>CM027865.1:0-2500000 GCA_016097605.1 Eucalyptus guilfoylei | reverse complement strand
AATTTAAACCACCAAAAAGTTGATACCGAATGAATCATAACCACTACTCTTTTGTTGGATACTCGGAATATGATATAACGTTTTTATTTAGTGGAAAATCACTCCTGGAAAATATTATTTCCAAAAAACAGGAGTATATATCACTTAGAAAGATCAATGGACTAATAATATTTTCATTATAAATAACAATTATGCTTAGACATTTTCATTGATAATAATGGCATTTTCCGTTGATTCATTGTCATATATTATATTGAAAATTAATTTTTACAAAAATATTTTCTATATCATCATCACGTTTCCACGAGGAAAATGCGCTGTCTAAATGAATTCTCTCACCAAATTTAAGTGAAAGCCTCAACAACAGCTAAACGTTCTTCGCTTAAATATGCAATTGGCTAAATCAATTTGCTCTCCATTTAATCTTGGTAAACATAACAAACACTCTTAGATAATTGAAAAACCGCACTAATCATAATCCTTGACACAATTATCATTTGTAGCTAATAGCAGCAAAAGTACAGGGTAAGAGCCAGAATTTGGCATAGGAGGACACTTAAGTATCAAAAGTTGCGAAAGATACACATAAATGTCACTTTTTTGAAAATTGGGACATTTGAACACCAAGTTCAGCAACCCCGGCTGGAAATTTTATGTGTCCATTTTTTTATTAATATAACTCACATAGTGGCTCGCCGGAGAGCTGAATCTGCAAAGAAGAGCCACTTATTTGAATTTTGATGTAAATATTGATTAACTAAATTCAAAATTAAATTAGAAAAGGGAGATCGCATAATGGCGAGGGCTGTGCAGGCCCTCGCCACAGCCCACAGCCCTCGCCACAGCCCTCACCACTGCTGCCTCCCCACTATCACTGGGAAGAGCCAGCAATGATGGGAGGAGGGTTGGCTGGGGTCATCGGGCACTCGCCAACTGATGGTGAGGGCTTGCAAGTGTCAGCTAATAGCAATACAAGAATATCAATTCCAGCAAATCAGAAATATATTTTTTTTTCTTTCCGTTTTATAAGTCCCATCAATTACACTCTAACCCCCTTAACACAGAGTGTCGTCATCCTCAAGATCTGATAAACATCGAGTCTCAAAAAAAAAATCCGATGCATCAGATTCAGAGCATCACTTCAGAAACAATACTCCGACATCACTTCGTAACCTCATAGAGAGGGGGTCTAGAATGTTAAGTAACTACAATTTACCAGAAAATGAACATAAAAATTTTAAAGATTTCTTATCCTCGGATCACATAAGATTTATTCATTGCATCCAAAAAAAAAAAGGGAAAAACAGTAAGAAATCGGCAGATCTGAGTTTTTTTTTTTTGGTCGGTGGCAGATCTGAGTTGAACACCCGAAAAAGTAAACACTGAAGCAAATCACACCAATTACAGCAAAATCCATTAGGATAACCTCACTTTAATCGGCAATTTCCTTCAAACACATACATCTTGCAGTCACATACTAATCTAAATACGAGGGTTTGTCACAGTACTTTCGAAACTCAACTAAAAAGCCAATAATCTTTGTTTGTCGCGCTGGGGTATTGTATTCATAGGCGTGAAAAAGGAGTGAAGAAAAGCCTCAAAACTCTCTTACCCCCTATCTTTGCAGTGCCATCCTTTGACCGAAGCGACCTCTCTTAGGGCCTCTGTCCAGCGTTGCACTTCATCGTAGCTGAACCTGTCCTCATGCCTTTTCAAGGCATCAACGTATAATTCAGTTCTGAGCTTAACATCGTCAGGATCGACGTCAAAGAAAATGGGAAGAATCACTTTGTCCATCGATCTTCTCAAGCAATCCATCATATGAGCAAGTTCACGAAGACACCATGCACTAGATGCATAGTTTCTGGAGAAGATGGGGATGTAAATTCTGGAGACGTTGATCGCGTGTAGAAGCTCGCCTCCAATCTTTTCGCCTTTTCGGATCTCGGCATCGTCTAAGAAGACACGAATCCCAGCTCCATTCAAGGAGTGATAGAGGAAATCAGTGAAATTGAGACGAGTGTCCGGTCCTCTGAAATTCAAGAACACATCAAATTCAGTTCCCAGTGGCTCGCTACCTCCACCCGTGGAGGAAGATGTGGCTGTGTCCGAGTCCCTTTTTCTCTTCTTCGTCACCAACGCCATGTTCTGAGTTGAATTACTTCTGGTGTGTGCGATTCCGGGAGAGGACGTTGATTGTGAAAGAGCTAAAGAGTGTAGCGAATCACAATTGCGTTTCTTTTACGAGGGTTTTCTATTTCATTTTTTGGCACTTTGGCATTTCCCACGGGAAAAGATAGCAATCACGCGTGCTAACAGTACCTTCGAGAAGTGCTTCGGATCTTGGGGGGCCAAAGTGCGTAAAACCATTCTGTTTTGAGAAATAAATTTTTTTATTTTTATTTTTAAAAGGGTTTTTAAGTAAAAATAACCGTTTGATAATACACAAAATTTTTCCTTCGGATAACGGACCGGCAGATGGCGGTGACGGACGGTGTCCATGCGGCGCTGGCGGCCCGACCATGTCAGCGTGGCGACAACGGATCAAGGACCGGTTGATAAGCGATGAGAAAATTTTTTATTTATGATTTATGTTTCAGAAATAGAGAAGTAGATTTTTTCTACTTCTGATTTCTTTTCCAAATCTATTTCTAGAATAGAAATCTATTTCAGAAATAAAAAAATGGAGACGGTTTATTAAGCGGATTTCTCTTTCAGAAACAAGTCTGGAACAAAAAAATTATTTCTGGAATAGAAATTGTGAGTTATCATGCATCCCCAGGCATCCCAACTTTTTCAAAAAGGTTTCAGAAAGGAAAAGCTATTTCAAAAGACGTACCATCGCACGTTCACAGCCTAGGGTGAATAGACCTGCAAGATTGTCTGTGCTCTATAATAGGGGTGAGCGGTTCCAGGTTCGGTTCGGTTCGTCGGAACACGGAACCTACCCTCAGTGCGGAGTTCCTCATTTTTTGGAACCTGGAACCTACCCGTCGAATCGAGAACACGGAACCTACCCATCACGGGTTCCGGGTCGGGTTCCTGGTTCCAACGGGTTTTTTTGTTGTTGTTATTTTTAGATTTGAACTATAACGTACACGCATACTCTACGGTCAATTCCCAATAACCTAATTAAGACCCAGCAAATGACAAGAAAGCAGCGGATGGCAACTCCCACTAGCATAATTAAGAACCAGCAACTGACAAGAAAAAAATATCCCATCTAGAAGGAAGCGCCAATATCGTACAATAAATGGCAAAATGAAACCTGACAATGCTCCTCAGACAATGCTTGGTTGGAAGGAACGAATGATTTGATGCAGATCAGTGTCCATAAGCTCATATGCAATATAAACATCATTGAAAACCTCTCTCTGTGGTGGTGGAATAATATCCCTAATTGCCACAACCTGCATTAACATAACAGAACCTCACATAAGCATACAAGAATCATAATAACCGAAAAGCAAGTTCTGTTAAAATTGCCATGCAATACCAGTTCTGCATTGATTAAAGAGCTTATTTTGTATCTGGCATAGCCACGCCATAAATAAATGTAGCTTCATTAAGGACCGCATGCATGTGGATTCCCATCAATCATAGTTCAAAACTTGTTCTTTATACCAACAAGAACCACTTTCATACCATTACAAATTGCATCCAGTCAGGATATAACCATCTATTCCATCTCTAAGAATGATGAGTATCGGTGCCCTTCTATATCAGTACAATAGAAATTAAACTTCTGAAAAGTTCAAAGAAGGGATGTTCAACTCTGTAAGTAGCAAAGTGACAATAAGACCTTCTATATCTTGATGAGTGATGACAATACTCGACTGGTGTTTCGTATGTTCTCTGTCTCATTAACAATTGATGCGAGAAATGGTAACAGAACAACATGGAGACCAGTTATCTTAAGCAATCGATATCCCTTCTAGTGAAATAGAAGATTCAAAGCTCTACTATTTGCTGCACTAACTCTTAATTCGTTGTCCACAGCGGGAAATGCTAATTCACACATGTCTTGCACATTCGTTAGACTTAGAACCGAGACGGAGAGCAACGTAAATGCACCATTGCATAATATCGATGGCACTACCGACACCCATAAGCCAACCATCAAAGAAAACAACACACTTCAAACAACCCAGAAAGCCATTCTCAATCACGTAATAGAAAAATTGTAACGCAAGGGATTCACTGACGTTTTCATGGTCCATGTGCCGGAGGAGCTTGATCTCACGGAGGGTCCTCTTCGCGTCGATCTTGTTATCGAAAGCATTAGCAATCTTCTTTATGGCCACGTGCTCGTTCGTCTCCGAATTCAAAGCCGAGCTGAAACCCGAAAAAAGCACAACCCAATCAAAAACAAATAAAAAAAAAAACTTTATGCATCGCTTCTAATAAGGAGTTAAAACGAGCAAGTCCAAGAATCACCGAATCAGTCACTCACTCCCTACGCTGGTATTACCCCGAGATCGTACAAATGAAATTCACAAAGCATTTGATGGTATTACCCCGAAATCGTACCCTTGGAGAGAAGGTCCGAAATCCAATTTCACCGGCGGCGGCGTCCGTGAAGCGATGAGCGGGACGTCGGTCGGCTGGTCTTCGAGGCAACGCGTCGGGCGTTACGGCTAGCTGCGTCGGGTCGTCGGAGCGGCGGAGACAACGGCGCGTCGTCGTGGGTCGAAATCGGAGACCTAGTGACCGGGCGGTGGGTCGCGAGCGGAGACAGCAAAATCGGTGTCGTCGGGGCTTCGCTCGTCGGGGCTTACAGCGCGAGCGAGCGGTGGGTCGCGAACGGAGACGAGCTCGGCTCAAATCTGCACTGCGTCGGGTAGTCGGCGACGGGCGTCGAACGAGCACGGCGTGACGGGCGTCGAGCGCGAGGGTTCGCGCGAGCGATGTCGCGCGCGGCGTCCGGCGTCCGGCGGCGGTGGCCTTGAGGGCGGCGTCCGGTGGTGCGACTTCGGACGGCGTCCGGCGAGACTCTAAAAACTGAAAGTGAAAGGGTCGGGAGTCTCAGGGGAGGGGGTTCCTTTTGGAACCCTAACCGGTTCCGAAACCGGTTCCGCGACCGGTTCCGGTTCCGGTTCCTGGAAAAATGGAACCGGGAACCGGAACCGGTCCTTTAGGAACCGGGAACCGAACGGAACCTCCGGTTCCGGTTCCTGGAAAAATGGAACCGGGAACCGGAACCGGTCCTTTAGGAACCGGGAACCGAACGGAACCTCCGGTTCCGGTTCTCCGGTTCCTGGTTCTACCCGGGAACCGCGCTCACCCCTACTCTATAACATGCCATCACACCTTCACAGCCTTCTCCTTTAAGCTTGTAAGCGATAAACTCTCGTGTACGGTGGTCCAGCTAACTCTACGCGTGTCTATGCGTATTTAACACGATCAATAAATCACTTGAATTCACACGGTCTAAACCATTAAGTACGTCAATTTCACGATGAAGTCTACATAACTTAATGATTTAAATGACCGTGCTCAATAAAATAGTTATCATTCCTTATTATTTTAATATACATTTAGCCTAAATGGAGCAGCATCAAATCAATGTGCCTCCCATATGAGACCCCTCGAATTTTAAGGGCAAAGGATGTATCGCAAGCTAAAGAAACCCGGCTCAAACCACCAAATAAGTTAAATTGGATCGAACGACTTGGATCCCCATGGCCTACCGAAATCTAACGTATGATCAAAATCCGAACAAGATTATCAGATTTTTTGTTCTCTATTTTCGAACAGATTTTGCAGATTTCATTTTTATTTTCTTAGCAGAACAAATAAAGAGATTCCATTCGCGTCACGTCAATCAAACTCAAGGACCAATCTCCCTCTTCTCTAGCCCTTGTGTCTTATTTCTTTATCATCCATGTACCGAGGGAGAGTTCGAATATTTTATTGGGCAAGGCTTTTTTTTTTTTTTTTCGAATGGATTTTGAATTTCCAGCTTGTGCAAATCTTTTGTTCCGGCAAGGGTTGGGTGGTGTCTAGTTTTTATTTTTATTTTTTGGTAATCAAGAAATTCGCTTGAGCCCCCTTGCGGAGCCATAGGCCCATCAGTGCATGATAGCACCTTAGGACTGACGCCTATAACTCGAGGGAGACTAGCACAAGACCCTAACACCATGATCCACCCACTTACAACGTGTTAGCAATGCAAAGATTCAAACTCTCGACCTCAGCGATGAAGGAGAGACTCTAGTACCAACGTAGCTGCCCACGATTGAATGGTGGTGTCTAGTTCAGTTCTTCGTAAATCTCGAACTAGTCTAGTGCATGTTTTCCCATATCAACCCGATTCATTCAAGATTCTACCTTTAAAGTGCTCTCAATAGATTTGAACTTGCGACTATTGAAAGAGGATAAAATTCCGTCGCCGACTTTAAGGTTACTCAATAGTTTTTCAAGGACACGTAACTAAAATTCTTATAACGTGACCCTCCGGGCCGAGCAATATTTAGTTAGGCGTGGGGAGAGTTTCCTACTTGGATATCAGGGATGAATTGTATAAATTGCAGCAATCATACACAAAGTACTTTCAATTGCCCACTTGTATAGACTAAATGCCCGGACTTAACTCATACAGAACATATAATGTGTTCCATGTGTGTGTAGATAGTTGAGCGTCTGTTTTCATGTTGTGTTCCATGTGTGTGTAGATAGTCGAGCGTCTGCTTTCATGTCTTGAGATTATAAAGAAAAAAATGTATTATTATAATATAGCTAAAGGTTGGTCATGATCTTGAGATTAAGTCCCATTTTTCGTGCAACATGCTAAGCTTGATATATCATCTAAAAACTTTCTTTTATCGATCGTGCTTCTCCTATTTTGTAAACTTTCAGATAGTCGGGTATCTATAATTTAATTTAAATTTAAAAAAATCATTGTAATTTGCTTCTTCTTCTTTTTTTTTTGGTAAGAAATTACAAGCCATGCGAGGCAGAAAGTAAAAACTAAGGGCGTGCATGACAATTTCCGAAACAAAAATCAATTTATGGCTAGAAATTGATTTTTCAATTTCTATTCCATAGATGAGTTTCTGAGTAAAGAAATGCGTTTGATAACAATTCAAAATTTATATTTTTGAAATGAAAATTCGTTTGATAATAGAATAAAATTTCTATTTCTGGGAGCGGTGACGACCGGCGTCCGATGGTCGGAGTCCGACGTTTGGCAAGCGATGTTCGGCGTCCGGTGACCGGTGGCAGGCGGCCGAAGTCCGAAGTTTGGCGTTTGGCGACAAGTCCGGTGACCAGCAGTGGGCGGCCAAAGTTCGGAGTTCGACAGCGGAATCCGACGACCGACAATCGGCGTCCAACGTCCAGAGTTCGACATCTGATGTCTGACATCCAGAGTCTGGCCACAGGAGGCTAGCAGTGGGTGGCCAGTGGCCGGAGTTCGGCGATGGGTGGCGGGCAGCCAACATCCTGCAGCCGGTGGCGAGTGCCGAATGGTCGCCAGCGAACATCCGGTGGTTGGTGATGAGCCTCTGGCATCCAATGATTGACGATGAGCAACCAACGATCGGTGGGCGTCCGGCATCTGATGACCAGCGGTTGGCGACAGGCGACCGGAGTGCAGTGGCCGGCGGCTGACGTCCGGTGGCCGGCGGTCAGCGGTAGGTGGCCAAGGCCGGTGGCCGGTAACTAGCGACAGGTGGCCGGCATTCCACGGGCAACAAGTGGGCGATGGGCGGTGACGAGAGTGAATGATGATAAAAATTTTGATTTCTCATTTCTGTTTCAGAAATAGAAAAGTTAAAAATTTTAACTTATGATTTATACTCTAAATCTATTTCTGGAATAGAAATCTGTTCCAAAAATAGAAAAATAAAATTATATTACTAAACGAATTTTTGTTCCAAACCTGTTTCGGTAAACAGAAAAACAAAGAAATAGAGAAACATAAATTTTATCATGCGTGCTCTAAGCTGGGTGGGAAACTACAGTCAAAAGCACTAGAGAAGAAGAAAGGAGCGCCACAAAGTACGCATCAAGGCGCCAACACCAATGCCCTTTTCTAACTTTTTTTTTCTTTTTTTCCTTTTATATATGCCTTTTTTTTCTTAGCAAAAGAATAACGCAAAATTCTCTCCTTTTTGCTATTTAATTTCCTCGTGATCTTGCCGAAAGGAAACCTTAAGGATCTATTATACGAATTCTTTTTAGAAATCGTTGCAAGAACCGTGTCGTTCGATCTACTTTTGTCGTTTTTCTAATGCAATTATGGTTGCGTTTGGTTCAGCATTTGCAATGGGCTTTGAGTCCAATGCAAATGTTGAAAGCCCAAAGCTACTTGGGGAAAATGCAGTTGTGTTTGGTAAAAAATTTTTGCAAATGGACTTTGAGCTGAATATGTGTTTGGTAAAAAAAAACTTTCGCAAGGGGTTTTAGTGGGTATTATTTTTTTTTATTTTTTTTTTTATTTTTTTTGAAAATTCAGCTAAACCCTTCGCCGGACCGGCGAAGAGGCTGCGCCGCCGGCGAGCCGGATCTGGCGTTAGCGGCCGTCGGGCCGAGGTCGCCCGAGGTCGGGCGACCTCCGGCGGCCGGGTCGCGACCAATGCCCGAGGGCCGCCGGAGGTCGCCCGACCTCGGGCGACCCTCGGCGAGGGTCGCGCGACCCAGCCGAGGGACGCCGGAGGTCGCTCGACCCAGGCACTACGCGACCCAGGCGACCGTCGCCTGGGTCTCGCGGCCGCAGGCGGCCCTCGCCTGGGTCTCGCGAGGGTCGCGCGACGGCGAGGGCCGCCTGGGTCGCGCGGCCCCTGGGTCGAGCGACCCTGGTCGTCCGACCTCGGGCGACCTCCGGCGGCCCTCGGCTGGGTCACGCGACCCTCGCCGAGGGTCGCCCGAGGTCGGGCGACCTCCGGCGTCCTCGGGCGGGTCGCGCGACCCTCGCCGAGGTCGCCCCGAGTCGGGCGACCTCCGGCGGCCCTCGGGCGGTCGCGCGGCCGCCGGAGGTCGCCCGACCTCGGGTGACCTCGGCCGACGCCGGCGGCGCAGATCTGCTCGCCGTGCGGCCGTCGCCCTTCCGTCCGTGAAGGGTCGGCTCTCCTTTTTTATTTAAAAAATAAATAAATACGGGGGTAATAACGGAAATATGAAAAATTAATGAGGGTAGTTTAGGAAGATAAAAAATGTTTCGGCGTTTTCGGATCGACTTTCGTTTGAAAAAATCCTAAGATTAGTTCTTAAACACCCTTATTTTTTGTTTGAAGAGAACTTTGGGGGCTGAATGGGCTTTCCAAATGCCCATCCAAACGCACCCTATATATCTTAGATTGAAACAAGCAACTCCAATCGACTTCGAGTGGTGGGAATGCGAATCTTTATTTGGTGAAACTGGAGCCCTTTGGAAGAGGAAGAGAATGTTGTCCTCCGCAAAAAAAAAAAAAAGAAGCTTTTGGCGTCCTACTAACTCTGGAAGGCGACAAGAAAAAAAACCAGGCATGATAGTCCCAATCACACCTGCGCTGTCTTTTATTGTCGACTACTGGTCCTGGTCACGTTCCGCGAATTACAAACCCGCAACGATCCAACCGAATGGACCAGACAACCGCGATACGGATCGTGTGGTCTCTGCCTCTGCTGTGCGGCTTTGTCTCGAGATGACGCATCGATGCAAATAAACCGATCGACGGGCCCCCGGGAGCGAGCGCGACGTGTTGTGAAGTTCTTCTGCTTCCCCTCTCTAATACCCATCTCTCTCTCTCTCTCTCTCTGACTTGGCCCTTTTTCGAATTTCTTCTTTTTTGCTTTTGCTACCATTTTGGAAATTTTGAGCAGATTTTTGATAATGAAGATTGAGCTGAGATGGGTCAGGTTTGTGTGAGGCCGTGTGATGGGCTCTATAACGAGGACCTTAGTGTTTTATTTGTCATGTGGGATGGACCGGTAAAATTGATTTTTGAGGCGTACCGGCCGGACCCACGTTAGCTGTTTTGCTTCTTATTTTGTTCGCTATATTTGATATTCGGATTCTGTAGATTTCTAGTGTCTAAAACATTTTGTTCAAGGGAATTACATGGAGTCCCGCGAATATTATAAAGACAGTAAAATGAAAGAGGGAAAAAGTCACAAAAAATCTCAAACTATATTTATTATGATGCATTTACCTTTTTTTTTTCATGATACAAAGATCTCAAACTTATACTTGTGTGACATGTGTACTCTTCATCAAGGTTTCGTCAATCAATATTGTTGAAAATTTTGCTTACATGGATACTGAAAAGCAAACAGTAATGCTATGGCACCCACATGAAATGATGTTGTTTTAGCTAAAAAACCATCTGAAATAATATTGATAGAGGAGAGTAAATGTGTTACATAAATATGAGTTTGAGGGTTTTTTTTTTTATGACATATAAATGTGTCACATAGATACGAGTTTGTGGTTATTTTTATGTTATAAGAAAAAGTTTAGAAACGAGCATAAATTGAAGTTTTTGATGTCATAAAAAAGTTTAAAGTAAATATATTAAGAAATGGTATGGTTTAGGAATTTTTTTTGGGTGACTTTTCTTTAAGAAAAAACGGTGAGGAAAAGCAACCGGGATTAACGCGCACGTAAACAAATACAGGTCAAGAAAATCTCACGTGACATGGTTGGTGGGCGAGAGCTTTGGAGGGGGGCCAAGTTGGTAAAGGCCCACTGTCCGACGCTGCGATCCGCATTTCGCGGTTTGTTGTTTTGGGGTTTCTTCGTTTCGTTTGGATTGGGGTTGACTCATAATGCGATGAATCGCATCGCTTCCCGCAAGAGAATTCGCTTTTCTTGCTCCAAAATTTCATTTCACAATTCCATCCTTTCACCCGGTTACGTGCAAATAGATGTTTGAGAAGTCAATTCTTCGACCTGAGTGACTGATTTAGTGTCGTGATATATCGAACTATAAATATTTCTTCTCAAAATTCCATTCCATTAATGGCTAGAATCAATTTTTTTGTGAGTCGGCTGTCCGATTCCTCCTTGACAGGCTATAGAAACCCTTTTAGTTAGTATCTTTGAAAAAGCTTTTGATATCATGTGGCCTTTCCAAAGTGGTAAAAAGCTCTTTCAAAGGCGAATTCTTATTCGATTCGCTCTCGAGGCTTTAGATGTAGAGCAATATCGGCGTACTAAAATCAGCTTACTAAATTGATGCAGTAAATGTCATGTTAAATCGTAATTGGACCTTTAATAACAAATGAACTGTATTTTACGTTCAAAAAAATTCCATCGCACTGCTTAACATTAAAAATTTGGTAAATCACTATTATCACACTTAAAACTCTCTTTCCAACCGTAGAATGTCTGAATCTGGACCATAAAAAATGACGTGACTCCTGTGAATTTTAAATGAGGCTCGTTCAATCAGATTTGACGTTGCATATTTAATTTAGTATGAATACAGGTTCATTAAGTCGGTGTATTTATGAAAGTTTAAGGGGGGACAACAAGGAGACAAAAACAAGCGACCAACTTCAATGTTATTGTCTTGTCTTGCATCGAGAGGTGAACCTACAGCGCTAGGTGACGATGGACTTGCGTGGTCGTCGGCGGAGATTCAGGGGGAGGCAACGGGCTCGACTCGATTGTGGAATAATCAACGGCTGGATTTTTCTTTTTATTCTTTTGTTTGCCCTTTCTTTGTTGTTTTTTGGAAGTGGAAATTGGATAATTCCGGTCTCGTACTTCATCAACGAGGTTGGCGAAATGTTTCAGTAGCGTTTCAGCCTTTAAACTTTTCCAATTTTGAAATAATTATTACGATGATCCTAAACTTATTTGATTTTGAACTTTCTAATTTGATAAATCTAATCCAAAATCGTTTGATAATTTAGCCAATGTAGCCATTCCGACCAAAATAATGTAGTTATTTTGGCCAATTTTAGCCGAAAATCATCTAAGTGGATACTAGTCATTTTACATGTTACGACAGATATTGATATTTATAATTTTTTTAATTTTTTTTTCTTTTATATGAAAAGTTTGTTCACTTTAACATTGGCCAAGCATAAAGCTGACAACATTTATATACTTAACATAGGCTAAGATGCTATATTGCAAGCTTGAAAAACTAGGGCAAATCCCTCCCAAACTTATAAACTTTTTTTAACTCTAGTGACACCAACTCCTAAATTTTCAAACGCCTGACCAAAATCTTTCCATTTGTACCACTTACCCAAAAACACCTTCCATTAAAATTATCGCAGTAATGGCCATTTAAAATCCGATTCGTCAACTTGTGTGGATAATTTGTGGCCAATAGATGTGTCGTGGCCTGTTCATAGCCCACCTTCTCCTTAAAATGACGATGTTAAGGGGAAACCACGTCCTATATAGTGAGAAAAGTACCAAAAAAGTCTTAAACCTATTACATTGGTACCAATTTAGTCATAAACTTTTCAATTGGATCAATTCAGTCATAAATTTTTTTACATTGGTACCAATTCAGTCAATCCGGCTAATTTTGGCAAGTCGACGCTGACGTGGACATCAGCCAGTGACCAGACGCCGACGTGGCAATTTTTAAATATTTTTTTTGAATTTTTTCATTTTTCATTTTTTTTCTTCCCTCTTCCTCCTTGGACTGTTCCGGCGAGCCTCCGGTGAGGCTCACCGGCCACTAGGCGAGGGCCTCGAAGCCCTTGCCTGCCGCCGGCGGCCCTAGGAGAGGCCGGGCGAGGGCCGCGACCCTCGCCGGTGGCTGGCGAGGGCTTCGTGGCCCTTGCTCGGCCTCGCCCAAGCCGGCGAAGCCACCCCGCTCGCGGCCTTAGGCAAGGCCAAGTGAGGGCCGCGAAGCCCTTGCCAGCCGTCGGCGAGGGTTGCGGCCCTCGCTCGGCCTTGCCCAGGGCCGCGGGCGAGGTGGCTTTGCCCGGATTTGGGCGAGGCTAGCCTCGCCGGCCCCTCGCTCGTGGTCGGCGAGGCCAAGGCGAGGCTAGCCTCGCCCAGATCCGGGCGAAGCCGCCTCGCCGGCAGCCCTGGGAGAGGCCAGGCGAGGGCCGCGACCTGCGCCGGCAACAGGCGAGGGCTTCGAGGCCCTCGCCCAATGGCCGGAACAGTCCAAGGAGGAAGAAGGAAGAAAAGAAAAGGAAAAAGGAAAGAAAAAGAAAAAAGAAAAGAAAAAGGAAAATTTCAAAAAAATAATAATAAAATATTTAAAAATTGACACATCAGCGTCCAGTCACCGGACGATGTCCACGTTAGCGTCGGCTGGCTAAAATTAGCCGGATGGACTGAATTTGTACCGATATAAAAATGTTTATGACTGAATTGGTATCAATGCAATAGGTTTAGGACTTTTTTGGTACTTTTCCCCCTATCTAGCACACATGATGTTGGAGAAATTTGGGGCAAAGTTAAAAACGACGTGATTGGAAGATGTCTCCTTAGATTTGGAGGCGATGTCTCCAAAACTAAGTTTTTGACTATAAAAAATCCCAAATTTAAAAATCCCAAATCGGTACATTTATGAAAAGTTTATGATCAATCGTAAGCATTCTAGCATGAATCACTTGTTAGTTTATGTGGCATTACCATGTTCATAAACTCATTATTTTTTAATCGAAAACCATCAAATGTGAGTTCAATCCAATCTCGGTTATCACCGATCAGCGTTGGTCTCTCTGCTTCCAGTACATGTAGATCCGGGGAGCGATTCTTGACCTGTGTTTTTGAAATAATAAGTTGGACACTTTGACTTGGGTGTTAACTGACCTTTGTTTCGCTGAGATTATTCATTGTCCAATCCATCGCGTGAGCATTGCTGACATTTCCCGTGCATCGAATGAGCATGCTGATGTATCTGTTGCAGTAGTGGGTCGCCGATCGATCAGGGCCACTGCGATTGTAGTGGTGAGGCCATTTTGATAGTCGCTGAAGGGTTTATGAACTCAACAGGAAAAAGAATCGTGCATTTCAACGGAAGAACTTAATTTGATAAAATTGACAAATTTTAAAACCTAATTGTATTTTTTGAAAGTTTTAGAACCCAATTGCACTTCGTGACAAGTTTTATGACTTAATTGCAATTTTTGAAAGTTTTAGAACTCAATTATACTTTTATGATAAGTTTTAGAATTTCCGATGCACTATATTATTTTAAATTGTTCTCTGGACCTATGTCATTTCGTTGGGGGTAAGTACACTATCAATGCCATAAGTTGTATACGGCGCTCACTTTGGTGCCAAAAGTTTCTGTCAGATCACTTAAGTACCAAAAAGTTTGAAAAACGATCATTTTAGTGCCATCTCTGATCTGGTTGGCTGGAAATCCGACGTGACATTTTTTTATTAATTTTTGAAGCTGATGTGACTCGCGGGAGAGTATAGTTAGCATTTAAACAACAAAACGACGCCGTTTGGTGTCTCTCCCCCAATTCAAAACCCTAAATCCCCAAATTGAGAGAGAGAGAGAGAGAGAGAGAGAGAGAGAGAGAGAGAAGATAAGCCACCGTCCTCAATAGCCCCCGTGCTCGGCGGCCGTGACTCCGACCCCAACCCCGACCCCGACGACGGCCACTCGGTGGCCAAGTCGAAGGCCGTGATCTGGCCGGTGCTCGGGGAGGCCGCCGAAGAGTATGCTGCCCCTGATCTCTCCCTCTCCATCTCTGATCTCCCCGATGAGTGCCTGGCCTGCGTCTTCCAGTACCTAGGCTCCGGTGACCGGGGTCGATGCTCCCTCGTGTGCCGCCGCTAGAGGCTCGCCCTCCACGCCCACTCGAAGCTGCTGGATGCGGTCTCGACTCGAAGAATTTGGGGATGTTGAAGCTGGTGAAATGTTACTGAGATTGGGACATGGTGCTACTACAACGGAGGCCGAGCCACAGCGGCCGAGCGACAGCGGCCGGCGTTGGGCGAGGATCGGACAAAAAAAACCTTAATTTCAATCCCCAAATTAAAAAAAAAAAAAATCCCAAACGAGTTGTGCGGCGTCATTTTTGTGAGGCCATCCACTTAGGACGGCAAAACGACGTAATTTTCTTAATGAAGACGGAAAACGACGTCGTTTAAAGGCCTTGTCGATTTTTTTTTTAATATAAAAGTCACGTAATCATTTTGGCCGGAATCTCTCGCCGGTGGCACCAAAGTGATCGTTTTTCCTTCGATTTGGCACTTAAGTGATCCAATAGAAACTTTTGCCACCAAAATGAGCGCCGTATACAACTTTTGGCACTGATAGTATACTTAACCCTCTTTCTTTTCTCTTAAACGTGAATTTGCTCAGAGAGACTAACATTGGTTGGAAACATATCTAGACTTGCTGATTCTTACATTCATTCAATCCTGGTTTGATGCTAAGATCGTGAAGAGAGTCAAGTCATCTTAAGGGTTCATTTGTACACACGTCTATGAATTATTATTCAAAAGAATGATTGGAACATGCCAAGTCGTAACTGCTTGTTGATGGTAGCTGGTGCACTCGTTGAGAGTGGAGGTCACGTTCTTTTCTGATCGTGTGCTCTTGAACATGCCTTCTTTATGAGCGAATGTACTGAGGTTTGCAAACAAATAAGAATGCTGGAGCACACGCGTCATTGTATGAACTTGCTATGTTCTATTCGCAATTGTTAACTTTCTGCTATCTCAGCATGAATGTTATGAACGTTCATAGATTCGTTTTGTTTTGGTCATTTGATTTCCATGCGAACTCGCTGTGGTCGGTTATGTATGGGCATGGGGCGAAGGTCGAATAAAGAAGGATGGCGAAAGAATGAGTGAAAGAAAAGTAATAAAGAAAGAGAGATTTGTAACTGGTTTTAATGAAATATTCACAGGTTTAGCTATCGCTTCAATACAGAGCAGAATAACCAGGGGAAAGTGCCAAAAAAGTCCTAAACCTTTTGCCTTTGTGCCAATTTAGTCCTAAACCTTTTTTTGGTGCCGATTCAGTCTTAAACCTTTTTAAGTTGTGCCAATTCAGTCCTTTTCGGCCAATTTTGGCCGGATTTTGCTGACTGGACGCCGGCCAGCTGACGCCAGGTCGACGTGGTCGATCGGCGCTGACGTGGACAACTTTTAATAATATTTTAATATTTTTTAAATATTTTTTTTTTTTTTTATTTTTGTCTTTTTCCTCCAGCCGGTCGCCGAGGTCCGGCGACCGGCCAGAGGTGACCGCCGGCGAGGGCGAGGCCGACCTCGCAGGATCTGGGGAGGGCGAGGCTCGCCCTCGCCGGATCTGGCGAGGTCGAGCCTCGCCGGCCCTCGCCCGACCTCGCCAGATCAGGCCATGGGCGAGGCTCGCCCATGGCCGCCTCGCTAGATCTGGCGAGGGCGAGCCTCGCCGGCCATGGGCGAGGCTCGCCTCGCCCCCGCCGACGGACGAGGGCGAGCCTCGCCCATGGCCTGATCTGGCGAGGCGGCCATGGGCGAGGCTCGCCCTTGCTGGATCTGGCGAGGTCGAGCCTTGCCGGCCCTCGCCCTCGCCGGCGGTCGCTTCTGGCTAGTCGTTGAACCTCGGCGACCGGCTGACCAGCTAGAGGAAAACGACAAAAAGAAAAAAATAAAAAAATTATTTAAAAAATAAAAAATATTAAAATATTATTAAAATTTGTTAACGTCGCGCCGATCATGCCACGTCGCCCGACCAGCCTCCAGTTAGCAAAATCCGGCCAAAATTGGCCGGAAATGACTAAATTGGCACAACTTAAAAAGGTTTAGAACTGAATCGGCACCAAAAAAGGGTTTAGGACTAAATCGGCACAAAGGCAAAAGGTTTAGGACTTTTTTGGCACTTTTCCCGAATAACCAGAGTTTAACTTTATCTATTCAACTATTAGCAGTAATATGCCGCCGCAGGAAGATTACTCTCAAGTCTTCTCCTACATGGCACCTTTGTCCCGGATGTAGCTGTCGAGAACAAGAACGTCTTCCCCTAACCCAAGATCTCGAGGAAATTCTGCGTTAAAGATGAAAATAATAATCGTCGAAATGAGTTGTCATTGTCAATCGCTATATCAAAACTAAACTGAGCAACCAAATCTGGAGCTAGGACGAGCCACCAAATCAACTAACCATATCGAGCATATCTGCAAACAAATCAAGCAATTCTGATAACACAGCCTTGGCAATGGGATTACAGTTTTTCCGATAGCACTCTCCTTTGACTGTGAAGATACTGTTACTGCATGATTTGTTCGCTTTAGCCCCGATGGTGCTGAGGGCTATAGGCCGACCCTGCTCAGAAGCAGGATGGGGAGTACATGAATTAAGGCTTTGAATGTCATGTGTTGAAATCTGGCTATGCAATGGCTGAGGGTGAGTCGTGGCGGAAAGATAGTGTCTTGCAGCTGTAACTTCTTCCAGGATTTGCATATTTTAAGGTGTTCAAGACATCTGCATGATGAGCGAGTTGTCACTTTGTTTAGGAAGAACTGGGGGTGTCATTCATTGGTGAGGCAAACCCAACGGATGGCGCAGGAGCATACGGCAGGCATTGAGCTGATTCATTCACCTGCTGTTGGCGACCGTAGTTCTGGAAAGGCGAGTTGGGTTGCTGGAACATCGTGAGCAGTTGTAATTGGAGCCCCATTTGGTACCTTGGGAGCGCGTTATGACCTGGGAACTTAACGAGATCAGGCATCCTCATGCTACGACCTGTGCACTGCTGTTGAGGGGCGATACTCATAGCTTGTGATGGATATTGAGCTGAAGAATGTGCACTTTGCAGCACCGAGGCTTCACCCTATCTTCTTGGAGTTCGTGCGAAATTTCTGCACAATCAAAAAGCTTGATTTAATAAACATTTCTTGCAGGAGTTCAAGGTATAAACACAATTATTAAGGCGCTCTTATGTTTTGTTTTGCTTTTTTTTTTCCCCCCAATTTGCTCTTGATCTTTGTAAATGAGATAGAACTAGGGGCTCTTACCAGAAGGTGGCTGGAGACGTTTTGCCTAGAAGATGAGGGACGCCCGTCATTTTCCTAATAATTTGCAACATCTTCTTGGGTTTGGCATCTGCATTGCGGGTCATGTAAAAACATGTCAGTCAGGCGAACCATTGTCTCACTCAAAAAGCAAATGAGTTCATGCACACATCACGTACCGTCGATTCAAAGACGATTGACGGCCATGATAAACATCTGGTTGAGCTTAGATGTCCATGCAACGCGGGGCCACTTCGCCCCGCTTTTGTTCTTGCCATGATCGGCTTCATTTTCTGCTGCTCTATTTCAAGCTTTTAGAATTCAAAATGGGTTTTATAAAAGATGTCAGGCTAAACCCGGTCCGTAACTCCATAAAGCAGTTATTTTTTGTACAAAAAGAAACTGCAATATAAAAAAACGTTAAAAGAAATATAATATTTTGCAAGTTTGTATTTTGTTGATTCTCTCTCTCAAGTAAAAAAACTCTCTTACTTAAGAAGTGAAAGAGGCTTCAATCGATGATCGAAGGATCGATCCCTCTCACGATTGCAACGGCATTTAATCCATGGAAAACATGGTATATCCGTCTAGGTGATGTGCTTTATGATCGGTGATATAAGGATCCTCGGGCACGTTTTCACATTTGTATTTTATTGTTACTTGATAGTTCAAGTATTCATTTTTATTAGGAATCCGTTTCCTACATAGGTATCAGAGCATAGCGTTGTTGTTTGCCGACCGTTGTTGTTTATAAATGGATTTATGGCTGAAATTTGTGAAACAATGCCAACGAATGCTCAAGGGCGAAAAACCCGACACCCGGCCATTCTATTCGACGCCCTTTCTCGAAGTTTATGCGACAAAATTTATTTTTGAAAGCACAAAGTCGAAGTTCTTGTCAAGATGAGAAAATCAACAGGTGGCACGTTGCCAGGGGAGAACAGACGCGCCTCCACGCGTGGCCGAAAGGATTTGGGGTCGTCGGCATGTGCATGGCATCCGCGAAGGACTCCCTAGGCACATGCTTGGCACGCACACAGCAACCGTTGGCATGTGTGTAGCACGCGCCTACCTCTACAATTACAGTTTTATCCCTCACTTTTCGCAAAATTATGGTTTTGCCCCTATCAACATTTTTTTATGATTATGTCGTTTTTTCATTGATGTTACCGTTTTGCCCCTCGGCCGACCCAACCCGACTGACCCAATTGACTTAGTCAGAGTCGAAAAGAGGATTCCTCACTTCTTTCTCTCATTCAAAACCGTGCATGAGACTTTCATCTCGCACGGCTCCTAAGTGATAAAAGAAAGAAGAACTCATCTTCTTTCTTTTTTGATTACCTTCCTCGCGTATGTATAAGACCGAATCCATTCGATTTCTGACCTAGTCATTCGTTGATCGTTGATCGGCATTGACCACCATTGATTGTTGATAGGAAAAAAAAACGAAATGCTGATGAATTGCAATAAGGATTATGTATAATCCCTTTTTTTCATCTCGCACGGCTCCTAAGTGATAAAAGAAAGAAGAACTCATCTTCTTCTTTTTTTGATTACCTTCCTCACGTATGTATAAGACCAAATCCATTCGATTTCTGACCCAGTCATTCGTTGATCGTTGATCGGCATTGACCACCATTGATTGTTGATAGGAAAAAAAACGAAATGCTGATGAATTGCATTAAGGATTATGTATAATCCCTTTTTTGTTTTGCATTTGTTGCAGGAACAAAGATGTATTTTGTGTACACGCCTATATTTGTAAAAGCGGAATTATGTAATTATGGGTAGAAGGACAATGATATATTGACATTTGTGGTTAGTGTCAACGAGATTATACAAGGAATCATTTGAAATAGTTACCCTATATTGAATTTTGAGAAGGTGTTAACCATAATAAATACTCTTCCATCTGAATGGCAAGTAATGTTAGATAGCCTATGGGAGGACAACGTGGTTTCAGCTTATAAAAAACTTGCAGTAGAGCTTTTGATGTAATACTATAGAATTGAGATAACGAAAACTTCAACCCTCGGGTTGAATATAACTTGGCATCGAATGAATGCGCCTTGAAGGAGCCATAAAGAATCTCTCATTGTTTTTTCATGATTACCCAATATGACCTTAGAAATTTCAGAGGAATTTTCTAAGAAATTTGAAATATCTTTTCCTATTTATGAGATAATTGAGTTTCGTTGAATTTATTTATTTATTATTTTTCTCAGGTTGGTTTGAGATATTTTATGTGTAAATATTTCTTTCCATGTCAATGTTGAAGACGATCGAGAGACGATCGAGAAACAAGATGACGCTTTAATACCAATATTGAAAACGGATTCCTAATAAAAACGGATATTTTAACTATCGAGTAATACTAAAACACAAATGCGGAAACATGTTCAAGGATTGTAACACCAATCGTAAAGCACATCATCAAGACGAACATACATTGTTTTTCACGGATTAAGCGCTATTGTAGTCTCCAGAGGGATCAATCCTTCGATCGTCAATTAAAGCCTCTAAGTTCTTTTACTTGAGAGAGAGAATCCACAAATTACTGACTTGCAGAACATTATCTTTCTTTTTAATGTTCTTTTATATTGCAATTTCTTTTACACAAAAAATAATTGCTTTTTTGGAGTTACGGGCCGGGTTTGGCCCAACATGGGCGGCCCAACATTTTTTTGTAAAACCCATCAACTTCCTCATCCTCTACCCAAGTATGGGTGTTGTTAGACAAAGATGTGATCAGAGCATACCGCCTCTCCAATTCTTTAGTACAATTGTTGCTTGATGATCGGTTGCTCCGAAGCACATGAATCTTAAAAGTGGAGATTTGAATGGGCTTTACTAGAAAATTGCAAGCCCTGCTGTTCACTCCCATCACAACGATGTCCTTTTTAGCATCATTGGAAAATGCTGGCAAATTTAAACAAGAGAAAATAAATATATCACATTAATTCCATAAATTTATGAGTCTAGCTTGAATTAATTGACATATTAAGAACTTACTGACTATAGGCATGGTTATCCCCATGGTAGCGATCCTAGCGAGAAGTTGAAATCTATACATGCCAGGCATTGGAACATTCGTTGGGACAATGTCGAACCCACCCTTATTCTCTCGAATTATCGACAATGCATCCTCTCCTTGTTGGCACTTTGTCACTATAAAAACACACATTATACATATCATATATGCGAACGAGAATCATCTGGCAGACTTGTATACTAAGAAGCACTGATATTCTTCAGGAGCCTTCGTATCGTGTCCAACACTTTGACATGTGTTTGACACACTGTCAACGAGTGTTGGAAAATCCAATACGTGTTTAACTCTCCCTGACACGCTTCGACACGTAAGTTCAAAATTCCGACATGTAATTCCGATATGCACAGGATCAATTTTAAAAATTTTCAATACTTGAGGTAAAAATCTAAATATATGAAAAATAGAAAAAAGAAAAAAATGGGTAGCGATTGTGGCCCTCGCCTGTGTCCAGCAAGGCTCCCCAACCCCGCTTCGCCACCTATTTTTATGAACAAACGGATGGCATAAGAGTGAGACTCGAAGATTGAAGCTTTAGACCCAAATAGAGCTTAGTGGTGCAGCTGCAAATTTTGCAACCCGAAATTCCACAACTCAAAAAAATCGACTGAAAAAACAAGATTGAGAAATTTAGCCAAGGCGGGTCCTGGGTATAGGGAAAAGCGAGCGCTTGAATGACCTGAGAGAGGGTCGGTGGAGTCCCAGCTTGGTGTGCGGAGAGACTGCTATTACTGTCGCAGATGGAGAGAGAGAGAGAGAGAGAGAGAGAGAGAGAGAGAGAGAGAGAGAGAGTGGCGCTGTCCTATTTCTAGGTCAAGAAGATGAAGCGAGAAGAATCGATGAGAGAGAATAAACCTCGGAAAATGTTGCGCGTTGTTTTTTTCTCCTCCTCCTCCTCCTCCTCCTCCTCCTTTTTTTTCGGGGGAACAATTCGGTTTTTAGTCCTCTTTTGCTTTTCGAGTTTATTTTCTTTGTCTGAATAGTTTCTTACGTTTTCTTTTTTGTGATTTCAAATAGACGCATTTTGATTTTTGTTGCTCGGCAATATCCGAAATTTTCATAATATATAACTTGGATGTCATATATTTTTATATAATTTCTCATAATTTATGGAATTTAGGTACGATCATAACTTTTAACGAGAAATAACTTTTGATTTTCACTTAAACATAAAATGAATTTGTACATTTTATGACATGCGTCCATTTGCCTACAAAGGCTAAATTCCTTATTTGTAGTGAGATTTTCAGCATGGATTATATAGGCAGTAGGGGCACATGATTTTAATAGTAGAATGTAGATTGCTTTTCTTTTTTCCTTCAAATTTTTTGATTATTGTAATGGAATGTAATTGAATTTGTCAAATTAAAATAATAAAAAATATTAACAAATATTGGATTAATGTTTTTAGTATAAATTAATTATGGGTTCTTTTTATTTTATTTATTTATGTGCATTTATATATAACATGTCGGAATTCTCTATTTTTTTAGAAATGACGTGTTAGCATGTCGTGTCATGTTGTGTCGCGTGTCGCGTGTCCATGTCGATACTACATAGCCTGTATATGGACTTTGTATGGCTCATGCAGCAAATGATATCGTTTTCTTTGAAGTTCCTTGCACAAGCGCTTCTTCATACTGCTTGGTCAAAGCAACTCGTCCACCATATCATTGTCCCAAGGTTTCCAATATATTCTAAACATCTACCTTCACTCCATCTGCACCGTATTTCGCCAAATTGCTATGGAGATCATAATGAAGATCATGTATCCTCCGAGGGTCTATTAGCCCAACCCCATATCTCTCGAGGCTATCCATTACAATGTCTCTAAGGTTGCTGATATTTCCATACAGGTATACCAATTTGATACTTACACGTCATTTAGAAATTGCATGATAGGTCTACTTAATTAAGTTGCATGTCAAGTAGAGTAGTTGCACATTAATTATTGCCCATCATTAGAATAAGGCTAATTAGTTCAATTGCATGACATATGATTTAGTTTTCATTTAAATAAGAGAAAACCATAAAGAGATTTGAGTGGAATTTTGTGACACTTAGAAATCATATTTAGGTCAAATATATGTTTCTAATTAATATTTGCTATAGATGCTTACATTGCATCAAGGTAAATTTTCCCCCATGTTTGCAAGTTATTTATCGCCTTACTTTATTGAGTGTTCAATAATGGTTGTACACTCGCATGATCACTTTACTTATTAAAATAGGTTAAAATCAATCCAAGTTGTCTACAAAAATATTTAAAAAAAAAAGGTACCAAAAGAGCATTGGAGTAATTTAGGAAAATCAAGTCCCCAAACTCATTTAATCCATAATTCGTAAAAATAAGGTATTTCTCCTAATGCTTTACTTGGGTATCTAATCAACTCACCATCAACTAATTAGTAGTGATTCCTAAATAAATTTCATTTGCATCCTAAAAACCTGAACCTAAGTTGCGAATTGATATGGACTTCGAAGAATTTGAGTTAAGTTTAGACTTAGTGATCTATTAGTCAAACCCCTAAGTGGATCCAACCCGTTTCGGGGAGGTCACAACACAAGTGTTCGCTATCTTCATTGTGTCGCCCATTGTTCTCGGCAATTCAATTTCTTGGTTTCTGAACCTCCACCATAAATATTGCTCGAAATGTTGGGCCATCTCCTTTAGGGTGCACCCTTAGTTTCGGGCATTATGATGAAAAAAAAAAAATCAAAGGATGATGGCGCCCATTGCAAACAAAAAAGTAACCCCACCGAGGGTGGTTGCCATGGACAGCAATACAAATAAGAATAATATCTCTAAACCTGATAATTGGCTCTCAGCAAAACTAATTGCGCTTCCTTGCGCACGTAGGTGTGGCAGGAATAATTTAGCGATTTAAATGGAAGTGACCGGTCCCATACCTACTGAGCAACATGCTACATCGAAGAACAATGAAGCCATGGACCACATTGACAGGTGATTCTTGTTCCTTTGGTCAATAGGCTCTATGTCATTTTAATTAATCATAATTAGACAAGTACCCAAAGCTAGGAGAGAATCGATAATCCCATCAATGCTGCATGACAACAATCGTCGTCGTCCAACCTAGTCAATGAAGAGAGTACCTACGAAGATAAATACCACCTTTACCAATTCGATTGTAATATTCCATAACAGTTTTTTTGTTGGTGGCGCTGACACCGGTCTTCTCAAATATCCGAGGGTTGAATAGAAGAACAATGTTCATGCCACATGCCTGTCAGAAGACGTGGATACCGATCGCACAAATAATCATATGGTAGATGGATAGGGTTGGGTGGAGGAGCTCCTACTACACGTCCCTTGTGCTCATGCTTTGCACATGGACAACGATGCCATTAGACTCTCTTGGGATGGCGGCAGTCTCCTCCTCGGAGTCGAAGATCCTAGATGCACCTTGCATCTTCTGAGCGTCTCTGCATGACCAACTCTCGAGAGGATTCCGCATGGTGTGGACTACGATGATGACGAAACAAATACAAATGTATAAAAAAAATGATTTTCCCATAATGGAAAAGACAAAAATTTATAACTTAAAAAAATATATATATAAAAGATGCCACATAATTTTTCTGAAAATAGAAATTGATGAGTACCTCAAGTAAGTAGGTGAGGAAACCGTGGGAGGAGGTAGGGGAGATCTCCATCACGTAGTGGGGGCCAATCATGAGGGTGCAGCCGACTCCTATGTGAGCAGCAAATCAGCCCAACAAGACGAAGAAGTTGGGAGCGAACCCCATCGGGATTGGCCCGAAGAAGAATCTCACACAACAATTGTCCGATAGTAGCCGAATCTATCAACGGTCCACCCTGCTATCACCAATCCAACAAGCAACGCCGCATAGAAGATCATTGTCTGGACATCAACATGGTCATTGATTATCATGTGGTCTTTTTTACTTATGCTGTTGTCTCAATCATTAATCCTAATTATGCTAAAATTCAATGAAAAACACACATAAAAAATCTTATTTGTAAGGGTTGACCTCTAGTCCTACTTGCCAATGATATTGTTCATTTTGGGCTGCAGAACTCACTTATCCCAAGCTCTCATGACTTTGTTCCTCTAGGCTTCGCCTAGAAAAAGTCTTGTTCGGAGTAGAGGCATGACTACACAACAATCCCTCGGCTTGACCTAATAGTCCTTTTTTAGGCGTAGCAGCATTGTCGTCCCTCGAAATGTTTTATCCCTGGTGTAGCAGAAATTATTACCAAAGTGCCTCATTAGTAGTTAAAACTGGTGTTACTCCTTATATAGCACATTACTGCATCGTCTCTCTGCCTCCTTCGCCATCCTCGAGGCGGAGCCGCATTCCCATTTCTTGCAAGACCGTGTCGTTACGTTATTTATCATCACAGTTATTGAAAAAAAAAAAACTAGTGCCCTATTTTCCTCTCATTTTTAATTGAATTTATTTTCACAATATAGGTGATTATAAGATAAAAATGATGAGAATAATAAGTGCGGTGGATTTATCCGAGATTAACTTGCTTGGCCAAAAAAAAAAGTGAATTTATTTGGAAATTTAGTAATCTTTTCCTTTTCTATTTTTACTTCTTTTTTTTCATTCCCCATTGGTATAAAGCTAGAAAAAAATAAGGACAATGAGACTAAACATAACCTAGTTATATATACATGATGGAGGTGGCAATTACGCATCTTAATGTGAACTTGTTCGCGAGTAGCTTTACTAGAGGATGATTGGCGTTCTCAGTCAACTCCATTTGAGCGTTGTTGTTGACACCATAATCACTTAGTATGACTGTTGATATCTACAAAGTCAATTCAACAACTTATATAACGTTTCAAAATATAACGTTATATTTTTAAATACACCACTTATTGACGTAAATAAGTTATTAAATTGACTTTGCAGATATCCACAGTCATTAAGTGATTCTAGTGTCAACAAAAACATTCAATTGGAGTTGATTGAGAGCTTCAATCATCTTCTAGCAAAGCCAATTGTGAACAAGTTCACATTAAGATGCGTGATTGCCGCCTCCATCACGTCTATATTACTGGGTTGTTAGTCTCATTGTCCTTATTTTTTCTAGCTTTATACCAATTGGAAATTAAAAAAAAAATAGAAAAATAGAAAAAGAAAATATTAATTAATTTCAAATAACATAATTCATTTTTTGTGGCCAAGCACGTTAATCTCGGACAAATTCATCGCACTCATATTCTCATCTTTTTTATCTTATAATCACATACCAATGAAAAATGAAAGAAATATTGAGCACTGATTTTTCTTTCAATGATTGTGATGATAAATAATGTAACGACTCAATCCCGTGAGGCATGAGAGTGCGACTTTGCCTCGAGGATGACGAAAGGGACAAGAATGAACTGAATCTCACATTGCTTGGGGACAATGAAGTAATGTGCTATAGAAGGAGTATCACCGGTCTTAACTACCAACAAGGCCATTTGGTAGTAATTTCTGATGTGCAACGGACATAACCTTTCGAGGGATGACAGTGCAGTTGCACCTTAAAGAGGACAATATCGGGTTAGGTTGAGGGATAGTAGTGCGATGGCGCCTCTACCCTGAATGAGGCCTTTTATGGGTGAAGCTTAAGGAAATAAAACCATGAAGGGGTAAGTCCTACAGCACAAAGCGAACAACATCATTGGCAAGTAGGGTTAAAGGTCGGTCCTTACAAATAAGATTTATTGTGTATGTGTTTTTCCTTGAATTTTGGCAGAATCAGGATTAATGATCGAGATGGCAGCATATTCAAAAAAGGGCCAAAAGATAATCGATGACCATGTTGATGTCCAGATGGTGATCCTCTATGTGGTGTCGCTTGTTGGATCGGTGATGGTAGGGTGAATCGCCAACAGATTTGGCCATTGCTGGACAATCGTCTTGATAGAATTCTTCTTCTTTTATGGGTCCTTCCTGATGGGTTCGCTCCCAACTTCTTCATCTCGTTAGGCCAATTCTTTTCTCACATAGAAGTCGGCTGCACCCCAATGATTGCCTCCTTTATGTGATTGAGATCTCCCTTGCCTCCTTCCAGGGCTTCTTCACCTCCTTACCTGAGGTACTTATCAATTTCTATTTTTACAAAAAATTTGTAGTATCTTTTTCTATTTTTTTATATGTTATAAATCTTTGTCTTTTTTGTTACGGGAAAACAATTTTTTTATACATTTTTATCTCTTTCATCATCATCGTGATCCGCGCCATGCGAAATCCCTTGGTGGTCGGTAGACGCTTGAAAGATATGAAGCGCACTCTTAGTTAACAAAATTAGGGAGGCCACCACCATCCCAAGAGGGTCCAATGGCAACATTGTCCATGTGCAAAGCATTAGCATAAAGGATGAGTGGCGAGAGCTCCTTCACCCGATCCTAGCCCTCTACCACATGATCATCTATGCTATTAGTATCCATGACTTCCAACAGGCATGTGACATAGACATTGTTCTCCTATTCAACCCTCGGATATTTGAGAAGGCCAGTGTCAACGCCGCCAACAAAATTGTTATGGAATTTTGCGGACGAATTGGTAAGGGTGGTATTTATATGTACTCTCCTCGTTGATTGGGCTGGAGACAAAGGTTGTCGTGCAATATTGGCGGGATTATTGGATCTCTCTTAGGTACTCGTTTAATTATGATTGACTAGAGTGACATGAAGATTATTGACCAAATGGACAAGAATCACTTGTCAATGTGGTGCATGACTTCATTATTCTTTTATGTGGCATGTTACTAAGTAGGCATGGGACTGGTCACATTCATTTACAACGCTGAATTATTCCCGCCACCTACGTGCGCAATAAAGCGCAATTAGTTTTACCACAAACCAATTGTCAGGTATAGGGATATATCATTCTTGTTTGTACTACTGTCCAAGGCAACCATCCTTGGTGGGTTTACTTTTTTGTTCATAGTGGGCATCATCATCGTGTGAATTTTCTTTTTCATCATGATGCCCAAAACCAAGGTGCACCCTGCAGGAGATGGCCTAACATTTTGGGCAATATTTATGGTGGAGGTTTAGGAACCAAACAGTGGAGCAACATAATGAAGGCAGCGAACACTTGTGTCGCAACCTCCCTGAACCGGGGTGGATCCACCTAGAGGTTTAACTAATAGATTACTAATCTAGACTTAGCATGCAAATAAATTTTATCTAGGAATTGCCACTTATTGATTTATGACAAGTTGATTAGATATCCAAGTAAAGCATTTGGAGAAATACCTTACTATTACGAACTAGGGATTAAATGAGTTTGGGAACTTGATCACGCTAGATTGCTCTAACACCCTTTAAATACCTTTTCTCTTTTATTTCCAAAAATATTTTTGCAGGCAATTTGAATTGATTTTAACATATCCTCTAACAAGCAAGGTGATCAGGCAGGTGCGCAACCATTATTTAACACTCAATAAAGTAAGGCAATATATAAATTGCAAGCGTAAGGAGAATAGTTACCTTGATGCAACGTAAGCATTTGCAACGAATATTAATTAGAAACACATATTTAACCTAAATATGATTTCTAATTGTCACAAAATTTCACTCAAATTGTCGCGACATAACCCCTTCCAACTAGGGGAGGGGGAAATTTAGGTTTACGAATATTGCCTAAATGATGGACCTGCTACCCATGATTTAGATGGGAGCTCTCCCAAATTCATATCTCATGCGACATCGGGCATTCAAAATTTTAATCAATTTAAGCCTATAGAAATTTTGACTAAGGAGTCACCATTAGCCTTTTTGGATCGGTTAGAAAGCTAGTAAGATATGGTAGAATATTTTACTATTTACGCAACCAGAGATTCTGAACTCAGGAATTTGATTACATTTGCCCTAAGGCCAATGCCCTTTCGGTACGTAACCTAATCACATGTTAGCTAACACCATAGCAGCCTATCCAAGAGTTTTAAGTAGCATCCTAACCATTCCAAAATTGAAAAGCACGATCAATTATAATCATAATGGAAAGCATGCATGCGTCCTAAAATTATCTCTAAAATAGAAAAAGACAATCAAAAGGGGAAGCTTATTGTAAAGCCTTAGAGGCTTGTCCATATTTAGGATTTACTTTCTAAGCGTTTTCTATTTTTATATTCTTTTTTAATGACTTTTTCATATTTTTTTTATTTTTTTAATGATTTTCTAAAACTCCGATTTTTTTATTGATTTTCGAATTTTCTAAATTTTTTTATTATTACCTAAGTTTTTAAACTTTTTTATCATTTTCTGAATTTTTAATTATTTTTTATCATTAATATTTTTTAATATTAACATATAATCAATAGGACCGGGTCAAGAGACCCGACCCAACTAAACTGACCGACCCGAACCCTATCGGATCAGGTGGGACTAAAATTATTAACCCTAGAAGCCCACTCGGAATTAAACAAACCATTCCAAGAACACTTCTATTTTTCTTAATTCTTTGACCCAAACTCTAAAAATAACCTGACCCACAACAACCAGCCCAAAACCCTTCTCTTCTTCTTAAGGCGACCGGCCCACAAATTAAAAGGCCGAAGCCCATTTTACTTTCTATTTTCCCTATTTTTGGCCTTTTCTTCTATGGTCTTTGTCTTTTTCTGTTTTGTCCTCTTCCTCTTCATCCCCTACCTCTCGCCTTCTTCCTCCCCGACGTCCTCCCACGTCTGTAACCAACGCCCCATCGATAAATGCAACGCTCAGCCGAAATTCGGTTTTCACTGGTTATCCTACTCTGACCTGCGCTAAGCTACTGGCCGGCGGTTGTCATCGACGCCGAACTAGCTCCGGCGAAGAACTTTCATGCTCTAAAATCTTGTGTGCCAAAAGAAAATCTAATGGTTCGGGCATTACCATCAGAACGGACAAACAACACAACGAAGAGGAGTCAAACTCATATAAAGATGGTATCACAGTTCAGAATCTCGTTTAGGCATTTTATCAAACATGCGGTGTGCACTAAAGAAACAGGAGACCTCCGACTCATCCGCAGCTCAAACTCAGACCGAGACTGTCAACGGGCATACTAGCATACACGGCAAGCAGACGAGAGTATACATGTACAACAACCTTAACGGGGCCAGCAGAGCCGGAGTTCGCGTGATTGACGTACGGACGAGGGGACACCTACCTGGTTCAAGCGCGGCGCTATGGGGGACGGCGATTGATGGACTGGCCTCCGATGAACGTGGACTCCTTCCTTTGTCGTGCGAGCGAGCTCCTCCGCTTCCTCTCCTTCTCACTCTCGACTGACTCCTCGGAGCTCGAGCTCGACGCGAGGTCGCCGGACTCCGACGGCACGCTGACTTTCTCCGGCGAGACTGGATGCGGAAGCAGAAGAGGCGGTTCACCCCGCGCTCCCTCCGACTGCCGCTCTCTCTCTCTCTCTCTCTGGATTCTAGCGAGCGCCCTTGATTCTCTTTTCCTTTGGTTTTCTCTCCAGCGAAACCCCCAGTGGCCCACGCCCTCCAAAAACAGAATATTATTCCGTTATTTCTTCTTCTTCTCCTCGGTTCTCTCCTCCATCCCCTCCTTCTCGAAACCAGCGATCGCCCCCTTCAGCCCTACTCCTCCTCCTCCTCATGCGAACGTCTTTCCCTGTATCTCCTCCAAGTTCTCCCTCTTCTCTGAAAGTTCCAGGCGGTGCAAGCAAGCAACATTCGGCTGGTTTTTTGCAGAAGGAGAGAGCGGCAGAGAGAGAGGGAGAGGTCGCTGCCGAGAGAAACCGGAGACAAACGAGAGGATCATGATAGGCTAAAAGTTTTGCTAAAAGATGAGCTAGATAAAAACCAGTCCGCTCGATTTTTACTATATATTTTTGTGATTTTTTTTTTCTCATCATTTCATTTTTTTTTCTTTTTACATTTATTTATATTTTTGTTAAATAAACTGATTGTCAACACAAATCTCTATGGGTTTTCTCAGTTAAGTTATGCTATGTCATACAATTTAACTAACTAGCCTACTTCGAATGAAGGGCAATAATCAATATGCAACTACTCTACTTGACGAGCAACTTAATTAAGTAGACCTATCATGCAATTTCTAAATGACATGCAACTATCAAATTACATGACTTAATTCTATATGCATGCACATGTTTTTTTTTTTTTTTTTTATCACAATTCATAGTTAAAAATTACCAAAAATAAATATCTACATAAAGGGAGATATTATCTATTTTAAATTAGGAAATAGACTAACTTAAATCCTATCTTAACCTAGAAACTTATTTGAACAAACAATTCATTGCAAAGATGTTATTTAATTTAGATATTCTAATTTAATTAAAAAAGAGTAGCTAAACTATTCTATCATGCAATTCTATCTAGGAAACCAATTCTAACCTATGTAATATTCTGTGCAATCCTTTTTCTGTTTTCGATATTAAGGAAGCAATCAAAGTGAAATGAGACACCTAATCATTCGAGATTATAAAAAATATCATCCAATCATTTCAAATAATGAAAAATATCTAATCAACTCGAAATTTTGCGAATAAAATCAATAAATTGATATTAAGCCTTAAATTTTAATGATTCTTGCGCAATCAATAATTCCATTTAAAACCTTATAGTTCTATAATGTGGTTGCGGATTAGGAAATATATCCTAATGTAATATGTCTATTACTCAAAGGTATCAAATTAGATATGGATAATGCAAAATTAGGAAATAAAATATTCTAATCATGTTTAGATAAGATTTTACCTAATTTTGCGGATCACGTATCCAAATTTGAACTTTGACGGAATTGGCTCGAGATCACGGATGACTGGTGGTGGCAGGCGATATGCTCGACGATGGTAGATCGGCAGTTTTCGATGTTCTCAATTATGCTGGCAGCAGCTTTGAGGACTTGTGAGAACAGAATTCCAATGGAACGATTAGCGACAGACGACCACAAGCAAGTGTAGGAGTCCCAAGAACTTCTTCCTTTTTGCGTCTTTTTCGTGAAGTGCACCTGTATGTTCAAGATTTGAAGAATGTCTCTGAGTGCTTGAGAGAGTGCAAAGAAAAGGGCGGACTTGCTGGCTTGGACTGAGAAGCTAGCAAGCGTGTCGCCGGTGGTTTACGACAGGGACTTACTACGCAATGGACTGAGCGTGACTAGACCTAATAGATGTGCCGGGAGGGTCCCGGTGATGACGGTTGGAAGTAGGCTTGCGGCTGCAGTGGCGAGACTGCAAGATCACTGTTACGATGGCACCAGGGAAGCTGCTCCTGACCTGAGGCAGAGATCGACGTCTCGAGGATCACCGAGAATGGTCTTCTTCTTTGCGTGCGTCTATGGCAAGTGCTCTGTGAAGACCAAGTTTGTGCTCTCCAATGTGCCGAAAGTTGATCCCAGAGAAGTCTTCCAAGTGCTTGCCGCTCAGGACCTTGAAGACCCCATTATCTCTCTCTCTCGGCTCTCACTCACAATTTTTATATTGTGGCTGACCTCTCTTTCTCTTAATTTTGTGGCCGCGTGTTTTCAATTGTGTGGCCTCCCCTCTTCTTGGCTATGCGAAGGTCTATTTATACTATAGAGGAGCCGACCTCCCCATGTATTTTTTTCCTCAATCAATTATTACTTTCCTTGGTTGACTGATTCCATGTGAATATTTTATGTGATTCAGGTTGTGGATCTCTCTTTGCCAAGCCAAATATATGCTCTTATAATTCCTTTCCTATTTTTCATGGCCGAATTTTCACGATATATGTATAATATTGCTGTCCAAGTTTCATCAATATGGAACATTTCAAGTGCTGATTTCCAGCCTGAATTCCATGGGCCCCCAAAAAAAATGACGTTTGTATTAGCTTAGTCCACAATTAAGCTCAGATAATTTCAATTAAATCCATCCATCACTGGTCCAATGCAAATGTAACTATTAATCCAAATGCTCCTAATATTTATATGCAATTTTAACTTAATATTTTTGCTAGCGGGTCGATCCCTAACTTTCTATGCAATGAAATATTAAATAGGTCGTCAAGATTTATATGTCAACAACTTAGAATAAGTATCAAATAGGGGTGCTGGTAAAAATAGATTTCTTTGTTAGTTAGGGGAATAAGTATCATAAAGGAGTGTTAGGTAAGAATAAATTTCTTTGTTAGGGTAGTTCTCTTTGAAAGACATTACGTGCGTAAGTGATTATGGATTGTGATGGGTGGGTGATAGAGAGGTTGTGTAGTTCTCTTTGAAAGACTTTACTATCTTCCCGTTGAATTGGTTACTTTATTTTCGCACAGTTTTATAGTGCCGATGTGTTTACTGCTCTGAAAAGCTTTCGTGGAGATTTTTTATTATGTTGATGGTTTAATCTATAATGCATGCATTCAACTAAAACAATTAGTGAGGTTAGTAGGACAGGTAAAAAACCATGGTGATAGAAGGGCATTGGTCGAGCAAAGTGCTGTTCTAGGCATAGGCCTCATATTTGGTTTATGTTTTGCCAAATTGTTATGAAGGTCTATTTTACTGAAATGGAATGTGCAAAATCTAACAAGGTGAATTTGTCTTACTGCTCTTGAATATTTTACTTGTTGATTGTTTGATATGGTAAGCTGCATCTTATCAATGGTGATAATTATGTAGTTAAGTTTGTCTTGATATGTAATTTTTTAGGGTGCGTATGATAAAATTTCTACTTCTCTATTTCTCTATTCCCCGGAACAGGTTTAGAACAAAAATCCGTTTGGTAACGCAATTTGATTTTTCTATTTCTGGAACAGATTTCTATTTCAGAAATTGATTTGAAGAAGAAATCAGAAGCTAAAATTTTTAACTTCTCCATTTCTAGGCAGAAATCAATTTCTGTTCCAGTTTGTCATGCGTACCTTTAGAGTCTAAAGCATTATCTTAAGAAGGGACCATTTTTTTACTTAACAGGAGCCTTTAGCTTTCCTTGCAATGTATTGAAACCAAAAAAAACGTTATTTATATTTATAGTTAGGAAAAAAAATTCTAAACACAGACATATGAATACTTGTCTTTGGTGTAGCTAGCTTGGGCTCTCTCCTCCTCACGAAGGGGAGGAGTTCGAATCCCAGAGGCGTCGTTAGGGATTCTTACCTAGAGTACTGTGGTGGTGGGTCCTGCAGTCACTCCCCCAGGGTTTGCTCGCCGGTTGTCAGCTTACGGGGTTCCCTCGGTTACCAAATATATATATATATGTCTTTGGAAAGGTTTTGGTTGTTCAGTTAAGGTGCGTTTGGTAACGTTTCTGTTCAAAAATTGTTCCAAGGAACAGAAATAGAAAAACTAATTTTGTTCCGGGGAACAATTTTTGACTAGAAAAACGCGTTTGGTAAACTTGTTCAGAGAATAAAAAAAGAATAGAAACACGTTTGGTAAATTTGTGTTCTTTTTTTGTTTCTTTTAATTTTTTATTATTTTTATTTTAATTTTCCTTTTTTTCTCTCTTTTTTTTTTTTTCTTCTTTTGGTCGATTGTCGGCCTCGGCCATGGCCGGTGACCGACCGACGAGGGCCGGCGGCCTCGCCCAACCATCGAAGAGGCTCGGCCTCGTCGGGGGCCAGCGACACTCGGCCTCACCGGAGGCCGGTGACGCTCTGGCGAGGTCGCCAGCCCTCGACAGCGTCGCCAGCCCTCGACGGTAGGTCATTGGTCATGGTCGAGGCCGGCGACTGGCCAAAGAAAAAAGAAGAAGAGAAGAAGAAGAAAAGAAAGAAAAAAGAGAGAAAATTTGTTTCTTTAAATTGTTCCGAAACAAGAAACAAGTTTTTTTTTTTGTTTATGTTCTAAATTTATTCATGGGAACAAAAAAATAGATTTGGAATAAAAACGCAAACAAACGCGTTTCTATTCTTTTTTTGTTCTCTGGAACAAAAAGACAAGAATTCTGTTCATGAACAAAAAATAAGAACACAAACAAACACTCCCTTATTTGACATTGAAGATATAAAGAAAAAAATGCAATAGACATTCAAAGTAGACACAATCATTCGGTTACTTTCCTTTTTTGCAATCTTGCTATTGCGCAACCTTTTGCTTTGGTACTTGTATTACCACCGGACCTCAAAATCATCCCACTCTATATTCAAATTTTTCCATTCGTTTGTTTATCTGTGGTGTATATTTGATCTACTATTTCTTGTTTATTGGAAAATGCAAATCTATTTAGCTCATGGCATTTTAAGATATGAAGATCCCAATGCACAAGACAAAGAACATTATAAAACTATGTCAAGCAAATGGAGAACACTAAGAAAGTGTACCCGTTTAAAGTAATAAATTATTTAATAAAGCCATAACAATTCAAAATTTTCTCACATTCTAACTTCATAATATAGCTAAAATTGTTCTTGTTTTGAACTCAATCCATGAAGCCTTTCGCCCTCTGATATTGGCGAATTAATGCCAAAACGAGCTTTTGGATAGCACGCTATGTGACAGTCTGATTTTCTACTTCTATTTTCAATCAAATAAATTGGGCTTTTCATTGATGTGTCTATAGTCTGAGCCGATCACTCATGAGATAACTAGACTAGTTGGGACAGTCATTAAGGGATTTTAATGCAACAGGCTTGAGAATTCGACTAGGAATCGACTGCTCGACCGTGTTAGTCTGCAAGAGTCATTGCAGCACAGTCGAAAATCTATCAGAGACCGGAAATTGGTCGATTGGATTGAGATATGTAATTAGGCATGGGTGATTCCACCTAATTGCAAAATTCTCGTCGATCGATACTAAACCGATTTTTCTATCGTTTTGGTACCCTGTGTCCATAATTGAAACCTAGAGATTTTCACGACAATTAAGAGTCGCCAGTGAGTCGAAGATGTACGTTGTGGTTCGAAAATAATCGACCACGGGTCAATTGCACCAAAAATCCCCAAAAACTACCCCATAGTTTAGGTCGCGTTAAAACCATGTCTGACTGAATTTAACTGCGCAATTTATTCCGATTGCAGAGATTGAGAACTCTAAAGTGTCACAATTAATTTTAGGAATATTGTTACATCTTTCCAAGGTTTATTGACGACGGGAATTGTTGGTGAAAAATTTAAATGCAGCAAATTAAAGGTTGGGAGAGAGGCCATATTTTAAAGGGATTTTTGGCCGTTATTATGGAACCTTGGGAGGGAAAAATTATAGAGATTTAAATAAGGATTTATCCTTATTATCTAAATTTGTGAAATGGTAAAATGGATAAACAGTAGAGCTTCCAGAAAGAAGGCAAATTCGTATGAATGCCCAACACCATGGATTTCATCAACATTTGAGTCTCATTTGGAAGAGATAAGCTTGTGTAGCTATGGTGGGTCCTATGAAAGTGATAGGAGCCATTTTTCCATGGAACTTGGAATTTGTAGTGAGGGGCCCCCATGGATTTCTTTATTTTCCTCCTCTCTCCCCAACCGTGCGATTTCCCCCTTTAGCCGTGCGACACTCTCCTCTCTTTCCTTTCTTTTTATTTTCCTTTTCTTTCTCTTCCCTTAGCCAAAAAGCCCTTGTCTCCTTCCTCATTAAGCTGCAGTCCTCCATTTCGGTTTCCCCTTGGCTGACCAACTCAAAACAGCCGCCAAGAAAACAAAGGAGTCCCCTGTTTTGGTGCAGCAACCGGTCACGTTCGAGCTGCCCTTCATGTTCCACTTCTCTTTATCTTGGGATTCATTTGAGGACCAAACCCCCTCGCCAGTAAGCCAACAACTCACCCGAACAGGCGCTACTCCAGCTTCTCTATACCGAAAATTCTGTAGCTCCGTCCGTTGGTGTCGCAGCCACACCTCAGCACACCCCCCTCTGTTGCAGCCCAACTTTCACCACCGAAGGACCCAAAACCTTCCCCTGTGTTGCTGTCCAGTCGCCAGCAAGCGAGCTAGTGTCGCTATGTCGCAACCGCGCCCTTGCGGTTGCAAGTCCTTCACCGCTTGGCTTCCACCGACCGAGAGCAAGCCCTCTCGGCCGTGAGCCGAAGGCTTCTCAGCCTTGTTCCAGGCTGACCGGAGCTACTCTGGCGTCCCTGGAGGTCGCAGCTTGACTGCTGCCGCTCAGTCATCAAGTGCAACCTAGTTAGGTGAGTTGTTTTCCTAAGATTTGATTAGGGGCTGCATACCTCTGTTTAGGAATTTAAATAAGCTAAGAAAGGTTTAGATGTGATTAAATATAGTTCAGTGTTAGTTTAGAAAAGTTAGATTAGCCATAGAAAGGCTTATTCTTCGTTTAAATAACAAGATCAAAACCGTAGAGGATAGTTTGGCCAAAGACAGAGACTCTTCTCCATAATTGATTTTTAGATGCTTGCGATTTGCTAATTTTGCAGACTGAGATGTGTTACGATTTTGAAGTGATTTCCTTCTGGAGAAATGTTTTATACCTCTTCAATCATAACATATATTTTTCTCAGGATTTTTGGGAATAAAAAGGAAGACGATTTTAGCTCCGTTATCTTTAAACAGAAAGTTGGACTATACTGGAAATCCTGACCTGTTAGGATTCTAGGGGTCTTTACTGACCATTAGGGTTCAAATTGCCAAATGGTGCCTTTACAAAAGTTTTTTTTTTTTTTTTTATATATTCTAGTTTAACATACTCGAATTTCAAATCAAACGGACCTGTTTTGGGCCCCGAACTAAGCTGATTTCGAAAAACAGACCATTTGGAAATGGACTCGGTTTTGGTGCTGGATTGAGTGAATTACTAGGCCAAATCTAGAAGGATTTGGATCTTGGTGTCTTCATGAAAAATGTTTTTTTACATGTCTTTTGTCACATATCCAAGTTTGAGAATTTTTCGAATTCATCTAAGTTGATTTCTGGTGCTAAACTCGGAAGTGCGCAAATGGACAGTTTTTGCTGGTTAAAAGGGTAGTAATGTATGATTGTTTTTAATGACATGCTTGCTGGAAATTTGCTTATTTAGTGATATGGCTGAGATGCACACTAATTGTCGAATTGTGAAATTGGATAAATGCATATGCTACATGAGAATCTGTCACGAGCCTTTGGGGCCGGACGATGCTCCTTCGGGAATGCTCCAAGTCAACGGATCGCAGTGGATGCTGGATCGATGCTCCTAATCAAAATGCCGTCTAAGTGTGGACGTTGTCATGCTCGACGGTGCGAGATGATGCCCAGTCATGTCGGAAGACTGTTATCTGTTGCGTTAACTGGGGCTAGTGAATTGAAATCATTTGAGACACATGAATGGGTGAAAGTGAGGGACCTAATTAAGAGACAGAATTGTGTGGTGTGGTGTGGTATGGGACGTGCCATAACAATTTAGTCTGATAATTGGGGGCCCGTGTACTCACGTTGATATTTATGTCCTTGCATTTACTCTGTTAAAGTATTTATATGATATGTGAGCTTGATACTGTTATGTATGATTTGATTGACACTAACATGCAGGGAAATGCTGGTATTAAAAGAGTTGTGAGAAATGTGACTAGGTTGCATGTAGAGTGTACTATTATCCTAATCGAGATTTAGGGGATAAACTCGCTGAGATGTGATCTCACCCCATTGTGGGCTAAAATTTTCAGGTCCCTAGATGGGAGGCTGTCAGGCGAGAGGCAAAGGGCTACAGGAAGTGAAGTATGGGTGTCTCGGTAGCTTCTGCCAGATACTGACGGGTCTGCCGTTTGATCTGGAGTATGGGTGACCACTCACCCAGGACCATCGAAGAGTGTGGCAGGGTCGTAGGGAGGGACTAGGTCCCATGGACGAGGAGCTCGAAGTATAGATAACTTAGAAGCTCTTCTTTTTAAAGTAGACCATGTTATGTTAGACTCTTATGTATATAGTCATTATTGTAAATTATGTGTGTTTGATGAAAATATAATCCTGTGTTTTCTATCCCATTTTTGTGTTGTTTGGAGTTTATTATTTCGCTTCCGCATGCTTGATAAAACGAATGGGTCGGCAATTGTTTCTGGGATGTTGCAAAATTGTATCAACCACGGAGGGGTGTGCATGCGCTTGGAGTTCAGGTCGTGACACGCTATCACGAGACCTTACACTAAGATTTTCCTCATTGTGGTCATTGGCATGCCTCTGTTGCCAATATTAATCGCGATCTTCCTCGCTCAACCATTTACCGTTGGTGCTGATGAAGGATTGTGTCTCGCTACGTTTGCTCTCTCGAGAAAAAAAATCAAAAGCGGGTAAAGAGAGTGTGTGCATTAGGACAGATCTTATAAAGGTCAAGAAAAGAGCAGGATACATCCATAGTGCTATGCAATTTATAGGAGATGTTTCAGAAGTAAAAATGAGAGATAAATTCTATTACAAGATGGAACTCTTTGCAATAGACAAGTGTCGACCACCGGGAGTTCCATCTTATAATGGAACTCTTCTCCCATTTTTACTTTTGAAACATCTTCTATACATCGCATTGCGCCATGGACTATCTTGCTCTTTTCTTGACCTATTTTGCAGCATGAAAATCTATCCTCCTGATGCACGTACTTTCTTTACCTCCTTTTGATTTTTCCCGAGAGAGCTCACAACAAATAATGTCTGTTATTGCACATAACATTTGCATTTCTGAGCTCTGAAATGGAAGTGCTTGCTTTCCCAATATCTTCTTATGGAACAATTGCAAACTTTTCAAGCTATCTGGTGTGCTTTCCTCTAACAAGTTCGACGTTGCACCTATCAAGAGACATTCTCTCACAACCTTTGTCCTTGGTAATTGGGGATGCACCAGGAGGACATTGAACACTCTTCTTGTCCTTCATAATGTGATTGGTTAGAAAATTATCCGCTAATTATCCACTCCGCATGCTTCTTAACCCAGTTATAGTCGATTGTCATTAAGCATATGATGATTGATCTCGGTGAGTTAGTCTAATATTTCCGCAACACATTAATATAGTGAAGTGAACAAGATACACATGGTACTGTGTAGAACAAGATCTAAATTCTGCACTATCATTTAAATGCTATAGAAGCGGGGGATGTCAAACCTGTTGATATTTTTTCTCTAATGAAACAATCTAATTGCTGAAGTCTAAGCCAGATTCATTTGCCATTTTCCTCACCTGTAAAGGACCACAGTTCGCAATTCCCCAAAACAATCAGCTCACAGCAAGGCAGTCACTTAATCAAAATCACACGTCCACATGATAAAGCAAGCAACTCACGTCGATGATTTTCGTCTCTAGCTCGACGAGCGGCTTATCCAACTCCAGAGTGACTGCTTTGGCTTCTCCTTGAGCGGCTCGAAGTGCGAGAGGTGGTTGAGAACTCCGCCCTTCACATTCGGATACGGATCGTTGGGCCAGGGGTACTTGTGCTTCTTCACCTTCCTGAGCTTCGCAACCATGGCGGTGCTCCTCCAGGTGCCTAAGCACACCCTCCCCAGGGCTCTCAACGAGAGCTCGCGGATGCCGCCGTTGCTCGAGCTCCCGGAAAGATCAAAGGAGGCCGCAGCTCAAAACTGCCGTGACTCTGGGAAAGTTGTCGCCTAGAGACCGATGCTATGCCGAAAGACTGAATAGAGAACGGAGGATGGAGACGAGGGTTCCCTTCTCCGTCGCAAATAACAGCTTTTGCATTCTCTGTGTGTCTAGACTCAATGAGGGATGCAGCGGAATGCCGTTCAACGACAAATTCGGCGTAGCGGAATGACACCAACGGTGGAAATTGTAAACAATCAAGAAGTGGGTCCCCTCTCCATAATTCGATCCTCAATTACATCGCTTTTCGCCTTGAGTCGCCATTTAGTGCGGATGGTTATTATTCACCAGCAAATTAATAGCGCTTAAAAGGACTAAACTATGTTGTGCATGACAACACATCCCTTTCGAGTTAAAAGGAGCTGCGTCTCGGTCTCGCCTCCGCGACATTTACCCCGATGGTTCTCCCATCCAAGCTCTGTAACACCAGGCAACACAAATGGTCAAAATAACTCCTCATTCTTTATTACTTTACCCGCAATTTCTTAAGAGAAAAAGGAAACTAATCTTCTCGAACTAGCGTAAAGGCTCTTCTCCAGCAGTCAGAACTAACAACAAAAATACTAGCAAGCAAGTTGACAAAACCACGTGAGATATTCTCTAAAGCTGCTGTGTAAACAATGAGTCCGAAACAATATGTACAGGTTTCTTCAACCATGACATCCACAGAACCACTTGGATGAGCTTAGGTTGACCAGAAATGTGCAAAGAACAGGAAAGATAGTAGTACCTGTCTGTCAAGAGCAGCAATAGCATCATTCATCTCAGTCTCAGACGCCATCACCACAAAACTAAAACCACGAGAACGGCCAGTTTCCCTATCACAAACAGCCCGCGCATTTTCCACCTTACTATGGTCATTGAAAACTTGTTCCAGACGAGCATTATCCAAACGTTCCAGATGAGCTTTATCCATACTTCATGGCAGGTTCCCAGCATACAATCTGTATTCAACATCAAGAACGCGAGGGAGGCGCTCCACTCATGATCCTTTTGGGGAAGCCTTATTGACGGTTAGAAGTCTACCATTTAAATCCTGTAGGAAAAGGTGATCGACCTTATTAGCATTAAAAATCAATAGACATGCCCATTAGGCAAGTTCCAAACATTTTGAGGGATGGCATCTCAACTCCTCATAAGATACAGGTTAGGGAAGTTATCATTGATATGCATCAACTTTTCACCAATTTGGTTAGTCCTTTTCATCCATATTCAACCAAAATAATGCTCATCAATATTATTCACAAAATTCTCACGCCCAAGAAGCAGCTATAAGCAAATTAGGAACACACGGCACAAAATGAATGAATGTGCAGCTTGAATGGTCATCAACTCAGTACTAAGAATTCAAGAATATAAGGCGGTCCATTAAAGGAATATGGACAGAACAAACATAACCCAAGCTGCCAATACATATTTTAGAATGTCATAATTCATGACAGGTCTTCAACACACTTGAAAAGAGAAATTAAACTGACAATCAAGATATTCAAATTGCAAAGTTTTGTTGGTTGAACAGAGCACCAAGGAAAACCATAAAAAATTTGGCAGACATTCATCTCCTTCCCTCTTCCACCCACCCTTTTCATCTTGCCCTTAACAAGCCCCAGCAGCATCCCCACCCCTCCATAATGGAAAGGTGTACCACGAATTGATCAGGACATGGAAGTGGTGAAGCAAGAACGAGTCGATGCAGCGTGGAAAATGGCTGTGTTATGTTTGCTCTGCATTTAACATGTGAAATCAGAAATGAGAGAGTTGAAGAGCAAGGTCTCATGTCCCTCATACCAAAAATTCACGAACCATTAAAATCAAGTGCTTTGCATAACGATTCAAGACACTCATATATAACCAAATGCCAAGTACTTGAAAGCTATTAATATACAAAAATGCTATTTGACACTAGGGTGATCCATTGGCTAATCCAAGCCTGGCCGGACCCTCGGATCAGGCCTGAAATAATGCTCAAGCTCGTCCATCCCCATGACATCGAGGCGGGTCCAGCTTGATCCTAATTGGGATAGGCCTTAAAATTTATAATTCTCGTTGGATCTGTTTATTACTTGTTAGATATTTCGATTGCATCGGGCAATGTAATTTCTCTATTCTATTCGGATTGTATTTTTGTACCTTAATTTTTATTTTTTTTGGGGGGGTTCTAGGTAGACTTGATCACGGGCCTAATAGCTCGCCCAAACCCGGCCTGGGATGCAAGGACCTATAGTTATAGCAACCCTATTAAGCTATTGTCTTTTGTAGATAATAGCACGTCCAGGTCTACTTGGCACCAATTATTATGTCCGATTTGAGGAAGAAGGTAAAGTTAATCATACTTAGGCTCATCATCCATGTTTTTAACGTCACGCAAGAATTCCAGAATTACTAGATATGCCGGGAAGAAGGCTTCTTCCTAAAGATCTACGAAAGCTCAACCAAATGAATTTCTTTTCAACTCGAAAACAAATAATAAAAAAAAACGACAAAAATGATCAAATTATGAGAAGACATGCTGCAATTATATGTGCTTCTTTTTTGTTATTCGCTACTTAAGAAGGAATAACAAAAATGATTTACACCTCCAGAAATTCCGAATTGATAATCTAATAACACATTTATGTCTCACAAAAAATCACGATCTAGTAACCTTGACCCAAAATCTGCCCTCTTTTAGCATTCCATTATGCGTCTTCATAATAGACCCATCTTATAGTCATCTGTCACGAGTGTCTATAATGCCTACCCATTTTTATGGAATATCGGGGGGAATGTGAACGAGGAGGGTAGATTTTGGCTAGGAGTGCCGATTTGTGATTTCTTTTAGGCGATAATTAGTTGAGGGTAAGGTTTCACTTATTTCGTGAAAAATAAATAATTTTAAACATGTATTTTTTAAAATACGAATTTGTGTTACTTATAAAAAATAATGAATGGAATTTATTTTTATCATCCATCAAGATGTTTGTACATGAATTGTTATCCTTGATGAAAATATTCTTATTATCTAATTTCATTTTCTTCGCATGAATAAAAGGAATTAAATCTGTCATTAATTGATTTGAGATTTTTAATGATACTAATCTTAAAATAAGATAACAAGGGGGACTGGACACAGCTTCAAATAAATAACAAGCCAAAACCCGAATTTTTCGGCCCATCGATTTTCAATACTTTCTTCCCCTCCTGCGTCGCTAGCAGCGCGAGAGCAAGCTTCCGCAAGCTTTCGATTCGCTCGCATGGAGGAGGCGATCCCCTTCAAGAATCTCCCAAGCAGAGAATACCAAGGTCACAAGAAGAAGGCACGTCCTCCTCCTCCTCCTCCTCCTCCTCCTCTCTCTCGCTTTGGCTTTCCGAGCTCTTCGGTCGTTCTTGGTACCGTAAGCGAACGCGCTGACGAATCGCGTCCCCCCCGCAAAACGCGGGGAAATGGTGTGACGGCAGGTGCATTCGGTGGCCTGGAACTGCACGGGGACGAAGCTCGCGTCCGGCTCCGTCGATCAGACCGCTCGCGTCTGGCACATCGAGCCTCACGGCCATGTGAGTCCCCCGCTCCGCGCTTCGTCTCTCTTCGATTTTTGTCTGATTTCTCGTGGGTTCGTGCGTCGTTGAGTCTTGAATTGCTGTTCTGCAGCTAGGCGGCTAGGGCTATATGTGTATAATTTTGAATTGTGCTCCTTGCTTTTTTTTTTTATGGAAGTGGTGAAGGACTGGGACTGTGAGGTAGAGTGGAGCTAGGGTTGAATTAGAAGGGCCGGTGCCAACGCGAATAGAAAAGGCTTAAACGAGCTTGGGTGAATTGTGCTGATACTTTCACCTTCTTTGCACGCAAGCTTCAATTTTGTGAACGCCCTTTTAACTGAAGTACTGAAATGAATGATTTGCTCTTTCTTTAGATAAGAAGAAATGAATGAGTAATTTTTTAGCTACGCCAATCCGATATATCTTCACTATAGGATGCTCGAATTGGAGCCGTAAAACTTTCCAATTCGTCAAGACTTGAGCGGCCTTCATTTCATTCATTGCAAGATTTTGCTCCCAATGTGTCGAGGAAACTGCTCTTGGCTTGCAGTAGGATTGAAAAGGACTGGGGTTTGGGGCAGGAGTGCATTTTTCTAGGGGGCGTTTATTTGCTGAAGTATTGCATTGCAGCATTAATTGCTAGGAGCGATTGCGAAGAATGTTTACTTGCCATGTCGAATTGGGTTTACAGGGTAAGGTTAAAGATATTGAATTGAAAGGGCACACGGACAGCGTGGATCAGTTATGTTGGGATCCGAAGCATGCGGATTTAATTGCGACAGCATCAGGCGACAAGACTGTACGGCTGTGGGATGCACGGAGTAAGTGACTGTGCTATTTTGACAATCTTCATTTCACTGTTTTTTCTAGCTCTTTTCAAATTTTACTTCTGTTTGGCTTGGGTGGATGAGCATAACTGACTGCGTATTGACCTCTTGTCTTCCAGTATTGTTGGTTATTATCAATTAGTGAGAATTTTTTTTTTCTATGATAGGAACAGGTTTGTAATTTTATACATGGGACGCTTCCTTTGTGAAGTATTTGTGTAGGGATGGTGCCCTCTTGGTACATTTCCTTGATAGAATTTGTTTATCCTTCAAAGGAATACTTCACAATGTCATTTCTTTATTTCAAATCTACTTATTTCATTTTTTTTTAACCTGTAGACAGAAATCCGATAAATTAAGCCCAACAGTGACATGCAGAGGATATTTGATGATTTTGATTATGTATTCCTTGGGTCACACAGGTGGAAAATGCTCGCAGCAAGCAGAACTCAGTGGGGAAAACATCAACATAACCTACAAACCTGATGGAACACATGTGGCAGTTGGTAATAGGGTATGCTCTATGTTTCTGTAATAAGGATTGAGAAAGTCATTTTGAGATAGTTCTCTAAGCAATATTACAAAAATTGTGGAATGATAGCTTCCTAGGAATGCTTCAGTCATCGAGATGATCCAAAAATATATCTCTATCTCGTCATTTATTGTGCCCAGCAAATACAAAAATTTCAATCCATTCTTTCTCTATGTAGGATGATGAGCTAACGATTTTGGATGTTCGGAAGTTTAAGCCAATTCACAAGCGGAAGTTCAATTATGAGGTAATCCTGTTTAACAGACATAGAAAACTTTGGCAAGTCTTTTACGTTATAAGGTTTCTTCAAATGAGCTTTAGTTGTGTGGCCTTCTCTTAGTGAGGTTTGAGAAATAGCTTGGGAAAATTTTTGGCTTATAATTTGGCCAAATATTGATATGAGATGATGCACTGGAACTCTGGTGCAGAATAACATAAGATGAGCTGCTTACAATTTTATCTGTTCATGATTCCACTACAAGAATTAAAATGATCAATATACAATTTCGTTTCAAATGCTGTCTCTGTAGCTGACTTATTATATCCTATGTTATGGATCATTTGAACTTGTCTTTAGTGAAATAAGGACAGTTCTCCGTACCAAGATCCATGACACTGATTGGCGATGATATACATCTATACTGCCCTTCACTATGTTTGGTTGATTAATCGACCTGACTAATCATTGCTCTTCCAGGTAAATGAAATAGCATGGAACGTGTCAGGAGAGATGTTCTTTTTGACGACAGGAAATGGTGTGATCAATTTTTATCCCGTCTACTTTTTCTTTTTCTTTTTTTCAACAGGCAAAAGGGCCTGTTTCACCCAACAAATTTATGGCGTTGACTTCTCTATGTATTTTAATTATGCTATATACTGCCGCTTGTTGAACTGCCCCAGGTACTGTTGAAGTACTAGCATACCCATCTCTTCGACCTGTTGACACCCTTATGGCTCACACTGCTGGTTGCTATTGTATTGCAATTGACCCAGTTGGAAGGTGTGCAATAAAGCTGCTTTATTCTGTTTAAATTGTACCACCTTTTCACTTGTAATCAACATGCTCTTGACATGACAAAATTTAAACAGTCACAGTTCTTGACATCTTATTTATGTTGTTTAGTTGAATTTGCATGGATTGAGCAATATCTAAAGAACATTGTTGGAAGATTAGTATGTCTGTCCAGAGGTTTATGCACAATTGAACTATTGCATTCAGCCTCATGTATATGTTCTTAGTGAATGTAACCTGTCTGTCACTATGGTCAAGACACCAACCAGAGCTTCATGAACCAAATATCGTCCCTTTTTGAATTGAGTAAAAGATGCTCTTGTCCTCAGATGATGTGCATACCCTCTCCTGTGGGGTTGCTTTGAAACTCCAAGCTAAATTTAACCATTTTCTTCCATGAAGTAGGGTTGGCAGAACTGTTAACTAAGTCACCCTGATTATTTACGTTTTGTTCATGAACTGTATCTATTACAGGACTATATCTTTGAGAGGTCTTACTCAATGGGTTTGGAATATCTGATTCACTGTGGTTTTTAATTGTGTCTGAAGTCTCTGAAATACTGGAAGTCAATATTCTTTGTGTTTAAAAATTCTATGACCAGCATTTGACAAGATTATTTGTGATGTTACCTGCCTGAAAGTGTTAACAAATAATGCCCCTGCCTATGCAGAGAGTCTGATGGGCATTATTCTCAAGCATCCATTTCATATCTGCAGGTATTTTGCTGTTGGAAGTGCAGATTCCTTAGTGAGCCTGTGGGATATCTCTGAGATGCTCTGTGTGAGGACTTTTACGAAACTTGAGTGAGTGCTCCAATACTTCATGTTAATATTTCATTTAGCGTGTGTAATGGTCACCTGCTATCCTGTGGATAAGATTGACCCTTTTTCCTTTTGCAGATGGCCCGTAAGGACGATAAGCTTTAATCATACTGGAGAGTACATTGCTTCTGCCAGTGAAGATCTGTTCATTGACATTGTATGTTTAAGTAAAACTGTCTTTTGTGATCTCATTCTCTACCTGAGCTGCAAAACTTAGGTTTTTCTAAGACGAAGTGCTTGATTCTTTAGGACATGTGGTGGGAATGGGGATTTGCATGTAAACCTATCATTAAAGATTTTGCACGAAAGTTTCAGTCTTGATTAGCATTCTCCTGCAAAGTTCTTAAAAAATGTAACGAATTGAGTATTTGCAAGTGTTGGTTCTTGTTAAAGAAATGACGGAATTCATGTTGCTGAAACAGTCAAATGTTCAAACTGGACGGACAGTGCACCAAATTCCATGCCGAGCTGCAATGAACAGTGTGGAATGGAATCCTAAATACAATTTACTTGCATATGCTGGGGATGACAAAAACAAGTACCAGGCAGATGAAGGTAATACTTATGATCTTAATCTGAAGTTAGCGGCATTCTCTTTATTCTGTTGACTGGTGTTGGCTCTAATCTCTTTTGCCCTTTTGCTTCAGGTGTTTTCCGGATATTTGGATTTGAGAGTGCATGAGATTTCAGAGCAGACCTTGTACGCACAAAAGTTTCCAATTTTGTGTTCGCTTAGGATTTTGTGTACACATTCAAAATCTCGTGTATGGCACGGATCTATCTCTTCTTGCAAGGAGTTATTTGCGTGTTCTTTCTTTGATCTTACCAAGAATTTATTCTACTCCACAAAAGTTTTTTTAATACATATATATAAAGGCGGGATGTTACGTCAAATACATCGGAACAGGCTAGGCCATCAAGCTATATAGAATTGTTGCAGAAACTCGGAAAGAAATGTTATTAAACACGATGCAGGCCTTCGGCCCTTAAATGAAATATCTTGATACAGCTCTTTTTGTATAAATAAAGCACACAGGCAGTGTTGCTTTGAATCATCCCAACTGTTGGGATGGATCTCGATCTTCAAAAGCCCTAAGAAGCGTGGTAAGAATATAAGAGGCAGGCATTGCTTGGAGCAGGAGTTAGCCGATTTCGTGTCGTCCTGAGCAGCATCGGACCCAGGTGCTTCATCCCCCAAGAGAGCGGGACCCAGTTGCTTCATCCCCCAAGAGATCGTGGATTAAGAGACGGCCAGAGCAAAGCTTCACTTTCTGGCGAAGGAATCACGCTCTCTGCCTAGTCTCCGGTTTCGACGTCCGGCTCTGAATCATGTCGAATATCTGCAAGATGGATCAAAATGGATACTTAAAGAAAGCCCGTTATTGTTACCTTTTCTTTGTCACCCATCTTCCCGAAAGGGAAGCGCTTTGAATCGCTGATCAGAAGTGTTACCTTCCCCTGGTTTCACATTCTCGGGCGGATCGCGAAATTCGCTCCCGTGCAAACTCAACTCCGGCAACAGAGCGGCTCAGCAAAGGATGAATTTCGAAGCAGGGGCCACCAGACCTGTAAAACAGAGGAGACATACGGTGACCGCGTTCTGAGAACACCAGGTGAGCGGCCTCCACTTGATCTCGACGCTGGAGCTCTTCATTCTCTTCCCGATCACCGGCTCCTTGGACAGGTCGAAGCTCGCCCCTTTCATTCGCAGCTCCTGCACGCACCTCCCGAGCGCCCGGTTGTCGCTCCTCTCCCTCTGCAGCTGCCGCGAAGCCTTCCAGAACCGGTAGAGCTTAACCTGCACCAAGCCCACAAACACTAGGGAAGTACACAGCGACAAAATGGTGGGCAGCCACCACTTCTTGCAAGCACCGTGGTAGTGGCCGTCGTCGTGGGCGGAGTTAACGGAGGACGTGTACAGGAGGGTCAAGAAGAGCCCGTGAAAGACGAAGAAGGAGAAGCAGAGCTGGAAGATCTCTCGCCTGGCCGAGTCGAGCCGCGCCTCCTTGAGCGCGGCCCGGCGGCCGAAGAGGGCCTCCTCCCTCTGCCAGAGCTTGAGCAGGAGGAGGTGGCCCGGGCTCCGCGAGATCTCCATCAGCGGGTGATGCTGGATGGCGGCGAGCATCCCGTTCGCGGCCGAGGAGAGCTTCTCTCGGTGCTCCTCGTCGACGGGGATCTCGATCAGATGGGCATCTTTCGTTTCGGAAGCCATGAAGAAAACGATTGGCGATCGAGCGAGCAAAAAATATCGAACAGAATGTGGAAAGCAGAGACGTAAAAGAAGAGAGGTTGAGATCGAAGTTGTTCTTGAGCAGTGATCGGAAATGGGAGGAGAGGGTGGAATATATAGAGAGCGAACGGGCACGAACGTGAACTTTTGCTGCGCGAGTCCGCCAACGGGCGCGCGTTTCGCTCGCAACGGTCATATTTTCGGTCCGCCGATTAATTAAATCCGATCCCGATCCGCCAACGGTTTACTCGATAGAAACAGAGTAGGATCCGGTTCGCGGCCCAACGGCATCTTCGAGGGCCCAATCAGAGCGCGGCCCATGCACAGGCCAGGCCCATCATGGATGGTTGAGTAGTGTTAGAGATATTAGCGTTTTTGACACGTCAAATAGAATGATAATTTATGACGAAATTTTGTTAATTTATTTTGTGGTATGGATACTGATTTTTTTAACATGAATCGTTGACATATTTCTTTTTGCGCTAATCACGCGTTGACTTTCGAGCAGGAGATTCATAAATATTTTTGTTAATTATTTTGAAACGCGTTGCCGTCTCGGGTGGGATAAAAAAATTGGTGAGAATCACTTTTCCTTTCTCCTTGACTTGAGTCATACATAATAAGAACCAGGCTTCAAAACCCGCGTTGCTGTGTACGGAGACCTCCTAGCATCTTGTGCTATGGTGATGAATTCACTAATCTTGAATCTTTGGATTGTAAGTGATCTGGAATTATTATGGTTCAAATTGAAGATTTTGTAGAAGATGTGACTCTTATGATAAAACCTAGAAGAGTCATTCAACGGTCCCTGTAATGACCTGACTCTAGGTCATGAGGGTTATCGTTGCGACATTCCAAGTGTGTCGCCGTCCCTTTTTTTTTTTTTCTTTTTTTATCATGAGCATGCGGAAGCGTGTACAACATCAATCTCCCGTACAACAAATAAGTAATAAGGAAAACACAGCATAGACCACTACCTTTATATCATATCAGTACACTTACAAGCCTCTTTTGTATCGGCCCTTTTCTTTTTACATTATTATATATTTGTGTAGGGTAAGGGAATTCTTATCTTCTCTAGTGTGACTCTAGCTTTCGAAATTGGTGTGAGACTTTTATGCCTACAAATCTGAAAGATAAATGGGTGAGTCGAGAACCTAGTAAGTAAAATCACTAATCTTCATCTAGGAGGATGATTCGTCATTGAGTCAACCATGCGGACATCTCACACACTACAATATCGATAGCAGATTATCGCTACAATACCTTGACTATATGCATATGTTTATATCGGCTTACTTTCAATGCATTACCTACTTTCAACTTATCAAACGAGTTACCCTCAACTTACCAAGTAAGTTACATTTAATTTACCAAACAAGCTATCTTCAACTTACTAAATAAGCTACCTTACTTAGCAGGCTACCTTCAACTTACTAAACAAGCTACCTTACCAAGCAAGCTATCAAACAACATACAACAACATATATAAAAAGTTCATTAATTGTCTCAACGGTTCTTCCTTTATTTTTAGGGACCTCAAGCCAAGCAACCCATATTTCTAGGGGCTTCCTGGTATCAACTGGGGCATCTAACCTCAAGCCAAGCATCATACGCACCTGAGCCATTTCGGCTTATTGTTAATGCGTACTCTACCTCAAATTTATTAACCAAACTCATTAAAGAATACACACAGAAGCATACACACAGAAGTTCATTCATCAACCTAATCGTTTCTACAGTTCATCCGAAATCCACTAATCATCCAAGATCCATTGGGCATCCAGAATTCACCAGGCATCCGATTCTCATGAATGAGGCATCACTGCTAACCTATGTGACAATAGGTCTTATCTTTCATTTAGTAATCCCATGTTGTACAATGCACAAATCGTCTAACATTTTTCCTTTTAGCCCATGCTTACAAGATCCGAGGGCTTGCTCATACAAGCACGTGCATGTCATATTCTACAATATCATAACTATATTATATGCCGGGCAAGGCACAAGGTTCGTGGCTTGAACTGACCCGTTTAAGCGTTGACCCTTCACCAAGCGAGGCTCAGATTGACATGACTCACTATCAATCCAAGGCCTAGTGAAGTTCGGTCTGTCACACCTCAATGCCGATCCAAGGCCAAGCAAGACCTATTTGTAGCCCAAGGTATGCTTCCACTCGCGAATTCATAATCATGAGCAAGCCATAGAAAATATTGCAAGTACAACTCATTAAACAACTAAAACACATAAGCACGGTTAAGAATACAATTAGCTCAAATGATGTATCATAATATCCACTTACTCATGCAAAGACATGAGTAGTATGTTTATAGTCAAACCCAACAACGTAGTACATTGCCTAGTCAGAGATTAGAGATTCTACTTACCTAATGTGCTAAAAAACAATTTCACCAAGAGATGGTTGTCCGGTGGAGGCGGTGGATATGCAAGGTTGAAAGGGAGAGGGAGGCATGCAAAAGAGAGGAGATGAGAGAAAATGAAGGGGGTGACTCTCTATTTATAGGGCAAACCTACTTGTTCTTGAAATAAGATCTCATGGCAATGATGACTGCATTTTCTTTAACGTCCTCCCCAAGCCAAATCTTTTATAATGATGATAATATCTTCACTAACTTGTTCTCCAAGGCACACCTTCTAGAGTTCTCTAACCAATTCTCTTCATTTATGAACTAACTTCTAAATAACATGTGCTACTTGTTCTCAAACTCAATTCACATACCATCATCACCAAATCTTGTGCAATGATGGCCATAGCCACCTAAGGGGGTGATTCATCCATTCTCATTAAATGTCTAGATTTTGGTTATCATGAAGCGTAAACTCAGTAACATGCTTTTTATCAAAACTCTCTCCAAGCTAAGCCAATCCCTAGAATATTCCATTTTGTTCTTTTCCAAAAAATATAACAAATATGAGAAATAGACCATTCGAAGCACTGACAGGGTCACATGAGAGTTTCTCATGTTCATCCACAATCGACTATCTTATTCAAATTAAGGTTCGCAGCCGAATCACCGTGAGTCAGGTTGGTTTGTGGCCAATCTTGCCTAGTGTAGCTAGGTCGATGGTCGAACTTGTGGGCCAAAATTATGGATGTTATATGGTGCGTTTGGGAAGACTTTTGGGGAAAGCCATTGAGAAAATGCAAAGACCTTTAAGTCAAAGGGGTTTTCCAAAATGTAAATTGTGTTTTGTAAATTGCAATCCGAAAGTGTATTGTGAAATATCCTTGGCCAAAATAGTGTTTGGAGAAATTTACATTTACAAAGGACTTTTATGATAAAAAGAAAGGAAAAAAATAGTTGGCCAGCGAAGGGTAGACGGCCGTTGCGACGTCTTAAGTTGCAAGACCTTAAGCGGTCGCTCGACACCACTGGTGAGGGTCGCTTGAGGTCGGGTGACCCCCAGTGACCGTTGTGAAGGGCTGCCTGAGGTCGCGACGGTCGCGATAAGGTCGCCGGAGGTTGTGGCGACTGACCTCGCCGCGACCCAGGTGAGGTCGTGGGTTGCAGTGACCTCCGGCCACCTCCGCGACGAGGTTGTGGGTCGCCGGAGGTCGCGGCGAGGTGGAGAAGGTCACATGCCACGACCCAGGCGACCTCTGTAACCACCGCGACCTAGGCGATCGCGGCGAGGTGGAGGAGGTCACGACTACAGCTCACCGCAACCCAGGCAATGTGATTGTCGCAACCCAGAACCCAAATCTGGGTTGCAGTGAGGTGGCGGAGGTCGCGTGTCGCGACCCAGGCGACCTCGTTGACCCAGGCACGCGACCTCCGCCACCTTGCCGAGACCCAGATCTGGGTCGCATGACTAGTCGGTGATGGTTGCCGGGGTGCTGCGACCACGCTGGCCTCTCTTGCCCGTCGCCGACCCATCACAACCTCGCCGGCCTCTCTGACGAAGAAGAAGATGAATAGTGCCTGGGCCATTTCGAAAATGCTAAAAGCCCAAGACAACCCAGCTTTTGGAATGCCGGCATTCCTTCAAGGTGGGTTTTATTAGGTGTTCCCAAACGCCCAAATAGTTGCCTCTCCCTACTTTCTTTACTGATTTAAAAAAAAAAAAAAAACGAAAGAGCTGGACTTCAAAGTTTTCAAGTTCCACGGAGTTTTCTATTATCACTGCTAATTCACATGAATGTCCATGTTCTATCATATGATGGAACTGCGTGGAAATGAAACTGAAAAAATGAAAAATCTTTTAAAATTCAACCTAAAACATGATATAAAAAAGTTAGAATAATTGCAATTACAGAAACCTCTCCTCTAGTCCAAAGAAAAAAAATTGAACTGGGGAGAGAATGGAAATTTAATTTAGCTTTTCAACACGCCCAATTGGCCTGCCCCCGCCCCCGCGGGCACCCAAATTTTCCTCACCTCGGCACTTACTTCACCAAGATCTCTCTAGTCCAAGAAAGGAGAGGAAAAACCCCAAAAAAGGGGGGACCGGTCGAACCCGGTTGGATCCCAGCAGCCGTGTCCTGTTCTCGGTTGAAAGAGGTGCACCTAAATGTTGGGTGCCCCCCCCCCCCAAACACGGTGTAAGTGCTGAGGTCATCGCGGAAAAAGGTCGAGCAATCAGTTCAAAGGCCATATCGTTGCCACGTCACCAACGCACGCGGAGGCGCTTTTTGGATCCAAATGCAACCCCCCTCCCATTCTCTTCCCTCCCCCAATAGACAATGTCGGCTCCTAAATTCCAATTACTTAACAAGAAATGAATAATCTAGAAATTATTTTTAAAAAAATATTTACTTGCATCACTTATAAAATTAATAAAAAAATATTCATTGAAAATATTTTAAATATTGACTGATTATTTCCAACAATATAAATAATAACTTTTAAAAAAATATATTTTTCAAATTATTTTAGTTTTTGGGAACAAAAATGGAACCTCAAAAAATGTAGTTTTTTGCTTAAATAAATAGATGGTAGTCAATTATAAATGCGGAGTCTTCATAGAATTTCGAATACCAATTTTATATTTCTAGATCATATTTATCTTTTACATACTAAAGGAGAGATTCGAGAAAGACGATGTCTTACGAATTGACTATTTTACTCATCAACATTACTTTTCTTTTTTTCCGCTCTCTTCTTAACTTTCATATTTTGTTTTGCGCTCACTTCTTTATATATATATTTATTGATAGATTTTTTGAGAGTCAATGAGCATGCATTTTTTGCACACTTAAAATAATCATTATTTAAATCTGATGGTAGAAGAATCGCTCCGCATGTGAGAGCTTTCTCTTGCATTCAGCTTATACGAGAGACCGGCATGATCTGAACCGGTTTATTTAAAAATCGAGCTTATCCCATTATGTGAACAGAGTATTTAATTTTTTATTTTGCCAATTTACCTGATCCAATTGTATTGACCGCTTTGTACGGAAACCGACTTGAGCAACACGATAGCCCAAAACAGGATTTCAGCTGGACTTTCGATGTGAAACTGAGAACGCTGGTCCAAGCTCAAGGCCCCTCAGCCTGAATTGTCCCTCAAGAAATCCCCGAAGCAAAAAAAAGAAAAAAAGGAAAATGAAAAACACAACCGGCGACCGGTTGACCGGACCGCGGGAAGTCGGTACTCGGTAGTGAAACGCCTCCATCCCCCGCCGGTAGCTCCGGTTGCCGGTCAACCGAGCCACCTGGCCAACGCTCACCCGCCCGCCAGGCGCCCACCCCCGTCCGTCCGTGATATAAGACCGAGAAGTCGCGGCCCCCTCTCCCTCATTTCTTGTCCAGAAAGACAATGAACAGAAGAGCCAATTCCCACACTCCGCTATAAAAGTAAAATTAACTCCACTGAAGAAGTAAACTCCCTCAAGCTCTCGCGAAAACCTCATCTCAATTCCGCTCGCATCGCTCCCGCGGATTCCGATCGCGGCGGCCGGATTGGATCGCGCCGGCGACGGCGGAGGAGGAGGAGCAGGAGGGAATGCATCTGTACAATGCGTGGCTCCCGCCGCCGGTGGCGGAGGAGGCGAAGAAGGAGCGGGAGTCGTTCGCCTGGGCCGTGCGGTCCGTCCGCGAATCGTGCCGCCCCGACGATCCCGACTCCGTCTACTCCACTCTCAAGTGGATTTCCGTCCTCGAAACGTGAGCGCCCCCCGCCCCCCTCTCTCTACCTCCCGTCGTTTTTTCTTTTCGCTCGGTTCGATTTCTCCTTGTTGCTCTTCGCTCTCTCTCTCGTGGTCGATGGACCGCGATCGTTGTTGCCGGAGCTTGTGTGCTTCGATTCGGCTCTCGTCTCGGATGAAATCGTCGGTTGATAGAGATTGAGGGAGGAAGCTGCGAGTGCTGTTGATGCTGTTGTTGTCTTCATCTGTGGTTGAATGTGGTTGGAGCTTTGCTGAACTGAAGTGTTGTCGACGGAATGGACAAATCGGTGCTTCATCTCTGATTGAGCGAATGCGTGGCGGATAATGAGCTCAACGAGAGGATGCCTCCCAAAATGGTTCTCCCGTGGGGGAAGATCGATAGTATTGCATAGGATGTTGTCATTCTCGAGTGGATAAATAGGATAGAAATTTCACAAGTAATATTCCACGGAGTTGCAAAAGTAATGAATCAATCTGTCAGTCGGGTTCAGTGGTTCATGACTACGATTTAATCTGACTTTTTTCGTTTTTCATTAGTTTGTTTAATTCATCTTAAAGCACACTGCCTAGAAGTTAGAACTGTGATGAGATGCCTGCGGTAGATACATACTTTTGCCCAGTGCTTCGCGCCAACTTACTTTAGTCCTTTCAATCAATTTTTAATTGGCCATGCTTCCACCCGTCATCACATCTGCAAATTAACCAAGTAGCAGCTGTCCCTGCTATTTATGAAGAGTCGATGGGAGAGGAACTTCTTCGCAGCTTGTCCAATCAAAGTGGATCATCTGCTAGTTTTGTGGAAAAGAAATTAATATTTTTAGGATTTAGGATTACAATGGCTGCAATTTTCCCTCCAATTATTTGAAGTACGTTGTACCATTTGAATCATAGCTATTGAATTACTGAGTCTCACTGCTCGAGAATCTGGTTCCAGAATTTTTTTCTCTCTTCTGAATTACTTTGAAATTTATGAAGAGTGGAGTCTTTTATTCTTCATGAATTGCTACACTATCATCTAGTGGCCAATCAAATGTTGTTTAGCATGGTTACACACATCTTGTCTCATGGCTATTATGTGATCCTTCTGCTTTATCCATCTGTAGTTTCATAAAGGCGAAAAGTGAAGTAGATCTGCAAGATGTGGCTGCTCTTGTGGATGTTGGCTTGGAATTGTTCCTTATATCACAGAATAAGCTTTATGCTCAGGTGGTCCCTTCGCATTTGCAGCATGTTAGATTTGTCACCATCTTTTTTACTTGCTGTTACAAATGTTTGCTGACAGTCATCTCTGTGAATCAGGTGAGATGGGGAAACCTTATAGTCAGGGTCCTTAATAAGTATCGGAAGAAGTTGTCTCTGAAAGTTATGTGGCGACCCTTTTATGATACTCTTATCCATACACATTTTACAAGGTGAGAGTTGTTCATAAACATGTCAGATTTGTGCAATGCGCAGACCATCATTTACATGTCAGAACTGTGCTTTGCTGATAGAACTTCGTTACTATTGGTATGAGCATGATTGTTTCTAGTTGCTCTACAAAAACAGTGGAATGTTTTCTTATATTATATAATTTTGGAATTGTGTATAATTGTTAATTTGCCTAGAGATTGCACTTTTTTTTCTCCAAACTATCACAGTTTATAAGTAATTCGTATGCACGGAGTTTTCCTTGACTTCGACTCTGCATTTCCATCCACACCTCCTTTTTCTTCTTCTTCTTAATCAATTTTATGTAAATTTGCTATTTACTTTGAAATTTGTATTGGCAACTTGTAGGAGTAATGGCCCTGAAGGTTGGAGATTGAGACAAAGACATTTTGAGACTGTCACTTCCCTTATTCAATTCTGTCGGAGATTCTTCCCGCCTGGTTCTGCCCTTGAGATTTGGTCTGAGTTTAAGTGAGTTTCTGAGGAGTCCAAATTGACTTTCTCATCCTCTTTAAATTCCTTGATGATGTGGAACACTACTGTTGGAAGTCTGTTGATGATTCTGAGAAGTTGTCATTCTGTCTCTTTGTTTAGCTATAAAAAAGTATGCAAGGGTAATTTATTGCTAAAAAAATTGCATGTCTATTGTATTTGCTGCTTTTTACTTAAAAATTGTAGCTTATGACATACCGGTTAAAATAATGCTGAAGAGTCTCAGTTTGGATTTAGATTAAACAGGTAGCAGGTTCAGGTCAAATTTTGTTTAGCTGGGTGTGGTGGATGCATCTGCTGTTTTCTCTATTTCTTTTAATTGTTGAGGGAGATTGAGCAATCTACGCATCATTAATTTAAGAAATTTTCATGTTCGAAAACATGGTTGAAATCATGGCCACATAATTTTCTTCAACCAAATTTGCATCTGCCTTCATCGTCGGAATGTTCTTGTCATTTGAAATGCTCTTGTGGTGAATGCAATCATTGGCGTAGTGTCCTTGTTTGCCACAAACAAAACAGCAACCATTTTTCTTCTTTTGTGTTCTCTTAAATTTATGCCCGTTCTTTACTTTGAAGTTTTGGCCGATTTTTCCATTTTTTTCCACAGCATTCACCTTAGAATTGTACAAAATTGAATTATCACGTAAGCGTGACTCTTCCTCAATGTGAAGATGTTTCTGTATTTGCTCCAAGGTAAAGTCCTCCAATTTGTGCATCAGCCTTTTTTCATAATCTTTCTAACCTGAAGGCAATTTCACAATAATTGCTCCAACTTGAAAAGCTTCTGGAATATCAATCTTGAGGGCACGAATTTTATTCACTAGCACTTGCAATCATGCGACAAAAAAACTTATAACTTTGACAAGCCATTGCATATCTGGGTGTGCGGTATAGTTTTAACTTTATAAATATGCTGTTATAGACTATGCCAGAATGATATCGTGACTTTTTCTCTTACCATTTCCGGATTATGATTTTGGCTTTTATCATATTTAGTATGCTAATTTCAATGCCTGATTTTGTGATCTCATTTGCTCAATGCAGACTGTTGTTTATTTGCTAATTTACTCAGCCTCTCTAACTGTTATTGGCTTTTTCTTTCTGTTTTTTGATTAACCAAACTTGCAGATGCTTACTTGAAAACCCTTGGCATAATTCGTCCTTTGAAGGTTGTGGCTTTGTTAGACTCTTTCTTCCTGCGAATGTGGATAACCAGGAGTTCTTTTCAATGTATGGTAAACAATATTCCCATCTTTTATTCTCTTACTAGTTGTGGGTGATGGAAAAGTTATTCTCTTGCTTGCATTGCAGGGAGTGGATACAAAATTGTATAGACCTCTGGGATGCTGTACCGAACTCCCAATTCTGGAACAGTCAGTGGGCTGCAATCATAGGGCGTGTGATTAAGAACTACAACTTTATTGATTGGGAGCCTTTCTTGCCTACTCTCTTTGCTAGATACTTGAATATGTTTGAGGTGCGTGTGTCTGAAACTTTGAAGCTCATAAAAAATGAGATTTGGATCATTGTGTTTCACGAACATAGTGATTAAGGGTGTTAAAAGGCTTTTGATGTAATGCTCTCCCTGGATATGCTGGCCACAATTTTTTAATTCACTAGCAACTCCACTTTAGAGATGGCATTGGAGCTGGTGACGTCGACTTTGATGGTAGAGAGTTTGTCATTGGTGGCTAATTTGCCATTTGGGTAAGATAAATAGTGGTGGAAATGTGATGGTCAGAACCATTTGGCAATATTACCAGTGAGAAAGGAAGAGGACTGAATCTTCCGCAATCAAAATATGAAGCTAGCTAGTTTCCTTGGCTAATGACAATACGCTTTTGAAAGATTTTGACCCATACATTATTCTGGCTTTCAAATTTTGAGGAGAATTATTCTTCTATTTAAATAGTTACCTCCTAATGAGTTTTTGTGTTTCTGTATGAAACCATGTATAAAACCACTCGATATGATGTAGAGCTAAAGCTGGAGATTGATGAATTAGGATAGATCTTGTTTGACTGAAGCAAGGCAGAGGCCTCCATCTTTGTTCCCCTGAGATATACTGCCAAAAAAACTCCCATTTAGGTTGGAGGATAGATGTTTGGAAGTGGCATAACAAAGAAGTATGTTTGCTTTTGCAATATCATGTCCTCGCGTGCTTTAAGTAATGCAGACATGCTGTGACTCTCGTCCCTATCATGTCTATAAGTGCGGGAGTTCACTGAATGGTGTTCATGGTTGTCGGCTCGTACTTTGTTGTGCGACGCTTGGAAGGGAGCCCCTTCATGAAGTTATAATTAGGAAATAGCCTGTGTGCTTGAAAAAATTCAATGAAAGCGAATTATTTTGGTGTCATTGAAGGTAAATTCGAGTTTGTTATGTTCCTCTTATCTCTGAAATCTGAAAAAAATGGTCTCATCTCTCTCTATCTCAGTGGTGAGTATCTTGAAGTTTTATATTCCATGCTTGTTTCTGGCATTTGTAGGTTCCTGTGGCAAATGGAGGCGCATCATATCCTTTTTCTGTAGATGTTCCTAGATATACAAGGTTTTTATTCCCAAACAAGACGACTACACCTGCAAAGGCTATTGCAAAGGCAATTGTAAGTTAGTATTCCCTGCAATGCATGATTTTCCTCGAGTTCATATACGTATGTCCAGTTTTTAATGCATTGACTGTTACTGCCATTACAGGTTTATTCATTAAAACCAGGAAGTTCTGCCCAAGAGCACTTAGAGAAATTGATCAACCTCTTAGAACAGTTGGTCTTCTGGGGCTTATACTCCTCATTGTTCTTTCTGTGTGTGGTAAAATTCTATTTGAAATTCTTCTCATTTTAAATATACAGGTATTACCATCCATCTAATGGGGGTCGTTGGACTTATTCACTGGAACGCTTCTTGTTCTTTATGGTTTTTACATTCCAGAAGCGCTTGCATTGTGAACAACAGTAAGGTTTCAAATTTCAATGCTTAAACTTAGAATGTGTTTTCCTCCCTCTGCAAGGTCTGTATAGTTCTACGTGATCATGGTACAGGAACTTGGATGATAAGGGAGCAGCTGAACTGGCCCTAGGGAAGGCAGAGAGGAAATCTTTTGTCAGTGCAATGCTGAGATTAGTTGATCGTGGCCAATACAGCAAGAGTGAGCACCTATCTGAGACAGTTGCTGCAGCAACTTCCATCTTGTCTTATGTGGAACCTTCTCTGGTCCTTCCATTTTTAGCTTCTCGCTTTCATATGGCATTGGAGACGGTTAGTATTTTTCTTTTGGTGGTCCGATGTTTACATTAGACTTGATGGTGTTCTTTGGACAGAATTTTGGTTGGTGGCTGGGATCTTTGGTACATCTTTGCTTATTTATTTTCTGCTGTTTCATCCCATTAACTTCGCTTTATCCTCTTTTGTCTAGTTAGATGACTGCAACACACCAGCTGAAATCTGCTGTGACATCAATTGCATATGCTGGACGGGCTCTGTTTCTCACTTCTCTATCGTCCTCTACTGTAAACATGGATGACAATAGCAGTGAGGAGTCCTTTATTGATCTTTTGGTGGAGTCATTGTCTAATGCATTACTTGGTATGGATGCAAATGATCCTCCCAAAACTTTGGCGAGCATGCAATTGATCGGTTCCATTTTTTCCAATGTAAGCTCCAAGTTCTAATTACTATAATCAAGCTTAGCTTATATCACCTACAGTCTAACCAGAACTTGACATCTTTCTGTATTAATAGATGGCTACTCTGGAAGATAATAATGATGGGTTTTCATTTACGTCGAGGATCGGCATTTCAGAGTGGCTAGATGAATTTTTAATTCGCCTTTTCTCGTTACTTCTACACTTGGAGCCAAGTAGTGTTTTGTAAGTAGTGGTTCTTTTGTGGTGTCCTTTTTGTTATCTAGCCTTATGTTCAGTTTGTTAGGCACATAGTCGGTACTCTTCCAATTTCACATTACTACTTTGTTATTGGCTTCCCAGAAATGAAGGGCTTCATTCTTCAGCAACATCAGGTACTTTTCTGGTTGAGGATGGTCCTACCTACTATTGCATGCTCGAAGTATTGATGGGGAGATTGTCGAAATCACTGTATAACCAGGTTCAGTCATCAGATTTATGCTTAATTTGTTTACAAGTGATCAGAAATTTAGAGATATCACCTTGAACTTGTCCCTCCATTGTTTGACAGGCTCTTAAAAAGATCTCCAAGTTTGTCAAAACAAATATACTTCCTGGGGCAATTGCAGAGGTTGGAATGCTTTGTTGTGCATTTGTCCATGCTAACCCAGAAGAGGCAGCTGTTCACCTTGTGGAACCAATTTTATCGTCTCTCATATCCTCCTTGGAAGGAGCTCCCAACACAGGTTATGGAGGAACTAGAACTTTTCATGCTTCTGCAAAGAAGGTTGTTGACCCCTTCTAACTGCTACCTTTGAATTCCTGATCATGCTTTGTCCAAATTTCATCTTGAGTGCACCTTGTCCTTTTCTCCAGGAAAAGCCTACTCTTTCTCCAGCTCTTGAAGCAGCAATTGATTATCAGCTAAAGATATTGTCCGTTGCCATAAATTATGGGGGATCTTCACTTCTCCGTTACAAGGATCAATTCAAAGAAGCTATACTTTCTGCATTTGATTCACCATCTTGGAAGGTCCTATTCCTCAGTTATATGTAATGTAGAGATATGTCTTGCCATTGTAATAGTCAAGTGTTTAAGGCATATACTAGCTTTTCCTATGCAAGCAGTACTTGTGTCTGACTTTCAGTGAAATGATAGGTTAACGGAGCGGGTGATCATGTACTACGATCTCTTCTTGGAAGCCTGATTTCATACTATCCGGTTGATCAGTACAAGTATGGTATCTCGATCCTGTGGGATATAGGCTTGATTTATTCCTTCTACTTCTTCTTATCTGTCTAGGTAATTTCTGTCAAATCTGAAGTGTATTCTGGTTTCTAGGTGTACTTTGCTCCATCCTAATTCAACTGTCTTAGAGAAATGGATCAGCACAAAGGATTATCCTGGTGATGAAACATTAATCGCTCCAAAGTGGCATATTCCATCTGATGAAGAAGTTCAATTTGCAAATGAACTTTTGAACATTCATTTTCAATCAGCTTTAGACGATCTTTTGAAGATATGCCAAACTAAGATTCATTCTGACCCAGGTAATAGTTCTTTTGGTTTTCTGTGCAAATCTTATCCTTCTATGGGAGTAGAGAATTCCCAGCTTGGAAGAACTTCACTTGATTATAATGACGTTGAAATTAGAGAATATGACTTGAGGTCAACTTATCTTGATTTTGCCAAATCATTTGTCAATTTGTTGGCTAATGCTAATCGAAAAAGCAAAAGTAAATCCCTGCATATTTAACTGGGATATATACATGCTATTATATACTTTCATTGTGTCTAATGCACTTTCACTTTTCTGCCAGGGGACGAGAAAGAGCACTTAAAAGTGACTCTGTTGCGTATAGATTCATCATTGCAAGGTGTTGCGTCATGCTTGCCTGATTTCAGCCCATCCTCCAGGAATGGGATGATCAAAGATCCAGGTCATTTGCCATTCTTGATAGCTGGAGCAACTGGTTCGACTGTTGGCAGCAGGGCACTTCGTGAGAAAGCTGCAGGGGTCATGCATACAGTGTGCAAGTAATGTTTTAATTGCGGTTGGAAATAGGGAGTCTATGCCAATATTAACTATGCATAACTTGCTCATAGTTTCTAAACTTCTGCAGATACTTACTGGAGAAAAAATCAGATGACAGCATTCTTCTGGTACTCGTGATACGTATAATGGATGCTTTAGGAAACTATGGTAAGAGAAGCTGAAAATAGAATTCTAAATCATACTGAGGCGGGATAGCTGCTCATAGATTCCCTCTGTTTGGTTCTCTTCTCAATGCTATTGCTTTTTGAGTGTGTTCTATCCAGGGAGTATGGAGTATGAGGAGTGGTCAAATCACCGACAGGCTTGGAAATTGGAAACTGCTGCCATAATTGAACCTTCAGTGAATTTTATTGTGTCATCTCATTCTCAAGGGAAGAGAAGGTGAAATTTGCTTTCTTCCTATCCCAAATTATCGTTACGATTTTTTGATACAGGGAATTTAGAAGCCTTTCCTTTTTTATTTTCTCCTTTTGCTCTGAATGCTGATTCTATTTGTTTAATTCAGGCCAAGGTGGGCACATATTGACAAAGCATATCTGCACAGTACATGGAGAACATCCCAGTCGTCTTACCATCTCTTTCGTACAAGTGGAAGCTTCTCCCCATCAGATCATTTGCTCATATTGAGTGATGATCTTCTGGATCTTTCTCTGCATAGTTATGAAACTGTTCGAGTGTGAGTTGGCATTACTTTTCAGTCTTTTTATATGATTGGGCTATGTCCATTCTGTGGTTATGATTAAGCTATTTCAACTTACTTTTGATAGACTGATGCACAAACATACTAGTCATTCCTCACGAAGTTTTATTTGATTCATTTTGATGGAATGGATCACTATCATTGCCCTTCATCGGCAAACCACTTCCATCCCCTTTTGCTGAGGTGATCTGTATGAGTGGGCAAAAGGTGGTGTCATGACATAACTCATAAGCAAAGGCATATATCTCTCCAAAATAGTTCTACTGAAGTTGTTTTGGGAGTGGCAATGCATAAAATAAGCAAAACTATGCTGTAACTATGGTGGTATCTGTTATGTATCTATCAATAGATCTTCTGCATGAGCTTGTCAGATATTTGGATGTACACGGATGCCAATTAAGCCTGAAATACCCGAATCAGTCTCTGCTTGTGTCAAGCATGGAGGAAAATTTTGGCCAAAATATAAAACTAGTTGAAAATTCTGAATTATTCAATTACTCGTCCATGTATGTATTTCGATTAGTGTAGAAACCTGATGTTTGGGGAACCGAGGACAGCGGGCATGGGAAGGTTAGACATTGGTGGTACTCTGCATAGATGCTAGGGAAACCACAGGATGACATGCTTATTTTATTACTTGGCATCCTTCGTGGACACATTATTGTTCTTATCTTTTTCTTTTTTATGTTTTGGATCAATGTCTAATCTATTTAATTTAAACTGTGGTCTTCATCAGACTTGCTGGAAGGTCGTTATTAAAGATGATAAAGAGATGGCCATCTATGATCTCGAAGTGCGTTCTTTCTCTAGCTGAGAACTTACAGAACCCCAGTGCACCGGAATATGCAGTTTTGGGTTCTTGTGCAATTCTTGCTTCACAAACTGTTCTCAAGCACTTGACCATGGTAAGGAATTTCTCAAAAATAATTTAGAGCAGATTAGGAAAGGTCAAACTGATGGCTCTAACTACCATATTTCAGGACCTCAAGTCATGTTCTGCGTTTCTTATTGGAGTTCTTTCAAGGTGAGCATTTATCTTAATTTGTGGGAAAATTAACTTAATTTAAGTGCTCTTTGTTTGAAGATAGTATTGTAACATCACTACTTGATAGTCATCACTTATGTTCCTGTTTCCTCTTGAAGCTCCCATCATGAATCACTAAAAGCTCAAAAAGCGATCAATGAGGTAATTTGTTTCCCTTATCTTGTCTCCATCTAGTATTGGAGGAAATCTAAGTCCAGATTTTGACTTCTGCCAGCTTTTTGTCAAATACAATATCCACTTTGGGGGCTTGTCTAGAAACTTCTTCAAAACATCAGATGATCATGCAGATACGCCAGACTTCTTGCATTTGGTTTCTCAGATTGGTTCAATGGGTTTTGATTCAATGGGCATGCATTGGCGGTAAATGATTTCTGCTCTCTGATGTTAGAGTTAGGCTTTCTCAGACTTTGCATCTGTTTGTCTAGCCGTCAACTATTGGCGACTTTTTTTGGCTGGCCCTTTTATCGTGAATTTAGATGTTGAATTAAGCATGATTGTGTTTATTAAAGTCATTTCATACTGGAGTTGTATGAGATTGCTGGGGAATGAGGCAAATACTTTTCATGTACTTTATGCAGGTACAATTTAATGGCTAATCGAGTTCTCTTGCTGTTGGCTATGGCATCTAGAAATGACCCGCATTTTTCTTCCAAGATTCCGAGTGAAACTGCTGGTCAGTGTTCATTCTTTTGGTATTATCTTCCTGGCGTTCTTTGTTTTCTGTTGCAATTTCTTCTAGTTTGTTGTTTTGACTTAAAAAGAAACCCTTTCAGTTTCCTACCAAAATTTAGTATATTACTCAAATTCTAGAAAGATGTGAAGTTACATGTCAACATTTGTGCATTTTGAAAGATTGTGGTGCTTGAGATTAAAAAGAAATAGTCAAGGAACGTGTGCTGCAGGATTTGAAAAAGCAAACAGTAAAAAGTAATAGCTACTCTAGGCACGAGTTGAAATCTGAATTTCAGTCAGAGCTTTTGCACGTGCTGTTTAGTTGGCCAGAGCGCTCATGGTTGTAAGAGAATTGGATCGGTCAGGTTGAACATTATTTGACATAAATGCCATTTCAGGTCACTTTTTGAAGAACTTGAAAAGTCAGCTTCCTCAGACCAGAATTCTAGCAATCTCGGCTCTAAATATACTACTGAAAGAATCGCCTTATAAACTGTCAGTTGATGAAGGTACAGGAGTCCACAAGGAAATGCAAGGAAATACTAAATCATCTCTTGAAGAAGCGTTAACTCAAATATTCCAGGAAGAGGGTTTTTTTCATGAAACATTCAGCAGTCTTTCTCATGTTCACATCATAACTGACACAGAAAGTGCATCTTCTGGCGGAAAACAGGGAAATTCATCTTTGCAGAGTGTAGCAGACAAATCAATCACCCGTTTTTATTTTGACTTTTCATCTTCGTGGCCTCGGACCCCTAGTTGGATTTCCTTACTTGGAAGTGATACCTTTTACTCAAACTTTGCGAGGATATTTAAGCGACTGGTACAAGAATGTGGCTTGCCTGTTTTATTAGCACTGAGGAGTAGCCTGGAGGAATTTGCAAATGCAAAAGAGAGGTCTAAGCAATGTGTTGCTGCAGAAGCATTAGCAGGGATCCTGCACTCTGATGTTGATGGCCTTGTTGAAGCATGGGACAGCTGGATGATGGTTCAGTTGCAGAATGTCATCCTATCACAATCTGTTGAATCTGTACCTGAGTGGGCAGCTTGTATACGCTATGCAGTTACAGGAAAAGGAAAATATGGAACAAGACTTCCCATCCTCAGAGAAAGAATTCTAGAGTGTTTGGTTAAACCTTTGCCTCTAAACACGACAACTACAGTAGTTGCTAAGCGCTATGCATTCCTCGCTGCAGCTCTAATAGAGTTGTCCCCTCAGAAAATGCCAGTTTCCGAAGTGCATCTTCACAGTTGCCTGTTAAAAGAATTGCTGGATAATATGTGCCATTCCTCTGCACAGGTAAGAGTGCCTCTTGACTCCCAGTGGCATTTGCCTCTGTTGTCTTCAGTGTACAATGGTGAAAATAATGACACTCAAGCATAAGGATTCAACCTTATGGTGAATCGACGTAGAATGGTGGCAAGACTGAATAACCATGCTGAGCTGTGACACATTTCTGCGTTATTTTGTTTGTTTTATGCTTGCTCCTTCCCAATGTGTAGATGCAGCTTCTTTCTCTTCTTGCAGCTATTAATCTTGGTGTATTTAACATCGATATATGTGGATTCCAGCAAAGCTATCTCTGGACTTCATCATTGTATATGTTTCGTTTGTCTTGTTTCTTGAATGAGAAATTTAAAAACCTAGCTGCTGTTAGGCGATCTTGTACTTTCCCACGGTATCTTCATCCTGCCATGAAGTTTGCAATGATTCTCTGGTCTGCTGCATTTTTTTGTGTGGCAGGTAAGGGAATCTATAGGGGTCACCCTTTCAGTGTTGTGCTCCAACTTTCAGCTATACAGATCACTTTGTGAAGATCATTCACATGAAGGAGAAATCAGTGATGCACATGACCAAATTTGGGTTGAATCTCTCACTAGACAAGCATCTGAAATGGTCATACGGATTCAATCTTCTGGCCAGTCTGAAATCTTGGGGAGCTCTAGCACTACAAGTCATGAAGATGGTTGTGGAAATAACTTGCAAGATGTCAAGTGGATGGAAACGGTACTCCTCGAAAATAATTATACTATTTTCTGCTCGACTGAATTTTTTTTTTTTTTTTTAACATGGATTTTTTTTGGTATGCAGTTATTCCACTTCATAATATCATCTTTGAAGTCTGGAAGATCTTCTTATTTGCTCGATGTACTGGTGGGGTTTCTTCATCCTGTAATTTCCTTGCAGGTAAAGTCTATGGAAATATGAACTTAATGTCACAATTCATTCCGCTTTCTTATCTCTCTGGCCTGATTGTGAAGAAACTGCACTTTTCAATTAAGAGCTGGTTGGTTAATAGATGATCAGCTTCGGCACTCTGGCATTGTGTTTATTCCAATGCTTATTTGGGGCATCTGCTCATTTGATGCTTAGAGCTACGTTATATGACTTTTCTAGGAAACATCACATAAAGATCTGTCAACACTGGCAAAGGCAGCTTTTGAATTGTTGAAATGGAGGATTTTCTGGAAGCCCTATCTGCAGAAGGTGGTGGACGTAATTCTTTCTTCAGTCAATGATCCTAACTGGCGGACAAGATCTGCTACTTTAACGTATCTTAGAACGTTCATGTACAGGTATTGCATTTTATGAAAGGCTCTTATGCGTTGGTGGCAATTGAAATAAATTATTCTAATGAGTCATCTATGTTTTAGTAAATTACATTGTTGAGCTGATTGTGTTCAACTTTTGTTTGCTTTTGTGTGGACGCTTGGTGATATTGTCTTATTATTCTGTTGTCTTATCTTTCTATGATGCCTTAGGAGGATACGTAATGCAATTGATAAGACACTGTTTTCTTAAACCAATGTTTGTACTCATGAATTGTTCTCGTGCTAGGCACACTTTTATTCTCTCTTTTACAGAGAAAAAGCAAATCTGGGAAACAGTGGGGCGACTACTTGTAGACAATCAAGTTGAGGTGAGTTTCTTGATGATTTAGGTTTTTCTAGTTATTGATGTCTAGTAGTTTTTAGTCAGTAATAACGGAAAGCTCTCATCTAAGTTCGCTTTCTTTTGCAACATAGGACCAAATCCATTGGTAAGATTGATCTTGTGAAATGATTATAATTTTCCTGGCGATGAGTTTAATGCTGAGCAGTATTGTAGCAATTTTTTTTTCTTGGCCACAAACTAGTACGGTGGCATTAAGTGGTGTCACGTGATTGATCATAGTGTTTTTTCTTTGTTTTTTGTGGACTGTCTTCTAAAATGATGTTATTATCCTAAAAAATCCATGTGGTGCAGGTAAGAGAGCATGCCGCTGCAGTGTTAGCAGGCTTGATGAAGGGAGGGGATGAAGATTTAGCGAGTAACTTCCGCACTCGTGCTCTTGCAGGGGCAAATGATGTCTTGAAAAAGAAAAAGAGAAGGTTATTGTTTTCTTAGCCATTGACTTTAAGTTAGCTGATTTCTATTGTGATACTTTTTGCGATCATTTCTTCATCTTTGTGCCAGTTAAATATTAACTCTCATAGGACACCCTAAATCTGTCTTTCTGCCAGTCATACGTTAACTAAATACAACACTCTTAAACTTGTACCAGAAAGAATATTTTCTCTTGCTGCGGGTAGCTTTGCATTTTTTGTCACTGTAGACTCTATCACCTAAGTTATATCTTGAGAAGTTTATAATTCTTATTGAAGTTAAGATGTTTTTGAATCTCTTCATCAATATAACCTTGGCAGTCCTAACAGATCGATAACTTGTTTTGCTGAATTATCAATCAGCATAACTGCACTATGCACTGGGCTCCAACTATGCATTTTTTTTTTCTGTGATCAATGCAGTGGGAGAAAGAATGCTTTTGATATACCCTATAGAGGCATGTTTTCCTTTTTCATCAGTCACTTTAAGCTCATCATCTGCGGTGAGGGACGGATCTAGAAATATTGGGATGAACAGTTCTTTAACTTAGGGTTTGTTTGTTTGTTTTTATGCAAATGATTTCCATGAAAAGGCTTTCCAAACTTTCATGAAAACGTTTTCCAACTTTCATGTGTAAGGTTTTCCAATCAACGGAAAACACACTTTACGGTTAGGAAAACAGCCGTAGATAAAATTGAGGAAAGTGATTTCTCCATCCTACAAAGATGAAATACTTTTCTCAAGCTCCTTTTTCTCACACACTCATACAGAATGGAGAACCATTCTCACGTGAAGTTTTATGAGCACCGAGAGATTAAAGCTTGTTATTTATTTGTATTTCCTATTATTTCGGCTTCTTTTTTCAGGTTACTTTATTTGGATAAAACGGATTACAATTGATACTTTACATAAGGGTAATATCTTAGACAGAGATTTGGATATCATCTTAGTGTCTTTTATTAGGAACAAAATATAATTATATAATTTTTGAATGTGAGATCTAAATATTGAAATTTTTTTCCTGTGCACCAACAAACAACTGAAAACTAATCATGTTCCTTGAAATAATGATCACCGGAAGAATTTTTCTCCATTAAGAATTTTTTTGTGAAACAAGTACCCCTAAGAGTAAATCAAACTGGATCAAATTCCAATCTCTTGTTTTGTTTATATTACTGTGCTAAAATGTTAGATGAGCAGAGTACTAAAGTACATTCTGTTTGTGTGCTGCAACTGAATGTTTATAATTTTATGACTATCTATTAAGTCCTCTTCGTTGATCTTAACTGCAATGAAAAGATGGACATTGGATAAGGACTTAGACAACATATTTTCTATAAAGGAAAATATGGGTCATATTAAGACATCTCTGAAAAAAATGAAACTTTACGATCAGTTCCTTGAAGTTCAGTTGGGGCTATTGTCCCCACATTTTATATGTTTACATATACAGTCACAAGGTTCTATAAACTTTAGATGTTGGACGAATCTTCACTTTTGTTGTTCAAGATATATTGTATCTGTTTGTTTAGGTTCTGCTTCTAATTGCTTTAGGAAAAAGATGAGATAAAAATAAAATCCTTTTCTAGTTTCAAATATATTGATTCTTCAGTTACATGTTCTGTGCATTTCCTATCTGATGTATTTCTTCTTCTCTTCTCCTAATCAGAAATATAAACTCTGGTCAATCTATTGCTTCGGTGCATGGCGCTGTACTTGCTCTGGCTGCTTCTGTGTTGTCAGTCTCTTATGATATGCCAAGGTGGGTTTCCCTTAGATCAAGAATCTCTCTTATTCTCTTCTAATATTTTGTCCAAATCTGTTTTATTCAGAGTCAGGACAATGATGAGATGGCCCAATGAGCCGTGAATGTATATCTAGGACTTGTTTGCATAGTGCCTAGATGACATATCCTTCATTGGCCAACTTCCACTTTCTTTCCAGGAGATAATTTAGTGTCAAATGAGGCAACACAGATTGCTGTTTTCCCTTGAAATGCTACCTTGAATTTCAAACATTTTCAGTTTGTCTAAGAGTACAGAAACGACTCAACTTTTTCCTATGCTCTCAAATTCTATTTCAGTAGTACAACTTTATGAGCTGCTACAGATCTTTTTGCAAGAATCTCCGTGGATCTGAGATGGAATAGTAATTTTTAGCTGGCTTGTAGTTTTGGGATATTTTCATTTGCTGTCTGTGACAGCTACATTTCCCATTTTCATGGCAAACAGAAGAAGAGTGGTTTTCCTGACAGAAACATCTGCGTTTGCTTGCACCTATAAATTGTGAGAGATGATTGAGGCTGATTTTGAAATTTTTATTTTCTGGACATTTCCATATTGAGTTTTTTTTTTTTTTAAATAACTGTGAATATTCGTAATAATGCCATTTCCCTTCTGTATTTGTGACTTTCACATTGCTATCTCTTTAAGGGAAGGGACCACGTCAAACTAAGCTGGATATCTTGATTACCGTATGTTTCACTGGCATATTTCCTATGTGATGATTCTATCTCTTGACAACAATTTTGTTTTCTTTGGTTACTCTGTAGTTGGCTACCTGAGCATGTTACGTTACTGTCGCGATTTGCTGGGGAGCCATCTCCTGTGAAATCTACCGTGACAAAAGCTGTTGCTGAGTTTAGACGGACTCATGCAGACACATGGACTCTTCAGAAAGAGTCGTTCACGGAAGAGCAACTCGAGGTGGATATGCTATAAAATTTTATTTCTCTTCTTCTCAGACTCTTTCACAAATGAACTCGTGTGCTCAAATTTCTCGCATTTCACCTTCACTTGCAGGTCCTGGCCGACACTTCCTCCTCGTCATCCTATTTTGCTTGACCGACGTTACTTTCCCATTGGCATTAGACAGTACACAAAACAACAGGATGAAGAATAACAGCATAGAAGCTCAGCCTCATTTATGTATAGGTTTGCTTTAGATGTCATGTAATGATCTGCAGACATGTACTCATTTTTTTCTTACTCCCTATTGTAGTGCAGTAGTTCATTACTGCCGTTCAGTGTAGGTGGCTTTTCACTTCCTCTCCTGTCTTCTTGTTTAAACTCTATACTACCATTGCATCCGTTGGAGCATCAAATTCGGATTGTAAAATGCCAAATAGATGCATCTATCTTGATGCCCTACCTGCTCCCTGCCTCTTCTGGCTTATGGGAGGGCTGCTCGTCTCGTTATGTTTGTATGAATGCTTTGGATGTGCCCATCGAATTACTACAACCGCTTGTTAAGCTGAGTTTCGATGAAATTTCGAGGCAGATGGAGATTGCTGTTCGCATTGTACTTTTGTGGGCAAAAGGATAAAGGGTCTTGGTGCTTTCAGAAGAGCAGCTCTCCAAGGGCTGGGATAATCTTCTGAACACCGGCGACGAAGCAAAAGCCTTTGTTGGGAAATTGGACTTAAAGCGGTTCACACACTTAAAAGCATTACGCGCGGAAAAATATGAAAATTACGGAACTCGAAATTATTTTGCGAACCGGCAGAAAAGGTGAGGTCAAAATGGATCAATCAATCAACCTACAGCAGGTGAACAAAATGCAGTCCTTCACTGGACGGAGGTAACACCATGCCTATTTATGCCCTAACTTTGCACTAACTAGATTTTGAACGGACCCTAATAATCCCACGACGGTCACCAGAAAACAGGTGGAGCTGAATATCCTGAGGACGATCCATTTCCGCGTCCAAGGCTCGATGTTCTTCTGCCGGGAGTACATTTCCACCGGAAAGTATATCGCCAGGGGCCAGAAGTTCAACGCCCCCAGCACTCCCAGGATCGAGTTGAAGTAAGGGAAGATGAGCGCGATCCCAACCGTGGATATCACGTATGCCGAACGGAAGCACAGCCTGAAGAGATTAACCTGAAGATCCGGCAACGGCGGGATGCTTATTCTGTAGAACCTGTTCACGAAGTCACTGGCCAGGAACTTCGTCCTGAACCATTTCTCCAGGGTCGCAAAGATCGGCTGGCTGTATAGCTGCAAAAATTATGTACACATCAAAAGAGCAGTAAGCAATGCCCAAATAACATAAACGAGAACTTCGATAGTTTGCGATTTTTGTAAAGCCATTATAGAAGTAGCGAGTTCAGTACGTACCTGGAAGCCTCCCAAGAGATGGAGGATAACGCAAGCGTTGGCGAAATCGATGAGGGCGTGCGGGTGGAAAGACTCGAAACCCATCAAGAGGCTGCCCGGTGTGACGTCACCGAAGGCCGCATATCCGAAACAACCACAGCACAGGTAGAAGAAGGTGGTGATTATGATGGCTATCACGGAGGCCTTCTTCATCGTCTTGTTCTCTGATGGGGGAGACTTCAAAGTGTCCTTTCATTCAGCAAAGGCAAAATTAGGTTTATTCACTCAAGCCTGCTATAGCACAAGCACAGCTGAGCTCCTCAACTAGTACTTCAATTGTGAAAATGGCACAATTGAGAAAAATGATGATGGGCACTTGTATCTCCAGAAGAACGAGCGAGTATGGGTACGCGAAAGCAATGTCGCCCATTGCTTGGAATGCAAGCCATGTCTTCTCGGCAGGATTGGCAGCTGGGACTCCGCCGATGCTTCCTAGGATTTTCCCATTTTCTGAAGCAGCGACACGAGTTAGACAAGTAAAACATCTCACGATCTAACAGTTCCTCCTTTGATCTGCTCAGTCTCCAGATAGAATAAAACCTCAAGAGTACAGAAATTTAATAGCTTTTCTTTCATATTGTCACCTTAACACTATAATCTTCAAAACAGACCGAATACAAAGGAAGTGAGGAACTGATATAGATTGCTTTGTGAGTAGAGGTTAAACTCTGCCGCAATTGAAGAATTATCAAAGTGAATTTCCTGGAGAGTACCTACTACTTTCGCGACGCCTAGTCCAAATCCTATGAAAGAGTAGCAGAAGGACATCATCGCAGCAAGAACCGAGAGCCAGACTATGTTATGAAAGTCACGGATCTGCGACATCATGATTTGAGTAACTCCAAATATCACCATATAAACCTCCTGCCCATACTCGCATGATCCCTCTTGCCCATCTTTGTGGCGACAGGCTGATTTATGAATGGACCTACAGATTACGACCGCACAGCATATTTTTTTCGAGTCAAAATAGGCCGACAACGCATTTAGTTACATCAAACCAATATTCTTGGATAAACGTTTACCTCAGACTGGTAGCCGTAGTTATCACATAAGCAATACCCGTACCATACATGCTCAGATACTGAAGCAAACGACAACACCACATCTGCGTTCTACCTGAAATGGGAAAGCCGCTTGTGGATAATTTACAATCTGTGGAAGGGAATTCCCAAGATCTTCTCAGGATAAGAATAGGTTCATTGTAGTTACCTAGATTCACTCTGACAGCGTCCCCGTAAGAGTAATTTCGTGTGCCTGTTACAGGGTCTGGAGACCTGTAACAGTCGGACAGCAGGGAAGCCGAAACATAGGTGACAGCCGCTAAACAAAGCAAATAAACCGGGCCCGCTATCCATCCCAGTTGCGCGATACTCCACGCTAAGGACAGAACACCCGATCCAATGACCGCGGTGAGGATATGAGCGATGCAGCTACTTACGGTACCTACATTTAAGCATTTTGGTACAAGGAAGTTAAAAACTGAGGAAGAATCACTAAGGTTCACTCAGGTCGGCGAAATCAATATTCCTTGAAATATCTCACCTGTCCTCTTCGGGTGCCCGTCATCATCGCACAGGCCCTCAGGAAGTGTGGAACTATCTTTGGCAGCCATTGTTTCATCCAAATCCACGATAAAATTGATACTTGATCACCTGTATGCGCACGACAAGTTCAACTATGGTGTTGCGTGTGGATCATATGCACCTAGGCCTACGTTTGTTTCAAAGGACTCGACACAAGCTGAAACACTCGATGCTCCTTCACATACATCGAAATTCTATATGATCACTTCCAACATGATAAGATCTTAAGCTTTCAAAGAGTTAGCTCAGCTCCTATGCTCAAAATGGCCTTTGAAAGGTAAGAATTTTCCAGAACCCCCCCGTTGTTTCCTGACTGAAGTAAACTATCATGCCTGAGTAGGATTCTAGATTTGGTAGTTTTGGATATTTTTGATAAAAATATGATAAGATCACCATTATCCTACCCATTCTTGACGATTCAATTTGCTTACCAATTTAGGATATTTTTTAGCCTGGAAATCCGTATTGTTTTGACAGCTTGGTCATACAGAAAGAATCTGCTTAGAGGATAGAGACCCTTCTAAAGTAATTGGAGATTTCACTCATTCCAAAAGAACAGTCGTTCATAATCTACAAATCAGTAATCATTGCACTTTCCATACACTTTCCAGAATTCATGGGAAAGAATGCCCAACCAACATAAACTAAAAACTCGCATCCAAACTGTGGCAATTCCTGATGCGAAACTAGAGGACGACATGGCACAAGTAATTCAAAACTGGCAGAAATCTAAACATTTTCACCAATGCTTAAAAAGAAAAGGACGCCACGTCTTGGTAGTGACTTGATACGAATATGATGACATGATATGCATCCCCGTCACCATTATAATGTGTATTAAACAACATGCCCTCAGTGACTCGGGAAGGTTATTCATCAGTCACCCCAGTGTCACCGAAGTAAAGAACGAACTGGGATCGTACCTTAATGATCTTGCTGATCGAAGAGCCTGAAGAAGGATGAACTGCTGGAAACGGAAATCTGCCATCTACTAGGAAACCACCTGAACGAGGCCTCATAAATCCCCAGCGCCCGCAAAATTCCAGTATTTGCCTCCTCAAGAACAGTTGCAGACTCCGCAACAGATTGTACCCAAAACTTAACCGAATTCCACTGCTTTTCCCGCTTCAGGAAAAGTTGCTTTTAACGCAAGAAATCGCAGTGCAAGCACACCCAACTATCAGATCCGATGGATCTTGATGCTTTCAAGAGGAAAGAGGCTTCACCCTTTTGAAATGTTCTTGAATATTTTCGGTGTTTGCGCTCCTGGAAGCAGATCAGCTCTTCAGTGAAATTTGACAGGCAAAGAAAGACGCCGGGGAGGTTTTTAAAGCCAAGAATTTGATAGGCCATGGCAACCCAATCAATTATGGGCAATTATTGTTTGTTTTGACAAATTTCAAATACCATAGGGATTGTCACGATCTTTTTCGGGAACAAAAGATCCCGAATCATCTGTTCCTCAAGGCTTAAAAACAAAAAATCATAAATTTGATATGTGGCCTTCTTTTTCCTCCAAGCACAAGGTTTGGATCATTCTAAACCTTGCATTACCGGTACGAGTGGCTTTCTTGCAGAAATGATGGTATTTTTTGGAATAATTACTTGCCAATAATATCTTTTAGTGCCAATAATACTAATTACTTTTGTAATGGCAATTGGAATCATATTAACTCCTATTTATTTATTTATGATCTATGTAACGTCAAATGCTCTATGGATACGAGTTATTTAATGTTCCAAACTCTTTTATTTATTTATTTATTATGGGCCACGAAAGTTATTTGTTTTTATCTCGCCACCTTCATTGAGATCTTACCAAGTTGGCTCTCCTAAGCCATACCAACCATAACTTAATATTCAATTTAAATATGCAATTTGGCTTTTTTTATTGGAGCTGCCATTAACACGTGAGGGATGATTATGCAAATGCGCAAATAACAAAATAAAACTCAATAATCAGAGCAATTAATAAATTGCATAAAATTTAAAAGAACCTAGATGCCCTAAGCCGAAGCAAAGCGTATTACTATCCATCGTCATGAGATTTCTACAATCTATGACTATTAGAAAATATGCAGACAAAATGCATAATGTTATGCATAATTGTGCATGAATGAATGATGAACTAATATGCAATCTACACTGTTTTTTTTGTTGTTGTTGTTATATTCCTCATTTAATCAACATGAATAATTTAAGAAACCATATGAATGAATCGTAAGATTCAATGTGACAGAAATTGGCCTACATGTGCCAATTAACTTATTAAATTAATTGCATGGCATGGCTACTCGACATTCATAATGAGTCCTAAACTAAATATCATGATGTCAGATATACATGAATTCCAAATGTTATCTATATGAAGTACTAATTAAAATTAATCCTAAATGTCATGTAATGTGCAGTTGGAAATTAATTCTACTAATTAATGCAAAATACCCGAGATTCTCTAATTCAATTTTTTTTTGGTTCTTTTTCTATGTCAATTAACAAAAGATCAAATTGACCCTTGGAATCTGCATTTTAGATGAACATGCATTCTAAATCCTATATGCAAGATGACACAAACATATTTAAATAATGCATGTTTTCAATCCTAAACTAATCAACAACTATGAATGACATAAAGATAATCATGAATTAATTCTATAATGCAAACTATATGAAATGCTTTTTTTGCATGTTTTCTATCCTAAACTAATCAACATTTATGAATGACATAAAGATAATCATGAATTAATTCTATAATGCAAACTATATAAAATGCTTATTTTTTTTTTTTTTTTATAAAAAAAAAAAATTGAATTTAAATCCGAGGACTTTAAGCCCAATGGACTAGCCACTCACGTCGGCCACAATCGAAAAAAGGACAAAGAACAGATCTTGGTGGCTGGAGCGGAGTATTCATGGAGGCAACCACTTCTACAATCTGAGATATATGTGCAGGACACATGATACGAAGGGCAGCAGAATTTTTGTTCATGAAGTCTTCAAAGTCGAGTTTTCTCTCTGCCACCACGACCAGCCCGTCCAGAGCTCCAGCAACGGCAGCAAGTGTTTAGCAGATTGGGTGAGGCGCCCCTCTGCGCTACTTGCGCATCAATAATTTTTCCGACCATCACTAGCGACACCAGCATTTCAGTCCCCTTCAGAAGCTCCCTGGCGACACCCGCACTCCGTCGGTCCTCGGCGGAGACATCATGACCGAGAACCGCTGTCCCTTGCGTTCTGTTGCTGACCGTTGGTCACAACCCACCACGAGAACCGTGATGCACCACTGCGATTCCTGTGATCGGTCACCGCGATTCCCGAGATCCATTGTTCATCCGAATTTGAAAATGCTAGCGATATTGCAAATTAGGTAAAAAAAAATTGTTAATTCGATTTTCATATACTTTGTTGCATAATTTGTGAATTTGCAATCTTGTGCGAGTCTTTGAATGACATCATCATATCCATGAAAATTCCAAGTAGCCTTCAAATTAAGAATTATTTCTTAATTTTATGATGAGTTATAATTGTCAATCTGATCTTATGTTTGAAATAAGACTTGCCATTGTATAGAAAATTGGCCAATCCGATCCTCATGCCCAGTATACAATTCGTTGATTTATTTTCAAATTTGAATGATATGGATAATATCTTTTGTGATTGAGTGTGATCTTTGATTTGATTTGATTGTTATGTTCTGATTGATTTGGATTGATTTTGTTTCCATTTAAAAAATAATCAAATACTAAAAAGATTAGATAAAATTTGAGTAAATTTTATGGATAATATTGCATGTTTAGGATAGATTTTAATTACTTTCCTTGAATAAATTATGATAGTTTTCTATTTTAAATTAGGATTTGACTTGATTAGTTTTCTAATCTAATTAGGCAATATCTTAGTCTAGATAATTTATTTCCATTATTTTTTAATTTTGAATTTAACAAAAAATACAAAAAGAGTATCATGTGCATATCATATAGATTAGGTGCATAAATTCCATGTCATATGCAATGTCATATATGCCATGTCATCATTAAATGTCATGTCCTCATGCTGATCACGTCATATGTCATGTCATCTTTCATGTATCATCTATGCCACCTCATTACTTGCATGTTGTTTAGATTGTGTGTAATTTGCATGTCATTTTAGAAATTCTATGCTTAGGTTCATCAAATTAAAGTGCATGTCACATAGAGTAGTAGTTGGAGTTGCACGTCATGTTGGAATAAAATGCATATTAATTTTCCCCATCATTAAAGTTAAGCCATTTCTTTAAATTATAGTTTGTTTTAATAAAGATCACTTGTCATAGAGTAGTTACATGTTAAAATTTCTCGCCATTAAAATTAGGACATGTAGTTAAAAATCATCATATTTCTACATCATTGTATTAGAATAATTGCATTGAATAAAGCATGATTTTCATTAAACAAAAGAAAATAAAAAAAGATTGGAGTGAAATTGCGTGTTAATTACATATCATATTTAGGATGATGATGTGATTTTCAAGCTAACACTCAAATGCTTTTGTTGCTTCAAGATAAGTAATTCCTTCCTTTCTTCGCAATTTATTTAATACTTTGATTATTGAAAGTTAAATAATGATCGTATACTTGTCTAATCATCACACATGTTAGGAAGTAAATCAAAATCAATGCAAGTTGCTTGCAAAACATTTTTTTTAAATAAAAGAGAAAATGTATCCAAAAAACTTTGTGGAAATCTAGCATAATCAAGTCATCATACTCAAGTCCTCGTACCCACAATCTCTTATTCGTAGGAGTGAAGTAATTCTACCATTACTTTACTTGGGTTCATAATCATCCCACAAAAAATTAATTAGTGGCGACTCCTAAATGAAAATGACATTGCATATTAAGAAATTGACCTTAAATTTCGAATTGATATGGATTTAGGAGAGTCCGAGTTAAGTCTAGGCTTTTTAATCCATAAGTTAAACACCTTAAGTGGCTATACCTACTTAGGGGAGATCACAACAATTTGTAAATATGATTGGATTTTGTTATTACTATAACTCTTAAAGGTGATGGGGACTAGTAAACGATGTGCTACATGATAATATAATTTTGTGAGAGTCACCTCTAGGACTTTGTGATTAAGGGTTAAGTGCTACATGATAACGTAATTTTGTGAAAGTTGTATCTTGAGCCTTGTGGTCAAGGACTAAATATTATACGATAATGTAATTTCGTGAGTGCCACCTCTAGATACTTGTGGTTAAAGGCTAAGAACTACACAATAATATAACTTCGTAAGAGCCACCTTTAGGGCTTTATAGTCTTCACGAGAGCCATCTCGAGGGCCTTGTACTACTCAAGAGCTAAGTGCTACACGATAATGTGGCTTCGTGGGAGTCACTTATAGGGCCTTGAGATATGATGTGCTATGAGATTAATCGATGGAATGGACTATCAATGTATGTTTTGATATGAGATGGATCAATTGTCACGCCCCGAACCCGAGCACGCGCACATCCCTCGCTGGTCAATTAAAAATGCAACGTCCTAGGACGCGTCGCCGACCCATTCTTTTTATCTTTCAATTAAGCACATGCGGAAGCAAATCAAACACAACACCCAGTCAATCATCAGAAACAGGGATAGTAAAAACACACCGTTTTTCATATATATATATATCAAGTTAACCCTACGAGTTCATATTTACAAGTCTGCCTCAAAAAGGAACTCCTAGGAAACCTACACCCTGGACCCCTCTGACTCGGGCTTTGGGTCCTCCACGATACCGTCCGGGATATTGATGTCCATGGGGTGACCTACTTCCCCATCCTCCGTTTCGACGAGCGGTCCGTCAAAACCCTGCAGGGGACCCTCCCAAGCACCGTTGTGCTCGTTAATGAACCACGCCTTGAAACGATGAGGCACCACATGAAGGAGGCCCTCATCAACTCAAATCGTAGTCACCACTAACTCGCAAGTCCGGGTGGTCCCGAGGATAGGGAAGAAGGTAGACTTTGATTCCATGTCCCACGGAACCCCAAAATGAACTGGACGTATCTCCATACTAAGGACTTGAAAAAGGGTTAACCACGACGAGGTGAGATAAAATTTCAGCAAGTCAACAACCTAAACCCCGATTAGGATGCAAATTCGACTTGAAGGCGGTCCTAAACACGCACCATACAAAACTCACCTCGCCTTGGCACATCCCTGCATATTAGCGCATCACATATGCCATTATAAATACAACAAGCGTAATTAATAACTGGAACACATAACTCTCAATTTTCAAAATTCACATAGGTCCCGATTATAAGGTAAAACCGTTTTGACACTCCCATACCATGTCAAACAATTTTGCCCCATAATCGAGCGCAATAGCACAACCATTCAGGCGTGTTTCAATTATTACAACCCATCGGCCACGGCCAACTCAACAGTCAGTAGTCATACAGTGTAACTGGGCATCGTCCCGTCCCATCGGGCACGGCAACGTTAGCATCCTCCACCTAGACGGCATTCCACAAAGGAGCTTCGTTCCAAAATTCTTCCGTGAACGGCAACGTCTAGCATCTTCCGTTTAGACGGCATTCCACAAAGGAGCATCGTCACATGTAAACGCATCAGGACGGGTTCCAATAAGTGACCACACGAGCACATACTTAGCCAAGAACACCATGCTTTGATTTCAAACGTGTTGTTTTCAAATAATGAACTTGGCCAATTTTTTTTCTTCTTATTAAAAACCTCGGTAAAATAAATCGTGCATGGTCACGTATTCAAAATTGAATCATCAAACGTAGTACACTCCCATTTAAAAACTCCACGGTTTTATATAGTGCATAAAAGTTGGCGTCAAAACCCGACACCTCGGATTTCTCTATTTAAATGTCCATAAAACCAAGTTTTGTACTAAAAATCAATAACTACCATCAAGCACTCAATTGCATATCATAGCACGTATAAGCCATCAAAATTACGCATAAATCCATCCAAGAAAATTAGCATAAAATTCTACGAAACGGCCAATCCGTCACTAATTATGCTAATTACGATTAATTAAATAAATCACGATTAATTAAGTAAATTGTGATTAATTAAGCTAATCCAACTTAATTAACCTAATCATGATTAACTAATCTAACCATGGTTAACTAACCTAACCAAGGCTAATTAACACTAATCTAGGATTAACTAAACTAATCCTCATTAGCACTAATCTAATCCCTAAGCATAATTAACGGCCTAATCAAGGATTAGGGAGTTAACTCACGGAATTCGACGACGGCGGGCTCACGAGCGACGGCAATGCGACGGCGGCGAGAACTCAAGACTACCGAGTCTCGAACGGAAGCTTGACAGAGGCTGTGATGGCCCTACAAGTGCTCGGTGGAGGTGGGCGGTTCGGTGGGGTTGGACAGTGCTGGACGGCGGTGAAACGAGCTGCGGGCGTGGGTGGTTTGTCGGCTGGGCGGGCTGCTGGACATGAGGTGGAGTTCCGATGGCTGCTCGATGAAGATGGCAGATGATGGGAAGCTGGGCGGTGAAGAAATCGTGGGTGGTGGGGTGCTGGTGGTCGCTCGGTGAGGTGGTGGAGTTTGCATGAGGGTGAATGGCGGTGATGGTGCAGAGGAGATGAAGATGGGATGGTGTTGCGGCTGTGGCGTTGGCTGGCGTGAGGAGGGGAAATAGAGATGGATGGTGGGGCGTGCGGATGATGGGGGCTGTGGAGCTGTTGCAGAATGGATGGGATGAAGAGAAATGAAGGAGAAACTGAGAGGGAATAAGCAAAAGAGGAAAATAGGCAGTCTGCAGTGGGGTTCACGCATGGAAGGAAGGGAAAAGAGAAATGGGAGAGAGAGAGAACAACAGGTCAATGGTTCAACCGATGAGAAGCTTGGCCAAAATATCAAGCACTCATCACAATACCCCTAAAGTCTTCATGCCCCTAAGTCAAGTGCCCACCCAATTAGAAATTAACTCTAATTTCTCACAAATAAACCATTTTTGGGTTATTTTCCTCCCATCCGAATTTTCATTTATTTTTCTTTTTGTCTAAAAACCGTTTTTCCTCAAATTTTTCGGACTCGACGAAAATTCGCCGAAAGATGGGATGATGTCCTATAAATGAATCATGACATGCTCGAACGTCCGATTCCCGAAACCGAATTCAATTTCGTGGTTAAAATCGACCAAATGTGATTTTAGTACGATCTAACCTATCGGGTAGCTTTTAGGGATTTTAGCGCGTTCGACCCGTGGTCAATAATTTTCGATCCACATTTGTGCATCTTCGAATCGTAGACGACTCTCGGTTATCATAAAATCGCAAGGTTTCAATTACGTGTCCCGAATATAATATCGATAAAAAAAAAATCGGGTTATTGCCGTTCGACGCGAATATCACAATCGTGCGGAATCACCCGCAATTTGACTGCGTACTTCCGTCGAATCGACTTATATCCGTTTGCTAATTGATTTATAACGGTGTCATATTGACCATTGCCGATTATTATGGTCGAGCGGTCGATTTCTGATCGAATTCTCTAGTCTGTCGTGTTTATATCCCTTAATGGCCTCACCTAATAGATTAATTAACTCGTGAGAGGCCAGCTCCGAGTAAAATAACCATAAGCGCGTCGACGAAACAACCATTTTCACATATTCAAAATGGGGTCAAATTTCGGGATGTCACATCAATGGAATGGATTATTGATGTGTGATTTGGTAGAGATTAATCAATGAGCTTGACCATCGATGATGAATTGAAATAGTGGATTTAAATGAGTATTCTTGAGTTATACGAAGTTATAAGCAAATAATACATTTATGATTTGATATGTATTTATACTTTGAGTTTGGGTTATAAAGTTTTGGCATTGTTTTGTATACATGTATAGTAGTTGCTTCATTTGCTTAGAATAGATATGCACTGTTCACTGAGATGTGGTTGCTCATCCTTTTCTTTCCTAATCTTTTCAGGTCCCTTAGTTAGTGGACATTAGAGTGAGAGTGATATTGCGAGGACCTATGGGATGGCTTTTAGGTAGTTTAGAGGCTACATCCTTCGAGTGGGAGGATGTCTGTGTCATCCCCTTTTTCTATGAAGATTCGAGGTGTGACATTTATATTTGGTAACATTTCTGTTCTAGTAATAATTTTTTTTCAAAAAAAGTCATTTTCTATTTTTTTTCCTAAAATAATTTTTGAATAAAAAAACACTTTTGGTAACTACATAAAATTTCTATTTTAAGAATAGAAAAAGAATATAAATGCGTTTGGTATAACCCACAAATTTTTTTTTTGTAGCATAGAATTTCTTTTAATTTTTTTTAATTTTTTTAGATTTTTATTTTTTTTCCCTTTTTTCTTCTTCTTCTTGCTCCTCCTCTAGCCATCGCCGTCGGTGTTTGGCAACCAGCGTTTGATGATCGCCGCTGATGGTGCTCGACGACTGGCGGCGATAGGTCGACAAGCAATCGGCGACAGGGGGTGGCAAACAACGAGCAATGAGGAAGAAGAAGACAAGAAAAAAAGGAAAAGAAAGAAAATGGCTTATTTCTAGAAATTATTCCCAAGGACAAGAAGCAATTTTTTTCTATTTCTTGTTTCTGTTACAAATCGATTCCCTAGTTAATTTTCTATTCCAAAGAATAGAAAAATTAGTTGATGTTATCAAATATATATATTTTTTATTCTGGCAAACAAAAGAACAGAAATTGGGAGAAATAAGAACGTTATCAAACGAACCCTTAGTCTCTTTTGTTGAAGGGTGATTTAGTCTTCTTTATTGTTAGTGAGCCCTAATTCTCACTATATATATTTATATAATCCGTAATTATGAAAATAAAAATTTCTTCTCTTTTGTTCACATGGTATCAAAGCCATAAAATTAAACCTTTTACCCTAGTTGCCGATGGTCATCATTACATCACCAAAGAACCACCATCACTAGACGGCGACATCCACGACATTCTCGTCACTGTCACCAAGGCTCGGCGACCAGATTTGGCGTTGTTCGAACCACAGTCGTGATCGCCTATCCTTGCAACCAGATTTGGTGTCGCGGATGAGGTCTGCTCCTCCTTCCTCACTCGGGGAGCATCCGATGTTTCGGACTTTCGGAGCACTTTGAAGCAATAGGACATGAAGTTCTTCTAGGTGATGTGCGCGTAATTACCCATCTATCAGAATATTTTCTTCTAGGTGATGTGGTCGAGGATTGTAAGTGCAGCAAAGGCAATCGTTTGAGAGTTTGATTAGTTGGTTTTCATTTGATAATTAGTGGGTTCACTTCTCAACAAAGAGTGGCGTGGGTTTGTTTGTAGTTACGGAATTTTGATAGGTTTTGTTGTTGATCTAGAACTTTATGTTGGATGGTTTAGTGTCGCTTCAGATATCTGAACAATTTAATGCCTTAAGGGATGACGTTTATCGCCGATTTAAGTTCTTTGTTTATTATTGAGTTATGGCTATAAACTCTGAACTTGGTGTGAGCATGGATACCGGTCTTTCTAATTTGAAGTTCAATCAAGCTAGATGGGACCAATTACCCTTCTTCATCTATGGCAGTCAAGATGAATCTGTCGGTCACCAAACAGTTGAATAAAATAGATAAAACGAAGGTGGATGATTGGCACCCTAGCAATACTGCCATTGAGACATTGTTATGGAATACCATGGATTCCAAGATTAGTCCCTAGTTTGTGCAATGTACATCAACCAAAGCCATTTGGGACAAATATGCTCTTATGTTTTTAGGAAGAAATAACATGATCCGTACTTGTGATGTTCGGGACAAATGTGCTCTTATGTCTATATTCGATTACTATTATAGGTTTACCACTCTTTGCGAGAGACTGGACATTTATTTACCTACCACTGATGACATTAAAGAGTTGGCCAAGTATCAAGAAGATATGAGAGTTATGTTATTTCTCGAGGGGCTTGCTCCTACTCATTCTTCTCTCTAACAGCAGATTGCTTCTTAGAGTATTCTTCCATTAGTTGATGAGGTCTTCTCGCAAGTCCTTCGATACATGCCTACTCATCATCTGCACTCTATTCTACACCTGTAGAAAGTGCTATGTTTTCTCATTCTGGTAATCGTAGATACTGGGGGCGTGGTCCCCATGACCATGGCAAATCTGGTTTCTCTTCGGGTCGTGCCTGCAATGGTGATAGGGGTGTTGGAAGTTCACGTTATTGCTATACTGAGGCTTATTGCTATACTCTACATCCTGAGCTTCATCCACAAGTTGTTTATGCCGATGTGGGTGAGCCCCCAATGCAAAAGGTTCCTGATCAGTCACAAGAACTGCTTAGCACCATTATGTTGTTTTGCATCGAATATGAGTCCTTAGTACGTCCCAACCAGGTGGTGGATTTCTCATCTCCTATTACTACTTTGGCACAAACTTCTTCAGGTAGTTCGTCTTGTTTACTCTTTTCTGCGCCCACTTCTTAGGTCGTATGCTCAGATGCCACCAATCATATGATCGATAACTTTAACTTATTATCTGGTATTACTCCTATGTCACCTAGTTCTATTACACTTACCAACAGTTCACAATCCCATATCACCAGTCAAGGGGATGTAAGCTTGGGTCCCTCTCCTTCTCTTTCATCTATTTACCATTTACTGGCTTTCTCATATAATTTTCTTTCTGTAAATTCCCTTACTAGATATTTGTATTGTTCTGTGACATTTACCTCCACTCGTTGTGTTTGTTTTTCAAGATCTAAGGACCAAATAGATGATTAGTGGAGGACATGAGTCCAATGGGTTGTACTATTTAAACAAATACCTTATTGTTGTTATCGTTCAGAAGAGCACCGCCTCTAACTCCTTTCAACCGCATTGTCATATGGGTCATCCATTGCCTGACATACTTCATCAATTTTCTCCTATTTCATTGTTTATGAGTCCTATCCAATGCAATACTTGCCAATTTGGCAAACATCATCGGATATCTTTCCTTTCCTGTATCCAAAGTCGTGCGTCAAGTCCTTTTGAGCTAGTCAATTATGATGTTTGGGGACCACGCCGTGTCCATGATATGTCTGGTTATAGGTACTTTGCTACGTTCGTGGATGACTATTCCTGCATAATGTGATTATATTTAATAAAAAGATCAAATTGAAGTTTTTTCCTGTTTCTTTATGTTTATTTTTGAGATTCTCAACCAATATCATGTTTCTATTAAATGTCTGCGCTCCAATAATGCCAAGGGATATATTGATGTTTTCTCTAGTTTTCAATCATTTCTTATATCTCATGGGATTCTACATCAAACCTCTCGTCCCTATACTCCCCGGCAAAATGAGATGGCAGAACAAAAAAATCACCATCTCTTGGATGTTGCTCATTATCTCCTTTTCCATATGAAACTCCCTAAAACATTATGAGGACATGCTATTCCTATAGCATGCCATCTCATAAATGGTATTTCATCCTCTGTGCTTCGTAGGGGCATACATTTCTCTACTATTCATCCTACAAGACCACTTTTTTCTTTATCACTCCATGTGTTTGGCTATGTTTGTTTTGTGCATAGTCTTCCTCCTTGTCACGATAAGCTCAATCCATGGGCTAACAAGTATGTGTTTCTTGGGTATTCTCAAACTCAGAAAGGGTAAACTATTATAGTTGGGTTAGCTGGCGGTTGTATATCTTGATAGATGTAACCTTTTTTGAGGATCAATTATATTACTCCTCTATTGCCCAATCATTGACTCCTTCCAAAGATACACTGTCCTTAGCCACAGCTCCTCTATCACCTATCTCCTCTACCGTCTATCCCTTTACCGGGTATATCTAAGGGGATGCCCGATTTTCAGTTCGCCAACTGGACTTATCAACGACACTGTCATGTTCAATATGAAGTAGTATAGTCACCACCTACATTAGATATGCATGATTCTCAACCAATTAATACCTCGGCCTCTGATTCGCCAATTTCTTCTGAGCCTAACCCTACTACTAATATTCCTATTGCATTGCGCAAGGGTATGTGTTCTTGTCTCAGTCAATCCAATTCCCAATTTACCCCCTATACTGCTTTATTTTGTCACACACATACTCGTCACCCTCTTTCTCAGTTTCTATCCTATGATTGTCTTTCTCCTACATATTCCTCGTTTGTTGATTCTTTATCTATTGTGTCTGTGCCAAATACTATTGCAGAGGCCTTTGCTCATCCAGGTTAGCGGCGGGTTATGGAGGATGAAATGTAGGTGCTATAGGATAATAGGACATGGCACCTTACACCGCTACTTGCTAGCAAACAGGTTATGGGGGTGTTGTTGAATTTTCACAGTGAAATCTCAATTGGATGGTTCTGTTGAGCATTTGAAGGCGCGTTTGGTTGACAAATGTTACACTCAAACCTATGGAATTGATTATGATAATACGTTTGGTTTCTTTTTTTCATTTATCTTGCTATCTAATATGGTTGGACTCTCCATTAGCTTGATGCCAAGAATGCTTTCCTTCATGGCGACTTGACAAAGGAGGTATATATGGAGCAACCCTCGAGGTTTATTGCTCAAGGGGAGTCTACTAGTGTTTGTCGCCTGCGCAAGGCATTACATGAGAAACAATCTCTTCACACCTAATTTGGTCATTTTAGTGATGTAGTTACTCAGTTTGGTTTACAGCATTGTACTGTGGATCATTATGTGTTAAGTTCCACTTCTTCTGTGGGATGTGTTCTCCTCGTTGTGTACGTGGACCATATTATTATCACTGGTAGTAATTCTATGGGCATACAAAAGTTGAAACATTTTTACAGGCTAAGTTTAGTATAAAAGATATGGGTTGTCTACAATATTTCTTGGGCATTGAGGTGCCTACTCATGTGATGGTATCTCATTATCACAGTGGAAATATGTTCTAAATATCCTCAATGAGATTGGTTTTCTTGGAGCTAAATTTGTCGATACTCCAATGGATCCTAATCCGAAACTTGATGCAAAACATGGAAACTTACTTCATGATCCGAGTAGGTATTGGAGGTTAGTGGACCAAATATTTGTTTTGCTGTTAGCATGGTTAGTCAATTTATGAGTACTCCTCGCACTACACATTGGAAAGTGTTGTTAAGTACTTGAAGGGAGCACTAGGTAAAGGGATCCGTTCAAGAATCATGGACATCTTAGTGTCACTGGATACTCTGTTATTAATAGGGCTGGATGCCTTATTGATAGGAGATCAACTTCTGGCTAGTGTGTGTTCTTTGGAGGCAATCTTGTGGGATGGAAAAGTAAGAAGCAACAAGTGATGTCTCGATCAAGTGCAAAGGCAAAATATCAAGCCATGGCTCGTGTGACCAGTGAGTTGCTTTGGTTGAGGATGTTGTTATCTGAACTTAGCATACCATCTTCAACTTCCTCAATTCTATATTGTGATAACCAATCCGCTATGCGTATCGCTTCAAAACCAATTTTTCATGAACACACGACGCATATTAAAGTAGATTGCCATTTTGTGCGAGAAAAGATTCAAAACAAGGACATAACATTTCAATACACATGGACTGAAGACCAACTTATTGATATTTTTACTAAGTCATTGCGAAGTAGTAGAGTGACTACTTTATGTAACAAGTTGGGACTCTTTAATATTTATGCCCCACCTTGAGGGGAAGTGTTTAAGCGTAATTTAGGGTACGTTTAGTAACCATTCTGTTCTCGGGAATAATTTTTTTTTCAAAAATGATTCTTTTGTATTTTATTCTCGAAAACAATTTCTAAACATTTTAAAGTGTAACAATTTCTAAACATTTTAAAGTGTTTGATAACTGTCCAAAATTTCTATTTTCCAAATAAAATTGTGTTTGGTAATGTTCTCGAAAATTTTATTCCAAACTATTTTCTTTTAATTTTTAAATAATTTTATTTCTTTTTTCTTCTTTTCATTTTTCATTTCCTTCTCTTCTTCTTTAAGCTTTGGTCAACCGTTAGCCTCGAGATGACCGGCAACCGGCCAGATGAGGGCCAATTTCCTCTTTGGAGCATCGCTGACCTCGTCGGCCAAGCCTCACTGGCATCTGGGCAAAGCTCGACCGGGCCTTGCCGGTGACCAAGCGGGCCTCAGCTGAGCGTCATCTTGGGGGAAGGCTGCTTAGCCATCAGCTAGGCTTGGCCTCGTCGGTGGCTAGGTGAGTCTCCGATAAGTTCGACGGACCTCGCCCAACCGACTGCCAACGACCGGTGGATGGCGGTGGCGGCGGTGGAAGAAGAAGTGAGAAGAAAGAAGAACAAGAAGAAAAGAAGAAGTGAAAAGAGAAAAAAAGAATTTGGATTGGCTTGATTCTAAAATTGTTCCCGGTAACAAAGAATCAATTTTTTTTTACTTCTCGATTCTACTCCAAATCTATTCCCGGAAACAAAAAATTTACCAAACATATTTCTATTCCAAATCTACTCTTGAAAACAAAATAATAGAATTTTTACTGTTTGGCAAGTTACCTAATGTGCCCTTAGTCTTCTTCATTGTTAGTGAGCTCTAATGCTCACTGTATATATTGATATCATCTATAATTATGAAAATAATAATTTCTTCTCTCTCGTTCACAAGAATATAACATCTTACTCAAAATTATTGCTGTAAATATTATTTCAATCCATACAAGATTTATTTAAGTTAATATGCCTCGACTAATGCAAAAGGATAATTAAAGCATAATTAGATAATCTAAGGCTTCGTTATTACGCGTAATTAAAACCACATGTTAAAACGAATATATCAAATGAGACTGCACAGACCTTGACTCACTAAGGATATCAGGCAAACTAAAGCACGTGAAGGAGGAGCGGCCGCGACTTGCAGAGACTAGCGGTGACCGCGAAATGGACCACAAGAACTCAGCAAGCTTAATGAGGGACCACGGCGAGAACTAGGAGGAATCTTCGACTTGTAAAAGCCAACGGCACGGGCTGTTGGCGTGTTGGAGGGGTTGGTGAACATGGAGGAGCAGCGCCGGGGAATGGCCTTGCTTGGTGAGGCTGCTTGTGGAGAAGCCTACATGATGAGATGACGATCGGAAAAGTGCTGTGGCTCACACCGAATGTCAGGTACGAGGGGCTGCAAGACTGTCACCGAATTGGACCGAGATTGTGGAAGCGGCAAAAGCTGAACGGCAACGGGCAAAGCATGACTGGAGATTGCAGGAAGTCTCCGGAGTTGTCGGAATGAAGTGCAGGAGCGGGCGTCGGTGTTGTCGAACCGGCGTACAGGGAAACCCCGAGATTGACCAGAAGTGACGCAACAGCAGCAGCGCACGGGCATGTCAGAAACTCACCAGAAACCTGGAAAGACACCAAAGGCACACAGAATACAACGGGGAAATTCGTCGAAGCTGGACTGCTTCGTGGAGATGGTCGGCAGCTTCGCTACCGACCTGCTTCGTGCTGCTGAGGAAGGGAATTGACGAAGGCAGGGAGGTGCGGACAATGGTTCCTGTGGTCGTCAGAGACGCACGAAGGAGGACGCGCAAGACAAGGAACGCGGCGAGGGCTGCTCTTCCTTCGTGAGCGTCTCTTTACGTGCGTTCTCTGCCCTTCCATCGCGGAAGTGTTTCTCTATTCATAGGCGTCTGGACTCTTGAAGATGAGATGATGATCGTCACTTCAAAAACCAACGAGATACGAGGTGAGAGGATTGAATCTGTTGAACGTGGATCATAGAAAATTGAAATCGATCCTCGTGTATAGGATCAGACATCTAGGAGCCCCAGTCCTATGTGCGCTTATCCATGGTAACATCCTGGAGAAGCCATGCAATCGGCAGGTGCGATTCAAATATAGATTATGTTAATGATACTTTTGTTTAGAGGTCGTGGTCGATTCCTAATTTTTATGCGATGAATAGCTTAATGAAATAATAAGAATTTAGGCATTGACACTCTAAACAAACCCATGTCAATTGCAGAAACTCATGGATCTACATCAGAAGACGGCCATGTACGCGGCCAAAGCTGTTGTCCATATACAGTAGAACATTGTTATTGCCTATAAGTGAGTTAGCTTATGCAGCCTTTTGTGAGAAGAAAAAAATAAAGAGATAAAGTATATTTGAAGCCTTAAAACTTGTCAAAAAAATAATTTGAATCTTAAAATTTTCAAAAAGCGCAATCAAATTGTAAAATTTGTCATAAAAATATAATCAAATCCTAAAATTTTCAAAAAGTGCAATCAAATCTTAAAACTTCCAAAATGTGCCATCAATGAAAAAACTTAATTTGATCAATTTGATAAGTTTTAAGACTTGATTACTATTTAAAAGTCTTAGAATATAATTTAATTGTATATTCAAGACAAGTTTTAAAACTTAATTATACTTTTTAAAAATTTAATGACTTAATTGCATTTGATAACAAATTTTAAGATTTCCCATACACTTATCTCAAAAATAAATTTCAAAAAACTTGGTAGCTCTTAGATTGCGTTTGACTACCAAATCGAGTTTGTATTTTGGTGTGGAGTTCGATCTTACACGATCGTTTCCCCGACCTCAGACGAGAAAGAGCAGAGTTTTATTTTCTTTATTCGAATTATTATCACTTGGATATGGGATTTTTCCTTCGGAACACAAAGAAACAGATGAAGTGATTTTGAAGAAAATCGGAACATTGTTCCCTCACATGTCCCATTTCATCCGACGGTAGCGAGATACTGAATCCCAACCAGGAAAATTATCAAACCTATTCGAATCCCTGGGAAGTAATTAAACCCTTTGAAGAGCATGATTATCTTTCCATAGTTCATATGTATTTTAGCAAAAATTATAATAGGAAAAACTTCCAATTACCTAAATAGAAAGAGGACTCAGAAGTAGCAAAAAATTGTCTTCTTCCCACTCCACTTTTTATAATGAATAATGTACAATGTATAAGAGGAATCTCTCACTAGTAAGGAAGTGTTTCTTTAATAATGCTATACTTGTCCATCATACGCAACCGCATTTACATTAATTTCTCATCTGAACTTCTGGCACTGGTCAGTTCTTCAAGCGACCCAGTGAATCCCACAACCGTGACCAACAAACAAAGACAGCTAAATGTCCTATAGCAAATCCATTCCCTTGACCATGCCCTAATCTTCTTTTGCTTCAAGTACATTTCCACTGGGAAATATACTGCCAGAGGCCAAAATTTCAATGCCCCCAGCACTCCCAACACAGAATTGAAGTAAGGGAAGGACATTGCAAGGGCGGTCGTAGATACGACATACATCGTCCGGAACACCACCCGGAAGGGGTTCAACTGAAATGTGCTGAACAAGGGAATCTTGAATGAGATGTGATTGTTCAGAAATCCACTGTCAGTGAATCTATATGCGAACCATCTCTCTGCTGTTGCGAAAACGAGCTGACTAAAGATCTGACGAAGGAAAAAGAAGCTCCATGAAAACAATGTTATCGTAGGTGGTCTAACGTCTCATGACCCCTATCTAATTAAGGTATCAGAGCTGAAGCAACAAAAGCAACTACAGCCTGAAATTATCTAATTAAGACAACTGGTATTTTGCTATAGCATAGTGCAGAAGCTATCATTTACAACATGAATTTGTTCATAGAAAAGGCAGTGTGTCAACTCAGACATGCACGAAAATATTTGTGTTCTCCAGTAGTGAAAAGTTTTTCACAGCAGGACTAATTTAAACGCAATTGCACGATTCTTACAGGTGAAGCAAAGCATTAGGAGATGAAAGAATACTTGTACATCCTTCAATAGTACCTGATACGCTCCCACCAAATGAAGCACAATGCAAGCATTAGCGAGGTCCACGAGCCAGTGTGGCTCGTAGAATCCGAATCCAGTGAGTAGATTGCCTGGTGTACTATCACCAAACGCTGCATATCCAAAGCAAGCACAGCAGAGGTAAAAGAAGGTGGTGATGACAATCGCTTTCAAGGAGGCTGCCTTCATCGTCTGGTTTTCTGGGGGAGGGGACTTCAAGGTATCCTGCATTTGACCATTTCAGAAGTCTACACTAGTCTTGGAGCTGGTAAAACACCTTATTCAAAAGCCGATCCTGTACAATTTCGATAGAGTCTACCTGTATCTCAAGAACAATTAAGGTATAAGGATAGGCAAAAGCAACGTCTGCAAGTGATTCAAAGGCTAACCATAACTTCTTGAGATTAGTTGAAGCTGGGACTCCCGTGATAGATCCCTTAATGGTTCCATCTTCTGCAGCAACGAAAGTGAGTCAATCCAAACTTTTCCCACATTCTAGCAACAAGCTAAAAGCTTGAAGCCTTTCTAAATTTAAGACACATTGTATTCTCTTTTGATTATACCTATTACTTTTAGAAAGCCGAGACCAGACCCAATAAAAGCATAGGAGAAGGACATGACAGCCGCGAAAATTGAGAGCCACCCGATACTACGGAAATCTGGAATCTGTGACAATAGTATCTCAACTATACCAAATAGGAGCATATAGAAACTATCCCCGTACTGGCATGGAGCATTGTACCCTCCTTGATGATGACAATTTGATCTTAGGATTGCCCTACATCAATAAAAGATCCTCATCAACCTAGAACCAAACAGCTTCCAGAGTCATAGTAAATAGGTGAAAGAAGACATGTTAATGCAGGAATTTGCAACTTCTGGTGCTCTTGGACAATTGTCTGTGAGTTGAGTATGCATGAAGGCCCATTAAAGACATATTAAATTATCTGTTATATGTCATCTTGGTGAAAATTTACTCTTCTAACAAGTCCATAAAGGTGAAGAAATGGGCAACAACAAATTAACAACAGAGAGTTGTAGTTCCATCCTAACTCATCAGAGGACATTTTAGTGTTTGACATAAGCTAGCCTACAAAAGTAGCAAAGAAATTCCATGAAGAATGGTATTCTCCTGTTTCTGTCTCCTCCTTTTTACCCCCTGGTAAATCATGAAATTGCGAATAGAGCTTAATCTTGGAGTCTAAATTTACAGATCCGAAATAAATGTTAGCGCATATAATAATAGGAAAGTCAGGAAAAGCACTGAAAAGTGTTTGAAAATTCATAGTATGAGCAGTTCACCTCACACTGGCTGTAGCTGTTATGGTATAAGCAATCCCGTTCCCAAATAAGCCTAGCTGTGCAAACACTCCGCAAATGCGTTGCTGCTTCTCTCCTGAAATATTACCACCTCTGTCATAGTCGTCCCTTGCTAAAGCAATGTAATGTTCCTTTTCTGATCATAATCAAGCATCAAAGTGTGAAAGTTCAAGCTGGCTTGCCATTGTTTTTTGCTTAACCCTGCCTCTTTTTTTTTGTATGAATTATGAATATCTTGCATGTTTCATCACGTGCAAAACAGAGCCTGAAACTCCATTCCTAGGATACAATCGTCCTTATGCAAAGACGCAAGAGCCTCAGGCCTTTTGTTGATGCTGCTGTCGTGATTTATTAGAGAAACATACTCCATGCATAGATTGTTCTTAAAGAGCAGCTCCTTATAGACATATTCTATGTCCTCAAGGCTACATAAATTACAGCTAGAATTGTCTGCCTATATATGATGACTTACAGATTCTGTTAATATTCACAGTAGGGCAATGATTCACTGTTGCATCTTGTTATCCTATCAATGACTCACTAGGGGAAATGGATAGTACCTAAGTAAAACTTGACGGCCTCCATGAAAGATCGGTTTCTGGTGGTTCCATATTCTGGATCAGGGTACCGGTAGCAGTCGCAAAGAACAAATGTAGAGACACCAGAAATTCCTGCGAAGCATATTATGCACACAGGACCGAGAATCCATCCTAATTGAGCCACACTCCATGCAAGAGAAAGCACTCCCGCTCCAATCACTCCCGTTATAATATGCGCCACTGCGGTCCACTGTGTCCCTTCATAGGGAAATATTTTAGGCATTTAAGTAGTAACATCACAAAGCATAAACTAATTGCATTAGTAAAGCCCCTCCGTTTGATTTCATTGCAAGTTCTCTACAACCGCAACAAGTACTTGGAAACTCAAACAGTAAACACTAAGCAGAATAATTATTTGTACTATTTGAATGAGCATTCAGCTAGCATAAAATCCTAGTTCCAGATACTCAGGACCATACGATGAGAACCATGATTGGCGAATGTCAGAAGTGTCCATGTATAAATTGCATCTTTATGGCAATTAAACATACAGAATAATAAATTGGGGTCACGCCTCGAAGGCCTGTTGTCCATAAGACTATAGTGTAAAAGTTCCAACTCTGAAGTTTACCAACAGCAAGAGAAGCTGTTCTGGCTCTGAGGGAAAAAGAAAAAAGAAAAACGTTCTCCCTTGATCAACCACAGAACAAGGATCATAACAAGAAACAGGTTCCAGAAACTTTTGCTTCTTCATTTTACTCTCTAATCACAAGAAATCCAGAGTCTGAACAGACAAAAGACCTGCTTCATCTCGATGCAAGCAAGCAATTCAAAAAAGACGACATAAAACAGGACATGATTATGGTCCAGGACAATCCCTCAAGTCTTCTCAAGACATGTTTCAAGTAATGGATTCAGATTTTCCAAGAAAGTCTCGACTAATAATGAGGTGAAGATGGGGTGGTGTTAATTTTTACCAGTTCTTTTGGGAGGAGGCTGTTGTGATGCACCGGCTGAAGAAATGCTTTTGAGCAGTGGTGACTGTTGATCATCTTCTTCACCCATCTCTCCCTCTCCCTCCCTCCCTCCCTCACTCTCTCTCTCTCTCTCTCTCTCTCGCCTACCCAACTAGAAACATAAAAAAAGGAATGAGAAAAGCACTTCTTTCGCGTTACAAGATATAAAAAAGGATTTTTGGAACGGACAAGCAAAGCCTTCTCTTTCTTGCTTTCTTCTATTTTCAGACAGGTGGGCTTGACTCTCATTGGGCCTGCACATTCTTCACAGTTCAGCCCATGAGTGCTTTGTGCTCCCACCAGAGATACCGCTGCATTCAAGGGACAAAAACAATAAAATCATAAAAATAACTTCTTCTTTTTTAATGAAAGTATTTGAAAGTTTTTTTTTTTCCTTGGTCGAAGTATTTGCAAGTTTCTTTTTTTTTGGGTCGGAAAGTATTTGCAAGTTGAGAACTTGCATTTTAGCAACTTTACATGCCAGATAAATCCCAAATTTAAAATGCAATTGTATTATGATAGGATATCTCTTTCTTCTTTTCTTTTGCAATGGAATGGAAAGAGGAGCATCAATAATGGTAATTAGTAGGAAACTCCAACTTTCGGCACTGCGAGAAAGGCTAAATTTCATCTAAGATTAATAAATGTATACATCATGAATGATCTTTTCATAAGACATCCAAAAATAGAAATAATAGATGTGTAAAAAATTCACTTTTTTATCTATTTTGTCTGAAAATTGTGGATGTTTTGAGTTAAGTTATTCTAATATGTATCTATTTAGATTGATAATTTATATAGCGGGTATTGCTAATAACTCACTTTTTATAAAAAAAAATCTCTTTTGTTTGTATTATAAGTTTGGAAATGCACATGACTTTCAGATATTATGACTAATATAAGGTCAATTAACACACTTTTATTATTATAGAATTCGCTTTGTCAATTGGACTTAAAAGTTTAGTAACGCGTGAATACGATTGATATTAAATTAAAATTATCTTTCAAAGCCAAGTTATATTCTCATAAGATACATTGTAATTATATATTGTCTAGTTACCATCTTCTCGGAGGAACGAAAATTTTCATTCTTCCTCACAAAAGAACGACGTGACAATGGTAAAAATTTTTTACTGGTTTACGTACTTAATCATGACCGCATGTTATGACGTTAAAATTAGGAAATTCAGTTTGTTTGACTTTTCTTCTTCGTACAACATTTTTCTCTTCTTTGTGTTTGTATGTTAGGTCAAATGTCAAATCTCACGATGTGTTGGAGGTTTTCCCAACGACAAGCAAACAAAGAGTAATACCTCGAAAAATACGACAGTGAAAATATCTTTCTGATTATATCAATATAGTATCAGCAACTTACAAAAAGTCTCCTTCCATCTCCAAAAAAGAATTTGAAAGGGGGGAGGATAAAATAGAAAGAAATGAGGCTGGAGTAGTTGGTTCTCAGCTGAGCTCGTCAATCACGAGCTCTCCAACCGACCCGATGAATCCCACTATGGTGATCAACAGGCAAAACATGCTGAACGACCTGTAGAAAATCCACTCCCTCGACCAATTCCTGATCTTCTTCTGCTTGAAGTACATCTCCACGGGCAAGTATATCCCCAGGGGCCAGAAGTTGAGCGCCCCCAGCACCCCCAGGACCGAGTTGAAGTAAGGGAAGAGCACCGCGAGCGCGATCGTAGACACCACGTACCCTGTCCTGAAGACCAGCCTGAAGAGGTTCAGCTGGAGCGCTGGCAGTAGGGGGAGCTTGCACGAGTAGTAATTGTTCACGAACCCGCTGCTGGGGAATTTGTACGCGAACCATCTCTCCGCCATCACGAAGACGGGCTGGCTGAAGATCTGATCAAGGAAAGTGCCCACGGAAATGGCGGGTTATTATGAATGCAAGAACGTGATGCTAATAGGTGAATTGGACATGGACATTAGTTACAACCCATCCTTCCAAGGTACCTGATATCCTCCAACCAGATGAAGCACGATGCAAGCATTGGCAAGGTCAACGAGCCAGTATGGCTCGTAGAACCCGAATCCAGTTAATAGATTGCCTGGGGTGCTGTCGCCGAACGCTGCATATCCAAAGCATCCGCAGCATAAGTAAAAGGCGGTGGTTATGACGATCGCATACATCGAGGCCTTCTTCATCGTCTGATTTTCTGGGGGAGGGGACTTCAAGGTGTCCTTCAAATACGAACCATCACGCATTCTACTTCAGTCATTAAGCTACTGCCTTCTTAAACATTAACTCGATCCCGAGCGCTAGGAAGAGAAAGCTGTAGCTGTATCTCGAAGACGACAATAGAATAAGGGTACGCAAAGGCGATGTCTCCGAGTGCTTCAAAGGCTAACAATAACTTGTCAAGAATGCTCGAAGCTGAGACTCCTGTGATCGTTCCCTTGATTGTTCCGTTTTCTGTAGCTATGGAAGCAAGTTAGCAATTGTGAATCACAATCAAACGGTGTCTTGATTTCAAGTACGATTCTTAAACAAAGCACCTTACCTACCTATTACTTTTGCCAAGCCAAGTCCAAGCCCGCTCGAGGAGTAGGAGAAAGACATGACTGCTACAACAACTGAAAGCCAACCCATATTGTGGAAATCTGGAATCTGTGACATTACTATCTGAACTAAACCAAATAGAAGCATGTAGACACTATCTCAAGTTTAGTTTTTTTAACAGAATCTAATCATTGTAGACGGTAGATTCGGGATCAACAAACCATGTAGCAAATGATAGGGATGCCTTCGTGGAGTTCCAACGAGTACCGATTGGAATAAAATGGATTTATGTACGGAACAACTTCAGAGCTGAAGTTAAAGAAATTGACACCTGTCAATTAATTATACTTGGTGGACACACTTTGTTCCTACGTGATATATTATATACTCCGAAGATTCGTTGAAATTTAATGTCTGCTTTAGTGTTAGTTCAGCTTGGTTTTAGTTTGAGCTTTCATAATCGTGATGTGAACTTGTATTTAGGTACGAGTTACATGATTGTGGATACTTTCTAAATGTTTTTATTGTGTTGGATATTGACTATAGTAATGTTAATATTTGTTATTCCCTCTTTACATCTTCTAATTCTTATGATAATGATGTGAATGTATGGCATGCTAGACTTAATCATATTGGCCAATAAAGATTGAATAAATTAGTCAAAATGGGCTTATTAGGCAATATTTAAAAAGTAAATTTACCTATTTGCAAGCATTACCTGGCTGAAAACAACAAGGAAACCATTTGGAAAAGGAATAAGAGCCTAATTTTTTTTGTAATTAATCCATTCTGACATCTATGATTCAATGAACGTAAGTGCAAGGCATGGGGCTGTATATTTCATCATATTTATAGATAATTGTACTAGATTTGGATATATCTATTTGATTTATCATAAATTTGAAGCACTAAGTTGCTTTAAGAAATTTATGAGCTTAATAGAAAATCAATTAAATAAGAAAATAAAAGCATTAAGATTCGACCGATGTCAAGAATATTTATTTGATGAATTCAAAAATTTATGTGATGAAAAGCAATAAAAAAACAATTGTCTATTTCATATACTCTCAATAAAATGATGTTGCAGAAAGGAGAACTAGAACCTTATTAAAAATTGTTAAGTCAATAATGGCACAAGCTAACTTACTTATCACTTTTAAAAGTGATATTTTGTTAACCATTGTCTAAATACTTAACCATGTGCTTTCTAAATCAGTTACTTCTAATCTATATTAATTATAAACAGGCATAAACTTAATTTAAGAAAACCTTAAACCTTAGGGTTATACCTATACTCATAAACTTTTTCACAAGTATGAAAAATTGGGTCAAAAAGGCAAAAATAGTATTTTCATAAGATAGTCTCAACATTCACAAGGGCATGTATTCATAGGTGAACAGAAAAGTGGAAGTATAACTGAATTTGAATCACAAGATGTCACATTATTAAAGAATGAATTTCTTAAGAAATGTGAAATAGGTGAGGACTACTCACTATTTGAAACTTTGGACCAGGATAATGAACTTAATGAAGTCTTTACAAGTGGGAGCAATATGAGAAGTAATGAATTAAATTCGACTTAATCTCAATTATAACCACCTAATGAGACGATATCGTCATTATTTAATCCGAGTGAGAGTATAATGAAGAATAATATATAAACTGTACAATCTTCCATACGACGAGCAAGTCGTAAGAGCATTCCCCGTCAATATATTGACATTGAAAGGAAAGCTTTCACGGTCATTCTACAAGACGAAGATGAGACAAAAAATATAATCGAGGCTCTAAATTACCCTAACAAGGAAAAATGGATATGTACAATGAAAGAAGAAATGGAGTCAATGAAATCAAACCAAGTTTGAGAGTTGATTGATCTTCCAAAGGGATGCAAGGCCACTGGGAATAAGTGTGTTATCAAAATAAAGCATAAAGCGGATGGCTCAATAGAAAGACATAAAGCTCACCTTATAGCGAAATGGTATAATCAACAAGAAATCATTGATTATGAGGAAACTTTCTTTCCTGTAGTAAAATTTACCTCAATTCACTTTATCTTGACAATAGTGATAAGCATGGATCTCGAATATGAAGATTGCTTTCACAATGGAGAATCGGTATAAGAAATTTACATGAAACAATCTGTTTGTTTCATTACAAAAGGCCAAGAACAAATTGACTTTTAAGATCGATATATGACCTTAAGCAATCTTCAAGACAATGGTATCAACTTTTTACCAAAAAAAAGACAATGGTATCAACTTTTCCGTAATGCCATAATGGTTAATGCTTTTACAATGATTGATGAAGATCATTATGTAATATCAAAACTTTCAAAGATCAATTTGTGATCATATCAATTATATGCGAATGATATATTGATTGCCAGAAGCAATATGAAGTTTGTTAGTATTCTTAAAAATTGGTTATCTTTCAATTTCGAGATGAAATAAGGGTGAAGCTGCAAATACTCTTAGAGTTAATATTTCAAGAGATTGTTCAAAAAGATTATTGTCTCTTTTGCAAGAGACTTATACAAACAAAATTCTTAAATGATTTCATATGCGAGACTATAAACCCATAAATACTCCTATTGTAAAAGGTGAAAGATTGAGTTATAGACTATGTTCTAAAACTCCACAATAGTAGGAACAAATGAAACGTATTCCTTATGCTAATTTTATTGGAAGTTTAATGTGTGCTATGATGTGTATAAAACTTGACATATGTTTTGCAATTGAAATAATAAGTAGGATCAATCCAATCCAAGTCAAACACATTGAGCAGCCGTCAAAAAAATCTTGAGGTATCTAAAGGGTATTGCTGATGATATACTAAGTTATCAAGGAAGGAATCTGCAATTTAAAGGCTATTCAAATGCTGACTAGAGAAAAGATTTAGATGAAAGAAAATTTACCTCTAGATTTGCATTCTTACCGAATAATGGCATTACATCTTCGAGCAGTAAGAAACAAACATGTATAACCTTATCTACGATGGAAGCCGAGTTCGTAGTATTATTGGTAGTAGTTCAAGAGGGTGCTTGGCCTAAGAGATTTTTGGATCATTTAAATATTGTTAAGAATGTCATAAACTCATTGTTGGTTAATTGTGATAGTCAAGCAGCGATAACTTACACTAATGATCCAAAATATCATTGCAAAACCTAACATATAGATACCAAGTATAACTTTGTCAAGGATATGGTTGCACGAAGAGATTTTAATTTGCAGTACATACCTACGCATATAATAATAGTACATCCTATGACGAAACCAATTCCTAGAGATGTTTTCCATGGTCATGTAAAATCTCTATAACTATATAGAAGCTAATGTATTGAATATTGTAATTTTCCTAAGTACTCACTATTAATGAAGTTTTCTATCATTGTTAATGCCTATGAGTTTATTTGATATTTATGCATCTTGATGCTTAATGCATTATATTAAGAAAGTTTGTTGGACAAATAGGATATTAGCCTACTCATATGGATAATCGCCTCTATTTATTGTGTGGTAAATAAAGATGAGACAACTTTAAGTTTATTATTTCAAAGATAATTAAGAACTCAAGCTTAAAATGTAGATGTCACCTCAACTGATTGTTAAGATAAGGTCATAATATTCGAAAGTAAAATAACTCACATATTTTACCTTATCTGTCATAGATTCTAGATGTGAGTTCTGATGGATTTAAAAAAAAAAATCAGTTTAGTGAATTTAAGTTAGACATTGGGAATGTCTGAACTATCATTTGTACAATATTTAATACAAAGGCATACGCTTTATGGAAAAGGCATCAATACTATAATACATGTTTCATATTACGTATGCATAAGACAATCAAAAAATTGGCAAAAGTTTTAATCTCAACTTTTCAGTTGTGTCAGACTCTTGAGGATAAGAGTTCATCAATTAAGTGCTCTCATAACTCTTACTTATTTTTTAAATTTATATTCAATGTTTCTATTTTAAAATGTTGTTAATGATCATGAATTGATTCAATTTAATGGGAAATTTATAGAAAAACAAATTGAACTGAAATCAAGAGTTTTAAGGAAAGAGGAAGATCGATATATTATGATGTCTCATTTTAGTTTTGTATTCACTAATTGACCAATTACAACTAGTTATGGATAATCATAATTGTGAATATAATATATCATAAGTAAAATGGGTCAAGAAAGATATAAATATAAACGATCAATCTATGGTACTGCATACTGAATGTACTCAAAATTGAAACATTATATTTGAGCTGTTATATATTTCTAATAAATGTATGGTAATGAGCTCTCAAAGTGTCTGGTCGTAAGAATTATTTGCTAATTTGCAAAAAAGAGAGAAAGTTATGTTTAACTCATCATGAGTGAATAGGAGATGATGGTTTTTATGGTTGTTAGGCCACCTATGTTGGGCTAACCTAGCCCGAGATTAAAATGGGCCCACAACCTAAAGGAAAGAAATAATTGCCAAAAAGCAGTTATTGTGGACTACTTCAAAAGGGAAAAAGAACATTGTCTTTTTGTGTGAAGTATGTGTTCTTGAAAGCTATGAGAAGAATGTAGAAAAAACTCACTCTACCTCGTGAAGGAAATCACTCCCACTCAACAAATAAAAGGGGATTATTCTCTCTCACGACGCTGTAATAAGGGTGCATTTAATCTGTGAAAAACAAGTTACGTGCTTTACGATTGGTGATGTGCTTTACGATCAGTGATTCAAGTTTTCTTGGGCACGTTTCTCGTATGCGGTTTTGCGTTACTCAATCGCTTGAGATATGTAATTAGTAATTTATTTCCTTCAGACGGTCATGGCGCGATGGCGGCGTGCACAACAAGACGAGCATCTCGGCCAAGGGTGACTGAGAGTCTGAGAGAGCTCTCTCCCTCTCTTCTCTCTTTCTCATGTGTGTTCTTCTGTGTATTGTGAGATTCAAATTGCCCAGGCCCCAAAAGAGAGAACCCTGCTCCTTTTTTATATTCTTTTTCTTGCGGTCACTCTTGACAAATTTTATTTCCTTTTCTCTTCGGCAAAGACATTCAGCAAATATTCCGATTAAGTTGGACTGAATCTTTTAATGACCAAGCATACATGGATGGACTTTTATATGCAATCGGTGGCCACCATTACGTCGCTCTCTTTATATTTTTTCTTCAAATAGCCGATTATGCATAAATACAATGACGATTATGCCGATTGCTTCTCTCTCTACCATGTGATCGAAAGATTTCAGAGTATTACTTCTCAAATTTGCCTCAATCTCCTAAGATTTGAATTAAAATAATGTAAAGCTTAATTACTCCCCAAGTTTGCCGTCTTTTAATAAACCAATATTTTTCCAACTTAGCATTTTTCAATAGAAACTGCATCTCTTATAATGTTCATAGGCTTGGCTAAGAGTCTTCTTCACCGTGCGCTCAGTCCAATCTCCTTAAGTTCAAAGCAATCCATTTAAGTCCACCCCCACTGTTCAATCAAATGCAATTAATTGAAATATGCTCTTAATAACTATATGCAATTTAACTTAATATTTTGGCTAGGGGCTAAAATTTAGTCCATAATTTTCTATGCAATTAATAACTAACTAGATCACAAAAATTTAGATATCGACATTAAGTTATTGATTCATCAAATTAATTGCCAGTTTCAAAGCCGAACAATCACCATATCGATGGGAGTCTATTATGGACAATTTTCATGGATATTTGATGTAGGTGGTTGTTTGCTGGTCAAAGCTGGTGAACAAATTTTGAAAATGAAGCACCAAGTTGAAGAGTCAAGAATATAAATTCCATGTCATTTAATTGCATTTCTAAGTTCCTAGGTCTTTATTATGCTTTCTAATTCCCGAGTCCTTTAATGTTTGGGTGATACCCATATCTATTTGTTATTTGTCTATTACCAATGTCATGGTCCTCCTATAAATTTGAGGAAAGTTCTCAGTTGTAAGGCAATAGACTTTGATGAATGAAAATATATAAAAATTTTCTCTATGTGAACAAATATCTTGGGAAATGGGATAATTCCTATGTTGGTTTCTTTACCCCCGGAGGGTGGATTACTTCTTGGTAGTGAGTCTAGAAGCATTTTAACCTCAACTAGTGGTTTTCTCTTTAGGCCTTGGTGGTGTACTTCTCTTATCTCGAAATCCTATATCCTTGGCGGGTGGCTTGACTTTTAAGGCTTGATGGTGAACTTCGTCGATCCCAATCTTCATCTTTAGTTGGTAGTGTGTCCTTTAGATCTTGGTGGTTATCATATTCTATCCCGCATTTGGTATTTATCCATCGACAATCATCCTCATATACACCATGCTCAAACCCTAAATCTGAAAATTTTCCATTGTCGGAATCGCTCGCCCACGCATACATCACCAGCCCACTCTCTTTTCTCTCACAGCCCTTTCCCCCCACTTTTTCCAGTCCATTCTCCTCTTTCTTGGCCCAACCTTTTCCACCCTCTAGCCAACTCTTCTCCTTCCTATCACACGCTCGCTCCAGCTCGTGAGAACATCGGCAAAGCGTGAGAGCTCTGCACAAGAGCTTCTAGATGGAGCTGAGCTAGCGCGATACTCTCTCCAATCAATTCCCTACTTAGTGGATTATTGTAGAGAGGCGAGAGAAGGAGAGGAACGGACTTTGTCTGAACATAAACATCGCTTGAGGGGGGCGAGAGAGATTAGGGAACGAATTTTACCACGTCTTGTTGACTCAATTTTTAAATCCACAGGAACGTCGTGTGACCTGTTGGTTTCAAAATAGAGGTCCGATTTATAAAAAAAAAAAACAAGAAGTGTTTGCATCACAAATTTTCAAGAATTGGACCGAACGGATGGCCATGATATTTTTTTCGTTAAAAACCTGATCGCCATGATTGATCCGAGCAATTAAATGATTAGAATATTCTAAACCTGACGAGGTCCACTGCTTGCGGGAAACCTAGGTCAAGTGGTTAGTTTAACCATGGACAATTTCCCTAAGATGATGAAGATAGCGTTTTAGTGTCAAAGAATGCTACGATATTGAGAAGATCATTGATGCATTCAAGTATCCTTGCTTGCACTTGAGAATACTTCGAAGTCATAAAAGGTTAGTACCTCATGATCTTTTGAAATTGAAGAACATTATCCCGGGTGACTCATTGTTTTGTTTTTTTGTTTTTTTGTTTTTTGTTTTTGTTTTTTTGTTTTTTAAGAGAGTTATAGTTTCATGTCTATCTTTGTTGAAACTTCCTTAGTAAGAAGAACACTATTAATCTAAGTCCATTGATGACAAATAATCACGGTGGTCCATGTGGCAAGAATATGCCATCGAACAAAAGCTTACAATCTTTTTGCATATACCGAACGTATTAAATTAGAAGGAGGGCGATATGCCAACAGCGATCGATAATGTCAAGGATAGATTTTTAGGAGAGGATTTCTTTCAAAATTTCCACTCTTTTTGTGACCCGTTTTTAAGTTGAGAACGTTTGAAGCAATTCATTTTCGCTGGGATTTTCGTTGTTGACCCGTGAAAACACTCACTTGATTCTCCTCTTGCAAACTTAATCTGCAATCATGATCAAAACTTTTGGTAACGCGAGTTCAATACATTCCATCTCAGCCTGGTCTTGTTTGTTGTGATAGGAAAAAATAGATATGTACTAGGCCAACTCCCTTTTATTTCTAATTGGATGGTTATTGGTTGTTGGACGAGAGGATGAAAATTTATTTAATTTGTAAAAATTTTGAAAATTGATATTTATGTATAATTTTTCATAATTTTGAACAGGCAAAACTATTTTGTCCGATGCCAAATTAATTCGATATTTGCACCTATGAAATTTCCATGACCCGACTTTCTAAAAAATGCGGCTTTATATAAAATAAAATAAAAAAGTGACGGGATCATGAATATTCAAAAATTGGACCGAAAAAATGGCCATAATATTTCTTCATTAAAAATTCAATCACTGTGATTGGACCAAGTGAATTTGGATTTTTTTTAAATAGAAATTTAGATGATTAAAAAGCTGTAAACCTCACGAGGTCAACTATTTTAAATCATCCCATTTGGTAAAATTAGGAAATATACTATTTATCTCTTTTCTACTCAAATTTGGCCAAACTTTGATTGGACATAACTTTTCTGTTGAACCTCCCATTGACTTGATTTTCACGGTGATTGTTTCAAAATGCAAAGTGATTTTTAAATCAGGATCACAAATTTTTAGGATTAGGAAAAAACGCTTCCTAAGTAATTTAAATGATTCTAAAGTTTTAAATCTCACTATGTCATGCAATTCATGTAACATAATTAGGAATTTTTTCAAAAAATGATATAAATATTTTTTTTTACCCAAATTTGGCCAAACTTTGACTAGGCATAACTTTTGTCCCACACCTCATTGACCCGAGTTTTGCATCTATGGGAACCTTGTGACCCGACTATTTAAAAAATGAGTTTTGATTTCTAAAAAAAATGTGTTGGGATTGCGAATTTTTCAGGAATTGGACCAAACGGATGATCATGACATATATTTCATTAAAAAACCGACGTGATTGACCCCCAAGTAATAAATGATTAAAAAGCTTTAAACCAATGTCAGCAGGAAATTTAGATCAAATGACTAGTTTAACCTTTTATGATTGCTCAAAATTGAAGAAGATATTTCAAATAGTTTTGATGGAGAAACCATTCCAACTTTAGATTTAAGGGTCGAAGAGTGCTACGAAATTGAGAGATCATCATTGTACCCAAACAGTCGACCATGATTTTTCCCTCTTTGAAAATTCGAGTGCCGTGATTGAGCTAAGTTAGATGATGCGAAAGCTCTAAATCTCACAATGTCAAGCATTTTCATATCATATGATTAAGAAAAATTTTAAAAATAATATTTGTACATATTTTTACCCAAAATTTGCTAAAATTTGGCCGGGCATTACTTTTCCGTCCAACATCTAATTGACTCGATTTTTGCACCTGCGGGAAGGTTGTAACTCAATTGTTTCAAATGCAGTTAGATCAAATGACTCACCCTAAGCTGAAAGAAGATACTTTCAAATGGTTTAATAGTGCAATTATCCCAACTTTAGCTTTTGTGTGCAAAAAGTGCTACGAAAATTGTGGAAATAGTTATTGTATCCGAGAATCCTTGTTTTAACTAAAAAAACTTTGAATTCTTCAAAAGCTAGTACTGCATGATCTTACAAATTTGAGGAATATTATGGTGAATGACTCATTGTTTTGCTTTGAGAGAATTGATATAGTTTAATGTCCATCCTTGTTTAAACTTCCCTTTAGCAGGAAGAACGCTAGCAATTTAAGATCCATTGATAGCTAATAATCATAGGTTACGTTTAATCGTCCGAATTTCTAACCAGAATATGACTGGATAGGATAGGATATGAAATCCTGAGATTTTTCTATATCATATCCATTGTTTGGTGAATCGCAGCATTAAAATCAGATATATTCATATCATATCATGTACATTTTTTTTTTAATATAAACGACATATCATTGTAAATGAACCTACAAATTTATAAACGTAATCTTTTCCTATAATTTTTACTTCTTATTCACCTTGTATGTTGTAATAGGAAAAAAAATACCAGAGGTTATGTACTAAGCTGGGCTTTCCCATTTATTTCTGTGCCTGTAGAATCTTTTCGATAGTTATTGGTCATTGTACGAGACTGTTGACACCGGGAGTTTATCAATAATTATAAAATACATTTTTTTTTAGAAAATTAATGACTAGAGGATGTAGGAGGGCTAGTCCAAGTCTGGCCCTCTCACGCGACCTCACTCTCATTTCCCAGCTCGTTCTCTTTTCTCTCACAGCCCTTGCCCCTTTCCAGCCCATTCTCCTCTTTCTTGGCCCAGCCTTTTCCACCCTTCAGCCAACCATGCTCACTCTCTCGACTCAGCTACGCCTGACCACCACCGCCCAATAGCCATTGCCCAGCATCCTTAGGATCTCGCTCTCCAAGCGCCACACCTCCAGCGAGTTTTTTCTATTTTTGGTTCAAGCCCTCTTTGCCTTGAGGATCCCGGCTCAGCGACATCAAGGCGACCGGCCATAGCATGATTCACTTTGGACTCGCCTTCTAGTTGTTCTGCGACAGAGGTCGTGTAGACCAGTCGGTCTTTCAACCGAGGAGGGGAGAGAGTTTTCGTCTCTGTGGTACGACGACTTTGGCTGCTGGTGGGTGTCAAGCGTCGCCAAAGTTTTGGGCGTGTCGGGCCAAGGGTGATGACGCCAATCACCCTTAGTCGACACCGCTTGCGGTTTGGCTGGCCAGGCCCGGTCGGACGAATGTCTGGCCTCGATAGATCGGCTGTTTGAAGACGTAGATTGATCGGGCTTTTGAGTTAGGCTAGGTCTGGACGAAATAGGATTGAATTAGATAGTTGGGCTTTAATAGATTGGGCTGGACGAATGAGGCTTTGGACTTGGGTCAGCTGAACTAGAATTATGGGCTTAGGTTTAGTTTAGGGGTCAGCATGAATGGGCTTTGATTAGATTGGGCTCACACATTAGCCCAGTCTGAGTTTAGGACCCGGTCGGTAAAACTCGGATCCGGCCCTCACTCGGAACGGGTTGAGGGCCCGACCTGGGTCCTTTTATTTAAAATAAATAAATAAAATATTTTTATAATAAAAAATATATTTTATTAAAATTATAAAAATATATTTTTTTTAAATTCGACAATAGAAAATAGGAATTGGGCTAGTAAAATTCCATCTCTTAGCTTTTTAGTGTAATAATTGCCCTGCTTGTTTTTTTTTTTTTTTTTTTGGCACGTTGGTTGTTCGGTATATCTAAATTGCATGTTTAATTTGATTTTGCATGTGGATGATTAGACGCACGTTAGAGCCCCGATGCATGTCTTTTGGCAGGTAATTTAGAAAGGTAGTTAGAGCTTAATTAGGGGTCAGTAATGTTAGCCTTTGTAGATGCAAACTGGGGTTAATGATTGTTAACCATAGTTAATTATTCCCTCGTTGATTACGAGGTGGCTTGGGAAAATCGGAAGGCGTGTTTCACTTCAAAGCCAATCCAGAGGCAACTAGTGATCGAATGAACTTTGCTAATCGTTTGGTTTGATTGATGGCGAATGAAAGATCGAGATTGAAGGCCATAGTCCCCGGTGTCTGTGGCAGTTTAATTAGTTTATATTAGCTTAGACTAGCCTAGTATATCTTAGTTTAGGATAGTTAGACTAGCTTGTCATAACTTTAGGCCTTAATTAGAATGGGTGCTAAACAATAAAATCAAATAGACTTATAATCGCTTCTAGCATAATCGTTAGTTAAGCTTAGATTAGTCTAATTATGAATCAAAATTAGTAGAATTAGGCTCGCCCTAGTCTAGCTCAATTGTTGAGATTAATTCTAAATGTCAAGCTCATGGGGATTGCTGTCCTGGAGCTTATAACAAGGCCATGTGTATTTTTTGCCTAACTTGTATTGAGTTCTCACTCCATACTGTTACCTAGCTAATTTAATACTTAGGTGTTTACTCCTGGCACTATTTTTCAATAAATTGAATGTTAATTGCTTTCCTAAAATAGGTTAAGGTTAACTTAGGAAAAAATGAAAACCTACAAAAACATTGCACGATCACCTAACGGCTTTGATACCTTAGGATCATTATTTGTAATTAGGATTAATGAAAATAGTAGCATTGTCTTGCCACACTTAAGTAGACCACCATCATTCGTAAATGTATCTTAGATTGATTGCTTTCTTCCTACTAAAGGGAAGTTTAAACAAAGATTGACATGAAGCTATCTCAACTCTCTTTAGGAATCCGAGGTAACGTTCTTCAATTTGAGAAGATCATGAAATACTGGCTATTTATAACTTTGAAATGTTCTCGAGTCCAAGCAAGGATACTTGAATACAATAATGATCTCCTCAATTTCGTAGCACTCTTCAACACTCAAACGCTATCTTCATTAGCTTAGGGCAATTGTACATGGTTAAACTAGTCATTTGACCTAAACTTCCCGCAAGCATAGGACCTTGTCATGTCTAGAGCTTTCTAATCATCTAAATTACTTAAGGTCAATCGCAGATTCGGACTTTTAGGAGAAAAATATCATGGCTGTCCATTAGATAGAATTCTTGAAAATTCACTATTCATTTTTAAAAAAAAAATTTGAACAGCATTTTGGAAACAACCGGTTTACAAGTTTCCCGTAGATACAAGAATCAAGTAAATAGGATGTAGGATAGAAAGTTATCCTTGTAAGATTCACAGCATTCAAATAATCTATGTTATTTAGCTCAATTACGGTGATTAGATTTTCAATGAAGAAAATGCCACGGTTGTTCGTTTGGTCTGATTATTGGAAATTCATGATCCAACTCTTTTTTTTGAATATTGAATTGCATTTCATAACAATTGGGTAACGAGATTTTCATAGATGTGAAAATCAAGTCAATGGGAACGTTGAACAAAAAAGATATGCCCGGCTAAAGTTTTCCCAAATTTAGGTTAGAAAAGATAATATGATTTTTCATAATTTTACCTAATTAGATGATGTAAAATAATTGATCTTGTAAGGTTTAGAGCTTTTTAATCATCTAGATTACCTTAGGTCCAATCATGGCATTCAGTTTTTCAACGAAGAAAAAATCATGACCGTTAATTCAGTCCGATTCTTGGATATTTGCAATCTCGACCCCCTTTTTTTTTTCAATCAAATTGCTTTTTTAAATAATTGGGTCGCAAACTTTTCATAAATGCAAAAGTTGAGTCATTTAGATGTTAGATGGAAAAGTTATGGCCAATCAAAATTTTGACAAATTTAGGTAAAAAAATACACAAATATCATTTTTCGATGTTTTTACCAATTAGATGATTTTCATCTCTTACAACGAACAATAGCCATCTAGATTGTACGTGCAAAGAAATAAAAGGGAAAGCTCAGCTTAAAATGTGACCTCTAGTATTTTTTTTAATCGCAACAAATAGATGAATAAGAAGCAAAGAGTTATAGTGAAAAATGAGTGCCGAATACCTGGAGTGCCAAAACTTGGTACGGAGAAACACTTAAGTGTCAAAAGTTAGGAAAGTGACACTAAGTGTCAAAATTAGAGCAAAATTGATCACTTAAGTGCTAATCCAGCCAAAATCTAGCCAAAATGCATGATTTTCCAGCGAGATAAGTACAAAACGACATTGTTTTGCATGTTGACGTGGCTAAACAAAAGCAAAAACGACATAGTTTTGTTTTATGACGTAGTAAATAATTAATATAAAAATTAATTAAATTAAATTTAAAAATAAATATATTATTATTATTTAAATTTATAAAAAGGGGGAGGAGGTGGCGACGGTGAGGGCTCCCTGCCGTCGTCAAGAATGCGGCTAAGCCCTCGCGCCATCGCCCGGCCCTTCCCGGCGACAATGAGGAGGCGGTAGCGGTGAGGGCTCGGCCCTCGGCCCGCTCCCCACCCCCCCCCCCCACTTTTTTAAATTTTAAATAATTATTATTTTTTATTTTTATAGTTTCGTTAAATTAATTTTTATATTAAAATTCGAATCCGCTCAAAAACGACGTCATTTTTGCCTTTTTTTTATGTTGAGTCAGTACTCTGGTGAGTCACGTAGACGAAAAAAATAATAAAAAATTGCCACGTAAAATTTCCAGTGAGGAGATGGCACTTAAGTGTCACTTTCCTCACTTTTTGCACCTCAATATCCATTCGTGCCAAGTGTTGGCACTTTGAATGTACTTTTCCTAGTGAATAACTAAGTGAAGTTGTAAAAATATCATAAGCCATCGTTCGATGGCATTGACTTGCCTCACCAATGTTGACCATCGTGATTATTCACCATCGATGGATTTTAGATTGATAGTGCTCTTCCTACTAAAGGGAAGTTTCAACGAGGGTAAATATGAAGCTATCTCAACTCTCTTCAAAGAATGGCAAATCAACGAGTCATCCAGCGTAATGTTCCTTAATTTCAAATGATAGTGAATTATTAGCTTTTTCAAACTTCAAAATGTTCTCAAGGATTTTCGGATATGAAGATGATCTTGATTTAGTAGTAAATTTCAACACTATAATGTCAAAGTTAGAGTAGTTGCTCCATAAAACCATTGGAAAATATCTTCATTGCAAAAGGTCAAATTAGTCATTTGACCTAAACTATCCATGGACATAGGATTTTGTCAAGTTTAAAGTACAGGTGACTGATTCTAGGACCAGTCTAGGTTTCATCTAGAACCCACCATGTTGAAACTAATTTCCTAGTTTTTGGAACATGGAGCCTACCGTGGAACTTGAAACCTACCTTATCAATCAATTTCAAGGTCAATATGAGAATCGGCCAATTTCTTTTCTTTTCTTTTCTTTTTCTTTTGATTTCTTCTTCTTCTTCTCCTTCTTCTTCTCCTTCTTCTTCTCCTCTTTCTCCTCCCTCTTTCCTTCTCCTTCTTCTTTTTATTTTTAGTTTAGCAAAATGAAAGTGAACGCAATAACAATTGCCAAAATTGACAAGTGGAAATTATTTTTCATGAATTTGGTCATGCACTCAACACATACTAACCAAACAAGAAAAAGACCTTATTGCTGGCATTAGAAGAGTAGAGACAGATGCTAGAGAACTAGCCTCTCAATTTATGGAGAATTGGTGTTATCATAGGCAAGTTTGTCTAGAACTCTCTCTAGTAGAGTTTTAGGACAAATTGATATGCCATCACGATTGGAAGTTTTCGCGCTTCACAAATATATAAAACAAGTTACGCATCTAGTGTGGACAACATTGTTTCATGGAACATTATCTGATGTTTGTGTCGTATTGCCTTTGTACTGTCTCTAGATGTAAAAATGTAGAAGTGCAAATGTTGCCGAATCTAGTAACAACGTGACACACCTATCCTGGGACATGTTTTGTTAGGTCCAATTCCCAGTTCAGTAATTCATTTTTTGGTTCAGTTCTTACCAAGACTCGGGAAACAAACCGTGTAAAATTAGTTCTACTTTTTTTTAGAACCGATACCATCGAAACCTGGAACCGAACCAGTTCCTATGGCCAGTTTGGTTTAATTCCTAGTTCTACCCTAGGCTACGCTCACCTTACATATCATGGAATTAGACATGCATTAATTCAAAATGTTATCTATATGGCATACTAATTAAAAAAAAAATCCTAAATAACATGTGAATCACTAAACGACATGCATTGTGTAGTTTAAAAGTAATTCTACTAATTAATGAAATGTATATGAGACTCTCTAATTAGATTTTTTTTTTTTTTTGTTCTTTTTCTTTGTTAATTAACAAAAGATCAAATTGACCCTAGGATTCTACTTATTAAATGAAGATGCATTCTAAATCCTATATGCAAAATGACATATACATATTTTATATTTTCTATCCCAAATTAATCCACATGTATGAATAACAGAAAGATAATCACAAATTAATTCTATAATGCAAACTATATAAAATTCTATGTTTTATTTTTTATTATAAAAGCAGTGAATTTAAATCTTAGGACTCTAACGTGACCTAATGAACTAGACATTAAATATTATATGACTAATGATTAAATGATACGATGCTAATTCGTTATTTTTTGTTTTCATTATAGGTGAAATGTGCAATCCGGATAATGCATGTGATGCAATTAACAATTAAAATTACCTATATGATTTTCTAAATGCCGTATATTTCATGATATGAAACTAATTTACCCTAAGTCTATATATAATCTATATGAAACCTAAACAACATTTTTTTATATTTCATTTATGAAAACTATGTATCATTCTATGCATTGCCCTAAATATGAAGACCCTAGAGTATAAATTATGAATGCACTACTCTAAACATAACATATATGTGTGATGGCCATAAAATTTCATGTGGCATCAGAACTGTTGAAGGATAGTTTATAGTCTATTTGGTAACATTTCTGTTCAGGTAATAATTTTTTTCAAAAAAAGTCTTTCTATTTCTATTTTCTAAAACAATTTCTGAATAAAAGAACGCATTTGGTAACTACATAAAATTTCTATTTTTAGAATAGAAAAAGAATATAAATTTTTTTGGTATAAGCTACAAATTTTTTTTTTTGTAGCATAGAATTTCTTTTAATTTTTTATTTATTTATTTTTAATTTTTTAATAAAATTTTTAGATTTTTATTTTTTTTCCCTTTTTTCTTCTTCTTCTTGCTCCTCCTCTAGCCATCACCATCGGTGTCTAGCAACCAGTGTTCGATGACCGCCACTAACGGTGCTCGGCGACCGGCAGCGGTAGGTTAGCAAGCAATCAGCGACAAGGGGTGGCAAATAGCGAGCGATGAGGAAGAAGAAGACAAGAAAAAAAGGAAAAGAAAGAAAATGACTTATTTCTAGAAATTATTCCCCGAGACAAGAAGCAATTTTTTTATATTTCTTGTTTCTGTTACAAATCTATTCCCTGGCTAATTTCTATTCCAAATAATAGATAAATTAGTTGATGTTATCAAATGGATTTTTTTTTTTTTTTTGGTTCTAGGAAACAAAAGAACATAAATTAGGAGAAATAAGAACGTTACCAAACGGACCCTTAGTCTCTTTTGTTGAAGGGTGATTTAGTCTTCTTTATTGTTAGTGAGCCTTAATTATATATATATATATATATATATATATATATATATATATATATATATATTTCTATTTCTATTTCTATTTATTTATTTATTTAATCCGTAATTATGAAAATAAAAATTTATTCTCTTTTGTTCATATGGTATCAGAACCATAAAATTAAACCTTTTGCCCTAGCTGCCAATGGTCATCATTACATGCCGATGGTCATCATTACATCACCAAAGAACCACCATCGCCGGACGGCGACATCCACGACATTCTGGTCGCTGAGCTTCTCGTCACTATCGCCAAGGCTCAGCGACCAGATTTGGCGTTGTCCGAACCATAGCCGTGATCGCCTATCCTTGTAACCAGATTTGGTGTCACGGACGAGATCTGCTCCTCCTTCCTCACTCGGGGAGCATCCGGTGTTTCGGACTTTCGGAGCACTTTGAAGCAATAGGACATGAAGTTCTTCTAGATGATGTGCACGTAATTACCCATCTATCAGAATATTTTCTTCTAGGTGATGTGGTCGAGGATTGTAAGTGCAGCGAATGCAATCGTTTGAAAGTTTGATTAGTTGGTTTTCATTTGATAATTAGTGGATTCACTTCTCAACAAAGAGTGGCGTGGGTTTGTTTGCAGTTACGAAATTTTGATAGGTTTTGTTGTTGATCTAGAACTTTATGTTGGATGGTTTAGTATCGCTTCGGATATTTGAACAATTTAATGCCTTAAGGGATAACGTTATATTTAGTGCCAATTTAAATTCTTTGTTTATTATTAAGTTATGGCTATAAACTCTGAACTTGGTGTGAGCATGGATACTAGTCTTTCTAATTTGAAGTTCAGTTCTGTCAAGCTAGATGGGACCAATTACCCTTCTTCGTCTATGGCAGTCAAGGTGTATCTATCTGTCACCAAACAATTGAATAAAATAGATAAAACAAAGGTGGATGATTGGCACCCTAGCGATACTGCCATTCAGACATTGTTATGGAATACCATGGATTCCAAGATTTGTCCCTAGTTTATGCAGTGTAAATCAACCAAAGCCATTTGGGACAAATATGCTCTTATGTTTTTAGGAAGAAATAACATGATCCGTATTTGTGATGTTTGGGACAAATGTGCTCTTATATCTATATCCGATTACTATTATAGGTTTACCACTCTTAGCGAGAGACTGGACATTTATTTTGCTACCACTGATGACATTAAAGAGTTGGCCAAGTATCAAGAAGATATGAGAGTTATGTTATTTCTCGAGGGCTTGCTCCTGCTCATTCTTCTCTCTGACAGCAGATTGCTTCTTAGAGTACTCTTCCATTAGTTGATCAGGTCTTCTCGCAAGTCCTTCGATACATGCCTACTCATCATCTGCACTCTATTCTACACCTGTAGAAAGTGCTATGTTTTCTCCGACTTCTGGTAATCGTAGATACTAGGGGCGTGGTCCCCATGACCGTGGTAAATCTGGTTTCTCTTCGGGTCGTGCCTGCAATGGTGATAGGGGTGTTGGAAGTTCACGTTATTGCCATACTGAGGCTTATTGCTATACTCTACATCCTTAGCTTCGTCCACAAGTTGTTTATGCCGATGTGGGTGAGCCCCTAATGCAAAAGGTTCCTAATCAGTCACAAGAACTGCTTAGCACCATTATGTTGTTTTGCATCGAATATGAGTCTTTAGTACGTCCCCACCAAGTGGTGGATTTCTCAGCTCCTGTTACTACCTTGGCACAATCTTCAGGTAGTTCGTCTTGTTTACTCTTTTCTGTGCCACTTCTTGGGTCGTATGCTCAGGTGCCACCAATCATATGATCAATAACTTTAACTTATTATATGGTATTACTCCTATGTCACCTAGTTCTATTACACTTACCAATGGTTCACAATCCCATATCACCAGTCAAGGGGATGTAAGCTGGGGTCCCTCTCCTTCTCTTTCATCTATTTACCATTTATCGGCTTTCTCATATAATTTTCTTTCTGTAAATTCCCTTACTAGATATTTGAATTGTTTTGTAACATTTACCTCCACTTGTTGCGTTTTTCAGGATCTAAGGACCAAATAGATGATTGGTGGAGGACATGTGTCCAATGGGTTGTACTATTTAAAAAAAATACCTTATTGTTGTTATCGTTCAGAAGAGCACCGCCTCTAACTTCTTTCGAACGCATTGTCATATGGGTCATCCATTGCCTGACATACTTCGTCATTTTTCTCCTATTTCATTTTTTATGAGTCCTATCCAATGTGATACTTGCCAATTTGGCAAACATCATCGGATATCTTTCCTTTCCCGTATCCAAAGTCATGCATCAAGTCCTTCTGAGCTAGTCCATTCTGATGTTTGGAGACCATGTCGTGTCAATGATATGTCTAGTTATAAGTACTTTGTTATGTTCATGGATGACTATTCCTACATAATGTGATTATATTTAATAAAAAGATCAAATTGAAGTTTTTTCCTATTTCTTTATGTTTATATTTTAGATTCTCAACCAATATCATGTTTCTATTAAATGTCTACGCTCCAATAATGCCAAGGAATATATTGATGTTTTCTCTAGTTTTCAATCATTTCTTATATCTCATGGGATTCTACATTAGATCTCTTGTCCCTATACTCCTCGGCAAAATGAGATGGCGGAACAAAAAAATCACCATCTCTTGGATGGTGCTCATTATCTCCTTTTCCATATGAAACTCCCCAAAACATTCTGAGGACATGCTATTCCTATAGCATGCTATCTCATGAATTGCATTTAATCATCTGTGCTTCGTAGGGGCATACATTCTCTACTATTCATCCCACAAGACCACTTTTTTCTTTATCATTCCATGTGTTTGGCTATGTTTGTTTCGTGCATCGTCTTCCTCCTTGTCACGATAAGCTCAATCCATGGGCTAACAAGTAAGTGTTTCTTGGTACTCTCAAACTCATAAAGGGTAAACTATTATAGTTGGGTTAGTTGGCAATTGTATATCTCGGCAGATGTAACCATTTTCGAGGATCGGTTATATTACTCCTCTATTGCCCAATCGTTGACTCCTTCCAAAGATACATTGTCCTTAGCCACAGCTCCTCTATCACCTATCTCCTCTATTGTCTATCCCTTTACAGGGTATGTCTAAGGGGATGCCCAATTTTCAGTTTGCCAACTAGACTTATCAATGGCACCATCCTGTTCAATATGAGGTAGTATAGTCACCGCCAGCATTAAATATGCATGATTCTCCACCAATTAATGCCTCGGCCTCTGATTCGCCAGTTTCTTCTGAGCCTAACCCTACTACTAATATTCATATTGCATTGCGCAAGGGTATGCATTCTTGTCTCAATCAATCTAATTCCTGATTTACCCCCTATACTGCTTTATTTTGTCACACACATACTCGTCACCCTCTTTCTCGATTTTTATCCTATGATTGTCTTTCTCCTACATATTCCTTGATTTTTGCTTCTTTATCTATCGTGTCTGTGCCAAATATTATTGCAGAAGCCTTTGCTCATCTAGGTTAGCAGCGGGTTATGGAGGATGAAATGTAGGTGCTACAGGATAATGGGACATGGCACCTTACACCGCTTCCTGCTAGCAAATAAGTTATGGGGGTGTTGTTGGATTTTCATAGTGAAATTTCAACTGGATGGTTCTGTTGAGCATTTGAAGGCGCGTTTGGTTGACAAATGTTACTCTATGGAATTGATTATGATAATACGTTTTCTCCCATCGCAAAGATACATTATGTTCATGCTTTCATTTATCTTGCTATCTGATATGGTTGGACTCTCCATTAGCTTGATGCTCCGAATGCTTTCCTTCATGGCAACTTCACAAATGAGGTATATATGGAGCAACCCCTCGAGGTTTATTGCTCAAGGGGAGTCCACTAGTGTTTGTCGCCTGCGCAAGGCATTATATGAGAAACAATCTCTTCACACCTGATTTGGTCATTTTAGTGATGTAGTTACTCAGTTTGGTTTATGGCATTATACCGTGGATCATTCTGTGTTCAATTCCACTTCTTTTGTGGGATGTGTTCTCCTCGTTGTGTACGTGGACCATATTATTATCACTAGTAGTAATTCTATGGGCATACAAAAGTTGAAACATTTTTACATGCTAAATTTAGTATAAAAGATATGGGTTGTCTACGGTATTTCTTGGGCATTGAGGTGCCTACTCATGTGATGGTATCTCATTATCACAGTGGAAATATGTTCTAAATATCCTCAATGAGATTGGTTTTCTTGGAGCTAAATTTGTCAATACTCCAATGGATCCTAATGCGAAACTTGATGCAAAACATGGAAACTTACTTCATTATCCGAGTAGGTATTGGAGGTTAGTGGACCAAATATATGTTTTGCTATTAGCATGGTTAGTCAATTTATGAGTACTCCTCGCACTACACATTGGAAAATGTTGTTAAGTACTTGAAGGGAGCACTAGGTAAAGGGATCCGTTCAAGAATCATGGACATCTTAGTGTCACTGGATACTCTGATATTGATTGGGCTGGATGCCTTACTGATAGGAGATCAACTTCTAGCTATTGTGTGTTCTTTGGAGGCAATCTTGCGGGATGGAAAAGTAAGAAGCAACAAGTAATGTCTTGATCAAGTGCAGAGGCTAAATATCGAGCCATGGCTTATGTGACTGGTGAGTTGCTTTGGTTGAGGATGTTTTTATCTAAACTTAGCATACCATCTTCAACTTCCTCAGTTCTATGTTGTGATAACCAGTCCGCTATGCATATTGCTTCAAAATCAATTTTTCATTAACACACGAGGCATATTAAAGTAGATTGCCATTTTGTGCGAGAAAAGATTCAGAACAAGGACATAACACTTCAATACACATGGACCGAAGACCAACTTATTGATATTTTTACTAAGTCATTGCGGAGTAGTAGAGTGACTACTTTATGTAACAAGTTTGGACTCTTTAATATTTATGCCCCAACTTGAGGAGAAGTGTTTAAGAGTAATTTAGGGTACGTTTGGTAACCATTCTGTTCCCGGGTATAATTTTTTATCGAAATGATTCTTTTGTATTTTATTCTTGAGAACAATTTCTAAACATTTTAAGGTGTTTGGTAACTGTCCAAAATTTCTATTCTTCAAATAGAATTGTATTTGGTAACGTTCTCGAAATTTTTAATCCAAATCATTTTCTTTTAATTTTTAAATAATTTTATTTCTTTTTCTTGTTTTCCTGTTTTCTTTTTTCGTTTCCTTCTCTTCTTCTTCAAGCTTTGGTCAACCGCCAACCTCGGGGTGACCGGCAACCGGCTAGATGAGGACCAATTACCTCTCCGGAGCATTGCCAACCTCGTTGGCCAAGCCTCACTGGCATCTGGGCAAAGCTTGACTGAGCCTTGGCTTGGCAAATTCAGCCGAGCCTCGGCTAGCTAGGCGTGGTTGGGCAAGCCTCGCCCGGCCAAGCAAGGCACGCCAGTGGCCAAAGGAGGCTTAGGCGAGGACAACTTGCGAGGCCAAGCCTCGCTAATGGCCAGGCGGGCCTCAACCGAGCGTCATCTTGGGGGAAGGCTGCTTCGCCACCAGCCAGGCTCGGCCTCGCCGGTGGCTAGGTGAGCCTCCGACAAGCTCGACGGACATCGCCCAACTAACTGCCGGTGACTGGTGGATGGCGGCAGCGGCAATGGAAGAAGAAGTGAGAAGAACAAGAACAAGAAGAAGTGAAAAGAGAAAAAAAGAATTTGAATTGGCTTGATTCTGAAATTGTTCTCGGTAACAAAGAATCAACTTTTTTTTACTTCTCAATTCAATTCCAAATCTATTCCTAGGAACAAAAAATTTACCAAACAAATTTCTATTCCAAATCTATTGTTAAAAACAAAATAATAGAATTTTTACTGTTTGGCAAGTTACCTAATGTGCCCTTAGTCTTCTTCATTGTTAGTGAGCTCTAATGCTCACTGTATATATTGATATAATCTGTAATTATGAAAATAATAATTTCTTCTCTCTTGTTCACAAGAATATACCATCTTACTCAAAGTTATTGGTATAAATATTATTTTGATGCATACAAGATTTATTTAAGTTAATCACTTATAAAAATATACATATGATAAACCGCGAATAACGCAATAAGGCGATACTAAGGACTTGACCTTTACGCCAAAGGTCCATCCCCCTAGTATGCCTCGACTAATGCAAAAGAATAATTAAAGCATAATTAGATAATCTAAGGCTTCATTATTACACGTAATTAAAACCACATGTTAAAACGAATATATCAAATGAGACTGCACAGACCTTGACGAGAAAATATTTGGTGGTCTGGGAGCGCCATGTCAGCATGGTCCTCGACCACTCACGCGGCGCCACGTGGAAGTGTGGACCCCTTGCTGTCTTCTGCATTTTTTCCCTGTCTCCTCTCCATAGCCTTCTTCCTACCCTCTCCTAGCCTGCGCACATCCACTCTCCTCCTAGCCTGCACATTCTCTCTCATCCGCAATGCATTTATTATGGCACAGAGGCTTTCCTCTTTCCTCTTATTTTCTCCTTCAAACAAAGGAAAGAGAAGTAGAGACTTTACGTTGCTCTCCAGGAAAGAGAATTACCATTTCCCATTTCTTTCAGCCGACGGAGGTTTCAAAATTTTGAATCCCAAAATCTCTCTACGCTCGTCGCTACTCCACTGTGCTCAAGTGGCCGTTCCCTACCGTTGCCGACAAACCACATTACGAGCGCCCCTGCTCTAGCATCGCTCACTTCTCTCTCCGCTCTCATTGCTACTCCGGTGTTTGTCCTAGCGTTCGTCAAGCGGCCGTTCCCCCGCCGCCATAAACAAACCACATTACGGCTGCCCCTTCCATAAATTCAAAATTTTAGGTTCCCTCGTCTTCACCCTCTCCGGTGCTCGTGCTCGTGCTATATTTGAGCCGACGTCGCTACCCAGGCTCCTGCTTCCGTTGACGTCCGCCGCAAGCTTGCTCGACCTCACCTCCATCTTCACCATCACTCTCGGCCTCTCCCTCGCTCCCGCTCTCCCTCCTTCAATCTCCCCCCCCCCCGCTGCCCCTCCATGGATCACACTTACAGCCGTGCCGTTCAAGAACTCAAACCCCCTGAAGTTGGTGTTTTGAAGGACGGCCTCCTCAACCGGCAACGCAGTCGAGGGAGCTAAGAAGGAGGCTGTGGTGGAGTAGTCGAGGGACTTGACGTCGACGCGGCGAAGCCTGAGCTTGGGGCTCTTGACACGGACGGTGAGGGTGAACCCGAGGAACGCGGCGCGGAGGATGACAATCGGGGTGAGGGCGTAGACGAAGCACTTGCTGCTACTATGCCTCTGGTTGCGGCGAGGCGGTGGCTTGGCGAAGTGGGTGAGCTCCACGTCATCACTCCGGAGCTGGGGTCCGGAGGGCACGATTGGGCTAGTCGGATCTTCTTTAGGCATCACAAAAGTCGAAGTTCAAGTGAATGCGAGAGAGCACAGGTCACTCACTGAGGGGGGTTGATGTGTTCCTGTGTCGTCGTCCAAGGTTTTTGCTAGTCGGACGTGCGGGACCGTGTGAAAGCTGGGTCTGAATGGGTCTGTGCTGTGCTGTTCTATAACTGTCGGTCTTTGAACCTCCGCCGGTGATGACCCACTCAGGGTGTTCAAGGCGGCGTAGGAAGGTGCTAAAGCCGGAGGCAAGATCAATAGTAGCGGAGGGTGGAGGAAGAAGAGCAGATGGGTAGTTATGGTGGACAACGGCACCAGCCAAGATCTGGCGAGGCCGAGCCTCGCCGGGGCTAGGCAAGGCCCGCCTGGCCACCGGCAGGGTTGGGCGTCGCAAGGCTTGCCCAGCCTTGGCGAGGCCGAGCCTCGCCAGTGGCCAAATGGGCCTCGCCCAGCCCCAGCAAGGCCGCCTGGCAACCGACGGCGGCGGCGACGAATGGTAGCAGACGGCAACCATAGGATAGCAGTCAATGAAGAAGAAGAAAAGAGAAGAAGAAGAAGAAGAAGAAGAAAAAGAAGAAGAGAAAATGGAAGAGGAAGAGTTGGTTTTGATTCTTAGATTTGTTCCCAGAACAAGAATCAATTTTTTTTTATTATTGATTCTGTTATAAATCTAGTTCTGAGAACAAAAAAAAAATAGAAATTTGTTCCTAAGAATAAAAATTTTACAAAATGCGATTTTGTTCCCAAACTGCTCCCAGGAACAAAAAATCAGAATCATGAACTATTTAGATGGTTACCAAAACAGGGTCTTATCCAGCCTTTTGTGAGAAGAAAAAAATAAAGAGATATGTACATTTGAAGCCCTAAAACTTGTCAAAAAAATAATTTGAGTCTTAAAATTTTCAAAAAGCGCAATCAAGTTATAAAATTTATCATAAAAGTCTAATCAAATCCTAAAACTTCCAAAAAGTGCAATGAAATCTTAAAACTTCCAAAAAATATAATCAAATCTTAAAACTTCCAAAAGGTGCCATCAATGAAAAGACTTGATTTAATCAATTTGATAAGTTTTAAAACTTGATTACTTTTTAAAAGTCTTAGAATTTAATTGTATACTCATGATAAGTTTCAAAAATTAATTATACTTTTTAAAAATTTAATGACTTATTGATAACAAATTTTAAGATTTCCCATACACTTATCTCAAAAATAAATTTCAAAAAACTTGGTAGCTCTTAGATTGCGTTTGACTACCAAATTAAGTTTGGATTTTGGTGTGGAGTTCGATCTTACAGAGATCGTTTCCCCGACCTCGGACGAGAAAGAGCAGATTGTTATTGTCTATATTCGAATTATTATCACTTGGATATGGGATTTTTGCTTCGGAACACAAAGAAACAGATGAACTGATTTTGAAGAAAATCAGAACATTGTTCCCTCACATGTCCCATTTCATTCGACGGTAGCGAGATACTGAATTCCAACCAGGAAAATTATCAAACCTATTCGAATCCCGGGAAGTAATTAAACCCTTTGAAGAGCATGATTATCTTTCCATAGTTCATATGTATTTTAGCAAAAATTATAATAGGAAAAACTTCCAATTACCTAAATAGAAAAAGGACTCGGAATTAGCAAAAAATTGTCTTCTTCCCACTCCACTTTTTATAATGAATAATGTACAATGAGTAACTTCCAGGACTTCATCACATGACATCACCAAAAAGGATAAACGTACAGGAAAAATAAAAAATAAAAAAATATTATAAGAGGAATCTCTCACTAGCAAGGAAGTGTTTCTTTAATAATGCTATGCCTGTCCATCATACGCAACCGCATTTACATTAATTTCTCATCTGAACTTCTGGCACTGGTCAGTTCTTCAAGCGATCCAATGAATCCCACAACCGTGACCAACAAACAAAGACAGCTAAATGTCCTATAGCAAATCCATTCCCTTGACCATGCCCTAATCTTCTTTTGCTTCAAGTACATTTCCACTGGGAAATATACTGCCAGAGGCCAAAAGTTCAATGCCCCCAGCACTCCCAACACCGAATTGAAGTAAGGGAAGGACATTGCAAGTGCGGTCGTAGATATGACGTACATCGTCCGGAACACCACCCGGAAGGGGTTCAACCGAAATGTGCTGAACAAGGGAATCTTGAATGAGATGTGATTGTTCAGAAATCCACTGTCGGTGAATCTATATGCGAACCATCTCTCTGCTGTCGCGAAAACGGGCTGACTAAAGATCTGACGAAGGAAAGAGAAGCTCCATGAAAACAATGTTATCGTAGGTGGTCTAACGTCTCATGACCCTTATCTAATTAAGGTATCAGAGCTGAAGCAACAAAAGCAACTACAGCCTGAAATTATCTAATTAAGACAACTGGTATTTGCTATAGCAAAGTGCAGAAGCTATCATTTATGACATGAATTTGTTCATAGAAAAGGCAGTGCGTCAACTCAGACATGCACAAAATATTTGTGTTCTCGAGTAGTGAAAAGTTTTTCACAGCAGGACTAATTTAAACGCAATTGCACGATTCTTACAGGTGAAGCAAAGCATTAGGAGATTAAAGAGTAGTTGTACATCCTTCAATAGTACCTGATACGCTCCCACCAAATGAAGCACAATGCAAGCATTAGCGAGGTCCACGAGCCAGTGTGGCTCGTAGAATCCGAATCCAGTGAGTAGATTGCCTGGTGTACTATCACCAAACGCTGCATATCCAAAGCAAGCACAGCAGAGGTAAAAGAAGGTGGTGATGACAATCGCTTTCAAGGAGGCCGCCTTCATCGTCTGGTTTTCTGGGGGAGGGGACTTCAAGGTATCCTGCATTTGACCATTTCAGAAGTCTACACTAGTCTCGGAGCTGGTAAAACACCTTATTCAAAAGCCAATCCTGTACGATTTCGATAGAGTCTACCTGTATCTCAAGAACAATTAAGGTATAAGGATAGGCAAAAGCAACGTCTGCAAGTGCTTCAAAGGCTAACCATAACTTCTTGAGATTACTTGAAGCTGGGACTCCCGTGATAGATCCCTTAATGGTTCCATCTTCTGCAGCAACGAAAGTGAGTCAATCCAAACTTTTCACACATTCTAGCTACAAGCTAAAAGCTTGAAGCCTTTCTAAATTTAAGACACGTTGTATTCTCTTTTGATTATACCTATTACTTTTAGAAAGCCGAGACCGGACCCAATAAAAGCATAGGAGAAGGACATGACAGCCGCGAAAATTGAGAGCCACCCGATACTACGGAAATCTGGAATCTGTGACAATAGTATCTCAACTATACCAAATAGGAGCATATAGAAACTATCCCCGTACTGGCATGGAGCATTGTACCCTCCTTGATGATGACAATTTGATCTTAGGATTGCCCTACATCAATAAAAGATCCTCATCAACCTAGAACCCAACAGTTTCCAGAGTCATAGTAAATAGCTGATAGAAGACATGCTAACGCAGGAATTTGCAACTTATGGTGCTCTTGGACAATTGTCTGCGAGTTGAGTATGCATGAAGGCCCATTAAAGACATATTAAATTATCTGTTATATGTCATCTTGGTAAAAATTTACTCTTCTAACAAGTCCATAAAGGTGAAGAAAAGGGCGACAACAAATTAACAACAGAGAGTTGTAGTTCCATCCTAACTCATCAGAGGACATTTTAGTGTTTGACATAAGCTAGCCTACAAAAGTAGCAAAGAAATTCCATGAAGAATGGTATTGTCCCGTTTCTGTCTCCTCCTTTTTACCCCCTGGTAAATCATGAAATTGCGAATAGAGCTTAATCTTTGAGTCTAAATTTACAGTTCTGAAATAAATGTTAGCACATATCAGAATAAGAAAGTCAGGAAAAGTATTGAAAAGTGTTTGAAAATTCATAGTATGAGCAGTTCACCTCACACTGGCTGTAGCTGTTATGGTATAAGCAATCCCAGTCCCAAATAAGCTTTCCTGTGCAAACACTCCACAAATGCGTTGCTGCTTCTCTCCTGAAATATTACCGCCTCTGTCATAGTCGTCCCTTGCTAAAGCAATGTAATGTTCCTTTTCCGATCATAATCAAGCATCAAAGTGTGAAAGTTCAAGATGGCTTACCATTTTTTTTCCTTAACCCTGCCTCTTTTTTTCATATGAATTATGAATATCTTGCAAGTTTCATCATGTGCAAAACAGAGCCTGAAACTCCATTCCTAGGATACAATCGTCCTTATGCAAAGAGGCAAGAGCCTCAGACCTTTTGTTGATGCTACTGCCCGTGATTTATTAGAGAAACATACTCCATGCATAGATTGTTCTTAAAGAGCAGCTCATTATAGACATATTCTATGTCCTCAAGGCTACATAAAATACAGCTAGAATTGTCTGCCTATATATGATGACTTACAGATTCTGTTAATATTCACAGTAGGGCAATGATTCACTGTTGCATCTTGTTATCCTATCAATGACTCACTAGGGGAAATGGATAGTACCTAAGTAGAACTTGACAGCCTCCATGAAAGATCGGTTTCTGGTGGTTCCATATTCTGGATCAGGGTATCGGTAGCAGTCGCAAAGAACAAATGTAGAGACACCAGAAATTCCTGCAAAGCATATTATGCACACAGGACCGAGAATCCATCCTAATTGAGCCACACTCCATGCAAGAGAAAGCACTCCCGCTCCAATCACTCCTGTTATAATATGCGCCACTGCTGTCCACTGTGTCCCTTCATAGGGAAATAACTTTTAGGCATTTAAGTGGTAACATCACAAAGCATAAACTAATTGCATTAGTAAAGCCCCTCCGTTTGATTTCATTGCAAGTTCTCTACAACCGCAACAAGTACTTGGAAACTCAAACGGTAAGCACTAAGCAGAATAATTATTTGTACTATTTGAATGAGCATTCAGCTAGCATTAAATCCTAGTTCCAGATACTCAGGACCGGACGATGAGAACCATGATTGGCGAATGTCAGAAGTGTCCATGTATAAATTGCATCTTTATGGCAATTAAACATACAGAATAATAAATTGGGGTCACGCCTCAAAAGGCCTGTTGTCCATAAGACTATAGTGTATAAGTTCCGACTCTGAAGTTTACCAACAGCAAGAGAAGTTGTTCTGGCTCTGAGGGAAAAAAAAACGTTCTCCCTTGATCAACCACACAACAAGGATCATAACAAGAAACAGGTTCCAGAAACTTTTGCTTCTTCATTTTACTCTCTAATCACAAGAAATCCAGAGTCTGAACAGACAAAAGACCTGCTTCATCTCGATGCATGCAAGCAATTCAAAAAAGACGACATAAAACAGGACATGATTATGGTGCAGGACAATCCCTCAAGTCTTCTCAAGACATGTTTCAAGTAATGGATTCAGATTTTCCAAGAAAGTCTCGACTAATAATGAGGTGAAGATGGGGTGGTGTTAATTTTTACCAGTTCTTTTGGGAGGAGGCTGTTGTGATGCACCGGCTGAAGAAATGCTTTTGAGCAGTGGTGACTGTTGATCATCTTCTTCACCCATCTCTCCCTCTCCCTCCCTCCCTCCCTCACTCTCTCTCTCTCTCTCTCTCTCGCCTACCCAACTAGAAACATAAAAAAAGGAATGAGAAAAGCACTTCTTTTGCGTTACAATCTATCCAAAGGATTTTTAGAACGGACAAGCAAAGCCTTCTCTTTCTTGCTTGCTTCTATTTTCAGACAGGTGGACTTGACTCTCATTTCGCCTGCACATTCTTCACAGTTCAGCCAATGAGTGCTTTGTGCTCCCACCAGAGATACCGCTGCATTCAAGGGACAAAAACAATAAAATCATAAAAATAACTTCTTTTTTAATGAAAGTATTTGAAAGTTTCTTTTTTCCTTGGTCGAAGTATTTGCAAGTTTTTTTTGGTGGGGGGGGGGGGGGGGGGGGGGTGTGGTGGGGTTGGTGGGTAGGAAAGTATTTGCAAGTTGAGAACTTGCATTTAAGCAACTTTACATGCCAGATAAATCCCAAATTTAAAATGCAATTGTATTATGATAGGATAGCTCTTTCTTCTTTTCTTTTGCAATGGAACGGAAAGTGGAGCATCAATAATGGTTATTAGCTAGGTTGTACGAACACTTTCTAGGGCCCCTCCGTGTCGTGTTAAATGACACTTCGACGTACGTGTCGACACGCTTGACATCTGATCACCGCCGACACGCGTCGGAAATTCCGACACGTGACTCCGACACGCACAGGGTTATTTTTACAAATTTTCAAAACTTCTGGGGTCTAAATATAAATATATAAATAAATAAAATAATAAAGTAATAAAAGCTAAAACAAATTTTCAATACTCATTTGAAAATGTTGAAGTGCTTGAAGTTGCAAATCTTTCACTTGATGAGCAGGAGATGGAGTTTTTTTTTTTTTTTTTTTTAGAAGAAGTAGATAATGTGGATGAATGACTTTTTATTATATTTGATGATGGAATGTTGATTGTTTTTTTTCTTATTGTTAAATTATAAATTTAATAATGGAACATGAATTACTTGTTTTTTCCTCCAAGTTTTATGGATTATTACAATAAAATGTAGTTAAATTTGTCAAATTAAAACAATAAATAATATTAACAAATGTATTATTAATGTTTTTAGTATAGATTAATTATAGGCTCTTTTTATTATTATTATTTAGTTATTTATGTATTTATATATTAAAATATTTATTTAATATATAACGTGTCAGAACGTGTCGGAATTCTCTACTTTTGAGAAATGACGTGTCAGCGTGTTGTGTCGTGTTATGTCGTGTCGTGTCGCTTATCGCATGTCCGTGCCGGTACAATCTAGGTTATTAGTAGGAAACTTCAACTTTTGGCACAGCGAGAAAGGCTAAATTTCATCTAAGATTAATAAATTTATACATCATGAATGATCTTTTAATAAAGATCCAAAAATAGAAAATAATAGATGCATAAAAAATTCACTTTTTATCTATTATGTCTGAAAATTGTGGATGTTTTGAGTTAAGTTATTCTAATATGTATCTATTTAGATTGATAATTTAGATAGCGGGTGTTGCTAATAACTCACTTTTTATGAAAATAATCTCGTTTGTTTGTATTATAAGTTAGGAAATACACATGACTTTCAGATATTATGACTAATATAAGGTCAATTAAATAGAATTGGCTTTGTCAATTGGACTTAAAAGTTTAGTAACGCGTGGATACGAGATGATATTAAATTATAATTATCTTTCAAAGCCAAGTTATATTCTCATAAGATACATTATAATTATATATTGTCTAGTTACCATCTTCTCGAAGGAACGAAAATTTTCGTTCTTCCTCACAAAAGAACGACGTGACAATGGTGAAACATTTTTACCGGTTCCCGTACTTAATCATGACCGCATGTCATGATGTTAAATTAGGAAATTCACTTTGTTTGACTTTTCTTCTTCGAACAACATTTTTCTCTTCTTTTGCGTGTGTTTGAATGTTAGGTCAAATGTCAAATTTCACGATCTGTTGGAGGTTTTCCCAACGACAAGCTAACAAAGAGTAATACCTCGAAAACTACGACAGAGAAAATTTCTTTCTGATTATATATCAATATAGTATCAGCAACTTGCAAAAAGTCTCCTTCCATCTCCAAAAAAGAATTAAAAAGAAAAGGGGGGGGGATAAAATAGAAATAAATGAGGCTGGAGTAGTTGGTTCTCAGCTGAGCTCGTCAATCACGAGCTCTCCAACCGACCCGATGAATCCCACTATAGTGATCAACAGACAAATCATGCTGAACGACCTGTAGAAAATCCACTCCCTCGACCATTTCCTGATCTTCTTCTGCTTGAAGTACATCTCCACGGGCATATATATCCCCAGGGGCCAGAAGTTGAGCGCCCCCAGCACCCCCAGGACCGAGTTGAAGTAAGGGAAGAGCACCGCGAGCGCGGTCGTAGACACCACGTACACTGTCCTGAAGACCAGCCTGAAGAGGTTCAGCTGGAGCTCTGGCAGTAGGGGGAGCTTGCACGAGTAGTAATTGTTCACGAACCCACTGTTGGGGAATTTGTACGCGAACCATCTCTCCCCCATCGCGAAGACAGGCTGGCTGAAGATCTGATCAAGGAAAGTGCCCACGGAAATGGCGGGTTATTATGAATGCAAGAACGTGATGCTAATAGGTGAATTGGACATGGACATTAGTTACAACCCATCCTTCCAAGGTACCTGATATCCTCCAACCAGATGAAGCACAATGCAAGCATTGGCAAGGTCAACGAGCCAATATGGCTCGTAGAACCCGAATCCAGTTAATAGATTGCCTGGGGTGCTGTCGCCAAACGCTGCATATCCAAAGCATCCGCAGCATAAGTAAAAGGCGGTGGTTATGACGATCGCATACATCGAGGCCTTCTTCATCGTCTGATTTTCTGGGGGAGGGGACTTCAAGGTGTCCTTCATATACGAAGCATCACGCATTCTACTTCAGTCATTAAGCTACTGCCTTCTTAAACATTAACTCGATCCCGAGCGCTAGGAAGAGAAAGCTGTACCTGTATCTCGAAGACGATAATAGAATAAGGGTACGCAAAGGCGATGTCTCCGAGTGCTTCAAAGGCTAACAATAACTTGTCAAGAATGCTCGAAGCTGAGACTCCTGTGATCGTTCCCTTGATTGTTCCGTTTTCTGTAGCCATGGAAGCAAGTTAGCAATTGTGAATCACAATCAAACGGTGTCTTGATTTCAAGTACGATTCTTAAACAAAGCACCTTACCTACCTATTACTTTTGCCAAGCCAAGTCCAAGCCCGATTGAGGAGTAGGAGAAAGACATGACTGCTGCAACAACTGAAAGCCAACCCATATTGTGGAAATCTGGAATCTGTGACATTACTATCTGAACTAAACCAAATAGAACCATGTAGACACTATCTCCGTAAACGCACGGAGCATCATGACCTTCCCTGTGATAACAGTTGGACTTCAGGATTGCCCTGCGCCATTTAAATGGAAGAAACAATTATCCTGGATCTGAGCTCTGAAGTCAATTTACCAAAGTAAACAGTACTTAAAACTAGACATGTTAAAAGCACGAAGACGTCACTCATGCTTCTCCCTGGAAGTGTCATGGAAATTGAAAACGCATGAAGGACGATAAACACGTGATATGTGACTTCATGCTTCTGCCTAGCTCTGGAAATAGAGTATGCATGAAAACCGCATTCATTCTTACACTAGCCATCCCCTGAAATATCATGATGGTACATGAAGTCCCCAACAAACACCAACTGCTAACTCAGCTTTAAAACAAAAGAAAGCGTATAGGAGACTGGAAAGCTGCAAATGCTTTACTGATTTTGAATTCAAAAATTGTTGAGGAGTTCGCCAAGTCAAGTCTTCATGAGTTACCTAAGCTGTAGTTAGCTTTTGTCAGGGAACAAGCTAATTGTCAAGCGGCTCAAACTTGGTCCTAGGAGAAGTTCATGAAACTAATTGAGTACACATCCTTATGTCACGTAGATTACAGATTCAGTACATACTCAGGGTCGGTCCTCTGGTTTATATTTTCAAACTTGACATTAAACAGAGGAACTGATACTGGAAAACATTTCCATCCGCCTACTATATCGTAAGATTACTAGTATATGCAGCCTTCCAGGTGATTTTACAAGTATACGCCTCAATTTGCAATGACTATTGTACATCCTGTCAATAAAAAAAAAGTTTTGGACTTCTAATGTAAGTCAACAGTAGGTTGAGGGAAAGGTGATAATTACAGGACAACAGAGGCCAGTCTCCCCAACTTCATCTCAAGAATCACTGTATGTGTATGACATAATTTGGTCCAGATAAAGTCCACGAGTAGCTAAGAAACTCCGTGAGGATCCTGATTTTACTTTTCTTCTCTCCTTCTCTATTTCTAGTTCAAAGCGATAAATTTTTCAAAGAACACCAAGCTAGTGCTTCGATGAACAAGGACAGGGAAATATCAAAAAACAAAAGTTCGAAGATAATATAAGCACCTTACACTGGCAGCAGCTGTTATTGTATAAGCGATCCCACACCCGTATAAGCTTTCCGTCGCAAACACTGTACATATCCACTGCTGCTTCTCTCCTGAAAAATCATCACCGCTGTTGTCATGTCCTTTTAAAATATCGTGAAATTCTCATACTTTCCTTCTTCTTCATTTTTCCTTCTCCTCATATTTTGCCAGGAATTTTGATTAATGAGTTCAGTGGATATCCACCTTGAAACATCAACACTTTCACATGACATCTTTTACAAGCGACTATCACTCAATGTTGGGATTCTGTACTGACCTAAATAAAGCTTCACAGCTTCCATGTAAGATCGATTTCTGATGGTTCCGTGTTCTGGGTCGGGGTACTTGTAGCAATCACACAGAAGAAATGTGGAAACCACAGTAATGGCTGCAAAGATTAATATGCAAATGGGACCAAGAACCCAACCAAGTTGAGCCGTGCTCCAAGCCAGAGAAAGCACTCCTGCCCCAATTACTCCGGTTATAATATGCGCCACCGCAGTCCATTGTGTCCCTTCAAAGAACAATAACAAAGAATTGTGCAGGCTTGTTAACAGTGTTGGGGCGTAAACTATCCAGAATGGATCCCTCAATTATACAAAATTGAATCAGCAGACAGCCTCGTTATTTATATTTGAATCGGATTTTTGGTTAGCTTGATGTCCTCCTTTGTGACGTATCTCTCAGGACATCTTTGATAACCACTGACTAAAAAGATTGGAGGACGTAGTGAGGTTCTGCAAATCCTAGACTAAATCGGGGCATTAGAGCTATAACCATTGAAGCTCATATATTTCAAACTCTAAGATGGCACTTGCAACTTCACAGGAAATTAGAGTACAACTTCAATTTCTGAACAGTTGACAATGCCCAACCACAGAACAAGATTAGAAAATGCAACTTGTACAAGCATTTGCTTCATTCTGTTCTCAGATCATTTAGCCACCGTAAACATTGGAAATGTTAGCATTCTCGAGAACAGTAATGTCCTACGCTAAGTTGGGTTTGGGGCGTTGGAGCAATAAACATTGAGGCTCATATCTTGCAAACTCAAATGTTGGCACAATTGCAACTTCACAGGATTCCAGATTTCAATTGCAACTAGTTCCCTTTCGTCAATCACAGACCCAGATTACAAAAAAAGCAACTTGCACAAGCATTTGCTTCACTATGTGCTCTGATCAATACGATCACCAAAAAACATGGAAACAGAGCAATAGAACAGGACATGACATGGAATGCTCCCAAGAATCCTACAGACATTTTCTCTAGTTGACAGGTTCAGCTTTCACAAGAACAACGTGAAAACCAAGGAGCCAATGGGGGAACTCACCAGTCCTTTTGAGAGGCGCTTCTGATGCACTGTCTGAGGGGATGCTCTCAAGCAATGGCGACTGTGGATCGTCTCCTTCGCCCATCACTCTTTCCAACACCAGAAAAAGAAAAAAGAAAAAGAAAAAGAAACTTCCTTCTTCTTTTGTTTCTTAATGAGAGCCTGTTTAGCAAAGCATAATCAAAGCAGGGGTTTATGGCTGTCTCTCTCTTCTGTGTCAGCGAGTAAATCGACAAGCAATTTATACCCAGTTCTAGACTGTTGATCCTCCTTTCCACGCAACCAGAAAAACAGATGGCTACATTAGAAGTAGAAGCATCGCTTGCTTGCCCCAAGAGAAGCAAAACGGAAACTTCATTTGACGTGGGGACGGTTGAACGTTTGGTGCAGCACTAAAACGACGGTTGAAGCAGCGTCGTTTTTCTGGGTATACTAAATTTTAGGATAGAATAAGTTCTCCTGAATCTTGTGTAGATAGGCTTTTTTCCATAAATGGTCTCCAAATTTTGGTTTAAATACCCAATGTAAGTCATGAACTTTTAATTTGTTTAATGTGATCATTGAATTTTAGCCTGATGTATAATGTAATTCCTAAAATCTTAATTTGTTTAATGTAAGCGCGACTGCTTGATAAATGTTCGATTTAATCCATAAATTATATAAAAGTATTTAATATTGTCTCTATTCTTGAATAAATAAAAGGACAATACTGAATATTTTTATATAGTTAAAACTACATTGAACATATGCCAAAAATCAAATGATCATATTTAACAAATTAAAAGATAATAGACTACACTGCATATTTAACTAAAATTTAGGAATCATATTGAACAAATTAAAAATTCAAGGAGAACGCAATACATTCGGCCAAAATTCAAATACCATCAGTGTCATTATCCCTTTACTTAATCAAAATTTCGCGACACACCTAATTGCACCTTTTTTTAAGGCTGGAAATGCTGCAAAAAACTTTCACAACCTGATAAGTACCGATGCGAAGATATGCAAATGACTTCTCCAATTCAAATGGTACCTAAATTTGTTTTCCTTTCCACGACCCTTATAAATATGGATGTTTGATTTTTCTTTCTGATGTGAAATTCGAAATGGGACATTAGTGGAGGGAAGAAAAGTCATCGAAAGTAAATTTGATTAATGAAAGGGACATGCTGCTGCTGCATCTTAGGTGGGATGCTAGAGGATTCTTCGAATAATTGAATCTCAGATCCGCCAAATACCAGTAAGATATCATCATCATCATCTTATTTTTATAAACAAAAACGATGTTGCATGGTCATCACGTCAAGGTCGTGAAAAGAGTAGAAGCGGCGTTGTTTTCCAAAGAGTCCGTTTCTTGAACGATTTGCTCTTCTTAGTTATTTCCTCTTCTTCTTTGAATATCGGGGTCACGTAAATTGAATCGAGAGAGTCGTACGGATCCCTCTAAATCCAATGTGAAATTTTTTTATTTCCATTACTTTGGTTTCATTTTATTTCGCAAAAAAAATGAATAATCTAAAAATAATTTTTCTTAAAAAAAGATTGTCTGTATTACTTGAAATGATTAGTAATTTTTATTCATGCATGTTCATAAATGATGCAAGTAATTGCATTCTGAAAAAAAAAAAAAAAAAAAAAAAAAACCTTTCAAATTGTTAATTTTTCATAAAATAAATGGAATATTAATTGGTATTTTAAAATTTTGACTTGATAATCGTGTCAAACATGTTTTGGAGGCGAGATCAGGTTAGTTAGAACCCTCTTTTTCTTTTTCGCCAAGTGAATTTCAGTCCCATACCATTGCCAAAATTGAAATGACTATTGACAAATGAGGTTTTGCCGTGCGCCGACGAAAATAGTTCAGAAATCAGCAATTTCGGAGGCACAGGTATCGTGTCCCTATCCATCAAGAGACGCGCCGCCCGCGGTCCCCCTTCTATTTTTGTCCAGATCTTCATGGCGAGCCCACCATTTTCTTTTCCACTATACAGAAATAGAGACTGGTCCATCTTCACACCGCCCTGATTTTTTAAGGAATTTTTTGAAGTGTGTTTCTCCATGAAGAATTGTCAAAAGTCCACGATTGCAATTTTGCTTTTTGTAACTATTCACGAATTGTTTAACTTCAAACTTACAACCATATCAAAGTGAATCCGATTTAGCCTACCATATCATGACTACCTCGTAAAAGATACACATAACATGCTAAATATCTGAATGTTTGTAAAATATGTGATGAATTAGTGACATATCCACAATATGTAAATGATGTATTTTTAGCATGCCCTACAACTTGAAGTTGGTAGTTTAGTTTAACTTGAGCTTGGAAACAAGTAACATGTCATTGTCCGAATTTGCAAAGTTTTTGGGTATTGGCACCTGTTTAAAAGTTAGCATTGTCAACACTGACTTTTCCAATAGATGAAGTCGGTACGCAACAACACTATTTGAAAAGCAAGTATTGTCCCAATAAGCTTATCCGATAATATTCTTTGAAAGCCAACGCCATTAAATCTTGCGTTGGAATAGAAGAAGCTGAAAGAATACTACGTTGTTTGAATTTGCTTAATTTCGATATTACAATTAATAATTATGGCCTATTTATAGGGTTCAAATCAAACCAAAGAAAGTCTAGTCTAATATACCACACGATGAATCTAGACACAAATTCGACTACATGCAAGATACAGATAACATTTTGCATTATAATACCTCCATAATTTCTAAAAGATATTTTTAACATAAAGCAACTTTGCTGACCACGCGAAATAAATTCTTCCATAAGTTAGCTAATTAATGAACAAATTGGAAAAAGTGAATATAGGATGGTCTTGACATACAACTACTATTTTCCATGAGATATTTCAACATTTTTTTCCTATCATTTTCTAACAATTTTATAATCAAAATTTAAAGGTCTTTACGATTCCTTTTTTTCCCAGTTTAATTAGCTTGTTTATGAGGAAATTTGACCAAACTGGGTATTAAACAAGTAATTGTTGTTTTTTATGTAAACGTGATTGAAAGTATAATATGATCTTAACACATTTTCTAAGGGATACCAAAAAAGTTTAAATCTAGTGTATTTGTGCTAATTTAGTTTTAAATTTTTTAATAGTGTCAATCATATTCTAAATATTTTAATAATTTGTCAATTTAGTCCTCATTCTATTGACAATTTGCCAATTTAGTCATTTTTGCTACAAGTCACAGAAGTGATGGTCAAGTTGATGCCGGTTGTCCTAATGTCTAGCACTAACATGGATGATTTTTATAATCTTTAAAAAACTTACGAATCCCCGATGGCCAGTGGAGGAAAACAAGGAAAGAAATTAGAAATTTTTTTAAAAATTGCAAAAAAAAAAAAAGTAAATGTCAAAGCTAGGCACACCACCTAGACGATTGGCGTGAATTAGACTATCACGTTAGTGATTTCAAGTCAAAAATAAAGAATGATTATATTGATAAATCATCATAAGGGTTTAGAACTTAATTAGAATAATTAAAATATTTATAATTAAATTGATATAAATGGAATAGGTTTAAGACTAAATTTGGTATAATTGAAATTTTTAAGACTAAATTAACATTAGTATAATAGATTTATGACTTTTTTGAAAAAATCTCTCATTTTTTCTAGTATGCTGGCAAAAATTAGACAATACTTTCAAATCTTACAAAAAACACAAACACACGCACGTTACATCAGACACACTCAGATCCTGACCTACCTAGCAGTCATATAAATGCGTCGACCCATTCGAATGCCGCCATACTCTACACATGCATACCTACCAAAGTAGACAAATAAAGCAGATGAGTAATAAAAAGATGCAATTTCTCATGTGGCGTATATGCAAAGAGTCCACGAAAGTTTGATGCGGACCACCATGTAAGTCTGAATTAGATTTAACTAATAAAAATCATTCAAATTATTGTGTTTAGCAAATCGGAAAAATAAAAAAGTTGATCAAGAAAAGAAAAAGGTATTAGTTCGCCATTTGGGTTATTTTAAAAGGTTTTAATCATTGAAGGAGGAAACAAAAATACTTTATGTACGTTTATTTCACTGAAAAAATTAGCATAAAGGAAAATATTTTCTACAAAACTTATTTTCAAGAAAAACGGTTAATTTTCATTTGTTCAATAATTTAGGGAAAGTGATTTCTTTGTTATCAAGGGAATTTGTTTTCACCCGGTCTAAATTTTTCGTCTTTAGTCCATGAGAAATGTATATCAAAAAGTCATAAAACAATTACCCATAGAAAGTTTTTATTCAAACGAATGAACATGGTATGTTTGTTTTAGGCAAAATTTCATGATAAAGGAAAATTACCCAAGAAAATCATTAATATATGATCGACGGTCAATTTAGTCTAAACATTTCGATTATATCAATTTAGTCATCAATATTTGATGATTTATCAATATAGTCTTTCCAACCAAAATTGACTAAAAATTGCTAACAGGATACTAGTCGTCCTATGTGTCAGACATTTTTTACAATTTTTAATTTTTTATTGTTTTCTTTTTGTCCCTTTCTCTTCTTTTTTCCTCTCTTTTCATTTTTTCAACTGACCAAAGGCAAGAGCCAATGAGGGCCGCCCTCACCGAGCCCTCACCAACTGAAGCAAATGTGCTCGGCGAGGGCCGCAATGCCCTTACACAGATCTAGGGAGGCGAGGAGGGCCCTTGTCGAGGCTCACCCTTACTAAACCTAGTGAGGGCAATGGTTGACTAGGCATCTTGCAAACTAACCATATTGACTTCTACAGCTCGTCATGACACCTAGGCGTTGGCTGGCAAGCGTGGCCTTGCCTATATATTAAAGAATATAAAACAATAATTTCCTACATATATTAGCCAGAATAACTATATTGACAAATCATCAAAAACTTTATGACTATACTGACAAAACTAAAAAGCTTAAGACTAAATTAGGCATTGTACGATAGATTGGGGACTTGTTTGTTATTCTCTTGAGGAAAAGACTTCTGGAAAATCATTTTCAAGAATAATATTTTCCTCTTTTCAATTACAGAATTAATTTTTCCCATTTTAAGTATGCATTTTTTTTCGTAAATAATTTTTTTAAACTGGTTAATTTCAGCAAACCAAATGTGAGAAAGTCCAAATATATATATATATATTACGTTATAGCTCATTTTATGTAACAGTATGATCACAAAAGATGCTATCCATTTAATATATGATAAAGAGATAAATATATGAGATCTTCTGATTTTTTGGTACAACGCATATATGGGAATTCATACATCCCAAAAAGAGATTAGAGGATGGTAATTAAGGCAGTGATATAGTACCAGCCCAGCAGAAAACACCCAAAGGTTCCAAACTGAGTTTTGCAAATAACATCTGAATTCATTACAAAGGCAAAATTAAGTTGATGCAAATTACATCAAAATTGACTTATGTTTCTAAACATTGAAGGCACTCTAATATAGCAACTCTGAGAATTTCTGGTGAACGTCTCAAACCATCATTCCACGGTTGGTATCTTTAAATTCTCTTTGTAACCAAAAGGAAAAGGAAAAAAGGAACCTGTACAAAACCAAATCGTACGGAGCCATTCCATGATTACAGAAACAATAAAAAGAATAGAGATAGAAATAGAAAAGGAGACCTTTCATGAACTGATCCCATCATTTTGTGATGGGTCTCAACTGCTTTAGTTGCAATCGAGGTTGACTTGTGCATGTGATTGACATCAGACAAGAAGCGAAATAATTCTCGACTTCCTATCATACGATCCTTCTTGATCTTAGATATAAGATGAAGGAAATGTGGAACAAAATCCAGCCAAGATGCTCGATCAAATGGACACTACCGAACACGCACCGGCAGGAGCTGGAGATGTGTAACGTCGAACGTGGTGTATGTACATTCAGATTAAAGCATGCGCTTCTGAACATCCAACCACGTAACTTCCCCATGTCTCTATATTTTATTATCTGTAGAAGATAGTAATTCAGGAATGGGAAAATTTTATGATAACAGTAATTTCCACAGAGCTATCGACTATGAGAAAAAACTTTTTTTTTTTTTTTTTTTATTCTTAGATCTCAAAAAAAAAAAAAAAAAAAAAAAAAAACAAAGTTTTTTCATGGACAGTCAGGTACTAGCCTTTGGGTGGATCAACATGAACAAAGAAACTGGCAGCGACGATCATATAGGAAAGTATTAACATCAACCCTTTGAAGTAATTAGAAGTTCCTTCCTGCAGATTGAGAAAATTAAAGGAAGAAATGTTAAAAAAATTAATGTTGAAATGGAAAGGTGGAGCAAGAGAAAACATGGCAGAGGAGATGATAAATCCTCAGTCATTTTTGCTGCCATCAGACAGCATGGAGGACAAGCCTTTGAATTATAGATTTATGCCACCATAAAATAAAGGTAGCGAGCTAACGACTCACAAACCTGAAGCAAGAAGGCCACAACTAATACGGTAATGAAAAGAACTGCCGTTTCAAAGAGTTGAAAATTCAAGTCCATAGGGCGCCCCATTATCCATGCAACAACCACACAAAAGGGTATCTGCAATGATGTAAGGTACGAAGATCAAGAGAATTTATGAGAAGGGAATACCACAAAAAGCGAACTAGACTTCAATTATACACAATATACAGAATATGAGCATTCACGCAAAGATTGCCAGTCTTCTTACTTTAATGTAAACTGGAATATACAAAGCTGGTGACACAGAACCTTTTAGTTCCATCTTTTTATGGAGATTGCACACATTAGCAAAATGGAGCACAAGCATGATAACTAAAAACTTGATCAAAACACAGCTATCACTCTTTTCCCCTATTTCCCTCTACACAATCTTAATCATGGAGCTTCCACCTTGTTCCAACAGGGCCCTACTCTGAGACTACGTCTTACTAGATAGAGGCACGAATTGAATAATACTTGAGGTACTCATGGAAGGAACCTTCTATGCAGATATTGTCACACACCATTACACCTCCAGTTCGAGCACAAAAAAATATATATATTTGTATCTTCTTCTCTATAAGGAAGCTAAACCCCATGCTTGTCAGGGTTCTAATGGAACTATCAAAGCCAAAAATCAGCATCAATGAAGTTAACAACGACAAATCATTCTAATCATATGAACATCAATGAAGAAGCCAGCATGCCCAAGACGAGAAATGCATGGTTGGAAAAAAATAAAAAAGCCAAATAATGCTTGAAATCATCAGAGTCAATACAGCCCCAAATGAGTCTCTAATTAAAGTTCCCAGTGAAAGACAAGAATGACAATGATTGACAAGACCATTTAACCAAGAACGTATATAGAGAAGTACCATGCTAGAATATTTCTAAGGTATTTTCCATGGAAAGGACAGCAAACAAGACATTTACAACATCGACATAGATTAGGAAAGCATATATTAGCCATCCAAGAAACTTGTACATCTAATTAATTCATGTATTCAATGTCCAACATTAAATAACTGTTCTTCCACCATCTTCACTAACAAAAAAAGTGAATGGATTATCAGGAGGTAACATGTAGGTATACATATGACAGGACGTTCACTTCAGAATCTGCAAACTTATCAACTATAAGATCAATCAAGTTGCAATGACAAATGACCTACCCCAAACATAGAAATTTGAGTTGACGATCCTATTGCCACTCCCAAAGATATGTCCTGCCAATGAAATCATAAATATTGCAAGGGCAGATAATAATAGAACACCACAAAGTGAACGAGAAAAATGCTTACAAGTTTGTCTTTCATCGCAAACATTATAGCACTTGCATGCTCTGCTGCGTTACCTACAATGGGAAGTAATATCACACTAATAAATGCAATAGGTATGTTCCAGGCTGAGGATGCCCCCTGAAAAAAAGTCAAACAACAAGGGAACTCTTCAATGATGAACCAAAAATAAATGAGTGTTACCTCATAAGCAACAAGAACTTTAACCACATAAGGTGAAGAAAAAGGAAGAGGAACAAGGACACTCGTACTTCAAGAAACACTACTTTAAAGGCCAATATGATTTGAGTATAAGCACTTGAAGGATTGAACAGGCATAATAGAGATGAAAAGCGCATTGAATTGCCTTATGCGGAATATGGAATTCTCGTAAGAAAACTTGAACATTTTCTAAATTTTTTAATCTCCCTATGCTATCTGACCCAAAACCGAGCCAACTGCCGAAAAGAGCTTTGGACCAGAAGATTACTATGACATCAAAGGTTTTATCAACCACGATTCAGTAATTAACAATTTGCAGTAAATTTTCCGGACATATAAGATAGGCTCCGCAAAAAAGGAACATGAAAAACAGAATCCAATGCGAGCAATATCTAATCTGCCAAGAGTGAATAGGGGAAAAAAAGTTAATACCTCTATTGCATCAACCAAATAGTCTGATAAAAATGAGATCCAACCAGTCATTACTGCAAGCCAGATTACAGATTCCCACTTAGTGATCTCTGGTGACTCATCATCAACTTCTGCACTCTCTCCACTTGGACTCCCTTCCTAGTACATACAAACAGAGACAAATTTAGCACAAAAGAGTAAATGCATCTAAAGGAAAATTTCAAGAACAACCTCTCAATCAGGTAGAAGGAATATGCTCACAAGCACCACCAAGAAACCATAACTGAAACAATTTAAATTAAAAAAATCCTGAACATTTTCAAATTACTCAGAGACCTTAGCTAATAATACTCAGAATTCTAGAGAGCTACACACAATGTTATTATCCATAAAATGTTAGCAATAGCAAGTGGCAAAAGCTCAGCATTACAAGTTTGATCTAGAAATCTCAGATCCACCATTAGTAAGCCTCCAACACGATAACTGAATAAGGATAGAGGTAGTCAAAGACAAGCACTCACAAGCTCCGATTAGCCAAGTCATATACAATTGGTATAGTCAGATCAAAGCCTTCAAAAGAGAAGTTGCTCTTTCTATGAATGAACCATGAAAACAAACAACAAATTCTACAGCTTGAGGAAGTAAGCTATAATTAAAACAATGAATACAGATTAAAGAAAAAATTGAATCCAACCAACCTCATTGAGAGGGACATATTGATTTGATTGACTCCTCAACTGATAAAAGAGATAGGCAGCATATGCAATTAGCATGACGCAGCTGCTGAATCTCGAGAGAGCCAGTTCCGACTTCCCAGAGTGCACCTCACTGTGTGTGGAGTGGAGGACAGCAGGAAAAAGTAAACCCATGACAGTCATCAGTAACAACCCCGAGTTTACAACAGCTGTTGACTGCACACCAAACTCTAATGTGTCAGGAAGAGAAACATTGAACAGAGTGTATATCAATCGTAATTATGGTGGAAAGTAGTAATGTGCTTACCTTGTTAAAAACCTGTTCCTTCTTCATATAAACAAGCCCACCTGAGAAGAATGCACAACCAAGGACAAGCAACATATTTGAGAGGATTGAACCCAATAACGACTGCTGAACCACCCTAATCATTCCGCTCCTCAGTGCATGTATTGATATAATCAATTCGGTTGCATTTCCAAAAGTTGCATTTAACAGACCACCAACTGCACATTTCAAATCAATATGTCAAGCTGTAATCCCTCAGAGAAATATTAAAATATGCATGACCATCTTTTGCCACTGACCAATAAAGCATTTTACGTTTTAAGATTGACAGAAGAAGTAAATTTAACGTTGGCAGTTCTTGAAAAGAGTAAAAGGCTGTCTATCAATACTTGTGTAATATTTCATACAAATAATTTTACTCCAACAAAGAGATGAGGTTCTCCAGCAAACAACTTCCGCGACTTATATTTGACAGGACAAAAACAGGAAAAGGTGGAGAGAGAGACTCGGTTTTACAATTACATGCATATGGGTAAGGAGCTATCGTGTGCATTACACGTTTATGAGGTCCTATACAGGCCTACAGGTGTAACAAAATAAAATACCAAAAACCATCTCCTATCAGAAACAGAACGTATTTACGTGAAATTTTTATAAATTAACCCCATCAGCCCTCTAAGTTATAAATACCACACAATTCTTATAGAAAAAAATTTGAAGGGAGAGAATACTGAATATGGTCGCATCTTATTTACACTTTGATTTTCATTGAATCTCACCTGTAGCACCAGTGTAGAAAGCCAGTTGCCTACATCAAACCAGATATAAACATGAGCCTCAATCAAACTACATGTCCAAAAGATAATCCAGCAGAAGAACTAAGAGGCCTTACTCTGTAGCATAACCTAAACGCTCGGCCAAAGGTGTAATACCCAGTAAACTGAGAAAGAAAACCCACCCCTGCAGTCCAGATACAGAAATTAACAGGGCATTCTTGAATGCACTATGAAATGATCCATGTCAATGTAGATGATCATAACTCACATGATGGCCAGTCAAATTATGAACCAAGATGGCTACCGGACCAAATGGCATAAGCAAGTTGAGTTTATTTGAGAAGACAACTATCTTTATACTTCTACATGCATAACTGAACATGTTAGCACTTCCAACTCGTGAAGTTCCTGAAAATGGCCCTTCTTCGGCTGCATTAAAAGGAATCATCTTCTGAAAAACTTTTGATGTGCTGGATGCGCTTGTATCCTCAAAATCGTGGGTTGATCTCTCCTGAAGTGACCCCATCTGTTAAATAAAATTCCTTTCATAGATATCATCAGCCATAGGAATTGGTTTTGAATCTATACATGCCATAGACAAAACTAATACAGAATAGAGAGATCTTAATAAAGAGGAATTGCATGGAAAGTAAAGTATAGAGCATGACAAGGTCTTCTGATAGAGATGAGCTTGTCTGATATTTGTGATAACATACTTCGATTTGAGGTCGATCACCGACTTGCAACTTGTGATCCATTTTCTTTTACCAAAGAGGCAACAAGAATCTCCTATCCATAACACTCTGGCGGTGCATTTATGTGCCCCTCGAAAGAAGTCAAAGGAAGGCCAACTGAATCTGATGCCACATGAAAACCGAAACAAATTAGACAAGCGAAGACACTTGCAGGCAGATTTGCTCCCAATTGTAAACAAACGTGTCAGGCATCAACCTCAAACATAATTTCCAAGAGTAACCCATTTCACATCTAATCCGGTTTATCTCAATCTACTCCCCCAAATCACTAAGTCGAAAGATGTTAACGTTATGCGCTACGATGCAACCGGACCGTTACGAAAATCATAATGAGCCGCCTTCCCGAAAACCAATTTGACCTCTTTACATGACAGCACATCGAACAGGCTTCAATTCGCCATTCAAAATTGCCGACCCAAACAATTCCCGTCCCCGGCATCAAAATCCGACAACATTTCACATGTGAAAGCAATCCGGCGACCGCTCAACCGACGATTTAAACCGACCTAAAAACAAAAACGACTCGCGCAAACCGGCGCCACTCGACCCACGATTGATCGAGCCGAACAGATTATGCGCGCACCAGATACGGAATCACATCCGGATCGCGCGAGAATTCTTCAAAAAACAGAAAAATGGAGAGAGGGAAAACAAAACGTAAGCCGGCGAGAATAAGACTCGGATCCAGAGAACAGCGCCTGACCTGGGCCCAAGAATCAGGAACGACGACGACGACGACGACGACGACGCCGGCGACAGTCGATCGGCTGACACGATCGGAGAAAGGAAGAACGAGACCCCGCGAGAGAGAGAGAGAGAGAGAGAATCCCTTGGGAGGAGGGGAAAACAGAGAGAAGCGGGGGAGGAGGACGAAATAGGGAAGCGAAGGGAGCGGCACCCGATTCTCTGCGTTGTTCCTGGCGCCCGAAAATTCCTTTCCAAAAGGAGGTTATCCTATTCTTAGCAGGCGAAAATGGCGACGATCAAAGCCGACGAAGACGAAGAAGAAGAAGAAGCAGAAAAATAATGTTATTAATTATTTATTTATTTTTTTAAAAAAAAAGAGAGAGAAGAGACAACCGGAGGAGAAATAATTCATGACGGTCGACGTGCCGTGCCCTGCCTGTCACTGAAATCTCCTCGCAACTTCGCACAAGAATATATGCTCAAAAAAGAAGAACAAAATGGGAAAACATTGAAGGCAGTTTCATAATTAGCGGCAGATCCCACGCAGATTTCACACGCATTGCATTTCCTCCTTCCTTCTTTTTGCCCAATTTTTGCTTTCCCCGATTGATTTGTTAAGACCGGATTTTGTAATTAACTTTATGCAAAATATGCCTTTATATGGAGCTCGCATTAATTGATTAGGATTCCCATGCTTATGTGGTGGGATTTTTTTTTCCCAAAACTTGTCCACGGATAAGCATGACGTCGTCATTAGTAGTGGTGGGGGTCAACATATGAGATGACTTGGCTTACTGGATTTGTGTTGATTCGCCACCTTTTAAATTATATTTGGGAGCAAGGTGGTTGGGAGGGATTGACAAGGATTTCCTGAGGCATTTTCAATCGAATGTTTCTTCGTCTCAAAGTATATTATATAACGTCAATAACTTTTAAGAAAAGAAACAACCTGAACCTGTACCTCTATAACATATTTATTTTAATATTAATTTTTGTCTCACAAAAAAGTTACCAAAATCGATACCCCTAGCATGTTTGTTCAAAAACTAATTTTTCGCCTCAATCCAAACCAATATCTCTTACTCGAATCTTCGGTATATTGGCATTCCATTCCATACATATCTCGTTAAATTGAATACGTGTTAATGTTCACGGCCGGCCATTGCATGACGAATCTATAGTAGGAAATGACGATCTAACATGAAAAAATATATATTCATGTGTGTCAGCACATATGTATTTTAAAAGAGAGTCAATTGAGGCGTGTGTATTGGTTTTGGATTTTTTCCCAAGATAATAGTTAGTTTAGGTTAAAATATATGATGAGACATTATTTTGGAATTTTATGTGAGATGAAATTACTTCAGGGGAAAATGTGTTATTGCATTGATGAGATGGGTTCAATAAAAGATGACACCATTATTATTATAGCCTTATCTTGTCTTTCCTCTTCTGTAATGCCCCTCCTCGCATAATTACCACTTTTGTTTTTGTCTTTTCGTCATTGATAATCATTTTCATAATCTCTCTCTCCTTTTCTGTTCACTCAATAAAGCATCAACGTTGCAGTACCAAATGGCGTGGCACATGGCTGGGGACGAGCACACCAAAATGGGCGGGGGTTCCATTTTAGGCCACTTTGAAACATTCTTCGGCTTATTAAATTAAATCAGAGTTTATGGCTTAGATCTGAGTATAATATTTTATTGTGAGTAGTGGGGACCAGACATCATGCGCCCTACTTTCATTTTTTCCTTTCCATGGCCGAATTGAAAATTCAAAATTCAAAATTGAGCATCGCAGTCGGTCTTCCGTCTCGCATTTCACGTTAACTTGACATAAACATCACCCCTATTTTCCACGCTAACTAAAAGACTAACCTATCGATTTGGTGTTGAAACGTTAACTCAATTGACCCTTCCACAAGTACCTCTCCACTATTGTAGAAATCTATGCAAATGTTAGTCAATCGATACTATGTCAATGAAATCGTACTTTTCTCACATTTCGATTTGTTAGGTTGCGAAGTCGAAAGCGACCCAACGGCGATGGGTCAAATGGCACTCCGAGGACTAGAACAAGATCATGTCGTTGGTGTAATAGTCGTAACACGATCAGGAAACATGGTAAATAATCGCCGCTCTTGAATAAATAGCCTTACAAAAATTGCCAGACTGTGGTCATGTAGTTGTTGGCTTCACGATCTGAGGGAGAGATTTGAGAAGGGACGGCGACGGCTTACGCACTGTGTGATTTAGCAGGAGCATGAGGGTGAGAAGGGTCAGAGCGCCAGCTTGATGTGCAGTGCCTAGCGAGACAGGCACATACGATAGAAGCGTCGATACCCCTAAAGTAACCTGCAGAGAGAAGCAATACTCAGAATCTGCCTTCATAGGACGACGAAGACCCGCTCTTTCCTGAGAACTTTAACGCTAGAGCAAGGAAACATGAGCCGCGAACCGTTTATACCATTCAAAACTGAAATGAGAGAGAGCCAATAAGTCACCTGAAGAGCAGCCATGCCCATAGTACTTCCAATCAAAGATCGAACTGCTGGATGTATGTCTAGCTTTCTGGTTGACCACCAAAGAGTGCCGATTGCCACCAAAGTAGCGGTTGCAAGAATGCGGTGGTCAAGCTGTATGTCAAGGACGAGGGACGTGGCGATTAAACAGCATGAGCTATAAGAAACTATTCTCAAGTACAAAACTTATGAAGAGAGGACCTCATCGAGCAGAGTTCTTGTGTACATATTTCAGCATTACGAATAGTGCATGTAAGCAACAATGGAACAATTATTACACATGGTAATCATAGTGCAATACATATATGCCTGTACCTTAAGGCAATTGACACGGCCTTATCATGTGTTGGATAACCTAAGAAGTTTTCTGAAAACTGTTAACCTTTTCGAATGTCATTACTAATGACTTCATTAATTTTGAGATGAGTCAGTCTTGCCCAATTTCTATCATGAGTTAAAACATGCCATCTTGGAGGGTTTGCATAGAACAACATAAACCAGTGGGAAAACCCAAATGCACTCCTGCTATTACTTAGAATAAAAATCCGAGACCATCCTATAAACTATTAAATTTAAGGAACTTAACTCAAAAAGTGAAGCTGGTGAAGAAAAAGAGATACCTGCACTAATGATGTGTTCTCAAAGAAATTGCGCATTAGTGGCTTCATTTCGAAAATATCATCAGGGATCCATGTATCCCCCATCTTTGGAAAAGTATTGAATGCATGTCCCTGATGGTTAAACACATAAGGATAATCTTAATCTTATTGATAGCAGAAAAAGAAACCATAAATCATCTATTCGCATGTTATGGAAGATATGTATATAAGTAGACAGAAAATTACGTACAGCATCATTTCCTGCAACGAAGGCTCCTGAGATGGCTGTAACACCAACCAGCAAGCTTACAGGAAGGGCAAGTCTCTTAACTTTTGCTGCCCCACGAACCCAAGCTATTGATTCGGCAGGTGGCTCCGGCATAACAACGGAAAGAGCAGTCCAGAAAAGGCCACAGTATATGGCAAAGGCTGACGTCAGGTGAGCCGCAAGACGATATGGACTTACCCTTGGTTGAGCATATTCAGATGGCGGCTCCTAATTAATATAAAGGAAAGTTCTTAATAGGAATGGCATGCTGAGATACAAATAAACAGAGGAGAGTGTTACCTACTTCTAGACCACTTTTGACCATCCACCAGCCAATTAGACCCTGCCCAGCACCAAGAGCGAAAAGACCTGAGAGTTTCAGCCCAAGGCGTAGAGTGATGTATCCCTTTCGAAGGAAGTACGAAAATGGCAAAGCAAACATGATTCCCAGAGCCCTGCCCCACATCCGATGGGCGTACTCCATCCAGTAGATAAATTTGAAATCTTCAATACTCATCCCTCTGTTTACACTGCAGGAGATTACATAGGCCAAACAATGTCAATATCGTCACTATCCTCAATATCGATATCAGAAAGAATGGACCATATCTAAATTCAATTTAAACCCAAATACCAGCTCTGTTTTATTTATGCTAGAAATAGACAATGAAGTGTTCCAACAACCGAAGAAGAAATGGAAGTGTTACTTCATAGTATAATACAGCAGCCATTCTCTCCCCACATATACGTAAAACTTAAAAAAAAAAACAGCAGTTTACATAGTTAATGATCATAAGCTGTGGGCATTAATAGGAAGAACATCATATAAATTAAGACAGCAAATTAGATGTCCTTTTAAGTAATCCGTCCATGGTGATATCATTATTTGCTTTTGAAACTATTAGATGCAATTCACTCCTATGCTTGACCATACCGTTTAAATTCAGGAGACTGCTTGTATTTCTCAAACTCCAGCAACCAGTCCTCATCAGACTGAGGAGGAAGGCCGCCAGTAAATTTCCAATCAGTCATGGAAAGACCAGAACGAGTCAAGCGCGTGACACCACCTAGTACCACCATACTAAACACCCATGCAGCCGACCCAAAAAGCCAGATCCCAACCCACTTTTGAGCTTGAGGCCCTCCAGTCACGAGCAGCTTCAGCCCCTCCTTGCTCTGCAACGGAACGGATGCAGCAGTGGACACACTCCTCCATAGCGGCAAATGCCTCACCTGTAACAAGAGTCAGGATCTTCCCTTCGTACAGATAGAGAGAATCACTCCCAAAACAAAGAAAAAAACCATCGGATTTCATTCAAGCAAGAACTTTACAAGAGTAGAATAGCTCTAATGAGAAATGCAAGTAAATTCATATATCCCTTTCAATTCCCCTACGCTAGCAAGCATCTAGCTTAACACATGCTCATAGCTCCTTTATAAGCTCACGATTAGCACTGACAAAAGAGCTTCGGTGCAGAATTCAGACACGCCATTCGCCAACATATCACCTCCTCCACGTGACCAGGCGTCATATAGCATGGCAAGATTTATCGGAATCACCATTTCTCTCGACAACAGAAACGATATGCAGAGCAACATCCGCACGATCGCATTCATCGCGAAACTTGCGAGCAACCATCGACGACGACGACAGTCGCGTCCAAAAACCAGAACAAATTTCACGAACTACTCCGACCGGCGAAGCCCCACCCATCCAAAAGCGACGCCTTCCGGAGCGATAGCTCCGACACTTCTCTTCTAATCGGGGAACGAAAGGGGAGGCAAAAAAATCGAATTCGAAATGCGGAGCTCTGATTCAAACCTTGGCGGGGAGCGAGCCGAACGCTCGGACCGAGGTCCTCCCGGCGGTCGAGGCGAACAGCCTGTACGGAGGGTGATCGGCCGGAGGCCTGGGCGGCGCCGCGGCGTCTCGGCAGAAGCCGCCGTGCACGGCTCGGTTCCGCTTCAGGAACGACGAGATCGCTCGGCCGCTCCTGAACATGGCTCCTCTCTCCTCTCTGCCTCTCTCAGGCAGCCTCCTCGGTCGTGGCTATGGAGGGTTTAGGGAGGGGATTTCGCATCGGCCGACGAGTCAATCAGCGGCGACGTCGCCTGAGCCCACTGTTTTTTCAATCTCTTGTTACGGAAATGCCCCTGGGTTATCGGGAACGGGCCGGCCCAAAAAGCCCAAGAGGAGAAATTGGGCCGGTGCAATTGGGCGCCGGCCAGACCCGGCAATAACGACGTTGTGATCCGATCCGGCAAGAAAGAAACGTATCTTTTCTTCCTTCAGTGCTGAGGATTTTGAATTTGAACGAGTCGTGCATTGTTATCCTTAACAATTAGATTAGTTGGTTCGGTTCTTATACTACGAAGGATAAAAATGAAGCGCTTCAAGGAGGGGAGTCATCCTCATGCTCATCTGTTATGTGATCCTCTTCAAAGATTTTGCTTATGTTTGATAGTTGGCCCTATGTTCTCAATTTTTATAGATCTCATAACGAGTAAAGAATCAGAGAACTAGCTTCGCAGTCAGAACGAAGCTTGATCAGAAATACTATTGGACAGCACTAGAATCGTAAGGTGCGTTTGATAACATTTCTATTCCTATGAATGATTATTATTCCCAATAACGATTTTTGTTGAGAAATAGTTTTTCTTTTTTCATTCCTATTTGTTGAACGAGTTTCAAAGCATTTGAACATGTGCATAAAATTTATATTCCCAAAATAGAAAAAGAACATGAATGCATTTAATACAAACCTCAAAATTTTTTGAGACGTAGAGATTTTTTTTAGTTTTTAAATAATTTTCTAAGATTTTTCTAATTTTTTTTTAAATTTTTTTCTTTTTATCTTTTCTTTGTCTCCTTCCTTCTTCCTCCTCATCTTAGCTTGGCTAGCGACCTCGTCGAGGCCTAACAACCAACCAGAGATGAGGTCTGGCGACTGACTAGAGAAGGAAGAAGAAAAAAAAGGAAAAAAGAAAATGACATGTTTCAAAAATTGTTTCCAGAACAAAGAAATAAGTTTATTCTACTTCTTGATTCTATTATAAACATATTCCCTAACCACTGATATATTCCAAGGAATAAAAAAAATTAGTTAACGTTATCACATAGATATTTATTTCGAGGAACTAAAGAATAGAAACATTACCAAATAGGACCTTAATCGAAAGAGCGAGCTAACTCATGACTGATGAAAAGTAATCGTAACATGATGATAAGTCGAAAGTGGTGGTGATTGGGGATGAAGCGTCCAAGGAATTAGAGAAATCTAGCAACTTGAAACTCAAAATATAAGCTACAGGTTACCTCTGTAACGAGGGGGCTTACATTGGATCATTGGGTTTTGGCTATAGAGGTAATTTCACCAAAATAGAGGTTTTTCCAACCAACGAGTGTTCTCTATGCTTGTTCTCCAGCAAGACAAGCTACCAGATTGTGTTTCTTATTTTAACATGCTAATACAAACACATCTTGCTCCCTTCAATTTGCATATGTATATTTATCTTCCACAAAAAGAGGGAATACCATCTAGTTGCTTTACATCCAAGAGGTCTCGAGGTCTGAATGAAATTTGGATGAAGCCTTCTAAGGACTTGTTTGAATCCGAAACTCAAACCATACAAGAGTCAAAAATTAAGAACTCAAAAGCCTCACTCTCTATTCTCATTCTTAAAAGCAACTGCCACATAGCTCCTCGGAAGCATTCAAGCCCGATTGAAGAATGTTGCGTAGTTTGACCAAGCATGTAAGACTTGAGACACCACAGAGAGAGCCCGTGTGTAGGGAAACATGAGACTAAGGGTGTGTTTGATAACTATTTAATTCTTAGGAGTAATTTCTTATCAGAAATGATTTTTCTTTTATTCTCGTTTCTTTAACAATTTCTAAGCATTTAAAGGTGTTTGGTAACCACCCAAAATATCTATTCTTAGAATAGAATTGCATTTGACACCGTCTTCAAAATTTCTAATACAAACCATTTTTTTTTAAATTTTTTAATAATTTTATTAGTTTTTCTTCTTTTCTTTTTTTCTTTTATTTCTCTTCTTCTTTAAACTTTGGCCGCCGATAGCCTCGAGATGATCTATGACTAGCCAGATGAGGGTCGGTGACCTCGCTGAAGCATCGCCAACCCTCGATGAGGCTCGATTGAGCCTTGGTTGGGCAAGCTCGGTCTCACCAAATCCGGGTGAGGTCGAGCCTCCCCTAGCTAGGTGAGGCTTGATAGTGGCTGGGCGAGCCTCTGACAAGCTCACCGAACCTCGCCCTGGTCTAATGAGCCTCCAGCGAGCTTGCCAAACATCGGCCAACCTATTGTCAGTGATCGGCAATGGTGGACGACGGTGGCCAATGACGGCGGTGGTGGTGGAAGAAGAAGAGAGAAGGAAGAAAGAAAAAAGAAAAATAAATTGGGGTTGGCTTGATTCTAGAATTGTTCCCGGGAATAAAAAAGATTTTTTTTTTAACTCATTGATTCTATTCCAAATCTACTCTCGAAAACAAATTTGTTGCCAAGAAAAAAAAACTTTACCAAACGGATTTTTGTTCCAAATCTATTTCTAGAAATAAGAGAATATAATCAATTACTATTTGACAAATTACCAAACGCGCCCCAAATTTGCAATTTGGTCTACTCGATCTCCATGGACTCGGACCCGAGCTAGAGTATCGAGGTTTCAGGCCCAGCCTTGACAGACTAGAGCTCAAGTAGTTGGGGACCTTGGAAACCGCACTTGTTTTCTCAGTTACCTATACCCAAGTCATTGAAGCCCCAAAAATGCATGTCTATTTTGGGGAAAAAGGGTAAATTTTTCTTACCAAATGGTGGATTATACTTTCAAGGTCTTTCTCAGATTTCTGCCAAACACTGAAAAGTATAGTCAATTTTTCTTGGAAAATGGCCGTGAAATAAACAAAACCTACCATGGAAATTGTGAAAAAAAAACAAACAGTTTTTTTTTCTCTATACATTTTAAATATGGTAGGAACCCCTTCTCCACAATAATATATTGTCCCTCTTCTTTATTGGGAATCAACCCCTTAGTTATAATAATGGATTTAATTTAACATTTAGTTCGTGGATGTGGGCAGACACTTTGCAATTTTAACTTTATTAATTGAGTCGTTACTTTGATGAGGTTAGTCGATTTAGATTGTATTTATTTATCAAGTTTCTCATTTGGAAAAGAAAGAATTGCCCCTTCAATTGAGTTACAAAAGGGCAGATGAATATCACGTAAACAGCATTACAATTATATGTGGGCGTACGCGTACTCGATTTGAGTAATTTATGCTACCAAGAATACTTTTCCAATAACTAATGTGAATTATAAAAAAAAAATGCCCTTTATCACCATTTATTTTGCGAAAAATGTATCATTTCTGAAAAATATTTTTTAGAAAATCACCGTCTAAGAGAATAACGAAATTTTTTGATATTTGGCTGACACCTGAAAAAGACCTGAAAATATTTTTTATCATTTGATAAGGAAAATATGATGAAAAAATTATTTAAAAATAGTATTTTTAATTTTTTTTTAACTTTTATATATTATTTTTTCTTTTTCCTTTTCCTTTTTTTTTCTCTTTTTTTTTTCTCTTTTTTTTTCCCTTTTTCTTTTTCCTTCCGCAATACTTACCCAAATTTGGGAAACCCTCATTAAGTCATGGGCATATTTCAGCCAACCTTGCCCAAGAATCTCTGGCAAAATCCTCTCTCAATCCAAGTGTGTGCGCCTTAATGATTAGAGGGTCCGACTCGCGCTCTCTTTTTTTAAAACTTTCTCTATTTACCTTTTTATCTTCACTTTTGATCTTCCTTTTATTCTTTTAGTCCGCGTCAACAACTATTTGAGGTGACAGCACATATGTAATTGTCACGGGTCGATAGTTTCCTTGGCCACGGATTAACCCATGCGGTGCCTGGCGAACGGAATTCATCAGGCTAGCCTTCCTTCTATAATTATTCCAATGAACAAGACGGCGAATAATTCTTTTTATACGAAATCGTACCACGTCCAACTTGGTTCAAGCATCTGATCCATCGAGCAAGACAGCAGTCCTCTTTAGGCTCAACAACTGGTTTCGGCCTGCCATGACCTCATCAGGAGAGCGGCATTAGCTCCCAACTAGTTTGTGCACATGAGGCCTACCCTACCTTCAGAGCTCCTAAGTAATATTATCTTTCTATTTTAGAACTTCTAGCACCAACCATCCTGACGCCACTCCCATAGATCAGTTGTGTTCATCCTCTCTGCGCTCTCTCTCTTCACCCGATAACCCCAAACTTCACTCCTAAGGGTTCACAGGTACGGGAGAATCACAGACCATGTCATAACGCTAATACAAGCTACCATGCAAGCACTTGACAAGCACCGCTGCATCAGCATTTCCGTCCAAACATCCAATGGAACTATTAACATTGAACAAATCAACAAAATTCAAAGACCCAATTGCACAAAAAATTAAAAGAAGTCTAAATAAGTAATATTGCACAATTCGAAAATGTTCAGGGTTCCTTGTGCCGTTATTCCTTCTTTTTATTTATGTAATCTTGATTGGCTAATGTGTCACACTTGTCACCCTAAGCACCTGGTACGAACACAACAGCAAGACCAAGCATCTATTGTTGGTTTCATAATTATCTGTTGGTAAACACTTGCTACGAACTAGGGGTGTGCAAAAGAACCGAGACCCGCCCGGACCACCTGGAACCGGACCGGAACTGCCCGAAACCAGTGGTTCTCGAGGGAACCGGTCCGGTTCCTGGTTCTAATTTATGGGAACCGGTGGGTACCGGTCCGGTTCCCGGTTCTATGGGCGGATCCACTCATTCGGACCAGACCGATTATAATATAATAATATATTAATTTTTAATATTAAAATAAATTTCGAAATTACTAATTAGCAAACCTAAATTTTAGGACTCCATCTCCTTTCAAGGTTTCTATGTTTTTTAAGAATTTAGTAAAGTGTGTAAGTTGTCTTTTAGCAACTCAACAAATAGCTCCTTCAAAGGATACTTCCATGACTCACATAGGACACTGTGTTCAAGAATATGTGGAGTATCAGTGGAATTGTTTCTACAGAAAGAATTCAGTAAAGCAAATGTTGTAAAAGATTGAGTACTATTAGGGGATAAAGGAAAAGACAATCTACATATGACAATCATCCAGAACTTTGAACTTAAAGAATATTTTAGATTTCAACTGAAATAATTCAAAAAAAAAAAACATATTTCTCTTCTTTGGTAGTGTTTTGCAATAAAATAAAGAAAAATTGTACTCTTAATTAAGTCGGTTCGATTTAAAGAAATATATTACTCGAAATGAAGAGTATTCACGTCAGGATTTGGAAAACGATATTATTATTGATGAGATCGTTTCCATGGATCTACCTAGGAATCGGACCAGACCAACAGTCCGGTTCTCAGGTGGATCCATGCAACTAACGGGTGGTTCTCGGTTCCAATTTTTTGGAACCGATCCTTAGCGAGCGGTTCCTAATTCTAGGCCGAGAACCGCCCACCCGAACCATGCATACCCCTACTACGAACACAACAACAGGGCCAAACATCTAAAATCAAGAATTGCTATTGAGCACGAAATGGCCCTAAACCCAATGGGCCCCAAATTCATAATTAGTCTTCTTTTTTTTGCCATTCCCATTGTCCCTATTGTCTCATTGCCATCACATCCATTAATCTTGAAAGCTCGTTCTTTTATTAAAAATAATCATTTATATCGTTTATAAAAATAAATAAATGAAAAACGTTCTTATCTTCTAAAAAAATATTTAGATATAAATTATTGTTGATATTACAATAAAAAAATTTATTTTAATTAATTATTTTAAGCAACATAAGTGAATTTTTTTAAAAGAATTCAAATCATTCATTGTGAAAAAATATTTGCCCAACTACCAACTACTTAAGAGCTAACTCGCTTGCGTGGAATTGAGTGAAATTATTGAAGAAGATGAATAGAACTTAGACACAAAGGGATTGGTAGTGCAAAGACCTAGACTAACTGTTTGATTTGATTGATTTGTGTGTTTCATCGGACAATAAACTGTGGGTGATATAAGCAAAACCAACGGATTCTACCCACCCACAGCATGTCCCTCTCCCTAATTTTCAATGATCTGTTTTAATTACGTGTGAAAATCCAATTTCTAATGACATTCCACGATGGACCTACTTAAGCACCTTTCGCTCTACTTCATACTAAATTAGCTGACTCATTTTAAGCATATATTTGAAATTTTCGGATCTAACTTCTTCCACACGTCTAAGTTGACAAGACGCATCTAATTGAATTTGTTAGGTGCTTTGCATTTGATCACAATACGTCTCTGCTTTTAAATCTTGAGATGTCTTGCATATAGTCTTATCCTAACCTCAAACTATCAACCGCTGAGATATATTAAGAGGAGCAAGTGATTATTTCCTTTCTAAAGAGGTATCATATTAAGCATGCCTTTGACAGAATTAATGATTAAACAAGGGTTAAGATTTCAAAGATCCAAGACTAGGGACCTCAATTGCGAATAAAAACGTTTTTATTTTTCTTTGCATATCCCAAAAATGGTTGCCTTAGATTTGCTTTTCCAAGTTCTCAATTCATATCTACAATTTGGTGGGCTCCATAAGTTGGGTGGAGAGCAAACAAAAATTGATCATTGACATCGACTGTACCCATTTGAGGACAGTCCATGTACATATACGTGGATTGCACTCTACCCAAATTATGCATTTTTTTTGTCGATTTAATTTATATTATAAGAAAGTTATTCCATCGCATGGACCCATGAATACCCATCGGATAAATTATTTTGCACTGCAAAAGAAAAAGGAATAAAACAAGAAGATGGGTCCAACAGTCTTCTGCTGGTGTCTCCCTTAGAAAATATCTCCTGTATTCAAGGCAGTTGATTGGGGTGATATTATATTTCCCCCTATAACATAATAAATTTAACATAAGTAAGTGGGCACTTAAGTTATTAGACAGATAAGCAATCATTGTCATTCCATGCACCTACATTGGCTCCTAAAATATAATATACATTTCGCCATCCGTTGCGTCTTAATTTTTAGATAAATGGTTATGCATTTGATTTCAAATAGATATCATATTTAAGATACCTCGAGTTTGATTCATTACATTTATTTCACCATTTTTACCAAGTTTTCTCTCATTGGGTGGAATCTATTTCCATAATTTATTTACTAACACACATTGAATTCCCATGTGTACATAAAGTTAACAACCTCATAAAAGTCGCATTGAGGCATAAGATTTATTATGCGCTGCCCTTTAATTGCTTAAATTTTTATAACAAAATTCACTCAACTCTCCATATACTCTGGAGCAAGAATTTTCTCATACAAGAGAGGAAACCTTGAAAAGAAAAATCTCATTGAGGAAAAAAAATTGAAAAAGAGCAATAGGGAATAATGCATTCATTTTAATTAAAGAAGTTAACCATTGAATCTGATAATTACTATGTTGGAATATTCATCCGAACGCGACTTACAAATGAAAAGGAGTCAATCGCCATGATTACTCTAGCTAATTTAATAGTCACTATGCTCATCATGATTATTCAATCCAACCATGGACAACTTTGTGGGGGAGCAAATCTCCCATTTCCTAGTCAAATAAAAAAAAATGGTGTAGGGGAAAAAAGCAGTCTCATAATGATATAATAATAGAAAACAATTTTACTTCTTTGTTATTACATGATGAAAAAGAACTCAAAAGCGTCACTCGCTTAGCACTGAAATTAGGGATAATTATCCCAAAAATCTTAAACCTATTATACTAAGTCAATTCAATCCTAAACATTTCGATTATAATAATTTAGTCCTAAATGTTTTCACATAAATCTTTCTTTGTGGCGATTTAATCATAGACCTTTTGGAAATTTGTCAATCTAATCCTAAAAAATTTAAGACTAAATTGATACAATGAAAATGTTTAGGACTAAATTAGTAAATCGTCAAAAAATTTAGTTTTAAATTTACGTAATTAAAAAAATTAAAATTGAATTGATATCTATATAATAAATTTATGAGTTTTGAAATAACTTTCTCGCCAAATGGGATTTGCTCAAGCAGAAGTCTTCTAGAAGCCATTCCACGTGGCGATCTTCCTCCACACATGAAGCTCATCAACTTCATCCTAAGAATCTGACCAAAAAAAACTTCATCCTAAGAAAAAGACATAAAAGACAGCATTAATTTCGGACAGCCGTAGGGGCTTCTAGATGCCTTGGAAACATGGATAGAGCGCCTAGTGTACGACTCGAGCGGATTGAATATCCAAATCCGTTCACCGTATTTCGTATGGTCTTTCTTGTCGTATTGGTGCGCTCGAGACATATACACCATTTATAAAAAAATTAATATGAAATATATAAATTAATATTATAATTTATCATTTTATGGGATTGGTCTAATATAGGGAGCTACAAAAAAATTTAATTAATATAATATGAGATTTACTAGTGCGAGCCGAATTGAGTCCGGCTTATAATGAGAGGACTCGATTGACAATTTTATTAATAGTACTCAAATCTCTCATTTAACTCTAATACATAAATAACCTTACATAAGGAGCATTTATTGAATGTTATGGGTGAGGGACGGTTTCATTGAGCCAATAATACAAAAGGTAATAAAGGAAAAGTTTTTGAGTTTAGATCTTCATTATTTCGTATTAAGAATGATAGATTCAAAATCAAGTATGTAAAATTCTCTACTTGATTATATGTGTTCTTATTTCTAGCTATGAAGATCTTAGGATGTGCTTTTGCTACTTAACTCATTGCATTATAAACACTCTCATTGATCTTCCATTGACTACAATGATTTTAAGAACATTAGGTTTACATGAGTTAGCACTACACATCTTCTCTAAATTTTTCTAGACCTTGCACTATGCACACTGTCACATTGAAACTATTCTAGACAATTACGTGCCCAAGAGTTTACAAATGGTCAAAATTTTGTTTTGAGGAGCTTGGTTGGTCTTGCGCAGAAGAAAGCACGATGAAAGCCCATAGCTTGTGCTGATGAACATAATTATATTGGAGAGAGCTCATTCTATACTCTTCAATGTCGGGTTAAATGAAGATTTTCCAACTCAAGCAGCGAACGCCACTTGCTGGTTAGTGAATAGATCACTTTCACCAACAATTGATTACAAAACTCCCGAGGAAACACAATTAGGTAAGCTTGCTTATTACACCTAACTAAGAGTATTCGATTGTCCCTTGTGCTAGTGAGAGTAATGACACGTTGGAAATGGGGGTAAGGAAATGTATGTTCCTAGGGTACGCACATGGAGGGAAGGAACATAGGTTTGTGGTTAATTGATTCATTTGGGTTTATATTTAGCGGAGAGGCTACCTTTAACGAATTTGCTCATTTTCAACGTTGATTTTTGTGGTAATTTTTTTTTGCTTGCATCGGACTTGAATAGTAAGATTAATTAGTTTCCGTTTAATTTCACAACAATAACAATGGAAGTAATGAAATTAACTAACGAAATTAACCATTGCCATCAAGCTAGGTGCATAAAATCAATCCTTATTTTTTTTCTCTTTAATTTAAGTAGATTTTGCTGCAACATGGTATTGTCAAGGGAACTTTCCATCCTTTCACATTGTAATTATGCAATCTACTTCAGTGATAAAGTATATCCGGATTAGCGTGTTCATAGGGAAAAAAAGGGGGAATTTTTTTTTTTTATCTAAATGGAGCATCTATAGCTTAATAAGAGTTATAACAGTATTTGAATTATTTGACCTTTTGTCAGTTAAAAACTTCAGAAAAGTCAAGTGTTATTATCCCGAAACTTCTTTCCATCAATTTCTTTTTTCTATTTCAATAATCAGAAATAAGTGTAATTGGATAAATACAACTCTCGAAATTTCACTAGAGGACAACTCGTAAATGAAAAAGAGTCAATCACGGCCACTACTAACTCTCTTGGTGGATATACATGAGCATGCTAGCTAATTCAATTGTCAAGAACATCTTGATTGTCAAAGCCCACCAAAGACGTATCATTGAATTTTATGGGGGGAAGATTCCCCATTTCAATGATTTCATAGTCTATAAAGCACATAAAAGCAGGGAGCAGAAAAGAAAAAAAGGGCCATTGACGCCATCCTGATAGTGATCTACTAATAGAAAGCAAATTTTCTTTTTCATCGCTCCCTCAACACTGCTATGGTTTGTGAATTGGATGGGTTGTCCTTTTGTGAAGGCAGAAGATGGAATCCAATGAGAAGGAAGTCTTCTAGAAACCTTTCCACGCGGCAAATTCTCTACGCATGAAGCTAGAGACATTAACGTCCTCATAAATTTTTTTAAAAAATGACATAGTAGATAAGGTTAACTTCCTCTCGCTGTCCATTCGGGCAGCAGTGGGGGCTTCTAGATAGATACCTTGGAACATAAGGTCCCCACAGCTGTACGGAGTTGTAAAAATTGTGTTAGAAAGGGCTCGCTCTTTACTCTCCAGTGATGGGTTAGGTGAAGATTTTTGAGTCAAGGTAGAGAAATGGCGCTCGTCGATTATTGAATAGATCACTATCGTGGCAATTTGGAAAACTCCTAAAGAAACACGATCAGTGAAATCTGCTGGTTATGTCAAACTTGGAGTGTTTGGTCCACTTGCTTTTGTTCTTGTGAGTGGTAACCCATCGGAGACGGAGTTAAGAAAATGCATGCTCCTAAGCTATGCATAAAGAATAAAAGGTTACAGATTGTGATGCACTTGAAAAGATTCTCTCGAGTTTATGTTCAATAAAGAGATTACCTTTCATGAATTTGTTCTGTTTCGGATTTGAAGTAGGGGATTGATTGCAGAGAAATATTTGTCGGTATTCAAAAATAGGTGAAACAATGGGAATAATGCATTCATTTTAATTAATGAAATTAGCCATTGCCATCAAGCTAGGTGCCTAAACCAATCCTTAATTTGTTCATTTAAGTGGATTTTGATGCAATATGGTATTATCTAGTGGATAGAACGATTTATCATTTCCTATTGCAATTCCAAGTCCGGTTTGATGACAAAATAAAGTATCACCGAATTAGCTTGTCAAAAATGGAGTAAAATTCTTATCCAAATAAAGCATCTACAGCTCAACTAGAGTTATCATGGTAATAGAACGATTTGATTTTTTTTCTTTGATTAAAAACTTCAAATGAGCCACATGTAATCGGTCCGAAATATCTTTTCATCAAATTTGTCCCTTTCTTATCAAAAGTATACGTAATCCGATGATTGTTACTTTGGAAAATTCACGGGAGCCTGGCTCGTTGACCGCAATACTTTACTCTAAGTGGATATATTTGATAATGCTATCTAAATCCAATTGTCAATAAACATTATAGTTTTTAAAGAGAGAGTGGCACCCAATGGCTCCACCCTCGTTTGGGAAGCCGAAATCGGAATCTAGGGAAAGAGGAAGTCTTCTAGAACCCTTTGGCTTCCCCTCAATTAAATTATTACCTTTTACCAAAAAAAAAAAGAAGAAGTCTTCTAGAACCCTTCCCACGTGAAAATCTCTGTCCCCATGAGGCTACTCATAAATACAAAGAATGACGTGAGCACAACATTAACTTTCATGTCACCGGCATGTTCCACGCCTAATGCCGAAGTTAAGCAGATCGAACGCCCAATAAGCCCTTTGCAATATAATCACTATGATTTATCAAAGGACGTCACGGGATGACATGACATATTTAATTAAGTTTAAGTACAAACATTTACTCATATAATCATATAAATGATTGAATTGAGCCTGTGTCGGATCATTTTTAAATATATCTAAACATATCATTCTCAACACGAGGCAAAATTAACCAACTTATAATATGAAGATGTTGCTAATATGGCTGAAATATAATTGCTATTTTGTAGCATAATGAAGCGGTAATACCTTTTTGTTTGATTTAAGTGATGTAATACCTATTACATTGTTATTACACAAGTATTTATTCATAATATAATAATTTAGCTATGAAAATAAAATAAAAAAATTAAGGACATAGCATATGATTATATGAAAATAAATTCTATATTTAGTACTTGTTACTTTGATAGCCATACATACATATATGTACATCATCAAAATGTTTAAATTTAACATATAAAAAATTTTGTCTATCTATTAATAATTAATTTATGATTATGGTACGATACGTTATTATAAAAAAGGAAATATCATGTATCATATAATTAATAGTATGGTTGAAATAATAAGTACGTCCAAAATTTAGAGATCTGTGCCTAGCAGGGAGCCACTAATATTACTCTAATTATAGTTTTTGACATGATAAATAATTGAGTATAACTAGGTTAATCATTACACTGTATTTACCTATTATCTAACTTTTCACTACCCGAATAATATGCGATTAAAGCTAAGATAAGCACAATTGACGTGACCGTTACATAAGTACTATATATAAATTTATTTATAATTGATGTATTTCGATTATAGCTAATAATCCAGCATTGATAAAGCGAGTGAGGCAAAAAAAGAAGAAGAAGAAGAAGAAGAAGATAATCCAGCATTCCAGCATTATATAAGGCTAGGACGACAGGTGGGTGGTCACTATCTCACGTCTCTACCGTTGATTTCCCAAGGACGGGCTTTGGACTGGGGTCTCTGGAACCGAGGAGATGGCGACGCGTGTAGCTCCCGCGGGAGGTGCGTGCGTGCCTCGCATGTCTTCTAGAAGCTTTGGCACGTGCGAGGCTTTGCGTTCCTAAGTTTTCGTGGGATGCAGGGTCAACTCAACGGGTCACTCAGCCGGACCTTTTTGGTTGCCTGGCCTGCTAAGTTAGGCTGCTTCCACTAATTATTACTGTTCACGTCGTTTTTTAATCTAGTATCGAATCATGCAAGAGATGCAAAAATTCAGTTTAAGACGGAATTTAATAAGATAGAATCTTGGAAAACGATGTGTTGAATTTCTTAATTATTTAATACCCGACCCACTTATTATATTCACTAAAAACTTGCCAAATAGGTTTGTCAAGTTGAAATTGTAAATAATGATTTATATTTTGCTAATTATGTTGCTGACAAATGTTCAATCTTATTTATTGTGCAATTGCTAAATCAGAACACGAGCATTCAAAAGATACTTCCATTTTTCATTGTAATATCGACGGCTTAGCTAAGTCTTTGTTTATTTATTTATTTATTCTCAACTAATGGACATTTTTGTCCTCTTGTTCTGTTTTTTCCTAATCCTCGAATCCAATCTGTTTCTTATTTTCGGCAATTCGCTTGAGGTGCAAGTGTCAAATATGCCTTTAGTAAGTGCTCGATGCAAAGTCACCCAATGAAAACTCCATTACTAAAATATCTTTGTTTATTCTCAGCTAAAGTCTTTGTTTCTTTATTTATTTATTATGGACATTTTTGTCCTCTTGTTCTGTCTTTTACTAATCCTCGAATCCAAGCCGTCTCTTATTTTCGGCAATTCGCTTGAGGTGCAAGTGTCAAATATGCCTTAGTAAGTGCTCGATGCAAAGTCACCCAATGAAAACTCCATTACTAAAATATCTTGGAAAAAACACTAACGAAAGATATATCTGATTTCTATATATGTTTTAAAAAAACTTTAAATTTAAATTAATTCTAAATATTCCAATTGATTTGATTGAGCTCCAACCTTAGTTGAAATATGCCAATAAATCTTATAATTTATTTTGTGAGAAAAGCACAATTTAAAAATGCCATGTAGTTAAATTTGAGTACCTTGTGGACTATATGTATTGATCGTCGAGAGGATTTGATTGCACTTATTTGAAAAAAGTATAAAATTCAATCAAATCAATTGAAAGGGCTAATTCAAACAAAAAAAAAATTGAAAGGATTAGGATTTATTTGCAGGACGTGCTTAAAATTAATGACTAAACGGATTATCAATCATGCACAAGTTATTTATCTCATAAATGAGTTGTGCTTTGATCGACCTACTAATAGCATAACCTTGAGTTGACACAACATTGGCAAGTTGCCACCCTATTGCTCTAATATAAGCATAACCATGTCATGCAAAAGGATCTTGTCAAAGAGTGCTTGGATGATGCTTTTTAAGCTATTAATCAAGGGTTTGTGCTAGGATTTTATTGAGAAATACTCAGAGCATTATTCAAGTGATCAAATGAGGAAATGGAGGCAAATTTCAATTTTAACATCGATTGTGGTCGTGATATGCACGATTAATGTCCTTGGAAAATCGAATAATTCCTATGGTTGGGTGGTAGTCGGGGCCGCTACCTAATAAGAGTCGATCGAAATAAAGTCTTTGTCATTTTGAGTTTCTTAACGTTATCCTTTTGAGCTGGGCGACGAAATTAAAAAGGCTATTTTTGTTGGTGGAAAATCCAACACATTATTCAATGACACCCTTTTCCATTCCAATTCCCACCGAAGCCACAGCTCACAGAATCATTCCAGTCACCGGCTCTCATAATGCACGTCGGTCCATAAAAATAAATAATAAAAAAAGAAGAAGAAAGAGAGCAAACACGAAGGAGTTAATTCGAAAGAAAAAAAAAACGTCTACATCACATCTACGCTGATTTGATTTTTGTATCACAAAAATTATAAAACAGGACACCCTTTCTACATGTACGAATACCAATCTTCCCGTTGCCTAAAAATCCCAAATCCATATACTCGCGCTAAATTTATATTTAAACTAATTTATTTATTACAAGACATTCCAAATCATTAAAATATTAGATTGTGAGAAATCACAATCTAATATTTTAATGATTTGGAATGTCTTGTAATATCTGCTAAAATGCACTGAATTTTGGCCAAAGAGCTTCCTCAAGTTCCGAGAGTCGAACAAAATTCTTAGTCTTTTGTAAATACGAAATCTAATTTGGGTTAACCGTGCAATACAAAGAACCTTTTTCTCCCTAATATTTAACATTTAGTAACCGATGAATAAAATAAAAATATTGCACTCATCAAATAAAAAAGCCGTGAGTAAAATTTAACCAAATGACCATTCATGATTCAATAATTAAATTTATTATATATCTATTTGAAGCTAGAAGAATGATATGGTAAAATTTTGCTCGAAACAATGTGACGGAAAATAATGTTCGATAAGAAAGACAATTTAGTTTGAAGTAGAATGTGATATGATATATTCAGTTTCCCGCAGCACATAAATTAATCTAAAATATATATTTAATATATTGATTTGAAATTTTTCGTAATATAAAAATTAATTTAAGTAGTAGTTACCGCACCAACGTATTAGTCTTATGATACTGACCCGTTAGGGAAAACTCTAAGGACAGATGTTCTAGAAGCTCAGATAAAACCGCGCCGCCACGTCATTGCCCGCGAACCCCCCACCCCGCCCCAAACAACAGGCTCCACACACGGATTTTTCGACCCAGCGAAATCCCAGATTTACCCTCCGGATCGAAATTCTTCCGTTCTTATAAAATGCCCTCACTTTTTCTCTCTCCCTCCCATCCACACCCGCGACTTTTCCCAGCATCCCCATTTTGCACCCCGACTCTCCCCCAATTTTCAAATGTCCCTAACCCTAACCCCTCCTCCTCCGTCCCTCGCCTCCCATCGCCGCCGTTGCTCCGCCGCCGGAGCTCCTCCCTCCTCCTCCGCCGCCGGGCCTCCGAGGTCGCGGCTCCGCGTCCGCTGCCTCGCCACCTGCCACGCGCCCCCGTCGCCCGCCGCGGCGCCGTCGATCGCCGGGCTCGAGCCGCGGCGGCGGGAGAGGCTGAGCCTGTACGAGATCCTGCGGGTGCGGGAGGACGCGTCGGGCAGGGAGATCAAGGCCGCGTACCGGGCCCTGGCGAAGGCGTACCACCCGGACGCCGCGGGGGAGACCGACGGCCGGGACTTCATCCAGATCCACAGCGCGTACGAGACTCTCTCCGACCCGGCGGCGAGGGCCGTGTACGACCTTTCGCTCGGGAGCGGCCGGCGGCGGCGGCAGCAGCAGCAGCGCGCGGGCTGGACCGGGTTCTGCTCGACCCGGCGGTGGGAGACGGACCAGTGCTGGTGAGGCGCATTCCGCGGCACAGGACTCGCACGTGCCAGCGAAACCGAAGGAAGAAAAACGAGAAGATTTCTGCATTTTTCCAATTTCGTCTTCTTCTTCTTCTTCTTCTTCTGAGCAATGTTCCAGAATTAGAAATGTAAAAAAAAAAAAAATGTATATAATTAAATCTTCGAGTCATGGATTTTTTTTTTTCTGACAGAAGAGACTAGTTTTTTTTTTTTTTTTTTTTTGCATTTTTGTTAGTTTGTAGAGATGGAAATGAAATAGAAAAATAGTAAATTGTCAAGTCATTTCTTTTTATCCTGTCTAATGTTTTTTATTATTATTTATATCATTTGGTCGGCCTGTCGGTAATTTTCGTACGATTAAAAATTACTTTTCTTTTAACACAATCGACACGTGTCGCTCGGTACTCCTGGGCTTTTCCGACGATATATACACGAATTTGGCAAGCACGTGGCGGTCGTTAGACACCGGAAGATCAGTCACGTGCCCGGCCAACGGAGGACATTAGTCCGGTCGAATCGCGCCAGCCGTGACGACATGGAAGATCGGTGAAGAATGACTTAAAGGAAAAGCGTAATTGATATGTTTCCACTGACTAAATGAGGTTACTCAGAGTTATGTCCAAGGCCCACTTGTCGCCTCTTTTCGGGGGGGGGGGATCTTTTTATTAGTCGCATGGGTCTTGTTCATAAATATCTCCCCGACACTGGCCTAAATATATTTAACAAAGAAGGGTTAATATAATTAAAAAATTTATTAAAAACCTTAAATTATGTCCATTATAATATAAATACTTCAATTTTTATTGTGTCATTTAAAAATCCAAATTTACTTATTGCGATTTTTTTGTATGGTAAAAAATCTGGAATCAGCCAGACAATATACACTTGATGGAACGATATCTCTGATTCTCTGTTAGAGAAATGGATGTTTTCCCCTTGGCTTTCGGTCCTTTTCCCTGTGTACTTCAATTAGGGCAAACTAACTTTACGCGATGTCACAATTCGATTAGAGCTAGCTCGACCAGCCTAGACCAGCCCATCCTAACATTTCTTTTCTTTGCTGATTCATTCATCCGCTTTTTTGGATGTTTTTAGAAAGCCAAAAGTATAAACCAGCTGGCACCTCCTCTTGTAAAAAAATTCTCGCAGACTCCTAAACTCTACCAAAAAACTTCTCCACCACCATTTCAGCCCCTTTTATCAGCCTCAAACGCCCGCTGCCTAATAGAGAGTATGTGAAGTTTTGGGTTTTTTTTCGTGACACGGCAGCTAAGTTTAGAATTTTTTGTGATGTGTTGTAGTGAACATAATTTATGGTTCTTACTTTTTGGTGGTAAGATATACTAATTTCTAAAAAGATATATTAATTTCTAAAGTACCAATTACACATAAAGCGAGAGAAACAGGCAACCCGATTAAGAATTTTCCCTAATTGGGTGTATGGATGACGAACCCCTGGGAGCACTCCTTGACAAAGGGAAGAAAGCATGCAATGGGTCTTAATTGTCGGTCGATTAGGAAACTGGTGCTGAATTACCGCGACAGAGATTTGTTTCGTCAACATTGATGGTCGGACGAAACGTACCGGGCTTTTTGCTCAAGAAAATGGGACTCGGCCAAGATTTGAGTGCGAGAATGCTGGAATTTTACACCATTTAACATCGAGCAAAGACCCACATAGCGACCGAGCGATGTTATTTTAAGGTGAGAAGTCTTCATGTTTTCCCCGGGAGTTGCACGGCGGACGTCAGTCAAAGTGCCGTGCAAATTGAGAAAAAAGAGAAGTCTGGTCCGGATCTTATGGCACATGAATCTGCCATAGTTGCCTTTTGCCCCTCCCCACATCATAACTTGCGGATTACTTCACTCCAATAATAGCAAAATCAAAATATCCGACTGTTTTAAGTAAAACTGTTTTCGAAAATTTATTTTCAAAATTTCCGTGTTTTTTTTTTTTTTTGGTCGGTCATACTTTAATCCTACGCTAACAAACACTCTCAGACTTTTGCTCTACCTCCTTGCAGGGCGTGGGAGTCGAAACCCACTCTTGAAATGAAATCGTCCCCATTCCAATTCCCCCGAGAAGATGGGGATTTGAACCCCCCACCTCCCCATTCCAAGTTTTTTTTTTTTTGTCAGTCCTACTCTAATCCTACTCTAACACTCACTCTCAGACTTTTGCCATGCCTCCTTATAGGGCGTGGGAGTCGAAACCCACTCCTGAAATCGTCCCCACCCCACTCCCCCCTAAGAAGGTAGAGATTTGAACCCCCAACCTCCCCCTTCCAAGTTGAAAGGGTGGGCACAGGGACGAACCCCAGTTGCAGAATTGGGAGTAATTGAGGACGCCCTTGTATGTAACCTCATGAAATGCTTGTTGTTGCTACTAGCCGGCCGCTTACCCATCGCTGCCGCTCGCCATCCGTCGCCGTTAGTTGTTGCCACCCCTCAATGTCGTTGACCACCACTGTCGTTGGCGGCCGGATGACAAGAAATAATTGATTTGTATAAAATATTTTTCATAAACTGAAAACAACAAGATTAAATTTGAAAAAATAGACTTCCCCTTGAATTACTTTCTTCAAATCATTAAATAAATGAAAACTGACCATTTTCCTTAAAAACGATTTCCATGAAAGACATTTTCCTCAAATTTTCTGGAAAACAAATGCATCTTAAATTTAAAAAGAATATGCAAAGAAACATAAATAATGGGAACGCCCCACGTAACAGATAAATTACCTGCCGAGAGCGAAGAAAAGCTCGTCTGTCGGCTTTAACCGATCTCCAGTGGATCAAAAGCTTCTCTGTAATAGCCTAAACTACCGAGAGAACGGACAAGAGGGAAGGTGAGTGAAGAAGCAAGCATCTGCAAACAATCATGGATTCTTTCTATACTCTTTTTGTGACGTTGGAGTCGAATCCTATCTTCACAATGTCGACAGCTACGGGAACTTTACAGCCCTAGAAAACTCCAAATGAAACTCCCTAAAGATCTGTACAGATTCGACTAAAATTACTATGGGCCTCATTTTGACTTTGCCCTAGTACAACACTTTTCACAGGTGTCATTGTCATTTAGACGTCATCAGCATGGAGTTAATGACATGCATGAGAAGGCGTATACTCGATAGCTCGGGGCTGGCATTGGTTGGCAGAGTACGTTGATGGCCCAGTATTTGGTAAACTTGCTCGAAGATTGGCCGCACATGCACCGCAATTACTGGGTCCGATGGGTTAATGGCACCAGCCACATCGGTCATCCATGCCAGCTTCCGAGGCGTGTCTTTGTTGATGTCGCAGGCCAACTGCTGCAAGAGGGACAGTAGAACTCCCTGGCTTAATGGGAGAGGGGTGATTGTCAATATCCTATGTAGATCAACCTGTCAAAAGGACAAAAAAGGTTAAAGTTCAGCATCTCTCACAGAATCCAATCTATCTGGCATGTCAGCCAACAGCAAATGCAGATGATCTGCCTCACAAAGCCATGAACAAACAAAAGCAAAATTTATCAGGATCGTTTGGAATTTTCATCGTAGTAAAACATATCACTAGTTATAAACAGTCCTTATGCCCCCAGGTTCATTCAAGTTAATCGGCAAGACAAGAAAATCTTGAAATAGATGTGACATTCTACACCACGTTCAACAATGAATACCTGAAAACATAACCAAGATACAATGAACACATCACTTCTTTGCAGGGCCAAGGTGAAAGCTTCCTCATATTTGTGTTCAGACATCAATCGTGACAGTTCTTTGGTTAGATCAAATGGCTTGTCAACCTGTTACAGAAATGACATATCAGTTCTCCACAAAGTACAAAAAGAGAGGAGGAGGAGGAAAAAAAAGGGGTGGGGGGGGTGGTCCAAGCAGGCTCAATAATTCAGATACTTTTGAGTGTTGAATTAAAGTACATTGAAACTGGGCATTCAAGGCACCGGCTACACTGACATTCCATTATGCATGCAATAGATGATTGACAGGACAATTCTTAAAGAAAAGCCACATGCAAGGCAGATGAAGCATATCATATTTTCTTCAAATTGGAGACTCATACTAAAGAGGTTCATGCACAGAAGTACAGAATATGAGGCACAACCACGCACAGTTATGTTCAGCTTATAATGTGGAAAACATTTATGTAATTCCTCCTCGAATGCCAGACAATCTTGAAACTTGCGTAGAAAACACGACACATCTCTATAACGCCAAGCGGCGGCAAGAATTTCATACAAGAAGTTGAACCTTTTCCTGTAGACCACCCAATGGCCCATTGCTAAATTCTGTAACCAACGGGTTTACTGGTGCATTAGCTCCAGCTACAGCGAGAGCTAAAAGCTTCCGTTGAGTTTCAGCCAAATCTCCACTCAAGGTCCGTGTCATTGACGACGCTGAATTAACTGCATCCTGCAAAATCATATGAAAATTAATATTATTCTAGAACATTGGAGAATTCAAAAAATATTTGAAACCAATATAATAAGAAAAGCATTAATATCTCCTCATCTTATGATAAGCAAGAACAGAACAATCATTAGTAAGGCACCAGGGTGTATGAACCGATTGAAAAAAATCAAAGAACACAATCCCATCTAGCATCTGGTATTAAATAACTAAGGACGTGTTTGGTCTTAAGGTTGGATGAAATCAAACATATCACAACTGGTGTTTGGTGGCACACCATTGGTTAGATAAAGTATCCAGACTGTAGGTATGGGATTGTACTTGCCATCCTGAGACAAGAACTTAATTTAAAAGGGAAAAAACTAAAAAGAATGAAGCACGAACAGTTTGCAGCATCAGGAAGTTGCCTAATCTCTCTCTCTCTCTCTTTCTCTGAGCATCAAGATAGTTGCCTAATCTACTCCCTCCTCCCTCCCCACCTCCATCTCCCTCTCTCTCTCTCTCATGGCCAAGAGGACTGAAGTTACACTTGTTCTCCATCAAGATCCAAAACTGCAGGTTGGGGATGGTGTGACCATGACAACAAAGATGATTGCAAAGTTATAGACCTTGGGCAGATGATCTCCCAAGATTGGAGTTATTTATTTGATTTTAAAGTTTTTATCCAATTGTATTCTAGTCCCAACCAAATACCCTAAACAATAGGACATTTCTAATTTTACCCTTTTATCCAGTGTTTCCCTGAACAATGACAGTTTATGCGAAATACAGGGAATTCATCATTCAATCCAATTGTATCCCAAATCCGACTGTGTCTCTAGACAAACAAAATCAGCCTGCAGAAAACAAGGTAGCATAATGTCTATTAATTTGTAGGGACAATGAAGCTTTCTTGCCATCTCATACTTTTGAAGCCCATATTCAGCATTTTCTCAAATAAGAAGCAAGAGCTGACTCTGTAAATCAATTAGATACTAAGAATATGAATAAGGCATCAAGGAGATCTGGAACCCCGTTGAGAATTTCTTTCTTGGAGCACTTGGTAAGATTAATGTGCCACCGAGTCCAGGTATAATTTGATCTTTAATGCAGTTTATGAGAAATCAACACCAGATGTTGCTGCAAAATCTTTGGAGATGATCTCACAGGACACTGCTACACCATATGTTGCACTCCTTTAATTAGCTTCACACAATCCCAAAAAGTATACAAGCTTTCAGAAATTTCCAAACACATTTTTTTTCACTCACTTATTATCTGTATCAGTCCTGAATCTGGTTTCAGCCAGATTCCCAATCCCAAACCTTCTGATGATCTTAATAATGTCATTTAGCACAGAAAGTTTGCATATCACAGGCAATGAACTGCCAAGACATGATAACGTTCGAAGTAGTTAAGACGGTAATGATAACCATAGTCAAAGTTGTAAAGCAGATTACACACCCTTAAAGCAAGTGCCAATGGAGAATGAACAGATTCTAAATGCTGCTGAGCTGCAGTAGTGTGTTCGGTGATTCCTTTCTGGAAAGTAGAATCTACTTGCTCAAACATAGCTTTACATGACATCTCAAAAGCAGGGATCACTGAAGCTTCCAAAGTAGACTTTAATGCATCCTGCATGACATTTATCATTTCAAGCAATTATATAGGAATCTCAAGACACATAAATGCAAACTAAAGTGCAAAATGTACGAACATCACAATAAGTAGAAGCAAAAGGAAAAAGAGCATGAAGAAAGGAGTGATATGAGCTAAAGGCCAAAAATTTCTTACAAATAGAAGCTACAAAAAGACCATGCTGATGAAAATGAAAATGGTTTCTCAGAAGCAAAGAGAACAAAAATCAAGCATTCATAAAATGAGCAAGCACAAGTATTCATTTAAGAAAAAGAAGTTGCAAAACTCCTGTGCTTTCAATTAATGCACAAACACACACTAAAGACTCATTCACTTTGGCTAATTAGAGTGCAGTAAAGTTACAATCATCTTCTTTAATAGGCTTAAATCTTGCATACATTAGTGAATTTTCCCTATAAAGACAATTTGGTCAATCTTATACTAACCTGAATAGCTTGCCTGCCAGAAGTTTGGAACTGTGTCACGATTTGTCGGGTGACTGTGGCTTCAAGTTTTGAATTAACTGATTTCTCCAGTTGACTAACAGCTTTATCACCAACTCCTTTCTGGATGATAAGAGATAGAAGAATCAAAATAAGAAATAGATGAATCAAAATAAAGGAGATTTCCCTGCAGAGAGAGAAATAGTATTTAACCTGAAATGAATCTGCAATAGCTGAAGATACTGTCTTCTCAACAGCTGGCATGATGGCACGAACTACAGATTGTTGAACAGTAGTCAATTCCTTTTTCACAATTTTATCCAGAATGGCTGGCATATCCCTGTTCATCAAGTTATTAAGCAAATTTGTTATTTGCTGCATACGGTCCTGCACCAATTTCTCATTTTTGAAACTCTCTTCCTGAAACCGAGCCCAAAAGGCGTCATTATTAGCCTTGACAGTTTTCTCCATGGAACGCCCTAGGGAAGCCTCCAGTCTTCTGCCTTCTTTAGTGATTGGCACATTAACAGTAGCAGTCATCTGCTTCTTCATTTCTTTTTGCATGTTCATCAGCTACAGCAGGATGATCATATCAAAGATTTAAAATTAGTACAATAATCTTCTCCGGGACTTCTCACTACAGAATAAATTAAAAAAAATACTAAAAACAAACCTCACTTTTAACCCAATGACTGCTTATACACCTCTATTTTTGCAAATAACATTCACATACCTCTAAGCAAAACCAACAATGAAAAGACCACATTGCCTCTCCTTGAAAACTCATTTTAAAATCTTGCATGGGGTTTTGTGGTTTTTTTTTTTCAGTTGGTTTTGAGTGTTTTGGGTTGGTGTGATAATTTAGGATTTGGGGAGGGGCATTTATGGAATGAAAATATCACATTTTCATAACTATGGTCACTGGCTATTTGATGTGAATGTGCAAAGTGGTCTCCAAAGGTAAAAATCATATTTTCAAAAGTTGAGGTATGCAAGTGGTCATCTGATGAGAGGTGAGGTATATTTTTGGTAGTTTTCCTTTAATTAACCATTTAAGTATGTCAAGCATCTAAGTGAAAAAAATGCATTCCAAAAGGATCACTTGCTCCTATCCAAAACAATTCACCGTTCAAATCTCATTTTTTCCTCTTTAAAACAGATCAGATTTGGGACCTAACACATTTGACAAACACAAGCTACAAAAAAGCTTCCAAAGTACATAGCTACATTAGCACATATTGACTGGACGTCTATGATGAAAACCAAAGAATGATTACAAAAAACCTCTAATCATCCCAAAAGCAGCGCAAGGTTCAATGGAACACTCAAACATATAGCAAAAAGACTATGTAAACCCTCAGATGCAAGCCAAGATCCTAAAGCAGTGAAAATATCAACGTCAGAAAAGAAATATGGTAAAGAAAAAACAGTACTTTTGCTCACAAGCCTATGAATCTTTCCTAGTCCAATTGGTTTTGCATTTACCTGATTAAGTTTCTCTTGCATTGCCACAATGTGAGGAAAAGCAGCTTCCATTGATGGAAGACTTGAACTTGTGACAGCTTCATTGTAAGAATCTGTTGAATTAGAAGCACTGGGGGATGATGAAGATGGACCTGAAACTTGGGAATTTCTCCCCTTCTGCTTTTTACTTTTCCCATTTGATATTGGGCCTGGCAAGACTGTTGCAGCCATACCTGGCTCCGAAACCTTTTCACATACATATTTTGATAAGTCATGGATTTCTTCCACATCACCAGAAGGGGATTGGCCAGGTGGCTCCATCAATCTACTACCGGCAACTGGATTAGCTTCTGCCAAGCTTTCTGATAAGTCACGGGATTCCCTGGCCACCTCCATTCCAAGATCTGAAATTTGAGAAGTAAAAATTCTCTCTCTACTCTCTGCAACAAAATCCTGAGTTCGTTCCTCACGAGAAAATTCATCTTCCTGTGTAAATCCTGTATCCGCTACAACTTTGATTTCTTCTGGTGTATTACCTGCTTCACTATTAACAACCACATCCTGAGTATTTGCCTCTTCCTCACTCTTGCCACCGAGAAAACTAGTTTCAGAGGATGAAACAGCCCTTAATATTTCAGAGGGAGTAATTAAGTGAGTAGGATGTTTGAACACAACAGGATGGTTAAGCAAACTGGATGCATTATCTTGTACAACTCTCTTTTCATCATTCCTCGACTCATCCTTCGTCAAAGCCGCATCCGACGTCTGTGCAGGGACACTTTCCACTTGCCTATCTACAGAAGAATTCATGACTTGTTCGTTGCCAGTGTGATTACTAAAAGGAAGACCAGAATCAGAACCACCCGAGGGACTTCTAAAACCAGAAAGTTTATGAGACAACCTAGGACTTAAAGGAAGAGGAGGGGCAGCTGCAACGACGTGAATATCAGATTGACTAGTTGAAGGTGCAACATTAATGGTTCGAGAATCTTCATCCAAGGATGTAACTGCTTGTGGAGCAGTCATCTCAACAGAAGCAGAGCTTATCGGAAACCTGATAGCCTCTGTAATGTCAGGGCTGCTTGTTCTCCCGGTTATTTTAGGTGCCGAAGCAGCTGATGGAAATTCAGTAGGTTTTATTTCGGAAGCATCTGCAGCTGTTAGTCCTTCAACATTCATCACATCACAAGACAGATCAGGATCAGACTTCTCTAATCCCACCTTCTCCAAAAGTGGTGGTAGGCACAAATATAAGTCCAAGGCATATTGCTGAATAGCTTGTGTCTGGACACAGTAAACCTGAATTACCTGTTCCCCATATGCTGATACATCACTTACCCCAGTAAAACTCAGAATGGGCATTGTGACAGTAAACTCTGCCAAATAGTCCATGCAAGTACTTGTTGGATTGGGACCATATTCTAAGTGCACAGCATAGATAGCATTCTTCTTAGCATTTGCAAGCAAAAGAAGACCAGCTTGAGGCAATACAAGAACTTGATTGAAGAATGCTTTCTGAACATGCGGTTCAGATGAACTCCTGAGGTCCAACGTCTGCATGCACTTCCATTTTTCATCATCACCTGGCAAAAGCCAACCTTCTTCACTTGCTGAAGCCCAAACCTTGAGTTCACGATTTAATGGACCCTAGAAACAGGTGCAACAAAGTCAAACAAATAAGCCGCAAAATGATCCGCTTACATGCTGTCTGTGATCATAAGTGTCAGCACTCCAACTTGTCTGGGTTGGAAAATTGTAAGGCAACAATCTAAATAATCAACATCCCGGGCAGACATACAATGATACAGGTTACATATCAATAATAATGTCATCCTGAAAACAGATTAGCTTACGAGCCACATGTGGAATCCCAATTGCCGATTGCTGTGTACTGGTGCCGGCAAAGATTTGATGGACAATAACAAACAAATCAAGAAAGGAAAGGTCATTGAGCTTGTACCGCTGTTATAAGTATTATATGGTCTGGCCGATGGGGAGAAGTCACAAAAGCAGCTGAACTAACAGGTTGGCCATCATATGGTCTCAGAACAGCAAGTGGCAATGTTTTACGATCTTCCCAAATCTTTATCTGTCACACAACAAAGGCTTTCAGTCAAAACAAGTTTAAAGGCTAGGGAATATAATTGACTATTATCATCATCATACTTTAGCGATAACCAAAGAATATGGTGACACATTATCACGATCGTAGGCATGCATAAAATTCAGTGTGATGGGGGCCGATGCATAAAACAGGGGAGCAGAGAACAATGTCAAAAGATTCCGCCAAAAGGAAAATTTTAAGGATGATGCATGAAATAGGGAAGCAGAGCACAATATAGTAAGAGGACTCATATAAAAACCACTCCACTTTGGGTAATAAGGCCTAGTTGTTATTGTTGCTATGCATGGACAATGGAAGCAAGGCAGAAAGTAATTAAACTATGTTGGGCACAGCACCATTGGAGAAGTTACTCATTCAACTTCCACCATCACAAGAGCATCTCAAAATGTATAGGTTTAAATCATATGAAAAGAGATTTTAGACCCAAACTAAGGTCTGAATAAATGCTAATGTACTCTCCTTCCTGCACAAGTTGTACGGTCTTCATGACCAGCCACAGTAAATGTAGGGTGCAACTTTGAGGAGCAACCCGAGAATGCACATTTCTTTTTCTATGAAACAAAGCCAGAAATAACTGCCAGGTTGGATGTTATAAAATTTCTACGGAGCTCAAGTACGATATGGTAAAGAGCTCTCCAGCCATTGCTTCCAACAATACTCTGACATGTACGCATGAAATGATTATCAGCTTTGAGCCACATAGTTTGAAGATTACTGAGAAAGATCTAAAAGTAAGACTTCAAAGGTTGATTTTGTGAAGTTAATGGAAAGCAGAACAATGTCCACTATGACATTTTTAATGAATGTTGTAGACTTTATATGTGCCAAAAGCTGCAGGAACTGGAAAGTAAAACCAAATAACCATGATTTTCAATGACACACAGGAAATTCTTCTCAAGGAACCCAATAATTGACCTAGATTGCCATCTCTGCAATAAAGTTTTCAGATGTGCAACGTAACTAGAAAGTGCACCGGTTTTTCTAGGCCCTTAGGGTGACATACTACTACAAACATGACATACAGCATAATAATTCCATTGATCTATTCTATTCAAATAAGACCAACAGGATATTCAAATCTGCAACGTGAGCACATTCACTTAAGCTAGCATTAGCCTTTACCTATCTACAAAAATAAAACGAGATTATGACAATGGAAGTCTTCCAAATGTGTCTATCCATCACTTTAGTCCTAAAACTTGTTGCCATTCTTCTAATTAGTCCTTTCATTAACTCTGTCACCTTTCACTAGACAGAAAAATCAGAGCTGGCCTTTTCTATCATTATCTCTTTATCCAAGTGGCTGTTATGTAAGAGATGGAGCTTGTTAAAGTCTAAAACAGTGTTGTTTTCATTGTTAAAATTAAAAAAATGAACTGATAATAACAAATATTTAAAAATTAAAAAAGGCCAAAGAAGGCGGGTGGGGGGGGGTGTTTGTGTGAAAGAGAAACAACAAAGAGGGCAGCCGCTGGCCCTCGTTGGGGTGATGATGGCAAGGGGCCCCCACCTATTGGTGGCAAGACAGCTGTGGTGTCCATGCGAGGGCACATACCCCGTGGCAAGGTAGGCGACAAAGGCAGGCAGTGGTGCTGTCCCTCTTCTTGCCCCCTCAGCTCAATCTCTATCAGAATTTTCGCCCCTTTTTTTCTAATTTGTCTTTTTGGAAAAAGTGACAGGAGTTAACAAAAGGACAAATATGAAGGACGTCGAAAAGTTCAGGACTTAATTGACACAAAAAAGAGTCCTTGGACTAAAGCGACGATCGACACAAGTTTTCAGACTTCCACTATCATTATCACAAATAACACACATAAAGAACTCTTTCAGATCTAGCAGTCGAAAGCAGTGACCCGGGTATAGCTGGTTTGCCATCTATTAACTGCAAGCCAAAATGCTGAATAACAAAAACCTGTACAAGATGACACACGCAAAGGCCATACCGTGCCATCAACGGAAGAGGAAGCCAAACGGGAGGTCATCCACTGGCACATTGACAAATCAGTCACTTCTCCATCATGTTTTCCAACAAACTGAACCCCTTCAATGAGACTATCAATAGGACACATGAGAGGTTCCTCTGCTGAATAAAGTTCACCCTTCCCCACTTTAGTCGTATCAATTCTCAAAACATGTTCTCCTATTCCAACCACCAGAATTTCCTGAATAATTTCAAGAGAATTCACAAAAGTCAAAAGATTTAAAACTTGACTAGACGACCAAAAAGTCAGAGAGGGAGAAACTGCATAAGGAAAGCAGACCATACTCCAACAATATAATTAAGTACATGAACAATGAAACACCTGTTTGTGACAATGCCAACAAACGCGTGGATGGACAGACTCCAATCCCGTTAGTTGAATGGCAATGACAATGTTTCCAATAATCTGTTGCTTATTATCTTCCTCTACGCTTTCAGAGACTTTCCACACATAAATCCTTCCATCTGTGCTTGCACTGCAAAAACGTATGCCCTATGAGGCAAAGGAATGATAAGAACAAACTTAAAGAAGAAGTGGAAAATTACCTGGCTAAAAGGTGAACATCCTCGGCAAAGAAAACCATGTCCGTGATCCTCTGAGAGAAGCAAACATTACTTAGATGAATAGAAAGGTCCAGAAAAGACAGTGATCACAAGTGAAACACTTCTCATCAAGTTTGTCTCTCTCCGAAGAAATAAATTAAACAGCAGAAAACAGAATCCCCAAAATTATCTATCCTACATCACTTTAAGTCCACGACAAGAGAGATGCAACCACATAGTGAAGTACCGAATCAAAGAGAGGAACCTTGAGTACATCAAAGCAATGCCAGGACTATGTCCTATATGAACATATTGAACAGTCAGCATCTCATGCAATGTAGGAACCCCTCCCAATTAAATCTAAAGTCAAATGTTACTTCTTCCCACGCAACAGTGGCATGCTGGTCAATGAAGACATCCATCTTCGAATTACTAAAGCCAGCAAACCCAATTTATTATCTAGTTTTCCCAGAAAACGAGCTCAAGTTAGAAAAATGATCTATCTTAGTGCATTATCATTTCGTAACTGCGAAGAATTTAACTTACTATCATACTCGCAATATGCTAGCTCGACCTTAAATCTCAAGCGGAACGCCAACTATCAAACTTCACATAATACCCTCGCGAAGCTAGTCCACCGTAATCGAACGCCCAAAGAAATCATTCCTCAACATATATTTTCAAATTTGATGAACCGACCTGCGTGTGACCCCGGAGCAAAGACCGAGACGCGGTATTAATATTAAGCACCCTGATGTTCCCTTGCTTCAAACCATAGCATATGTACGACTGGTTCACCGCGATCTGGCGCCCCAACACGAGCTGGGGGTCGGACGCGTACTTCGTGATGGGCGTGACCTCGAGCTGCGGCTGCGCCTCGCCGGCCAGCCTAACATCCACGTCGTACACCACGGAGTCCCCCACCAAATGCCGCCCCCTCGGGACCTTGCCGCTCGGCATCCGAGCCGGCACCGCCGGGGCGGAGCCGGAGCCGGCGCCGGCGCCGGAGCTCGGCGCGGGGAGCTCGGACGGGGCCAGAGGCGGCTGGGGCTGGGGGAGGGAGCTCAGCAGGGCCATGAGGTGGGCTCCGGCGTTAGGGCTGGGGGGCTGGAGGAGCGGGGTGGGGTAGGAGAGGGAGCGCTGCGAGAGGAGGTGGTCCTGGTGGGGGAAGGGCGAGGTGTGGGCGGGGGAGTAGTTGAAGTGGCCGTGGCCGTGCGCGTGGCCGGGGCCGACGGTGGGGGGAGGGTAGGAGGAGGAGGAGGGGGAGGAGGAGGGCGGGGGAGAGTAAGGAATGTGGGATTGGGGCTGCGACGGGGAGGCGGGCGGCATGAAGAATTTGGCCATGTCGAAGGGGGGAGGCGGAGGGGACGGCTGGTTAGGGTTTCCCGGGGAAGCCATGGGGAGAGGGAGAGGGCGAGGCGCGGCTCCGATCGGGCGAGGATCGCGACGGGGGGGATTGGGCCGCGACGGCCGATCTCCGCCGTCGATGGAGGAGGGTCGAGATGTGCAGAGTCTAGAGAGAGAGAGAGAGAGAAAGAGAGAGAGAGAGTTGTGTAGTGGAGATTGCAGAGAAGGAGGAGGAGGGGGAAGACGGATTTTTTTTGGTCGGAGGAGGAAGACGGGACTTGCTGGTGAAAAAAGGATTTGTTTTTTCGCCGTTCGCCTTTTTCTCCACCTTTTCTTCAGGTGGATTTGTCGAATCGCCGGCGGGTCGCTCCGTTCTCGGGTTCGGGTCAGATCTTACATCGCACGAGCTTTTTTTTTGGACATCCTTAAACGTTAAGTCATCGATCATGTTACTTTGGGCTTCGTTTGGATATTTGCCTCACCAAAAAGAAGAGAGTTTGATCTCTTACGAGACCTCTGCTACCTGTTTGTTTGATGTGTAGGAATGGCGGGCTCCACGGATGCTTTTATTAATTTTACGTGTCGTTGCATTCATGTCCTGCATCCTCAGTTTTCCTTGTATCTCTTTTTTTTCCTCAGAAGGAAGAAATGCCTTTTAGTCGGTGATCATTGGATCCGGATGAGAATCGAGATGAAACTTTTTAGGGACTTACTTAGGTCCACAAGATCCTTATATGTTAAGTCATTGATTATGTTATTTTAGCTTTAGGTATCGGTACCTTTTACTCCATCCATCCTTGAAAACTAAATACAATAATCATTTTCGGAATAACCCTAATTTGTTTTTGTTCAATAATGAAATTAGATTCATTCAGTGTATTGAATCATGTTCGATCCATGAAGATTCATTTGTTTACAACGCATTGCATATCGTAAATTCATGTGGTCAACTTGTCAAAGATACATTCTCACATATCACATGAAATTCCGATTACAAATATCCACGAAAATGTGGATAAATTTGAAAATTGGGAGAAAAAGAGAAAGCACAACAATATTTTATAGATTAGGACGGTGATATTTTTCCACTTAAGGCATATCAAAAAGCAAGAATCTCGGCATAATTCATTACGAAGGCGGATGGCTTTCGGTGGCGCATGTTGTAATTATAGGCTGTTAATGGCTCAACATTAGTCACGTGCTTTGGTCACGTGCTGAAGCTTTAATGGGCCCGTTAATATATGCATTAATGGAAGCCTTAATGGACATTAATGGATGCATATCTTCAATTCACAGGCGACAATTATGTCTTTTCAGATTTTTTTGCAACAATTTCTTTGTTTTTATAAAAACATGAATTACTGTGATTATGATTATTATTATTGGCTCAATTAATGTGAGTATTATGACATGACTCTCCGGTTCACGTTCTTATAGTTTTCTACAACTGTTTTCCTTGTTTATAAATAGATTTGCCTCCTTAGTTAAAAAAAAAAAAAACAACAAAAATTCCTCAAAGTCATTTAGTTTTCTCTATGGTCACTATCATAGTGTGCCGGTTTTAAGAAGTATTCGACAAAGTCTTGTTTGTATAATGCTAATACAAACAAGTTCAAGCCGTTGTATCTTGAGAAGCATAGTTCACGAAGCTGTTTTTCACCGCGGGTAGGAAGTAATTGCCTTAAGAAGATTTGTTTAGCCGTACTTCATCTCCTGTTTATTTGTTATCATTTTCTTAGAATTATTATTGCTCTAGTTACAACAAATAGTATTGTGTATTTTCCACAATACATAATCAATTTTTTCAACAATCTTAAGGCGACTAGTTTTATTGTTTATTGGGTTTATTAGAAAACCAAGATGGCTAATAACAATCAAGTACCTAATGATGTTCAAATGTTTCTAGAGACGTTTCTATGGTCTTTTCAACCGATGAGGTTCAAACCTCCTGGCCTAGTGTTGCGGCAACAAATACTGCAAGCCATCAAGTTGAAACCATTTATGGCAGTACAAGTAGGGGTGAGCACGGTTCCCGAGTAGAACCGGGAACTAGGGAACCGAATCGAAGGTTCCGGCTTGGTTCCCGGTTCTAAAAGGACCGGTTCCGGTTCCGGGTTCCCCTTTTCTGGGAACCGGCAGTTCCCGGTTCCGGAACCGGTCCGGTTAGGGCTAAAAAAAACCCCAAATCAAAATTCACTTTCACTTCCACACGACACTTTTCACTCACAGTTCTCTCTTCGCCCGTTTGTTCTTTGCCTCTGCTCGACGCCACCGCTGCTCGCCCTCGACGCCACCGTCGGTCGCCCTCGACGCCACCGCCGCTGACCTCTACTCGAGGCCACCTCCGCCCGCCCTCGACAGCACCGCAGCTGACCTTTGGCTCATCGCTTGCCCTTGACGCCACCGTCGCTCGCCCTCGACCACCGCTGCTCACCCTCGACGCCACCGCTCGTTGACCCCTGCTCGAGGCCACCTCCGCTTGTCCTCGACGGCACCGCGGCTGACCTTTGGCTTGCCGCTTGCCCTCAACGCCACCGTCACTCGCCCTTGACGCCATCGCTCGCTGACCCCTGCTTGAGGCCACCTCTGCTCGCCCTTGACGGCACCGTGGCTGACCTCTGGCTCACTGCTTGCCCTCAATGCCACCGTCGCTCGCCCTCGACGCCATCGCTGCTCGCCCTTGACGCCACCGCTCGCTGACCCTTGCTTGAGGCCACCTCCTCTCGCCCTCGACGGCACTGCCGCTGACCTTTGGCTTGCCGCTTGCCTTGATGCCACCGTCGCTCGCCCTCAACGCCACCGCCGCTCACCTTCGACGCCACCACTCACTGACCCCTGCTCGAGGCCACCTCCGCTCGCCCTTGACGCCACCGTTGCTCGCCGACCTCTGCTCGACGCCACCGCCGCTCGCCCTCGACGCCATCGCTGACCTTTGCTCGGCGAGCCACCGATGACCTCTACTCGAAGCCACCGCTGACCTCTTCTTGTGAGTGTTCTCTCTCTATCTTTCCTTCCGATTCAGCTAGTTGAATGCCCTTAGTCTTTCCCCTCGTTGGCTAGGGCAGCGCTCGTGCTCATTATAACGCGGCCTTGCGGTGGGTGTTTGTATGTATGCAGTTTTGTTCTGATTCTTGCATTGGCCCCGTTTGGCAAGTCGAATGCTGTTGTGTAGGATGATCGCTTGCGATGATTCTGCTTTCTTAGAGTTCATGCATTTAAAGTTCGCGAGATGAAATCGGAAAGATGAATTGCGTGCTGAATGTTGCTTATTGAGCTTGTCAAAGTTAAGATCTCTCATTTTAGGTGTGAAGAACTTTGATTACTCTTGTCTGAAGAATTTTTCATTTAAGCTCCTGCAGTAGCTATGTTAGTGAGGTGCGATGGATGTTCGGATTGGCCAGAATCTCTCATCTTAGAGTATATTGAATGCTTGCTGTGTTCAATTGAGTAAAGTTAATCGTTTCTTTTGGTGGTTATGCGGAATTGGTTTTGTAAATAAGGAATTATATGATGCATCATACTGAACTTGCAATTTTCAACATCACCTGTAGATTTTAGTGAGACAGCTTTGCAATCTTTCTGGTTCAAAGGTAGGTGATGAAATGAACAGACTGAAATTGGTCTACTTTCCCATGGTTCGTGCTGTATTATGTTTCTATACAGGTATGCTGTATTTCAACATAATAGACTTAGCTTATGTATAAAAGTGCTGTATTATATTTCTATACAGCATTGGTATACTGTATTATACTATGTTAACATTGTTATCAACTAAATTTTGAATCTAGTATAGTAGGGATATAAGTTATGATGAGCAAAATGGTATGCATTAAATGAATTTTAGTTGGTCAACTTATCACTAATTTATATGCTAGACATTCTTATTCTAGTGGTGTTTCATTTCTAGTTTGCTCTTTATTTTGAAATTTCTAATTATATTCTGTTATTGTTGTGTAGTGCGAAGTTAATGTATCAAGATAACATATCAATGTTGGTGGAGGGACATGAGGAGATGACTCCGATCACGGAATTGGAGTTTTCTGGCCATAAAAATGAAGAAGAGGCACCTCCTATCATGAGTGCCACAAGTAAGGTATTTGGTTCTCATCTTACTCATGATAAGAAATATACATTCAAATGCTGGAATCATTATACGAGAATCAATGATAAGGATGGAAAACCAAATCAAGTGAAGTGCATTCATTGTGGGACCATGTTTAAGTATCGTGTTGCTAACGGTACTTCTGCGATGAGGAAGCACTTGACCACATGCAGGAGGTTTCCCCGTAATGTAGATAAGAGACAGAAATTCTTTGCACCACGTAATGTAGACATGGCTGGCAAGGCAGGAGAAGATTCTAGTACTGGTAGTGTCTTAACAACATAGTCATTTAATCAAGAACGTTGTAGGTGAATGCTTGCTCGGTTCATCATCCTTGATGGGCAACCTTTTTCCTTGGTTGAGCGTGTTGGATTTCGTGAATTTGTCAGTGAGTTACAACCTTTCTTCAAACATATATCACGTTTCACAATGGCAAAAGATTGCATGAAGTTGTATTTAGATGAAAGAATTTCTTTGAAGAATTATTTTTGAAAGATTAATTCTAGGATTGCACTCATGACCAATACATGGATTTCTATTCAAAATCTGAATTATTTGTGTATCACTACACATTTTATTGATGAAAATTGGAAGTTGCATAAAAGAATAATCAACTTTATGGTGATGCATAGTCACAGGGGTAGGGAGATTGGGAGAATGGTGGAGAAATGTATTCAGGAGTGAGGAATAGAAAAAAATGTGTCCACAATCATTATGGATAATGCTAGCTCGAATGATGTTGCAATTGACTATTTGAGAGATAAATTTTTGAAAGAAACGTCGTTGATATTGGATGGTAGTGTTTTGCACATGAGGTGCACAGCTCATATATTAAATTTGATTGTGAGAGATGGCTTGACTACGGTACGTGACTCCATTGCACGTATCCGAAATGTGGTTATGTATGTAACGAGTTCTCCCACGAGAGCCAAAGCATTTTAGTCTTGCATTGAGAGTGAAGAGATCACTTATAAGGGTTCGGTAGTTTTTGACGTTGCCACTAGATGGAACTCCACTTATCTCATGTTAGAGACCACCATAAAGTTCAGAAAAGCTTTCCAAAGAATGGAAGATGGCGATTTATCTTTTGTAAGTGAGCTTAATCATGAAACTCCTAGTGATGATGATTGGGAAAATGCTATTATTCTTTCAGAGTTTCTAAAAATATTCTATGATACCACCAATCAGATGTCGGGGAGTTCATATGTTACTTCAATGATTATTTTGAAAGAATAACTCTTTTGTATAGATATTTGAAAGATGCGGTTGATGCTTCGGATCCTAAGCTTCAAGCTATGGGTTTGAAAATGAAAGAAAAATTTGATAAATATTATGGAAACTTGGATAAAGTGAATATGATGGTGTTGATTGCGGTTGTGCTAGATCCTAGAGCCAAGTTAAATTATGTGACTTTCTTGTATGAACAAATTTATGATGATGAATTGAAAGTTAAAGAGATGCATTACAAGGTGAAGGATACATTGGAGCGTTTGTATGAATTTTATAAGCAATCTTCTCTTATTTTAAGTGATCGAAATTTTGGTGGTCATAGTTCGGGTGCAAGTAGTAGTGCTTCCAATGCCGATATGGGTGGTAGTGAAAGAATAAAGAAGTATGACGCCCAAGCTTGGAAGAAAATATTTTTATACTCGAATGAACAAGGGTGCGATGATAACAAGTCCGAGCTTGATGAGTATCTTCAAGAAAAAAATGAAAAGGATCTTGATCTTGACCTTTTGATGTGGTGGAAGACTAATGGCTCAAAATATAAGATCATTTCTTTGATGGCTCGAGATATTTTGTCCATTCCCGTAACTACCGTTGCTTCTGAGTCAACTTTTAGTACATCGGGTCGTGTGCTTGATGGCTTTCGAAGTTCTTTAACTCCCAAAATAGTGGAAGCTTTGATTTGCACTTAAGATTGGTTGAGAGCCGTTCGTGTACCGATTGATGTTGAGGAGTGCATCGAGAATGCAGAAAAATTTGAATTGGGTAAGTGACATTATTTATATCTTTATATATTGTAATTCTTTTTGTATATCTATAAGTGTATTTTATTTAATCTCTTCTTCCTCTTTTTTTTTTTTTTTTATAGATATAGATGGTCTTAATGCGGAGATTATTGTCGGTAAATAGAGTTTATTACCAGGAGGATGCCTTGCATTGAAAAGTAAAGCATAGCTTTTATTTCAGCTTTCAAGAGATAGTATGAACCAAATATAACTGTGTTGTATATCTTTTTTATGCTTTAGGAGCAGTAGGTCTTATGCGGGTCAAGTGAAGGTGCTGGTGTGGAATCAGAATTCTTGTCTTATTTATAATATTACTTTTTTATCTGATGAAATCACCTTGGGATTGTATGATTATGAAGGCAAATATGGTTACTTTCTTGCAACTTACAGTGCTGTGTCTTTGAATGATTTGTCAATAATCTATCCACATCCATTATATTACAAGGTATCTAAAAGACGTGATTTTTCTGAATGCAGGAGCAAGGATTTGTAAGGAATGGACATGCTGATAAATGGGAAAGGGTTCACCAAATTCGAGATAAGTTTGAATATGATAGAGAGAGAAGAATGAGGGAGAAAGGTAATTTCATCTAGGAAGGAGCGGAAGCATAAAGAAGCCCAGGTTGTTCTTGTTGCTGCTACTGCTGCTGCAGTAGCCTCATCTAGGATTTCTTCACTCAGAAAAGATTTGCTTGATGGATTAGCAAATCAGGAAGTTATTGGCATTGTCTTAGAAATTACTTTAATGGTCAACGGAGGGGAAAATGATGGTTATTTTGGTTATAATCTCCATTATAATTTCTTGTTTCTGTAGAATTTGGGGAAACTCAACACTACTAGTGGAAGACCTGGTTATTGTTCTCAACTTATGCCACGAGCAAGGGAGACAGTTCTTTGTTGATTGGCAATAAGTAGTGTGTGTGTGTGTGTAGAAATTACTTTAATGGTCAACGGAAGGGAAAATGATGGTTATTTTGGTTATAATCTTCATTATAATTTCTTGTCTCTGCAGAATTTGGGGAAACTCAACACTACTAGTGGAAGGTCTGGTTATTGTTCTCAACTTATGCCACGAGCAAGGGAGACAGTTCTTTGTTGATTGGCAATAAGTAGCAATGTGTGTGTGTGTGTGTGTGTGTATGTGTGTGTTCTTTGTTGATTGGCAATAAGTAGTGTGTGTGTGTGTGTGTGTGTGTGTGTGTGTGTGTGTGTGTGTGTTGAAAGTGATTTATATGTTCAGTTTGTTAGATGCACATTCGTGTTGGCTGTGTGTGTGTGTGTGTGTGTGTGTGTAGTGAAAGTGATATATATGTTCAGTTTGTTAGATGCACATTCGTGTTGGCTGGTCTGCTTTGTCAATCTTGGATATTCAACATTTAACACTTTTCCCATTTCTGCTAGAAATCAGACATTTAGAGATTAAATTTTGTTTGCCACCCTAAATTGCTAAGTGATTTATCTTCATCGAGGACTATGCTCCGCTTTACAGAATATGATACTGTAATTACCTATTCAACATATATATCCAAGTACTGCAATAGGCTTATGAAAAGTTATAGAAGTAAGTGTGTGTGTGTTGAAAGTGATATATATGTTCAGTTTGTTAGATGCACATTCGTGTTGGCTGGTCTGCTTTGTCAATCTTGGATATTCAACATTGAACACTTTTCCCATTTTTGCTAGAAACCAGACGTTTAGAGATTAAATTTTGTCTGTCACCCTAAATTGCCAAGTGATTTATCTTCATCGAGGACTGTGCTCCACTTTACAGAATATGATACTGTAATTACCTATTCAACATATATATCCAAGTACTGTAATAGGCTTATGAAAAGTTACAGAAGTAAGTGTGTGTGTGTGTGTGTGTGTGTGTTGAGTGTGATATATATGTTCAGTTTGTTAGATGCACATCCGTGTTGGCTGTGTGTGTGTGTGTGTGTGTGTGTGTGTGTGGTGAAAGTGATATATATGTTCAGTTTGTTAGATGCACATTTGTGTTGGCTGGTCTGCTTTGTCAATCTTGGATGTTCAACATTTAACACTTTTCTCATTTCTGCTAGAAACCAGACGTTTATAGATTAAATTTTGTTTGCCACCCTAAATTGCCAAGTGATTTATCTTCATTGAGGACTATGCTCCGCTTTACAGAATATGATACTGTAATTACCTATTCAACATATATATCTAAGTATTGCAATAGGCTTATGAAAAGTTACAGAAGTAAGTGTGTGTGTGTGTGTGTGTTGAAAGTGATTTATATGTTCGGTTTGTTAGATGCACATTCGTGTTGGCTGTGTGTGTGCGTGCGTGTGTGTGTGTGTGTGTAGTGAATGTGATATATATGTTCAGTTTGTTAGATGCACATTCGTGTTGGCTGGTCTGCTTTGTCAATCTTGAATGTTCAACATTTAAGCATCTTATTAAACCTACACTTTTCCCATTTCTGCTAGAAACCAGATGTTTAGAGATTAAATTTTGTTTGCTACCCTAAATTGCCAAGTGATTTATCTTCATCGAGGATTATGCTCCGCTTTACAGAATATGATACTGTAATTACCTATTCAATATATATATCCAAGTACTGCAATAGGCTTATGAAAAGTTACAGAAGTAAATTAACTAAGAAAGGTGTAAGACCAGCTTTTGAAGATGCTAATATGAACTTCAAGATCTTAATTAGATTGATCACTGAGGGATGTAATTACTATTGACGTGTTATTCATGTCAAGCTATATATGATGGAGATTGAGCTATGGTACTTAGGAAGTGTTTTTTCATGAGATTTTGATTTTTCTTAGCAGTTAAAATATTGGTTGGGATTGGACAGACAGGTGAAAATTAATAAAGGATAAAGGAGGTCAAGTTTCTAAGAAACTTTTTGAATTTGTAATACAGAGTAACCTCTAAACCAAGTTTATTGATTTTCTTTGGACAAGTTACCAGATGCACAAGTTTATCAGCTTTTTCTATCCTGTGAAGTAATATATCTTTCTATAGGTGAAATGTTCACTGATGTGGTGGGGAGCCCTTATTATGTGGCTCCGAAAGTATTGCGGAAGCATTATGGCCCAGAATGTGATGTTTGGAGTGCAGGGGTGATCATCTATATATTACTAAGTGGTGTCCCCCCTCTTTTGGGATGGTGTGCATCTCTTGTTTATCTTTCAATGCTTTCTACTTTGTTCCTTTAAATGATTTGCGTATGTAGACCCTTAAAACTAAGACTTTGAAATTATGTGTTGCTTTCTTGTTCAGAAACGGAGCAAGGGATATTTGAGCAGGTTTTAAAAAGAAAACTTGACTTTATATCTGAACCATGGCCTAACATGTCTAAGAGCGCCAAGGATCTGGTGCGGCGAATGCTCGTAAAGGACCCAAAAAAGTGGCTTACAGCCCATGAAGTTCTTTGTAAGTAACAATTCTTATTACTTTTGATATTTTGGAAATTACACCTATGTATTTCGCTTCTCTTAGTTCTTTCAAAGCTACAATTTGTTGCACCCCTGCTATTGTCACCTGTTGCTGTTTGTTGTAAAGAAGTATCATGATGCATGTCCATAGCATCGGTAAGAGTGTAAAAGCACAATGTGGCAGAATAGGAAATTTTCAGAAGGTGCAAAGCACTTGCCTCACCCTTCCTATTTGAAATTTTCTAAGTTACTTCTAGCTTGTTTACATTTGGGACTTCGTGGGACTGCTTCCTATTTGCCAATTCTCTTGGTCCTTATCATTGGAAATACTAGAGCTTCATTGTCCTAACTTCAGACAGACTCAATTAAGAGCCTTGCTGCGTCCTTCCATGATTCTCACAACAAATACATAAACAAACATGCTTTTGCCCTGTGCAGGTCATCCTTGGGTTCAGGTTGATGGCGTTGCTCCTGACAAACCCCTCAATTCTGCAATTTTGACTCGTTTGAAACAGTTCTCTGCCATGGACAAGCTCAAGAAGATAGCAATCAGAGTACGCAATTTTAGTCCAATTCTGACAAAAATAAGGCTTTATGTTAGAAACTGATCGTTAGTCTACAGTTTTATGTATCATACATAATGTCTCTCTATACTGTCACCACTTGAAATTATTAAAAAGTAGACTTCTCTGAATTACTTGGAATTTTTACACCGGAAAAACTTGCATCTGCAATGCATTTCTCTTTGGCTTTTCACATTTTCTAGAGTGTTCCACTGATGAATGCATCTTATACAGGTCATGGCTGAGATCCTTTCAGAAGAAGAAATTGCCGGTCTGAAAGAAATGTTCAAGATGATTGACACAGATAATAGTGGGAACATAACTGTGGAGGAACTGAAGGTTGGTTTGGAAAAAGTTGGCGCAAATTTGAAGGATTCAGAAATTCATGGATGCAAGCAGTAAGTTCTAGTCCAGACTCAACATGAAGGCTATGTTTCATATTTTTAATCTATTTTATCATGTAGAGAAACATCAGTTCAAAATCTATGGCCTCTATCGTGAAACTGATCCTCTTTTGGTACTTGTGAAATATGGGAGATTGAAGCTATTTTCCCAGACATCTCTCTTTGGTGACTTCAAATAAATCCGTCTTCTCCTCATGAACTTAGGTGGACACAACCATGTAGTAGGACTTGAAATGAAATGTCTTGTTTCATTTACTACCTTTCAAGCAGTCATCATCTATTGGCACTTCTTTGTTGAAGTACTTGTTTTAGACATTAGAATTTTTAAATGTAAGTCAATATTTGACTTTGGACCAAAGCTTGCAAAGCCAGCCATGAGAAAAATCTTGTAAGAGCAATAGAAGTAGTCAGTAATTCTATTTTGAGTTTAATTTTGAAAATTTCGATTTGATAGACTTTGGGCATTTATATGACATGCGGTTAAGATTACAAAGTAAACCTTTTGGCAGAGACTGTTAATGCTTCATCCTGTCTTTCCAAACCTTAGTGCCTTTGCATGACTCGTGATGCAAGCTGACATTGATAACATCGGTACCATAGACTATGGCGAGTTCATAGCAGCAATGCTCCATTTTAACAAGATCCAGCGGTACCATAGACTATGGTGTCTGCATAAAGGTGAACTTACCTTTATGATTTTATGAACTCTGTGTTCACTATAAGTAGATGAAGCTAAGTCTGGCTCTTGTGCCTGCAGTGCAATTATGGTCACTGTCAGAGCACGTTTCATCCATCATGTGCTCGAACTACTGGATTGTTCATGAGTGTAAAAACAATTTGTTTATTATTGCTTCTAAAATGTTGTTTGTGTTATATTCTCTTTGATGAATGACAAGTTTGTTTATTATTGCTGCATTCATTTCCATTTTTTTTTAACTAAAAATGAAACAAAAAAAAGGAACCTGTTGGAACTTGTTGGAACATGTTGGAACCTGGAATCGACCTTGGAACCTGTGACAGGGTAGGTTCCAAGTTCTTGGTTCTGACGGGTAGGTTCCAGGTTCCAGAAAATGAGGAACCTGTACCCGAGGGTAGGTTCCAGGTTCCAAGCGGAACTTGTAAGGAATCGGGAACCGCTCACCCCTAAGTACAAGTACAAGTCACTTGACTAATATACACCATATTGTTTTTCAAAACAATGCATGCCAAATGCCTCATGCCTCAATTCATGGAGGGATGGTTCAGTAGACTTTGCCTAATTTGGCAGTACTAACTCCAGTAACACCCAATGAGAAATCAGAGAAATTCACCGGTGTGGGCTTTAAGCAATGGCAATGAAAGATATTCTTCTATCTAATCACGTTGAATCTGATCAAGTATTTATTGGAGGTGTGCCCAATAATTAGTCTATATGAGCAAGATGTCATGATGCTCAGGGCATTGGAGGCTTGGAAGCACAAGGACTTCATATGCCAAAACTATATCCTTAATTATTTAGTAAATTCCTTGTATTATGGTTATTGTAACATTGAAATTGTTAAACAAGTATGGCAGACTTAGAAAAGAAATACAAAACCGAGGACACAAGCACTGAAAAATATTCCTAAACTTTAAGATTGTAGATTCTAAATCTATCACGAACCAGGTCCAAGAATTGCAAACAATTCTTAACGACATCTTTGCTGAGGGAATGTTACTTAGTGAATCATTCCAAGTGACAACTATTATTGTGAAAGTTGCCTTTGAGTTGGTCAGACTTCAAAAATTATTTGAAGCACAAACAGAAAGAGATGAGCCTTGGAGATCTCATTCTACACCTCATAATCAGAAGGATAACAAGAGGAATTCATTCCTCCTGTGGAACTAAAGGCCCGCACTATTGTGTTTTCTAATTCCAAGTAAGATAGGAAGCAAGATAGGAAGAGGAAGGAGTCTTTTCAAGGAAAATGTAAGGGAAGGAACAATCCCGGAAATTTCAAGGGACATGTTGTTTGCAACAAGCCTGACCATCGGATTAAGGATTGCAAGAAATGCTCAAACAAAGGCAAGGGCAGTAGTGCAACCAAGTAGCTAAATTTGACAGAGTAGGAAAGTGATGAGAGACTGACTGCCATGGTAGTGTCTAAGGTATCCTTAATATCAAATGATACCAATTGATGATTGGATGTAGGAATCACAAATCACAGTTGTATGGATAAATACCTGTTCTCATCTTACTAGAAAGCTAAGAAATAGGAGATGTTTTATATCGCTAACTCTACATTAGCCAAAATTGATGGGAGAGGAAATGTGATCTTGAAATTCACCTTTAGCAAGGAAATCACCTTACTAAATGTGTTCCATGTATAAGAGATCCAAAAGAATCTAATTTCTGGTCCCACACTTATTAAGAAGGGTTTTAAAATTGTATTGGAATCGGACAAGTTCAATCTTTCCAATGTGGGATATATGTGAGGAAATGATACTTGTGTAATGACGTATTTAAATCAACGTAACTGTCATTGATGTAAACTCGAAATTCTTGTACCTAAAAACTACTAATAAAGAAAAGTCTTTAGTTTACACTGTTATGTCTTCTTATTTATAGCATGGTAGATTTAGACATGTGAATTATGATATAATGAAGAAGATAGAAAACTTGGGGCTAATTCAAGATTTGAATTGGATGCTCATTATAAGTGCGAGACATGTGTTGATACTAAGTTTGTTAAGAAATCTTTCAAATATGTTGAAATAGGGGTGAGCATGATTCTAGAGTAGAACTTTGAACCTGAGAATTGGACCGGTGGGAACCTGTAGGTTCTAGGTTCCAGGTTTCAAGGTATGCAGGGTAGATTCCAAGTTCCAAAAAATGAGGAACCTGTTTCAACGAGTAGGTTCTAGGTTCTTAGTTGGAGGAATCTGGAACCTGCAACCTACAATCCGGAACAAGTTTTAATATTTTTCTTGATCCATGTCTCCGTGTGATCTTCCGATATTTCATGTTGTTTGATGATGAGTGTATAATTTGAAAGCACTAGTATGAATTTCCACTTTATGGCTAAGATTTTTACTTTATTAATATTCATATTTTTCGTGTATCTACATATAAGTTATGATTAATGAATTGTAATTGTTCATATAATAATATAAGTGGGACCTGGGTAGACCTTTGAACCTATGATAGGATAAGTTCTAAGTTCTAAGATATGCAAGGTAGGTTTCAAGTTCCAAAAAATTAAGGAACCTATTCCAACAGGTAGGTTCCAAGTTCCAGGTGGAACTTGTACGGAACTTAGATTCGCTCATCCCTACTTCTATCTAGTTGAATTTCTTGCCAATAATTCATTTTCTTCCGTTGATAGTTTTGTTCATTTTGTATTCTCTTTGATGAATGTCAAGTTTGTTTATAATTATTGCGTTCATTTTTGTTTTTTTTTTTGGTAAAGATATTGCGTTCATTTTCGTTTTGTTTAACTAAAATTGAAAAAAAAAAAAGGACTCGTTGGACCTTAGAACCTGTGACGGGGTAGGTTCCAGGTTTCAAGTTCCGACGAGTAGGTTCCAGATTCCAAAAAATGAGGAATCTGTACCTAATGGTAGATTCTAGGTTCTAGGCGAAACCTGGAACCGCTCACCCCTATGTTGAAAGAATGAGTGAACTTCTATAAATAGTCTATAGTGATATATGTGATTTAAAGTTTGTAGAAAGTAGAGGTGGAAAAAAAATATTTCATCACTTTTTGTGGATGAATGTACTCAATGTTGCTGAGAGAGAGAGAGAGAGAGGGGGCTTGAGTACTAGAGGTTACAGAGACAAAGGAAGAAACAGAAAGAAAGATGAACTTGGGGAAAAAAGATTGGCTTTTGCTTCGCTCCACTCGGTCATCGTTTGCTTTTTCACCTTTTTTCCAGTGGATTTGTTGAATCGCCAGCAATTTATGCTTCCGACCTAACCTTATATAGAACGAGCTTTTCGGAGGGCTTGTGCGGTCCGTTTGTTTGCTTTGTAGGGATGATGGGCTTTACAAATATTCCTTATTTTTACTTGTTAGTACTCGCACCCCCTATTTTCCTTGTACCTTTTTTCTTCCTCAAAAGGAGGGAATAGTCTCTAGTCATTTTTTATCCCGGTGATCATGAGGTCAGGACGAAAACCAAGATGAAACTTAGAGACTTGCTTAGTCCGAGAGATCCTTAAACGTTAAGTCATTGATTATGTTATTTTGGCTCTGGGTATTAGTACTTATTACTACATTCATCCCTTGAAAACTAAATACAATAATCCTTTTCCAAATGACCTTAATTTATTTTGTCTGATAATGAAATTAGATTTATTCAACATTTCCAATCATGTCCGAAACATGAAAGTTCATTTATTTGCGATGAATTACATATCGTGTATTCATGTCCTCAATTTGTCAAAAGATATGCTCTCACGTATTGCATGAAATTCCGATTACCAATATTCATAGAAACAACAAATGAACTCCCTTTTCATGAGATCTGTCCATTATGGGCAATCGATTATAGTGAAATGGGGACAAATTTGGAAATAATGGGAAAAAGAGAAAGTATAAATTTTGGTTGGATAAAAATATTTTATTAGATCATATAGATTACCACATTGATATTTTTCCACTTAAGGCATATCAAAAAGTACAAATCACAGCATATTTCATTAAGAAGACGGATCGCTTTTGGTGGCACAATCAGTCGAGATTTAATTTGTTTTAGAACATCTAAATGAGTGACTTAGGACGCGTTTGGTAACGCTTTTGTTCCCAAGAACAATTTCTAATCGGAAATGATTCTTTTCTTAAGAACAATTTCTAAGTATTTTAAGCCGTTTAGTAACTGTCCAAAATTTCAATTCTTGGAATAGAATTGCGTATGGCACCGTCATTAAAATTTCTACTTCAAATCATTTTTCTTTAATTTTTAGATAATTTTATTATTTTTTTCCTTTTTCTTCTTTTCTTTTTTTCATTTCTTTCTCCCCTTCTTCTTCTTCAAGGTAGTCGGTCACCGGTCAGACGAGAGCCGGCAACCTCACCGGCGTGTCGCTTGCCCTCGACGAGGCTGTGCCTTGTTGGCCAAGCCTTGGCTGGGCGAGCGGCCTTGCTCAGCCGTCGGCAGGGCTTGATCTCGCTGGGCCATCGCGAGGTCGGCCTCGCCTTAGCTAGGGGATGCCGACCTCACAGTGCCTCGGCGAGGTTGAGCTCCGCCGGTAGCTGGGCGAGCTCGGCCTCGCTAGATTTGGGCGAGGTAGAGCCTCGCCTGGCTAGGCGAGCCTCCGGGAGCTTGCCAGACCTTGCCTTACCCTGGTGAGCCTCCAACGAGCTCGCTGGACTAATTGTCTGCGATCGACGGCGACGTGTGGTAGATGGCGAATGGCGGTGGGTGGCGGTGGTGACGACAAATGAAGAAGAAGAAGGAGGGAAGAAGAATAAGAAAAAAGAAAAGAAAAGAGAGAAAATGGGTGCTTGATTCTAGAATTGTTTTCGGGAACAAATAATCAACTTTTTTTATTTTATTTCTTGATTCTATTCCAAATCTACTTCTGAAAACAAAAAAAATAGAAATTTATTTTCAGGAACAAAATTTTTACTAAACGCATTTCTGTTTCAAATCTACTATCGGGAACAAAAGAATAGAAATTTTCACTGTTTGGTAAGTTAATAAACAGGCCCTTAATGTCTATATGAGCGTTGACCATGCACGTCAAAAACGATAAAAAAGTGCAATTTTCAATTTTAAATTCACAAATGGAGAGATAGTATTTATTGACTGTCCTATATATTTTCTATTAGGAAGTGAAGAAAAGATTGATATGCGGTACCAAATCTACCGACTCTAAAAGAAAAGACAAAAATAAAGAGAAAACTAAAATACGGTGAAATTTTCTCAAATGTTGACTCGGCAGTCGAAATCCATTTTAGTTTCCTTTTGATTGAAGAGTAGGAGTGCAATCGAAAGAGAGTCAAGCAACTCACAAATAGCTCTGCCCTAACTAGCAAAGTACCCCAACTCTGTTGATTTCAAATAACTCGAGTACTCGTCAGAGTTAGGTTGAGCGAGAACGTAGAAACATTGGATAAGAGTAGCTCGGAAACCTGATCAAACATTTCGCATTATTATATACATGTTATAAATATGAAAAGATAATTAATTCTTTCTGATTATGGCTTATTATATGAAACCGTCAAAAGATTTAAGACTAATAGATTATTAAAAATTTAGGTTTAACAAATTGTCAAAATATGTAGAACTAAATTGACAAATCGTCAAAATGTTTAAAATTAAATTGACACAATTAAAAAATTAATATTAAATTAGCGTAATTAAAAGGTTTGGGATTGAATTAAGACCATTTTTTTTAAAAATTTTTTTTACGTTACTCGAATCCCACAAAGCCCTAGTTTTTACAAGCTGCTGGAATTTTAATTGTTTGGGTTTTTGGGCCTAATGGACTTGGGCGGGCCGGGGGACCTGGTCGGGCCATGAACGGGGGGGCCTAACTTGCAAATGGGCCGCGCCGATTTTTCTCAACGGTCTTCACCGAAATGAACGAGCGGGGCTGGGGGCGAATGAAACGAGAAGATGCCGGTAATATTCCCTTGCGAATTCTCTCACACCAAGCGTCATGTCCACACCCTTGAAAAAACCTCAAAGAAACGCTCGAAAACGGAAGCAGAATCCTCAGGCAAGTTCGACCCGCAGATCCTGTGGTCGAAAGTGAGCTTCTCTTTTGGCCTTAATTTCTGCAAATTTTGTAGCTTCCCATGTCGTCGATCTTGTCTCGACTGATGTTAGTGTTGTCTAAATTCATTGGCAGATCGAGCCGCTGACGATGTTGGATCTGTGCGGTGGTCTCCGATGGACAGGCGACCGGAGAATTAGAAATGACTGAACCGGCTTCTCGGTGTCGTGCGATGGATAGTTACCTCGGGACGTGAATGTTCGAAGATGGGTCTTGTTCGGATCGCTCCACTGCGATCCAGGAATCGTAGGGGTCGGACTGTGGCTTCCATTGCCAATGCTGAACCTAAGGACTGCAGAGATGCGACTCCGAGCTTCGGCATTTTCAATGGTTGCGAGCTGAGAAGTCTCGAGTAAAATGTAGTATCAATTTTTCCCGAAACTTTGATCTGCAAATATCTGCAAATATTGTCGTCTGAAGAAGTATCAGGGGTGGTTGGTTTGATCTATAGCAGGCTGGCAGCAATAGAGCGGTCGCTTTCGGCGGTCACTAGTCGACTACTGCCACTGTACAGTTCCCCCTCGAAGTAGATTTCGCACCGACTTATCGTCCTCAACGAGTCGGCTGTTTTTCCTTTTGCACCTTCACACCATAAGGTCAGTTCATGAGATCCTTTAGTCTAACCATTTCAGCTTGTTGCTTGCCCGACCCTTCATTGCTGATCTTACCAGCACGACTCTGCCAGCAATGGCTTTTGTGTTCGCTCTCCAGGCAGAAAGTTGTCATAAGTTCCGCGTTGCTCCGTCTCATTTCCGACTGGTGTCCTTTAGTTCCTTGTTTGCAATCGCGGAAACAAGAGCACGGACTTGTGCCGTGAATCCATAGGCGCCGAGTTCTTTCCGGCGGGAGAAATTAGTGGAGCATGTACATCATAGATAAAACGGCAAAACGTCGAGACTTTTCACACTTGAATAAATTATCATTACATCATAATGGAATCAGTTCTCTTAACAAATATCAATCAGCTTGAATCACAACCAATTTATGTACAGCTGGACAATCAAAAGAATGACCTTCGATAGCATTGTATTAAGGAACTACAGCTAGAAGCCCACTTTGCAGGACTAGGACAGTGTGACTGAGATCGATCCACGCGCTATGCTTTCTTCTTCTCGTTTTCCCTTTTGTGTCTTGTCGTGTAGAATCCTCAGAAACCCCTCCACGCATTGAGAGTCTCTTGAAAGATCTCCGCCACGAGGTCCCTGTCTGCGGATTGAATGAAGGCGTTCAAATCATCTCTGATGTCGAATATCTTACCAAACTTCACAAGATACAGCATGCAGCTGGTCTTCAGTTTGTGTAACTGATAAAGATGCGCGTTCTCGAGCCGCTCAAGGACGTTCTGGGAGTCTATGTCTTCCAGGAGGCTCTCGTGGCATGCCTCCCTCAAGTCGGCTACATCATACTTATCTGCTGCCCGAAGGAGTGCGAGCCGGTGCTCGAGAAAATCGCTTTGCTGGATATTGCCGTAGATGTAATGAAGGAAAGTCTCGCAGGCCTCGATCGACATGTCTGAAATGTTTATGGTGGAAAGCTCTTTCTCTTTCAGGTCGTGCGCGAACATGCCACGGAAGACCGGGGATCTCGAGGAGAGCACAGCGAGGTGGGCCCCGATGCTCCCGTTGCAAGCATTGATAATGATGTCCGTGTGGATGCCTTCCTTCAACATTCGACCGAGGGTCGAAAGCGCCGTCAGATTCGATAGCTTGTGCGTGAACCCTTCAGCCCAAATGGAGCAAGGTTCTACACCCTGCACAATGTCGAGGTCAAGCATGAGTGTGTCGAATGTGCAGATATGCATCTGATCTAAATTTTGATTGGCCTAATGTCATGAAATGAAAAAAGAAGGGAAAGGAACACATACCTCCGGGGACTTGATCTTGAGATCGAGGAACTCGACATCGATAATGAACTTTCCGGTTAGCGGGACATCGATCGCCCAAATGAAATCGTCATTATTCTTGAGCTGCTTATCTGTTATTTCTACAGTTGTGCACACAACGGAAGGGGAATGGAAACCAAAATCAAGATCAGCATGACATTGGACTTATCAAGACTGTCACAGTTAGATGGAAAACCATAAAGGTTTACTAGCATAAACCCTTTGTTCCAAGGAGAGAGAGTGTGCTATTTGGTCTAAGCAAACTCCTAGGTTTCCTCAAAACAAAACAAATTGCTGCAATGGATTCAAGGGACATGGGAAGGACAATGTTGCTAAAAGAAGGGAGAGGATGGTCTCTGAGAGATCCTAGGTGGGGCCAAATTTCTTATCCCTTTCAGCTTTAGCAACCCACCGACCCATGCCTACTCATATCCACATTAAAAAACTGAAACATCGGTGAAAGACAAACGAAAGAACTGAATTTCTTGGTGATCTGCATTTCAAAAGGAGCTCACATTCCAATCCCCCCAGCAATTTTTCTGGAATTTGATGTGTTGAGTTTCTGATTGACAAAGGGAATTTGTGACCCATTTTCGAATTCGACAAATCAAAGCTCAAGAATCGACACCGCAATTAAATCAGAGATAAGATCAAGAAATACCAGGGTGTGTCAAAGTCTTGCGACCGCCGCCGGCCGAACAAACCACGCGAACGATGAAGGATGCGATCGGGGGATTATCTCTTGTCACGGCCGAGATCTCCGGGTACAATTTAACATACAAAATCCGGTTCTTCTCCAGGGACAGATGCCTTCGATCCCCAAGAGAACAAAAGTCAGAACTCTATCGTCTTTCTTTTTTCAGTACCATATGAATAAGTACAATATCTACCCTAGCAACAGAGACGGAGTACAGTAGCAGAGCAGAGCATGAAGGACAACGCAGAGCTCACTCATTTCTCCCTGTTCTTCACCCCAAAAATCTTATCTCCCTCGAATGGAAAATCGTAACTTCCACACAAAGACTAACCCAATTATCTCTATGGGTCAAGGATAATCAAATCATCAATCACCCATAATCTGAAACAATCAGAATCGACCCTGTGCAAGACAAGAAACAGAGTGTCCTGTAGATAGAGAGAGAGAGAGAGAAACAAGAACCAAACAGAGATATCAAGAAAGTGATGCTCGGGGTCAATCCAACTCACCAATTCCAGAGACCAATCTTGAAAGGATCGGACTTGCGGTAGGTGCAGGAGGCGAGGTTGTCGATCCTCCATTGGGCGAGGCGGGGCGTGGTGTCGACTCGGTAGGCGGAATCGCTCATCCTAGCGTTGGCAAACGCGAGGGCCGTCGTGATCTCATGGATGCAGTCGAAGATTCCTCCTCCGCCCAGTGACTCCCCGTGCTTTCCCAGGTTTGCGGCTCCTCTCGTCCCCGTCGCTCTCACCTCTCCCTCCTCCCTCCTTCCTCATGCACGAAGACGCCGTCGTGGGTGCTCTTCCTCCGGCTCTCTCTCTCTCTCTCTCTCTCCCTCCCGACACTCTGCTGCTAGTGGACTGTTCCCGAATGCCTCCCTTCAAGATGACTGATAAAGAAAGAAACCCACCCAGCAAAAGAACAAGGGCTTCCTTTTCGATGGTTTCGGGCACGCAAGGATTTCGTTCCTGCCTTACGCCATTGATGGTGAGACTTGAGACCTTTCTCTCTCAGCCGGGAGAGAGGGAGAGGCAGAGGATGGTTGGTTGTTGGCTTCCAGTGCACTTCAGGAGAAGGAGGAGGAGGAGGGAGGGGAGTACGTGGGGGTTATTTATTGGGGAATGGGGGCTCCTCTTGGTTTGTTCTTCGTCCATAACTTCTTTGTTTTTTTAAATGTGTATTTGTGGAATTACGTGCGTATGGGGGGGCTCTATGCATAGATTTATATGGAGTAAAGTATATATTTTCTTGCCTGATTTTTTGTGCTTCCAAGCAAAGCATCCTTATGACCAAAAAAAAAAAAAAAAAAAGCAAAGCATCCTTGGGAAAGACCCAGACTTTTCTCCACAGAAGGCAAGGGCAAAGTATCTTATGCGAAATTCTATCTAAAGTCATGCTTTTGGATGATTAAATTCATTTTTATAGCACGCATTCCATCGAAAACCTAGCTTGCGGGATTGATTCGAGGCGAGTATCCGGGATGATCTCTAAAAGGCTAAAAATATACCCTGAACATGATTTTCCAAATTGTTCCTTCAATCTCATTATTATCAGTCAAATTTTCACTGTAGAGTCACTCTCGCACGGTTAGGATTTTGGATTATAAGTCGAGATCAGCAGTTGTCAAATCAATTATTTCTCTTAACAAATCGAGAGAATTCAATCTCTCATTTAGTGGGGTTAGGGTGGGATTTCACGGAATGTTATATTACTGACAAGACAACTTCTATAAGTAAATAATGCTTGAATATAGAAATCATTTGTGTGGTGGACAAATCCTAAAGAGGGAGAAGAAGATTGCAAGAGCAGGACAAGTTATGATTAAAGATGATGACTAAACTTTTGATAAGAAGAGAATGACTGGTCCATCTCGGTGACATCCTATGGCAAAGGAACCTAAATTGGAAGTCGACTCATATGCAACATCAACAGCAATTTCCCACTACATACTTCCCCACATACTGGTCAACTTGAAGGTGACCGTGGACTAGTTGGTATAAACTATTGGGTAGGTTCAACTATCATCGTTTCTTTCATAGTACACGTGAATTTAGGTTATGGTCGTCGTGCTTTGTATATAGACCGGCATATGTGTGTGTATGTGCGTGTGTCTATATATATATATATGTATGTATGTATGTTTGTTTTGCATCATTTTCTACATGAAGGGATATTTGCTTTAGTTTTGGTTTAGATATATAATTCTCTTCTCGAGCTAGATTCTTGCAATTTGCTATATGCATTAAAAAAGCGGACTTAACTTTGTGGACCGAAAGACTTGACAATTCATTGTTTAAGTTACTAATCAGAATACGGCACGCACTATTAGAGATATTTAGTAAAGATTTGGTATTTCTGACATTACTCAAGATTTACAAAAAAAAAAAATCATAAAAAAGTTATAAACCTATTATACTAATTCAGTCATAAACACTTTTTTTTAGCCAACCGAGTCCTAAACTATTTATATTTGTGACAATTCAGTCTATTTAGTCAATTTTGACTAGAAATTGCTAAAATGGATGTTGACCGTCTTACGGGCATTTAATCTTGATACACGAAAAATAAATTTTAATAATATTTTAATATTTTATTGAATATTATTTATTTTTTCTTTCTTTTTCTTTCTTCTTTCTTCCTCTAGCTAGTCGCCGATTAGAGACCGGCCAAAGATGAGGGCTAATAAGGTTGACCTCACTAACCTCTAGCAAAGCTCACCCTTGTCAACCACTAATGGCGAGGTAAGCCTCACCAAGCCATTGCAAGGCTTACAAGCCTCAATGACAATCGCGAAATCTCCTTCTCTATCTCCTCAATCTCTGCATCATAGTCTTGCCCTTGTCTTCTAGATCTTTGGCTTTGGTTGATAGAGGCTCTAGGTTGCTCTACTTCCATTGGAGCTTCAAAGGGATCAAGGATTTGAGCTAACTCTAGGAATTGGGCATTCGCAACTCCAGTTTTCTTTGCTGAAATCGTCTGAGTCAAGTAATTCATAGAGCTTTACAAAGACGAGATTGACAGAAGACCTAGAAGCCTTGACGGTGACGATGGGGGAACATTTGGATTCTCCATTGTTGAAGGTGGCATTCTCCCAGATTTGAAGCTGAGGTACGTTGAACACATCTAGAAACTCAGGACCACCTATCTTTTAAGTACTTGCCGTGGCCAGTGGTTTAGAAAGGTCAACCTTGTTGGTCCTTGCCTTTGGCTAGTCATTGATTTGGCGATCGGCTATGGGATAAGGGAAGGAAAAAAAAAAGAAAGAGAAATAAAATAAAATAAAATGAAAAAGAAAATAAAAACATATTCAAAAAAATATTAAAATATCATTAAAAAATTTCACATCATCAACGGTTATATAACGTGAATGATTGCATTTATGTTAGCGATTTTCAGTCAAAATTAACCGAATGAGTGATTGTTATAGATATAAAATATTTATAACTCCATTGATAAAAAAAGATTAATGACTGGTTTGTCATAATTGCAATAAGCCAAAGACTTTTTTGGTAATTCTCCTCAAAATTTTTTTATTTCCTTTTTTCATTATAAGAAATGGGTAATCTTAACTTGACTTTTACTTTCTCTTTGATTTGAAATCATAGTATCACCTTGCGTAATAATCACGAATCTTTGACCCATATCGATGAATATTATAAGATAAGATGCACAGTTAACACTGTTTAGAAACCGTAGTGATGAAATCATGAAATCTAGAAAGGGGGGGGGGTGTTTGAAACGCTAGTTGGAGTAGGAGCACTGATGGGGAATGATAGAATCTCGGTGGATTCTTTGGCTTCATCGCTCGATTAAATAATAATAATAGTAATTAAGAGAGCACCGAAGCATGAGATAATGTCCATGGATTGATGATTGTACATATGTCGACAAGAAAGGTATCTATTGGTGGGGCCCAACAAAAAAATAGAATCCAATTTTCAAGGGATGCCCCATTCTGCAAGAAAGCCCCCCTACCCTCCTCTATCATCTTCTCTTTGGCGCAAGATAGAGACACCTCGGAGGATCCGGGCCGTCGACGACGAGGCGGCTGCGACAGATGGGGCTAATGATAGTGGTTGTACTATATAACAAAAAATAGAGCAAGGGGCTTTGATCGCTTTTCCTTTGACAAAATCAAGGTAGTGCTGTATCTTCTTCTCTTAAAAAGGTTAGGGTTTGTGCTGATTTTAGGTTCGTGGAAAGGAGGAACGGTCAGTCGGATTTGTCAAGCAGGCAAGTTTGATTTTTATGGTCATGCCGCTCCTCGGCAGGTACATGTTAGCCGCCTAACAAGAGATTAATTTTAGGGTTCACTAAAAGGGAAGAGATATTTTTGGATGAACAAGGATTTCTTAAAATTTCATTTACCCATGAGTCTAGTTTAAACATCGATTGAGACTTCATAAAGTTGATCAATATAATGTTTGAGCTTTTATATATGGATCTGGTTAGTGAGTACCTGACAACTGTTAGTCATATTCAATAAAGAATATAATAAGTTGGGGAGATGAAATAACTCTTTCTTTATTTGTATATTTGTCGACAATCTCTTTGATATAAATCCATACTAGTGTATATATTCCAACCGGAGAGCACTCTTTTACAATTAAGATTCTGAAGACCCTCATCAACATTTTATAGAAGGATTAGCTAAGATGTTTAATTAGACTCAATACCAAATTACATCTCCGCAAGCATGGTCATGACTTCCAAGATCGAGTCTTAACGAACAACTTTCTTCAATCTACTGATAGGACTCTTTTTTCATAGTAATTACTTACCTAATAAGATTATTCAGGTACTCAAAGAAAAAGATACAAATAATTTGTTTATACCCAAAAAACGGATTTGATTATTTGCCATGTTGTTTCACTTGATTGTGGTGGTGGTGGGGGAACATGAGAGTATCGGGATCTGATGTGATTAATTGGGTGCTTTAAAAATCAGGCAAGATTGCCTGATATGCTAGAATGGATACTATTTGTTTCTTTTTTGAGTATGGCTCTTTAATAAAGCTTGACAAATCCCTAAAGACACCTTCTCAAATTAATCATTTCTTGCTTTACGTATGTTTTCATACTCTTCCGAATGGCCTACCCCACTTTATACAAGCAAGGCTCACGTAAGATGGGAAAAACACATCCACACCCGATCGGATAAAATATTTTTTGCTCAACAATTTTACCATCGAAAAAAGTCGCGGCCCGACACATCGTTAACCATTCGGCACCAAGGAAGAATGTCAGCTAATCCATACATGATGCAATATCATTGGTCAGTTAACTCCAGCTCGATTAGTCATATCAAACTATGCGGTCGCGATAGTGGCCTATGCGCATTTGATTCAAAGTGGAACCACTAAATTTGAGATTCTCTTAGGTGCATGTGGGCGTATAAACTAATGCTAAGATCTTTTGCTTAGTTACGCATGATGTCACCGTGTGCACCAAAACGTTGTCGTCAAGCTCATAATTGTCTCCCTCAGAGTTAAAAATAGGACCAGAGCAACGCATCTTACTCTCATTCTTCTTAGAAAGAGAGGAAAAAAAAATCAATGGACTGGTCATCTGCCATTGGTGAAATGAGGGCGACATCTCGATTTAAAGAAAGAGAAGGCAAAGAGACAAATGTCATTGGCCCCTTCTTCACCTGTTTTGTTGGTTGCCTGTTTTTCAAAGCGTGTGTAAGAACGGTGGTTGGGGGTTGAATTGTCCCCATGAGCCAGGACACTTGGCCGCAGCCCATACACACCCATTTCGTCGCAATTAATTAGGCTTTGAGGTACTATCTGGATCGACCTTTCATGTATCGAAATTGAAGTTCATCGTTCAATCTCGACACGACGAGACGTGAGGCTGTGAGAAGAAACCTGCGCTTGACGCCGCATGACACGGCTCGACTCAAGCCCCGACACGTGTTTATCCGTTCTCGATTGAAAATACAGGCTAATCAATTATATCGAGATACCCTTATAAAGAATGGACCGTTCAATGTTGAGATAAGTGTAAATTGGCCTTTGATATCTTAGCCCTTGAAGTCACACCTGGCACTTGATACGATGAAAGGGGACATAAATCAGCAAGAAAACCTGCCGAAAAAACAGTTAACCGCTCGAGACTTTTAGGACAACATTATATAAAATTGTTGCAACCATGCACGCAAACAGGCAATAAACTTCACCGATCAAATACACTTTGCGTGTTTAGTTAGTACTTCTAATTGATTATGTGTTTATTCCGTCGTTGATTGCTTGCTGTCTTCCAATTAATCATATTTAATTATGACTTGAACACGACCCGTAGAAAAAAGGTCTTGTTCTTTATATTCCAGCGTTCTAGTAATCTCCAACACGGCGCTTAAGAGGAACCGAGTGATTAGAATAAGTTCACGGTAGTTTGTTTGTGAAACATACGTGAGTCTAGGGCACATATTCAATTATGCCCGGCGCTTATGCATGGAGAGAATTGTGCACACTCGTAAAGATTAATCAAGTCCATAGTTTGCAAGGCTCTTTAAAATTTTTGAGGGGAATCTAGTGTACGTGAGTCTAGGGCATCACGATCCTTGATCTTGGATTCCCGTGAGTCTAGGGCATCACGATCCTTGATCTCGGCGATTCTCCTGTGAGGCTCATAGATCTGACGGCCCCGGCACATTGAGTTTACATAAAGGCCCAAGGTAGTGCATATGATTTATTCAGGTCCCTTGTGGGCTAGTTCTAGCATAGAGACTAATAGTCATTCACCGTAATTTGTTCCTCACATGGAGGAAGTCTTGGAGGGCGTTGATCACCAAAGTAAAAACAGACCATTTCGACTTTTAAAAATTCAAGCTCCGTATGTTTCGTGAAAAATAAATAATTTTAAAAATATTTTCCTAAAAATAATTGCTTGTATTATTTGAAATAGTTGTTCAATAAAAATATTTATATCCAAACATTTAATGGATGATGAAAATATTTTTTATTCATTCATTTTGGTAAACAATATGAAATATTGTATTTAATAAAATATTTTTCAAATTATTCATTTTTTGCAAATTAACCGGAGCCTAAAATAAATATGAGTTCATTCGAAATGAAAAATAAGAATGTCGTCCGATGCTAAGGTACTCATGGTGAACCGTACTCCACCTAAATTAACCATCAGATTCACTTTTTAAAGATATGAGTCGTTGGATTGAGAACCTGCCGAACAAGTAGCCCGTCAATATTTTGCAGCATTTTACAAAGGTCTACGATATTCTATGACAACATAGTCGTTGACAAATGAATTTTTGCCTTACAATCTTTCTTACATTTCATAAAATTAGGGCTCATATTCCTCAATGACGATAGAATTTAATCTCTAGACAAAAATATAGATATTGCATAATCTTGCTTTCAAGTTCTTTATGGAATTTAAATTCTAGAGACATTTTGTTTAGGAGTACTGTCTGCATTAATGAAACATAGGCTCGGATGTGAATTGTGTTTGAATTGGCTTGATCTGCGAAATGAGCTAAAACTTAGAAGAAAGGGTTCTAAGTGAGACTGAGCCCTTGTAAGCCCAACCTTTACGTAAAATTCGGCCCCCTCCAATTTTTTTTTTTTTTTTGCTTGACCGAACAAATCCGTGTGTCATGTGACACAGTCCAAGGATGAGTATGATCCAAGATCGTCCAAAATGATGGGGCCGTGTCCCATACAAGGGCCAGCCCACGAGCTGCCCATGAACGACCCACGAGTGACCCATGATCAATGCAAGAGTCGGCCCATGCACAATGCGAGGACTAGCCCGTGACTGTTGGGCTTCCTTGTGTCGAGCGACCCTTTGGCTTCCCTATGGACTGATCCTGCAGACCCATGGCAGGCACCCTTGGGCTTCCCCACGTCCTAGGGTCTCTTAAGCTCTCTTTGTAGCTTTGTAATGATTGTATATATTTGAATACTACGTTGGATAGGAGAGGGATCAACAGTTGAGATCAATGTCGTCCATGTATAAATAAGGGCCCCTTCCCCTTCAATTGTACACACTAGTTCACGAGCAATACATTTGAATTTCACTCCCTGTTTCGTCTTAGTGAGTTAAGTGCATGCAAGGTTGACTTGGGATTGACTCCTAAGGCCACACGGGTGTGTGATCGTTTGAAATCGACTGACCCGTGACAAGTGGTATCAGAACCTTTGTTCCAAGTGCAATTGGCTAACCCTCATTATGATGTCACGATCGCTTAAAGCGAGAATCATGAGGATTGCGGAATGGCCAATGAGAAGGCCCACACTAGGTCAAAGAAAAGCCATGGTGTCTCGAGTTCGAGAGATCAAATGGGTGACATGGAACATTGAATGATGGTCATGGAGGAGATTGTCTTGGATGTCCAAGGGACGGTAGAGGACTTGAACCAGATCGTTGAGGGAGCAGAAGTCGGAAGGGAGGAGCTCTTGACTAAGATACAAGAGCTCGGTTGGCATGGAAGAGCTTTGCGGCAAGGTGTTGGGGTCCTTGACCCATGAGTTGAGGCAACGAGACGAGACCTGGGAGGCCGCGATGGTGGCCATGCGCGTAGAAATAGACGAGATCAAGGGGAAGCTCGCGGAGGTTGAAACGGCACACGTGAATGGGGTGGTCACCATGCAGTCCCGTACTGACGCACCCAAGTTGAAAGAGTTCAGGGGCTCGTGGGTGGCGAAGGACGTGAACAATATTTTATGGTACATGGAGCGGTATTTCCAGACCATGGGAATGAACGACGAAGCAATTTGGGTAAATACTACAGCAATATATTTAGTTGTTGACGCGTTGTTGTGGTGGCGTCACAAGTCAGATGATAGGAGTGACGACCTTGTCACGATGTGAACTAGGTTTGTGGAGCAACTACAGTGGACCTACTATCCCGCCTATGTGGAGGAAGAAGCTCACGGTAAACTCAAGCGTTTTGAGCAGAAGGGCAAAGTTCATGAGTACGTGAAATGGTTCCTGGAGCTACTTCTCCAGATTTTGTCCATGATGGAGATGGAGGCTATCATCAATTCATGAGCGAACTCAAATCATGGGTCAAGCAGGAGCTCAAGATGGCTACATACGTGGCCAAGTCCCTCGTGGAGTACAAGCCCCTATCCATGGTTAAATCGGGCTCTTGTCCGAGAAAGAAGGCCAATGGTGGGGGAGATCAGAGCCGTTATAATTGTCCGAGCGGTAGGAAATCACCGTCAGTCCCTCCTAAAGCTCAACCATAATCAAGCAATGGAGGATACCGGAAGACATGCACCTGCAAGTGCTTCTTTTGTGATGGGTCACACATGGCCCGAGATTGCCCAAAGATGGGTAGACTTGTCGCTCTATGTAAAGAGGATGAACTGCGAGAGGAGGCGTGGTTGTCTTCGCTACGTATTCTTGGATCGATCAAAACAAAGAAAGTGAAGGAACCTAGAGGCATGATGTTCGTGGGTATAGAGATCGGAGGTACCATGATGAGTGCACTCGTGGATATTGGGGCATCCGATCTCTTCATATCTCAAGAGACCACGAAGAAGTTGGGTCTTTCGATCGAGAAAGGAAGAGCCGATTGGTTCAAAACGGTGAACTCCAAGGAAGTCTCGACTAGTGGTGTGGTTAGGGACGTGGAGCTCCGCCTTGGTCCATGGACTAGCAAGGAAGATATCGAGGTAATCTCTCTTGACAATTATGACTTTGTGCTAGGTTTGGGATTCCTTGACAGGATCAACACAAGCATAATGCCGTTCGCGGATTGCATATGCATCTTGGACAAGCGGTGCCAATGCATGGTCTTTATTTTATCACGAGTCGGGATGTGACAGGAAGATGGTATTAGCCATGCAATTGTCAAAAGGAGCAAATAAGGGCGAGATGACCCTTTTGGCAACGCTAAAGACTGAAGATGGGAAGGAAGGTGATCCATAAAAAAAGGTGGTCCTAGTCGTCGATTTGTTCTAAGATGTGATGCTGTCCGAGTTGCCCAAGAAGCTTTCCTCTCGAAGAGAGGTAGATCATCGGATCGAACTTGTGCTCAATACTCGACCACTGGCCATGAGCTCCTATCGTATGGCCCCGCCCGAATTGGAAGAATTGTGGAAACAACCTAAAGAGATGCTTGACATGGGATACATTCGGCCCTCTAAGGCTCCGTTCGGTGCCCCAGTTCTATCCCAAAAGAAGCATGACGGATCCTTTTAGATGTGCATCGATTATTGAGCATTGAACAAGCTCACTATAAAGAAATGAGTATCTGATATCTCTGATTACTGACTTGTTTCATCGACTTGGGGAAGCTCGGTGGTTCACCAAGCTTAATATTCAATTAGGGTACTACCAGGTTTGGATCACCGAATGGGATGAACCAAAGACCGCGTGCATGACCCAATATGGATTGTACGAGTTTCTCGTCATGCCTTTTGGCTTGACCAACATACTGTTACGTTCTTCACTTTGATGAAACAAGGTACTATACCCATTCCTTGATCAATTCGTTATAGTCTACCTTGATGATATTGTTGTGTATAGCCAGATGCTTGAGGAGCACGTTGAGCACTTGAGACAAGTCTTCTAAGTTCTACAGGAAAATGATATGTACGTGAAGCGTGAGAAATGCGCCTTCTTGCAAAATGAAGTCTCTTTCCTTGGGCACATCGTTGGGGGTAGGGGTGAGCGGTTCCTGGTTCTGGTTCGGTTTCGCTTGGAACTTGGAACCTACTCTCGGGTACAGGTTCTTCATTTTTTAGAACCTTGAACCTACCCGTTAGAACCAAGAACTTGGAACTTACCCTGTCACAGGTTCAAGGGTCGGTTCCAGGTTCCAATAGGTTTTTTTTTTTTTTCATTTTTAGTTTAAAAAAACGAAAATGAACGTAGCAATAATAAACAATCTCATACCTCTTAATCCTCACTCTTTTTTTTGAGCTTATCCTTCAAATCATGATTAACATAGAAAAATAGCTTGAACTCACCATAATAGGGTTCGACACCTTGACAATCCTTCAAGGAGCGCAGTACTCCAAAACTGTAGATGTCTAATTTTTGTGTGGGTTTCCTAGTTTTCATGACTTCGGGAGCTCGATAACCTGCACTTCTAGTTTTAGGAGGCACTGTAGGAGTGTGGATCAGAGGAGTCAGGCCAAACTCTAGGATGCAACCTTCAAGGTATGTTACCATGGATAAACCTCCCGCCTCTGGCCGAATGGATGTGAGTAACGCCCTTAGCCACTCCTAGAGAAATCTTCACCCGTGATGCCCAGTCCAATGGTTGTCTCCCACCTTCTGCAAATCATTATCAGAAGGTAACTATCAACAATGCAGCAAATATGAGACAACCTACACTTCTTTCGAAAAACCATTTCACAAGTCACAAATGAACAGAAGGAAAAGCTTGTACTATACTGAAAGAAAAAGCAAGAAGACAAGCTCAGTTGACACTTGTTGAGGGGCATTATGGCCAGGAGGCACTCGGAAAACATCGTTATTTAAAAGCACGTCCACAGTTTTCTCTACTTTACGGACAAAAGTGTTGGTCTTCCCTCCATTGCACAAATCAGCCCCATTCAAAATCAGAACAAGAATAGCCCCAACAATAGCCACTGAACAGTAAGATGAAGATCCCAAAACAGCCATCTTGGTCTTATTTTGGGATACGGAAGAACCTACGAGACACAACCCCACAAATTCCCTTCCCTCACTATGTATGTACTTGGATCTGGGCACACAAGCATGACACTCACATCTCAGAAATTGACCAAATAAAGCAGCTAAAATGTTAGACTAGATCTAATAGTTAAGAGCAGAAACAACAAGAGATTAGACCTGCGATTGAAGCTGGAGGAGGCGAGTTTCTTCGGTGTTGAGGGTGGCGAGCGGTATCAAGGGACGTCGGGCGGCGTAGAAAAGGTCGAGCGGGCGTCGAGGGGGCCGAGCGCCGTCGAGGGGCCGAGAGGCGTCGAGGGGGCCAAGCGGGTGTCGAGCGGGCGTCGAGGGGGCCAAGCAGGTGTCGAGCGGGCGTCAAGGGCGTCGAGGGGGCCGAGCGGGCATTGAGGGGCCGAGAGGCGTCGAGGGGCGGCGCGGACGGCGAGACAGCTTGTCGGGCTCAACGGTGAGACGGCTTGTCGGACGAGCGGTGGGTGGTGGTGGTTTAGTAGCCAAGAGGTGGTGGTGAGTAGGGCGTGGGGCAGCGGTGTGGTGGTGGGTCAAGCAGTAGCCAGCAAGAGGAAGGAAGAAGAATAAGAAGAGGAGGAGGAGAAGAAGGGTTCGGCCGAGAGAGGGGGAAAGAGGAGAGAGAGAGAGAGAGAAGAAAAGAAAAAAGTTCGGGGCAAGAAGTGATGTGAGAGGAAAAAGGGGAGAAAAGAAAGAGAGAGAGAGAAAAAGAAAAGGGAAGGGGGGAAGAATTGGCAGAAAGGGGGGGAAATCACGTTGGGGGAAGCGAGGGGCTAGGGTTTTTTTATTTTTTTTTAAACTCTTCAGTTCCCAGAAAAAGGGAACCAGGAATCAGAATCGGTCTCTTTAGAACCGGGAACCGAACCAGACCCTCCAGTGCAGTTCTCCGGCTCCCGGTTCTACCTGGGAACCGTGCTCACCCCTAGTTGGGGGTGGACGAGTGTGGATGGATGTAGCCAAGATCTATGCCATTGTCGAATGGGAATCACCGACTAAGGTGACGGAGCTGAGATTATTTCTTGGTCTCACAAATTACTATTGACGCTTCATTCGGGAATATTCAAACATCACCGTGCCACTCACAGATATGTTGAAGAAAGAAAGGCCGTGGGAGTGAATGGATCGGTGTCAAGAGGCGTTCGATCAGTTGAAACAAGCTATGATTGAGGAGTCAATGCTCATGCTGCCCGACTGTGTCAAATATGAGGTAGAAACCAATTCTTTTGATTTTGCTATTGGTGGTGTCCTCATGCAGGATGAGCATCCGGTTGCCTTCGAATCGCGAAAGTTGAATGATACCAAGCGGCGATACACTGTCCAAGAGAAAGAAATGACCGCAATGATGCATTGCCTTCGTACGTGGAGGCATTATCTATCGAGGTCTCGGTTCTTCGTGGGGACGGATAATGTGGCCACGAGCTACATCCAAACCCAAATGATGCTCAGCCTGAAACAAGCTCGGTGACAAGATTTTGTGGCCGAGTTCGATTATGTGCTAGAATATAAGCCCGAGAAAGCTAATTCTGTGGATGCCTTAATTCGAAAGATGGAGTTGGCCAATATAGTGAGCTGATCCAATTGCCCAAGGATCGAATGTATCAAGGAGGGGTTCAAGCACAACCAAACTACTCAAGCTTTCCTTCAATACACGCAGGAGGGCAAGACAAGGCGATTTTGGTTTGAGGAAGACCTCCTTTACACCAAGGGACAACGACTTTACGTGCTGCTCCACGGGAAATTAAGGAAAGAAGTGTTATGCGAGTGTCATGGCTCCAAATAGGCAGGATATCCGAGAATCCATCGTACCATGATGCTCATTGAGGATCAATATTATTGACCTCATATGCTGGATGATGTTGAGGCATACGTGCGAACGTGTTCGGTGTGCCAACAATATTATTGGCCTCATATGCTGATCCAATTGTCGTTGGGGCTCCTTGAACTGTACATCTCGGAGCGTCCATGGGAGAGTGTCTCCATGGACTTCATCATGAATCTGCCGAAGTCCAAAAGATGTCAGACCCTCATGGTTGTTGTGGATCATTTCTCTAAGTATGCGGTGTTCATGTTAGCAACCAAGGATTGTCTAGCCAAGGAGGCGACCAAGCTCTTTCTTAAATCCCATGCACAATCTTGAGTGACCGTGATCCTCGATTTGCCGGCTAATTCTGGACTGAGCTTTTCAAGTTGCTTGGGTCAAACCTCAACTTCTCCACAAGTTTACACCCCTAAACCGATGGTTAGATTGAACTGATGCATGTGCTTCTAGAGATATACCTCAAACACTATGTGAGCAACACGCAAGTAAACTAGGCACGACTGATCGACATGACCCAATTCTCATACAACTTGCAATAGAGTGAGTCTACGAACCAAAGCCCATTCGAGATCGTGATGGGACAACAACCGCTCATACTAAGCACGGTTGCCTCGGATTACCGTGGGAGTAGTTTGCGGTGTACAAGTTCGCAAATGAATGAGATGAGAAAGCGAACTTGGCATGAGTGTGCCTACACAAGGCCACCAAACACATGAAGAAGTGGGCCGATGAGAAGCGACGGCATATGGAAATCCAGGTTGGAGACCTAGTGCTGGCCAAGCTACACTTGGTCCTTCAGTACGAGATGTGCATAAAGGGCTGATCCGTCACTACGAAGGCTCTTTCCAAGTGTTGCAAAGGATCGGAAAGGTAGTATAAAAGCTGGACTTGCCAGCCAAACTTAAGATACATCCCGTGTTCCATGTGGGTATGTTGAAACCTTTCCATGCCGATGAGAAAGACCCAGACTGAGGTGAATCACAATGGGCTCCTTTTGTGGTTAAAACCTCACATGATTGGGACGTCAATGCATCTTGGCGGACTGAGTCATATGGAAGAGGTATTGTGCGTCAAAGAAAGAGTACTTAGTTAGATGGAAGGGCCTTCTTGAGAGTGAAGTGAGCTGGGAACCGTCCGAGACTCTATGACAATTCAAGAAACACATAGATACTTTTCATGCCGAGGACACAAAGAGGGTATCACTCGAATAGGTAGGAGAGATTGACAGGGCCCAAGGACAAGCATGATCCAAGACCATCCGAAATGATGAGGCCATGTCCCATACAAGGGGCAACTCATGAGTTGCCCATGAACGAACCACGAGTGACCCATGATCAATGCAAGAGTCGGCCCATGCGCAATGCGGGGATCAGCTCATGACCGTTCGGCTTCCTTGTGTCAAGCAACCCTTTGGCTTCCCCATGAATTAATCCTATAGACCCATGGTAGGCATCTCTTGGGTTTCCCCGTGTCCTAAGGTCTCTCTAGCTCTCCTTGTAGCCTTGTAAGATTGTATATATTTGAATACCAAGTTGGATCGGAGAGGGATCAATGGCTGAGATCAATGTCGTCCATGTATAAATAAGGGACCCTCCCTCTTTAGTTATACATGATAGTTCATGAGCAATACATTCGAGCTTCATTCCTTGTGAACTGAGTGCATGTAAGGTTGACTTGGGATTGAATTTTAAGGCTGCACGAGTATGTAATCGTTCGGAATCGACCGACCCAAGACACATGCTTGTGTCGTGTTGAATTAGGGAAGAAAGCAACATAAAATAAGTGGTTCGACCTCCGGTGCTCTTCTTTATGTAATTGTCCCATTCCAAATGATCGGTTTTCTTTTTCCTCTTCTCTTTTCACAATAGTCTACAATGCACAATGCATCATGTATATCACACGTCTGGCAGTGGCTAGTTAGTTCACTCCTTTCCAAGATCGAAAGTGTCTTCCATTTTTCAAAGATTAAACAAGAACAATACACTTTCTCTATCCACATGAGCACGAGATGTCCCTCGACGAGAGGAGATTTTGTAATTTCTTTTCTTTTTGGCCAGCCATAACTAGCTGGGACACAATGCAGAATGTGTGCTTGTTCTTCATACTTTTTCTTTTCTTTTCTGTAATTTATTGTATTAGCTCAAAAGGGAGAGAGTGTGTTGACTAGGTCCACTACGATGCGAACAACATCGATAAAGACTGCAAATCAGACAATCATACAATTACCCTAAGATCTATCAAGGATTGCCAAGTTGCCAATCATCAAACCCCAGGGAAATACGTTGGCCATTCCCAATCAAGTGCTCTTTGTATAGTGTTCCTCCAAAAGTAGGTACTGTTGTTTTTAAGCCTAACAACCGGATTGAATTCTGCTCTCACGCCATGCCACGCAGGAATGTACATCACAATGCACAAAGGAGGCACATGGTAGCCAGATCATACGCATTTGGCAATGCTTCGAGTAGTTGCTTCAACACATATTGCCTGGGTAAGTGGTGCATCGAGTCCTATAAATTCGACTATCGCTCATTGTGTTTTGCACTGAACTCTCTTTCCCACTTACTAGCCTCTTTTTAAGTGACCACTTACTTGACCAAAAAAGCTAGGACCATCCTTATGGCCGACGCCAATGAAATTGCTCTTAGTGTTGATGAAAACGATGTAGCTGTCGTGGAGTTCACGACCAGTGGTGCAATATATTCGGGGTCCAATACAGGGATCATTACAATCCACCATTAAAGGAGCCATTACAAAGAGTGCAGGCATGGTTACTTCAAGCATGGTTTGTTGAAGCAACGGTGCCTGCACTTTTTGTAGTGATAGAGAAACCTGTATTAAAGCCTACATATGTTGCCCCAATGGCATCGTAAAAGCCTCCATGGACAGCAACATCATTTTCATTGACACCAACAACATTTTTATTGAAGCTGGCCATCTGGAGGTCCTAGCTTTTTCGTGAACAATCAATTGAGGGCATAGAGATTTTATAGACTCTTACTAAATAAAAGAGCAAAATCAAATTCCTTGCCTTAGGAGGAGTCTAAAAATACATCACTAAAAGACGTGGCTTCATTTATTGAGTAATCGTAAAAATAGGGTGGTAAAATCCGATTAGAATAAGAGATAAAGCTTGTTTCGAGTTGATATTTTCTAATGTCCATTTGTCTTGAGATTCTTAGTTCATTTAAATATGAGGTGGCGGTGTTGTTCATACTAATAGAAGGCTAACATATTGCCCGAAAGAAAGAAAGCTCCTTAAAATATACATTGATTTAATTGAAAAAGTGTTTCAAAGTTTTTTGGGAAAAAATCACGAAAAACCCCAAACTTTGCTTAAAGTGACAAATTTACCTCAAATTTTTTTTTTGTGACGTGAAAAACTCTAAACTTTGCCAACTGTGATATATTTACCCCAAACTTTTTTTTGTGACACAAAAAATCCTAAACTTCTATTCGTTAACACATTTATCCTAAATTATATGGCATTTTGGTCTTTTTATTTTTTTTATTTTTTTTATTTTTTCCTTCTTCTTCTCTCTTCCCTTCGCCGGCCATGGCGGAGGGAAGCCGGCCTCCGGCGAGGGCCGCCCTCGCCGGCGTCGGGTGAGGGAGACCCTCGGTTGGGTCGGATGAGGGCACCCCTCGCTAGGCCCTCACCGGCGTCGGGCGGGGGCCGTCCTTGCTCGACGCTAGCGAGGGCTGCCTCACTTGATGCAGGCAAGGGCGACCCTCGTCGGTGTCGAGCGAGGGCACCCCTCGCCCAAGTCCGGCAAGGGCACCCTTCGCTAGGCCCTCGCCAGCATAAGGCGAGGGGTGCCCTCGAGGGTCGTCCTTGCTTGATGCAGGTGAGGGCGGCCTTCGTTGGCGATGGGTGAGGACGGCCCTCGCTAGATCTGGCAAGGGAGGCCCTTGCCCGACCCAACCGAGGGCCGCCCTTGCTTGATGCCAGCAAGGGCGGCCCTAGCCAGCCCAGGCAAGGGTGACCCTCGCTTGATGCCGGCGAGGGCAGCTCTTGCCCGATGCCGGCAAGGGTAGCCCTTGCCAGATGTCAGCTTCCCTCCGCCGACTCTGCCATGGCCGGTGGAGGGAAGAGAGAAGAAGAAGACAAAAAGAAAAAAAAAAAAGAACAAGGAAAAACATAAAAAAAAGAAGAAGACAAAAATGTCATTTATGGGGTAAATGTGTCACAGTTTGAAAAGTTTAGGGTTTTTCATGTCACAAAAAAAAGTTTGTGGTAAATTTGTCACTTTGGGCAAAATTTGGGGTTTTTGATGGTATTTTCCCAAATCTTTTATGCTAAGAAGTTCTAAACTTATTACAATTGTGTCAATTTTCTAAACTTTTGTTTTTACCAATTGAGTTATAAACGTCTCGTATTTGTGTCAATTCAGTCTATTTGGCTAATTTTGGTCATAAATCGCTGACATAGATGCTATTTTAACAATTATTTGATTTATTTGATTTTGTTTTATTTTCCTTTTCTTTCTCTTTTTTTTTTCCTTTCCCTTCTTTCTCTAGTTGATCACTGGACCTTGGCGATCAACCAGAGGTGAAGGTCGGTGAGGTCGAGTCTTGCCATTGTTGAGCTAGTGAAGTCGAGCTTGCTAGTGGCCAATGAGGGCAAGCCTCACCATGGTTGGGCAAGACTGACCTCGCCTAGTGACAACAAGGTTAAGCCTTGCCAATAGTCGGTTAGGTCGACCTTGCCAGCCCCCACCTCTAATCGGTTGCTAAGGTCTGGTGATCAACTAGATGAGGAAGACAAGAAAAACAAAGAAAGAGAAAGAAAAGAAAAAGAAAAAAAAAAAAATTTGATTAAAATATCAAATATTATTTAAAAAATGTCTATGTTAGTGCTAACTATATCATGTAGGATGACCGTGTCATGTTAGTGATTTTTGACTAAAATTGGTAAAATAGATTGAATTGACACAAATGTAAATGTTTATGATTTAATTGATAAAAAAAGAAAAAATGTTTGGAATTGAATTGATATAATTGCAATATGTTTAATACTTTTTTGTTAATTTTTCTAATTAATTGGATATGCTTGACAAGAAACGATGAAACGATTCAGCGGAAAGAGGGAATTTGGTGACGTATTTTGGAAGTCTTATCCAAAAGTTGAGAAACTCTAATTCACATAATATTTATAAAGAATTATTATCATGCGTCAGGTTATTTATTTTTCCCCCCACACGCCTATATTGAGCATAATTTGAAGGATGCTTGTCTTACCTCAAACTATTCTAGTCATATTACAAAGGATTTTTCTTGTACATGCACTTGCTAAAACAATTCTAATTATTTTAATGGATGAAAACTATGACTCAAAATTAGTAATATAAGATAATATAATATAATATAACTCCCAGACGATTCCATAAGTCTTCACATGCCAATCAGCACATTGCACGAAACAAAGTTATAGAATGAATTCTTGATGAAGCGAAGTAAGATTTGGAATTACATCGTCATACAAACGTAATATTAATGATCTAAAAAGACACATAAAACGTAAATTAAATGTGTAGCCATATAAAATTAGAAATGAATATAAAATTCATACTATATATTACACGCATGCCTATATTAATCGTCACCAAGCTGCCTTCTACATAAGATTACAAGGTAAAGAGAGTATTACAATTAAAAAGAATCACCCGCGCCAAAACTTTATCAAAACCCTCGTCTTTTTCCCCCTTTATAAATCAAAACCTTTACCTTCCTAATCTGAAAAATAACGTAGAAAGAGTGTCAAGATTGCCTTGTCTCCAAATATACATAAATCCGTGGTAGGAACATAGAGGACGTAAATCCAGTCACTTAGCGAATAGCACCAGATCGGGCTTTGCAATTGGATCGCCTACGTTCCATGGTCCGTCGCCTTTCTTGCTCCGTCCCTTGTCAGTCCAAAAGCGATAAGTCAAATATAATATCCATAAAAGATCTATCCGATAAATCTTCTTTACCAAAAAAGAGATCTATCCGATAGATCTTGAGTGAAATGATCCATACATCCAATAGAAAGTACCACGGAGAACCTACACACAACTAATATAAAATTCTAATTAGGGAACAAAAGTAAAAAAAGAACATGAAGATGAACTCGAGAAAAATAAAAGCTCTAATGGTTTTTTTAAATTATTATTATTTTTAATTATTTTTAATTTTTAATTTTATCTACAATGGGCATTTGTTAGATACTTGGGCTTCGGGCTCGAAGCGGCCACGTTTTGGCAGGCGAGGGTACAGGCGCAAGAGAGATGCAAGGAGGCGACGAGAGAGAGAAGGCAAGCAATTGAAAAATCCAAAAACACATACACCTAACACTAGAATCCTGCATCTTCATTTGAATAAAATTACTAAAATTCGAGATGGGAATCGTGGTCAATCTCGAAGTGCAAACTTGTAAGCGGAGCATTGACCGATCGGAAACTTTTGATCGCATCATGACCCATCTCCCCTCTTATTGACATAACCGGAATAGTCCGATTCCGAGAACTTTGCCTTCTCAACCAAACGCAGCTTTTCGTCTTCCTCGGCCAGCTTCTCTATCTCCCACTTGCTGAAGGGATAGGCCGTCTTGTGCGTCACGTGAATCTCGCCATTTCTGGTCAGCATCGACCTTGCGCTCTTCAAGAACGCTCTCACCAGTTCTTGGTGTCGCCTGAAGAAAAATCCACAGCTACATCATCCATTGCAATGTCTTGGACCGTTAAGGTTTAGTTAGTCTGCGTATGTTTCGTCAGGAGACGTTATGGAAGAGGTAAGTTGAGATATCTACTGAATTTGGGAGTTCCAATGGTCGTGACCCTTGTAACCTGTATGCAGGAAATTGAAGACGATCCGGTCGAAAGATTTGTGCCTGAGGTCGGAGTGTTCAGTCATGTTATGGGCGTCAACTTCGTGCAAAATGGTGCCGCCAAATCCCTCCAGAATCTCCATGTTGGCGCTCGCTCTTTTTGTACAACCACTTTGACGACACTTTTCCGGTCGGTCCACTCGCAAAACGAACGCGAGAAAACAATCAGTTGGAGAAAAAAAAGGTGAATGTACAACACGGAATGTATGGCGTATATATGTACCTTGGGAGTTGATGGAGGTGGCGACGATGTTAACGGTGGAGCCAAATGCTTGGGCCAAGCAAGCAGCGAAGGAGAAATCTCCCTCGCCGACCAGCAATACCTTGTGTGAATTGCTATAGTGCTTGATGCTTTTCTCTTCTTCTTCTTCACGTGCATCTCCATTGTTACGTAATAAGTTCGCCCTCACCATTTGTCAAATTACATCCAATTGCGATCTCCTTGAAATTGAACCACCCAACAGTCGTGCATGCAAGAAATGAAGCTCGTGCATCTATATAGCGCTTTGATAACCCTCTCTCTCTCCATAACAGTTGATTTCATCTTCCAAGATCATCATTTTCCAAGAGCAACAGACATGATGCACGAACGACCTTTGACGTTCCTCTCGTCATCATCCTCTCACAGGCTTTGAAGCACGTGCAGGAGAGGAATCAATGGGACCGATCCAATGAAAGCGGCCAGAAGATGAAAAGGTGTATAATCAGAGTCTAAGTACAGAACTATAGCTCATGGTCAACTCTATGAGTCAATTGTTTTATGGCGTTTCTCATAATCGTGTCCACAAATTGCCCGTCAGTCTCCATTCCAAAGAGGTTATTGATGAGCTATACTACTCTGCCATGCTAAGAAGACTCCAGAATTTGCTTCGATACTTCTTCATAAATAAAGTAGCCGAGGAAGAAAAAACACAACAGAGCATTAACCCCAAGTACGCTCACGAGTAAATTATAGAGAGTGCTCATGAACTTTGCAATTTACTTGTGAAGGACCGCAACCCTTTTGAGAAGCACTTTGAACTTGGAAAGAGCTCTCTTGATGATCACATGATGGTGCATATACAAGGCGGGTTCGGAGCATGATGAAATGCCTCGTGGACTGGGTATTGTGGATACGGAACATAATTGGACGGAAATGAGTACCGCTGTGCCCATTCATGGTGCTGCTGCTCATGATCATCGTATGAATAATAGCTGGTACCTCGCTGAGTGATTGCTCCATTGCTCAATCCCTGCATGCTCACTATGACAGCAATATGAAATTTCCTTCTAAGCGATCGAGTCAGTTTGGCTGGGTTGACACCTTCTCTGTACACGACAAGCTGGTCCCTGTCCGGCCCTCCTATCGCCACGGAAATGACATTTCCTAGATATCCACCACAAACAGACACCCAAAATTCAAGAAAACAAATCAAATTGAAATAATGTGCTACATGTGTACGGCTCAAATTAGCAAGTAAAGAACTAGAATGAAATCTGAGAAAATGAAAATATTGAAAAGAGATCAAGACCCAATTGTATATATTTTCTTTATTTTCTTTTTTTCCAGAAGAAAATAAAATTAGTAATTACTGATCATCTGCTTCCGTAGCAATCCTCATGGTCTTCGATCTGCATTTGTCGCATCGTATTGCCATCTGTATAATTATCTCCAGCTGTACCATGAAACCACCACAACAGTTAGGCCCAAATAATTTTAAACTTTTCTCATTACGTATTTGTCTTTTTGGGCGAAATGGATGTTGGAGAAGAGGTTTATGAGCGTATCTATGAAGAAGTCGAGTGTGTCTGGTTTTGAAGAAATAAGATGGGACTTCGTATATATATGATGCAATCCGATGAAGAACACAGCACGCGCCTTCTTGCGCTTTCACTCCAGACATGAAATACGCGCTCCTCTACATGACTTAAATCATTGACATATTTCCCAGATCTGGTTAGCTATTATTTTAGGGTTTAAGCAGCGGTTTTAGTGACAAAGTCAACCTTATTATAATACACGAACACTATATATAACTATACATGTCTCTTGGTCTGGACGTCAATTTGGTACGTACTCGGCAGCATTTTAATCTACTGAAATATCTTGAATGTCGACTCTCTCTGTTCTATCTTCCCAAGATTTCCTCATCTACTTTCTCTCACTGATCCAAAAGAGAAGTCTCTCTCACCTTCCCTGAAAGCTCCTTTCTCCCTCTCCTTTCCTTTTCTAGTCAACGCAATGGATTCATCTTAGACTCGTGCAAATTACCTTACAAAAGGAGCAACCAATAATTTGAAGTACTGCAGTATGCAGTAGGTATACAGTAGCATACGTTTGAAGCTCTATATACAGAACACAAACGCCACCAATATAGAACCACTCAACCATGAATACATAGCAATTGCCAACCAATGAACAAGCCCAAAACACCAAAGCCCTTCATCTTCTTGTAGGGATCATTGTTGGTCGTTATCGATTTGGTGAAGCCCATGAGTAGGCAGGGCAAACTTGCAAGCCAAAGCATTCCCCGACAGGGAAGCTCTCGTCGCACCTCCTCCCTCAACCTGTCTTATTGCAATACCCTAAGTAGTCCCACTCTGTGAACTGTGCCTTCTCAACCGAGCGCAATCCTGGTTCCTCAGCCAGCTTCTCTAATTCCCACTCGTCGAATGGATGAGCCGTCTTATGGGTCAAATGAACCTTGCCGTCCTTCGTTAGCTTCGGCTTGGTGCACTTCAGAAACCCTCTCACCAGTTCCTGGTGGCGCCTGAAATATTAACACTTCATTGCATTAATTTATTTATATGATCTACAACTTAGTATGGACTAATGTAGGTTGGTCCAAAATCCTCTTGCTTGATTAACTCCATACTCGAACATAGAACATTGCATGCTTACTTTCTTGGAAGTTTGTTTGTAACACAAACAAAGTGTGCTTTTACTTGTCCCACGTAGAAAAGTTGGGAGGAGATGAGCCAGTTAATAAGTGTGAGACTTCTCTAGTGTGTTTAAAGAAAAGGTTGGGTTTGGGTTAGACCCTACTATACCTGCGTGCAAGATTATTAGGTGCACTTAGCACTTTATTTTTATTTTATTTCGTACGGTTGTCTTTTTAACCGTCATTAGTTTAAAGGTTGTTTTTGTTTATTAAGCATTTTGGGAAAATATGAAAAATAGAAATTTATTTATTAAAAAATTATTATTTTTATTATTTTTATTATTCCATATGTCTTTTCAAGACAACGTTTGAAAATTATACTCGTTCAGTTTGCAACATTTCCCAAAGGGTTGCATTTGTTCATTTTGTAATTTCTTCTGAATGGATACCTTTGTTCATTTTGCAACTTCTCTCGAAGAGATGCCTTTGTTTAGTTTGCAACCTTTCGCAAAGGGTTGCCTACATTTTTCAAGACCGATATATATATAATTGAATTTTTTAGTATGCACCTTAACAAAGGAACATACTATCTAAGGCCACATATTGCTTAGGAATTGTTAAAGTTTCCTAAAGAGAATTTCACCACAAAGCAAGTTCAGCAATTTCAGGAAAGAGAATTCTTCAAACTGACGCCACTGATGAATATTGGGCAGTTATCTTGTTCGAAGAAATTGATGGAAAGAGACACTTGTGTGTTTATAAAAGTGGAAAATTTTCCCAGGTTGAAATGCATTATCATTCCACTTTCAAAGAAATCTTGGCAGTGAAAAATGGAATAAAAAAGTTCGAAATTCCATCTCATCAGCCATCACTTCCTGGTAAAATTGGACATGGCGTCTTTTCCCTAAATGACCAAGTTCAAATAGAAGTAGATTTTACATTCGTAACTGCTTCATTCTCAACTGCTTTAATGGGCTAAATGGTTTTCAAAATATTCTTTTAAAACCAAACACATTGCTGGGAAAAAGAATGTGCTTGCCGACTTCTTGTCAAGATCAAAGGCACCAGCAGAAATCAATATGTACATCATGAGGCATGCTTTCCATACTTTTCACCACAATTAAAAGTATAAGATTGAACGAATACGAGATTGGCCAAGCTGGCAATACCCCCAAGAGATTGTCGAACAAATCTAGAATGATAGCATCACGGAAAACCTGGAAAATCTTATGTGGCAATGCCATACATATCTATTCAGACTCCATGGAGGTTTAATTCTTTATCCTTTTGGATTAAATTCTAGCTATCCGTTCATACACCCTCTGATCTGGAAGGAAGATGACTTCCTTGATCAACTCCGATGGTTATTATGGTACTTAACCAATAAGCACTTAATAGCTATCAAAATTCCAACCAGAAGGTTCATCGCCAACCTAACTAGAATATTCGGGCTCGAACGAAACACTAAAAAGGAAAGTGATAAGAACCTTTTAGCCTTCCTCAATTGGTTTTATCCTCTCACTCACTGGAAGCATCTGCTACTGTAGGAATTGAGAATTGTTTGACTAGACCTAGAGATCCACACTGTTCTGTTCTTCCGACGACCATGGGCTTTTGTAATGGAGGAAGAGTCTGCTTGATCTCCTTCAGCAATTATTTTAGTCTAAAATTTTCCCGAAGGTGGAGGATTCTTCTTCAGCATTGATTGCAGTGGAATCGGCAGCTTTGTAATATTTGAAACAAAATTTCTAAGATAATTAATTATCACAAGAAATTGATGAACTTGCTTTGTCGTGAATTCTCTTTAGAAAACTTAGCAATTCCCGAGCAATATGTGGCCCTCGATAGTATGTTCATTTATTAAAGTGCATACCAAGAAAATTGATTTTTGTCTGGGCAATATTCATCTTTGTTTGAAAAAGCATAATCCCATGTTCTTTTACAATGTCTACAAACTGCCCAAGAAGTTAGTAGTGGGATTCCTCATCAGGACTGTAGAGCAGGATATCATCAATATATACTGCTGCGCTTGGCAAGATTGGTTGGAAAATTTGACACATGGCCTTTTGGAATAAGAAAGGAGCTACCTTTAATCTAAAAGGAAGAACTTTCCATTGGAAATGTTGATTCGGAATACAGAACCCTATTTTGGGTCTGTCTTTAGGATGAATGCCCAATTGCCAAAATTCGGCTTTAAGATCGAATTTTGGAGTAAATATGAGCTTTTGATAATCTAGTAAAGAGGGAATTTTTGGAAGGTAGAGGGAATTTGTCATCTTGAAGGAAAATGTTAAGAGGCTGATAGTTTATTACCAGTCGCATCTTTCCTCTGTTTTGTTCAGTACGCTTATTGACATAAAAAGTTTCACAAGCCCATTAAGAATTTGAAACTTCAATAAGGCCTTATTGTAGCAGCTCTGAGCATTTCTTTTGAGCAGAAACCAAGTAGTTTAGCTTCATTCCCATATGACTTGCCTTGGTTGGATTGATATCCTCATTTTTTTTAAGGGAAGGCGAATAAAGAATTCTGGATTTTTCCATAAAGGATGATAACATTTTTGAGAGAATTCAGAATGAGATTTTGAATAGGATTCTAACAATTTTTACATGATCGGATCTAATAAATTCATTTGGATGGAAAAAGTCTTTGGATATTGACGAATTTAGAGAATTAGTCTTTATACTTAAGACATTTTCCAAGAATGATATGAAGCTAAGAAATTTGAGTCATGATGTCCCAACCAATGATCAAATATCGAACACAAGAAGTCTAATATTCTTCAGGAAGAACTTTAGTGTCTAAAATTGAAGAACTTGCACCAGTATCTATGAGAGCAATGACAGTGATGAGTTTGGCAAACTTCGAGGTGAAGATTTTCACAGGAAAATGGGGGCAATGGATTTGGCTTGAAAATATGTCAGAATTTTGTTCTGAAGAAGTGAGGGATATGTGAAAAAGGTCTTCAGAATCTGAATTTGAATCAGTTTCACTGGGTGTTTGGTAACAAGGAATGACACATAGAGTTTGTTTAGATGGTTCTTCCTCCGCAGAGAATAGAGATTCGATATCATCATTTTCTAGCGAAATATCAATTTCAATCTCTATGTGATGTATCAGATGATTATGACATTTTCTTGCTTAGGAGCAGTTTTTGGCGAAATGACCCTTTTGGTTGCAGATGAAGCATCGAGTTGATTTCTTGCGGCCTGAGCGATCTTTCCTTTTGCCTAGGAATCACAATTTCTTCTTTTTCCGGAAGTGCTTAGATCCATGCCTTGATTTCTTTATCTAGAATTTCTTAAAGTGCTTTTTTCTAGAAACTTTCTACAAGAACCATTGTAGTCTCGTTTGGAGCATTTGATCTTCAGCTTCTGGCGAGAACAGGCTCCACCAAGTTCTCCGTTGCCCATGAGATAAGTTTGAACAATTTGGCGCTTTAAACATAAATCATCAACAAATGGATTTCTTGTTGTATCTCTCCCAAAGCAATGTCCACAATTCTCCTTTGTCTGTTGAGAAAATATTTCTCAACCTGCTAGGATAATTCTTTAGGATAGAGTTCAGAAAAACTTGCTTTAAGTTTGGATAAACTCCAAAATCATAGAAAAGCTTGAGCATTTCCCGATAATATTTATCGAGATGCCTTTTCTGGAGAGAGTAGCAATTTCTTTCAAAAAATTCTCTCATTTTGAGCTCATGAAGGTCAGAAGGTTTTCCAATGAAAAAAATGGTATAGGAGGGTGATGGCATGGCTAAAGTCAGGTGAAAGCAGAAATTGAACTTGGTCTTGTTCTGTCACCGATTGCCAAAAATATTTTAGACTACTTGTAAACCTTGTGACAAAAAAAAAAAAAAAGACATCATATTTATCTTGATTGGTAAGAGCTTGAGCATTTAATCAAGTATGGAATTCTTCAAATCTTCTGGCCATTTTGAGTAGGGAATATCATCAACGGTGAAAAACTGTTTGGAGGAGGTAGTCACATTCTGAGATGGATTGTTTGGTTGAACAACCTCTGGTTCATAAGGGTTGGATTTCATATCTTGGTCTAGAGGGTCGGTCATGAATATTGATGAAGTTATCGGTACAATAGGGAAAGACTCAATGGCGGGGATTGAGAAGGATGAAGAGGATGAGAGGGATTCCGAATCTAATCCAGTGTCAAAGTTGTTTGGAAAAACCAGTTATGATGGAAATAGAATATGGTCTTTCAAAGTAATAGGATCAGGTTGTTCTTCTTGATTGCCCAGATCTCTCAGGAATGATTCTAACAGATTGGATAGCATCATTTGGTTTGGCTTTTCTTTTATAGCTATCAAGGATTCTTCAGGCATCTTCTCTTTTCCCTTTTCTTTCCTTATTCGATCCAGTTATTTAATGTGATTTCGCATTTCTACCACATCGGTCTTGTCTTGTCTGGTGGGAGCTTCTATGAGGGTAGCAAAGATAAACGTATTTTGAGATGGTGGAGGAAGCGAATGCTCCATCCGCAATGTAGTCGGAAATAGATTGAGATGATTGAATCTTCCTTCTTCAAGGACTTGGATTTGCTTTTTGAGTTTTTCTATTTCCGCCTTGGGGCTCTCGAGATGATATCCCAAATGTTGTCCGGATTCCAAGGCATAAAGCCTTTTCTGGAAGTCCGAAAGCACTTTTTTGGTGGTTTCATCATAGCTTCGAAGATCTCGTTGCACATCCACAATTTTGGAATCAATTGTTTTGAACGCATTGTTATGTGTTAAAAGAGTCTCTGATTGCCAATTTAGGACGGCTTCAGCAACAAGAGTCTTTTTTTGTCTTCCATGTTCGTCCACATCGGTGGGGGCAGGTACTTTGGGATTATGTCGATATCTACCTTGTGGATTGATGAATTCTTATAGGGTAGGGAACGACAGTTTCGAACTTTCTCGAATAAGAGTATGAAAATCTGCCTCTTGGAACGTAGCGATGGAGGAATTAGGTGGTACCTCTTCTGGAGCTTCAGGTGAGTAAGAGTGCCTTTTTGCCCACTCAAGATTGGCTTATAGAACGGGAAAATAGCTAGTTTTTTGTGAGGAGGAGGTGGTGTTGGTGGCGAGGCTGGGGATGTGGAAGGTGGCTCTGTGAACTCTAATGGTGGAGTTGGAGCATAAGAAACCACGAATTGGAATTTATGACTTTCACCAAGAGTATCAACGGAGGAATCTCTATTTGAGTACCTTTGATACATAGTGTCCTTTGGCTTCTTGGGTTTCCGACGGGGTCTTGCATTTGGGTCTACTTCGTCGGGGGAGTTTGTACAGTAAGAACACTAGCAAAAGGGGTCCAAAAAACAGTGACCATATCGGTCTTTATAGTAATGGACAGGGTTTCCATTACTCTGAAAGTATTGAACAAGCCTTTTGGGATTTGGTTCGGAAATAGACTTAGGAACACATGGTTCAATCATGAACAATGTTTGGAAGATAGAATGATTTTCTTCTTTTTCTTTACAAAATTTGATGGCAACAGTGCCATCTTTCTTCCTGACAAATTTGAAGTCCGACGATTGGAGGGGCTTGTTATTCTGATGCAGCTTTTCATAGTTGGTAATCCAAGTTTCCGAAAGGAGCTTGGCCAACTTTTCTCTTGGGATTTGTCTGGGAACATGAATGCAGGATGCTTGGTCATTTTGCATAGAAATGAATAGAGCATCTTCATTCCTATTTTGAAAATTCAAATCAAGAGCATCGTTTTGCACTTGATAAACCATTTGGTAGTGCAATGTTGTTGCAATAGAGTCAGTGGTCTGGGAAGCTCCAGTGAGCTAGATCTAGACTTTTAGAAAAAAGAGTAGCTGAGGGTCTGAAAGAGCGATATTGAAGTTTTGATATAAGGTTACAAAGATTGTTCCAGCATTTAAAGTGGTTTAGACGATACCAATACAGGCATGCTGGTATTCTAGGAACCGAGTATCCAATAAGGCTATTCTAGCCACGACTGGCAAGCCTTTACGACTGTGAAAGGTGAGAGCAAGATGAACAGCTCCATAATGGACATGAGAGTATCCTTGTTGAGTCCACTGCTTGGAAAATTTTGGTGGAATTTGAAGAGTAACAAAATACTCATTTTCAGTGACTGGAATGGGATGTTGATTGAACTTGGAGGACTGGACGTACTTTTTTACTTCCTTTGGGGTTTGGCGGATGAGCTGTCGAATGGAGTGGATGGGAGAAAATGATGAGGTAGGTTTAGCAAAAGCAGAATAAAGGTTCATAAGTGGGAGTTGAGTTTCAGGGATTTTGGTTTCATCACTAAAAGAGACTTCATAAAAATAGTCGATCTTAGAGATATTTGAAACACGAAAATTTGAAAGAGGTGAGGAGGATGGGAATGAAGTAAGAGTAACCGGAGCTTCTAGTATCTCGGGTTCAGCTATGATGTGAAGAGATCTTCTTAGCAATGGATTCACCTACTAAGCGCATGAAACATATCTTATTACAAACGAAACCATGGCTTTGGTACCATGAATGGACCTAGGCTTAGAAACCAGAGAAGACGGAGTCAGTTTCCTATTGGTATGCCTTCCCACTATGAGCAAACCTTTCGTTCAAACCCTTCAAGGACATCCTTCTAGCAGAAAACTACTTTGACTTTTAGTTTAAAGCCTAGAGACACTCACAGATGCAAAGATGGTAACGCTTCTAATTACTTGAGTTGCATTTCTCAGATGATCCTACCAAGTTGAAGAAGAAAAGAAGAAGAAGTGTTTAGAAATATATTGAGAATTTAACAAAATAGTCACTTTACTTCAAGGGACTTTGCCCAACACATTACAATCTCCTTGCCTTTTATAGGTATTATGAGGCAACAAACAAATAAGGACCAGGCTCACGGGGTCCTAAAACAGACAGAGGCTCCGGAAAATTCGATTAGGAATTATTTTTGGTGATATGAGTAGTGACAATGAACAATGATTTTCCTAGCCTATTGCTACAGTAACTTGCTACAATGACTTGCTACAGTCAGCGATCTCTTCCATCACAGACATTGTAGTCGTAGCCTAAATCATCAGAACTATGCATTTTTGCCAGAAGATGTTCTTCGTATTTTTGCTCAAGTTCCGCAAGTCGTTCATAAGAGGGAGTTCAAGTATTCTACATGTTTGCGTCATTTGATGAAGATGCTTCTTCATGATTCCTAGAGGATTCTGGAGTGTCAGCAGGCATGTTTGGTTGAGGCCAATTGGAGGGTTGAACATAGTAAGATGTGTCCATTCCTAGAGATAAGGACATGAGTCCTTGATCATAGGAGTTTGAGATAGAGCGCCCCCCCCCCCCAATTGTACATAGGGGTCTTGAGATGTGATGGGGTTGTCCTCGCAGCATGTCTGAATTCATCGAGTGCTTCTTTGGCTTTTGGTGTAATGCTATAATGATCCCATGTAGTGGATACATTATAATTCCATACATCTTCAAGAATGGTCTTGTTCTCTTGGCACAAAACTCTTTGGAGTTCTCGGTACTAGTGTTCATAGCAATCGATAGGGCCTGGAAAGGTTTTGTAGATGCGAGCTTCCTTAAGGTGTGGCTGAGGTTTGTAAAATGTAGTTCCTAAGCTTTGTGGAGCATTAATAATGATGCCATTATTTTTTACAAAAGCTCATGGTCATCGGAAAAACAAAACGACGTGGATCTCTGGGTCTGGTCGAACAGTTTTCAGTTCCTACTGTAAGAGATGCTTCCAGTGAGTGGGAGGATAAAACTGATTGAGAAAACTCAAAAGGTTTTTATCACTTTCCTAGTTTTTGGATGAATGTGTATAAAATCATTTTTTGAGTATTCTTCCCAAAACTATAGCCATCATTTCAATTGTTACCTATAGAGACCCTGGAGACATATTAAAATTGCTACCTAGTATTCTTATTTGAGATTTTGTTGTATCTTAGATGATATTTGCCGATGATTATTAGCAATATTGTGGGGTAAATAAATTATTAAAGAAAGTGATATTATGTCTCAAAATTCGACTTGATTACTCTACTGATTCGAAGTCATATTCATCAACATACTCAATTTGGAACTTGAATGCTCACAATCACAAAATTCAGCGTGCAGGAAATTGGAGACTATTTGGTCGAAAGATTTGTCTTCGAGAATTGGGCGTTGGGTCATGGTACGGACGTCTACCCCATGCAGGACGGTGAACCCGAGCCATCCAGTTTGTCCAAATTACTGCCCGCTCTACCGAACATCTTCAAGGACTCCTTTCAATCAAAAGAAAAGATTGTAAAATACAAAATTAAGTTAAACCGGCCAAGATTATGATGTGAAACAATTCAATTCCGCCCGATGGAAGAGATATATTTTGTGTGGGACTATTTCTTTCTACTAAGTTGCAACAGAGTATATTCCTTCTAGAACATGATTGCTTGGAATATATCACGACAAGCGCATATCAAGTACCTTTAGATTAACAAGGATATATTGTGCACGCACGACTCATTTATACCATTCTGCAGAGGAAGCAGATCCAGATGCCATGTTCAGCTGGGCGTATTGCTTTTACACCCCTAGTCTTGACAAGGAGACCTTCTTTTAAGATAAACCATGAAATTGACAAGGAAATTTTGTGCATGCACAAGTCATTTATACCATTTATGGTGTCATTGTTAGTTGTTAAAAGAAAACCTAGTCTTTGAAAAGACGACAGAGCACGGGGATCAATGAAATTGTAGTTATGTGTCTCCTAGTTTTCATCTTAGGGTTTCTAGGTCACATTTAATTTAACAAGAGCGTTAGGGAAAAAATAAGGACGGTCGAAAATGAATGGTCTACCATTGCCATTCCTAACACTACAAGGCATATATGTTGGGGATAGCTTAGGAAGTACCGATACTTTTCGGAAACATTCGTGTCATGTTGGATACTCCGATGTGTGTTTGACACTTTTCAATACTCTCTGATACTTTTCGACACTCAGTCAACATGTATAAGAAAATCCGACACTTGATCAATGCTCCCGACACTCTTCTGCATACAAGTCTGGAATTCTGACATGCGAGTACATAATTCCAACACCAACATGCGCGGGTCAATTTTAAAAATTTTCAATAAATGAGAAGTCAAAATGTATATATATATGTATCTAACAAAAAAAAATGTAAATATATAGAAAATAATAAAAATTATAAAGGGGAATAAGAGAAAAACATAATGTTCTCTTCTCTTCGATTCTCCTTCCCGTGACACATAATTCATTCCTCAAGTTTGTTTTTTCTCCTCTTCTAACACGCTCTGACACGCGAATCCAGTATGTGGATTGCTTATTTTTTCCCCTCCAAGTTTTATGGATTATTGGAATGGAGTAGAATTTGTCAAATTGAAATAATGAATTATATTAACAAATTGTGGATTGATGTTTTTAGTGTAAATTCATTTTAGGCTATCTTTTGTTATTTATTTATTTGTGAATTTGAATCAAATTAATTTGATTAAAATAATTATAAAAACAATAATTTATCATGTATATATAAAAGTATATATTTAATATATAACGTGTTTCAAGTTGTCAGAATTCTCTATTTTTTTTAGAAATGACATGTCGATGTGTCGCGTCACAAGTCGCGCGTCAATATCAGTACTACTTAAGGGACAATAAAGATGAGGTTAATTTTGGAAGTTGATAAATTTTGTCAGAGTTAATTTGACCAAGTCGTTTCTAGGCAACCTGTAATTCAAACTCAAACTTGACTCGACTCGAAGAGGTAAGACTTGATATTATAGTTCTAGTGATAGGTGCTCCACGCGATTGTCCTCAATTGTTTTATAGTAAGGTTACGGTCCAAATTCAAATTTAGCTCATCTCCCTAAAGTTTTAAAAGATTGGTAAAAGTACAGAACTTGTTTTATCTTTTTGTCTATGAGTTCATTTTTGTATCGGTACACCTAGTATTTGGTAAACCGATGGCGCAATGAACTATCTGATCAGTCTCACATATCTATCTACCTTAACTGTGAAGTACAATGACAAAAAGTCAAAAATTTTGAATATATAAGGGCAATAGCCATGAGACTTGGATAATCATCTAAATTCAAATTTATTATATGATTGATGAGAGAGTTTTGTGCATGTTTTGACATTTATCTTAAATATTAAAAATTAGGGAGATGCTAGCCTAACGGCCACCGTCATCCAAGATGATGATGGTGGAATGTGGGCCGCAATTTCCATTTCAAAGAAATGGGGCAACCGGTTGAAATCTAAACAATGTATTATTATATTTGCTAACCTTATTTAATTCAACAATGAAACTAGATAAAAAACAATACATACGATGAAATGAAGGTTTTATTTTCTTATTTTATTTAAGGAATAATATAACCATCGTTCCTTTATTTTTGTTCGGAAATTAAAATCAAAATCAGCCTTCTATCTTTTATTTTTTATTTTTAAAAGTCCCTCAATTTTTTAGAAAATGTCAACGTACAGTCATTCCTTTATAATTTTTCTCTTACTGGTTGATTTCTGTTGCCATGGAATACATAATTAATGATATAGACACTGGTCAATATACATGTCGCGCTGATATATATCATGTCATGATTCACTGAAAAATTATTATAAGTTAAAAAGGCACCACACCAAACAATATTAAAGAAAAAACCAAAATCGAGAGATAGAAAGAGATGGAGGACTATCATGACCATCGTAGTCGTGAGCTCAAGCTCTAAGCTTGCAGCAACCATGGTTGCGACAGCCACAACCACTCAAGTTTCGAGTTGCAAAACTCAAGATCATGGCTGTTTGAGATAAGCTTGTGGTCATGGTGGCTCAATTGGTGGTCGTAACTGGTTACAAATCATAATTTTTGTATTATTATGGATGTTTTGCGGGTGTTCTTTAAGTTTATCATTTCTCTCTTTTTTTTTTTTTTTTTTTTTTTGGTAAGATTCTCTTATTTTATTTTTATTATATTCACATTTAAGAAATTTTACTCAGAGGGATTAAAGGAAATCCCGATAACTGAGATTTCATTCCAAATTTCCCAAAAACCGGATGAATAATTTATCCAATTCCCTTCGGAAAATTAAAGGCAAGGCACTGTCTCTTTTCCAAGAGAGGGGGTACCGTTATATGATCATCTGTTATTAAGCATTATTGATATTACCAGTCTTGATTAAATCAACGGAGAGTCTTGTAGAGCAACTTGATTTAAGCCAAAAAAATGAGGAGTCATTTGAACATACAATATTTAATTATTAGTCTCAAAGTCAACATTTGGAGTGTTCTTTAAATCTTTAAAATTTATTCAATCTTTCTAATGAAATTAATAACATATTTTTTATAGCTATTATTTTTTTGTTTGCGATCACCTATGTTTTGGTACTTAATTAGTTTTTCTTTGGGTTGGGCTAGGAGAACGATACCGTTACTTCCTACAAGTAACGCTGCAATTTAGACCATTCATTTTGTTTTGTGCATAATAGGCAACCGGATCACCGATTTGCTGTACAAGACCATCTCTTTTGCATATTTGTATTATTTAAAGAAACGAGTATACTAATCTTCAAGAGAAAGAAATTCATGGAGTTATTGACTGTATCTGGTCGGAGAGGTGGTCTCGGCGAGTACGAGGACCTTGAGGCAGGGAGGTGGGGAAGCCGGCAAAGAAGGAATTGTCGTTTAGGTAGAGAAAATTGAGGTTGACGAGGGTGGAGAGGTCGAGGACATTGCCAGAGATCGAGTTGTCCTTGAGGCTGAGGTCGCGAAGCGGGTCAAGCTGGTTCAGGGCCTTCTGTCCAACGTGCTGATCATGTTCAAGGACTCAAGGACGAGCTTGGGGATGCTGTCTTCACTTTGACGTTAATAGAGAGAGGAACCGCCAATTTGGGTCATTTTCAGAGAATCTTCTTCTCTTTGCAGCAGCACTTGCTCTGCTTCTGATCTCTTGCCCACCACTCCCTCATAGTCGCAGATGGGGAAATCGTAAAAAATAAAAAATAAACCCTACAAGTTGCACTTGCAGAGTTTAGGAGTGAGTACGGTTCCTGGATAGAATCGGGAACCGGAAAGTCCGGTTCCCAATTCTAGCGAGGGAGGTTCTGGTTCCCGGTTCCATTTCTTTCAGGACCGGTGGTTACCGGTTCCAACCGGAACTGGAACCAGAGCCGGGACTCCTAAACAAAGGAACCCTAATTTCTTCTTCAATCTTCAGTCTTCTTCACTTTCCTTTTCTTTCCATTTCCTCTGCTCCATCCCTATGAGGACCCCATGGTGCTCGCCGCCCCTGACGTCGCCGTCACGACCCACGACGTTGTCGCCAACACCGCAGCTGCTCCGTTTGACGATGCTGTCAACTCTCGCCGTCGCGCATGCCGCCTCCCAACGTCAAGCTGCTGTTGGGCCGCCACTGTGACACTGCTGCTGTTCCACCGTCGCTGTTTTGCCGTCGACGATGCCGCTGCTGTTCAAACTTCAACGATGAGTAGCCCGCGTGTCAATGAGCTGCCGCATCTCAGCCTCCCAACCGGCGCCAAGAGTTCTTTTTACCTTCTATTAAGATCCGCTCTTCTCAATACCAAATCGACAAGGGAGCCAAAGTTCCGACCACAAAGCAAGGACAAAGCCAGTCAGCCAAAGTTCCGACCACAATGTTCAATAGTTCGCAAATTTTGGGCCGTTCTTGCTTTTTGGTTTGAGAAATTCATTCCCGAGGAGCAATCAGTATCGTTCTTGTTCTTTTGTTGATTAGGCAAAATTAAATAGAGCAAATGGTCAAATATGACAAAGATTTGGCGGGTCATCTTCTGCTATTGTATCTGCCGAAGAGAAAAAGGGGAAATTTTCACTTAATCCAGGTTGATAACTAAAATCCCCATGCAAGTTCCATAAATTCAGTTTCCGTCATCAACTTGTTTTGCTCCATTCCACAACTCCATGGATCACCATATCGAATTATATGTTACTAACATTTTTAAAGCTTTTAGGTACAATGCGATCGGTTCACTGATTCACCTTGCAACTTCTAAATATTTACTGAAAATTTGATTTTCTCAGGTTCAAATCAATGAATCTCCAGTTTACGGAGTAGAAAGAGAACTGGGAAAGGGAGGCTTTGGGCATGTTTATGTCTGTCGAGCCATTAGTCCTCAACTTCAAGTGACCAAACGGCTGGGGAAGTGGCAGAAGTACGGCTTCGAGCTCATACTTTTTTCAATTAATCCATTACATTTGCACCGTTACTTTACATGATTTAATGCAGCACTATCTAGGTGGCCTTAAAATTCGAGTGTAAAGGCAAAGAAGGATGTGAAGGGGCATCCCTAATGAGTGGAAAGTTTATGAGTGAGTCCTTCAGAATAATTGCAATACCGATTTTGCCAAGTGGTGCTCTTGCATGTGAAATTTGATTTGCACTTTGAACTTCGCACCTGACTTTTGCATATTGTGCAATGATCCCGGTGAAAGTCATGGCATAGCGCTGCCATGAATACATTACAAAGGGCAAGAAGGTGACTATTATGTCAGTGCAATTCCATCGACTCGTATTCTGTAATTCTACAATGCAAAGTTTTCGATGCTCTTTATATATGCAGGTTATGGATATGCTTGGACCTAGTTTAAAAGTTCCTCTAATCAGCAACTTCCCAACGTATATTTCCCCATTAATAGCTTTTGCGGTGTCTACTCTTCAGGTTCTGTCAACAATCCTCAATTCTCTTTCAGCTTCTGATACTTTCTCATTCCTTACTACTTCAGCCGGCCATTGGAAGCAATTACATGTATTGCCGTTGAAGCAATCTCTATACTTAAGAAGCTGCACTCTAGAGGGTAATAGCTGACTAGCTTCCAATCACATGTTCTTTAGCGTTTTCTCTATCGAGCAATCATTTAAGGTTCTGCTAGACGAGAGTATAAAAAATATATGCTAGGTTCAACATTTGTGATGTTTCTCATTTACGCTTCTAATCTGGGCAGATACATTCATGGTCACATAAAACCAAGTAACTTTTTGCTTGGTCCTCTAGGAACTCCTCAAGAGAAAGATTATTTCTGACTGACCTTGGATTAGGTACCTGGCAATGGCATGAATACTTTTATGCCCTAGAAATTAGTGATTGTGAAGGAGAAATGCACATGTCTCATTGTTTTTTCATGACCTTGCAGTTATGAGATGGCAAGATTCCTCCACTGGTTTGCACATTAAATTCAACCAAACCCCAGATGATTTCAGGTTCATTTAAAATTATTAGCATCTTCATATGCACATACCACATGTTCTGTGTAATTACTATTCTGTGCACCAAATAAAATATTGATAGAGAGGAACAATTTGATTTGCAAGTTTGCATGCTCAACTTGGTAGAACAAGTAACAAAAGAAATGGCCTAGAGTCTATGGTTTACATGCATGATAATTTTGTTTATTTTGTATTCTTTTTGATGAATGACAAACTTGTTCGGTATTGTTGCGTTCATTTTCATTTTGAACTAAATATGAATCCAAAAAAGAAAAAAAAAAAAAACCTATTAGAACTTATAACCGACCTTGGAACTTATGACGGGGTAGGCTCTAAGTTCTAAATTCTGACGGGTAGGTTCTAGGTTCTAAATTCCAACTGGTAGGCTCCAAATTTCAAAAAAATGAGGAATTTGTAGTCATGATAGGTTTCAGGTTTCAAGTGAAACATGTAAGGAACCTGAAATCGCTCACCTCTAGGAGATGGTGTTTAAGGGATCAAGAGAAGAGAGAGCTAGAATGGGACTAGATAACTATCAACAATACCTAGCAAAAAATGAAAAGAAAAGAGAAGGAATAGAAAGCCAAAAAAAATTAAAAAAGAAATCAACAATCTTGGGAAACCGGACAAGTTGTCCGGTTTTCTTGGGAAAGCGTGACGTGCAGACTGCACCGTCACTCTTCTGAGAAGAATACCATCTGCCTCTCATTTCCCTAAAAATTATGTAAGTGTAGCTATTATGGATAAAGAAGTTAGTTTCTGATGGAAATGTTCACAGAATTTTGAAGCGGAAAGAGTCATGTATGATCAATCTTGGACACCACTCAGCCCGCTCGTATAACAAACGCTTTTTCGGAGGAAAATTTCCATAGAAACTACGTACGTCTAGTTTCACGGTCGAAACACACATAAAAATGAAGAACTCCGTACCTAGCTAGATGGCAAAATTAAAGCTTTCTTTTAAGCACACCTGGAGATGACTGCTTAGAACGACATCACCATACATCGAATATAAGTCATCATTTCGCTCAAACAGACTCAACAAGATCGGCCAGGCTCAAGTTAGGCAGAGCATTAGCGCAATGCATTCCATGATCATTTTTGCTAAACTTGTAAGTAGAGGCTTCTCCGACTGGGAAAGTAACATGACACTTGAAGCCTGAGCCTCTCCGATTGACATACCCTTCATAATCCCACATGTAGAACGGCACTTCCTCGACCAAAAACAGGCCTTGTTCCTCAGCCAGCTCCTTGATTTCCCACCTGCTGTATGGATGAGCTTTCTTGTGCGTCACATGAATCTCTCCATCCACGGTGACCATCTTTTTCGCATTCTTCAGGAAGCCTCTCACCAGATCTCGGTGAAGCCTGAAAATCAGATTTTCCTTTTATTGCCTTCGATATAGCTAAATTTGCAATGTGGTATAGATCATTACAGAGAAAAACAAAGATCGAGGCACACGTCATGGGACAATATGGATGTCAGCTTTTAAATGAACGAAATGCTTGAGAGTCGGAGACTAACTTAATCTGGTCTAAGGTTGTCTCGGGGCCGCTGAAGCCAGCATGAGGAAAATTGTAGACGATTCGATCGAAGGATTTGTGCTTGAGAATGGGGTGCTCGCTCATGGTATGAGCGTCCACTTCATGCAAAACGGTACCCCCCAAACCCTCGATCGTTTCCAAGTTGTCAATCGCTGATGTTGCATAATTCACCCTCAACGTAGCTAAGGTGAACAAGGAACACGAAAATTTACTAAAATGAGAACTAGGATAAAAACTGATGGACAGCATTAGAAATGGTAAGGATAGACAATGCTTTAGGTTTGTCGATGTCGATATTGTTGGCGACAGCATTCAGAATATCCTCAGTCTTTTTAGCGAGCTCTGGTGTAAGTTGATGTCTATTTTCTCTAACATACGATTGACCGAATGTACTGGAAAATAGACGTGACATGTGATTTTGCACGAGTACCTCTCGAGTCGAGGGAGGTGGCGACCATGTTAGCAGCGGAGCCGAATGTCCTGGCCAAGCAAGCTGCAAAGGAAAAATCACCATCGCCCACAAGCAGTATACTGTGGAAATTGCTGTAGTGCTCGATGCGTTTCTCTCCGACATGTGCATTCCCATTTAAGTTCTCCTCTGCCATCAATTCAATCCTCATCAGTTTGGGGCTAAATCATTACAGCTTCCATCTATCCTGTGTCCTGGTGCGTGCATGCAGGTGGGTATATATATATATATATATATAGCATTGTCGAGTGTCTTGAATACCAGAGGTCACTGCGGTGATCAGAACAGCAAGAGCAGGTGCTCGGCTCAATGGAAGAAGCAGTTATGTCCCCTAGTTTTATTCTTCCAAGAAATTAAGTTTTGAAAGCTTCATTTACCAAGAAGTTTGGTACTTTACCAAAAAAAAGAAGTTTGGTACATCCATGAATGAACGACCTTTCATGTCCTCAAGATCTTGAGAAGAGTAGCCGCAAGAGGACTGACTAACATTACTTCGACGACCCTAAGACTGATACAAGCGACAGATATTCGCTTAAAACAGTCTTAAGTTCGAATGGAGCTCGCACTGAAACCTAAAAAGTTCAGCAAGAACATTTTGTTTTTTTGTGGTTTTGCAACAAAATGAGGATTATACATGATCCAAGAACGACCTTTCACGTTCCTCTCGTCATCACCCTCTCGCAGACTTTGAAATACGTATCCGAGTTGAATTAATGGAGACGATCAAATGAAAACGGACTGAAGACGCAAAGGTCTATGATCAGAGTCTTAAGTAAGGTACTGTAGCTCACTTTCAACTCTATGAGTCAATTGTTTTACGGCATTTCCCATCATCGTGTCCCCAAATTGCCCATCAGTCTCCATTCCAAGAGGTTTTTGGTGAGCTTTACTATTATGCCATGCTAAGAAGACGCTCCAGGATTTGCTTCAATCCATCTTTCATAAATGAAGTAGCCGAGAAAGAAAAAACACGACAGAGCATTAACACCGTGTACACCCACGAGTAAATTATAGAAAATGCTCATGAACTTCACAATTTACTTGCGAAGGACCACAACCCTTTGACACTTTTTAAAGCAATTTGAACTTGAAAAAAAGCTCTCTTGACATGATGGTGCAAACACTTGTCGGGTTCGGCGCATGATGGACCGCCTCGTAGACCGGATATTGTGGATACGGAACATAACTGGACGGCGATGAGTACTGCCGGACCCCTTCATGGTGCCCTTGCTCATGATCATCGTATGAATAATAGCCGGTCGCTCGGCGAGTGATTCCTGCATTGCTCACTCCCTGCACGCTCACTATGGCGGCAGTACAAAATTTTCTTCTAAGCGAGTAAGTCAGCTCGGCTGGGTCGACACCTTCTCGATCACTTCCAGCCAGTCCCATTCCGGCGTTCTTATCGCCACGGAAATGACATTTCCTATATATCCATCGGTAAGAAAATATGACGAATGACCGGGAAGAACAATGTAGTCAGACTTCGAGACGTGATAGTGCTCTCTTTAATGAAGTATGTGCCCCTACAACGTTGCTAATAGTTACTGGTAAAAAATTTTCAGGATACAATAAAGTCTCAATAAGTATATAAGAAAACAATTTTAGTATTTATCCAAGATCTCTCAATGGAAACAATTGAAATGATAGTTGTATTTTTTGGAAAGACAACTTGAAGCTAATTTTCATTTTTTCCAAAACTGACGTACTCGTCTCAGTCTTAATAAACAGAGGCAACCCTTTGGGAAATGTTGCAAAGTGAATATGCACGTTGTCAAATGTTACATCAAAAGGACATAAAATTTTGAAGATACCAATTGAACAAATACAACCTTTCGACTAATAAAGATTAGCAAGATAACCGTACGAGATAAAACAATAAGTATTAGTGCTAAGTACAACTACTAATCACGCCAAAATTGCGCACCCGCACGTGGATATTGTGGAGTCTAGCCCACTGCCCATTTTGTCCTTTAGAACGAGCTAGAAGACACCACACATATACAATGGCCCACTTCCTCAACCTTCTTATGTGGGACAAAAAAAAACACTTTCATTTGTTTGTATAAACAGGCAACCAACATCCACCACATTCGAAATTTGAGAAAACACATCAAATTGAAATAATATGCAACGGGTGGGCAGTTCAAATTAACCAGTAAAGAACATGAATGAAATCTCAGGAAATGAAAAAATTACGAAGAGATTAAGTGTGACATCCAGATTTTCGGGTCCTGATTTCGATTAGATAAATTGGGCATTTCATCGACGCGACTACAGTGTTTTTCTTTGAGTTGGCCACTTACAAGATAACTAGACTAACTGGGGAGCCAATAAGGATTTTAAGGCAAATAGACTTGAAAATTCGACTAGGAATCGGCTTCTCAACCGTGCTTATCTTTAGAGGTCAATACGGCACAATATAAAACCGATTCGAAATAAGAGATAGGCTGGTTTAACTGAGATGTGTGGCTAATCGTGGGTGACACCACTAAATTAGAAAATTCTCGTCGACCGACACTAGATTGATTTTCCTATTGTTTTGGGACCCTGTGCCCGTATTTGAATCCTTGAGATTTTCACGACAATCGAGAGTCGCCAATGAGTCGAGTGGGTTCATAGTGGCTCGAAGAAAATCGACTACGGGTCATTTGCACTTAAAAATATTTTAAAGTTACCCGGTAGCATAGGTCACACTACAAACGCGCCCGAGTGAAATTAACCGCCAATCTGAATCCGATTTCAGAAATTGAAGGTTCTGTCATGTCACAATAAATTCCAGGAACGTTGACTCAGTCTCAGAAGATTTTTCAGAGATTCTAAGAAATTTTCGATAAACCTTTAGGACATTGCGGAAAATTAGCGGAGATTCAAATGGGCTAAATCAGTGGAAATTGGGACTTCTAAACTGAGCCTGTGAGTGTCGGGGATTTATAGAAAATTGTTCGGGACTTTTCTTCATCGAAATTGGATCTCAATTTGGAAAATTGAGTGAAGAAATTGAAGATTAAAAATGGAAATTCGGAGCATGAGTTGGGGCTGTGTTTTTGGCATCTATTTGTGCTAATTTTGGCTTCAATTTATCCTAGAAAGTATTAGGGACAAGAAGATATGTGTGTGTGTGTGTGTGGGGGGGGGGGGGGGGGGGGGGTACAATCATTTAATTTTTGGATAAGGTTTAAGACTTTTGCTCCCCTCTTAGCTGGCTTGATACGCACGCCCCCTCCTTCATCTTCTTCTGCACGCCTCGACATCCCCCTTGGCTGCCTCTATTTTCCTTTCGATCTCTCTGCTACTCGGCCACCCCATCTTTGGACGAGCAGCTTTCGTTTCCCTTCTTTTCGTCCGAAAGAACCGAGCTGTCTTTTTGCAGTCAGCATCCCCACCGAGCTCCAGCATCCACCAACTTTTGTTCCCTGATCAACCTTCCACTTTGAAGATCGTTGCTGCTCCTTCTGATTCGACGCCACCTTGCCAGTCAACAAAGAAAACCTGCTGTTGACCGAAGAAGCCCCATCTCCTTCGACTTCACTTCATCAACGCCACATGTCCCTCAGTCAACCAAAGTAGCGCCTCCTCCACCAGCGTTGATTTTTGTTGACTACCAAGCCACCGAACAAGCTGCCACTCGCCGTTCATCCTTCAACCCACAAAGCTGAGCCCTGCACCGATTGAAACCAACGAAGCTTCTCCACCGTCTGCCAACGTTTCCTCCTCCACTGAGCTGCCTTTTGGCTGCCACGCATGAGTCAACAACCTGGCCAAAGACCCCATCTGGCTGCGTGTCGTCAAACGAAGCTGCTTCCCCGTCTGCTCCGTCTTCGACCGCACGCCTGCATCAGCTCCGTGTTCGCTGCTCACTCGTCCAGCATCAATTCGAGCGAAGCCAGCCCATCTTCTTCGTTTGGCCCAATTTGAAGCCGAAGTCAGCCTTCTTTTCCAGTCCACGAAGCCAGCGAATTTTGGCCCAGCAGTTGGGCCCGTGTCTTCAGCCCACAAGTCAGCAGTTCGGTCCTTCTTGAAGCCCAATGAATCCGAGTCCAGCAAGTTCTAGTTTCGGCCCATCCTCAAGTAAAATCAGCCCACATGGAATGCAGCCCATTCTCAGTCTATTGAAGCTTGTATTTGAAGCCCACGAAAAATCTCAGCCCATTCGAATTTTGGTCTAGCTCTTTGAAGCCCAAGCCCAGTTGAGTTCAGCGAAGCCCAGCGAAATTCTTGAAGCACAAATCAAGCTCAGCCCAAGAATTTCAGTAGGCCCAAGCCCAGAATTTCTGCGGGCTTGCAAAGTTTCTTGGCCCGGCCCGAGTGTCTATCGTCGCCGCCAAAATTTTGGGATTTGGCCACCGTCGTCGTCGCCGTTGCGGTGATCCGGTCTCCGCTTTTAATCAAGTGAGTTTTACTCACTAATGCCTTCTTAGTTTGCTAATTACACTTAAAGGTTTATTAGTGTTAATTAAGCGTAATTAGGTGGTTAGATTAGAATTGATTAGCGATTATTAGTTAATTGCATTGCATATTAGTTGTTTGGTTAATGTATTTAGATAGAGAATTGCCTATAGTATTTATTGGATGCTTCGTGGGATTTTTCCCGACCCTTATCGGGTGTTAATTAGGCAATTCGGGCCTAATTGGAATTTTTAGGAATTAAATATTAATTTTCGAAATTAATTATTTAATTATTTATTTTCCGGAAATTCAACTGGGATGGCCAGTGACCGAGATTTTACGCTGATGATCGTGGCGCAGTCTGTTTATTTAATTGGGCTTTATATTGCGCTAAATTGAATTTATTGTATTTATTTATTTAAATTTCGAAATTATTTATTTTCCGAAAATTCAACTGCGATGGCCAGTGACCGAAATTTTGTGCTGATTGTCGTGGTGCAGTGCGTTTATTTATTTGAGCTCCACGTTGTGCTTAATTAAATTGATTGTGCAATTTAAGGAATTATTCCTTAATTGATTGAAATTGAGTGGAATCGAATGATCGATTGGTAGTTGGCCAAGTATGTTTATTTAGCAATGATAATGCTTTGATGAGTTGTAAAGCGGAAAGAATTGTGAGAGTGAATCAGAAATACTTTGGGCTTTAACCGATCAGATACGGTGTATGGACCTACGTGGTTCGGTGACTAAGGATGTCATCATTTAAAAACGACGCCTTAAAGAACGCACGTATCGGTCTAGTACATAATCATCATAGGCATATGTGGTTCGGTGATTTAGAATATCACTGGCAAAAACGACGCCTTAAAGAACGCATGTAACTGTCTATTGAATACATGGTTATAGGCATGTGTGGTTCGGTGATTAAGGACATCACTGGCGAAAACGGCACCTTAAAGAACGCATACAATTGTCTATTAAACACATTGTTATAGGCATGTGTGGTTCGGTGATGAAAGACATCACTGGTGAAAACGATGTCTTAAAGAACGCACGCAATTGTCTAGTGTATACGTCACATTGGCGAAAACGACGCCCGGGAGTATTAATGGAGCTCTGTGACTAAGTATACTATTGGAGGTTATATGGGATGGAGTGAATGACCTAGAATTGGTCCGACTAACTTGTAATCAACTAGGTCAATTGATCGATGATTCAATCCGAGTGTGATTTGATGTGATTCATTGCTTTGATATGATTCTGTGAATTGATTGATTGAATGGAAATGACCGTGAGTGGTCTTACTGGCGTGTAATCGACTAGGTTGATGTGATCGATGCTTCGATCAGTGATGTGATTGCTTGGGTGCCTATTTGATCTGTGCTAACATGCAGGTGGAATCCGAGGCTAAGGTAAGTCCTCTGTCTCGTGCTGTGCATAGGCAACCTGGTCGGTGTATTAGTTTACTAATCGGGTCTTAGGGGGTAGAACTTGCTGAGACGTTGTCTCAGTGGTTATTGAATAACCATTTCAGGACCTGGATGAGGAGCCTAAGGAGGAGGATTCTGATGAGGAGATCCCTGATGAGTAACCCGAAGAGGAGTACGTGGAGGAGGACCCCGAGGATGACCCCGAGTACGATCCGGATAAGGACTGAGATCCCGTCCTGTCTTGTCAAACCTTGTCTGCATGTGAATAGGTGTTAGATCAGACTTACGTATATATAGTATCGTAGAATACTATGAGATACGTGTAAAAAAGGTGTGGTTGTGAATTTTCGCTATAAAAAATATGGCCTACTTTTCTATCCCATTGTTTTATTGTCTGGTGATTTATAATTGCTTCTGCATGTGCATATATAAATGAAAGGGTCGGCGATACATAGTCCTGGGATATCACATTTTAAAATCGACCAAAAGTAAGGGATGTGCGCGTGCCTGAGGATCGGGGCGTGACATTAAGAACCAATCGTGTATATATATATATATAATTTTTTTCTTTCTTCCGAAAGAAAATAAAATCAGTAATTACTAACCATTTGCATCTGTAGAATCCTCATGGCCTTTGATATGCATTTGTTGCAATGCATTGCCATCTGTATAATTATCTCTTGCTGTACCATGAAAACACCACATCGGTTAGGCCCAAGTGAGGTGCATAACAACTGCCTATTTCTGTTCCAGAAATAATTTTTCTATTCCAGACCTGTTTCTGGAATAGAAATCCGTTTGATAAACTTATTCCTTTTTTTTATTTCTGTAATAGATTTCTATTCTAGAAATAGGTTTGGAATAGAAATCAGAAGTAGAAATTTTCTACTTTTCTATTTCTGGAACAGAAATGAGAAATAAAAATTTTTCTCATCGTTTGTCAATTGGTCCTTCATCCGTTGCCGCTGACCACTGTCTGTCAGTTGTCCGCCGCCCGCCGGCCTCGGCCGCTGCCAGTCGCCGGCCGCTCCCGGTCGCCGGCCGCCGATCGCTCGCTGGCCCCCATCGCCGCCGATCGCCGCCCATCGACCCCGTCGGTCGCTGGTCGCCGCCCGCCGGCCACCGCCGCCATCCGCCACCACCATCCCGCGGTCCGCCACCGTCCGAAAGGAAGAAATTTTGTGTCGTTATCAAACGAATTTCTATTTTTAAAGTAAAAATTTTGTGTCGTTATCAAACGGTTATTTTTGCTTAGAAACTTTTCTAGAAATAGAAATAGAAAAATCTATTTCTCTTCCATAACCTATTTCTGGAACAGAATGGTTATCATTCACCTCCTTAAAAAAATTTTCACTCCAAACATGATATATGCGCTCCTTTACCCGACATAAATCATCGACACATTTGCCATATCTGATTAGCTATTATTTTAGGATTTAAATCGCGGTTTTAGTGACAAAGTCAATCTTATTATAATAATACAAACACTACTAGCTTATTTGTAAAACAAAATTCTTACCTTGTTCCACAGTGAAAGAATGGGAGTGCGCATTTGACATTAATCAACAATTTTTTTTTAATTTATAAAAATTCAAATGCGACTATTTATGAAGGAATGATTTTAATTCTGAATTTTATTACTTCTTCTAACAGTTATCCTAGAGTTTGTAACTATTCAGATGTAACTTCTTAATCTTTGGAAGGTTATATTTGTTTGGATATAATTTCTCATTTTCACTATTAATTACTGATCGTGTTTGTTTAATAATGATCTTCTTCTTCTAATTTTATTTTCTTTCAAAAGATATACAACCGTAATTTTCAATTGTTATCTTTTGAGAGACACTGGAAAAATACTACAATTGCTATATAATATTATCAATTGAGATTTTGTTGTATGCTGAATGAAATTTACCAATGACCATTAGCAATGTTGTGAGGCAAATAGTTCCTTAAAGAAAGTGATATCACATTTCAAAATCTGACTTCATTGTTCTTCCTATTTGTTCGTCATATATTTTGAACAAAAACTACATAAGTCTCTTGGTTTAGAAGTTAGTTTGGTCTATACCCGGCAACATCTTAATCTACTAAAATATCTTGAACGTCAACTCTCTCCATTCTATCTTCCTAATATTTCGTCATCTAGTCTCTCTCCCCGATCCAAAAGAGAAGTCTCTCTCACTTTCCATGAAAACTACTTTCTTTCCCTCCGTTCCTTTTCTAGTCAACGCAAAGGATTCATCTTAAGACTCGTGCAAATTACTATTCACAAGAAGCAACCAATAGTTTGAAGCTTTATTTACATAACACATACGCCACCGATATAGAACCGCTCAGCCATGGGCTATAACATAGTTGAGCGCTCCGCAAGTCTCTAAGGCTCCTCTGTTGTTGCCTTCAGCAGTCGACTTATTTGAAAGTGATTTTGTGATTTACCAGTATCTCTTTTACAGGTTTTCTTTCCTCTTCTGGAGCTAGATTTAGTTTGGGTGCTCCTCCATTCTAATGTGGATATAAATTTATAGTTTTGGTCCAAAAATCTGGAATTTACGAGGTATTTTCTATGCTCTTTCAACTTGTCACTATTGTTATTGTCTTTATACATTGATGGTGCTAGGGATGCACGAATCTAGGTGCTTACCACTTTTTGGCAAAACCGTAACTACTGGAAAGGAAAATCTTGACATGTGTTTATCACCGATATTGATATGAGATTCAGTGATTGCTGTCGATTGTACTTTGATGTTATGATAGACTCAAATTTGTGGAATGAGTGAATCTTTACAAGGTGTATCAAGTTGATTTATCTTTCAGATTTACTTGTTTTGTGGGATTTGCATCTTTATCTTGAAGTTATGTATATCTCCTTCACATGAAATGAAAATTTTCCTTTTGAGAAAAAAATAATAATAATAACCGTGGATGGTAACACAGCAATTACCAACCGATGAGCAAGCCCAAAACACCAAAACCCTTCGTCTTCTTGGACGGATAACTGATGGTGTAAATTATTGATTTGGTGAAGCGCCATGAGTAGGAAGGGCAAACTTGTAAGTCAAGCATTGCCCGACAGGAAGGCTCTCGTCGCACCTCCTCCCTCCACCTCCCTCATTGCAATACCCTGAATAGTCCTACTCTGTGAACCGTGCCTTCTCAACCAAGCGCAATTCTGGCTCCTCAGCCAGCTTTTCTATTTCCCACTTGTCAAACGGATGAGCCGTTTTACGCATGAACCTCATCGTCCTCAATTAGCATCGGCTTGGCACACTTGCATTAATTTATTTATATGATCTACAACTTAGTATAGACCAATGTAGGCTGGTCCAAATCGTCCTGTTTGATTAACTTCATAATCGAACATAGAACATGCATGCTTACTCAATTTGGAACTTGAATGCTCCTGACCGCAAAATTCATCCTAAGGGAAATTGGAGATGATTCGGTCGAAAGATTTGTCTTTGAGAGTGGGGCGTTGGGTCATGGTGTTGATATTAAGGATAAAAAATTTAGTAGTTTCTGATGAAATGTTCACAGAATTTTGAACTTTTTTGAACGCTAAATTAAAGAAAACAAAAGTTGACTATTTTTATTGAAGGGGAAAATAAATTATAGCGGGGCAAAAGTCATGTATAATCAATTTTGGAGAAATTTCATGGAAATTACGTACATCTAGTTTCATTGCCGAAACAAGCACAAAAATGAAGTACTCCATTCCTCGCTGGACTGCGAAATCAAAGCCTATTCTTTTAAGCACTGCTGGAGATGACTGCTTGGAACTATACCGCCATATACACTACCAAGTGATCATTTCGCTCGAGCATGCTCAACAAGATCGGCTAAGCTCAAGTTAAGCAGAGCATTATCGCGATGTATTCCGTGATCATTTTTGCTAAACTTATAAGTAGAGGCTTCTCCGATTGGAAAAGTACTATAACAATTGGGGCTTTTGCCTCTCCGATTGACATGCCCTTTATAATCCCGCACCGAGAATCGCACTTTCTCAACCAAAAACAGGCCTCGTTCCTCGGCCAGCTTCTCGATCTCCCACTTGCTGTATGGATGAGCCGTCTTGTGCGTCACATGAATCACTCCATCCTCAGTGAGCATCGTTTTCGCGTTCTTCAAGCCTCTCACCAGATCTCGGTGAAGCCTGAAAATCAGACTTTCCTTTTATTGCCGTCGATATAGCTAAATTTGCAATGTGGGATAGATCATTACAGATAGAAGGAAAGATCAAGGCACGCGTTTATGGGACAATATGGATGTCAGCTTTTAAAAGAAAGAAATTCTCGAGAGTTGGAGACTAACTCTATCTGGAGTAAGGATTCCTCGTGGCCGTAGAAGCCAGCATGAGGAAAATTGTAGTCGATTCGATCGAAGGATTTGCGCCTGAGAATGGGGTGTTTGCTCATGGTATGGGCGTTCACTTCATGCAAAACCGTGTCCCCAAAGCCCTGATCTTTTCCAAGTTGTCAACCGCTGATCTTGAATAATTCATCTTTATCATGTCTAAGAATAAAATGTGATATGAAAATTTACTAAATGAGAGCTAGGGAAATGGTAAAGATAGACAATGCTTTAGGTTTGTCGATGTTGATATTGCCAGAGACAGACATTGAGAATATCGTCGGACTTTTTAGCGAGCTCTGGTGTAAAATTATGTCTATTTTCTCTACCACACGATTGACTGAATTCCAAAAAAGTAGCCGAGGCATGTGATCTTGCACGGGTACCTCTCGAGTCGAGCGAGGTGGCAACCATGTTAGCAGCGGAGCCGAAGAGCATGCTGCAAAGGAAAAATCACCCTCGCCCACATGCTGTTTCCTACGGAAATTCCTATAATGCTTGATGTGTTTCTCTCGGCCGACACGTCCATTCCCACTGGAGTGCTTGATGCGTTTCCGTCGTCGGACATGCCCATCCCCACTGGAGTGCTTGATGCGTTCCCGTCGTCGGACATGCCCATCCCCACTGTAGCGCTCGATGCGTTTCTGTTGTCGGACACGTCCATTCCGATCCCAGTTCTCTGCCATCAATCCAAACCTCATCAGTATATATATATCTTGAATACCAGAGGTCACTGCGCATGATCAGAACAGTAAATGCAAATGCTCGGCTCAATGAAAACAGCGATGTCTCCTCTTTTTATTCTTCCAAGAAATTAGGGTTTGAAAGCTTCATTTTCCAAGAAGCTTGATACATCCATGCATTGAACGACCTTTCATGTTTTCAGGATCTTGAGAAGAATAAATGGCAAGAGGACTAACATTACCTTGATGACCCCTAAGACGAATATAAGCGACGGATTTTCGTTTAAAACAAGAAGATTCGTACATCACAGTCAAAGCTCAAATTGAGCTCCCCATGAAATCTAAAAAGTTCAGTGAGAAATTTTTATTTTTTTTGGTTTTGTAACAATATGTAGATTAGCCCTAAGCATAAGAAAATCTTTGTTCACGGGACGCGTACATATCTGATCTCCTAGAATTGGAATTATACCATGAAGAGGATATATCATCTTATAAATGCATATAGTGTTGCCTTGGTATGACGAAATGGAATGATTTCTAAAAATGGAATGGATAAAGAACTGAATGGAATGAAATACTGATGCCAATATCGTCTTTTCCGTGTGGGAATTGAATGGAATTGATGTTCTTATGTTTGACTGTAAAAAACAAGTTTGGTGGAAGGGAATGATTTTTTTTTTTGGGGGGGGGGGGGGTTCGTGGGGAAAGGAATGGGTTGTAATGGCAAATTTCTAACAAAGTAAATTTGCAACACACTTGCATTAATTGCATTATATATTATATAAATATGATTTTATTATAAAGTAATTTACCTACTTCATCTTAAAACAAAAATTAGCATATTAAAAGATAATACCTAAATAATATTAATAATTTTACCCGAAGTTCCAATTATATCTCACAAAGAAGCCCAAAAATCAGCCCAAGAAAAAGAGTTTGGGAAAATATTTTCCAATAAGTTATTTTTAAGGAAAATGGCAATATTTTTCAATATTTGCCTAAAATATGAAAACAACTAAAAATATTCTCCATTGTTTAGTATAAAAAATCTAATTTGATTCTAACAAGCTCATGCCTAGTTGGCCTTGGGCGAGCTCGTACCTCACCTATGGCCATTGAAGAGAGGAAAAAAGAAAAGAAATAAAAAAAATAAAAATTCGAATTAAAAAAGAAAAAAGACAAAAAAAAATAAGTAAAAGGAATGCACGGAAGAGAACACACTTGGTCTGGGTGAAAGGAGGGCGCACTTTTGAAGGTTTTTTTTTTTTTTCCATTGACAGAAAATGTTTACCTAGACCAAATACCGGAAAATTCAAAAAACCTTTTCTTGAAAGTTATTTTTCATGAAATAAACAGAGCCTTAGAGCCTCTCCATCTCTATCTTTCTTAATCAAATTGAAGATTTGCCTCCAGTCAAGAATATGAGAATGGGACGCATTACTAGTTCAATTAAATACACGCACTAGGTTGCTTTGTTTAGAGCCAACTTGGGTACCAAGTTGTTTGACAATTTCTGGAACCACATGGCAATTTGACATTCATCTGTACGCGGTCTAGAGCTTTGATTAATGAATAAAGGCAGTAATCCAATGAATGCCAAGTTCATGGTCATATTGTGTCAAAGACCAACTTAAAGATTTCCATGATCTGGTGGGGGATCTTTTATCATCTCAAAATGTAGAAAAAAAACATACATATTGTTAAAATATGATTCATTTTGTGAAAATTCTAGATTACACTAGACTACAGTTGCTTATGAATTAAGAATACTTAATAGAGAAGGAAAAAGTGGCGGCAACAATTTGTCCAAGTCAAAGATGAAGGCTCTCACATGTTGAAGAAGTTTCTGGTGTACGTGGGCAGCAAGTACGTATGAAGGAAGAAAGCTGGAAGTTGGCTGAAAAGTCAAAAAGAGTGGCTCCTTGTACAATGTCAAAGTCGGTTGCAGCTTCTAGTCGGTGGAACTTGTCTATAAATAGGCAAGAGTACTCAGCCTTGAAAAAGAAGACAACTAGAAAAATGAGAGAGAACGTGAGATGAGAGAACCAAAAACTAGAAACTAAGCAACAGCCATTTCATTATCCTTTGTACCTCAAAAGTTCTTGAATAAAATTCAGTTTGTGCTTTCATTTAATTTTCATTCATTTCTCACTCCCTTGCCATATTTCACACACACTTGCACATACACGCTTCCGCAAATTCCAACAGTGGTATCAGAGCCACGTCTTTGGTTGGTATAGGGCGTTTGTCCTAACCACCCGCTCCCAAAATTATCCATCCAAATTTCCAACAACTAAATTATGGCCAACTCTATCTCATCCTCATTTCCTATTCCTATCTTTGATGGGAATAACTATGATTACTAGAGCATCAAAATGACCACGTTCTTGATGGCCCAAGATTTATGGGACATAGTCGAAAGTGGTTATGAGGCTTCGCAAGAAGGTGCAAGTATACCGAAGGATCAACTACAAAAGGATGCAAGGGCTCTATACTTTATTCAGCAAGCACTCTCGGAAACAGTATTCCCGAGAATAATTGGAGTGAAGACTGCGAAGAAGGCTTGGGAGACATTACAAGAAGAATTTCAAGGCACTGAACAGGTACGAACTATTCAACTTCAGACTTTGAGAAGGGAATTTGAGAATTCTAAGATGAAAAATTATGAGACTGTTCAAGAATATTGTGGTAGATTGAAACAATTAGTAAATCAGATGAGATCTTATGGAGATGATGTTACTGATCAAAGGGTTGTTGAAAAAATATTAGTGACACTCACTAGAAAATACAATTCTATTGTCACTACTATAGAATCATCGAAGGATTTAAAAACCCTATCAGTGAGTGAGCTAATTGGCTCTTTAGAAGCATATGAAAAAAGATTGCAAGTACAGGAAGAAGATACAGTTGAAAGTGCCTTTCAGTCAAAAATGAACATACGGTCTCATAATTCTAAAAGTAGTGTAAGAAGCTCATGGAAAAATAGAAGAGGAGGAGAAACTACATGGAAGGAAAAATATCCAGTTTGTGGTATTTGCAAGAAAAATAATCATTTGGAGAAGGATTGTTGGTTTAAAAATAAACCACAATGCCGCTCTTGTAAAAGATATGGCCACATAGAAAAATTTTGTCGCTCTAAAATAGATTATAGAGCGAATTATGTTGAAGAAGAAAAAGGAAAAGAAAAGGAAGAAGAAAATTTAGATAATTTATTCTATACAGGCCAAGTGGAAAAAGATGAGAAGAATGATCCATGGTATATTGATAGTGGGTGTAGCAATCACATGACGGGAGATGAATCTATATTCACCAATATTGATACATCGGTAAAACACAAGTGAGATTGGGTAATGGTGAATCGGTTGATGTGAAAGGAAAAGGGACTATAGCTGTTGAAACAAAGAAAGGCCCAAAATACATTCATGAAGTATATCTGGTTCCTAGTCTTGCACAAAATCTACTCAGTGTGGGACAAATGATTCAGAATGGTTATTCTTTATACTTTAAAGGAGATACCTGCACTATCTATGATAACTAGAAGAATCATGTTATTGCCTCTGTGAAAATGGAGAACAAGAATTTTCCTATTCGATGGAAATATGTCAAAGATATAGCTATGAAAGCTCAACTTGATGATTCATGGCTATGGCATCGGAGATTTGGCCACCTCAACTTTTATGGGCTAAAAATTCTCCATCAGAAAAATATGATGAGAGATTTTCCAGTCATTATAGAAATTTCAGATGTTTGTGAAGGCTGTCTTCTTGGAAAGCAGCAAAGGAAGTCCTTCCCGTCTGGAGGCACATGGAGAGCTAAGAAGCCATTGGAACTTGTCCACACGGATGTGTGCGGTCCGATGAGGACACTTACACCCAGCCATAATAAATATTTCATCCTATTCATTGATGACTACACTAGAATGACGTGGGTCTATTTTCTTCGAGAAAGATCAGAAGTTTTCTCTATTTTCAAGAAATTCAAGAACCGGGTCGAGAATCAAAGTGGTCGCAGAATCAAAGTTCTAAGAAGTGATAGAGGCACGAAATATAATTCAAGGGAGTTCAATAAATTCTATGAAGATGAAGGAGTCCATCATCAATTGACTGTTGGCTACGCTCCAGAGCAAAATGGAGTAGCAGAAAGGAAGAATAGAACCGTCATGGAGATGGCAAGGTCCATGCTAAAGGAGAAAGGCCTTCCCAACACTTTTTGGGCAGAAGCAGTTTATATCGCAAAGATACCCGTTAAACAGGTGTCCAACTAAAGCTGTTCAAAATAAAACACCAATCGAAGTATGGAGCGGACGGAAGCCTTCAAAAAGCATCTCAAAGTGTTTGGATGCATTTGTTACGTCCACATCCCCGCTCGAAAAGGAGTAAGCTAGATGAAAAGACAGAAAAAGGAATATTCATCGGCTATAGTGATCAATCAAAAGGCTATCGGGTTTATAACCTAAAAACTAAGAAGCTCATGATCGATCGAGATGTCGAGTTCGACGAGAATGCTGCTTGGAATTGGGATGAAGAGAAGATTGAGAAGAAGTATGTCAACTTACCAGACATACCTCATGCACGTGAGGAATCAACACCTCAAGAAGAAGGTGGAACATCGAATTCCTCCACTCAAGAAGTAACACCACCATCCTCTCCAAGCCCAAAGACAAGAGGAATCCACTTCGAGTCTCCTATACTAAGGGTAAAGTCTCTAAGGAAAGTCTATGAAACATGCAATTTTATGTCCTTAGAACCAGAAAACTATGAAGACGCTTCCAAAGAAGAGGTTTGGATTAAAGCCATGGAGGAAGAAATTAAAATGATCGAGAAAAATGAAACTTGGGAGCTCGTTGATCATCCCGAAGACAAAGAAATCATAGGCGTAAAGTGGGTCTACAAGACAAAGCTTAATGCGGATGGATCAATTTAGAAGCACAAGGCAAGACTCGTAGCGAAAGGATACTTGCAACAACCAGGTATTGACTATACTGAAACTTTCGCTCCTGTTGCTCGCCTTGATACTATCCGAGCACTCATTGCTTTAGCAGCTCAAAAAGAGTGGAAGATTCATCAACTTGATGTAAAATCAGCATTTCTAAATGGATACCTTCAAGAAGAAATTTATGTAGCTCAACCAGAAGGATTTACTTTCAAAGACAATGTAGAAAAAGTCTTAAAGCTTAAGAAGGCCCTATACGGGTTAAAACAAGCACCACGAGCATGGTATAGTAGGATTGATGAATACTTCACCAAGCAAGGATTCAGGAGAAGCATGAGTGAGCCAACACTCTACATCAAGACCCAAGGTAATTCTGACACACTTATTGTCTCTCTATATGTGGATGATCTCATATGTACAGGGAACAATGAGACAATGATTCGAGAATTTAAAGAAGAAATGATGAAGACTTTCGAGATGACAGACTTGGGCTTGATGAACTATTTCCTTGGTATTGAAGTCAATCAAGATGAAGGAATTTTCATTTCGCAAAAGAAGTCCGCACAGAAGCTCCTTGAAAAATTCAAGATGAATAATTGCAAAACAGTGGCAACACCACTTGTGATGAATGAGAAACTATTGAAAGAAGATGGAGCTGAAAAAGCAGACGCTTCACTCTACAGAAGCCTAATTGGGAGTCTACTATATCTTACAGCTACACGGCCAGATATTATGTACGCGACAAGTTTACTATCACGGTTCATGCAGAGTCCAAGCCAAATTCATTTTGGAGCAGCCAAGAGAATTCTAAGATACTTACGAGGAACCACCGATTATGGTATTTGGTACCGACCTAGTGCAACAGCTAAACTAATCGGTTACACCGATAGCGATCAAGCGGATCATCGATGACAGGAGGAGCACCACTGGTTATGCATTCACATTAGGTTCTGGAATATTTTCATGGACATCTAAAAAACAAGACTCAGTGGCACAATCCACTGCAAAAGTAGAATATGTTGCAGCTGCTACAACTACTAGTCATGCAATATGGCTTCGAAGAATTCTAGAAGACATTGGAGAACCACAAATGGAATCAACGCCAATATTTTGTGACAACAAGTCCGCGATAGCAATATCAAAAAATCCAGTCTTTCACGGAAGAACAAAACATATTGACATAAAATATCACTTCATTCGTGAAGTGCAAAACAAAGGAGAGATCGAGCTGAAATATTGTAAGACTGAAGACCAATTTGCGGATATATTCACTAAAGCACTACCAACAACAAAATTTGAGACATTGAGAGGCATGCTTGGTGTATCACAAAAATGGATCAAGGAGGAGTGTTAAAATATGATCCATTTTGTGAAAATTCTAGATTACACTAGACTACAGTTGCTTATGAATTAAGAATACTTAATAGAGAAGGAAAAAGTGGCGGCAACAATTTGTCCAAGTCAAAGATGAAGGCTCTCACATGTTGAAGAAGTTTCTGGTGTACGTGGGCAGCAAGTACGTATGAAGGAAGAAAGCTAGAAGTTGGCTGAAAAGTCAAAAAGAGTGGCTCCTTGTACAATGTCAAAGTCGGTTGCAGCTTCTGGTTGGTGGAACTTGTCTATAAATAGGCAAGAGTACTCAGCCTTGAAAAAGAAGACAACTAGAAAAATGAGAGAGAACGTGAGATGAGAGAACCAAAAACTAGAAACTAAGCAACAGCCATTTCATTATCCTTTGTACCTCAAAAGTTCTTGAATAAAATTCAGTTTGTGCTTTCATTTAATTTTCATTCATTTCTCACTCCCTTGCCATATGTCACACACACTTGCACATACACGCTTCCGCAAATTCCAACACATATGAAGCAACACTCAACTCCAGTAAGTAAGACTCGAGATCGACATTCGAAGTCCTTTTTATTGAAAGCAAAGACAGACAAACGGCACTGAAATCATGGAGTTTCAGATCAGAACTCATGACCCGTAACTGAGATAAAAAGCAGCAAGAAACGACACCACACACAAGCTCCGTGCCCGCGTGATTGCACAGATCAATTAGCCGGTGCTGAAATTCGAAGGGAGACACCACAAGGCATGAGGCCGTTGTTTCAAGAAAGATTCTGGGGGAACCATAACTCACCCTGGCCTAGAGTGTAAGAACGAATGACCCTGACATGGCTGACCAAATTTCGATCCTTACTGTTCTTGTGGAGCCGATCGATGAATTGCCCATTCATGTCGTACAGAAGCAGTTCTTGGAGACGAGTGAGCATGTCTATGCCCGAGGGAAGCATATTCAATTTATCGCACTTACAGAACGTCAACTTTTCGAGAGCAGGCATTGCACCGACCCGCACAACCACCATGCTCAGCTCACGGAATTGTTCAATCTGAAGTATCTTCAGTCTCCTGAATGTGTTCATCGAGAACTCCAGTGTTTGCCCCGTAAAAGCGTCGACCATATCGAGCTCCATCAGATTAGGCAAAGCCTGAAGAGCTGGAAGCTGGTTGATGTCTAATCCAGACCACTTTAGGCTGACTTTGATGAGACTGTGCAGTGAAGAAACCCACAGGGGTAAATTATGCAGTTGCCCTTTTAAGTAAAGTTGTCGAAGAAACTCAAACCTGGGCTTGTCCTGGATATAATCCAATTCAAGATAGTCTCCTGATTTCGCTCTTAGATCAAGTGCTGAGAGATGCTCCATTTTCTGGATGGATCCACAGACTTTTCTCCCATCCTTGCTCTTCAAATTTATGAGTCCAAGCTTCCTCAAATGGATCATAGCATCCAATTTCTGAATAAGCTCTGTTGTAGCCTTCACGAGTGACAACTTCTGTATGTTAGATAAGGCCCCCCTTCCACTGTGCATCTCTACGCCCTTTGCACTATCAAAAGTCACGTAGTTCTTCACGTCATATTTATAAACAAGCAGATGACGCAAAAGGTGCAGCCGAAAAATGCTCCCTGGAAGCCACGTGACACTAGTTTGTTTGAGGTCCAAGGTTTCGAGGAGGGAAAGCTTCTTTATGGACTTGGGAACTGTCTTGACATTTGTCTCTCGCAAACTCAGGTACTTTAGAAGCACAAGTTTGACAATATCGATGGGGAAATCCTCCAGCGGAGCGCCTTGCATATCTAAAACCTTCAACAACCGGAAAAACTTCAAGTTCGAAAACTTTCCTCTCCCAAACATAAAAGCGGACCGAACATGACCTGATGTTTCACTAAGTTCAACATTTGTGCAATTTTCTGTTTGAGCAGATAGGCGCCGGATTCTTTCCTGTGACAATGAGCTTCTTGTGGATGCGGATCTAACAAAGTTCTCTTCCTCAGCCTTGGCAATGATGAAGTCATGAACAAGATTCAGGACACGGCAACTTCTCACCCGTCCATCTATATCCCTCGCTGTCACATGAACCAGATTCCTCTGAACGAGCTTATTAAGATAATTCTCTGCAACTTCCTCCAGCGATGTGTTCCTCGCTTCCTTCACAAATCCTTCAGCTATCCATAGGCGGATCAATCTTTGCCGCTGAATAGAATAGTCCTCAGGAAAAATGCTGAAGTACAAAAAGCAGCTTCTTAGATTGCTCGGGAGGTCCTCGTAACTTGGCAATAGAATAATCCCCATAACAGGAAGATTGTCTCCAAGGCTGTCGTGCAATTTCTTCCATTCATATGGAATTTGCCGCTTCCCTGATAGGAGGTTGCCTGCTGCTATTACTGCTAAGGGAAGCCCTTCACACTTCTTAATTATTTTCTCGGACCAATCCTCCAACTCGTGGGGGCAAATCCCGTTGCAGCTCCGGAAAGCCTTCTTACAGAATAGGCTTGATGCTTTTTTCCATGGTAAACCATTAAGTTCATGGACATACTTGCAGTGTTTGACACAAGACATGCCAACATTGATGTCGCGAGAAGTGAACAATATTCTACTACCACTAGAACCATTCTGAATTACGTTTACAATCTTTTCCCAATCTTGCATTCTCCATACATCGTCCAGAACAACAACAAACCGTTTCTGCTGCATAAAATTACTGAAAATTTCTCTAACATCATCTCCATTTGTGAGAATTGACCTATCGATCCCCGGAAAAAATTGCATTAATATGCTCCTTAAAATATCATCGAGCTTTAAGGAACGAGAGACGTGTGCCCAAGCATGGAACTCGAAATGCTCCCGAACTCTCTTGCACTCAAAAGCCTGCGTAGCAAGAACAGTTTTACCCGAACCAGGAGGACCCACTATGGAAATCGTGGAAAGCCAGGGTTCTCTGGATAGCAACTGATTACAAATGCTTTTCACATGTTCTTCAAAACCCACGATATCATCTTCTTCAATTAATTGGTGGAACAAATGATCTTCAGACCACACACCAGAGCTCCCGCCTTCTCCAGAACTAGTATTTCCAGCGCACAGTTGATAAACTTCTTTAAATTTTTGGATTCGAGATCTAATTCTTTTGATCTCGGAGGACAGTTCATGAAAGGCTAACTTTTCTGGAAAAAAATGAGCAACCACGTGTGCAAATTTCGTGATCTCGTGCGCATGAACATGGTGCGAGACGTGGAACATGAACTCATCGAGAGCGTCCTCAGTAGCAAATGCAAAATCTCGAATCTGGCGTACCTTGTCCTCATGACGCTGGTTACCTCGAGTTCCTCCTTCGTCGTTCAGGAAAGCTCGCATCATGGTCAACGAGCTCTTGATGCTATCAATATCATCCTTCACATCTTTTTTCTGGTTGATCTCTTTGAGGATTAAGGAGGAGAATATCTCCACCAATCCTAGTGTTGCTTCAACAGCTAGGCTAGCCATTTTTGCTCGCTAACACCATGAAGGAGAAAAGGAAGCCTTTTTAAGTATACGAACTGGTAGCCTCCGCAAGGCACTCGTCTTTTGCAGGAATCTTTCGAAGACTAGGAAGTCTTTTTAAGTATACCAACTGGTAGCCTCCGCAAGGGACTCTTGTCTTTTGCAGGAATCTTTCGAGACTGACTTATATCCCCATTTTATTGATCTCCTAATTATTGTTAGAAGTTAAATTTTTAAGATCCGCTGATCTTGAATTCTTTCAATGTTAAATTTCGATACTCCGTAGATTTTTTAATGGGAGATTTTCAATGCACGGGTTTCAAATAAGTAACTCGCTCGCGTTTATAATATATTCAGCGGGAAACCGCAAGGCTATCGCACGAAGAAGAAGGGGCTACTTTGCTAATGGAGGCAAATCCAGGGACTTTGTCCAGCGCCTTACGTCATTCCCTCCCTCAGCTTATACTTACAGCGCGATAACGTTCCGTCTTCGTTCCGAGACCTTTCGAAAATATCTTCTCCTCCTCCTTCACTAGCTCCGTTAGGGTTTTGGAAAGTTGCAGAGCTCGCGTCGGCCACTTCAACGAGGCCGGAAAAAGGTGCCGAAATCCCCCACGATTCCTCTTTCGCGCGCGCAGTATCTATTTCGCTGATGCCGATTCGAGCTTTGGCCCTCGTGTCCCGACTCTCTTAGAACCGCGACATCGTCGGTTTCTGGTCGGCATCAGCTGATTGAGGTCGATTGAAGCCGTGGTTGGATTCATCGTGCCTCGATCTCTTGGCTTCGGATCGGATAGGTCTTGATCTGCTCGGTAGTTTGTCGAATCTTGCCTTAAGATTTAAAATGGTGGAATTTTCGTGATGTTTTTGGCGCTAGGTTGACCTCGCGCCCATGTGAGTCTCTAGTTGGTCGTGGTGGGTGAACTGCGGGTGGAATCGATGCTGGGTCAATGGAAGATGCCTGCCTGGGTTGGCCTCTAAGGCCATGTTGAATATAGAGATGCGCATTGGAATGGGATTGGAATCCGGCGTATTAGATGGTTGATGTGCTGGTATCGATCCATATTTTAGGATTTATTCCAAACTAGCTTTTGGAAACATGCATCTTGCAATTTGCATCAGGAATAACATATACGGATTGGAATGGTCCAAGCAAAAATAAATTTAGTTCTTTGGGTCACTTAAATCTTGAGTAGTCTATGTAAATGGGTTTAAAAATTAAAAACTTAATATAAATGAATCTAAATGGGTTGGAACCCAAGGCTCACACACACTCTTTCCCTCTTTAGCATTACAAAAATTGAAATTAGAATTATTTTTTATATTCCCTTTTTCTTTTCTTCTTTCTTTCTTCTCCCATCTTCCTCATTTGGTGATTGGCACGGTGAAGGCCGACAATCGGTCCATTGGCAATCAACCGTGCGAGGGACAAGCTCACCTCAGGCAAGCTCAAGGTCGCCGAGTCTCACTAGTCGTCAATGACCTCGAACTCTTCGATCTAGCAAGCCCAAGGTGGACGTGGGTGCGGCACCGACAAACCCATGAACTCTTCGATAATCCAAATCAATTGCGAATTGTAACACAGTATAAGTATTCAAGCTTATTATTCGTTAAATCAGAGTAATTTTAATCTTAAAATTGAAGTTATGTGAAATTGAATTACGAGGTTCGATTGAATTATTATTGACTTCAGATTATATGAAGATGGTCGATGAGTTGTTAGTGAGCTTTAGATTTACATGAAGATGGTCGATTTGGGCATTGTAGAGTTGCGGATTCAATGAAGATCAATTTCCAAGTACAATTTGATTGAAACAAAATTCTGAAGTTTCAATACGAGTTACACGTAACAGATAAGATGTGTAATGGAGAAAGAGTGTGTTGGTATAGTTTTATCGATGGTTAAGCGTAGCTTAGCCGTATCATCCATTACACTAGAGTATTACTCGATTTTTAATATTGTTTAGTCTTCCGTTGACTTTAGATTTTCTCAAAGCAAATGATGCTATCTTTTTATTAAGCTTGTAAACTCACATTTCAAAAGTGATACGGATTGGATATTTATTGCATTAAATCTAGATCGAACATATACTACCATTTTGTTGGATTGAAATGAAAAGGTCTTCGTTGATTACAGTTTGAGTTAATTACTTGTAAATGATTTGTGAAACTTTTTATGAAAGAACTATAAAAAGCTCATGATTTTTTAAAGTATCTTAGGAAAGGTACTTTGATATAAATTGAAATCATGAAAAATTATGTAATTTGGTTATTAGACCTGAATTTTGATATGGTTTTTGATTTTAGTCGTTGGTTATTGGAGTTTTTTTTTTTTTAGGGTTGTCAGAGTTGGAGATTGAGGTTGATGGATTGTTTCTACAAACCAATTGAGGAGTTTGAAGGTATGCATTCTAGCTTTAGAATATACTTGTGGGCTAGCTATTAGCAATATAGGAGAAGACCTAGTCAAGAGAGAAATGTCGGTCTCCTTTTCACAAGGTGGTGTATGAAATCATGGTTAAATACTTGAACACGAAATTGATTAATGGAATAGATCATTGACTTATGATTCGATTAGATTGATCAATAAACTGAATCATTCATTATTTGTTTTGATATTAGTAATGAAAAGAATATTTTTGTTATGAGTATAGTTACGTTAAAGTAATAAATAACTCATTTTGATCTTGTAAGTTTGTTATGTTCTAAATTTGATGTAAGTGAGTTATCTTTTTTTCTGTCTTAAATGTACTTAGTGAATACTCAATCTGCTTAGAAGAGATATTTTACTCACTTGATTGTGAGCTCTTATTCCATTCATGTTATTTGCTTTTCAAGTTCTTTCGGAACTGCATATGGGATGAAACCATCATCTATGTGAGAGAGGATTTTTGGGTATGAGTTGTGTATGGCTATAATGAGCTCCTGAGTTAGTTATTTGTTGGAGATGTGTATATATCTTTCTTTTATGGATTGTAGAAAACTCTGATATTGTAACCCAATAACCTTTTATGAAATATATATGGATATGGTTATGTTTGAGGTTACGATCTTTTGGAATAAAAAAAAAAGAGGGTAGCTGTTTTATTGCCTTTGTTCTTGCCAAGTTGGGGCTGTGACAAAAATAATTGATGTCGACATTTATGACAAAACATCTCTGTCGTAAAATCAAATAAAAATCTGTGTCAACGGTTGGATATGGCATGACAGACCACTGATGCCGAACTCCACGGCACCGGCTGCTTAAGCCTTCCAACTTCATGAATCAGACATTATTCAATTCGATGCGTGTACGAGTTGCTTTCTGTAGAGCCAACTTGAGTACCAAGTTGTTTGACAATTCCATGAACCACATGGCAGTTTGAATGCCCGTTAGAACACGGTCTTATTGGGTTAAAGACCAAAGATTTACTTCTTGAAGATCCCCATGATCTGGTGGGGATCTTTCATCATCTCATAATGTAGGAAAACAAATATATGAACCAATAAGCAACTTCCACAAGGAAGAATCGAGATTGACATTTGAAGTCCAATTTATTGACAGCAGAGAAAGCCAAACGAAACTGAAATCACAGAGTTTCAGATCAGAGCTCATGACCCATAGCTATGGAAAAAACTAGTAAGCACCAACAAAGGACACTGACACACATACCTGTGCTCGCGTGACTGCACAGATCAATTAGCCGACGTTGAAATTTGAAGAGAAACACCACAAGGCATGAGGCTGTAGTTTCAAGAAAGATTCTGGCGCACCCATAACCAATCCCAGCCTAGAGTGTAAGAATGGATGACCCTGATGTGGCTGACCAAATTGCAATCTTCACTGTTCTTCCAGAGCCGAGAGATGAACGCCCTGTTCATGTCGTACAGAAGCAGTTCTTGGAGACGGGTGAGCATGTTTATGCCCAAGGGAAGCATATTCAATTTTTCGCACTTGCAAAATGTCAACTTTTCGAGAGCAGGCATTGCATTGACCTGCACAGCCACAACCCTCAGCCCCCTGAATTGTTCAATCCAAAGTATCTTCAGTTTCTTGAACGCGTTTGCCTTGAATTCCAGTGTTTGCCCCATAAAAGCGTCAAACATATAGAGCTCCATCAGATTGGGCAAACCCTGAAGGGATTGAAGCTGGTTGGTGTTTAATCCCGACCACTTTAGGCCAACTTTTACGAGACTCTGCAGCGAAGAAACCCACCTGGGAAACTTTTGTAGCTGGCCTTTTAAGTAAACCCACCTGGTTGATCTTCACTGTTCTTCTGGAGCTGATTGATGAACTCCCTGTTCATGTCGTACAGAAGCAGTTCTTGGAGACCAGTGAGCATGACTATGCCCAAGGGAAGCATATTCAATTAATTGCACTTGCAAAACGTCAACTTTTCGAGAGCAAGCATTGCGCCAACCTGCACAGCCACCATGCTCAGCTAACTGAATTGTTCAATCCGAAATATCTTCAGTTTCTTGAACGTGTTCATCTTGAACTCCAGTGTTTGCCCCGTAAAAGCATTGACCATATGGAGCTCCATCAGATTAGGCAAATCCTGAAGAGCTTGAAGCAGGTTGATGTTTAATCTAGACCACTTTAGGCTGGCTTTGATGAGACTGTGCAGTGAAGAAACCCACCTGGGTAACTTCTGCAGTTGCCCCTTTAAGTAAAGGTGTCGAAGAAACTCAAACCTGGGCTTGTCCTGGATATAATCCAATTCAGGATAGTCTTCTGATTTCGCTCTTAGATCAAGTGCTGAGAGATGCTCCATTTTCTGGATGGATTCACAGACTTTTCTCCCATCCTTGCTCTTCAAATTTACGAGTCCGAGCTTCCTCAAATGGATCATTCCATCCAATTTCTGAATAAGCTCTGTTGTAGCCTTCATGAGTGACAACTTTTGTATGTCAGATAACTCCCGTCTTCCACTGAGCATCTCTACGCCCTCTGCACCACCAAAAGTCACGTCATTCTTCACGTCATATCCAAAACAAGCAGATCACGCAAACGGTGCAGCCAAAAAGTGCTCCCTGGAAGCCGTGTGACTCTAGTTTGTTTGAGGTCCAAGGTTTCGAGGAGGGAAAGCTTTTTTATGGACTTGGGAATGTCTTGATATTTGTCTCTCGCAAACTCGGGTACTTTAGAAGCACAAGTTTGAAAACATTTTTGGGGAAATCCTCCAGCGGAGCGCCTCGCATATCTAAAATCATCAACCGGAAAAACTGCAAGTTTGAAAACTTTCCTCTCCCAAACATAAAAGCGGACTGAACATGTAAAATATGGGTTTTGACCCAGTCAAAAAAGAAAAAAAGTAGAAGCTTCAGCAGAGAGAGAGAGAGAGAGGAATCGAGAGTTTTCGGGAGAGGGAAAAGAGGAGAGAGAGAGAGAGAGGAAGAAAAGACAGAAAGAAAAGAAAAAGGAAAAAGAAAAGAAAAATGAAGAGATAAAAGGGAAAGAGAGGGACGGCAGAGGGCTCGAACACAGAAGAAGAAAGAGAGAAAGAAGAAGAAGAAGAGAAACGAAAAAGAGGGGCTTCGCGCAATCTCGTCATGGGAGTCTCGCCAAGCCACGTTAACTATGTAACGCAACGCCCGGTAAGCGCTCGTGCCGCCCATTTGTTCAATTGGAGTAATTTCGGACCTAGGGCTTGAAATTCGGAATTTTGGGAAAATCGAGCGGCGAAGTATGATTTTTGAGTCGTTGAGCTGCATATTTTTGTAGAAATGGTACTTCGGGATGTTGTGAAGCTATAGCATCTTACGGATCGTGATTTGAGCTTGCGGTTTGTCCGGAACGGAATTTTGAAGTTGGGGGCGCATTCTGTTACTGTAGCGAACAGTAGCTTCGAGCTTGTTTTTCTGTTGTTTTCGGTACTATTTTGGAGTGGCTGAGTTGAGCTTGTTGTTGTACGTTAAGAGAGCTTTCTAAAGACTGTAAGACGGCTTGAAACGGAATTTTGTGGAGGAAGGTATGGCGCGACAAAGTTGGCACATGGGCTGCACCTAGCGGGAAATCGATGGGTTTTCGATAAATGCGAGCTTTCGTGGCGCATAGGTGTTGTTTTATCGACAAATAGACCTAGTATAGACGAGTCGTTATGCGAATATCATTTTTACTCGGCCTTTTGATATTGTTTTTTTCATTAATTGTTAGGGATCCGAGTGCGTTGGTTCGAGTGAGCGTCGTAGTTGATTTTTGACTTTCTCAGGTGAGTGGTGCTATCTCTTCTAAGATTTTATAAGCTCATGTTTTTAAAATGAAAAATGATTGATATTTTATAAGTTATGAATAAGCATATTTGTTGCATAAAATTTGGATCGGGCATTTACTGCGTTTTGGTATTTAAGAATAGCGCGAGAACTTTTTGGTGGAAATATATATTTTGTTTGATGAACGGAATTGAGAAATATTATATGTTTTGAGTTTGTGAAACCTTTTTACGAAGATCTCGGCTTTGAGATGATTTATGGAAGGTTATATAGTTATTGATTTGTAATAAGCTTTTTGAAATGTATTTGATTTGAAATTGATTTATGAGACGGGTCTTGAAATTATTTGAAAATATTTTATGAAAAGTATTTCTGACGGATGAGTTAAGTTGCGAATCTTTTGGGGATATATGAAATGATTTATGGATTTGGTTTGAGAACTATGGATGGTGTTGTTCTGGATTGATGTGGATGCTCAATATCGCTGTGAGCCCAGCGAGGGGCTTGTGGGTATGCGCATACTATTCTAGGATATCCTTGTGGGCCGAGTCACCGGCTAATAATAGGTGGAGACCTTGCCAAGGGGGGAATCTTGGTCGCCTCGTCACCAGGCGTTGTATCGTGACCATGGTTTGATATTGAGCAATGGATTGATCAATGGAGTGGACCATTGACATGTGATATGAGATGGGTCGATGGAATTGACCATTGACGTGTAATTTGAGATTAGTCGATGGAATGAACCATCGACGTGTAATTTGAGATTAGTCGGTGGAATGGACCATCGACGTGTGATTTGAGATTAGTCGATGGAATGGACCATCGACGTGTAATTTCATTTGATTATCAATGTGTGATTTGATGAGATTAATCAATGGAATAGACCATTGATACTGTTTTATGAGATTGACTAATAGGTTAGACCATTGGCATTTGCCTATTATTATCTTAAATATTTTTGCTTTGAACATATTGTGTTAAAATAAGAAAGGTTATATTTTGGCCTTGAAGGTTTCTTAAATTTCTGGGTTTGGTGTGGTATGAGATTAACCAATGGAATGGACCATTGGCGTGTGAATTAATGAGATTGATCAGTGGACTAGACCATTGATGTTTATTTCAATATTATTATGAAATGATTATTTTTGCTATAAATATAGCTATGTTGAAGCGTATGTAACTTATTCTTTTTACTGTATGTTTTTATATTCTAGATTTTGGTTAAAAGAGTTGCGGTTTGGTTTAGTAAATATGCATAGTGGGTGCTCAATCTGCTTAGAAGAGATGCACTACTCACTGAGCCGTGGTTGCTCACCCCTCTATTTTCCAATCTTTTTCAGGTTCCTCGACTAATGATGAGTAGATACGAGAGCGATATGGATGTGGGACTTTTAAGAGTTGGATTTTTGGAGCTCTGAAGCTGCATCCTTTGAGTGGAAGGACGGCCGTGTCATCCCCCTTTCTTGTTGGTTTTGGGGTGTGACAGAACATGACCTAATGTTTCACTAAGTTCAACATTTGTGCTAATTTCTTGAGCAGAGAGGCGCTGGATTCTTCCGTGTGACAATGAGCTTCTTTCAGATGCAGATACAACAAAGTTCTCTTCCGCAGCCCTGGCAATGATGAAGTCATGAACAAGATTCAGGACACAGCAACTTCTCACCCGTCCATCGATATCCCTCGTTGTCACATGAACCAGATTCCTCTGAACGAGCTTATTAAGATAATTCTCTGCAACTTCCTCCAGCGATGTGTTCCTCGCTTCCTTCACGAATCCTTCAGCTATCCATAGGCGAATCAATATTTATAGTCCTCTGGAAAAATGCTGAAGTACAAAAAGCAGCTTCTTAGATCACTCGGGAGGTCCTCGTAACTTGGCAATAGAATTCTCCGCATAACAGGAAGATTGTCTCCGAGGCTGTCGTGAAATTTCTTCCATTCATATGGAATTTGCCACTTCCTTGATAGGAGGTTGCCTGCTGCTATTACTGCTTAGGGAAGCTTTTCACACTTGTTAATTATTTTCTCGGACCAATCGTGCAGCTCAATGGGGCAAATCCCATTGCAGCTCCGGAAAGCCTTCTTCCAGAATAGGCTTAACGCTTTTTCCAATGGTAAACGATTCAGTTGATGGACATACTTGCGGTGTTTGACACAAGACATACCAACATTGCTGTCGCGAGAAGTGAACAATATTCTACTACCACTGGAACCATTCTGAATTAGATTTACAATCTGTTCCCAATCTTGCATTCTCCATACATCGTCCAGAACAACAACGAACCATTTCTGCTGCATATAATTACTGAAAATTTCTCTAACATCAACTCCATTTGTGAGAACTGGCCTATCGATCCCGGGAAAAAAATTGCATTAATATGCTCCTTAAAACCTCATCAAGCTTTAAGGAACGAGAGACATGCGCTGACTGCTGGTAAGGGCAGGCCAGGGCCTACAAGTCCTAGCAGTCGAGACCACCCTCAGGCTCGGCCCCACCTAGGGTCGAGAAGGGCTCAACGACCCTTGCCATTAGCCTAGATTTGTGGCAAGGCAACCCTTAACTAGATCTAGCGAGAGCCGACCTTACCGATGGTCACTAGGGCGGTCTCCCCTAAGGCAAGGGTCACCCTAAGTAGCACGGACATGCGACACAGACACGTGACATGACACGACACGACACGTCAACACGTCATTTCTCAAAAATAGAAAATTCCGACACGTTGAGACACCTCGTATATTAAATGAATATTTTTATTTATAATTAATTTGATTCAAATTCATAAATAATTAATTCATTAAAAAAAGAGCCTACAATGAATTTACACTAATAATATTAATAAATCAATTCATTGAAAATTCGAAAAACATATTCATACTTAATGTGTATTCATATTTGGAAACGCGTTTTTAACTTTAACAAAAAGTTATTGATGAAACTAATGATTAATAAGAAATTAGAATCAATTTATTTAAATAAATTCATGATCTTTTACAAATGCCTAAAATTTATCGTTGTTCAAAATTTAGTACTTTTATTTTTCAAAATTATTTTTTAATGTCATTTATTTATTTTTTCGTTAAAAAAAAAGGTACCCACTCCCTACTTTCCTTCGTCCATCCCCCTTCCCAAATTTATTACACTTTTATTTCCTTTCCCACCACTTGACAGTGACGGGTAAGCTGTCACTTCCCCTCCCCCTCACGCCATCAGATCTCCTTTCTTATTTTTTTTTTGGGTTTCTTTATTAAAAACCCTAGCCAGCCCTCCTCCCTCCTCCTTGCCGCTCGCAGCACGACCCCCTTCCCACTCCTCTTCCTCTCGATCCTTCTCCTCCTCCTCATCCTCGCCGCACGACCGCCTTCCTCTCCTCTTTCGTCTCTCGCTCTCACCATCTCTCGCTCTCGCCATCGCAGGCTCACCATCTCTCGTCGTCGCGGGCTTGCTGTCGCTCGCAGCTCGTCTCTGCTCCCTTGCCCTCCTCTTTACCCTTCATCTTCCAGACACGCGTGTCAAAACATGTTTGACCACGTGTCGGAAAATTCAACACGTGTTGACTGCGTGTTTGACCGTGTCCGAGCGTGTTAACGTGTCCAACACGCTCTGACATGTGTCGAACACGACATGGAAGCATGGGCAACGTGTCCGTGCTTCATAGGGGTCACCTCATCGATGGCTGACCGACCACTAGCAAAGAAGAAAGAAAAACTAGAAAAAGGAAAAAAAAAGAAAGAAAAAAAGGAAAAAATCAATAAATAAAAAAAAGATAAATGCCTAAAATATCCTCAACCAGCCGGAAATTCAGGTTCTTATTTGAACTATACATAATCACTTCAGACCTTTGTTTCAAATAAGGTCATTTTCAAGTTTTTATTTAAAAATATAATAATACTTCAAGCTCTTATCTAAAACAAAACTCACTTTAGACTTGAGAAAATGAGAATACTTCATATCCTTATTTGAAATTTATATGAGTTGATCAGACTTCTAGAAGTTGTGAAAGATTCTTTCTTCACAGCTTAGCAAGAGCCAAGAAACCTTATCTGCATACTAGCTGTTCTGTCTCTCCTATCCCACATAATACCAATTTCTTGGATTCAAAAATTATTTGCAGACTCGGACAGTGGCTATTATGGCGATCAGGACGACCAAGATGCCGATCATTCACGAAGAGCAGATTCTTTCGATGGTCCCATTTGCTGTGTACTCGTGCACAGATAGTCTACTCGTATCAATTAACCCAATGCTGAAATTTTAAATAATTACTGTAGACTCTGTTGATCTCGGCATTGTTAGCACAAGCAGTAAAACTTTTACACAAGAATGGTCACTGTTAATCGCCATCGAACAATGGTATTGTTTGCCACCTTCACTTTCTTTGAACCCCGATTTCATTAGGAATAGTTAAAGAATGTCGATATCTGAGGGTACCAAAAATCCAGTCATGACGTCTTTATTTAGTCTAATCATTATATACGCATCTGCATACACCTGCTAGGGCTTCATCTGTAAAAGGAAGTTTCTCCCTTTAATTCAAATGATATGTCTTCGGCTGCATTTAGTTTGCTGTCCAAGTGCTCATGGAACATAACAGAAACAATGCCATTTCACAGATTGGTTTAAATGACAACATGCTAGTATATTCTGTGCATCAGAACTATAAGAGAAGCCAAAAGAACTTTTGGTAATTTTATCTACGATAGTGGCACAAAAAGTGCTGCAGATACAGCAGATCTTGAAAAGCTAATTCAAACCTACACTCTTGAATCCTCTTTTTCGCTTTAGAGCCACCTATCTTCCCTTTTGCATACTTCAAGAACATGTTGGTCCCACTAAGCTCATTCAAAAGCCCTCTTTTCCCTTTGCTTTACTATAACTCCCTTCTTATTTAGAGATCAAAAAGCAACACCTATCTTCATCCCTTCCCCTTAATTTTCTTTACTCGTTACCAGTAACACCATTCTAGCAAATGAAAATGCTCAATCTCCCACCTCCATCCCCATCCTCGCTTCCTCCTCCTCCATTACCACCACCACCCTTACCAGCATCACCACCAAGTTCACGGGGCGCAACTCCCTTCAAAAAACAACCTACTCCAATCTCACCAATCCAAGTCACAAAATCAAGGCGAGGTATTAGTCCACTTACTAGAAAGCACGACAGGCCTGATCTTGGCACGCAAAAGTTGAGATCTGGACTAGTACTTCAGCAAACTCAACCTCGCAGAACTAATCTGTTTGTGTGGTGCAGCGCCATACTCTGTCTGCTCTTTAGCCTCATTCTCATCTTCTTTGGAATCGCAACTTTGATAATTTTCGAGGAAATCAAACCAAGGTATCCACTTTTTGACATATCTGCAGCCAATCTCAACAGCATCTACTTTGATTCACCAGACAATATCAATGGCGACTTGATCCTTCTTGTGAATTTCTCCAATCCAAATAAGAAGCTGGATGTAAGATTCGAGTATCTGGATGTAGAGCTGTATTTCTCTGACAGGTTCATAGCTACTCAGGCACTTCAACCTTTCACTCTGAGACAAGGAGAAAAGAGGTTGGAATCAGTTCACTTGATATCGAGTTTGGTCTACATGCCGCCGAACCTTGGCGTACAACTTCAGAAGGAGGTACAGAGCAACAAAGTCAGCTACTATGTGAGAGGCACCTTCAAGGTCAGAGCAAATCTGGGTTTGGTTCATTTCTCTTATTGGCTGCACGGTCGATGCCAGTTGGAAATGACTAGTCCTCCAACTGGGATACTACTAGGCCGCATCTGCAAGGCGAAGAGGTGACTATCCAGAAGCACCTTTTTCCTCGTATATCTTTGCTTTCATCTTTCTGATCAAACTTGAAACGATTGTAGCCTAATCATGGGATTAAATCAATTTCAATGATGATATATTTCACTTTCCTCATACAGATTAAGTTCATGAGAACTATTTTATTCTCAAAAGCAGTTTGGCTATAACTTTCCATATGTGCAACATCTGCACTAGCATCTCCAAATTACCCACTCTAAAACTGACAAAACTTGGTAAAGTAAAATGCTACAATCAACAGACATGTGAATCCTATGGCGATTGTATTTGCTTTCCAAAATCTTTGACAGGTATAATAGAACATGCATTATTTAACGATGGTGCATTAGGATACATTCCTCTTCAATGCGCACACTGCATCTTAGTGACAGAGTTAGTTCAGCTGCCCTGGACATTCGGAAAGGTAACTTTGACAGGAAGCATCCAATTTATTAATAGCTGACAGACCGAGTGCATAAGGAAGACTTGACAAAAAACAAGGAGTAAACTACGATCGTGCACGTAGAGAGGGAATGTCTCCAAGACCAACTTTTTGATACAAGGAGTAAACTATGATCGTGCACATAGAGAGGGAATGTCTCCAAGACCAACTTTTTGATACTGCAAAAGTGTCATTCCGATCATCAGGGTATTTCATTTAGGTGTTACACTCACCTACTAAGGCAAGCAACCAGAGAGTAAATAGAAAAGCACTGGAGGAACTCAAAAGGAACTAATGTGATTTTCTGCAATTCTTCATAAAACTTTTGCAGTTGATCATTCAAAATTCAAATCATTCCCAATTCAATAGATTACAAAACAACTATACAAGAAATATCCCTCACTCTATCAAACAAAACAAAATTATTTGACTTCTTGGGAAAACATGATTCGGGGATGAAATGACCACATTTCGTCAACATACAACTCCCCTCTTCATCTCGCATCAACTTTCAGCAGGCGTTTTCGCCACAATCGACAGAGCATGTAGCCCGCTTTGCAGCTCCTCTTGCAACAGATCATAAATAAGCCGGTGCCTCTTCACCAAGCTCTTTCCTTCAAACTCCTTCGACACCACTCTCAGATTAAAATGCGTCTCGCCATCACTCCCTCTCACACCGGCATGCCCTGCGTGCTGATATGAGACATCCTCCACTCGCAACTCGATAGGACTCAGCTCCTTCTCCAATCTCTCCCTGATTCTCTGCCCTCTACTCCCCAAACTCGATTCACCATCTGCCTCATCCACCTCAAGATTCGATTTTTCTACCGAAACTTCCCTGCCACCATCGACATCCGACTCCGAGACCCAACTCCTATTAACACCCGTATCAGAATTCATTCCAATTCCCACATCTTTCGCCTCCCCCGCCGGAACCGCCCCATTTCCATTACTCTCCGCCCCGGCAGCCAACATCAGCGCCTTCTTCTGCATCAACTTCAACATGTTCAGGAACCCATTGTTCCGCGACGGCGTCAGGCTCTGCTGCAGCCCGAGGAGCGTCACGAAGTCGGGGGAGACCCGGACAATCTCGTCCGCCGGGCTCCCGGACAATCCCTGGACGAGCAGAGCGGCGAGGCCCTTGGTGAGGACCGAGTCGGAATCGGCCTCGAAGACGACGTTGCGATCCGAATCCAAGAGAGCCCTCACCCAGACCTGGGAGACGCAGCCCTCGACCTTGTTGTCCCGGGTCTTGAACGCCGGGTCGAGGGGCTTGAGGTTCTTGCCGTAGAAGAGGAGCTGCTGGTACTTGGACTTGGGGTCGGGCACGGACTGGAAGAGGGCGACGATGGACCGGAGGTTCGGCGGGAGGTCTTCGATGGGCTGGAGCTGCGCCGGCGAGGGCGAGGACGACGCGCGCGGCGGCGGCGGCGGCGGCGGCGGTTGGGCGGTGGCGATCCGTTGGAAGGAGATGGGTTTGGCGGAGGAGGGAGGGGAGAGGAGGAGGGGAGGAGGAGGCCTCGATGGGCGGCGAGGGAAGGGGAGCTTGGCGGCGAAGAGGCGGAGAGAGAGGGCGGCCGTGGCGGTGGAGGCCATCGGAGGGTGTAGAGAGAGAGAGAGAGAGCGGCGAACGGCTGGTTGGTGGGTGCGGGACGGTTTCCACTTCTGGTTCTAGAGAACTCCCGAGACGATCGAAGTGATCGGAGCTTGCTTTTTCCTTTTAATTTAAATTAAGGTAAATGCCACGAAAAACTTCAAATATATATAAATGGCATCCGGAGAGTATTTATTATGTATTTTTTGCGATAATTCTTCTTGGGCAATATCTGGTGGGGTAGCTCTACTATAATAACGTTTTTTAGGTTGTCTCCAATTAAGTCTATTTACCTCAACGACTAATTCATTGTCAGAATCACTAAAGGGTTTAGTCAAGGTACTAATGATAGGTTGGTCTGGGGTGTCGTTAATAATTAGTCTTTGGAATTTAGGAGTGTCTAGTATAGGTGTAGGTTCTAGTTTTGATTTTCCTAAAAGCTTTTTCTTTTGTTCGAGGGCCTTAGCAAACTCAGGAGTAAGATTTTTTGGAAATTCAAAAGCCTTAAAAATGGGTTTTTTGAGCGTGTCGACTTGTGGTGTAATGAGTTGGGTAGGATTCTGAATTGTGGATTCTATCCTATTCAAATGTTTTCCTATGGTAACCAAATGTTGATTTGTATAATTGTTTTGTTCAATAACTTTATGAGTGTAAATAGAGTCTCATTTGTTTGGAAGCTTAAAAGGAGTAGTTGTTACCTCACTATCTCCATGTTGTATTTTTATTTTCCTAAGATGTGGATGATTAGATTCTATGGTTTCACCATCATCAAATTTCCATCTATAACCACAGTCCCATCAAATATATCATTTTTACAAGAAAAATCCATTGCAAGTGCAGCACTGGCCACAGTCCAGAGTAAGGAAGAATACTACAACATCCTCAGAACAATGCTCTCCGAAGCGGAAGGATCACAACGTGGATCTTCCAAATCTCAAGACAATACAGACGGATCCTCCCAGTCGCATCACAGTGGAAACACCAATGAAGATGACTGCTACGGGATCAACCTAGACAGAGATTAAAGCCAAGACATCACATGCCAACACTGTTACAGCGGCGCATGAAAAAATGCATAAGGCATGAGAACCTTGAATCATATTGATTTGGTACAAAGTGTTTACGAAATGTTTGGTATCTGTGGGGTGTAGTATAATTTCCAAAGGACCAAAGAAATCCCACTAGGAGCTAAACTAGTTTGGTAGGATTTGTCTTGGGAAGTTGTCTTTAAAGAATACTAGCCAGGTATGTTAGAAGTTTGTATTTTGTCTATAAAAGATATTCCACCAGGCTTGTTGGTAGTCCCAGTAGGTATACGAGGAGGAGTATGGTAGGATTTGGGTGAGTCTGGTTTGGAATTTTCTGCGCGTATGAGGTGAATCTCCCTAATGTGAGGGGTGTATGACTTTATTGATGGATATAGTGGAGTAAATGATATTTTCTGTATTGGTTTTGTCAGCAAAGTGAGTAAACCTTGTCGATTATGTTTCCACTAAGATTTGCTCATAATAAGCAAGGGTTTTGTTTACATTATGTGGTTTAAAAAACCAATTTTTTGGAAAGATGTTTTTGCGAACTTGATTGGATCTTCATCATAGAATCCATCTTCTACAGTTAGTATTTTTTGAAAAGATGTTTTGGGGAAAAATTTTGATCTTTGAGAATGAGGGGTTGCCTATGGCCTAATGACCACTTCATTCGAAATTCTTTTGTATTCTGTTTGTTTTTATGTATCAAGTGGGAAAGGATTGTTGCTTACCTCAATGGCACTAGATGGCTCTTTCTTTACTGTTTTTTGTAAAGATTGGGCCACTAATAGTAGTGTTTCTTTGGGTAGTATGGCAGCAAGGTGGTCAAAGGCTTGTATGGGTTCTTCTTTTGAAAGTGTATTTGGTATTGGGTGTTGTTGTAGAAATGGCTGATTGTTTTCTGCCATTTGGAGCCATGTCTTGATGGGTGTCAAGCCTGTTGGCTTTGGTGGTGTATTGGAAGTTTCGGCAATGGATTTGCCTTTGTCTTTTTTGTCTTTTTTGGATCTTGGCATGATAGTATCCCCTGTAAAAATTCTCTTGTAAGAAAATCAGGTAATGAATTTGAAGAACTATTTATAAATTCAATGTCAAAGTCAAATATTGAAAGTATGGCTTGCCATCTGGCGAAAATCTGTTTTGATGTAATGTTTAATACGTCTTTTTGTAAAATGTCTTTGGCTGATTTGCAATCAATTCTCAAGAGAAATTTTTGATTCAATAAATCTCCTTAGAATTTTGATATAGACAAAACTATGGCAAGTATTTCTTTTTTGATTGTCGAATAATTTTGTTGGGTGAAATTCCAATGTTTTGATATAAACTGAACAACTTGTTATTTGTTGTTATTGACTTGTTTGAGAATGCCACCATATCCTAATTCTGAAGCATCAGTCTCAACTATTTTGAAAGTAGAAGGATCAGCAAGATGTAAGCATTATATTTTTTTCACATGAATCTTTATATGTTTGACGATGTTTGTATGGACATAAGTCCATGGTGGAGGATCCTTACGTAACCTTTGGTGTAAAGGTTTAACGGTACTGAGTGAATAGTATAAAGTGAACAGTACTTAGTGAATAGTGAATAGTGAACAATGTATGCTTATCTTGATATATATATTATAAATTAAAAAAATTCCAAATAAAAGCTCAAAATGTTATTTTAAATAAGGGTTTGGAGTGCTCTCATTTTCTCAAAGGCTTAAACTTGATATTATTTCAAATAATAGCTTAAAGTGACTAAACAAATATAATGGGTAATTTCGTCTTTTTAAATTTTTTCTTTGTTCTTTATTTTTTCTATTTTTTCATTAAAAAAAACGAAATAAAGCTAAAACTTTTAAAAAATAAAATTAAAAAGGGGAGAAACTATAGGCAGGAGGGAACCATATGCTCCCACCAATGGTGGGGCAGTGACAACGGCCAGCAGGGTTGTCGACACCTCAGTGAGGGTTGATGACCTCCGTCGACCAAAGGGGAGGGTCACCCAAAGCCCCTAAACTTCACCACCTAGGTTGGGGGCATCAGGTGAGGATCGGCAACCCTTGCCTAGACAGGGGCGAGGGGCGACAACCCTCGCCTAGATTTGGGGGAGAGGGCGACGACCCTCTCCCGTTCCTACCGAGGGCTAATGGGCCTTCGCCTCTAGTCAGCGGGAGTCACCGGCCCTCGACCAGGTGATGATGACCCCATCAACTATTGCCACCACCCCACCGATGATGGGGCGGCGACTGCCTACATGCTTTCCTTTTTTTTTTTTTTAAGTTTTAATATAATTAAGTTTAAATTTAAATTGTGTTTGGACAAAAATACCCTTAATCGGTTAGAATTTTTTGCTGACCGGTGAGCCGATGAGATTAAATTTTTATTTGAAATAGCCATAACCACTTCAGGTTCTTATTTAAAACAAAGTTAATTTCATGCCCTTATTTGAAAAAATGAGAGCAATTCGGGCCTTTATTTGGAAATTTCCCTTATAAGTTTACCACAAACTAATTTTTTTTATCATAAAAAATCTCAAACTAATATATCTATGACAAATTTATTCTTCATTAATTTTCATTAAATATTACCATTAAATTACTGAATTGGATTATACATGAAAAACTAATATAAGGTAAATTTGTCACGGATGTATCGATTTGTGATTTTTTTTGTGGTATTAATTCAATTTAATAGAAACTAATAGAAAAAAAAAAATTATTACAAATGTTTTGGTAATGAAAAATTAATTAGGGGCAAATTTACCATAAATATACATGATTTTTTGTAATCAAGAATTAATTTTGGGCAAATTTATCATAAATGTATTAGTTATACGTTTTTTCGTGATGTTAATTTTTTAAATTAATGGGAGTAACGGAATTAAAGAAAAGACAAAAGTAGAATAAGGAAAAAAAAGAAAAAGGAGGGAGAAAATGATACAAATAAAAGGAAATTATACAACGTTCAACATATTATTCGTTTAGCGTGTATTTATTATTTTACAAATTAAATTATTTGGACATTTTCGTTGGCAAAATCGTTTTCAAATAATAAGGTACTTATTCTCTTATTTTTCCACCACTAAAAATGTCATCCGAACTTTAAAAGAAAAGTATATGTGGATTTATATATCGATAATAATAAAGTTTAAAAAGTACTTAGTGCTCCGTTTTGAATAAAAGTTGTATGTCGCAAAATCTAAAAAAAATTTAATAAAACTAAGGAACATGTATACTAGAAATCATAAAACTTGTTATGAAAGTGCAATTGAAAACTAAAATTGGCGAAAATGGAATTAAATCATAAAACTTGTTATATTGGTTCAATCAAGTCTTTCTACTAACTCCGTCCAATTTGGTTTATAGAAAATATTAACGTGGTTATGTTTACTAAACGATGTTGTTTTGGCCAAAATCTGATTTTTAATATATATTTTATTGAAATTCAATTTAAAAGATAAGCTAATTATAATATATAACCCATTATTCAATTCTATTTATTACTTTTTTTCTATTTTTTGATATCTAGTATCCCTTTAAAGGGTGTTTTGAGTGAATTATTTTAGCTTCCTCACCAAGAAGGCCAAAGAGGGTGGGGATGATGGGGTCGGCGCCCCTTGCCTAGACCTAGCCAAGGGTTGCAGCTTCACTAGATAGGGTAAGGGATGTCGGCCCTTGCCTAAATGTGGCCAAGGGTCGCCCTAGTGAGGTTGGTCGCCCCAAATCTAGCCAAGAGACACTAACCCTCATCCGATCTAGGGAGGGTGACAACCTTTACTTGTCATCGACGAGGGTCATTAGCCCTTGGCTAGGGCTTGGCAACCCCATCAGCCATCCCCTACCTTGGCATGGGTGGGACGGTAATGGCAAGGGCTGCAATCCTCACCACAAATCTCCCTCTCCCCCCCCCTCCTCCTTTTTTTTTTTATTTAGCTTATTTTTTAAATTGAATACCAAAACGACATCATTTAAGCTTTATATATCATGTTTTAGCCACATAACAAAGAGAAAATATTTTAAAAAGCTACGTCAGCATTTTCGATTAGCCAAGTTAGACAGAGTTGATGAAAGAATTCGATTGCATTAATTTGACAAATTTTATGACTTAATTACACTTTTTGCAAGTTTTAATATTCAATTGCATTTTTATAACAAATTTTATGACTTCTAGGATGCGTTTAGTAACATTTTTGTTTTGGAGAACAATTTTTTTTCAAAAACACTTTTTTCTATTTCTATTCCTGGGAACAGTTTATGAGCATTTGAACGTGTTTGGTAATTATACAAAATTTTTGTTCTCGAAAGAAAAATGCATTTGGTACGACTTAATATATTTTTATGATTTAGAATTTCTTTTAATTTATTAATAATTTTATTTCTTTATTTCTTTTGTTCTTTTTCTTCTCCTTCCTCCAACCGGTGACTGGCCAGAGAAGGGCCCACAAGGTCGGCCTCGTGGGAGGCTCGCCGGCCATCGGTGAGGTCACCTTGAGTCTCGGCGTGATTGGGTGAGGTGACCTCATCCGGTCACCAATGAGGTCGAGCCTTGCAGTGGCTAGGTGAGTCTCAGCCTCGCTTGGCCACCGCGAGGTCGGCCTCGCTCGACCAAGGTGAGGCCGAGTCTCGCCCTTGCGGTGGTCAGGCGAGGCTCGGCCTCCCTAGATTTGCACGAGGTCAAGCCTTGCCCAACCTTAGCAAGGCTCGGGGGGCCTCATCTGGCCGGTCCTCGACCGGCGACCAACTAGGGGAAGAAGGGAGGAAGAGAAAGAAAAAAAAATAAGAAATTGAAAAAAAAAATTGATTCTTGATTCTTGTTTCTTGAGTTGTTCCCAAGAATAAGAAACAACTTTTTTTTTTTATTATTTCTTGTTTCTGTTCTAGATTTGATCCCAGGAACAAAAAACTTACTAAATGCGTTTCTGTTCTATTTCTATTCCCGAGAACAAAAGAACATAAACACCTGTTTTCAGGAGTATTACCAAATGCACCCCTAGTAAAAATATCCTTATAACTAAAGTAACTTCACTGACGGCTGCCAGTGCTCCAAAAATTAGAACAATCATACAACTAAAAACTAGGAAAATTGTCTAATGAGCTCGAAACTTATTGTATGGATGCCAATTTAGTTATAAAATTTTTATTTTTTATTTAATCCTAAACTTTTACCCAAAATTCCAAAGTATTCCTTTCGGTCAATTTTCATCAGAAACCATTAATGTGATGATCCAATCATTGTTGGCCATCCTACGTGGGTGTACCTCCTAGTCAATGATTTTCGACAACAAAAAATTGATGAAAGGATTATATTGAAATTTCACAAAAAAATATAGCACTAAAAACTGACAAGATTGAAAAATTTATAATTGAATTGATATTCATATAATAGATTTATAATCGATTAGAAAATTTCTCCGCTGAAAACCCCCTATGCGTGTTAGTCTTCTTTTGATGTTAGTCGAATAAAAACCCCCTCTGGGTGTTAGTCCTCTTTTGATGTTAGTCGAATTATTTTCTTTATTCTCAAACCCTAAAATATTAACAACGAAACTAAGGACGAGGATATTCTTAGTCCCAAAATGAGCAGTTGGCTATAATTTATTAAATCTAGTTGGTTGAAAAACCCCAATCATTTAGCTATTCTCATGGACGAATGTTTCTAAACGGATCGTCAAATGTTCCACTGCAAATGCTGACAATCAAAATTACTATAATTATCTCGATAAATAAGACAATCATAATGGCCCTGATAATCTTAATAATTCAAATATAAGTATAATAATAATCTCGATGAACCTGTATAAATCCTGATAATTATAATTATAATCAGACATATACGTCTATCTGTCTATACTATCTAAAACTTGGTATCCTTCTAATCCCAATTGACGAATAACGAAAGCACATGGCAAGATGGGCTTCGGGATAGTAGAGAGGGAGACAAACAAGATAGCAAGAAACGGCAAGACAAGTAGAGAAAGCTAGGGGGAAAAGAGAGAAACGCCAGTCAAACGAAGGAGAAGAAACCCCAAAACAGACAGCTTTGAAAAATCAAGTCCTTGTCCAAGACAATTAAACCAAGATACATATCCTTAACGCTAGACAATGTCAAACCAAAGGTATAAATTAGCAAGCAAAGCGTCCCAAGATTCAAGAACAGCCCAGTTGGAAAGAGTTTATTGACTCATTGGTAAGGCAAGATCTTCTCATGCTGTTTCTTGCTGATGGTAAGTACTGTCAGTGCTTTATATTCATGTGAAGAACAACTTTTAAATGTTCTGATCTCCACATCAAGATGATTAATAGCTTTATAGTAATGACGGGTGTAACTTGTGAAAGCCACAGGAGTGATCCGTGATTGAGTGTGATTGCCCTTTTGACGCACGATTAAGTGTAGTAGCCCGGAGTAGACGAAGAAAAAATTAGCATGGCAGATGCTCTAGGAATGTCGATAGTTTCGATCTTATCTGCTCATCAACACAAATTAAATTAGCTTCTGTCCAACGAACTAGTCTGTATTATCTGCATTCCTCCGAGTTTTCACCCAACCAATGAACGTTAACGAATTGCAATGGTTGGAAGCTCATAGTCCAACCCCGATCGGCCAATGCCCAAAATCTAGTGAATACACACCATAACTTAGATCCAAGAGATTAAACAACAGAAGGGCATTCACACAGATGGATTATCCAGACAAGACACTGCATATCCATAGTTAAAACTCCTATAAAAGTTCAAAGTACTTAGAACAAGTTATAATATAATTGAGACTGGAGAGGGTGAACAGTGCTTTGGGTTCAGAATATGTACTGAAAGTAAGCATAGAAAGGGAGGAAATAATAAAAGAAAAAGATATAAAGTATTGCAATACAAAATTAATTTGATTTTGATTAATCAGTGAACCACCCAGCGTGACTCTCTCTCTCTCTCTCCTTCTAGTACTTGTATCCCTTCACATACAAGCTCTCAGAGGCCAACCCGCCAGCGCTCCCTCCGGTGTACTTGCCCAGAGTGGCCTCGGAGTTGGCCAAGCACCTTGCCAGGAACCCCTCCTGGGCCTTGCCAACGTTCTCCTTCTTCCCTCCCCATGTCTTGAGGGTGCTCGATTGGAGCGCCCGCCCAAATGAGAAGGAGAGCGTCCATGGTTTCAGCACGTCCAGCTTGTTCATCGCATTCAGGTTCAGGGTCGCCTCTTCCTCGCTCTGCCCCCCGGACAGGAACACGATCCCTGGGACCGCCGGTGGCACAGTCCGGCGGAGCGCCGTCACTGTGTACTCAGCTATCACCTCAGGCGGCACCTGAGCAAATGGTTATACAAATTGTTCTTCATGCTTAGGTTGGAACCGGGTAACATGTGGTTACTAGGGTGTGGCTAGTTTTGGACTATGCATATTCTGGAAAAAGATTACCTTGGGGCTGTCAGAACCTGGAGTGACCATGTTGGGCTTCAGAAGTGTGCCTTCAAGAAGAACATGCTGATCATTCAACGCCTTGTAAACAGCTGCGAGCACGGTTTCGGTAGCGGCGGCACATTTCTTGATGTCGTGACTCCCGTCGGTAAGTATCTCCGGCTCCACAATTGGCACGAGCCCATTCTCCTGGCAAATTATGGCATAACGGGCCAGACCCTGCGCATTCTGCTGGATGGACAGTTCCGAAGGCTCGCTAGGCCCAATCTTGAGGACCGCACGCCACTTGGCGAACCTCGCACCTGCCTTATAGTACTGCTGGCACCGGGCACCAAGCGAATCAAATCCCTGGGTGGTGGTCTCGCCATTCGTCCCGGCCAATTCGACAGTACCCTTGTCCACTTTGATGCCGGGGATGACATTGTTTTCTTGGAGGACCTCGACGAACGGCTTCCCCTCGGACGTCTTCTGGTAGAGAGTCTCCTCAAAGAGGATGACACCGGAGAGGTAGGGCAGGGCATTGGGGCAGGTGAAGAGGAGCTCACGGAGAGCCTGGCGGTTCGACTCGATGTTCTCAACGTTGATGCTGGCTAGGCGCTTGCCAATGGTGCCAGTGCTCTCGTCCGCAGCCAGAATTCCCTTGCCGGGGGTGGCGATGTACTTGGCGGTCTTGATGAGCTCATCTGAGGAGAGAACATTTTCTGGTTAAGAATGGATCTTGATGCAGATACATCGAGATTGATTCATCATAAGTAGCATGCCGAACACAGTAGACTACTCGAGGAGTGAAGCTAGAACTCAAAAAAAGTTAATTGTATGGAAGTTTGAGTGATAATTCCATGATGATAACTTTTGCCACCTTTAGTAGACTCATGTTATATTCAATAACTCCCATCTTTATTTGGAAGATTATAGAGAGAGAGAGAGAGAGAGAGAGAGAGAGAGTACCTGCATACTTTCCCACGAAGGCAGACATGGTTTGTTAGCTTCCAGGAAGAAGCGGATAGAGGGAGAAAGGTCTGAAGCAAACTCTCATTGCCCTACAAATCTTATACAGAGGGAAGTCGGCGCTTGGGAAGGGAATATACTAGCAGAATCCACCGTGTCACCCCCGACACGTGCCGAGCTATTATCCCTGCGAAGGTTATCATCCTCGGATAAAGCAACGAGTGATCCCTCCCCTCGCCACGTGTCACTAGCCAGTAGATTCACCCACTTCCCCGAACGAGCCCGAAACAAATTTGTGTGGAATAGCTCTACTTCATAATCCGCTCTTCGACCGTCCTATGGGCTGCTCAGGCACCAAATGTACTTATTTGGCTTCTACTCCGACTAAAAACAAAGTACAACTTTGATCTCTCTCTCTCTCTCTGTGCATTCGAGAATAGGCATGACATTTTTGCCCACAAAAACACAGGAAATAAAAGAAGCTGTGCATGATGATATTGCGTTTACGGTCAATATCTTTTGCCAAAACGACGGTCGGTTTAAATTCAGGATGCTTTTGAGAATGGTGAGTTTCTGCCCAAAGGGGAAAAAGGAACAGGAGACAAAGATGTAAGGTGACAGTTGATTTTGTGCACCTGCCTCACTCCTTGCAGGCCTTTCTACAGCATATTTGAAATTAAGTAACGGGTACTTCATGGGGACCCACAAGCCCTTCTATAAAAACACGGAGAGAGGAAAATTGGGAGGTTTCTCAAGGATTAAATAGAAATTATGAAGTCCATGGAGACAAAATTGTTTCGCAAGTGAAAATACAAACACAAATGCATCATTTTATCAAAAAATTATGCTTATCTCCCATGTAAATGGGGTAAAACATGAATATGGGCCACCAACGGAACCGAACTGCACGAGCAGCAGCTCTGAGCTGAACTATAGTGCAGGGTCCACCGCCAGTTGGTCATCCTCATCAGTGCCAAAGTATCGGTCTCCAAATTCACCCATGCCAGGGACGACACGGAAATCTTCATTCAAACCGGTGTCGATCTCAGATGTGACAATCTTGATTCTTGGGAAGGTTTTGCAGACAACATGCACCCCCTGAGGTGCCTGGTAAGAGAAATGAAAATGAACAGGGTTGAGGAAATGCCCTAGTTAAGTAACGGTATCACAAAGTTCAGGGCTGAATTGGGGAGGGGGACCCGCGTTATCTAACTCACAGAGATGAGGTTGAGAAATATGATGTTTGACTCTGGAACACCCTTCCGTATAAGCAAAGAAATAGCTTGAACGGCTGAATTGCCTGCAGAGTAGCGAGAGGAGAATATCATTACGGATATTTACCACGGAAGTCGATTGATAATACAGCATATTCTAATGCAAAGGACAGGAAAAGGGCAAGTATTCTGGAAGCCTGACAGGCTGACTTTTATAGAACAGAAGTGTAACATATTATATCCAGAGAAATATAACAAAGAGAGAGGGTTGATAGCACGGACTAGGATCTTTGGAACTGTGAGTTTCTACCCCTGCATATATCACACTTGATTGGGTGCACGCACAACGGACGATACAGACTACATTGAGATTCTAGAACTTTCACAAACCATTTCGGGTTCATTTGGATTGAAAGTAAACAACGCTTGCCAATATCATAACTTCAGCAAAGTTTACACTGATTTTTCTTTGTGAAAACACAAACCTGTTCCAAGAATTGGATCCAGCAACAGGACATGCCTCTCCGCAATGTCTTTTGGCAATTTCTCATAAATTAGCTGAGAATCACAAAAGCAAAGAAATTAAGATGCAGGACAAAGTACATCACAAAAATCTGAAATCATGCCTGAGTAAACATGTGCACAGGGGGGGAGGAGAAAGAGAGACACCTGCTGGCCATTGTCACCTTCCCTGTGGATGAGAATCTTCCCTATTTTGATCCCTTTACAACACGCTCGGAGAGCATTCTCCATACTTTCACCACTACCATTGATTCAAAAAGACAATAAATAATTTATATGGTGCTAACTTGAGTTTCTCTTTGACATAAGATACAACTGATATGTATACTTGTACCCAACTCCAAGAGATTTTCAAGACCAGCAAACCAATTAAATCACAAGTATTATTATACACAGCATTGTGGACAAAGCTAGAACCTTAAGAAATTAAAGGTTTTGCGACAAAAATTAAATGTAGAGCTTTAATTCAGGAAATGACAAGCTTGATACAAATGAAGAGACACATATGTCCAAAAAAGTAAGTGCAGAATAACTCTGCAACAAGCAGTGAGTTAGTTTCTGCTTATTCTAATATATAAGATAGATGTGCATACACAGATTGATGCAAGTACAACTTCTATTCTTTTTTCTTTTGGTATGATAAACAAACACTGTAAGTGCCTATAAATGTACGTGATAACAACCTAGTTAGTCCTTATAGTGATAAACGTCTACGTGACCAGTGGCAGCCAAAGATGGATAACTAATCACAACGTCGTATACCATTACCTTTACTTGCATAGAATTGTAAATTTGCAAGCAGGCAACTATAGATTAGATCCAAAAGTTTAGAACCATGTAGCAAAAAAAATTACCTCCTGATGACGGAGACACCACATAATCTCTTACAGAAGTCTACACCAGTATATACTGAATCTGCAATGACACAAACATGGAAATCAATCTAAAAGACATGCTAGCACTTGGGTAAATAAATAAATAAATAAAAAATAAAAGATAAAAAATAAAAAGAAAAGAAAAACACCACAAAGTCACGCAAGCAAAGAGCTCCCAAATCAAATATGTTCTCTTAGTCCCACAACCCTGTTATCAATATTGGCCAGAAATACACATAGAATGAATACCTACTGTGTAATTTAACCTCTCTTTTAAGAAAAAAAGAGATAAGAAATCTGCATTTTATGTGTGAATAGATATTGAAATGAAATGTCATACAGTTTCTCAAAACTTAAGGACATTATTCAGTACAATGAACTCTTCCATAGTAATAGCTAAATATGTAGCAAAGGAAGAAATAATTTCATAGCCATTAGATACCAACTAGCTCACGTAACAAGCACAATTACTCTTAACAGAAAAAAGTGGCTGCAAACATGTTGTCCTTCATGTGATGGTGCACAAGCATCCAGTAACCATTTGATGTATATTGACAGAAAAGAAATGAAAAGTTACATAGCACCAACCATTCAGGAAGTAATTGTTTGGCTAAATAAAAAAGATCAGGAAGGTATTGGCTCACCAGTTGGAGTGATAATCTGTTTCTCTGTAAATGGTAGATGCCCCAAGCCATGTTCCACCACCTAATTGACACACGGAAGACTGAATATTTAGATTCAAAGAACCAAAAATCACATTTTATACACAAAAGTGAATAAATCATCAAAGTCATAGAAGAAACATATGCTCACCAAACGGATCAATCTATCAGCATAAAATACAAAGTCATGCTTTGTCGTTTGAGAATCACGTATTAAAGTATGCATACCCCGTATCTGTAAAAGACTGAAGGCATGAGTGGATACTGGAATGTTGAAATTGTAAATGAACATGAAAGAGTGAACACGAACATAGCATAATTTTGCCATTTAGAGCTCAGAAGCAAGACTTACGAAATTAAAAAATATAGAAGGTTGATACCTGAAAAGTTGATTGGATGACATACAAATTTGGGTATATTTTACACAAGTCATGCTGACCAAGCTTCGTCCTTATATGTTGTACAATCAGATCAACAGCTACATGGTTGTCTCCTCCTCTGGGTATAATAATATCGGCATACTTCTTTGTTGGAAGAATGAAATCATCAAAAGCAGGCTTCACAAATTTCGAGTACTGCATCAAATTCGAAGACACATCGAAAACTGATGTAAGAAACCCCCAATAACCATCCTAAACATGATGTCTGTGCATGTTTGACCGAGCAAAAGAATAACTGGAACTTTGGGGATGTCGCTGAGAGATTTATATATTTTGCCGTACAGTCTTTAATTATACTATCAACACAGAATGTGTGCGGCAAATTATATTTTGAAAATAGCAAAAACTTTACTTGTCAGTTTCATTTTTCTGTGGCCAGCATATGTCTTGTTCTACTTGAAATGAGAAGTTCTTCCTCTAGCAGGAGGTCTTGCATAACATCTATCAAGTTTTCCAAAACTTGTTGAGAACTACCGACATTTCTTATCTACCTGCTCTAGTGGGATGCTGAACCACAAAAAGCAAGTTCAAGAAGATCTTATTAATGCACCTAGTTTTACTAATGAAAAAATTCACAATGGCAATTTTTTTTTTCTTGGGTTATTTATGCTAATTGATGTAAAATGTTTAGTCAACTCAATATGTACATGTCAAACGATACTAGCATTGCATCAAGGTAACAAATTACTTGTAGAACCAAATTAACATGATAAACCCAAGAAGAAGAAGAAGAAGAGTAAGAGGAAGAGGAAGAAGAAGAAAAAGAAGAAGGAAGAGCATCTGACCTGATCAAGAACTGAACCAATATCTCTTCCCTTCTCAACAGTATCACGTCTTATCCTCCTCGCTAGACGCACATCAGCATCTGCACTGAAATTTGCAATGTGAAATAACAGTTCAACTTAGTAACACGAAAAAGAACTAGAAATTCTACATGCTAAAGATTACCAAAAATATTGGGAAAATCGTAAAAGAAAAGGTATATTAAGGAATGAGAAAGAGATAAGTCGCTTGGTTGACATTTCCTCGTCTTCGCTCAACAATTGTGCAATAGGGGCTGGTTCAGTTTTCACACTGGTTCTAGTGCTCTTTCCCACAGGGTGATTTGAAAGCCTTTTATTTTCCATCTTGAAGATCTATTTATGAAGTTGGGAGACAATGACACAGCAAGAAGACAAGCATCAAGCATCTAATACTCAGATACTACCTGTGAAAGCATTAGCAATACCTTTAAATAATCAAATTGACTATATAAGGATTTCAAATAATTAAACCTTCAGCACCCAAATACACCAATTTCCACATTTGAACTGAATGTTCTGAGCACAACAGAACAGTAACTTGTTCAAGACCAATATGCCCACTGCTTGTTGCATGTTATAGATTGACAATCAGTAAAAAGTCTTTCAGTGAAATCTACAAATAAAACAAACACAAGCTACAGGATAACATTCATTCCTTAGAGCCTATTGGATAATCTCAGTTCGTGCTGAAAATCAAAACACCCGGAACTTAATAGGATTAGGCTTGTTTGGTAATCGTAACTAGTTTTGACTCAAAATAACCCAATTAACTCAAAAACTCACTGATGGGTTAGGTAAAGAAGGGTTAATTAATTCCTTCAATGAGAGGGATCTAATGAAACCTAGGATGTTACGATTACAGGTGATAAAACTTACCAATATTAACCATAAGATTTGGCGAGAGATTACTGATATTACACACTAACTCTTCAAGTATTGTTGAATAACCTTTTCTTTCTACTTTCAACATTTAAGATAGTCAATCTTAGAATATTTGACCAAAAAACTTAAGCTATTAGTCATAAGGACTACATGCATATAAGGCATGTTGAGACTCCACGGACAAGGAATTTGTGGTACTTTAACACCCCATCTCATGTGCAAACTGAACTAAAAAAGACACGGAATTAACGAAAGGGAGCCGCATGTTAAACAAACTCAGGTTGAAACTTGGTTCAGATACCATGCTAGAATGACCCCCCTCGATGAGGGATACTTTAAAAGTTGACACTTCTCTACTTATTTTCTGTTTTATGAAAGGAGCCCTTAGAACATAACAAAAAGATCACTTTCTTGGAAATACTGTATGATTTAAATTTAGTGAAATGTGACCTTCTGGTCATAGAGAGAAGGAACAAACCTGTATCAACAAATATCTTCATATTCATCAACTCCCGAACACGAGGATCATGAAAAATTAGTATACCTTCCAAAATTATAACATCAGACGGATTGACCTGCATGTAGGATGAATATAATGATGGGAACAAACTATCTTAATTTGAAAGGACCGTACGATTGCAATTACAATTCTTCTTAATCTGGGAAATGAGCTTGTAGAGAGTCAAAATACATGTCCTTTATTTTAATTAGAAAAGACAGACAATTATGCTAGAGGCCACTTGACCCAATTGTAAAGCTTCCCATAAGAGAAAGTTAACATGCCAAAAGACCTCCCAAGACATAGCAGGTAAATGAATTCAACAAGACAATTGGAACTACTCTTGCATCCAAAGACACTTCAGATTCACCATTTGGTTGTACTTGGACTTGTTTCCATCAAAAAGCAAATTTATGAAGGAGAAATGGAAACTCACATAAACATTTCCAATGCCCAGTTCTGAATATCTTTCTGTGAAATATACCAATTACTTCATGAGATAGCTCTTTCAACATGGAAACATATGTGCTTTAATAGGGGAGAGACGCTAGACATGTGATGCTAGAATGCATGTTAATTGAGGTAAGAAAATAACCAAGGAAGTCCAACTTTGAGCATCGGCTCAAAAGGAGTTGTATCGTATGCCCCATGTGTTTCAAGGTCAAAATTAATCACCCATATAAGAAAGTAATATGCTAATGGCATGTCTTTCAAAGTCCATGAATGAGATAGCCATACCCTTCTTGCTGCAAACACATTGTTCTTGTAACTCTTGAAGTCATAATTTGGGATATCTACTGCCTGCCCATGCCTCAACTTGTCCATGGAAGATAGCAATTGTTCAGTGTCAAAAGCATCTGAAAATAGACAGGACATAACTTTAAATAGAAATATTGACATCATCCTGCTATCAATAAGTATCATGGCTGTAGCACAGTTTCAAGACTAGCGCCTCTCTCCCATAAAGTCTAAAAGCCAACTAGTTACACACAAATAAGGATCACAATAGCAAATCAACAAATAACAGTTTACAATCACAGTTATTATTAACAAATTAGGATCTGAATAGCAAGATAATTGTCAATAAAGTGCCCAGATATAGATGATATGATTGATCCCGCATATCTGATGTATATAATACATTAAAGGCATCCTCACCTGGATGGTCAAAGTTGTACTCATAGACTCGTGTAAGTTCCTCTTCACTTAAGTTATTATAGAAAGAATCCTGCCACGTCATATATAGATATGTTTACTCAATAAAATTTCTTGGACAATAAATAAAAATGTACAAAGTTACGCAACACGGAGGTGATCATGTATATTCTTTCAGCAGCAAGAGAGTAAGAGAAATGACCACAGTAATGTGACCTACACCAAACCAAGCTCACCAGTCTGGTATTGCAAAACTGAGGGGCACAAGATAATGACAACTAAAAAGTCCTTAAAGAAATGTCAGAAACCAGATCACAAAAAATAAAAAAATAGCGGCAACTAGATGGAGAAACTCAAAGATTCTGGTGACCCATTTAATAGGTCCAAATAAAATGTAACTTCATCGGCAAACGTTTTATGTTTTCGATTATGAAGATCTTCAGTACATCTTTCAACAATTTGAAACACAAGTTTCTAGAGAAAGCTTCAAGATGGTGCCAGCCCTTGTATTGTATACAAATACCCTTCAACTCAAACAGGTCTCTCTTTAGTGTAAAAGACAAGTGAAGGCCTCGTCATTCATCTACTATTGACTACAAGTAATACTTAAAATCTTTTATAAGAAAAGAAGATGCTGTGCTTCCTCTTTAATTGTATTATCAAGTTCCAAATAATTGCAACTACTAATTAGAGTTTTAGGAATGGAGACAATTTAATATGACGACTCTTCACTAAAAAAGAAACAAGGTCAAATAGAAAGTAATGACTTGGCGAAAAAGAAAATACGGAAAGGGGAAGGAAGCAGAGTCAACAAGTTGGAATAACATCTCGAAAAAATAAGAAATAATATTACATAGCCTCATATTCATACAGAATGAAGAGAAGTCCCTATCTTCACACTAGTCATTTCTACAAGACAATCCCATGTTCGATCTCAGAAGGCAATACAAGTGTCAACAGTTAAAAATTCTCATGCTTAACCTCAAAACGAACTAAGAAGAAATACCTGGTTCACAAGAACAACACGTTGATCGTGAAGCTGCTGAATGATCATGTCACAAACTGTAGTTTTTCCAGCTGCAGCCCCTCCAGCAACTCCTGCAAGTCAAACATTTAAGAGCTACTGAGCTTTTGCCCTCAATGTCAAAAAGTCTCACAGAAGATGCAGGAACAACAGTGATCCACTATCATGATCGTTTTGGAAATGGAAACTGTAATTTGCGATGTGGAAATTCTAAAACTGATGAGACCTTTGCAATGTGGGAGTTGATACATAAATGCCCCCCTTGAAATTTAACTTCACAACATGTTGACACTCATAGATAGCAAGAGGTGCAGAAACAGTGATATCAAGGCCGTGGACAGTAAGAGGATATCAAGGCAAGTGCTACTGGAAAATTTCGAAAATTTCAACTGGAAATATTCTCTCAGCTTTCATGTCATGAGTTACCCTTTATTATTTCAGTGAGGGGAATACTAAACATGCATTTAACTGAAATCAATCTATTAAAGCACTTTTCATAACTACTCTATAAGCATGCATTTAAGAGAGTGTCCTAGGCTAAGACCCAAGTAGACACGCGCACCAATTACAAATGGCTGCATGTGCATGTTTTCAGACTCAGCCATGGAGGTCGACGGCGGCTCCACCACATGTCTGGTCTGCAGCCCATCCATGTGAAATCCGGAAAAGTGAGCCCCTGAGGAGGCCTCTATCATGTCCAAAACTGATGGGGAATCCATGTAGGGAAAGAACTGGACTGAAAAACTGAAATTTGAGACTCATGAGTACGGATATCAAAATAACTGTGCGAATCTCAGCATCGCTCTGTCACTACTCATCCTGCTTCTCTCTTTTTATATACAGACAGAATCAAAAAAAAAAAAAAAATCAAAGCTTGTAGCTTCCAAGATTAACTTTTTAAGATCGCATAAAGCAATCGAAATTTGCACTAACGTCTCCATCGACCCATTAATAAAACGAGGTCCGATCCCGGAACACTTTTTTAAACACAGTACTTAATTCCCATTATAATACGCCCACGACACCACCACAATCAACACAGGTCAAACGAAAACAGCACCCGCCCAAGTCACACCAAGAGGTGACCCACTATCCCAACTCGCCCCGTCCCAAAACTTGTAATCTTGTACACGTACACAGATACCTCCGCGGAGGTAGATACGTGAGGAAGTCATCGACCATTTCAACCGAGAATAAAAAAAAGGAACAAAAGAAACAAAAGAAAAGGAATCCCGCTACACCACCGACGTCACGGCCTCCAAAGCGACGCCCGAGTTTCGTATCGGAGACGGAACAACAAATCAAACGAATCCGCTCCGCCTCCGCATTCGATCGCCCCACGTCTCCCCGGAGCCGACGAACGAAAAAGCCTCGCCGGCGGAGCGCCCAATGCCGATCGCGATCGGAGGGACCGCGATCGGGGGAACCGAATCGGGGCCGGAATCCGGGGGGCGAAGGGCGGAGATTCGAGCTCTCACCTGGCGGCGGAGAAAGGGGCGGGAGATCGGCGGCGGACGATCCGGAACGGCGGAAATAATGCCTTCCGCGCGAGCAGAAAGAGACGAGGTAGATATTTTCTCTCGGATTTTCGGCGGGGGACGATTCGTCGTCTTCTTCTTCTTCTTTTTCTTTCTCCTCGTTTTCCTCGATTTGTCCTTGAGCAGCGGCGCGAGCGGAGTGTCCTGGTGCAGACGATTGGGATTTTATAGTGGGGGAGGGAGACGTTGGGAGGGGAGGGGGAGAGAGAAATTTCGGAGCGCGGGTGGAGGTGGCGGAAACTGGGCCCGGAGTTGGGAGGAAATTACGGAGGGGTGCCACTCGCTAGGATCGGCGAGATTCCTCGTGATTCGTGCGGGGCCGGTGGGGATGACTGTCGCGAGTCATCGCGTCCGTACATGTGGGTTGCGGTGCGCGGGTGAAAAATCCGATGCGGTTTATTTGGGATTTTTTTTTTTTTTTTTTTTGTGCGGGGGGGGGGGGCGTGCATCCGATCGGGACACGACTCAGAGATACTGAAATCCACGGTGGCGCCGAATCGGACGTGGGGCCCGCGGGGCCCGCGGGGCCCTCTCTGCCTTGCCTTTGTCGGAGGACGACAGGCTGGATGTCGCGCCGCGGGGTGGGCCCCCACGGCCGCCCCCACTACTGAGCGCGCACTTGCCGAGAGGATCGCCCGACATCGAGAAATTCATTTAGCCCGGACCCGAATCGGATGATCGACGGCTGTGATTTAAATTGTTGGGTGGGTTTTCCAATGACCGGGTCGTTTTTTTTTTTTTTTTTTGCCCAAGGTTTCAAGGATCCTCCCAACTTGGAAAATTCGTGAATAATAACTGTGGATTGGATTGACCTGAAAATTGTGCGGTGGGCATTGACATAGCGACCATGGGTCATACTAGGTGTGCTGGATCCCGACGCCTGAATTGAACCGAAACCCAAATATGACTCCAATCGAAAATGTGATTCGACCATGGGTCATACTAGGTGTACTGGATCCTGACGCCTGAATTGAACCGAAACCCAAATACGACTCCAATCAAAAATGTGATTCGGTTCAATTTAGTTCCGTTCTCGGACTTGCATTTGTTTTCTTTTTCAGTAATTTCAAATGTACGCCCCCGTTCGAGCATGAAGTTCCTCTGCTGTGCCTAAAATCTTCAGGTCTCTGCGTAAATGGAATTCCGGAGACCCTACACTCCGGAAGTGAGCCCACGCCCACCCAATAAAATGAACAAAATCAGGAAAAAAGGTCGAAATATTTATTAAAAAAAATGAAACAAAGAAATTGGGAAGGGGCATTAATTTATTTTCAAGAACTCGTCAGTGCAGCGTCAGAACCAATCCATTCGCCATCATCATCAACAAGAAGTGGTTGCCACCCACCACCGCCACCACCACCGAAGAGAAGCAGAGAGGGAGAAAGGGGATTCGGTACAGGTTTTTTAGAGTGCAAACCATAACTATTATATATATATATATGGCCGACCCAAAACTATTTGTCTATTCTCGAAAACATGTTTAGAATATAAATTCGTTTTGTAATGTAATTTTATTTTTCTATTTTTAGAACAAATATTTAGTCCAAAAATATAATTTAGAACAAAAATCAAAAGAAAAAATTTTATACTTCTTTAATTCTGAAATAGAAATGAGAAATAAAAACACTTATTACTACTCGCTCTAGTTACTAGCCAACCGTCCACTTGCCATCGCTTGAAGCCGCTATTGCCAGTCGAAGGTCGTCATTTGCTATCGCTGCCCACCATCCATAGCCTAAGAGGGAGAAATTTTGTATCGTTATGAAACACGTATTTTTGCTTAGAAACTTGTTCAAGAAATAAGAATAGAAATACTTATTTCTTGAACATAAATTGATTTATCAAACAAAACAGTTATCACTCATGCCTTTAAGAGACAATAACAAAGTAGGCAATTCATAAAACAAGTAGAGTGATGTGCTTCAATAGTTCAGGTCATAATTGGCAAAAAGAATAGTTATTTTTCCCATTACTCGAGCTGAACCAAAAATATCCAAAAATATTTATTCGGTTAAGTTTTGATACCTCTAGTTATACTCACTTAGGTACACTGGGGATTAATTATTTATGGAAGAGATTTCGATATTTTCTTGTGTTCGTGGGTCATGGTCTATGAATGGATCGAGACAATGAGTCAATGACCTTTTGGTTTGATCCAACTCAGTATGCTCGAGTCATCCCCTTGATTAGACCAAGTATGGACTCCTATTGTATTTTCTTACGAGGTCCTTAAGATCAATCGCCTCTCCACGGCATATCACTTGAGGAAAACCTTCTTCGAAAATTAATATCCGGTGTACGAACGACATGATGCAAAATTGTGCTAGAGGGCGACGTACTAGTAATCCAATATTCGTTATTAAGAGGAGGAGAAAGTGAGTGCTATCCAATGTCTATTGAAGATTTATCACATTACTTGACAATAAATTTTAATTGTGTTATAGGACTGTTGTTCTGACTTTTTATTTCAAGTTTGACGTGTCACATGCATCCGAAAGGATAACGGCAAGTCTTTTTCACTATTTCTTTTTCCAGTCCTAGTGTGCTTTTAATTTTTTCTAACATCACCTCTAGACTTGTGTCTTATCTTCTTCTTTTTTTTGTAACCGAGGACTCCACCACAGGCCCCCCCGTGCCCGGACGGCACCAAAAGACCGAGCCTCTATAACTCGAGGAAGACTAGCACAGGACCTCACCACCATACCCCCACTTAAGACGTGTTAGCAGCTGCGGAGTTTCGACCTTGAGACCTTTGCGATGAAATTCCCAGAGCCGAACCAACTCAGCTACCCACCGATGAGTTTTGTCTCATCTCTTTGTAAGACATGATAGTCGAAATCCACGTTTGAAGCTAATTATCCTAATCCCAACTCCTTTAAGAAGATGATGAATCAAATTCTCCATCTTCCTCTTCCCACATGGGAAGAGTCGCTACTAGGGCCAACCCCTGCATATTTTTTATTAAGAGAAGGAAAAAGTAAGTGCCATCCAATATCTATTAAAGATCTATTGCATTAGTTGACAATGAATTTTGATTGTGTCCAACTTGTCATGTGCATCCGAAAGGATGATGGCCGTCTTTTTCGCTACATCTTTTTCCATTCCTAGTGTACTTTTAACTTTTTCTAACATCCTAACGCCTCATTCTCAAGAGTTACGTTTAATATTCATTATTTTTTTTTTATTTCAATACCATTTCTCAACACATAATGAGAAAAAAAAAATTATGTGGCGCTATTCCATTTCTTCTCTCATCCTATTTTCATCTTAGAGCAATATAAGCATGAGGGATTCCAAACAGTCCTGGGGAACAAAAACCAAACCAAGACCCAGGACTTGTTTACCGTGCCATGAGTTGAAACACAGTGAAATTATCAAGAAAACACGATTAAAATCATTTTCGATCCAACAAACGATGATGATTGTCAATCTAACAACCCACATTCGATAACAAACGATGATGATTGTCAATCTAACAACCCACATTCGATCACTTTCATTCGACAAGCCCCCAAACCTATTGTTTGGGATTGGCTTTGGCTTTGGCATGAAGGAGTGTTAAACGTTAGTATTTACATTTTTTTAAGTAGATCAATTTAGAATCCACTTATATAGATTAAAGCAAAAGCCAAAAGCCCAAAATGTAAAAGTAAAATGAAACATCATCTAGTTTTAGATGATCTATCTTATATAGATTGGATTCGCTAATGAAATTCAAAAATATATATGTATCTTTTAAGAAAATATCAATTATTATAATTGCACAACTTTTTTTTTTTTAAGGATTACAACAAGGTTTGTCGGCATACGTTAACGAACCACTTACTATTATACTAAAGAAAGAAGTTAAACACTAAAAGAGAAGTTAAGTTAGGCGCTCTCTCTCTCCCTCTCTCTCTCTCTCTCTCTCTCTCCCCGTTAAGCATTTTCTTATGGTGGGGCCAGGCAGGTGAAGGGCGGGAAATCAACGTGAAAAACACGATTTATTTTGCTGCAGGAATACGACTTTATTTCGGGGGGAAAGCTTTGGGCCCCACCTGACGTCGAATCACATTGACCTCTCACCAAGACTCTAGGTAGGCTGTTGCTGTCCCCACGTATACTCTGGGCTAGGGTTGGTCCGATTACCCGTTGGATCGGTCCAATTTAGGATTTGGCAATTTCCCTCATTTTCAAAAGATTAAAAAGAACATCTTTCCTGTCGGATCGATCCGACATCTAGAATTGGAAACTACTTAGGACAAATCAATTTGGTCTAACTAGTCCAATTTCCATGCATGCCCCTAATTTGGGCGGCCATAATCGGTCAATGAATTTATTATATGATGATGCACCACGTATGTTGCCTCTTTTATTTTCCTAAAATTTCATTATATTATGATAACTTGTCAGAATGTCGTGAATTCGAGATTGGTGGTGAAATTATTCTTGATTAAGATATAGCATCGTCAATTTTACAAAAATTTTTGTTTCTTAATTGTGTTATAGTGAATTTCCATCCGATGGGATTATGACATATTTGTTGAAAGTGATACATGATTGGGCACATTCGATGACGTTTTAATTAAAATTCATTATATAGAAATGCTTTCTAATACTTACAACATACGTGCATCATGTAAATTGATATTAGCTCACATGATTAACTAACATAAGTAGATGCGTTGTAAATTGGTGAGAATATCTTACAACATACGTGCATCATGTAAATTAATATTAGCTCACATGATTAACTAACATAAATAGATGCGTTGTAAATTGGTGAGAATGGTTAATCTTGATAAGATGCCTTTTTTTTTGTATAAAAGATCGAAACTATTTATTCAAAAACCCTTAACTCTGTAATTTCATTCATCTTGCGAAGTGTACTTGTGAAAATCTTGCAATGGTATGTAAGGAGATATTTTGGATTTAAGATAATCCTAGAGGTGGAATCAAGTCAAGTTCTATACACTAGTAGCTCAAACTCAGCTCTGTCCGACTCAATGACTACGTGAGATCGACTTGCTTAATTTCGAGCTACTCAAATATTTGGTCAAGTCAAATTTGAGTTTGAGCTACTTGAGTATTTTGTCAACCTGAGCTTGAGCTTGTCAAAAAGCTAGCATGTTTAAACAAGCTTTCCTTATTTTTTAAAATCTAATAATCAAAAAGCAGCGGCGCAGCTGGCTTGGGCTCTCTCCCCCTCACGAAGGGGAGAAGTTCGAATCCCAGAGGCGTCGTTAGGGATTCTTACCTGAAGTACTGTGGTGGTGGGTCCTGCAGTCGCTCCCCTAGGGTTTGCTCGCCGGCTATCAGTTTACGGGATTCCCTAGGTTATAAAAAAAAAAAAGTGTTGATATCGCTAAAAATATCAAATTAATATATCTGTGGTAAATTTGTTCAAAATAATTTTTTTGACTACTGAAACATTAAACTGAAAAACACTTGTAACAAATATACCATCTGTCAACTTCTATTAAATTTTACCGTTAAATTTGCTGATGTGGATGAGGCATAATGACATGGCAAGCCATGTGGAAATAACTTAATTTTTTTTTTCAAAATAATAATAACTTAAATGTTGTTTCTTTAATTACCTAATGTTCTCTCTTCATTATATCACAAAAAAAAAAAAAAACCCCTAGCAACAAATACAGTTCAGTTCATCTGCTTCGACAAACTCCCTTCTTTGTATCGCCACTCTACCTTGCTTGGTCACGGTCTTGCGTTTGTTAAGGGTAACAACGCATGACTCATTCAAATTTAAAAGAATTTGAATTAATCTATTCTCATCTCATGCGATTCTTAATTATTACCGTAATAGATTAATTCAAAATTCAAAATATTTTGAATTAGTTCATTTATATCTCATGTGGTTACTGTAACAGTTAATAGATAAACTTTATAAATACAAATGATATCCTAGATTTAAAGGATAAGCGAAACTCACACTTAAACTTAGAGTCTATTTTTTTTACATGGTATCAGAACACCATTAGAATCCTTGGAGTACCTCCACTATTTCTTCTTTCTCTTCCATTTTTCAACCTCTCCTATTCATGATGTTATCTCTCACTTCCACTATAGTTATGCAACAACACCTTAGCCTCAAATTTTCTAGTGATGACTTTCTATTATGAAAAATCTAGTTGTTTCCATTGCTTTGCATCTAACCCTTAATGAGATACCTTGACGGTACCATTATTTGTCTCACTCCAATGATTACCTCCATAGGCTCCATCACTGCTGCACCGTACCTTCCATATGATGAATGCATTTGGAAAAACCAACTTGTTTTTAGTTGAATGATATCTTCTTATTTACCCGATGTCCTATCTATGTGGTTGGATTAACTACTGTTGCTGATGTTTAGAAGGCTCTACAAACTGCTTTTGGATCTTTATCACATACAAGTGTCCTTCAGCTTCATATGCAACTCCAAAATACATCCAAAAGTACACAAATATATCTCAACTTATTTCCATGAGGTAAAGTACATTTCAAATCAATTAGTTGTTGCCAATCACCCTCTAAGGTATGAAGAATTAAATGCCATTATCTTCTGTAGTCTTGGTTTTGATTTTTCTGACATTATTACTGCCTTTGCTAAAAAACGTGATTCGATAACCTTTCCTAAACTTCATCGATTGCTCCTTAATCATGAACTTTGAATGAAGTCTGCCACGTTGCCTATAAAAGCAAATGTTACCACTTACACCCCTCTATCATCCACATCTACCACTCAATCATAACCAAATTTCAATTTCCAACTATCTATCACCAAAAACCCTTAATACCATCGACAAGGCAACCGACGTAATCATAGAAACCTAGGCAATCAATCCAAAAGTGGAAAAACTAATGCCAAATTCGTCAGAATTATAATCTTATGACCGCAAGATGTTATTTCAAATATTCGTAGTCTAACACTAATGCACATCAACCTACTGCTAATATAGTTAGGATTCTTCTTACCCCATTGTAGCAAAACTAGTGTAACATCCTCGATTTTGACCATTCTTTTGATCTAAACTAGAAGGCTAATCTAGATAGGCCAATCTTCTTGAAAAACAAGAGTCAAATGCATTGAATGAGAGTAATGGGTATGAAGGCTTAGGTATCCCAAGTAATTAATGAAAGAAAATGACTCATAAGCTTAGGTGTATATTCATTATAACAAGCAATTAATGAATGAGGTAAATTACATGTCCATGTGTCCCTATTAGATCAAGGTCAACATTTCCTCTACTTTGAGACTTGGAAAACAAGTTCTTTCCAACTTTAAATGCTTGATGAATCATTGGCCAAGAAGAATTACTGAGGGATGGTCTTGGAAGACTGTTAGGGGCGCCACCTCCCCTTCATAGACTTGCCACCTTTGGTTTCTTAAGTTCTGAGTTTCATTTCTATTTTTGAAATTGCTGGACTCTCGCAGTTTTCAAATTTTATAGAGCTTTTTGTGGTCCTAATTTGGAGAAACTTTCTTGATAAAAGTTGTTCAAAACATCTTGATCTACAACATATTTAAATTTTAGATTTTTCTAAGGTGAAATGGTTGGGACGAAGGCTCAATCAATTATCGTATAGAACCTGCCAAGTATAGTGGAAACGATAACCAAGTTACTTTCTCGAATTTTTATAAAATCTTTCCTTTCGAATTTGGACATGCTTCCTTCACAAAATAAATGATGTTCATATCTACAATATATTAAAATTTTAAAGAGTTTTGTGAATATTTGGATTTTGAAATGAGTCTCTCTCTCCAACCTTTGAATTTGCTCGATGGACGAATTTTTGGATTGTGTTCAGTGAATTTCTGCTCTTTCCATAGCACGAATTTGGCTAAGTTTCTTTCATGAAATTTTTTTTCGAGGTCTTCTCTACAACATACTAAAATTTTATATTTTTTTGAACTCGTTTGATAAGGTACCGATGTTGATTTTGGGAATTGCTTGAAACTGCTTTTCACCCCGGGATAAGAGGGTCACATGCCCAACTTAGAAAGGAAGGGGGCTGCATGCCTAACTTGATGAGCAAGCCAATCTAGAGACTTATTGGCTTGAAGATAAGAATGCATTAAATACTTTTGGACCTTAGTGTGTTAAAGAAAAGAAACTTGGAGAGCAAGTTGAGTAATGTGAACACATCTAAGCCTAATGATTGCATGAAATATTGACAATTAATGAGAGGTGAGTCATATGGTTTAGGTATCCCCACAATCGTTACATGAAATCATTCCATGATGACTCAATCCCTTAAGTGGACCAATGGAAAGAGGAGCAAGTGTCTCCCTTAGGAACTAGACTTGCCACCCATCTCTTTAGCTCGCCATTTCTTCATCCTAGGTTGTCCACCTAAAAAATGTAATTAGTCCACTTCGAAGGGAAATTATGAGGGGCTTGCCTATAAATAAAAGCATTGCCCCCTTCAATTTCACACCGCACACACCGCCCCATCTCTTCTCCCTCATTTATTCTCTCTTTTTCTCTCATGCCCTCTTATCGTCGCCCCTCTCCCTCTCTCGGCCTTGATTGCCCACTGCCTCACAAGATGGCTCTCTCTTAGTAAAGCCACCTATAGTTTATCGAGGTTCATCAAAGGTAAGTAAAATCTCTAACTCTTGGCTAGGGTGATAGCTTAGGTTGTTGAATTTAGTGGTGTGCTAACTCGTGTAAGCCGTGTATATGTTGTAATATCCTTTTATATGGTTTGCTCATGTTTGCATGCTTGAATGCATTCACACTCCGGGATGAGGTCGAGATTCACTTGGCTTGGAATCGCCATCAAATTGCGATGGCCTAAGTTGTAAGGCTTTAGATCGGCATTGAAGCGTGCTGGTTCCACATTTCGCTTGGTGCAAACATCAACCTAGGCGTGCGGCTCAAGTCACGAACCGAGAATTGTGTTCAGCATAGCATATAGTATAATGTTAAGAGTCATGGCACACTCTCTTGAATGAGCATGCCTTCAGGCCATGTATTAGTGGACTGAGAAGAAAAGTAAGAATCGACTTGTGTGATGCATTTTTATGATGCACTTAAAAAGGAAAAAGTGCTTATCATTACATAGCGTTGGCGGTAATACCTCGTTCATTAAATGAGATGCTATGGTTGAGTCAGGATGCCTCGGTTTGAGCCTGGATGCCTCGAGTAAGTTAGCCTCGGGATGCCTTGGCTGAGATAGGATGCTTGGGTTGAGCTTGGATGCCTTGGTGAGCTAGTGCCAGGGTACCTCAGTTGAGCCGAGAAGCCCAGCATGAAGTTGGAAGCCTTGGTCGAGCTGAGAGGGCTTGTTCGAGTCAAGACGACGATAAAAGAATCATGTTACGAGTGCCGATATATGCATAAGTATGATATGTTGATGTGTTCATTGATATGCTAAAAGTAAGCATGCATTGAAGTATGCGATAATGGACATTTGCATGTAGTTGAGGCGTAGCAATAAGTTTATCATTGGTTTGCCATAAATATTGTATTGCAAGTGTTGTACCTACTAGATCTTGATGATGAGATGTCCTCTTAATAGAAAATTAAGGGTTTTACTTACTAAGTCTATGACTCACCTTGTTATTTTTTAGAATTGTAGGTATAGAAGAGTTGCAGTCTCGATAGAGGAACTAAGGTTTACCTTGGCCTTTTTGAGCATAGAGCATGCGGTAGTTGTAAATATAATGGCCCATGAAAAAATGGCTTGTAAATATAACTGATGTAATTGTGTGTTTGCAAATTGTTGTTTTCCCGGCTACTTCTTGTTGTTCGAGTGCTATATGTACGCTTTCACATGTGTTTAAATTGAAGATTAAAAAGAAATGGGACGACGACGCGCTTGGGACATTGCGAAATATAAGCCTTGTAGCTTGAGACCCTGAGGATGGAGTCAAGGTCATGACAACTAGTTTCCAAATTCTACAGCTACTCACCATGTGATGCCTGACGTTGCCAATTTACAGATTTTCACACCACATAACAATAATGAATCTCTTTGTGTAAGTAATGGAGCATGTTTAAACACTATTAATGTTGGTTCTTCCTATTAACAAATCTTTTAATTTTTCAAATATCCTTCACATTCCTACCATTAAACGAAATTTGTTTTCTTTATACAATTTTACATGTGATAACAACTGCTTCTTTGATCCATTTCACTTTGTTGTGAAGGATTTGCTGATTAATATACCACTACTCCAAGGTTCATTTAAGGATGGACTATACCGGCTGCCGGGTTCTTATGCCATGTCTCCATCCACCAACACCATCTCATTTGATACTTCTGCCACTATTACACCTAGCACGCTTAAATGGGTCATCACCAACAAAGCAAATTCGCTTTGTGATTCATTCAAATAATTGCCATTTTCTACAATTGATTTCAATAAATGTGCTTCCCATTTGTTAGGAAAATCTCATAAAACACCCCTATCCCCACTCATAGCATTAGTAAAACACCTCTCGATTTAATTTTTACTAATGTATAGGAACTCGCTCCAATTAATTATGTTTTCAGTTATGAGTATTTTGTTTTGTTTGTTGATAATTTTTCAAAATATACTTGGTACTATCTTATTCAAAATCGGTTTACATTCAAAATGAGGTGATGACGTCTTTTGAAACGCAAACCGTGAAAGAACTCTCATAGTCAAGTACCCCTAAACTTGACCTTCCTCGAGGTTGGGTCATGACAAAAGAATAAGAATGAGAAAAGCAAAAGGATGAGGGAGCCAAAGGTCACCAACACTAATCTTACTAAAATATCAAAACATGGAATTGCCATGAAATGCTCTTGTCTTGATATTGGACACAACAAGACAACATGCCCTTAACCTCCGGCACCTTTCCAAACTGAACTAATTGTAAGGAAATTCAAACACAAATGCAATACATTTTCCCTTAAAATACCTTGTATATGTCTATTATACAAGGCAAAAGAGGTAGGCCAAGGAAGCATCCAAAGCAACCGACCATTGAAGGAGGGGCATCTAAGAAACAAAGTAAAAGTACCTTAGCTAGATCTGTAAGAGGACAATTAAATATTGTCAGATCTAAGAAGAGGAGTATGAGTAGTCCACCAATACAATTCTTATGGTTTTCTATAGTACCAAAGTAAAACGTTAATATGGTTTGTCTTCTTATAGGTTATAAAAGGATATGGATTTTATGTATTTGAAGCCATTGGAAACTCATATTTGAGGGTGAACATTTTATTTTGTTGGGATTTTTTAATCCATTATTAGCATACAAATATTTTGTTTTTCCCTCAATTTTCATATGCCTAGCCGTAACATACTAGAAGAAATTCGTCAAGGTGGTGCAAATCTTACCATAGATCTTTCAAGCCAAGTTTTTGGACCCCCTCAAACTAAACAATCTCAAAATGAAGCAAGGCCAATGAACCTATAAGGAGAGTTGGGTGCTTGGTGTAAAGCTTGTTTAGAAGCCTGTTTTGTAGAGCTTGTTAAAATCTAGCATGTATTGACTTTTTTTGGGGGGCAAAGTTGTGATATAGAGCATGCTTTTTGACCTCTGTTGTCTGGTGTGGATTGCGCCTTTTTTTTTTGGCTAGTTTGTTGTTTGGATGTCCGGTGTAAAAGCTATTATGTAAAGCTTGTTCAACTCTAGTGTGAAGGCTACTTTGTAAAGCTTTTTCAAATATATATTGATCTGTGGTTTTAATTTCGTTCTCTCCATTTTGTATAGATGATGTTATTTGCATTTTGATGATGAATCTGATCGATTACATATGGCTTGTCTGTTGGAAGGTACGTTCTCTCTCTTTGCCCATTTTGATGATAAATACTATTGAAATTAATTTATGGTTTCACAGCTGCTAAAGTAGGTTAATATTCTAACTTGGACTTACTAGTTTACAATATTTGCATATGAAGTCTTCTTTTATATTTAGAAAAGTATATTACTTTGGGCTCATTATGTAAAATAGTGCTTCATTTGTATATCTGTGCATGCAATATGTCCATCTTTTAGTTAGTGGGCATCCTCTGCAGCACAAGAACGAAATGTGCCTTTGGTAGGCTTCCAATAGTCTTCTAATAATGATTCCAATAGAAAGAAGAAAAAAAATTCAAATGTTAATGACATAGAAGCAATGTTAGAGTAATCTGTAAAATAAAATCGATTGCACATCACAACTCGGACAAATTTGAGAAAATTGAACAAGAGTAAATGTGTCACACATGCATTACTTTAAGGCTTTTGATGACAGAAAAAATTAGTTTGAAGTAACTTTGTGATAAATATATTAATTTGAAGTAAATTTATTGCAGATGTACTACTTTGGAGTAAATTTGTCACAAATATATTGATTTAGGATTTTTTGTCGTAATTAAAAAAGGGTCTTAGACTTATATATAACCCATTTGGGGGTCACTTCAATTTTGGATACCATAAGTTAAATGGGTTAAAAAGTTTAAAACGTTCTTTAAATGGGTCTAAATGAGTTGAGTTTAGAACCCATTTCCAATCCAAGGCTTACATGCACTCTCTCTCCCTCTTCAGCCTTATAATTTTTTTTAAAATTAATTATAATTATAATTATTTTTATTTTCTTTTTTTTCTTTCCTTTTTTTTTTTTTACTTCTTCCTTCTTACATCTTCTTAGCTAGCAAGCTTATGGGAGGCTGGCAAAGCTCAAGCTCGCTAGACATCAGCGAGGCCTTGAACTCGTCGAATCTGGCAAGGGTCCACCTTGCCAACTTGGGAGGGGCTTAAGCTCGCTTGTAGCTAATCGCTGGTCGTCACTATGGCCGATGACCTGCTGAAGAAGAATGAAAGAAAAAAATAAAATTAAAAAATAATTAGAATTTCAAATTTCTTAAAAAGAAAAATATAAAAAATAAAATTTCAATTTATTTTCAGATTTAAGGCAAACACTAGAAAATATTGTTATTTTCTTAGAAACAAAAGGAGCCTCAATTTAAAAATAAAAATAAAAATTGTCCACTAAATTTGAATTGCACAAAAATATTTTAGCAATATTATTTTTTTAACAAATCATGAGAAATAATATTTCCTAAATTTGGTTAAATGGGTTGGTCGGGGATAGGTTAGGTATGAATTGAGAAATTTGCATTATAATAAATGGGTTATAAACGGGATAAATGGGTTAATTTGGGTCTGATCATTTATGACCCAACCCAAACCATCTATTTAACATATCTAGTGGTATTAAACATATGGATCCACAAAGACTTTGCCACATCACCGTTCCATGTCACCATATGTCATTCATGTCTGCAAATTTAATGGTAAAATTTGACGGAAGTTGACAGGAGGTAAATTTGTCATAGGCACATTAGTTTGGGGCTTTTAGTGGTCAAAAAATTAGTTTAAGATAAATTTGTCACATGTGTACAAGTTTGGAGTTTTTCATGGTATTAACCTTTAAAAAAAAGATGAAAAAGACTACCATTGGATACAAATAACAGGAATGTATTCCTCGAATCCTTTATTGAGAGGTAGAAGATTAAATCCTTTTAAGAAATAAAATTTTGTTCAGAATATGAATTAAATCAAATCAAATCAAGAGATCCATTAACTATAAAAGGGATTAATAAAATGAATCACACTTTTACCACTAAATTATACCCGCCATAATGCGATTATTATTTTTGGTGCATTTGTTTAAATATTTAATAATTGAGAAAAATTTTTCTAAGAATGATTATTTATATCACTTAGAAAATAATTATTCATTGATGACAAATAAATTCCGTTAATTTACTTTTGTGAGTGATTAAAAATGGAAAATTATCCAAAAAGTCCTAAACAAATTGAATGGCGATTAATTCAATTCCAAACCTTTTAATTCTATCAATTTAGCCTAAGATTTTTGACGACTTGACAATTTAGTCATAAATATTTTGATTGTGTTAGGTTAGTCATAAACATTTAAATGATTTGCCAAAATAATTATAAACCTTTTAATGAATTGCCAGTTTAGTGTTTTTAGCTAATTTGGCGTCAATATCACTGACATTGTGGCCTGGTCAGCACTAGCTACTCTTCAAGGCGTGGCCGGTGTTAATGTAGACAATTTTATAATTTTTAAAATGTTTTGAATTTCTATTTTTTCTTTCCTTTCCTTTTCTTTTTCTCTATTAAACAAGGCCGACAATCGCCTCACCAGATTTGGCTAGGATGGGCAAGAGCTGTGACCCTCATTTGTGGCCAAAGAGAGCTTCGCAGCCCTCATTTAATGGCCGGCGGAAGTCACCAACCCTAAGTAAAAAAGGGAAAAGAGAAGAAAAGAAAAAAGAAAAAAATAATGAATAATTAAATTCTAATTATTTTAAATTAAAAAAATTCATATTAGTGCCGGCTACACCAATAGGACAATTAGCACTGATTGGGCCATTACTCAATGATATTCGACCAAAATTAAATGGAAGGACCAAATTGCAATTTGTTAGAAGATTTAGGACTATTTTGGCAAATCTTTAAAAAGTTTAGAACTAAATTAACACATTTAAAAGGTTTATGACTAAATTGATAAGTTGTCAAAAGATTTAAAACTAAATTGACAAAATTAAAAGGTTTAAGACTGAATTGACTAATGTACAATAAGTTTAAGACTTTTCGTACAATTTTTCTCAATTAAAACGATCATTTTTAGAACAATATTTTTCGAGTTGTTGATTTTTCATACGACAAACGTATATTTCATTTTCAAATTTCGATTTTTCCCCTACTCTTATTTTCTATTTGTTTTAGGGGAACTTTTTCCACCCCTTTTTGTTCTTATCTTTTGTGTCATATCAGCCATTTTAAGTTATCGGAACTTTTTGAATGATAAGAAATGAAAGATTAGGCTTCTTCAAGAAAATTTAGCCTCAAATGAAAGTTTCATAAATACAAATGCAGAAAAAGTATTTAAAACATAGTTGTCGCCTATCGAAGGGAATTTGGTTAAGGGAAAGCTGTCTATGGTTTATCTATCTATCCACAAAAAGGAAAAGAGAAAACGGAATAGAAAAGGAAGCTTTTGTCTAGTTCTAAGGAAAAATATCAAACGAGGATTTGATGTGCAATCATTTTCTTAAATAAGAATTTGAAGTGAACTTTCTTTTAAAGAAAGGCTTGAAGTGTTTTTTTTTTTTTCCTAAAAAAGGGCTTGACTTTTTAGTTGGTCAAGATCATTTTCGTCCTTCACCTTTTTTGAGTTTTTGATGAAAATGTCTTTGATTAGTTGGAATATTTAACTCGCCAGACGACTGACAAGATTAGGCTTTTATTTGAAATTACTTTAGCTACTTCAGGCCCGTATTTAAGACTACATGTCTCTTATTTGATACAATGTTCACTTCGAGTCTTTATTTGAAAAAACGGGGATACATCAGGAAATATCTACTTCTTATCTCTATATTTTTAGGCTTCTTAATCAAGTCTATGTATGTTTAATTTATTTGATTAAGTGCTTTTACTTTCGCAAATTTTCTAATTAAGTCCCCTAATATTGAATCTCGTCGAATTCGGCTTACTTGGCTATCGAACAATGCCGACATATGATGCGAATGTCCAACATGAGCCCTGTATGAAAAAATCTAGTCAATTTAGATAATATTAGAGCATGACGTGGATAAAGTTAGCCAATTAGAAATTTAATCCATGTCATCACATAACATTGTTCGGTAATCATCTTAGCTGGATATTATGATTTAGGGATAATAACACAAACGGTATTTGAATTTTGACCTAGTATATAATATGGTCTATAAAATTTAAATTTATTCAATGTAGTCATTGAACTTTACCCCAACATGTAATGTCGTCTCCAAGCTTTTAATTTGTTCCTTATAGTTTATGAATTTTTAGTGCATATTCAATTTAGTTTTCGGACCGTATAAAAATATTCAATTTGTTCTTCCATTAATTCAAGTTTAAAGATAATATTGAATATTTTCATACAATTTAAGAGTTAAGTTAAACGTGCATAAAATATTTAGAGATCATACTGAATAAATTAAAAATTCTCGAGTTAGGTTAAATTTCAAGAATCAAATCGAATTAATTGGACCAAAGCTCACGCATCGGTCATTTGCGTCTACATGACTTGATCAAAATTGGGCCTGGCGGTGGCCGGGGTCTCTTAACGGAAGCGGAGCCGCTGTAATAATCCAACCTTTTGTATTCTCCATCTTCTTATTCTGGGTCTGCTTGATTCCTCTGCAAATTTGAACGAAAATGGCGGTTTTTCCTGGAAATCTCTCCCTCAGGATGACGCTTCAGCTTCAGAGCAGGGCCCTCTCCATCCCATGGTGAGTGATTTCTCCTTAATCGACCCGAATTTCATAGGATATCGTTCTAAGGCTGCTTCAACAATAGGATATTGAAGGGTTTTTTTTTTTTTTTTTTCATTTTTGTTTTTTGATTGGGTTTCTAGGGTTAGGAAGAGTGGTGCAATCCAGTGTTTGGGAAGGAGGGACCTTGGTTCTTCCGTTCCAGTCAGGTACGTTCCCAAAGTGCCTTTGAAAATGGACAAGGCTGACAAGCATGAGAAACCTGAAACTCCACCAGCCAAGAGTCCAGAGATAAGTGAAGCTCGGAGCATGTCAAATGCTGATGTGATGAGGTCTCGGGTTTATCGCAAAGGTCAAGGAGAAGCAGTCGCAAATGGTTTAGTGTGTGCGGAGATTCGGAGCCCTGTAAACAAGCAGATGCCAGTCGTCAATGTTACTGATGCTACGCCCGGTAGGAATTTGATCAAATTATATTTGGATGTGATGTTGAGGTTATGAGATTGTGCTTAATATGCGGTTTTCTTGAGGATAGTGTAATGGGCTTGAACGGGTAATTCTATCTTGGTACGATCCTCTCCATTTCTTCTGTTGATGAAAATCGGGGTTTGAATTTGCAGGGATTAAAAATTGAATTGTAGTATTGGGTCTTTTTAGTTTTACTCGTAGTTGGTTTTCTATATATTTCCTTTTCAGCTGTTTCAGCCCTTGCTGTATGGCTGTGCCATGCTTGTATGAGCTGTGCCCACCAAGTATGACGGCACATCTGTGTGAGCTCAGGTGCATCTGTGCTTGTGTGCTTGCTTTTTAGGTGTGTCGTGTATGATTTTTCAAATTGAGTAGGTACATTGTTACAATGAGCATCAACTCTCGTGTTACATCATGACATCTGTTTTCTTAACAAGTTTTTCCGGATGTAATGTAGCAGTACTTGATTGTAGGGTTGGGGGAAGAAACCATTGAGGATATCATTGAGACCAATGATGACTTTATTGAAGGAATAGAAGCAGATGCTGACGAGATTGAAGTTCATCAAGGGGATAACAGTAATGTTGGCAGTGAGCTAAGAGGTGGCAAATCTAGAAAAGATGCCGAAGATTTGGCCTTTCAATTGCTGGCTACCAGGTTTTGATTATATCTTATGTTACTTATGAATAGATTTGTACCTTCAAATCATTGTAAATTCCAGTCTCAGTTGTTGCGGCAGTAGTAAGTTGCAAGCTAACTGTTAGGCTGGCTAGGCTGTAGGGCCAATTGTCAATTTCCAGGCTAATGAACTGAAGAGATGAGACAAAAAATTATATAAATCCATCTTGGCTACTCAAAGCATTGATAAAATTGTTAATTTTTCTCCCATAAGTAAAATGACGGGAGAGTGGTTTCCCCACTCCAACTTGATGTCCAAGGTTCAAATCCATGACCTCTTCCTGATTAGAGAAGGAAGATGCCACTAAGAGAACTGGCTTTGGGCTTTTGTATGATTGTTGAGAATGCTCTGAGTATGATCAACTCCCTTTAGTACATCACTGCCACTGATATTTCTGACTTTTGAAAAAAATGACCAAAGGAAGTTAAAAAAAAGAAAAAAAAACATTTCTTTAGTTAACTTCTAAGCGATGGCAGTAGTATCTCCTCACGGCTTATGCCACCGAAAATTTTTAGAGGTTTTAGTTTTAATTCCAGGCTCTTGCTACAGGGCATATACAGCAGTGGCAATGACAAAGAAATTGCAAGGGAAGAGATTTCCTCCTGCTATTGTTGAAGCTGTGGTGAATGATTTCAAGAGCAGGTTAGTAAATGAAAAGCAAGAGAGCATCCCCATTAAGGGACTGGCCACATTTTGTTTTCTATAAGTACATTTTTTTTTTTTTTTTGCTTTTCCTTTTTTTGTTTGGGGCCTAGTGGGGGTAGGGGGATGGGACACTATGTCGTAAGGTAGTTCTGGTATAATATATGAACATGTACTCGTCAATAATTTATTTCCATTTTGGGATTATTTAGAATCGTACTGATTACAAATGCAGGAACAAAATCCGAAAGAACAAAGAAGTCTCTCCGTCAATTTGTTTTCCAAACAGGACCTTTATTGTCCAATTAGGTCTCCAGTCAAGTTGTACTAATTTAGAAATTCTAGAAGTTGATTGATTGCGGCATGATGCATCTCTGCTTCTCGGCTGGCAAAAAACTGGAGCATTCAGTGAGAGCAACTGCGTTTTCACTATTGATATTTTTGTGTCGCATTTCCATTTTTTAAGTATATCTCTTTATTCCGTCGTGGTAGATATTAATAAAAAGCAAGCATCATCGTGTCCTTTTTGATCGATGTGCATTCATCATTGATGATATGCATGGTTTATCCTCAGAGTGAAAACTTGGGATGATTTGTCAGTAAGTTGTTTATGTTGAAGTCAGGACATTTCTTCCTTGGAGGAGAGTGCAGCCAATTTTGAGCATTTTACTACGGTCCTTAGATGCATCACAATAGCTGACATAAAGCTATAACTTTGGCATAATCAAATATATTTATATTAGACAAAGATCCATATTTTTGCTTCCCACTATATTCATATACAATTACACTCAAGTGAGATCTGCATTTAACATGGTTTGGCATTTCTTTTGCCTTTCAATCTATTGTAGAGGGTTCATCAATGATGGTCTTTATGCTGAGACGTATTCGCGATCTAGATGGTCTTCATCCTGCTGGGGTCCTAGGAGAATAAAGCAAGTATGTAGACTGCGTGCATCTTTCAATTGTTCCTTTCTTTTGTGCAGTTTTGCATGCAAGATCATGAGTCAAATTCTTTAAATGATGCTATTTGTGCCAGTGTTGCCTATATTTGCTTTCTTTCTGATTTTCCTTTTATATTATTTAACAGCTTTTTACCATCCTGATTGTTTTGTTGGTTTGCCCTTGAGTTTTAGTTATTGATGCTAGGCTTTTGGAGTACAAAAAGTTTTAGGTGAAATCGCACTAGCAGTCCCTCTAAACTTTGCCCAAAATTCAAAACTGTCCTACTTTTTAAAATATTCCACACTTTATTCCTTCTGTTATACTTTTTCTATTGCCAATCGATTTTTGCTGATGTGGACTATCGAATTGTTGACATGGACTGTAGGATTACACGTCTTGTTAAAATACACTCAATTTTTATGTGGTGCTAAAAAATTAAAAAGTTAACAAACCTAACCTTAAATCATCCACATCCAAGTACTCCCCACCATTGGCTGCCAGCCTTCCCACCCTGGCCATTGCCCCTGCAGCCTGGACAACCTCACTGATGTTGATGGCACTGCTCATTGCTGTTCTGCTCGGATCTGGTGGTCCTGATCATGAGCTCAAGCTCAAGTGGCCATGGATGCTGCGAGCTTGAGCTTGAGTAGCCATAGCTGCCTTGAGCTTGAGCCGATCACAGCAATGGACGCTGCGAAGTCAAGTTGTGGCCATGGATGGCATGAGCTCAAGCAGATTGTGGTCATGGACGCCATGAGTTCGAGTGGCAAGTCGCCATGGATGGCGTGAGTTCAAGCAGAAGTGGATTGCAGCCCTAGATGCCATAAGCAATGGCCATGATGGCGCAAGCTCGAGCTTGAGTGGCCATTGATGTGGCAAGATCGAGCTCAAGCCATGGATGCTGCGAGCTTGAGTTGCTGCAGCTGTGGACAATGAGCAGCCCCAGTTTCCATGAGCTTGAGGACAAGTGACCATGGATGTCGCAAGCTTGAGCTCAAGCGGTCATGGCCATGAGGGAGGAGGGGGGGGGGGGGGGGTCAGGTTTGTTTCTTTTTAAAAAGTCCACAAAAGTCAACATTTAGTAGCATCAAGTCCACGTCAGCAAATTCCGTCACTAGACTGACTCAAGGACCGCCATGGACACTTTTTCAAAAATAGAGGGACATTTTGAATCAAAATAGTAGAAAGACGGTTTTAAGTTTTGGGCAAAAAGTTGAGGAACTACTGGTGTCATTTCACCTATTTTTACCATCCATGAGTTGTTGCTTTTAACAAATCTATGTTTAGAAGATCTGCATATGTATGCAGGAGCTTCATTAGTTTGTCATACATGATGTATTGAGAAAGCCAGCGAATTGTGCACATTTGTTTGGTTTCCTGTATGATGGTAAAATTTTGATGCATTGTGGTTTCTGGATCAGGAACTGTTCAAGAAGGGAGTCAGCAAATATGATGCTGAGAAAGCCGTAAAACTGGTTTTTGAGGAGTGTGATTCTAGCAGTGAGCAAGAGTCAAGACTCGGTCTGTCAAAGGTGGCACTGGATCACTTATTTTCTCAGGCCTCAAAGCAGTGGCTCCGAAGTGGGGGTGTGCCTATTGATACGCGGAAATCAAGGATTGTCAGGTGGCTTCAGTACCGTGGGTTCAATTGGGGTGTTATAAGCGTCATCCTAAAAAAATTAGAATCCCAGGCTTCTTTGGAGAAGAAATAAAATGAACCTTCTGGTGCAATTGTTCTTAGAAGGATCAGCATCTGTTTTGGTGGACATTGATTTCGCAACAGTCCTCCGCTGCCCTAAAAATAATGTCGTTGGCATCATCTTAAATTTTGGAGGGCGCAATGGAGTTCACCTACATGGATTACTGGTCGTGCAATGGGACTGCTAAAGGAGTCACTCAAGCTGTTCATTCTGCCAATGTTGCATCACAAAGCCAAGGCTTCCTCTTGTTCAGTAAATAACATAACCGTGCAAGCCTCGTTACAGACACAGGTGATGTTGTCCACTTGGGAAGCTTAATGGGATGTTACTAACCATATTTGAGTTGTCCACTTGGAAAGTTTAATGGGATGTTACTAACCATATCTGCATGAGTGGGTTTTTTCTCTCCCATTTAATGTTCTGTATTTTAAGTTCGTCGATTTGCAGTTGTAGAAATCACTGTATCTTTGTTTATCTTGGACATTTTGCAATGTCTACACAAGATCCCTCTCCAGTGAGCATGGACTTCCAGTCTTTTTCTTTTCTTTTTTTTTTCTCAGGAAACTCATTCCTGTGTAAATTTGTGACGTATCAGATACCTACAGGAGTCCAGAAAATTCAATGATCTCGGCCACCCTAATTTTTGCTTGTTGATTTCTGCGGAAGTTAGTTTTCAAATTCCTCCGAGAGCATGTGACGAAAATTGGAGAGTACAAATCCTGGAAGTCGGTATTGACAAGTTTTCAGGACCTTTGGCCATGAAAAGTCTGTCTCTGTGCAGCACATGGACACGTGACTTAAGAAATTTGGGACCTTGTGGGCAAGGCTTGAATGTCTGCAGAGAGAGAGGGAGAGAGAGAGAGAGAGAGAGGGAGAGAGAGTATGTATTCCATTGATTATACGTTGCGTGATCCAAGAACACCAATCGTAAGCTCAAGTACACCAAGACAAGGCAACCCTAGAGATAGCTTACTTTATTACAAAACCTTAGAAGTTCCTTCACATTTCCTGATTGATGATCCTTGGTATACTGCTTGGAATGTAAAACTACCACAATATGTCGGATACTTAAACCTACAGTAACATCGAATCGCGAAAATACAGCAGCTGTACATATTCTCCCGCACGACACGACCTGTGACCTGGGATTAGCAGATAATTGAACCCTGACTAATTTCCTGTCACACTGAATCATCACAGAAAGCGAATGAGCAGTTTGAAGATTCTTGTGAGACAACATGCCTCAAAGGAGGCGATGAGCAAGCAACTGATAGACCTCCTTTCTTCGCATCGGATCCTGGCCGTGTGAGCTCTACATGTCGAATTGCCTTCAGCAGAGTAACGACATCTTTCATCAGCAAACGATCATCGGTCTTGTTATTTACACACATTAAAGATGTAGACAGTGTCTGCAGCATTTCGTGCGAAACCAGGTCAGGCCTTCCTCTAAGCTTTGGATCAAGAACATCCACCGGGTCTCGCTTCCTTGCTATGTGGCCCTGAACCCATTGCACCAAGTGAGCTCCCCCGGGCAAAGAAGGATCCAGTGGGTGCCTTCCAGTTAATACCTCAAGAAGAACCACCCCGAAACTGTATACATCGCTCTTCTCAGAAATCGGTTGCAGGGACGCATGCTCTGTATCACCAAAAGACTATAAATGAGTTGTAGTTCAGTGGAAGTACTACGTAAATGCGTCATTGAAACTAAGATTGGATCATCGAGATATCTACCTGGAGCCATGTATCCGTAAGAACCAGCGAGGTGAGGTCTATCACCCTGTTTGGAGATATCATCATCGTCACCATTCAAAACTCGAGCCAATCCGAAATCAGCAAGGTAAGGTTCGTATCGAGGACCCAACAGAATGTTCATGGCTTTCACATCTCCATGAAGGATCGGCGGCACACAACCGTGGTGCAAATACTCAAGTGCGTGTGCTACTCCTAACACTATATCATATCTAGTCTCCCACTCCGCTCCTCCCTTCCCTGCACCATGGAGGAGGGAACTCAAGCTTCCATTCGGAAGGTAGTCATAAAACAGCAGTTTTATGTTCTGGCTCGATCCCCAACCCAGAAATCGAACGATGTTCTTGTGTCGGATAGAACCTAGAGTCTGAATCTCTGAACCGAATGCTCCTGATTGTTCTTGGGTCCACATTTTCTTCACTGCAAGTGCTTCTCCATTTGGAGTCGTCACTCTGTATACTACTCCAGAGCTCCCAGCGCCGATGACGGTGGATGTTGTTAGACTCTTGACAATGTCGTCAATGGAAAATTTGAGTTTTTGGTAGAGAGTCATCTCCCAAGTTTCATCTCCCTGGGGTCTGTTAGTGTGAGCATGGACGAGCATGTAGATTCCTAGCAAAAGCAGCACAGCAACAGTACTTGCTAGGATTAGCATCACTAATTTTGCAGCAGATCTTGCACCGTTCGCAGATTCGACATGGCCATCTGTGTTTGCAGCCTCAGCAGTGATGTAGAGACCCTTATTGCCAGCAAGATCACTAAAGGGAAGATTTCTGAAAACTAGGGTGTCTGGTAATTCACCAGAGAAATCGTGGAAAGAGATGTTGAGTGCAACCAGACTTTGGAGGCTCGCTAGGGCATTCAGATCGCCCTGTAGCTTGTTATGTGAGAGGTCAAGGACTGCTAATTTAGTTAGACCGGAAAACTGGGGTGGAATCTTGCCAGAGAACTGATTACAGCTAAGATTCAGAGAAATTTCCAGCGATGGAATCATGCCCAGCTCCTTTGGAATGTCATCTGCGAAGCTGTTGCATCCAAGATCAAGCATTTGAAGCTTACTGCAAAACAGAATCTCCGCTGGAATTCTGCCAGAGAGTTGATTGCTTTGGAGATTAAGTTTCATTAATTCGGTCAGTGATCCGATCTCTTGAGTCAGCAGACCACTTAGCTGATTGTCGGAGATGTCCACAAACCTTAGGCTCCTTGGTAGAGTATCTGGCACGGGACCTGTGAGCCCATTTGAATGGAGATCGATGAACTCAAGATTCCCACATCCCGAAATTGAGGGAGGGATTCCTCCCGTAAGTTGGTTGTTACTCAGATCAAGGAAATTCAAGCTCTTCAGTTTTCCAATTTCCGCTGGTATGGGGCCTGCGAACCTGTTGTCCTTCAGCCGCAGGCGATACATAGCCGTGCAGTTTCCAATATCAGGTGATATTAAACCGGATAAGTGGTTGGAGATCAGCAGCAGCTTGGTGAGATTCCTTAGTCCGAATATCTGTTTCGGTATCTGACCAGATAGATTGTTGTAAGAAAGATCGAGAGCCTGAAGACCTTGGCAGTCAGAGAGGCTACCAGGAATGATGCCAGTGAACTTGTTCTGCCACGCAAAGAGAATAGTCAAGCTCCTCAAATTGCCGATAAGAGAGGGAATGCTGCCTGAGAGGTCATTGTTATCAACCTCCAGATGAGTCAAAGCAGTACAGTTCATCATTTCTGATGGTATGGTACTGGATAACTGGTTGACGCTCAGCTGCAATTCTTGAAGTTTTAGAAGGTTTCCGAAACTACCTGGGATGCTTCCGGTTAAAAGATTCTCAGACAAATCTATAATCGTTATCTCCATGCAGCTTCCAAGCTCGTGAGGGATTGCACCAGCCAAGCTATTCTGCCATAGAAGCAGGTTCTGGAGCCTTCTTAGCTGCCCAATTTGCGGTGGGATTGGACCTGAGAGCAAGTTTTGATACAGGTACAGGTTGTGCAACTGGCTGCAGTTCTCTATCTCTTCAGGAATGGGGCCTGACAATAAAGCCGTGTATATGGCTAAAGTTTGAAGCCTTCGCAGGGATCCAATCAATTTAGGAAGACTTCCAGAAAGGCTGGTTTCAGCAAATCCTAGCATGACCAAGTTGGTGCAATTCCCAATCTCCAAAGGCAGCTTGCCTGGGAGATTCTTATTCCCCCCTGCCTGAAAGACTTCTAACTTGCTCAGCGCTCCGATGCTTCTTGGTATCTCGCTACTAAGTTGATTGTCGCAGAGCGTCAGATAGGTGAGACTTGAAAGGTTTCCAATCGCATTGGGGATTTTGCCTTCGAGCAAGTTTGTATTGAGAGATAGAGTCTGTAGCTTGCTCAGCCTGCATATTTCTTCCGGTATTTCGCCCGAGAGGGAATTGTTGCTGAGGTCAATGAGGCTGAGCTCCTGATATTCCCCAAACTCTTTTGGGATTGTTCCTGTAAGGTTCATCGACGAGAGGATGAGACTCTTCAAGGACTTGAGAGGCTGGAAATTGACAGGCAATGAGCCTTGCAGATTCACTGATCTCAAGCTCACTTTGATCACCTCGCCATTCGAGTTGCAACGTATTCCGAACCATTTGCATGGTGTCGGGTCCAGGGGATTCCATGATCTTAATGCACCCACAGAGCTGTTCAGGCTTTCTTTCCACGTTAAAAGAGCCTGACCCTGAATATTGATACATTCGCAGTATGGGAAAAGGTGGCGGTTTATTGACAGAAGTAAGGCGAAAGTGAAGGAGATGTTTGGAAAGAGAAGGGGGTTCCTTAGAGTTGCAGGCATTGCCGCAGAAGAACAGTCGATCTGCTTTGGGATTGTTGAGGGCAAAACCCCATGTTTTGTTTATAGAAGAAAACCAGAGGATCCAGATCGGGGGTGCCTTCATTTTCCGAATATTATACTAGATGGTGAAATTGTTTATTATGGAGATGGTGACGAAGATGCGTTGTTTGCCCTTCCTTAAATCTCTCTTTATGTTTTTCTCTAAGTGTGAAGGAATGAGAAGAAGTTTAACGGAATTAATGTCCGCTTTAATTTCTCACTGCTTTGCCGATTTTTATATGTCAAGTAGCTTTCCCCGAGAGCAACTTCGAAGCTGCTCACCCATTACGCTCTGCTTCATTGTATAATCATCTGTGATTTTTAAATATGCTGAGTAGCTTTCAGGCAAGCAACTTCGATGCTGCTTGCTCATTACATCTTGTTTCCTTGTATGATCGTCTCATCTCAACACACCAAGTTTTCCTATCGCTTTAAAGTCACTCTGCTGAGTTGGGTTTACATCCAACGAGCATGATTGGAAAGGCAGGTTTGAATACAACAGTTCGCTTATAGAACACTCTCCCAGTGCTTTAGCTAATAATAAGCTTTCAAAATGACCCATGTTTGCTAAAACATACACAGTCTAAAGCGATCCATAACGCAGTACGACTCTAATGGATCTCACCAAAGTCTGCTGTTACTGGCCACTGATGAAATTGAATTCAAGCAGTAAAAATCAGACAGAAGAAAGGGAGGGAACGTGATCAAGTCTTGGATTGGTGAACTGGGTCTCACTAGAGGGAGTCCTTATGAACGTTTTCACATTGTCTTGTTGGGGAAAGATGGGACTTTACAGATCTGAAGAGTCACTGTTTGAGTGAAGGACTAGAGTTCACATTTAGTAATTGTTTAAGAGCAATAATGCATATCAGCTTCAGTTTGCTTACTGTGGGGAGTATGTGTGTGCGTGCTGTGTGTGCATGTGAAATGAAATGGAGCGGTGAAATGCATATGCAGGGAAGGAAAATGACGTCTCAGAGCCTTTCGACATTGCTAGATACATAGGATCCAGACCTGATCATGCTGTCTAGTAGCTTTTGGCCACTACAGACTAGAAGAAAGCCAAGAGAATATTAAATTAAACCCCCAGTCCTTAGAGTGGAAGGGACAATGTCCCGCCGGCTCCGAATTGTTTATTCATCCCAGCTTCTTTTTGGTTCAGCACAGCGATCCGGTGGCATTGTGTTTACACCCAAAATTACTACGTGTTGGCCATGAGGAGATAATAGGTGAAACGCTCCATTTCATTCATAAACTCAAAAGCAAACAACTTTCATGGAGGCTACTTAACTTGAGCCTCGATAGAATTCTAGAAGTGAGTTCTAAAATCGATGGCCAGGTAACTGATTGCCACGTGTCAGGCTACGGGGATAGTGCACCAAATTTGAAGATTAAGTGAAATTAGCATTAAAACTTGACCTAGAATAATTGCTGTGAGAAATGCGCGTAAAAATAAGGAGCAATTATCTACTTGATGGGGAAGTAGCATAGGCATTGTTGACAAGTCAAGAAGCAGTTACTCATGGATAAGGGTGCTAAGAAGGAATGGAAAATATGGAAAATGTTAGGAGTAATGCCCAAGGAAAGGAAACCAACTGATGGCCACTAGTTCATCCTATATATACCACAGTTTGTTCAACGAAGAGCCCTCATAAGCAACACAACAACTATCTTTACTTTATTTTAACTCTATCGCATTTTTAGCTATAATTTTCAAGATTCCCGTTGTCGATTAAATTTTAGCATGCATCTCTATTTGGTCCAGCGTTGTCAATTAAATTCTAGTGTTGTTCCACAAGCCCAGCGTTGTTGATTAAAGTCCGACGTCGTGTTTCCTATCTAGGGGTATTGTTATTGATTAGATTCCAGCTTTATGCCTAAAATAAGTTGTGTCATTGATTAAATTCCGACATAGCTTGAGTCCGAAACATAGACTATCTAGTTACTAGTGTCCTATACATCATCGATTAGATTCTAGTGTAATTTGTGCCCATAATCAATATTCTTTGAGCCTTCCAAGTATCAATCGTCAATGTTATATATACAAGTTAATATTAAGTTTCTCCTTTGCATTTGACATTCTCTATCCAAACTCAACACAGGACCTGAGTCTCCTATAATAAAACCAAAATGCAGCATTTGGTGAAAGATTTTTCGCAAGAATCAGAACCGATGAGACATCTTTAGGGCATGCCTGATGGGACCTCCATTGCATTGAGTTGAGAGATTGCCATGCCACGGACCCGAAGTCGAATTAACTTGAATAACGCCATTGACGAGCAACCAACACCCTCGAAATGAAGTCACGAATCAAGTCCAAGAGGAAGGAGTTGATGCTTCAAGGCATCGTGTAGAAGAAAGAAAGTAGGTGAACCTCACACCAGTCATGCTTGTTACCATGAGGTGAATGATGGAAGAGACTCAAAATGAGTTTGTTGATTACATGATCAAGCAAATGATTGACATTGTCAGGCCATTAATCATCAATACTTATCATGAGTGTACCCAAGGACAACATGGAGTCCTAACGAACCTAGCTTAGCCTCAAATCGGACAAGTCCCTATTTCAACCAGGCATGTTCATATATCATCAGCTTCACAAGTAACATTAAGTAATGTTGGACAATCCACGTCGACCGGGCTCCCTTAGAATCCTACAAAGGGGAGAAGTTCTTGTAATCGTGAAAGCATATGGGTCTACTAATACACATGTTGTTACAAATGCTAATCATAATCCTACAGTGTTCATTTCGCTAGTGACTCAACAAAACACATTCGTGGAGAATGCTTCAGGAATGGATCTAACTTAGCTAGGCCACACTCTGATGCCTCAGACAAGTTCCCCATCATGGTGAAAGTCCCTAGAGTTGTAATGACTCTAGTTAGGGGACAAGACCAATTGCAACAAGTGAACATTCAGCCCTAGTTACCCCAAATGGGGATGTTAAATGTCCAACCCCAAGTACCTCTGAATGTTCAACCCAAATTTGCAGCAACTTCTTCTTTCTACTCAGGTGAATATCCCTAACCCACAAATAAATCCGGTACCTGTAGTCCAACTACAACCATAGTTCTATGGGCCTCAGCAATAATACTATTAAGCTCATTGGCAAAATGCAAATCTAGCATTATAGCCCAATTATGATGTACAATAGGGCCTAGGGTTTCCTCATATGGCTTTAATTCCAAATCAGCCAATAGTGAGCCATTATTAAGGGGATAAGGTAATGACATTGTTTGTTTGGTCAATATTTACAGAAAGCCATACTCGAATTGGATGGATACTATACTATACTTGAGGGGTTTCAATATACCTAAGTTTACTATGTTTACTAATGAAGAGGATCAGTTAACCTTTGAACATGTTAGCTATTTCTTGGCATAATGTGGGGTGCAGCACATGCAGATCATCGAAAGTTAATGTTATTCCCTTTATCTTTATCAAAAACTCTCTTTACTTGATATACGACATTACCGTCAAACTTGGTTAATTCGTGGGAACAAATGGAAAGACTATTCATACCTAGTTCCAAAGAGCCATCCCAGAATTGTCAGTCGCTAATTTATCGACTATGAAACAGCTACATAATGAGTCGGTCGATCAGTTCATTTTTAGGTTTAAGAGAGCCAGTAAGTGGTTGGTCCCCTTGCTTGAGAAAACCTTTGCAGATCTTGCATTTAACGGTTTGAAATTTGAGATCTAGGAAAGGATGGTAGGACAGCCCTATTATGATTTGTTTAAGCTATCCACCATAAGCACTAAGCAAGAGAGCTTGCTCAAAGAAATAGACAAGAGACATGGTAGACGAGTAGAAGTTCAATGGGTTGATGCTGTGGAAGTAGATGAAGAGCTGGAATAGGTGGACATAGCAAAAGTTGCTATTGCTAAAATGATTATAGATAAACTATATATTTGTCAAGCATTAAAAGCCAACTAGAGTAAAGAAGAAGTCCAACCTCATGCCTAAAGACAAGGCGTTTGTCTACTACTCTTTTGATGCCAAAAAGACTGAATTGATATTTGGTCTATTACTAGCTGATGGCCAGATAAGATTGACTAAAGGGCAGAGTATACTTACTAAAGAAGAATTGGCAGGGAAGAGATACTGTAAATGACATCATTCAAGGAGTCATAATACCAACGATTGTGTTGTTTTTAAAAAAAAAAATTCAAAATGTGATCAAGTAATGGAAAATAAAGTTTGTTGATGACAAGAATAAAGTTCCCATGGAAGTTGATGTGGACCCATTCCCTGTCATGATTGGAATGATATCATCTAAAGTAAGACTCATACCTATGGGTCATCACCAGCTTCGATTCTGTGTAAGACGTAAGCGAGTGATTAGACAGGAGAGGTATAGTCCCAAGTGCTAGTATCATGAATCTAGTTAAAGGGTTGTTGGTAGGGAACTCAACTCAAGCTTGATTGCCCTATTACGAAAAGGACCAATGCCAAATGAGCCTACTTATCCTAGTCAACATTATGCTTATCGAAAGAAAAGGGTTGAACTATGCGATTCAAAATCTGGTAAGAATCAAGGTCCTTAGCTGTGTCTAAATGTAAGCAGTTGATCCAGCAACATAAGTATTACTCAAGGGGGCATCACAATCAATATGGCGCAATGATTAGTAATGAGGTACGCAATTTCGGTGCTTTTAACCAAAGAGAACCTGTTGTATATAAAATAGGGCTATCCAGGAAGTTTCGTACGCATTGAATAGCTAAAAAGTCATTCAAACAAAGATACAAAGAAGGAGACCCTACTATTGGGACTTTAGGAAAACATAGTGGAAAGTATGACTACTATGTTAGTTATGGTCCACCTCCTATTCGCCCCCGAGTGGTTAGTTCATCTAGATGGGAAGTAGAGTTCGACGATGAAGATATGAAGCTAACGGCTAATTATTGTCGTCGACACACTTTAAAGATACCCCATGATCCACTTGTTTGTAAATGGTAGAAGGTTGAGAGAGCTCAACCCCTAAAGGACATCTTAACATGCATATAGAGGAGAATGATGCAAAGAAAGAAGAAGATGCATTTGCTCCAAAAGCAATTCGACCAAGTTCACATTACTTAGGTCAAACCCACTATAATGCCAACCCATAAACCCAAAAGGGTTAAGGCAAATAATTTGTTTGGAGGAGAAAGCCAGAGGATGGTGATACAACTCCCAACCAAGCCAGAAGATTGGCCATAAAAGCAGTTGCTCAGTCATCGAAGCTAAAGGGGAGTTCCATATCAAAGTCAGTATCACCATTAAACTCATGTATGGTACAAGCAAAACTCCCTAATGAATTCCACATGTCCCCATCTGCTACAAAATTATGTGAGGAAATCCTCGCAGATGAAAAGGATGGAGCGGAGTTCTATTTTGATGTTGAAGAAATAATGGAATTTGGAAAAACCTACGGCACAAAATTCGAATCATTTGAGAGCATTAAATATTAATGCCGGGATTAATGGTCGGCCTACATCTCAAGTGCTGGTTGATAAAGGGTCTACCTTGAATCTCATCCCCTATTATTTCTACAAGAAAATAGGGAAAAAAGACAATGATATTACCCCATCAAATATTCAGTTGTTAGGCTTTACAACAGATGTCTTAGACATTAAAGAAATATTCATGCTTGATCCAATTGTGAGATCCAAGACTTCTAAGACTTCTTTCTATGTCATCAACGTTGATGGATCATACAATTTATTACTTGGAAGAGATTGGATTCATGATAACCAATGCATTTCATCAACTTTCCATGAGATGCTAGCATTTTGGAATGGTAACAAGATGTTAGAGCAAATACCTAGCCACAAATGGTTTGGTCACAAGTGACAAGGGGATGCCAAGGGCATCGGAGGACAATATCTGTGTAAGCAGACCCCCACTAATAGATTCTAACAACATTGCATTTGCAGCTTTGATAAAGAGATAGTTCAAATGGGTCCCAAAAAATCAGCTGGCGGAGCAATTTGATAAATTTGTTTATCGAGAACCTTATGTTATCAAAAGACCCCATTAGGAGGTTTTAGCCTATAGGATCAAACTAGCAAAGTAGGATGCTAAAACTATCAAAGGAATTCTAGAGTTAAAAAATTCGCCCATCAAAGATGATGATAAGGTGATTGAATCCCAAGACTCATTAGAAGAGTTTAATCTAGGCGTAGAAACTGATTGATGCTCCATTTATGTAAGTGCCTTATTGGATATTGAATTCAAAGGTCCATTAATAGACTTGTTAAGGAAATACAAAGATTGTTTTACTTGAGATTATCAAGAAATGCCTGGATTGGGCAGAGATGTAGTTAAGTATCGACTACCCATTAAAAAGGGCCTTAGGACGCTTTACAACAGAAGTCATGCAAAAGGTTTAAGAAAAAATAGAAAGACTGCTTGCAACAAGCTTTATAAGAACAACACGGTACGTCGAATGGTTATTGAATATTGTCTCAATAAAGAAGAGGAATAGGAAGCTAAGAGTGTACATAGACTTCTGCGATTTAAATGTGGCAACACCCAAAGATGATTATCAAATGCCGATGGCTGATATACTTGTTGACTCAGCCTTTGACAATGAAATTATGTCACTTATGGACAATCATTCAGGCTATGACCAAATATTCATAGTAGAAGAAGATGTCCATAAAACTGCATTCAAATGTCCAAAAGCAATTGGTACTTTGGAGTGGGTAGTCATGCCATTTGGACTAAAGAATGCAGATGCAACCTACTAGAGGGCCATGAACTTCATTTTCCATGACATGATAGGTGACCTCATAGAGGTTTATATTGATGACGTCATCGTCAAATCAAACTGAGTAAGTCATTTACTTCATTTAGAGCAGATTTTTGCTAGGATGAGGAAGTGTAAATTAAAATAAATCCTCTGGAATGTGCTTTTGGAGTTAGAGCTGGTATTTCTTAGTTAATCAAAGAGGGATTGAAGTAGAAAAAAATAAGGTAGAAAAAAATAAGGCTAAGGCGACTCTAGAGTTGACACCACCAACCGCCAAAATATAGCTTCAAATGATATAATGAAAGATAAATTTTTTGCATCGATTTTTTCCTAGCTTGTCAGGAAAGTTCGAAGTGTTTTCGTCATTATTGAAGCTTAACAATCAAGATGAGTTTATGTGGGAAGACAAGCATTAACATGCATTCAACTAAATAAAAATGTATCTCTGTAACCCTTCATATTTAACGTCAACCAAGGCGGGTAAGTCGTTAAAACTATATTTGTCGGCCACCGATACCACAATCGGATGCATGCCAGCACAATAAATTATGAGGGGAAAGAATAGGCATGTTATTATTTGAGTTGAATGCTGATTGATGCAGAGACATGATACATAGCCATTAAGAAGCTTTGCTTATCATTATATTATGCTTGTACTAAATTACGTCATTAATGATGCTGACTAATGTACATGTGATATGTGAAACGGAGGTAATCAAGTAAATGTTAACTCAACCAACAATAAAGGGTCAAATTGCAAAATGTGCATTTACACTCTTTGGAATTAACCTGGTATACATCCTGCTTAAGGTAGTAAAAGGACAAGCAGTAGCAGATTTTATTACGAAATATCCAAGAATCCAACTTGAAGATCATTTAAAAGGGTGTGTCCAATTAGTTTCTTGGACATTATACTTTGATGGGTCGAGTGTAGCTGGTTCAGTAGGAGCTAGAGTTTTGATAGTTTCTCTCCATGGACATAGGTCCAAAATGATGTTTAAGCTGGATTTCAATTGTTCGAATAATCAAGCTGAATACAAAGCATTAATTGTTGGCCTAAACATTTTGGCTGACATGAAGGCACGATTTATCAAGGTAATTGGCGACTCCTAGTTGGTTATAAGGCAATTGTCTGGATAATACCAGTGCCTTAATGAAAAATATTATTTCTCATCATATGTTAGCCAAAATCCTCTTGGATCACTTTAATGATCATGAGTTAGTTCATGTTAAAAGAAATCAAAATGTGGAAGCCAATAAGTTAGCTCAAGTGGCATCCAGTTATAAGATATCTAAAGAATTAGTAGATCATACCATTACCCAGGTGAGGACATTACCTTCGATTGATAATAGGATCATGTTGATTCAAGATACACAGGTTCTGAATAACAAAATAATGAGCCAAGATTGGAGAATCCCATTTATTGAGTACTTGAAAAATCAAGTTGCCAATGACAAAAATTTTAAAAGAAAAACTATTAAATATTTGTTGATTGGTGATGATCAGTATCGGAAAACTAAAGATAGTCAACTATTGAAGTGTTTAGGAAAACACGAGTCTATGCTCATAATGGCCGAGGTACGTGAAGCATATGTGGTGCACATCAAGCTAGGGTCAAAATGAAATGGCCATTGCGATGATTTATGAAGGCAATTGGTGACTCCACTGGGTAATAAGACACTCACATAGGTGGCTGCTGAACCTAGTATAGCTATAATATCCACCTCATCCAAATGATAGCGATATTTGTTAAATATATCGTGATAGTCTTCAAAAAACCTTTGAAATTTCTCTCTAAGCTCTCGAGGAAGGATTGTGCTAATCTCATTACTATTATCACCAAGTTGATTGAACAAAGCCTCAAATTAATGAAAAGTTTCCTGATTAAGTAGAATTCTGCAAATTCCTCCCATCAAAAGATCTATGAACTTTGATAGTGCAAACCGTATCTTGTCCTTGTTTAAAGAACTAAGGATATGACCAGGGGATAGATCATAGGGGTTGGCACCTAAAACAATGTTGGCCCTATTCATTGCTTCCAATGATGGAGAAGTTGTGTCTGTTTGAGACTTAGTTTAAGAAGATGTGTCCACTCGAGCCTCAATTTAAGAGCTGATGAAGGAGTCTAAATAGCAGAGACAGTGGAAACATAACTAGAAGGCTCAATGGTAGAGACAACAAGCATAAGATCAGTTGAAACTACGAGATTGGTTGTCAAACTAGACGGTCAATAGAATGATTAATAAGGATAAAGTGAGATAAATATTAGGGCTTAGACATGGAGCTGATGCGGTCAAAACAAGTGTTGAAGTAACAGGAGCTTCGGCATGTTCAATGCTACTAGCTGTAATGGTAGGTTCAACTTAAGTACATTCAATTTGTTAGTTAACATGATGGGTTTAGCTATCATCCATAAACAAAAGGTTATTGCAAAGTACATAATATATCTATAGCTAAGTTATAATTAAATAGAACATACAGTAAATAACTAGCGCAAGAGGATTGGGATTGTCATGCTTCAATTGATATGGAGAGCAGATGACGGGATTGGAAGAAATAGCATCGTCAATGATGGTAGAAAGCTCTGTCGGAGGAGTAGAAATGGTTGGAACATCATCTATAGGAGTCTTTTCCAAAGAAACGGAGATTGGTGAAGTATTAATTGCGAAAAATCTTCTTAAAGAAGCAAGAGTAGTTGACAAGAGATGTTAGGAAGAACTTTGAGTTTTTTCTTTAAAGAAATAGGGGAAGTTCTTTTCATTTTCTTTAGCAGCCGTGCCAATGGTTCTTTATCTGAATTTGAAGTATACATCCTCTTGTAAGTGAAAGATATATACATAGAAGAAAAAACATGGAGAGCTTATAGATAGAGATAAGGTACCTTCATCCGAGTCATCAGGAAGGTTGATGGTGTCATTGTTGGGTCTTTCAAGCTCACTAGGGCCAGGTAGAAGCTCAAGGAGAAGGTTACTCGATTGAAGTAAAGGATGACCGAATAGAGTATTGTTATCAAGTGTGGCCAAAGCAAAAAAGGAGTCAAGATTGGTGGTTATATGACCTTGTTTTGGTTTTTCCTTATGTTGAATTTGATCGATTGTTGTCGCAATATCATCTTTGTAAGGACCTTCATGAGTAAAGTTAACCTACCATGTCATTTAATTAAGGCTGTGATGAGGACAAGGTTGGAAGACTTTGTTAAGGTCTTGCAAGTAGCTAGCATACATAATCTTAGTTATCCCTTAATAGCAAGCTAAAGGGTTGCGATCTTTCAAATTATATTCCTTCTTCTTTGATCGAGAAAATTCCATCAGGTGAAGGACATGCATGGGAATAGCTTGGAAGAAGCCGAATTGTCTTGTACAGTAATGAAGAGAATATGCTTTAAACCCCGAATAAAATCGGTCATTCACAGATAGTTATAATGGAAGATCTACTAGGAACAACACACGAACCCAGAAGTCTTGGAAGGGGCTCAGGTTATCAACATTGAAAAAGTAGTAGTGCTCCTCATTGTCATAAAGGAAAAATTCAATATCCCTACAATCAACTTCCAAGGTGTCTTTAAAATAATGAAGAAAGGAAGAGATGCCTGAAGGAACCTTCTTGGGTAGGTTGTTTAAGAATTGATAGCCTAGATGAGGCCTCCCAGGTATTGCACCTAACATGGGGTAATAACGAAGATTACGAGAGCCTATATCAAAAAGAAATTCAAGATAAAGAGACATTCATGCTTGTAAAATCTAGAAAGGACTAAAGATGGCATCACTCTTTTCAGCCTTCATTACCAATGAAGTATGGGTAAACCCCTTATACATAGAAGCTAAAAGAACTAGAGCAAGAACAATGCATCTACCGTACGCGAGATTTGCAACTAGTTGGAAATAATCCTTATCAATTTTAAGCGTGGGACAACAGAACATGTACCTCGATAGCCAGTATAATAGGAAAGTAATATGTTCCTTTTCATCGACAGGACCAATTGCTCTGCCATACCGTTTAAGGAACTTATGGTAAGTAAGGACTCTATCTGGGATTATAAAAGAGATATCAACTACAGGCAATTGCTTAGCAGAACGGCTAATCAACTAAAAACCTGCTATGGTATACATGTCTAGAAGAGTAACAATCATGGGTCCCCAAGAGAAAAAGAAACAATTAGTCAATGGGGACCAAAAGCTTACTATGGACCCAACCAATCCCTAGTTTATGTTATAAGAAGACATGCTGTTTCCAAGTGCCTTCTCAATTCCAGCACCTATCCAAAGGAGTTGAGTTGGGTTATCATCTTTTAGTCACAGATACGATCTGTGAAAATTTCCTTCAAATGAGATTCCCACGAAATTGAGAAGAAGCTAAAGACCTTATGTCTTGGAAAGAGAAATGTTGGAAGGCCAAGATCTCACGCTTAGAAGGAAAGCATGCCTTGAATAAAGGTGGGACCTTGTTATGGTCATGTTGGCACCTAATTTTGGTTTTCCAATACAAAAAAAAAAATAGAGAAAAAGACAAAAAAAAAATAATAACAAAACAACAAAAAAAAAGAAAAAGAAAAAGAAAAAAATGCTTATATTTCCCTTGCGCGACCCAAGCCCGTTTCCCCTTTGGCCTGGCCCACGCCTCTCCCTCCTCCATCTTCGCGTAAGAAACCCTAGACAGAAAAGGGGAGAGGAAAAACAGCAACATAGGGAGCAGAGAGTGAGAACAGAGGAGAGAGAGAGAGAAAGCTCGAGGAAAAACGCCGCCGCCAGCAGTGGCGCTCGACCGACGTCGACCCCGCCGCCGCTCGACCCAGAACCCAGATCTAAAGGCGCCGTGTGGAAGAGGTCAGATCCGGCAGGACTAGCGACGTCGTTCGAGCTGCCGCTCGCGTACTGTTGCCTCCGAGCGTCGATGCTCGCACCTGCACCTCCGCCACCACCGCTGCTGGTTCGCCGCTCCCCTCTACCGGACTGCCGCTGCAGCGGCACCTCTGCACGAGCACCCTCCCGCGATGCCAGAACCGATCACCGAGCCACCACGCGCCTCGGCCAGTCACCTCTGAGTCCCGACGAAGACAGATCTGAGTTGTCCATCGCTCCACTGCCGAGCAAACCTCGCACAGGCTTATGCATCCGCGCTGCTGCTCCTGGCCGCGTCTCTGCCAGTCACCACCGTGCCCCGTTTTGCCGAGCCGCCACGTGCCTCTGAGCACCGACGCTAGTCACCGCTGAGTCTCGACAACGACAGATCTGAACTGGTCATCGCTCCACCACCGAGCGAGCCCCGCACCGGCTCGTGCCTCCGTGCTACCGGCCGCCGCGCCTCCGCCTCTGCACCGACCTTGTCCGTGACCCAGCACCGACGCCGCAGCGACTGCCAGCAACCCGATCCCTCTGCCGTCGTCGCAGCACTAGTACCGTTGCTGCCTGTCCTCGCAGATGCCGCGTCGTCGCCGCTGCCCACCGTGTTGTTGTCGCCGTCAAGCCCATCGCCGCCACCACCCGCCGCTTCGCCACCACCATCGACACAGAACCGCCGCTCGGTGTCCTGACTCGGTGTCCTGACCATCCCCTTTCGCCGCCGCAACACAGCAGGAGAGAGAGGAGGCAAACCGAGTCTTGGCTGGGTCGGGCGAAAGCCCCGTTGGGTAGGGTTTTGAGCATTCCGGGCCAGGTATTTCAATTTCAGGGCTGGGTTTGGGCTAGTTTAGTGTGGGTTTGTGGGCTTATTTATTTTGAAAAAAAGTAGACCAGATTGGGCCTGCACTTCAGGCCCAGCCCGGCTAATTTGGGTCACGCAGCCCAGCTTGGTCCGGGCTCAGGCCGCCTGGCCCGATCCCGGGCCCTTTTCGCCGAATCAAGTTGGACCCAACTCGGGGAATCGTCTCGGTTCATTTTAAATATATTATATTATTATAATATTATAATAATATTTTAAAAAATTTAAAAAATAATAAGAAAATATATTTTTAAAAAAATTAAAAAAAATCAAAAATCCAAAAAATATAGGGTTTGATTGGGAATTGCTATGTTTTGCATTCTTAGTGTAATTAGAGCTCTATTTGCTCGATGTTGATTAGATCATGTGTTTAATTTACATATCTATCATGTTTAATTGCACGTGTTTAATTTTATGGCAATTAGGATCTTGGTAGCTATGATTGTTATTTTAATGATCGTGCACCCACATGATTACCTTGCATGTTAGTGGATAGGTATAAAAATCAATCTAAATTGCCTGCCAAAAAATCATTTTGTTAAAATGAACAAGATTAGGTACCGAAAGGGCACTAATTGGCCAATTAGTGTAATTAAATCCCCGACCCTAAATTCTCTGATTGCGTAGGAAGTGAGGCACGCTCTCATACCTCACTTAGTTTCTAGCCGACCCCAATAGGCTAGTGGCGACTCATTTTGCGAAATTTTCTTAAGAATATCCCAATGTCATGTGGGGTATGGGCTTGGGAGAGCCTACGTCTAATTATGAGCCTTAGGCCCGTCCTTTAGGTAATACCCCTAAACCCGTTCCCTCCCTCCGATGGTAGGTCACGATAGGTCAATAAGACTGGGACCTAGGAGAAAGCAACCAATTATACCTTCAGCAGCATCCAATAGGTTAAAGTGACAATCTTTGGCATGTTTCCCTATTTAGAGAGCAACCAAATTGTTGAGGTAGCTTGATGAGTCAAAGTTGGAGGCTTTCTTTGGTGCCATGGCGAATGATGAAGTAAAGACGAAAGGGAATCGCGAAAGAGAATTTGGAAATAGGGCAAGAAAATGAAATACAATAATGGGATCCTTAAGAAGATTTAATAAAAGACGATGTCTCAAGGAAGAAAGAGTTAAAAAGTTACTTACGAAATTAGAGGAGACATGTCAAGATAATACAGGGAATGAAAATCCATATAAGAGAAAAGATGTCAGAAGACAAAAAGGCATGATTGCGTTAGAAAGCCACGCAAAAAAGAGGTGTTACTTTAGAAGAAATAAATTCAAATTTATTTTTTTCAAAAGGGGCATATGTTGACACCCAAAATTATCCCCAGTATCACGTGCTAGCCACGAGTGGATAATAGGCAAAATTCTCTGTTTCGTTCATAAAGTCAAGAGTAAATAGCTTTCATGGAGGCTACTTAAGTTGAGCCTCGATGGAATTCTAAAAGTGAGTTCTAGAGTTGATGGCCAGATAACCGATTGCTACAAGTCAGGCCATGGGGATAGTGCACCATATTTGAAGATTAAGTGAAATTAGCATTAAAACTTGAGCAAGAATAACTACTGCGAGAAATGCCTGTAAAAATATGGAGCAATTATCTACTTGATGGGCAAGTAGCATAGGCATTGTCGATAAGTCAAGAAGCAGTTATTCATAGATAAAAATGCCAACAAGGAATGGAAAATGTTAAAAGCGATGCCCAAGTAATGGAAACCAATTGATTGCTACCAATTCATCCTATAAATACCATAGTCTATTCAACAAAAAGTCTCCTGAACAATGCAACAACTATCTTTACTTTTTTTTTTTTAGTAAAAGGTAATAGATATAATGAGGAAAGCCAAAAGTACAAAATATTACGGCACCAAAAACTTGCACTCAAGATGGACAATCATAATGAGTGGAAGTATGCCATGATATAAAACACAAGGCAGTGCCCAAAAGGGGGCAAACAACAACAAGAAAGGCACGACATGAACAACCGGCAAAGAACAAACACCTCAGCGAAGGAGGAGGGAGACGTCGGCTCTAGAGCACCAGCAATTCCTTGAAGCGTCGGCCGAAACCAAGGTCGATTAGAGGTCCCCCGAAAAGATAATGGGATCGATGCCCCAACTCCTTTGCAACCTTCTGTTTCCGAAGCTATCCTCAACGTTTCTGAAGGTGCTAGCTCTATCCCTAACCACCTTAAAAAGATGGTTCTTCATAGCCGGGACGGTAAGGGGTTGTTCTCTGAATAGGATGCTATTCCTATTTTTCCAAATAATGTGACAAAGAGCCCTAAAGGAAAATCGAGCAATGTATTTAAAGAAGTCCTTACCCTTCAAGAAAGAGGTGGCCCAACGAAGATTCTCTCCCCGAGACCTGTTCCACCAAGGCAAATTGCATCTCGTCGCCCAAAAGAAAGCAACTCCGGCCGTGACAGAGCAATAAAAAAAAAATGATCTATGGAATCAGGTAACTCATTGTAGAATGCGCAGGATCCCCTCTCTATTCTACCATGAGACAATAACAGAGATTGTGTGGGCAATCTGCGCTTGGCCATGAGCCAAAGGTTAAGCTGATACATTGGCGTGATTGCATTATCCTAGATGAAATCATGCCAATAAACAATGTTCCGCTTGCACCTGATGGTTTCCCAAGCAGTTGCTACCATGAACTGGCCCGACGGGTTTTCCCTCCAGCAACAGCAATCCGCTACCTAAGTAGGGGTCGAAAGAGGATAATCCCACGACTCAATGACTGTTTTGAGAGCTGGGCCAGCACTAGAGAAAAGATTTGCGACTGAGGCCTATCTAGATAATCCTGAGCTGTAAATAAGTGAGTCTAAGAAGATTAAATTGAGCAGTCCCCTAGGGTGCTAGTTGTCGAACCAAAGAGAGACCGAGAGGCCATCCCCAATCCTCCAGAAGAAGGCGTTTCGGAATTCGCTCCTGAGACTTAAAAGCTTCTTCCAAGCCTAAGAACAAAAGGTTGGCTTCTTAGGTAGCGCATGGTAACGTTTCTATTCCTCCAAATTTCTGTTCTTTTGTTCCCTAGAACAAAAAAAGAACAGAAATTCATTTGGTAACGCCAAGTTGTTTTTCTATTCCTCGGAATAGAAAGTTAGCTCGGGAATAGATTTGGAGTAGAAACGAGAAACAAAAAAAAGTTACTTCTTGTTCCCGAGAACAATTTCTAGAAATAAGCCAATTTTCCTTTTTATTTTTCTTTTATTCCTCTCTCATGCCGTGGCCACCTCCAACCGCCCGGAGCCACCGCCAATTGCTGGCCGCCGGTCACCGCCGCCCACCGCCGCCACCGCACGACCACCAGCCGTCGACTGTCACCACCGACCGCCGCCGCACAGCCCATCGGCCACCGACGACGGCCGATGGGCTGTGCGGTGACAGTCGGTGGTGACAGTCGGCGGCGGCGGTGGGCGACAGCCGGCGGTTGGTGGTCGGTAATCTATGAGCAAGAATAAAAAATGAATAAATACAAAAGAGATACTGTTGCGTTACCAAACACATTTCTATTCTTTTTCTATTCCAAAAGTAGAATTTTGTGTAGTTACCAAACACGTTCTTTTACTCAGAAATTGTTCCCTGGAATAGAAATAGAAAAGAACTATTTCTGAAAAAAAAAAAAAAAAAAACTCTTTCCCAGCCAAGAAGTGTTGTCATACGCAGCCTTAGCGACCCAAAAGTTCCCGTCCTTTAAAAACGTGGAATGAACCCACTTGCACCACAAAGCCTCTTTATCTGAGAACAAGAGCCATATATGTTTCAACATGGCAGCTTTGTTGCAATCTTTAAGCCTCCTGATACCAAGCCCCTCCTGCCTTCTTTGGAAGGCACACATCCTCCTAGGCAACCTTGGCACCCCCTCTACCTAACTCCGGGCCTTTCCAAAGGAATTGTCTGAGGATTTTCTCAATCTGATCCATAACAGCTACAGGTAAAACAAAAACACTCGCCCAATAGGCTTGGATAGCTTGAAGAACTGACCTGATAAACTACAAACGGCTAGCCAAAGAAAGGAAGCGATGAGTCTAGGATTGAACTCTCACCGTGATGCAGTTCACAAGAGTGTAACAGTCAACCTTAGTAAGCCTCGAGGTAATGATAGGAACCCCCAGATAGCGAACCGGCAAGTTTCCTTCGTGAAAACCCAACTCAGAGACAATCTGGTTCCTTAAGGATGGCGTACCTCTGGTAAGGAATATTTCACTCTTATTTGGATTTGGGAACAAGCCACTCTATGTAGAGAAGGTTTGAAGGCCTTCTTTAAGGAGAGCTATAGTGGGCAAATCCGCCTCCGAAAACAAGAAAACGTCATCCGCAAAGAAAAGATGTGAAAGGCTCGTGGGCTTGCATCTCCAAAAGAACTTAAACTCCGGCTTCAAAGAGCATCTGAATAAGATTCCTGACAGGACTTCCATCACTAAAGTAAATAAATAGGAAGAGATAAGATCACCTTGACGAAGGCCACGACCACTCGCAAAGAATCCATTAAGCTCTGCATTCAATGCAATCGAAAACTTAGGAGTGCGAACACACGTCATAATTAGCTGAGTTATAAACTCGGGGAAGCCAAAAGCCAAGAGGACTCCCTCAAGGAAACCCCAATCGACCGTGTCATAAGCTTTTCTAAAGTCCACCTTGATTGCACACTTAGGCAAGTATGGTCGAAGATGAAAGCCAGAGAAGAGCTCCTAGACCAGCAAGATATTATCTATGATCCTCCTACCCTTCACAAATGCGTTCTGAAAAGGGCTAATGACGTCCTTCAAGACAGCTGCTACCCGGTTGGCCAACACTTTGGTAATACACTTGTAGATAGTGTTGCAACAGGCAATGAGCCTATAATCCTTAACGGAAGACGCATTCAACACTTTCGACACCAACACCAAAATGGTGTTATTGATCTCCCTTAGGAGCCTCCCGGTGGAGAAGAAGTCCAACAGTGCTGCAGTAACTAGGTGCCCAACCGTTTCCTAGTTTTCTTTAAAGAATTTGATTGTGAAGCCATCCGGTCCCAGTATCTTATCCTTAGCTAGAGAGAATAAAGTATTCCGAATCTCCAATTCTGTAACCGAACGAGCTAGAAAACTAACCTGATCAGCCGAGAGAGGATGATGGATGACTTCGCGGATCTCCTCAACCGAAGGCCTATCCAGCTGAGCTTGCGGCGCTAGGAGGTCTTGGAAGTACTGAAGAAAGCGTTGCTGGACCCGCTGTGGATTAGAGACAAGGTTCCCCTCCGAATCTTGGATGGAGAGGACTCTATTCCTCAACTGTCTCTTTTTGACATACTGATGGAAGAACTTAGTGTTGCGGTCTCCCTCTTTGAGCTACCTGACTCTCGAATTTTGCCTAAAGAAAGACTCCTCCATGAACCGCAGCCTAGCAAAGACATGCCGCTGCTCCATTTCCAGCTCAGCCAAATGAGCAGAAGCAGGCTCCTGCTGCAACTCCGCCTGCATGGTCTCTAAGGCCACCCTCGCTTCCGACGTTCTGACTGATATGTTAGAGAAGGAATCTCTATTCAGAGTCTTAAGTCGGTGTTTGAGAGCCTTTAGCTTGCATACAATTCTAAACATAGGAACTCCTTCCACAGGAGCCTCCCAAACTTTAGAAACAATAGCATTGAACTCCATATGCTTCATCCATAAATCATAAAACTTGAACGGCTTCCTCTGAGGGATCGGGTTAAGCACCTTGACCACCATAGAAGTGTGATCGGAGACACCCGACGCTAGGAAGGAAGCTTCGGAGTACTAGAACTCATGGCTCCATTTACAATTCACCATAACTCTATCGATCTTTCTTGCCTTCCTAGCAGAGCCCGCTGAAGTTGTCCAAGTGTATTTGAATCCTTTTGAGTTTCGCTCATGCCAAGCACTGCCCAAACTCGTCAAAACACGGTATCTAAGCATCGGATCCGCCAACCCAGTCAGATGGGTCTTTAATAGCATTGAAGTCCCCCATCACAAGCCAAGCCAAGTTTTGCAAAGCAATGCTTCTAAGAACAAGATCCTCCCACAAAGATCTCCTGAGCATGAACGTGTGCTCGCCATAAACCACTAACACATAGCAAGCCACTCCAGAGTCCAACTATTTAAGGTTCCCATGCACCGCTTGAGCTAAAATAGAGAGAGCTTCAAAGCTAACCCGAGCCGAGTCCCATCCAACCCAGATCCTACCCCTAGGGGAGAACTCATAATTTGAGACCCAAGACCAATCTCTCAACAAAGTCCCAGAATTGGAGTTGAAAACATTCTGTGGAACCTTCGTTTCCAATAAACCAATCAAACACAACTAGTTTGAGAAAACCAAGCTTCGAACCTCAACCTGTCTAGTGGGGTTACCAAGGCCCCTCACATTCCAACAACCTATATCCATATATACAAAGAGAGAGAACCAAGATTACCTCCTCGTCGGCAGCTTGTGCCGACTAGAAGGCAAAGCAGGCCAAAAGGAGGGAGGTGGCGGATCAGGAGCTAGAGCCATCACATTGTCTTGAATGAACTTCACACCTGTAGAAACAGGAAGAGCTTTTGGAGACGGGCAGGGGGATAGTAGGTCAACTGAGCTAGCAATTCGGTTTCCTGATCCATTCGACTCCTCCCCAAGGCTCACCGGCTCTATCGAATCTTCACCGGGGTTGATTGACTCCTCTTCGGTGGTGGGGGCATGTGCTTCCGTCCTTGTAATAATCCGCAATCCTATCTGGGCATTGCAAGTTGAAGTAGAAGGTAAACTCCTATCTACTACAGCTGCATTCTCCTTGTTTGTGCGAGCCTCATCCCCCAAGCTAACCAGAAGTGCCGAGGCAATTTCCATATTATGAGGGTCCTTCTTCTCCCCTTTAACAAGTTTTCACCCCATCTCAGCCTCCCGAGATCTATCCTCCAACACAGGATCATCAACAGGTAGACGTGACACAACAGGAGGGGCGGAGTCAGCCTGCTCTTACGGAGCCTGCCTTCATTGGCCTTCAACTTTTGCAGGGGCTTCATTCGAAACAAGAAGAGCTGGGGCCAGAGACGTACCTTGGGGAGTAGAGGAAGTAGCAACCGGAGCCTGCTGAGCAGCACCTGCAACAGAAGGAAGAGCAGGGGCAAGGGCATATGTGTGGCTGAAGATGCCACACCCTAAGCATGTAGTAGGTCTCCATTCATATTCCACTCCCACTAAGCATGATTCAACATTGTGAACAACTTCTGCAGTATCACAACTTGGCTGCTTCGCTGTAATGTCAACACAGACCCTGGCAAAAGCCAGCATCTTCATCTGCTCAATGCGTAAGTCCACATACAACGGCTTGCCAACTGCACTAGCCACCTTATGAATTCCTTACGAAGACCAAAAGGCAAGAGAAAGGTTCCTCAACCTAATCCACACAGGCACAGTCAAATGGCTATCTTTCTTTCGCTCCAATGCAGGTTTCCATTGCTGCAAGACCAAAGGTACTCTAGCAACCGTGATAGGTCCCCCCTCCAGGACCTTTCTACAAAAATCTCCATCAGGCACATGGAAAAAAAGAAGAAGCCTTGTCCATTAGACATTACCTCCACTAGATTCGGCCCCCAAGCATTTTTAAGGGCCGACTCAGTTAATTTGAATGGTAATCTCTTGCCAATAAAGTAACCCACAAGGCACTCTTGCAACTTAGGATTAGTAGCCTCAAGTATATCATCAGATAGCTCAACAACCGGTTTGTTACTGACATATGAAGGAGGAAAAAAGTCCAAATCATAGCCTTTTGTAGCAACCTTGGCTACGCTGGCTCAAGTACGAGCATTTGGGTTCTTCGACTCCCTCTTAGGCTGAGGTCGCTTAGAGATAGACCTATCTTGACTTCTACCTCAAGGCCCTCCAAACCAAATTGCAGGACCATCCTTGGAAGGACCGAACTGACCTGGAGTAGAGGGGTTGCGCCCCACAGAGGTCGCGCCCCACAGAGGTCCCCGCACTAGGCTAGGCCTCGTGGGAATTGCCAGACAAACCACCGACGATTGAGGCCATCTAACAAACACCTTGTATGCAACCCAAAGTCTACCACAGAACAGCCATCAAGAGGAGATAGGGACGGCCGAGAACTGACCAAGTCGGGGGGGGGGGTCGAAGCAACCAGGAGAAGCAAGTCGAAAGAGAACAAGGGATTAGTTTGAACAGGGTAAGAGGGGATGAACGAACTCCTAACCTTTCAACCCAAGTCCCACAAGTGTGCCCGAATCACGAACCGCGAAGTAGCAGTAGCGCAGGAACAGTTCCGACGCCTAAGAAGCACCCAGATCTAAACCAGGAGGACGAATTGGAGGGGAAGGCTTGGAGGGGTAGAGGAACAGGCCTAGGCGACTATAACCTCCAAGGCATAGGCCAAGAGGACTAGCAAAACCACCCAACCGAGCAAACCCTTTTCTAGCAGCACAGAATCGCGATTTGTCCTTAGGCGAAGCAAATCTCGATTTGTAGTCCACCCCTTGAAGATCTGTACAACTATATTTACTTTATTCGAATTTTTAGCTATAGTTTTCAAGATTCTCGTCGTCAATTAAATTCCAGCATGCATCTCTATCCGGTCCAACATCGTCAATTAAATTCTGGTATTATTCCGCAAGCCCGACATTGTTGATTAAATTTTGATGTTGTGTTTCCTGTCCAAGGGTATTGCTGTTGATTAAATTCCTTCTTTATTCCTAAAACAAGCTATGTCGTAGATTAAATTTCGACATAGTTTAAGTTCGAAACATAGGCTATCTAGTTACTAGTGTCCAGATTACATTATCAATTAGATTTTTGTGTAATTTGTGCTCGGAATCAGTTAGTCTTTGAGCCTTCCAAGTATCAATCGTCAGGATTGTATATACAAGTTGATAATAAAATTTTCCTTTGCATTTGACATTCTCTATTCAAATTCAACACAAGATCTAAGTCTCCTATAATAAAACCAAAACATAGCGTTTGGTGAAAGATTTTCCACGAAAATTAAAACTGATGAAACACATTATCTTTTGTACATCGGATCAAGCACACCTCTTCAACTTGGCTGGCGGCTAAGCAATTTGGTTGGGATTCGCAATGGACCAACGGCGACTTTGAATGGAAGCCAAGACCAAGACCTTTTACTCTTCTCGACGGGCAAGATATAACTAGTTGATTAACGCTCGGCAAGGTCCTTTAGGTGTAAATGTCCATCCAATATACACCAACTTAGAGTATGTTTTACCCACTACCTAACGGTGATGAACATAACGTGCGAAGTTTTTTCCAGATGGAAAAGTACATCAGAAGTGTCTTAACTTGTGTACGGCGCTCACTTTGGTGCCACAACTTTTCACCGGCTCAACTTTAATGCCAAAATCAAAGAAAAACGATCACTTAAGTGCATTCGACGAAAAATTCTGCCCAAAATAGTTATGTGGCATTTACAATTTTTTTTTTTTAAAAAAAAGGCTGAATTGGAATTAGTCTAACATGGTCGGGTTGGACTAAACGGTGCCACACCACATCATTTGCCCAAAACGACGCCACACGATGCTACTCCAAATGAACAAAAATTAGGGCTTTGATCGTGTTACCTCATCGTTGATGCTGCTTTCTCTCTGAACATCGCTCGCCCTCGCTTGTCGCCGCTTGTTTGCTGGCCGTCGCTTGCTCACTTGCTGTTGTTGCTCGCTCACTTTCTGTTGTTGCTCGCCGCTTCCTCGCTTTCATTTAGTCAGGTTAGTCGTCATTCACTGCCTCCTCCTTGCTTTGAGTGAATCGGTCATAGGGAAAAAGTTAGGGGTTTGGGAGGGAAAAAATTAGGATTCGAGTGAGGAGGGAAAAATTAGGGTTATAAGTGCTCGTCACCTTATTGCTCTTTTGGCTACAAAGCTAGTAATGTGGGGACCTTGATATAAAATATATCAACCCCCGATTGCTCTGTTGTTGCTTTTTGTTTGATAAAAGACAAAGTGCCAAGTTAATTTTTTTTTTTATTAAAATTAGGTGTCCTGTGGGGACCTCCATGTTGAGTTGTCAATCATCCTTTTTGTGGTCCTAAAAGCTAATTTTTTTCTTGGGTCTAGGGTCAACATGGGGGATAACAGTACCATAGGCGTCTAGCGTCATTATCAGATATGGTGAGGAATTCATCATTGGTGCCGATGAATGGGAATATGCTGGTGTTAATGGGGGGACTACTTATGTCAATGTGAGTAAGCCATCATATATTAGTTTTGCGAGAGAGATAGTATATCAGTTACGTTGCAAAATAGGAAAATTGCACTATTGTCTTCCTGGGAAAGAATTGAAGGAGGGTTTGAGAACTTTCGATGATGATAATGATATAAAGGAAATTATTTACTATTATGTTCATGGCGAGGATGCTACGATATATGTTGAGTATTACGAAGACGATGAAGATGATAAAGACGAAGACGATAAAGATGATGAGAGTATTCAAGTAGGAGAAGTAGAAGGTAGTGTTGAACTGACTACTAAGATTTGGTTTGGATCTATTTTAAATGAAGGACAATGGCTTGCTCGGGTTAGGGAAGAGACAGAGGCAGGGCATAGAGAATAGTCAAGAAGAGTTTTTGGTGAAGACTTAGGTGACGAAGAATTCACTGGATTAGAGTGGGAAGTTGCTTTATCTAGTAAATCAGATGATGAAACTTTGCAAGATGTGAATTACCAGAGTGATGACGATGATGAGGAACTTACACAATCAAGGCAAAAGCAGAGGGACTTTCAGAGGAATAAAATTATAGCGTTGGGAGAATCGCATGAATACGAACCTCTAAATAGGGATGAAGAAGCTCCAGTTGATGGTAATCAAACCGATTATGAAAAAAGTGTTGGTGACAACAAGATTGACAATTTAGAGAATGAAGATGCCGAAGGAGCTATGCATAGGAGGAAAAGTAAGTATCCCTGTTATGATCCTACTATTGCATGTCTTATATTAACTATTGGTATGACATTCAATGATGCAAAGTAGTTCAAAGAAGCTATTGTGAAATATTCAATTGTTGAACAATTGAGTGTTGAATTTATTGGAAATACTAATAAATTTGTAAGAGCAAGGTGTTCACAATGAAATTGTTCATGGAATATCTATGGTGCAGTGAATAAGAACATCGTATTATTCCAACTTAGGTCTTTCCAAGATGAACATTCTTGTTCCATTGTGTTTGAAACAAAAGGGTAACTAGTGCATGGTTGTCGAAGCACTTCTTCAACACCATCAAGGTGATGCCTTAAATGAAAAGTCCTCAGCTCAAGCAATTAGTGAAGGAGCAGATATGAGTAAATGTGTCCAAAAACCAGTGCAAAAGAACCAAACATAAGGTAATGAGTACACTAATGGATAGGTACAAGGAAAAATATGCTCGGATTTGGGATTATGCTGTTGAGTATAGGCTTCAAAACCCATCCAATAGAATATATGTAGAAGTTGTCGAAAGGCCATTACCTGACCATGGAACTAAGTTTGATGTGATTTATGTTTGCTTTGATGTATGCAAGAGAGGATTTTTGGCTGGTTATAGAAGAGTCATAGGGTTGGATGGATATTTTTTTAAAAGATTATGCAAAGGAGAGTTTTTTGCCGCCGTTGGGAGAGATGCCAATAACCAGATGTTTCCAATAGCATGGACTGTTATGAGGGTAGAAAACAAGGACACTTTGTCTTGGTTTATGAAGAATATAATGGCTGACTTAGATATCCATAATGGGGAAGGTTGAGCATTCATGAGTCACCAATGGAAGGTAATGCTATTATCAATCGTTTGTTTTTTCATATTATTTACTTATTTTAACTTACGAATATTTGTTTCTGCAATTATTGTAGGGACTTGTTCCAGCATTAGTTAAGTTGATGCCATATACTGAATATAGAATGTGTGCAAGGCATATTTATGCAAACTAGACAAAGAACTATAAAAGAGACAGGCCATAGAAGCAACTTTGTTTTATAGCAAGAAGCACTAACATGGCTGATTTTAGAATACATAAACAGGGTTTGCTTGAGTTGACTAGGGAAGGATTTGAATTATTATTCCAAACTAAACCTAATAATTAGTGTAGGGCATTCTTTAGCAAAGAATTCAAGTACGACATTATTGATAACAACCTTAGCATTTAATGGAAGAATCTTAAAGGTTAGGTGCAAACCAATCATCAGTATGCTTGAAGATATAAGAATAATAGTCATGATTATGCTTCAAAGGCAAAGGGATGAGGATATAAAGTGGACCAGAGAGTGTGGTCCCAGGATTGCAAAGAGATTAGAGGAGAACATGGCTGCTAGTAGGTTATGTCATCCGATTTGGAATTGAGATGATGGATATGAGATAATGCACAATGCTGATAAGTATGTTGTTCAGCTGGAGGGAAGAAAGTGTTCATGCCATGGCTGTAACTGACTAGAATTTCATGTGCGCATGCCATTTGTACCATCTAGCTGAAGCATTATAGTCCAAATGACTACCTACATGATTGTTACAAGAGAAGTACATATGTTGCTTCCTACCAGCACATGTTGCAGCTAGTCAGAAGCAGCATATTTTGGGAACCCACAACTCACGAACCCCTTTAGCCTTCACCCTTAAAAAAGCAAATGGGTAGGCCAAAAAAGAGACGTAGAATGTAGGAGGGAGAGATCTCAAGTAAGAAGATGGGCATGATGGTTCTGAAAATAAAGTGTTCTTATTGTCATGATGAAGTGCATAATAAGGTTGGTTATCATTTAAAGAAGGTACATCAATAGCAACGACTATTTGCAGGGGTTAAGGAAGGGCCAACTGAAAGGACAACTACTGAAGAGCCAGCTGAAGAAGGGACGATTGAACGGCCAAGTGAAAAGACAGTTGAAGTATCAGCTGAAAGCTAAATTGCAGGGCCAACCCCTGATGCAACAGTTGCACATATAATGAATAAATATCCTGTAAGTTATATAATTTTTATTAAGTGTGTCACGTTGTGGGCTAGTTATATGTGTTATATTGTTTTATGGGCTGCTTTTAGGTGATAGTTTCTGTTGTGTGTGTAATGTTTTTAATGGGCTAATTGTGTGCGCTATATTGTTTTATGGGCTAGTTATGTGTTTAAGTGATAGTTTATGTTATGTGTATAATGTTGTTTATGGGTTGATTGGGTGTGTTATATTCATAGGTGCGAAGAAGACAAGCTACACAAGTTACTCAAGTTGTTGAAATTGATGCACCACTTCGAACTGGAGGATTTATCAGGAGAAGAATAAGCAATATAATTATGGCTTTTATATAAATTTCAACACTAGAATGACTATTTTGAATGTAAGTTTTGTAGGTATCGTGCATTTAATTTATGATATTGGACTTTGTTGACAATATGATTATATTTTTGTAGTCTAGGAGAATTTCGGAGGTACTCATCTTGAGAGATGGCCCAAGCCAAGAGTCAACAGTTGCACCCAAAAGAACCACAACAATGTCAATTGAAGCACAATCGAGTAAGAAGAGTGCTTCAAAGCAAATGAAACGAGCAACAGGTCCAACGATAAGAGCACAATTGAGAAAGAAGAGTGCTTCAAAACAAATGACACAAGCGGCTACTCTAGAACAACCACCAAAAAAGAATTCGGCACTAGTATCATCTCAAGGAACTGATGTTGGCAATTCCAAAACAGCTAGTGACATCACCTCTAAGAATATGGTACCTACTAAGAAGGAAAAGCAAAAGTATAGGACAAAAAAGCCAATACAACAACCTCCAGGTTCAGTTGTAGTTAGGAAAGAGTGTGAGGATTCAAGCCAAATGTCTATCAAGAAAATGGACTAGAGGGGTTATGAATATTGACAAATGTGGGACGGTGCTAGATATGGTTGTTTCTAATTTTTGTTGAGAGGCTGCTATTGACTGAAGTTGATATTCTTAGGCATCCAGTTACTTTTTTTAATTTATTGTTTAGTTGGAACCCAACCCCTGGAAGTGGATATTGTAGTTGGATATTGAACCAATGTAAGATACTATGTTCAATGTCAATGGATCGATGTTTATTTTGTCTATATTTTTCCATTTACACATATTTTGCTTTTGGTTCTGGTGGTATGCTAATTATGCTGGTGGTGATGGTTTTGTTGGTATTTTTAGATGTGCTAGTTTGTCCGTGGTTATACTTGGTGTTGGTGCAATGCTTGGTGTAAGCCCAAGGTGTTGATGCTCCTATGTTCCATTTGTAGTGCTTGGTGTTGCTGCAGTAACTTGCTAGTGTAGGATATGCTGATACAAGCACAAGATACTTGGTGTTGATACTTTAGCTTATTGGTGTAGGGTGTGCTAGTGTTTGATGTAGTAGCTTGCTAGTGTAGGCTGCACTGGTACAAGATGCTTATTATTGATGCATCAAGTTGCTAGTGTAGGGTGTGGGACAAGATGCACGAGTGACCACTTTCAGCTAAAATTGGCACTCAAACGATCATATCTAAAAGCTTATGCACCATGAGTGATCGCTTTTTTTTATCATGATCGGCACTGAAGTGATTACTTTCAGCTAAAATTGGTACTCATATGATAATTATTTACAACTTATGGCATTGAAATAAACACTTGAGAACTTTGTACCACTTCTTCATTTCACCATCGTTTGCATAAAAAATTCTAGCAATCCAGCAAACCCATTTATTAACAAGCATTGCAGCAAACCATTACCAGCAAACAATTACAACAAACCAAACATCTCAAACAAAAACTAAACAAACCAAGTTTCATACACAACTAAGCAAGACCAATATTCCGACCTTCCATTTTCATCATTTCCACCATAAATTATATACAAAAATTGCAGCTTACCAACAGCACAACTATACTCATAAGTTACCCAATATAAGTACATATTCCATAAATCTTTAACTATGGTAGATGGAGAAACTTATTTTCATCACGCACTTTATATTTGATCACAAAATAGGCTTACCCAAGTGAACAAAAATACAAACAATGCTTGATAATAGTTCCTTTCAATTGTCATCCTTGAAACTTCATTCTTCAACTGGTTGGCCAAAGATTCTGAAGCATTCATTCAAGCTTGCATTGAGTTGACATCCTCCAACTCACCCATTATTATAGGTGGAGGTTCATGTCATTGTTTAAGTAGCTCCAAGATCACCTCTCTCGCTCGACTAGAGAATTTCACATCAACCCATTTGAAATATTTGCACTTTAAGCCTTCTCTATACCTATCGCATCCATGAAATCTTCTCCCGAGATTCAATTGAGTCCAAGATGTTCTTATTGGACTTGGTAATCCGCAATGACAATAACACTCACCTTCTTTTTCACTTTGTTGAAACGAATTTGAGCTGCTACTGAAGCTCCTGGCCTTTATTTGCAAGATTGAGTTGTTCATTTTGGGGACAAATAGACTTAGGGTGGGATTTTGGTTGAATGGCCAGTTAAGGCTTCAATTGTGGGTTCCTCTTTCAATTTAGGGATTTAGGGTTCTTATTTGAGGGAAAATGAGTAAGACGATGTCATTTGTGGTTTGGCTGCTAACTAGAGCCTCTAGCGAGCCACATTGGAATAGGAAATTAATAAGAAAACTCCACGTCGGATTTCCAGTCAAGTAGATCGGCAATGGCACTAAAAAGATTGTTTTTCGAAAATTTTGACACTAAAGTGACCCGGCGAAAAATTATAGCACCAAAGTGAGCACCGTACACAAGTTAAGACACTTATGGTGTACTTTTTCTCTTTTTCAGAGTACTTTCTGCACAAAATTCATGCGCATGGAGAGTCAATAGACACCCAACATGACCTTATTTGATAATGCCTTTATTAATTCAATCATGCTCATTGAATGTCAACCAACAACCCCAATGTGGCCTTTGGATTGTCATCTCCCCATCACATGTTCTTGGATTCTTCTCCAACTTATTCTAAATCGTGAACTTAAAAAATTGGGATTGATTTCATGACAAATCCCCTAAAACATAAACCCCACAAAATGAGATAGACGGATTTAGGCCTAGAACCTAGAAATCAATTATAACATCGCCAGAACGTCCTATTGAAAAGGAAGCCAAATTGCAAGTTGGGAAGAAATTGTCTCACGGTATGATCACTTTTCTTAGTCTTTGCTTTTGCCTTTTGCTTCCCACTTCCCTTTTTCTTTTCCTTTGTTTTAAAGCCTAACTTGGAGCTTAGTGTGCTCTTTCAATCAAGCCCTTTTTTGGGTCCTTTTAATTAAGTTTTTTTTCTTGATTAGAGGCTTACGCTTGATCATCTTCTTGACACTTTCTTAAACACGTCAAATCAATGTCTCATTGTCTCAATGTAAGCTATCCTTGTCATGCCTTAATTTCGGCATTTTGGTCTCTCCATTTATCCCTTTTCTATTGTTCTCTTTGGCCGTCAAATTGAACGTGTAAGATGGGCTAGAAAAAGAAAATGGAAAGAAAGTTCCAACGTCTAAAGGACCTTTGAGGATTAAAGATCACTTTCTTTGCTTGCCTCAGCAGAAGGTGCCCGTGTTGAAAGTGACTAGCAAATTGTTTTCTTAGGTATAGAAAATTTCACATTGACCAGAGATAGTTGAGTATCGAATCTCATCCCCATAGATTTCAAGCTTATTGACATTAGAGGATTCCATTTGACTGCTCTTGGACTATATGTCTTGAGGCTTACCAAGACCTCGTCTGCGCGTAGTTCTAACATATTCAAAAATACATCGCGATCTAGGAAGTAACAATTAACTAATTGAGTAAAATTTGAGTGCATGACATATCTAGCCAAACCAAGTTTTAGTATGAGCAATGAATTTTTGACAATAGTAAATCTCTATTTCATCACTATTTAAAATATTGCATAAATTTTAGAAAATTCTGAAAAAGAAATAAACATGAATCTTTTTGTAGGTATATGTGCGGGGTGAAAGTTTCGAGTGTTTCGAAGTTTGAAAAGGTCAAAATGCCATCATCGCAAGATTCAAATTAAGAAGGAAAGAAAAGTGAAAAATGAAATTCAATCCAAAAATACTGTCATGTATTGGCTCGATCAAATTCAATCAAGTCGTCCTCGGTTCGGCCCAACAGAAGGTCGCTGCATTCAATAAAAGAAATTGGGCCGAATTGTGGCGGATCGCGAAATCCAGCCCAATGGAAGGCCCAAATATGGACCCGGCCCATGTATTCTGGCGTGAACTGGGTCCGACCCACATCGACTTGACGTGCACAGAGCTGATGATCTGACGAGGGTCCTCTATCAATCCTCTTTCCATCTTCCTCCTCTTCTTCATTTGTCTTCTTCAACCCTCGCCAGAGCTTCTCTTGTCTTCACCATCACACTGAATCGAGCGGCTCTTGCCAGAGACCGGACCGGAGCATCGAGGGCGTAGCGAGAATTCCGTTGGAAATGATCGATTTTTAAAGGAAATTAGTGGGGAGAGAGAGAGAGAGAGAGAGGGGACATCTCCTTTAACAAACGCAGCCCAAGTCATTTGACTTAACAATTGGAGCTGAGATCCCAACTAGGAGCTAACAGCCCTATCCTTTTTGATAGGTAAATCCATCATTAAGTTTGAATAAGCCTATCTATAGACGAGTGTTGGCAACTCGATTTTGAAATTCCTTCGATTTGAAATTTTGTTACTCCGCAATATTTAGAGAGCATGGTGGTTTTGGAAATCATCGATTTCATGTTCCAATCACCACGTCTTATTTTCTCATTCAATCCGACGAATTCCGAATGAAGGTCTTCATTTATATTAATTCATTCTTTCTGGAGAGGACACGATATAATTCATATGCTTCGTTTGAATGTTATAATTTGGCTAAGAACTCCAAAAATCTGCAAGATTGTCATTATTCCAATTGAAAATAATCAATCCACGTGTCTATTTAATTAAGTGGATTTGACAAGATTCTTGTATGGGTTGTGCAAGGGCAATATTACAAATTTAGATAACCATAACGAGACAACAAGAAGACAGCATGCCCCAACCTCCGGTGCCTTTTTAAAATAAACTAACTATAAGAAAATTCAAACGCAAATGCAATATATTTTCCCTTAAAAATACCTTATATATGTCTATATAATAGGACAAAAGAGGTAGGCCAAGGAAGCATCCAAAGCAACCGACAATTGAAGGAGGGACATCTAAGAAAGAAAGTTGAAATACCTCAGCTAGATCTGTAAAAGGACAATTAAATGTTGTCTGATCTGAAAAGAGGAGAGTGAGTAGTCCACCAGTACAATTATTGTGGTTTAAAGTAAAATGTTAATATGGTTTGTCTTCTTATATGTTCTATAAGAATATGGATTTTACGTATATGAAGCCATTGGAAACTCATATTTGAGGGTGAACATTTTATTTTGTTAGGATTTTTTAATCCACTATGATTAGCATACAAACATTTTGTTTTTCTCTCAATTTTCAAATGCCTAGCAATAACATAGAACAAGAAATTCATCAAGGCAGTGCGAATCTTACCATGGATCTTTCAAGCCAAGTTTTGGACCCCCTCAAACTGAACAATCTCAAAGTGAAGCAAGGCAATGAACCTATAGGAGAGTCGGATGCTTGGTGTAAAGCTTGCTTTGAAGCTTGCTTTGTAAAGCTTGTTCAAGTCTAGCATATATTAACTTTTTTTTGGATGATTGTGATATAGAACATGCTTTTGGACCTCTATTGTCTAGTGTGGATTGTGCCTTTTTGGGCTATTTTGCTGGTTGGATGTCTAGTGTAAAGGCTATTATGTAAAGTTTGTTGAAGTCTAGTGTGAAGCCTATTTTGTAAAGCTTTTTCAAATATATATTCATTCGTGGTTTTAGTTTCATTCTCTCCATTTTGTGTAGATGATGTTAGTGCATTTTGATGATGACTCTGATCGATTGCATATGGCTTGTATGCCAGAGGGCTCTCTCTCTCTTTACGATATGTGCATCTTAAGTCTTCTTTTATATTTAGAAAGGCGTATTGCTTTTGGCTCGTTATGTAAAATAGTGCTTCATTTGTATATCTGCGCATGCAAAATGTCCATACTTTAGTGGGCATCATCTCCAGCACAAGAACGAAATGCGCATTTGGTAGGCTTCCAATAGTCTTCTAATAATGATTCCAACAAAAAGAAGAAAAACATTCAAGTTTTAATGATATAAAGACAATGTTAGAATAATCTGTAAAATAAAATTGATTGCACATCACAACTCAATCAAATTTGAGAAAATTGAAGAAGTGTAAATATATCACATGTATATCATTTTAAGGTTTTTGATGACTGAAAAAATTAGCTTGAGGTAACTTTGTCACAAATATACCAATTTGGAGTAAATTTGTGATGGATGTATCGATTTAGAGTAAATTTGTCACATGTATATCAATTTGAAGTAAATTTGTCACATGTATATTAATTTGTAGTTTTTAGTGGTATTTAAACCTATCTTAAATATATATATATATAACCCATTTAATGGTCACTTCAATTTTGAATACCCTCAGTTAAATAGGTTAAACAGTTTAAAAGCTTCTTTAAGTGGGTCTAAATAGGTTAAGTTTAGAACCCAATTAAGTTTAGAACCCATTTCCAATCCAAAGCTCACATGCACTATCTCTCCCTCTTCAGCCTTATAAAAATGTTTTCTAGAAAACTTGAAATTATAATTTTTTTTTTCCTTTTTTTCTCTTTCTTCTTCCTTCTTCCATCTTCTTAGCTGGCAATTGGCTAGGCGATGGAGGAGCTCGAGGGAGGCTAGTGGATTTCAAGCTTGCCAGACATCGACGAGGCCTCAAGCTCGCCGAATCTGGCAGGGCTCCATCTCACCAGCCTGTGGCAAGACTCGAGCTCATTTGTAGCAGGTCATCGCCATGTCTTTGTCACCGTGGCTAGTGACCTGCAACGGCTAGAAGAAGAATGAAAGAAAAATTAAAATTAAAAATAATTTAAAATTCAATTTTAAAAAAGAAAAACATTAAATATTAAATTTCAATTTATTTTTAGATTTAAGGTAAACACTATAAAAGATTGTTATTTTGTTATAAAACATTTTCTTAGAAACAAAAGGATCCTCAATTTAAAAATAATAATAATACAAATTGTCCACTAAATTTGAATTACATGAAAATACTTTAGCAATATCATTTTTCTTAAAAATCATAAGAAATAATATTTCCTAAATTTGGTTAAATAGGTTGGATATGAGTCGAAAAATTTACATTACGATAAATTGGTTATAAATGGGTTAAATAGATTAATTTGGTTCTGACCATTTATGACTGACTCAAACCTTACCCGACCCACCTATTTAACATACTAGTCATATTAAACCTATGGATTTCCATAAAGACTTTGCCACATCAACATATCATGTTACCATATGTCACTTACGTCAACAAAGTTAACGGAGATGAATTTGTCATAAGTATATCGGTTTGAGGTTTTTAGTGGTCAAAAAATTAGTTTTGGGTAGATTTGTCATAAGCGTACTGGTTTGGGGCTTTTCTTGGTATTAACCACTAAAAAAATAGATGTAAAATGCTACCCTTGGATACAAATAAATAGAAATGTATTCCTCGAATCCTTTGTTGAGAGGTAAAAGATTAAAGCCTTTTAAGAAATAAATATTTTGTTCGGAATATGAACTAAATCAAATTAAATCGAGAGATCCCTTAACTATAAAAGGGATTAATAAAACAAATCACAATTTACCATTGAATTATCCCGCTTGATAACTCTATTTTAGATAGAATATTTTTACTAATTTAAGCTTGACATTTACTAAGTTTTGATGAATTTTGGGTGAATTTATTTGCTACTTATGTAATTTTACGGGATTTCGTAGGAAACACGACTTTCATATTTAAAAGAGATTGTGCGCATTATTTGCAGAAGACGTGATAAACAATGCATAATTTTTCCATGTATATGTGCTGGATTTGCATATCAGTCCCTACATCTCAATATTTTCCAAAATATTCCAATATCTCTAAGAATATTTCAATATCTTTAAGGATATCTCAATATCTTTAAGACTATTTAAGTATCTTTTAGAATATCTTATCTTGAAGAAAAAGCCAGCCCAGATCAGTGGATTTGACCATAATTGATGCTAGGTTTAAAGAAAATCAAGGTTATGAATCTTAAGAAGATAAACTCCTAATTTGCCAAGGAGTCCTATCTAAGACCTAATGGGAGGCTGACCTAGGGTAGATTTTTGAAGGCTATATAAAGCCCTCTCGTGCTACATATTTTATATGAGGGAGAAGGAGCCTTGGAGTCGTCACCAGATTTTAGGTTTTCTTAATTAGCTTTTATGTTTCTAATTTATTAGCGGAATTGGCGTATGTCAAGGAGAGAAGAATGAGGCAAACCTGAATTTATTTGCGACTCAAATTGGTGAATTTGTTTTAATTTAGGTTTTCTTCAATTTTCGTTGTTAATTTAGCTTTAATTATGTTACAATGAATCTTAATCATGATCGATAGATTTTCAAGACTTGTTCATGCAATATGATTATTTTGATTGTGGCATTCTCTATCATGATCTTAATACTTTTAGAAGTTTGGCCAACTTTTAAATGATTTTTTATGTATGCATGATACCGGGTGGAGATTGTATGCATGAGAACTAGTGATATTGAATCATAAATTAAATCTAGGTCAAGGTACACTAGATTGTTTGTGTGGTTGGGGTAGTAGATCTAGGTTGGGATTACTTAGATTAAATCTGGGAATTTCCACATGAACTTAATACTTTTAGATTGTTAAAATTCACTTAAGGTTAGTGTAGGTTAACATACCTAATTAGGAATTATTAGATCAAGGTCAGCTTGTAATCTAATTTAGGTAAATTTCACCAACATAATTGGAAATTAATTTATTGCATGACGCATGACAAGTTAAGAGAATTGATTATGAGCACTTAAGTGAAGTTGGATGCTCTAACACTTTGTGATCTTGATTAAAATCTTGAAATTTACCTTGTTAATTTTCGGTTTACTTTAGATTAGGTTTATGTTGCAATTTTAATTAGCTTTCAAATTCTTTAAATTTGGGCTCTTTTATAATTCAGTCCTTTAATTGGTTTAGTTCACTTTTTACTTGCCTTTCTGACTTGGTTAGCTAAATTTTTGGATTGATCACTTTAGGTAAGTAATTGGATAACTAGAGACAATTCTCGTGGGAATGATACTCACTCATCACTTTATTACTTGTAGATATTATGCGCTTGCAATTCACTCAACACTGCTACAATGTGATTATTTTTTTGTTTGGTGCATTTGTTTAGATATTCAATAATTTAGAAATTTTTTGCTGAGAATGATTATTTATATCACTTAGAAAATAATCATTCATTGATGACAAATGAACTATGTTAATTTACTTTTGTGAGCGATTAAAAATGGAAAATTATCCAAAAAGTCCTTAATGAATTGGATGACGATTAATTCAATTCTAAACCTTTCAATTTTATCAATTTAGCCTAAAAAATTTTACAACTTGATAATTTAATCATAAACCTTTTGACTATTAATTTAATCCTAAGCATTTAAACGATTTGCCAAAATAGTCCTAAACCTTTTAACAAATTGTCAATTTAGTCTTTCCAGCTAATTTGGCATGGATATCGTTGACATGGCAGCCTAGTCAGCACTAGTTGTTCTTCATGGCGTGGCCGGCATTAACATGGACATTTTTTTAATTTTTGAAATGTTTTGGATTTCTATTCTTTTTCTTTTCTTTTCTTTTCTTTTTCTCTATTAAACAAGGCCACGCAATCATCTTTCTAGATTTGGCTAGGGCGGGCGAAGGCTGTGACCCTCGTCTCTGGCTAGAGAGAGCTTTGCAGCCCTTGCTTAGAGGCCGGCGGAGGTCACCAACCCTATGCAAAAAAAGGGAAAAGAAAAGAAGAGAAAAATAAAAAAATTAATGAATTATTAAATTATAATTATTTTAAATTAAAAAAATTCATGTCAGTGGCTGCCGCACCAATAGGATGATTGGCATTGATTGGGCCATCACTAGCAATATCCGGCCAAAATTAATTGGAATGACTAAATTGCAATTTGTTGTAAGATTTAGGACTAGTTTGGCAAATCTTTAAAGAGTTTAGGACTAAATTAGCACATTTAAAAGGTTGAAGATTAAATTGAAAAGTTGTCAAAAGGTTTAGGACTTAATTAACAAAATTAAAAGGTTTGGAACTAAATTAACTGTTGTATAATAGGTTTAAGACTTTTCGTATAATTTTTCTCAATAAAAATGATCATTTTTAGAAAAAAAAATATTTTTCAAGTCGTTGAGTTTTCATAAGACAAATGTATATTTTCATTTTCAAATTTCCATTTTGCCCCTACTTTTATTTACAATTTGGTTTAGGGGAACTTTTTCCACCCCCTTTTGTTCTTATCTTTTATGACATATCAACCATTTTAAGTTGTCGCCACTTTTTGTATGATAAGAAATGAAAGATTAGGCTTCTTCAAAAAAATATAGCCTCAAATGGAAGTTTCATAAATACAAAATGCAGAAAAAGCATTTAAAACATAGTTGTCTCCTGTCGGAGGGAATTTGGTTAAAGGAAAGCAGTCTACTGTCCATCTATATCCACAAAAAGGTAAATAGAAAACAGAATAGAAAAGGAAGCTTTTATCTAGTTCTAAGGAAAAATTCTAAATAAAGACTTCATGTGTCCTCATTTTCTCAAATGAGGACATAACCTTTTAGTCGGTCAAGAGCATTTTTATCCTTCACCATTTTTGAGCTTTCGACGAAAATATTTTTGATCAGCCAAAATTTTTAGCCCGTGACTGATAAGGTCAAGCTCTTATTTGAAAATGCCTTAACCACTTTATGGCCTTATTTGAGACTAGAAAATGGAGGCATTTCGGAAAATATTTACTTCTTATCTCTATAATTTTAGGCTTCTCAATCAAGTCTATGTTTTTTTAATTTATTTAATCAAATGCTTTTGCTTTCCCAAATTTTCTAGTCAAGTCCTCTAACATCAAATCTATTCGAATTCGGCTTACTTGGCTATCGAACATGCCGACATATGATGTGAACGTTCGACATGAGTCCTATATGAAAAAATCTAGTCAATTTAGATAATATTAGAGCATGACGTGGATAAAGTTAGCCAATTAGAACTTTTATCCATGTCATCACATAACAATGTCCGGTAATCATCTCAGTTGGATATTATGATTTAGGGATAATAATATAAATTATATTTGAATTTTGACCTAATATATAATATGGTTTATAAAATTTAAATTTATTCAATGAAGTTCTTGAACTTTAGCCCAATGTATAATCTTTTCTTGAAATTTTTATTTTTTATTTTTTGGTGACTTAACCGTCTGACCATTGATCAAAGAAAGAAAACCCCTTGCAGGGGTGGCGCCAATGGAGGATCCACCATCCCGACGTCACACTTAAGAGCCCTAGCAAGGCCTTTGGGATTCGAACTTCTCTCCTTCGTGAGGGGGAGAGAGCCCGAAGCCAGCGACGCCACCACAAGCGGTGGTTGAAATTTTTAATTTGTTCAATATAAGTTATAAAATTTTGGTGCATATTCAAATTAGTTTTCGGACGGTATAAAAATGTTCAATGTTCTATTAATTCAAATTCAAAGATAATATTAAATATTTTTATACAATTCAAAAATTAAATTGAATGTGCGTAAAATTCAACCACCATACCGAATAAATTAAAAGTTGTCGAGTTAGGTTAAATTTCAAGAACCAAATTGAATTAATTGGACCAAAGTTCACATATCGATCATTTACGTCTATACGATTTCATCGAACTTAATTGGGCTTGGCGGTGGCCCGGGGTCTCTTAACGGAAGCGAAGCCGCTGTAATCATCCAACTTTTTGTATTCTTCATCTTCTTATTCTGGGTCTGCTTGATTCCTCTGCTAATTTGAATGAAAATGGCGGTTTTCCCTGGAAATCTCTCCCTCAGGATGACACTTCAGCTTCAGAGCAGGGCCCTCTCCATCCTATGGTGAGTGATTTCTCTATAATCGACCCGAATTTCATAGGATATCGTTCTAAGGCTGATTCAACAATAGGATATTGAAGGGTTTTTTTTTTTTCTTTTTTTTTCTGGTTGGGTTTCTAGACTTAGGAAGAGTGGGGGCAATCCAGTGTTTGGGAAGGAGGGACCTTGGTTCTTCCGTTCCTGTCAGGTACGTTCGCGAAGTACCTTCGAAAGGGGACAAGGCTGACAAGCATGAGAAACCTGAAACTCCACCAGCCAAGAGTCCAGAGATAAGTGAAGCTCGAAGCATGTCAAATGCTGATGCGATGAGGTCTCAGGTTTATCGTGAAGGTAAAGGAGAAGCGATTGTAAATGGTTTAGTGTGTGCGGAGATTCGGATTCCTGTGGACAAGCAGATGCCAGTCGTCAATGTTATCGATGCTACGCCCGGTAGTAATGGATTGAATTATATTTGGATGTGATGTTGAGGTTATAAGATTGTGCTTAATATGCAGTTCTCTCGAGGATAGTGTAATGGGCATGAAGGGTTATTTCTATCTTGGTATGATCCTCTCCATTTCTTCTGTTGATGAAAATCGGGGTTTGAATTTGCAGGGATTAAAAATTGAATTGTGGTATTGGGTCTTCTTAGTTTTACTTCTTGTTAGTTTTCTCTATATTTCCTTTTCAGCTGTTGCAGCTCTTGCTGCATGTCTGTGCCATGCTTCGCATGAGCTGTGCCCGCCAAGTATGATGGCACATCTGTGTGAGCTCAGGTGCATCTGTGCTTGTGTGCTTGCTTTTTAGGTGCGTCATGTATGATTTTTCAAAATGAGTAGGTACACTGTTACAATGAGCATCAGCTCTCGTGTTACATCACTACATCTGTTTTCGTAACAAGTTTTGCGAAATTTAATGTAGCAGTACTTGATTGTAGGGTTGGGGCAAGAAACCATTGAGGATATCATTGAGACCAATGATGACTTTATTGAAGGAATAGAAGCAGATGCTGACGAGATTGAAATTCATCAAGGGGATAACAGTAACATTGGCAGTGAGCTAAGAGGTGGCAAATCTAGAAAAGATGCCAAAGATTTGGCCTTTCAATTGCTGGCTACCAGGTTTTGATTATATCTTATGTTACTTATGAATAGATTTGTACCTTCAAATCATTGTAAATTCCATTCTTAGTTGTTGTGGCAGTAGTAAATTGCAAGCTAACTATTAGGCTGGTTAGGCTGTAGGGCCAGTTGTCGATTTCAGGCTAAGAACTGAAGAGATGAGACAGGAAATCAGATAAATCCATCTTGGCTACTCAAAGCATGGCTACCAAATTGTTAATTTTTCCCCCATAAGTGAAATGATGGGAGAGTGGTTTCCCCCACTCCAACTTGATGTCCAAAGTTCAAATCCATGACCTCTCCCTGTTTGGAGAAGGCAGATGCCGCTAAGGGAACTGGCTCTTGGCTTTCATAAGATTGTTGAGAATGCTCTGAGTATGATCAACTCCCTTTAGTACATCACTGCCACTGACATTTCTGACTTTTGAAAAAAGTGACCAAAGGAAGTTAAAAAAAAAAATCTTTAGTTAACGTCTAAGCGATGGCAGTAGTATCTCCTCATGGCTCATGCCACAGAAAATTTTTAGAGGTTTTAGTTTTAATTCCAGGCTCTGGCTACAGGGCATATACAGCAGTGGCAATGCCAAAGAAATTGCAAGGGAATAGATTTCCTCCTGCTATTGTTGAAGCTGTGGTCAATGATTTCAAGAGCAGGTTAGTAAATGAAAAGCAAGAAGAGCATCCCCATTGAGGGGCTAGCCACATTTTGTTTTCTGTAAATACATTTTTTTTCTTTTCATTTTTGTTTTGGGGCCAAGTGGGGGTAGGGGGATGGGACACCATGTCATAAGGTAGTTCTGGTATAATATATGAACATGCGCTCATCAATAATTTGTTTCCATTTTGGGATTATTTAGAATCATGCTGATTACAAATGCAGGTACAAAATCCAAAAGAACAAAGAAGCCTCTCCATCAATTTGTTTTCCAAACAGGACCTTTATTGTCCAATTAGGTCTCCTGTCAAGTTGTACTAATTTAGAAATTCTAGAAATTGATTGATTGCGGGGTGATGCATCTCTGCTTCTCTGCCGGCCAAAAACTGGAGCATTCAGTGAGAGCTACTGCATTTACACTGTTGATATATTTGTGTTACATTTCCTTTTTTTTTTGGTATATTTCTTTATTCCGTTGTGGTAGATATTATTCAATAGCAAGCATCATAATGTCCTTTTTGATCGATGTGCATTCATCGTTGATGATATGACATGGTTTATCCTCAGAGTGAAAACTTGGAATGATTTGTCAGTAAGCTGTTTACGTTGAAGTCAGGACATTACTTCCTTGGAGGAGAGTGCAGCCAATTTTGAGCATTTTACTACGATCCTTAGATGTATCACAATAGTTGACATAAAGCTATAACTTTGGCATAACCAAATATATTTATAACAGATGAAGAACCATATTTTTGCTTCCCTCTATATTCATAGACAATTACACTCAAGTGAGATCTGCATTTAACATGGTTTGGCATTTCTATTGCCTTTCAATCTGTTGTAGAGGGTTCATTGATGATGGTCTTTATGCTGAGACATATTCACGATCTAGATGGTCTTCATCCTGCTGGGGTCCTAGGAGAACAAAGCAAGTATGTAGACTGCGTGCATCTTTCAATCGTTCCTTTCTTTTGTGCACTTTTGCATGCAAGATCATGAGTCAAAATCTTTAAATGATGCTGTTTGTGCTGTATTGCCTATATTCGCTTTCTTTCTGATTTTCCTTTTATATTATTTTGCAGCTTTTACCATCCTGATTGTTTTGTTCGTTTGCCTCTGAGTTTTAGTTATTGATGCTAGCCTTTTGGAGTACAATAAATTCTAGGTCAAATGACACTAGCGCTCCCTCTAACCTTTGCCCAAAATTCAAAACCGTCCTACTTTTTAAAACGTTCCACACTTATTCCTTCTGTTATACTTTTTCTATTGCTGATTGATTTTTGCTGATGTGGACTATTGTATTGTTGACATGGACTGTAGGAGTACACATGTCTTGTTAAAATACGCTCGATTTTTATGTGGCGCTAAAAGATTAAAAAGTAAACAAACCCTAACCTTAAATCATCCACATCCAAACACTCCCCACCATTGGCTGCCTCACTTCCCCACCCTGGCCATTGCCCCTGGAGCTTGGACAACCTCACTGATGTTGATGGCACTGCTCATTGCTGTTGTGCTCAGATCTGGTGGTCATGATCACGAACTTGAGCTCAAGTGGCCATGGATGCCGTGAGCTCGAGTTTGAGTAGCCATAGATGCCTTGAGCTTGGGCTATTGCAGCAATGGACACCGCAAAGTTGAGTTGCGGTCATGAATGCCACGAGCTCAAGCGGATCGTGGTCATGGATGCCATGAGTTCAAGTGGTAAGTGGCCATGGATGGCGTGAGTTCAAGCTGAAGTGGATTGCAGCCCTAGATGCCATAAGCAATGGCCATGATGACGGGAGCTCGAGCTTGAGTGGCCATTGATGCGGCGAGATTGAACTCAAGCCATGGACGCCGTGAGCTTGAGCTGATCGCAGCTGTGGACAATGAGCAGCCCTCGTTTCCATGAGCTTGAGGACACGTGACCATGGATGTTGCAAGCTTGAGCTCAAGCAGTCATGGCCAGAAGGGGGGGGGGGGGGTGGGGTGTCAGGTTTGTTTCTTTTAAAAAAAGTCCACATAAGTCAACATTTAGTAGCATCGAATCCACATCAGCAAATTCCATCACTAGACCAACTCAAGGACCACCACGGACACTTTTTAAAAAATAGAGGTACATTTTGAACCAAAATAGTAGAAAGACGGTTTTAAGTTTTGGGCAAAAAGTTGAGGAACTACTGGTGTCATTTCACCTATTTTTACCATCCATGAGTTGTCGCTTTTAACAAATCTATGTTTAGAAGATCTGCATATGTATGCAGGAGCTTCATTAGTTTTTTATACGTGATGTATTGAAAAAGCCAGCGAATTGTGCACATTTGTGTGATCTCCTGTATGATGCTAAAATTTTGATGCATTGTGGTTTCTGGATCACGAACTGTTCAAGAAGGGAGTCAGCAAATTTGATGCTGAGAAAGCTGTAAAACTGGTTTTTGAGGAGTGTGATTCTAGCATTGAGCAAGAGTCAAGACTTGGTCTGTCAAAGGTGGCACTGGATCACTTATTTTCTCAGGCCTCAAAGCAGTGGTTCTGAAGTCTGGGTCTGCCCATTGATAAGCGGAAATCAAGGATTGGGTTCAATTGGGGTGTTATAAGCGTCATCATAAGAAAATTAGAATCCCAGGCTTCTTTGGAGAAGAAATAAAATGTACCTTCTGATGCAATTCTTCCTTGAAGGATCAGCATCTGTTTTGGTGGACATTGATTTCGCACTAGTCCTCCGCTGCCCTAAAAATAATGTCATTGGAATCATCTTAAATTTTGGAGGGCGCAATGCAGTTCACCTACATGGATTACTGGTCGCGCAATGGGACTGCGAAAGGAGTCACTCAAGCTGTTCATTCTGCCAATGTTGCATCACAAAGCCAAGGCTTCCTCTTGTTTCAGTAAATAACATAACCGTGCGAGCCTCGTTACAGACGCAGGTGATGTTGTCCACTTGGCAAGTTTAATGGGATGTTACTAACCATATCTGAGTGAGTGGGTTTTTTCTCTCCTCATTTAATGTTCTGTATTTTAAGTTCGTCGATTTGCAGTTGTAGAAATCACTGTCTTTGTTTATCTTGGACATTTTGCAATGTCTACACAAGATGCCCCTCCAGTGAGCATGGACTTCTAGTCTTTTTTTTCTTTTTTCTTTTTTTTTCCTCAGGAAACTCATTCCTGTGTAAATTTGCGATGTATCAAATACCTACAGGAATCCTGAAAATTCAATGATCTTGGCCAGCCTAATTTTTGCTCATCGATTTCTTCCAAAGTTAGTTTTCAAATTCCTCTGAAAACATGTGATGAAAATTGGAGTGTACAAATCCTGTAAGTTGGTATTGACAAGTTTTCAGGACCTTTGGCCATGAAAAGTCTTTGTGCAGCACATGGGCACGTGACTTAAGAAACTTGGGACCATGTGAGCAAGGCTGGAATGTCTGCACAGAGAGAGAGAGAGAGGGAGAGAGAGAGAGTATATGTGCCATTGATTATAAGTTGCGTGATCCAAGAACACCAATCATAAGCTCAAGTGCACCAAGACAAGTCAACCCTAGAGATAGCTTACTTTATTACAAAACCTTAGGAGTTCCTTCACATTCCCTGCTTGATGATCGTTGATATACTGCCTGGAATGTAAAACTACCACAATATGTCGGATACTTAAAGCTAGAGTAACATCGAATCATGAAAATACAGTAGCTGTACTTATTCTCCTGCAAGACACGACCCGTGACCCGGGATTAGCAGATAACTGAACCCTGACCAATTTCCTGTCACACTGAATCATCAGAGAAAGCGAATGAGCAGTTTGAAGATTCTTGTGAGACAACAAGCCTCAAAGGAGGTGATGAGCGAGCAACTGACAGACCTCCTTTCGTCGCATCGGATCCTGGCCGTACGAGCTCTACATGTCGAATTGCCTTCAGCAGAGTAACGACATCTTTCATCAGCAGACGATCATCGGTCTTGGTATTTACACACATTAAAGATATAGACAGTGTCTGCAGCATTTCATGCGAAACCAGGTCAGGCCTTCCTCTAAGCTTTGGATCAAGAACATCCACCGGGTCTCCCTTCCTTGCTACGTGGCCCTGAACCCATTGCACCAAGTGAGCTCCCCCGGGCAATGAAGGATCCAGTGGGTGCCTTCCAGTTAATACCTCCAGAAGAACCACTCCGAAGCTGTATACATCGCTCTTCTCAGTAATCGGTTGCAGGGACGCATGCTCTGTATCACCAAAAGAATATAAATGAGTTGTAGTTCAGTGGAAGTACTACATAAATGCGTCATTGAAACTGAGATTAAAACATCGAGATATCTACCTGGAGCCATGTATCCGTAAGAACCAGCAAGGCGAGGTCTATGACCCTGTTTGGAGATATCATCATCATCACCATTCAAAACTCGAGCCAATCCGAAATCAGCAAGGTAAGGTTCGTATCGAGGACCCAACAGAATGTTCATGGCTTTCACATCTCCATGAAGGATTGCCGGCACACAACCGTGGTGCAAATACTCAAGTGCGTGTGCTACTCCTAACACTATATCATATCTAGTCTCCCACTCCGCTCCTCCCTTCCCTGCACCATGGAGGAGGGAACTCAAGCTTCCATTCGGAAGATAGTCATAAAACAGCAGTTTTATGTTCTGGCTCGATCCCCAACCCAGAAGCCGAACGATGTTCTTGTGTCGGATAGAACCCAGAGTCTGAATCTCTGAACCGAATGCTCCTGACTGTTCTTGGGCCCACATTTTCTTCACTGCAAGTGTTTCTCCATTTGGAGTCGTCACTCTGTATACTACACCAGAGCTCCCAGTGCCGATGACGGTGGATGTTGTTAGACTCTCAACAATGTCGTCAATGGAAAAATCGAGTTTTTGGTACAGAGTCATCTCCCAAGTTTCATCTCCTGGGGGTCTGTTAGTGTGAGCATGGACGAGCACGTAGATTCCTAGCAGAAGCAGCACAGCAATAGTACTTGCTAGGACTAGCATCACTAACTTTGCAGCAGATCTTGCAGCGTTCGCAGATTCGACATGGCCATCTGTGTTTGCGGGCTCAGCAGTGATGTAAAGGCCCTTATTGCCAGCAAGATCACTAGAGGGAAGATTTCTGAAAAATGGGGTGTCTGGTAATTCACCGGAGAAATTGTTGAAAGAGATGTTGAGTGCAACCAGATTTTGGAGGCTTGCCAGGGCAGTCAGATCGCCCTGTAGCTTGTTATGTGAGAGGTCAAGGACTGCTAGCTTAGTTAGACCGGAAAACTGGGACGGAATCTTGCCGGAGAACTGATTGCAGCTAAGATTCAGAGAAATTTCCAGCGATGGAATTAAGCCCAGCTCCTTTGGAATGTCATCTGAGAAGCTGTTGCTTCCAAGATCAAGCATTTGAAGCTTACTGCAAGACAGAATCTCCGCTGGAATTCTGCCAGAGAGCTGATTCCTTTGGAGATTGAGTTTCGTTAATTCGGTCAGCGATCCGATCTCTCGAGTCAGCAGACCACTTAGCTGATTGTCGGAGACGTCCACAAACCTTAGGCTCCTTGGTAGCGTATCTGGCACGGGACCTGTGAGCCCATTTGAATGGAGATCAATGAACTCAAGATTTCCACATCCCAAAATCGACGGAGGGATTCCTCCTGTAAGTTGGTTGTTACTCAGATCAAGGAAATTCAAGCTCTTCAGTTTTCCAATTTCCACTGGTATGGGGCCCGCGAACCTGTTGCCCTTCAGCCGCAGGCGATACATAGCTGTGCAGTTTCCAATATCAGGCGGTATGAAACCGGATAAGTGGTTGGAGATCAGCAGCAGCTTGGTGAGATTCCTTAGTCCGAATATCTGTTTCGGTATCTGACCAGATAGATTGTTGTAAGAAAGATCGAGAGCCTGAAGACCTTGGCAGTCGGAGAGGCTACCAGGAATGATGCCGGTTAACTTGTTCTGCCACGCAAAGAGAATAGTCAAGCTCCTCAAATTGCCGATAAGCGAGGGAATGCTGCCTGAGAGGTCATTGTTATCAACCTCCAGATGAGTCAAAGCAGTACAGTTGATCATTTCTGATGGTATGGTACCGGATAACTGGTTGACGCTCAGCTGCAATTCTTGAAGTTTTAGAAGGTTTCCGAAACTACCTGGGATGCTTCTGGTTAAAAGATTCTCAGACAAATCTATAACCGTTATCTCCATGCAGCTTCCAAGCTCATGAGGGATTGCACCAGCCAAGCTATTCTGCCATAGAAGCAGGCTCTGGAGCCTTCTTAGCTGCCCAATTTGCGGTGGGATTGGACCGGAGAGCAAGTTTTGATACAGGTACAGGTTCTGCAACTGGCTGCAGTTCCCTATCTCTTCGGGAATGGGGCCCGACAATAAAGCCGTGTATATGGCTAAAGTTTGAAGCCTTCGCAAGGACCCAATCGATTTAGGAAGACTTCCAGAAAGGCTGGTTTCAGCAAATCCTAGCATGACCAACTTGGTGCAATTCCCAATCTCCAAAGGCAGCTCGCCTCGGAGATTCTTATTCCCCCCTGCCCTGAAGACTTCTAACTTGCTCAGCGCTCCAATGCTTCTTGGTATCTCGCTACTAAGTTGATTGTCATAGAGCGTCAGATAGGTGAGACTTGAAAGGTTTCCAATTGCATTGGGGATTTTGCCTTCAAGCAAGTTTGTGTTGAGAGATAGAGTTTGTAGCTTGCTCAGCCTGCATATTTCTTCTGGTATTTCGCCCAAGAAGGAATTGTCGCTGAGGTCAATGAGGCTGAGCTCCTGATATTCCCCAAACTCTTTTGGGATTGTGCCTGTAAGGTTCGCCGACGAGAGGATGAGGCTCCTCAAGGACTTGAGAGACTGGAAATTGACAGGCAATGAGCCTTGCAAATTCACTGATCTCAAGCTCACTTCGATCACCTCGCCATTCGAGTTGCAACGTATTCCGAACCATTTGCATGGTGTCAGATCCAGGGGATTCCATGATCTTAATGCATCTGCAGAGCTGTTCAGGCTTTCTTTCCATGTTAAAAGAGCCTGACCCTGAATATCGACACATTCGCAGCATGGGAAAAGGTGGCAGTTTATTAACAGAAGTAAGGCGAAAGTGAAGGAGAAGATGTTTGGAAAGAGCAGGGGGTTCCTTAGAGCTGCAGGCATTGCTGCAGAAGAAGAACAGTCGATCTGCTTTGGGATTGTCGAGGGCGAAACCCCATGTTTTGTTTATAGAAGAAAACCAGAGGATCCAGATCGGGAGCGCCTTCATTTTCTGAATATAATACTGGATGGTGAAATTGTTTATTATGGAGATGGTGACGAAGATGCGTTGTTTGCCCTTCTTTAAATCTGTCTCTCTTTTTGTTTTTCTATGAATGTGAAGGAATGAGAAGAAGGTTAATGGAATTACTGTCCGCTTCAATTTCTCACTGCTTTGCTGATTTTTATATGTCAAGTAGCTTTCCCAGAGAGAGCAACTTCGAAGCTGCTCACTCATTGTGCGCTGCTTCATTGTAGAATCATCTGTGATTTTTAAATACGTTGAGTAGCTTTCAGGCAAGCAACTTCGATACTGCTTGCTCATTACATCTTGTTTCTTTGTATGATTGTCTCATCTCGCCACACTAAGTTTTCCTATCGCGTGAGGGTCACTGTGCTGAGTCAGGTTCACATCCAACGAGCATGATTGGTAAGGCGGTTTTGAATACTACAGTTTGATTATTGAACACTCTCCCAATGCTTTAGCGATCCGTAACCTTATATGACTCGAGACAGATCTCGCCAAAGTCTGCTGTTACCGGCAGCTGATGAAATTGAATTAGAGCAGTAAAAATCAGACAGAAGGGAGGGAACGCGATCAAGTCTCGGATTGGCAAACTGGGTCTCACTAGAGGGAGTCCTTTTGAATGTTTTCACATTGTTTTGTTGGGGAAAGATGGGGACTTTACAGATCTGAAGAGTCACTGTTTGAGTGAAGGACTAAAGTTCCCATTTAGTAATTGTTTAAGAGCAATAATGCAGATCAGCTTCAGTTTGTTTATGTGTGTGTGTGCTGTGTATGCATGTGGAATGAAATGGAGTGGTGAAGTGCATAGGGAAGGAAAATGATGTTTCGGAGCCTTTCAACATTGCTAGGTCAATAGGATCCAGATCTGATCATGCTGTCTAGTAGCTTTTGGCCACTAAAGGCTACAAGAAAGCCAAGAGAATATTAGATTAAACCCCTAGCCTTAGGGTGGAAGAGACAATGTCCCACCGGCTCCGAATTATTTATTCATCCCAGCTTATGTTTTGGTTTGGCACAGGGATCCGGTGGCATCGCCTTTTCGTGCATCAGATCAAGCACACCTATTTAGCCTAGCCGATATGGGCAAGCAATTCGGTTAGAATTCGCGATGGACCAATGGCAACTCTAAATGGAAGCCGAGACCGAGACATTTTCCTCTTTTCGTCGGGCAAGATATAACTAGTCAATTAACGCTCTTGAGCTCCTTCATGTGTAAATGTCCATCCAATAACACCAACTTAGGGTATGCTTTACCCATTGCCTAATGGTGATGACCAGAACGTGAGAAGTCTTTTTTAGAGTACTTTCCGCACAAAATTCATGTGCATGGAGAGTCAATAGACACCCAACACGACCTCATTTGATAATCCCTTTGTTAATTCGACCATGCTCATTAGATGTCAACCCACAACCCTGACGTGGCCTTTGGATTGTTATCTCCCCATCACACGTTCCTAGATTCTTCTCCAATTTATTCTAACTCACAAACTTAAGAAATCGGGATGGATTTCATGAGGGATCTCCTAAAACCTAAACCCCACGGGGTGACTAACTTTTGGCTGATTGAAATAGACGGATTTAGCCCCGATGCTCAGAAATCAATGATAACATCGCCGGAACGTCCCATCGAAGAGGAAGCCAAATTGCAAATTGGGAAGAAATTGTCTCATGGCATGACCACTTTCCTTGGCCTTTGCTTTTGCCTTTTGCTTCCCACTTCCCATTTTTTCCTTTGTTTTAAACCCTAACTTGGAGTTTTGTGTGCCCTTTTAATCAAACCCTTTTTTGGGTCCTTCTAATTTAGTCTTTTTTCTTGATTAGAGGCTTACGCTTGATCATCTTCTTGACACTTTCTTAAACACGTCAAATCAATGTCCCATCGTCTTAATGTAAGCTGTCCTTGTCACTCCTTAATTTCAGCATTTTGGTCTCCCTGTTTTTCCCTTTTCTATTGTTCTCTTTGGCGGTCAAATTGAACGTATAAGACCGGCCAGAAAAGGAAAAAGAAAAGGAAGTCCTACGTCAAAAGGACCTTTGAGGATTAAAGATCAGTTTCTTTGCATGCCTCAGCAGAAGATGCCCGTGTGGAAAGTGACTAGCAAACTGTTTGCTTGCATATAGATAATTTCACGTTGACCAAATACAATATGAGTGTGGAATCTCATCCCCATTGATCTCAAGCTTGGCAACATTTGAGGATTTTCATTTGACTGCTCTCAAATTATTACGTGTCTTGAAGTTCACCGAAACGTCGTTTTCACATACTTAACTTATTTGAAAGCACATCGCAATTTACGAAGTAACAATTAACTAATTGAATAAAATTTGAGTGCATGACATCTCTAGCCAAACCAATTTTTAGTCTAAGCAACGAAATTTTTGGCAATAGTAAAAAAAAGAAGAAAAAATAGGTTTCACTATTTCATCACAATCTAAAATATTGCATAAACTCCAGAAAATCATGAAAAAGAAATAACATGAATCTTTGTGTAGGTATACATGTGTGGTGAAAGGTTCAAGTGTTTCGAAGTTTGAAAATGTCAAAATGCAACGTCCCACAAGATTCAAATTGAGAATGGAAAAAAGAAAGTGAGAAAAATGAAATTCAGTCCAAAAACAACTGTCTAACCATCTATCATAGAAAAAAGAAAGAATGGATGTTGTAGGATTCCCAAATCCCGAGCGCAATCAATGGAGCCATAGACGGTTAAGTGAAATTCAATACACGAAATAATTTGATGTCATGTGTAGCCTCATTCATATTCAATCGAGTCGTCCCCGGTCCGGCCCAGCAGAAGGTTCCCGTGCAAAAATAAAACGAATTGGGCCGAAGAGAGGCGCATCGCTAAAGTCAGGCCCAAATATGGACCCGGCCCATGTGTTATGGCGCGAACCGGGTCCGACCCACATCGACTCGAGGCGCACGGAACTGATGGTCCAACGAGGGTTCTCTGTCGGTCCTCCTTCCATCCACCTCTTCTTCTTCTTCTTCTTCTTCTTCAACCCTCGCCGGAGCTTCTCTTCTCTTCACCGTCGCGCTGAATCAAGCGGCTCTCGCCGGAGACGGGATCGGAGCGTCGAGGACGAGGCGAGAATTCCGTCGGAAACGGTCGATTTGTGGAGGAAATCAGCGGAAAGGGGAGAGAGAGAGGGAGAGAGAGAGAGAGAGAGAGAGAGAGAGAGAGGGGAGGATGGGGAAGAGGAGAGAACGTCGGATGGCTGCTCAGAGCAACGCCGGTCGCCGAGTGAAGCTCGATCTCTTTGCGGAACCCTCTGGTACGGGCGACCTGTCTTTGCTCCATCTTCCGCTTGCGGTGTGATTAATTGCTTGGCTGCCTGTCCGCGGGGAATCGTCGCGGACATGTGTGGCGTCTGTCGATGTTGTTTGCGGAAGTCGTGTATCGGGAGAGTTCATTTTGCCGCGGTCTAAGAGAGGGTTTCATTAGGGACTTTGGCTTGTTTGTGCTGATTGTTTCTGGATTGGAGTTGTATGTTTGGCTCGTGCGAGAAGTTCACCTTGGTCCGGAGAAGCTCAGTTTTTACGTTTTCAGTCCTTTAGAACTCGGCTTTCTGATTGATCGTTTCTTGGTTTTGGGACTTGGCTGTCTGATTGATTATTTCTTTGTGTTTTCCTCTCTCTCTGATGCGCATGAAATGAGAGGCCGAGGGGCAGACTTCATAAAAAAGTTACTATGACCGGTAGAAGTAAAAAGAAAATTATATGCCTTGTTTGTGGAGCTGGGACATTGTTAAAATTAGAATTGTGTTTGCCTCCTGCGGTGCTGACTGTGCACAGACACATCTTTGATCAGTACATGGATGTTGAAAGGGAAAATTAGGTACATGAGTATTTCACAAAATGGCCAGATGAATTCACATGGCAGGCCCTAGCAAATGAAGGGATTCTATTAGATGCATTTTCAGGGGATTCTGTTAAATGGTTCTTTTTTCCATTCACTTAACATGTTCGAAAACCTGTTGCTGATGCAAGGCAGTGATAGGGTTCATTTTGGCATAGCTTTGCCAATGGACTTCCAACCCACAAAGATTTTCTACAGAAAGTCGTGTGTTTGGTAAAAGGCTTTGAGAGCCCATTGTGGACTGCAAATGCTTTGCAAAGAGGTCTCTCTAAAGACACTTTCAGTCCAGCAATAGGAATAATGCGGTTTCCTTGCTTGAATATATAGTAATATGGCTTTATGCAATTGAAATCCATTTTCCTTTTGATATTCATTTCAGGTCCACAATGAGATTCCAAGTTGAATCTTCCTTAAGATTTTGCTTTTATGGAAGCAAGACTTTACATGGGAAACATCATAACATTTGTATCCATAAAAGCGGAAGTAGAAACTGTGCATGAACTCCTGAATTGTAGATCTCATGCATTCTTTTACCTTTACCGTGACTATATGGCTACTATTTAAATTTCATTTACTTAAATAATTACTAGGGCTTGCTTATCTAGTATTTTTTTTTCAAAAAAGCAGTTAGTTTGACAGGAAACCAAAATGAGTAAACAGTTATGAGTGTGAGTTTTCTTGTATTCAGGAGATTTGGGTATCTCATCTGGACAAGATGAAGTTGAAGGGGATGTAGATTCAACACATCATGATGGGTTACCCAATTCAGCATCTTCTTCAGGTGGGTTCCGCAGTTTTCTTCAAAGGAATATGTAGGGCAAACATGACTGATCAACATTATTTGGTGGAAATATGGACAATACTTTACAAGACTAGAATTTTATGGCCCTAAGTATTTGCTCTCAGACTTTGAGGTGGCTGTGGTCTTGGAAAATTCACTGTCAGATCAGATCAGGGCCCTGTGACTGTGAAATTTTGCATGACTCAATTACTCGTGCTCTTTTTCTCAGCGCAATTGGAGACAGTCGGAAAGCTACAGCGGTTCGTATATCTCTGGCTTCACTTGCATCATGAACAACTGACAAGTTTCTTAAATCTGTAACAGGTGGATATGACAAGCAAATTTAATTCTTTCGGCCAGACCTAATGGCTGCATCTCTTGGGGCCTTTTATCTATCATGATTTCATGTTGATTTATTCCTTGTTTTGGGGCATGGAAATTTCCTCTAGCTTTCTGTGCTGATTCAATCTAGCACATGAAGTCATGCTTTAAGAGTTATTGATATGTAAATTTGTTGTCTGCAGGTCAACAGCAAGAGAATCCTCTGCTGTTACTTGGCCAATATAGTGATGATGAGAATGAGGAGGAACCAAGGAGTAGTTCTAATGCCCCTGGGGAGAGTTCTGTGGCTCACAATGACCAGGCAAGTTAGGAATCTGTCATAGTTTTAGTTCAGCTGTTTGTTTTAGCTGCTGGAAGGTGAAAATACTCTAGCTTTTGCATTTTCGACTGCCTATGCAATAGTAAATGATATCAGTTTCAAAAATACACTTTTGCTCTATTTATAGTGTTTGCTTGTTTAATTGGTTTTCTCTTTTTTGTGTCCACATTAAGTATCGTTAGTTTTAACTAAAAAGATCACCTTTTGAGAGAAAAGATCTGATTTCGGTAGTAATAAACAATTTCTTGAAAAATCCTATCAAGGGTGTAACAAAGATACCATATGCAATTTCTTGAGTTAAAAAAGAAGCAGGCTTAAATGGACGATTTTTAAATGCTTTGTTTATGCAGGTTGAAACATCAACTAGTAAACAAAATGAAGACACAGGAGCTAACTTGACTGAAGAATCAGATTCTGCGAAAGTGAGGGAGGAGGTGGGAAGGGATTCGCCATCTGTACATGATATGCCAAAGTTTGAGGAAAGTGATGTTAAGGAAAGTGAAATGATTGCCTCACATGATTTGCCAAAAGAAATAGAAGCAGGCGAACAAATCCATGTTGCAGGAGCTTTTGATGCTCAAGTTGTTGGGGATGTAAGTTCAGGTTGGAAGATAGTAATTCATGAGGAGACCAATCAGTATTATTATTGGAACGTCGACACTGGGGAAACTTCATGGGAAGTACCTGAAGCTTTGTCTCAAATGACGAACTCTGCTGGAGACACATACATTGCTTCCACAGAGACGGCCCATAATCCTGGTCATGATAGTCATGAGGCAGATCCTAATTCAACTATGACGGTTGGAAAAGATGGGGATTGTGCTTATTTTGGAGACAAGGGTGCTGGTTCTGAAGATGCACTTTTAGCTTCTCAAAGTCAGAAGTTGGCTGAATATAGTTCTAGAAAGGATGAGATGACTGAAGAGCAGAATGTTGAGAATCTGGATTATACATATTACACGGATGATATCCACAAAGGTAAATCTAGATATATCTCAGCAGTGTGTCATGCTCCTTTGTGCAATCAATAGTTTGCTGGAGTTATTCTGATACTTGTGCACATGACTCATCAGGTAGCAAAGAATATCCTTTGGGGACTGATAATTGGTCATACCTCATCAAGCAAACTGAGTGTTTGTTGGAAAAGTTGAAGTCACTTGAAAGGTAATGAATGGTACTCTAAATTTCATTCAATCTCTCTCCAAACTATTGAATTTGGTGGATTCCCTTGTTTTTCTAGTTTGTTATTGTGAAATTCTTTCTTTGCTATTGTCAGCTCCAAGGAACTTCATTTTGTTCGTGAGAGGATATTAAAGTATGTTATGGAAGTTGAAATTAGACTTTCAGATATGAAGTCACTCTCATCATACGGTGTAGCTTTGCATCCCTTTTGGGTGCACTCTGAAAGGCAGCTTGAACGTCTGGAACTTGCCACTGATGAAGTTTACCGAATGTTAAATGACGAAGTTAAGGAAACAAGTGAAGGCAAATTGGAGAAAACCATGGAGCTCGAATTTAGAGAAGATCAAAACACAAATGAAGGAGGTTTTTTGACATCCCAAACTGCTGCTTCTTTTCCGAATGATGCATCCACTGCAGTGGAGCCCAGTGCAGTTAATCAGGACAATGGTACAAATAATGAGCATTTTGCATCTCAGTCGGGAATCAGACAATTGGGAGGTGACTTGGAAGATGGTGAGTTAGCCAATAGCAGTTTTATTTCTGATGGACCAATTCTTACTGCTTCAGTGAATGCTGAGGAAGATGTTGATATGGATGTTGATATGGAAGTAGAAGATGTGGGTCCTGTGATTGGTGTAGAAAGTACTGTTGTTCCAGAAAAGTCATCTGTACTAGATCCACCTCCTGAGGCCTCATCTGTTCCCTCAGAAGATCAGTATTTTATTCCACCTCCCCCAGATGAGGAATTCATTCCCCCACCACCTCCAGATGCTGAACAGATACCTCCACCTCCTCCAGATGAGCCTCCTGAACCATCTTATGCTCCACCGGCACCTTATACTGAAGTTGAGCAGCCTAGTTCCTACACTGAGCAATACCCTTTAACTTATGCTAACACTAATTATGAGTATTATGGACAAAATGGAGTCATGAACAATAGCTTCTATGGACATGCTGAAGGATGTCAAGTTGTTTTACCGCATGGATCAGTTTCCTATGTACCTCTTCCAAGCACTACTGCTTCTATCATTGTTACCCCTGTTGAGTCGGTAGCATATTACAGCACCCAAGATGGAGCAGTACCAGCTGCACCTGGTGTTGGTATAGTGAATACCTCCCAATTTCAAAGCCAACCCAATTCTCTCAATTATAGTTATAGCACCACCACAGATGAGCTTGGATCTGCTCACACCCTTGCAGAGACAAGTTCCAGCTCAATACCACTGTCAGGTGTTGCGTCTTCGGTTGTTGGCAGTCGAAGTGAAAATGAAACTTCTGATGTGCCCTCTACTTCATCTGCCATAGAAGCTTCTGCAACCACGTCCAAGAAAAATAATATTTCTGCTCCATCAATAAACACTGCTGCTGCATCTGCAGCTCCTGTTGCCTCATCAAAGGTTCAGTCAAAAGGTATTTCCATTGGATCCTAACTTAGGCCAGGCTTGAATAGTTAATGCCTCATTTTGATTTATGTAATTTCTCAGAAAGATGAAAATTGAATTGTGTGAGAGACTGAGTGTTAATTGCTTTACTATTTTTACTGCCCAGACTCTATGGCCAGCCCTCGTTTAATTGGCTGGGCATGTCAAGTTTCGACTTTTGACTTTTTGTCAAGTATCTTGTAAATTCTCTTTACATTGCATGGTTATATCTCCTTTGATTGTCGTTTTATATTCTAAGGAAAAATGCTCAATTTTCTTATTCTAACTTCCCAAAACTCATTGAGTGGTTAGAGGCTAAGGGTATCTTCTTATAATGCAATCATTTGATAGATTCATGACTCAAGATTTTTCTTTCCCGTTGATCAGTTTTGCGTAGTAAAAAAAGGACTGTTGCTGTTGCTCCATCTTTGAGGTCTAATAAGAAAGTCTCCAGTTTGGTGGATAAGGTACTTTCTTATCATATTGGGTAGTTGTTTAACTTGGTTTGCTTGCTTCTCTGTACACTTATTCCTGATTCTGTTTGTAAATTTTCTCAGTGGAAGGCTGCCAAAGAAGAACTACAGGAAGATGATGAAGATGAAGCTAAAACTGCTCTTGCACTTTTAGAGAAGAAGCGTCAAAGGGAAATAGAGGTATACAGATGATTCTGCATAAAGAAGTGATTGTGCTTTTGTTCTTTCTGATGGCATTTATCATATTTTAAATTGCAGGAATGGCGTGCGCAGCAAATTGCCAGTGGAGAGGCCAAAGAGAATGCTAATTTTCAGCCACTTGGGGGTGATTGGTATTGTTTCATAATTTCTTAACCCTCTCTCCACTTCCTCCCTTCTTTTTTTTTTTTTTTTGGGTCTGAACTTCCTCCCTCCTTTACCTCCCCTCTTTGTAGATGATATTGAATGGAAAATAGCAGCTCTAGGTCATGAAGGATGATCCTGGTTTTGTCTCTCATTGTTGGATTCTGTGTGAATTGTGTTGCTCTGTCACAGGCGTGAGAGAGTTAAGCGCAAGAGAGCTCAAGCTGCCAGGGAAGCTGTACAGAATCAAGAGCAATTGAACGATGGAAACCAGCAACCAAATCTTGTAGAACTTGCTAGAAGTCTGCCGTCTGGATGGCAGGTAAGTTTCTTAGGTTTGTCTTTCTGCAGTAGGTTCTAATTGTTTGGCTAGAAAGTAATGGTGAGGAGTTGGACCTGTTTAATTGGCAGCTCTGATTTATCCATATAGTCCAATGAGGGGCTTTGATCTTTATCTTGGGGTGCAGCAAACATTCTGTTTCTGGAATTTGGGTGTTAAAGTCACCAGTTTGGTATTTCATCAATCATTAGGGCTCGAGAATGAGTCATTCTTCTCCACTTTTTTCCCGAGGAATCCATACTCTTGTGTTGAGAATCGCCCACTACGTTTATTTGAGAAAAGTGAAATTGTTTTCGTAACTTTTAATCTTTATTTGCTTCTCTCCCCTGCTTCTCGTAACTATCAGTTCTAGTTGCTCATTTATCGTCTTTACAGGCATACTGGGATGAATCCTCAAAGCAGGTTTACTACGGAAACTTGGTCACCTCAGAGACAACCTGGACCAGGCCGACGAAATGATCCTAATGTTCAAGATCGAGCCGACGAAATGATGCTAATGTTCAAGATCGAGCCGACAAAATTGCTTGCCAAGATCAATATGATGCCAAAAAGTGGAAGAATTGAGGTTTATCCTCCGGTTCGCATTTTTGGGCTGTGTTACACTTTTTTTTTTTTTAATAATTATTATCGTCCCCTGCCTATAATTATGAATGTACATATATTTAGAGGCGGAGGAGAAAATAGTTGTATTAGCTTTGCCCTTAGCCAGGTTAATTGAATCCTTACCTCGATCCTATGCGTTACATATGATATTACCTGGCCGAGAACTTTCTCTGTATGACTCGGTCATTTGCAAAATCTGAGGAGCATCACTAGGACCTCGGAGCGTAGTAAATCCGTCGGAGAATTATTAACAATCTTGCTCTCCAGGGTGTTACTGATTACGAGGTTGAATGCCGTGATAATCTCCCTACAATCGCACTTTTCGCAGGCCGGAACTGCGATTCTGCAAGTTCCACAGGTGTTGATCCTGTGCAAAATGATCATTCGAATACATTGCGATAACAGTGGCGCACATGCTTATTCGGAAGAAGGAATTAGTACCCTATATGCACTTGAAAGAGAAGGATAACTCGTCAACCGACGCGGAAGGTCTGAACCAACAGCAGTGAGACAGAAATATCAAGATTGTAGCAAGAACAGATATTTACATTATTGTAGAGGTAGAAGTTATTGCCAAGAGACCGATGATAGTGGCCCCGTTAATGAAATTGACAATAGCTTAGTTCATGCAGTAGCAAGTTGAAGGAAATTCGCCTTCCGCAATTTTGCCAAGTACACACCATGAGTTGGGGATGCACTGCCATGCAGGTATCCTACTAGAACCCAGAAAAAATCGTGGGTTCATCGATGTGACTTGCACCGTCCTGCCGATCTCTGGAGGCTACTGAGCCTGGAGGGAGTCGCTGATGCCGCCCGACTTCGTGGCCAAGTAATTTAGGTTCGAGCCGATGGAGTGGCCTCGGGAAATGCCAGTGTTGCGGTGGAACCGGCACCGGAACGAGCCAGCGTGGGTCGTGGGGGAGCAGAGGCAGTTCATCCGACCGCTCAATGGCTTGCCCGAGCCGTCCCCTTGTCCCCGCGGTGACAACATCAGCGGCGAATGCTTCCGCATCTCCTCTATCGTGATCCTCGGCACCGAGATCTTGCGCTCTGGATGCTTTTCCTCAATCTTGGGTGGTTTGAGGACCTCTCCCCCAGCCATAGGTTTTGCTCTCTGTAAATCAAGTACATAGTCTAACTACCGTTTCATTTCCTAATTCATGGAAACCAACATCGTGAATAATTTCATTACTCACTCAAATCCTAGAAAAGATGGCTTTTACAGGACCTGATCCGATCTAACAGAAACATTTGGATCCTTTAATGGCTTAACAAATTGCGAATTCTTGTAGAATAAGAGAGCAACAGCGACCATATCCCAATTTTCTTCCCCATAATTTAAACCAGCTTACCTTAAAATCTGATCTCAGATCAGCAGAAATGTTTATTGGAGCTGCCAATTGAAGGTACCCTCCTCTGGTGCTGCAGCAGCAAAAATGCAAGGATTGGAGAGAGTGAGAAAATGTGGACAAAACTGATGAACAATGCAATTCTCTCTCTCAAGGATCTTCTAACTACCTCGATTGTGTTTTTCGCCCTTCTGCCGTTGCGCATTTGTGGCACCAAAATAATCGGCAGATGCAACTAAAACCAGAATTTTACTGCATAATTCACGTTCCCTCTTTTGGGGGATCCAACAGGAATAGCAAAGAAGGCCCGGTTTTTCGATACTAAACCTGTCCATAGGCTGAGAGGCCCAATCAAAGACCGCCATCCTCCAGCGGTGCCCGGCCATTGTACCTTAAAGAGAGTTTGCGAAACGCGCATGCCACACGGTATTTCACTCTCGTAAAGAATGGCCAGCTAGGTTCATCCTCAAAAGTCTCTATATTACTTCAAACCACCAACAGAAACAGGAGGAGTGACATGTAGGATTCAATTTATAGTTTCTTGGGTTTGACCCTTTAAAGGGCCACTAAAAAACAGGAGCCTGGTCTTTCAAGGAAAGATGATGCTGAAATAGGACTCTTTAAAAAGGAGGAAGAAGATCCTGTGCTAGAGATTTTGACGCAAGTATATCAGCATAGTTTCATTATTTTTTTTTTCCAGTAACTTGTTTATTGCTGTACCAAAAACATGTACATGTTAATATGAGTTGCAGGCGTCTAATAGGACTTGCCAAGTCCTAACCCCTTTGTAGGCAAAGACCCCAAAGCTTCACCCTCTACTATTTTAAGTAAAACGGAGAAAAGAATGCAAATTTGAGTATGCTTGTGGTCACTGGTGAGCTTGAATATACAAGCAAAGTAGCTCACTCAATATGCCACCTCCTCGATAATTACAAATCACGCCAAACCGAAGAAATGGAAACCCAGCATATTGGAGAAGGAATTCCAGCTCTCGCAGATCGCATTCCTATCTCTCGAGTTCTTTCTTACATAGAGGACAGCAAGATGTGATCCTCAGCCATTGATCGACGCACTTCTGGTGGAACATATGCGAACACGGCAGCTGCCGAACTTCTTCTCTCTCCTTGTACTTGGACAGACATATACAGCATTCCTGCAGCGAGAGAAAGAAATTGCAGACTTGCATAAGTCGATATTTTGAAGGACTGTCTGACATCTAACTTCATGCTTCAAATTTTAAAACGACCCCTGTGGTTGAGTTGAATTATACGCAAAACATACTCCTTTTGGAACACCTACACTTTTCCAATTGTCAAATGTACTTATCGCTTCATTCTTTTCACTCTCTTTGAATTAAAGATTTCTTCAGGTAATGAAGCAGTGAGTTACAACATTCATGGGTGAAAGAGTGGACTTGATCTGCATCCGGTGAAATATACAGACAGATACGATACATTAAGGGGCCAAACAGTGTCTTACGAAGAAATAGCACATCCATGTAATTTAACCAAGAATCGAAAGGATATGCAAAGTATAGAAGCAGTAATTTTGTACACCATCTATAGTTAGCCTACTTACTTTGTCTTCATTTGCCAGGACCAAATTGTGGTTTGAGTCATCGCCGAGCCCTAAATTGTTGTCCACTTGCTTATATTTCCAGCTAGGTAGCCTAGAAATCTGATCATCAGATGCTCCTCTCTCGACCGAAGCCACATTCATGTTGTATCCGAGGAAGGTGCTCATGAGTGGCACAAAGCAGCATAGCAGGAGAAATAGCAGGAATGGGAAAGAGTAGCTGATAGCGTTCCAAGCAAGCAGAGAGATACAAAGCATGTGAAGCTTTGGTGCGCGTTGGAACGATCCGAACCGAGAATCGAACACCCAAACATTACCCATCACAAACCATATCGCAAAGAACAGCTCTAACGAAGTCCGACATTTGTTCATCAGATGCACACTCCTGCACCAACAAAATCGACATTTACACAATGAGAATTTGTATAAAAAACCACAAACTAACTTTGTAAGATATATCTAACCCACTTCACCATCTATGGCACAGTCTAATATATCAGAAGAATGCATCTTCCTACAAGTCAGATCTATCTGGACCAAACAAAATCTCAAACTTAATTGGATGGACACCTAGAAATAAACTTGAACTATAGCAGTCCAAGATTAAACCGGTGTGTTGAATTGGATAAGTCGATGAAGAATCCATTGCCCCAGCTAGAGATTATTTCACCTTTGTTTACTTTTTGATGCCTGATCCAAATTCCGGGGTAAGATTAAACGAAGACCATTTGTGCACCCTAGGAGTCTCAGAATCAAAATGATTCATCAATCCTCCACTCTAAGCAACATCAGGTTATGACAGTCTATAGCATCTAATCTATACCAAAAGGACGAAAAAGAAAAGTCAAAGAAGTGAGAAAAAGGTACCTGGAGTCTTCACCGCCTCTTTGCTGCTCCAAATCCGAGATGCCAAAGCCATCTCCCTGAGCCAAAAAAAGATACCTGTAGCGACCATAGAGCAGCAGCACGCTGAGCATGCACCCTATGTCGTAACCCATGATCCATATCCTCATAGGCCAGACCGGCTTCTCGCTCTTTGAGATGGCCAGGGTGAAAGAAGTTATGCTTATCTGAACCATCAAGGCCGTGAGCTCGAGCACCATCCAGGTGCTCGAATTGAACGGATTCGACCCGAGATCCGACCTCGACCCGTTCTGGTAGTGGAAAACTCTCCTTAAGAAAGTGAACCATCTCGCTCGAGATATTCTCATAGCCATCCTCATCAAAAAAGAAGGCGGAACGCGGGGAGCCCGGTTCCGGGACCCTATCACCGCCCGATCATTTGTGGCTGATGAACTCGAAGAGAACGTGGCGCCAACGCTGGAACTGCATAACGACTCCGGAGGGAAAAAATATCGAGTATTCATCGGGCGCGAATCGAGTGAATTTAGGAAACAAACAAGCTTCAGAAAACCAAGAATAGGCCAACACTCCTCTGCTCTCACAGACAACTAAAGGATCGCTTTTTCTTTTTCCATAAACAGAATTACTTACGACTACAGACTACAAGGAGAACAGGCCAATCTCCACCACGTTTATAGGACTGCAATCATGAACGTTGCTCCCTGAGCACTAGCAGACAAAAAATTCCCGTTTCTTCCAATTCGAATTCAGGGGCGTTACATAAACTTCCAAGAAAACATTCAGTACCTAAAAACGTGAATACCATGAAATTCAAGCAGCTGCGAGCTTCCCGTCCGCCATAATTCAACTGAGAACGCCGAAAACTATCCCTTCAGAGCACAACCCTTCAATGACAGAGCATATCTTTTATGTGGGTGTGTGGCAAATATGAACATGAACCGTGTGAGATGACAAGAGTATATAGACAGCAACTGCAACAGAATACAGGAGCAGGAGAGGGGGCGATGTTGTCGGGTGAGGAGAAGATGACAGGAAGGTGAAGTTGGGTGAGTCTCAGATGGTGACCAAGAATCAAACCGTAGAATACCCAAAGCAGAGAAAAAAGAAGAAGAAAAGAAACCTTTCTTTGATTCAAAGCGAATCAGAGAAAGCTAACCGTTGGCCTAACTTCCCTCTCTGGTTTTTGGCCTCCCCCCTCTCTCTTTGTTTATCAAGCAAGCAAGGGAGAGCTTAGAAGAACCTTAAGCTCAACCGGGTCTACCTCTCTTCTTCAACTGCAAAACTGTCCATTAAAATAAATAGCAAAGCTGGTTGAACAGTGCAACTCATGCCATTCCTTTCAACGCTATTTAAGAAAAACATACATGCTCTCATGATCTCATCCACCTATTCCATTAAAATATTTAAATAATAAATCGCATATTCATTTAATGGTTTAAATTTTTAATATAATTCGTTATTGTCTCATAAAATTCTTATATAATATCCGGAAGTCCTGAATTCGAATCTTCTCATATATAAAATTTTACATAATCGTTTGCTAATTTCTGGGAGTTTATGGTTAAAGGGACATTCGTAATGTGGGCGGCACCGTGACGGTTTCAGGTTGTGCGTGTGTAAATGGTTAGAGGTTTGGCCACCTAATCCAAGCTCTCCATTCTTTTCCAGTTGAAATAAGAGGCAGGAGGGGGGTCCCTCTGCTTCGTATTATATGCGTGAATGTGTTGCTTTGCATGAAGGCCATAACGCTATCACACCATCATTGCTGCCGCGGAGGGTACGTTGGCCCTTGTCAATGAGAGGTGGCTTGTCTCACTTCGGAGAACCGTAACCAAAGCACAAAAAGGAAAACTTTTTTTGAGGATATTATCTTTTTATTTTACGTCGCTTTCTGACGGCAAATTAGGAGTGATCCGTTGCTGAATGGCTAGTGCCGATATTGTCCGCTTCTGAAATGGGCCAGGTGTGTGCTTCAATCAGAGATTTTTTTTTTTTTTTGATAATCGAAGATCCGTCTGAGCCCCTTACAGGGTCACAAGGCCCTAGTAATACCTCGATGGCATATTTGAACTAACGTCAGTACCTCAGGAGAGACTAGCATAAGATCCCACCACCATGGCCCCCACTTACAACGCTAGCATCGCAGAATTTCGAACTCTCAATCTCGACGATGAAAGAGAGACTCTCAATCAATGCTGTTGCCTACTGATGAATTCAAGATCTTGCTCTCCGCAGATACGGACTTTGCGATTATGGCGTGAGGCTCAACCACGGAGGGTTAGAAAGTCGTGAATTTTGCGTCTCATGAAGTGGAATTAAAATTTATTGGCAGCAATGCCAGCGTTAAGTCTCGGAAACTTCCCAAATCACATGCATGTGCAAGTTCGAAACGGATACGGATAGAAGTTTTGACACGCTTTTCTTATGATCCACCCACGAAAACACATGAAGATGGTAATTTTCGTGGGGAATTAATTTCATTAGTTTTCTTGTGATTACGTTGCATCCTTATCAGGGAAACAAGACGTGATCCTAATTTCTATCCACTCACGGTAGTGAAGAAAGCGATCGATTATCTCGAGCGTACTCAAAGGAAAACATGATATTTCTTAGGTTTTGTTTGTTTGGCAAAAAAATATTTTCTTAAAAATGATTACTTAAATAATAAATTTATAAAAAATGTTTTCATTATCAACAACTATTATAGTTTAACATTTTCGTGAATGATGAAAATATTTATTATTCATTTATTTTTATAAATGACTTGAGCCATTATTTTTAGAAAAAAATTATTTTCTAAACCATTCGTTTTTAAGTAAAATAAACATGGCCTTAATAATAATATAAAGTTAAATATGGTTCTGAAGAATAATAATAGTAACACAAAAAGTTAAATACGGTTCTGAAGAAAAGATTTTTACAGAGGTTCGAATCTAGTTAAGAATCCACACACTTAACTGAATAATCAAATACACCGGCCAAGAAACCTTGATAACTGAGGTGCATGAGGAAATTTCTAATTTCAAATCGATCCAGTCAACATTCAAACAAATTGTGTTTTTATACTTTTGAAACTTCCATTATGAATACTAGAATAATAAGATAAATCGATGCGAGAACTCAAGTCATTTACGACAAATCACCATATTTTCGACAGGTGCCGGGTCAATCCACATCAACCTTTATAACGTGTTTCGACACCGCCCGGGAAGCAGCAAAGGAAGATTGGAGAAAAAGAGAGGGGACCCCAAAAATTGGCCCGTTTATCCAAATCAATGCCAACACAACATCTTAACAACTTAATCAAAGATTGATGGGTGACACATATAAAAATTATCAATACATTAAAATTTGCAAATAATTTTTTTTGTGAAAAATCAGACGACATGATTGGCGACTGTTGATATGAAATTAAAGAATTTGTCATGTTTCAAAAATGTGTATGAGTTTTTTGGATACAAATTCGCTTCTGCTTATGTAATTTTGGTTAATTGGTATGAATCTCTGCTAATAACCTAAAGATCAAAATGGTGTGTGTTCATTAGAAATTAATGGTGGGGGGGGGGGGGGGGGAGCTTACAATAAGAATCAGTTCTAGTTAAATATTCAGTTTTAACAATGCTCCGTTTATTTTATTAAAAAATGAATGATTTGGAAAAAATAATAATCATTTTAAATAATTAGTCAATTAAAAATGTTTTCATCACCGAAATAATTTATATATAAATATTTTTTACAATCAATGAATATATCGTTATTTATTCATTTTCCGTAAATGATACAAATTCTTATATCTAGAAAATCATATTTTAAATCATTCAACAAACGTACTTCAAGCACGAGCCGACATGACTCAAAAGAGCTTTCACTTTGACAAGTACCCGCAAAAAAAGAAAGGAAAGAGATATTGTGATGAAAATGAAAAGAGAAATAAAAATTCTTGGTTTCTTATTTGACCAAACTTCGACCTCCTCCCGGCATGACTAGGTGCAACGTGTGCAGAATCTGAGGGAGATTTTTTCTCTCTCTATTGTATTTTATCTTTTTTGGGGTGGTACATCTCTTTCTTTTCATTTTCCTAATTCATAAAATGTCAATATCATTAGGCTTCAAAAATGGCGATGTGGCATCGGGGGCTTTAACTTCTTTCCCGCACCCTTTGGTTTCACTCAAGAATCCCAGAAGCCCGCCAGCCGGATCGTGAAGTTTCAACCCCATCTTTTGCATCGCTTGCCGACGTTGGCGTGCCCACCGCACGTCATTCATGGCCGGCCCCTTTCGCCAAATCGATGTATTCAGCCGCCCTCTTATCCTCTTATTCAGCAAAGATTTCTTCTCCTACACAAAAGAGGAAAAAAAAGATGGAAATGAGCCCTTTAGCTGTCGTGTCTTGCGGCGATGTCTAATCATCGATTTTTCGAAAAGCATCCGAACGGCGAAAAGGTGAGGCATCGGTCTGGACGATCGACGGGTTTGAGCCTTCCTCGATCTCAAATCATGTGTTAGGATTCGGGGTTACCTATTGGAATCGATGCCGCCTTTGCGTTACCTCAGTGGATTGATGGCTTTTCGAGGAATGATGAAGGAGCGTAGCATTTGTATACAAGTTTATAAGTGTAAGGAAGTGTACTTGATTGTCGAGAAAGCCCTTCACATCTTTATAGTGTTAAATTTGGGAATATTTGGGCATTTCTCACTATTCGACTCATGACAAAGGACATACCTCTTCTGTCGAAACTACAAGTTACATACCTCACTTCAATAAAACTGTCTACCTATTTAAAACTTTGGCCTTTTAGACTACATTTGATAATCATTCCGTTCTCATAAACAATTTTAGCTTAGAAATAAATCTTTTTATTTTGTTCTTTGGACAAGTTTCTAAACATTTGAAGGCGTTTGGTAAATGCGTTTAGTATGATTCTCAATTTTTTATGACTCAGAATTCCTTTTAATTTTTTAAATAATTTTTTTTTTTTTTCCTCCTCTTTTTTTCCTCTAACTAGCAAGGTTGCCAGCCTCGAGGAAGCCTCACCAACCCTCAGTGAGGTTGAGCCTCGCCCGGCCACTAGCGATGATCAACCTAGCCCAGCTGCCGCAAGGTTAGCCTCGTCAGGCCAAGGTGAGGCTAAACTCATTAGCCCCCAGTGAGATTGACCCTCACCAGATCTCGTCTAGGCTATCACCGTGGCTAGTGACTGACTAGGGGAAGAAGAAGAGGAAGAGAAAAAGATAAATAAAAGATAAATAAAATAAAATAAAGAAAGAAAATGGTTTGCGCTTGATTTTAGAGTTATTCCCAAAAATAAAGAAGTAAAAATTTTTTTTTTTTTTGATTTTATTCCAAATCTATTATCGAAAACAAAAACGTTATCAAATGGATTTCAATTCTTTTTTAGTCTGAAAAACAAAAGAATAAAATTGAGCATTGTTTGGCACGTTATCAAATAAGCCATTACTTTCTAAAGAACAACCTTCCCTTTCCCTGTACCAAACCCACACCTTGCCAAAACACCATGGCCTAAAACCCTAACCACCTAAGCCTAAGTTCGACCGCCGCTACCAATGCCCTTTGTCACCGATGCCGAAGCCTACTAGCTCGTTGTCATCCACTGGAGACCTCGGTGTTGTTGCCTTCGGTCGTGTGCGATTGTTGGGAGCCCTCTCTCTCTCTCTCTCTCTCTCTCTCTCTCTCTCTCTCTCTCTCTCTCTTTAATTAGCCTCAGTCGGGATTGTGCCATGGTTGTGGTAGCCTAGAATTGAGGTTGGTGCTCTCAAGCCATGGCCGACCTATGATTAAGGTCGTAAGCCCCATCATGGCCATGGACGACCTCGACGAGGTCATCAGCTGTTGGTGGCCATGGATAGACCTCGCCCATGTTCGCAGCCATGGACAGGCCTCATCCATGGAGATTTGAGTTGCATAGTGAAAATAGAATGAGACAAGGGAGATTGCTGTAGAGCAAAGAGAGGAAAAGATGGGGGGACATGCACAGTGATTAGAGAGGGAAGGGCGTGGACGAAACCAATCGATGGCAAGGTGATTGGTGTTGGATAGCAGTGGGTGTGGTCGAGGGTAGATAGGGTTTACGAGGTGATGGAGGCTAGTGTTTGCGGTGCGACATATTTAAATTAACTCATTTGAAATATTTTTTGCTTTAACCATTCTATATTGAGCCTCAATTTTGTTTATTGCCAAACAAGTAAGAACTTTCCTAGGAAGTTGCCCATCCTAATAGAACTCTCACTTGAGCACACTAATATTGGAAATGTCAAAAGGCGCCTATTATGGGTCAAATCCAGTTTCACATTAATAATTTAAGGACATTTTTTTTCAGGTTTGGTGTATAATTTGATTTATTTCTACCATCTCCGTCATTCTAAAAGTTTAACGCGAGCTACTCCTTGTTTATGCTTCTTGTCTCGGAGATCACTTCTCGCTCTCACTAGACCACGGAGATCACTTCTCGCTCTCACTAGACCAAGGCATTACGAAGAGGAAAGTTTGCTCGTTTGCAAAGGGATAACTTGGGTCTTTTCAAAGTAAGGATTTTGTGGCATTCCAACAAGCACAAGTTGGAAGTGGCCATTGGTTGAAAAGTTAAGCATGTTATTGTTTTTGCTTTAAACTTTTGATTTACTCTAACAATTTTCAAAGATAGAAACTATCTACGTAAAGTAACATGAACTGATTCTCTTAATCATTCGCACTCGTCAATCATTCGGTGCATCAAAAAATGCAATCTTAGTTTTACCATAATAAAGGTAATTTTCCCAAAGGCTATCCTAAAGTTGGGGGGCCTCATGTCCCTGGTAATTATTCTGTCATGAATAGGGGAAGATCATGGACCGATGAGATTAGTTGAGCAATCTAGGAGGTGCACATCTCCACAACCATGAAATAAGATGGTCCAACTATAAAAGCCACGACAAGGCCATGCTAACTCGAAACGTACTAATAATTTAGCCCTAATAAATTAGTTGAGTTAGTTTAAAACTTGGTTTAGATGTGGTAGAACCATATTCAAGTAAAAGGAACACAGAGGCCACACCCACTAAGGGTGAGTAGCTGGACTAATTCATATGGGAATCGATTCAGTTCTCTGGTAGAAAAAATGGGAACAAAACTATACCTTAAACTAATCGGTTCTACCTGAGAAAATTGTCCAAAAACGTTCTTAGTCTATTGTACTTTTACCAATTTCAGTCTTAAACATTTTAATGTTATCGATAAAATCATAAATCTTTTTACATTTTGTCAATTATCTCAATCCGATAAATTTTGGATGATCACTGATGTGAATGCCAATCATTCTACATGGTATAGCCAGCGTTGTCGTAGACAAATTTAACAATATAATTTATTTTTATTTTTTTCCTCCCTTCTTCCTCCTCTAGCCAATCGCTTGGGTTGGGCAACGGCCAATGGCTGTCCAAAAGAAACAACCAGCAAGGGTCGCCCTTGCCGGGATCTAGCGAGGGGCGACCTCGTCAACCTTGGGCAAAGGTCGCACTCATCAAAGGCTAGCAAGGGCCACCTTGCCAACTTTGGGGGAGGCAGACCCTCGCTGGGGGTTGCCTTTGGCCAATCATCGACTATCGCCTAGGACCAGTGATCGATTGGAGGAAGAAGAAAGGGGGAAAAAGAGAAGAAAATGAAAAAAAGAAAAAAAATAAAATAAAAATTTATCAACACCAACCGTGTCACATAGGATGGTTAGCATCCATATTAGTGATTTCCTATCAAAATTTTCTGAATAAACTCAATTAGCAAAACGTGAAAAGATGTAGGATTTTTTGGACAATTTTCCCTTCTTGCTCCGATGCATCTCTCATCTTGAACAACATGCATATCAAGTTCAAATCTCTGTGATAGAATAAATGGGGGAGAACTAGAAAATTTAACGATGAGGATAATGAATTCACAACAAATTGTCTACATTTCAATTTGTTGAAATATTTCCAGTATCGCTTGACAATGGGTACTATATATTTTCCATATTCATATGGTCTTTCATCTCTAAACTTAAACTTTTCAGTTGGACATCCTAATATGGTATCAGAGGGTCAATCCTATTCCTTTCACATATTTGCATCCACCCCATTAATCAAATTCCTCGCCCCCCTTATAGTTTGGCTTGCACATGAGAGGGGTTTGCCTTATTATTGTTCCACACCACTTGACAATATATCCTATATATGCTCCTTCTATGGTCTCCCTCCATCTAATAGTTGAAGTGCTGGGATTTGAACCCTGGATTTGGCGTCCCCACATCACCCTCCCAGCCACCGGACTGGATGCCTCATTGTCACTTTCTAACACAGTTGATGAACATTACGGATAACCACCACGAAATTATGCATGGTCCTCCTTTAATTGGCGAATGCTTCGTCATTATGCTTGACGACATTGGGAACTGTTGTTGCCCGATCCATGTCTTTGAGAATGTCGGCATAGGTTGATGAATAATTCTTGCTTGACGCCGAGATAATCCAACAAGGGAACACCAGGTATGCAGGAAAGGCGGCGAATGCAGCTGCTCCAGGGAAATATTTGATTGTGCTGATTTCAATGTCCACTTGTCGCGGTGAACCGGTTTGGATTTACTATGTCTAGGGGATAAATGGTCAAGAAAGCGTCTTTCTTTTGTAGCGTAGAGTTTGGCTATCCCTTTTATTGGGGCTTTAATACCTCCCTGTTTAAATAGCAAGTCCGAGCAAATTCAGCGGAACAGAGCCTATGTATTATAAATCGCCAGTGTGATGCACTAGTTGGATATGTCATCATGAAAAGAAAAAATGGGCCCGGATCTAGGGTCAATAGGTTCGATTTCCAATTTCAATATTCGGGAATTTGACCCAGACAAAATTGGAGTTGGGTTTTTTGTTCGGAATGTACCCACCCTTAAACTGATCATCTTTGATACCCATCACCTTATGAGTAAAACTTGATCCGGACCATATGCATGAAGTAGTTTGCATGCATTTAGGAGGAATATTCGAGTCGAAAGATGTTTCAGGCTCCTTTGGTATTGTCAACCTCAAACCCCATGGCATCTTCACAAAGTGCCCAGCGGGTCAAAAGGCACACCATGGTCAATAGGCCGATGACTCCAAGAGCTCTCTCATTTGACGCAATTGTTTGTTACCTCGACGCCAACTCATCGCTCTTAAATGTTTAGCTTGTTCACATATCAAAGGAGTACCTAAGTTGGGTTTAGAACGTCGTAAGACGAATACCACTATGTCGATGTGAGAGAGAGAGAGAGAACAATCTAATAATAAGATGAATCCAGTTAGAGCATGTAAAAATGGTTTTTGTTAATAAAAAGTCCTTCACAAGATTCCCTTTTTCTTGTTCCATACATCATGCAGCTCCCTCATCTGGTGGCCCAGCTAATCAGATTCTTGTCCCGATTCCAGCCCATGTTTTAGTTATAAGGCCAGCGGTCTGGGCCCATCTCTGAGCCCGTGGACTAGCAGTGCCGGGCCCAACCCGGAGCCCATCGCTTTCCGCGTTTCCACCCATCCGCGTCGGCTGGATACGCAGTGCAAGGGCAACCCCGGCCGAGCTAACCGACACAGCTAACCTCGTATCCAAACGCCCTCTCCCCTTTCTCGCATTTTATTTTCCAAACGCCCCAGCCCGAGGCTCCCTGTTGCGAAGTCAAGGGCGATTTCCGATTCGAGGAATTTCTGCGAAGGTAAAGAAAAACCCTAATTCCGCTCCTCTCGTTCCTGCGATACAGATTGATCGAGTGCGTTCTGGCGGTGGATATACCGTGTTTTCCTTTCTAGGGCTTTCGTTTTCTGGTTTCGTGCGAAGTTTTTTGAGTGGGTATCGTCTTGTCGGCGGCGCTTTCGGTTTGGAATGCGACGTGAATCGGTGCGCGTCGTTCGGTAGAAGATTCTTGATCCTTTTGTTCGTGCCCGATCGATTGGATTCCGAGGCAATTCGAATGAATACGTCGTTTTTCTGGAAGTGGGGTTTGTGTGATTTGCGCGGTTTGAGCTTGTGAATTGTAGCTTCTTGTCAACTTGCCCGTGTTTTTTGAATGTTTTGCTGAGATCTTTTTGGCCTTTTTTGTTTTGTTTTGTTTTTTTTTTTTGGTGTGTACTATTTTGTTCGAGATAGTATTATGTGGTTCTCAAGTATTTCCAATTGTCTTCAGAGAAATTCAGATTTAGCTAGGAATCATGACGACTGCTGCTAGACCGACCTGGGCACCTGCGAAAGGTGGAAATGAGCAGGGTGGTACTCGGATATTCGGTCCTTCGCAGAAATACTCATCCAGAGACCTTGCCGCTCACACAAATCTAAAACCCAGGTATGCGTCATTCGCCACTCCTGTCTTTACGGATGAAATGATCATTTCTTGGTCTTCGGAAACAGCCACCTTTGACAGTTTCTGCTTGTGTATTTCATGAAAAGAAATCCGTTAGCTTTCTGATTTCATGTGAAATCTAATTGTGAAAACTTGGATTGATGCGGTTCCCTGGAATTTTATGTTTGTTAGAAAGGTGTGGCAGATAGGATAGAATTACATTTTCAGATCTATCTTTTGCTTGAAAAGAAGGGGGGGTTATGTAAAAAATTTTATTTCTTTTGGTCCTTTCCTTGCTTTATGTTCTCTTTCTAAGCGTCATATAAGAGTTGCGCTGGAGTTGACAATCATCGAAATTTGCTTTTCAATGGGAGGCATCCTTATGTAAAGAGACTGAGAGAAGAGCAGAGGAGGGTGCTTAGATATCTGATCCTGTGAACCTACTGTAGATTATGAGGAACTGGATAGAATACATATAGAATACATGTGTCCTATGGAGAGGTTTAGGACCTTATGAGGAGTATATTTTTGGTGGCAAGAGCCATATGCTTAGCCTGATTGAGCTGAATAATTGGTTGAGTGTGCATTTGTGAAGGCTTTTAGGCCCCCTCTCCCACTTCTCCTACAAAAGGGTGTATTTGGCAGTATAAGAGATGTACTTAGCACTGCTCATGGCCTTGGTAGCCTTCCTATGTGTTAAAATTAGGGGCTTGAGCGATCTTTTTTGCGTCAATGGTTTTGATGCGAATTGCGGTATCTCTTAGCTCGTGTAAGTGACACTTCTGGCCTTGCTAAAGAGAAAATACATCGACATGGAGACTTGAGTGATATTGAATGCGTTACAAGTTTTCATGAGTTTAGAGGTAGTAGAGGTTTGTGTGTTTTCAGATGACACTGGAACGAGTTCATGCCTAGTTAAGGTTATCTTACCCATGCAGTTTTGTTCGATATGCATTCATGTGGTTTTTTTGGATTTAGATTTGAATTGAATGATTCCTTATGTTCAATTTTGATGGTTCCTTTCAACTTATCGGCATCTCTATTAAACAGGAGGGATGGACAAGACACCCACGAAGAGGTTCAGAAGAGGAACCTAAGAGAGGAACTTGAAGAACGTGAACGCAGGCACTTCTCGTCAAAGGACAAGTCCTACATCGGTATCTATTTGTTAAACTTGTTTTCATGCATGTATTTTGTTGGACGTTGCATTTCTTTCCGCTTTTCACTACCATATATTGAGATAATTTGATTTCTTCTCAATTTGTTATGGTAGATGATAGAGATCGCCGGAAAGGAGGGCAGCTTCTCTTGGAAGGTTAGTAGTTGCTTCCCTATTTTCATGATATAATGTTGTGCTTTATATGATATTCACTTGTGATTGTGATCAATAGGATCAAAGAGGGAAGTGGAAGATCGCATTGTTCCCCGCACAGTGGATGCAGACGATTCTGATGTGGATGTCAAAAGTGATGATGAAAGGTGGCTGCTATTTTGAGTAACTTTTTGTCTGCACATCATCATTTATGGCCTTCTTGGGTCCTTTCAATCATTTTTAGTTGATTACACATGGTAATTGAAGCAGAAAACTGGCATGATTAGATTATTGTTAGAACACTAATTCTCTAGTACTTGTGGAACTTCGTGTGAAAGGAATGCTGTGTAGTTGTTTCTGGCATGAAAATTGCCTGTTTGTTCACTGTCTATTAGATCTCACGTCTACTTTGAGAATTGCCATCTTGTTTTGTTTTGAAATGGACTGCCTACTTTACTTTTTACTAAGGAACATTTGTTGTTTTCAGCAGCGATGACGACGACGACGATGACGATGACGAGGATGACACTGAAGCTCTTTTGGCTGAGCTTGAACAAATAAAGAAAGAAAGAGCAGAGGAGAAGCTTCGGAAGGTTAGTTTGCATCTTTAGATTCCACCTTCTGCCTGCTCCCACAACTTTATCTCTGTTGGCTAGATTTTTTTTCTGCTTTTACGCGTATATCCCAGATCTTTTCGCCTCATAATTTACAAGAACTCCAGTGCGGGCTATGCACGCATGTTTACTGGCACTTACAAAATTTTATTGGGGACTTGTAATTCATGAAAAACTTAAAACAATGAAGAAAAGAGTGCACGAAACATGTGGAAGTTAAGAATTCAGTGGAGATCAGTGGAGTTTAGATAACTTAAGCAAAAACCAAGATGGTCAATAATTTCGTGAGAGGTCACTCAAATCTCTCATTTTATGGGTAGTATAGATAACTATTAGCTGCCTGTGCCTCTTGTCACTGTCTGTAATACCAACCAATGTTACCTTACACTCTTTCAGGAAAGACAGCAGAAGGAAGAAGAACTTAAAGTCAAGGAAGCAGAGCTTCTTCGTGGAAATCCTTTGCTAAATAATCCTACTTCTTTCAATGTGAAAAGGAGGTGTGTGACCTTAACTTTTTGTTCATTTTTATTCCAAAAAGAAAGTTGAAACTCATTTGAATTGTTGATAGTCAAGCAGCAAAGGATTGATTAATATACATGTGATATGTAATCTATGACTTTCAGTGATGTGTCTCTTATTGTTGTTCTTCCCCCTTGATTGTTTCAGGTGGGACGATGATGTCGTCTTCAAGAATCAGGCCCGTGGTGAAATGAAGGCTCCTAAGCGCTTCATCAATGACACCATCAGAAATGACTTCCACCGTAAATTCTTGCAGAGATACATGAAGTAGTTCTTTAAAGCTAGACAGCTTCCAGCCAAGGAATGTACCTTATGTGAGAAGTGAGAACTTGCAAATACTTTGTATTTGGATTATCTTGTGCAAGCTTATCTGAAGTCCAATTCCCAGACATGAATTTTCCTTTCCACCGTAATTCTCAATCATGGAATGTGTTATTCTTAGTAAATGCGTTATAGCTTCAAAAGCAAGCTGCGAAATTCATTCTTTTGTTGCATGAGCGGGAACTGCCTATGAAGAAGACCAATTTGAGACCATCAAGATGAAACCTTTGTTCCACAGGTATTGATAAAATTTCGCGGGAATTGCATTTTTGCGAATTTTATGTCACGGTGCAGCTACAATCTAGTATGGCTACAAAAAGAATACCCAAAAGATCTGATCTCGTACAGCTCGACGCGTACTGAAATCACGTCCGGATGTGCTACTCGTGGCTTCTTATTGTGAATGTGTTACTCAGGACGAAAGATGGGGGTGGAGGTCGCCGTTTGAAGGCTTAAAATTGAGCCTTACAGCTTTTGAAAAGCAGTTTAGCTTTTGAGTCGTTCTGCAATCACTGGATCTATGAAGTCCTCTTGTTGGTTTTTCGTCGCTTCTTCAGTTACCATCGTGGCTGCTAGGCAAGTAGAGTTGCAAGTCAAAATGGCACTAAGCTTTAAGAAGACGTCGAAGGATACATTAAACCGTCATTAAGTTCATCACGGACTCAAAAGTGGTGTCAATAGTTTGCTGCTGTCACATGAAAGTTGACCTCCCATCGGGTATATGCTCAACTTGGTGAAGTTGGTCATCAGATACTGAGCTCCTTGAGTTCTATCTGTGGAGTCACTCTTTACAGGTTGAAGAGCGGGGTTTCTTCATTCAGGCTCTTTTCTCCCTCCTTTCCTTTTGGCATTTTGATTCAAAATTGAGATTTTTATGGACTTTGATGTGCTTGATTTCAGTGAGCTTAACCTACAGCCATCAATTTCATTACTTGAAGAAAAACCATTCCGCAATATCCATTTTGTTAATCAACTTCGCCTGAGGAAGCCGATACTTTGAAACTCAATTGGCAACAATTACTTGGCAGGCAGGCCATTCAAGGATAGTCATAAATTAGAAAATTTTAATACTCCAACATGAGGGGAATGAATAGGTTACCAAGAAGAATGATAAAACCACAGAAAACTACATTTAATCCAATTTCCAATATAAGCACCGTGATCTCTTGATAATGGACACAGAGTAATGTACAATCACGTTACAAGTTACAAGAAGATATGAACAAAAAATTATTACAGGAACCATCTAAAAGAAGAAAAACAAGCTTCACCTTGAGACGGATCACCCATTAACTACAACTCACAAACAAATGACAATAAATGAACCATACCGACGGAATTGACTTTTAGATGCAGTATATCCTTTCCTATTAGCTCAATCTCGACAAAGAGGCTCCCCACGCGACTGCAAACAAAAATTCAAGCAACGCAGAGAGTTGGATCGGGTTTTCTAGTCATGCTTTGCCTTTGGTTCGTCTAGAACAAATTCGGCGTACAAATTCTTTAGAGCAATCACGACGGTGGTTATGAGAGGACCCATGATAGCACCCTGTAAAAGTGAGGATTCAACAACATTAGTGACAGATAGAATCTATTTTCTGAAGAGAAAAATAATTTCACGGCATGCCCCTTCATTTGAGCGTTAACAACAAACTGATGAGGCTATGGTGGGTAAGGCATCACCTCACGGCCATGCAGAAAGAGCACGGCCATGCAGAAAGAGTTGCTAACTTAGCATTTCTATGGACAGAATTTTTTTCTTGCAGTATTTAGTGCTCTTAAACAATGGAGGAAGCCATGCCAATAAGGAAATAGCAGATCTTGAAGTATATAAGCAACTCAGGTGAAAGAAAAATTATCTCACGAGAGTTTTAGCAGACATGAACGCTTAAAATACCCAACTATGGTCTGACTAAATGATGCGTCCTTAAAGGATGACTAGTAAAGACAGCTTCACTAGATTATAACAGGACTCTGAAGCGAACCAAGCATGCCAATAGAGATGCTGGTACATTCCCATATAGTGAAAGAGGAGGAAAAGGAAGATGAGTAATGATTTCACAACTACCTCAAATGCAGAAGGGAACAATGTCATTCCACCGATAATGCTAAGCCCAGTGAGATATGGACTATGACCAGGTATGTCCTCCTGAATCTCAGATGCACCATAATCCATGAGCACAAGATGAATAATGGACAATGTGATCGCCAGTATGTATCTTCCTTCAAGGACCAATTGTAATGCTGCAGGAATTGTTGCAAACCAAGATGGGAAGATGGGCAATAGAGCGCTAACAAATGCAAGAACAGTGCATCCATACAAGAAATGGATATTATACAGCCTAAACAAAAGCCAGGTGAGACATCCTTGAAAGAAACAAATCTCGACTGTTGCCAGAAGAACACCTGATATAGCTGTATCAAGAACATCGACACACCTAACCCTTGCCCAATTTGGCATTGGAAGCATACCCATTACTTGCTCTGTAACCCCTCCAGATTCTGCCGTAATGAGGTAATACAAGACCGAGAAGAACACTACTGTTTGGGACACAAAATTGAAGAACTCAGCTGCTCCATAGATGATCGAGTTCCCAACAGAGAACACGAGTTTTGTCCCACCTCCTACAACTGAGGCGCTACTTGCAAAAACACTTTGCAGAACATCCTTTCCTTGAACAGCTAAGCCCTTTGCCTTCTCAACTAAATCTTCTCTTGTGATTATCAATTCCCTTAGTAGGGCATCTACTTCAGTATATATCTGTCCCCACTCACGTTTACTGACCCGTTGGCGAATACTAAGAAATTTCTCGGTGTATGGAGAGGGGGCCATTAGAGATGTAGACTGCTCCGAAGATCCAGCTGATGGACTAATCACAAAGTGCTTAATTCCCGTGACAAGCTCAGTCATGTTGTATTGCATTGCCAAGCTATCTATCTGATCCGACACGGTTGCATAGAACATGGTAGTATATTTATCGACCATCCCAGGCACATCATTCTCATCCATCCACTGCTTCACACCAATCTTCTCAGCATAATTACTCTCTTCCACATGAGACTTCAATGAAATTACAGCATCCTTCCCTTCCAAACCAATCTTATAAGAGCAGAACATGACTCCAGCCAAAAATCCCATAATCATGCCCACAATCAGCCCAATCGCGACGATGGTCTTCAACCTCTTCAATATGCCCTTAGTGAAAAACGCACTCATTGCGCTACGACGGAAACTGCTACTCCTAAACGACGACACAGCAGACATTGTGGCGTCCACATTCTTCGAGCTAAACAAGAAGCCTAGCACAAGAATAGCTACCGACCCACCAGCGCCAATTCTCTCATACACAATTATGATGACCCCGAACGACACTAGCCACCGAAGCAACTTTGAGAACCCACTCCTCTTCCGCCGTGACCAGTTGGATTTCGGCTTCTTAAGGAAAACCCTGCGACAAACTTCCTTAATATCCACAAAGGTGCCTATGAGAGCCCTAAAGATGGCGACGGGGACAGCAAACACAGTCTCAGTGAGGCCTAATTGGAGAGGCTCAGTCCAGAATGCGACAAGGGTCTCTTGTATACCTCTCAGAGGGATCGAGCACAGAATGGCCCACTGAATTGGCCTCATATACTCTTGCAACAGCTTGTATATGCCGTAGAGAACGAAGACGGTGAACGCAAGGCCAAAGTGGGCCATGGCTATGTAGAGGGCGAGCCTCACCTGGGGATCGTCGGAGAGCGAGTTCTTGCCACCTGGGCCGCCGTCGCCACCGGCGGAGGAGGGAGCAGGGGAGGGAGGGGGCGCGGCCTCGGGGGCGGGGCGGGCTTGCGGACGGCGGCCGATCGGAACATGTCTTGCCAGGGGAGAGAGCCGGAGGAGTTGGATTCGGGTTCGGAATTCGGATCCTTATACGGGACCAGTTCCATTTCCCTCTCTTTATTGTTGGGTAAGTGGAGATGCAGGATTTTCAGGGGCAAAGGTCGGAGCTTTTTCAGGAAGATGATCCAATGCTAGCTCGACACCGGCGAAGCCTGCATAAAGTTCGGATTTTTATGAACTTGAGAGAGAGAGAGAGAGTGCATAAAAGTTCGGATTTTTATGAACTTTAGAGAGAGAGAGAGAGAGAGAGAGAGAGTCCCTTGATGGCAACTAGAAAGAAAGAGATTGTCTGTGGTGTCAGAAGAAGAAGACTGTCCCAGAGAGAGAATGACTTTGCACATCATCAGTGCCGTTCGCCTTAATTAAATCGACGTGGGGACTTTGAATATTCAAATGAAAAATATCGAATGCTGTCCGCCGACGACAATTTCAATGCCGGGCGGTTAAATAAATAAAATTTAATTAACCGATTTCTCAATAAATATCTTTGAATCGCTTATATTGGGTGGGCCAGCGTCCGTAGGAAACTTGTCAAGAACCCACAATTGAAAACATTTTAAATTTTTGAAAACTGTAAAATTTTCTTAGTTAGCCGTCTGATATATATTTTGAGATATTTGTGAGTGAGATTTTTAATAAGATAATTCTAAAGAGGGAATGGCGCATCACCAAGACAGCAATTCATGTTTTCCCCCTTTTTTCCCTTCATCACTTGGAAAAACAGCACAGAACTGAGCTGTTGTGGGCACTTCCCTATGTTTTTTTCTTCACTTTTGCTTTTTCTGTTGTTTTGGGCAGTTCCTGACATGGGAAATGTCCCGTGAATCTCCTGCACAAACTCATTCGGTCAGTCCCCCCCAAATGAAGTAATTCCAGAGACACCCCAAAAAGGCCAGGCCAAGAAAACAAAAAGAGAGAGGAAGCAGAAGAAGCAACAGAATTGCAGCATAGGAAAGTACCTTTTGACCTTGCATCGGATGTAATGCCATCCATGACATTTTGAGGCTCAAAACTTACTGTTCCTGCTGAATTTTCTTTCTTTGGGTTTTTCGCAAGGGGAGAGCCAAGAGAAGTTGTGGCGGTTAAAAAGCAAAAACTTATATGTGTGAATTAGAGTCACTGCGCAAATTCAATCTGTTCACATTTCACCAGCCAAATTATACAAGTTTGTATTCGCCAGTTTGGGACAACCATATGAATTTTAGATCATGTCTTGCTTGATTTATGAAGTTCGCCGAATACTTTCTAAGGCGTGATTTTTATATATATTACGAATAAGACAGGTGATTTCATCTGCCAAACATGAATTTTGTGGTTACAATGGGAGAATGGAGAATCAAATCATTCTCTTGATCTCCACTCGAATATGATATCTAGAAACAAAGGCCTTACTCTAGAGGATAGAGAGATGCGATGGGATGACTGTCATTGGTTGTGTGGGGGACCATACGAGCAAAGTCGTCTACAAGATCAGATTTTTTAATTGTCTTCTGGTTGTCAATTTGCTAGAGTTGCTTTCAGGCTTTGCATGAGTTGATGCAGGGGGTACCGACAGCAGCAACTCAAAAGAACACAAGCCAGCATTTTGGTTAAACCCCCTTCCTAATCAAGGATATGGGAATCACACTAAATTAATTGGTAATTCCGAATTTGTTCTTTATGCTTTTAAGTTTCGATCTTGCCGGTGGGTCAATACTAGACCAAAAATCTCAGTCCCGAATATAAAATGGTGGTGACCAAACCAAGTCACTACAAAATATTCATGACCCATGAAACCCAATTGTTGGAATGGCTAACGAGCTTTTTGATCATGAAGGCCATAAAAGAAAAGTTGTTTCACAAGACCCGTCGATGAAATGGAGCATAAGTTTTCAATAGGAAATGTTTTAATAAAGCGCATGACACGTGGTCACGATTGATTGACTCAAAACGTGCACATAAAGATGAGTCAATAAGAGCCCATTTATCATGAAATAATCGTAATTACAAAATTGGAAGCAATTGCAAATAATCTCTAAAGTAACATGTAAGTCGACACAATTAGAAATTTTTAAGATTGGAAGATCCAAAAGCATAATAAAAGTCCTTCGGTAATTAAAAATATTAAATAAATTAAAGATAAAACCTAGACAAGAGCATTAGTTTTATTTTGTAGATCAGCTCGATCCACTAAATTTTAAGACTAGGTTAAACGGCACCCTCATGCTAAACATCGAAATGAAGAAAGGCTTGCAGTTTTAATGCTCTGAGTTATCGCATGTCACATAGAATAGATGTTTTGAAAAATCTAAATATTCATCGTCAATTATGCTTAACAAATATCTGAGGACTTCCGCGAATAAGATCCTGCATTTATATTTTTGTTTTGCTGGAAAACATCTATAAATTGTGACCGTCAATTCTATTGCAAGACAAATTAAGTCGAAGGAAAGTGGTAAACAGCATCTGATGCTTCATTGAGAAAAGGGACACAACGCAATGCTTTTAAGAGTTCTGCGCGAATTTTGTTAAAAGAAATATTCTACTTGTCATCTCACTGTTTCAAGTTTTATCTAATTAAGCCCATTTACTTTTAATTAATCTAATCAAATCCCTCTACTTTCACAAAATTTCTAATCAAAGTCCTCCGCCTCCAAATCTAATCAAATTCAGCTGACACAAGTGTCAAATAACACAAAAAAATGACGCAAATAAAATATTTTGATGCTCATGCGAATGTATGTGGACAAGTCAATATAAATGATGTGAGAATATGACGTGCGTACGCCAAAGTGGAAGTCCATATTAGAATTTATTCATGTTACACTATGACGATATTGGATGGTCATGTTGGCGTAGTCCATATTAGAAAATTTAATTCATGTTACACTATGACGACATTGGATGGCCACATTGGCTAAATTTGGCTGACTTAGTATGGAAACTTAATTAAAAAAAATTATATAACGTAAAAAGGACTTTCATTAGATAAATTAAAAGGACAAATACTCAATTAAAGAAAAAAAAGCGTGAAAGCCCAGAAATTATAGAGGCAAACAAGCGTAGCAATTTTGCTACTGTCCATAAAAAATAGGATTTTGAGATAAATGAATAAAAGATGGTATTTATATAAGGTTTTTCTATTGGGAGGGATGTACGGAATTCTCTCCAAGCCCGGAAACGACATGTCGCTTTCCGCATTCATAGGCGTGCTTTGGTTCTTCCCAAGTTAGCGAATTCACTTTTCTTCTTTTGGGCCATGAAGCTAGCTGATTCGATAATCACGCCTCAATATTAGGTAAATCAAGCTTGGAGGGTCGACATCATAGAGATCAAGCAACATCATCATCTTAATAAATTCTGTAAACTACCCCATTGAACACGCCAGTTTTCATCAAATTCACAATAATCACGTTACAAACGTTATGAGGGTCGGCATCATATGTACGACGTACGGTTGGTGTGTCAAGGTTATAATTAAGTGTAAAAGCATTGAGTCTATATATTCCTGGCCAGAACATAAGCATATAGTTTGACTTAGTAATAAGCACCATTAACGGTACATTGGGAAATGTAGATGCTATATGTCCTTTTCAACTTACGATAAGTCATATAATTCATCTTTTTCCTTTCATTAAAATTTATTCCCAATCCAATTTTGGCTCTTGACTTAATAAATTTTGAGATGATAAGAGTTCCGACTTCAAAAAGAATAAAAGCTAGAGCACTAGCGCTATGTAACCAATACGGTTCTATCTTGAAACTGGAATAGACTATCCATAAAAAAACATAATTGGCTCTCTTTTTGAATTGGTACCGTGTGGATAGGTTCTAGGTTTTTGGTGTTGAACTTACCCACCTACCCATTCGCAAACCAATTAGAACATGTTTTTTGAATTTGTAAGAAGATGACTCATTATTCTTACATGAACTTAATTTCCCTATTGTATGGACATTTTACTTAGAGCCGTTTTGTTACCCGTGCTATTTTGTTATGATTGCTATGTGTTTTGGTCTTTTTTTTTAAAGAAAAAATGAAGTAAAAAAAAAAAAAGAAGAAGAACCAGTACCTAGATAGACAAATTAGTTCCAAGATTAATAAGGCAGGTTTCAAATTCAAAAAAATGGAAACTGGTTCAAGCAGGTAGGCTTCAGGTTCCACATTTGAAACTTACTTATCTTAAAACCGATAACCCCTATAGAGCACAACATAAAAAAATTACTCTTCTCCGAGTTTTCGGCTTTGAAAGTGAAAGGAAGCACAATTAATGCAAAAAAAAAAAAATTTTATCGAATCTTCGAAGCCGAAATATGATAGAACTTACGCTTGGAGGAGGTGCCCAAGATTAGGTCAGTCTTGAAACCTTTGATAAAGCAATCAAATCGGTGATGAGATAGCTGGATCTAGTCACTTCCAAGATATGATGAGCATCGAAGTTTCAATCCAAGATGTGATATAATGGAATCAGTGTATGGAGATTTTTTCCATGTAATACTAATCGATAGAGTTTCATTGGCAAGTGCTACAAAATCTCGTACATTAGAAACCTAGTTGTGTACCCAGAACCATTAGTTTGAAATATTTTCTTTTCCAAGTGAATTTCCCCTAGTTTATGAAAAGCTGAAAAAGTGATTTCATTGTTGTGGAATAAGAACCACTCATATCTTAATGCATATATTTAATTTATTCAGATATGTTAGAGCAGGATCCACTTTTTAGGGAATATGAGTTGAACCAATAACAAAAATAGTTTGAGAGGAACATCTTTCAATCCCTGAAGAGATAGTTCACTAATAGGTCGTCTTAGAGATAGTTCACTAATGGGCCATCTTGGTGACCCTTGTGATGATAGGCCCATAGATGTAGGCATCTCTTGTTTTTTTGTCTACTATTGCATTCTAAATCACATATCTGTCTAAATAATTTAGATTTTAAGTTAATACTACGAAAAATCTCAAATTGATGCACTTGTGATAAATTTACCCTCCATTAGTTTCCGTTAAATTTTACTGTCAAATTGTTAAGTTAGATAACACGTTGTAATTGATGGAGTAACCAATTTGGAGTTTTACCCTCCGTTTGTTACAAGTATACCAATTTAAGAGTTTTTTGTAGTATTAACTAATTTAATGGAAATGTCAAAAATTAACGAAAGTAAATTTATTACAAATGTATCAGTTTGGAATTTTCAAGAGTCAAAAAATTAGTTTATGGTAAAATTGTCACATGTATATTGGTTTAGGATTTTTTATGGTTAAAAAATTAGTTTGTGGTAAATTTATCATGGGTGTATCAATTAGGTTTTTTCTTGATATTAACTCTTAAATCTGTAGATTAGCTGGACTGCAACTTTACAAATTTTCACACTGTTCAAATTATTATCCAATAGCTTAAATTCAGGCGTGATGGAGGGTTAAGTATTTAAATATGAGAAAATTATTGTAGGAGCCTCAATACTTATATTTATCTGGCATTTGTATTATACTCTTTTAAGTCTTAGAACTTGCCATTACCCTTCAAACGGCGTCGTTGGAGGGGCTTGAAAATCAGCATTTTGTTGAGAACAGAGGGAGGGGGATCGGAGGGCGCAAGCAAAGGACGAGGGTGGTCGCGCCGCCCCCTTCGTCGCCGACCCTCATCGGGGTTGCTGCGGCGACTTCTAATAGTGTGGCATGATCCGACGCCCTAAAAAAATTTTGGCAAATTGGTTTTTCTGTTCATGACATTCGCCTTGTGGAAAGTGACTGCGATATAACTAGTTTCATCGGATGATTCGCAGGATGTTAGGAAACTGTTGGGGTGGTCTCCTCGGACGAATTTTATATGCAAGCAACGTTACTCTGTGCCATCAAATTGGATATATATATATTAGCATATATATAGTACGAGCAGTTGCACTGTCATACTCCATTGTTATGGAAATTGGTTGGTTCAGATTTTTTTTAGAAAAGCGGGGTGCACATGGCCTGATGTTTTGCATTAATTTCAAACCCTAATTAGACTTACTAACTAATCACGGGTTAATGGACAAGTTAAAGAAAATTGTGGGAAATAGAATTGAGAATTTTCTAGGGAAAATTATCCAAATTTTTTTAAATTTATTACTTTTCAATTGCGTCAATTTAATCATAAACTTTTTAATGATTTGCCAAGTTAGTTTACTTGCTAATTTTGGTTGGAAATAGAGTTCCAACGGCGCCAATTGTCCTACGTGGATAGTTTTTGTAATATTTTAAAAAATTTCTGAAATTTTTTTCTTTTTACTTTCCCTTTCTTTTTCTCTTTTCTCTTTTTCCCTTATTTCCCTCCGCTGGTTGCTGGCCTTGGCGATGCTAGGTGGAAGTTGTGGCGAATCTCACTTGTAGTAAGCCAGGTCAATGACCAAGGAACGGAAAAAAGGAAAAAGATAAAAGAAATTCAGTTTTTTTTTTAAATTACAAAAATCGTTAATGTCGGTATCAACCATGTCGCGTAAAAAAATCTAGCCCTAACTAAATCGCCACACTAGCAATTTTCAACCAAAATTAGCCAAAATAACTAAATTGGTAAATTGTCAAAAAGTTTATAGCTAAAGTATTTTTTTTTGTCAAACTAAGATTGAATTGGTGGTCTACTTTTTTAAAAAAAAATTGAGTTTTTTTTTTAAATGTATTTCTGCCATATAATAACGAAGAATAAATCAGTCTATTTATAAGTTTTATCATGTAACTATTTAAGATAACATACTAATCAAGATATGTACGATCCAGATTTATATGCACAATCTCAATAGATATGGAGAATCAATAAAAATATATCTCCAATATAGAAAACTACCTGATCATCCCTAATATAGTGGAATATCGTTATTATCTCTAGCCTTTTTAAGTCCCTTTTTATCTCTCATCCCACAGCTCCAATGATGATGAATTCCGAGGAAGCCTCTCGAGAAACCAAGACCCTGGGAACCTCGTACCTTAAAAAACAAGGCACGTATGCGGGATTGCTTTGAAAACAAAAGATCTTGATAGAGAAGGGAAATCGAGAACGAAGAAAGATAAAATTTCCCAAACTCCTAAGTCTCATCTGAAACTCTCACCAATCGAGGGGACAGATCTCCACGTTGACTCATTCTTTATGATGTTTCCCTCGAAAACTTCCCTTCCCGATCACGTAATCCAAGTGCCCACCTCAGTGCTACTGCCCAAACAGCCGAAAAAAAAAGAGAAAAAACTAGTTGTAGCTAACCATCTAGTTTGTTGAGCCTTCACGTTGCAAAACAACCTCTCAATATTTTCTCATTCCTTCTAGGAACGCAGGTTTTCCTTCTCTGCTGCTCGTTCTCTCTCGGGCCGTGATGCGACCCGGCTTGGGATAGTGGGGCGAGGTCGGTTTTGGCGCCGATGAGCGGTAAGGCGGATGCTGCGGCGGCCGGATCCGGCGGGGGAGTTCTCGACCCGTTGTTGGATCGGAACGCGGTGAGGAAGTTCTTCATCAAGAGGAAGGACAGCGATGCCGGGGACACAGGTGAATCGTCAAAAGGGTACCCTGAATTTGCCTGCATTGTCGTGGTCTTGATGAGTTTAGTGTGATATTATATGTGCGCCTCTTTGTCAGGAAAGTTGGAATTTACATTAGTTTCGAAAGTGTCCTCTTTTGATGTACCTGGCGATGTTTCTTCGTGTTTGGGCGAATCGGTTTAGGTCAATTTCTGGCTCTGTTAGTGTTTTTTCGATTCCTCTCTTTTCGCGGAGATTGTTTCAGTCTGTAATTCAGTAATGTGAGTGAGGAGGACGTTCGACTGAATGCCTTCGTATACTGTTTGTCTTCTTTTCTAGTTACTTTGCTTTTCCATGTACTTGATCAAGAGTGCTGCATTGGCAAATTTATTAGTTTGAAGAACCCGATAATTCGATGCTATTGATCATTCACGTGTGTCCTTCTCTTGAGCAAGTGATTGAATTTCATATGCAGAAACTAGATTATCATCTCTTTTGTTAGCTGAATCTCCGATGCTGAACCTGGCTAGTGCACATGTGTGGTAACTTAGATGAGAGTAAGAATTCCCAAGACTAACATAGGGTCGTCACCAGGTCGAGCACTCGAAGAGCTCAGAAGCTCTCTCCACAACGAGCTCTGCACATCGGAAGGCGCCAAGCGCCAACAGCAGCGGTTTTGCGGGCCGGTCGTGGCGATGACCTTCAACTTCATGGTTGCTGTGGGGATCATCCTCACAAATAAATCGGTCCGTCCCTCGTTTCTTCTGTCCACTTTCAGTTTTTAACGTTTTACGGCATGTCTTGGCTTTACTGGTTGATCCATTTAAGCAAATCATCTGGCTCCTGCTCAATCAGTAAAAGCGTGACCGCAGGTGATGGGGCAAATCGGGTTCAACTTTCCGATTTTCCTCACGCTGATCCACTACTGCACCGCCTGGGTTCTGATGGCGATCTTCAAGGCGCTGTCGCTGCTGCCGGTCTCGCCTCCGTCCAAAACCACTCCTTTCTCCTCCATTTTCGCGTTGGGTGCTGTCATGTCCTTTGCCACTGGCCTCGCCAACGCCAGCCTGAAGCACAACAGGTCCTAACTAGCTTCATGGTCCCCTATGATGATCTTTGTCTGGACTTAATCATAGCCATCTTCTTTTCGTTTGCCTTGCAATTAAGATCATGAGCTGAATTTGTGCAGCGTTGGATTCTACCAAATGGCTAAGATAGCAGTCACTCCGACCATTGTACTCGCCGAATTCACGCTTTTCAAGAAGAGGATTTCCTTAGAAAAGGTCAGGGACAGGCTGAAATTCCTGGCTACCAAAGTCGTTCTCGTACTCATTTTGGAACTTGCCCTTTCTTCTGTTCACGAATGTGCATTCCATGCTTCAGGTTTTGGCCTTGGTAGTCGTTTCGCTCGGTGTGGCTGTTGCGACTGTGACAGATCTGGAGTTCAATTTGTACGGCTTCTGCATTGCGGTCATTTGGATAATCCCCAGCGCTATAAATAAGATCCTCTGGTCTAACCTGCAGCAGCAAAGCAATTGGACTGCCTTAGCGTAAGCGACAGACGAAGATCTGTATCTTCCGCACAATGATCATTGCACAACTGCTCTAACCATCGACTTTGATGAGCACAGGTTGATGTGGAAGACGACCCCTATCACCGTCTTTTTCCTGTTGCCGCTGATGCCATTGCTGGACCCTCCAGGAGTGCTATCCTTCAACTGGGACTTGCGAAACTCAAGTGCAATCTTGATCTCGGCTCTGTTAGGCTTTCTCCTGCAATGGTCCGGCGCGTTGGCTTTGGGGTAGGAAACCGAATCACATGCCATCCATTCGTTTCGTGAAGCTTGTCATTTGGAGCTTTGCATTTCAGCAATGGGGAACTTGCTAACATTTATGGCAAACTTATGCAGCGCGACTTCAGCCACTTCCCATGTCGTTTTAGGACAATTCAAGACGTGCGTGATCCTCCTCGGAGGCTACGTTTTCTTCCACTCCGATCCGGGGTCGGCGAGCATCTGCGGCGCAGTGACGGCGCTTTGTGGGATGTCGGTCTACACGTCTCTTAATCTGAAGGAACCTGTGGAGAAATCGAGGAAGCGCCCGCCGAAGCAGACATTGCCTGTATCAACCATGTCGCTCGGTGAACAAGCCTCAGAGTCCGATGTACATAACCCTGCAAATATTGCCTGAAAATGTCCATTAGATTTAGTGCATTTTCCTTTTCAAGGTGTCTATTATGGCTTATTGCCCCTCACTTTTTGGGGATCTAGAGATTATCTTGTTTAGCTTTTGATTCAAGTTGTTTTTGAGAGCTTAGGATTTGACAATATTCGAGAATACCACTAATTATAGGATAGTTCTTTCTACACTTATTTTTATGGAAAAATCAAGCACGCACCTTCTCTATCCTAATTAATGGCTATTCACTCTCTCAAAATAGCGTAAAAGGTGGCTTCTGTAAAAAAACTATTCTTATACCGGCGACATGTGCAATCATTGTTCTATTTTATTGATGTCATCTCTATTTATTTGATACGAGATTTTTCTTACTTTACTCCTACCCACGAAAGGAATGTCATTAGGTGCATCGAGATTATATAGGCTTAGAGCATATGAACAGATGGATCTTTTGGGCCCACCTGAGTCCTACGTGATTCGACCATTCATCTGTACTGATTACTTGTATCGGTGCACCCGATAACTTCTTGCATGAGAAGGCATTGGGTATGATTTTTTTTTTTTTTGGTCGGTAGCGTTGGGTATGATTGTTTAGAGGGAAACAATCAAGGGAAATCATTCATTTGATTTTGGACTCTCTACCGTCAACACAATAGATTTGGCCAATTACCATACATAAATAGATATAAAATATGTCGCGACTTGTCCGATCATATTTAAGTACTCCTATAAGTATTATATTGGTGCAAATTGTATGTTGACTTATTTAGTTAAAAATGTACATGAGTGGGCGGTAAACAAGTTCAAAGAGTTAGCAACATGATGTTTATTAAGTTATTATTCTTGCTTGAATAGATTGGCCAGTTTATTGGGGAGGTGCAAATAAATTAGAAACCGCTCTGACCACCCAAAACCCAACTGGACCAACCTAGAACCGATGGTTTCCCGATTCCAATTTGGAATCATTAGGTACTGGTCCGACTTTTAGTTTCAGATGTTGAACCACCCATCCATCTATCCGAACCGGACATATAATATATATTTTAATTTTTAAGAAAAATTAAAACCCTAAATCCCTTGTCTCTCTTGTCAATCATCTCGTCTCATCTCTCTGTCTCTTGAGTCTCAACTCTCATTGACTCATAGCTGTGCCTTCGAATGTTCATTGCAAACATGATCACGGCCTTGCCTCCCTCTCTCGCTCTTGGTCAACTCCATTTGCTGTAAGTTGGAAACCCTAATTGATCGGGAAAATTGTCCAAAAAGTCCTAAACCTATTGCAATTTTGCCAATTCAGTCCTAAACCTTTTAACTTTGCTAATTGAGTCCTAAACATTTTCATTTTTTGCCGATTCAGTCCATTCGGCCAATTTTGACTGGAAAATGCTGACGTGGGCGCCGCCGGTGCCACGTAGGGACTTTGCCGTGCGACGTTGACAATTTTTAATAATATTTTAATTTTTAATTTTTTTATTTTTTATTTGCATTTTTTGGATTTATTATTATTTTATTATTATTTTTTTGATTTTTTTTTTCCATTTTTTCTTTTTCTTCCGTCTTCTTCCTCTCGCCGGTCACCGGACCGCGGCGACCGGCCAGAGGCGACGGCCGGTGAGGTCGACCTCGCCGGATCTGGCGAGGGTCGAGCCTCGCAGGCTCAACCATGGCTGGCGAGGCCGCCCTCGAGGCCTGGGCGGCGAGGCTCACCCTCGAGGGCCGGCGAGGGCGAGCCCCGCCCACTCAGCGTGAGGCCAGCTCTCCCTGCTCCGTTCCCCGATTCCAATATCGCCCTAGAAATTTCCTCCCTTCGCTCGTTGTCGTCGTCTCTAGGGTTTTACAGGAGCTCGAGGTGTCCTCGGTCGCGCGGCTCCGGCCCTGGATTTTCGCCTGGTTTCCCCCGCGGCGGCGATCCATCGGGCGAGGCTCGACCCTCGCCAGATCCGGTGAGGGCGAGCCTCGCCGCCCAGGCCTCGAGGGCAGCCTCGCGTCGGGCGGGCAAGGCTCGCCCTCGCCGAATCTAGCGAGGTCGAGCCTCGCCAGCCATGGTCGAGCTTGCAAGGTTCGACCCTCGCCACCCAGCGCGAGGTCGCCCTCGTGGCCACTGGCAAGGTAGCCGACAAGGTCAACCTCGACCTCGCCGGCCGTCACCTCTGGCTGGTCGCCGAGGTCCGGCGACCGGCTGGAGGAAGAAGATAGAAGGAAAAGAAAAAATGGAAAAAAAAGTTCAAAAATAATAATAAATTCAAATAAAAATAAAAAAATTCAAAAAATTATTAAAATATTATTAAAAATTGTCCACATCGTCTTTATCCTACGTGGCACCGCCGGCGTCCACGTCAGCATTTTCCGGCCAAAATTGGCCAAATGGACTGAATCAATAAAAAATGAAAATGTTTAGGACTCAATTGACAAAATTAAAAGGTTTAGAACTAAATTGGCAAAAGTGCAATAGGTTTAGGACTTTTTGGACAATTTTCCCCTAATTGATGCCATTGGCCCCTTTTTAGTTGCTTCAACCTATTCATTGTCCGAAGTACAAAAAGGAAAGTGAAATATTCTTCACACGTATTTGAGAGGAAATTCTTTGACTTGTATTTGAAGTGAAGCTTGTGATTCAAGTTATGAACTTTGTGGCAAATCTTATTGTGTTTGTCTAAATTACCATGCTAAATGAGTTTTTCCATGTACCCAGGTTTGGTCTAAAGGCAAGGCAATTAAATAACATGGAAGGTTTTATTTTTTTTTCAATTAAAGAACATGGAAGATTTTTTTTTTTTTTTTAACCATCAAAATGGCAATTACATAATAGAGCATTCTTATTTGCTAGAAGAAAAAAAGAAGCTTGGTGGCACAGTTCATGGCTTGCTAGAAAACAAGCCACTAAACGCGTGAAGCTTTGTGGAATTACTTCCATAGACTCACTTGAGACTGGGTCCAATTCTTAGGTAGATTTATGGAATCAATGGATGGTTCTCAATTCCAAGGTGGGAACTACCTATCTTGAAATCGATCATCCCTACAATTTACTACACCAACACACTATTGAGCATGATAGAGATTCTGTAAATAACATTATTTAACTTTCGTTCGTTTTGCAAAAAATAGCTAATTTGAAAAATCATCTTCTTAAAAAACCAGCTTTTATCGCTCACTACAATAAATGAATGAAAAATATTTTTATCACCTGCCAAAATGTTTAAACATAAATTATTATTAATAATGGAAATATTTTCAATTGACTCATCATTTAAGACAATGCAAGCAATTATTTTTAAAAAAATGTCTTTTAAATTATTCATTAATGCAAAAAAATTGCACTCTAAAAAATAACCCAAAACCATTCAATTTAGCAAATCGTGAAGACAAGGGATGTAAGTACAATTGATATATTCAGAAATAGTTACACAAATGGCTTTTGAACTTTAGCCAATTGTATGATGTGATTCCTGAAATTTTTATTTATTTAATATAATCTTTAAATTTTGATCTAATGTACAATGTCGATCATGAATTTTAATTTATTCAATATGGACTTTGAATGGTTTGTAAATATTGTCCCCGAACCTAAATTAATGGAATAATAATATTATATATTTTCATATAATATAGAGACTAAATTGAATATTTATCAAAAATTCAGAAATTACATTAAATAAATTTAAAATTCGTGAATAATATTGTATAATTGATTAAAATTTAGAAACTATTTATGCCATTTGACATTTTCCCCTATACTTGCGTGGAACACAAGAACGCCAGTGGCAAATCCGTGATTGCGCCCTTCCCTGAGTGGCAAACCCGACATTTCGACGGGAAATATCATCCTCTTATACTCTTCTTCCACGCATTTGCACGGCTCAGAACGAACCCTAGCTTCTCCTTCCTCTTCCTCCTTCTCCTTCTCCTTCTCCTTCTTCTCTGCTCGCTCTCGATTCGCAGGCCTGATCGGACACCTTCACTTCTAGCGACTTCCAAAGAGCGCTCGATCTCGAAGCGCTTGCCTGATCGATGGGTTCTAAGATGAAGAACGACCCCCTCTCCGGCGATGGAGCCAGCCCCGGGTTAGTCTCTCTCTCTTCCTAGGCTAGGTCATGTGGATTTGCATGTTCACGATTGCTTAGTCGATTGCGCGTTTGTGAGTGATCGAAAGCGAGGCGAGCTCGATTGAAGGCTTTGATGGATGAAGGGAAGACCTCCTTTCTTGCCATCCGCAGCGTCCGTGTTTTTGGAAACGGAGCCCTCGACGGAGTGGATTCGCCGCGAACGGGCTTCTTGTGTAGTTCGTGGCCGACTTGATATTCTCTCGATTGTTGGATTTTTAGAGAGTTATCTGTCAAAAAATTGCGAACTTTAGCTCTTGCGCGATCGCGCGGTGTCTCTTTTTGCCGATTCCTTGCTTGGTCCTTTTTTACTGGGAGGGCTCTTAATTTGTGAATTTTGCCATGCAGGAAGATCTTCATCGGAGGACTGGCTAAAGATGTTACTTACGGTGAGGCCTCTACTTTTTTGCCGTTTGTCTCATTTATTTATCAACAGTGCGTGCTTTATGCTCAATACTATGGCTAGTTTTATCTCTTCAATCGTGCCATAGAGTTGATTATGATACACTAGTTTGGAATTAGGATATATTTCTGGGTGTTCATTTGTCATGCCTAAATGCTATACGGGTTATTGCTCATCCGATTTTTGTACCCCTTTCTTATTGACTGTCTTTCTTATTGTGGTGATACAGCGACATTCAATAAGCACTTTGGGCAATATGGAGAGATAACGGATTCTGTGATAATGAAAGATCGATTTACGGGTCAACCCAGGGGTTTTGGATTTATCACTTACGCTGATCCTTCGGTGGTCGACAAAGTTATAGAAGATGAACATGTCCTCAATGGGAAGCAGGTAAGAGCAGCATCTTTGTCCTGCTGGTTCTCTTATCTCGTTTTGTCGCTTTTTTTTTCACTTCACAAGCCCGAGGTCCCTTCAATTACCATACTGTTGTTACACGTTATAAAGATGTACTTTGTGCTGTAATCTGTATTCAAAGTGCTGTAGTGTACAAATACTTGAAAAGTTTCAATGAATGTTTGAAATCTTTTTTATTGAAAGACTACCAACTCCCTACATTTGTCTGCTTAGAGATGTAGAGAATAGCGCTATCTCACATATCTTGTAAGGATGATATTGTAGTGCTTTAACATTGCTTAAGGTGTCCAGTGTTTTCATTAGATGATGACGCACTAAATCCATAACTAAGTTTCTTTTCTTTCTCCATTTTGTTTATCAACGGATTGATTTATTTCCTTTGTCCTTGTCATGCTCCAAACCGTACATATTTGGAAAAACTCATGGCCCACGAAAGGGATATAGATATGATGCATTTTCTTATAGGGTTTCTTGATAAATATGAAACAAGATAAAGCTCCGTGACTTGTTTAGATAATGCAGTTTTGTTTGGATAGTTGTTTCGTGGAAGTATTAAAGTAGTTTTACAGTTTAAAGAGCACATACTAGTATTTAACAACGTTTTATGGTACTGTAAGATTCCAGCTTTTTTCTTCTTTTTTTTCCTTTCGAAATGTGAGGACATGAATTTGGCGTGTACAATCACTGGAATATGTTAAAATTTAATGAGTTTTCCACATTTGGTAGCTAAACGGATCGATTCTGGCTTGCCTATTCCTCATCCTTAGTTGTTTATTTTTTATTTTTTTAAACATTTTACCGTAGGTTTTTTTTTGTTTAATATGGTATATGTATGACAAATCATTTGCTAATGGAGCAGGTTGAGATCAAAAGGACCATTCCTAAAGGCTCGGGCCAATCGAAGGATTTCAAGACAAAGAAAATATTTGTTGGTGGTATACCATCAACTGTCACAGAAGGTGCAATCAATTTTTTCCCACGATTTAATCTTTCAGTCAAGAGTAACTAGTATACTTACTGGATTTGCTTTGGTGGATGATGGTTATCAATGGCTCTCTTTTTTTGTCCAACTTTGCAGATGAATTGAAGAATTTCTTCTCTAAGTATGGAGAAGTTGTTGAACATCAGATAATCCGCGATCATGAAACTAATCGTTCTCGAGGCTTTGGGTTCATAATTTTTGATAGTGAAGAAGTTGTTGATGAAATGTTGTCTAAGGGAAATATGATAGAAATGGCCGGTACTAAGGTGAGTTTACCGAGATTATTTATGAGAAATCAACTTGTAAACAGATACTTGTTTTTGCAGTGGTTTGCATCATTTAATGCTATTTTATTGTCAATATTGATATCCTCTTGAGGCCTGTATTAAAATAAACATGTTAAGTGGCTTTATTCTAAATATGATGAGACTATAGCAGGTATAGGTTTCCTCCGGAAGGGCAGTGATTATAGTATTATGCAGCATAAATTAGGTTAACTAAAATGCTTTGTTGTAGGTGGAGATCAAGAAAGCTGAACCAAAGAAAGCCTCAAACCCACCTCCTTCATCTGCATTTGGTAGCAATTCTAGGGGTCGCTCTTTCAATGATGGCTTTGGTGGATTTGGTGGTTCATATGGGGGCTTTGATGGAGGATATGGACCTGGTCCATATAGGACTCCTGGAGGCTTTGGCAGTAGACTTGGCGGGTATGGGTATGGTAGTGGTGGTGGTGAATTTGGCGGTAGTTATGGGGGGTTTGGAGGTGGTAGCTTAGGAGGTTATCGAGGGGAGTCTTCCCTTGGTTATTCTAGTCGCTTTGGACCCTATGGTAGCAGCTATGGTGGAGGCTATGGTGGAGGCAGTTTAGGTGGATATGGTCGAGGAGGTGAAAGCTACAGTGGTTATGGAGGTTCAGGCTATGGTGGTGGTTATGACTCGGGTCCAGGTGCTAGTTATGGTGGAGCTGGTGGGATGTATGGCAGGGGAGGCTATAGTGGCAGTAGTCGGTACCACCCTTACGCGAGATAGAGATGCTGTCAATTTCATGCAGGTGCTTAAGCTTTCCCATAGAAGTTCCAGGCAGATTCCTCTAGATTTGCTTATTGCGCACTGATAGGCACAGCAAGTACTAGAAGGACTCCTATCTGTTTCACCAGGGAAGGCTGTTCATCATCTGAAGAGTCAAAGTAGATTTCATCTGTATGGATTAGTCATCATAGAGTGCTATCATTAGTACTTGGAGCCTGTCTGACTAGTAGTTACTGTCTGTTTAGCTTATCATGTAGACTTTATACAATATGAGTTGTAGCTTGTGATGTTTTTTCTAGTTTGATCTAGATAGACAATCTTTGATATAATGCCCCTCTTTAGTCTGTTTTGTTCTCTTAGCACGCCCTTTTATCATCTGTAGTTAAGTTCTATGCCAGATACCTAATTTTGATGGTTTAGGCCCGCAAGGCCTTTTAGGCAACCTTTTAGAAGCATCTGATATCAGGTTTGGCAAGTTGTGAAGTATAAGTGGGTTCTCGTAGACATTGAATGTTCTGCTCCATATGCCTCAGAAACAGGTGTAAGTTTAGACTCCGTATATAGCTTGGGCCTTGAGCGCGTGTTTGCATGTGTCCTTTTTGTATGTACAATGATTATTTTGCTTGTTTCTTGTGCTTAAGGAGCCAGAACTCTGGCCCAGAGTATACGATGATCTTAAAATCTTGATGACGTTTGTGTTCCGTCTTATTTTTTGCGCAAGGTCTGGTAATTTTGCTTTTATCTTGTATGTTTTGAGTCAATTCAGGCCAGGCATATAAAAAAAGTGAGCCATCCTCGCGGAGTTATGTGCAACTTTTTCCTTTTTTTGGGCAGGAGCAGCTTATATACTTGAAAATCCCTTATGTAGAGTTTTTGTATGTGTATTTGTTCCCCGGCAAGATTATTCCTTTTCTTTTTTTTAATATAATTCTAGGTTCCTCAAGGTTAATTCTCTCTTGGCGAGCAGTGAATAAACAAAAGAACAAAGATTACTGATTTTTTTTTTCCATCTCTCTCTCTCTCTCTCTCTCTCTCTCTCTCTCTCTCTCTCTCTCTGCTCATATCATTCGCCAGGTTGGCTCGCCTGCTCTGCATTTTCTTTTTGGTGATATTGGATACGTTTTTTCTTGCCTTAAATAGAGTAACTATGCCTTGGACAAAGTATCACGAGAGGCTTTTAAGTCGAGGGGTTTTACCTGAAGTCTAGTTTTTTCCCCGGTCACGTAATGTTACAGACATCAAGTCGACTTGAAGACAGGTGAGTCGGGGGTGAACTGGCAACAACTCCTGGAGTGAGGTCGTTCAGGGCTGGTGAAATGAGTTTATGGATCCCTATTTTAACACGTGATCGTTATTCTGGGTGGGATATGGGTTGTTTAAAATTGAACATATAGGTCAAGATGGGCCTTTACTAAAACGAAGCCCAATTTTTTGTGTGTCTTAATGGGTCTGCATGGAACCCTACTTTAACCCATTTGCTTTTTACACTTTTTCTCTCTCCTGCCACTCATCCTCTTCAACTCTGCGGGATCGGAGCGGCCCTTATCCAGTCTGTGGGCCGCGGCCTCGTCCAATAGTTTGGAGAAAATGGAAGCTCGATTTTGCCCTGTCGCCATGAATGGATCAAAAATGTACGCACGAAATCGGATGTGACCTGAGAATTTACGGAAATGCACAGCGATCGGTTGGGGCTAGTTCGGGGGGTTACCAAAAAGCTTGACCTAGAAGAGTGAACACGGTTTTAATTGGTAGTCACGGGGAACACACACGGAGAGAGCCACGACAAGGAATTACGAATGCGCTGACGTACGAGATTGAGCCCAGAATAGCGAAGAACAATATGCAGAGCGAGTCGTTCGAATGCAATGAATCAAACAAAGAAGCTCGGAGCAGTTGAATGGAGTAGAAGCAGGGTAGGAAGAGAGAGAACGGTATGGTGGTTCAGCCACCGCAGACTGAGTGGGTGGCCATGAGGATGCCAAGGACGATGCAGCAAGTACCGACAACGAAGAGGGAGATGGCGAGAGCGGTTTCCTTGATTGGTCTGCTGTTGAAAGTGTAGGGAGAGTCCATCATCATATCCTTGACCGAGATCGAGAAGGCATGGTCCACGAACGCCATTTCCCAGCTGAAAGCGATGGAATCTTGTTTGGTCTGGTTTTGAATTTGTAGTTTGAACAAAGGAGGGATGGACCCAGTTTTCCATTGGGTTTGTGATGGCCCAACCAAAGGATTAAGAAAACAAAGCCCAATTAAAGTGGGTCTAATTGGGTAACTCATTCCTAAATTTTAACTTATTTTCATTGGGTTGCGTATTGCATTGTGACTGTCAGGGTTTATTAATGCAAATGATAATCATTTTGTTCCTAAAAATAATGTCTAAATAGATGTAAATTTTATTAATTCTCTGAACGAGTTTTCGAGCAGAGAAATGCGTTTGGTAATAATATAAAATTTATATTTCTCATAATAGAAATTCGTTTGATGACAGTATAAAATTCCTATTTACAAAATCCTTGTGTCACGAAATAGGGTGTTTCCTTTTTTTGTTCACTATCCCGAAACAAAAATAAAAGAAAGTATTCATTACGTGTTATTTAAGTAGACTTAAAGAGGATTTATCCCGACATGTGGTAAAGCATGTAACTCGAGAAAAGTTAAATGCAAATATTGGGCTTGCATTGCTGACCTTATCATGCAAAGATAGCAACATTCTCTAGAAATTTGTGCATATTATTAATGTTGGACTAAGTTGTCAAGCATCACCAATGAACAAATCGAATTGATCATGTGTTAGAAAGTTGTAGATAGAGGAATGATTATCTTTTGCTGATGATCGAGTTAAAAGCACCACCAATTGTGAGCGAATTTAACAAGATAACCCATTACTATCATGAGTAATGGAAATAAGGGGTGATCAGTTCCATGATGAGTAGATTCCAAACCTGGAACTTGGAATCTATCTTGTTATAATAGCTTCTCAATTTTTGGACCCTAAACCTCTACCATATTTGCACTAAATCTATTTTGAAACCTACACTATTTTTTCGGCTCAGTTTCAAGGTCTACCATATTTGCACTGCTTGTTTTGCAATCATTAAGCACAAGTCTAATTATCATAAATATTAAGCACATATAATCAATAAATACATGAACTATTTTATTAAACAAAAAACTAAGGATTCATAATACTAATTATTATAAACACGCATCACTAGGCAAAGCAAAAATCCTAACATTGCATAAACATTAGTAGCAAACATGAATATAATATTAGTCTTATTCTCACAACTATTATGGAAATCTGTTTACTTATCTAAAACGGTCAACAAATCTATACCACAAGCATAATTACTCATTCAAGAGTGAAATCAAGCGAGCCAATCCACTTGGTACAAAATCTATAACAGAAACCTGAAATTCATACATAAAGAAAAATCAACATGAAATCATGCTCTAAAGATAACTACAAAACTGCTAATTAATGAAGTCTATTTACTTATCTATTTTCCAATGATAATGTCATCGATAAGACAATCCAAATTTAAAAACAAAAAAAAGAGATTAAATAAAATATTCACTCAATAGATAGATATGCGATTACAAGATAGAAAAAATTATACACAATTTACCCGACTTAAACTTTTTCACATTCTCAATACACCCTTCAATGTTAATTGACACACAAACGGCTCTCAATCAATCTTGAATACAAATCAAACCTTCCACCACTATAGGATTTAAAGAACTTTAAAAACCATCAAGCACACATCCCAATGTACCAAACGTCGACTCTAAAGCAATGGTAAACACGGAAATAAATAAAACATCCCGAGCCATCAAATATAAGATTTTATACTTTGACCAAATGCTCTTACACCACATCAAAAGGTCGAGATTAATGATATCTTTACTTTTAGCTTCAAGATACTAATCAAGCTCAAATTTGTTTCATCAAACACTATTTTCTTCATGTGGATAAAGCTTCCAAGCTTGGATGTCATACTCATTGTCATCAATTCTACTAGTATTGACACTTGAACCACCAAAATTTTGTTCACTAGAAGAACTAACAAAAAATTACTTATAAAATCCACACAAATACTCCAAGGCAACCTTCACCTTATCAATTTTCGCTCCATTATCATAAATTTGTTTATAACATAATTCAATTTTTTTGTGGGATTCAACACAACTGCAATCAACACTATCATATATACTTTATCCAAACTCCAAAAGTACTTATCAAACTTTTCATCTTTATAACCATAGTTTTTTTTTTTTTTTTTTTTTTTTTTTTTGGTAAGAGGTAAGAATATATTGAGCTAAGGACATATATACAAAACTGGTGCCAAAACTTACACTATAGCTGCAACAACAGGAAGAGTGTAAGGGAGCCGAAGAAAACCCAAAGGAAACAACAAAAACAGCAGCACAGCCCAAGGCCGGCGAACAAGCAACACTACGAACAACTCAACAAACCTCGACTAGCAATAAGAAAGACGAAGAACAGAAAAACACACACCGCCTAAGGAGGAGAGGACGGTTGCTGAAAGACCAAAGGGCCAAAACCCCAGTTCCTCTGAAGTCTCTTCTTTATAACCACAGTTTGAAGCTTAGCATCTAAATAATTTGTCGCGTCATTCAAATTTTATTCAACATAGTTATCCTCTCAAAATAATTATTTGAAGTAATATAGAAATTCATTAATATCTTCTTGGTGACATCATAAACTATTTCAGAAATTTAGAAAGAATGATGGCATTTTTCCAATATTCATCTCAAGGAGAATTATTGTCAATCTCCCAAAAAAAAGATAAATTATCTTCTTCAATCATTTCAAAAGTTTTCCTAAACTTTATGGCAGTGTTTAACATTAGATAAATAGAGTTCTATCTAGTGGCAACATCAAGATAAACCGAACTTATATGCAATCATCTCACTCTCAATACAATATTGAAATGTCTTAGCTCTCATGGGATCTCACTCCTTGCATACCTATCTATGTTTCAAATGCATGTAACAGAATCACACACCTCATATAATCAAGTTTAATATATGAATAGTGCACCTCATATATAAAACATCACCATTCAAGATCAAAAGCTTTTTTCTTGAAAAATTTTCCTTCACATAACCAACAGCCACATTATTATAACTAGCATTATTTATGGTTATTATCGGTACCTTTTTTTTCTTTCTCTATTCCAGTCATAAATCCATTTCATCATCATTTTACCAATATCCCTATCCTTGTAACTATGCATCACCACATAATTGATAATTCTTTTATGCAACTTCCAATTTTTGTTAATAAAATGTGCAATAAAATATAAGTACTTCAAGTTTTGAATGGAACTCCACGTATCAGTCGTAAGTGCAACTATAAAATTGAGCTTACTAAAGTAAGCTTTCAAATAAATTTTTTCACTCAGATGCAACTTCATGCAATTTCGAATCACCGTAAATCATGAAAGATGTTATAAGAGATGTTGTAATTTTGTAACAAAATCACGAAAGCTGACACAGTCAATCGTGGAAAAATGTTATTCATCAATAATGATCATTTGAGTTAGCATGTGCCTATAACGTTCTTAATCAAATTTTCACACTATTAAGATACTACCACCACTAGTATTTTTCCCTATCTCACCAGCCACGTCTTTATTACATTATGTAAACAACGTATACTTCTTATCTACACAAGGATATGTTTTGCACTTTCTCAAGTGCTTCCACGTAGTAGACATTCTATAATCATCATTATACTCATATACAACCCCACAATGAATGCACTTTACCCTAACTGTTTTATGTGTTTTCTCTTCTATGATTTTTGAAAAATTATCCCAAGTCTCTAATTGATGAGCTTGTTTTTTATCCAGAGTAGAACTAAAGTTAGGTATCCTTACCTTATTTGTCTCACTCACGATCACGGATTCCACTTCATCAGCTCCATGGAGTAACAATTTCATGAGCGGACTCATTTCATTATATCCATCCACTTCTATTGATATGTCTTTGTCTTAATCCATCAATTTAAAAAAAAATTATGTAACAATGTCAAGATTCTACTAAAAACAAATTATATAAGAGACGGTTTCTAGATAAATCTTCCCAACTGGTAAAATGAAACAAAATGAGAGAGATTTAAATTTATTGAGATTAAATGTAGTTTAGATTACTAATTTAACAAAACTTCATGCTGTGACATGACCTATCACCATCAATAGAAATCACATGATTTAAATACAAATTGAGGTTAAAGAAATCTATATGCCAACAATGGAAGGTAGTAAGAAAGAGCAGGACATCATCATCATGCTTAAATACTTATCCAACTTTGATGGATTTTATTCATCAGTGAGTCATGTCAAAATTAGTAAGTGCAAAAGTTTATGTCTCAACATACTTCTACACACCCAAGAGTATCATTTATTATTTAACACATAAGCTACATAAGTGAATGACCTGATCACACTTGGAAAGAAGCTTTCCATTACAAAAGAAGACAACATCAAAGTAATTAGGGATTTAATTATAGAAATCTTGCAAACACTAATACAATGTGAGTGTTCCTTTGATATTCAAGCAACAACATTTCTGTCAAGATTTAAACCACCAAGAAAACTAGAAAGCGAAGGATGAGACAAGCGTGGAAGCAACAAAGTCAATTTTATGATGCTTAGTTAAGCAATTCTTCGACCACAACATGCACACACTGTGTGGTAGATTCTCTTAACTCAACCACATGGCGCGTGGATTAGTGAGACATATCATGACATCTAATACCTTATTACTCTTTCCTCTTTATCTCAAACATTGAAATAAACAAAACAAAAAAGAGAGAGAGAGAGAGAGAGAAAAACTTAGACAAAAACATGAGATAAACTACAATGACAAACTTAATGCACTATAAATATCGAGTCCATAAAACCTTTCATCGATCACACTTGAACTGTGAGATTGACCTTCCAAGCTTTTTCCAATCCCACCAGTGAAAGCTAAATTCATAACTATCCATCGCGAACTTGCTCAACAAAGCCTATTACGTAGTTGTGTATGAAACTAGTCCATTCGCATAAAAAATCCTAGCTTTTTTTAGACAAAAATTTGGTCAGACTAGATCATCAACCGTCCCACCAAACCGAACAACAAATTCATTTGCATTTGATTTGCTATTTTCAAGTGATCCCATCGAGAGTAGCTCAGAAAACCGCCAACAATAATCATGAAACTTTCCCCTTATCTCCCAAATTTCAAATTGAAAACTGATAGCTTTAGGCTAAAAAAATCGACAAACTAAGATCAAAGTAATCAGAAGATGAATTGAAATCAAAGATCTAAGGTTCCATCCCTTCATATGAGGATTCTTATAAGCTGTCTGTGCTCCAACATCACCCCTTAACACACATCATCCCCACGAGTTCATGGCGAAGCAAAGCGAAAAAGGGTTTACCAAAAAAAGTACCCAAAAAATTCAATTTCAGACTCGCCTTACTTTGGATAGCTACATCGGAGTTGGCAAGCTACAAAAGAGAGGCGACAGCGAGAGATGATGGTGGCAAATGTGGCAACAACGAAACGAGATATGCTAACAAGTTGGATTGTGCTTTTGCAAGCTGCAGCACCAATGGTGGTGACAACAATTGTGACGTCCCAGGGCGTCACGTACTAAGCGCAAGCGGAATTATAATTTTTTTATTATCTTTTTGCCCAACTTGTAATCTCCTTTAGATAATCTATAGTATTTACCATTGAAGGTTAGAATGCATAACATGGATTATTTAAAATCTCAAGTTTATATTATGAGGTCATCTTACAATCACTCAACCTTCACATTCAAACATTGGCCAAATCATTCATGCACATAAACAAGAACATGAGAAGCTTCATTACTTCATATCATCATCAGGGCTTACAAAATTTATCAACCTGGACTCTTTCCATGTTCATCGCCTATATATACAACATATACATAACAAAAGTCAGGCGTAACAAAAGTCAGGGATAAAGGGTGAGGGTGTCTACTCCACGAGTTCCCACACAAGCCCACATCTAACAAAAAAACAAAAGTCAGTCAGCTTCTACGAGATCAAAGGCGTCTAGGCGCCGTCCATACCCGCTCCAGGTCCTCCTGCTCCAAAGGGTAAAGGTTCGAATATCTCCCCTTCATGGTTAATAAACCATGCAACGAACGTCATCGGTGTCAAGACTGCACTACCATCATCCAGCCATATAGTCGCCTCATATCGGGAGAAAATCATGTCAATGTCGGGATCATACACGTCGTGAAGAGAAACATCAAGACTCACTACCGCCCCATATCGAGCTATTGGCGGTACATCCATGCTATCAATCTGAAAATGTAAGGTATGAGCAAACAACCTTGCCCAGTAAAGAATGATAAAACTCTAACTTAAACAATCCACAGTCATCAATATTGCAAGAGAATCATCAAACAATTTAGGATGCTAAAGGAAGTAAATCACAAGCATAAACAATTGGATATTAACACATTATGTATATAATCACCTTATGATGCACCCATTTCTATGCTTACCTTTCTCAAGCTCAATCTCATATCAAGATGCAATGCAATAACAGTAAATGGACTCACTCGCCAAATAGAATTATATTTAGTGTACATATGATCCACCCTCGATCAATCACTAACCGGAATTCAATCGGCCAATCGAGTCACTTCCGGAAGTTACCTTATCCGGACTTCCACAATATTTCTATCATGGGCATCTTACTCCAAGGCATCTCAGTATCACACAACCGAGGTCCTCCCAAGACCACTCAACAAGGGGCATCTCACTCCGAGGCATCTTAGTATCACACAACTAAGGCATCCTTAATCAAACACAAGGGCATCTCACTCCGAGGCATCTCGATATCTCTCTACCGAGGCATCCAAGACCACTCAGCAAGGGCATCCCAAACTTCCGGGGGCATCACCGGTATCTCTGTACCAATGGGTTCATTCACTCACTTATGCACACATTTCACACCACCACACCTTTGATTAATGCAATTATCGTATGCAAAAGAAAAAGACTCCAAAGTATCTAACTATATATCTAACTCTCATGAACCTAGCACACGTGCGTGTCCAAATTATAAGATAAAACCCATTACGACATGTCCCATACCATGCCGAACAAATATTTATCCCATAATCAAGCACTATGCGCCGCACTCATTGCACACGCATGATACTATATGCACTTATATATCTCAAATAAGATGTGAGACTTACTTTTACACAACTAACATCTATTATGAGGTTTATTAGACTCTATTTGCATCACAAAAGCCTAATATAAAAGACACAGCATCTATTACATGTTCTCGGGTCCAGACAGTTTACTAGCTAAATGTACAGTTTCGGTTTCGAACACAGAAGGTATATCAATTCTTGTCAAAATACTACTAAATTTTAGTATGTTAAACTAGAGACATATATTGACATTTTCCGTGAAGAAACTTAAATCTGAATCTCACTGTATTAAGAGTAACAATTGCTATAATCTTTACTAATACCCTGTACCGACGTCCAGATTCCTTATCTACAAAGAAAATTGTTTCACTAACCAATTATTATCCATTTAATCTCAATTTTGACACGTCATTCCTTAAGATGTGTTCTAAAATTTTCATTAAGGATTCGAAGTCCAAATCTAACTAAGTAGAAACAGAAAATTCGTATAATCAGTAAAGGTCAAACCGTTTCTCACAAAACAGTATACTAGTTTTACTAAGTCCACTTCCATCTCTACGTTTTACATATTCGTACGGTTGTAGTTAAGTATCTAATTCAATCTTATGGGTGTTCTATCATGTAGAATGGTTTCTTTCTTATTTCCATTAACATACACAAAGAAAATAAATACAAACAGAAGACTCCATAACTGTTTTCACCTAGAACAGAATAGGTACACGATTTCCTTTGCTTCTAACCCAACTAAACCACTTATCTTTCCACAAACTTCTTCTACAATACTTCAATGCCTAATCACAGTAACTTAAGACACCTTCGGCATGTCTTTCTCTAACAAATAATCAATCCACAACTCGGCTCGAAGTATAAATGCATCCATGAGTTCACTCATCACAATATACACCATATCCATCCACTCGGCATCCATTTCATCACTTCACTCAGCAAAACAGCATGCTCACACTTGGATTTCGAAACATGCAAGGCTAAAAAACAACATGCAATGGCTTCTACCTTTAATCTAATACTTACTCAGCTTAGATGAACCACAAAACAGCAACTACAAACTAAATCCTTCACTGTTTGGATTGACCCGCAAGCTTTCTTGATAGAACAATGGATAACTTTCAATTTAGAGTTGTATCTTTCCTTACCTTGCTTCAGCTACTAAACAACACAAAGATGCTTCAAGATCAACACCAAAATCTCGCATGCAAGAAGAAGAAATCGCTGGTTTGCTTCTGGTTTTTTCACTGTTCAACCGAGAGAAAAAGAAAGAAGAAGATGAAGATGGGTTGCTCGGTTTTATATGGAGAGAGAGAGGGTTTACGAAACTTAAGGGAGAAGTAGATCTACATAGCTAATCCCTAGGCTAGAGTAATGATGAAATTTGCTAATGATTGTTTGCCTTGAAGTTGATGGTTTCGGTTTCTAGAGGAAACAAAACCGCGGATGTCGCATGCAAGGAGAAAAGAGAGAGAGTGATGTTGTGGCCTCCAAGTTTGATTTCTCAAATTCAATTTGCTTCCAATCCATGTCATTAGTCGGTTCATTGGTGTCTAATGTTTTTCAATTAATTTCCTTTTGTTTCTACTTGATTTCAATCCTTTTATAATTATACAAAGTCATGACATATATATATAACATATCGACTAGTCAATGTTAATCTATAAAGAATTCATCACAAAAATGCTAAAGTCAGAAATTTGATATTAACATTATAAACACTAATCAAATGATCATAACTATAATCTATAAAATAAAATCACTCGGGCCTAAATATTCATTTTCGGCCCAATAAACTTAATCTATAACAATCCGGCCCACTAAACTAAATTTACAAATCTAATAATTCTGAACCTTGGCCCGCTTCAAGCCAAGTCCAAGCCCATAATCTCTCATTAGACTTCTCGAGTCCAATTCTTGTGGCCCACTTATTTCTCAAGCCCACACATTTCTCACGATCCATCGGGTTCACTTTCTAGCCCAATCTACTTAATCTAAGTTCCTAATGATCTAATTACACTAATGAAGGTCAGTAAAATTTGGGATGTCACAACTCTCCCCTACTTAGAAAAATTTCGTCCTCGAAATTGAAGTCTTACCTTATTCACTTGAAAAGCTAAGGATATTTCTGTCTGATCTCTTCCTCACTTTCCCAAGTTGCTTCCTCTGAATCATGGTATCGCCACAAAATTTTGACTAAAGGTATAGTCTTATTCCTCAATACTTGCTCTCTTCGATCCAAAATTTGCACATGCTCTTCTACATATCTAATTCTTTCATCTATTTCTAGTACTTCAAAATCTAACACATGAGTTGGATATGGCTCATATTTCCTAAGCATAGATACATGAAAAACATCGTGAATACTAGATAGCTTCAGTGGTAATGCTATTCTATATGCGAACTCTTCAATCCTTTCTAATACTTCAAAAGGTCCTATAAATCTTGGGCTCAACTTTCCTTTCTTTCCAAACCTTGACACATTCTTCATAGGTGATACTTTCAGAAACACATGATCTCCTACCTTGAATTCCAAAGGTCTACGACGTTTGTCTGCATAACTCTTTTGTCTACTTTGAGCTGTCCTGAGTCGTTCTCGTATAGTCTTTACTGCTTCTAAAGTAATTTGAACTATTTCTGGTCCTGTCAACTTCTGCTCTCCAACTTCATTCCAGCAAATAGGGGTCCTACAATTCCTACCATATAGAGCTTCAAATGGAGCCATACCAATGCTTTGCTGAAAACTATTGTATTGAAATTATTGTGGCAAATTATAAATAAGAAAATCCCAACTTGTTCATCTACTATAATATATCGACTATCTTCTAACCAATCTCTTACCTTCATCAAATCATAAAGGTTGAAAAAGATACGTCTTTCTATTTTAAAAACTTCATATACTTTATTTGAATATTCATAAAGAACTTCCCTTATCCATTCGAGTCTTGACAATACGTTGTCTCTAATATGTTCTCTCGTGTGCATGAACATATCCACCGTCAAAGTATTGTTCAACTAATTTAACTGATGCTACCTTACCATTATACATGCTACTTCTATCCCCCTCTATATTTACTTATGCAATCACACGAAAGAAAAACATTAACACGACATATAAGTAAATAATCCGATAACAATCAACAATAGCCACAACATCATCATAGTTGCATCATAAAAATTCATAACATATTTCTCAACATTTACTTAAAAAGATTAAAAAAATCCACCTCATTTTAAGTAAGATATGATAAAAGCCTCTATCTATATGGCATTAAGATAAGCTTGGTTCACAACTTTGTTGTAAGGATTATTTTTCAAGTCAGGCATGCCATATAGGATAGTAACAACCATTCATGTGGAGTAAAGATCTATAGGTGATAGGGCATGTGAGGTGATGGAGCCAGTTATTAATTGACCTATTACGAATTAGATCATTTCTCGAATAGCTTTGCAAGTGTCATTAATATCAAATGTGTTACTCTTTCTCATTTTTTTTAGAATTTAGAGTGCTATTCAACTTGTGCTTCTCACAAATTGGAAGGGTAACTACATCAAGTATAAAGACTCTCTCATCAATATGATGTTCATTGAATTCCTTTGAATCTATCACCACCACCATTGTTATCTCCCTTTGACACCACCATTGTCATCTCCCTTTGACACCACCAAGTCTTCTACATTTCCTACTGCATACTACCCATATATATCACTAAACATAACACGCAAATCAGAATATTAAGGAAAGCAATCATTTCTAAATTTAGTCCATTCACTTTTATCTTGCAATTTACACAATAATGACATGGGTTAGCAACATAATTAACATTTACATCCATAACAAGAACAAATCACCCAAGTAAAGTAATACTTTAATGTAAAAGTTCCATACACTTGAATCGTCCACAACAATCATTTTACTTACATTATCCCATCCAAATCCAAATTGTGAAAGAAGTTTATTAAAACTACTATATTGTCTCTTTAGTTTATTTACCATATTCTTCAACTGAATTAAATTAAAGTGGAGCTTTGTCCATTTATTAAATTCAACATGTATGTTATCCCACCCAACTTTGTTGTAGGTATATGTGGTGCGATTTTCCTTTGGATAAGTATATTGGAAGTCCTAAAACTTGTTAAAAAAACACATTTTAATCCTAAAACTTTTAAAAAATGCAATTAAATTCTAATATTTGTTACAAAAGTACAACGAAGTCCTAAAATTTTCAAAAATGCAATCAAATCCTAAGACTTGTCAATTTGGTTAAATTAATTCTTTCCATTGATAATACTTTTAGAAAATTTTAAGACTCAATTACACTTTCGTAATAAATTTTAGGACTTGATTCCACTTTTAAAAAATTTAGGACTTGATTGTATTGTAATAACAAGTTTTACAATTTAATTACATTTTTTGAAAGTTTTAGAATTCAATTGCACTTTCATTACAAATTTTAAAATTTCTAGTGCACTTATCCTATTTCCCTTTTTTACCTCTTCTACCAACAGATTGATCAAAGGCTCGGTCCACTTTGTCATAAATGCCTCTTTGTGGGATGTCATTTAATCTTAATTAGTTGAGTATCATCAAATGCAATTACAATAATATTAAAGTGATTACAATGACCACAAAGTATTGCTAAAGTGTATCAAATTCATATATAATCAATAAAGGTTAGACCCCGTTGTAGCAAATATGGGTACAAATGACCCACTCTTTGATCATATCAAATGATAGGCCAACATGTTGAAATGAATAGAAGAATTGTCACTAATTAGCACAATCAACCGATTTTAGAGATAGTATATCAATTCAAGCGCAAAAGCTTTGATGTCAAGATTACATCAATGTTATATACTATGACTATTAATGAAAGAAAATAAGTGAAAAAAATTGAAAGAGAATATTCCATATCAAATTGTGCAAGTTGCTAAAGACACCAATTAGCAGTAAAAATCTCAAAAAGAGAAATACCAATGCCACTTGAGTCAATCACTATCGAACTTAAAAAATAGGAAGAAATGCTCAAAGTGTCATATAATCCAAAATTGCAAACAATATATCAAGTTGGGGGAGAGTTGCTTAAACTCCATGATTAGGGTAAAAATGTAAACCATCACTAAAAACAAAAGTGGGGAAGAGGATAATTGGATCTTTTTCATTCTTTGTGAAAAGGAGAACAACGGCCCTATGATCATGTGAAGTTGCAGTAAATCAAAATGAAACAACAAGCATATATCGCACTTAAGGACTATCGTTTGCAAGTGTTTGTTTCGCAAATGCCATAAATTCGAGTTCTGAACAGTCCTCACGTATGCATTCGGACAATAAACATGGTGAAAAAAGAACCAAATTCACCACGACTTTAGCAAAATGTGATAAATGCCAATGAACACTAGGGTTGCGACCTAGCTAGGGTTGACTCCAGAAATCATGGTTTGCAAGTACCAAAAGAAGGCCTACTCTAGAAGTAGGAATTGCAAAAGTTGATCGTGAATCAACGCAAACAACAAGCGGAGCTAAGACATGACGAGTGCGGGTGCTAAAGCGAGGGAGGGGGGGGGGAGAGAGAGACTCACCTTGTTGCGATGGAGGGTAGGGTTACAATGAAAGGTAAGACTATAGTCATGATGACAGACGTTTACTAGTGGTGGTAAGACTCCCTATGGTGACGGACCTCGAGCAAAGAGGAGATGGAGAAGTTCGACCGAGTCTATGCACGTGAGAGACACAGATACAAGAGAAAGGGAGAATGCACATAGAGAGAGGGAGAGAGCAATGAGAAAGTTTTATTTTTGAATTTGTTATAAAAATAGAGAAGTAGAAAAGTTTTTGTTCCTCATTTAATTTCCAAACCTATCCTCATTTAATTTCCAAACCTATTTTTGGCTAAAAGTTTGTCCCGGAAATAGAAAAATGAAATTATGTTACTAAACGAAATTCCGTTCCAGATTTATTCTCGAGAACGGAATAATAGAAAAATAGAGAAGATAACAACATTTTTATTGGGTAATTCATTTTTTAATTTGATATGGAATTTATTATCCAAATGAGATATACACATGAAGAGTTTAAAGTAGTTAAATAGATGGTTATGGGTTTTCATCGATTATATCAAATATGAATATATTTTAGTAATGCGAGTGAAGTTGGGTTTGAGCCATTAAATTTATATATTATAAGTAAATGGGTCAATTCAAGTTAGATCATTTTCGATCCAACCTAGCCCGACTTACCCATTTGATGGCCTTAACAAAAAGTAAAAGCCTATACTATATATTTTCTCATTGGACAAAAGGTGTAGGAGGCTTGCTTTTTAACCCATGAAATTTCGATCATGGTGCGCTATATGCAATGCTATCTCATGTTTGATGTGTTCTCAATACCCTTTTTGCTTTTTCCCCATAGTAATCAAGGTCGTGATGATCCTTTGATTTTAATATTGAGTGGGGCAATGGCCGTTTGGATGTCTCAACACCATAGTTGGTTCTCCAGTAAAGAAACCTTATACATACATGATATACGTTTTACAGTGAAATAAAAGAGCTATCGTAGGGGTCAGCCTTTGGGAAATGAGTGACATTGGGGTGGCTTGACGCTTGACTCCACCTCTATTGATGATCATCCCTTCCCTCTTTTCCTGAGGTGGCTTCTTCGTATTAGCATGAATATTGTTCTAACCATATATTCAGGCTTAAACCTATTACAATATCCAATATTAAGAGTCAAATTAGGTAAAAGCATTGCTAATGGAATTGCCTCCATCAATAGTAATACTCTAGGAAGCCGGTTTGAATACTATGGAAATGATGGTACAGTTACAGAGGAGGATGAGCTAGAAATCGTGAAAAGACTATTCCAAGACGGACATGAATTCTAATGAGAAAAACACAAAAAATGCATGAATTAATCAACTAATTTCTAAAAAAAATCCAACTTTAAGTCAAATTTTAAATCTACCTCCCAACTTTCACTCTAGTTTCAAATTTGTTTACATGTCCAAATATTGTTATTGATTTCTTCAAGATTCTCAACATTTAGAGGTTGTTTCATATGAAAGTGGGGGTGTTGCTATTGATGAATACACGAGTTTTATTGAACCTCTAATTGGCCTTAATGTTGATAATTTTGAAGAAACGGTGATTTTTACCGATTGTTAATAATGAACATCTAATTAGGCTTGATGTTGATAATTTTGAAGAAACAATGATTTTTATAATTGTTAATCGTAAACATCTAATTAACCTTGATGTTCATAATTTTAAAGGAGCAGTAAATGTTACGTTTACTTTAATTTCAAATCTGTCTACGTGTCTAAACATTGTTACTGGTTTTTTCAAGATTATCAACATTGAGAGGTTGTTTCATATAAAAGTGGAGGTGATGCTATTGATGAACGTTTAATTAGCCTCGATGTTGATAATTTTAAAGAACCAATGATTTTATTTAGACATTGGGATGGATTGGGATTAGAGTGAAAGTTGGGGATTTTTCCAAATAAAAAAAAAAGTTCTAAGACAAGCTTGACATTAAATAAAAAAATCATGATACATTAGAGAGTTGGGCCAAAATTAATCTTGTTCTTTCATGTCTTAAAGAAAGTTGAAGACTCAAGAAATTCGTTCGTTGGGCAGATTCATATGGTGAGTTCAAATGTGTAGTGTTGGCAATGTAATCTTTCTAATATGAATTAGATCTTATATCATACATCTTCATTGGTTTTTTCCAATACAAAAATAAAGGCTTACTGCTTTAGGGTGCATTTAGTAACATTTGTGTTATAGGGAACAATTTTTTTTTAAAAATAGTTTTTCTCTATTTATATTCCCCGAAAGAATTCTTGAATAAAACAATGTTTTTAATAATTATACAAAATTTCTATTCGTGGAATAAAAAAAGAACAATAATATGTTTAGTACAACTCAAATTTTTTTGTGCCATATAATTTCTTTTAATATTTTAATACTTTTTTTTATTTTTGTTTTTTTCCTCTCTTCTTTCTCCTTCTCTAACTGGCAACGGCAACGATGACCAATGGCCGGTGATTCACGACCGACCAATTAGAAGATGAAGAAGAAGAAAAGAACAAAAAAAGAAAATGACTTATTTGTAGAAATTGTTCATGGGAACAAGAAATCATTTTTTTTCTATTTTTTATTTTTGTTCCAAATCTACTCTCTAGCTACTTTTTTATTCCAAGAAATAGAAAAATTAACTGATGCTATCACACAGATTTTTGTTCTTTTTCTTTTCCGAGAAATAAAAGAGCAAAAAACATAATAAAGAAACAGGAACGTTACTATGCAGGCCTTTAGTTTCTTTCTTCTTCTTCTTCTTCTTCTTCCTTTTTTTTTCTTTCCTGTTTAACAAAGAGTCACTCACAAGTGTTTCCATCACAAAATAGATATAATTCAAACCATGGAAAATATAAACTTTTTCTCCAAGATTTTACATGTCAATATTCACATCTCTATGATTTGAATGATTTCATGAATTCACATTAAATAAGAATTAAATTGTGAAATGATTTGAAAAAAAGTATACAAAGTAATGATAAAGTCACTCAAATAAGATATAGGACCACTTTTATTATTTGCATTCGAGATAAAAGCTTGTTCACTAAGCACATGCACATCCTAATTGAATAAATCGTAATTTCATGATTAACTACATGGTCTATCATATTGTTCTTATATAGTATGTCCGATTCATACTTCACAATTTTTCTATCCATCCTTGAATATGTACACATTCCTGCATACGTTGCCAAGATTTTCACGATGGAAGATAAGTCATTCACAACCATTGATAAGGGAATGTAGCCATCAAATTATGACATATAGTGACCACAGTCATGATCAACCCAGTTTGTTTATACTTTAGCAAAAGCTAAAAAAATTGTTACTTATTTGCCAAAACTTATAATATTATTCAAGTTTTAGAATTATAAGAAATCGCATGTAAATTTAAGTGTTAATATTTGTATATGATAAAAATTTCAAGCGTCTTGGTCCCAAATGAATTCTTGCCGCAAGATTTAGATTAAAGTAAAAGGAAAAAAATAAAAGTTTATCTATATGCTCGAAAATCAATCTTGAAATCCAGCAAAAATTTAAAAAAGAAAAGAAGGAGAAAAGAATCCCAAATAGATATTAAAAAAAAGAACCATAACTACCAGAAAAAAAAGAATAGTGACTTAAATAATCTCTAAATTTTGACTTAATGTGCAATATAATCTGTAAATTTTTAGTTTGTTTGATGTGATGCATGAACTTTAAATTATTGTATAATATGATTTCTGAATTTTTTTATATATATTCAACTTAATCTATAAGTTATACAAAAATGATCAATGGCGTCTTTATATTAATTTAAGTTGAAGGATAATATTGAACAATTTCATATAATTCAAGGAATAAATTAAACATATACCAAAAGTTTATGGATTATATAGAATAAATTAAAAATTGAGAAATCAAATTACACATTATATTATGATTGAATGATCATTTTTTTTTTTACCGAGGAACCGCCGAAGATCACCTTTCGGGAATTACACGACCCTCCAATACCCGATGGCACCGTCGGGCCTCGCTGCAAGCTGCTATTCAGACATAAGTCTCGGGGGAGGCTAGCCCATGATCTCAACACCAGAGCCCCCACTTCAAACATTTTAGTAACAAGAGGATTCGAATCCTCGACTTCTGAGATGAGGAAGAGAACTCATATCAACTGTGCTATCAGTGGTTGGGTTAAATGATCATATTTAATAAATTAAAAGGCGGTGGATTACATTGATCATTGCGTCATTTTCCCCAAAAAAAATATAAAAGAATTAAGGAACGAACTTTTTTTTTTTTTTTGGGGTCGAAAAAGGAACGAACTTGCTCGCTCGCTCGCTCGCTCGCTCGCTACTTGGAAGTTAGGAGTTTGACTTCGGCTTCTCCACTGTGTCGCCTCCATCATCCAAAATCCTTCCCTCTTTCTCTTTCCCTTTCCTTCTCTCTCTCTCGCCGGCGACACCGATCGGAGCCATGGGAAGCGGCGAATTGCGGTACGAGATCGCGCAGAACGCCTACATAAAGCTCGTCCTCCACGCCCTCAAGCACAAGGCCGCCGCCGTCAACGGCGTCCTCCTCGGCCGCCTCTCCGATCGCGGCGACGCTGTCGAGGTCCTCGACGCCGTCCCGCTCTTCCACTCCCACCTCGGCCTCCTCCCCAATCTCGAGATCTCCCTCCTCCTGGTCAGCCTCTCTCCCTCTCTCTCTCCCTCTTCCCGACGCAGTTTTCGCCTTCTGCTCGGTCGGATTTGAAGTGGCCTTGTCGTGTCTAGGTTTGATTGCGTGAGAAACGATCGGGTGATGGCGAACTGGTCCTTGGAATCGTACGATGGTGGGTTGTGTTGTCCGCCGGCGAGATTGTTCTCTCGCAAGTTCTGTGTCCGTTCGATTCATTCGGAAGTAGTGACCCTAAATCGGGATCTGCGGCGTTTCCTCGTTTGGAATTTATTATTGGGATTGGAAATTGATTAGATAACGTGTCATTCTTCCTTAATAGAATGCTCTAATGGTGTGATTGCTTTTTTGCGAGTGAGAGTTGAATTATTGAGTGGTTGTTTGATTCGATTGCTTGAACATATCCAGATAGAGGAGTATTATGGATCGAAGGGGATGAGCATAGTGGGGTACTTTCATGCCAACGAGAGGTACGATGATATCGAGCTTGGTGGTATTGCTAGAAATATTGGAGACCACATCTTTCGTTACTTTCCGCAGGCCGCAGTACTTCTGGTAGGTACCATCGCTGTCCATTTGGTTGATGATGGTATTGTTGCAGGGTGTTTGTAATGCGTTTGGTTGATCTGTGCAGTTAGATAATAAGAAGCTTGAGGCTTTGTCGAATGGGAAGGATCGGTCTCCTGTCATGCAGGTTAGTGGAATTTTCCTCTGCGTAGAAGATTCATGTGGAGATTTCGAGTCTTCATTAAGACGTAATATTTGTCTTTCCCTCTCCATCTTTGCTGGCCTTCTTGTCAGTCATCAACTAGTCGTCACTGGACTATGCATGTATGAGAGAAGGTTTCTGGTGTGTTTGTTTAACTCGAGTTTATTCTCTCGAAGGTTTCGTTTGTTTGTGATAAAAAAATTTGAATTCCTTGTGTAGTCATTACGTTAAGATTCAGAGACTGAATTATTTTTAGCTTGATTGGATAATCTTTGAGGTGGTAGTTCTGACTCTTTTGAGATTGGAATCAATTCATAGTGCATTATATTTGTACGGCAGACTTAATCATATGTGTGGTTGGGATTCTTCAGAGCTTGTCTCCAAACAGCCCGTGTTTCTGACTGCAGCTCTTTTGACACTTCCTCTTTTGTTCAAAGCCAACATCAAAAGATAACACCTTTCTTTCCCGAGTTTCCGGCTTCCAGTATTTCACTGCCTTTTTCCTATTACTCCCTGCTACTCTCTTCATGCTTCACATAAAACTGCATAGTCCATTGGATGTTTGAAATTGTTGGAGATGGTAAATCTTCTTTTGTTTTTGTGTAGAAGCATCAGTAGTTTTCATTTAGTCAATCTATATGGATTTGTTTGTGGCTCTCTGTATTAGTTTGTTCTTCAGCAGTGTCAATGTTGATGTCATCCAACAGAAAAGTATTGTTTCGATCTCTCATATGGAATAGATTGTTCGACTGTTGTCCAACGCAAATCTTTTTATCTCTTTATCTTTTTGGTCATTGTCTGTTTGTCCCATTTCTTGCGGATATAATGAGGCTTTGTGTATGCTGAAAATTGATTGTATGGGTATAACATTAACACAAACTATTCTGTTTCTTTAACTTAGCATATTAAAATCAAATTTTCTCCTGTCATATCAGCTTTACACACGGGATTCATCTAAGAACTGGAAGTTAGTCTCATCAGATGGAAGTAACCGGTTAATTACCAAGGAACCAACTGCAAATGTGGTCCTGTTGGATTACATGACATCTGAAAAATGGCAAAATGTTGTCGATTTTGATGACCATCTTGATGACATAAGCAAGTAAGCCCCATTTTCACATTCTCTCCCCCTACCAATGTCAACTTAATGGTATATTTGGGGCCAAAGAAAAACTTCATAGTTTTGATGTTTGATGGAATTTGTGATTGCAACTTTTCTTGTTGTAGGGACTGGCTCAATCCAGATCTGTTCAAGTGACACCATTTGGGATTTCTGGGCTTTCATTTATGCCCTATTGGCTTTGTCCTCTAGTTGGTGCCAGGGTTCACCTCTGCTATCTGCATTTAGGAGCATAAGAGAAGATCTAGCTTCACCAAGTGCCCTTTCTTTGTCAAATCGAAAATCCTCCTTCAAAATTAGCGAGAAAATCCATTATTTCCCTTTCCTGTTTTAGGATGTCCAAGAGATGACAAGTATTTGTTTCTTATTTAACTCCAATGCCTGGTTCATCGGTAGCGTATGAAGTTGTTATTTTATGCTGGTTTTTTCTAATTTTTCCTGGCATAATGAACGGCTGATAGGTATGTCTGAGACTCTGATGATATGGATGAATAGGAAATAGTGTGGTGGTGAATGCAAAAGAGTTTTTTTTTTTCCCTTTTTCGTATAGTAATTATTTACAAGGAGCAGGATAAAAGTCAAGGTGAGGTCATCAGATGGGGAAGCCCAAATGGCAAAAGGGGTTCTAACCCTTATGATGGCAGGACTAGGTTATAAATCTCTCCACGATATTTCCTCTCTTCGACATGGGACTCGGGACTCCTTTTATCTTCAACTAAGCAAGCTTTTGTTTTGTGCACATTCTAAATGAAAGATGCAGAAGAGAGATTGCAGTAGCCAGTAGCCTGCATTGAGCTTTATTTAGCTTTAGGTATCTTTTTAGCTCCTCCGGAAGTTTAAAATATTAGGGCTACATGGTCTATTCTTACATTGAGCTAAGCTGTATTCTGGATGCGTCTGATTCTAGAAATATTTCTAATTTTTTATATTCTTAGTTTGCCTTTTCATTGACAGTTTCTAAAAAACCCCTTCCCCTTCCAGTATTTTTACAATCCAAAAGCAATTTCGTTGCATTGTTTTCAATAAGAAAATATCAGCCTATTGCCGAGCCCATATCACTCTCTTTGTTTTCTTTTTTTCTTAAAATCTTTGAGACGCAAATTGGCTCAATATTTCCTTCCCCCCCCCCCCCCTTCCTTATTCAGGTCTGGAAAAAATGAAAGCGACAGTTTTTACTTGTTTCGGTCTCTAGTAATTTGGAAACACGAGAGCCTACGAAACCGGTTTTACTTAACCAATTTTTGACTCGAAAATTTTTGCTTTTAAACCAGACGCAACTTAGTCTTGCAAGAAGTCTCTTCACCTCTGGATTTTTCTTCCGGTCTAGTTTCAGACGGCTTCTATCCTAGGCTTGTATGATAATGAAGATCCAATCTCTCTTGGATCTTTGGACACATCACCTTAGCGTAGTTGGCTTTTGCATTTCTTTGTTAATGAATCCTTCCCATTAGCTGCAAACATCATTATAACTTACAGATGATAGGCTTGTCTCCAGCATCAATAGTCGTACTCTTTGAAGCTTTCATACTGGTCTCTCTTTAGCTATCTTCAACTCCTTAAAGAAAACGTATGTTTTGCATTTGACATTAGATTTGCCAATGCATGCTTGCATTAATCCCTTCTGTTTGTTACATAATAAAGTCTAGTACTTCGGAGCAATAACCCTAGGTCTTCTGTAGTTATATTCATTACATGCGATAATGGGCCGTGCGGGCCGAGTTTTGGCAATATAAGCCCGGCCTGAAGGCTTTGGGCCCGTTATCTCTAGCCCCGACCGAATCTAGGCATTTCAGCGTAGACTAAGCCAATTCGGTTTGGTTCGGGCTCAGACCCAAAGTTTCACATTATCTTCTATCAACATATTTTAGTTTTTAATCAATAAAATCTCATTCTTATGTGAATTTGGTGGTATTGTTTATTTATGAATTGCCTATGTGGATAATTAATTTATTGCGCTGCAAAAATAAAGATAGGGCTCAGAATAAAATCCCCGCAATTAATTTGTGTATTTCTATTTTTTCAGTAATGGAATTAGTTGACAAGACGTCTTTTGAATTAGTTAATGAGAAAAGTTTGAAAGAAAAACCCTAATTGAGAAGGAGTCGAGAAATCAAGTTAAGTAGGAATTCCCATATATGTTACCAAAGCGCATTATGTTAAGGAAATTACTAAATCCAATGAGAATTGTACATAGGGAGAAAAAGTGAAAGCATTATGACACCGACAAAATTCATTTAAAAACAAGATTTTTGGCAAATGTCTTTTACCAGCACTGCACAGACAAGCGCGAGTACTAGGGGTGGCAAAATGGGTTCATAAGCAATTTTTTTAATCATATTTTTCATTGTAGTTCAAAAAAGAAAATTATATTTTTCATTAATGGGTTGTATATGGGATATGAAGATACAATGGTCCAGTTAAAATGGGTCTAAAATATTTTAAGTTGAATTCATATAGGTTGAAGATGGGTCACAATTCCAAAACCTAAAAAACACAAAACCTCCTCAGCCACCCTTCGTCAGTCGTCACCCACCTCCGCCGCTCGCCTCCTCGCTCGCCTCCGCCACCTGACTCGGCCACCCGCCTCCGCCGCTCGCCTCTAAGTCGCCTCCGCCGCCCGCCTCTGAGGCTCGCCTCCGCCACTCCCCCGCCGAAGGTCGACGACCTTCAGCCTCTCACCCCGTGAAAATCCAGCTGAGGACATCGTCGATTTTTGCCTCAAAAGCGCTCCTCGGGCGTTCCTCGTTGATTGGTAAGGAATCTGCGAATTCGATTCTCTCGCGCGCGGCCTCGCGGCGAGTCCTCTTCACCAATAAACCCTAAACCCCCCGCCGGCGAACATCAGAAACTCCAAATCCCTCTGCGTTGTCGCTTCTTCTCCTCCTTCTAGCCGCCGCGCCGACTGCCCTGCTCATCAGGTATGTATGTATTCTCGCCGTCCGTCCTCTCCAGTTCCGCACCGTCAATGGCACTCATCGTAATGACAACTTTTATTAACATATTTGCTAAATTTTCTACGCTAAAATTCTTTTTCAGTGACAATATCCCATCATCCAGCAGCTAACGAATATGATGATACCTTAATATAACACCTTTTGTCCTTGAATGAGATGCCAAATTTTTTGCAAGACAAATAACATTCTGACTTAAATTTTGGCATGGTTCGTGTTTGTACAGTTCTACTTAAATCAAAGCTGTTGGTTTTTTAGTACCTGTGATATTTTTTGTCCGGAGTTGACAGCTAGACTTGGTTTCATTTAGTTAAAAGTGGAAGGACGATTTTCGGTGAAAGAAAAATAAGGAATTGATCGGGCCTTCTTTCTCGGAATCGTTGATTGAGTTCTGTTCGATTATCTGGTCTGAAGAACGCGATTGCGGATGACGAACGAACCATTTACGTTGTTTCGGCTGTCTCTTTTGTGCTTTTGCAATGCTCAGTAGTTCGAGGGAGTTGAGTTTGGAGCTTCTACCTAAATTGATGTTGAAAGATGCCTTCTTTTTTTTTTTGTCACCACATTGAGCTCCTGAGTTCGATCTTTGTCATCCCATTTAAGATGTACGTCCGGCGTTGTTAGGTGTAAAGCACTAGTGTTGATGCCTTTTGCAGATCGATGGGTGCCCCGGCTCTTAATAAGAAGAAGAAGGGTGCAAGGGCGGCGAAGCCCCCGCCTAAAAAGAAGCTGAAGAATGATTTGTTTGCTGAGAAGCGGTCGAAGAAAGATGACATCCTCGAAGAATCGGACGATCAGAGTGAAGACATCGAAGAGCACCAGGAATTTGAAGTGGAGGAAGACGGAACTGGCGATTCTGGTTCCGAAGTATCCTCTGATGGAGATGATCCGGTGGCCGATGATTTTCTCCAAGGAAGTGGAGATGAAGGTTAATGTACTCCATGATTATAGTCTTTGGTCTTTCCTTGTGTTTACAGATGGAATGTTTTTTCTCTTGAGTGTTCCAATTGCGTGCTGCTAAAACCATTTGTCTTGTCCAGATAAAGCTTCCAGTTTGGATGAGGATTCAGATTCTGGTTCAGATTCTGATTCTGATGAATCGGATATTGAGCAGAAGTCCAGAGCTATCGATGAAGAAAGGGCTAGGATAGAGGAAGAAGCAGGAGCCGAAATGCAGCTTAACATCAAAGAGGAATCTGATGAGTTCAGATTGCCAACTAAGGAGGTACTTCTCTATTCTCTACGCGACTCCTGTGCAAAATTTGTGAGGTGCTATTGGCATTGCCGCTGTGCTGATATATGTTATGTTTTTGATATAGTGGTGACATTTCTTCTGCAGGAATGCGTAAGTCAACTTATTATTGTTATCTAATTCCTCCTCTATGCAAATTCTTGTAATTTAGGAACTTGAGGAAGAGGCTCTTAGGCCACCCGATCTTCCAAATATGCAGAGGAGGATAAGAGAAAGTCAGTAATGTGCTCATTTTATATTTTTCATACTTTTTTCTTATGATCAATCTTTTGAAGTCTTGTTCATGAAAATTTTCTGTCAGTTGTTCGAGTGTTGTCAAATCTTAAGGTGCTGAAGCAAGAGGGAACAACGAGGAAGGACTATGTTGAGCAACTTAAAAAGGATCTAGCTTCCTATTATGGTTACAATGACTTCCTTATTGGGGCTTTGATGGAGGTGATCGAACTGCTTTATCAATACATACAATGGAGTCATGAATGATATTTCTATGTTAATACCATTTCCTCTCCTATCTGGTTTTTTCAGTTTTACATCTCGGTACTCCTTTTCTTTATATAGAGAAAAAAACTACTTTGTGCTCTAAGTGTTCTGTGCTTTGATTTCTGTTACTCTGCAGATGTTTCCGCCAGTTGAGCTTATGGAACTTATTGAAGCATTTGAGAAACCTCGACCTATAAGTCTACGTACAAATACTTTAAAGGTAAAACAAAAGAAGTACATTGCTTGTTTGATGTGGTCAGGATAGTCTTCCTCCTTTTTTTTTGTCTTCCTGCTGTTAGAAAATGCAATTTCTTTTTCTTGAGTGTACTTGCTAGATGATATTTCTCTTCTTATTATCTTCATTCCAATGAACAAGTTGTTAGCATTTCTTGTAGACAAGGAGACGGGATCTGGCTGATGTTTTAATTAACAGAGGAGTAAACTTGGATCCATTAAGCAAGTGGTCGAAGGTAAACCATCACCTAGTCATCAAGATCTTTGTGTGTGTGTGTGTGTGTGTGTGTGTGTGTACCTCTCATCACATGTCATTATCAATTTTTGACGGTATTTTCTGATGGATTCTCAGGTTGGTTTAGTTGTTTATGATTCACAAGTGCCTATTGGTGCAACTCCTGAATATATGGCAGGATTCTACATGGTAGATCATTTCCTAGTTTTTGCATTTGAGGTTTTCTCTGGCAGTATCTTTTGTGATGCAATAAGGACCTTTTTATATTTTGCAGCTGCAAAGTGCAAGTTCGTTTTTGCCTGTGATGGCACTTGCTCCACAAGAAAAAGAACGAATTGTTGACATGGCGTAAGATATTCTGAAGTACCTGATATAACTATGTCTAAGCTCCTAGCTTTTCACTTTAGGTTCCGCGATGAATTCAATTCTCATTGCACTTTAAGAACCCAAGTCTTGAAAGTTTTGAGAGAATGACATCATATTGGAGGCGTAGCTATGTACACTCGTTTGCCTAATTGGTGGAATTTTGAATTGGTGCCACATGTTGGGTCACTTTAGTGTGTCCATGCAGGCAAGATGAGGCACAGTAGATTGCTTAACTGGTTGCAGTACAATAATATCATTATTTCTTTCTTTTGTCCATGGTTAATAACACTCCTTGCCATGCAAGTCAATCTTGTTTACATGTGTTAATATTTGAGTACAATCTTCACATGATGCAGAGCTGCACCTGGAGGTAAAACAACATATATTGCAGCTCTAATGAAAAATAGTGGTAAGTTTTGGCTTCTGTTTTAATTCAAACAATGTGAATAGACATGTGCTGGACATGAATGTTTTATGCGCTTCACATTGATCACACATTCTTTGGCAACATACATTTATCTTGTGACAAACTGTCCATTACATGGTAAAGTTCTGATTTGGTGCTTTCTGGCGAGTGCTATTGTAAGAAACTCCACATGGGTGCACCCAAATTCCTATTTGTTGGTTGTTTATGGGATATCAAATCAAAAAGTCAGCTAAATTACTCTGTATTCTTTATTTAAAGATTGATCCAAAAGTAGCAGTCCTGCTGTGTGAACTGCATGGTTATATAGCTTATTACAAATTAATTTTTCGTCTTTTTTGAGGACCTGGGACGTAGGAAAATCTGATTGGATAAGAATTAGATCTGGAGACACTTCTTCTGGACTATGAAGAGTACCCACATGAAAGTTTGGATGAATTTGATGTAAGTTTGTAGACATGCTTTCACTGTAAAGATTGGGAAAATCTGATTTAAAAAGAAAAGAAGAAAAGATTGGTAAGAAATTTTGGAAGAAAAGGTTAAAGTCTAGGCATCACACCGAAAGCTTCCTGAGCTTTTCTTAAGGTTCATGCTAGAGAAGAATTGTATCTTGCTGTTCAACACCAATCAATCGCTATAATTAGACTTAATATACTAATCAATGAATATTGGAAACTCTTAGATCGGAAACACGATATGCTAATTCAAATAAAGCTGGAAAAAATTATATTCAAGACTGAATAAGAAATACGTCTTTCAACTCTTATAAAAGATTCCTAATTTAATTAGGAAAATAACCTAATTGTTATTTAAGCAGTTGATTTTCATCTAGCATGTCCTTTGTAATCCTCAAAGGTTGTTGTCACAATCCTCCATCCTCTTGCTTCCAGGTTCACTTTTTGTTCTTTTTCCAATTATCCCTGCAATAGAGTCCTTAATGCCTGTTTAGGGTGCGTGACCTCCTTAGCAATATCCATGAACCTCCTTAGAAATAGTTATGATTGGATGTTTGGTTCTCTAGGAAACAAAGCTGGTATGTCCTCCATTGGCGTTGGTGATTTGTTGACTTGATCTTCCATATTTTGGTAAAATTTGGAGTATGTATACTTTCACATTCTGTGTTGTCTTGGTGGTAAGAAAATATGGCTTTTTTTGGTGAGTGATATGATAGTGGAAGCCTAAATTTTTTCTCTTTCAGGGGATGAAAAAACTATTGGTCCCATAAGCATGTTCTATTTTTGTGAATCTGACAGCATTGATTGGCACCATTTTACTAGGTGTGGTTTTTGCAAATGAGATGAAGGCACCAAGGCTGAAGTCTCTCACTGCTAATTTGCATCGGATGGGTGTGACGAATACAATAGTATCCAATTATGATGGGAAGGAGGTCAGCTCTTCTTACTGGCCTCTTAACAATATATTTTTATGGATGTGGACTTTCAGAGCCTTGAGATTATGAAGCTTTAGAGCCATGTTTTAGATGAGGACATGTTTCTTTCTTCTGCATATAAGGAAAGAATCTGGTTACAAATTACTGTGTATGACTTTTTCCTGCAACTTATTTTAACTAAATAATCTTTTATTGATCCTCAGACCACTCTTTGCTGCTATAGATGACTTTCTGTCAAAGAAAAAAAATTGCTGGTCCCCATTATTATAAAGGTGGACCAGATCTACAATTCCAACGTACATTGCAATGCGATATTGTTGATTTTGCTAATGGATGCACGATTGAGAACCCATAGATTTCTGCTGAATGCATTATACACAATAGATATCTTTAGCATTGATCATTGATTCGGTATAATTTACAATTTATCAAGTGTCAAATGGCTTCTCATGTCATTTTTGTGCGTCTTCTTTTGCAGCTACCTAAAATTATAGGTGTAAATTCAGTTGATAGAGTATTGTTAGATGCACCTTGCAGTGGGACTGGGGTAAGAAATCATACTTAGATTGCACTTCTTCTGTACAATTCATTGGCCATCACGGCTCTGTGAAGCTAATGTGTTATTTAACACTTTGAAGGTTATATCGAAAGATGAATCTGTCAAAACCTCCAAAAGCCTTGAAGATATACAAAAGTGTGCATTTCTGCAGAAGGTATGACTTCTTCTAGGCATATCTAATTAATGTTTGAGTTGATTTACATTTTGATTAGGACCTCCAAATATTTCACAAGTCAAAGTTGATCAAAAAATGCATACACCTGATTGTTTGTAGAACTTAATGAGAGAGCAGTAAAAATACCTGAAAACTTGCAACAAGCATGTCTTCTTTGTCCTAGATCAATATTTCTTGAAACCTCTCTCCCGCTGCCCCCCCCCCAAAATAAAAAAAAAAAAAAAAATCAATAGTAAGCTTTATGTTTATGGTTTATGAGTTCCTCACCTACCTAAATTATCACTTATTAAGTTTTACACAGTTTTACTGGTTAAAGCTTCTTTCATGTGATTAATCTACTCATGTGCAGCAATTGTTACTTGCGGCAATTGACATGGTGGATGCCAATTCAAAATCTGGAGGTTATATAGTATATTCCACGTGCTCTATCATGATTCCGGAGGTATTATTCTTAGATATGTTCATGTTATTTTGCCTTCTTTCGGATGTTATATAGCTTCTATTTTGCAGAATGAAGCAGTAATTGACTATGCTCTGAAGAGAAGGGATGTTAAACTTGTACCTTGTGGATTGGACTTCGGGCGTCCTGGGTATGCTTTTGTGCTCTTGGTTTCAACCGATTCACTAAACAGAATCATTCATTATGCTCGCACTTGCAGGTTTATCCGGTTTAGGGAGCATCGATTTCACCCTTCTCTTGAGAAGACAAGGCGTTTCTACCCTCATGTTCATAATATGGATGGATTTTTTGTGGCAAAGGTATGCGTTTCTACATTTCTTGTGGTTATCTTAGTTGAAACGTCATTTGATTAGCTTTACTCAATTGGGATCTTGATAGGATGAGCAGATTGTTTGGTGTTCAGAGTATTTGACTGAAAGTTGGTCCACGTATAAGATGCTCTGTTATTTTGTATAATATCATGAGTTATTTGCATGTACCTCTCCTGTAACTGAACAGTACAATGTGGTTTTGTATTCTTCGTCTCTCTTCATGACAGCTGAAGAAAATGAGCAATTCAAAGCCAACTTCAGTACCTACTGAACCATCAGAAACGGTGGAACAAGTTTCAGGGCCTGAGGAAGATAGCAGCAAAAAGGATACAGTTGAGGAACCTCAGAATCAGACAGAAGCTGCTGAAAATAAGGTTGTTGTGGAGAATGGTGACGTGAAAAATAAAAAAAGAAAATCGCCATCCGACTCTAAGAAGATTAAAGGGAAATGGCCTTCCAGAGATGAAATGTCCGGAACAAGGTGAAAGCATTTTCTGTTTTTGTATGTTTGTATTCTTTTATTGCAGAGGAGTTGGCCTTTACATCTACCATCAGCTTGTCTGTCATGTTTTCTCCACTGAACTCTCATAGACGGAGATGACTAGATTTAGTGATTCACTTGTAGTCAATTTTAATCATGAATTTCTTGCTCATGTCAAGTCATCCGTAGACTCATATTGCTTGCTTTGGTCTCATGCAGAGAGAAGAGAACTAAAAGGAAATTCCCATCCCGAGTGGAAGTATCTAAAATGAGGTAAAAACGGTCTCAAGCCTTTTCTCTATTCGAATTTATTCATGTGGAGAAGTCAAATTTTGCATATGCTATGAGCTTGATTGTGAAGTTTATAATAACTCACAGAATACATAGACAGTCATGATTGAATATAACAAAAATTTTGTGGTCTGTTGATCTTGGTTGATCGTGTATATTCTCTTGTTTATGCCAAGTCACCTACTACATAATTATATTGCGTGCTTTGGTTTGCTGAAGGGAGGAGAAGAGAGAGGCATTGAGGAAAAAGAATGCTGCAAACAAGAAAAGAGGAAAGTAGGAGTATAAGCAGTTGGTAGAGGCAAAGCACTCGTTGAAACCAGCTGATTTGCTACTTGTAGTGCAGCTGTCCAACTTGGTTTGGGAGCGGAGGAAGCATAACTGGTGGCTTTTTGCCATTTGATTGAAAAACATGCTGAATGAAGCTTACTAAAGAATTTTAATGTATACTACCGATCATTATGATACAAGGGTCATATTTTGGATTCTGGCGAAGAGTTAGAGTTGAAATGACTGCTTGTTTGGGCTGTTGATGTCCCCTAAAGTTTTGTTTGCTTTGTAGCGTTCATGTAATTTAAGATCAGCTGTCACACAATTCTATTGATAAAGTTTGGATGACCAGTGCATAATATTGCTCTGAAAATTTTGGGTCTGTAGACAGCTAGGACCTGCTCATTTTCCTCTTTGAAATTGATGAGTAAAGGTTCATGTTTAGATGTCTTGTCATGCTTAGCTTATTTTCAATAAATTGAAAATAATGAACTTGCTGAATGCAATTAACACTGACTAGATAAGAGCTCTTTAGTTTCTTAATAAACGCAATCTATATATGTGTTGACCAATGTCAGTCGACGAAAATATGGAAGATTGAGGTAGATTGATCTCCTATTTTCAAGAATCTAAAAGAAGATGAAGAATCACTCTCGATTGAACCTACTAATTCATCTTTCTTGTAGTTATAGTTCAAGGAGATGCTACATCTTTACTCTCGGAGATAGCACCAACTGATGGCATGCTTATTAAATCACTTATATAATATATGTGAGGATTATACAACCAAACAATTTGATGCCTGTTGAGAATGCGAGATGAATCACATCAAATGTGAGGGGAAGTAACATAGAATTTTTATTTTTTTTTTTAATTTTTTGAGTTGGTAAAGAGTTTCTCTCCTTTCATTACGACAAAAATGAAGAACACACAAAAAAGAGTTTATTTTGTTTCTATTTAAAAGTGATGTACACAAGAAAGATGGTGCCCTCTCTCTTATTGCAAATTATTGCCTAAACTTGACTCTACATAAATCGAGTCCATCATATCTATTGATCATGTGATTTCATATGTGTCTCTTTTGGTTATAAGTTATAATTTATAATTATAATAGGTTCATGGATTCAAGTCGAGAAATGTTTTTGCTCTTTCACAAAGGAAAATGTAGAATTCATTTTCAAGCCTATTGTCCCTAAAGAATGGCAAGAGCCAAGCAAAAGGAGACATTTATCGTGCAAAATACGAGTGGCTCATACATATGCATTGGCTTAATATGGCAGTCTATTATAAATCAAGTCATAGTTTTGAGATATGAAGTTGAAAACATGGTTCCAAAACTTAAAAAGAATATTTTAATTGACTCATAACTTATTAGTTTAAGTTTTTGAGTGAATATGAGTTTAAATGGATAGTAATTTCTCTTATTTAAAATCATTTCCAGCCGTCCTTCGTACCTTAAACAGCCAGAAGAAAAATTTTCCTTTTGGGCTTCCCTTCTAGTTGGCGTTCTGTTCTTGTCTTGCTGGTTCTCTGCCTCAATGTCCATTCTTGGTTAAATTTTGGCATCTGGGTTTTTATGGCATTAGCATTCTTGGCAAAAGGTATGTCTTTATTTGCGATTCTACTTTAATAGTACTGTGTAGTTTCCTATTTGGTTTATTTTGTTTTATTTTTGCAGTTGGTTGGACTGCATAAAGTGCCATTTCTTTTCTTATGCTGTATCACGTATTTCGTCGACCTTCTGCGTGCAATGTTGCTTTATCTTTCCTGAAATTTGGAGCTGTGTTTTGTTTGTGATTCTCAGGAACCTGTTTTTTTTTTTTTCCTTTTCTTTTTCCTTTCCCTGTGTCTCCTCATTGGAGATCCTCTCATTTGGTATGTGCTATTTTGCGATCTTGTTCAATATTCTGTTCTATTATTCCATCGAAGGTGCTAAAATTGGCTTGTGCACTATTTTTCGATGCATGATCATTTAATATTTTGTGGCTTCTCTTTTGGTTTGGTTACTTGTCATATTGGGACTGGCTTTGTTCAACTTATCTTGTTCTTTGATCGCATTTTCGCTGGACCGGACCATCTGGAAGCATATTCAGTGTAAAACAGTTGTTCAAACGTGGCAAGACTTTGAGTGGCCGTGGGAGTGTTTGATCACCTAAGTCAAGAAGAGTGATCGCCTGCCTCGGAATGAATCTCAGCTCTCAGAGATGGGTTTGTGTGGCTCGATCAATTTACCAAGATTGCCTTTCTAAGCATGGCCTTCAACCCAGGTGCGAGCTCTTTCCTGGAAATGCTTCCTGGAAATGCAGACAAAAGATGAGCTATAGTCAAAAGGCAGGAATGAAAACTACAGAGGTCTTCACCTCTAAAAAACAACAAAGACAAGCAAATCAGTGCTACTTGCTCCCAGAACATGACCTGCAAATGGGCAACGAGTTGGACTAAAGCATATCCTTACAGAAAGGGTGGACGAAAGCTCGTTGTGGAATTTGTCAAAGAAGAATATTGATTTAGACCCCATGTCAGATGATCCATTAAAGGAGCCACCTTTCTCAGGCCTTACAATAAAAGAAGCTTGTTCCATAGCTGAAATTTAACCCAACTTCAGCGAAATCTGTGATGGTAAAAACTGACTTGTCAAGGATGGTGGAAGTGCCCGAGCTAGTGCTAAAGCAATGGCTACTGGGAGTGGAAAAACCAGTACATATAGGGAAGTGTCAGCAGCAACTTGAGGGATTACAGCCTTTGTGGCAACCTAAACGGCAGTGTCAACAAGCCTCACAGAGCAACGGTCTATGGTGGGAAGCGATCCGATCTATCTGGCCGGTATTGGGTCTTAGCCATTTCAGGCTGTTGAAGAGAATGGGTCGTGGAGATACTGGAAGTGTTTATCTTTCAGAGTTGGCAAGAATCAGGTGTTGCTTCGCCATGAAAGTTCTTGACAAAGCATCTTTGGTGAGTTGCAAGAAGCTACCACGGGAACAAACAGAATGAGAGACACCACAGTGTCGGGTCGCGGACGCTCGGCTCGGGCCGAAAGGCATTAAGTTTAGTGAGTTTTGGGCTAAATTTGTTGATTTCGGCCAATGGGCTTTGGGCTTGGATTGGTTTGAGGAATCTGAGCGTGTTTAATATGGGGAGTTTGAGCACTCAGCCATTGTTATTGGTAGGCTTAGTCTGGCCTGTTGAGTTTTGGTTTAATTTGGTTGAGTGGGCTTGAATTTGATCCTGGTTGTGGCCGAATCAGGCTTAAATTATTGAGCTCATTTCTTTTCCCAGGCTTTTTATCCAGGGCCTGACCCGAAGGCCCACAGTAGCCCACACTGACCGGGCCCTGGGGCCCAGCCCGAGTCCCAATTTCGGAATAAAAATAATTAAAAATATATTTCTTAAAAAATAATAATATATATCAAAATAGAAAAATCCCCAAAATTTTTATTTTTCTAAAAATTAGGAAGAAGGCTAAAAAATGGTTTTTGAGTAGTTTTCTCTTAAAAATGCATGAAAAATGTTTCAAGAAATCAAACATTGCAGTTTAAATAAGATTAGGTATCGGAAGATAACTAATTGATTAATTAGTATAATCAAATCATCGATCCTAATTCCTTTGGTTACGTATTGATAAGTGTTTTTTCTAATATTTTACTTGGATTAGAAACCATCACAAATTGATTAATGATGACTCTTAAATAAAAATAACTTGCAAATTAAAAACTAGAATTATAAATCACGAATCGGTGGGCTTGGAATAAGCCCGGACTAAGACTTAAACTTAGTAAGCCAATAGTGCAATGCTGTGAAGAGTAGAGGTCACAACATCTGCGATTGCTTGGCAACTCCGCCGGGGATGATTTTTTTGTGGACTTAAGCCTTTTTTTTCCTTATTTAAGTATTCCCCTAACTTGGTTATCTTGCAAGATCGCATAGTAGAAATAAATGTCAGTTTCGTTATAATTATGTTTAATTGTAAATTGTTGTACATGCTTTAATGTTTTAAACACTACACTATGTCACATGCAACCATGCCGCCGAACCTAGACCACCGCAAGATATTTTAGGATGGTGTTAAAAAAGATACAACCTTGAACACGAGATCGTGATGTACCGATTCATCTTTATGGCTCACCCACGTCATATACATTGAGATCTCTGTCTGAATCTGGTTAAGTCATGGCAATAGACTACGCTAATCCGTTAAAATGCGAAGCATGCAAAAGTTTTCAAGACTGCAACTTTTACTTAGTGTTAAAGCTCTTTTATCCTGTTCAATAGGGAAGAGTCGTTTCAAGTGCCCAGAGTCTTAAAATGTAATGATTCATAGAAGTGGAAACCGCATAATGATGATTAGATGAAACTAAAACAATCTTCATAAGATTTCGAAACTTTTGCATAAGTTGCTTGCAATGTCATTTTCCTAGTGGCCGGAGTACTAAAACCTGAAGGTTTTATTCACTGTTCAAACCACGTAATAATTACTAGATGAAAGCGGGCACAATAGTTATTTAGAAGCTTGTATGGCTATTTTTCACCATCAATCTGCAGGTTTTGTGGGGCAGAGGTTCTCCTAACCCTAGAATATCTCCACAAGCCATCGGGATCTCAGGCCAGATAACGTTCTTTATGAGGGAAGAAGGTAGCTTTTGGACTTTGAGGGGCGACAGCAATCAAACAGCATCATTTCTTTGAAGGAGTGAACTGGGCTTTAATTAGATGCACGAGCCCACCCAAAATACCACATCAAGCAGCGAAAAGATTGCTGCTCTAGCTGCAGTTGACCGGGGGAAGTTCAGGAAATTTGAGTTCTTCTAAGTCCCCTAGAGAATGTTTCTTTGGTTTTACGTGAATTCGAGGTGTAGAGTTGACATACTCCGAAAGTCAGATAGATTGGGTCACGATGTTGATAGTTTATCAACTTATAACATGTGTTGATAGATGTTCCATATATTGTTCCAGACAAGCTCTCCATCTCATGAAGACTGAAGTAGGAAGGTCAATCTTTACTCAAGATGGTAGAATGGTTCGAGCGAGTTTAAGCCTTAGCTTTGTCATATGGATCAGCCTAATATTGGAAAAACACTCAGCTTGATGTCACCGCATCTATACTAATTAAACAAAGGCGACCTGCGTTTGAAGTTTCATTATCATCAAGTGCAACTGCAGACGATTAGAACGAGCATTTCCGGTGCTGTTGCTATGAGAAATTAGCTCTTCAGTTCTCATTCCCGTTAAAGATAACTCGTTCCTTAGATGGTGTATACTGCATATTTGGGGAGAAAGGAATTCTGGGTTGAGACCTTTATTGTCACTCTTGCTAATTTTGGTCCTTTTTGGGCTGTTGAGTGCAGCTTGTTCATGTTTATCATTTGGTGTCAATATGGCATAAACCCAATCTCCTTTACCTTTTCTTTCAAAGACATTGAAGAACTGAAAAGGGAAAGCCGATACATTGTGCAAATTATAGGACGAAGAGAGGCAATTTAAGCCTCAAGAGAAATAAGATGGAGGTAATACCAATCATTTTCAATCATCGTTTGCTTCATTGATTAGTAATGTAACACATAACTAATATGAGGTAACTACCTTGCATACAAGGCAGACATTGTTCCGTCACGGATACCGTGAAGCTCCCTAGTAGTATATTTCTCTCAAAAGTTTCCTCAAATTATTTCAAATTAAAAATGGAAATTGAAAAAAAAATTATTTTAGATTAATAATTTTTCCCCCTTTTTTCCATCGGCGAATGTCCCTATTTATACAAAATGGCCCTCGGAAGCTACAAAGTACATTATTGGGATATTCATGAAAAAAAACAAGAAAGCGATCACATGGGTTGAGACATCCCATGGTCTTGATGTCCAAACAACACATGGAAAGATGCGCTTTGCTCGAGCGCAATTTTCAATTCATGAGATGACATTGCTTTCGTATATTTATTTATTTTTTTTCCACAATTACCGGACATAAAGTATTGAAAAACCTAACTCGAAAAAAGGGCACCGCCAATGCTTTTATCGAAAAGATGAAGAAAGATTATTATATTATGTTTCGATAAATAAAGAGAAATACATTAAAAGTGTATAATTTTCATATGACGCTTCTTTTAATGTTAAAATTTTTCGATCAATCACTTCAGTCGATTAACTTATTTAGGTAAAGAATGTTGCCGGGCCCAAAACTTATAGGAAAGTGGGTCGCTAGCTCTTTTTGGGGCCAGCAACGGTCCTTTGCACCTTCCTTTTCTGTCTTTACTCCAACTTTCTTTTCTGTCCAAGCAATTGGAGTTATGGTCCTCGTCGCTCGACGTTTCTTTCTTTTCTTTTCTTAATGATCAAGGCTCTAGTACCATAGAAAAAGCCATAAATTATGATCACGGTGATATTAATATCCTAAATCTTTTATCGTGTTGTCAAAAGCTCTGAATGATGCCCACTGTGATACCGACATCCAATATTTTTTGTGTCACCAAATTTCCCGAAGTTGCACTAGAGTCCTTGTTGCATCGATAGAAATTAAGTTCATTGGTTGATAACGCGAAATAAAAAGGTTTGGGATAATTGCGTCACAGCAAACAAAGCATTGATGTTATTTAAATGTTTATGAGTAGACTTTGGTTACCTCTGTCACATCGGTACTAATTTAGTGTTTTCACAATAAATAAATAAAAAATTGAAAATCCGTTATGGTGGTGGGCATAATTTAAGAATTTTTTGAAAAAAAAATAATTAAAAAAGTTCCCTCCAAAGTGGATCCACAAGGGTTAAAGGCGAGTCGTATTTTATTCTTCTTTTTGTCATTTTGTGTATCTCTTTATCGTGGGTGAAATCACCTCTTTTTTCTTTTTATCTTTTTGCTTTGCAGGTACACAAAGCGAAGCGCGTTTCACGAGTAGAGTCAGGAGTCAATAAATTAAAGTAAAAAATAAGAAAGGGACGGGGGAGATGGTTTCGGGGAACCTGATGATCTGCGTGGGAGCGACTCCAGTCTCGAATGAAATTTCGTCCGACGACCCGTTCTGAGTCTTTCATCTTCTTCTTCTCAATTCATGGATACTAAAGGAACCTTCACCTTCCCCTTTCGTCACGGAAACGCTCAGTTCGCAGAATTATATGTATATGCCGTGCATTATATATAGGGGAAATTTCATGACAATCTTATCTGATTTAGAGATAATTAGTTTTGAAATGGATTGATACGAAAATTGAAACCTAAAAATCTAATCTATAATTCACAGTTTTAAAAGATTCGAATTGATAACTTAACTACTTATACTTTGAAATTGGTCCGGAATCAAGATGGCTCGGGGTTTGTTTTGTGAAAATTACAAAATGATATTATACATTTTTTTTTTAAGCCTATGCTAGTAAAATCTCTTTAGGATAGTGGCTAACTGTTGGAGGTCACGGATTCTATTTTCCCTAGCTGCTTTTTACTTTTTTTGTTAAATAAAAAAAAAAGGTGTATAAGATTGGTTCAACCTTAGAACCTCTCTACTGGGTTAGTTCCCAAGCCAAGCTAACATAAGAACCATCAATCAGACAAATTAAAGGCGATTTTAGAATACGAAATTGAGAATCAGACCAGTTCTTGTTGGGACGGCCTAAAATTAGTGGAGCAACACCAATCTGATTGAGTTTCAAGGTTAAATCAGCTCGACTAATCATCTTTAATTCCGTCGATTTTCCCTTCTTTATTCAGTCATCATCACTTGAAATATCAAATTACTGAAAATCAACACCCCCCCTACCCCCAAAATTCTATTCCACCGGCAATTACGCAAAAGTACGACAGCTCAACGACGAATAAGGCGTCATGGATTTTTCTTTTTATGTTATCCTTCTTCTGGAAATTATTTAGTTTCATAAAATTTAAAATTTAAGTCGGTGATTTTGGGTTTTTGGATTTAGTCAGAATTTGAAGGCCTATATAACCTATACAGAAATTCAAAATCGAGATTTCGTCAAACTGGTGTAAACGGTCTGCCCCTTTTGACTGTCCAAAAAAATGAAAATAAATGGGGGTTCAATGTTGTCCTCCCATTGGCAAGTCAAATGTTTACATGTTCCGTATAGGAGATCGTGGATCCGACTTTTATTAAAACCCAATTACATTTTATTTTTAAATTTTTAAAATTATGTCATTATCCATAATTCCAACATTGCGTCTTCTTTTACCAAGCCATGCCTGCATAGGCTCCTTAAAGAAGATAGTGCATTAGACTTTTATTGCAATACCAATTGCATTTTAATTTTTAAATTTTCAAAATTAAATAGTTTTCCATAATTCCAACATTGCGTCTTCTTTTACCAAGCCACGCCTTCAAAGTCTATAATTAATGCATGCCGTCTAAGGTGTCACTTGCCAACAAACCTAACCCCACACAAGCCGTCCATTTTGACATGAGTAACCGACCTTTCCTTATCACTCCCACCGCGAACCTTGCATTTATTATTTGCTTAAGTCTTTCTTTATTCTATTTAACTCTTGAGAATATATATATATTAAAAAAAGAAAGATATAGAGAGAGGGAAAAAGAGGAGGGGACAAAAAATGAGGAGGAAAAAAAAGAAGCAGACTTGCCTTAATCTTGGGCCAATCTTTGTTGACATTTAGCAGATTCTTTTTGTGGGCAGTCAATTTCTGCTTTCTAAAATATGAGGAGATGGGGCTTAAATAAAAAAAAGGATGAATAAAAAGTAAGTAATTAGCTTATTAAAATTGTTGGGAATATTATATAAAATGGTTGTTGAAGGATGGCTATGCTTTTTGGTGATTTCAACCGAATTTCCTTGTGATGGAAGGGTGGTGTGGTGTGATGTATTGAACAGTTGAGCCACACGGCCAATCATTCTTAGCAACTATTGAGTATTGGAATATACAGGAAAAAGATAATAAGCTACAAGAAAGTTAAAGAACAAAACAAAAAAGAGTTGGGCAAAAGAATTAATCATGTTTGTTGTGGAGGCATCTAAACTTTTTTTCTCTTGGAGTTGATGGATTCCTTTCTTCTCTTTGTTTTTCCAATACTTTTTTTATTTCAATTCTCATTGACTTTTTGACCCGACAAAAAAAGATATATTATAAAAATACTGCTTTCCTCCCGAAAATACTCTCTTTTCATCATTTTCTCAAGTGGGTTAAAATTAAAGTCGCAGTATGATTAACGTGTTTATTCACCTTATTGTGTGGGAATATATCTAGATATTGTTGTCACGATTTGTCGAATGATTAGCTTTAAAAAGAAATTTCCCGTGTTTGCATCACCAGATTAAATGTGGATACGCATCTTATCTTTCATTAATTAAGCATATCCTTCTAAAGGTTTGAATAGATAATTGCATAACATTAATCTACTCATGGGAAAAGGTAAAGAAAATAAAAAAGAAATAATTCAGTGATACTCTTTCAAGAATTGTGAAAATAACTCGATTACAAAAAACTAAATAACAAATTATTATAAATTATTGCGGTGTCCATTATTTCAAAAGTTCGTGACTCATAATAAATAATTACTTTCACATTAACCCAAAGGCCGTTAGCTAGCAAAGTCCTAAATGAAAACATGCTTTGAGATTTTCACATATGGTAGATATAAGTTTCTTATATCCTAAATTAATTTTCCCAGTATTTAATGGAAACAAGTAAGTTAAATGAGTTAGAAGTCAGAAGTCAGAAGTCATTGGCTTGTCCACATCCTCTGGTCGATCTTTGGAAAACAGGTAAGGCGTAGGAAGCTGTAGCATAAAGGTGAGGGGAGTCTAATGGTTTCCAATTTTAGCCATCCTTCCTCAACGATGTGAGCCTGTTCCGGCCAAAGGTCCAAACTTTCTCTCCATTGCCGAATACCCATCTCCTCCCTCGCTCTCTGCATGCCGTCTTTTCACTTTGAGAGCTTGGAGACGAACGGGGAGTGAATTCCAAGTGACACCCAAGTTGGATCTGGTTGATTTTTCTTTTTCGTTCTTTGGTTCTTTTGGGCTGCTGAGTTGGCGATTCTTGTGAAGAGGGGAAGAGGATCGGTCATGGGTATGGCTGCTCAAGAAGCAATCAGGCAATTGCAGTCTTTGATGGAAGAAGGTGAGGCTTTCATTCAACCCAGTTCCAGTTCTTTGATCCTGGGGGTTTGATCAGCTAGTGTCTCAAAGATCTTTTCTTTTTTTTGGCAGTGGACGAGTCACTAAGGCGTACATATGAGGTTAGTCCCCTTTGAGTTTTCCGTCTACATCTGCTTGATCCGATCGGTATTTGGAACTTATATGTTCTCTGTTTCCTGCATTGACTTAAAGAGTATTGCAATCCTTTTCAGATTAGTTGGTAGACAAGTTTTCTTTTATAACTCTTTTCTTTAATTTCTCTTCTTCTTTTTTCTTGGAAGAGATTCCTAAATTTGTGACGCTAGTTCGATGATTCTCTTTTTCCATATCAGTTGAATGGATGTTTTGTTCTGGGTGAAGTCTGATTCGCTAATTTGAAGAGTTATGATCTTGAATGAGAAGGATCGGGGATTTATATGGTTCGTTAAAATACCCTATAGGCATGTTTGATATGTAAATGGTTGTTCGTTCTGAGATCTTTACAAGCCAAAAGAACTTTCAAGTAGCGAGGTGCGGAACGGTCATGATCTAAGGTGATTTGTGAGGTTCCACTTTCTGTTTATTCCAGATGATTAAAGTAGGTCGCAAGAATGCTCTTGATGCTAGATTGAAGAGAACTGCATTCCTTCTATTTAGGTGATGATGGCAGTTTTGTTTTAGTCAATAAGAGGACGTACGATAAATTGCTCTTATATATGAATGTAGACAACTACATAACAGCAGTAGACCTTGCAAAAGGCCAAATGTAATATCGCTTTTTAGGTCATGTTCTCTTTCTTGAAGCATGTTGATTTGATTTAGTAGCCTTTCCAAAAGTATGTTTACTTGATATTTGAAACTTGTTCCCTGACATGCAGAATATCCACCAAGGGTATCCTAATGAAACTTTAATGCGGTTCTTGAAAGCAAGAGACTGGAATGTTCCAAAAACCTATGAAATGGTTAGTTTTACTTATTTAAGCTGGATAGTGATTGAGTTTTTATTTCTCCTTAGACTTATGACTTCTCTTAAATACAATTTTCACCACAAAACACATCTGTTGCTTTCAGTTGGTAGACTGTCTAAAGTGGAGGATTGAAAATGAGATCGACAATATTTTGGCGGTGAGTTCTAGAAGTATGACAGATTGTACCTTTATATTAAATTCTACTCTTGTTGCTTGGATCCCTGCTTCTATTGTTCTTTTTTGTTTGATCTTCAGGTCTGAATCCCATTCTTACATTCAGGTGCTTTTATATTTCATGCTTGCCTAGTCTACATATTCACCAATTAGTCACATTTCAAGTTGTAACAGTGCCTCTTGTAAGGGAGAAAATAGCGACCATTGGTCTTGCCATAGTGTAAAAGAACATAGACTAAAGGAAAAAGAAAGAAGTAGTAGTATGCTTTAAGCCTGTTTGATTTTGTCAATCATAAATTGATGCCTTCACTTTTTTCTGGTTGCAGAATCCAATTACCCCTATAGAATTGTATAGAGCAGTGCGAGATTCTCAGCTTGTTGGTTTGTCAGGTTATTCTAAAGAGGTAAGTTCACTGAAATCTGGCATTGGGTCTGACTCTGTTCCTGGATCTGTTGAGGAAAATAGCTCGAGCTAAAAATAAGTATGTAGGAGCATCTATTCAAGCAGTTCATATTTGGTACCTATGATATATATCAAAAAGAGAGGAAAATGTTCCCATAGAGCCCTACCAAATAGTTCTGGCTGCACTGCTTCTTTTGGATCCTAGTCTGGAGAATTGTTAATCACTTCCATATGAAAATATGTCCAGTAAAAGATTCATTGGATAAAAGCTAATCCTCCATATTCGCTGAATGTGCAGGGTCTTCCAGTTATTGCTATTGGTGTTGGGCTCAGTACATATGACAAAGCAAGTGTAAGTACTCCTGATCATCTCATCTATTCGGAAAATAGAGAAAAGACAGATTCATTAAGTGAAGGGCTGTCATTTATTTTAGATTTGCATTTTGGGGTAGCATCACTCTCCTGCTCAGTTTCATTCTGAAGGTGCTAGTTTTTAAGTGTCAATTCATCTGGCCAAAAACTTGGCATCTATGTCAATATATCAAAACTTAGTCAGTTGTTCATGGAATTCTGCATATAAAGATCAGATGTATCTCTGCTTGAGTTAACTGTCAATCTTTGTGGTACTTGCCACCACATGAACTTGTCCTCATTAATGACAGATGGGATGCACACCTATTTTCTGCTAAATGACTTAGCCAATGCTGTTATTTGCTTGTATTATTGTCCTTAGTGGCTGAAAATTATCCCATCTTCCGCTGCTGAAACTTATCCCATCTTCTGCTGTTTTAGGTCAATAAGTATGTGCAGTCCCACATCCAAATGAATGAATATAGAGATCGAGTAGTGCTGGTATGATCTCTGCATCTTTTATGTTGTTTCCGTTGTTTTTGCTGGCCAGTGTAGCTTGATTTTCTCTGTCTGTTTTAGCCCCAGGCCACAAAGAAGCATGGGCGATATATTGGCACATGCATTAAGGTTTTGGATATGACTGGCTTGAGGCTTTCAGCACTGAACCAAATCAAGGTAAATTCAGCAATCCTACCAATGTTTCCATTTGTATTAAATTCCTTGGTAATGCTTTCATTTTTGGCCCTTATAGTCTTACCTCATGGTCTGCAATGTGGTCATGATGTCCTTTTCCCTATCTCCGAGAGCAGACACAAGCCATCTTAGATGCGCAAGAATTAGCAGATAAATTTGGAGTTGATATAAATATTTGGGCAACCCATAATGCAGCATTATTCTCATTCTTCATCATTCAAGCGGACCTTGATTGAGCCAGAATGAGAAGATGAACTTGTCTCATCTTCCTCATATTGATAGTCTCTGTTATAATCTCTAGATTATTGTTGTCTTAGCCTTTTGCAGCAAGTTTGAGCACAATCTTGACTTTTATTCAAGCTTTTCTAAGAATGTCCTTGATCATTTTTGCTTTTCATTTTGTTAATGGCAGCTTCTGAGTAATATATCCTCGGTTGATGACCTGAACTATCCAGAGAAGACGGAAACATACTATATTGTTAACCCACCTCGAATATTTTCAGCTTGTTGGAAGGTTAGGTTTGGTTTGCATCGTGATTGCTTTTATGCTTAATTTTGGAGAATTTTGTTCCCCTATAAGCAAGAAGTTTACTATGCATTGAAATCTGATTTCCACTCTGAAGATTAAAGTTATTGGCAGGTCGTGAAGCCCCTTTTGCAAGAGAGAACGAGGAGGAAAATTCAAGTGCTGCATGGTTGTCCAAGAGACGAGTTATTGAAGGTTATTCTTTTGCAATGATACAGATAACGAGTGTTTTCTGTTCTGTCACAGTATCTCTATTATGTTTCAAGTACCATAATCATTGATTTGGTAGATAACTAGAACTGTACTCACCAGGAATTGCTCTAAAAGATTAGTCTAGAACTAGCTTACCCGATGCTACCTCTAGAATTTGTTCCTTGCTGGCCTCCCCTCATACAAGTGGTTCCTCGTCTTGCTTCGTGATGCACGAACAGATTACGGCTGATTCCTACCAACATGATGTGCCTCCTCAATAGAGAGGCATGAAAAGGCCATGGAGGGTTTGACTGGATGAATTGCTATAGTGATTCCTGGGAGAATTAGATGTATAGTCTGGATATCTGCCATTGTGGTAGTCTCAGTCATATAAAACTGCATCTGGAATGAGCTGATGGACATTGGTCTTAGGACTTTAGATAATGATCTAAATTAAATGTCGCTCCTACCGAAAAACAACCACAATTCCAAAAGCTGCATAAGTCACGTCATGTCGTATCCTGTGTATAGATGAGTTCTACTTCTGAAAAGGAGTATCCTTATGATATGTTGCTTGTTACCAACAAAACCATTATGTTAACCCCCAGCTGAATTAAGTCACGATAATGATGTTTATGATTAAAAATATGTTCATCCGTTCTGCACTGCTTTTATTTGGTATAGACTAATCTTCTTGTTTCCCCGTTTCAGATAATGGATTACTCGTCCCTCCCCCACTTTTGTAGAAAAGAAGGCTCTGGATCATCCCGGCATTCTGAGAACGGGGTAGTCGATAACTGTTTCTCCCTCGATCACCCCTTCCATCAACAGCTCTACAACTTCATGAAGGAGCAAGCCCTGCTCATGGAGTCAGTGGCCCCGATAAAGCAGGGTTCCTTCCAAGTTGCAATTCCTGCCCCGGACCCAGAAGACCTGAAGATTGCTCGGACCATAGAATCGACGTTCCACATGTTTGGGAATCAGAATGGCCTTGTTCGTTCACTAAGTGGACTAAAAGTAAGTGGTAACTGAAGGCTGACTTATGCTGACTACACCTCTGCAGGATTATGTAGCACAGAAGATGCAACGGTACTAAGAGAAGTGCCCCTTTCTATTACAAGAGGGGCTAACTCTAAATCTGAACAATAGTAGCCGACCACTTTGATTTAAATTCTAATGATGTAAAAGCTTTCATGCCGCATTAGCTGGTATGTGTCTGGAATCATTTAAGCCTTCCTGAAAGTGCCTTTCCTACTAAAAAGTGAAGGATAAGAAATCACACGTTGCTCGCGACTGGCGAGGCAATATTTGCATTTCCTTGGTCCTGGGTGGCTCATATTCCATCACATATGCTATGACAGTGTAAAGTCCTTTTCTGTATTCCCTATCTGAAGTTATATGCAATAATAAGACTCTTATTACTTATATGGGAGGGTGAGTTGAACACCTATGCATGCAGGAATCTATAAGACCAGAGACGATTAATGTTTTGGCCAAAATGACTAAGGAGGGTTCAAAAATGCCAACCTTCGGCAATGTCGACAGATGAATGCTAACTTTTGGTCGATACTGCCAAAATTGCTGTATGACAATGTGCAAATGAGAGAACTGACTAACTTTGCTGTATGATAGGACATGCAAATGAGAGAACTAGCTAATTGGTTTAGATGATAGGCCTTATATGCTCGATCGGCAAAATTTCAAATGAGGATTCAAAATGCTCTCAAATTTTCAAATAAAAGTATGAAGTGAATTTTATCTCAAATAGGACAATGCCTTCATTCTTTCAAATAAGCACAAGTGAGTCTTTCAAATTCTCAAAGAAAGATGTGACCTTATTGATTCGTTAAAGGCATTTCTATCATTTGCGTTTTCTTATTTTCTCCCCTTTTTTCTTTCTTTTTTCCTTTCTTTATTTTTTATAAAAAAAAGAAAAACTAAAAAAAAGGACTAAAACTTAAAAATGAAAAAGAAAACACGAACTTAAAAAAAGAAGAAGAAGAAGAGAGACCAGTCCTCCCATCAATATATATATATATATTGAGTTTATTTTTTAAAGAAAAAAAAAAAGGATATAAAACAAAAGGAAAAAAAAAAAAAAAAAACGAAGATCCCCTTAACAAACCGATGAAGTCGGGTTCTTTTTTAAGACTAACATGTCACTTCATGCTCTTTTTAAAAAAAAATGATGATACTTCAAATCTTTATTTAAGATAAAATTCACTTCGGGCTTTTACTTGAAAATTTGAATTGAAAATTTGAAGGCACTTCGTTGAAATTTTTCCCAGCTCAATATGTACACAAGTTGATCTGCATTCTTTCTGCCACTCTTCAAGCTCTGAATCGTTTCTCCAACTTCCTGCACTTACGGCAACGAATATAAAATGCACCATCTACCATTTGAAAACTAGGCTTCAGCTCATTTTTTATGCCCTAAGATCGAGAGGAGATTTAAGGCTTATCCAGAGTAAAGCGCATACAAAGCCATACTTAGAAAAAAAGGACCTGTGCGTAAATAAATCCGAGCCTGTGCAAAATATAACAAACAGGCAGGACCTTTCTCATACCGACCAATTAACACACGATATCAATTATTCAAATTTGCAAGGTTAAATTACAAGCCAAAACCTACCGAGCCAAAACAAGCAAGACCTCTGCACACGAGGGGGATGGGGAAGAGCCTAAAAACATGGAGTAGACTATGTGCATTCGACATTTAGAACAACAGGTTAAAAGGACCATAGATAAATCCAAGGCCACTGGACATGAAGGATCAAGCCCGCCCTTCCTGATCCTGACATGTACAACTAAGCAATCCCACTAAACATTAGAGGGAAAATCCACTGATGCACTTCATCATGAAACATGGAAGATCAAGTAGACACCCTATCATAATTGTTTATAGCAACTATATGCAACAGCAACGGACACCGCAGCAAAAACAACAGCGAGTGCTGCATATGTATCTTCCCGCTCCCAACTCTCTAACCAAGTTGGCATTGAACAGACTTTACGTGCACCGACACCTTTACCACTCTTTGTGCGGGGCAGCTTTTTGCTAGTCTTCCTTCCAGAAGCCAATTTCACAACCTTCTCATCTGTCCTCTCCGATAAAAGAGGTTGTTGACAACAAGATGAGCTCCCATTTCCCTGACAACAAGCCATAACCTCAACAGGATTTTCAAAAACATCAGTCCTTCTCCCATCCATCCATGTCCCTGTTGGTTCTTTTCCCTTATTCACAGTGATATCACCTTCTAATTGGAACCTTTGCTCATGTAACTTCTTCTGTGCATCTTCTGACAAACCCATTTGGCCCCTGTACGTAGAAGTTAATCCTTTGTCAACTGTTTGATGATTCAAACATGTTCAAGCAATAGGCATGGATATATATGCTCAAGAGACACTGCATCGGACCCAACAATAGAGAAAAGGGTCCTACTGCTGCATATAGCATGTGAAGTTCTGGGAGTTGAAGAACCTAACAACCAATCATATAACAGAGAGGTAAGTGCAAGTTCTGCGTCCTAACTTGTGCATAAACTTCCACTCAGCAAGGATCCATCTTACAAATGTTTTAGAGTATTTCCTTCTCTTACAATCAAATTCCAACTCTGTAAGGATACTTTACGCAAAGCTCTTAGAAGAGAAATCGAGGAAACAGACTGAAAACAGCACACCTAAAATTCTGGAGAACAAGAAAATCAGGGAAAGATACAAGGGCAGCCTAAAATTAGAAGGAATAGCAGCATTACCTCCACAGCCAGTCTACAATTTTCCCTTGCTCAATATGTTGCTCCAACAATATGGGCACATCATCTGGAGATACATATCCATACCTATACCACAATTCAGCAAGGAAGGTGGTAAGATGTAAGTCCAAAAGTCCATGGTCAAATAAAAGAGCACAAGCATCAATCAACCTACCAATGCCCCGATATGGCTCCACTAAAATCTGGTCCAAATATTATAACATTTCCGGCGTAATCGTGGCCCCCAACATGTGAACAAGGGCTAACAGTAACTTTACCATGGAGACCATGCAACTCTATCTCCTCCCTGAACCTACTAACAAGAGCAGGTCCACAGACTCCACAACGACGATCCCGTGATCCATGGGAACACACAAAAACATAAAAACCATTTAGGGATTCAGGTGCTCCAGGAAGCCATTCGCCATCTTTAACGAGAACTTCTTCAACAAATGTATCAACGTCAAAATGTGTTAATCTCCTGCATTCTCAGCAAATGTCAGTTCAGGATGGAAATAAATATAGGTAGCCAAAGGTAATTCAAAGAGTAGCTGAGAATGGCTCAAACCAGATAACCCAACCGACCTGTATCTAATCATGTCTGGAAATATCAAAACATCCCCATTTGATGTCTCTGTACCATCATGCCCCTCGCAGATGGTTAAGCGGGTCTTTGTTTTGCAGGGAGAAAAAAGAAAGGAGATAAATTGTATCAGCAACAGTAATCGAGGAAGAGTTAGAAAGCAAACAGCAAGTAGGCAATATTGAACAAGCAAAACTATGTTAATTAGTGAACACAAACAACTCCATGGTTTGATAAAATATAAACCACCAGTGGTTAGCCTCATTTACTTGTTTGACATACAACTACACCGCAACCACAATTAGGATCAGCCACAACAAGTCTGAGAAAAGTCTACTTGACTTTTCAACTGCATCTCAAACCTCAATGTACAATTACTAAAGGAAGAAACTGAGCATCTACATACAGGGTGTCTTATGAAGCAAGCTTTGCGTTCACACACATGAGAACCACACAAAAGCCATCTATTGCCCCAAACTTACAACTTTAGCTTAGTTAAGCTCTAATATGCACATAGAAGGGTGTGAAAAGTTTACGAATATAAAAAAAGAGTTATGAAAGTAAAAAAACTAGCAGGACACGGCCACCACTTGTAAGAGTTTCTTCCTCTAATCTTCAACCTAATAGATAAAGACAAAGCATCTAATAATAGTACGTCATCAGAAAGAAACCATCTATGGCCATCCTTGTAAAGTATCTACAAGATAAGCTTAAACCAAAAAGATGGTAATCACCCAGAAAACTTACTTCTATATTGATCACTTCTAGCAAATACTCTCTGTCAAAAGCGCTCTAAATTGTCATATCGAATTATCATTGATTAGGCCTTCATTACACTAAATGACAGCATTAAATTTTGATGATCAAATCTAAACAGCAGTAATGTTGCTATCTTTTGCAACATTTAGTTGAATGCAACAGAAGAGCCTACAATAACAGAACAGCAGACCAAAGATTCCCCTTGTTATACCTTGACTGAGCACCTAGACTATTCAGAACGTTCTGCCCAAAAAAAAAAAAAATGAAAAGAAAGAACCTCTTAATCTGCTTAACTTAATAAGTTATAACACAGTACCTCACGGATTTGCCAATGCAATAATCAAATAATATCGTTGCTAGTATTCTCAAACTACAAAGTGGTGATTCCAGGAAACTTGAAATGCAAGAGAAAAAGAAAAAAGTAGAGACAGGTCTTCATGTAAACAAATTGCCTTTCCTATCAGCTGCTTCCTTCTAGGGTCAAGACCATCATCAATATCTGCAACCACATGATTTCCCCTCATCCTCAGGTTAACTCTAAATCTGACCTTGAGCTATCATAAAAGACTCGAGGAATGAAGCAATTAAATCTCTTTCCTTGAATAGAATGCTTACTCATGCCATAATTACCCATCATCCAAAACCCAAATCTTCCTTCCTTATTGCTATCAATTCATATTACTTGTTAACTTTAGGGAAGTATTTGATTAGCAGGGTGAATAAAACATAAGAGACTTAAGTGCACAAGCAGGCCTTAATTAAATTCACTTAAACGCCCGGGGATAATCCGAAACCGCTAACTACATTCAAAGAATTGGAGCTAAGTTCATTTGATCATACAAGACAATTAGACTTTCTTCGATTAAATTTAATAAATAAATAAGCAAAGAAGAGAAGACAACCGCCACGCCCACTTGATTTCCAAGCCAAAATTGCTAGTCAACTCCACAACACCAATGTCAAACTTCTCCATATCACTTGTTTAACCAATCTAAACATCCATCTCGAGACCAAAAAATCAAACACCGAACCAAATACAGTTCAAACCACACGCCCCTTTCGTCTCCGTTAGATTTCAACAAGCACGAACACTTAAAACAACGCTCGGTATAATCCGAATCCCCGCCTCTCTCACCTCGTTCCTCATATCATTCTTCCTGGCCACCACGGCGGCGGAGAGCAACCTCGGCAGGCGATCGAACTCGGCGGCCTCGATCCTGGGGGGCCAGACCTTAGGGTTCTTGTAGCACAGGAAGACGTGGCGCTCGTAGAACTGCACGGTGCCGGCGAGCTGGGCCTGCCGGAACTCGGCGCGGGAGAAGCCGAAGAACTCGGCGTCGCCCCCGCCGTCGCCGCCGCCGCCGCCGCCGAGGAGGAGGTCCTCGTTCTGGAAGCTGCCCGGGGCGCTCCCGGAGGGCTCGGCGTAGAGGGCGAGGGGGTCGGCGACGGTGATCGGAGACGACGACTGCGAGTGGTTGTTGGCGGCGAACGAGGAGAGCGCGTCCTCTCGGTCTCTGCTACTCGCGCTGGCCATTAGAGATAGAGAGAGAAAGGAAGAGAGAGAGTCGGGGAAGTGGCTTGAGAGAGAAAGACGGACGATCTCGGGCCGCGACGTTTTTCAGGACTTCGGTCTCCGACGGGGAGACTTAGGGGGAGCTATTTGACCCGACCCGACCCGACCCGACCAGCGGAGTGGGTTGTTCTGATTCCATTTGTGGGCGAAGACAATGTTGGTGGTTTCCGTGAGGGGAAAGTGCGGTTTGACGATTGTTAATCCTCCTTCCGAATATATAACGATATTTGCCCTTTTATGGAATTTTAATAATTACGCAATTTTTTTGTGTCCACGCTATAGTTGTCGGGAGATATTTTCTTGAATATTTAGTCTAGATTTCGAGAATTTATTGCTTATAAAACCAATAGATATCTTAACACGAACGTTATGATTTTCTCATCAACTCGGGGTTATCAAAACCTTAGTAGGAGGTGAGTAAAATTAACATGAAATCAATGTAACCTTAAGGCAATGTAAAATCGTGACAAACCCGGAGTCCTTAATTGATAGAGACGGGCTTAAGAGATTTGAAAAATCTTAACCTAGGCGACTAAGATATTAAGATTTTAAAAGCAAATTTTAAAGAACCAACGTCAATAGATTTTACATTCGACACCTAATGGTTAGGGGTGGCAACGGTGGGCATCGTCAGCCCGTTGGGGCGATCCCAGCTCGGGGTTTTCCTAGACTTTCATGGGCATAAAATTCATAAAAAAATTTGGGAGTTACTTTTTCCTTGCCAGAATTCTATATATTAAGATGAATGGGTTCGTTATATATATATAAAAGTGGGGAATGAGGGGAAATTAGTCGTAAAATGGCGAGCGCCTCTCAGATGAATTTTCAATGTTTTAACCTCTCCTTTTTCCATTTTATTACTTTTTTCTTACTTTTGACCTAACCAGGAGCCACTATTTCATTGTTCATTAATGGTAAACTTATACGTCAGATGTTTGCATAAGAAAAAAGTTGCTAACCAAATTATTAATATATATGCACGAATTATTATAAATAGATGTAAATATATATGTATATATAATGCAGATTGCCCTTTCATGTATGAGGTTTCTAACCAAAGTTGAAAAGTTGCTAAATGCTTATACACTGAAAAGTTTCGTTTGTTTACGGAAGCCTTCTAACACCACATTAGATAATAATTCGAAGTTGCGCTTATACATATAAATCTTTCACGTGGTATAATTTTTCATTTGGAAAGAGTAAAATTCCAAGTGAAAAAAGTATTTATATATGTATGCGATCAATACTTTTGCACCAAGAAAAAGTCACTTTTAAGTCGGACGTCTCCATATGAAAAAACAGCCATCAATATATGAGTAAAGAAACATTTAAGTAACTTCTCCAATATAATTTAATCACTTCCCATGTCGGAAAAAAATGCTACCAAATTCTCTAAATCACAACTTTACTAAGTTGAGTCAATGAAAATGAGCGACTGTGCATTCTGAAAAGAGTAAATAATAAGAGGACAGATAGATATATGATGGTTACTCATGAGATAAATGACCATATCCTTAATCGGTGCCTAGATGATTCTCCATTTCTTGCATGAATTACTAGGGTTTTCATTCTTTTCCTTCCTCGTTGAGGAAAATTAAAGGTTTGCGTGCACAAATGCGTAGATATCATCATTATAGGCATATTTGTTTGCAGGAAAGCAAAAATGCTATGCAGCAATCGATGTCAATTGAGATCATCCATCCAGTTCAGCTCCTGCACGTGCTAGAGGAGACCCCCATTTGATTTTACACTACGGCATGAATGAGAGGGATTGCCTATGGTACAACCACGAAATCACAACATGACAACCAGCAAAAGCTATCACAAAACAAGCATTGTCAAGACAAATACACATGGAATTCTACCGCAGCAAATATGTACCTGAGACGAAAGTCAGAGAGCTACCACCTGAGACAAGGAAAAATCTTAGAGCTTTGTGCACGAAAGCACGGAAAGAACCAAGCTTGGACTTGTCACTGGGGTCATCACAAGGGCTTGCTTGAGCCTTGATTCGCCAAAAAGGTCTTTATGAAAAGTGAACTGCCACAAGGTTGAAATGACTTTATAGCTTCTCCTTGAAGAGATGGCAGCAACTGACACATGTAACCCCATCTGCAGTTTGAAACAAGCGATTTCCACAAACTCCTACCCACACAAATCACAGTTTTTCATGTTTTCCTTCCAAGCCAAGTCTCTACCAACCACCAAATCACTCCAATACGCAAATCAGAATTCTGCGTTTACCAATCTCCAATGTACAAATGAAGAATAGCCAAATATCCCGTTATCCAAAAGCAAAATCAAATAGGCTTCTCCCCAGGCAAATAAGAAGGAGACCCACCCTCGACCTGGTTCTTTTTCCTTTGAAAGATGCCACTAAGATTAGGCATAAGCACCTTCTTTGAGACAGAAGTCTTCTCCTTCTCTAGTTTTTTTACCTCCATAACTTTCTCAGGAAGGTTCTGCTTTTGAATCCTAAAATGTTGAGGAGATTGCTCATATGACTTCTCCGTCTCGGCTAAAATTCGGGAAGCAGCTTCAGTAGCCTTTTTCTGTTCTCTTTCACGCCACCTCCTGAGCTCCCCCTCCACAGCTCGCTTAGCTGCTTCAGCCATCTCTGCCCTCTTTAAAGCTGCCTCAGTTTCACCCTTCATATCCTCGATCTCTTTATGAGTTGTTTCCAATCTCTTGAGTGCCTCATATTCACTTGCCTTTACAGCTTCCACCTGGGCCAAGGCAGCATCAACCTTCATTTGTGCTAATGTATCAGATTCCTCAACTTTTCGGCTTAGAGATTCCAACTCATCTCTAGAGATTGTGATATTGGCACCAGATTCGGAAGTAGAAGCACGAGCAGCAGTTGTTCTTTCGGATAGATTCTTAATCTGATCAAGTGCCCTAGTTTCTGCAGCTTTTGCTGCTTCTGCTTCTTCGATGGCAATTCTCAGATTCATCTCTGCTTCCTTGAGCACATCTTTGGTGGCTTCAGCTTCCTTTTTTAATGCCTCAGCTTCATTTTTCATCTCCTCTGCTTCCTTACGTGCATTTTCTGTTTCCATCGAAAGCTGGTGCAGGGTGGCAATCATTTCATCTGAAGCCCCCCTTGCCTTGGATTCTTCAGCGAGGCATGCTTCCAGTTCAGCTTTACTCTTTCGAAGCTTGACATGCAGACTACCAACAAGTGACTCTGTTTCTGCTTCCTTTTGCTTGAGCTCAGCTTGTTCTTTCTTTACATTTTCTATCTCCTGCTTAAGAGACTCCAAAAGACTCCTAAGAGAGGTTTCCTCTTCTGCAACCTTCTTCAGTGACCCTTTAGCATCATCAAGCTCTGATGTGACAGTTTTCACAGACTCTAAATCAGAAGCCTTTGCATTTTCCGTTTGCTCTTTCAGAGACCCAATCTGGTTCACTGTATCAGCCAACTGTTCTTCAAGGTCTTTGGCCAGTTGAGGATCAAATTCCTTTTTCAAAGTAAGCAACTTATTCGCTGACTCTTCCAAGGTAGCTTTGCAAGACTGCCTCTGGATGTCCTTCTCTGCAAAAATCTTGGCTTGCTCTTGCTGTGACTGAAGGGTAGCAAGCCTCACTTGCCCAATTGATTCTTGTATCATTGAAATTTCCATGGAAAGCTCACCAACTCTCTCCATGTTTGCTTTGGCTGCATATTCAGCTTCTTGCACTTGCTTGGAGGCAGTAATTTTCATCTCCACGACCCCATCACAATCCTGACGAACTTTCCTCAGCTCTTGCTTTGCAGCATCAAGCTCTGTAACAAGGGTGCTGTAATGTTCTCTGGCACTTTCTAAGTCCTGCTTCCAAGCCCCGTCAGTCACAGAAGGGCCACCATTATTTGATTCTTCAAATTGATTTGCTTGATTCTTTGCCATCTCTGTTTGTTTGATTGCTAGTGTCTTGGATTCATTCAATGCATTCAGCTTATGGGTAAGATCATCCAATGTTCCCTTAGACTTCTCAAGTTCCTCAAGTACCTGGGATTTTGTAGTTTCAGCATTCTTCAATTGTTCCTTCAACTTGTTGAGCTCCCTATGGGCCAGGTGAAGTTGGGTCTCCTTGGCCAATACTCTCTAGAGTGAAACACAAATAGCAGTTAATATAATATTACCTAGAAAGGGAGTAAAAACAAGGAAATTGATGATCTACCACTTGATCTAATAGCAAGTGACTTATTGTATCCCAAAAACAGCGATTGGAGAAGAAATGTGAAAAAGATTCCATAAGCCTAAAGAAACAACCAATCACCATGAACAACTGTGCCTAAGCACAGACTTCATCTTAAAAATGTGTTCACGGTCTTCTGCTTTCATCTAAATCTAAAGGAAGTAAAGCCAAAACATTCAGCATGCATCACATTAACATTATCTTCCCCTACTCGACCAGAAGAATCACTAATGCTGCAGCTTCTTCTTCTTCTTTTTTTTTTTTTTTTTGTGTGGCATAAAATGACCAGGCAATTAAGATTTTTGTCTGCAGTTGCCTACCAACAAGAATATCCAAGTATTGGGGCCATATCTAGAAATCTAGGGGAAGAACCGACTCAAGAAAAAGATTCTCTTCTTACTTGTTTTCATTCAGATAATGCAGGAGTAACGGCTATTGAAGAAATCCCATGTAGTCCTATGTTCTTAACAGGTGTCAAACCAAGTAGCAAAGTGCAATAAGAACACAGAGGGCTTCATATCTCTCTGACACTTTATTCTGGTTAAGTGAGCTTGAATCGATGCATAGATAGTTTGCAAAAGGAATGTGAATTTGAGCACTACTTCTGGAGAAAGTCAAGGAATGTACAAAGATCAATGGACACCCATACCTAAAATAAAGATTCTGCAGAAAGCTACTGCCTACTTCCATAGTCTGCAGTCGATCTGGATAGAATCTTCATCATACCAGTGGTGACACAAAAAAATGGATATCCCTCTTCTGCTCAAAAGGGGAAAAAAGGGCATCTATCCCAAGACAAGGATTCAGCTAGACAACATTAGACCCCTCCGAGAAAAGTTTCCACATGTATCTTCGTAATCTCAAAGGTAAAAACCTATAACTCCAAGATCTTTTTGAGTAAGTCATGACAGTGGGAGCATCAGCTGTGCACGACCTTACCACTACATTCATAGGAACCATTCCAATAACTAGAGCCCATACAACAAGGAAAATATAAAGCAAACCTCGAATTGATGCATGATAACAGTATTGTTCCCCAAAGAGAGTAGAAGGAAGGAAATAAAAAAAGTAGCTGAATCCCTAAAACATTTCCAAGAGCATGGTCATATCAATTTACCTCTGCAGAGAGAGCTTTAGGCTTCTTAATAGCTGGCTTTTCTCCTGAGAAAGCACCCTCACCAAACATAGTCACTGCATCTTTGACAGATTGAAATGGTGCTCTCGTGTCTATCTCTCCGACCTCCACTTTGGGAGAGCCTGTACTTTTTTGACGATCTTTTGCTACCATTTCACTTCAATATTTCTTGGTTTCTATCTTTGTATCTTTGTAAACCACCTGTTTGGTCCAATCATAGAAGATAAATTAAAGAACCAATTTAGGTTGGGGGAGTAGGACTTTAATGACAGGTAAGAAGAAACCCATGCGATTACTGGCCATAAATGACCTGGGCCGAGATATAAAATCAAGCCAAAATTTCCCCTGTCAGGGAGAGGCACACTGATGTTAGTCTACCACTAACTAGCGCATTTGAAGGTATGACACGAGATCAAAACTAACACACTAGGTTAACTTCAAAAAGAAGCAAACCATCTCAGACACACGATCCACATAACGGCAAACAAAGTCAGATTACAAGTGTGATTGTGCAGACAATTTTATTTTACACCCAAAAGAATCTCTTGTGTGCTCGTGCGTTCCATCACCACAACGAAACCTTGAATGTACCGCGGGTAGCAGCCAAACAACAGCCGAGGGGCCAAATGAAACAACATTTAGAATCAGCTACATAAGCGACAGTGAGCATCAGAACCACTACAGCATAGACCAATAACAAATCATCACTTTCAGCCAATAAACACACGTACTATCAAATGTCACTTCAGAAAGAAACGGCAATGGTGCCAGGAAAGCTGACCCCCCACCCCCCCCCCCCCCCCAAAAAAAACAAAAAAAAGGAAAAAGAAGAAGAAGAAGAATACATTTAAGGTTAACCTCCAAAATCAGTTAAGGATGAACAATTGCAGCTAAATTACTGATCATCCCGTGAGATGTATTCCTAACTAGTGCATGATGGGACCACAACCACCCTTTATAAACCATTACAGAAGAAAAGTATATGCTCTAACCTCCAATAAAAAATAAAAATAAAAAGGTTGGAGTTTGTGTATCCCAAGTACAAACGACAGCGATGGACATCTCTCGGCAAGGACTCCTAATTATCCATAAAAAATTTCACCGGGCAAATTCTCAGGAAAAAGGAAAATCCAATCGTCAAAGTGGAAAAAGCAGGCATCGACTATCTATCTACACAGCACCAATCAGTCTCGGGACACCGGCCGGATCATGTTGCGACCGAGAAGGTACAACCAAAAAAAAAAAAAAAAAGAGGAAAGAAAGAAAGAAAGAAAGAAAGAAATTACTCGCTAACGAGAACTACCTGATGGAGAAGACGTCGTTTGTTCAATCAATGAATCCCAATACACCTGCAGAGATACAGTCAATCATCACAACCGAAAAATCTTCAATCGAGATCATAGCCCAGTCCCTACTTCCAAAGAAAGCAACCAAGTAATGACACGATCAGAAATATGAAAAGAAATTGGAAAACCAAAAAAGAGAGAATGACGGCGGCGAAAAGAAAGAAAGCGATGCAGAGGTTCAAAGTTCAAAGCCACTACCTGACAAAACTCCAGCCCCGTCCCGTCCCGAACAGAACAGCGAGACTCACGCCATAAACCCTAGAAAACGATTCGAAGCCGAGACGAGAAAGCGACGACCCGACGACGCGCCACCCCAACGCGTCTCCAACGCGGAGCTCACGAGAAGCGGGGAGCCCGCGATCATTCCCCGGCGCCGCGCTGCCCGCGCCCGATCACGGCCGAGGACGACTCCCGGCGGACGAACCGGAGGCGGCGAAGTCGGAGGCCGGAGCTGGTGGAAAAGAGAAACAGGAAGGGAGGAGGAGAAGCTTCCTTCCTTCGTGGCCTTCGCCGGAGAGAGAGAGAGAGCGCCGGAGCTCGGGGGAGGAGACAACGGCGACGGCGACGGCGACGGCGACGGCGGGAAGAGGCTTTACGGCGAGAACAGTGGAGCTTTGATTGATCGAATGATTGCGGGCTTCTTCCGGTCTTCCAGAGGCGGAATTCAGGAGAGAGAAAGAGAGAGAGAGGAGAGAGAAGAGAGTTGGTTTTGAAAAATGAAAAGGCGTTGAGGCGAAAAGGCTTAGTTCGAGACAAATTTTTTATCAGCGAGTCAGTAGAGAGAGAAAGAGAGAGAGAGAAGGGAAAGGGTTTTAGAGCGGAAAGAAATTGGGGCCGTGATCGGGTGCGGCGACTTAGCCTGCACCCTTCCCTTTCCGGTACTTAATTTGAGGGAAAATATCCTTTTTCTTTTTTTTAAATAATAATCTGAAGTGATGTGACAATTTTAAATAAGGATATAATGTTGTCCAGTCACCGGCTGGTGCCGGCTAGATGTTTCGGCCGATTAATGATATTTTCGTCAAAATATGATTTTGTATTTAAATTATTTTTTGCTTTTTTATTTTTATTTTAAAAATTTTTAATCAGGGAGTCAGTAGAGGGAGGGAAGGGTTTTAGGAGCGGAAATAAATTGGAGCCGGGATCAGGTGCGGCGACCCCTAGCCTGCACCTTTCTTTTGCGGTAATTTAATTGGACGGTAAATTTTGGGGAATGGTTTCATCTCGCGGCGAGAAATCTTCGAATAGATCCGCTTTCTGAAGTAATTCCCTTATCGATTGGCTGCTTCGCCAAAACAAAAAATAAAACGTTGATGTTAAGGTGCTTTTCTTTCACGGAGACGTAAGATATTAAAAACATTCCTAACAGATGATTATTTCTATTACTTAAAATAATTAATCGATAAACAAATTTTCATTATAGATAGCTAACTATATTTAAAAAATTTCGTTAAAGATAGAAATATTTTTCACTTGTTTGTTTTTATAGGCGATGCCCACGATCGTTTTTTAAGCGAAACATTTTACAAGTCATTCATTTACTACAAAATGAATAGAACATAAGAATAATTCTCGCCACCAGTAAAATTGGTAATGGTGGCAAACGACGATCAACAACAACGGTGTACAGCAATTGACAATAGTGTCCAATAGCTTTGGATGCCGGCAATCAAGTTTAGTTTTGGATGGCTCTGTGGTGTTAAGAAACGTACGGTGATTGACAATAGCATCCAATAGCAATAAATGATGGAATGATGGGATGACAGCGATAGAGTTTGGTTTTTCATAAATTTGTGGTGTTAAGAATGTGAAATTAGGATTACGGTTGTTTCATATGAAATTCAAAACCACGATTTTAATTTCTCTCTAGATATAAAAATCGTACGCATTAGAATCTCATTCCTCGAATAATTCAATTTCACATCGAACCAAACAATGCCTAGAATCTCTATTCTTTCCCTCCTAGTGAAGATTGAATGAGATTTTCCAAGTTCCCATTCTTATCAAAGGATAGAATCGCTCCCTCTCGACCCTACTTGATCTCTTAATAAAATCAGATAAAAGGGCACGCAATTTCAGCAAACTATAAATCATATGCTAGTTCAAGGCCGCATATTCTACAAGCGAAGCATTGCCCGCCACAATTTCCAACCGGTCGATCCTAAATCCACACGACACGTCTAGAATGATTTTCACCTTTTAGCTTTTGCCCAGTGGAACTTTTGCGGCACTCGCGATTGGAAATTCTTTATTTACAAAAATCCGAAACACTTTTATTTTCGGTCGGATAAATCCGAAACACTTGAGAACGCCAACGCGTCGATGAGAAAAGGACGTGCCACGTCAGCAGGCGGCACCGGCCAGAGACAGCTCTGACGGGTCGCTATAAATAAAAAGGAGGACGTGGGGGGTGTGCTTACATCCTCGCATGTCACGCAGACATCTCTGCTCCGCCGCCCAGATCCCGACACGTGTCCGGGGTTTGGTTGGCCGTTTTGTCCCGATCGACGCTCGTCCAGTTGGATTCGAACGGAGTAGAGAGGAGATCCGATTGCCCCGAAAGTCTCCATTTTTCGTTAGGTGGATAAGAGCAGCCATTACGAACCGCCGCCACGCCGTTGACTTTGACTCTTTTTCCTTGACAAAGTAGATGATGGTTGGACGCTTCTTCATCCGCCTTCGCTCCTCAATCGATTTGATACTGATCTACATGCATCGATTTTGACACACGAAGACATTAATAGTTTCCCCTGGTTAACCTATTAGATCATCCCATATCTAGGTCGGACAATGATCGAGTATACCAGATAAAATTTGTCGTTGAAAGTAAATTATCGTATGCCGTAACGAATGTCAATCTCAAACTTTTAAGTTACAGTGAATTTACAATAACATTCGTAATAGTAAGGGTGTATTTAGTAACAATTATGTTCCCTTAAACAATTTATGCTCGAAGATAAAAAATAAAAATAAAAAAGTTTATTTCATTACCTAGATGAATTTTTGAGCATTTGAATGTATTTTGGTAACTATTCAAAATTTATATTCCTAGAATATAAATGCACTAGTTACTATCCTCAAATTATTTTTTGGCTTAAAATTTCTTTTAATTATTTAATAAGTTTATTACACTTTTTTTTTTCTTTTTTATCATTTTCTTCTTCATCATCCTTAAGCCAATCACTTGAATAAGAAGAAAAAGAAAAGAAAAAAAATTGAATTGATTTTGGAATTGTTCCTGAAAATAAAGAAATAATTTTTTTTTCTTTCTCGATTCTATTCTAAATTTATTCCCGAGAGCAAATTCATTATAGCAAACAAAAAAGTTACTAAACAGATTTATGTTCATTTCTTTGTTTCAAGGAACAAAATAATATAACAAGACACAATGTGGCCGCTTTTAAATAAGGTCTAATTATACCGATCACATACTCTCGCTTTTCTTATAAGAAAAGAAAGAAGAGCTCAGAAGAAAATCGGGATCGCACTAGCAATGTGACCACAAAAATTCACTAATAGCACTACCGTGATAGATGATGGGCCATGAGACCCTCGGTTCATTCCTTGATGTTCCCGATTGTTGTCCGTTAATTTCCAAAGATAATCTTTTTTGTCTACCTTTTCGGAAATCGCTCGAGAGATGACCGCCATCACGTAAGTTGTTCTCGAGCATTGGAAATACAAATGTACATGCAGTGTGTTTGGGTCGGGACTATAGATTGTAAAGCCATTTCGCGACGACTTGCCGCCTAATTTTCCTGAGCATGATAACGAAATGTCAGGCCCTCGCTGATGAACAAGCGTCGTCGCTGTACAGCCTCTCTCCTCCCACTCTACCTCTCTCTCTCTCTTTATACAATAGGGTTAATCCTTATCATAATTTTCTGCGAAATCTTTTATTTCTCGACAAAAAAATGCCATATGTAATCATGGGAAACGTGTGCAGGCTCATTGGTCAGCGATTTTTCACATTGGTAAGCTCAAGATAGATCTATCAAAATGGATAATAGATTCGTTTCTTAACTCATATTTGATGGGTTGAATTTTTTTATAAATTAATTATATTCAATAAATTGATCATGAATAGATTGATAATTTACTTAAACGTAACCGACTCTTTCTTCATTCTCTCTTGATCTCACACTTGCTTACTTTGTACTTAGAATATCGGATTTGCATTACATGAAAAATACCCTAAACGGGTTAAACGGGTCTATTTGGATTAGACCATTATCTACCCAACTTAATTCACCCATTTGATAGGTCTAGCTTGGGAGCCTATTGATGCATAAGTCACAACAAGTTCACGGTAATTTTAGAATGAAATTAAGCGTGGGGGAGACATCAATTATTGAAATTCTCCAAATCTCAACTCTGTAATCATTTTGGGCTTGGGAGCTTGCGGGAGGCTCGATACTGCCTCCGTTCGAGTTCACGTGACGAAGCACGCCGGGGGGGCCCACGCGATCACGTGCCGAATGGTTAGACCAGAAAAGATACGACAAACCAAACCCCGGAGAGACAAAATAATAACAGCAACAAAACCTGCGAGATCGAAATCCGCGAGCTCGAAGCGCGCCCCCGAGGAGGAAGGAAGGAAGAAGAGGAAGAAGCTCCCTCGGCCTCACCATCTTTCCCTCAGTCGCCTCTCGAGCTCCGTGCCCGGTCGCGGTCGCCGCGTCATCGAGCCCGCTTCGCAGTGATCTCGCTTTGAACGAGTCCTAAGGTAGAACTGTCTCTCTCTCTCTGTGTTTTGGGCACGTTTCGATCTGTCTGATGCTTCTTTGTTGATCGTCCCTCGGTTCCCTTGCTTGCGTTTGGGTTTTCTTTGGTTCTTCCCGCTCTAAGCTTTTCGACCCATGTCCCCATCTGCGCCAATTACGAATCGGATCTGCGTGGACGGGTTGTATGCCTCCGCGTGTGAGATGGGTTGGACGCGCTCGGTTTCGATCGTGTCGTCTTGGTTTTGTTTTTGCTTCTTTGAATGAGTCGTTGATGTGCTAATGACTTGGGTTTTTTTTCCTTTTTTAAATTTGAGGGTTTGGGTTGTGTGTGTCATCGCGGATGTATTATGGGTTCCTTTAGTTGCTTCCTATCTAGAGCTTGGTTGGATTGTTTTTGCCGTTTACTAATTGTCGCGAAGGTAGAATCTGTATGGAATCTTGCCTCTGGGTTTGTCTCTTCTCTCGTCTGGTTTCTGAATTGTGAAAACAACAGAAGACTTTAAGATGTTTCGAGTGTTTTTCTGGGAATGCATAAGGTCTTTCCAGCTCCATCCGTTTGGATTTCTGTTGTGCAAAATATGTGCCGCTGTAAATCCATGTTTGTGAGGGCTACTGTCGCCAAATTTTGTAATTGCCACCCTCAATGGCTGAATTGGGTTTCACTGTAAAATAGTTTCTTTCTTTAATTTAGGACTCTCTAGATTCTGTTGCCCCATGTGCTGTTTTCTTGATATGTTCCATATGTGATTGACAGATGGGTTGTCCATCGTTCCAGCATGTCCTTGTCACAATGCTGGCGCTGTTTTCGAGCCTCCAAGCTGTGTCCGGGATTAGATTCGTCATTGACAGGGAGGAGTGCTTCTCTCACAATGTTGAATATGAAGGGGATACAGTGCACATTTCTTTTGTCGTGATCAAGTCTGACTCGTCTTGGCATTATAGTCAAGATGGTGTCGATCTTCTGGTAAGCTCCATATAAGTTCCTTGGTTTAGCTAGGTTTTTCATTAGATTAATTGCATGGTCATGTTTGGCAACCTTGATTAGCTGTGATGTTATCTCTCTCTCTCTCTCCGCCGTGCACATGTGTTGATATGTGCTGCACCTTTGTCTAATGCTTTAGAGTGAATGGCTAATCTGACTGCTAAACTTGAGTGGTTGCATTATGGCCAACTGGGCTTGCACTGGATAACATTGCAGGATGTAGATGCTCCAGTACTCTACTGAAATGCATTTTACATTTGGTTGATAAAATATGCACAGAAACAGACAATTTTTCCTGCTTATGACTCTGTAATCGATGATGGATATATAATCTTTTGGGTTCAGGCTTAATTAGTTGTGTGGGTGAAGTTTGTTTTGTGCTGATGCCTCTGGTCTTTGGATTTTAAGAGGTGGAAATTGAAAAGAGTGCACATTTGGTGTTTCTTGGCGGGTTACCTGAGAAAGGGGTCTTGGAGTAGCTTTCAGTCCTTATGCTTGCGCCATATGGGACAAGGCCCCTCCCAATCATTCTTTCTCAAAGACTTCTGTATTGTTGGATGGCTTATTTGTTTGATTTTAACCTGACGTAATCTATTGGCGTGAAGAAGCCAACAATGTGAATTGAGAAGGGTCTTTCGCAGCATTGATTGTTGGAAAATCGATTTCCCATTGATGCTACATATAGACTTTTGAGTAGTTTTTTCTCTTCATGAAGTGTTATATCACACAGGATAGGATGTAGTATGTTCATATGAACAAAAACTACGAAAAATGATTGAGCTTGAAAGTTGACAATTTCTTCATGGTTTTCCCTCTCATATTTTTCCTGAGTGGCTTCTTTCTGTGTGCTTCATTCATGTGGAAGTGCCATTGCCAATTGGTTATCTTTCAATTTTCTTGAAATTGCTAGGTGAAGGGACCTTCTGGTGATCAGATCCATGACTTTCGCGACAAGATAAGTGAGAAGTTTGAGTTCATCGCTCATCATAAAGGAGTCCACCGTTTCTGCTTCACTAACAAGTCTCCTTATCATGAAACCGTCGACTTCGACTTACATGTTGGGCATTTCTCATACCATGATGAGCATGCAAAAGATGGTAACGTGTGCCTCCTGTTGCCATCACTGATCCGTCTTTTTATTCGCCTGGAGAATGTGAAGATATAACTTTAGTTTCTGTTTATTTGTGCATGCAGAGCATTTCAACCCTTTAATGGAGCAGATCGGAAAATTAGAAGAAGCTCTCTACAACATTCAATTCGAGCAGCACTGGCTAGAGGCTCAGACTGAACGGCAAGCAATAGGTATATGATGAATTCCGTGTATCTTCCAAAAGTTTAATCTTCAATCATGCCCGAGTATATTGGGGAACTTAGCATGCATTACTCAATGCTTCCGTTTGAACATGTTATGCTGTAGAGCTCTGCCCTAGTTGATAAGCAGACTAACAAGAGCTTTGCAATTTTAGCAGTTGATTCTGATTTATGTTGGTCCTTATTATGTCGGTGACGCAGTGAATGATTTGATGAGCCGGAGGGCAATTCATAAGGCCTTTTTCGAGTCGGCAGCACTCATTGGAGCAAGTGTTCTTCAAGTTTACCTGCTCCGTCATCTATTTGAAAGGAAGCTTGGGATGTCAAGAGTATAGTTCTTGTCGTGTCGCATAAGCAGTTGAATTATTTGCCGGATATTGATGCTTCTCAACATGAGCGCACGCATCTTCCCACTCTTACTGGACATGTACAGATACCAATCTAGTGATAGATTTTTGTTTGCCTTTAGAACGAGGAATAGATTGATTCTCCAGATTAATCTATTACATGTTTAGGAAGTACCATGCGATTTTACGTTCTTGGATGATACATAGCCAATTCCTTTGCCATTTCTCCCCTGATTTAAGGCCGTTGAGTCGTTGACTGCACATCGCCTGGCGGGGCATCGACCCTGGAATTTCTTAATTCCCGCAACATCACGACACCATATATAATGACGCAATCTATATCCAATGACAATAGATCTTTCACCTGCCATTCCACGCAGCTACATTAGACAATTTGGTAGATCGTTCAGTGGAAAGAAAACCTTCACACGCTCGGCTATTGTCTCTTGCAACGAATTTCCTTCTAAAAGAAGCCATCGGCGTTGCATGTATGAGCGTACTTAATTGTCTCGCACTGAGAAGAATTGTGTCCCTGATTTTTGCTTAAGGACCGAATAGGAGGTATCTTCACGACTAAAATTCGGATACAGCACTGGATGTAACTCATAAGCAAATCACAGGAGAGAAGACAGTGGCAAGAACAAGGAAAGACAAAAAAGAATTTCTTATTTCACAAGCAAAAACCACTTCAACCCGTACAATGAGAAGAAAACAAATGTAACAACGAAATGCTGTAAACCCAGAACATAAGAGAAGGCAGAGAGAGGAGAGGGGAAACAAATAATAACTCATCTCCTAATAATAACCAGCAAAATAGCAGACCGATTACAGCAGCGGACGTGGATGTCTCCATTTAATCGTAATCAATCCCCACAAACCGTGAGGTTTACAGAACAAACAACAATCCCAGCAAGACACATCAGCCCCCAACACCTTCGGATCTCCTTGACAAACTGCAGGGCTAGCAAGAGATAGACTCGCGTGTTCCTGAGGCTTTTACAGGAAGAGTTCCTCATCAAGATTCTGCAGGTGAGCTCTGGATGCAGCATAACCACTTCTTCTGAAAAATGTCCATACGCAGAACATCAGGGAGTTAGGTTTTGGGTAACCAAAAGAAAGGGCAGAGAGATAAAGTCTATATTCGATAACCTATGATGACGCCAAATTTATCTGGGTAAGAACCTAATAGTGCAACACAACGCCAAATCAGATCCAACGTATGGACTGTATTCCAGGTCTATCGTTAGTGGTACTCTAAATATGATAGCAATTAGCTCATTCAGCTTCACTGTGGAATGCCGATACCTTCCATCAGTAGACCATAAGGGAACTTTCCAGATAATGGCAAAAATACAATGATCCTTATTATTACCTCAATTTAGGTAAAACCTCTGTACTAACCCACCACCTACTAACCTTTCTAAGAGTATTACGATCTTCTATGTTGATTTGGTGCCACTTTGCCTAGATTTTCCCACTCATATGCAGCCTATCTTATGCACACAACCAACACTTTTTCTCCCAGATAGTGTCTCTGAGATCATTCTAGCTTAATCTGACTTAAGAGAGTTCCTTGCATGGAACAGTCTACAAAAGTTTCTTTATTGTATGTCTATAAAGTGGGCAAGTGATGCTAGCAGGCTTCTCATGCATTACTTTAGAGAAATATCAAGAAACTCTCACAGTTGGTGGCTTGCCAGGATCAACTGTATGCTTGGTCTGAGCATCAGCCTTTCCTGGAGATTCAGGCTTGCCACCGGTCTTTTTCTCATCTCTAGCCTTGTTGAAGATGACAGTAAATCCCTCAGCAGAAGCGGGGTCATTGACATCCCATTCGCCAAACTTTGGCAGTGGTTGACCCTTTTCCTGTCAAGGAAAATAAAGAAATCTAAATCAAAATTAAAATAGCTGAATCAAGTATACAATTAAGAGTCTCATATATGAGGTTATCATGCATGGAACAAGCCATGAATAAGGACTGTGAAACATAAATGTCCACTGAGGTGTTAGCTTATCTAGAAAAAATCGGGATAACATGAACAAATCAAAGAATGCTCAATTGAAAGAGAATAAAATGAATTAAAAATGATTTTCACCCAAGAGAATGAGCACCATAAAGAAAATTCTGTGGTTTAGGTTATCTAAAAAAACTAGTTACAACATGGGAAGTGGCATGGGACAACATGATTGCATAAATTGTTGACTAACCACCTATACTACCAATAATAATGCTACAAATACCAAGGGCGAGACTGATGCCAACACTGTTGGCTGACCACTGTATTTAAAATTTATCGCACACAACACTGTTTGACCGCACGCATAATACAGTTGCAAACTTACGATATTCCAAACAGTCTCCACCTCTGCCTGTCACCATATCAATTGATCAGTTGACCATCAAATAATACCGTAAACTTAAAATTTATCGCACACAACACTGTTGAATGACCACATATAATACAGTCACAAACTTATGATATTCCAAACAGTCTCCTCCTCCGCCGGCCACCATATCAACTGATCAGTTGACCATCGAATAATACCACGAAATTTAAATTTATCGCACGCAACACCGTTGACTGACCACATAAAATAAAGTCACAAACTTACGATATTCCAAACAGTCTCCTCCTCCGCCGGCCACCATATCAACTGATCAGTTGACCATCGAATAATACCCGAACTTTAAATTTATCGCACACAACACCGTTGACTGACCACATATAATACAGTCACAAACTTACGATATTCCAAACAGTCCCCACTTCTGCCTATCGCCATATCAATTGATCAGTTGACCATCGAATAATACCACAAATTTAAAATTTATCACACACAGCAGAAGTAACTAGACCGGATTGGATGGCTGGCTCCTAAGAATTTCCCCCCTTATCTCCAATTTCATCTAAACTTGCTTTGTAACAAATCCGACTAAAGTCCAATCCCATCCTAAGCTCTTTATTGATCTTAATATCTACTTGGGCACCACTGGAAAAACGTCCAAATCCGGAGAAATCTTGAACACGCTTATTCAAGAGAAGCTCTCCGCAGAAAACCCATTTCTAAGTTCACGAATTCCGTCCCTCCCGCACTTTCTTTTCGCAAAATTAAAGACTCCAAGCTCGTTAACTCGCCAAACGGGCACTGAAACTGGAATTCTCTAAAGGCAGCGAAAACCCGAAACCCCCGGAAACCCGACCCGAACTGCAGAGTCACCAATAAGTCGGTCATTTCACACCACAAGAAGCACAAAAGCCGAACACTCCAATTGGGGCGAGAAACCCGGAGCGAGCGAGCGAGCTCGCACCGATCGGCGCAGGCGAAATCGCGAAGATCGCCGCGAACTCAACCACAGCGGAAATCGGGAAACGAGAGATTGCGACAATCTCTCCGAGAGCCGATGGAGCTAAGAGAAACCACGCACCATCGGTCATCAACACCAACAACAACAGCAGCAGCAGCAGCAGAAACTGAAGCAGCGAAAGCTTAGAGAAAGAGGGCCCCCCCCCGATTCCGATGGAAACCGCGAGGGGTCGCGACGATCGATCGGAATTGCTTCGAGGAGAGAGAGAGAGGGAGAGAGAGAGGGAGAAGCAAGCGTACCGACATGAATTCCGGGAATTAGCGACCGGAATTTTCCCGAGAAAGTAGAATGACTAGGCACACGTCTGCGAAAATAGAGAGAGAGAGAGAGAGAGAGAGAGAAAGAAGAGAGAGAAGAGAAAAGGAGGGGGCCGGAGGATGGACATCTCGCCATGTGAAATAGGCGATTTTCTTTCCCTTTTTTCTTTTTTATTTCCTTTTTTTTTTTTTGGTGGGTGCGCCTCTCGCCATCCTGCTAGGTTAACGGCGTTTCGCTCGACCTAACGGTGACGGAGAGAGGCCTGCCGACGCCGTTGATAAGGATGTTACTTTGGCCCACAGACCACGGTCGAGTCGTTGTTCCTCGGACTCCGTTTGTTTCACGAAAAACGTGTGGAGAAACATGTTTCTCCATTTTGGCATTTTGTTTGTTCGGAAAAATAAGTCAGCTATTGAATCCTGATACCCAAGCTTGAAATTCCTAACACCCGACCTCGGGTCCTTGACACTCCAGGTTTGGTCCCCACCGCTCGAATCGGGTCCACAAATGCCGTGCCGAGATCCTCCACACTTAGGCTTAGGTCTCCATTCCTAAGCTAAGTTTTATTGAGACTAAGGCCTTGGAAATCGATGCCTATGTCCAAGTCCACTTAGGCCAAGCCTAGGACCTCGATGCCAATGCTCAATTCCATTAAGGTCGAGATTGGTGCCTTCGAGCTCGCACTTCGGCCATCAAGGCCAAGCTCAAATGCCGAGTGCCCATGCCCCAATCCTCAGCGCATGGGCCAGGGTCCATCGAGACCGAACTTGGGAATCTAGTGCACATATCCGGTTCCAAGTTGTCCATATACAAATTACTAATTTTTTAATAGTGAATGTCTATTTAGGAAAATCAAATCGAATTTTCTATATTAATGATAGAAACATTTTCCATTTCATTTTCATATTTTAGCCAAACAACAAAAAATATTGTTATTTTTATTGGAAATTGACTTTCTGAAAAATATTTTTTCAGACATGTCACATTTTTTGCGAAATAAACAGAGCTTTAATATTTTCGAATTAGAAGGGGCTGTTGCCTCTTCAACTCAAGTGGATCATATTTCTTCGTGGTTCCACTGCTTCAAAATATATTTGTGGGCATTTATTTTGGTCCGCGAATTCAATTCTAAACTTAAGTAATTGAATTTGAAATTCGTTCGAAATCTTTTTACTTTTGAGGTACGCTTAGCAACGGTGATCGGACAGTGCCGTATCGTTGCCTGTACTCATCGAACATCGATGAAATTACGCAAGCTCAAATTCTTGCAATTTTTGTGAAAGTAGCGCTCCGAACCCCGCCATCTTAATTCTTGAGTCTCGGACTAGAATGCGTAGATACCAAAAAAGAAGATTTCATTGAAGCATTGAGCAGTTTCTTCTTCTATGCTGGCTGATTGCTGCGAAATCAGGTAGACACCTCTCCGGGTTCTCTTCCACATCTAGGGGGGCGGCGCTTGTTGAGGTGTGGTTCATTCTCCCATCGACAAGAAAGCATGGGATCCCGCTCCTCAATGAGTTGGCGGGGGTTAGAGGCCACCCTAGCAGGCAGCGCTCCCGAGCCACCAGGGGTTCTTATAATTTTGAGCCCATATTTTATTGGTAGTTTGGATTTTGGGTCATGAATAACTACTAAGTATATATAATCTCTTTCTCTTGTAATTGAGGAATGTAACGGGGAAGTGTAATATGCTAATTATAGTTGAATCTTTTGATGGATGTAATCCTAGTTTAAAGGTGAATCATAATTGTTGGGAATAACGGATTCCCAAAAACCGGTTCGACACTCAATCAAACCCCTAAAACGAATGCGGAAGACGAGCCCAAGAATAACATGTATCACCGATCAAAGATACACCACGGAATCGAGCGTATCTTATTGTCCACAGATTAAACACCAACGTTGAAGTTCGAGGAAGAATCTGATCCCGTTCTACCGAGGAGCATACTGTTGCTGTAAGGAGGAGAAAACTTACGTTGTCTGGAGGGGGAGAGAGCGTCTTCACGTGCGTACACCAAAAGGTACGTTCCTTTTTCTTTTTACTTTCCTTCGAAGCGTCTCTTCCAAAGGACGCATCCCCTCAACGTAACATCTTCTCCAAAAGATGCAACCTTTCTTCCATGGGCCCTTAACCTGCGGGCCGGATTCTTAGGCCCAACATGGGCGGACGGGCCCACTTAGGCCCATCAAGTCATAGACTAAACCCATCAATAATAAATCTCATGTATCAAATTTTCTTTCTTGCTTTTATACTCTATTTTCTTGTGATTGTGTGCCGAATCCTATCGGCTTATATAATGAACCCACCGGATTATATAATCAATAGATTCAAAAAGTTCTTTGAGGCCATCTTGCACACCAAGATTGGTAAAACGGCACGCGCAGCAGCGTAAATGGAAGAATTGCCCATTGCAAAAGCGGCCTCGTCTGTGCGACCATTTCCCTAGCAATCGGTGTGTTGAGTTGACGGGGGCAATATCCAAAGTAACGCGAAATACTTTTGTCCAAAAAGCCGAAGTCAGTCAGCCGCCATTCTCACGACTTTAGTAGAAAAAACTATTTAGTTCGTGCGGACATGAGTGCTTTTTAAAATGACAAAGTTCAGTGAAGTAACACCAGACCTGGCCGATAACGCAACAATAGGCATGGTTTGTTTAGCTAGTCCATAAATCCCGAAGTCAACAAGACTCGAAAGTTACCTGCGGCTAGCAGCTGCATCAATTTAGCTCTTTTCTCCTGGTACCAACAACTGAGGTTCTTGGTGTTTGTGGTCCTACGGAACGCTCGTGTAAGTCAGCTGGAACGTTCCTTGCACGAGCTTGACGAACCCCAGTTGTTGGCACTCAAATTGGAGGGTATACCTTGCAATTTAGGCGTTGAGATCAGGCCTCTTCGTACATGAATGGACTCTTCAAGTGGCTTTTCCCACCATAAGATATTATGGATAATTCCACAACACATTGTTTAGATGATCTTTTTCGCGCCACTGGGGAGGTTCATGATGTTGAACATATTTCAAACTTTCGTGATTGAAGTTTACTGCTCTTCGGGACCGGGGTCTAGGTGTCATCATCTCCAAGAGGAAGGATAGTGCCTCATGGAGGGGTGCTCTCCCACTGTCGCATTTCCGTATAATCATTTGGGTGGTTGTGCATCTTCATTGTAATGAAGGAAGTAGGTTGGTGTTTCTGCTGATTTGAGTTCACTGTGCATTCTTGGAGAAATGATGTATAGAAATCGATATTTTTTGAGAAGTTCTAATGGAGTTATAAGAAAGGAGAATTTGAAGAAGGTGAAAACAAGAAAATGAGAAGTTGAATTTATAGAGTGAGCCAAATAGTTACAAAAATTGGAACCGTTTGATCAAATTTTTCTTAAGTAGTAGTTGCTGTTAAAAGAAATTGGGCCTAAAAGGGCCGAGCCATGCGATGCCTGGGTTAAGTAGGCCAGGGCTCTTGATTTCAATTTTCTATTACGCGTGCGTGCGCACATGGTTAACTTAGTAAAAGCATTTTTTCAACCCAAAAAAAAAAAACATAGTAAAAGCATTTTACTAGGTTTATCAAGTTTGGCTTAAACCTGTTAGAATGAGGTGAGTTTAATTAGTAGTGATCTCGGCAATAAATTCCAGATGGGCGATGAGTCTGATGGTTAGCTTTGATTGATAGCCCATATAGTGTGAAAACAAACTTGATAAAATAAATAAATTAAAAAGATCGATGTCTTTATCTAGTTTTATATCACAAAATGTCTACGGATTAGGGACTTATACATTGAGAATAAATAAACATAGAAGATTTCAATAAATCTATAGACAATCAAAATATAAATTCTAAGAAATTAGATTACATTATCACGGTAGAAGAAAGAGATATTCCTCTTTCAAGATCCGAAACAATTTTGCTTTTAAACAAAGATTTTCTTCAGTAACATAAGCAAAAATTCAATTACATTCATATGGGTAAATTCGAGTAAGTATAAAACCCTTACCAAAGAAGGATTGTATACATTGATCCTCCTTATCTTAAGACATTCAAGGCTCCTAAATTTTGAAGAATCTATTTTAGGAATTGTAGAAATAAGTATTTACAATGGTCCAATACATTCCGATTGTTATCCCAATTTTATTTTTTTTGTGTGTATAACTCAAAGATAAAAAAATATTTTCAAATCATTAACCCCCCAAGTTAAGACGCAAACCTACAAAATAGTTGAAGGATCTATTCCTTTAGCTCTTGTTTATAGGATTTATTATAAAGCTAAATTTTCTGCATTTGGAAGCAAAGCTTTTAAACACAGTCTAGAAGGAGAAACTTTCCTCCTTTAAACCAATATGTCTAGAGCTAATACGATTACTCATAAGTAAATCAATTGGAATAAAATAGATTTACCAAAATAATGGGAGTTAGAAAGCCAAATTCCCCAACAAAATGCTCAAAATGCAGAGTCAACTAATATAATATAACATCTAAAAGGTAAGATAACCATTCAATGTCCTAGGAGGTCATTTTATTTGGGGAGAAAACCACAAAAAACCCCAAACTTTGCCCAAAGTGACAAATTTACCCTAAACTTTTTTTTGTGAGATGAAAAACCCCGAAATTTGCCAACCATGATACATTTACTCCAAACTTTTTTTTGGTAACACAAAAAACTCTGAACTTCTATCCGTATGACATATTTACCCTAAATTATAGGGCATTTTGGTCTTTTAATTTTTTAATGTTTTTTTTTTCCTTTTTTTTATTCTTATGGTGGAGGGAAGCTGGTGTCCGGCGAGGGCTACCCTCACCGGCGTCGGGCAAGGGTTGCCCTTGCCTAGGCTAGCAAGGGCCACCCGACCCAGCCGAGGGCCGCCCTCGCTCGACGCCAGCGAGGGCAGTCCTAGCTAGCCCAGGCGAGGGCGACCCTCGCCGGATGCCGACTTCCCTCCACCATGGCCAGCGGAGAGAAGAGAGAAGAAGAAGAAAAATAGAAAAGGAAAAACAGAAAAAATAAAGACAAAAATGCCCTTGATTGGGTAAATGTGTCACGGTTTGTAAAGTTTGGGGTTTTTCATGTCACAAAAAAAAGTTTGAGGTAAATTTGTCACTTTGGGCAAAGTTTGGGGTTTTTGGTGGCCTTTTCCCTTTTATTTATAATCAATTCCCTCATCCTCATCAAGAAGATCGGGCGATTTTCTATGGAACCTTCCTCCTATTATTACCCCCCACCTAGGAACAACACTACTAATCCAAATACAGTATCTACCAAGCTAAGAATCCTGAAGTTACTAATATTAGTGGTTTTGATAACAAATCAGTTATTCCTCGGCTTGTCCATCAACTAGACCAACCTGAACAAATTCCATAAAATCTAGATTCTCAACATCATTCTCCCACCTACTCTCAATTAATAGATCATGAAGTACTTTCGAAAAAGAATTTGAATCTAATCGAAGATTCTTAGATCGAGGGTTTAACTTAGAAGAAAACAAAGAGAGAGGGTAATTTTTTTCAGCACTTTTCACAATCAAACCAAAGAAATTAAAAAAAAGTATTATGATTACATGTATGAACATGAAACCCATATATTTTTCTTGGATTGGTTTGAAGAACATTTTCTTCAATCAAAACAAATCTATGTACTAGACAACACTTAAAAATGGAAATTAGATAATGGCCAAATCATAGAATCTAACCATCCTCCTCTTAAAAAAAAAATCAAATTTCAACCTAGAGATAGTGAAATAACAGCTATTCCTTTTAGAATAATAATATAAACTAATGAACTTCACTATATAAAAATAATATAATAAATTGATTACATGAATCAACATCTCCATACCATTGGCAGTCAATAGAATAGAATATAATAGAATAGACATTTTCCAAGGAACCATTGTTTCAATAGGAAGATCAATCTTATTTGAATAAAAATTTCCTGATGAAATTAAAGACAAAATCAAATTATAGAGATTCTTAGGAAGTCTCATACATATAAATTAGATCTCTTGGGTATTACATTGTCCAAGGAACCATTGTTTCAATAGGAAGATCAATCTTATTTGCATAAAAATTTCCTGATGAAATTAAAGACAAAATCCAGTTATAGAGATTCTTAGGAAGATCATACTTTATAACTCTTTATATCAAAAGTTACAAAAAAATCCTCCACCTTAGACACCCATACTAATTTTGTCAAACAATTTAAAACTCATGTCCTATCCCATGTGGCCAATCTATTTGCTTTCATAACAGTAGAAATAGATGTTTCAGAAATAGACTATTAGAAAGATACTCAAACAAGTCAAGAATAATAGAGTATATTATTCAATTTGTTTCTAAACATCAGAATTAAAGTCAACAAAATTATTCCACCATTAAAAAAAAAAAGAAACATTAGCCAATGTTTTATCAATATCTCAATTTCAATGAGATTTTTTAAATACGTATTGGCGGCAAATCAATAAAAGAAGTCTTGTAAAGAGACGTATTAGATATTGCTTTAAAACAACATTCTATCAGTTATTGATTTTGATATTGAATTTATTAACGATTCTTCAAATTTTTACCCGATTTTCTTACAAGAAAATTTAAGCAAAGAAAACAATCATACCCCCCAAAACCATCTTGAAAGGAAAAAGGCAAAGATATCGTTGAATTTTCAGAATCACGATCCAAATTACAAGCCCAATCTTCATCAATGTAACCACTCCAAACATTGTCAAAAATCATTAAAGCTGAATCGAGTGACGTATCATCATTTATATCACAACTAGCCCAATTATTCCTAGAAGAAACACTTAAAATTTTCACTCAATCCATCTAAAGGTTGGAAAAATTATCCAGAAAGTCCTAAATTTATTGCATTTTTATCATTTAAGTCATAAACTTTTCAATTTTACTAATTCAGTTCTAAACATTTTTACTTCTTATCAATTTACTTTTGATAATTTTTAATAATATTTTAATATTTTAAATTTTTTTTCGTTTCTTTTTTGCTTCTTCTCCCTTTTACTGATGGCTAATTGGCACTAGCCATGTTGAGCCGGCTAGCCTCGCCCACCATAGGTGAGGTGAGGCCGGGTGAAGGATGGCCTCGCCTAGGCCAGGCTAGGTTGACCCTCGCCTTAGCCTACGCGAGGGGAGATGTGATATCCGGGTTTCGCTGGACCTCGAATACATAACGGTTCGAAATGTGTCAACAAGTTGTCGTAGGACGTCGTTGGCACCATTGATGGCCACCGTTTCATCACTACCATCACCGTATCGAAACGTCACATTTCATCACATCCCCGCAACACCATCTCATCATCACGTCTTCGCCGCATTAGGACAGCTCGATCATCGCCAAGTTGTCCCTCATGTATCCTCCGCCGCCCCAACGCGTACGTACATTCGGAAAGCTGAGAATTCAGCAGCCACGTCAAGCTGCTCATGCCGCATGAACCGAAGACCTTTGACCCTCACAGCCCATGCACACGTCCATTCGGTGGTCAACAAAAGGAGAGAAAAATTGACCAAGAAGCAGCTACGTTTCTCCTCCTTGGATGGCCAGCACAAGAGACGACTTTGACTCTCCAACGGACACGTCCATTGCATGAAGACTTCCAAGTGGCAGCCAAGGAGCCCAGCTGATGGCCACGCCTCCTCCAGCTGCCGGTGTCAGGTGAGGGCCTCCCAAGCCAGATCTGGTAAGGGCACCCCTTGCTTGAGTCCGACAAGGGGTGCCCTCGCCGGCATCAGGTGAGGGCCATCCTCGCCCGATGTAGGTGAGGGCAGCCCGACACCGGCAAGGGCCTACGTTGGCAAGGGCACCCCTCGCTAGGCTCTCATCGGCATCGGGCGAGGGCCGTCCTCGCCCAATGTCAATGAGGGCCACCCTTGCCTGTGTCAGGCGAGGACGGCTCTCGCCAGATCTAGCGAGGGCCGCCCTCACCCGATGCCGGCAAGGACTTGGTGAGGGGTGCCCTCGCTCTACACTGGCGAGGGCGGCCCTAACCAGCCCAACCAAGGGCCCCCCTCGCCTGACAATGGCGAGGATGGCCTTAGCCAGCCCAGGCGAGGGCGACCCTTGCCCAACGCCGGCTTCCTTCCACCTGCTCCACCATGGCCGCGGAGGGAAGAGAGAAGAAGAAGAAGAAGAAGAAAAAATGAAAAATAAAAAATAGAAAAAATAAGATAAAAATGTCATTGATGGGGTAAATGTGTTACAGTTTGCAAAGTTTGAAGTTTTTCATATCACAAAAAAAAGTTTTGAGTAAATTTGTCACTTTTGGGCAAAGTTCGAGATTTTTGGTGGTCTTTTCCCTATTATTTAATATATTGCTGATCTATTACTCACATTCATAGAGTATTTTTATGTTTATAAGATTGTCTACACAAATGTAGACGTTTAGATTAATATAAATCACTTTTATAACCAATTATATAAATTTGTTATATCAACTTTAATTTTAAATCTTTTCTTTATATAGATTCCCAGATTTTGAGGGCTGTGCGGTGTGTGCGTGTGTATATATATGTTCAATAAATTATTAATAAGTGCCCGAATACTTGTGGAACCCTTTTTCTTATATGTCCATTCGTTTGTTTTCCGAATTGATTATGGGTAGGGTTGGGCTGTGATGTTGTCTCGCACGAAGGCAATTACTTGTGTTCAGGTAGAATCTGAACTTCTGTAATAACCAATTCTTAAAATGATTTGTTTTCTCTGGCATTATCAGGTTTGTATTTCCTTTTCTAATGAGAGGGTTAGCTCCCTCCGCGTTAAACATTCCATAATCAACGGAAAGCTCTTACACAGAGGGGCAACCACTAATTCCTTAAAAAGTTTCCACCTAAAATTCAATCTCAATTTTACCATAAAAATATCCCAAGTTCAAAGTCTGTGATTATCAACATCAGAAGAAGGCTGCTGATATTTTATACAAAAAACAACATTGAATAAAACTTAGTATGATGGCCCCAATGTTGATAATTTTGACAAAACCAGCAACGATTTTCATAATAGAATTGAGAACTAGGAATTTTTTTTAGACAAAGAAAATTCGAGGCAAAATTGAAATGAGGCCTGATATTGGTTTTTCTAACAAATTAAGCCAATTTATTTTGACTTTTCAAACATTTTAATCGCTTATAAATAGGAAAAACATTAGAGGAGGGATAGATTCCCGCAATGACCCGACGACGATAGGGTGGCCCAATTATTAACATCACTTTCAATTCCTGTCTAAACTTTTTGCTGGACTCTGTCTGCCACGCCTATATCATTGTCACGGGCCAATATCCACGCCCCCATCATCTCTACAAGACACAAGAACACAGCAAACACGGCCTCGGACCACCCTATAATTAAAGCTCTTCGTTCTCATCACCTTTTCCCTTCTTTACAGTTTTTTATGTTTCCTCCTACATGCAGTCAACGCGTTGGACCCGATTGCAATAGCTCTTTCGGGGAAACCCTGACAGAAGATGGATAACGGCTAATCTCCGATCCTCGCCAGGCAGCAATGCACCTCAAGAGATGGGGCATTATACAGGCGAGCAATTAAGCATCATACCGACCCAAGTTTCCCTTTGCCACAAGCTTCAGGCAGGCTTCGAACAGTACGAATATGAAAGAGCATAATCTGCACCTTTGGAAGTTCATTGATTCCATCCGTTCCTATATATATTCATTGCCTTTGTCAAAAGGTGGGTCTGTTTATGTACAGAAAAGGGGTGATAATTAAGCAGGGCTAGCTCTATCCGAGAGCTGTAAATGAAATTCATAATGCACAAAAAAGAAAGGCAGCACCCCTGTGCGGGGTTTACTTTGGTTCTCGGGCACAGCAAAACATACTATGTACCAGCCTACTTGCTAAGAGGCTACGCAACTAACTACACTTATGTAAACATCAAGCTTGTCTTCTTTTAACTCGAAACCGAAATTTATCCCGCTTATTTCTCAACAAGGGTTGTGTGGAAGCCCAGATAAACAGTCATCCGATCACGCACCTTCAGCACTAGGAGTAAAAAGCTCTGCAGAATTTTGAATCGAGGAGAACACCTCCGCCTGCCAATAAATATGATCGATCAATCAACCAACCTATAATTGTCTGAATGTCATGCAAGTTAATATCAAAAGACTCTCAAAATATAAATCTAAAATAAGACGCCCAGCATGTCCCAGAGAACAATACCCACTCTTCAGGGATTTTCAAGTACAGGCACCGTAATTATCAATTGTAATGCCACTGAGACACAACAACGTTAGCCTAGGTATTACACACCCAAGTAAAGTGACTAAGTGAAGCAAAAGTTACTCAAAGATAACATATATCAATCGCCAACACAGTCAGATAAAACGTGAGTTTACTGATAATGTGTATAAACGAATCTACTACCTGGACATGGAGGAGCTGAAAATGATGCAGCCTGTACCTTCAGATACACGACATATTTAAGCATCAGTAATCAATCCAGCCACAATCCTTGAATGTTCAGATATGTAACATTTGATTCTGCTCAAGTACAACCAACCGCCAATCATTGTTTTAAAAGGTGGGCCCAGATTCATGGGTCTGTATACACCACCATTATACCATGCTATGTGAAAGATCTAAACGTTAGAACCCCAGGTGAATCCAGTTAAGAATGTTACGAGTTCTGAAGAACAATAAATTTTAATCAGGTCAAATGTGAAGAAAATTCCATAAGACAAATTGGAACAAGAAGCTACTTTAACCTGCAGTTTGAGAAGGATCTTCCTCATTTTCCATACAAATAAAATAAATTTTCTTCTCTCCTTTTTAATATATTTGTTTGACAGATAATACCACATAAAAAATAGTTCTCCTCACACATACGAAGTCCAATATTCAGTGACATTGGCAATGCTCCTCTCTACTATGTAAGTGGACCAGATGCACAGAATCAAACTGTACCTGAAGACACTTGTAATATCAATGACATCTGGCGTAAAAAAATTGCTCAACCGAACCCAAACCCTTCACTAGCCTCGTGAATTGCAAGAAGCAGGCGTTCCTGAAGCTGTTCTTTGGAAATATATTCTGGCAGGTCCAGTTGATTAAAACTGAAAAAAAGAGATGCTCACATAAATAATAATCACATATGCAGCACATAAGTCATGAAAACTCCAGTGACCATATTTAGCATTCCAGTAAGTTTTTCCATCCACTGACCATGTATGAGCTGAAGGTAGCCGGTCAGGAGCTCCATATGCTTTGTGAATCTGGAATCTCTGAGGACCAGATATGCCTTGCAAAGCCTTGAACCCCTCTAACGGAACCTGAAGGACCCAAAAGGATACAGTAAATTTTTACAAATAGAACATAATTCATTCAACATAATTCATTTGCAACTCCAACAGCATGCACTTTAGTTAGATACTCAAATCCTATCTCAGCCATATAAAAAATGAACCAAATCGTCATCGAGAAGTTACTCAATGCACCAAAGAAAATCACCTTAGAGGTTCCAGTGACAAATTGAAGCAATCTTGCCATGTCTTCTTTGTTAAAAGATTTAACAACCTCCCAAAACCACTGAACAACACTAGATGCGGCCGAAAAACCAGTATACTCGGTGTTGGCTCTCAGATCATCCACTGCAAGAGTATTTAATTATAAATTTCACAGGCACTACAAGAAAAACTAATAGCTAACGGAAGAAGAGCCAACTCACAATCAATTTCCGGAAGTCCACTAATCAGTAGCTCAAGCTCTTTATCATTGAAGAGAGCTATGAGATCCCGAGGTATTAACTCATTAAAGCCTTCCAGGAATGAATTGATTTGAGGCCTGATAGCATTAGTTAAAATGTGGTCAGCAACAAGGTCCACATACTCGTGCTTTGTTTCTTCTGTCACCCTCATATTCCTTCCTCCAGGTTTAAGCTCATAGTCGGTGACCTAGTACGAAAACCACAAGGATCAAAACAACTGAAGAAGCTAACTGAAACATAAGAAATACGGGACAGACTAAGTCAATGATAGTATTTAAAAAACACAAACCTCATTTTTCTCATAAAGAATGTGTTTCTCCTCATCTGCATCCATACTGAACGTGAGGTCAAGAATTTCACTCACATCATTCTGCCAGGGAAATAAAAGTCTCGTCATGAATAAGAAATCCACAGTATAGTACTCTTCAATATTAAAAGCCTGGGCACTCTAATAAAGCAGATTATGCATCAGCATATCCTACAAACCTCCAGCATCCACTTCAAATTTTTGTAGTAGTCAGGATCCACAGCTTCTATGTCATGATAAGTTACTTTAATTCCAAGAATATGCTTGTAAAAGGACCGGGTAAAATGAACATCCAATAGCTGTCCATCAAACAATGCCTTAGCAACCTGCATCAAACACAAACCAAAGATATTTTCACTGAAAGCAGAAATTAAAGAAGTAGGCTGTTAATGGAAGTTGTCCAACAAAATTTCTTACCACACGTCCAACAAATTTAAAATATGAAAGATGCTCAGTTTGGTAGACGGAATTAGGATTTGGCTGAAAAGTCGTGTTGTTTCCCACAGTTGTGAATAAGAGTGCACCTCTGTCGAATATAACCCTTGATAGCAATTGATACCACTCTCGAGTTAGGCCACCAGCATCAATGCCTTCTTCCCCCTGAAATTGCACGTTTAATCGTCCTTTCAGCTCTTGAGTTGGGCGCATGCGCAACTGATTGTAAGAATCCTCCAACACATAGGCCCGTCTAACACTTATGCGCAAAGGGCCTGAGAGATGTTGCTCGTGTTGTTGCCTAATTCTGGACCTGAAGTATGCCCTTTTATTGTCAAAATCAACAAGCCTTGGTGCCTTCAACATCATTGAAAGAGAATTCTCCAACAAGCCCGGATTCTGTCTTATAAAAGCATTCAAAAGCCGGCGATGCTTCTCAGCAAACTTAGCAAATGTGACAGTTCCATCAAGCCTTCTGTGAGAGTCTCCATCACATTCTGCAATCACTGAAGTGGATCTTCCAGGAGATTTTTTAATTTCGTTAGTGGAATTACTAACATGATCCTGTTGCGTGACAGAATTACTGGCTTGCAGCTTCTCACACAGAACAAAGAAAGCCTCTATATAGGGAAGAAGACGTTGAGTCCCTGGAGGAAGCGGAGATCCAGGAGTAGTTCCCTGCACGTGCTCCACAATATTCATGTGTGACAGTGAGTTCTGACACAGTTGTGTCTCTGTCGTGCTTATACAGTCACTTAGTTCTTGCCACAACGACTCAAGAGCAAGATTTAACTTCCACATCATAGCTTGCTCCTCCTGTTCCACACCAACATTGTCACTTGAGTTCCCATCAACACTGGATGAAGTGAGAGCACTAAGTGCTTGAAGCACACGTAGGATAGCAGCCCCAGCTATGGAACCAGCACTAAAACCCAACATATGCGTAGTCCTCAGGGTAGATAGTTCACGGACAGCAGAGCCGCTCAACTCATGAGCCAATTCAGAAAGCTCTGAGATAAATAATTTCCTGATGGGAGCAGCAACTAGCGCCAACTTCTTCAGCACCTCACCAGAAAGAACATAAACTTTATCTGAAAGCCTGCAAAATAGTTGAATGGTTGACTTCTTGCTAGAGCAGGGAGAAAGAGCAGAGAATCATAAACATATCTTGGAAGAAATGAAACATAGTCAAACTTAAAACTTCACGTCATTCAGTAGGAATTAGTAGAAAAGCACGGATACTGCAAACATGGGTGATATCCAAAGATCAAATAAGAATCAAGATCAGTACCCCTCATGCCCCAGCAAACAGCACAAATTGCATAAATCAGAGTGTGGCAGCTGCAGGAAGACATCATATATACTGATGCTTCTCCTTCCGTTTGAAGAGGATAAGTTTAGATTTGAATTTTCACACTCTTTATGAAGCTCTGGCTCTAATGAAGGTTTCTCATTTTTGCCATCCTCCGATTGCTCTGCTGGCTGGGGCTCATTTATCGCTTCTTCAGACCCAGATTGACTTTCTAATTTGAGAGCCGGGTTATCAACAATTTCTTTAAGTAGACCTAATACCTGCGCCATGGATATTTATAAACTTATCTCAGAGCATATTCTGAGATCAATAAATTGAAATTAACTAAGTGATGCTTATAAATCTTAAGAAAAGTAAGGTCCTGTATTCGTCACTTACCTGCTCGAAATGAGTAGTGCCCCGTGAAAACATGGACCTGTTCAAGAGCTTCAAGAATAGGACCAAAGGAACATCTCCATCCTGAATTTGACATCCATCTGATGAAACTCCTCCTTCGACAATTTTCTCTTTACCTTTATGTGACTTTGCATCTGTGTGACTTGGGCTTGAAAGCTCCCGCAAGAGCGAGAAATCAAAGTAAAACAACATACTTGCTACAGCAGGATGATTTCTAGCCAAGAAAGTCAAAATCTCAAGAATCCGACGCAACACCAAAGGAGGAAGACCTGACGGAACATTTTAGAGACTAGGTTAGAAAGAAACAGGGGTAACTAAAGCCACCCAAAAAGAAGAAGACATACCATCCAACAACTGTGAACGGCCATAAACAATATTTGACTGACAGCCATAGAGCCTCTGGGAGTTGATTTTCGCCAATCCACTTTCTGAACCTTCAGCTTCTGGCTTAATAATATTGAGCAAAAGATGAACTAAACTTGACCTTGTAATGCTGTGTGCACACAAGTTAAGCAAGAGTCTCTGGAGCAGGCCCTTGCCAAGAGGCTATCCACATGAGAGGCAACAAAGTCTATGTTAGCCAAAACTCACTCCCAAGAAGCAAAAGAAGATAACACATAGATATCGAGTTGTCAATTTTGAATATTCAGAGAGTCCAAGATTCTTTGCAAAGTTAGATATTGCAAAAGACTCAAGTCCTCCTACCATCTCTGAAATGCACCTCTTTCCTAGCGCAAAAAATAAAATCTATAGATGCTCAACTGCTGAGCCAGTTAAAACATATGCAAACCAGTCATCTACGTAAATGTACATAGACCCGCAGATGCTAGGGGATTCTTTCAAATATTTTAGTAACTTTAATAGGCCATGAAACAGCATTACCTGAGCTAACCTTAGCAGGCGAATTAATGCTTTTAGTGCATTTGTATCCAAAAGCGGTTCACCCTCATATTCCTTCATCTTCAAGCTATCAGAGATGGTAGAAGATGCCCTTCGGCCAATTGTAACCCCAACACCCCTGTCCATTGATGGCCTATCAAAACCCAAACCATTCCTCCGGTTACTCAGTCTGTGGCTGCTTCCAAACAGGCTACGAGCTGAATAATGACTCATTGCTCGATCCCTCAGCATATGGGCTTCAGCCAGTAGTGGGGAAGGCAATGCTGACAACACTGCTTCTGACGAAGTCAGAAGCACCTAGACAAAAACACAAAGACAGCATTATGAGAAAGCATAGTGAAACCTAGGAGGATGGGCGAAAAATCCAAACCTCTTCACGTAAATCAGCCGGAAAAGTAGCAATTATTGAGGCGTTATCCATATCAACTGGCTGGGCCAGCTGTGCACTCCTTTGCGCTCTTTGTTGGGCCAGAACTTCTGCTTGAATATCTGGAGGAAGGGCAGCTAAGAACTCAGGATCAATTTCATCTGCTGATGGTGGCACATAAGTTGGAGGTTCAACAGACTGGGCTTGTTGAGAAGCTAGAACTTCTGCGCGCAAGTCTTCAGGTAATGCCTCCAAGAATGTTGGATCAATAACGTTTCCCCCAGGGACATCACCATCCAAAGCAGTTTGATCAGTGTGACTGCCATTTTGAGCAACCACAGCAGCCTGCATTGCTGACGGTCCATTCTCACCAGGTTCAGGGACAGGCACAGATTGCTCGATTTGATTTTCTTCGGCATCCAAACTATTCATGTCAATGTCAGCATTGGGCAGTGCAGAAGAGGCATCAGCATCACTTGCCATATCTATATTAGGATGAACAATGACATGATTATTGGCCTGACCCACCACTGAAGATCCTCCAGTACTATGAGCAGCCATAGCACGTCCATCTGCAAGCACATTTGCACTCACTTGATCAACTGACTCAGTTGATGAGATGATCAACTCCTGTACCGTCTCTCCCTCCTGACCAATGGCCCCGTTTCTATCCCCAATTTCCATGCTATCTTGTTGACTGGGAGTGTAGTTCAATGAAAGTGGTTGAATAGACATGGGTTCTTCGGCAACCAACTCAGAATTGACCTGCTCTTCCTCTGGAACACTCTCAACAGCCCGAATATTCTCTTGATTTTCAGCTTCATTACAACCTTCTTGCTGTTGATCTTCAACTGGTTGGCCAATGCTATTGTTGACCTCAAGTGCGGGTTGAATACTACTTGAAGGTGGGGCATCCTGTTGTTCCTTCTCCTGGACCTCTGAATTCTCTAATTGCCTTTCAGCTGGACTGCTGGCAGGAATGCTTTGATGAAAGTGAGATAAGAACTGTTCTTCTATTGCCTGAGCTATTGCAGAAGCTTGAGAACCAATCTGGGGCTGACCATCATCAGTCCAACGTCCGTCACCAGGTCCTCTGCGACCCGGTAGTTGTAACGAGTCCAAATTTATTGAGTAATCGGACAAAGGTGGAGGTGCCGAGCCTCCAAGACGGTTACTAAACAGACTACTTGGCAAATGATCATATGGAAGGACAGGCGCATCAAACATGTAAAAGTGAGATGCATCAAAGCTTTCAGATGTCAAAGATTCCAGATCCCTGGAAGAATTCCCTCCGGACCACATAGAGACCATGTCTCCCGCCTGATTTGGTCTTAATAGAAGGGGATGCTGGAAACCAGATGTTTCTGTGGTGGATCGTTCGAACGAAGACCTACCTGTTTGCCGACGCCGTTCAAAACCCAGTGATCTACGGAGACCAAAAAGGTCATCCACATTCACCCCTTCAAAAGGTTCAGCTGCAACATCAATAAGACCGCTTGTAGCTCCAGGTTGACCAAGCACCTGCAAATGATCATCTAACCCATCAAGAGCTTCCCGCCACCTTACTTCAATAACACGGTTTTCATGAAAGTCGTCGTCTTCTTCATCAATCATCTCATCATTGTAGTCATCCCCTAGGCCAGTGTCATCATGGTCTTCCACATCAGTATCAGCTAGAGACATCATACCAGTACCATCTTCAGCTTCATCCTCGTCCTCACCGTCGTCGTCGTCGTCGTCGTCCTCACCATCATCACCCATGTCATCTTCATCACCCATATCATCATCTGCCCTGTTCTCAACACCGAATGTCACCTCAAGGTGGTTTGTGTTATGCGATGAACCACCTTCTTCCATCTCTTCCCGCATGAATTCCATCTCAAGGTTTGCAGCAGGACTAGAAGCCAATGTCTCTTCTGCTTCATCTACCCTATTTTGGCCCATCAACCGCTCGGGATTCACATCACGGCTTGCATCAATTTGGGAAGATCCTCTAACCTGAGGTTCTTGTGTCTCAGCAGCATCTGCAACTTCCTCTTGATTGAACCTGCTCTGACTTTGCTCTGCTGTTTCCACAGCTGAAGTTGCATTTATATGCTCATTCACCCTATCAATTGACCCCACAAATTTTTTCTTATTTGAACCATCTGGCTTGATTACCGGCTCATTCATATTGGCAGCTCTTGTGAGGCTCTCCAGTGATTTTACTATAAGATTGACAGTTTTTGGAGCATCGGGATGGTCCAGATCGATAACTTGAAGAATTCCTGTCAGACACTGTACCATGCCTCCATCTATCATACTTTTCGCTATGTCAGGCGAGCATCCTGAACCAGGCAAGGTGCCAGGTGATGAATTTTTTGACAATACAGAATATGCTAACTCAACAAATGAGAAAACCTTTTTATCTGGCAATAAAACAGTTCTGGCAGAGTTGCTTTCCAGGTTTGAGAAAGACGACAATGTTTTCACTAATTCACAGATTACGCGCCTTCGCCCTTCTCCAGATCGACCACACAAAACAACCAGAAACCAGGATGCCTTCTCAGACAACTTGTCTCTCCATTCATCAGGTCCTAAAGATTTATTAGTTGATAATGGAAGGAGATGATGTAAAATATGGTGTAATATTCCAGAGCTGAATGGATTACTAGAAACTTGTAGCTGAGCCATCTCGAGATCCCGTTTCAGTATAACCCCCACAGCATGTGCATACATCAAAAGAATATCACTCATTAGTTTAAGGACAAAAGTCACTTTGGCCAATCCAGCAGATCTATCAAATTCCAACTCGTTTTTTTTGTTATCACCAACCTTGCTTTTTCCCTTTACCTTAGTTATAGGTTCATCAACCTCCATGGGTGATGAGCAATTCCCACACTCCTCCTGGCCTTTGGTTGAAGGAAATTTCAGTACAATATCAATGAGTTGGTCAATGACCTGGGTGAGATTGGCAGGAACTTTTTTGTGGACCTTAGAACATTTAGCTGATCCCTCAAGAACCTTACTTTCAGTAGCCCGACCAGTTTCAGTTAAATTTAGACTGTGTTCACTTGATGTTTTTGGCTTTTCCTTTTCCTTTGACAAAACAACAAAGTTCCTACCCCCCGATGACTCTACTTGACAAACAGCAGTTGCAGCTCTCATAAAGATAGCAGGATCTCTGGAGATGACAGGAGCCATAGATGTCAAAAATGTTCTCGGGGATAGACGCCCCGCATGCCTGTTTCCACTCACAGTCTGTCGAATTTCCAATTCCATAGCCGATTGCAGTGTCTGAGGATCTTCAAGCAGATGCCTTATTATGGCAGATGCAACAGTGTCATATCCAGGGAAGAAACAAGCTTTGGGGAGACTGAAAAGTGCTGGCAATGCTCCATTTTCTAGAAACTGCAAAGCCAGTGTGTGAGATTTCGTCAAACGAGCACATAATTGCAGAACGGCTTGCATGATCATGGCAGGGACATGATCCTTTATAAAGTCGCATGCGACTTCCAATAACTTATGACTCTCTTCAATAGTCAAATGACCAGTTGGGTTGCCAAATATCTTCTCCATGGTGGTACCAGATTCTTTGTCACGGACATCAGGAGCTTCTTTATTTTCCGTGATTGGGTTTGTCGTTGGTAATGAAGCCTGCTCTGCAGATGAGTCAGGTAGAGATCTCATTGCAACCCCAGTATTCTCCGAAGAAACTTTGGGCCTGGACTGTAGCATGTTATCCAATATAAGTAGCAATGCACTAATGCACTTTTGGAACAAAGTCTCATCCCCCCACTCACTTTTAGACTTGAAGTTCATCAGAATATCTATTGCAACAGACACAATACCCTCTTGAGCAGCGATTTCTCGTGCACTTCCATCTTCTAAAAGGAGCAGTGCCATCACACGGGATATGATACAAAGTGCATTTATATCCCTCAACATATGCCCAGAAAGCTTTAACTGCTGGATAAGATATACCACCACCTTTAAACGATCTTCTCCTTTGTTTCGGTTGCAGAGGGTAGAAAACAGATCTGTCAAGGTGAATGCCATAATGTCACCATTTTGAAACAATTTGACTGAAGCAGAAAGAATATCATCAACAGGGGGCGCCTTAGTCTGGCCTCCATCCGTTTCAACATCCATTGACTTGTCAGCAACGTCAATTTTACTGGTTTCAGATGAACTCCCCAGTGACAGAGCAAGTGCTCGTGCCAGTTCATCATCCTCCTGCACAGGATCCTCAGCATGACTGAACAACCACTCCATCGCCATTTCAACACTATTTGTTTCAACCCGTCTTAAGGCTTCCTCCGCTCTTGCCCTTGTAAAACCCATTTCAACAATGGTTGCGATAGTTGCCTCATCAGGCGGAGGAGGCACATATCGCTGGTTCGTGCTCCCAACAGCACCACTTCGGTTCCGTCTCAAATCTCCAGTGCCTGAATACACATGCATAACAAGGGAAACGATAGAAGCGATAAAACCAGGACTGCAATTGGGAAAGAGTTGGTGGTTCCAGATAGGAAGTATGACATCCAGAACTTGAGATTGCAACATCTTCACAAAGACTTCTGGATCCCTTGGTACTGGAAACAGTCCTATAGACAGACCAGTTGTAGCCGGCTGCACGAGTAATTGAGCCTGGGAGGCAGAAGGAGATAACAGAAAAGCAGGGTTAACAAAATACTCCAATTCACGACAGTAGCTTTGAAGCGTATCGAGAAATATTCTGCCAGATTGTTTAGTTTCTTCAACTAGCTTGTCATGATCATCCCCCGATGTTCTCATAGAATATGGAAGTGTCCAGAGCAACTGACTCGTAGCTTCAAAAGTGGTAAGTAGCTCTTTGAATGTTTCATGAACATAAAAGCTGTTCACCATTGCTGCATAACATGTTCGGCGTTTACTGTCAAACGTGACAGCCGCCATATCATCCACAACCTTACCAAGGTACCGACATTTCACTGATGGCCCTTCAGAAGTTGAATGCCCAGAAAAATTAAGAGCCTCGTGAAAAACTTTGGCCAATGCAGATCCAAGGGTCTTTGAAGCCGTTCCCAGTGCACCTGAGTCACCTCTGCGACGGTTTGATGAGGTGAAACCCTTGACAAGTGCTGTAAAAAAGGAACGTATTGTTGATGCCAATTTGCCCAAAATTTCTATCATGAGGACATCTGGACTCTTTTTTTTCAATTCTAAGGAAGATGTATCTGGTGCATTTGAGTAAGCTTCAGAGTCAATGTTCAGAGCCTCCAAGTGCCTCCCTGTCCTTCCTCCACGTAAACGTGTGAAACCATGCCTAGTACGTCGGTGTAAACCTTCACTAGAACGCACAATTGAAAGAAATTCCCTCTCTCCGCCCCACAAAGAATGAGAACTGTTCCTCACTGAAACAGGGTTCATGTATCTCACCACCGGTATATTGGCATCGTCATCACTCTCTCTTCCAACAGCACTGGAAGAACCTGCATCAGAACTCTCAGGTTCTTGCTCAAGATTCCTCTTCTCTTCCCCCTTAGAATCACTAAACAAAGATATTTGCCAGATAATTTCCCTATATGCCCTTCCAATACCCTTCAATATATCAGCATCCGAAGTGCCCAGTTCAGAAAATAAAGTCGTAGTCCCTTTCAACAAGAAATTAGAAAGAGACAGAATACCTTCGAGAATAAAAAGATGTCGCAAAACAGTTGCTTGCCTTGTAGATTCAATTGCTGCAAATGGAGTATCTCCAACCGACATTAAGAGATCAATCGCTTCTTTTAGATGCTCCCTGATAAAGGCACATACTGCACGTGCGAGAGAAGCAGAGTGCTGTAATGAAAAGTTTTTGAAAGCAACAGACAAACTATGCCCAAGTGAAGCTGACATCGGCATTAAAGGCAAGGTTAGCAACCTTAAGACAGCTTCAATTCCCTTCTTCTCAACAAACAAACGACATGTTTCAGCATTCTGAAGCACCGTTTCAAGAAGACGAGCCACATTACTTGCAAAATCTGGTAGAAAAGCCTCAACATTCAAGCCAGAAGCATCAGGTGATGGCTCTAGGTTATGCTCCAAAACATCCATCTTGGCTGAGTCCCTATCATCTGGGGAAACAGAACTTCCCCCTTCAGCATCAGTTTCCATGGGAACAGCAGAGGATGAGCACGCAGACTCAATAGTGGAGTTGGATGATTCAACCCCTAAACCAATGTTTGAAATTACGTTCAAAATCTCAATGAGCATATCCACACCAGGTCCCCGCAATGAGGAAGCATGGCGCAGTAGTTCATCCAGTCCACTAGACAAGTTACCAGGTGTATCGCCAGTAAGCCAGCGCAAATATCCTCTAGAGGTAAATATTTTCACAAAGCACCTCAATGCATTTCGATCTTTCACAGCCTGGAGACCGTTATTATTAAGGCACAGGGCATCCAGACACTGAGGTATGCAAGATATTGCTTCTGCAGAGCAGATAGCACCATCCAAGATAGCATCCAAGAAAGCAGAAGGAAGACCAGCTGCCTCTAAAATGGAAAAGCATGTAGGATCCTTATGAATCAAATCACTCATGACAGTTGCCGCAAGTGAGAAAACACCACCACCAAAATCTTTTGCCCTTTGGAAAATTACACACAGGCAATGAGGTAACAACCTCTCGGTGGAGCCATTAATACTTGTAGTATTTCCAGGAGCATAAGTTCCAAGGGATATTGCACGCAACAAAGCTTTCATTAGTAGTCGGCGATGGTGTGAAACTAATGATTCAGAATACAGAGGCTGTATGTTATCCAAGTCACTGGAAGCGGCGGACACTACATCTGCACTGGCACTGCACTCAGCCTTTTCACCTTGTTGCTTAGAACCATTTTCTACATAAGACACTTCCATCTCCAACCGTTTGATGGTATCATCCAGACCTCCCAGCTCCCTGAACAATGCAGCAGCTGGATTACTATAATCCATGAAAGCTTCAAGAATATGCACGGCTGTACAGACCAAGTGCAAGTGCTGTGGATCTGTATCATTGAGAAGGGGAAGCAAAGTAGCTATGAATCCCGCTTCCCGCATGGCTGAACACCCAGTTGATGACGAAACCAGAGTGGTAACAAGAGATAGTAGAGCCTCAGCAAATACAACAGACCACTTCGAGGAGCCGCTCGTAACAGATTCAATAGCCTTCTGCACAAGACTGGAAAGGATACCTCGGTATCCACCTGATGTAACTGTAGTCAGGACGGTTGTCTGACGAGATCGATCCTGACAAAGAGCAACCAATGAAAGTAGACACAGTATGCGGATTTTTTCAGGAACTGCATCTTCATGGCTCAATAATGATAATAATTCATTGATGAATTCAGGTTCTGTATTGAAGAAAGAAGCTAAATCATCAGCATCACTGCTTGCTTTGACTAGAACTATGAAGGCGTATAGGCGAATGCAGGTGTACTGCTGCCGAGCAGCTAAAGAGCCAAACGCCCTCGCAAACCGCAGTCTTGTTAGCAATGAAAATCTTAAACCACTTGGTACTTTGTACTCCGTAACAAGCTTATTTAAAAGCTCTAGATCAGTTTCTAGACAAGCATTCGCATTAGGCAGATGAATGACCCGTAACCCCTGGATTTGCTGTTGCTCATTTCCCGAATCCGTAGGCAATTCTTCTGCCTCATAAAATTCAAAATGAAGGGTGCAGCCCAACTCATGGGCAATGGTGTCACACCCACTCTCCACAGCACATGCAACGAGTCCAAGGCCCTCTTCCTTTCCACCCCAACCTTGTGCAAGAGCATAAAGCTTGGATTTCAAAGATGCATCTCTGATAGAGCCCTTCCCTATAGTCTTTTTTAGGAAGGCAGCCAAAGTTTGCAAGCAAGCCTCAACAACATCCACATCAGTTGAAGCAAGCAAAGATGAGAGATGCTGCTGCATTCACACACCAAAAGCAAGAGTTTCAATAATAAAAAATATAGTAATGGTCATCTTATCCATTTCACTAGGAAAATAAAGCTGTTCTCACTACTTAAGGGTAACTACCCATCTCAACTATGGCAACATGGGCTGAAAATGTTATACTTACAACGGTGCAATCATATGACATGATACCTATATAGATATGTGTGTATATAGGTAGGATTCTGTTTCTCTAAAATTTCTTAAAGCAGTACTCCTTAATCCAAGTATGGTGACAATCAGAAGTACGCTGTGACACAACTAAAAAAAGGCAGGTGATATCCCAATGCTTTCAGTTAGGACCAGCCCGAAAAATTTCAGTGTTGCAAGGACAAATTAAGATTCATAGGGGAAAAAAAAAGGATACGCACCTCATATGAGCTGTAGAAGTGTTTATTCGTGCAATTTTCCAAGATTATTCGTATGGCACGAAGAATTTGAAGAACTGCAGCCTTTGGGAAAGGAAGATCAGGTTCCAAAAAATTATCCTCGAGCTGTAAATCTTTTCTCGACTTAATGTACTTCTCAAAAAATGAATCAAAATGATTGAAAAGATCAACCCAGTGATGAAAATCTCCCTGCATTGCCCAAAGATGATCCTAAAGTGATGAGTACCATTTGTGAAGCAATGTACATTCAATTAAAAGTAATAAACTCACCTTATCAAACTCCCAGACAAAACATTTAAGGGGTTCTTCTATAATATCGAGCGGAACAGCAGTAACACTGTCGATGAAGGATCTAATCTTTGGAGGCTGCAGCAAAAAATGGAAAATAAAAAGTCCAACCAACTATGAGAATTCTTGATTCGTATACTTTTCTATGGCCATCTAAATGCAATTTCAACAGAGATGAGAGATTATTGGAATAAAAAATATGACAAAATTTGCAAATAAATGACAATTTCCTATCCTGCTCTAACCAATTCCTTCTCACTTCTCATTTGATGGTCAAAATTGTCTTGTGTCTACCAATAAAATTTGAGAAAATATAAACAAAAAGCCTCCATATTGCAAAACCGTGCTCAAATGTCATTGTTAGTTCCATCATAGAAAGTACCATTAACAAGGCACAAGCAAAGGTTGGACTTTAAGATGCAAAATTTAGCCCCTTTCCCTTTTTGCACTAGGTACCAAATTTACCTTGCTACTAGAGTACTTATTTTGAACTGTTTTAGGTTGGTCTGAGTGAATTAACATCACTCCAAGAACAGAGAAAATATAAAATATACAAGAAACCAACTGAAATCTCACCATTCTACTGCAAAATTAGTGTCCCCAGTTTCGTCTCCAAGGTCCTTGTTTCAAAGGAGAAGAAGCCAAAAAGAAAAGAAAAGAAAAAACATGTTGTCTGACAATCCAGTCAGCCAAATAACCCAAAATGAATTACTGCCAACCCCCAACCATTGTCACAGACTTTATCCAGCTCCATAGAATTAAATCCTTAACACGCTGCATATATGTAAATTTCCAAAATAACATTGCTGTCTGTATGCAGCATCCTGAATTAAGTAAAGACTAAGAACAGTATGCTGTAAAAGGATTACCTTTGAACCCAAAACCCAGTCAGTAGACACCATTGAGTCGAATCGGGAAAAAAAATCACGAAGTTCGATATGATCCTTCGCAGGAAGCTAAGTCTTGCTGGTTTCTAATAAGACGCTACCTTGTATGATCCTCAGTTTATGACAAGACATTGCTTCATATCGGCGAGACTAAGTGGGTGAAAAGACAAAAAAACCATGCAGTGATCGATGATGATATAAGCCCTGGTAGCAAGACCTCGCTCCGTACGATCCTCAGTTCACAGAACCTCTTCGCATAAAAGCAAGGGGGTGTGGGGGGAAGAGGGGATCAACTATCCAAATAGACAGAACAATCGGACCCAATTGGATTCCTCACCGCAGAGAACCAATTCACGAAACCACACACCACGCAAGCAATCGAGCGCCCAGATAAAAAAAAAAAAAAAAAAAGAAGAAGAAGAAAGATCGACACTGACCACTTCCACGGCCCTCCGCTTCATCTTCATGTCGTAGCCGCACGCATTGCCTGAGGCCGATAGCGCTTCCGGGGACCGATCAATCCTCGGCGGCGGCGAGAATTGACCGATCGGTGACCCCACGGCGAGCGGAGGCGGGGCGACGGCGGAGCTGCTGATCACTGCTCCCCCCGGCGATCGGATGCTCCGGGAACGCCGGCGATTGAGGGCTGGGGCAAATCCCGAGCGAGCCGGGACGCGCGCGAAGGCCCGAGATTGGGGCTCACTCGCGATGCAGAATTAGGGTTTTACGAACGATCAAAGCGAGAGATTTAGAACGAGAGAGAAGGAAAGAGAGAGAAAGAGAGAGAGAGAGAGATGAGTGGAGAAGAATTCTATTCTTAACTAGGAAGGAGTTGGGGAGTGCTGCTCTGTATTTATACCGGGAGGATTGGGAAAATCAGCACGCAAAAAAAAGAAAAGGTGTAGAGAATATCATGGAAAATCAGCCAGTGAAATTTTGTCATGAGGAAAGGAATTAATTGAAAAAAAAGAAAAGAGAAGGTCGGTTTAAGGGAAAATTCACTCTTACCAAATGATTTAGTTTATATTGCTCGGCTTAGCTAATTTACCATAATCGCGTGATTTGGTTTTGGCTAATTCGGAATATTAGGTGGATCCAGAAAAGTTAATTCAGAGAGTACGATTGTCGCACGCGTTTTTCCAATCTTGACCTTATTTCCCCACTTATTTACCGGAAGATTGAGACGGTGAGTATTTGAGCGTCGCTCTTAGTGGACAGGAGTAATGAATTTTCGATTATGGGATTTAAAGTACTAATGAGTAAGACTTAATTTTGTCATATCTGAAAAATTGGCTTGATTTTCTATATATGTAATTACCAATGCAATGTTGAAAGATCTTGTTTTAGCGAGGTTACTAGACTTGAGGTTTCTTTTAGGCTTTTTATTTATTTTGAAAAAAATGAATAATTTTAAAAAAAAAATTCCTAAAAATGATTTTTTTTTATATTGCTTGAAATAGTAAGTTTGTTAAAAAATATTTTTCTTCCATTCATTTTTATAAGTTATATAAGTAATCATTTTTTTAATGAAACAAACTAAACCTTGATCGTGAACATAATTACCCATTACATTAAGATGAAGGGAGAACATAAAAGATAATTTTTTTTTTTTTGGTGGGGGGGTCAAATAACATAAAAGAGAAGTTAAAAACTTGCAAGAAAGAATCTGGCTTCCAATTATGAAAGTAGATGTAGATGAGTACCTCCTCGTATTTATCCATCAACTTAGACATCCTCACTTGGTATTGATGGAGGACGTAATTGGATTTTTTGCACCATAAATCTTTAGGGTTTATGATGATTAACAACTTTCTATGGGACATGATTCATTAGTATTTATGGAAAAGAAATCTAATGACCTTCGACAAATAGTTGCGTTTTGATTTGAAAATTTAATCTCTTCTTATTTGAAAATCCAAAAAATTAGACGAAGATAGAATATCTTCAAAATAGAATTATTGACGTGTGTACAGTGTATAGTTAAAACTCGAGATATTATCTCTGCATTTGTCATGTGGTAGTCTCTATAATTGCCATGTGGTTAAAAATGTAAAACATGTTACATAACTTAAATACATGACTCATACCAATAGACTTTACTTAATATGGTTTGTTCTCTTTCAACTACTATATTTAATCGATTTTACACTTTAGAAAATTGGATAGAGATAGAGAGTATATCTAGATTTTATCTCCTTCCAAGTTTTAACTCGAAAACATTTGATAAATTAGACAAACCATTTATACGCTCTTAAGCGATGTAACATATTTTAAAGATAGTTTCTTTTAATAAAGAAATATCTCTTTAACCAATATAAGAGTGAGATAAGTACTATTAAGAGTTTTACATTAAAAATAAATAGAATGCTCGATATAAGCTTAAATAGAACTAGAACAAACTATAGACATATGTTGATAATGGAGAAAACTACTGTTCATTCGAACTATAGCTTATTCTATACAAATAAATTGATTTATTGTAAATAAAGAATGATTTGATATTTCACAAATATGGATTTCGACCTCATGGACTCTAATTTTATTATACAATTAATCTTTTTATTGCAACTTACTTAAAATATAGAGCATTTTCATGTTTTTAGTCCTATATTTTCCTTATGAACTGAAGTTAATTCCTATATATAGACACACACGTGTATTCACCGTTGTGCTATGAAAAAATCATTTTTTTAAAACTACTTTTACTTGATAAGAGAACATAACATTATGACGTTTTTTCTGTCTAAATTTTAGGCATCCTTTAAATTACGATTTTCTTTTAGAAAACATAGAATTGTAAAAATATGCATATAGACATGCCTATGCAAAGCAAGAGGTACGTAATGCGTATAAAGTTTAATTCGGAACTAAAAGAATGTATGCTCTTGTATTTGTCATATGGCAATTAGCTTTGCCTTTGCGCCTTGTCACTTGACAAGGCGCGTGGCTTGTATCCAACCAATCAAAATTATTTAGTGATTTGTAAGTTTGAAATGTATATTAGTTATTAGATTTGAATATAAATTATAAAATGGATGAAAAGAAAGCATTTTCGGATTTATTCTTAAATGTATACGGCCAATAAAATAGATAAAGCTAAAGAGAATATCTTGACTAAATTCTGATTACACTTCCCAAACATTCATAGTTTTCAATTTATCTCGTTCATTTTAAATTTGCAAAAACAATAAAGTTAGTTGAAAAGGAGAAATATCTCTTAGGAAAAATTCTCATGTCTAGACGTATAGTTTTGCTATAAATGCCTCGTTTACCATTCAATCTAAAAAAAAATTAAAAAGATTGAAAGAAGCCCAATTTTATTACTTATATAAACTTCACTTTATTTTCACTAGATGTAACCATTATAATAAACGAATAACAACGTGCAACTTATTTTTAATGTGCATGTTTACATTTTATTTAGCTTGATCACTTTCTTTCAAATGCACTCATTCGAGAATCTTATAATGGAGCATATATTATTTTGAATATAAGTCATGATAATACAAATATTCTTTTAGTATAAAGTTAGAATCATATGAGAAATATAAATTATTACGTCGATAACACTAGTTTAAATATAATCAATGAAATTAAACGATATATAATTACTGAAAAATGCAAATCAATCATATGTAAACGAATCCTAATTTGAAATGTAAATTATTTCATTACGTGATTGAACTTCGTTTTTTTTTTCATTTCATATTTTCATATTCTCGAAATGAAATTGAAATAATGAAAAACAGCATTTATAAAAAAAAAAACCCTAATTTAAACAAGAACAAAAAAATAAGAAGATGGTCCTGAGTTTTGATTCAATCAGCATAATTATCTGACGAAACTTTCATCCGAAGGAACCTTTTTTGATACCTTTTTTTTATGCTTTGCCTATAAGAACTCTCCTTTTCTGTACGCTTAACTTTATGAAAATGTTAGGTGACATTTAACATTCGCTTTTCGAAAAGAAAAGGGGTGGTTTCGGTAGAAAATGGATTCCTTTTGGGGAAGGCCTGTAGCTGTTTGAAGACGAGTCGTTTTACTTTTTTTTTAAACTTTTTTTTTTCCAATTTCGAAATTTGAATTTTTGTTCGGCGTCAAACCTAAAAAACCTTTAAAACCATACTAAATATACAAGGCAATCAATAGACTTCTCAAAATAGGTTTATGACCAATTTTTTAACCTATATTTGATGGGCTGAGTAGTTACGTTAATTACTTATATTCAATAATTGGATTCAAAACTTAAAATAATATATGGGTGTTTGAATGGTTCAAATTTGCCTCAATAGCCCTCTATTTTTTTTGGCCTTTACTCAATTTTATGTTCGCTTTATCCGTGCTCTTACTTTCACTTGGGTATGAGTTTTCCTAAATTATGTTAGATATAAAAGTATTTACGAGTTGATCGTGTATGTGTTAGGTCGAGTATGAGTTATTAGATTTGTATTGTATTGAAATTTTCAAATCCAATCCAAACATAACCTGCCCTACTCACTTGACAAATTTAACTATTGGTTGTGAGGTGAGCAAGTTTTGGACAAAAAATCTAGTACTTACTTTATTAGAGTCGTTTCCCTATTTTTGGGATGGGGTCGATTTCCTTTAAAGAACAAGCATAAGTCTATCTAGTCGGTTGTAAAGTCGACTCAAGGAACAGATCGCAAGATAATATAATCACTGTCAAGCAATTTGTGGTATAGTGATTTGGTTACGACATTGATGGATTTTCTTGACTTTTCGTACACGAAAACGGATTCCATAACTTTTTTGGTGAGGAACTTTCCGGGTTTTGGAATTTTTATGAGCTTTTCTACAATTTATTTCTTTTCTAAAAAGTGTCGGGAAAAAAACGAAAATTTTAAAGTAAATAGAGACTTTTTTCCCACGGGCTACGAACCAGAAGGCCGTAAGTCTTCCTTCACTAAACGGGCCCAAAACCCAAAAACGACTCGACGTTTCGGACTGAAGTCTGCTGACGCGACTTCCTTCGTCGCCGTCGCCGTCGCGCGCGTCGTCATCATCATCATCGTCATCTTCTTTCTTCTTCTTCTTCTTCCTCCTGTAAAACCCTAGAGAGCGTCCTCGATCATGCTCCGACGATGAAGCGTCGGTGCCCCGTCGGGGCGCTCTCCCGTGCCCTATCACGAGCCCTGACCACGACAACGGCGACGGCGACGGCGACGGCAGCGGCGGCGGCGGCGGCGGGGGCGCAGGCGCCGACGCCCTCGACTTTCCCCATCAAGAGCGTGACGAGGTCCAACTTCGAGCCGGCGCTCGAGTCCCTGCGGGAGCATGTCAGGGCGGCGGATTACGTGGCGGTCGACCTCGAGATGACCGGGGTCACCAGCGCCCCGTGGCGGGAGTCCTTCGAGTTCGACCGCTACGACGTGAGGTACCTGAAGGTCAAGGATTCGGCCGAGAAGTTCGCCGTCGTCCAGTTCGGCGTGTGTCCCTTCCGCTGGGATCCCCAGGAGCTCTGCTTCGTCGCTCACCCGTGAGTTTCTCTGTTTTCGCATTATTTGATTGAAGGGCTGATTCGAGTGATTGGATAGTTGAAATTTGTCGCCTCCTTTCGGTAAAATCAGGGGTGGCTTCTGGATTCATTCTTTTTCTCATGCGAAATCTGGCTTTGGCTCTTAATTCCCTCGAGTGACTCGGTGGCAATCTTGCAGGCACAATTTCTATATTTTCCCTCGGCAAGAGTTGTCATTTGATGACCCATCAGCTTATGAATTCCTCTGCCAGACCGCCTCAGTCGACTTCTTGGCAAAATACCAGTTCGATTTCAACATGTGCATTCGGGAAGGTAACGTGCCTTTATTTTCTTCAGAGGTTGCTCTGAATGCTTTGGAATACGTTTGCCTTGATATGATCGTAAGTTCATGTGATACGGTAGCTCTGAGGAACACATGGACATATTTTGGGTTTTTAGTAACTAGACCTGCACTTGCAGTCGAGTGTGCAGTGCCTTAATCATGGAAGTTTTTGTTTTTTGGTAGAAAATTATTGAAAGTTTAATGGATGATTGCCTAGTTGGGTGTCTTCAAGGAGTTGTGATTGATGAACCAGAAGGAATTTGTGGATTTTGATTCTTGTTTGGGTAGCTATAAATAATTCAAGCAAGTCAATTATCTTGAGTCTGACCCCCAATTTATTGTTGAACTTGATAAGTAAGGACTTAGGATGTTATTGTATTTTCATTGATAGATTTTGTCATGTTCTTGCCCAATCTAAAGCATTCACACGATATAGGCATGTACAGTCTTAAATCTGGAAATTCACAATGTTAAATAATCTCAGGAATATCTTATTTATCCAGAGAACAAGAAAATGAGCTGCTGAGACATCTGGAGGAGTCATCATGTTCTCGGAATAAGCATAAGGAATTCAGAGATGTACCTCTGATCAGCATAGCGGATGTTCTTTTCAGCGAGAGAATAAAGAACCGAATAAAGGAATGGCATGATGAGTTGTTACATGACAGAAATTGTGAACTACAGTTCAATGAGAGCTCAAATGACTCAAAACAGCAACTTCAGACCATCTTCTATAGAACACGCCCTGCTCTTGCCCTTAGTGGGTTCACGGCTCATCAGCTTAGGTTGATTCAGCAGGTAATTCCATTCTCTGGTAATGTAATTTCCTTTTTCAGTTTCTTGTTTGGAGATAGTGATTTTGCTTATGTTGTATATGTATATTTGAAAGAAAGAGGTTGATTTCCTTGCTTATTAGTTTCTCTGATCAGTGTTGTGGCAGTCATTTAGAGGCCTTTTTTTTGGGGGGGGGGGCTTCATGAGCCACCAAATAAGTTAATATAAATTTTCCTTAAAATGAAAATAATATTTTAACTTTTAAGTTTCATGAATTTAGGATAACTTGTTATGCTGATATTATGTATTTGTAATAATTGGAGTGTTTAACATCATATGAAAGTCCAATTTCAAATGTAAAAGTTGAGGGAGTATCCAATATCTAAAAGCCACATAAAAAGAATTGTCGTATCGATATTTGGAACCGTTGTGAAAGAGCCTCGCTGTGCAATTGTCTGCTTATATCCTTACCGGCTTGCAAGAAGCGGTTTAGGTCACCTTTGGCTCTTTTGTCTCACTGATGTTCCTGGAAGGAGAAAAGAGATTAGGAAGGATGGTGGGTCTTTTGCAAAATGTGTGCAATGAAGTCATGGTGACTTGGCCTGGCAAAAAACATAGAAAATTATCTCCAAGTGCAAGAATGTGCATGCAAGATTTACACTTTTCATTTTTTTTTTTATTAAGTTGAGAGGTGGACTGGAGGTATAGTTGTTTGGACTGTCATCTTCCTTAATTATGATTGATATACTTCATATCGATGAGCTTAGCACTAATTGCTGATAAAGGTTGAAACTTGCAGGTTACGAGAAATCACTTTGAAGATATTGTATATGTTTGCATGAATGTTCAAAACGCTTGTGTCCAGCCATTGCTTGTGTATACGGACGGCAACACTGACAAGGACCTTCTAATGGTAAGACAAATGCAAATGGCAAGATTGTGAGGAGAGTATTTTTCTTAAATCTTTAATTAGTAATTTTATTTCACTGAAGTGGGTAAAGAGGCACTTGTTCAATGTCCATATCTGTCAGTTCAATTTCCATCATTTCTCTGATACCTTTGCATTTTTATTCCCAACAGTCAAGCTGAATTGAAATCTTATCGATGGCTGGATTGAAATGATCAATGACAATAATAGCCAGACCATGAACTTTGAAGCACCTGTCTCTTCGCATTTTGTGCTGGATGTTCTGTAAAGGGCAAAGCAGCATTTTAGATATGAGTTGCTAATTTGTGCTTAGAGAGGAGATAAATACATAATAGCATACCATGTAATTTAGATGTGTTTTGCTCGCCGCAATAACCTACAGATATTTTTTTGTAGAAAGAGGTGGAGGATGAGAATCGCAGAGGAGAAGAGTTAAAGATTCATTCGGCCGTTGGATTTCGTCATGTTATAGACCTTTTATCTTCTGAGCAGAAATTGATTATTGGTCATAATTGCTTTCTTGGTATGATAATTGCCGAGAGCTTAGCTTTTTGTTGATTAGTTAAATTAAATATCATCTCAAGCTTTTTGTTTTTATAATGCAGATGTTGCCCATATATATAGGAAGTTCTTTGGTCAGCTTCCCTTCACAGCCGAAGAGTTTGTCTCTTCTGCTAACAAGCACCTCCCATATATTGTTGACACCAAAGTTCTTTTGAATTCAAGCGACATACTTAAGTACTGGATGAGGAAGTCCAAAACATCTCTGTCCTCGTCATTTGTCAGATTGTGCCCTCAAATTGCTCTAGGTTACACGAGTACGGATTTGGCTTCAAAAGCTTGCGTGAAAGTGGAGGTTCAAGTAGATGATTTGAGGTTGACTTCCCTGATCTCTTCATTCATGACTCGCACTTTCTTTTCACTTTTTATTGTTTGTTTGGTTTTGGTTATTCCCCAACAGATGTCAGCAACTATGAGACTTGATGGGGCATCTGATTATATGAATGTTGTGCATACTTACAAATAGATACATCTTTATAGAGATGACAGAACATTTTAGTCAGACCTTATGCGTCAGTGTCGATCCTGAAGAGATAATTCAGACACACTTACAATTCAGCTTCAATCCTTTCTCAAAGATGGAGAATAAAGACAAGAAAGAGGGTTGGTGGGAGGGAGTGAAAAATCACTAATTAATATGTATTTATACTAAAAGTGTGGCAAGTGCTGGGTCATAAATGTCCCCTGGCTTGTGCTCTTCCTACAAGAGCAAGGCCTGGAGATGTTTATAAGAGTTAGACAAATTTTATGAGTTTCATTCTTTCATTTAGCTAGTGTAATCTATATGATCACGGGATTGTATGTGCTGATTCACTAAATTCAGTGTATCTAGTGTTTTCCCCCTTCATATCCGATTCTTTATGCATTTATTTGGCACGTGTCCATTAGGTGTCAGGTCAAACCACATAGCTATGAGGATGATACGGTAGAGCCTTGTTGGGCGTCATTAGTTTTATGAGGATGATATGATAGAGCATTGTTTCTCTATTGCATATATGCTGATTTACTAAATTCAGTGTTTCTAGCCTTTTCCCCCTTCATATCTGATTCTTTATGCTTTTATATTGCATTAGGTGTCAGGTCAAACCACATTTACAAGGATGATACAATAAAGCATCATTGGGTGTCATTAGTTTTTTGTTGAGCTGCGATTAATTACGTTAAGCTGATATCAGAAATGGATGTGGTGATAATATACATCTTAGCTCAGATCCACAATTATGCATATGGTTTTTGACTGCGTATGGTTTTTACTGTCAATGCGTGCATTAATTCCCTTTTTCCCAGCTAATTCTTTCTTAGATTATTCCTTTGATCTAGCTGATTTGTTTAACATAATTCTTTTATTTATAATCACAGGGCCTCCAGCTGGAATGCCGGGGCCAAGCATGAGGCAGGGTATGATGCTTTCATGACTGGTTGTGTCTTTGCACAGGCATGCTCTCATCTTGGCATTAAGTTCCATCCTCATTCTTCTTCTGAAATTTTGGCGCGTGATGAAATTCTTGAGAAGTATGTCAATCGTCTGTATCTCAGTTGGAACAACCGAGACATTATTGACTTTAGCACCGGCAGTGTGACTGGGAATTCTATTGGATCAACTTACTTGAAGAACCAATACTCGAAGATTTTGTTTGAGAAGATTATATTGATTTGGGGATTCCCACCCAAACTCAAGGCAAGGGAAATAAAGGAGTGCATCTGCAAAGTTTTTGGCCCAACCTCTGTTACTTCTGTCTACTCTTTGGATAAAACTACAGTCTTCGTTCAATTCAAGGAGGCAGAGTTGGTTTCTGATTTTCTGGTTATGAAAGAAACTTTAGAGAGAAATGATGATCCAATCTCCATTCTGAATCCTTTATGGAGAGTGTTGGAGGGAGGAAACACTTGTGCGGCTGATTATGAGACCTACAAGGAAATTTGCAGCTCCCCTGTATCTAAAGTCTACTTTTCAGATCAGGCGCGGGCAGCTGGGATTAAATGGAAGACCAAATTGCTCAAGTCTGAAGTGCCAGGGGAGGAGGGTATACGAAAACAAGGTGATGCGAATTCAAGCCTAGAAAATGCAGTGGATTCTATTTTGGATAAAACCAACTTGAAGAGCAAAAAGAGCGCATCAGACGATACGAATCATCGGAGTTTGTCATGTGGGGCAATCCTTGATTCTCTTTGCGCCCACGAAGTCGAGCGGGTTAGGACTTACTAATTCCTGATCAAGTAGAGAGTTGTGAAAACTCAAAGTCTCAATTCATTACCGCTTCAACTCGAAATTTTTCTCATCCATACTAATTATCTTGTTGTAACACAGATCCGAGCCCTTCCATACATGGTCGAGGGCATTAGTTCTTCTTCTGTTTTGATCATTATTGTTGTGCTGCGATCACCTTTGAGAATGTAGGGAAGAAAATCGAGGCCCCTATTATCAAAGGGAGGATCAAGAACTCCTCACTTCTTAGTCATACCTCTTAAACTCAGAATTCCGCTCAGGCTCAGTGAGCCCTGTAATTCCATTTCCCAATATCACGTCTTCAAGTGGAACTTCAGCTAAGAATTGGGTAGAAAAACCGCGTGGAAAGAGCTAAAGTTTTTGGCGACCTAAAGCAAAGTCGTATGTTATGGCAAGATACTCTTGGGGAAATTCCTAGGTCGCCATGTGTCGTTATAGGCAGAAATTACGATGGATTCGACCGGATCTGAGATGCATGCAATGTATCTGAAGAAATTCCTATTTCTTAATAATTGTGTTCCATAATCAAATCCCGGGGAAATCCAGGGATTCCATTCTCTATATTTGAAGGAGGGGACCATCTGATTCTGATGATGATGTAGTTCCCCAAAATGAAAGAGAGGTGAAGCAGAATCGCAACCATAAGAACTTCAGCATTAGTGACCTCAGCTTTGACCGCTCCAAATCGTCACCCTATCTTCGCTCCCTGCGCGCCACGTGTCGCGATGGACGGCGGAGGGGGCGAGGTCCTTGTCACGCGTGAGGCAAAATGGCCAACGACACGCATCATCAGGTGTACCGTCCGGGGGCCCACCGGCAGTAGCCGGTCACACACACCCCCGACCCCACACGCACGTCATCCCACCATGCACGTATCTGGTTCCGCCATTTATGACCCTGCCTAGCCCGAGCGGAGGTCGTCGTCGCTCGGCCATGCACGTTCCTGTGCAGGGCCATTAAAGGAAAACCCAGTAATTGAGACAGCGAAACGGTTCGGCCATGTTTGGCAGACTCTCTCTTTCTCTATCTCAGCCGGTCAGGAACCTCCGAGGAGAGAAGGGGTGGGGGGCAGTTCTTCTTCCCACTCCCTGCAGCCGGTCGCCGGTCCCCCCCCCGTCCACCGGCTGCTGCCGGTGGGCGAGCGTCTTATTTAAGAAGGCGGATGTCCTGCGTACTGTTCCATCAGGCGCTTGGCGAGTCGCCATCACAGTGGGAGTTGAATTGTCCTCGCATGCCGTTTCTTCGATCCGTCCTCGTTTTCTTTTTCTTTCTTCGACTCGGTTCCTACCCTTTTGAGCAATTCGCCTCGAAATGGAGAAAAGAGTTTGCTTTTTTTCCTTTTCTCTCTCTCTCTCTGCGCTTCAAACCCAGTGAAAAGGTCCTCGAGTTCTGCAAGAGTTCTGAGGATGAGAGCTTTAGGAAGTTACCAAAGCGCAGGCAAGCATGGCACGTACGATCTCTTTCTCTTCTGGAGGAACGAAAAGGAGCTGGTCTGCCTTTCTTCGCGGGCTCGGTCTTTGCATGATATGTTTGCGACAGTATGCATGCTTTTTGTGTGCTCCTCCTATGTATGCGAGCCAATTCGTGTTTGGCCTGGCTCTTGATTTGATGATATCCGTTTTGTTGTGACTTAATTCTGCGGGCTCGCGCATGCATGGGTCGATCTAGTTCTCTTTTTCTTATTTACACGTTTGCCGGCGAAAAGGGAGGATCTTTTGGCTACTGGAAGTTGAATCGTGACAATTTTTTAACTTTGTAGATGCTTAGCATCGTCTTTTATATTGCACTCTTCCTCTTTTTAGAGTAAATAATCTTCTCACTGATCAGATAGGGATGGCTTTTTCAGAGCCGTATGGGGAAGCAAATTTATAGTCTTTAATATTTCATCCGTTGCTTGATCCTGCAAGCTTTTGCATCTAACATGTGCTAATGGGTGTTTGCTGCCCTTGAAATGCAGATCCGCCAATGGGTTGGACTTAGAAGGTGAAAGGGTGTTGTGCAAGTGTTGACAGAAGAGAGAGAGCACAACCCTCCATTGGCTAAAAGGTCTTAGCTCTTGCTGGGAGTGTGCTCTCTCTTCTTCCGTCACCATCACCATCTCCATCTCCGTCGCAACCGTCATGATCGTCACGATATGTAAAATCTGGTGATGTAGGAAACTTCTGGAATAGTCCTGTGGACTTAAAGTAAACGACCTTCCCAACCATCTATAGCTACTTAACTCTAAGGTTGCTTTTCAGCCCCAAAGAATAAAATCAAGGAAAAAGAAAGAAGCTTGGTGATTCTTACTTCCTGGTACATTCCTTATTCTCTGGGGCAATGGCTTAAGTTGGAGGTACAAAAAGGAGGAATTATTTCAGGAGATGTGCTTTTATCTCATTGATCTTGTTTATATGCTTGCTTATGATGATTCAATTCTGATCCATAGCTCTAGCAGAACGTACAACGATATGTTCTGAGGGTTATAGTAGGTATGATAGCATCTCAATTACTTCGTACATGTTCTGTGCGTGTTCATTAACATTCTTGAGTTTGCAGATGAGTCCGAACACTAGTGTGCTCTTGCCCTTAACACAGATGCATTCCTGGACAGGTACAGCTGGAATCCCGATTTTGGTTAAAGATGACACCATCCTTCATTATGTCTTACGTAGGTGGAGGAGGTGCAATGCGAGGGCGCAGATTAATTCATAAGAACAGAGAAAAGATTGGAAACTCAACAGGTCCAAGTGAAGCCACACTTTAGTGTTTTTGTTACTGATGCACAGGAAGATTGTATCAGATGAAGGAGATATCCCAGACCTCCAGCTTCAGTGATGATAGGGTCAAAGACAATTCATTAATTGCATTCTTCTCATTGCATGGAATAAGGACAAAGTGCACCACCACCTGTCAGTCCCTTGCAAAACTTTAGATATTGAAACGGACGGTTGCGCTAACTTTTCGCAAAATCAGTCTTTTCATACTTCTTCCTGTATATAATTGTGAACTAAGAAGCATCATTTGATGAACACTTCTGAAGATGAGGGTTGACGGGTTTAGAATTCCAGGACTTTTTTGGGGTATCACTTTCATATTGAGGATAAAATGCGATTTACTTTTTCGTCAAGTTTGGTGAAAGAAAATTAATCTGGATAATACACCAAATTATATCCAGCCACATCTACTCGAGTATGATGGACTATTACTTCTAATGTGTTGTTAATTGCCACGAGTCCTCGACCGTTCTTTTTGAAAGACACAAGATGAAGATGGGCGTTCGAGCTGAGTTGTAGCCAAAGGTGCTGAAATATGATTAGTGGATCATATGAAGCAATTGATATGCTCCATCAAGTGAAAGGAATATTACCTAATTCCGTTTGTAGAATCTACTTTCCTGTTCTGGTATTGTAGCATTCTTAAGATATAGGTTAATCAAAATTGGGGAAGATCTACAATGATTCATTATCTTCTAATGTTGTGATTACTGTGTAAGTGCCATCATATTGTGCTATGTAGATATTCTGGAACTCAATATCGCTATTCATGGTCCCATGGCAAGGGCAACCTCAAACTTACCAATTCCAGAATGGGTCTTCTTGGCGTGTCTGCAAGGAATCTGACAGGACTCTAATGCTTTGAGTGCCAAATTGCTCGCCTTGGATTCAAAGAGCCGATATACCTCCATACAGCCCAAAGTAGTATCAGTTCTAAATCAACCTTTGGTTCGCTAGCTAACTAATGAAACATGGTACCTGTTACGTCACAATTTGTGATCTCATAGCTGAAGAACATACGTTTTCTAATGGAGATCTCATAATTAGGTCGCGATTGCAAGTAGAAGAGAGAAACTTAAATTTTCTATTAGTGATGTAGGGGTGCTGCAAATCACTATATAGTTCAACAGAGCAGTTTCTCAGGATGTTGAACTCGAAACGTCCCTAATATCACGGGGTTAACATCAACAACACTATTATACAAGCAAAAATGTAAAGAATGAGACAATCAAGCTGCTTTTGCATGGGAGAGAGAGCGTGAGATTAACACGTCAATCGACTCTAATTTGGGACAATGCGGGGTAGGACAACTTGATATCCTCGCTGTCCGAGACGAGGTCCTCGAGGCTTAGCGGTAAGCTGCCGGAGAAGGAGAGGCTTGGTTTCATCCTCGGCACGAGAACCTGTTCCGCCTCACTGATGAGGATCTGAAGGACCCTCCTCATGGAAGGCCTCTCAGCACTGTCGGGGTTTGCGCAGCTCAACCCTAGGAGCAGCAGCTTCCTCATTTCTTCCTCCTTAAAGGTCCCACTCAACCTTTTGTCAGCTGCTTCAATGATCTTCCCTTGAGAGTGCAGTCCCCAGACCCAATCCACCAAATTCACCATTTTCTGATCGGCTGGGTCTTTCTCAATCGGCCTCCTGCCGCAAGCCACTTCAAGTATGACCACTCCATAGCTGAAGACATCTGTTTTCTCAGTTGCTTTTCCATACTGAAGATACTCGGGCGCTAAGTAACCCATTGTTCCCGCTGTCAAAGTGGAAACAGGGCTCTTATCGTGATCCATCAGCCTTGCCAGCCCAAAATCGCCGAGCCTTGCATTGAAATTCCCATCGAGCATTATGTTGCTGGTCTTGATGTCCCTATGAATCACTTGCTGCTCACATTCCTGATGGATATAAGTAAGAACAGAAGCCAATCCAACTGCAATGTTGAGCCTATGGGGCCATTTTAACAAGGACCCTTGTTCAACTTCCTGGTATAGCAGCTTGTCAAGGCTCCCATTGGGCATGAAATCGTAAACTAGCAGCAATTCACCCTTTTCGACACACCAACCTTGAAGCTGCACCAAATTCTTGTGCCTCAGCCGAGCAATGATCGACAACTCGGCTAAAAATTCGGTTTTTCCCTCGTGGGAATGCTTTGATCTCTTCACAGCAGCAATAGTACCAGACGAAATAAAGAAGGCCTTATACACGGTTCCGAAAGCTCCGTGGCCTAGGATCCTGCTGGCATGAAACCCTTTGGTAGCCGTCTTCAGTTCCTTATAACCGAACTCTCTAGGACCAGCAAAAACCTCCGCTTTGAAACTCTTCTCTGTCTTAACGTCCCTCCATTTCTTTACAGTAATATAGCCAAACACCGCAAGCGCCACGCAGAAGAAGGCCGGGCCGGCAATCCCAAGGCCTAACCCGAGCCTCTTATGATGCTTACTTTCTGATTCAGGCACAGAAATCGGCGGCTTATTCGTCACGGAGCTATCCGATACATTATGAGGATGTGAATTCGGCCTCGCAGGCAAGAAGCCAAACGTCTGAAAACTCCAGCTCTGAATCAAATGGAGCTCGGTGCTTCCCTCCGTCGATGCAGAGAAGCCCGCGTATCGCATTTCTTTAAGATACTCAGAGAGATCGACATCCACCGTCAACAGAGGATCTTGCGGCTTGAAGCTGTTGTAACTCAAGAAAACCGTAAGCTTCTTCTGGTCATTCTTGTAATCAATCCAGGCAGTTATCAGCTTCCCACTTTTGAGATCAATCCCCTGCACCATCGGGTCCTCGGTCTTGACAGAAACCAAGCTATCAATGTCCAACCCGACGTGGTTCTCGCTCGGGTCGTCGAAATGCGAGTCGACCCTCGTGTCGAACTCGACGGCGACGAACGCGTTCTTGGTCAACTGCGAAGAGTTCACGAGGCCCAAGTACCCGCCGGGGCTGCCCAAGGTCTCGTTCCCGGGCGAGAGGAAGAACGTCAGGCCATCCCCGAACGAGGCCGGGTTGACGTTGTCGACCAAGAAGGCGAAGCTGGTCGAGAAAGACGCGGTGGTGTTGGATTCTTGGTCGAAGAACTCGATGGGGCGGGAGTAGATGACGGAGCCGGAGCAGGAGGAGGGGACGTCGGCGTCGCGGGTGAGGCCCACCACGCCGCTCCGGAGGTAGGAGTCGCCGAGGAGGGTGAGGTTCTGGAGGGACGGGGAGGCGAAGGAGGAGAAGTGGAAGCTCGTGTTTGCGGAGGACGCAAGGTGGGCACAAGAGAGCAAGGCGGAGAGGATGAAGGAGAGGGTGAAGAGCAGGGGGAGAATTCTTGGAGCCATTTGGTCATGTGATCTGGCGGGAGGATTGAGGGACCGGAAATGTGTATGTCATCAAACAAGACGGCGACGGCGACGACGACGGCGACGGCGACGAAGATGATGATGATCGATGTGTGAAGAATGTTACTGTGACTTGAATTCAGAGAGGGGGAGGGAGGAGGAGAGGAACAGGGGGTTTGAACGGTTGGAATGGGCGCGTCTTTGGCTTAAAGATAAAGAGGGGAAGGAGTGGAATAAAGAAACAAGAGAAGCAAGTGGGCTTTCTTTCTTTCTTTCTTTCCTCTTCTTTAACGGCTACCGAGGAATACGATTCCAGCTCCGCCAAACGGCGTCGTGCCGAAGGGAAACTTTTTGCAGCCAAGATTTTAAAATACTTTAAGCCGTCCAATGTGCAAGATGATACTTTTGATTGTGGAACAATCATGACACGGTTTGGACGGACGTTGAATAATGACATTTATGAGAATACTTGTCAAGTACTCGAATGAAAATAATTTACAGTTTGTTTCGTGTTATAATATATTTAGGAAAAACCGACATATTTTTTCGTCAAGTATGCCCAATAAACATTTTCAAAGAGATGTTAAATGCACAAATCTCACTCTGACTATTTTCTTTAACATGGAATTTTGGGTTAACTTTTGCATTATATTAAGGCCAATGAATTGAGGACTAATACCATAAAACTCAAAATCAATAATGCCACAATTATCCTAAATCAATTTTATGTCACAAAAATTCCCAAACTTGTACTCTTTTATCACATTTGTTCAAAATTAATTTTCGCGTCACAAAAAAACCATCAATTAGTACATTTATGTCACATTTACCAATATCTAATTATAAGATTATGATAAATTTATTATAAACATATCAAGTTAGAATTTTTGACGACATGAAAATTGATTTGAAGTTAAACAAACATGCCACAAATTTTTCGGTTTGTGACTTTTACCGATGGACACCAGTGAATATAATCATTATTTCCAAAGCAAGTGGTTTGCTTTTCACGTGGTGATGCACCCTCCAATGATAAACTAACTGCTCAGAATGATGATGAAGCGTGCGTCTTTCATTATAATAACAACAATCATTTTTTATTTTATTTTGTTTGTTTTTGGGGGAGAATCTAATGAAAAGGATTTCCATCACGCTCGCGTACCCCACCACCTGAATGGGCGGGCGGACGGACGAGGAATCTCAACGGCACTATACGAATAGGAAAAGTGTCTGGGAGCGTCGTCATCTGACCACGACTCCCGGGAGAGACGGGGGTGGTGGTCGTGGTGGATCCTACGTCAGGTGACCGATTCAGCCCCACGTGATTGATTGCCGTACGGTCATAGAGCCGTTGCAAGCCTAGACCGATTCACATTAACTATAAAAAAAGGAAAAAGGAATTCCTGAACTGAAACTTTGACCGGGTGTCAGGATCATTTAGACCCCAAAAATTTCAGAAAGAGAGAGATTCTCAGACCCCATTTAAGGTAAAGGGGTTTTACTCGAATATGGTGAAGCAGTTATTGCACTAAAGTAGGCCATGGATGACATTTTATGTACATACATACTTGCCATATGCCAAGAACTGTCTTCAGCTATTCCCTCACCTACTCCTGAGAAATCTCGAGTCCTCGTCTTGGAATCTCGCGAAAGTAATTATTATTCCCACCACCATTTCTTCTGCACAAAAGGAACACAAAATGGCCATCAGCACACTCTATTTGGAATCCAAGGGACTTGTTTACTCTGCATCACGTCATCGGTCATCACGGTGCTCATGCTGCATAGAGAGACATTCCTAGAAAGGTCTAATTCACGTGGCGGGAAAGTAATTAAAGGGAGCACTACCGACGGTAACAAGACAGCCATTCGATTTTCCGAATTCACTATGTGAAGATAGTCATGGCGTGCACAAAATCTCAGCAGCTGAAGGAAGGACTGAATGGTCGGCCGACTCTCGAGGCGGGAAGGCAGTAGAATCGTTGAGTTCAGCAATGAGTTCATACGAGAAGAGATTGGAAACTTAAGATTGACCACGAAAGAATGGGTAACTGCTAAAGATGACCTGCTAGTTGAGATAATGTTACCCTTTGTCTCGCGATGAAAATGTACAAAGTGCGACTAATCCCATTGCAGAGTCATCTGGCAAGTCGCATGCTCCCTAATTTAGCTGAAACTTCCCGAGGCATGACAACTGCATGGTCATTCAAAGTTAGTCAGTGAAGTAACAGTTACCGTTTGATAGATTAGAGTCAGTAGTCCAACTAACCTTCAGATATACTACAAAAACTATCTGGAGGGAAAATTACGTCTGGATCCACTATTTGCTGTAATGAAAGTGCCTGCGCCATGCGACTCTTACTGCAAAAGAGCACCATAAGTTTAGAGATAATTTCCAGCTTGCAGAAAGACATAAAAGCTATTTACGCCTACGAGTGGCCTCTACCCATCCCTTGATTTCAGATGATATATGGGTAATAGGTGACAACAGGGATCGAGAAGAAAAATCGTTCAGCACCTAATTCCATGCCACCTGCTTTTTGTGTTCTCAAAAGAGTATTCAATTAGTACAACATAATGAGTCAACTAACCTCGCCCATGAAGGTACAAATTTGTCATTGGGTGTATCATCTTCGTCTTCATCTTCGTCTTCGTCATCCGAACATTTGTAGGGCGAAATATCATATGATTGTTCTTGATTGCCATCGCTGATGCTGTCCTCAATATCTGTTGCTTTTTGCAAAATGCTTATTGCCTGGATGATAGGCAACTCTTAGCATGAAAGAGTACAGGCAACTGACAAGCAAGTTCCTTCAGCAGATCTAACAAACCTTCATCTCTCTAGAAGTTGCTTATACAACTGAGTACAAGCTGTTTACTGAAAAATGCTTTGGGCACAAGCTATTGACAATGAAGAAGAGAAAACTTATAACACTTGCAGCTGGCATTACTGACAATTTCAGTAAAACAACAATACAACAAGGCAAGGATGAAGGTCACTTCGTCATGGAATAGCCACTTAGTTTGTTGGACAAAATCAGTGCCAACTCCAGTTTCTGAAGTTTAGCTATTCCAATACCATGGTAGAAAGCATAATTAAACAGATTAAGGAGAGAATAAGAAATTATTCTATAATCAATTAAAGTCATTCTATACATCATAAGAGACAACTGCCCATACAGGAATTCAGATGATGCGGAAGTTAAAGCTACTCCCTCAATTTCTGCTGTCATACAAGTATAAATTTTCCTTTCCAGTCTATCAAAAAGAATGCAAAGCTGCATTGAGTGCTGGATTTTTCTATTACTTGCATATTAAATATTGCAGGTATAAGGAGTAGAGATGATATTTTTCATACACTTGTTCTGATGAAAATAAAAAACACACAGGGCAAGCAAAGTCCCACATATTTCCAAATTATATCCACGTTCAAGTCCCCCCCTCTCTTGGCTCTTCGTCTCAACTTATGTTCCCCTTTCCATTTAAACAATACATTGACGACTGAACTTAGCTTATTTATTCAAAGATGAATCAGAAATTGTACCTTATTTGTTCCATCTGCACAAATTCTTTCAGTCGTGCAGGGTTTAGAGCCTAAGCCCTGGTCAGGTTCAGCTTCACTCTCCATTATCTTCTCTGGAAAAGCACCTCTTTTTTCTGTCTCTAATGTTTCATTCTTTCTGAGTTTATTTCCCGATTCTCCCCTTTCCTGAAACATTTTATTCCCAAACACAAATGAGGTCAATGCTACCATGAGGACTAACAAAAGAAAAAATAAAATAAAATAGAAAAAGCAAGATAGCACTGGATGGATCATACTGCAGCATGATATTTTTGTCCTTGCTGCTCCTTTTTGGTAGGCATGTCTTCTTGGTTCTCTTGATTCCTCCGAGCACCTTCAACACGTTTTCTTTTTCTTTCCTTCTCCCTCCTCTCTTCTTCTTCTCTCTGCCTTTTCTTCAAGGCAATATCAGCCAATTTTTTCTTCTGCTCTTCTTCTTTCCTTTTCCTTTGAAGCTCCAATTGTCTCATGTTTTCCTTCTCAAGTCTTGCCCGTTCAAGTTTCAATGCCTCCTTCTTCAATTTACGTTCAATCTCTTTCTTTTCAGCTTGACGTTTTGCAGCTCCAGCAGCCTCAAGAGCTCTCACTTTAACGTCCCTCTTCCCTATTAAAGATAAGAAGTCTTAAACTAAATGACCGGCAACAAAATTCAGTATAGTCTTGTCTTGTGTACATAAACATAATAAAGCCACAAGAAACTGATTGCTTATTCTAATGAAAGCCCCCACTCATCCAAAGTTTCTTCATGAAACAAACAGCAATCAGTCCAAAAAAAAAAAAAAACAGAACAAATTCCATTTTCATCCCCGTTAGAAAGTCCAACCCAAAAGCTTAAGTTAATAGGTGGAGGAGACCACATGAATATAAAAAGTATTTAAGATCCGTTGTCAATCAATGTGAATAATACTTCAACAGCCTATCTCACATGCAAGTCGGATTACGAATTGCAAGTGGAATTTTTTACTATGCACATTCACATGGAATTTTTAACACACACCTTTGTGTTAGGGGTAACCCGACACTGATACTATGTCAGAAAGTCCAATCCAAAAGCTTAAGATAACAGGAAGAGAGAGACTGCATGAATATAAAGAGCACTTAAGACCCGTTGTCAATCGATGTGGGATAATACTTCAACAATCCCACTATCAATGAAACTGATTTCAAACATCAAATTTAGCTAATCTAATTTGAACTGGAAAAATTCAGAGAACGAGATGTAAATTTACTAACAATTTGAGTCCAGCAACAATATGTGAGAGAACTCTAGCACCACTAAAACAGCATCGCAAATTTCCAAGAAGGAATCCAGGAAAACAATAGACCCTTTTGAACTGGAAAATGGCAGTATGACATAATTTACCCAAAGCAGTCTTATCTCATATGTCTCAGTAGGAACTCGAGAACAGAATTTGTAGCCAAAGATGTGGTCGGTACCTGTGATAGGTGCAACTGTTTGTTTTTGTTGAACTAGTGGTAAGAATGAAGTCATATGAGACACAATGTTGTCACATTTAGAGTCCATTTCTGAGATGCCAGGGCGACCTTTCCTGAGGCTGCTTTTTGGCTTACTGAACCTGTTATTAGGCACTTCCACAGCTCTCTTCACTCCGCTCAGCCCTTTTGGCATGGTTGTGCTGTCCTTCGCCCTATGCCTCTTGCTGCTTTCCTGCTTCCTAGGCTTCTGTTTAGCCTTTCTATGAGTTCCAGCAAAACTAATTTCTGTTCTGATGGAATCTATACTACATCTTGTCATCTCATTTTCTGTATCAGAAACTGAAGCAGGGCAATTAGGATCTTCTGTAATATCAGCAAGTGGTTTTCTATTTGCTGCACTTGTTCTAACATCTAAATCAATGCCCTCTTTTGATGTATCAGCTACCTCATCTACATTCTCATTTTCTTCGCTAATGCAGGGAAGCTCAGGATTTAAGCTTCTTTTCTCCTTTGAACTTCCAGACTTGGAGGCAATTATATCCCACAACTTCCCGACGGGAGATGTGTAGATTTTCTTCTGATATCCAGCAGATTCAGCATATGAAAGAGGAAGGCAATCAGAGTGGGACCTTCCATAAGAAGCCTGCTCTACTTCCGTGTGTGAGAAGCTGTTCACCCCATCACACTCATTCATATAGAAAGCGCTCCCCACGTCCATATATTCAAGAAGGCCGTTTGGAACTGACTTGTATAAGTTCGGTGCCTTACGCAGCTTGTATGCAGTGGAGAAATGTGACAACGGTGTATGCACAGAAGCAGATTTGGAAAGCAGCTGTTGCGCGCTGGCATGTTCAGTAATACCATCTTGAACATCCAGCTTCTCAAAGCTAAATCCATCATCAGAGATTGGCTTTTCATCATCAGTTGGCATGATGAATCCCTCAAAAACAGGCATTAGTTGATCCTTTCCAACTTGCTCCATGGATTGGTAACCGGGTGATTGGTGAGGGAACTCATATTTCCTTTGGTTATGGGCTTCTCTATTCTGTTCAGGTCTTTCAGAACAAGCTAAATGTTCTTCATCTGTCCGATTGAAAATATCCTTAGTCTGGCATTGACCTTCCTCATTGATGGTGCCTTCAATTCTTGCTACAAATGCAACGTCAGATAGACCAGAAATATTTGAGTGAGGTTGTCCTTGGTTTTCACGCACCAAATGGGAACCTGTATTTTCATGTTGCCCTTCCAAGGTAACACCCTGTGAGACAAAATGATCAAAAAATTTACAACACCATTTTGCATCATACAAGCATAGAGCAGCAAATGCAGTGCTAGATCTGCTCCATAGTACATGCATTTAGCGTGGATGCAAATTGTGAACTAAATAATTGATGCAGAGACTGCTCTGCAAAGCAGGTTTAAGTGTTTTATATATGAAGAAATTGCTGATATGAGGTGAAAGAAGTATTTTTCTTGTGCTGGCATCAGTTAACTAACTCCAATTATTCTGGTATTCTACAATACTAATTATCCAACTTAGACTGGAACTTTAGATCTGCAATCCCCAAAAACTATCCGATGTTTTTAAGGAAAACCTCTTGTAACATGACAACTTTAGTCCTGAGCTTTGTCTGGAGCTATCCTAACTCGACAGTGTCACTCTCAGAAATTGTGGTATGAAGGTTGAAACGCTAATAGTACACAATACAGAGCTGTCTACTGAAAATACTTATTGGTCCCCTTACAAGTATAACAGAGGAACTATTAAATCTAGGACCTTGTCCTCTTTTGAAACTGATTTATCATCACTAATAGCACACCATGTGAAAATGATGATTTAATAAGGCCAGCCATTTTGATCATAAAGATAGTCAATAGATGATTGTAATCAACCTTTCCCACAACCTTTTCAGCAGTTTTTTACAAGGTACATATACTATATATTTTCACCAATCTTCTCCAAATAGTATAGGACAAAAATAAAAAGTTTCCAACTGGAAATGGAGAATTGAGTACCTCTGGAATTTGCTGCATCTGCAGAGTTTCAAATGATTCTGTCACATCATGCTTGGCATTATGCTGCATCAGATTATTTAGGCTGGTATCAACTTCAGACCGTTTCTTAGAACTAATATGAGTCTTTTCATCGTCCTCTGCCTCTATCGCCTTTCTTTTTCCACAATTTCCGTAAGTACTGTGCAATGGATCCTTCTGCAAGCTCAATGAAGCAGGTGAAAGCTCAGTTGATTTATGAAACTGAGGTGATGAATTTGCGAAGCCATTGCCTTCAAACTGTACCAGTAAGCTCTTCACACTTTGATGGTTGGAAGATTTGAAACAAGCTACATTCTCCAAAAGTGGAACAAAATGAGGAGTGCCAGTAGTCGCGGAACTAATTAGTTCCGTTGGCATTACTTGACAACCATAAGAATCGGGGTCTAGTTTATGATGACCAAGGTCCACTTCAGTTGATTCTGCTGCATCAAACTCTCTAGTATCCTTTCCATAGGAAGTATTCATTACCCTGTTTGATTTCAGACTGGATAATGAAGAATACTGTCCATCATTTAATGCACATGGAAAACTTTTACAGGCAGCAGACAAATCGATTGAATGATCAATGAAAGACATCCTGCTTTTGGATATCTTCCCTTGTAGGGGAAAATTAGGAATGACACCTTTGTCATTTCCACATGTTTCACTCACCACTGTCTCATCATCCTGTCTAAGGGATGTGCTTGTCTGACCTATCTTGTCAACAGGGTTTCCTGATAAATGTCCAGCAGATCCAAGTTCTTCAGAGCTCTTTTCCTGCTCGCACGGGGTGACCAGCCCTTTACATAGCCCTGTGTCCTCGACACTTTCCTCTAACACAGCTCCAGGAACATTATTCAGGCAGCTCCCGTTCTCCCCGAGATCATCAAAGTCAAGTTGCTTGGGCTTTAAAAGAATGTTAGAATCAAAGCAAAGGCTTGAGGCTAATGCTTCTGGCACGTTTTCCAAATTGGCAGGATCATTGTTAGATGGAATGCCAAAAGAAGATCCTTCAGGCGGCTTTTCAAACAGAACTGAAGATTGAGCAGCATTTCTAGTACATCTTTCCGGATCAACATTATCACTCAAGTTGGAAAGCACTTTTGATGTAGTACCGTGTGCTTTTGGCAGGTTATGGGTACTGCCTATGATAAGCTGGTCAGAATGAGTACAACCAAACTGGTTGACAGAACGACCTGAAACCAAGAAGTTTTCAGTTACTAATGCAATGCCATTACCACAGTCATCATCTTGAGGAGATTGCGCTGGTTTTCCTGAAAAGCCAGCCCTCTTCACATCACCTGGATCAGAAGATATCTCCAATCCTGGAAGTTCCTCACAATTAGGTTGATGGGAAGAACATCTCAACTGTGTGATTTCACCAGAACCAACAGTAGTTTGATGTCCATTGATTTGGCAATCTCTGATTTCCAGTCCATGCATGCTGCCACTTCCATTCAACTCCATAGAGTTGTCAGCCTGTGTCATTGGTTGCATTAGCTTATCCATGCCACTGTTCTTTCCAACAGGGAAGGAACTGTTGGACTTCAAAGCCTCATTCATTTGACAATTTTTAATTGAATTATGAGGTCTTGTTATTCCCCTACACCAACTGTTGCTTTCCTTTTCCTTTCTCAAAGAATCTCCTCTATCCCCTTCACTCTGCCTTTGAACTTCAAGATCGACACTGCAAGGAGCATCCATTTCCAATAATCCATTTGAATGGCTTCCAGATATCAAGGATCTCATGGCTCTACTGCTGCTGGTTTTGCTGTCCTTTTCCTTGCTCTTGAAGTTGACCATCTGTGTTTCTTCTGTTGAATGGATGTGAGAACTGGTGTGAGAAGGCTTGACCAGCTCTGCAGAAAATACATTCTCAGACAGTGGAGGAGCAACCGCACAGGCAGCAGATCTGCTAGGGTCAACAACAGGATCTTTTTGAGGCAAACAACTTCCAGATGCCTTTGCACTGTTCCGGACCTCAAGAGCCTTTTGCCTCGCCTTGGATCTCTGGACCCTTGCCAGTGACTGATCTAGATCATGATAATCTTCTGAGATTATCACATCCATTTGATGTTGAGGGGACTTAATGTTCGGATCCACCTCCGAAGCACCATTTAGGACAAAAGTAGTGTCATCTTTAGGAATTTCATGCAACGAAGATGACTTACTGCTTGCTTCACCTATTTCTTGCAAAGTGCAAAAATCTGCGCATAAATCAGCTGGAAACCCTCTCGAGTCAGCTGCAAGCACGGGTTTATCATAAACGGGACGGTGACCAATGGAACAAGGAACTGAAAATTGTGGCTGCGGTTGCAAAAGTTCTGTAATGAGCTCTTCTCTCTGAAATTCTGCAATGACACGACAGTAAATGTAAATTCAAGCGAACGCATTGTACAATGAACGACTGAGTGCTGTATCTAAAGCGGTAGTGCATCGTTACACGTAAGTTACATCCATCAGCATTAACCATTGCCCAATTACACAAAGACAACCGATTACAGAACAAAATCATCACAATAATGCAGCAACATTAGAGTAAAAAGTAATCATAAAAGCATCAAAATTCAGTTGGAATGACTTCGAAAACAATCCAGTTCACTAATTGACTTCAGCAATCGCCGCTTGAGCTTGGCTCGTCGTTCATGCACTGTTCCAAAGCAATCGACAAGCAACGCCTTTCCGTACGAACAAAACCGCATCGGCATTCGAAATCGGAACCCGAGGAATTGCAAAACTCCGTTTTTTCCACATGCCGCTGCCGCGCAGATTACGAGCATTTCACACGCTAACAAACAGTAGGGCGCGAGCGAATCCGCCGCCGGCTAAGCAAACTCGCGACGGAATCGCCGACGGCGGCTAATCTCGCTGCTAACCGAGCGAGACGGCATCGCAAAAAAAAAAAAAAAAAGACACTGCGCGCCTCTCTCGGAGTACCTGCGGGGAGCGAGGACGGGTGCGGCGAGGGGAGGAGCCAGGGAGGAGGGGCGAGGCCGTCGATGAGGAGGGTGGAGGCGAGGTGGTGGTCGAAGAGGCGGGTCTGGTGCTTGACCTGGTCGACGATCCAGTTCTTCCGCTCGAAGATCTGCGCGAACAGCCTCTCCATCGCCGACGTCCTTCTCGCGTCACGATTCCGCCATGGGACTCGAGAACCGACGGCGGCGAGTTCGGAGAGGAGAGAGAGAGGTGCGGGCGACGCAGGGGGTCGTGTCTTCGGTGGGGATTTTTCCCGAGCGGACGACGCAGGAATGGATTCTCCGAGCGGGTGTCGATGGGCGCGAGCGCAGATTTGAATTTTTTCGGGGGAGGACGGTACGACCCAGGCTACACGACCGGGTCGGGTCGGGCGGGTCGGCTCGCGGTTATGCTAATGGGCCCACACGGTCCAGTTTGATGTTTTGCCTTGGGCTTTTTGAGTCTCAAAGCCCATTGAAAATTTTTTCCGGGCACTCTAATTTTCGCCAGCAGTTTTTTTTTTTTTAAATTTCTTTTTATTTGAAGCACCCGCCCGACCGAACTTTGGCCAAAGATTTAGTAGATTTGATCACACGGGATGAAAAAGTTTAGGACTTGATTGCATTTCACGATAATAAGAGAAAGAATTGATAAAAAAGCCAAGTGCATTAGTGTGTTATGAAATAGAATTTCCAAGATTATAAAATACTATACAATCAATATTCGGCTATTGCACTAAAACAAGCTCGAATATTTTGATACTTGCTCTTCCATGAAATAGGATTTCCTCTAATGAACATACAATAACCAATCGTGAACCTCCTATGCAAGGTGAGCTAGCATAGTCAATGTTAGCATATCCATCTATCTAAGCATGACATGTACTATTCTGTTACGACAGTCCTCTGCTAGATGTACTAATTGTTTGAAATACTTAGGTCTCGTGAGATTTCACTCGAACTGATATTTCAAAAGAGAATTTGATGTCCCCAACCCCTACCTAAGAAGCAAGACATACTTCAAAATAAGAACCGATGCATCTTAATGTGCTTTGGTAAGAGCGCTTAATAATCGACTCACGACACTAATGGTAAAAGATAGGTCTCGGTAATTGTGAGATAGTTCAGCTTATGAGCTAGTCTCCCATATCTCTAGAGGTTGAAAAAAAAAGCTTCCTCTCACCTAGTAATAACCTGACATAATGAATTCATTGGTGTAGCAACAGGTATAGTATTAAGGTTTTATTTACTTCGTGGAAAATAAATAATTTGGTAATTATTTTCTTAGAAAACGATCACTTGTATCACTTGACATAATTAGTCGATTAAAAATGTTTAATATCTAAGAATTTTTGTGTATGGTGATTTTTTTTTCAATTGTTCTTTTTTTTGTAAGCGATACCATGATTATTTAAAGAAAAATATTTTTTGAATTATTTATTTTCCATCAAGGAAGCGTCCCTGAGTAATAGTTCCTTGTAAGATATCCAACACTTACTTCCTGTTGGACATAAAAGTACCATGCTCAGACTGAAGGACCTCAATTCCAATAAAGTACTTCAAAAGCCTCAAAACTTCGGTGCTACTGCTAAACCACGAACGGAAATGTGGCTTTAGTTGAGTAATGCTAACTATATCATCTCCCCCCAATGGTACCGGTGGAATGCAGAATGATCTGAACGACAACGTTTGAGACCAAATCCCGAAACTGCAGGGTTGAATCGATTGAACATACAAGTTTACACACCTTACTGGATCACTCCTCCTAAGCAACGAATCTAGGTGGTCGTTCTATATAAATTTCTCCCTCCAAATCAATATGTAAGACAACACTTTTGATATCAAGTCCCTATATTTTCAATTTGACTGATCAAGTCCTTCTACTTGTGCAAATTTTCTAATTAAGTCTCTCCGGTACCAAATCCAGCATTAAAAAATTCGTGCAGGTAGAAGGACTCGATTAGATAAATTAAAGATACAAAGACTTGATTTGAAGAAAGCATCAAAGGAGAGGAATAGATAGTAGAAATTTCCCATTTCGCAATTGTAATCGTAACGTTAATGGCTATGATTAGAGCACAAACAACCTTCGAGCTTGTAGCCTTTGACGACATCAAACATTTTTGGATCGAACGAAGCTCCTTCAAATCAATAGCTGATACAAAGACCACAGATAAAGAGATTCCTTTTTTATTCTTTTTTTTGGGGAAAGAAACTTCTCCGTAGAGAAGGACTTAGGGCCTAACTCTTGCTCAATTTGTTTAATGCGCATATGCGGCTCCCCACAGGCTTACACATGACACGAGTGTTAAGAGTATTCTACATCGATTGTAAGACGAGTTTCAAAGGGACTTAATTCCCTAAAAAACCCCACTTTAGTCCAATCCTAATTTTGCCCCAGATTTGTGGTCTTACAAAAATCTCAAAATTTTTTTTCTAGCCTCAAATTTGCACATGAATCCAAAAATCGCCCCTTGCTTTTGCGATTACAAATTCATTATCAGAACACGTGTTCACAACACTCTTACATTGCTATCAAACAACCACTTCTTGATATTGATAATATTGAAAAAATCAGTGGTGATTTTTGGACATGTTACAGATTTGGGAGTAGAGTGAAATCAAACAAAAGAATTTTTCTTTTTGAAATTTTGAAACAGTGCTCAACTTTGACAGTGAGGGGGGCTTGCTGTTGTTGATGACAAGCTTTAGAGGTGCTTGGCTACGGAGGTGTCTAATTTTCATATTCGGATGACCTGAACTTCACCATTGGATGGCTTCACTTTCAAATTTGGCCAACTTGGGTATCATTGGGTACAGATGATAATCATTTTGATTAGGAATTGATATCTAGAAGAGAAATGAATTTTTCTATTTCTATTCTTAAATGAGTTTTTGAGTAAAAATACATGTTTAATAATAACGCCAAATCTATGTTTTCGGAACAGAATTTCACAAAATTTCTCTCTTAAGCTATGGTGGATGGTGGCGGGCGGCAACAATGGGTGGGTGGCCGACTAGTAGAGAGGACAAGTGATGAGAAGAGTTTTTATATTTCAATTCTATTCCAGAAATAGAGAAGCAAAAAATTTATACTTCTTATTTCTATTTCAAAAATATTTCTGAACTAAAAATGCATTTCAGAAATAGAAAAATGAAACTGCATTGCCAAATGGATTTTTGTTTCAGAAACAGGATTGAAATAGAAAAATAATTTTAAAATAGAAATAGAATAGTTGTCATGCACACTCTTGATGACTAAGCGATATTGACAGAGGCTAATCGACAATGAGACTAGGGGTGAGCATAATTTTAAAATAGAATCAAGAATTGGAGAATTAGAATGGTAAAAACCGGTCCGATTTTAGATTTCGATGTACCTTGATTCGATTCTCAGTTCCATTTTTTAGGAACCAAAAATCGAATTAGGGGAACCAAGAATAAAGAGATTATATTTTTATATTGTAATTCCTTTTATACCTAATGTTTGAACGTTCTTAGATATAATTGTTTTAATGAGAATATTATCATCCGTAAATAGGGTTTACAAGTTGAAGTGGAATGAATATATGTGGTGAGGCTTTCTAATAATTATTTTATTTTAATTAATTGAAATCTTAATTTAAAACTGTCATTAAGTAATCAATTATGTTGTTGTTTCATTTGATTTCAGGTGGTTAAAATTTTAAGCAACTTTTCATGAATGATTGATAACTAAAATTTCTTAATGTAGGTTTTATTATACGTATTTTGAACTTTTTATTATTATTTTTTTATTTTATGTATTCATCTTTTATGGATTAATTCTAATAACAAATGAGAAACTTCCATTTTTATGCTTGACTAAAAATGAAACATAAAAAAGGAACCTATTAGATCCTGGGACCTGTGACAAGATTAGATTCTAGATTTCAAGATATGCAAAGTAAGTTCTATATTCCATAAAAATGTGGATCTAATCCGATGGATAATTTTCATGTTCTAGGTAAAATTTTGAACCACTCACCCCTAAATGAAACTACAAGTAAAAGCTAGACAGAATTCAATGACCAACAGACGATGGGTTCAACTATAATAGAGATTGCTGCGAAGAGGCTTGAGTACTTAGCTTTGCGAAGGTTACAAGTTTTGTGAGGTGCATAAAGTTATTATCTCTCTTTGTTTCGATAATTACCCGAAAAAAAGTCATAAACTTATTATACTAGTGTCAATTCAATTTTAAACTTTTTAATTTGATCAAATTATAAACATTTTGATGATTTGTCAATGTACTCCTAGTCAATTATTGCCAAAAAAACGTTGACGTGAACATTTACTATTCTACGTGACGTAGCTAGATCTGATCAAGTAAGGACATCGCGCCTCTAACCTCCGCTGGCCATCTATGAGGCTGCGGACTGATAGAGGGAAATAAGAAAGAGTAAAAGGGAAAAAAGAACTATTAAATATTATAAAAATTATCCTCGTCGGCACTAGTCGTGCCATGAAAAACAACCGTTGTCCACGTTAGTGAGCTAATATTGACTGGAAGGACTAGATTAATAAATAGTTCAAAAACTTAAAACTAAATTAGTCAATTTGAAACTTTATAACCTTATTGACATTCGTACAATAAATTTATGATCTTTTTGGTAATTTTCCGCTCTATATCTAGAAGTATATCTAGAAAGAACTTGGCTCGGCATCTACCTCCAATCTATTTTTCCAAGACCTTCTCCTCGCAAACTACATGGCAGCGCACATTTACTCCATTCCCACGCAACGATTAACTAGGCTTCAAAGGCTACTTGCATGCCACCACCCCACTCACCGCTTTGAAATATTATTATACCAACACCATATGTCGTAACCCGTCGAAATTGAGGTCCGAATTCAGTTACTCGAGATGTCCTTCCTAACAATTCAAGGAGGAGAGTGTGGTTATGTCCAACTCGATCTAACGGATCCATACTTCGTTAAAACCAGCACATAATCATGTAATTCACGCAGCACATGCATTTGCTAGTCTTTCTTGCGCCTGTCATCAATAATCCCGTCTCTAATTGTCCACGCGAAGCTGGATTAGATCGACAGAAACTCCATAACGTCATGGATGATACAGCAAAATAAGGAATAATTACCTAACTGCATATTAAAAAACACCATCACAATGATCCGGAACGTTATCAGTTTACCATTTGAATCATGTATGACGCTTAACGGAACGAATCGGAAGTCCTCCTTCGCTATATTGTAGAAGATAGGATTGGTGTAAATCAGTTGTAAGCCAAAAAGTTAATTTGGCCATGCCCAAAAGGACCATTTACAGAGCAAGCAAGGCTGAGTGCAGAATCTAACAAAATTCACTCAGTCCTATCACAGAGACTTACATGGTCAGTTCCAAATAAAGACGTATCTACAAATCCCATGAGACAGTTTCTATCTGATCCCCCAAAAAATGGCTAATGTTAGTTCGATCCTTTCGTCTTAGATCGCTTCCGGGAGGATCCATTGCTTCTCGCGCTTCTTTTACGCCTCTTGATGTTGTCCCCGTTGCTTATCGCCTCAATTTCAAATGCCTTGGAGGCTTTATTGTGCATGATGATGTTGGTGACGATGGCAAATGTGGAGGTCTCCACATTGGGGGCCAACTTGATTTTCTTTTCGATGATGGCATTCTGACCACAGAACAGGCCTTGAATTGCTGTATCTCTGAGCTTCTGAAGTACTGCGTCCTTATTGGGAGTAGAACAATCAGTTGAAACCTGCGAGTGATAAGTTGTTACCACAGCACCGTTAACAAGAGAGTGAGGACAGGCATCATATTTTCTGTGTGACTGAAACATTATGTCCTTAGGTTGCTGATCCTGATAAGATGGTGCACTACTAGACAAAGAACTTGCAAGAAAAGAGCTCACTGTTTCTTTTCCCACTTTGATACGAGCAAGGGAGACACTTCCTTTTTTCTTCTTTTTGGCCAACAAGCAAGCAAGATTTCATTGGAATTGGAATTTTAAATCGAGCAATTCAAGAAGGAAAACTTATAGGATTGCAACACGAGGATGTTGGCTTCTAACGTGTGATCAAATAGAATCACTTTGGAACCTGATCGACAACCTAAGGTAAAAAAAGATGGCAGCCTACTTCAAAGACATTTCAAGCCTCATGGAAGGGGTTGCATGCCCATAAATATATCATAACTTATTTTCACAGGCACAACCTTTAAATTGACAATGATGACAGGTATAGCTGATAAAGAAATGTCAGCGAAGCTGCTCAAGATTCTTACCTTAGGATCAAAAGGGATATTAATCTGGCTGCACAGACAGCCGCAGCCATCAGAGAGATTAATTTTCAAGACCATCTCGAATACTTTCGTCTTCTCTGTTCTCCTGCACATATGTAAAGAATAACGTCAAGGGAATCAAAGAACAAGAAGCTATGTCAAGACATCTTGCATTCTTGTGATTAAAGAGAAATTTCCTCACTTAGCACTACTCGGTCCTGTTGCCATGGAAATATTGTGATTTCAGGTAAAGTATCTCAAGGAACTCATGACTTGTTCGTGCTCTATTACAATGCTCATTATATCTCAGGAACACCAATCAAAGTGATCACATGAAATTTTCATATTCTATTATAATTCAGGTAATATTTTCCAAATCAAGAGCAAATCTCTTCGCTTGTTTGATGAGTTTGGCAATCGCCACTCTGATTTAAAATGTACATAAGCATTAGTAGAGGATAATTATATGAACTCAGGCTAACAGAGTGAACCATGTATCTGGATTGTCTATTGGTCAGAAAAAGAACACCTCAGGTCCCTCTTTCATAAATACTTAACTCATATCGCTGTTGCATTGTTGCCTCTCAAAGAAAAGCAACCTTGAAGCCTTTCTTTTCTTAACTCAAATTTTTGCACTTACGAAGGCTACCACCCCCCCCCCCAAAAAAAAAAAAAAAACAACAACAAAAAAATAAAAGAGTGACCAAGCAATTGACATACTGCTCTAACAGAGTAGAGTAAGTACAAGATCTCTTTTAATTTGCAAATGAAAATGGCCCTCTACCACGTTAGCCATCACCATGAAACGTCATCAATGAAGGTTCTCTCATTTTTCATGGGAGGCAGAAAAAAGTCATTAATATTTCCATAAACTTACCTTTTCAGTTGAAATGGTTGCTCATGAAGAACAGCTGCTTTGTATTTTTCCTCATCCAAAAAAGTAATCTGGAATGTTGAAAGAACATCCATCAGTCAAGCTGTGATAAGCCTTCAGAAGGGCATGCAAACAGTCCAATTTCACAGAGTCCTAACTTGATAGAAAACCCACTCCAGCTACTTAGCTTCAATAACTAATTAAGAGTATTGAAGACATCAATAGTTTGAGAACAAAGCAAAATAAATTGTGAAGGTTGAAAATATCATCAATATAGACCCCCCACAGAAAGAAGCAAGTGGAAGCAGTGCAGTCACCATCTCAAGCTAAGCAATTGCAGGCATAGAAGATTTTTGCAATTCAACTCCACACATGCTTATTTCAACTACAATAGATCATACACATAGAAGATTTTTTCTAAATAATAATAAATAAAAAAATTCAACACAAGCAAGTATAAATAAATGGGTAGTCTGAGAACCAATTTTTCAAAGTGTACAATTGACTTCGCCAGAAATCAGAAAATATTTGTAGAGGTAAACGTTTAACTCAAATTTTTTAATGAAATTTCACCTCAACTGATTTGATGAATGGCAATGGAGCTTTCTGCCCATGAACGCTAGACAATCTGAGCATCCAGTTGACATATTTTTCATCTGTTATGCAACCAACAAATCAACATTACAGAATAATAGACCCTTTAATAATGTCACCATATGAAGATGTATTTAGTGTATCAACAATCCATCAAATTCATCACAAAGTGTATGAAATTCCAGACCTAGCTAAGTTAAGAGGGAAAATGATGCAACAAATACATATACAGATAGAAGAAAAGAAGTTCTATCTCGCCGTTAAATGAAAACATATCCCACACTTGAATTTATTAGTACTGCCAACCTAAGAACGAATAATGAGCCATAAAGGGAGCGTATAATACCACTCATCACTGTCACTAGGATTCATAAAATGAATAGCTACCTGCACTTAAAGCTTTAGTTAAAATAATCTGGACGTAGTCAATCCTCACAAATGGAGGAATCTGCATATTCAGCAACTTCATGGCACCTGCAATAACCTGTGCTCTTTCAAATTAAAAGAAAATTATGGTGTAGATAGCAAGTCAAGCCACTATGAGGCCTAAAAGATGCAACAAAGTTTCAGATGCTTGGTATCATGTAACCATAAGACACACAAAACTCATAAGCACTTTTTCTCCCAATGCAGTAGGAAGTACAAGACACGTACACCAGGACGTGTTGCATTAGGCTCGCAATGTTGAGAGAAAATGAACTTAATGTGGGTAGACTAACAGAATATCTAGATGACAGCTCCAACAAATCATCCAGATTGGATTAGCACAGGTGATGGCTGCACGAGGATAGAAGATGATCACACAGAGATCTCTGTGAACCCAAGAGCGAAAATTTAGTACCTTATCTACAAATCCGCGGATCACCAAACTTGCTTTCTTGTCCTTTGGAGTTTTCTGCCAATGTGTTTAATACAGAAATAAGCTCACTAAAGAGTTGATATATGAAAAATGCTAGAACTTTATCAACTAATGGTATGTTTGATTTTGTCCATCTCCTTTCATCGAGTCTGTTCCATGTTTAATTTTATATCTCGATGGAATGCTTCTATAAGTCAGCAAGGTCAGAGTCTAATAATATAGAGCCAAGATCTCATGATATATAGAAAATGGCCTTTGTTGTGCCCAGTAACACAAACAAGTTAACACGCAGAATTCAGTAGATTAGTCAAGATATAGTTACAACCCATAGATCAATTTCCATGAGAAAGTAATAGAGACGAACATTTCTTTCGTTGATTCACTCTTCTCACATGCCAACCCATAAGATTTACAGATATGGCAATGCCAAAGTTCTCCTTCAATGACATCAAAACTTGTGGCTATGCTCAGTCTAGTCCTGATTCATCTGCTTCTTACAGTTGGGAGGGAAAAAGCGCAATCATTTGGTAAAAGCATCGTCATCAAGAAACGATCTGAAGTCCTTGCCTATGTTACAATATTGACCAGACTATTAATGATTTTATTTGAATCCTGACAATTTAATCCCTGCCACATATAGGATGAGAAACTAGATATACAAGTAGGCATCCTGCTTCGTTGGCAATTAGATTAACACTCTGGACCTATTCACCAGCTTCTGGCATCTATAAGTATAAAAAATCATTTATAATTTCTAACATCTTTTGCATGTCATCTAGCTCTTTATCTTGTCTTTGATTGGAAAGAAGAAGCACCTGAAGATTTACAATCACAATCTCCCCTCCACCACGTAGACATTTCAAAGGCAAGTTACAAGCAGGAGTGATCTGCAGACTGCATAGGTCATAGAGCAACCATACTTGAGACAAGTTAAGAGGAAAACTAACAAAACAAAGACACACCAATGAAGTAGATTTGTAATGGAAAGAAAAAATATTGGATAAAATATACTTCTGATTGAAGACAACCCATTAATTGATGCAAACAACCAACAGCAACTGAACCTTCCCCCACAAATAAGATCAAATACATGAATACATATTTTTTCTAATGTGCTGTCTCCTGATGTCAACTATATACTACCTACTAAGCTGATAGATCATGGTCATGCTATAGACGAAAGACCAGCATACAATTATAAATACAAATCTCATCAATCTGCCATGATTTAAGAGATAATTCCTAATTAAATTTAACAAGTAACCAAAACTAGATAAACAGTTCCCATGACCAGGCAACCTCAATATTACCTTGTTCCTAAGCACAAAACAACATCAGCCGCTCGACAATGCTTCTCTGCACAGCTCATCTCCTTTGAGGGCAAAGCATCCTAATACAGAAACTGGGTTTCAGCACCATAAGTATAATAAGAAAAAATACAGGTGTCAAAACTCCCTGTTTCCTTTTGACTACTCTAAACCACATCAAGAGAACTGATAAGTAAGATCAAATATTTATCGTGCGTGGTGGCATGAAATGGTTACAACACTTTCCATAGACAACATATTGCTAAAACTACTTATGAAATGAGAAATCCACTTCAGAGGAGGGTAAAGAAAGAAAGAAGAACCAAGTCGATGCCAATATAGGATGGCCGTTTGAACTATCCTAATTGTCCCTGTCCAAAGATGAGTTTAGGCTATTTTCAACGGTACTAAGCACATTTCTTTAGTATCACTGTCCTTCAACACAAAAACATGCCTTCGGATGGACTCTTAAACAATCAGACCGTGTCTAAATTCGGTTCAACTTCTTTTTCAATGAAACTATCAACTTCAATGAGCACTAAGTTCAAAGAACATTAAACAGCGAAAGGGACACAGGTAAGCAGCTATATTCATTAACTCTGCTGTTCCTGTTATTCTTAATCGAAGAATAATATCCAACTAATAGCTGAAGTAAAATAATGCAAGTTAAAAAAGTCATATGGGTACCTCCCAATCAAGGACTGTGTCTCTAAGCTTTGCTCCACAATTTGCATCAGAACAATGACGTGAAGTCTCCTTCAGTCCTATTGACTCCACTTCAAAGTCTCGAAAGTACCTTCATATGTGAACTAACGCTTCTTAATTGACAAGTACGTGAAAAAAAGAACAGATGACACAAAGTTTGCGTCTTCAATGTAATAACTAATGCAGAATGCGAAAAGCCTACACAGGATGAAAATTTATGTTAAGTGAAAAGTCACTAAATTTGCAGTGGCCATTAATGCTAATTCAACTGATGTAAGCTTCTAAACTTAACTCATGTCAGGAAAATTTAGCCCTCCACAGATGGATGGACCAACTCATGTGACATGCAGTCTTATAGTTTCCATACTTTCCTAATTCTCTGATGCCTTTACCAATAGACTTCAATTTGTTGAGCTTCTGCAGAATTTATCATATTGAAAATAAATACTCGTCTCCACCAAGATGTTATTTACAAGCTTTTCACAACAAACAGAGCCCTGACTCACACATAAAGGTTTCCTTATCTTCATGGCTACATTTTTTTGGGGCAATATCATACTTGATGTGCCGAATAACTACAGTTCCACACTCACAAAAGTAGATATGCTGCAATTTTTAACAAAAGGCAATGCCCATAGAAACATAGGCAAAACAGCTCACTGTGAGGACCCAAAGGAACTGGAAAACAACTACTTGCAACCACAACTGTAATATCACTCACTCAGCTCCACAGGAAGGACAAGTCTCCATGAATGAATTTCCATGTAATTCAGCAAGCTTCTCCCTTGGGATTCCAGACCGGAGGTGGAGACCATCGACATTCTAGAATTTGCGATATCCAAGATAAGATTGAATTAGAAATTAAAGCTCAGAATGCCCACAAACTAACAATAGATATCGATTAATGAGAATTTTCTACTGATTATGTGATGAATCCAGTATTTCTAATAAAACTCCATGACATGAAATGACCATCTTAAGGCACCAGTTATTCTTAAGAACATTGAAAGTAGCTAAGGAAAAGCAAAAACTCAAACTGAACGAGCTCTCATTGCCACAGCTTATTGAAAAGTATACACTAGTGAAAATATGAAAAACCTAGCCTTACCTGACTAATGACAAATTTCAAAATGCCAGCCCTCTCAAGTTCAACCAAAGCCATGTGTGTCATGCTTGGTACAGCTCGATGAAATGGAAGTGAAGCTTGAGGCAATGGCCTGCCTTCACGCTGCACTCAACAAATGGAGACTTTTCAACAAAATAACTAAACTGCTAAGTAACTTTTACAAGGAGCATCTTACTACTGATTGCCATATCAGACCATGTGCAGAAATATCAGATGCTTGAGATCTGGCAACTTGGATAGTAGGATTAGATGAGATTCGTTGACTAAAACTGCTATAATATTAAGCTTGTTCTTCACAAATGTTTTAAAAGTTCTTGGCGCCATAGGTGGAAGTTGACATTCTTTTCCTAGTTCCTGTCTCTTTCCTCCTTTTTGCCGAAATCCCTAGTTACTGTCTTGCTAAGAGAATGAACTGCCATTTTAAATATCCACTTGGATACTCACCTTTGAAGGTGAGTATCCATAGAAAGCACTCACGACAAAAAAAATGAAGTGCTTTTAGTCCCAAGTAATGCTTCTTCCCTCTTGTCGCTAAAATGAAAACCCCATTTTGAGATTGTAATGAAGTGTGCTTCTATCCTCCTTAGAAAAGGAGGAAGAATTGAACTTTCACCTTTAAAAGCAAAATTTAATTGTTATGACTACTAATTTTCACCTGGAGTGTCCAAATTCCTTTGGGACCTCGAAAATCAGGGATGCCACAAGATGTTGATATTCCTGCACCTGTAAACACCACTAGATGCTTACTCTGCAAGAACAAGAGAATTGAAAAGGATTACTCAACTTGCTAACAAATATGATTATCACCATCTTATTGAGTAAAATTGCAGAATTCGAACCTCTTTTATCATCATTGCAAGTTTTTCAGTCTGCCAAAACAAAACAGCCAAGAATTAGAATAAAGGAGATTCATGAGGATTTAAAGTTGAATTCTGGACGTGCAAAACTCTAAATCAGCTAATTAGTCAGACCTCTGTTCTCTAATGGCAGGAAGTGCAGAAATGGAAAGCACATTTCCAAATGCTAGACTAAGATGAACTATTATCACAAGCACTACACATAATGGCATATCTCTTATACGAAAAGAAAACACGAGCTCATGAACGTTTGACCATTTCATTAATCAAAGTCAGCATAAGGACGTAATATCAACAAGAAATAAAGAGAGTCCTCACTGTTGTCTACTCAAGTTTCTTCACACCCAAAAAGCCTTAAAGATTCTAAAGCAAAAGCATTTTGATAGTGCCGCAGCTCTGACACATAAAGACGAAGGATATGACAACAAGGGCTCTGTATGCCTTGGCCCGTTTTACTCAGGCGGAGACTCCTCAGTAATGCAATACTTTTGTGATCTGGAATCGCGAAGGCAATAGTACAGATCGCAACGCAATCATCACATACAGAATAAAGTTCCAGCAGCACAACAATTGCGGCGGTTTAATTGTCGACTTCACCATGTACATTTGCCATCGAAGACCTATACCGCCATTCAAAGATAACCAATTCTACGCATGCATAGTCATTAGGTCTGACGAGTCAGGAACAACACTCAATCCTTCCACAAAAACCCTCGCATTGAAACATCAAAGGCGGCGAACCCAAAAGACCACTAGGAAACAGAGAGCAACACCAACCGCATAAGCACATGCCATCGTCGACGGTCGAGCCAATCAAGAACTGCATAAAGCAGCACATGCGATTGACAAAAAGTTCGCCACATTCATTGCACGAGGAGGATCGTCCGCAACGCGGGCACGGATCGTTATACATAACGGGGCGAAAAAACATAAACGACCCAGAAGAAGGATTCAGGAGATTATTCATCTAAACGAAAAAGAAAAGAAACCCAGAAGAGAAAAATCAGAGATTTAGCGAGAAAAAAACTTCATTTTCTACTTTTTCTTGCAAAACGTGGGGTGGGTCGAAGAACTCCCGCATTCCAACGTCGCCGACATCTTCTATGTAGGAGAGCTTCTCGGCGTAGCCCAGAGACATGGTACTCTCTCGCTATCACCAGCACACGGCCGGTGATCTCTCTCTGTTTATGCTCTGCGTATATGCCTGAGACTAGGGAAGAGAGAGAGAGAGAGAGAGAGAGAGAGAATCGTTGCCGAGGAAGTTGAGAAGGCCTCCTTTATACGCAACATAGTTTGTCAAAAGCCCCGTTGCAGTGCTCTCTTCGTTTGCGGTGTCTAGCTGGACGACCGGGCACCGCCGATGCACTGTCTTGCTTACAATTTCCATGGACGATGTACGATGTACGATACATGCGCCGTCCGAGTCATGATCGTAGGGTCGGGAGGGCTCGGACAAAATTCGGCTCCAAACAAGTTCACGAAATTGTGAATCTGACTCTATCGAACCAAATTACTTTTATGATAAAAAAGAAAGAAAGAGCATTCCTAAATTATATATGCGAAATTAAAGATAAAATAAGAGTATTTTGGTGGGACGGCTTAGTTTAGTATTGCAGTTTCGACCTTAGGCATTATTAAGATAAATGATCTCATAAAAGAAAAGGGTATTTGTAGAATGGTAAACAAAACGGTGAAATTCAGTGTGGAATGAGTCAAAATAGAAAGAAAAGACTTGTTATCTTTTCATAATCTAGCCGTTCAGCCACTTATATTGATTGTTGAGTCAAACCTATTATATCATGTTCACTCACTTCATTACATTTCAACAGTTAAAGAGAGCGATATAAGGATACCCAACATCATTGATAATCCCAACAGGACAATACCTTAAGGGCATGTATGAGATTTAATTAAGATGATAATTACCCTATCCGGCAATTGGTGATGTGATTTGGATGAGATATGAGGATAAGTCTAGATCCAGGCTAGATAACTAATCTCAGCCTCAGGGTGTGATGGTTTTACCCCACCTATTATAGCTTAGGACCTAATGAAAAACAGAAGAATGAAAATCGACTTGATCTGCAACGAAACGCCCCTCTATCAATAATTGCCCCGTGACCACCGACGTACAAATTTGCCGTCAAATTTGACCTCAAAGGACTCTTACCCTAGCAGATCCAACTTCGTGCGAGCACCACGCGATCTCACCGTCCTCAAGCAGTCGCTCTCCACGGTTGATGGGGAGCTTTCACTCCTCTCATGCCCCTCCCTTTTTTCCCTCCCTGCTTAACTTCTTTTTTTTTTGGCGTTGTGCGCTTTGGCATGGAACGATCATCGCGAAAAAAGCAACCACCGCCACGGTGGTGCTTCAACAATGGTGACCCCTACGATAGCAGCCAGCGGTGGCTGCCCATAGTATTGTTTTTCTTTATCTTATGTTCTTTTTCCTGATTTCATTTTTAAGGTTTTTTTTTATACATTTTTTTAATCTTTTCTAATTTCATCAATTATTTTATCCTACCAAATAAGAGATTGGGTACGAGAAATCTAAGGGTGCTTGTTATTCTATTCTATCCGACTTGATATCCTAATGACCATATAACAAGTGTACTCGCTCGTTGAGCAAAACTATTTCTTTTGTAACTTATTTCTAGGACTAGTCACTACTCGCCAACAATTGAATAAATGAGTATTCATATGGCCTTAAACCAAATGTGAGATAAGTTTGTATGAACTTCATAAGGGCAGTGAAATCAGACTCCTTGTTCTAAGACTAGACATTACAGATGTGCTTGACGTGTCATGCTACCTGCCAGTCACAAATTCAATGGTCTAAATAATTTCACACTGATAACGAAAATAGACACTAATCATGTGAATATGGAGAAAAAAAAATTCAACGAATTGATGATGTCTTATTCCTTATATTTTTAAATTGAACGAAAATTTGAAACTTCTTAGGCTTATGTTTTATGTTCCTAGCTATGGAAAAAAATCCGCTTTTGTTTACCATTTGAAACCTTATTTCCTTTTTCTTTTTGACTTAGTAAGTGTTGTCATCTCAAGTTTTGTCTCCCATCTCATAAAATCATCAAGTTTGACCTAGTGTTGATGGTGAGTTGATCAAAGGTTAACTGACGAAATATAAGGCCCAAAACACATTTAAACATAAAAAAATGGGCTTTACACATCAAAACTAGTCTTTTGACATATATATTGTTATTCAAATCCGACGACGGTTCACTTTTCACCCCTTGGATTGGCTGCTCCTTTTTCTTAATGTCGAAAGTCCGAGATTTCCTGATTTCAACTGCACATATTGAAAAAAGAGATTCCAAGCGTCCCAATGCAATGTCGAATGGATGTTGGACGATGATGTAATCGCTAGTCAAACTTTATCCAAATTTTCGAATGAAAATTTTCCAGAGATATCTTTGAGTTATGGCAAATAATGATTTTTTGAAATGACAAGTCATTGAAATGAAGCCCAATTTGTAAACCTATTCCTCAGGCTTTGCTAGAGCGAGAAATCTTGGTTTTGTGATTTCACCTAATAATATTGGGCTCATTAACATGGGGGTTCTAATAGTGCAAAAATCATGCGAATCAGACGTCAAACGATAGAAATGCGGGCCCAAAAAGAGCGAGCCTTGTGTCACGGGCCGATCGATCCACTCTCAATCACACGTAGGCTGACCCGTGCGGCCTTAGGATTTTACTCCTAAGCAGCCTTTCAACACTTGACTCACAAGAATCTTAGAGAGAGAAACTTCTAAAGAGAGAAGTTCTGGATTTATATTTCACTTGTGAATGAGATAGTTTACAATGAGGGGAGGAGACCATTTTATATACAAGTACAAGGCAAACCGTATCCGTAAATCTCCCCTTGATCTAACGGTGGAGATTACATCTCCTCAACTACCAATTACCAGCATTTATTACATAACAGTACAATTACTGTATCGCCCGCCCCCAGAAGTATTTTAGAAGACTCAAGAAAACCCTAGTAGACGGGATACAAGTCGAGGGTCGGATGTGTCACGCCCGTCCCGTACGAACCTTTTGGATGTGCTTTCTTTCGGGCCATGACATTCTCCCCCACCTAATCAGGCGACGCCCTCGTCGCGTCTTCGGCATGAAAGGCTTCGATCTCCTTCTTGAATTGCCAAAGACTTTCCGCGAGCTCCCAACTTACTTCACTCTCCGGAAAACCCTTCCATCGAACCAAGTACTCTCGCTTGGGCACGCAATACCGCTTCCGTATGACTCGATCCGCCATGATGCTCTCGACTTCTCGATCATACGAGGTTTTTGCCTCAAGTGGTGCCCGTTGAGACTCTCCTCGAACCGGATCTTCCTCATCAACTTGGAAAGGTTTAAGCATACTTACATGGAAAACCGAATGTACCTTGAGTTTTGGCGGTAGCTTCAGCTTGTATGCGACCTTCCCAATCCTTTGTAGCACACGAAATGGCCTCTCATAGCGACGGATCAACCCCTTGTGCATGTCCTTGTATCGAAGAACCATGTGCAGCTTGGCCAACACTTGGTCTCCAACTTGGAACTCCACATGCCGTCGCTTCTTGTCGGCCCACTTCTTCATGCACTTGGATGCCTTGTGTAGACACGCCCTTGCCAAGTCGGCTTGCTCTTGCCAATTCTTGGCAAACTTGTATGCGGGCGGACTACTCCCCTAATAACCCGAAGCAATGGCGCTAGGGGTATTCGGTTGTTGCCCAATCGCGATCTCGAATGGGCTTTGGCCGGTCGACTCACTCCGCTGCAAATTGTAAGAGAACTGGGCTACGTCGATCAACTTCGCCCAATTCACTTGCGTCGTGCTCACATAGTGCCGGAGAAAAATCTCCAAGAGTGCATTGACCGGCTTCGTCCGACTGTTGGTTTGGGGATGCAAACTCGTGGACATATTTAGCCCCGACCCCAGCAGCTTGAATAGCTTGGATTAGAAATGCCCCGTGAAACGAGGATCACGATCGCTCACGATCGTTTGTGGCACACCCCAGTACTTGACCACGTGCTTCATGAATAGCTTGGCTGCCTCCTCGGCCGGACAATCCTTCGTTGTGGGCACAAAATTCGCGTACTTGGAAAACCTGTCTACCACGACCATGAGAGTCTGACACCCTTCGGACTTCGGGAGGTTGACGATGAAGTCCATGGAAACACTTTCCCATGGACGAGTTAGAACGGGAAGCGGCTCCAACATGCCCGGCGATGAACGTTGCTCCAGCTTGTCTTGTTGGCACACCAGACAAGTCTTCAAATTCCACATCGTCCCGCATTTGTGGCCAGTAGTACCGATCTTTGACGAGGGCCAACGTGCGGTGGATCCCCGGATGACCCGCCCACTTCGAGTCGTGGCACTCACACAAGATCTCATTCCTCAGCTTCCCATGGAAGGGCACGTACAACCGCCTTCCTTTGGTGTAGAGGAGCTTGTCCTCACACTAGAACTGTCGGGTCTTGCTTTCCTTCGCATACCCGATGAGGGCTTGAGCTCTTGGGTCGTGCGTCAACCCCTCCTTTATGCAGTCGACTTAAGGATAGCTCGGTCGACTCACTAAGCTACTCATCAGCTCCATCTTCCGACTCAGCGCGTCCGCCATGGAGTTGGCCTTCCCCGGCTTGTACTCCAACGCGTAGTCGAACTTCGCAAGGAAATCTTGCCATCGAGCTTGTTTCGGACTCAACTTCTTTTGGGTCTGGAAGTAACTCGTGGCCACATTATCTGTCTTCATGACAAACTTCGACCCTAGGAGATAATGCCTCCACGTCCGAAGGCAGTGGACCACCGCGGTCATCTCCTTCTCTTGAACAGTATACCAACGTTCGGTATTATTTAGCTTGCGAGACTCGAACGCCACCAGATGACCATCCTGCATAAGAACGCCACTGATGGCATAATCCGATGCGTCAGTCTCTACCTTGTAAGGCTTCTTGTGGTCGGGCAATGCCAACACCGGCTCTTCGATCATGGCTTTCTTTAATCGATCGAATGCCTTTTAGCATCGATTTGTCCACTCCCACGACTTCTCCTTCTTCAGCGAGTCCGTGAGTGGCACAGTGATGCTCGAGTAGCTCCAAATGAATCGTCGGTAGTAGTTGGTGAGGCCTAGGAATGACCTCAACCCTGTCACCTTCGTCAGCGGCTCCCATTCGACGATCGACTGAATCTTTGCCTTGTCCATCCGCACATGTCCACCCTCGACGATATGCCCCAAGAACGGAACTTCCTCTTGGGTGAAAACATACTTCTCGCGCTTAACGTACAGTTCGTTCTTGCGCAAGACTTGGAAGACTTGCCTTAGATGTTCGACATGCTCCTCCAACGTCCGACTATAGACTACAATATCATCTAGGTAAACCACTACAAACCGATCTAGGAAATGGTGGAGTACCTTGTTCATGAGCGTACAAAATGTAGCTGGGGCGTTGGTGAGACCAAACGGCATCACGAGGAACTCGTAGGATCCATATCGCGTCATGCAGGCTGTCTTCAACTCGTCCCCTTCAGCAATTCGAACTTGGTAGTAGCCCGATCGGAGATCCAGCTTGGTAAACCACTGAGCTCCACTAAGTTGATCGAAGAGATCCGCAATGAGCGGGATCGGATACTTGTTCTTCACAGTTAGCTTGTTCAACGCTCGGTAGTCGATGCACATCCGAAGTGACCCATCGTGCTTCTTTTGGAATAGGACCGGCGCACCGAACGGGGCTTTGGACCGTCGAATATAGCCCGCATCGAGCAGCTCCTTGAGTTGCCTCCTCAACTCTTCCAATTCGGGGGGCGCCATGCGGTACGGCGCCATGGTAGGTGATCAAGCGTCGGGATTTCGATCCAATGATCCACCTTTCTCTTGGGTGGCAACTTCTTCAGCAACTCCGAAGGCATAACATCCGCTGGGATTTCCTTGCCTTCGCCCTTGTCGTCCTCGATCTTCAAGGCCGCTAGGAAGGTCACTTCACCCTTCCTTGCTCCTTTGGTGAGTCGTATGGCCGAGATCATCTTCCGATCGCGGTCCGACTCACGATGGACCGGAATCATGCATTGACAACGCTTGTCCAATACGCATATGCACTAGGCAAATGGAACTATGACCGCATGGATTCTATCTAGGAATTTAATTCCGTTGACAATATCGTAGTCGTCAAGGGGAATTACCTCTAGAGTCTCCTTGCTCTTCCATGGCCCGAGTTGTAGCTCCACATCCCTTGTGACACCGATTGCATGGACTTCTTTTGAGTTCACCGTCTCGAGCCACCCGGCTCCCTTCTCAACCCGTAAGTTAAGTTTCTTCACGGCTTCCTCCGATATGAAGATGTCGGATGCTCCCGTGTTCACAAGCACACTCATCATGGTCACTCCGATCTTCACGTCCGTGAACATCAAGCCTTTAGGCTCTTTCGCCTTTTTGGACTTAATGATGCTAAGGAGTTGCAGCAAACCCAATCGCGTTTCCTCCTTAGGCTCATCCTCCTTACACAGCGCGGCCAACTTGGCCTTGTTCGAGCAATCCCACGCCATGTGCGGACCGTCACAAAAGAAACAGCTATACGAGCATACCTTCCTTTGTCCTCCTCTGCTTGGCCCCGCATGAGCCCTGTGAGGACCAACCGGTGGTCTAACTCCAGTCAGGCGGTTGTATCTCCCCCAATCTCCCCCACCGATGGCTTTATCCCTCGGACGCGAGTCCAGTCGGGATGTGGAAGGCGCCTTGTATTCCACGAGCGATTTGGCCACGGTCATGGCCGTTGTGAGATCTCCCACGTTGAACCGCATCAACTCCTGCTTGGTCCATGGCTTGAGACCACTCATGAACTGGTGATACGCTTCAACCTCGTTCATCGAAGGGATTTGGAGTAGCAGCTCCGAAAACCGCTTGATGTAGTCGCGCACATCGCCCTTTTGCTCGAGACGCTTCAGCTCATCACGAGCTTCTTCCTCCGCATAAGTGGGAAAGTAGTTCCGTCGGAACTCTTCGACAAATCTACCCCAAGTCGTGATAGGATCCCCACACCTATCATCTGACCGATGACGCCACCACAATAATGCACAATAAGCTAAATACATCGATGCAGTATTTACTCGTGTTTGGTCGTCGTTGATCCCCATGGCTTGGAAGTACCGCTCCATGTACCATAGGAAATTGTCCACGTCCTTGGCCACCCGCGAGCCCCGGAATTCCTTCAGCTTCGGCATGTCCACTTGTGGACCTTGCACGGTGATCACTCTGTTCATGCGTGTAGCATGTGTTTCAGCGAGCTTACCTGTGAGCTCCGCTATCTCCGCGCGCATAGCTGCTATCGTGGCCTCCAAGGGTTCATACTGTTATGTGAGTTCTTCCCGTAGGGTCCCCAGCAACTCGTGTCGAAGCTCTCCCATGCCGGTCTTGAGCTCTTGCACTTCCACAACGAGCTCCTCCCTTCTGGCATCTACTCCGTCCACGGTCTGAGTCAGGTCGTCGACCAATCCTTAGACATCGGTGACGAACAACTCTAGCTTTGTCATGCGATGCACAAGATCCCTTGTTGGATCCTTTGAACTCGAATTACCACGGGTCTTCTTCCCCTTGGCAACGCCCTTCTCGGCGTTTCGCCCACGATCAGCGCAGTCACCACCCATGGCGAGCGCCTCATCAGATTGTGGATCAGCCATTGTGCTTGTGCTTGGAACAAACTCAACTCTGATACCACTTGTCATGGGCCGATCGATCCACTCTCGATCACACGTAGGCTGACCCATGCGGCCTTAGGATTTTACCCCTAAGCAGCCTTTCAACACTCGACTCACAAGAATCTTAGAGAGAGAAACTTCTAGAGAGAGAAGCTCTGGATTTATATTTCACTTGTGAATGAGATAGTTTACAATGAGGGGAGGAGACCCCTTTATATACAAGTACAAGGCAAACCGTATCTGTAGATCTCCCCTTGATCTAATAGTGGAGATTACATCTCCTCAACTACCAGCTACCCGCATTTATTGCATAACGGTACAATTACTGTATCGCCCGCCCCCAGGAGTATTCTAGAAGACTCGAGAAAACCCTAGCAGACGGGATACAAGCCGAGGGTCGGATGTGTCACGCCCATCCCGTAGGAATCTCTTGGATGTGCTTTCTTTCGGGCCGTGACACTTGACTCGAGGCACGCACCTTATGCTAAGGTTGCCCGAATGCCTACACAAACCCCATTTCCCTTCATTTTTGGTCTATTCGTTGATATTTTACACTTGAAATTCTCTCAAGTTGGGTTCAATCATGCATTTCTCTTCTTTTAGCTTGTTTTTCTAGTATATATTGGTACCAAGAGTCTCACACTTTCTAGGTAAGTCTTGACTCTCTCGTTTTTTCAAATTTATATAAAGATTCATACTAAAATGTTGTATTGTCTATATAGAACAATGAAATCTACAGTGCCTCATCAGCTGCTCGTTTGAATAGTTGAAACTATGTGTTCTTAAGATGCTGTAATGCCAAAAACTCAAAAGCCTTGCATATTTTGTTATGTTTTAAGACATCATGATGAGGAAACAATATCTCGAGTGATTAAGATACATGATTGTGTTGCTAAATATCACTATATATTATGCATATTCTTAGGCAATCATAATGATTGTTTATATATAGAATTTAGCTATTATGATACTGGTTGTGATAGAAATACGAGAGAATGCGATTATTTATATGATTTGTCATGTCGAGACAGCATGTGAATGTATTGTTATGTTATGTAATTCCATTACTTTATCTTGAGTTTAATTTGCATTGTTTTACTGTATTCGATTATTGACATATTATGTCATTTTATCTTATGTTATGCATATTCTTAGGCAATCAATATGTCAAGTCAATTCTAATTATGTTTTGTATTTGATTTGTCATGTTATGTCGAATATTGTCATGTCATTTCATTATCACATATTGCATTTGATTTATCATATCATGTGGCGTGTGATCATTGCCATGCCATCTCATCATCATATTATGCATATGATTTTCCATGTGATGTCGCTTATATCATGCCATCTCATTGTCAAATCTTGCATTTGACTTGCTATGTTATACTGCATGTGATTATTACAATATCATGTTTTCATGTGGTTATTATCATATCATATTATCTCACTGTCATATCTTACATCTAACTTGTCATGCTATGTTGTTATTGCTATTCATATCATATTACCATTATATTTAGTATCTGATTTGCTGGTTATGCTACATATAATTATTGCCATGTCATGCTACAGGAAGAAATCTTGGTTTTGTGATTTCACCTAATAATATTAAGCTCAATAATAACACATGAGTTCTAATGGTGCAAAAAATCACGCAAATCAGACGTCAAATGAAAGAAATGCGTGCTCAAAAAGAGCAAGCCTTGACTTGAGGCGTGCGCCTCATCCTAAAGTTACCTGAATGCCTATAGAAACCCCATTTCCCCTTCATTTTTGGTCTATTCCTTGATCTTCTACACTTGAAATTCTCTCAAGTTGGGTTCATCATGCATTTCTCATTTTTTAGCTTGTTTTTCTAGTTTGTACAAGTACCGAGACTCGCACTTTCTAGGTAAGTCTTGACCCCCTCATTTTTTCAAATTCATATAAAGATTCATACTAGAATGTTGTAATGTCTATATAGAACAATAAAATCTATAGTGCCTCATCGTGTTGCTCGTTTGAATAGTTGAAACTATATGTTCTTAGGATGCCGTGATGTTAAAAACTCAAAATCCTAACTATGTTGTTATGTTGCATGTTTAAATAGCCTAAAATACACACTTTAAGGCACCATAATGAGGAAATAATATCTCAAGTGATTATTATACGTGATTGTGTTGTTGAAATATCACTATATATTATGCACATTGTTAGGCAATCATAATGATTGTTTAGATATGAAATTTAGCTGATATGATATTAGTTGCGATAGAAATATGAGAGAATGCGATTATTTATATGATTTGTCATGTCAAACAACATGTGAATATATTGTTATGTCATTTCATTCCATTACTTTTTCTTTATATGCCTCCGTTGAATCGATCTATCTTCGGTCTCTAATCGATTTTGATGGTGCCGTATTGACCCTTGCAGATTAGCACGGTTGAGCAGTCGATTTCTAGTCAAATTCTCAAGTTAGTTGCGCTTATATTCCTTAACGGCTTCACCTAATAGATTAGTTATCTCGTGAGTGGCCAACTCAGAGAAAAAGACTATAGACACGTCGATGAAAAGCCCATTTCATTTAGTCGAAAGCAGGGTTGAAAATCAGGATGTCACAGAGATAAAAAAAAAAAAAAAAAGGGAATCGCACCACCTCTACCTACAACAAAGCATGATGGAATAACATACATGCCAAATTCAATAAACGGACGAGACTCCACTTTAGTATAGTTCAGTTGAAGAACAGGGTCAACAAACTGAAGAGACAATATAGTAGTTTCAAGAAACTTTTGTCACACTCTGGATTTGGATGAAATAATATAAACAATACGATTGATGTGGAGGATCAAAGTGTGTGGGAGTCTCACATCAAGGTATCAATTTACCCGGGTCATTTTGTTTATATTGTATTGCAAGCTTTGATTATGTTGCCTACATCTATCATTATTGTATAAATTCCAGGATAATAGCGAATGGGCTAAATTCGGGGAAAGGATGAGTTTCCTCATCCCGATTTGTGTATCGTGTTTGGTGATACATATGCTACTAGGGAGTATGCAGCAGAAAATGCAGAAGAAGTGGTAGTGTCCTCGGAGAGAGATGACAATGGTGGTGATGGTGGTAGTGGTCATGCAGTAGGTGATCTAGAGGAATTTGATGAACACCATATTGATGAGGAAGTCTTCACACCTAATATGACTACTACCTTAGATCGTAAAAAACACGAGTAGGATAGGACTCCAAATTATAAGAGGAGGAGGAAGAGTAACACATATGATGTTAGTGACACCTGTAAAGCCATTCAAGAAATGATTAAATTCAGGACTAGTCAATCAACAAGCAGCTCTGTGACCTGAGATGCCCCATCACCTGTAGACCCTTACTCCATAGGAGCTGTGGTTGTCGTCCTAAATGGCATGCCTGATTTGGAGCAGAATCTTTACAATAAAGCTGTGAACCAATCATGTATTAATGCCACTTGGAGAGAGGCTTTCATCATATCGCTACCTGAAAGGAGACGTGGACTTTTTGAATCTCTTTAAGCAAATGTTGAGTAGTATGCTATGTATTTATATATTTTGTTTAATTTCACTCTATAACTTATGTATTTGAGATACTTTGGTCGTTTTTATGATGCATTTATGAAAACTTTGTGGCTATTGTTGATTATTATTAGATTCTTTACTTATATATTGTGTTTATATTCTTTTTTCATGTGATGGCATAGGTAATATGGAGGGGGATGAAAGTAGCATGTATAGTGATCAAGTAGCAACAGGTGAATCGATTGAACTAGATTTTGATGATTTTGATATTGATATACTGATAGTATGGTTGTGCATTGTTGCAGTGGATATATCTATACACACGAGAGAACCTATTAGGGATGGCATATTGTCAGGACCAAAATGGATGAGGGAGGTTCTTCAAGGACATTCATATAGAATATATGAAACTTTTAGAATGGAGATACACGTCTTTCTCAACCTTTGTAATTTGATGAAGGCAAGAGACTGGCTAGAAGATAATCGATATATAAAGGTAGATGAACAAATTGGGATCTTCTTATTTATGATTTGTCATAAAAACTTGAATAGAAATATATGCGAGAGATTCCAACGTTCGGGACAAACTATCAACAAATACTTCATTATAGTGTTGAAAGCAATTCTCAAACTTACAAAAGAGATTATTGTACCACCTTTCTTTGATGTTGTCTCAAATGAGATTCTTATAGATCTCAACCATAAACTTTATTTCAAGGTAGGATTTTCATACATTCATTTACAACATCGGTTTCATTTTGTTGCTAATCTTATATAACACTAGTCTTTGATAAAACGATAAGGTTGTGTGGGCGCTATCGATGGTACTCATGTTCATGCTTCCATACCTATGCTTTGAAGCAAATCCCATTTAGAAGCGAGAAAAGGAATTACCACTCAAAATGTGATGTGTATATGTTCGTTTGATATGAAATTTACTTTTGTGTATGCTAGTTGGGAAGGAATTGCCAACAATTGCCAGGTGCTATCAGCAATACTCGAGACTCCTCGCTTGGAATTTCCTCGACCACCACTAGGTATTTACTTATTCTAGAAGTATCAATTTTCTTTAAGATTGTATTGCATTTATAATTCACGACTAATATATGAATACCTTGTTATAGGCAAATACTATGTTGTAGATTCTAGTTATGCATCAACTCAGGGATTCTTAACTCATTTTAAAGGTGAACGGTATCATATAAATGATTATAGGGGTAGAGCAAGATGATCAAAAACAGCAAGAGAGTTGTTCAACTATAGGCATTCTTCACTAAGGAATGTCATTGAGAGATCATTTGTGGCATTAAAGAATTGCTTCTTTATTTTGAGACACATGCTTGCATTTGCAATTCGAAAGCAAGTACATATTGTAATTGCATGTTGTGCTATCCATAATCACATCCGTGATCAAGATAGAAGGGGATAAAAGTTTTCCTTATATGGAGATCCAAAGTACCCATTTGAACCTACACAAGATGAGGTTATAGGCGATACATCAACCGAGGAGGAAACTAAGATGAACATGCTTAGAAAAAGTATTGCCAATAAAATGGCAAGAGATCATGATATGCCAGAGATTCCATGAAATCGTGTTTTTAACTTTTGTAATGTATTTTCTATTATTTTGTATTTGGAGATTTCCAATTTTTGCTTTTGTAATGTGATGCTGTATTTGATGATTCCTATCTCAATTCTTGTAATGTGATGTTGTACTTGAGGATTTCCCTTATTTGTAGTGGTCCTTTATGACAAGCTCCATCACACTTTGTAAAATTCGCCGATTTTGTAAAATTTGCCGCAAATTGCCCAATACACTTCTTTGTGTTTCTTTCTAAAACGATTACCCGATATCATAGACCGTGGTGGCAATTGACGTGACACACTAGCATGAAGGGGAGTGAAATATTTGCATGAGAAGGTTCAACCTTCTATAATCGATAGGGATTTTAGGTCTACCAATGTGCTTATTTTTTAAAAATTCAAAGCCAAAATTCAAGCACTGACATGGTTGCCCGCCTTCATTCTACTAGAGTTTTGGGAACCTTCGGCTATCATGGTCAAGAGTAATGTATCTGGATCTTTTTTTTTTATTGTATGGAGACTATTGATAAGTATATTATTTAACCGCAATTGCCTATCTAGGTGGATGCTAAAAAATTTTGTGTGAAAATTTAGAAAATTCAATATAACAACTTTTACTTTGTATTTGGGTTCATAAGCATATAAAATTTGTAAGAATGGACATCTCACTTGCTCCAAAAGGAAAATTTTGTTTTGAGAAATAGAAATTTTATACTTGTTATCAAACGAATTTCTATTTCTGAAACAGAAATTTTGTATCGTTACCAAATGCATTTTTTTGCTCAGAAACTCGTCCAGAAATAGAAAAATTTATTTCTGTTCCAAAAATCAATTTCTTGCCAGAATGGTTATCATTTGCGCCTTAACCTTACTAGACAACCTGTTTGAGATGGCCAACCAACTAATAAAATTGGGTCATGGGAGGAAAGGGAGAATCATATCAACTTAGCCAAGGGATTTTTGAAGCATGTTGTCTTATCTTACTCCAAGCATTATGTATGGTGAAAGTTTAGAAGAAGCATTCTAGACAGCTCTATCAGCATATTCTCTTGGCATATATAATGACATGTAAAGTAGATTGAATTTGGACAAGATCCTCAAATCTAGTAGCAGGCCAATCTCATCATCTGTCTACTATAAACAATTGCTTAAGCATTGATAAGGACGCTAATATGTAACTCTTTTGAAAAAAAAAAAAACATTGATCAAAGTTTGAATAGGATACCAAGGATCTAGCCATAAGAAGTTAGGTTGTTCGTTCCCAGTGATATGGTTGATCATAAGTTTGAACTCATTCCTCAATTTAAGAAGCTTCCTCCAAATAATGAATGAAGAATTAGAAAAACAGATCTGTTAGTTTGCTATTTTAGGAGGTATTCTTTTGTTTAAGCAATCTAGAAAGAACCTAAGAAGATAAGGATTAACCAAAGTAGCTTCATAGACGAAGCCTTGTTCCTCTGATAAACCTGTTCTAAGCCATCTTTTCTTCTCAAGCAAACTTTAGTCTACCTAACCCTCCAATTAATACATTTCTCCTTAGAACCAGTCCATGAGAAAGAATTATACGACGACTTTCAATTTATCTAATAGCCTTCTTTAATAAGATAACAAACATTACACCAATAAGAGAACATCATAGAGGACAAAACTAATTAATTGAAGTCTTCTAGCAAAAGAGAGCCTTCTGGTACTCCAACTACTTATCATGCTCAAGATTCTACTTGTTGACGGTCTTACAGTCAATTTTTTAGAAAGTTTACTTGATATAAGTGGGACTCCCAGATATTTCACAAGTAATGAACCACTCTAAAACTACTCGGTTGGGTCAAATCTTCTAATGCCTTAACAAAGATACTTGAAGCATATTCTAAAACCACCTAGTTAAGATAGATCGACTTTGAAATCACTTAGAATTCAATTTCAATGTCGACATTTTATAAAAGATGTGGAAAATAATCAAGACTTCTTTCTTTGAGGCGACATTATCATCGAGTTAGAATTAGTACATCATCAACAAAACATAAGTGAGTTAGCTTGATCCTGGAGCACAATGAATTGTATTTCAATTAACTCTACTCAAGTGCTTTAGACATTCTTGATAAGACTTAGACGATTAACACGAAAATGTATGAAAAGATAGGATACCCATCTCAAGCCCTTCACTCCTACAAAATTTCCTTCCAGTCCTCCATTAATAGTAATAAAGAAAGGAGAAGATGTCATGCAAATCCAAACCTATTTAGTAAGCTTACTTGGGATCCCAACAACACCATAATATTGAAAATGAAAGGCTACAAAACATAGAACCAAATGCTTTAATGAGATCAACTTCTATAGCACATTAAGGGGACTTTTTCTTGTGATAATGATTTATAATCTCGTGTGAAAGTAGCATGTTGTCAATAATTTTACTTTCTTTAATAAAGACATGTTGATTCAAACTAACAAAAGCATGCAAGATATTTTTCAATCGATTGTCAATTATTTTAGTAGCACACTTATAGACCATATTGCAGCAAGAAGATGGGCTTACATTCTACCATTTTTTAAGCATTGGATATTTTTGAAATTGGAGTAATTTCTATTAAGTTAGGTATCTTAAGCAGCTGAGAATCCTAATAGAAAACTGAGAACAGCTTGTGAAGTCATTACCAATGATGTGCCAAGATTCCTTAAAAAAGTGGGACGGGCAGGACCAAAACTCTTATCTCCACCGATGAGCCATAGAGCTGCCTTAATCTCCTCAACAATTGTTGATGAACCAAGTGTTGGAATATAATATGCGGAAACGACAGGATCTTGCAATTTACGTCAATGCGAAATCACCAGAGAAATAAATGAGAAAAATAAGGACATTAGAAATTTACGTGATTCGGTTCGAGTATCGGTACCTACGTCCACGGAGAGAGTTAGTATCAAATAATCCACTATAATTGGAGAGTCATAGTTTACAATCACTCACATGCTCAAGTGTTTCTCACACTTAAATTTAACCCCAAACCCAAAATGTTTATAAATAAACAACTCACTTGGACATAAACTCACGGCACAAAATTACCATGTGTTCAAGTCGTACACCAAAAAGAAAAAAAGATCTCTAGCGCCTTTTCCTTTTTCGTGTAGCTTCTCTCTCGTGGACGTGCGGCTTCTTCTACGTAGAGCTTCGGCAGCAACTTACGAAGAAGAGAGAGAAGGCCTGCAAAAATTCTGTTTTTATACGTATGTGCCCAGGTCAAAGTTTGAACTGGGCCCACCCTTTTTTTTTTCTCCACGCATGCAGAGGCTTCATCCCTTTTATCTTCATTAGCTAAAGAAACGAAAACCCTAGCCTTGTATTGTGTGCCCAAAGTCAAATTTTTGACTTTGGGCCCCACGTGGATTACCTAGTTCGCATCCTACGCATAATGAAGAAACTTTGCTCCTTTTTTTTTTTTTTATATATTTCCTCTTTTGTGCAGTTTCAAGAGTCCAGCGAATCGCGTTTTGTAAATGCTCAAACTCGAGGCATAATTTAACAATTCTCCACCTTGGCTCGATATTTGAAGCCAAGTTATAGTGCTCATCATCCATGCTGCTCTCCCAACGCCCCGATGGGCGCTCACTCTCCACAGACGCTAATAGAGCTCAAGCTCTTCGCCAAAGGAGCAGATTTAGTCATCATGTCTGCTGGGTTATCTGCTGTAGTAATCTTTTTGACAATAACATTACCCTTAGCTAAGACATCTCGGATGAAGCGGTACCTGATGTTGATATGCTTTGTTCGCTCATGATAAACTGAATTATACGCCAAATATATCGCATCTTAGTTATCACAGTGTATATCCACACTTTTCTGCTCTAAACCAAAGTCCGAAAGCAAACTTTGTAACCATATCGCCTCCTTCGCTACAAAGGTTAGTGCTATGTACTCTGCCTCAGTTGAAGACAAGGCAATGTGATCCTGTAAGGACGCTTTCCAACTAATTGCACAACCCGCTAGCGTAAATACGTACCATGCTAAAGACCTGCAATCATCCAAATCACCGGCGTGATCCAAATCCACAAAACCAGTGGTCTCACTGCCATTGCTGTCCCTTTGATACACTATTACCCACGTCTGTTGTCCCTTTCAAATATCTGAGGATCCACTTCACAGCTTCCCAATGAGCTTTACTAGAACGCTTCATATATCGACTAACCACGCTCACAGCTTGTGAAATATCAGGCCTAGTGCACACCATAGCATACATAATACTACCCACTGCACTAGAATAAGGAACACGGGACATATGGTCCTCCTCCTCCTCATCTACAATGATAATTTATCTGAAAGTTTAAAGTGCTTCGCTAAAGGTGTACTTACAGATTTTTCCGACTGCATATTAAAACGTGCTACGATCTTTTCAATTTATTTCTTTTAAGATAGACGTAAAATTCCTACAGTCTTGTCACGCAAAATCTCAATACCCAAAATTTTCTTTGCAGCTCCTAAATCTTTTATCTCAAATTCAGCATTTAACTGCCTTTTCAGCACATCAATATCGACATATTCTTAGCTACTATCGCATATCATCAACATATAAGAGTAGATAAATCAAAGAACCGTTCTCCAATCTCCTATAGTAAACGCAGCTATCCATTTGACTTTTTGAATAGTTTTGACTAGCCATGAAAGCATCAAAACGTTTATACCACTTTGCCTAGGAGACTATTTCAGCCCATACAAAGATTTCTTTAACAAGCAAACATGATCTTCCTTACCCGGAATAGCAAATCCCTCTGGTTGCCTCATGTAAATCTGTTCCTCCAACTTACCGTGAAGAAACGCAGTTTTTACATCTAGTTGCTCTAACTCGAGATCCTACAAAGCAACTAAGGTAAGTAAAATATGAATAGAAGTATGTCTTACCACAGGAGAGAACACATCATTGTAATCAATGCCCTCACGCTGTGTATATCCCTTTGTCACAAGTCTCGCCTTATACCTCGCTGCCTCAACACCGGGAATGCTCTCTTTCCGTTTAAAGACCCATTTACTTCCGACAATCTTTTGACTCTTAGGTACTTTGACTAGCTCCCATGTCTGATTTCGATGGAGTGATTCCATCTCTTCACTCATAGCCCCTAGCCACTGCGACGACTCCGAACTAGCCATTGCCTCAGAGTAAGACGAAAGCTCATCTGTCTCCACCTCATCACTTATAATCAATGCATAAGTAATATCTGTATAACCATAACGTACCGGTGATTTAATTTGCCTTCTATGTCTATCTACGGTTTAGTGTACTGCGGCTTTACTGGTTGTTCACTATCACCAACTTCAGGAATTGCGACTTCATTTGTAGTCTCAACTTCAATTACCTTCGAGGTCTCCGAAGTCTCCACCTGAAGCTCCACTTCACTAATAACACCATGATATGTCTTCTCTACTGGTTGTGTCTCAGAACTCCTCTGTTGAAGCATTGTAGTCTCGTCGAAGATCACATCTCTGCCGATTAGAAAACCGGGTGATCGGGATCGGTGCACCACAAACTGGTAGCCTTTCACCCCATGTGCATAACCCGAAATATGCACTTCTTTCGCCCTCGGCTCAAGCTTACCATTACTCGCATGAGCATACATAGGACATCCGAATATACGTAATCCGGAATAATCAACGGTTTCCTCGACCATACTTCCTCGGAGTCTTCCACTCGATAGTAGATGATGGAAATCGATTAACCGGGTAACATGCCATGTTCACGCTTCGCCCAAAATTCCTTACCAAGTCCCGCATGCGAAAGCATGCATCGAGCTCGCTCAAGCAAAGTTATGTTTTTTCGTTACGCCACGCCATTTTGCTGTAGTGTCCCGGCATCGTGCGATGTCTCACAATACCTTCTTTCTTGCGGAGAACTCGGTAAAATCTTTACCACAAAACTCCATGCCATTATCGGTTCTCGGGCACTTGATTTGTTTATCTGACTGCTTCTCAATCAATGCCTTAAATTTCTTGAACCGATCAAACACTTCATATTTGTGCTTCAGAAAGTATACCCATACCTTCCTTAATTAATCGTCGATAAATGTCAACATATATCGGGCACCTCCTTTCAAAGGAACCAAAGACGGGCCCCAAACGTCTGAATGAATATATTCAACTGGTCGTTTGGTCGAGTGAATAGCATTAGTAAACTTAACTCAGTGCTGCTTCCCATAAATGCAGTGCTCACATAAGTCTAGCTTCTTTGTCTTTTGACCCTTCAACAACCCCCTTTCACTCAGCATCGTCATACCTACCTCGCTCATGTGCCCTAAACGCATATGCAATAATTGAGTCAAGTTAAAGTCTGACTCACCTGATGAAATTGCAGCGGTTCGATCACAGTCTCTCCCAGTAGATGATAGAGAGTATTCACTTTCTTCCATTTCATTACTGTCATGGCACCTTTAGAGATCTTCAATACTCCACCTTCAGCGGTGTACCTACACTCGATGTCATCAAGTGTCCCTAGAGAAATAAGATTCTTCTTGAGCTCTGGTACATGCCTCACATCTGTCAATGTGCGCACCACCCCATCGTACATCCGTATCCGAATTGTCCCTATCCCCTTAGCCTTACAGACTGTATTATTTCCCAAAAGAACTCTACCACCATCTGCAGTCTGGTAAGTAGTAAACTAGTTCTTATGAGGCGTCATATGATAAGAACACCCCAAATCTAGCACCCATTCGTCTCTTGACGAAGTAGCAATCACACATAAAACAGCTTCTGCATCACCATTGCTCCCCTTGGCAACGTTTGCCACACTGCTTGTGACATTCTGCCTATTAGTTTTATTCCTTCACTTTAGACAATCTCTCCTAATGTACCCCTCCTTGTGACACTCAAAGCACTTCACGCGTCCCTTGGACTTTCTATGGCGTGATTTCGATCTGCTTTTGCCTCTACTGCTACTAGGCCCTCGATGTTGTTCTCTACCCCTAATCGTCAGTGCTTGCGCTACTCCTTGCGCCAAGCTGTCATCTCGCAACTTTCTCTATCACTCCTTAGAGAATAGTACGGACTTTACCTCTTCTGAGATAATTGTAATACGCTCCTGCAACAGTGAATCAATAAAGTGCTCCCATGACTCTGGTAAAGAGGTTAACAACATCATGCCATGTTCTTTATCATCAAGTATCTTACCGACGTTCTTCAAATCCATCATGAGTTTATTAAATTCATCTAGGTGGGTTCTGATAGACGTACCTTCAGTATATTTAAATTGAAATATCTTCTTCAACATGTACAAGCAATTGTTCAAACCTTTCTTCACATAAAGTGCTTGAAGTTTTGCCCATAATGCTGCGGCATCCTTCTCCTCAGCAACCTCTATTAAGACCTCATCCGACAAATTTAACAAGATTGTGCTCTTTGCTCTTTCCATTAGCTCTACCCTCTCAGAGGCTTTCATTATAATAGGCAACTCATCTTCACCATCCAGTACCTTGGCCAAACCTTGTGTTGTCAATAACGCCTGCATCTTGATGCTCCATAACACAAAGTTGTTACTCCCGTTAAACTTCTCAATTTCAGATTTCCTCTCAGACATAATCGCAATAACAGAATTTCTAGATAATAATCGGACAAGCAAAAGCTCCAAATCACAATCAAGAAATCTGATCCCAAGCTCGATACCAATTTGTTGGAATATAATACGCGGAAACAACGGATCTTACAATTTATGTTAACGCGAAATCACCGGAGAAATAAATGAGAAAAATAAGGATACCGGAAATTTACGTGGTTCGATCTCGAGTATCGGTACCTACGTCCATAGAGAGAGCCAAAGAGCAAATAATCCACTATAATTGGAGAATCGAGTTTACAATCACTCACACGCTCAAGTGTTTCTCACATCTAGATTTAACCCCAAACCCAAAGTGTTTATAAATAAACAACTCACTTGGACATAAACTCACGGCACAAAATTACCACGCGTTCAAGTCGTACACCAAAAAGAAAAAAAGATCTCCAGCGCCTTTTCCTTTTTCGTGTAGCTTCTCTCTCGTGGACGTGCGACTTCTTCTACGTAGAGCTTCGGTGGCAACTTACAGAGAAGAGAGAAGACCTGCAAAAATTTTGTTTTTATATGTGTGCCCAGGTCAAAGTTTGAATTGGGCCCACCACGTTTTTTTTCTCCACGCGTGCAAAGGCTTCATCCCTTTTATCTTCATCGGCTAAAGAAACGAAAACCCCAGCCTTGTATTGTGTGCCTAAAGTCAAATTTTTTACTTTGGGCCCCATGTGGATTACCTAGTTCGCATCCTACGCATAATGAAGAAACTTTGCTCCTCTTTTTTTTTTTTTTTTTTTTTTAATTTCCTCTTTTGTGCAGTTTTAAGAGTCTAGCGAATCGCGTTTTGTAAACGCTCGAACTCGAGACATAATTTATCACCAAGAATAATCTTCATCCAAAAATATGAGAATCCAACATCTAGGAAAATTCTGGGATAGAATTAATAGTATTGAAAAGATTTGAAGTGCAAAGTGAGGTTTTGTCAAAGCTCAGTGCAACCTCTATAATCTCTTCAAGCTTTTGTAGAACTATACCATCCCATGATGTTAGGGACCGAATGGCAATCGTAGAAGTTCTTACCTTCACAACCTTATGAAAAAAAAAAATTATTTTAGTCCTCAAGTTTGAGTTAATTAACACGAAGAGTCCTCATCTTGCCATAGCTTCTCCATCTTTAAAGACGACATTTGCTCCTCCACAGTTAAGGCCTTAGAAGGACACTACCGCAACATTTGCCAAACATTGAAGACATCTCACTGCTTCATAATAACCCTATCAAAAATTGCACCAAAATCTTTCTTATTAAATTTCTTCAACTTAACATTAAAGCAAATTAAAGCATAATAATGATCAAAGTTTAGCGCATGACTAACATGACTAACACACTCTACATTAGAAGTTGGAAATATATCATACCACTCATCAAGGATCAATAACCTGTACAGTTTTCTAGCTATTGAGTCCCGAGTCATCTTTAAAGCTTATTCTCCATTTGATTGTATTTATGAAAAATAGTTCTCTTACTTTACCTTACCTTCTCATCCATTCCATTTTTCACCATATTCTAGCTAATTGCATAGGACATCATAAGAGGATGGGTTTATGTCGGGGCTTACATTGGCGAATGTATTATTGTATCAAAGCATATCTAATAGGTAGATTAGACTTGTGTATAAGGTTTGTGTCCCATAAGATCAAGTGCAAATTTTTTATCTTTGTACACCAACTTGAACTTTGTCATGATTCTTGCCTGATCTGGGAAGTTAATGGGGTATATGTATTGCATGTATCTAGGGTTTATCTAACCAAGACAAAAAAAAAAAATTTAAAAAAAGAAAAGAAAGGAAAAGCATTCAAGCCCATGAGTTTTTTTTTTTTTTTTTGGTCAGAAAAGAAACTGCATTCATTAAGACGGAGGAGTACAACCTACCGCTAATACATCGGAAATTAACAGATCTAAAAACATTGAAGGAGGCGAAGTGGGCCAGCTTTCAGATAGGGCACCATCTCTATGGGCCTTTGCGGCCTAGTCTGCTGCGCAATAAGCCCATGAGTTTGATAAGTGAGAATTGGTTGATTTCCCTTTCATATAACTTAGTTAGAATACAATTATTTGGGAAGCCTCTTTGTGTAGTTAAATGCTAAATTTAACCCCTATGTTTCTTAAATGGTAAGCTAAGTATGTTAGTCATTCTTGTTGCAAGGTTGGATTTGAATCACCATATTTATACTTTCTCTTAAATTGACCTCTAAAGCACGTACCTATATGTCTCCAGTAATTATTCTGTGTTTGTAGAATAGGGGAGTCGCCACATCTAATGGGAATTAATCGAGTGCTGTCTCAAAATTCAAATATCCCATTGATATACTAGAAAAAGAGACTAAATTAGATTTATGAATCACCTTAATGACATCTTAGACCGAAAGATAAGATGATAGTCAAACCCTAAGTATTGTGAGCCTTATATGGCATTACTCAATATTTGATAGTGCTAGGAATTAAACCAATATTGTGGACCCAAATTAGACAAATCAATCAAGCAGAGGGGACTCAACACCAAGGTAGGCCATAAGCTCTTGGGCTTGCTAGTTTGGCCTAACTTACATAATGGGAAAATTATACAAAACTTCTCCAAACTTTAAAGATAGTGCATGATTGCCTCTAAACTTTCAATTGTTATATAATATCCTCATAAACCTTCATTTTTTTTAGCCATTGACCCACTATTCCGTTGGCATGTGGATGCATGAATTTCAAGGGGTAAATGTCTATTTTCATCTCTTTTTTTGTGGGAATTTCTCTTCTACCCCTTTTTGTTTGTATATTATACTCTAACTCTCAACTCACTCTTAAACTTTTGCCTGCCTTTTTACAAAGTGTGGAAGTCGAACCCCATACATAAAACTAAATGTCTTTATTCCTAGCTCCTAAGAAGGTGGAAAAATAAAAAAGGTGGCCACTAGGGCAACCTTGGTAATTTCTTTTACCCTTGATTCCTATAAAAAAGGGGGGGGGGAGTTATTATCACAAAAAACTCCAAATCAGTACACTTATGACAAATTTACCTCAAACCGGTATACATATGATAAATTTATCTCAAACTAATTTTTTGACTACCAAAAACCCTAAACTAGTATATTTATGACAAATTTACCATCTGTTAGTTTCCATTAAATTATATTAATATTACAAAAAAGCCACAAAATTGTATATCTATGAGAAACGGAGAGTAAAACCCTAAATTTGTATATCCGTCAACTGTCACGTGTCACCAAATTTAGCAATTTGACGATAAAATTTAATGAAAATTAACAGAGGGTAAATTTGTCACAGGTGTCTTTGGTTTGGAGTTTTTTGTGATATTAACCCTAAAAAAATGACAAAAAAAACAAAGAAAATGGAGCAACATTAATATAAAAAAAATATAGAAAATGGGATTAAAAAAATAACTATAAGAAATTGATGAAATCATTAATATAACTAATAAAATATTTCAAGAAAAAAAGCATAGTAAAGTAAAAAAGAAAAAAAGCCTCAAAAACAAGAACTTCATATATAAAAATTTGGATGCCCACTACATAATTTCAAATGGTCAATTAATGCAAAAAAAAAAATTGATGGACAAATTAAGGTCCAATTAAAAATCAGTTGGATCACGGTTAGTTATTTTCTTTTATGAGTTGAGGACATCATTTCCTTTTGCAACTTTTAAATGTTTTTGTAAATCAAACACTTTTTGCATAAAATTAACCCTTTAAATATACATAATGCTAACCGAATTGTCATTTGACCTTTTTATTATTAACGCCCTTTCCCTTTCATTTAATTTGTATGTATTCTTTTTCTTAAAATATATTATTTAGTTATGTTAGAGTGATTATATTTGTCAAATTTGTTTAATCATGTCTTAGTTGACATTTATTTTTTCTTCTTTTAGTATCTAGCTAACTTAGCTCTCTCCCATCTTCTATATATATTTTTTCTTTTTTCATAGCAATTAAGGTTACGTTTGGCAATTAAGATAAAATTCAGGATATGAGAAAATTTATCTTATATTGTATTTGGTGTTTGCTTTCGAGACATGATAAGTTGGATATAAAAGAAATATAGCCCAAATAAAATTATCTCATTGGGGAAATGAGACAAAGTTGGATTGTACTTCTAGTATCCATTATAGGAAAGTTCTTTTTCTTGAATAATTTTTTTAAAATTAATAAAAATAAAATAATATTTGAATTGTATTATAAAATAAAAAATAAAAAACAATTCCATTTTGTTGTGTTCATAATGTTATTTAGATATTCGAATTTATTTCTACCTTCTAATATAAATCCAATGTATAAATATATATATTTTTATATCTATTACATATTTTAGGAATATTAGTATAGTTTACTATTTAATAAAATTTTATTAGAGAATGATGGAAGGGGAAAAAAGAAATAGAAAAGAAAATTATTTAAAAAAAGAGAGGAAAAATAATAAAAAATAAGCAAATAAAAATGAAGTCGAGAAGAGTATCGCGAGAGACTCTTACCATTTCCATTTATGTAATTTTTAGGTTCATTTATATTGATATGTCGTTTATACTAAACAATTGACATGATAAGATGAAAATATATCCGCATTTATCGCCACGATTCACCAAACACTAGATAAGATATAGCAAAATTCTTGAATTTTATTCTATTCTATCCCATCTAGCTCTATCCTAACTAAAAATTTAGATATCCAAACATAATCAAAGGGATAAAAGAGAATTTACTTTCGGAAAACGAGATGAAAATATAGTTTTACCACTTAAAAGCCTCGTGCATTACACATGATAACAGAACAACTAACGTAGAGTTATAAGTTCCAGGGTATTATGCAATGGTTGAAAGTTTGAGGGCAAAAGGTGTGCTAATCCTAGAAGTTTCATGAGTAATTTCCGCTAAATAAAATATATGTTTTGCCTAAAACGTAAAAGAAAAGGGCCCTTGAATTGAATGCCTTGGATCAACGGTCCTTCGTCCATTCCATTCCAGTCGCCGTGGAGTTGGACTTGGGCTTTTTCCTCTTTCCTTTTGGCGTCTGTTTTGAAGTTTTCAACTTGGCCCTGGCTCTTCTTTTTTGGCACGCCATGAATATTCTATTGCTTTCTCTGCAATCTTCACATTTGATAAGTGAATACTATATGGCAAAGCTGCGAAAAAGCACGAGCAAGGAGAAAAAGAGATTGTGCACGCACCAATAGACACGAACTCTTGTCCATCATCATGAAAGAAAAGAAGAAAGATACCAAGTCTTTAGCCCTTGAATACAATGGAAACGTGGATCTTGCATTGAGTGGTGAAAATGGAAAGGAGCACGACAAACTCTTTAGTGGGGATTAGTCACGATTCATAAATTTGTCGAAGACATTTGATCTGAGAAATCAGAACCTCTAATCCAATAGTATAGAAGAATCTTAGATAGAAATGACGTGCTTTGTTAGGCCGATCTATATTTTATTTAGGTTAATTTGAGCTGCTCTTTTTATTTAAGTTTATCAAGTTTAGTTTGGTTTTATTGGCTCTCGATGCGATGAGCCGGCATCCAATCGACCAAATGATAACAAAAACAACCTCCGGCCTAAACCAAGTATGTGATTCGTATATGCTTTTACTTGCTAAATCAGTAATTCACCGTACTTCGAACTATTCCATTGACCAAAGATCAGTGTTGCTAAATTCCATGGACTCATATGTGATCTAAAAAATATTATATTATTTTTATTCTTGCAAATCTCAACCTTTTCCTTTTCTTTATCTTTTATTGGAATTGTAATTTTTCAAAATCACCCCTAGCTCGTTTCATTTGTTTAATTTTGAATTCAAGCCTATGGTGGACAATTGCAAGAAGGTTAAAAAAATATTATCTTCGGCGAGAGACACGACCAAAAGTAGAGCGGGCAACCCTAATCGGTTAGCCATATGAATTGCTTAAGATTTTCCTTTGAACCTGGGACATATTTTCCACAGATGTGTTGCTTTCTCACCACTCATCTTCTCGATTAGTCCCCCAACCACCGTGACTCCCCTTGGCGAAAATGCATTCCTCAGTGGTCGCAAAACTTCCTGTAGTCCACAACGAGACAGTTTTGACTTTTGACCACCACTGTTTTCTCCTTACGTAATATTTTCTCTAGTCAAAGTTGTCATCGATGACACCAGGAAGACCAAGATGCCGCACTTCCCCCACGGAAGGGTCGACCAAGAAAACGACAGAAGAATCAAAAGCAAAGCCAAAACCCTTGAATACTCGTTCTGTAAACTCTATTGGTTGACTTTGCCAAAAAAAAAACTCTATTGGTTGACACGTAATACAGCACTACAACTTTAGGGCAACGCAAGAATCAAACTAAGGAACCAGAAGCGTGTTTCAAGCTGAAGACTTTTGAGTTCAAGCTCCATCACGAAAGAAATTATCTCACGCATACTTGCTTCATCACATGTCATTCGACAAGCGATTCGACATAAGAACAAATTTTCCTTTCCTAAATTTAAAGATACCAAAAGAGTCGCCTCCAAATTTGATCCATGGTGATAGAAATTATCTCAAGCATATGCGCTTCATCGTGTGTCATTCAATAAGCGATTCGACATACGAACGATTTTGCCTTTCCCAAATTAAAAATACCAAATGGGTCGCCTCCAAATCTGATTCCTTCCTCCTCCCGCCGCCCGCCGCCCCACCCCCCCCAAACAAAAAAAAGCAGTATCTGCTTGCAAGATGGTATTATCAATGTGATAATCTAAGTTCTTGAATTACCTTTTAATCCCACCGTCCTGCTTGGAGGATCGCATGATGATACTCGTGTTCATGTAACGGCCACCATTGGCAAAAGAAGGGTTACCTGTGATTTCCCTACAATGCAATCATTAAACTTTTTTTCCTCATCCAGTGAATATGTTTTTGAGCCTTAATCGAAAAATCTTTTCCCACCCATAAAAGTTGAATCGTCTCTTATCCATATTTTCAGTCAAAAGTCAGTCTTTAAGTCAGGTGTTCATACACCCAAAAAAATGGAAGCCCTTCATAAAACTTTATTCTAGGTGGATTTCTATCCTTTCTGATTTTTTAAAGGGATCTCTCCATCCCGAAAAGCCTAAGCATGATCGCTTCTCTTTTGCTTTAGGTAGACCCCATAAAACTTTAGCAACAAAAATCCACTTGAATAATCAACCCTTCATTCATTTGCTTGCTTCAGATAATGTTCACATTGTATGTGCTATGTGCATTATTATTGTTATTGTCCTAAGCATTCCGCGCAAATAGGATGTGTGAATGCTCATTTGCTTCACGTCCATATCTGGCAAAGTGAATTATTGACCGGGGGACCATCATTTACATTCCCCATCATAATTTCTTTATTTTACTGTATTATTGTTCTTTTCCTTCTTTTTCAATTTTTTGGAGAATCTTCTGCAATATGATATCAGAATAGGGTTTGGGTTATGGTCAATTATTGCAGTCAAAAATCAAGAAAATCCCTTCTGGAAGTCGATTGCTTTTTACAAAGGAGCAAGAGGGTTGGGACGAATCACAGCGCACTTCAAGATATGGAATGATTTGACTCCATGCCCGATTGTTTATTGAAGTGATCTCGTATCTGATACACTTACATCCAATTAACTTTTGTTTAATGAATCTTGGGCCCTTGATGATGGAAACGTCGCTTGGTCACGTGTATATTATATAATAAGAGATCATTTCACGACAGATTCTAGAATTATCTCCGTGGAACACGAATGCATCGATCTTCTTTTTTCGTCTCACAAGTACTCAAAGTCCGATGTGGTACCGTCCACACATGCCATTGTGTTGGGTTTTTCAATGGCCATTATGGATGAAATTGAGACATAAGGTGTATTTTGAGTCACCTGTATAAGCTCGGGATATCGGTGAGGCAAAAAAAAGGGATATGAGTGTTTCACGGGGGGAGAGTTGAGAAACAATTGTGATGTAATGAGGGTGATGTAATGGGGTTGATTATACGCATAGGACTTACTAGAATGAAAGCATTACATGATTCTGCCCAATTTATCAAAGTCACATATTTCCTGGCGAAAAAGAGAGAGGAGCCACTTATTTTTACCAATGTAAAATGTACCCTTTCTGGAAGTGTGATTATTACATGACAAGCGCGGAGTCTTTTCACAACATCATCTTCAAGTTTGAATATGAAGATCCTGCAAATCACCAGTCATGGATGACATCTTGAACTTGGATTTTGCTTTGGGGTCAAAGGAGGGGTTCCCATCAATGACTTGGGTCAAACATCTTGACCAGAGAAAATAGAAAGAAATAGAAGTGCAGAGAATTAAGAATTTATGTCCACTGTGCAAATTCGTGTAAATTGCACTTGTCTTGCTTAACCCGCCCAGAAAAGAAGAAAAAGCAACAACCACCATCATCTACATTTGACACGATTTCTTAGTGATCCTTTGGACATGGACAAGACCTGGTTCAACTTATGCTTTTGAGACTGAATGATCGCATTCCACTCTTGTTGAATAGACTTGACCTAGGGAAAGTTTTCTGCGCGTATGGAGCAGTGAGCCGTTGCTCGGGGTCCGGATGGGGGTAAACAGAAATGCCCCAGGAATTTTCACAAACCATCATCGTATATGCTCACCGGAACAAAAGGGCCGAGAAGTTAGCCGTCGCTTGGGGTCCGGAGGGGGTGAAACACACGCGAAACGCCCCGAGAATTTTCATAAATCATCGTATATGCTTGCCGGAAAACAAAAAGAGAGGAGGGTTAAGCTTTCCTAAGCTTATCCTAGTGCAAGCTCGACTAGACTTTGCACCAGGCGCGATTACGTACGGAAAGAAACGCCGGATGTATAGAGCCGAAAAAAGAGACTTCCATTTTGTTGGAAGTGTGCGAAAGGGAGATGGACATGGGGCGGTGGATTGCGTCAATGATAGCTCAGAAATGTGTCGCATTCGGTCCCACACTTTTCCGCCAGGCCCAAAAAGAGAGGGCGGCTTTTCAGTCAGGGGCCATGACGCCACGGGCATGCGTCACGGGCTCCATAAATCACATGTGCGGTATTTTAGACCTCCATACGACTTATTTTGCCTAAGTTTTGCTCGTTCTTTCCCTCTCTGGGGATTTTGAGAGAGAGAAATTGTTTGGAGGGAGAAGCTCTCAAGTTGCTTGTTTTGCTCAAATAGTTAGATGATTCCAAATGAGGGAGGAGGCATCTTGTAAATGTTACATGAGCCTATTTCTTTACAATCCTAATCCGACCCCATGATGAAGATCAATGGAAAACCTTTGGAATATAAACATGTAAATTTTCATGTTGCCTCTATGAACATTCTTTGTCTCTCGAAAAAATTTACAAACGATAAGACTCACTTATTATACAGTTCACTTGACTAACTTGTTATTATTTTTGGCCAATTTCTTTAATCAAACGAGCATAGTGACATTTTGTGTGTAACACAGAGCCCCGGTGATGCGAGCGATTCCTCTTGCCTTTCTACGAAACACAAATCTACTTAATTAATTTTAGAGTGACGTGACTAACCATTAATCATTTATGACGACATATTACCAGTCAAGCACCCATCCTAGGGGATATGATGCGATGCGACTTCCATGGTCCACGAGTTTCTTTCCTCGAATATCGCGAGCCGCAGCCCGGGTGAGAAGTGATGTCTATTCTACCAACATCACGGTCTCAGTTCACAAATCAGACCCGACTTGAACATCCAATCAAAAGCTCCATACGACCACGACAGTTCATGCCAAAGATAAATGGTGCGTGGAAAGGTCACCTTCCCTTTCCGTGTCATGCAAAGTCCGAAACTACCAAAGACGGATGCTCAGCGATGTTTCCAAAAGTGATCGGTGTCGGAAAACCACCTAAGAAATTACTTAGTAAAAATCAAACCTTCGCGGTTGTCCGAAACGGGTAGGTGGGATGGCGTCATCGACGCACCTGGTGGCACGCATGGGAGTTTTCCCGCATTCACAACGCCTATATATACTCTGCCCCACTCCGCATATCCTGTGCCACCACCTGCATCTCACAGGCTTCTCTCTTTCTTTCTCTATCTCGTACGAACGTATCCCGGCACGCGCTGCTCGCACTGTCCAGTTTGGCGACCCGCCGCCGCCCCCTACATGTATTTTCCGTCTCGGCGATCTCTCCTTTCAAACTAGTCTACACTTTGATGTTTTTCTTCTTGTTTCCTTGCGAAAGATCGGGTCTTTTGTCGATTTTCCGTTGCGTGTCTTTCGGACGGGGCGTTTTCATGTCTGTCCTGCAAGATTTCGAGCCGACCCATCTTGTGGTCTTGTTCCTCGGATAGGGTCCTTCGTGCGCTACCGTGTCATCATCTGTTTCCTCTGTTAAAGTTCCAACCTTTTTGTTTTGGTAAAAATGGATGAGCCCCACTTCTTCCCTTCTGGCGAACTGGATTGGAATAGTTGGGTTCTCGGCTTTTTGAAAACGACTCATCATAAGCCACTTCGAAGCAGTCGAATGTTCGCACATCAATTATGGGTCGCGGAGAGTCTGCTAACCGTGATCTCTTCTTCTGCATGTTTTTGGCAGTCGGTGACCAGCTCGCGTCGAAGTTGCGAGGAGCTTGAAGAGCTTTGACCCAAATGTCTTTTTCTAAGGTGTTCGAAAATGGGTTCGCTCATGACCTGCTCCCTTCAACAGACGACCAACATGAAGGGGTCATCGTGGATAATCTGGAGTTCACTGCCCCTATGGGACCTGAGGTCTTTGGTGCCAGGCTTAGAGCCTCAATCTCGGAATGGAAGAGAAAGGTACACGTGAACTCTTCGTTTGATACCTCTTCGTGTTCCTGATTTCTCTTGCTCCGTGGGGTGTCAATTTGATTGCTGCAATTGGACCTGGAGTCTGCGTGGATTGCTCTCCGGGTTCGTCATTGCCCCGGCAAGCAATTGAAGCTTATTTGGGAATTGCCCACCCGATCATTTAGCGATGCTGGAGTCCCCGGTCGTTCTTCGTGAACCCCTAAAATCTTGGCCTCCCTCAGTTTTGATTAATTGCCCGAATTGATGCTTGTGAGAAGTGACCATTGTTTTGTCCACAGTTAGACTCGCGCAGTCTATGCTCTGTTATTAGTTGGCTATGATATTCAGTTTGCTAAATCTGGCTTCAGCAATTTAAATCTCTGATGAAACGCATTGATATTCTTCATCTTGCAGGGAAAGAAGGGTGTGTGGATTAAATTTCCCCTTGGACTCGTGAATCTTGTAGAAAGTGCCATAAAGGTTACAAATTTTCCAATCCTTCTGACGTATTGGTTTCCACAAAGTCTCTTGACAGTTGATGATTACATGGTCTTAATATAGGATTGCTGAAATTATGATAAGTTTGTAGCTGGCAATGTAGTGGAAAAAGCTGCAGATTAATCGTGCTTTCGAAAGAATTCGTGATTTCATCTATTTCGATAGTGAATTTTTGTGCTGCTGTCCAGTTTTCACCACTTAGCAGTTCGGCACATTCAGAATGACAAAACGGTTGAGGATATTTTTAGCATTGATTTTGGACTACGTAATGCCTTCTTCTTAAAGGGATTCTGGTGTTTTGCTGTATTGCTTTAATCTACCATACTGCTTCACCCATGACATATTATTTATTTCCTTTACATATGGTGTATTAGGAGGGCTTTGTATACCACCATGCTGAGCCAAATTACCTCATGATGACATACTGGATTCCTGAAGGTCCTTGCACGCTGCCTGGAAATGCTTCACACCGAGTACGTATTGGGGCAATTGTCTTTAACGACAAAAGAGAGGTATGGTAGCATTGGTTTTTTTTTTATTTGGTTGAATAGTAGCATTGGGGGTTCATCTCTCGTATTTTAAACGTTCTCAATTTCGCAGAGGATGAAACCTAGAAACCTCTAGGAAATAGAGAATACCCTCATTGATGCTGCATCTCTTTAGCTTAGGCATCATTGACATGTTGGTGGACTTATTTTTTGGCCATACATATCAAGGAAATTTGATAGTTGTGCTCTAAAGGATAAATATTTGCATATTTGAGATCAACCTGCAGATCGGTGTCGCTGCAAAATTATAGAACCCTTGGTGATATCTCACTAATAATGCTGGTCAAACATCTGCTGTATGAATCATATGTTGGAAATGTTTGCTCTCTTTTGTTTTGGTGCGAAAATCTCTGACGACATTCTAATTGTTAGTCATTTAACGCAAACTCTATGCCTTATCTCATGTAAGAATTGAGTTAATAGACAGCATGTTTGTTCATTCAATTATTGCACACTCGGATATTTCAGCTTTGTCAATCTGGTGTTTGATGTCATGGATATTTGGTTGGCAGCTACTTGTAGTCCAGGAAAAGAGCGGCATTCTACGAGGAACAGGGCTGTGGAAAATCCCCACTGGAATGGTTGATGAGGTGAATCCTAATACTACAGCACAAAGAGTCGTCCTAAAGATTTGTCGACTGATATCAAATGACATTCATTATGACAGGACGAAGACATAGAAGCAGCAGCTATCAGAGAAGTGAAAGAAGAAACCGGAGTAAGTGATGAGTACATATTGGTACCTGTCCATAGTTCTCATGATTTTTGGCCATTAATGCGCCACTTGATTTACAAGATTTTCGTCTGTCCAGATTGATACGGAGTTCAAAGAGATTCTATTGTTCAGGTAAGTTATTTCTGTATTCAGTTTATTCAAGTTAGCTCTACACGTAATTATGTGAGATTCAACTGTATTAAAGGCATTTCGACCAAGAAAAAAAAAAAGAAAGAAAAAACCTATATCAATGTCATGAATGACAGTCAGATGAACTTATGCAGATGCGGGGCGGGGTTTGGATATAGTTTGTTAGGGACTCGTTTCTTGCTGATTACTGCACGCTAGTACTTTCAGAGAACCATGATTATGTAGCTAACTCTAGATTAACTAGTAAGGAATACAAGTTTGGTATATAATAAATCAAAAGGAGGTAAGGAAGTAGTACGTAAAAGAGTAGGCCTTTACTTCTAAAGTTCTCATCTTAGCCGCCACAAGAGCATTCACAACAGGGCGCTCTAAGTTCCCTTTGAACCTCATTATATGTCCATCGTGGGACTTGATAACACAGTTCTGATACGTGAGTGACTTGCTCATGTCTCGCTCAGGCAATCACACAAAGCATTCTTTGAGAAGTCGGAGTTATTTTTCTTGTGCATTTTGCGGCCGCTGTCCTTTGACGTTCAGAAACAAGAACTGGAGATCGAGGCCGCTCAGGTAACTTTTTACTTCAAAGTCGTTAGACAACTGTTCCGTTCCATCACACATGTATGTTTCACGTTGCCGTAAATGGCCTGATTCTGCTCCTCATTGCCTTTTCTTTTTCCCCTTCGCAGTGGTTGTCGTTGGAAGAATTTGCTGCTCAGCCTTATGCCCAACATAATGACCTAGGCGAGTGCATTACCAATTTGTGCTTAGCAAGAGCAAACCACGACTATTCCCAATTCATCCCCGTGGTTGCACCTACGAGGTCGATTACCGACAGGGGATTACAATACGTCTATCTGAATGCCAAGACCATACTGAGCGGACAGAGCTTTTAGATATTGTCCAAGTGCCCGTTTACTCTAATACATATGTAATTTAATCTGCTTAAGTTTTTTTCTTCCCCTGGTTCATCGGAACTGGCATGCCGTACCGAGTTGTAATTGCAGCAAATGCTAGAAAGAGTTCATAGTACAGAGGACAATAAATCAGAAGTCATTAGCTTAAATAACCAATCTGAGCTGAAAAAAAAGTGGCGTTGTTTCTTGCTAGTACTTTGTTAAATTTGAGATGAACCCCACAACATCACATGGTTCACAAATTATTCCTTTGTTCCCAACACAAGTAACCACAATCTTATTTTTCCATCAGTAACAGAACAATCTAAACCAAAGCTTATACCCATCAAAACAATTCATGGCTCACAGAAACACCTCAAACACCACTCAGTAAAAAAAAAAAGAAAAAAGAATAATTGAAGAAAAAAACAAAAGAAGAAGTTAGCTTCCCTAGTTAACACCAAAAAGTCAACACTCTTACCTGGAAATGAAAAACAGAGAAAAGGGGTTAAAATGCCAAAACCACAGGCAACAAACTCTCAGTGCCATGAAGCCAAATCTCCCACAGCAAATCCTAGCATTTGCATTACTCTTCTGGTCGGCCGCTGTACTGTCTGGTGAATCAGCTGGTGCATCTGATGCCGCCGATGTTGGTGGGGCCGGTGGGGACTTGTGCCGCCGCAGCCTTTGGTGAGTCGGCCGCCTTCTCCGGTGTTGGAGCTGGTGCTGGTGCAGGCGATACCGCTGCCTTGAACAGCTCCTGGGGGGCAGGACCTTGTCAAGCGTGTAGATCGCCAATGGCTGCTCATCAAGCAATGTGCCTGTGATCTTCGCTGTGTTGACCTTGGTCTTCAGGGTCACATCTTGACCGTTGTTCTGCACCGTGAAGTCGAACTTCCTCGACCCATCGGTCGCCAGCGTGTTCATCAGCCCGTTGTTCGACCTGGAGCATGGACATTGACATGTACACAGGGGCCGCGAAGAACTCCAGGAATGAGGCCCTGTCGGCTGCGGAGAGGTTGTTGAATTTCGGTCGGAACGCTTTGAAGGGGTCGTCGAGCGGGCAAAATGCCGTTAATCCTCCAACGACATTGTCCTGGAAGTCGCAATCAGCAATCAAAAATGCAACCATGAGTTCTTATTCATCGTTTGATCTTACTCAATCAAGAAGTTAAAGGCTTAGATTTTTTGCTCTCAATTAGATGACAATGCAGATACCCCTAGTGCTTAGAACATAAGAAATTGATGTTTTCTGTGATCAATGGCATCTGTGAATAAGATAAATCAACAAAGCCTCATCAACCACGAAGTTCTGCATCACCAGAAATGAAACTAGACTTTTCTGGCTTGTTGACTGACCTTCAACTCCAAACTTGCTTTGTTCCTAGATCTGCTCATTTGAAAAATCCATTTTTTCAAGCGTTTTACATTTCTTTCTTTCTTTTACCCAAATATTTCACATAAGATGGTCTAGCAAAAGACAAAAACAAACATTTGAAAGGAGTGGAAGATCAATTTATTCCATTTCTTTAATTTGGCTTTAAAAGGAAAAACTAAAGATATCAAATTAGGAAAAAAAACGTCCCTATATTTAGAAAAAGACCCAAGAAAATTATATAAATGATTTCTTCAGGCAAGAAAATAACCCTTGCAGCAGCTATCTGTACTGCTTTTTAGTCCACTAGCAAAAATTTTCATTTATAACTTTTCAAACTAAGTACTCTTATACAGAGGGGGTGAAACGTATGACACCAGTACCTCATAAGTCTTCAAGGCATCAGAGCTATTCAACAGCGCGTCGGCGAACTCCTTGCAGCCGTGCGCCGCCATCACGTCCGTCACATTCACCTGGCTCGGCTCCGGAGCCGGCGCCGCCGCGATGGCCGAGGGCAGCACCTTGCTGATCTCGATCACCGATATGTTGTAGGGCACCTCGTCCAGGGACTTCACGAAGTAGGCCCCGGCGTCGCTGCTGCCGCCCTCCTCCGGGGCGAAACCCACCTTCCCGCCCTTGAGGTCGGTGATGTTGACGAAGCCGGAGGAGCCCGGGGCGGAGCCGGTGGACTGGAAGAGGGTGGCGGCGAGGGCGGAGCCGTCGGTGAGCTGGTGGAGCTTCTTGGAGCCGTAGTAGTCGAGGAGGACGTGGAGGGAGAGAATGTTCTTGAGGGTGGTGGTGGTGGGGTGCCCCGCGAGGAGGTCGTTCATGGCGGCGTTGGAGACGGCGAGGACGGTGATGGTGGTGCGACTGTTGATCTCGGCCGCCAGGTGGGTGGCGCTGAGGTAGTGGTTGAAGGTGGAGCAGTCCGGGTGGCCAGCGAGGAGGGTCGTGATGTTGTGGGCACGCGCCGGGGACGTGGCGGCGGCTACCAGGAGGAGGAGGAGCGCCGCCAGGAGGTGCGGCGGAGCACGGTGGACCTGCATTGTAGAGAGAGAGAGAGAGAGAAGGGGACGGTGGAAACTCGAGAGGTGGTGAACTGGTTAGGGAGCTGAGTGAGATGTGATGGAAGAGAGAGAGGTCTCGAGGTGGTTAAAGATATAATATCGAATTACGTTTTAACATTAAGAAACAAAAAACCCTTTTTTTTAAACCTCCAAGGCCATTGGCTCCCATCTCAAATAAATCTAGAAATATTAGACATGATGAAAATTTTATATCCACCATTTAAAAATTTTGATTACTTAATTCTCCAGTCTTGACGGTTGATTTCGGAGTCTATTCTTTCCGACTTTTATTTTTACTAGGATTGTGAGGGTTAGTACTAGTTTAATCACTTAATTAATTGGATCAAAAGATGAAAGTCTGTCGCTTTTATGAGATCTTCGCAAGCATGTTACCAAGGTCAACAGAAAACGACAAGTTATTGATCTGGTCCTCTCTTGTTGTATAACACGACGAAAGTTTTGTCGATCAAATACAATTATCTTTTCACAAGACTTATTATTTAAGAGTGATCTTAGTTTGCAAATTGAGAATATTGAATAAAGGGTGCGTTTATTTAACAAAAAATTTAAAATTTGAAAAAAATTCCAAAAAATGATTGTTTTTATTTCATCGCTCATGAAAATAATTAAGTATAAATTGTTCTCGATAATGAAAACTTCTCCGTCAATTAATTTTTTTAAGTGATATAAATAATCATTTCTTGAAAAGTATTTTTTAAATTTAGAGTTATGCACTGTTAATACATGAAATTCTTAATGTCCAAACCTTTCGTGATAGACAAAGCATCGGAAACCCACTAAGGGAGAACGTAAATGGAAATATATATAGACCAAAAAGTCACAAATAAATGAATTTAAAAAAAATATTGGAAATCGAGAAGGAGGGTGCACAGACAGCTTCCGGATGGGGCGGCTGAAAAAACTGATATTAAAGAAAGGGTTAATCGGAAAAGGCTTGTGTGGATTGTACTGAACTTTAAGGGCAAAAGAAATTAAAAAATAATATATTTTCAATCTAGATTTAGAAAAATAAATAAAAAGAAGACTTCCTCGGGAACACCTCACGTGATTGAGCATCACTTCCCCATAAATCCATGTGGTAAAGTACCAATTTTTTATTCCATATTTTTTTCTTTTTCAATGCAAGCGAGGATGGCGAATTTTAAAAGGAAAAAATTGGTCCGAAAACCACTGCGCAAGCATAGGACATATTCGTAAATCTTTATTACTCTTCTTGAGATTGCGTGATCGCTAATCATGTCATGGCACGACCGAAAAGTTCCTTCGTCGAGACCTCGTAGGGCCCCAACGGGCGGGACCCACTTTTGCAAAAAAAAAAGGGGAAAAAAAAAGAAAAGGGAAAGAAATTGTTGGCTTCCATCGGAAAAAAATAGGCATTGGTCCAAGCTGCCACAAAGTCTAATTTTGTTTACTTTGGCCACTCACAGACCTTAACGGCATGAAACCTATAGGTTGGTCTGCACACCATCTAACCCCAGAACGAAGATTACGAAGATCCTAATCCTCTCTTATCCAACTTTGACTATGCGTAATATTGTCATTTTCTTTGAAGTTTTAGTATGGTGCGGCCATTTTCATACATTTACTTTAACAGTACCAGCTTGCACATTAAAGTTCGATTGTGAAGATCACTTTACACCTTAAAATTAATATTCCATTTACAAGATTGTCATTTCTTTTGCAACTAAATTACGAATTCCTCATCAACCCATACTAACCCGAACATTGCCTAATAAAACTTTAAACTCAGTCGCTCATTATTTGACGAGCAGCTAGTGCACGACCTCTTTTGTCTAGAGCACTCCACTTCTATGCCCTTCTATCCCTATCGAGGGTAGGTTGTCTAGTGGCAACCTAAGTTGCAATGAAGAGGCACAAACAATTGTTTCTCATTTGCGCTCTCTCTCTCTCTCTCTCTCAGTGTTATGCCCTACAATGCCAACCTCATGCTGGCATGGATGACCTATACCTCCATCAGCGGAGTTCGCCAAGAGGAAACCCATATCCAAGTTAATCAATATATTTAGTTTAATCTACATTCATTAAATATTAAATGTTTCAACACCATATAGAGACTTTTCTAATACAATCATACGTGCAACTCAACAATCTCTCCCCTTATGTATAAGTTCAATGTTAGGTTTGCTTCCTTTTAATTCAAGTATCCTTCTACATTGATATCTCTCAACTAGAATCTTAAACACCCACTTTCATCCCTTGTCTCTTTCTCCAAACCGAACCATGAAGGCCATCGGGACCATTGCTAATCCCCAACACCTACTTGCCCAGAAACCACATTTGTCACTGGATTCCTTTCTTGAGATATTCACAAAACGAGCAGATTAGGTGATGCCTTTAACACCATGTGTTCAAGAGGATACAGTAAAAGCCCGATACCTCCATCACCATTTGTTAAAAGGGTACATCAAAAACCCAATACCTCCATCGAGGAGATTGCCAAGAAGAAACTCAAGTTCGAGTCCATCAACAACTTCACTTAAAAATTTCAATCAATGAATTATAAACCAATAATGATATATTAGTTGTTTCATACTATACCAATTATTCGATGTGAGACTTTCGGGAGGTCATGACCTCAATGACGGCTAGCAGCCTCAATCAATGTATTGACCTATACCTGCTATCACATGGATGAACTCTCAAAGTCACATAGAGATCTTTGCGAGAAACGTCGCACAAGAGGGAGGAGACAGGGTGAGCAAAGAGAAGGCAGAGAGAAAGAGATGCGCGAGGATAGAGATGGTGGGGGGATCAACAGCACCGGCGGACGATTATAGGCACTGGTGGAGAGATTGCAGTTTAGGGGGGATTGAGGTTGGAGTTTGTGGATGAATTTGTGGGCTAGTAAAGACGCATCATTGTCTTGAGGCACTTATTAACAAATTAATGATGAAAAATTCGAATTTTTCAATGTGCAAGTCACTTAAATCATATTATGTGTACTTAATGATTTGAAAATTAAAACATTTCATTTTTTTTTTTGTGTACTATGTAAAGTATGTTGATTGAGTATATTAGGAGCATTTATTAACAATAATCTTTTTTTTTTTCAAATGTGACAGAGAGAGAGAGAGAGAGAGAGAGAGAGAGAGATTTGTTCTTATTTAAGGGTATCTCAACAATGCCTGTTAGAAGTTAAGTTTTTTTTTTTGGGGGGGGGGGGTGGTCAAGTTAACAATTAAGTTCATTGAAAAGTTAAAAAAAAAAAAAAAACATACCAAATCAGTCCATAAATTTAAAATGGGTGTTTTTTTCGTTAAAATTAATACTCGCTTCAAATAAAGTTACTCATGTTTCCAAAACAAAATTAATTGCCCTGAGAAAATATGAAAAGGGAAAAAGAATATTAAGGTGAGAGAGCTTGAATACTTCTTATTCACAATAAGAACTACTTAAAAAAACATTCTGACCGAAAAGAAATTGAATTAACATGAGAGAATACTATTAAATTTCTAAGTTTTGGCCTTTGGCCTAAAGTTAAAACGAGGATGGTTGGCGAGTGACTGTCGAGCAATTTATGAAAAAGAAAATTCATGAAATAAGGAGCGGAAAAAAATGAATAAATAAATGGACCGGGGCGGGTCTTCAGCAGTGAATAGCGAAAGAAAAATGGGAAAATTTTGTCAGTCAAGAGTCAACGGCACTGACGCCGAGGAGATCTCCAGTTTTTTAACGTGTCCGATGAGCGAAGCCGAAGTTTCCGGTTAAGAGAGATGTTGCCACGTGGACGGTCAACGGGTGGGAACTGAAACTTCCACAGACCGACAGCAGAAACAGCGGGACGGTTTACACTCGCCGACAACTTAACACTTTGATATTTATGGTTGTTATAATAAGGTTATTCTAATTATATAACCTTTCTTTTCCCTAGATTATCGGGCAAGCACGTTGATTTTTTTTTTTTGGGTAAACATAAAAATGTACGAGTTCTCGACATTAATTACTATTTTTACTAAAAAGTCTCGTTGTGTTTAAGTAAGGCCTTGTACCCTAAAAAATCAACTTTAGTTGTTATCTGATTCTACTTTTTGTCTCATAAAAAATCTCCAATTTTAGGTCATGTCCCAATTTCTAAACTTTTTTGGTCTCATGGAAACCCCAACTTTAAGTCCGATCTCAAATCTGTTCTAAACTTCTTCTTTTTTTGTTTCGTACAAAAAAAACTTTAAGTTCAAATAAGTTAGTTCTACCATAAAACTTTTTTTTGTCTCACAAAAACGTTTAACTTTAGGTTCAGTTTCAATTTCATTCTAATTTTTTGATCTTATAAAAGATCATCAACTTTTACTCAAATCACAAATTTGCTCTCCATTAACCCTTCGTCAAAATCGCCCTTAGTGATTTTGTGTTCAGCTTTTCGATCTTTCACTTTGATATCATATAAAGTTTTGGGAATTACTATTAATGATTTTAATATCAAAACGTGAGTTAATATTATAATATTCTAAAATGGGGAACGGTGAGGATTTGGTGAGGTGGGACCAATACTAACTTTGCCCCGCCCATTGATTACAATAATATTTTATGTATACATGTCTACAAAAAATATTTATTTATTTATTTCTTATATATGTTACGTGGTTACAATTTAAAACTTAATGCAACCTATATTATTATACAATTTATAATTGAAAGCCGGAAATACATCAAGCATTGAGCTCAATAAAAATAGAAGTCTTTTGTCTTTAAAAAGATAAAGCAACTGAAAATTCTTATTACTCAATTAATGTGGGACAGAGCTATTTGGAAATTCTCACTCCCAAGTCACAAGTATTGCTTTTATAGGAGATAAAATTGGGCAAGCTTCTTAGGTAAATAATGTGGGACAATTGTTTTACATGGACTCATCTTCACTTTGTCCCTCATTAAGTAGTTGGTTTTACTCGAAACTTAGAAGATCTACAGTACACAAGCGCCTTTAACACTATAAACACTTTATGTTCACATATTACAACACCCACAGCCTTTTCAAAGAAAACAAATCAGTAGTCAAGCAATATTTCCCAATTGAGAGCTCATGAATATTTAAAGACATAGAGGTTAGAAGTTTTCAATTTCCCTCGTGATTCTCGGTAATCCTTGAACCTTTAGATAGTCCTCCAGGCTTCATCCTGGTCATTGGAAATCCTGAGTCAAAGGATCCACTGGACAAACTACTGCTCGAGAGACATATCAACCGCACATTCGGGTTGCTTTGCCAAAGCATAAAGGAGATTTCCAGAAGTGGAGGATTCTGCTTTTGCTTTCGTCGGACGTCTGTCTGGATTTTCGCACAAAAGAAGAAATATTACTCTTTAACTTTTCTCCAAGCTGGCTCCTGCGAGTCTAGGCCTTGAAATCGGTTGTTAAACTTTAATGACTTCGATCAATTAGAATAACATGTTGGTCTTCTTATCTAGGATAGAGGCACTCAACCTTGCCTCCACTCGTCAGTGGTAGGAGCTGTTTTTGCCAACGAACTTTCCTGTCTTTACACATTTCACTTCAAATTGATTATTCAATTTCTACTCTCAGGTCCTTCTAAGCATATTGACTTATCTTGACTCAGTTATTCACGTGCCATTAATCCATTCAAACATTCACATACTTCTCATTTTACATATGTTTACCTCCATTCATATCAATCCAACTTTTAGTCACATTTTACGACTTATAACTTATTCACTCTCCGTAATGATAGAGTACTCCTAAAGTTTAAATGATCTCGTTAGGACGCTATTCACATATTGACTAGTGCATATATTATATGATTTACACTATTAATGCATGCATTAATAGTCTTTTAATATATTAAAAACAGTATGGGGAATTTTCCCAACGCAATCCTCATCACCGCCTCGCTCCTTGTCCAGCCCCACACACACACAACCATGTGAGGCTGGCTTGCACCAGGCAAGGCCACTAACCCTTGCCATTCAACAAGTGAGGCCTCCGACCTTTATCCCGGATTCAAATTACATATACTTATAATATATATATATTCAATTAACAGTTTTAAAGTGGAGTGGGGTCAATTGACTTTGCTTAACACAATATAGCACTGCCCACTCCAAGCAGAGCAAGTCGAAACGGGTTGAAGCCACTACAAAGTTAAAGATAGATTTGGCTTCCTTGTGCGTTGCAAGAGAGAGAGAGAGAACAGTTAGGGTATTCTTTTTCATGGTTGCTAAATTTAATGTCTTTAGTGAACATAGATGTACATCACAACAACATAGTCACACTCCTTTACAAAAGCAATGTACCTAACCTTGACCTTGCATGTTAATTAAATTGTTAAAATGAACCGAGACTTCGTGCAATGAAAATATGTTTGCTCCAACCCAAATACAACTTCTTATGGAGAAATAGTTTTGCCTCGATCCCATAGGTCTAAATGTCGATGCTATACTTTTCTCTCCTCCAATTTTTCTGACTTCAAACGAAAATTGATTTAGTCTCATGCGACGAAAGTCAAATTCTCAAATTTACTTATCCCAACGGTAAAAACAGGAAATTGAAAAGAAAATAAGGAGGAAGGCATGCACGTGACCTCAAAACCACAGCATTTCGCTCGGTAGCTTAAATATTTGACGTGCCTTGTAAGAAACTTTACCTAATTTTGAGGATCCACGTGACGGTTAATTACAATATTAGCTGCCAAAACTATTTATATATGAACGAGACCTCACACTCCCATAAAATAATATTTGTGGCCCTAGAGAGTCGCGAAGATTCTCAATTGCATCCCTAGGTGGCCCCATGTGAAGCGCCTAATTTCTTATAATTAATTCGAAACTGAGATCATTTTTTTTTTGTAAAGTACGTGTACTTAGCCTGTAATAGTCACCCGAGAAGAAGGAAAGGATCATGTTGACCCGTTGTTCTCTCTCTTTAATTTCTAAGTACACTGCATTGATATATTTTTTAGAAAATAAATGCGGAAGCTGCTTTTTTATAACTTCTAATATAAATGGTAAAGTATGTTAAAATATCCCCATATAGTTGTTATAGTTATGCTGTTTTCCTCCATCTATCTAAGCCCATCTTTTCATATTTCGGCGCTGCATTCTAGAGCTAATGCCGGGGCCTACGCTTGAGGTGGAATTAAAGGCATACACATTCGTCTGACGGCCAGACAAGTTAGATCCTTTATACGACAAATTACGAACAATTTCATCGTTTGGCCACAATACCATGCTTCTAACTTAGGTTTCTCTGATCCATGATGTTACTTGGGAATGCAGTTTGCCAAAAAGCGATAAAAGCATGCATAAGAATCGAGTTACGACTTATTGGTTGTTAGGCCTTAATAAGCAACCAAGAGGCAGGTGAAACTTGTCGAATAAACCCAAGTAGAATTCTGCTTCTACTTCTCTCGATTTACTGAGGTTTGACTTGAAATGCCCATGTCCTTTCTTGGAAGCGCTTAGCCTGCAAGTCCAACACTCAAAAGGCTACTTACTCAAATTACAAAGAGATGGACTAAAATCTCAGACAAATCACAATTTCTCTTGCTTTTGCACTCGAAGCCTAGCCTTTAGTTCGAGTTGTTGAGGAAACTTGCTTGGTGAAGAAGATGGAGAAATAGTAGTAGATTCTTGATACTTTAATACATGATGACGATTATTATCCTTAAGGTATTATTTACCTCCACTATTGTTATTGTTCGGATTTAGAACAAATATATTTCCAGGATACACACTAAAGCCGTAGAGAAACGAGTTTAGCAATTACTCGAATCTCTCTTGGAATTTCTCCTTAAATGTGTTAGGATTGCGTGTTTGAAAAGAGAAGCAAGAGTTTTGAAGAAGAAGTGCATTTCTCAACAATCGTGGTAATTATAAACAATATGTAAATTAATGTCTATATAAAGAAAACCAATCAACACATCTCTTGGGAATAGATATCTTATCTTTAATCATCACCACTCTTCATGTCAAAAGTCACTTCCTTTCATAACTATTGATAACTTTCTTTTAAGACTAAAAGTCACATCTTTTCATAACCAAGAATCATGTCTTCTTTAATTAAGAGTCACGTTTTTTAATCAATAGTCACTTATTCTCTTAATCAAGAAACACATCTTTCATAATAACAAATTATTTTGACACAAGTTTCCTCCTATTTATAAGCCTCCGTATATGAATGTCACGCTTTCATATTATAGCCGTTAATAAAAGAAAGAAAACCTCGGTCAAATTCTTTGCAGAACACGTGCAGAACCTTTCGAGTTTTCAATTGACTTCTGCTAATGATAGGCCTTACCACGCGATGTCAGCAACGTCTCGTGCAATTCTGTGCATGATGTTTGGCTTGACCGGAATCATCAATTTAAATGGCACGAGCTGGGTCTCCGATCTTGAAACTCCAACGTCCAAGAAATCCCCACTCGGAAAGTCCAGACATGAACAATCTGACCAATCGTAGAGCCTTGCTCCTGCATTTTTTTTTATCGTCAACAATCACTTGCTCAACATAAAATAATATTGTTAAGACCGATTTACGAAATGATTTACTAAACGACATGTCAAATTGCTATTGGTTGTTGATGCTAAGAGCATGCAACAGAAATCCAATAGCTAGGAGAACCCAAACTCGAATCCATCAACATATCCAATTAAACTTACTTATATTCAACTTCGATCACGATTGTGTCGGTTATAATATATTAACTAACTTTTTTACATAACTCATACGATCCCCAAATAATTGAATACTATCCACTTTTTTGAATAGCCACTTGCAATCTGATGCATTGCTTAGTAAAGACAGATTACTGATTGACAAGGACTCTACACTTGGAGATGAATTGGATCGTTTGCTTTGACTTGGGTCTTGCTTATATTTACTTCTTTTTTTTAATTTTATGAGGTAGGAAATGAGACTCAATCTTTTCACTGCTGATTGTTTTCTTTCACTCATTCAACTATCTGATTTAGGTCATCAGGCTGAATTTTGTGATCAGCCTCACTAAATACTGAAATTGCTCGTTTTCTGAACGTGAAACCTTCGATGCACGCGGTGAAAAGGCCAGTCACTGATCTGGCTGGGCTCATATTGGGTAGTTGGGCCTTCGGGCTCTGTTAGTGGGCTTTCAGCAAAGAGAAATCTGGATGCCTGTGGCTTTTATTTCTAACCGAGATGAGTTTTTTTCTTTTGGGCCATGGCGTTTGAGGTTCTCTGTCCAAAAAAAGGAAAAAGAAAAAAGATCAACAAGTCTGGCAAAGGAATAAAAAAAAAAATCATTTTCGAACTCAGTCACGGTGAAAAATATTATAGTTCTTAAAAGTGTTATGAAAAATCATTTTGAATCCATGTTCTCCCTACAATGTCTATATATACTACTAAATAATAGGCTCCCTTTTTACTGGGTGAAGCCCTTTTTAATTTTGGGAAGATGACACAAATAATCTTTAAAATTTTGATCAAATGTGCAATGTAATCCTATATTTTTAATTTATTTTGCATATTCCTTTGGTAACAAATGGGAAATAAACTTTTAATATGTTCAATGTGATCATAAACTTTTAGCATATGTTCAACTTAGTCTCAATTATATTAAAACGTTTGGTGTTGTCTCTAAACTGAATTAATGGAATAACGATAGTGAACATTTTCATATAATTCATGGAATAAGTTAAACATGTGCAAAAAAATTCGGAGAATCATATAAAACAAATTAAAAGTTCAAGGATTATATTACACATCAAAAAGTTCAAGAATTATATTAAACAAATTAAAAGTTTATGGATCACATTACACAAGTGGCCAAAGTTCATGGACCATTTATATCATTATCCGGCCAATTCAGTTAGATAATTCTAGTAGTTAGTACTTTAGAGACTTTTTAAGTTGCAGTTTTGCCATGACTATGAATTTCATCTTCACTTATCATGCTCATTTAAGAGGAGTGATATCAGTTTCTTTGATTGCATCATTCTGTTCTTTCTTTCGCTTAGCCTCTCTGCATCATCTATTGGTCAAAGGTTTTGTGCTTTCACCAACTGAGGACAAACATATCCACAACATTGTCAATTTGATAGTCTTCCCTTGTGTATAAGGGATCTGAGTTATAGAATTTTCTCTCCATCACCATCCTCAGCCTGCATCGCCATTACTCTATGAGTATCAGCTCATTGACACATGCAAAAGCTTTCGCTAGAATGGTTATTCTTGAGTATGAAGGAATAGACAGAAGCATCACACGCTACGTGGGAGGAGAAGATCGGTTTTGAATGCCAAAGATCACGACGATCGTCTTCGAAAAATCTTCGTCCTCAGCCCCATGGAGACCTGTGAGACCCACTGGGTATTGATGCTACTTCCTTTTCTAATTGATAAAGAAGAAACTACACTTGGAACTGGGAAAGGCTGAAGGAAGGCCACTTCTCTCAAGTTCCAGTCACTGGTTTCCCATTCTAAGTGTTAGGACCTGTTGATAACAATGGGCTTCAGTGTATCCTTAAGGTCAACCGATATAGATGCTAAAGCTTATATCTAACTCTCCAGTACGAAGGAACGGATAGAAGTATAACGAGCACGTGTGATGCCATGGATTCAAGTACTAAAGATCACGACTTGTGTCCTCAAAGCATCATCCTCGTCACATGGAAGAGTGAACGCAAGATAAGTCGGAGGATTCTTTCCAACTGTAAAACGGTGCTAGACCTGGAAAACAGAAGGGATTCACTGAAGTGCCCAATACTTTCGACTTTCGGTTTTGTTCGCTTGCTTCTCCATCTCAAGACCTTCTGACACCCATGGCATCAGATGAAACGGTGCATCGGAGGGACGGCTGAGGTGACCCAAAAAATGGGGCAATTAATCTCTTGCTGGAAGAAGACAACGCAATAAATTCGCTCCGACCGAGGCACAACAGCGGAAGATTTAGTGAAAGGACCATATAAGTCATTCCTGCTGGTATGTCGTTGCCCATAAGTTATAACAGTACCCACCATCCATAAATTTCTCCATTTAAAATCCTGCACACCACCATAGCTAATTTTTCGGTCTCTAGTTCTCTTAAATTTCCTCAAATTGCGCAATATACCAAATAATGTTGGCGGCCCCATTCTCCAGGCTGGGGGAAAGGTGAAATCTTTCGAGAAGATTTCTGATTTTTGTGTCAGACGTACTTACAAGTAGATGCTTAGTTCATGAACTTGGAGGTCCCCATTTAATGTAATTAGCAACTACCTCCAGCAGATTGTTTTTCGTTTTCGGCCTAGTGGGGATTGCACATCTCACTGAACTCTTTCGTTCATCAACGTCTGCGGCCACATAGTGACAGCTTTCATTGATAAGCAATTTAGAGAAAGAAGAGTTGCAAACCAGACCTCTCTTCTCCATTTTTCTTTCAAAGAAAAGTTACCCATATCATTTTGTCCCAGCATGTACTTGGCCTTGAAGATTCAGACCATGCATTCAATACCAATAATCACCTCTGCAAAAGAACAAATCAAAGGACAATCTTTGGGCCTTCTTAGGCCCCTCTGCCTAATATGGATATTTCTCTCCTGTTGCAAGGCCATCTCTCTCTCTCTCAATCAATCCAATTAACTTTATAAAATTCCTTTATAGCAATGTTATAATTCATCATCTCTGATGCACACAAAAACAACCACCAAAAACCCAGAAACATCTGAAAATGTCATCCCTCTGTATCTTCGCCTTGGCGATGTCTCCATGTCGGGATCCCATACATCCTCGGCTCGTTCAATGATGCCGAACGCCAGAAATGGGCTGAGTGGTATGCACTTACAACTTGATCTTGGCTGATTCCCAATATATGGCATCATCACTTGGAAACAAACTCTGGCTGTTTTGTTTTTCCGTCACATTCCTTAGTTTTGCTGCTAAATTTGAACATGACCAGGAATACAACTCGGAGGCAGCTCGGGACGGGCTCCGTGCCGAACGGGAATCCTACTGACGACTGTTGGAGGTGCGACTGTGACTGGGAATCAAACCGGAAGGACCTGGCTGACTGCGCCATCGGGTTCGGCCGGAATGCCGTGGGCGGCCGAGATGGGAAAATCTACATGTCGACCAAATCCTCCGGCCGTGCGTGAACCCCACCGGGGCACCCTGAGGTACCGGCGTGATTCAGGAAGAGCCCCTGTGGATCATCTTCGATCACGATATGGTCATCAATCTCGAGCAGAGCTCGTGATGAACTCATACAAGACCATAGACGGCAGGGGACAAAACATCCAGATATCGAACGGCCCGTGCATAACCATCCAAAATGTGAGCAACATTATCATACATAACATCTACATTCACGATTGCCTGCCCGGGCGGGGAATGCTCTAGTGAGGAACTCCCCGCAGCTCGTCGGAATGAGAGGAAAGTCAGACGGCGATGGCATATCCATATACGCATCCCATGACATATGGATCGACCATTGTACCTGGCTAGCTGTAGAGATGGGCTGATAGATGCGGTCATCGGCTCGACGGCGATGACCATCTCGAGCTAACTACATGTTGCATCACAACGAAGTGATGCTAATGGGTCATAGTGATGACTATGTTGATGACAAAAACATGCAAGTCACCGGCTGCCTTCAATTTTTTCGGTGAAGGCCTGGTTCAAAGAATGCCAAAGGTAAGAAATTTAATCGTGCTAAGTTTTTGTAATGCAGAGAAATTCCTGAGAGTGTAAACAACAGAGCATCATTTTTGTTGGCCGGACGTATTTGCAGGTGCAGGCATGGATACTTTCACATTGTGAACAATGTACGCAAATTGGGAGATGTATGCAATCGGAGGAAGTGCTAATCCGACCATCAACAGCTAGAAATGTCTTCATCGCATCAAATAGTGACCGCACCAAAGAGGTGAGTCGGAATCGGACATGCTGTAGGTTTTCAGGCCAGGGAATCTTTTTTCCTGGTCATTGCTGGTATGAGGTGCTCCTAGTTTCAAATTGACTTGAATCATTCATGGCCTAAACTGAGCTCAAGTGCAGTCATGAAAAAAAATTAGGCACGACAACGACATAATAGATAAATTAAGTAAAATCTGAAAAGAGCACCTTCAAAAAATTTAGTCCGGCAGGCCAGATCTTGAAGGAGAGCCAACTGCAGAAGCTTGCCTAAATCTTGTTTATTAATCCCATTATAGCTTAATGACCAAAAACTATGGCTCGGTGACATTGCCGGGCCTCCCTAAGCTGCCTAGGTTATGATTAACTCTGTATCACAAGGACACTTATGGCTTCAACTTCAACCTTGGTTAAATCTTCTTTTGGTTAGGTGACCAAGCGGGAAAATACAGCTGGAAATTCAGAGTGGAAGAACTGGAATTGGAGATCAGACAGAGATCTGATGTTAAATGGTGCCTTCTTTACACCTTCCGGAAGATTCCCGCTTCAAGTTACTTGAAGGCATCGAAAGCATGGTGGCGTCCGCTTCACTGCTGACTAAGGATCCGAGGTGCCGGTGCTCTGAATTGGTAAGATTGGTGAGCAATGCTGAAAAACATCCTGGAAGCAAAATATCTAGCTTCATTTGTCAAAACTTATTTTTTAAATAATGTAATGTCTGTACTTGAACGGAAATATCGCTGCTTTTGGACTTCCAAACGTTCTGATCTGCGATCAAGAATTAAGTTACACCAGAAACACTTGAAGCATTGACGACTAGGACATGCTGGGTTAAAATTACAATACTGAATTTGAGCCAAGGCAGTTTCCAAATCCGGGGTAGCTTTTGCTGACGAATTTAGCAAAAACCCACAACTTTTCGATCTACTTTTCTATCTATCCAATGACAGCCAACCGTGTTAAGTTTCATTCGGTAGTCATCACTCACTTGAGTGTCCTGGTACCTTCATCAATCCTACTGTCGAGAACTGTAGGATCTATCAGGTACTATCAGTAAACTGCACATTTTCTCCTTTTTAGGTGGATGTTAAACATGCAAAGTCGGAGGCAAAGCAATGCAAAAGGGTAGGTACTGACACGATCCGGTTCAGGACAATCAAGTGACCTAAGCCATCTCGCCTTTTTATTCGTTTCTGTGCACGGGGCCAGACCGCGAACGTGGAACAGCACGCCTCAACAATCAGTGTTCCTTACATCTGGCTTTCAGTGAGGCAATAGTCATAACATTCGACCCTTTTTCAAAGTGGAATTCGACCCCCGATGACATTTGACCTTCTTCCCGAAGAACCATGAACACTCGTAGGCATTTGCTTGGCCATCAAGACACTTGTTTAAAAAGAATATAATTCAAAGGTAAGTGATCCAGTACGTATCAAGAGAAGACACTCTTCACAGGTAAAACTCAGTTTTCTTCCACAAGTAAGACATACATACATAGATTAGTCTTTCCCAACACCTTGAGTTTTACAATTACTTTACACTCCCATACTCCTTCATTACAGCAACTACTTCAGCTTCCAAACCTAAATTTCAAACCCTAAATCACTTCTCTACTTCTCTAAACCCCCGTCCAAAGACTTCATCAACATTCACCTCGACTATACACCATTTGCCACCCATCCGATCAACACTGCCACGCCAAAACACGACCATCATCGTCGTCGTCGTGTGAAACTACTTACCCAAATCCATTCTTCTAAGCCAAGTCAATCACATGTCAAAGAGTGGGGAGATTCTAGGTCGAGTCCGCGCAATTGACATAGTTTTTTCCGACTCTTCCCCATGGAGCAATTCTAGGACCTAGCTTTTCACCAACGCTACCTTCCCAAAAACTCCTTCAATGGCCACAACAATGAGAATGTGGAGCTCCAGAAAAGCACTTCAAAGAAGGTTATTCTAATGATTAAATTAATTGGATTAGCGATTTAATTACTTAGGTCTATTTAAACTAGCTCCAGGACCAACTCCACCTAAGCCCCCACCAACTCCCCCTCCTCTCACGCCAATCTGATGAAACCCACCATAGCGTACACGTGTCCCTGGTGCTGACCCTGGCCCACGGGCATCATCCCGTACACTCCCCGCCGCCGCCTCCGCCGCCGCCGCCGCTACTCTCACTGTCATAGGGCTCCGCCGTCCTTCTCTCTCGCACCCCCGCCGTCTTCTCGCCTTCCAACTCCCTGAACCTCTGCAGATACACCTTGAGCGACTCCACGTACTCCTCGAACCCCAGCGTCGTCATCGCCCACAGCAGGTCGTCGCCGTTATCGTCTTCCGCTTCTCCCTCTGGCACTTGTCCGACGCCTCCCCCGTCACGAAGCTTGCTCCGACACGCACTCCTGCACCGTCTCCTTCGCGTCCTTGGAGATCTTCGCGTTCGCCGGCAGCGCCTTCTTCATGATCCTGCTCACGTTCGCGATGGGGAGGAACCTGTCCTGCTCCCACGGCGATCAGAGTTCGCCCCCTTCCCTCCCGATCCATGGCCTCCCCGACGGCGACTCGTTGTCGAATCCACCATGACGCCGGTTCCGATTAACGAGCGGTTCCACCGGATCTGCCGTTCGCCACCACCGAAAAGCCACCGACCGAAGTGGCCGACCGATTCCTCGCAGAGATAACGCTCGCACGAGCAATCAAGCCTTCGATGGTGAAATTCAGTTCGCGGGATTCGGATGACCGCTTGAGCTGCTATAGAGGAACGGCATTCTTCTTCGTCGCTAGTCAGACGGCGAACGCTCTTCGCAGGACTCGAAGTAGACTCGATCACGGCGAGCAGAAGGCGAACAGCTCGGAACCCGAGGCTGATCCTGACGCCTCCGTCGAGACGAACGCCCGGAGAGATTATCCGTCTCCGGCGAAGGGAATAGAGAGAGAGAGAGAGAGAGAGAGAGGGGGGGGAGAGAGAGATCAGGAGGAGAGAGCGAGTTGGGTCCGTTGGATCGTGGGGCATAATAACGACTGCCGTTCGGACACGTGGAGGCACGCGGCCTTTGCTCGGCGATAAGTGTTTGTTCTTGGGGGAGGGGGGGAGGGAATCCGATTGGTTGGGAGGCGGGACGATCCAGGACGTCGAACGGCATCTGTCACGTGGGCCGTCCGATCGGGGGGCTCCCTTCGTTTTGGTCAATTTCTCCATCAGTAATGGCGCTAAAAAGCATCCAATGCCAATAGCAAATAGCAAATAGCAATTCCAATAGAAAGTAGGTGTTAAAAAACCGAACGAGGCTCTTAGATTAATAGAGCCCTCCACCTAACTGGCCAATGATTATGGTTTTGATTATTTATCCTAATGACAAAGTTCGGCATTCCACTATCTAAAATTATTTCTGAGTCGTGACTCCCGGATCTTGCATGAATATAGACAGATCTTTTGTACTGAGCATAATCATGCACTACGTCCACTTCCACAACTCGAGAAAATTTAAAAATATGAAATTTAATTAACTGAGTGCTTTTCCTTTCTTCGAAAAAAATATGATTTTTTAATTAGTTGTCTCATTGGTATTGTATGTAATTTTGCTTAGAGAAATTAAAGTTGAAAAATCTATATTTATATAGAAGCATCTGGTTCCTCGAGAGAACCATGCCTCTCGAGTTTTGTCATCATTGGATCTAGAAATGAAAAAATATATATATATATATCAATTCAATAATGAAAGACTATAAAGGCACAATACTTTCTAGAACTAAAAAATACCCATGTAAATATTTAAATAAATACACATATTTTCTTGCTTTCAAATATTTCATTTTTCCTTATCTTTATTATTTGAATATTGTAGCGTAGTTTATTCCAAAGAATAAAAAAAAAAGGTAAAATGGGCCAATGAATACTCAAAAAGAAAAAAATGTAAAATTGGTCAAACAAAATGAATAAATTGGTAAAGGCAAAAAACTAACTATCCACTTTATGCTAAAAAGGTTTTATCCATGAAATTTATTGACGGTGCACGCAACCATTTCCTGAAGCGATTTTTATAGGAAATATATTTTATATTTTTTTTCTTAAACAAAATTTTAAACATTTGAAGACATTTATTAATTACACAAAAAATCCATTTTCGAAATTAAAATATGTTTATACAACCTTTAAACTTTTTTATTATTTAGAATTTCTTTTGATTTTTTTTTATAGTTTTATTGCATTCTTTTAACTTTTCCTTTTTCTTCTTCTTCTCTTCTCTAGCTGGTGATTGGTCTTGAGGAGCTCGTTGGTGGTTGGGCAAGATTGCACGGCCTTTGTGGCCAGTCACTAGCCATTATCAATGGCCGATGACTATTTAAAAGAAGAAGAAGAAAATAAAATAGGAGAAAAAAATACCAACGACTAACTAGAGTGAGGAAGAAGAAGAAAATGAAAAAAAAAAAAAAAAAAGCTTGATTCTAGAATTGTTTCTGAGAATAAAAAATAACTTTTTTTTACTTTTTTGATTCTATTTAAAATCTATTTTCCAAAACAAAAAACATTACCAAATGAATTTTATTCCTTTATTATTTTCGAAAATAAAATAAATATTATTGAGACACGCTACCAAAGAGACCCTAATTGTCCTTGCAAACAACCAACCTCATTCTCTCCTTTTTCTTTTTTCAACATTTTATAGGAAAAAATTGTTTTAAGTTCAAAAAAATAGCAAAAACTCACTTAATTTCTCCTTTATTTAAAAGAATTCATATAGTGAAAAAAACAAAAACAAAGCCTAAAACGGTGTCAAGTATTCTGTTCCACATTCAAGTAAAAATAATCCCCAATAAGCAAGTGCTACATTCCATTAGTTTCAGTTTTGGCCGTACGAAAGAGATGCATGTTACAGATCTAACATTGAAGCCTTCATTAGAAGCTGGATCACTGTCACATGTAACAAGGGATATGATTCGACTGAAAAGGCGCTTTGCAAAAGCTTTATGAACAATTTCTCAAGTACCCAACAGGTAAAAATGCAATTGCAAGTGCAAATCATATACGAAACCACAACAGGGTGCATAAATGATCTAAATCCAGCACAATCAAGAACACTCCCCAAGGAAACCAAGGCTTCAGGGGCTCGCACCCCACCTGAACACCTACTCGATCATAAGCAACCGGGAAAGAGCCACGGCAATGGAAACAAGTTTTCTCAAGTCCCCACGGTTTTCGAATTTGAACATAAGCTAGTTGCGGCACTGCCCGAAAACAGCTGAGTAATCGATACATCCTCTTCTTAATTTATAAAAGTTAGATTGCCAGCATGTACAAATCACTTTTGCATGAAAGCTGGCTCTTTCACAACTACTAAACAGTCGGTACAAGATGCACAATGCGAAAAACTAGGCACAAAAACTACAACTACCTACACTGTATTTTGGGTCAGGCTTTCACTTCCGGGGCATCTGCTGCCGGTCGTCTTTCTCAGCATCACCTTCTCCATCCGTCGTCAGCCTCATCGGCAAGTTTAGTGAGCTCGTCCTGGATCATCAGCTTTATAGATGACTTTCTCGGGGTGAGATCCTTTGTCCGAATTGCTCAGCTGAAAAGTTCCCAACAAATTCATTAGCTGCCAAAAAGACACTAACAGATGGATTTTCAGCCACCAGCTAACGTACCCACATGTCAAGATATTTTTCCTACAGTTTCCATGAAGAACTACTCAATTGTTAGATTAGGGATTTTTACCGTGAATGACTCATTTACATAAATTTTTGGGGGATCAGAAACCCATATACATCATTAATGGTGAGATTCTATACAACTCTCCTCCTTCTAAAACCCAGAAGTGCAGAAATGCCTTACTACAGTACCAAAGCATCAAATTATAACAAGCTATCATCCATTGAATTTAGATTCAAAGAAAAATTCTAAATGCACTTGGAACAGTTGCTGTAGAATCTGAGGGTGACTCAAATGATAGCAATGCTCACCTAACAAAGTTCCAGTTCAAACTCGCGTTTCAGCAACTAACCACACTTTTTAATGATAATTCCCTATCCATACCATATCACTTGTTGTGTTTGGGATGATTTGCCCATGGACACGTAATACAACCAATAACACACCTATACCCCATTATTATTCATTCATGAAGACATAATAAGACTTGACTGTACAAGCACACCCCACTTATTGATTATAACAGCATAAGTGCCAAGCCGGCTCCAAAATACCACAAAACAACATTTGGGCAGGTGTGACAAGTTTAAAAATACCCATGTCAAAAAGACCAAAATCATTCAGCAGAGTCCAGAGGCTGAATTCACATGCAGCAGATGAAGGTTAAAAGCTCTCAGATTTAGCCACCAAGATTAACAGAGGATATATCGGGAATGCAACAGAACAATAACTTGCAAATGACTTGGCAAATCAGCCAGCAAAATGATGAATTGAACACTCACATGCTTAGTATCACAAAATAATTCAACATGGAGATAACATACCTAGCTGTTTGAGAATATCGGTGAAAGTGGCCTGCAGAATTGAAAACCCATCATATGTTAGATGCTACTAGCTAATTCAACATAACAGTGTTGGTGCACAAGCCCAAAAGAATAAACAAATAAAGAGGCATAGACGGAGCAGTTAGCCTTCTTCAAGAGGCTGTAATTAAAATGCAAAAGAACATTTAAGGTGTACAATGCACTTTCCAACCAACAACAACCAAAAACAGAAAAAAGCTTAGAATGGCTGATATTTTTTGCCACTTAAAAATCAATAATCCTGAAACATCTTGCAAGCAAACAAAATAAACTTTTTAGATGATCTGAAGAATCAAGTTGCAGTCTGCACCGAGCAAAGGAAGAAATGCAAAGTCACCAAGCTAAAATCGCACCGTATTGAAGTCAACTTCCTTGGAGAATTTCACAAATCGCATTTCGAAGCTCAACATCGCTGTTGACAGTCCCTTCCTTTGATTTGTCCTTTCCTCTGCCACCTTTTTCCCTTCCACAATAAAATAAATTTCAGTAGGTTCCATTTAGAACACTGCATTAAAATGCCATTCCTCACCTTGTTGCACAAAATTCAATTCTAATTGCCCATAGTTTATGTACCTTATACCACAAATTGTACTTAACATATGTATAAATATGTGAAAAATCATAAAATTAAAGGGATTCTTATCTATTCAAATGGTACTTAAATAGAAACAAGCATGAAGAATCAATGACATTTCTTTAAATTTTGAGTTGCTCAGCTAGAATGATTGCTCCAAGACCCCATGGTCTCAGCCTGGACCCAATGAAAAGAAGTGTGATCACTTCACGCACATAAAAGTTCACTCAAGCTGAGATTAGACACTAGCAAGATAAGAAAGTACATCCCCTCAATAACTATTGAAAAGGAGGGAACTGCATTGCATATCCAAAAGCACAAAGAATAACAAAATGGAATGAAATGGAATAATCAGCTGACCAGGTTTCTCCTTGGAGGCAGACTTTGCAGGTGTCAAAGACTTCTTGAGGTTACTTTTTTCAGTTCTTCTTCCTAGAGAAATGCGTGACTAATGTCACTGTTATCATCCCAACCTTTGTGCTTTGATGATTTTCTTTGTTGTTGCTTTGGGTGGTGGACTCGATTTGTTTGACACCCGAACTTCTCCTCCTTTTGGCTTTTCCAACAGTTTCCTTTTTAGTGGATGATTTTGCACGGATTCTTTTCTTCTTCCTCTGTGTCTTCCTCAGACTCATCCTCAGAGACCTCTTTTTCCACTCACTTTCTGATTGGTCCGGCATCTCCTCATCAGACTTTTCTGGGAACACCATTTTCAGTCTCCTCCTCTTCTTCTTCTTGTTCTTCTTGTTCTTCTTCTTGTTCTTCTTCTTCTTCTTCTTGTTCTTGTTCATCTTCTTGCTCTTCTTCTTCTCTTCTTCCGAATCATCTTCTGTATCAGAAGCAGGCTTCTTTCTTTCCGTTTTCAAATCATCCTCACTCTTTCTTCGACTCTGAAAACAATCCAACCCATAAATAATGACACAACATAGCAGTGCAAATGATCAAAGTTGAAGCCTAAAAGAAAAAAATTATTCGGAAAGAAGTAGTAAACACTTCAGGTTGTTGGTTATTCGTGGATTGGTTCAGTCATTCAACCAAAGACAGAGAACCATTATCATCAATATCCCAGTGCTTCTAGTGAGAAATGAATGATACAGCTTGCTGTCCGCCTTTAGAGGAACCCGATGAAAGATGAAGAGTCCGGGGAGCTTGCCATAATGGCGGATCAGCCGCTGCGATTGTTCCTTCTTCTTCTTCTTCTTCTTCTTCTTCTACTTCTTCTTGTTCTTCAGGGGAATTCGGTGGTTCTTTTCAGCTCCTTGGTCGCTGTCTGCGGCTCCTATGTCTTTGGAAATGCAGTGAGTCTCCATCGTTTTGTTTTTGTTTCTGTGCTGTTGGTTCAAGAAAAATTGCTTCACTTTTCGTTCTTTCTTTTTTGCTGAATGGAGTACCAGTCGATACGGTGATTTTCCTATCTAGGAGATGATAAGCTTGGGCATTTCTTTCTTGCTGTTCAGGACTCTGCAGAAAGTTATGATCAACTGGGCTACCCTGTGTTAAAGGGAACTTAAATTAGGAATCCTCATGCGATTGCTAGTATCTCTTTTTTCTTGAACTTCCCAGCTTGAAGAATAAAAATTCTATGTTGGTGTTTCCTCTGTTTTATTTTCCTCTCTTTTCATTCTGGAAGATCTCTCTCTCTCTCTCTCTCACTCTCTCTCATGAAAATGGCATGACCGGGCATTTTTTTGCCAACTCCCATTTCGAAAGAGAATTCTCATTTTCGTATGCTCAACATGCTTTCGAGAAAATAGAAACATGGACTTCTGACACTTTTTTTTCACTTTCATTTCCAAACTGCACAGTTCTCGAACCAAACATGTCCTTTGTGGCTTTGATGGCTTAGAAGGACAGTGGGATCAACGGAGATCTTACCTCTTCTATCATTCGTGTTTCGGTTTTGGCATTGGGGTTTGATTACAAGATCCTTGTTTCTTCAGGAAGAAATTAGGGAAAACCATTGCTAATCATCGTAAAAAGCTTTAGGTGGAAGATAGAAGCATGGTTTATCATTTACAACTCATTCAGAACTTAAGCTGGTAAACTGAAAGTGGTTAATTATTAAAGTACCCAACTACTATCCTGGTGTGTACTGGGCTAGACATTTCTTATCATAAGATTTTTTAGGACGATCGTTGCAATTCGCAAAGGTCTTTACTGATTTACCTAACATTCAATGAACCCCTTTTTCCTTCACCTAGAAGTATATTGTAAAGGGGTATGCCTTTGAAATATATTACCATCTCCCGGAAGATTCTTTTGGAATTTGCAGGCCTGATTCTGTTATTTTGTTGAAAGCTTTGTCTGCTCCTGTTTTTTTTTTGAATTCATAGGCGTGCTATGCAGTTATGTTTTATATAATCAGCTTTTTGGGCTTCTATTATACATGAAAACGATGTGCAGTATACAAATGAATATGAACAATCAAGTTCAGGACGGCCCCTTTTGACTGAGGATATTAGAAGATTCAGATGGTGCATGATGACAAGTTTAATATGTCATATGCCACTTCAAGGCCTGGATTTGAAGGGATCTTTTTTTCTAAAAGAAAATCCAAATTCGGGTGGCATGAAGGCATCTTTTAGTTTCTTATTCTCATGACCTCCCCCAGTTATCTGTTTACTTTTATATCACGATCAGTAGTTTTTCCTGATCTGTCATCTAGCAATCATTTTTTCGCATCCTTAAGACTTTGTATTATGGAAGTTTGCGTACTGCTGTCCTCGCACCTTGCACCCGAACCCATTTAATTCTCACGGCACCACTGAGCTGAGGGACGAGCGGCATGAGCTTAAAAATATTTGATGAGGTGTTTTTCTTATTTCTTTTGTAGGTTGGATATTCATCACCTGCCGAGACAGGAATCATGGACGATCTAGGCCTTTCATTAGCAGAAGTAAGCCCAACTTTATCAGTCAGATCATTTTACAAGGCAGAATATGACGTCAATAGACCAACATAGAACTCTTTGCTCTCAACGTTGCCATGTCTAATCCAAGTTAAGTTGAAAGATTTTGTCGCCCAGGATCGACGTGGAGATGCATTTCTTCTGCTATGAGTAATTCATAGCAGACATTGATACTTGAGCAATATAAAGAAAAATCTTCACCGTAATTATGTCACATAATTACGGTGAAGATTTTTATGTGGCTCAAGAAGTCAGGAGCCAAGTACGCTCCTGTAATTCAATGGTTAATAGATTACCCTGGTGGACCAGGATTAATGGGAAATATGCTTTTACCTAACGTCCAGACTATCTGCAAGTCGGGTGACTTGCAGGAATCAGACAGTCGGGCATCACCATGCATAGGCGCGGAAAATGGCGAGGTGTTGCTATCTGCCCCTGTTCTCGCTACCAAGAAATCCTAGCTCGGAAACTTAGGGGGAGCACACTTAGCAAGTACCGCCCCGCTCCACTTTATGAAAAGGACCCCTACGGAAGGGAAGGTCAAATCAAGGACCTACAAAAGTCATGGCCCTGATCAACATTTGACCAAACGATAGAGGACTGTAGTATCTTTTCTCTCTCTCTTATTTTTTTTTTCTCTCATTCAATAGATTAAGGAGAATGATTACATGACAATATTTAATTTATTGTGAAAGTAATAATCTACTCTAAATCATAAAAAATAAAATAATAAAAAATAGAAAAAAATCTTCCTGTTCGGAGCAGCACTCTTTGCTACCTCTCATCCTAGTACGAAGCTTCTGTCCTTTCAGGCTTTGTTAAACGAGGACTAAACTGAGAAAACTTACGCTAGGAATTCTTTTTCATAGCTTCAATAAGAGCCCAATCCTTTCTCTAGCCGGAAGTTTCTTGGTTCCGGGACGAACTCCACCGCATCTTTCCCATGTCGGTTCTTCTTCTCGACTCCATCTTCCCCCTCAGTGTCGTTCATTCTGGAGATGGGATTGGGTTTCTGACTACCTACCTGTAATGTTGATTCTTTCAGCCTCTCTGAAAGGTTCACCCAGAACTTCTTGATTCGTAGTGTCAAATACTCCTCTCGAGGTGAAACGCCTCTAAAAAAGACAAGTCGTGATAGATTGATGACTGTAACAACGTTTCTAAATTTGCTTATTGCTGTCGGGTGCGAAGCAATTACCCCCCATTTGTGAAGTACCGCTCTTCACATTTTGGGGGTTGAGACTCAGCCATCTCTCCCAATGGAAGGAGGAAAAGAATCCACAATAGTGGGAAGTTCAAACCTTCCCAGGAATTCACGTCACAAGGGTCACAGGATGTCGGAAAGTTCGTGCCGCTTCAGTAAATTGTCAGCTTTGGTTTCTTGCGCTCCATCGTCATCTTCCTTTGGCCGGAAATCAACTTGAAATAGTTGAGTTCAACGGGGGTATTGCTTCTTTTCTTTTTCTTCTGGCCAAATAGGAAAGACAGGGGTATCTGGATCAGTAAGTCAGCTAGTCTCTCCCAGTGTGTTGCCAAATCAAGATTTAGAGCATGCTGAATGGGACTGATGGGACCTAATTTGAGGGTCCCCTTCGGTTTCATTTTCAGAATCTTGTTTGGTTGTATTAATGTACGAATCAGATGGCTACCTACTTTATGATACCTCAAAAGTATGGTGGGGCCTACATAAAACCAGCTAGAATCCTTGAATTTGGCCGTGCTGATTTGTTCACATCAAGAAATCTTCTTGGACTATGATTATCTGTGTCCATTCTATATTCAGAAACATATTTGCAGTTTTATTTGGAAAGACACAGCAAATATGCAAGCAGAAGCCTCGAATGCTGAGTTGTCTATGGATTGAGGAAGTGAATCTTTGTTGATTGCTTGTGTCGATAAGGTCTGCCCACTCTGCTAGGATCATGACTTAGAGAGATGGCCTGGGATTGTTTGCCGAGGACCTTAAAGGTTCACAGCAGTTTCCTCGTTCTGGCATCATCTAGATCATGCTGAAGCATTTAAAAGTCTCAATGAAAGCTCCTGAATAAACTGAACTTAATCCAGGAAAAGGCTGCTAATTGGGTAATCAAGGGCATAGAACTAAATCAGTCAATTTTCTTCTTCTTATTATGTTCTCTAATCAATATTGTCAACATTTCAGAAACTTGTCTGAGGAATCCTATTCATATAGGTTCTAACCATGTCATGTCTTTGATTACGTAGTATTCTGTTTTTGGGTCAACATTGACAATTGGAGCAATAATTGGAGCAGTACCGAGTGGGAGGGTTGCAGATCTACTGGGTCGAAGGGGTGTAAGTACTTTTTGTATTTTTCTCACCACCACGTGTCTTGATGGTACGACCTTTTTGAGTACTTACACTGTTGAATCTGGCAAAGCAGGCTATGTGGTTATCAGAACTGTTCTGCATCACGGGGTGGCTTGCGATATTGTTTGCGAAGGTTTCTTGTATTTTCCTCCTCTTTGAAGCATGTTCCATGGCACCTGTATAACTTAGCAGTAATTTCAATCGTTATGAACCATTTTATCCCAAGCAAAGTCTGAAGAAAATGAATGTTGAAGTGTGTTAACATGCCATTGGGAGGGTTTTCTACTACACTTGCCCCATCTTCACAAGGTCCAGGACCAAACTTATTGATAAGATCCTTAATCTATCCCAGAAAAGAAATTTACTGACAGACTATACCATCTCCTAAGCATATTGAAATGCTATGTGCGAGTGACATCTCGAAACTGTCACCCATTTACATCCAAGAGAAATCTCTTGAAATGGTGCTCCAAAATGATGGGTGTTTTAAATATTTAATGCTTAGCCAAGACATCTGTGTTGACAGTTTAGTTAGCTCAACTAGCTATGCATAGTTATTTGTTCAATTTGATTCAGAGTATCTGTACTAAATGAGGTGCCATATTATTAAAAGGTGCCTGGTGGCTTGACGCAGGAAGACTGCTTATGGGCTGTGGAATTGGGCTTCTCTCTTATGTGGTAACAATCATTGCAAACTATATCTATTTAGCAGATTAACCTAATTGATCCACCAATCTAATGATCCACATCTGCACAGGTACCTGTATATGTTGCAGAAATAGCCCCAAGAACGTTAGAGGAGTATACACATCTCTTAATCAGGTACCTTTGATATGCTTATCTTGCATATCAGGATCATCTGAAGTCCATATGATTTTGCTTAATCCATTTTAACAGTTGATGATAGGTCTTGGGAAAGCATTCATGTTTTTCATTGGTTCTCTTGTCAGCTGGCGCGTTCTAGCTTTGATAGGTAATTTTTCAGTCTCCCATGTTGCAATTACTTAAGCGTGTATGGCACAGTTTCATGAAATCTACTATGATGTGATTCATCACAGGAACTCTTCCATGTCTGCTACAGCTTCTTGGTTTATTTTTCATTCCTGAATCTCCTAGGTGGCTGGTGAGTGTACAGATCGAGTCTGGCATGCTCTCTGAATCTTATTTTGGCTGTTCACAATTAGAGAAAGTTATTTAAGCTTGCACAGATCTAGCGGAGCACTGAACTAGTATTCCTAATGGTCTACAGGCAAAAGTTGGTAGAGAAAAAGAATTTGAAGCAGCTCTCCAGCGCCTGAGAGGCAAGAATGCAAATATCTCTCAAGAGGCATCGGATATTAAAGTATGAATCTGATGCTAAGTTATTTATTAACCGTGCATATGAGTCTGATGCTAAGTTATTTATTAACCGTGCATCAGGTGAAATGAGAAGATTGATGACCACTTAAATGAGCATTGCATGTTTTTCTGTTTGCACTTTAGGACTATATGGAACACCTCCGTGCATGTCTGAGGATGGAATTACAGAACTTCTCCAGAGGAAATATGCTTATCCATTAATTGTGAGCATCCCTATTTCTGCACGCAAGCCGCCCGCTTCATGACAAAATTATGCCCTTTTTACGTCTATCCCTGACTGAAGATTCCTCTAGGTTGGAGTTGGGCTGATGATATTTCAGCAATGTGGAGGCCTGAATGGTTTTGTGTTCTATACAAGTGCTATCTTTGAAGCAGCTGGTAATTATACCTATAAGTGGCTAATTTCATTTCAAATTGAAAAGAAGGAATTTCAAATTGAAAAGAAGGAACAGTTTTATTAAATTAACTCCTTTTATAGGTTTTTCAACAACAATAGGAACCATAATAGCAGCTGTTGTGCAGGTCTTGACTCTGATCTTGGATTTTAAATCAAGTGCCGATTTGATTGTCGTGACATTCCTAAGACTTGTATGCAGATTCTAAGTACAACGTTGGGAGTACTACTGATAGACAAGTCTGGAAGACGCCCACTTCTACTGGTTAGCATAAGTCAAAGACCCATGTTGTTTTTCCTCCTTTTTCCCCGCCATTTGCGTTTCATAAATTGGCATACTGAATAGCTACTTATCTTTGTAGGTATCTGCAGCTGGAGGGTGCTTGGGATGTGTCTTCACAGGATTGTCATTCTTCTTGCAGGTTGATTCTTTGTATCTAAATCGAATTTTAAGTTTATCCACTGGCAATTGACATGAAAGAAGTTTCACAGACAGGGTTAGTTTTAATATCACGCTTTAGCTAATGGTAAGTAGATTTTTCTGAAGCATTGTGTATTCCCTCAGGACCTTCACAGCGGAGCGAGCTCGTTTCAGTTTGGTGCTTGTTGGAGTTTTGGTAACGCCACTTAACAACCTCTTTTGTTCTTAGTCCTTCCTTATCTCTCCAAATTGAATAAAATGCATCAACTGCTCATTTCTCTCTTGTTCTTCACTCAGGTATTTCTAGGCTCTTTTGAACTCGGGATGGGAGGAATTCCTTGGATTATAATGTCGGAGGTATAGTCCTCAGACTTGCGATTGATTTATTGTGACTGAAATTTTCATTCAACAATGAAAACGATATATGCAATGTGGTTCCTCATTGGCAGATATTCCCGATAAACGTAAAGGGCTCAGCTGGAAGCTTTGTTAACTTGGTCAGCTGGGTAGGATCTTGGTTTGTCTCATATACTTTCAGTTACTTGTTTGAATGGAGCTCAGCAGGTGTGTCTTTTCAAAATCTCTCTCAGAACATTTCTTTTTATGCTCCTTTGTTGCTTAAATTCAGACTTCTCTGCTATTGCTTCAGGGACGTTCTTTATATACGCGGGCATTTGCGCGGTCGGGTGTTATATTTATTGCAAAACTTGTGCCTGAGACTAAGGGGCAGACGCTGGAAGAAATACATGCCTCCATCACCGATAAGAATGACAATAATTTGTCATGAAAATAGGAGCTTTGTGTTGGGTATACTTTGTGTAATCATATCCAAATCCGGAACATCCTGGCAAGTTTTGATGAGAAGATCCCTGAGTTGGGGGAGTCAATCAAAGGATGAGCTTTTCGGGAGTACGGGAGATAAAATATGAGAGAGACATGGTTGAATCAAGGAGTGTACGTACAAAAGGAGAGCTGTAATTCTGTAAAATCTATACAGACTATTTCATCCCTTTGCTTTAAGCATTATCTGCTTTGGCATTAATCTGAATCATAGACAAATCGAAACAGCTGCATGATTTTAGTTTCTGAAGAATCCTGGACAACTTAAATACTGGCCTATCTGATGGTAACTAAAGGAAGGGAAAAATTTGAACCAATTCACGATCAACACATGATTTACGTACTTATGATAAACTTCTTAGTGAGTCCAAAGCAGTTCATCTGGTCATTGTCAATGACAATGACAATGAATGCAGATAGAACTACAATGGCAGCAGAGAAAGGCATAAATAAATCATTCTTCAAGACTCCACACAAGATGACCAAATGACCAATCTCAGCATGAGAAGTCCCATTACCTACTGACCCTCAAGACTTCCATAGAAAAAGTAGAGGAGAACCTGCAGTCTGAATTCTGAGCCATCAAGACTCATTGAAGAATTCTATAAATTGCAAAAACTCAGTGTAACTCAGTCAGAAACCTTCAATGACAAGGTGAGTGATATTCTTTCCCAGAAAACACATCTTGTCACAATTTATAGGAGCTCATAGAAGATTCATCATCAGGATAGTTATAAAGGCTCAAAGAATGGGGTTGTCTTTACCAAGTTTCCTTACTGAATATCAACTGATCTTATGGATTAGGTAATTGCGAGTTTAAACTCGAGCTGGTTGCTCTCATTTGATAATATAAATCGAACCCATACCATATACATCATCATTAATATTTTTTACACAATTGATGACAATGCATAATTAAAATTGAAAGGTTCATTCTTGTGACCAAATGTCCCTTTCCTAATTTTTATTGTAGGTCCACTTTTTGGTGCGAAGTGTTGTGAACCGGGCTTGGCATCTTAGGTCAGCTGTCTGTTCATTTTCACATTGTTGTGAACTGAGCTTACTACATGATGCACACAACTTACTACGAAGGTTTTATCACTGTGTTGAGCGTTTAATACAGTGCCATAGATTTATATGAAAACCGAACTCTCAATCAGACGAGCTTTCTTATAATGCAGATGAGACATGACGAGTTTTCTTTACAAGGTAGATAAAACATGGGAAAGAGGTGGTCCAATCAAGAAATGCAAACAAAAGAAGAAAAACCATAATTATTTGTAAAATCTATAATCTATTTGCTCTAAGCAGTTTCTCCAATAGCATTCATCCTAGTTCTTTCTTTCTTTATTTTTATTTTTTATTTTTGGTGCAGTAAGTCTCCGCATTAAGCACAAAATCAATGCGAATGAACTCCGTTCAGTACAAGCTCACGTTTTTCATATCAACCCTACTGCTGTGTTTAAAGAAACACTCTGAACCTGAAGCAACGTGATGTGCCAAAGCATACATCACAACCTCACAACCACGGGCACATTCCAAGATGTCCCAAAGACTCAAGTGCCTCAAAGGATCCAATCGGATTGCTCCAAGACCAGTATCATGTGCCTAACACGCACCTCCTCTGCATCTTGTAAAAAACAGAGCAACTTCAATAATCAGAGACCAATAGAAACAACAGCGGGACTTTAGTTTCAGGAAAATCCGGGACAGCTCGAAAAAATCTGTTTCACTCTCGTATTATAATTTTATGCTGAGAATGCATGTTACAGCAGAAGACAGATCATTGAAGGTTGAAGATCCCGTTAGCAATAAATTTGATAAATCCGAATTGTTCTGTTTTGTAAGGAACTGATGATCCAAAACATCGATTTACTTCATCGTGTAGGTTGCCAAAGCTGCTTCATGACTGCTTTCAACCACTAAAGAAATCAAAAGAACTCGCCCAAGAGCTGAAGCGTGAAGCATGTAGGTGAAATGAGATAATCAGGGGGGTGTCATATTCCCACTTTTAGCTGAGAATTCTTAACATTAGCCTATCTCTAAATCCTCTCAAACGCGCGGGGCCAACCACTACAACCACTTTTACAGGCAACAACTGAAAGTCAAACCCTGCTTAGTGCAACAGCAAAAGTATCCTTTGCAAGAAAGAAAAGTAGGTAGACATAGATGCACATTGTAAAAAATATAGTGATGCATCGAATGAGGGTGATATGCAAAATAAGTCTGATGCGGTGTAAAGTGAACCGATTAATATATCCTAATTGGTTTATAACTCATTTGTGTAAGCTTTTTTGAGTGAATATGAGTCAAATTGGATATATAGAAGGAGTCGGTTTTTAATGATCTCGGAGTGAAGGTATCGGGCTTTTACTGCATCAACCTAACAAGTGTATTAGAGACGATGATTTGATGGGTTAGGCCCAACATATGAGGTTTGGCAATTTATGAGTATCTCAAGAAAAGGAATCTCAGATGTGACCCCTGATGATGTGGTAGATGTGCGATCTTGCTAAGCTTGGCAGGACTAAGGTGATTGAGGAGTCGTCAAGGCAGTATCGTGTCCTTGCTGAGCTTGGCTGGGCTAAGGTAGAGATTTGAGTTAAAATGATGTTGGTGCGATGGGATATCTAGACTACGGGGAGTGGGACTAAACATTTGTTGTGAAATATAATTTGAAGAATGAGGATGTGGCGTAAAGTGGAGCAATAATGCATCCTAATTAGTTCATAACTCTTCCGTTATGCTTTTAAGTAAATGTGGGTCTAACTAGCTCGGATCCGGAAATCCTTTGGATGATCTCCTGGTCGAAGCTCTATTTTCCAGTTCAAATCAGTTGAAAGTTGAGAGTCAATTATGGAGAATACATCACCCTATGATATCATGTTATCCCTGAAAATCATTGCTCTTGTCTCATTGGCTAGTTCTGCTATTAGTGCCTACGCAAAAATGAGGACACTGTTTGAAAGATAAAGATGCTTCCTACTTTTCTTCAGCTTTCCTCATATGAACTGTTGAGTTCTCAGATGTCTCTCTTTCTCACTCTCTGCGCGTGAGTGAATGAGCGAGCGAGCGTTTCAGGAGGAAGAATTAAACGAGGAAGACATGGGGACACCAGGAGGAGAAATGAGGATCCCTCTTATTGAAGAACAAGAAGAGGTGGTTCCTGACAGAATCACATTCGTGCTCGTTCTCAGTGCATTTTTCGCTGTCTGCGGCTCCTACGTCTTCGGAAATGCTGTAATAACTTTGCTTATCTTAAAGCTTCGCTACTAGCAGGAATTGTCTGTCCTTTTATATGCTTATTTTTTCATCCCTACTCATGCATGTTTCTTTGTTCGGTTTCTGTCATCTGAAAAAACAAACTCTGAATGACTTATCAAACTTGCCTTTTGTCTTGGAGTCAGCGTGACAACGGTTTCTTGATTTGCGATATTGACTTGGTTAGGTAGAACAAGACTTGGCGTATCTCCCCGTGTTGATTCCAAATAAATATTTTGAAGACTGTTAGCACAGTGTAGTTCTCACTCCTAGTTACTGTCTAATTGGCTGAAAGATGATTTTTCAGGCGTCTTACTCATCTCCTGCTGAATCAGGAATTATGGATGAACTAGGCCTTTCTTTGGCAGAGGTCAGTGACCATCACTATCTGGTCTTTCACCGTTTTGTGTAATCCATCTAAAATTATAAACTAAGTGAGTGGAAGCATTGCTTAAATTGACTTAAAACATTTTGCAGTGTGAGTGAATTTCACATGTTGGTCCTACCGATCATGTCTATGGTGTTTACTTTGAATGTTTCATTTCTTACTAAACAAGCTCTACATATTGTGTCAATTTCCTAGGCATAAGAATACTAGCAGTGCTAAAAGTTATATAAGCGCCATTTTAGTGCCAAAAGTTTTAAAAGATTGTCACTTAAGTGCCAAATAAGAGGAAAAATGATAACTTAAATGCCAACAGCAAGAACTTCTGGCAAAAATATTACATGTAAAAGTGATTATGACTTGGCATATTATTTGAAAAAAATCTAGTCCATGTGGCGTGCAGCACTAAAGTGATTGATTTTTAACTACAACTGAAGTGATCACTCCAAACAAAATTTGGCACTTAAGTGATCACCATTTACAACTTTTAGATGACTTTGTTTAGGGGTTATAAAATTATAAAACATGACAATGTCAGATTTTCGACGACCCAAATCAAAGTTGGTACTTAAGTGATTGTTTCTTAAAAATGTGGCACTTAAGTAACTCGAAAAAAACTTTTGATACTAAAATAAGTGTTGTAAACAACTTTTGGCACTTCTAGTGTCATTCTCCTGCATTTCCTTTGACCAAAATCTAAAAGACGCGAGAAAATGTTACCCAAATGTGTGAATCTGTTGCGCCAATTAGTCTGTACACCAAAATTCTCTTTGGTTAACTGAATTGAAGTGCTGGTGAGATGCAGTATTCGGTTTTTGGCTCAATATTGACGGTTGGAGGACTTCTAGGTGCACTATGCAGTGGTAAAATAGCTGACCTAATCGGCCGGAGAGGCGTAAGTTTCTAGCTGATACATTTTAAATGTTGTTTTACCGCTGCATTATCTCAAATTTGAGGGTCACATATTGTTTGAGACTTTTAATTCAACTTTTGCTGATAATGCTGCACAGGCTATGTGGGTTACCGATGTATCAGGCATCATCGGATGGTGCGCCATATTCCTTTCAGAGGTACCATCTTTATGTGCCGATTGGTCCATCGTTAGTTTTCATTAACCATTTTACTTATTGCCTTGGCTTGCTTGACTTGCTCCGCTGGCAAAATGCTTCAAAAATTTGATGTCTGGCCCTGGGTTTTATCAAGAAAATAGAAATTAATGTCCAAGGGAGAACCTGGTTCTTTTTGTGAGCATAGTTTACTATCTGCTCTAGATAATACTTACACACTTTAACTTCTTGAAGAGTGCTTGGTCTCTTGACCTTGGAAGATTATTACTGGGATTTGGAGTTGGTCTTGCCTCATACGTGGTAACAAATGCAATTTCTTCAGATCATACAGCATTGTAAGTCCAACGATTCAATGTTGATTGATTATGCATTTAATTGTACAGGTTCCGGTGTATGTTGCAGAGATAACGCCTAAGAATTTAAGGGGAGGATTTGTTTCACTCTGTATGGTAATTAGAAGCTTCATAAGTTGTTGCTTTGGCTTTAGTCTTTACCTGAGGTCGAATTACATTGATCCTCTGTATGATCCACAAGCTCAGGCTGAATCTTTACAGCTTTTATTGATGTAATTTTAGGCATTCCACATATCTTTCCCAACTTGTTCTCACGTCATACAAATCACATCTTCTCACTGGAGGATCTCATGGTCATCCTTTCGTATTTTGAATTTAACTTCCTTTTTTACATGGTGGACGATATACAGTTGATGATAGCCTGTGGCATGTCAATGACATACATCATCGGTTCGGTACTAAACTGGCGAATCTTGGCTTGTTTAGGTACTCCCCATTAGACTATAAATAATTATTGGTTCGTATGCCTCGAATATGATTTTTAAGCTTTCTCATGCAACGTGTTTCAGGAATTATTCCATGTCTATTGCAGCTGGTGGGTCTTTTCCTTATTCCAGAATCACCTAGATGGCTGGTGAGTTTCTTGAAGGAAATTCAAGATACTGATGCTGGAAAGTAGATGCCATATTAATTAGAATCTAGAACCTTTCATGCAATTTTTGCCCACACCTTGTTGCTTGCATGAGTAAGACTGGCAGAAGCATCAGTCGGGACTGATATATAAAATGATGATCGCCTTGCGCAGGCCAAGGTTGGTCGAAAAAAGACATGAAAGCTGTGCTGCAGCGTCTCAGGGGAAAGAATGCAGATATCTCCAAAGAAACATCTGAAATCGAAGTATAAAATCTCACTGCAGTAGAATGTTTTCATTTTAAACTCATGGCTTAATTATGTCCAAATGGCTTTCTTTCGAGAAAGGTAGTGTGGTTTAGCATGAGGTAGCGCTTCGTTTTCTGCAGGGTTACATAGAAACTCTTCAGCAGGTATCAGAACATAGTATATTCCACATGTTTCAGCGAAAATATGCCCAAGCACTCACCGTGAGCCCCGTAACTGAATTCTTACTATTCATCTCGAGCGTTACCCATCTCATGTTATTGATGAATCAAGCATGTGAATTCGATCTAGGTTGGACTTGGCCTAATGGTTTTTCAACAGTTGGGAGGATTAAGTGCATATGGATTTTATATGAGTTCAGTTCTCGAAAAAGCCGGTAACTTTATCTATGCTGAATCATCATTCAATGAGAACTTTCCATCTCAAGATGAATAATATACTGACAGACTTCTGAGACAGGTGCTTCAAGTACTGCCGGGTCCATCACCACGGCCATTGTCAAGGTTTGTATTCCTGTGTAAATAGTGAGCCTTTTTCTCTTCTCCTCCCTTAGCCTATGAATAATTCTTTCGTATCCGACACGCAGTTGGCAGCAAATATTGTAGCCGTGTTCTTGATGGATAAATTCGGAAGACGACCATTACTGCTGGTAGTTACTGAGCCAAAGCATTGCGGATCATTCTTATGCTCATCATATTTACCCAAAACAAATATTGCTTCAAAATGGCTGATAGAAAAAATGCTTCTAAATGTAGTTGAAACTTTGCTGTTCCTCAAACCAACTAGCTAATATGCAGGTTTCAGCATCCGGAGCTTGCTTGGCTGGCTTCCTTATTGGATTATCATTTCTCTTACAGGTTCCTTACTACTCACGCTTCCTGTTTATTCTCATATGAATTTAGTACGGTATGCTCTTGACGGAAAACTGTCTAAGATTCAACGTGCAGGACTATCATCAATCAACCGATGTTGTATCCACCTTGACCTTCGTCGGGATTGTGGTGATTTTTTTCCCCTGATATGTTAAATGCTCTATTTGTTGCTTCAAAATGCAAAGAAAATGCAGCAGCAGCATCGTTATGAACTTTGCTCCTCTTAGATGGATTAATGAGGTGCGCATTATACAACTTCAGGTTTTTAGCGGGTTTTTTCAATTGGCTTAGGAGGGATACCGTGGATCATAATGGCTGAAGTCAGTGAGAAATCTGGTGCTCTAACTACTTTTCTCGAGTCCTGTATGCTCATTGAGTTCACAGGGCTTGATGTGATTGCTAATCGTCTCAATGTCTCATCTTATTATGACGGTTTCTGCTGTGCCAGATTTTCCCAATAAACGTGAAGGGATCTGCAGGGAGCCTTGTGAATTTGGTCAGCTGGTTCGGTTGCTGGCTTGTGGCCTACACATTCAACTATTTCTTTGAATGGAGCTCAGCAGGTGATGCTTCTTCACTTCTCGTCCTCGCCACTTTTTCTAGTGCCAAATTCAGGCACAAATTAATATATTCATCAGTCTGCCGAACGTGCCAGGCGTGTTTTTTGCGTTCTCGGGCATCTGCTGCTCTGCAGTAATTTTCATAGCGAAGATGGTGCCGGAAACCAAGGGGCGCACGCTCGAGGAAATAGAGGCATCAATGACCTCATAGCTCACCCTGGAAACAAGGTCCTCAACAAAGCATATATGCTCGATCTCTATGATCGCGAGAACGGAGTTAGCTTGCTCTTATGCTTAGCCAAGTGTGGATCGAATGCTTAACCCTGGTCTGATGTCACTCCTGTGAACTTTTCGAATTTGGGATGGCCTGCAGAGAAGATAGAGAGCAACTAATGCAGTGTCATATGCATTAGTGATGTGTAATAGGGGAAGCTTGTCATTTATGCTTAAGTAGAAATATTGGTAGAAATATTGCAAGAGTTAAATACTGCATGAGTCTGAGATTACCGGATATGATTGAAGGTGGGGAAGCAGTGAGGGTCTTTGAGGAACTCAAGTGTAGTTATATTTTCCGTTGTATCGCTTGTTTAATACTGAAATCCAATGCTAGTCTCCCCGTGGAGTAGCTCTTACTAATCGAACTACATGAATCTAGTTTTCAATTTATTTCCTTATTTTATCAATTATTTATTTTCTGCAATGTAATGGTAGAAATGAACCATTGTCCACATGCGAGTCATACAGATTTACAGTCACATAATAAATATGGGTACGGTGCATACCAATAGAGATCTACGTAGAGTTGAGCTTCATGAATTTGAAATTAATTTCATGGGTTGAAAAAGCGCCAACTCTATATACTTCTGTTTTTTTATATCCCAACAATCTTCCCTTTTCTATTTTACTGAAGTACAAATATTAGGACTAAAAGCTTCTTCTAAGGAAAAAACAAAAGAGTTTCTCGAATATGACTATTCAAAAATATGTCTTCACTAGCACCGGTAGATACCAAATGAGTTATAGTTGTTAATGTGAAATGCTATTGGAATCTGTGGTCAACGATTTGTATACGCATTTGCCAGTATTCCATGTGTTTTTAACTACATCAAAGCCATAAATTGTGAACAAAAAATGATCATTCTTGTGTAAAATAATAACCTTATAGCAGAATGATCTTACAGCAAGTCATTGTTAAAGGGACACGTCTATAAAATTTTCTTATTGGTTATAAGTTAAATCATAATGCACCTGGCCATAACCTCGAAACGAAGAGTTTCATGTTTTCTGGTACTTTTGACATGCTTATCTTGCATATTAGGACCATCCCAAGTCCATATGATTTTGCTTAATCCATTTTAACAGTTGATGATAGGTCTTGGGAAAGCATTCATGTTTCTCATTAGTTCTCTCGTCAAGTGGCTTGACTTCTAGCCTTGTTAGGAAACTTCTCAGTCACCCATGTTGCGATTGAATTAAGCGTCCAAGGCACAGTTTCAGGAAATCTGCTATGATGTGATTTATCAGAGGAACTCTTCCATGTCTGCTACAGCTTCTTGGTTTATTTTTCATTCCCGAATCTCCTTGGTGGCTGGTGAGTGTACATATCGAGTCTAGGATGCTCTCTGAATCTGATTTTGGCTGTTCATAATTAGAGTAAGTTATTTAAGCTTACGGAGATCTATCGGAGAGCTGAAATAGTATTCCTAACGGTCTACAGGCAAAAGTTGGTGGAGAAAAAGAGCTCGAAGCAGCTCTCCAGCATCTGAGAGGAAAGAATGCAAATATATCTCAAGAGGCATCGGATATCCAAGTATGAATCTGATGCTCATTATATATTAACTGTGCATCAGTTGAAATTAGAATATCAATGACCACTTAAATGAGTATTGTATGTTTTTCTGTTTGCACCTTAGAACTATATGGAACACCTCCGTCACATGTCTGAGGATGGAATTTTAGAGCTTCTCCGGTGGTAATATGCTCGTCCATTAATTGTGAGCATCCCTATTTCTGCTTAAGCCGCCCCATTCATGATGAAATTGTATCCTTTTTACGTCTATGCCTGACTGAAGATTCCTCTAGGTTGGAGTTGGGCTGATGATATTTCAGCAATGTGGAGGCCCGAATGGTTTTATGTTCTGTACAAGTACCATCTTTGAAGGAGCTGGTAATTATACCAATAAGCGGTTGATTTCACTTCAAATTGAAAGGAAGGAACACTTCTATAGAAATTAACTCCTCTGTTTTTTGGCAACAATAGGAACCGTAGTAGCGGCTGCGGTGCAAGTCTTGACTCTAATCTTGGATTTTAAATCAAGTGCCAATGTGTTTGCTATTACATTCCTAAGACTGCAAATACTTGTATGCAGATTCTAAGTACAACTTTGGGAGTACTACTGATAGAGAAGTCTGGAAGACGCCCACTTCTACTGATTAGCATAAGTCAAAGACCCATTTTGTTTTTCCTCCTTTTTCCCTGCCATTTGCGTGTCAGAAATTGGCGTACCGAATAGCTGCTTATCTTTGTAGGTATCTACAAGTGGAGGGTTCTTGGGATGTGTCTTCACAGTACTGTATTCTTCTTGCAAGTTCGTTCTTCATATCCAATTGGAGTTTTTCGTTTATCCCTTGGCAATTGACATGAAAAATGTCACGCCCCAAAGCCATCAAGAATGGAGGATGGCATGGCTATTCTTCCACTCGAAGAATGCAACCTTAGACAATCAAAATCCAACTCCCAAAATGTTCCATTGTCGATATCGTTTTTGTACTATTCATCGTTAGTTGAAGAATCTACAAAAAATTGGAAAGTAGAGAACTAAGAAATCATAGTTGAGTAGTGCATCTCTTTTAAGAAGATCGGATATTCACTATGCACATTTACAAACATGACATCACCGTATATCAATCCCAAAGCTAGATTACTATATATACAAAATATCAAAAGTAGATAATATCCTTCCAACAAATCTTTTTTTTTTTGTATGAATCAATAATAATATCAATTCACAATAACAAATTAACTATCATTGGTTTACTCCACCGACTAAAATCTAACCTCACGTCGATGTTTTGTTCCATTGACTAATCTCAAATCACATATCAATGGTCCATTCCATTGATTAAACTTAAATAACATGTTAATAATCCACTCCGTTGACTAAATTCATACTTAAATATCTAGTTATGGTCATGCATAACGCCGGTGAAAAAGGCAACCAAGATTTCTCCTTAATTAGATCTCCATTTATTATTAGTTGATGGCTCAACCCACAAGGATATTTTATACTTTGGTATGCGTATACCCACAAACCTTCAAGCGGGTTCATAACGATATTGAACATCTAACCATCATCCCCTAATACCAGAAGTCTAATTCATAAACAATCTCATATATTAAAATACATTTCACAAATTAACCACATTAAACTTTTGCAACTCAATTCATTCGCTAGAAATATTTTTCATACAACATTTCTCTAACCATTTCAAGACTCATCTCATAAACTGATTTTACAAACCTAATCAAATCAAATGCATGTTATCATTCCATAAACTATACTCAAAGTCAAGAGCTTTTCATAAAAAGGTTTTGCAAACCCAAAATATATAATATTTCTCAACTTGATTCATCAAACAAAAAATATATTTCCACTAAACAGTTCTCACACCATTCACAAATGTCAAAATGTAATAAATGTGCGATTCAAATTTTGTGTAATAAATATGCTTATTCATATTTCACAATATATCAAATCTTGATCTTTTTGAAGACACGAGTTTACAAACTCTTAGAAGAAATAACACCACTCACCTAAGAAAGTTGAAAATCAACCTATAGTGGTTACTCTAGCCAACATACTCGTATTTGTATCAATTAATCGAAAACGATATCAAAACCAAGTAATATGCTACTCTAATCAATGATTTGACTAAACTATGCTTATTCATTGATAAAACGACACCTACGTGCTATCAAAGAAACTCATTTATATAGCAAAAATTTATCTTTCTCTATAACACAAATTATCCGCTATGTGTAACTCGAACTCGAAACTTAGAAATTTGTTATGATCAAACTGTACCTCGGAATCGAATTTTGTTAAACCCCAAAGCTCCACAAAGCCTTAGACTACCTTTTCCATAGAGATCGCAGTTCAAACACTCCTCATTCAAACCTCAAAGTTCAAGATGTACATAACTTAAAGTTTGTGCCCTAACTTCCAAAATTACTCTAATTAGATCAGCTTGAATACTTACCAAGTGTTACGATTATAAATTGATTCAGCTAGTCGAGGTGTCTAGATCGGCTACTCATGGCAATTTTTTTCCCTTTTTCTTCATTTCCTCTTTCCCTCCTCGTTTTCTGCTTCAGCTTCTTCTTTTCCTTTTGTGCTTCAAATGCACGAGCTCAAATAATAAGAGAGAAAAAGAGGGTTGGGCTTGGGCTTGGCTTTTAAGAGAATGGGCTGGCTGGGCTTTTATTGGGCCCGTTATTAAAAAAGTTTCACAGACAGTGTTAGTTTTTTTATCCCACTTTAGCCAATGGCAAAGTAAATTTTTGTGAAGCACTGTAGATTCCTTCGGGACCCTCCTAGTGGAGCGGAGCTGGTTTCCAGTTTGGTGCTTTCTGGAGTTTTGGCAACGCCACTTAACATGCTTTTTGGTTCTCAGTCCTTCCTTTTCTCCCCAAATTGAATAAAATGCATCAACTGCTCATTTCTCTCTTGCTCTTCACTCAGGTATTTCTAGGCTCGTTCGAACTCAGGATGGGAGGAATTCCTTAGATTGTAATGTTGGAGGTATAGTCCTCAGACTTCCTATTGCTTCAGGGACATCCTTTATATATGCGGGCATTTGTGTGGTCGGTGTTATATTTATCGCAAAACTTGTACCTGAGACTAAGAGGCGGATGCTGGAAGAAATACATGCCTCCATCGCCAATAAGAATGACAATAATTTGTCAGGAATGTAGGAGCTTCGTGTGGGGTTTACTTCGTGTAATTGTATCCAAGTACAGAGCATGCCGGAAAGTTTTGATGAGAAGATCCCTGAGTTGGATGAGCGAATCAAAGGATAAGCTTTTAGACATTACAGTAGATAAAACATGAGAGAGACGTGGTTGAATTAAGGAGCGTAAATAAAAAAGGAGAGCTGTAATCCTCTGCAAAATTGATGCAGCTTGCATCAAAAATCTACACAGATCATCCCTTTGCTCCAAGCATTATCTGGTTTAACATTAGTCTGAATCATAGACAAATCAAAACAGCTGCACGATTTCTATGTGATTCATAACGAGTCTTGGATCCTCTTTGCGAATTGGATCTGACTTCGGGACACGGCTTAATCTCAGAACTTCTGGTCCTTTTCGTTAAATTGGAAGGCCTCGACTGCTTACTCTCTGAAGTCAAAGTTGGTTGGCCTTGCTTCGCATTCAGATGCGGTCTCCAAAAAAGGCAAAATATAAAAATGAAAAAAAGCCATTCCACAAAATACTAATATATCTGTGTGTTTGGAAGTATAATATAAAAATATTTTGAGATATTTAATCTTTATTTTTATCAATTTTGTAGGCTGGATACATTCAAAAATAAGAGACTTTCTCTTCATCAATTCTTGAATTACTTAAATTTAATAACTGATGAATGCTTGAGGATGACAAACCATTGAACTAATGCTAATTTAATGAACATGGCCATGTGGCAAGATCATGCCAAATTGCTTACCGCGGGGCGATCGTATGTGCCACGTGGCGACTGCAGGACCGTACACTTTCTTTGCCCTAATTAATTATAATTTATGCAATTGAATAGATAGGGCTGTCCATTTATGCCTTTGCTACGGGGCCAGAGTGTCTTCTCCTTGTTCCCAAGATAATGAGGATTGGCAATGATTGAACCCCAAATGCGGACGACGAACGTTGGAACTGGTGTTCAACGCTTGTGATGTTTCAGCTTCTCCTCCCAGCTACAAGTCATCGACACCGTGTCTGAAAGTTAAAGGAATGTTCTCGTTATGCACCTGTAAACCCGCTCTTCAATAGTTCGAGCTCCGAGTTCAGATTTTAACCTTTGGTCTCGTTATTAATCTACGCAAGGTTGCCTGTTTGATATGGTTGTGTTCGTAGATGGAGCTCGGTCTGTAGAGAACTAATGAATTTCAGCGAGAAAGGTACCAACAAAATCCTTAACCTATTATATTTGTGCTAATTGAGTCTTAAACATTTCAATTGCGTCAATTAATTTCTAAACCTTTTGATGATTTGTCAATATATTCCATCTGATCAATTTTGGTTGGAAATCACTAATATGAACGCTAAGTATCCTATATGGCATGACCGGCAATAATGTAGAGACTTTTTTTGAATTTTTTATTACTTTTTTTTTTTTCGTTTTCTTCTTTTCTTTCCTTTTTTTTTTTTACCACAACTATGGGCTAGTGAAGTCAACGGGCGTCCCTCACTCGGTTTGAGAACACTTCTTGTCATAATCTATAGGAGCACATAGAAGATTCATCATCAGGATAGTTATAAAGGCTCAAAGATTGGAGTTGGCTTTACCAAGTTCCCTTACCGAATATCAACTGACCTTCGGATTAGGTAAGTGTGAGTTTAAACTTGAGTCGTCGCTCGCATTTGATAATATAAAACCATATACCTCATCAGTAATATTTCTTATTCAACTTATGACAATGCATAATTAAAATAATTGAAAGGTTCATTATCGTGGCCAAATGTCCCTTTCCTAATTTTTATTGTAGGTCCACTTTTTGGTGTGAAGTGTTGTGAACCAAGCTTGGCATCTTAGGTCCGCTGTCCTCATCAGCTTTGAATTTTCATATTGACATTGTTGAACTGAGCTTACTAGGTGATGCACACAACTTATTATGAGGGGTTTTATCACTGTATTGAGCCTTTAATATAATTCAATAGATTCGTGCGAAAACCTCACTCTCAATCAAACGAGCTTTCTTATAATGTAGATGAAACATGGCGAGCTTTCTTTGTAAGGTAGATATAACATGGGAAAAAGGTGGTTCAATCAAGAAATGCAAACAAAAGAAGAAAAATTATAATTATTTGTAAAATCTATTCAGGCTTTATTCATCCATTATTTGTAAGCATTTTCTCCAATAGCATTCCTCTGAATCATAGACGAGTTTTATTGTGGTTTGGTAAGTCTCTGCATTAAGCACATAATCGGTGTAAATGAACTATGTCCAAGTACAAGCTCACGTTTTTCATATGAACCCACAAATGTGTCCAAAGAAACGCTCCGAACTCGAAGCAACATGATGTGCCAAAGCATACATCATAACCCCGAGCACCGTCCCAAAAGCATACATCACAATTTCATAACCCCGGGCACCGTCCCAAGATGTCCTAAAGACTCAAGTGCCTCAAAGGACCCAACCAGATTGCTCCAAGACTAGTATCACGTGCCTCATACACACCTCCTCTGCATCTTGTAAAACACAGAGCAACTTCAATAATCAGAGACCAATTGAAACAACAGCGGGACTTTAGTTTCAGGAAAATCCTGGACAGCTCATAAAAATATGTTTTGGTCTTGTATTATAATTGACATCGGGACTCCTGGAGTGCCAAAAGTTGGCACAAATAGACACCTAAGTGTCAAAAGTTATGAAAGTGACACTCAAGTGCCAAAATCGGAGCAAAATAGATGATTTAAGTGCCAATCCGGTCAAAATCCGACTAAAATGCTGACGTGGCGATTTTCCAGTGAAACAAGTGCAAAATAATGTCATTTTGGTGTCAATGTGGTAAAAATTAATTAAATTTATTTAAAACATTTAAAAAATACAAAAATTTAAAAAAAAAAAAAAAAAAAAAAAAAAAAAAGGGAGGTGGCTGAGGGTTGAGCCCTCGTTCTTTGCCCTCCTCGCCGCCGGAAGGGCCGGCAATGGAGGGGGAAGGGTCGATCGGGGTTGTCGGGGTCGGCGCCTCCCTTTTTTTTTTTTTTCTAATATTTGTATTTGTATTTTTAAATGTTTTAAATAAATTTAATTTAATTAATTTTTATATTAATTTTTTAACATGTCGGCAACAAAACGATATCGTTTTTGCATTGTCTAGCCACGTCAGTGTGCAAAACGACGCCGTTTTGCACTTACTTCGCCGGAAATTGCACATGTCAGCATTTTGACCGGATTTTGATCAGATTGGCACTTAAGTGATCCATTTTACTCCAATTTTGGCATTTAAGTATTACTTTCATAACTTTTGGCACTTAAGTGTCCCTTTGTACCAACTTTTGGTATTTGAAGCGTACTTTTGCCTATTATAATTTTACACTAAGAATGCACGTTACAACAGAAGATAGATCATCGAAGGTTGAAGATCCCGCTAGCAATAAATTTGATATATCCGAATTGTTCTGTTTTATAAGGAACTGATGATCCAAAACATCGATTTGCTTCATCGTGTAGGTCGCCAAAGCTGCTTCATGACTGCTTTCAACCACTATAGAAATCAAAAGAACTTGCCCAAGAGCTGAAGCCTGACGCATGTAGGTGAAATGAGATAATCAGAGGGTGTCATATTCCAACTTTTGGCTGAGAACTCTAACATTAGCCTATCTCTCTCTCAAACACGCGTGGGCAACAAATGTTACAGGTCAGAACTAACAGTCAAACCCTGGTCGGTGCAACAGCAAAAGTATCTCCTCTTCAAGAAAGAAAAGTAGGTAAATATAGATGCACATTGTAAAAAATATTGAGGTGAGGGCGATATGTGAAAGAAGTTTGATGCGGTGTAAAGTGAAGCCATTTGTATATACTAGTGGGTTTATAACTCGTTTGTGTAAGCTTTTTGAGTGTATATGAGTACAGTTAGATATATGGACTCCCCTTTGATGATCTTGAAGTGAAGGTATTGGGTTTTTACTACGTCAACCCAACAAGTATATTAGAGACGATGATTTGGATGGGTTAGGCCCAAGATATGTGGATCGGGAATTTATGAGTATCTCAATAAAAGGAATCTTGGATGTGACTCTCCATGACTTGGTAGATAGTGCAATCTTGCCAAGCTTGGCTGGACTAGGGCGATTGAGGAGGAGTCAAGGCAGTATTGTGCTCTAGCCGATTGGCTAAGCTAAGGTAGAGATTTGAGATGAAATAATGTTGGTGTGGTATGATATCTAGATTAAGAGGAGTGGGACTAAATATTTGTTGTGAATTATAATTTCCAAAAGGGGATGTGGTGTAAAGTGCAGCAATAGTATATTCTAATAAGTTCATAAATCTTCCGTTATGCTTTTGAATGAAAATGGGTCTAACTAACTTGGGTTTAAAACGACGTCGTTTTGGCCGATTTAAGAGTTCTATTTTGGCCAATTATAGAAACGACGTCATTTTAGGTGAATTAGAGCTGAGTTAGCTCTTCGGCGAGCCACCTCGGCGAGAAATATTAATATTTAATTGCCACGTATGATTTCCGGCCGGCTTCACTGGATATGGTACTCATGTGTCTCATTTTTCTTAAAATGTGGCACTTAAGTGTCAATTTCGTAAATTATGGCATTTAAGTGTCCATTTATGCTAAGTTATGGTACTTGAAGCGTTCTTTTGCCTCAATGATTTGACTAAACTATGCTTATTCTTTGATAAAACAACACCTATGCGCTATCAAAGAAACTTGTTTATAGCAAAAGTTTATCTTTCTCTATAACGCAAATTGTCTACTACGTGTAGCTCAAACTTGAAACTTAGAAATTTTTTATGATCAAACTGTACCTCGAAATCGAATTTTGTTAAACCCCAAAGCTCCACAATGCCTTAGACTACCTTTTCCATGGAAACCGCAGTCCAAAAACTCCTCATTCGAACCTCAAAGTTCCGGATCATATAACTTAAAGTTTGTACCCTAATTTCCAAAATTACTCTAATTAGACAAATAATCAACTTGAATACTTACCGGGTGTTACAATTAGAAGTTGATTCAGCTAGACGGGGTGTGCAGATCGGTTACTTGGGACAATTTTTCTTTTTCCCTTTTTCTTCTTTTCCTCTTTCCCTTCTCGTTTTCTGCTTCAGCTTCTTCTTTTCCTTTGGTGCTTCAAAAGCACGAGCTCAAATAATAAGAGAGAAAAAGAGGGTTGGGCTTGGGCTTAACTTTTAAGATACATGGGCTGGCTGGGCTTTTATTGGGCCTGTTATTAAAAAGTTTCACAGACAGTGTTAGTTTTTATATCCCACTTTTTAGCCAATGGTAAAGTGAATTTTTGTGAAGCATTGTGTATTCCCTCGGGACCCTCCTAGCGGAGCGGAGCTGGTTTATAGTTTGGTGCTATCTGGAGTTTTGGTAACGCCACTTAACATGCCTTTTTGTTCTCAGTCCTTCCTTTTCTCCCCAAATTTAATAAAATGCATCAACTGCTTATTTCTCTCTTGCTCTTCCCTCAGGTATTTCTAGGCTCGTTCGAACTCAGGATGGGAGGAATTCCTTGGATTGTAATGTTGGAGGTATAGTCCTCAGACTTGCAATTGATTTCTTTTGACTAATATTTTTTCATTCAACAATGCAAACGATATACACGGTGTGGTTCCTCATTGGTAGATATTTCCAATAAATGTAGAGGGTTCAGCTGAAAGCTTAGTTTACTTGGTCAGCTGGGTAGGATCTAGGTTTATCTCATATACTTTCAGCTACTCGTTTGAATGGAGCTCAGCAGGCGCATCTCTTCAGAATCTCTCTCGGGACATTTCTTTTTATGCTCCTCCGTTGCTTAAATTCAGTCTATTCTGCTATTGCTTCAGGGACATTCTTTATATATCCGGGCATCTGTGCGGTTGGTGTCATATTTATCGCAAAACTTGTACCTGAGACTAAGGGGCGGATGCTGAAAGAAATACATGCCTCCATCACCAATAAGAATGACAATAATTTGTCATGGATGTAGGAGCTTCGTGTGGGGTATACTTTGTGTAATTGTAACCAAGTACAGAGCATGCCGGAAAGTTTTGATGAGAAGATCTTTGAGTTGGAGGAGCAAATCAAAGGATAAGCTTTTAGACATTGCAGTGGATAAAACATGAGAGAGACGTGGTTGAATTAAGGAGCGTAAATAAAAAAGGAAAGCTGTAATCCTCTGCAAAATCTACACAGACTATTTTCATCCCTTTGCTCCAAGCATTTTCTGGTTTAGCATTAATCTGAATCATAGACAAATCAAAACAGCTGCACGATTTTAATTTCTATGATTCATAACGAGTCTTGGATCCTCTTCGCGAATTGGATCTGACTTCGGGACACGGCTTAATCTCAAAATTAAATCTCACGAACTTCTCGTCCTTTTCGTTAAACTAGAAGGCCTCGACAGCTTATCTCTGAAGTCAAAGTTGGCTGGCCTTGCTTCGCATTCAGATGCGGTCTCCAAAAAGGCAAAATATAAAAATAAAAAAAGCCATTCCATAAACTTCAATATATTTGTGTCTGGAAGTATAATATAAATATATTTCGAGATATTTAATCTCTATTGTTATCTATTTTGTCGGCTGGACACATTTAAAAATAAGAGACTTTCTCTTCATCAATTCTTGAACTATTTAAATTTAATAAGTGATGAACGCTTGAGGATGACAAACCACCGAACTAATGCTAATTTAATGAACATGGCCATGTGGCATGATCATGCCAAATTGCTTACCGCGGGGCGATCGGATGTGCCACGTGACGACTGCAGGACTGTACTCTTTCTTTGCCCTAACTAATTATATTTTATGCAATGGAATAGATAGGGCTGTCCATTTATGCCTTTGCTACGGGGCCAGAATGTCTTCTCCTTGTCCCCAAGATAATGAGGATTGGCAATGTATGAACCCGAATGCGGACGACGAACGTTGGAACTGGTCTTCAACGCTTCGCGATGTTTCAGCTTCTCCTCCCAGCTACAAGTCATCGACACCGTGTCTGAAAGTTAAAGGAATGTTCTCGTTATGCACCTGTAAACCCGCTCTTCAATAGCTCGAGCTCCCAGTTCAGATTTTAACCTTTGGTCTCGTTATTAGTCTACGCAAGGTTGCCTGTTTGATATGGTTGTGTTCGTAGATGGAGCTCGGTCTATAGAGAACCGATGAATTTCAGTGAGAAAGGTATCAACAAAATCCTCAACCTATTATACTTGTGTTAATTGAGTCTTAAACCTTTCAATTGTGTTAATTAATTCCTAAACCTTTTGATGACTTGTCAATATAATCCATTTGACTAATTTTAGTTGGAAATCGCTAATATGAATGCTTTGAGTATCCTATATGGCATGACCGACGATAATGTAGAGACTTTTTTTGAATTTTTTGTTACTTTTTTTTCTACTTCTTTTTCTTCTTTTCTTTCCCTTTTTTTCCCCTCAACTCGGGGCCGGTGAAATCAACGGCCGTCCCTCACTCGGTTTGAGAACACTTCTTGTCATAATCTATTGGAGCACATAGAAGATACATCATCGGGATAGTTATAAAGGCTCAAAGATTAGGGTTGGCTTTACCAAGTTACCTTACTGAATATTAATTGACCTTATGGATTAGGTAAGTGTGAGTTCAAAATCGAGCCAGTTTCTCACATTCGATAATGTAAAACCATATACCTCATCAATAATATTTCTTATACAACTTATGACCATGCATAATTAAAAGGTTCATTATCGTGGCCAAATGTCCCTTTCCTAATTTTTATTGTAGGTCCACTTTTTGGTGCGAAGTGTTGTGAACCGAGCTTGGCATCTTAGGTCTGCTGTCCTGATTAGCTTTGAATTTTCATTTTGACATTGTTGAACCGAGCTTACCAGGTGATGCACATAACTCATTATGAGGGGTTTTATCACTTTGTATTGAGCCTTTAATACAATTCAATAGATTTGTACGAAAACCCCACTCTCAATCGGACGAGCTTTCTTATAATGCAGATGAAACATGACGAGCTTTCTTTGTAAGGTAGATATAACATGGGAAAAAGGTGGTTCAATCAAGAAATGCAAACAAAAGAAGAAAAATCATAATTATTTGTAAGATCTATTCAGGCTTTATTCATCCATTATCTGTAAGCATTTTCTCCAATAGCATTCATCTGAATCAGAGACTAGTTTTATTGTGGTTTGGTAAGTCTCTGCATTAAGCACAAAATCAATGTAAATGGACTACGTCCACTACAAAGCTCACGTTTTTCATATGAACCCTACAGCTGTGTCCAAAGAAACGCTCTGAACCTGAAGCAACATGATGTGCCAAAGCATACATCACAACCTCATAACCCCGGGCACCGTCCCAAGATGTCCCAAAGACTCAAGTGCCTCAAAGGATCCAACCGGATTTCTCCAAGACCAGTATCATGTGCCTCATACGCACCTCCTCTGCATCTTGTAAAAAACAGAGCAACTTCAATAATCAGAGACCAATTGAAACAACAGCACGACTTTAGTTTCAGGAAAATCCGGGACAGCTCATAAAAATCTATTTCAGTCTCGTATTATAATTTTATGCAGAGAATGCATGTTACAGCAGAAGACAGATCATCGAAGGTTCAAGATCCCGCTAGCAATAAATTTGATATATCCGAATCGTTCTGTTTTATAAGGAACTGATGATCCAAAACATCGATTTGCTTCATCGTGTAGGTCGCCAAAGCTGCTCTATGACTGCTTTCAACCACTATAGAAATCAAAAGAACTCGCCCAAGAGCGGAAGCCTGACGCATGTAGGTGAAATGAGATAGTCAGAGGGTGTCATATTCCAACTTTTGGCTGAGAACTCTTAGCCTATCTCTCTCAAACATGCGGGGGCAACAACTGTTACAGGTCAGAACTAACAGTCAAACCCTGCTCAGTGCAACAGCAAAAGTATCTCAAGAAAGAAAAGTAGGTAAATATAGATGCACATTGTAAAAAATATTGAGGTGAGGGCGATATGTGAAAGAAGTTTGATGCGGTGTAAAGTGAAGCCATTAGTATATACTAGTTGGTTTATAACTCATTTGTGTAAGCTTTCTGAGTGAATATGAGTCAGATTAGATATATTGATCTCGGAGTGAAGGTATTGGGTTTTTACTATGTCAACCCAACAAGTGTATTAGAGACGATGATTTGGATGGGTTAGGACCAAGATATGTGGATCGGGAATTTATGAGCATATCAGGAAAAGGAATCTTGGATGTGACTCTCCATGACGTGGTAGATAATGCAATCTTGCTAAGCTTGGCTGGACTAGGGCGATTGAGGAGGAGTCAAGGCAGTGTTGTGCTCTTGCTGATTGGCTAAGCTAAGGTAGAGATTTGAGATGAAATAATGTTGGTGCGCTACTATATCTCAATTAATAGGAGTGAGACTAAACATTAGTTGTGAATTATAATTTCCAAAAGGGGGATGTGGTGTAAAGTGCAGCACTAGTATATTCTAATAAGTTCATAAATCTTCCGTTATGCTTTTGAATGAAGATGGTCTAACTAGCTCGGATTTAAAATTCCTTCAGATGATCTCCCTGGGCCAAGCTCTATTTTCCAGTTCAAATCAGTTGAAAGATGAGAGTTAAATATGGAGAATACATCAACCAATGATGTCATGTTGTCCCTGAATTTCCAACCAATGATGTCATGTTGTCCCTGAATTTCACTGCTCATGCCTCATCGGCTAGTTCCGCTATTAGTGCCCATTCAAAAAGGGTTGACTTGAACGAAAAGGATGCTTCCTAGTTTTCTTCAGCTTTCCTCATATAAACTGTTGAGGTCTCGTCCCTTACCAAAAAAAAAACTGTTGAGGTCTCGTTTGTCTGTCTTTCTCACTCTCTGCGTGTGTGAGTGGTGAGTTAACGAGTGAGCGAGCGTTTCAAGAGGAAGAATCAAAAAAGGAAGACATGGGGACACAAGGAGGAGAAATGGGGATCCCTCTTCTTGAAGAACAAGAAGAAGTGGTTCCTGACAGAATCACACACATGCTTGTTCTCAGTGCATTTTTCGCTGTCTGCGGCTCCTACGTCTTTGGAAATGCGGTAAGAACTTTGCTTATCATAAAGCTTGGCTACTAGCAGGAATTGTCTGTCCTTTTATGTGCTTTTTTTTCTTTTTTTCATCTCTAGTCACGCATGTTTCTTCGTTCTGTTTCTGTCATCTGGAATAGCAAACTCTGATCTGGAAAAGAATATAACGCTGACCAACTAATTTTCTGGGTGACATATCAAACTTGTCTTTGCCTTCGATCAGTGTGCAACAGTTTCTAGATATGCAATATTGCCTTGATTAGGTAGAACAAGACTTGGCATATCTCCTCGTGTTGAGTCAAAATAAATATTTTGAAGACTGTGAGCAGAGTGTAGTTCTCGCTCCTAGTTACCGTCTAATTGGCTTAAAGATATGATTTTTTCAGGTGTCTTACTCATCTCCTGCTGAATCAGGTATTATGGATGAACTGAGCCTTTCTTTGGCAGAGGTCAGTGACCATCACTATTTGCTCTTTCACTGTTTTTAATGTTTTGTGTAATCCTTCTAAAAGTATAAACTAAGTGAATGGAAGCATTGCTTAAATAGACTAAAACATTTTGCAGTGTGAGTGAGAATTCACTTGTTGGTTCTTCCGATCATGTCTGTGATGTTTACTCTGAATGGCTAATTTCTTACAAAGAAAGCTCTCTATATTCTGTCAATTTCCTGTGGCTGAAATCTAAAAGACACGAGAAAATTTTACCCAACTGGGTGTATATTATGGCACCTATTGGTCTGTACACCAAAATTTTCTTTGGTCGACTGAACTGAAGTGCTGGTGAGATGCAGTATTCGGTTTTCGGTTCACTATTGACGGTTGGAGGACTTCTAGGTGCCCTGTGCAGTGGTAAAGTAGCTGACCTAATCGGTCGGAGAGGGGTAAGTGTTCTGGCCAATACCTTTTAAATGTTGTTTCACCACTGCATTATCTCAAATTTGAGCGTCACAAATTGTTTGAAACTTATAATTCAACTTTTGCTGATAATGTTGCGCAGGCTATGTGGGTTACTGATGTATCGGGCATCATCGGATGGTGTGCAATATTTCTTTCAGAGGTACCATGTTTATGTGCCAATTGGTCCATTATTAGTTTTCATTAACCATTTTACTTATCCCTTGGCTAGCTTACTTGCTCCGCTGGCAAAGTTCTTCAAAAGTTGATGTCTAGCCTCAAGTTTTACCGAGCAAATAGACATTAATATCGAATGGAGAACCTGGTTCTTTTGTGGGCATAGTTTACTATCCACTCTAGATAATACTAACGAACTTTAACTTCTTGAAGGGTGCTTGGTCTCTTGACCTTGGAAGATTATTACTGGGATTTGGAGTTGGTCTTGCCTCATACGTGGTAACAAATGCAGTTTCTTCAGATCATATAGCATTGTAAGTCCAACGATTCAATGTCGATTGATTATGCATTTAATCGTGCAGGTACCAGTGTATGTTGCAGAGGTAACACCGAAGAATTTAAGGGGAGGATTTGTTTCGCTCTGTATGGTAATTAGAAGCCTCATAAATTGTTGCTTTGGCTTCAATCTCTACCTGAAGTCTAATTACATTGATCCTCTGTATGATCCACAAGCTCAGGCCGCTTCTTTACAGCTTTTATCGATGTCATTTTAGGCATTCCACATATCTTTCCTGACTCGTTCTTGCATTATACAAATCACATTATCTCACTGGAAGATCTTGTGGCCATCCTTTGTATATTGAAAATAACTACCCTTTTTTTTACCTGGTGGATGATATACAGTTGGTGATAGCCGGTGGCATGTCATTGACGTACGTCATTGGTTCGCTGGTAAATTGGCGTCTCTTGGCTTGTTTAGGTACTCCCCAATGAACTATAATAATTATCTGTTCATATGCTTTGAAAATGATTCTTACGCTTTCTCATGTAACGGATTTCAGGAATTATTCCATGTCTACTGCAGCTGGTGGGTCTTTTCCTTATTCCGGAATCTCCTAGATGGCTGGTGAGTTTCTTGAAGGGAAATTCAAGATACTGCTGCTGGAAAGTAGATGACATGTTAAATAGAATCTAGAACCTTTCATGCACTTTTTGTCCCCGCCTTGTTGCTTGCATGAGTAAGACTGGCAGAAGCATCAGTCGGGACTGATATGGACAATGATGATTGCCGTGCACAGGCCAAGGTTGGTAGAGAAAAAGACATGAAAGCTGCGTTGCAGCGTCTCAGGGGAAAGAATGCAGATGTCTCCAAAGAAACATCTGAAATCGAAGTATAAAATCTCACTGCAGCAGAATGTTTTCATTTTAAACTCATTGCTTAATTATGTCCAAATGGCTTTACTTTCGAGAACAGTAGCGTGGTTTAGCATGAGGTAGCGCTTCGTTTTCTGCAGGGTTACATTGAAACTCTTCAACAAGTATCAGAACATGGGATATTCCACACATTTCAGCGAAAATACGCACGAGCACTAACTGTAAGCCCCGTAGCTGAATTCTTACTATTTATCTCGATCTTTACCAATTTCGTGTTATTGATGAAATCAAGCACGTGACTTTGATCTAGGTTGGACTTGGCCTAATGGTTTTTCAACAGTTGGGAGGATTAAATGCATATGGATTTTATATGAGTTCAATTCTTGAAAAAGCGGGTAACTTCATCTACGCTGAATCATCATTCAATGAAAACTTTCCATCTCAAGATGAATAATACATTGACAACAATTGGCTTCTGAGACAGGTGCCTCGAGTACCGCCGGGTCCATCACCGCAGCCATTGTCCAGGTTTGTATTCCTGTGTAAATAGTAAGCCTTTCCTCTCTTCTCCTCTCTTAGCCTATGAATAATTCTTTTGTATCCATGACATGCAGTTGGCAGCAAATATTGTAGCCGTGTTCTTGATGGATAAATTTGGAAGACGACCGTTACTGCTGGTAGTAACTGAGCCGAAGCATTGCGGATCATTCTTGTGCTCATCATATTCACCCAACACAAATATTGCTTCAAAATGGCTGATAGATAAAATGCTTCTGAATGTAGTCGAAACTTTACTGTTCCTCAAACCAACTAGCTAATATGCAGGTTTCAGCATCCGGAGCTTGCTTGGCTGGCTTCCTTATTGGATTATCATTTCTCCTACAGGTTCCTTACTACACATGCTTCCTGTTTATCCTCATATGAATTTAGTACGGTATGCTCTTGATGGAAAACTGTCTAAGATTCAACGTGCAGGACTATCATCAATCAACCGATGTCGTATCCACCTTGACCTTCGTGGGGATTGTGGTGATTTTTTTCCCCTTGATATGTTAAATGCTCTATTTGTTGCTTCGAAATTCAAAGAAAAATGCAGCAGCAGCATTGTTATGAACTTTGCTCCTCTTAGATGGATTAATGAGGTACGCATTATACAATTTCAGGTTTTTAGCGGGTTTTTTTCAATTGGCTTAGGAGGGATACCCTGGATCATAATGGCTGAAGTCAGTGAGAAATCTGGTGCTCTAACTACTTTTCTCAAGTCCTGTATGCTCATTGAGTTCACAGGGCTTGACGTGATCACCAATCGTCTTGATGTCTCACCTTATTATGACGGTTTCTGCTGTGCCAGATTTTCCCAATGAACGTGAAGGGAGCAGCAGGAAGCCTCGTGAATTTGATCAGCTGGTTCGGTTCCTGGCTTGTGGCCTACACATTCAACTATTTCTTTGAATGGAGCTCAGCAGGTGATGCTTCTTCACTTCTCATCCTCGCTGCTTTTTCTAGTGCCAAATTCAGGTACAAATTAAGATATTCATCAGTCTGCCGAATGTGCCAGGCGTGTTTTTTGCGTTCTCGGGCATCTGCTGTTCTGCAGTACTCTTCATAGCGAAGATGGTGCCGGAAACCAAGGGGCGCACACTTGAGGAAATAGAGGCATCGATGACCTCATAGGTCACCCTGGAAACAAGGTCCTCAACGAAGCATATTTTGTCTACTTGATCTCTATGATCGCAAAAATGGATTTAGCTTGCTCTTATGCTGAGCCGAGCGTGGATCGAGTAGCGTAAAATTCTTAACTCTGGTGTAGGAATTGAATGCGAACTGATGCCAAGTCTTTGAACTGTTTGAATTTGAGATGGCCTGCAAAAAAGATAGAAAGCAGCTAATATGGGAAGCTTGTCATTCATATGTTCAGGTAGAAATATTGGTAGAGATATTGCGAGGGCTAAATAATGGATGAGTGTATAATGGATGAGTGTACGAGATTACTAGGTATCATTGAAAGCTAGTAAACACCAAAAGTGTTTGAATAACTCAAGTGAGGTCATATTTTCCGTCATATGGCTTATTCAATACTAAAATCCTATGCTAGTCTCCCCATGGAGTAGGTCTTGCCACTTGAACTATGGAAATCCAGCGTTCGATTTATTTTCTCATTGTATTTACTTAATAGATTGGTTATTTGTTTTCCACGACGTAATGGCAGAAAAGAGTCATTGTCAACATGCGAGTCCTATATAGGTTTACGGTCACACGGTATATATGGGTATGGTGCATACCCATAAAGATCTATGTAAAGTCGAGCTTTTATGAATTTAAAAATAATTTTATCGATTGAAAAAGCACGAACTCTATATACTTCCGTTTTTAATATCCCAACAGCCTTTACTTTTCTATTTTACTAAAGTACAGATAGTAGGACTAAAAGGCTTCTTTCAAGGAAGAAAAAACGAAAGAGTTTCTCGAGTATGACTATTCAAAAAGATGTCTTTACTAGCACCAATAGATACCAGATGAGTTATAGTTGTCAATGAGAAATGCTGCTAGTATCTGCGGTCAACGATTTGGCGAAAAGTATAAAAAAAGTAATAATCCTTTTGTGTCGATGCCAATTTAGTCCTAATTTTTTAGTCTCATTGAAATATTACATAAAGATAGATCGCTTTCCCAATCCCAAGCCAAATATTTCTGCTATGATGCTATTTTGTCCACTCTCTTCCCAGGCCATGTTGTAATTGTTTAGGCCACAACCAAGCACGGATTAGGAAATCTTTTGGAATATCCCTTGTTATGAAAGGTGAAGATGTGAGATCCAAGCTGACCTCTGCTATAGGTCTCACCACTTCCATATCTAAGGTAGACCTGGTCGTACATATAAATGTCGTTTTTACATAGACAGGGAACACAGATGGGAAGATCACAAGGCAAAGGTCGATATGATAATGATTGGCTTTTATTGAAGTTACCTTGCCTTATGAAGAAGCAATGGCTACAGCCTTCACATTGCATCCATATATCCACATTACTTGTATCCACCACCAAGTTTGCATATTGACCAGTGCCAACTGACAGGGTGGTTATATAATAATTGAGATTAGCCCCTAGCAACCGGAGGTTGTAGTGCACTGGGGCTCTATTTATTGACTCCTTCCGGAACATTAAACTCAACAAAACCATGGATTTGAGTTGGCACACATGAGCTTTAGATATCTTAAAGATTTTTTGATATCTTTCTTCTAGGGTGAGATTTCGAGGATAGAGCGTTGTGTCAAATCGGTCTATAGGGATAAGTTTAGTACTAAAACCATGGATTTCAAAAGACTTGGTGATGATGGGAAAGCAAATGAAGAGAGCAACTAGAGTAAGAAGTGACATTGTCCTAGTTTTCGCGAATTTTCTGGTTGTGTTCGCAAGTGCTGAATCTTGACGTAGTGCTATTATTCTTCTTTTTCTCACTGCTAATAAATTGTGTTTCAAAGAAGGCTTTTTGTTTTTGGTTTGGTCTGGTAAAAAAATCAGATTTCGCTAATTAATATACTCCCAAAAGTAGAGACAATTAATATAATGATCCGCACTTATTGTAAAAATTTCATTTTTCAAAGTCAACTCATCTTCCTCCTCAGGTATACAAGTTCCAACATTGCGAAGAAGTTAAAGGAAACGGCCCATGCACAAATGGTAGAGATAAATCGGATTTCCTCTAATTAATATGCTCCAAAAAGTAGAGACTATTAATATAATGATCCAAATTTATTGTGGACATTTTATTTTTCAAAGTCAACTCATCTTGGACCAAAGATATATAAGTTCCTACAAAGGCACCCGTTCTTACTTCAACCTAAAACCTACTCCTGGTCCATAGGCTCTTGCAACCTATCCTACATGAACTGGTCAATTTCATGCATTCCTGGAACCTACACTCTAATGTAATCTTTTTTTAAATATAATTTTTGTTAATTACCATTAATTGCTTACACATTCATTGAGGGAAAAAAAAACAAGTACAATTTACACAGAGTACATGTTGTCAACAACTTCTTAGATAAGACATAATAACATTGCACAGCCAAAATGCAAAACTATATCCATTTTTTTCTTCTCATAAAAATATAACTTAGCAACTTGTACCAAAGCATATCCTTCACACCCTTCCCCTCATTCTCAACATATCTTTCAATCTCTTCCTTTTCAAAGGCCTCTCGCAATTAAAGAAAATTAACTCCCAGGATTGAAACAATTGATTGTGGCTTTGGGGTTTTCTAGCTCACAAACTAGTTCATCAGTTAAAATTTACCATCTATGTGTAAATTGCTTTAAGTTGAGATTACTCGTACAGAGTAAAAGTCTGGACTAAACTGATTCATGAGATTTACAAGATGTTTATGGGCCTTTAGGGACCCAAGTCTTTATGCTCGTGCCCCTGAATTATCTGTAAAAAATTATATGCATTCAAAGGCGATATGACTTGGATAAAATTGAATCCAATGGTGCATGTGTATGTCCCATATTAAAATCGATTCTTGGCTGGTTTGTCGGGTATAGCCTTAATCACAATAAGTTGTTTATTCATGTGAATTTCTCTAATTATGTTGGGTCGCTTCACGGGAGATGAATCTCATAATTGGAGGAACTGTAGAAGAGCATCCTCATAAATATCATTCTTAAATTGCCTTACTGAGTTAGAAACATAAACATGAAATATGTATTATTTGCTTTAAAAGTTAGAGCCATACTCGTCTTATTCTTTTCCCATAGTTCTCCATGTCGCGCTCACATAATAATTGGTTGAGGATGGACGAGAGTAGACTATCGAAAAAAAGTACATGATGCAAGATACCATTTTTCCTTTTATTAAGGAAAGATATGGACATTTTGCGAATGTTGCCTTCATCACGGGATGAACGGAAAGAGATTGGGAAGGCCTTTAGGTCCAAGAAGAGTTTCAACGATGTATAACCAAATTTGCCTAGTACTTGAAAGGGAAAGTTCCCTAACCAAGGAGAAAAGAAGGTTCATGCAGTCCTCGGAACCTGCAAACACATTGCCCTCCTCGAAGCCAGCGCACAAGTGGTACCACACTTTTTAATGATTGATCAGAGAAACGGTGCATGACAGTACATGCTACTTCCGAGTATCTCGGTCAGGGTGAATTTATGTCCAGAAAAAATTTGTGCCCCACATTTCGGTTAGCAGTCCACCTCCATTACACATGCCTAATAAAAGTTACTGTAGAAGTACCATCGCGTTTAACTATAGGCGTGGCACATCAAGAAAATGTACAAAACAGGATTAGCAGCACTTCCAATCAATGGAAATGATTTCACGAGAGAAAAGCATCAAATGGAGATCCAAGAGATTAATTACTTACCCAACGTCCTCATATATATAGCAACATAAAGCTGTCTGGGCTTCAAATTCTCAGCACCCGGACGATTGAGTAGCTGATTACCTCACCGTTGTGATGATCTTATAACGCATTTCTTCCAATGTTACATTTTGTAGTCAACATTATGAGAACTTTTTTTTTATCAAATATATCATGTCTAGGATGGTATCAAAGATCTCATGGAAAACAACCGCTAAGAGAAAAAAGAGAAAATATATTACTATCATAAAATCTATAATTAACTTCAAAAAAGCATAGGCCTCGGGTAATTTGGTGGCTCAAGATGGGTCTCATGAAAATCTTATATTTCTTGAGGTGGTTCTGTCTAGTGGATAGCGGTTTGTAATGGAACTTTAACTTCAGCTAGTTGTGATCGTTACGGGGGTCGAGAAAGCATCACTTATCAATTTATCAAGTAAACTGTTGGGGGCCCAAGGAGATCATACAGATTAATTGTACTTCTTGCCTGAGTGGTCAACCTACTGTTTTTTCTGTTTTTGTCAAAAGAGTAATCAACTTATTTGAAGTGGCTCACTTTGTACTTGAATAGCTCATCTACGAACAATGATTAGTTTTACTCCAAAATTTTGGAATTATTTGGCTCCTTGTCATTCTCCTCCACCAGGAAAAAACTCCCCTCGGAGGAGCTGTACGATCTCTACCTGGTAAAAGTTTAACCTCTAATTTCTAAAATCTGGTTTATAAATCCAACTCGTCCTTGCCGCAATTGATCTTTCGAACGACCCTTCATGACGATTCACCATTTTCTTCAGTGAACCAATCCAGATCAAACATCTTCAATGCTTCTTCAAAACTCAGTGGGATGACAAAATGGGCTTTTGGCAACATGATTTGCGTACCTCTCAGTCTCTCCCGACATTTAATATCAGAACGCGTTCTGTTCTCTTTAAATCTCTCAATATTTAAGTTGCTACTCAACTTCAACAACATTCTCTATGATGGGTATGAAATCGAGTTCAATTTGATATGAATGATTTTCGAAAAGCATTTCTATTTTAGGTGGAAAAAAGAACGAAATCCATAAGTGAAAACACATCTTCAAGTTGAAAATTCTCCGGCTACTTAAAAGGAAATTCGGATACTTCAATTTGAATGTCTGCTTCATCGTTTGTTGACTCACCTTGTCCTGAGAATCTAGGGCGTGTTTGGTGCCCACCGTGTGGCATTGGCAGCACCATGATGGTGTCTCTTTGGGAAAAAAATTATTGCTCCTTTCTTGGGATAGAAATTCATTTTGCAAAGTTCTATAATGCCGATTTTGATCAATAGAAAACATTTTTTGCCGACCGATTCATTTTCCTAGTGTCTAAACAGATGAGAAATATGAAAACATTTTCCTAAAATTGGTTTAACACCGACTTCGTGAGTGCGCACTGTTTTGTCTTGAAGGAGGGCTCGTCCGCGAGTCAAGTGTTCGATGGGAGCGATACAGAGGTGACGGGAAGATGCTGAGGCATAGTGGTGGGAGCGGTGGCGTCATTGATGGGAATGGGAAGGACTTTCGACGGTCCATATCAGATACTAGTGAGCCGTTAAAATGCAGATAGTTCAACAGAGTACGCTACTCTATACAGGCAAAGAATCTGAACAATAGTGATAATGGAGGATTGGAGTAAGACAGGATAAAGTAAGGGAAAAATTTTCAAATTGTAAATTTGGACATATCCACTTTTATCCAGTGTTTCGCATAGATAATTTTTGCATGGCCATTGTTGCGAAAGTCTAGTGCAATGAAATTCAAGTGATCGACCATAATGAAAAACAAAGAAAAGAGGTTGAGCAATCCCAATGCTGGTAGCAAACTAGGAGATCAAGGTGGTGTCAACTTGGGAGTAACACTCAGATCGAGAGAAGGGGCAAGGAATCTCAAGTGATTGTCTGCGCAAAGAAATCATAGTGATTGTTAATCTGCAACGATATAGATCCTGTTAACACATTCAGACTTAAGTTCCTACGATGAAAATCAGTGAAAAGTCATATCATTTCAAACATCTATTCATATGATAAAATGAGAAAAAAGAAATCCCTTTGAAACAAATCATATTAACAAGAATTGTCTCATAAAATGGTGCAACTAACATGTCCATGGCTCAAGAAAATGTTCGCTCATTGAATGATGCAACTAACACGTCTACGGCTCGAGAAACATTTTCTCAAGTCATAGATATGTTAGCTACACCATTTTATAATCAATTCTTTTTACATTTTCTCAAATGTTGAGACCACTGTTTGATCATACCTAATTAAGTTATCGCCATCAGATGATATATGAAGAAGCTATCGCAATCCATTAACTGTAATCACATCCAGAGTACCCTCCACACAAAAATAAGTTCGAGCAAATTATGCTCATGGTCTAGAGAGTGCTCCATATATCTATATATAATAACAAGACTGAATATGAGCTTTCTCCGATTGTTTCATATGTCAAAATCTTATCAATCCCCAAGTTTACATAAACGGACATGATTGATTCATATGATATTTGAGACAATTGCTCCTATTCCGAGCATCTTCCCTTCTAGCCACGTGGCTCTTCGCGCGTTATGGAAGGGAATGACAAGACAAATCATGTGTCTTTTCGACTCTTTTGTACCTATGCTAAAGACCAGACAATTTGAAATTTAGTTTCAAGCAATTGCAATAATTGTTACGAGCTAAGGGTCACAATCCGCAAAAAGTTATTGACGCTCGAAATTCATCTTGAATTATAACAGAAGAAGAAAAGACACGCTTCACATATTTAATCCCCATTAGGAATAATCCCAATAGTCTTTGCCCATCCAGGCACGTGTTATTCCATTGATTACATTTAAATTCGAAAAATTCAAGTTTTTATTCTTGATACAATTTATAATAGCATTTCGACATAACATAACAACTTGCCATACATCGATCGAGATATCTACTGAACACTAATTAGTTGTTTTTCTTGTCTACGTCAAATTCTCTTGTGCTCTAATGATGCATGAAGAAAAGTCAAAATGTCTAACACTCCCTCTATGCATTGGCCGACTGCCAATACATGCGTATGGGTCTTCAACTGGAAGTTGCCTTTTTTCGCAACATGCAATTCATGAGAATTGACCACTTTTGTCGCCCAATTTCACAGATGAATACGACACCGTATTTTCTTTTCTTAAAAAAAAAATCATCACATTTTGATGTTAAGGTGATACGTATCGTGTTAAATAACGATGATAAACCAAAAAAAAAAAATGATTAGCGCGGTGATCGCCCGTAGTAGATGGCTACGTTTGGTTTAGCATTTGCAATGGGCTTTGACTCCAATGCAAATGCTGAAAGCCCAAAGCTACTTGAGGAAAATGCAGTTGTGTTTGGTAAAAAAATTTTGCAAATGGACTTTGAGCTGAATATGCGTTTGGTAAAAAAAACTTTCGCAAGGGGCTTTGATGGGTATTATTTATTTATTTATTTTTTTTTTGAAAATTCAACTAAACCCTTCACCGGACCGGCGAAGGGTGCGGCCGTCAGGCGAGCCCGGATCTGCGCGGCGGCGTCGTCCGAGGTCGCCCGAGGTCGGGCGACCTCCGGCGCGGTCGCGCGACCCGACCGAGGGGCCGCCGGAGGTCGCCCGACCTCGAGCAACCCGGCCCGGGGACGCGGAGGTCGCCCGACCTCGGGCGACCCGGGTTGCTCGACCCGGGGGCCGCGCGACCGGCGACCGCCGTACTGGTCTCGCGGCCGCGGGCGCCCTCGCTTGGTCGTCCGACCTCGGGCGACCTCCGGCGGCCCTCGGGCCGGGTCGCGCGACCCTCGCCGGAGGTCGCCCGAGGTCGGCGACCTCGGCCCGACGACCGCCGGCGCCAGATTTGGCTCGCCGGCGTCGCCCCTTCGCCGGTCCGAAGGAAGGGCGCTCCTTTTTTATTTAAAAATAAATAAATACAGGGGTAATAACAGAAATATGAAAAATTAATGAGGGTAGTTTAGGAAGAAAAAAAATGTTTTTAGCGTTTGGTAGAATGCTGAAAGCCCAAGGCTGGTCCCTACCAGCCTTGGGCTTTCAGCATTTTCAAGGACTGACTTTCATTTGAAAGCTCCTTGAGATTGGTTGCCAAACACCCTTATTTTGGCTGAAGGGGCTTTGGGGGCTGAATGGACTTTCTAAATGCCCATCCAAACGCACCCATAGGATGAGGTTGGGCCAATGGATTAAAAAGAAGTGCGGCTTGACTCATTCCAGAGACCCAAAAAAATGAAAGGAAAGAAAGACTTATAAATCATTTAAATCTGAACCAAACTTGAATATGTATACATGACACAAACAACATATTTTAAAATTATTTCGCCAAAATTATCAAAAAAAAATTGCAATTTTATTCTTCTACCATTTTGTATGCACAAAACTCGAAAGCTGCAATTATTAGAGTTGAATGAGGGTCGGCCAGCCAGCCACTCTTGCTAGGCTTGAAAGATAAAAAAAGGAAAAGAAAGAAATAAAAAAAATTGAAAATTCAATTTTAAAATAATTATAAAATTTGTTCAACCATTTATGTCACATAAGACGGTCGGCGTTCACGTCAGCAATTTTTCGTTAAAATTGGTAGGATAGTATAAATTGACAAAATGTGAAAATATTTAATATTCAATTAAGTAAAGCATAAGAGAGGCATTATAAGGGAATTGAATTGACAAAAATACAATAGATTTAAAACTTTTTGGACAATATTCCTTCTCTAGAACATGTCCAAAAGAGTTGCAAACACACACATCTATCTTATAATTTCCTTCCATAACTTGAAAAGGGCACATCTAATAGGACAAGGGGAGCCACATGGCTGAAAGGAAGACACTTGAAAACGGAAGTTTGCTCCATTCCTTGTAAAATGTCTCAAGACCAACAAGTTGTTGACTTATACGCCAAAAATTTGCTCCTTTACCATGGCCCTCACATGTCACATCGATCAATGATGTCCATTTATGGTAAAAAGTTGAGAATGACAAGATTTTCACATTTGATACAATCAGAGAAAGCTCTTCGATCCAGTCTTCTTATGACATAGACATATGCATAGTTTTCATAGGGGCAAAAGTTTGAAGTTAATAGTACATTTGAGTTTGTTTTATTATATACAGAGATATATCATAGCAGATGTCACAAGTTCGAGTCTTTTAATACATTTCTTTTGATGGGTCAATAAGAAGCAGACATCACATTAATACAAACTAGAATCCAGCCAAAGCAGAAGGGAGATATTTGGTGTTTTTGTAAAAACGAGTCTCGATTGGGCAGGAGGAGGCTGGTCTACACACAGCAGGACCTCTCCACTCCAAAAACAATAATGATGTTTAATAGGAATCTCTTTACTTATGAGATTTACGTTCCATTTATTATGTGAAAAATAATTTTCTTATTTTTTGGTATTTGATTTATTTAGAAAAATGAGTCAATGGAAAATCTATACTTATATTTAGGAAAATAATTTTCTCTTTAAAAATCGGAAATCATTCTCTAAAATATGACTAGATATTAACATTTGGCCTAAAACTCTACACTTGGGCATATAAACCCTAACACTATTTCCTGGGTCATTAGCATCTAGGACCAAATCTCCGGTGCTCACGTCCAAATCCCTTGTGCCCTCGGTCAAGTCCATCAAGGTAGAGCCCACGATCTTGTTGCCCATGCTTAGGCCCCCAATGCTGATGCCACACCTAGGTCCATTAAGGCCGAGCCCGACGCCCCGGTGCAAAGTAGATGCAGCTTAACCGGAATTCGCTAGAATCATGCATGCTAAATCGATTAGCAGACCACATCACATGAATGGGCAGTAAATCCTTAAATTATTGGGCAGATACATGGCAAATTCACAACGGTTCGATCACACTATCAAACACTCTCGGATTAGGCAACACCACACGCCGATAATGTAACGTACCAAATAACGAGAAGACAACAAAGCATACGCAAAACAAGATTAAAAGCAGCAATCCTAAGACAAACTAGATACTTTACATTCTGACGAAGCTGCATGAATGTTCACCCCAATTTTCATACGGTCGCAAAGCCTCAAGAAGAAAACAATTGAGGATACCAGCAGAAAAATCATTTAAATAACTCAAACCACTCTGATCAAATCAAAAACTCGAACATGCCTATTTCTATTTTGCTGACATGGTCCGTCCATAAGACTCCATGATTAAGTTTGCCTTCATCTACTGCGAGTCCAGCTGCTTCAATAAAAAAAACGCCATTCCTGTTTCAAATTCTCAAGGTTCCTGGGGTCCATCGACCTTGTTCCCACTTTTAGGACCTCTTCAGCTAGGCCTAATTTATCGAGCTTCAATAAACAATTTTTTCTCTTCCTCCTCCTCCACTATCATTCCTGCCCCAGAGCTTCGGGAAATTAGAGACCCTCCACATCGAAGACTCTTTCTCGAACTTGTGCCTCATTTTCATCGTCTTCTTTTGCAGTGCCTCATTTTCATCATCTTCTTTTGCAGCTTGTTGCAAATCGATCATCTGTTTTGGATCAGATTCAGGCAAATTATTCCTAAAGAAAGAATAGAATATTATCTCTAAAGAAAGAATAGAAGGGTCTCAAGTTGAGCATAGGTTTGGGGCTTTTCTCATTATTGAATTTGAGCATTTATTTTGTTAGGTAGAATCAAATCAAATTTTCGATGGAAAATATCTTCAATTTCATTTTCAACTTTCAGTCAAATACTTTCTTAATTGTCTCAAATGTCTAAATCTGATCAATTCCCATGTTTACATAAACGGACATGATCGATCCATATGACATGTGAGGACCAAGAGAAGGAGCAAACCTCAGGAATCAAGCGTCTTTCCTTTAGCCATGTGGCTCCACCCACGCTATTGCACGTGGCCTTTTCAAGTAATGGAAGCGAATGATAAGGTAGATGTGGTGTGCTTTTAGCTCTTTTGGACCGATCCTAAAAGACTATGGTCAATTTGGAGTATAGTATGAAATTGCAATAATTGTTCCAACTTAGGGTCGCTATCCGCAAAAAGTTGTCGATGCTTGAAATTTATCTCGAATCCCAATGGACTAAGACAAAACACACTCCACATTTTTGTTCCCCGTGAGGGAATATCCCAAGGTCTTTGCCCATCTAGGCACGCAACCATTCCATTAATTACCATCAATTTAAATTCGAAAAGCCAAAATTTTCATTCTTGAATGCCATTTCATAAAACCATTCCAATAAAATTTGAAAAAATAGAACAATACATTGTGTATCCATCAAGATTTCTACTAAATACTAGTTGATTCTTTGTCTTGTCCATGTCAAATTCTCTTGTGCTTCAATGATGCATGAAGAAAAGTCAAAAAGGCTCCACTCCCTCCATGGATTGGCCGGCTGTAGTGCTTGCTGTATGGGTCTTCAACTGAAACTCTTGCCTTTTTTCGCAACTTGCAATACATGACAATCGGCCGCCTTTGTCGCTTAATTCCTCCGACGAAGACGACTCGATATCTCCTTTTCTTCACAAAAACCATCGCATTTCGATAGCAATGTGATATCTATCATGAACATGCTAAATAGATAAGACGAGCCAAGTTCACAGCATTTTAGAGCATTAATTTGGCCCGACAGTCATTGGTTGTGGATGGAATGAGGTTGGGTTGTTAGTAGACCTGTCAAACAGATGAAATTGGATCGGGTTGGATTGAAAATGATTTGACTTATATTGACTAATTTAACTCGTTTTGAGCTATTTATATACAATATAATTTTAGCGATCCATACCCGACCCAGTCCATTTGCATGATCCAACACTTAGTGCCAACAATTTTTTGACACAGCCCATTTGCACGATCCGACACAACCCGACTAAATAGGTCTGTATTTAGCATGTGTCATAAGTGAGTTGACCTAGTTATGACACATAAAAAATTGTATGTTACATGAGTTATTATGCTTAATCAAATTAGACACGAATGGGCACGTTTAAGTTAATGTATGAACGTGTCATATGTTTAGCATGACATGATTAAACAAGTTTTAGCACATTTAATATTCGCATCTAAAGAGTTTTTTTTTTTTTCTAATCCTAAATAGTTTATACAAATAAACCCATGTTAAAATGAGTGAAAGGTCAAACAAAAACAGTAATAGGGATGCATAAGTCATAGAATGTTAAAAGAAAAGGCTAATATTTTAGATTTTATATGAAGCAAAATTATTCATATATTTAGAAATATGTTGAAACTCATTACAGAAGTTATCATGTATTAATGTGTTTTTTATTTTTTTATCGTGTATACAATTACATGTTAAAATTAATTTGTAAGCAAGTCAACATATCGTGTTGTGTGAACTGCTTTATTAGATGTGTTGAAGCAGCTTTGTCATCTTCAAGTCAACAAAATTCTAATTATACTTCTGTCTCTACACGATACGATTAACACAAAATAACACCAATTGTCAGTCCCAATGAAGATGACTTTAAAATAGGAAAAAAAAAAAGGGGAAGAAATTACAAATCACCTACACAAAATAACTCAGCTTCATGTTGTCTTCGACTTTTAAGACTGGACACTAGCAAGCAAACTACCTAAAAGTTCGAAAATTATCAAATTCTTTGTTGCAAATTCGATGGATACATTTTGGGAATACCCACAAAATCATGCTTAGGATGCATTTCTTTCATAGCAAATGGGTGATTTGAAATTTTTTTTCTTAAAAGTAATTTGCTTATATCGCCTATCAAAATGAACCGGCGAAAAATATTTTTATTGTACCTGAAAATTTCAGTCACTCTAAACGCGAATGATAACCATTATATTTATCTGTTTTTCTAATTTTCTATTCTTAGAAATATGTTTAAAGTAAAATTCCATTTAGTAAAGTAATTTTATTTTTCTATTTTTGGGATAAAGTTTTAGCCCGAAAATAGGTTTAGAACAGACTAAGAAGTAAAAAAATATATTTTTCTATTTCTGGAACAAAAAAAAATAAAAAAAATTCTTTTCATTGCTCACCCTTTCGCTTCGCCCCTAGAAAGGAGATATTTAAGAAAGCCTATCAAATGAAATTTCTGTTTTAGGAATAGAATTTTCGTGTCGTTATCAAACGTGTATCTTTTTTCCGAAACTTATTTAAGGAATAGAAACAGAAATATCTATTTATCGTCACAAATTTTTCCGAGAATAGAATGATTATTATTCGAACCCTCATCTCCTCACTCTTGATTTTGCTCGACTCAAGCCTTAATCGCTAGACTCTCTCGCTCGACCCGATAGCGTTATCTTAAGAATCGAGAAACTTTTTGTGATCATGTTGCCTTTCTACTGCCAAGTATCTTCCGTTGCTGAATCTGGTGACAGGCCTTTGTAAATAGGAAATGCTTCCTGTCGGGTGGAGATCTTTGTATCAGCAGAACCGGGAATCACTAGTAACTTCGACCAGAACCACCAGTTCTATTTACCCACTCGGAAACTGATCCCAAGACCATATGATTCGATTCCCGATTCCACAGAACCGGAAATCGATCCCACGGGTACGAATCTCAATTCTTAGACCGGAATCGAGCCGCCGGAGAACCGATCACCCTCACAGAAAAGAGTACTTTTCATGGGAAAATGAAAGGAAACTGTAAAAAGAAGGAAGAAAAGGAGTGGAAGGCGAGGGCGGATCTAGCGAGGGCCAAGGCGCATCTGACGTGGGACCCGGGCACCGTTTTGCTCTATCGGTACAGCTAATCCTTTTTAACACCTTTCGTCTCGTTGGCGCTCTCCTAACCATTCCACACCAGCACTCTCTCTCTCTCTCTCTTCCCCTATCTTTGGCATGCGGATATTATTAACGCCCCCATCCCTCTTTTTCTTGAATTTTTCGTGTATTATTGGATATTTCATTTTATCTGTTTGATTATCGTCTTTAATTTTTAGTCTTCGCCCTCTTTTTCTCCCCCTATATAAGCCATTTCCTCCCTCAATTCTTCCACTCCAGGAAAAAAAGTGTGTGTTGATGCTCGCTCCCTTTTTGTCCCCGCCTTTCTCCAAATTATGATCATGAGCTTTTGCAAAAAGGGTCTCCACTCATTTCTGGGCCTCACTTACTTCATTGATAGCAATACCGCCGCCATCGCGGTCGCCTGCCCCGCCACTAAAACGTCGCCTCCTGCTGCCGCCGACGCCAACTTGGCTAGAGGAGTGGGTCTCATGACGGCCACGGGGGAAATGTGCCGCCAGCCGAACGTGTTGGAATCTTCCGCCATCAAATCACTGCCGGCTGCGGCGGCAAAGAAGGACCCGGATGGGAATAGTAACGTGGGAATGTTCTTGGATGACGTAGGGGAGGTGGTCGACGGGTTGATGTCGTGCACCGAGAGCCTAGGGTTCGAGAGCTCCGATGAGCGGAGGGTCGACGACCACATGATGATGGAGGACATAGGGAGCATGAGCAACAAGAACGGCGATGATGAGTGGCATCACGTGGGGAGGACAAGGTGGAGGGAAGAGAGCGAGAGGAGGAGAGAGAAGAAGTTCCCACCTCCATTGTCCTCCTTGAACCACAAGGGCCAACCTAGCTTCTTCCTCAGGCCTGTGAGGAGGGATGGGAGGTTGGAGCTGACTGAGGTGAGGATCGATCGGCCCGAGATCCTCCGGTCCTCACGGCAGGATGGGCGGCTGCGGTTGGAGTTCATTGTAGACGAGGAGGATGAGGAAGAAGAACAAGAACAAGAAGAACTAGAAGAAGTAGAAGATGAGGACGAGCAAATAATAGAAGAAGAGGAGGAGGAGGAGGATGACGACGGCAACCACCGCGAGGTGCAGGATCCCGGCGATTCAACGGAGTGCTGGATAAGCGAAGAGGAGGACGGTTATCACGACGGGGAGACATTTGAGTTTGAAGAAGAGGAAAGGATGGGCGAGTGGAGGTTTCACCATCATCACCATCATCATCATCAAGTGAGTAATGAAGGGTTTGGGAGATGCCACGAATTGGTGAACCACCGCGACCACCACCCCCACCACCACCACCACCACCACCACCACCATCACCTCCATCACCACAATGACTTACATGTGTGGAGGCAGCCTTGTGTGACCACAAGGTGAAGTTAGCACATGTTCCCCACGCGGTTGTGCGAAAGGGACTTGGGATGGGAAAGGAGGCGGCCATTTATTTTGTGTCGAGGATTAATGTGTTTTCCTTTTCTGTTGTCATTGGGTTGTGCATAATATCTGCTGAATTTTGAGAGAGAGAAAGGGTGATGATGTGTCTCAAAATCAACCAAAGTTTTCGGGCACAAGTGGTTGATGTGGATAAAGGTGTAATCTTTGGAATGGGAAATGTCGGCAGTGCGGTCTGCATCTGGAGGTTGGAGAGAGATGTGAAAATATTAGTTATGTTTTTACCAAATTTAGTTGTTCTTTAGTTACAAGAACTTGGCAACACGCGCCATCATCTTGTGAAATATAAATGGCATCATGTCTCTAAAAAAAGAAAGGAAATTATGAAATTTCAGAAGTATCCAGCCTCCAGACTCTGCCTGCAACACACACACCCTCAGGTTCTTGTCATATCATAACTTCATCTATCTTTTCCTTTCTTGAGGTTTTGAAGGAAACCACGTGTTAAGATTGTGAGCTGGTGCTACATGGTAAATTCGGTCTTGCAAGGAACTGCCCCTTTCTTCCCCACATATGGTCCTATCTTTGTCTCCATATCAGCAGAAATCTTGGGGAGTACATCTTCATGATCTCTGGACAGATGAAGAAAATGAAGAAATTGAGACACGGTGACAAAGTTGATGAAAAGGAACGGAGAGAGACTTCTTTTGAATTGACGAGACAAAAGGAAAAACTAAGGACTAGGAATCAATTAAAGCAAAGGTGCTCGTAAAAGGTCATGGCAATTGGATGTAGTTTGAATGTTGGAGAAAAAATGACATTAAAAGTGTCATAACTTTTATATATTAAAATTTTTTGTCAAATAACTTCAATGTCAAATCGGAAAAAAAAAACGATCATTTGAGTGAATTAAAAAAAAAATTATTCCTTTTTTCCGTACATAATTGTATTGCAAATACAATGTATATTAAGAACTCTAAGAGATACGATACAAAAGGTAAAAGAATAACAAATATTCCCTAAATATATGCTGACTCTAAGAGATAAGATATAAAAGATAACATAATAACAAATATTTTTTAAATGTTTGCTAAATATTTTCTTCCCTTAACATCCCCCAGCAAGCTAATGGTGAGGGTGCAACATTAACTTGGATCACAATTGAAGGAACCAAGGGGAAGGCAAGCCGTTAGTGAAGAAATCTGCAGTTTGTTCTTCGGTAGAAATGTAACGGACTACCAATTGTTTCCGAGTAATGCATTCCCGAATGAAATGGTAATCAATTTCCACATGTTTGGTTTGAGCATGAAGCACAAGATTTGTGGATAAGTAGATGGCAGATAAGTTATTGCACCAAAGAATGGGTGGCTTGGGTGGTTGCACATGAAGATCCTGAAGGAGATATTCAAGCCACATTAACTCTGCCGTTGTATCTGCAAGACATATGTATTCTGCTTCAGTGCTACAACGAGCCATGGTTCGTTGCTTGCAAGATGACCAAGAGATGAGGTTTGGTCCGTGATAGACACAAAACCCACCAACGGAGTGACGGTCTATCCTGTCGCCCACTAAACTGGCATCAGAAAATGCATAGAGCCGAGTGGTTGTTGCTCGAGTAAAAAAGATGATCATGCGAGATCATATCGGCTAAGCAATGCAGAAGGCGTTTCACTGCTTGCCAATTGGCCATAGTAGGGGCGTGAAGATGTTGACAAATCGAATTCACCGCATATGCAATATCGGGCTGCGTGAGAGTGAGATATTGAAGTGCTCCCACAATGCTTCGAAATTGAAATGGGTCTATAAGTGGCTCATAAGAAGCAATCATGTCCGATTCCACGGAATTTGCAGGAGTAGTAGTGGGTTTGGCAGATTGCATATTAGTATTTTTTTAGTATTTTCCTCACAAATTGACTTTGGTGAAGATGTAATCCATCGTTGGTATGAAGCACTTCAATCCCCAAAAAATAATGAATGCCCCCTAAATCCTTGATAGCAAATTCCGACTGAAGGGATTGCATGAGATCGTGTAATGAGATCGTGTAATGGAGCATTTGAGGAACCGGTTAAAATAACGTTGTCAACGTACAACAATAATAATTAATGGTGAAATCAACCGTGTGTTTGACAAACAAGGTGGTGTTGGCCTTGGATATGACAAATCCCAAGTCGCACAAGTAGGAACTCAAGTGGGTGTACCAAGCGCGAGGCGCTTGTTTAAGACCATATAACAACTATCGAAGGTGATAGACATAGTCAAGCTTACTTGCATCAACAAAACCCTGCGATTGAGTCATATAAACTTCCTCCTCAAATAATTTGTGTAGGAATGCATTAGAGACATCCGATTGTCAAATGGACCAATGTTGGGAATATGCAAAAGACAAGACTGTGAGTGTAATCGATACCCTTGTTGATGAAAACCCTTGGTGATCAATCTTGCTTTATATCGTTTAATAGTTCCGTTGGAGTGGAGTTTAATCTTATACACCCATTTGCATCTGATGGGTCGAGCATGAGCAAGAAGCGGAACAAGATTCCATGTGCAATTCTCCATTAGTGCTTTGTATTCAGACTATATTGCGAGCTACCATTTCTCATCCTTTGCTGCGTTAAAAAAACAAGTGAGTTCTTTAGTAATACTAGACTAAACCACAAAAGCCGAGGTGTGATTTTTTTTAAAAGTTTGACGAGCTATGGTCCCATCCAAAGACGAGTCGTCATAGGATGTGAATATGATGATGATACCGTGGTAGAAGTTTCTCGTGGTACCCCTACAGGTTCAATTGTAGTTTCAATGATGTCAGCAAGTGGAACATCCGGATTTGGTGGAGAAACCTATGGAAACTCAGGTGGTCCAGTAGGTGTCAAGGATGATAGGGACAAATCAGCAGGCAAAAATAATTCCACATGTGTTGGTGTTGAGGCATTTTGAGAGGAGTTTGGCAAGGCAGCAAGAGGATAGGTGGCCTCATCAAAAGTGGCATCCACAACAACATAAAAATGCTTATCTTTGGGGCAATAGCAGCGATATCCTTTATATCCTGAAGGATAGCCCATAAAGATGCAAGCCTTGGATCTTGGTGCAAGCTTATGAGGCAAGTAAGGGCGAAGAAATGGATATACTGCACAACCAAAAACATGTAAATGCGTAATATTGGGTTTAGTGTGAAATAAAGCCTCCCAAGGTGAAATATTATCAATGACTAGTGTTGGCATGCGGTTAATCAAGTAAACCGCAATTTCAAAAGCAAACTCCGAAAACACTGGTGGACCAGAACCTTGATGAAGAAGAGTCAATCCAATTTTAACTATATGTCGATGTTTCCATTCTGTAGTCCCGTTTTGACAGGGAAGGACAAGAAACCTATTGGTGATTGTCATGGTCTCTAATGTATTGGACAAATTTGGTGGATGTGACAAATTTAGGTGCTCCGTCGCACTATATAGATTTAATTTTGCGATTAAGTTGATTTTCAACAAGTTTGTGAAAGACCTTAAAAATGGAACAAAATTGACTGTGAGATGAGAATGAATAGAACTAAGTAAAAAGAGAGAAATCATCAATGAAAAAAATATAGTATTTATTGTCGTTGAATCAAATAATAGGAGAGGGACCCCAAATATTAAAATGAATTAATTCCGAAGGATGTTTTAACCTAGATAAAGCAAGATAATGACTATGCCCATATTAAAATGAATTAAATCCAAAGGATCAGCCACCACGTGATGACAAATTAAACACACATGGAACCAGACACATTAGCCCCGGTCATATCTGTGAACCAAATTAGGTAACTTCTTGATCCATACCCAATTTAAATATTTAATTGCCTAACTTGGATCATTACGATTTTAATCTTGATTTGGTGTGAATTCTAGGCGTTTACGGATTAGGCAATTTCCTTTCTGGAGTCGTGCATATAATTGGAGTTTCGATCGATCTTTATGACCTAAAGATCGGATTCCCCAATTCCTCCTTTTGTTTCCTCCTTTCCGAAGACGGATCCGGTTTCGGGTCGGCGGGTGGACCCGACCATTCAACGAAAGGTAAAAAAAAAACTCTCGAAGCAGCGGTAGGGATTTCTCCCTTCAACCGCGCACAGAAACGGCAATTGCCGTTTTTCCAACAAGGGGGGGCTTTCTAGTCTTTTCAGCCGACAGAGAACCGGTTTCGGGTAGGTCGGTGGATCCGGACCCGATGATTCCAAAATAAAAAAGAAAACCCTGGAAGCCCTAGAGAAATTGTCTCCAGTTCACACAGATCCAGGAGAGATGTCGACGATGGGTCCAGAAGACGTGACAGAAGCGGAAGGAGGAGGAGGAGGAGGGATGTCGATGAGGGGTCCGGAAGAAGACAGGGATGCGATGATAGCGGAGGCCAAGCGGTTCGTGGAGAACTACTACAGCACGTTCGACGCGAACAGGGAGGGCTTGGTGAACCTGTACCGGCAACGCTCGGTGCTGAAAATCGACGGCCGGAAGATCCAGGGCAAGGAGGCTATCCTCGCCAAACTCACCTCCCTTCCGCAGCAGTGCCACCACGAATTCGCCAAGTTCAGTTGCAACACCTATCGCTTGGCACCCGCATCGGCATCGGTCGCCGTGTCCGTCTTGGTCCGCGGCGGGACGTGGTTAGGCGGCAAGAAGGAGGAGGCGGACGCCGCCCTTGTACAGCAGGTCTCTCTCGTTCTCTCTTAAGTTATTATTTCTTGTCAACGCTTTGCAATTTCTCTTTCGATCAATCCATTAATCAATCGCATCGCGCATAACTACCGAGAGTACATCTCAAGCTCCTTGTCTAACGCTCTGGCTGGCTCTGATTCTTAACCTTCAGAGCTTCAATCTGGTGCCAGCACGACGAGGAAGCTTTTACATAGCTCGACAATCTGGGATGCTCTTTGATCTCAAGAAGCCTCGGCCCGGGGGTCTGTCCAACTGGCTACCGAAACCTCCCCCCTCGGCATCGCCCGTTCTTGTCTCGTTATTTCAAATCCTATCCTCGGCATACCCGCCGACGTCGGCTGCCACGGCACCGAGTACGCCTCCGCAATTCGAACGCCTCAGCATTTCGAATCCGAATACCCATGATGAAACTTCCTCCGTCTCTACAGAGACCTGATGATGTTTTATTTTCAATGTTCTAGACTCTTGTTTTATTTTCAATGTTTTGTTGCAGTACTTTTGTGAAACTTGTACATATATATGTATCGAGGGCCTTCTAATTTTCGTGGTAATATGTTGCTCAGTAAAATTGACTTGATGTTTCATGACATTAGTAGTGAGGAAGTTTAATATTTAAGGATATGACTACATAAGCAATTATCATTGCGTGACCAGATGGACATACATAATAGTGGCACAGGGAAGTCCTCGTCTGAGAGCATATGCTCATGAGAAATGCGAGACATGTACTAAGAAAGTGTGCGCGCCCTAATTGATATGATAATTGATTATTGTTGGATGAAAGAAGTTCATCAGACCTCACTCTCTGACAATTTGGCAATTCATAATTAAAGCGTGTCATATGTGCCAGTAAATCATTTACTAAATGAATATTATTGTAAGTACTTTGTATCCCTAATATTGCTTTATGTCCACATAAAGTGAGCCTGACTCATTCAGCATGAAACAGTACTCTCAATAGAATACCTAACACCAACTCGTAACACCTAAAAGACTAGGACTGTCGACTTATGGTAAACTGACAAAACCAGGATTTGAGAACCTCTGCCCATAGAGGCAAAAGCATTTGGAACAATTCTGCTTCGCCTTTGCTGAGAATCTCTCTCTCTCTCTCTCTCTCTCTCTCTCTCTCTCTCTCTCTCCTCATGTCAGCCACTACCCGGTGACAATTGCCCATCAACGAATGCACGAAAGAATTGATACTGTAAAACAAATCGAGGACAAAAACTTCATGAACATTTACTGGCTCAACGTGGCTGTTTATTATTTTTTCAACGATTTTATTGATAACTGTCCAGATTGTTGAGAGAAACAACAACAAATTCAGGTAGCGGGTGTATCGGGGAGCACATTACACAATGGACCTGATCATTTTCATCCTCTGCTGAAGGGGGAGATTTCTTAGCCTCAGATGGTTTGTCGGAGCCACAATTCTGTTTGTTACACTTTGTCCGGAATGAATAATTTATGTTACTGCATTGCTCACACTTCCAACTACTCTCTGGCATTTTTGTTTTGAAAGCCACTTTACAAATGAGTACCACTATAGACAAATACGAGGCATGCAACATGGCCAGTAGTGATAACTTACTATAGTTCTTATCAGAGTTTGAAACCTGCAGTTGAAGAGCATAAAAATCTGTTAATTTAAACCAATAAGCACTCTTCAGCTAAAACAAATTGACTAGAGCAAAATTATAGCTCAGGAGTACAATAAACACATAAAAGAAAGCCACAAAGTTTAATCTCCTCAAGCTGCTAAATTGTTTGCCAAAGCAACACCAACCTGTGATTCAAGCTTTGGAGCATTGCACTCTTCACACCGTTCTAAAGGAGAAGAAAACATTTCCACAATCCGAGCACGTCCGATCATTATCACGTGTTGCATCTACAACGTATTTCAAGGAAATCTAATGTCAGTTGGAGATGAACCAGTATTCTTATTGTTAATTCTAAAAGCAGTAACCAGCACATGGAATACCAACCTGCCCCCTTCTTTTGAAGTTTATCACCGGGGAAAAATCCCGGCCGTGGTCCCTGGGAGAATAAATACCAAAACAATGACATGCAGAATATCTGAAATAGCAACACTGAATAACATAGTTGTATAGTGAAAATGAAAAAGCAGCAACATCCAAAGACAGAAAGAAATTTCACGTAGACCATGCCACCGAACCCATCGGAAGCCCCAGCCATATCTGTCCATCATAGGAGGCATCCCATACATTCCACCCGAACTGAATCCCTTATGGGTCGTTTTTGTCATATTTTTCTTTTTTAATTATTCTTTGGCCATTTGTCTCATATGTTTTCTTGCACTGTTGGTATAGGTATGTAATACAGATGCTTCCCTTACTGTTGGTATCTAGTCATATTTAGTTTAATGAACGAAATCTCATATAATTGGTAAATCATTGAAGGAATGATGATTATGTTATCTCGGTAATATAATACCCAATATAATAGTCGGCAATATGCACCCACTATTTGGGACAATGATCTAAATTTTCATAATCTCATATTATGTAACTCATAATATGCTATAATCTTGATTTCAAATTATATCAATCAATGCTCAAATTTAAATGCAATTAATATTTCAACTATGCTGTTAATTATGTAATAAAAATAAATTTAATAGCGTATTATATGATTAAGTACAACTTATTACCTTAAATTATTTATTAATTTTATATATTAAATAGCAACTTCTTGATGATATATATAGAGTATTACACTCGTGATCGATATTAGGTAATTACTACCGTGACATAGTATTTACTTTGATGCAATCCCACGTCATACGCTTAACTTTTAATCATAATCAATAACTAATTTATTAAAAGTATAAATAAGCATTTGATAGAACATATTGTGTATACAATAATTTATATAGGAAATTAAACTCATGAGTCATAATTAATTTTGATATTCCTTCAAATCTTGATTTTAGGGAAGTATTTTGAGATTTCTTATTCGATCCGTAATTTAAAATGGGAATCATAGTACTTAACCCAAGCAGCGTAATGACTATTATAGCTTGATCACATTAATGTAGTTGTTATTCCATTACAGCCTTATTTCATTACCACAAATCAAATGGGTTGGAAAATATCCATTATAAATTCAACTATGGTGCACAAGCTTACGTGACATTGATGCATCAAGTAACAGATCTTGACTCGAGCTCACAATATAAATCGACCTGATTGGTGGGTCCGCTTTCAAAAGAAGATGGGTCCAATTCTTGATTCAAAAACTCGGAACGAGCCAAACCATGAAATTTATGGTTCAACTCAGGAATCGAACCACCAATGTCTATATGAGTCGACCCAGGCCTAAACTTGGGTTTAAATCTCTGATTCCCCAGCCAGACGTTAAATGACGGCGAAAAGGAAATTCTTGAAATGGTTTCTGTGGCAAGTGCGTGCATGTGATAACAACGGCGACAGCAATAAATCGCAATTAAAAACAATGAATTGCAGGAATAAATAAATAAAAAATTTGAAAAAACAAGGAGCGTTCAATAAATGAAAATAGGTCTCGAGAATATGACCGATATGCAAAGAACTTATCAATCAAGCAAAACGAGAGAGCTAAGCTATGGAGTGAAAACCGCAAGAAATGGAGAAAAAGAAACAAACTACGGATGTCTGTGTTTACTAGCAGCTTCCTGACGAGCGTTAGGTTCCCGGCTTAAGTCTGTGTTCTTTGTTTCCTGATTAGCTTTTTGTCAGCTTCAGATTGTTCAGATAGTGAGATTGTTCCACTCTAAAGCAAAATCCGGCGTTAGAAATTGTTATATTGCTTAAGACAGGATTTGAAAAGCAGCTTTCTTGAAGTAGAGAGCGTGAAATATCCTTTTCGGGATTTTGGACAAGATTAAACCTGTTACTCATGGGATTGGGTAATTCATGGGAGAGCATTTTTCATGAATCTTCTGTTAGTACAATGAAAATGTTGGAAATTTTCTATAAAATATTTGTTGAACCTGATCTTATTGAATTTGGTATTGACATCTATTAATAGCGGGTCTAGTTGAGCAGCAAAGTGTAGGCAATTGTGTTTAACTAAAAACTTGTAATGGGAAGGGCCACGTTAACACGTTGTTGATTAGGGTTTGCTAGGTCCCTGTCTAGCCTAGGTAGGTTATACCTATGAGTTGCTTTAATCCATTGAAAGCGGCTATACTGAAATAGGTCATAGAGAGAAAAATCTAGCATTCCAATAGATCTTTGATATCAGAGTGATCTATTTTTCTTCAAGTGAAGCAATGGCTCAAATATATACGCTTTAATTTCGTTGTGTTTAATGATCTTATTTTACAGTTATATATGAATATGATTCTTCTTGATTAATAAGTTGCTTATGTAAATAATTTTATACATCAGAGCCTATCATATATGATTGTAGAACCCAATTTTTTTTTTAAAGGAAAAATTCGAAATTTTCCTCTTTAAGTCGAATATGGGCATTTTTTTTTGTGTGGATTTTTTGCTCGATTAATCCTGAAACGATAGGGCTTTTGTTTTACATGTCGAGATTTTTTCAACCATATATAATTTGTATAATTTCGTTGAGAATTGAGAGAGAATTTTAAATTTTAAATTCTAGGGTTTATACATGAAAAAGTTCTAGAATTTTCAAATTATTTGCAATTGATTGTTGTTCGTTGTAAATCGTTGCATGGGTATTATTATATATATGTTTTAGCATCCTTTTGTTGTATTAAAGTAAGTTTTTAGGGCTTAAATTTAAGAAATTCGAAATTCGGCCATGGGAGGTTTAGATCCGAAACTTTAAAGCTCGAATATGAAGATTTTCTTGTTTGTTCTTCGTTTAATTCATTCTAGTCAATTATATTGATGTTATATGCAAGTCCCATGGATAAATTTCATCAAAAATCAAGTTAATTTGTGTTTTTAGAGCTTCGGGTCGAAACCGGATCATGTGACACGGTTTGCAGGAAATTCGGGACCCGGTTGGAGGTTGAAGAAGACCTCCAGCCGGGCTTGGGCCCAAATATTGGCAAGCCCATATATATATATATATATTTTTTTTTTAATTTCGTGGGCCAATTTTCAATTGAAAAGAGCATGGGCTCCTATGGATTGGATTGGGCCTAAACGGAATGAAGGTAAGGAGCCGCGCTGGGTATGGGCCTCGCAGGTTTGGCCCGCGGTGCGATTTGGGCTGCTCGAGGGTCCGGGGCCCCGCGGGAGTCCGAAATATTAAAAAAATATATTTTTTTAAAAAATTTGTGGCAAAAATTGTTATTTGATAAATGCAATATGATCTTGGAAAACACATGTTGTAAAATGTTTTATATTATTTGATGAATTTTGGGCATAAATTTTTGGAGTTCTCTATTGATAAAAAATTAATATATACAATTATTCGCCCAAAGGGGGTTATTGTGTATATTGATTTGGAAAATAGCATGACTATTAATTCCCATATTTGAAAGATGGGGATGTATAATTGAAAAATATTTATCTGCCCAAAGGGGATAAATGTTTTGAAAATTATATGTAATTCCCCTCTATAATGGAGATGTATAATTTAAAAGATTTATCTGCCCAAAGGGGATAGATTCTTGACAATTATATGTAATTTTCCTTGTTGTTACTTTATAAAGTTCATACTGTGAAAAATAATGGTGCATTATACACTCTACTCAAAGGGGAGTTTATAATGTACTAATTATTTTTATTCAATTACTTATTGTCCATAATTGATCTTATTACATTATGTGTGACAAATGCAGTTACATTTGCTGTAAATAACAACAATAATGCCACGGTTAAAATGTTAACTAAATCAAAAATATTATATTATTAAAGACTTGGTCAAAAAGTGAAACATTGTGATCGAAAATATCATAACTAAGTCCATGTTGTTTAATTTTCTAACAAAAGACTTACGATCCATTTTATTTAAAGAACATGTAAATAATACGGGTATTTTAGATTCTTTTGATTTCTTTTGTTAGTGGAAGTTATATAATTTGTATTTCTGGATATTATAGTTATATGCAGACTAATAATGCTTTTATGATGTCTATTAAAATATTTATTTTCAATGATCATTTATATTGATTTTATTGTTATCATATCTCCTGTTGATTGAGAAACGGAAGTATAAAACAGTATCTTTAAACAAATTTTAGTTTAAAGATGACTAAATGTCACTAATTATGATATCTTATGTTGAATTGTGACATAGTCGTGTAATTTCATATCGTTTAGAAATTGCGTTAATGCAGTTTCATGTCGTTGAAAAATTGCATTAAGGACCGATAAGAAATATTGTATATTTTGATCACATGTTGGCACTATTTCTTACTACACTACTAGGCCTATGATCCATGAAAATATAATGCTTATTATATGTGATTATGGAATGTCTTGTGTTGTGGTATTTTCTTAACACTTTGATCCCTATAGTCTTATACTGAGGTTATATAGAATTGGATTAGTTTTGAGAAGCCATTATTGGAAGATTATTTTTTAAAGTTGTGGCCACATAAAACAAACTTTTCAGTTATTAACCTGATAGTTTTGTTTTTAATATAAAATATTTTTTTAAAAATAAAAATAAGTTAATTAATGTAACCTAAGTGGAAGAATGTTGGAAATTTTCTATAATATGGGCTTACATTAATTAATTAATTTTTATTTTAAATGATCGAGTTAATGGATATTCCAGTATTTGTTGAACCCTACAGTGATCTTATTTAATTGGGTATTGACATCTATTAATAACGGGCCTAGTTGAGCAGCAAAGTGTATGCAATTGTGTTTAACTGAAGCCCATAATGGGAATGGCCTAGTTGACACGCTGTTGATTAGGATTTGCAAATCCCCACTTTAGCCTATAAAAAGATAGGTTATACCTATCAGTTGCTTTAATCCCATTGAAAGCTGCTATACTAAAATAGGTTATAAAGAAGAAGATATGGCATTCCAATAGATCTCTAGTATCAGAGTGATCTATTTTTCTTCAAGTGAAGCAATGGCTCAAACAAGTATGCTTTAATTTCGCTGTGTTTATTGATCTTGGTGTTTTACAATCATATATGGATCTGATTCTTCTTGATTAATAAGTTGTTTATGTGAATAATTTTATACAGAAAATGCTTGAGCAAGAAGTTGGTTTGATGATTTTTGTTTGAATTATGCTCAACCTCTACCTGTTTAGAGCGATGTGCAGTAAGTGGTTCAGTGATAGACTCTCGAAAATGAAATTGGCAAATTCTTATGTTTGAAACCTTCCAAAAATTTTGGGATTCAAATTCTCGAGCTCCTTCGTCTTTATCTACATTTGGTAGAAGGTTGAGTGAGTGAACATAATTGGCATCTGACCTTTTGATGCTCTGGGGTTAATGAACTGATTTTACTATTTGTGAATGACTTGGTATTTTACTTTGGCAAATAAATTAACTAGCAAATTTGAGAGATGGATGATGTCTTATTAAGAGAATCTTGGTAGTATGTACGCATTCAATGGCATTACTGAATGAACGGGAGTCTTTGATTTGATGTTTTTGAACTTACAATACAAATAGATCCTTGACATAGTTAACACAACTTGGATTATTCATCAAAATCATGCTACAATCGTGGAAGCATATCAATCTATCGTCTCTAACCATCCATTGGATATTTTTGTGATGGTACTTTCTTGTGAACTTGTGGTGCTTCGGTTTGTGACCTCTCACAAGTATTTAATTTTCTTGCTCTCTAGTATTTACTTAACTTCTTCAGGACACTTGTTTTGGGAAAAAGTCTTATCAGTTATCTTTTATGTGAGCTGATTCAGATATAACTTTGTGCTAAAAGGATTGAAGAAGTCACAAGTCATTCTTCTCAACCTGTCTCCATCTTAGTCCATATAACATGCTTATCTCCCCTCAATATTCAATATTTTGCAGGAAACAAACAACAATCTTGAGGATGCAAGCAATGAGATAATTCTTACTGATGAGGAGATGGTGCGCTTCCAGATAAAGGAAGTTTTCGCTCATGTGCCAAAGGATGAATTGTAGAGCCGAATCGAAGATATGAGAGAAGTAACTATGAAAAACTTGGAGAAACTGGAAGAGGAGAAAAAATCTGTGCTTACACATGGCTAAGATGAAGAAAATTTTGTATGGGAAGTGTGGGGACTCCATCAATTTGGAAGATGATTAACATAGCTGTCACTGCTAGTTTTCCTTTAGTTTCTATTGATTGAATCATTTCTCATTTGCTTTGATGCCTTCAAGCAACTTTAGAATGCCTGCTACAAGAGCTACGCAATAACCTAGTTTGTGATCTGCCCACTGCCATTATGAGTGACTTACAATGTTCTTAGAACTTATTTTGTTGCCATTAGTTTTGGTCCATTTTCTGATTAAAATCGCTTGAATTTGTCATCCAACCTTCAGTCTTAGGCTACTTATAAGACTACTTTCTCTACTCCTGGGTTTACTCTTTCACGCGAATGTTATTCCCCCTAAATTTCTTTTCCAAACACTTACTTGGACATTGACATAGAATCACAATGTGCGACATAGGAGTTTCAAACTCAATGTAAAATTAAATTGATATTGTAGTTTTGACATGGTATATTTCCTTTAGGGAAACAAATCAGCAAGGTGTGAAGTGAGGAGATGGTTAAGTCATGACTCGTCAATGCTCCATGAGAGAAGGGTCATTGTAAGATTCATTTGGAACGTGCCCTATCATGGTTTAAATTTGCCAATTTCTTGCAAGATAGTCTCAAACTAACTAAGAGTGAAAAATGTTGTTTATAATTGAAAATTTTGATATTGTGCAATGTTGAAGATCTTAATGGCTAGAACTTTAGCAATCGCCTTCATAAGCCACACACTTTTCACAAGTAGAAGTCAGAAAAGAACTATTAATGGTTAGAGGATGAATGCGCACCTGTAAGACAATTTAAACATCCGACAGAAGGAAATGCAAGCATGGTCTTCTAACATTTAAAATTGTCATAATTAAACCATAACAAGTTTTGAGATATATATTCATAGGCGTAAATTTTCAAATGTTTAGGTATTGAGAGAAATGAGGATTAATATCTACAGTATTTTAGGTTAAAAACAAAAGAATGATTGACCCAAAGGTGTAACTTAACACATGGCCTAACCCTCTTCAAATGTACAATCTGTCCATCATACTGACCTGAACTTCTGGCAATAAAAGCTGGTCCTGAATTGGTGGCCAAGAGACGTTATATATGGGTATTAGCTGAAGCTATGAAAATGGCAAGTGTGATCATTAAGGCAGGCATTGTTCCCAGTTTGCAAGACATGAATGTCCAACTAGGAAGAGAATGAGAGAAAGATGCACCATCTCAGCATAATCAAAACAATTAGTAGTTATGGTTAAAGTGAATGACCTAATCTAAGTCATCTACTCTCGCCATCCGAGGGCAAATTATCCCAAAATTCGAGTAAATGTTAAACCAAAACTCACAGTTGTTTCGTAGGAAAACCCAACTGAAGCAATCCAATAAAATGTGAACCAAAGTTCCCGTCTCAAGGGTTCTCACTCCCTTGAGTGCTTCAAGCATCTAGCGCTGTCGCCGGCACCACTGTCTTGCCCTGCAGTTCTTCTAGCACATCCGGGAGCTCCGGCTCCTCTAGTGCCTCTCCCCTGGGCAGGTCCTCCTCCTCCTCCTCCGCCACTACCCTAAGCAGGACATCCATGGCATCTGGTATTGTACGGAAGACAGAAGATACAATGCGTCCTCCCTCTGGTGTCATTTGCATAATAAAAGTCCATGACAAAACATAAAGTCAGTATTTTTCCTATTCCAAAAAGACACAGCAAAAGCAATAGAAAATACATCGTGGAAGTTGCAGGTTAGCCCTTCCCTCAAATACCGTCCAGTAAAGGAGGCGATGATGCAATCAGTGATGTGGTCAATGAACGCACTGAACTCATCCACATGCGATTCATTTGGGACGTGCCCTATCATGGTTCAAATCTGTCAATTTCTAACAAGATAGTCTCGAATTAACTAAGAGCGGTGCTGTTTACAATTGAAGTATTTGATATTGTGCAATGTTGAAGATCTTAATGACTAGAACTTTAGCAATCGCCTTCACAAGCCGCACACTTTTCACAAGTAGAAGTCAAAAAAGAACTATAAATGGTTAGAGGATGAATGCGCACCCATAATACAGTTTAAACATTCGACAGAAGGAAATGCAAGCATGGTCTTCTAACATTCAAAACTATCATAATTAAACCATAACAAGTATTGAAATATCTATTCATAGGCGTAAATTTCCAAATGTTTAGGTATTGAGAGAAATTGAGATTAATATCTACAGTATTTTAGGTTAAAAGCAAAAGAATGATTGACCCAAAGATGTAACTTAACACATGGCCTAACCCTCTCCAAATGTCCAATCTGTCCATCATACTAGCCTGAATTTTTGGCAACACAAACCTGTCCTAAATTGGTGGCCAAGAGATGTTATGTATGGATATTAGCTGAAGCCATGAAAATGGCAAGTATGATCATCAAGGCAGGCATTGTTCCCAGTTTGCAAGATATTCAACTCACATTTACCGTAGCAGACAAGAAGAATGTCCAACCAGAAAGAGAATGAGAGAAAGATGCACCATCTCAGCATAATCGAAACCATTAGCAGTTATGGTTAAACTGAATGACCCAATCTAGGTCATCTACTCTCGCCATCCGAGGCAAATTATCCCAAAATTCGAGTAAACGCTAAACCAAAACATGTAGTTGTTTCGTAGGAAAAACCCACTGAAGCAATCCAATAAAATGTAAACCAAAGTTTCCGTCTCAAGGGTTCTCGCTCCCTTGAGTCCTTCAAGCATCTAGCGCTGCCGCCGGTGCCACCGTCCCACCCTGCAGTTCTTCTAGCACGTCCGGGAGCTCCGATGCCTTCGGTGCCTCTCCCCTGGGCGGGTCCTCCTCCGCCACTACCTTAGGCATGACATTCATGACATCCGGTATGTACGGAAGAGAGAAAATACAATGCGTACTCCCTCTGGTGTCATTTGCAGAATAAAAGTCTAGGGCAAAACACAAAGTCAGTATTCTTCCTATTTAAAAAAAAACACAACAAAAGCAATAGAGAATACATCGTAGAAGTTGCGGGTTAGCCCTTCCCTCAAATAACGTCCAGCAAAGGAGGTGATGATGCGATTAGTTATGTGGTCAATGAACGCACTAAACTCATCCACATTGGGGCGGAATTATTCAAGAAGACAGCAATGGCGTCCAGTGTCCCAAGACAGACCCCATCAAAATCCATGGATGTTTCGTCATGAAAGATTATGACCTCTTGCCTGTTGTGTTTAAAAGCATGATAGTATGATTGACATGAACTCGTTGAGAACATCATCCATCACGCGAGAGTGAGAGAGAAACAGCAGGCCCAGTTTTGCAAGGAGGATTGGCGATTTAGGATAAGAAAGATCGAAAGAGGCTTTGGAAGATGATAATATGAATTTCCCTTCTTCAGGAAAAGATACATCCATACCTCTCAGTAGTGACTTATTTCTTTTCACTGGCAGTAGATTTGAGTGGCGGTTTGACAATGCTTAACCGATCGCCTTCCTTGTTTTTTTTTTTTTTGTCGATGATCGCCTTTCTTGTTAGCGGCAGCGGTTGCTTTCACTTCGTTGCAGTTTATGAACTTGCTTATCTCCTACAGCATTGAATCACAAGGGAAAAAATACCAGGTCATTGTTGATTGGAATTGAAAGACAAACGCAAAGGTTAATGGATTAATTTCTTTTCTTTTACCAAGAATTAAAATAAAATCTTGTCAACTTAATGACTAAAGGAAAACCATTGTGCCTTAGAGTTGTAAAAAAAATCGAATGCAAACGGTAGCCCAATAAATTTCAAGGGACACACTACAGTCTTCTACTGGATCCAAGAGATAGGAGGCAGATCAAAATGCTCACGGAGCTCCTATGCCTTCGATGCCTCTCCCTTGGGCGGGTCTTCTGCCACTACCTCAGGCATGACATTCATGGCATCTAGTATCGTACGGAATATTAAAAATACAATGCGTACTCCCTCTGGTGTCATTTGCAGAATAAAAGTCTAGGGCAAAACACAAAGTCAGTATTCTTCCTATTCCAAAAAAACACAACAAAAGCAATAGTGAATACATCGTGGAAGTTGTGGGTTAGCCCTTCCCTCAAATACCGTCCAGCAAAGGAGGTGATGATGCGATTAGTTATGTGGTCAATGAACGCACTGAACTCATCCACATTAGGGCGGAATTATTCAAGAAGACAGCAATGGCGTCCGGGGTTCCAAGACAGAACCCATCAAAATCCATGGATGCTTTGTCATAAAGGATTATGACCTCTTGCCTGTTGTGTTTAAAAGCATGATAGTATGATTGACATGAACTTGTTGAGAACATCATCCATCACGCGAGAGTGAGAGAGAAACAGCAAGCCTAGTTTTGCGAGGAGGATTGACGATTTAGGGTAAGAGAGATCGAAAGAGACTTTGGAAGATAATAATATGAATTTCCCTTCTTCAGGAAAAGATACATCCATAGCTCTCATTAGTGACTTATTTCTTTCACTAGCAGTAGATTTAAGTGGCGGTTTGACAATGTTTAGCTGATCACCTTCCTTGTTAACCGTAGCGGTTGCTTTCACTTCGTTGCAGTTTATGAACTTGCTTATCTCCTACAGCATTGAATCACAAGGGAAAAAATACCAGGTCATTATTAATTGGAATTGGAAGACAAACGCAAAGGTTAAGGGTTTAATTTTCTTCCTTTTACCAAGAATTAGAATAAGATCTTGTCAACTTAATAACTAAAGGAAAACCATTGTGTCTCAGAGTAGTAAAAAAAATCGAATGCAAACGGTAGCCCAACAAATTTCAAGGGACACACTACAGTCTTCTACTGGATCCAAGAGATAGGAGACAGATCAATATGCTCACGGAGCTCCGATGCCTTCGGTGACTCTCCCCTGGGCGGGTCCTCCTCCGCCACTACCTCAAGCATGACATTCATGGCATCCGGTATCGTACGGAAGATAGAAAATACAATGCGTACTTCCTCTGGTGTCATTTGCAGAATAAAAGTCTAAGGCAAAACACAAAGTCAGTATTCTTCATATTCCAAAAAAACACAACAAAAGTAATAGAGAATACATCGTGGAAGTTGTGGGTTAGCCCTTCCCTCGAATACCACCCAGCAAAGGAGGTGATGATGCGATCAGTTATGTGGTCAATGAACGCACTGAACTCATCCACATTGGGGCGGAATTATTCAATAAGACAGCAATGGCGTCCAGGGTCCCAAGACAGACCCCATCAAAATCCATGGATGCTTCGTCATAAAGGATTATGACCTCTTGCCTGTTGTGTTTAAAAGCATGATAGTATGATTGACATGAACTCGTTGAGAACATCATCCATCACGCGAGAGTGAGAGAGAAACAGCAAGCCTAGTTTTGCGAGGAGGATTGGCGATTTAGGGTAAGAGAGATCGAAAGAGACTTTAGAAGATGATAATATGAATTTCCCTTCTTCAGGAAAAGATACATCCATACCTCTCAACAATAACTTATTTCTTTCACTGGCAATAGATTTAAGTGGCGGTTTGACAATGCTTAGTTGATCACCTTCCTTGTTTTTTTTTTTTTGTCGATGATCGCCTTCCTTGTTAACCGTAGCGGTTGCTTTCACTTCGTTGCAGTTTATGAACTTGCTTATCTCCTACAGCGTTGAATCACAAGGGAAAAAATACCAGGTCATTATTGATTGGAATTGGAAGACAAACGCAGAGGTTAAAGGATTAATTTTCTTCCTTTTACCAAGAATTAGAATAAGATCTTGTCAACTTATTGACTAAAGGAAAACCATTGTGCTTCATAGTAAAAAAAATCGAATGCAAACGGTAGCCCAACAAATTTCAAGGGACACACTACAGTCTTCTACTGGATCCAAGAGATAGGAGGCAGATCAATATGCTCACGGAGCTCCGATGCCTTCGATGCCTCTCCCCTGGGCGGGTCCTCCTTCGCCACTACCTCAGGCATGACATTCATGGCATCTGGTATCGTACGGAAGATAGAAAATACAATGCGTACTCCCTCTAGTGTTATTTGCAGAAAAAAAGTTTAGGGCAAAACACAAAGTCAGTATTCTTCCTATTCCAAAAAAACACAACAAAAGCAATAGAGAATACATCGTGGAAGTTGTGGGTTAGTCCTTCCCTCAAATACCATCCAGCAAAAGAGGTGATGATGCGATCAGTTATGTGGTCAATGAATGCACTGAACTCATCCACATTAGGGCGGAATTATTCAAGAAGACAGCAATGGCGTCTAGGGTCCCAAGATAGACCCCATCAAAATCCCTGGATGCTTCATCATAAAGGATTATGACCTCTTGCCTATTGTGTTTAAAAGCATGATAGTATGATTGACATGAACTCGTTGAGAACATCATCCATCGGGCGAGAGTGAGAGAGAAACAGCAGGCCTAGTTTTGCGAGGAGGATTGACGATTTAGGGTAAGAGAGATCGAAAGAGACTTTGGAAGATGATAATATGAATTTCCCTTCTTCAGGAAAAGATACATCCATACCTCTCAACAATAACTTATTTCTTTTCACTGGCAGTAGATTTGAGTGGCGGTTTGACAATGCTTAGCCAATCACCTTCCTTGTTTTTTTTTTTTTTCGATGATCGCCTTCCTTGTTAGCGGCAGCAGTTGCTTTCACTTCGTTGTAGTTTATGAACTTGCTTATCTCCTACAGCATTGAATCACAAGGGAAAAAATACCAGGTCATTGTTGATTGGAATTGGAAGACAAACGCAGAGGTTAAGGGATTAATTTTCTTCCTTTTACCAAGAATTAGAATAAGATCTTGTCAACTTAATGACTAAAGGAAAACCATTGTGCCTCAGAGTAGTAAAAAAAATCGAATGCAAACGGTAGCCCAACAAATTTCAAGGGACACTACAGTCATCTACTGGATCCAAGAGATAGGAGGCAGATCAATATGCTCATGGAGCTCCGATGCCATCAGTGCCTCTCCCCTAGGCAGGTCCTTCTCCGCCACTACCTCAGGCATGACATTCATGGCATCTAGTATCGTACGGAAGATAGAAAATACAATCCGTACTCCCTCTGGTGTCATTTGCAGAATAAAAGTTTAGGGCAAAACACAAAGTCAATATTCTTCATATTCCAAAAAAGCACAACAAAAGCAATAGAGAATACCTTGTGGAAGTTGCTGGTTAACCCTTCCCTCAAATACCGTCCAGTAAAGGAGGTGATGATGCGATCAGTTAAGTGGTCAATGAACGCACTGAACTCATCCACATTGGGGCGGAATTATTCAACAAGACAGCAATGGCGTCCAGGGTCCTAAGATAGACCCCATCAAAATCCATGGATGCTTCGTCATAAAGGATTATGAACTCTTGCCTATTGTGTTTAAAAGTATGATAATATGATTGACATGAACTCGTTGAGAACATTATCCATCACGCGAGAGTGACAGAGAAATAGCAGGCCTAGTTTTGCAAGGAGGATTGGCGATTTAGGGTAAGAGAGATCGAAAGAGGCTTTGGAAGATGATAATATGAATTTCCCTTCTTCAGGAAAAGATACATCCATACCTCTCAATAGTGACTTATTTCTTTTCACTGGTAGTAGATTTAAGTGGCGGTTTGACAATGCTTAGCTTATCGCCTTCCTTGTTTTTTTTTTTTTGGTCGATGATCGCCTTCATTGTTAGCGGCAGCGGTTGCTTTCACTTCGTTGCAGTTTATGAACTTGCTTATCTCCTACAGCATTGAATCACAAGGGAAAAAATACCATGTCATTGTTGATTGGAATTGGAAGATAAACGCAGGGGTTAAGGGATTAATTTTCTTCCTTTTACCAAGAATTAGAATAAGATCTTGTCAACTTAATGACTAAAGGAAAACCATTGTGCCTCAGAGTAGTAAAAAAAATCGAATGTAAACGGTAGCCCAACAAATTTCAAGGGACACACTACAGTCTTCTACTAGATCCAAGAGATAGGAGGCAGATCAATATGCTCACGGAGCTTTGATGCCTTCGATGCCTCTCCCCTGGGCAGGTCCTCCTCCGCCACTACCTTAGGCATGACATTCATGGCATCTGGCATCGTACGAAAGATAGAAAATACAATGCGTACTCCCTCTGGTGTCATTTGCAGAATAAAAGTCTAGGGCAAAACACAAAGTCAGTATTCTTCTTATTCCAAAAAAACACAACAAAACCAATAGAGAATACCTCGTGGAAGTTGTGGGTTAGCCCTTCCCTCAAATACCGTCCAGCAAAGGAGGTGATGATGCGACAGTTATGTGGTCAATGAACGCACTGAACTCATCCACATTGGGGCGGAATTATTTAAGAAGACAGCAATGGCGTCTAGGGTCCCATGACAGACCCCATCAAAATCCATAGATGCTTAATCATAAAGGATTATGACTTCTCACATGTTGTGTTTAAAAAGCATGATAGTTTGATTGATGTGAACTCGTTGAGAACATCATCCATCACGCGAGAGTGAGAGAGAAACAGCAGGCCTAGTTTTGCGAGGAGGATTGGCGATTTAGGGTAAGAGAGATCGAAAGAGGTTTTGGAAGATGATAATATGAATTTCCCTTCTTCAGGAAAATATACATCTATACCTCTCAACAGTGACTTATTTCTTTTCACTGGTAGTAGATTTGAGTAGTGGTTTGACAATGCTTAGCTAATCGCCTTGTTTTTTTTTTTTGGGTCGATGATCGCCTTCTTTGTTAACGGCATCGGTTGCTTTCACTTCGTTGTAGTTTATGAACTTGCTTATCTCCTACAGCATTGAATCACAAGGAAAAAAATACTAGGTCATTGTTGATTGGAATTGGAAGACAAACGCAGAGGTTAAGGGATTAATTTTCTTCCTTTTACCAAGAATTAGAATAAGATCTTGTCAACTTAATGACTAAAGGAAAACCATTGTGCCTTAGAGTAGTAAAAAAAATCGAATGCAAACGGTAGCCCAACAAATTTCAAGGGACAGACTACAGTCTTCTGTTGGATCCAAGAGATAGGAGGCAAATCAATATGCTCACGGAGCTCCGATGCCTTCGGTGCCTCTCCCTGGGCGGGTCCTCCTCCGCCACTACCTCAGGCATGACATTCATGGCATTTGGTATCGTACAGAAGATAGAAAATACAATGCGTACTCCCTCTGGTGTCATTTGCAGAATAAAAGTCTAGGGCAAAACACAAAGTCAGTATTCTTCCTATTCCAAAAAAAACACAACAAAAGCAATAGAGAATACATCGTGGAAGTTGCGGGTTAGCCCTTCCCTCAAATACCGTCCAGCAAAGGAGGTGATGATGCGATCAGTTATGTGGTCAATGAATGCACTGAACTCATCCATATTGGGGCGGAATTATTTAAGAAGATAGCAATGGCGTCCAGGGTCCCAAGACAGACCCCATCAAAATCCATGGATGCTTCGTCATAAAGGATTATGACCTCTTGCCTATTGTGTTTAAAAGCATGATAGTATGATTGACGTGAACTCGTTGAGAACATCATCCATCACGTGAGAGAGAGAGAGAGAAACAGCAGGCCTAGTTTTGTGAGGAGGATTGGCGATTTAAGGTAAAAGAGATCGAAAGAGACTTTGGAAGATGATAATATGAATTTCACTTCTTCAGAAAAAGATACATCCATACCTCTCAACAGTGACTTATTTCTTTTCACTGACAGTAGATTTGAGTGGCGATTTGACAATGCTTAGCTGATCGCCTTCCTTTTTTGTTTTTTGGTCGATGATCGCTTTCCTTGTTAGCGGCAGCGGTTGCTTTCACTTCGTTGCAGTTTATGAACTTGCTTATCTCCTACAGCATTGAATCACAAGGGAAGAAATACCAGGTCATTATTGATTGAAATTAGAAGACAAACGCAGAGGTTAAGGGATTAATTTTTTTCCTTTTACCAAGAATTAGAATATAATCTTGTCAACTTAATGCCTAAAGGAAAACCATTGTGTCTCAGAGTAGTAAAAAAAATCGAATGCAAACGGTAGCCCAACAAATTTCAAGGGACACACTACAGTCTTCTGCTGGATCCAAGAGATATGAGGCAGATCAATATGCTCACAGTAAGGTATTCACATGACAAAAAATCTGCAATTTTTTAAAAAATAAACTGCACAATTACCTGATCTGAAGAGTAATTTACAAACTAGCACTACACATTACACTAAATAAAGGGCTTTTCATTTGTATATCTAAATTGATCTCATTAGCCACAAGATAGTATGTCAACATAAACATGAAAAATGATTGGCAATCCGAGTTCCTAAGGAAGCAATAGCCAATTAATATCTGGACATTTTTCCATAGTCCTCCAAAACACATACTCTTATGTAACAAGTGCTAAAAACAAAACCAACCAAATGGGCACAACCAAACTTGCATTTTGAACCTACCCAGTAAAGGAAAAATAGAAATTAAAGAAGATGCAGATGAACACTTTTTCTTAGGAACTCAAGTTCGGAGTGCAATGAGACAAAGAAAACAAACAGAAGACTGAGTAGAACATAGTCACAAAGAAGAACGGTAAGTATTGTCAAAGAAATGAGGATGTAAAGGCCTTAATTTGGCCGGATTAAATTCGCACATAGAGATCATTTCTGTCATAATTTTTAGCATCAAAGAGTTTGACTTCTATTTTAAGAGTGTTGAAGCCTCTCCTCGCATGTCGTTAGAATGCAATTGACTTCTACAACAATCAGTTTGAAAGATTTCATCAGCAAGCACAAACTTAGGAACTTGGAAGAGAACTCCACTCATCTATCACCAGATGTAGTCCTTAACATGCTAGTGTCACATTTAACGGCAGGAATTTTTACTAGGATATAAATTTTTCCCTCAATCCTTAAATGTTTCACCTTCCACACAACATATAAACTATTCAACTTTGCTTTTAGATCTAACCAGAAGACTAAGTAGTCTTTCCCATCATTGCTAGGCCAAAGACATGAGAAATACCGGTTTTGTAGTTTAGCTTCCATAAGATTTCTAATCATAATGTAAAGAAAGTAATAAAATGGTTTGCAACACAGGAAAGAAAAACTTCCAATCCACCTGCTGAACATCAATTTCTCGCATTCTCTTCACACAATTCCAACAAATGGCAGTCCCTTCACTAGCTGAACACCAAATTTCGGATGTAAACATTCTTGAAACTAACCAATCATAAAAAGGTTTGACCTCACAACTCTAGAGGTATCCACTGAATTGAGTAGCATTGTCCAACCATCTAAAAAAGAAGTCTTTACTTAGCATTTCTATTGTGGCAATACAAAAAAAAAACCGAGGCAGAATTCACTCTTCCAGCACGAAAGTTTCGGCTTTTTTCTATTCTGTATCTTTTCAATATGGAGAATGTAGCAACCCTATGATCTACCAGAAAGAAGTTGAAGAAAATAGATCCCATTTCATTTGCCAATTCTCCCTATATTCCAAGGAAGTAAAGTCCATGTCTTGTCATATGAAGTTATAGTACTAAGACAATTGCTTTCCATGTAAGGAACCATGAGGACAAGTCTCCAAAATATAGCCAAAGATAGATTTACACCACAAAATAGGTAAATCAAAGCCTTAGCCAATCCCAAGTTTGGATAATCATTTAAAACTGGATTAACTAAAATGATGTTATGATTTTCTTGGCACAAAATGTAATTCCACAAAAATTCACCAACACCATTTAGCAATATAAGTAGCCAAGTAAAAAAATATTTTTAGCGTAGGTGTAAAAGTTTCTAGCTTAACCTTGAGACCACAAGTGACTCAAATTTAATTGAGAGTGGCATTTTTCCTTAAAAACAAATTTTAAGTATTTTTTACTTTTCTTGATCAATATATTTATATCAAGTATTTGTCATGCTCTTTTCATCGTATCATCGCAATTCCATAGATAAAATCCTACAAATGAGAACCGATTGCTACAGAAATGGAACCTCCGTGACTTTTTACACAAATCTCGACTCATACAGCCAAGAGAAGTAGATATATATGAAGCAACTCCAACTACAAAGCTGGCATCTGGGTCCCCATGACGAGAATCCTCCTTTTTGCTCCAGTATTACCATCCTCTCAACAACTCCAATCATCAGCAAGCATTATAAAGGAATATCGAGTTCCCTCATGTCATCACATCTGATGTGAATCGTTGCGGAAATATCGTTTTACGAAGGTCCGGATGGTGCAAATTACAAACCTCAACCTCAAATCGAATCTATGATTGACAACCTTGGTATGAACGTGACCAGTTGACGAATGCATGCCAACCAACCAACGCTATAGACGCCACGAGTGAAAGAATTCGCTATCTTGCTCGATAAATCGAATTGACCGTCATAAGGGAACCTTGATAAGTCAAGTCCTCAAAAGAACAGTAGAAGAGAACCTCTCAATTCTTTTCCTCTAAAATAAAATATATCTCCCAAAGAAATTCTTTTCCTCCAAAATAAAATATCTCCCAAAGAAATTCGGCCAGTCCTTAATATAGGCTTTCTAACTACCATACAAACCCTAAAACCAGCTCTAGAAATCTAATACGTCATATTCTAGAATATGCATAAATAAGAAGATAATTTTTTTTTGATTTGGTCAAATATTTGGTGACTAGATAATCAAATTGCGCCAAGATTTCCAAGATTTTTCAAGATTTGATTCAAGGTCATCTCCATGCCAAAGATCATGAATTATGACACCAACAACTTGCCTGAATTGCTTGGTCCGCGCTCGAGTGATCGAACCGATCAGAATAGACAACGGGTCCCTAGCACCTCCTCCTCGATATGGCTCGATGTCCACATCAACATCAACCTCGCTTCAACCAAACTTTCAAGAACACCATATCACACTCCATCTGGACAAACTACCATCACATCTCCGTAGTCTCCAGCAATCTCAACAAACGTGAAATTCGTGCCATACACCCATCAAGCAAGCAACAACATAACAAAAACACTAGCTTTCCTCTGTACAGCAATTGAACAATCGAAAGCGGAAACAAAATTCGCATCGCCACAGCCAGCAAAAATGATAACTGCAAACAACCTAGGCATAAATAAAATTTAAAAAAAAAAATCCAACGTGCACGAGAGTTTGAAGGTGAACTTCGACTTGATTGTGGCAGAGAATTTGCAGAGACTCGATGAACTGAGAGAGTGGGACGGATGGAAAGCGCGCGCATTTTGTTTAGGAGGTGGTTTTCAGGTGCGGCTGAGTGCACCGAGTGGCGCCTTTTGATTGGTTGCGCATGAGATCCGATGTTTGGGGAGGTCCTATTTCTTGACATGTCGTGGCGAGGGCATCGGGAGCGGGTTGATTTCAGTGGCCCCGAGCATAGCGGAGCGTGCCCCCGAAGCAGCCTTCAACATTATGCGATTTATCCATGCAAAGCATTTGCGCTCGAGCCATTGCGTGATGACTAATTTCAAAAGAGCCTACATTAAGTTTGATCGTTCATACAATTTTTATTGAGTAGGATGAGATCTATGATAGATTTAGAAACTACAATTTATTAATAATTCTCTATAGTCATCATCTATAGATGTTTGGTAATGTCTGAAGATACATGTATTCAAATAAAATTATATGATTTCCAAATCAGAGTTTGAAATATGTGGGTAGAGTCTCACTCGACTCGACTCGACTCATCTCTTGCACTATCTCTTTCTCTCTCTCTCTCTCTCTCTCTCTCTCTCTCTCTCTCTCTCTCATGTCGATGGTGAAGATCAAGCGGAGACAACATGTCGTGACTTACCTTTTCCTCCGGAAGGGGAAAAGACATAGGTTTAGGGATATTACTTAAATGACGGGGCCCACAGCCCATGAGTTAGACGCAAGTTCTCCTAAACCCATATCTTGGGCGACGTTGAATGTTCAAATTGACGATATGAAAATTGTCTAAAAAGAAGTCACCACTAACTTATTAAGATCAGCTAGAAACCAAGTGAAATATGAGAGTGTACTTCACTTCCTACATAACAAAGAATTTAAGATCGGGGATTTGATTATACTAATTAAATAATTAGTGTCATTTCAGTACTTAATCTTATTCATTTAAAAAAATGATTTATGTCAAGCAATCTAGATTAATTTTATACCTATGTACTAACATGTGAGGTAATCATGTAAGTGCGAAAGCATTAACATAACAATCGGCAATTAAAGAAAGTATTGAATAAATTGCACGGGATAACAAAGATCAAAATAAATATATCAATATTGCACAACCAATGGCGATTGTCTTTAAGGACAATTGAAATCCTAAGGTAGAGTCCTAAGGGCTTGTTCAATTTTTGAACACAATTTTAAAGTCAAGAGGCTTTCTTTTTTTAAAAAGAAAAAAAAACTAAAGATCTATTTTTGAAATTTTTCAAGGAAGTACATTTTTTATTGTAAAATTTTTATTTTTTGGAATTTTCTAAATTTTTATGAATTTTTTATTTTTTAGTATTTCTTATGTTTTCTGTGATTTTTTAATTAATATTTTGTATGAAGTTTACTATTATAACAAAAAAAAAAAAAAAAAGAGAGAAAGAGAAAGAAAATCGGACTGCGTCAAGAGACTCGCCCAGACTCAACCGACCTGGACCCTATCGGTCCAGGTTGGACTAGAAAAGGGGCTACGCTAAGGCCCACTTTGAATTAATCTCAATTGACTCACGAAAATTTTAAAACAGCCCACTCAATTTCCAGCCCGATTCCATTTTCTCTTCTCAGCCCAAGTGGGGGTTTCTTTCCGGTAACAACGCCTACCCAGACACTTCAACATCCCATATCAATTTCAGAATAAATTAAATTTAACAATAGCACCACTGTTATCTCATCTTTTAAACCAAGAATAACATAATTCATCATCAAGCACCTTTTAAACATCGAAGCTCCACGAATGGACGAGTACCATTACTATCACCGTTCGCCGGACGGTGGACGTAGCTGGCTGGGTGATACGAAAGGCGGGGACGTTCGTGAGCGTCCAAGAGCGTCCGAGAGCGTGGGTCGTCAAGTCCCCCTCATGCTCATTGAGACTCGCTCGAATGATGACGCTGCAGCTGGATACATAAAATGGCAAGAAGTCAGTGTTATTTCCCTTCTCTCTTCCCGAGCCTCTTTACTATAATCATCATTTCCTTTCTAATCTAAACGTTGCTCACGTCCCATTCCATCGAAAGCATTGTCGAACCTTCTGTGGACGAGGGCACTGTTGTGGACGAAGGTACTGATGTGGACGAGTGATCATTCATGGCCGACGACCACCATCTAGCTCTAGCGGCTGGCCATCGCAGTCTAGGTCTGGCCCAAACCCTAAGCACAACAATTAGGGTTTTCTATTTCACCAATTAGGGTTCTAAATTGGGGAAAACATGTTTCGCGACGTCGTTTATGCTATGTATGCGGAGTTAGAGCATTGGCAAGCCAAGTCAGATTGAAAAAATGATAAAATATTACTATTTTGAATTTTCAACTATTCAAATCGAAGTTAACACTTGAAGTGATCTAAATAAAAGTTTTTCATTAATTACGACACTTATAATATTATTTTCCTCAAGCCTCACTGCTGGAGGTCCAATTTCGAGACCTTCAAAATATGCCGTTTTCACTATAATCCTAGTGCTGGAGGTCTTGATTTTGTTGTGTTGGGCGCATCATAGACGTACGGTAAGACCCCGTAGAAAATTTCAGTGATCCATAAGACAAACCAGGGTCTTATCGTCCATGACGAGAAAAATTAAATGCATGATAGTCCTTTTCATTGAATATTCAGTGATTGGTGAACTGTTTAGCCGGTTTTGGTGTTAGTAGGTGGCCATGTCTTTATATATATATAAACGTGAGATTTTCACTTCATACGGCTCCTCGAGGGCCATCAATAAATCTAAGTTCAAACAACTATTCAGAGTTCCTAGAGCTCCTTGAAGGATGGATTGTTAGTGTGGACGATTTGGAAGATATAAGTTGTTAGTTACTTCGTCCGGATGAATCTTAGTGATGGAAATGCCTCGACTTTTTTAGAACAGGTCCGAGTTGGTGGAAGGGCTCTCATATAAAGATTTATTGATTCCCTTCAATCAAAAAGAATTTTCAGAAATTCATTTGGAATAAGAGTCGAGTCTTTTCTTTCATCAAAGTTGTCATGCTAATATATATATCTTGTATATTGGGAGTAACGAACTAAAATTTGGATTGTGCTGGTAGTTATTTGAGTTCACTAGTGTTTTACAGATGAAGCTACTGCGAATATATGAAACCACGCATTCAAAGTCATCGATGATTTACTTGTATCAACAAGACATCGTTTCGTTGCACGTATAGATAAACAGTATATTTTTATTTTTATTGTACGAAAGCTAACACGTAGTTTTTTGCATTAAAACACCGTTTGAATGGTGAAAGACAAAATCAATTTTTTTCAATAATAAAAACCCGTATGATATATTATCTTGAAAGCAATATATATACATACATATTTTTTTTTTACAAGACTAATAAGAATAAGCTGTATTTTCTTCTTCTTCGCAACAAAAATTAATCACGATTCCTTAAGACAATCTAAAAAATTAGTCCACATAAAAAATTGCCTTAAAGGTGGAGCCATTATGAAAAAGATGTCTCAAAGGTGCCATTTTTTAAATTGGAAACTTTTCTGATAAGTGATATGTTCTAACTATCGAAGCACATAAATTCATCTGAGTTTTAGTATGCCTTGTGCTAAACTTCGCAGGACTGTGTTGCTTCATTGAATTTTCTCCTTTTCATACGTCCTTCAATGATATAAAAATGATGAATAATGTGTTGTGTATCCATAGCACCTTTTCATATTTAAATAGTAGTATTCTCGTTTAAGTGGTTAATGATTTTTTGCCAAATTATAATCCCTGTTCAAGCAATAATTAATTTGAATTGACTATATTCGATTAGTGGAGAGTGCAAGAAAATTACTTCTTGGAAGGAGGGATGACCGGTCTCTGGTAAATTAGAGCACTACGTGTCAACATTGGAGGCAAATTTAGAGAATACATTGTAATTATATATTTCTAGATATTGCAGTAGTGATTATTAGAGTTTGCCAATATCTACAATATCAACCTTGCAAACATTTGACAAACTTACCTATTAAATTGCTTACTAATGACTAGTTGATCTATAACCAAGTTACTAAATTTTTTTGAAAAAATTACAAACTTATATTCGAATTTACTATTGATTAGTCAACCGATACACCATCACTAGATGTTTCATTTTTATTGGAGGACCAATACCAATGATGTCATTTTTTTTTTTAGGTCCTAAGCAAGACCTTAAAAGGCTTTGACCACCAGGAATAGTCCGGGTAGAAGCCAGGATCCGGGCCTCGAAAAAGATTCCGGCCCCATTGGCCTGCTCGTCCACAACCCTTTACGGGTTAAGGGGGGTCACCTCGGATCCCCACGATGCTGGTATCCTAGTCGAACTAGGCAGGTACAAGGAAATGAAGAGGCCTGGTCAGGCAACTAGTCACCCAACCAGATGTTGCCGTGGACGATGATAAGACGACTCCCGATGGTGGAATTTCTTTGCCTTGATCAGTAACCTGCTTATCTCCTCTCAATATTCAATCTTTTTCAGGAAACAAACGACAATCTTGAGGATGCAAGCAATGAGCTAATTCTTACTGATGAGGAGGTGGTGCGCTTCCAGATAAAGGAAGTTTTCGCTCACGTGCCGAAGGATGAATTGTAGAGCCGAATCGAAGATATGAAAGAAGTAACTATGAAAAACTTGGAGAAACTGGAAGAGAAGAAAGAATATGTGCTTACACATGGCTGAGATGAAGAAAAATTGGTATGGGAAGTGCGGGGACTCCATCAATTTGGAAGAGGATTAACATAGCTGTCACTGCTGGTTTTCCTTTAGTTTCTGTTGATTGAATCATTTCTCATTTGCTTTGCTGCCTTCAAGCAACTTTAGAATGCCTGTTACAAGAGCTACGCAATAACCTAGTTTGTGATCTGCCCACTGCCATTATAGTGACTTATAATGTTCTTAGAACTTATTTTGTTGCCATTAGTTTTGGTCCCTTTCCGATTAAAATAGCTTGAATTTGTCATCCAACCTTCAGTCTTAAGCTACTTATAAGACTACTTTCTCTACTCCTGAGTTTACTCTTTCGCACGAATGTTATTCCCCTTAAATTTCTCTTCCAAACTCTTGCTTAGACATTGATGTAGAATCACAATGTGCGACATAGGAATTTCAAACTCAATGCGAAATTAAATTGGTATTGTAGTTTTCACATGGTATATTTCCTTTAGGGAAACAAATCAGCAAGGTGTGAAGTGAGGAGAGAGTTAAGTCATGACTCGTCAATGGTCCATGAGAGAAGGGTCATTGTAAGATTCATTTGGGACTTGCCCTATCATGGTTTAAATCTGCCAATTTCTGGCAAGATAGTCTCAAACTAACTAAGAGCGAAAAGTGATGTTTACAATGGAAGCATTTTGATATTGTGCAATGTTGAAGATCTTAATGGCTAGAACTTTAGCAATCGCCTTCACGACCCGCGCACTTTTCACAAGTAGAAGTCAGAAAAGAACTATTAATGGTCAGAGGATGAATGTGCACCCGTAAGACAGTTTAAACATCCTACAAAAAGAAATGCAAGCATGGTCTTCTAACATTTAAAACTATCATAATTAAACCATAACAAGTATTGAGATATCTATTTTTTTATTTTTTATTTTTTTGGTAACCCAGGATTCGCCGGGCCGACTCGCTTACGCTCGCCAACCCACAGCCCATAGAATACGCAGTGCATCCCGGACCAAGCGTCAATACCTAGGGGGAAGCTCGCACAGGACTCCAACACCATAGCCCCCCACTTAAGACGTGTTAACAACTACGAGTTTCAACCCTGGAACCTCTGCGATGAAATGCTCAAAGCCGAACCAACTTAGCTGCCCACCGGTGGATTTGAGATATCTATTCATAAGCGTAAATTTCCAAATGTTTAGGTATTGAGAGAAATGGGGATTAATATCTACAGTATTTTAGGTTAAAAGCAAAAGAATGATTGACCTAAAGGTGTAACTTAACACATGGCCTAACCCTCTCCAAATGTCCAATCTATCCATCATACTGGCCTGAACTTCTGGCAATAAAAAGTGGTCCTAAATTGGTGGCCAAGAGATGTTATATATGGGTATTAGCTGAAGCCATGAAAATGGCAAGTATGATCATCAAGGCATGCATTGTTCCCAGTTTGCAAGATATGAATGTCCAACCAAGAAGAAAATGAGAGAAAGATGCACCATCTCAGCATAATCGAAACAATTAGCAGTTATGGTTAAACTGAATGACCTAATCTAGGTCATCTACTCTTGCCATACGAGGGCAAATTATCCCAAAATTCGAGTAAACACTAAACCAAAACACACAGTTGTTTCGCAGAAAAACCCAACTGAGGCAATCCAATAAAATGTAAACCAAAGTTTCCGTCTCAAGGGTTCTCACTCCCTTGAGTGCTTCAAGCATCCAACGCCGCTCTCGGTGCCATTCTCCTGCCCTGCAGTTCTTCCAGCATGTCCGGGAGCTCCGGCGCCTCCAGTGCCTCTCCCTCGAGCGGGTCCTCCTCCTCCTTCACCACTGCCCAGGCAAGACATCCATGGCATCTGGTATTGTACGGAAGACAGAAAATACAATGCATCCTCCCTCTGGTGTCATTTGCAGAATAAAAGTCTAGGGCAAAACACAAAGTCAGTATTTTTCCTATTCCAAAAAGACACAGCAAAAGCAATAGAGAATACCTTGTGGAAGTTGCGGGTTAGCCCTTCCCTCAAATACCGTCCAGCAAAAGAGGCGATAATGCGATCAGTGATGTGGTCAATAAACGCACTGAACTCATCCACATGGGGCGGAATTCACCCAAGCTGTTCAAGAAGGCAGCAATGGCATCCAGGGTCCCAAGACGGACCCCATCAAAATCCATGGATGCTTCGTCATAAAGGTTTATGACCTCGTGCATGTTGTGTCTAAAAGCATAATAGTATGATTCACCCTAAACTGACACTAACTCGTTGAGATCATCATCCATCACGCGAGAGTGAGAGAGAAACATCAGGCCTAGTTTCGCGAGGAGGGTTGGCGATTTAGGGTAAGAGAGATCGAAAGAGACTTTGGAATGATAATATAAATTTCCCTTCTTCAGGAAAAGATACATCCATACCTCTCAACAGTGACTTATTTCTTTTCACTGGCAGTAGATTTGAGTGGCGGTTTGACAATGCTTAGCTAACCACCTTCCTTGTTAGTGGCAGCGGTTGCTTTCACTTCATTGCAATTTATGAACTTGTTTATCTCCTACAGCATTGAATCACAAGGGAAAAAATACAGATCATTGTTGATTGGAATTGGAAGACAAATGGAGAGGTTAAGGGATTAATTTTTTTGCTTTTACCAAGAATTAGAATAAGATCTTGTCAACTTAATAACTAAAGGAAAACCATTATGCCTCAGAGTAGTAACAAAACCGAATGCAAATGGTAGCCCAACAAATTTCAAGGGACACACTACAGTTTTTTGCTAGATCCAAGAGACAGGAGGCAGATCAATATGCTCACAGCAAGGCATTCACATGACAAAAAATCTGCAGCGGTCGTGCAACGATCGGCGGTTGACAGTCGTGCGATGGTCGTGTGGCGGTCGTGCGGCAGTCGTGCGATGCTCGTGCAGTGGTCGTATGGTGGCAAGCGGTGGTCAACGGTCCATGAGTAAGAAAAAAAAACGAATAAATACAAAAATTTATAAATTTTTACCAAACGTATTTCTATTCTTTTTCTATTCCAAAAATAGAAATTTTGTATAATTGCCAAACACCTTATTTTACTTAAAAATTGTTCCCGAAGTAGAAATAGAAAAAAACTATTTCTGAAAAGAAATAGTTCCCCGTAATAGAAACGTTGCCATGCGCACCCTAAATGAAAACCATTGTGCCTTAGAGTAGTAAAAAAACCGAATGCAAACGGTAGCCCAACAAATTTCAAGGGACACACTACAGTCTTCTGCTGGATCCAAGAGACAAGAGGCAGATCAATGCTCATCATAGCAAGGCATTCACATGACAAAAAATTTGCAACTTTTAAAAAAATAAGCTACCTAATTACCTGATCCAAAGAGTAATTTACAAACTGGCACTACACATTACACTGAATAAAGGGCTTTTCATTTGTATATCTAAATTGATCTCATTAGCCACAAGATAGTATGGCAACATAAACATGAAAAATAATTGGCAATCCGAGTTCATAAGGAAGCGATAGCCAATTAATATCTGGATGTTTTTCCATAGTCCTCCAAAACACATACTCTCATGTCACAAGTGCTAAAAACAAAACCAACCAAATGGGCACAACCAAACTTGCATTTTGAACCTACCCAAAGAAAGGAAAAATAGAAAATTAAAAAAAGAAAAGTGAAAATTTATTTAAAAAAGAAAACAATTAAAAAAAAAAATGGCAGCCTCGCCGAACCCTCCGGTGAGGCTGCCATTTTTTTTTTTTGAATTGTTTTCTTTTTTTAAATAAATTTTCACTTTTCTTTTTTTAATTTTTAAATCTAATTTTTTTAAAAATGGAATAAAAAATAATTTAAAAAAAGCCACGTGGAAAATGAAAAATTATTTAAAATTCAACATCTGCGCCACGTCAGCATTTTCCATTAAAAAAGTTGACGGCGTTAACTTTAGGACTCGATTGAAACAATTTGACAAGTTTTAGGACTTAATTGTACTTTTTGCAAATTTTACGACTCAATTACATTTTCATGACAAGTTTTAGAACTTCTATAGCACTTATCTGTTTTTTTTTTTTTTTACGAACTTAGATACAATTTAAGATGCTATGACCGATTGAAATGACAAAAAAAAAAAAAAACTAACAGCGAACAACTACATATGGAAGCACAAAAGCAATCGGATCCCTAAATTGGCTAGAACCGAAACCCTAGCCCAATAAATCTCCAATTGTCGAATATAAAACAGAAAATTAAAGATAAATAAGCCTCGTAGAAGCAAGCTTCGATACTAAATGATGTGAATCATTACGGAAAGATCATTCTACGAAGGCTTGGATGGTGCAAATTACAAACCTCAACCTCCAATCGAACCTGTGATTGGCAACTCCGGTATGAACGTGACTTGTTGACGAACGCATATCAACCAACCAACGTTATAGACGCTATGAGCAAAAGAATTCGCTATCTCGCTCGATAAGTCGAATCGACTGTCACAAGGAAACCTTGATAAAGTCAAGTCTTCAAAAGAACAGTAGAAGAGAGCCTCTCAATTCTGTTCCTCCAAAATAAAATATATCTCCCAAAGAAATTCAATAAGTCCTTAATATAGGCTTTCTAACCACCACACAAACCCTAAAACCAACCCTAGAAATCTAATGCGTCATATTCTAGAATATGCCTAAACAAGAAGATAATTTTTTTGATTTGGTCAAATATTTGGTGACCAGATAATCAAATTGCGACAAGATTTTCAAGATTCTTTAAGATTTAATTCAAGGTCATCTCCAAGCCAAAGATTATGCCAAGATTTCTAAGATTCTTCAAGATTTGATCTAAGGTCATCTACACGCCAAAGATCACAAATCATGATACCAACAGCTTGCCTAAATTGCTTAACCCGCGCTCAAGTGATCGAACCAATCGGAAAAGACAACGGGTCCCTAGCACCTCCTCCTCGATATGGCTCGATGTCCACATCAACATCAACCTCGCTTCAACCAAACTTTCAAGAACACCATATCACACTCCATCAGGACATACTACCATCACATCTCCGTAGTCTCCAGCAATCTCAACAAACGTGAAGTTTGTGCCATACACCCATCAAGCAAGCAACAACATAACAAAAACACTAGCTTTCCTCTGTACAGCAATCAAACAACCAAAAGCGGAAACAAAATTCGCATCGCCACAGCCAGCAAAAACGATAAGTGCAAACAACCTAGGCATAAAAATAAAAAAAAAATCCAACGCACATGAGAGTCCGAAGATGAACTTCGATTCAATCAGGCTTTGGCTTGTGGTAGAGAATTTGTAGAGACTCAATGAACTGAGAGAGCGGGGCGGATGGAAAGCATGTGCATTTTGTTTAGGAGGTGGTTTTCAAGTGCGGCCGAGTGCATCAAGCGACGCCTTTTGATTGGTCGCACATGAGACCGGATGTTTGGGGAGGTCCCATTTCTCAACGTGTCGCGGCGAGGGCATCAGGAGCAGGTTGATTTCGGTGGCCCCGAGCGCAGCGGAGCGTGCCATCGAAGCGGCCGTCGACATTATGCGATTTATCCATGCAAAGCATTTACGCTCGAGCCATTGCGTGATGACTAATTTCAAAAGAGCCTACGTTAAGTGTAATCGTCCAGGCAATTTTTACTAAGTAGGATGATATCTATGATAGATATAGAAATTGAAATATCCTATGCGGTGTTTGGTAATATCTAAAGATACCATGAATTCAAATAAAATTATATGATTTCCAAATCAAAGTTAGAAATATGTGGGCAGAGTCTCACTCAATTCGACTCCTCTCTCGCCACTATCTCTTTCTCTCTCTCATGTCGATGGTGAAGATCAAGCGGAGACAACATGTCACGACCTACCTTTTCCTCCGGAGGGGGAAAGGAATATTACTTAAAGGACGGGGCCCACAGCTCATGAGTTAGACTCAGGTTCTCCTAAATCCATATCTTGGGCGATGTTGAATGTTCAAATTGATGATATGAAAATTGTCTAAAAATAAGTCACTACTAACTTATTAAGATCAGCTAGAAACCAAGTGAACTATGAGAGTATACTTTACTTCCTACATAACAAAGAATTTAGGATTGGGGATTTGATTATACTAATTAAATAATTAGTGTCATTTCGGTACTTAATCTTGTTCATTTAAAAAAAATTATGTCAAGTAATCTAGATTAATTTTATACCTATATACTAATATGTAAGGTAATCATGCAGGTGCAAAAGCATTAACATAACAATCGGCAATTAAAGAAAGTAATTGCACGGGACAACAAAGATCAAAATCAATATATCAATACTACGCAACCAATGGCGATTGTCTTTAAGGACAATTAAAATCTTAAGGTAGAGCCCCTAAGGGCTTGTTCAATTTTTTAACGCAATTTTAAAGTCAAGAGGCTTTCTTTTTTTTAAAAAGAAAAAAAAAACTAAAGATCTATTTTTGAAATTTTTCAAGGAATTACTTTTTTTAAAATTTTTTATTTTTTGGAATTTTCTAAATTTTTATGAATTTTTTATTTTTTAGTATTTCTTATGTTTTCTTTGATTTTTTAATTAATATTTTGTATGAATTTTACTATTATAAGTTTTTTTTTTTAAAAAAAAAAAAGAGAAAGAAAATCGGACCGGGTCAAGAGACCCGCCCCGACTCAACCGACCTGGACCCTATCGGTCCAGGTTGGACTAGAAAAGGGGCTACGCTAAGGCCCACTTTGAATTAATCTCAATTGACTCACAAAAATTTTAAAACAGCCCACTCAATTTCCAGCCCGATTCCATTTTCTCTTCTCAGCCCAAGTGGGGGTTTCTTTCCGGTAACAACGCCAACCCAGACACTTCAACATCCCATACAATTTCAGAATAAATTAAATTTAACAATAGCACCACTGTTATCTCATCTTTTAAACCAAGAATAACATAATTCATCATCAAGCACCTTTTAAACATCGAAGCTCCACGAATGGACGAGTACCATTACCATCGCCGTTCGCCGGACGGTGGAAGTAGCTGGCTGAGTGATACGAAAGGCGAGGACATTTGTGAGCGTCTTAGAGCGTTCGAGAGTGTGGGTCTCGAAAGAAAAGAGTGACCGTTGAGTCCCCCTCATGCTCATTGAGACTCGCTCGAATGATGACGCTGCAGCTGGATACATTAAATGGCAAGAAGTCAGTGTTATTTCCCTTCTCTCTTCCCGAGCCTCTTTACTGTAATCATCCTTTCCTTTCTAATCTAAACGTTGCTCACGTCCCATTCCATCGAAAGCATTGTCGAACCTTCTGTGGACGAGGGCACTGTTGTGGACGAAGGTACTGATGTGGACGAGTGATCATTCATGGCCGACGACCACCATCTAGCTCTAGCGGCTGGCCATCGCAGTCCAGATCTGGCCCAAACCCAAAGCACAATAATAAGGGTTTTCTATTCCACCAATTAGGGTTTTGAATTGGGGAAAACATGTTTCGCGACGTCGTTTATGCTATGTATGCGGAGTTAGAGCATTGGCAAGCCAAGTCAGATTGAAAAAATGATAATAATTACTATTTTGAATTTCCAACTATTCAAATCGAAGTTAACACTTGTTAAAGCGGTACTTAAGTGATCTAAGTAAAAGTTTTTGCATCAAAATTAGCATCGTAAGAAAGTTACAACACTTATAATATCATTTTCCTCAAGCCTCAGTGCTGGAGGTCCAATTTTGAAACCTTCAAAATATGTCGTTTTCACTATAATTCTAGTGCTGGAGGTCTTGATTTTGTTGTGTTGGGCGCATCATAGACGTGCGGTAAGACCCTGTAGAAAATTTCAGTGATCCATAAGACAAACCAGGGTCTCATCGTCCATGACGAGAAAAATTTAATACAAGATAGTCCTTTTCATTGAATATTCAGTAATTGGTGAACTGTTTAGCCGGTTTTGGTGTTAGTCGGTGGCCATGTCTTTTTTTATTTATTTATAATATTTACCAATATATCTTGTATATTGGGATTAACAAACTAAAATTTGGATTTTACTGGCGGTTATTTGAGTTCACTAGTGTTAACAGATGAAGCTACTGCGAATATATGAAATCACACAATCAAAGTCATCAATGATTTACTTGTATTAGTAAGACGTCGTTTCGTTGCATGTATAGATAAACATTTTATTTTTGTTTTTCTTGTATGAAAGCTAACACATAGTTTTTCGCATTAAAAAACCGTTTGAACGGTTAAAGACAAAATCAATTTTTTTCAATAATAAAAACCTGTATGATATATTATCTTGAAAGCAATATTTATATATACATATTATCTTTTTTACAAGACTAATAAGAATAAGCTGTATTTTCTTCTTCTTCGCAACAAAAATTAATCACGATTCCTTAAGACAATCTTAAAAATTAGTCCACATAAAAAATTGCCTTAAAGGTGGAGCCATTATGAAAAAGATGTCTCAAAGGTGCCATTTTTTAAATTGGAAACTTTTCTGATAAGTGATATGTTCTAACTATCGAAGCACATAAATTCATCTGAGTTTTAGTATGCCTTGTGCTAAACTTCGCAGGACTGTGTTGCTTCATTGAATTTTCTCCTTTTCATACGTCCTTCAATGATATAAAAATGATGAATAATGTGTTGTGTATCCATAGCACCTTTTCATATTTAAATAGTAGTATTCTCGTTTAAGTGGTTAATGATTTTTTGCCAAATTATAATCCCTGTTCAAGCAATAATTAATTTGAATTGACTATATTCGATTAGTGGAGAGTGCAAGAAAATTACTTCTTGGAAGGAGGGATGAGCGGTCTCTGGTAAATTAGAGTCCTACGTGTCAACATTGGAGGCAACTTTTAGAGAATAAATTTTAATTACATATTTCTAGATATTGCAGTAGTGATTATCAGAGTTTGCCAATATCTACAATATCAACGTTGTAAACATTTGACAAACTTACTTATTAAATTGCTTACTAATGACTAGTTGATCTATAACCAAGTTACTAAATTTTTTTGAAAGAATTACAAACTTTATATTCGAATTTACTATTGATTAGTCAACCGATACACCATCACTAGATGTTTCATTTTTATTGGAGGACCAATACCAATGATGTCAACTAGATGTTGCCGTGGACGATGATAAGACGACACCCGACGGGCCGGCTCACTTTCTCGGCCCAATCGATATAGGGAAGGCTCAAGAAGTAGCAAAAAAAGGGGGAGAAAAGAATCCGCGAATTCGTTTCTGTTCTCGTTTCAGATTTTCAGCTGAATCCTTCAAGTCTGCTAGGGTTTCACTCCAGCTTCAGCAAAATCTCTTCCTCCTTCTTGCGTCGGGAGACGGTAAGGCTCTCCAACCTTGGCTTTAGAAATCTGGGTTCCTTGGTTCTTGCACTGGGTAGGTGGGATTGGATAGAGCGAAGTGATCTTGCGTTTCCCCTTTTGTGCTTTCTTAATTATGGTGCGTTCATGCATTTCTGTTCATCGCCCGGGATGCTGTACCCATCTATGCATAGATGCTCGGAGATCGCCTTGTGTTTGGGTAGATTAAAGTGACACCTTGCTTGTGTTTTTTTTTTTTTTTTTGGGGGGGGTGTGATGTGGTGTACTCGGAGACCGCTATTAGAACAAGAAATGCTGGGTGTGGACCTTTTTTTGTTTGTTCAGTTTGATTTGACTGGAGATTGTTGGTATGGTTGATTACATAGGCGATTGGGACGTGTCGTGTGTCATGAGGTCGGTCGGTTATAGCTCTTGTCATCTAGGATCATGGCACACGCAGTTCTTTGAGTATTTTCGCTATTGTAGACAAAGCGAGCCATCAATTCTGTTCTAGTTGGACCTGGAAGAGTTTAATCAAGACAGGAGTAGTCGCAGGACAATGTTGGCATTTTAGAATGCTTCCTGATGTGGCCTTTTTGGGTTTGGCCTGTTTTGGGTGGGTGGGGAGGGGCAGATTCGTGACTGAGTTGAGCCGCTTAGGGGCTGTTTGGGCTCTACTTATCAATCAATCATCAGAACATGAACCTCTGGACTCGAGCTCAGAGTACCTAGTGGCTCACAAGCTTGATTAAGCATCTTGTGCATGATGGTTTGAATGTTCTGAAGGAAGTATGATATCATCACCATGACTGCAGTTGTATGTTTGTCTGCTTTAGATACAGAGAGAATCAGCTGAGATATAAAGTTTTCCTCCTTGGGTATGAACTTTGATAACCTAGTTAACATGAGATAATAATTGTTGAACTTTTTTGTTCTATAATTTCTATAGAGAAAGCCTTTTGAAGTATTTTATGACTTGATTAATATGAAGTTTTAGACTGATTTCCATCTTATTTTCTGGATTAACTTCCAGCAGATTTTTCACTGTGGCTGGATTTTATAGTCTGAATCTGGATTTCAAGCTTTATGTTGATCTTTTCTAGATATTTTGATGGATCTCAGAACCGGTTTTCTATGTTCCGCTGCTTCTTCTACTGAAATCTCAATACATGATCATTGGACTGTTTCATTTTTAGGTCAGTTACATATATTTCGTTGGGTCGTTTGAATTTTATGGTGCTTCTATTGGAACATAACAGTGGTGCAATCGAGCTTGAGTATATATACTCGATTGAGTTCTGATTGAGTTTTGCATGCTGAGTAATGAGTATGTGAATTGAGAGCTTAAGCTTAAATCTAGATTGGCTCAACTCAGCTCAGTTACATCCTATTCCTGTGGGGATTCACTGTTATTCTATACTTCAATCCATTCAAGACTAATTCTTTTTATACCAAAATATGTTGTCTCATGCATGTCGTCTCTCGCCCTGATTCCTGGCTATAACGATGTACATGATCTGATATATGCAAGAATTTTATATTTGTTTTGTACGCATGTCTAAGCCAAATTTAAGATGAGGTAATTATGATCATGACATGCAGATGGCAGGACCATCTGCATACATGAGCCTTGCTCCCAAGACGAAGAACCTGGTCGTCGCTGGCGGTCTGACAGCATTTGTGTTTGGAGTGTATTTCTACACAATGAGAGCTGTTGGCGGTTCAGATGAGCTCCAGACGGCAATCGATAAGTTTGAAGAGCAAAAGAGCAAGCAAGGAGCTTAGGCAGAGAAGTGGTCCAATGCTCGAGACCAGACGCGACTTCGACGCTGGCCTAACTATAGTTTTGGATTTCCTGGACTCCACACGCAGCGTGCACACTTTTCTGTTTTTGTTAATATGTGCACACATCGTTTGTCAAGTGCTGTGACAGTGCACGGTCGATGCCGAATAACGCATGCTCGTGTTATGAGATGATCTTGTAGTCAAATTTTGTCCGTATCGGCCCTAATATATAAAGATGCATGCCGATATTCATTGCAGATAGGACTTGCAATCGCATCAACGAATATACCAAGCTGATCGGACTTTTGATCACATCGATGAATATGAAGTCTTAGCTCGAATTACCATGTGATGGGATGGACCAGTCCTGGGTGGTTGTTGATTCTAGGATGGCAGAATGAAAACCTGGCATAAGGGGCTTAGGGCACTGCATCGGTTTCATATGATGGACAAAGCAGTTGGATGGACCAGTCCTAGGCTTGAAACATTAATTTATACGAAGTCTTTGCTCAAATTACCATGTGATAGGAGGGACCAGTCCAGGGTGGCTGTTGATTCTAGGATGGCGGCACGAAATCCTGGCATTAGGGGCTTAGGGCACTGCATTGGTTTCATATGATGGACACGGCAGTTGGATGGACCAGTCCTAGGCTTGAAACATTAATTTAACGTGTGGGGACAGGACCGAGCGTTTGTATTTTATGTAAAGCGTTTACTATTCGAACTCAAATAATCTAAGAAAAGCAAAGGTAACGGAATTCGGAAAGGGGCACTAGCACACGAAACCAAGATCCCCCCTCGCCGTTTTTAACGAGTTTATCCAATAGCACGTCAGGGTCACGTGTCGGTCTAGTCAACACGGATTTGGTAAATCATCCCGAATTTCATGACTGAATATCTAAGTCAGGCGACCGGATGTGTTCCAAAAACACAAGCCACCACCAACACGACCGACGGAAATCTCAATCTACGTAACCTGTCGACGCAATGTGAAGGCAGAAGAAACTGGAATCTCTCCATTATCTATATATCGGTAAATGCGACGTAGACAAAAAGGCGAAAACGACACGACAAGAAGCCAACGAGCGCAGCACGCAGATTCGCAGGCAAAAAGTCCGACACGCAGAAGAGATCGAAGAAGAAGAAGAAGGAAGGAAGGAGAAGGAGAAGAGGCGGCGGCCGGAAAATGGGGCACCCGCAGCAGCACGGCGCGCTGCTCCCGAAGCGCATCATCCTCGTCCGCCACGGCGAGTCGGAGGGCAACCTCTCGCAGTCGGCGTACGCCACCACCCCGGACCACAAGATCCCCCTCACCCCGCTCGGGGCCGCGCAGGCCCGCGCCGCCGGGGACCGGCTCCGCGCCCTGGTCGCCGGCGGCGGGGGGGAGTGGCGGGTCTACTTCTACGCGTCGCCGTACGAGCGGACGCGGTCGACGCTGCGGGAGATCGGGAGGTCGTTCGGGCGGGGGCGGGTGATCGGGGCGCGGGAGGAGTGCCGGATCAGGGAGCAGGACTTCGGGAACTTCCAGGTGGAGGAGAGGATGAAGGTGGTGAAGGAGACCAGGGAGCGGTTCGGCCGGTTCTTCTACCGGTTCCCGGAAGGGGAATCGGCGGCCGATGTGTTCGATCGCGTTTCCAGTGAGTTTTTTCTTCTTCATCCTTACGTTTTCGATCAATGCAATTTCATGTGAACGCTGCGTGTTGAGTCGGTCATCGATGTCGGCTTTGCTTCGTTGCTGGTCTGAGAGTGTTCACACGAGAAATGAACTCAAGGAATGAACTTTTGTGTGGATGGCGTACCGATGTCTTGCTTGCTTGATCATGTGTTCTTGTTATTGGTCAAAGAAGTTTGCTGTTTGTCGTGTTTGCTTGAGTATGCTCTTGCTCAATTTGCTGAATTAGCCGACTGAGCGAGCTCAATATTGGGAAGAGAAAATTAGGGATTAGAATTTCATGACGGGCTGAGTTTGGATTGTTGAAATTTCGAGATGAGATTCGCGTGTTTTTCAGAGTCGAATGTCTGCAACTGTTCCTGGTGAGGACCCCTCTTGATCTTGCCTGAATGGTTTCTGGCCAGCTTCTTTTGAGGGAATGGATTCTATAGAGAGAGAGAGAGAGAGAGATGCTTGTGCTCTGTTTGCTGTTGGTTTCACCAGCCAATCTACAAAGTTTTTTTTTTGTCGAATCCTCTGGATGGTGTAATTTGCAATTCCAAGAGCTCGAATAGCTTCTCGAGTGTGCAGAAGAGAGAATGCAAGCATATGGTCACCCAGCTTTGGGATTACTGCAGTTGAGGATATAGCTTATCATCGATGCAAAATCTCTGCGCATAACATGGAACCTGTCTCGCTTTGTGTCTTTTAGGCCATACCAAGTATTATGGTTCATGAGTAAAGCTGAAGTAGAATTTTTAGGGCGAAAGTATCTTGGTGACTGGCCTTCAGATTTCTCGGTTACCTCATAAGCATATCTATGCTTTTATGTTGACGGTGTGCTTTACCAACACAATGTATGGTATGGTGATATAAATGTTTAACAGAAATTTGAATTTAATCGCTATAGAAGATGAGGAAGAAGAGTAAGATCGACTGCTAAGGTGATAAGATGGCTAAAGCATCTTGACCCAGCTAGTATTCTAACATTAGGTTGCGGTCATTGGTTGTTCTATGATTATCAGACAGGTAAGGTAAGCTGACATGTGAATATGCAGCTTTCATTTATATATATATTTTTTTAGTGTGATGTAGAGTGCTCTTTAGAAGATGTTCTACCCCAAGAGGGACAGCCAGCCAGATGAGCTCCATGAAGTCTTGTTTGCATAAAGTTGTGGTCCTTTTACCGTGCTTATAATACTGCAGAACTGCACTTAAGAAGTATGTCAATTGTGCAGGTTTTATGGAATCATTATGGAGAGACATCGATATGAACAGGCTTCACACTAATCCTTCTCATGATCTGAATCTCATCATCGTATCTCATGGATTGACATCGCGTGTCTTCCTCATGAAATGGTTTAAGTGGACGGTCGAACAATTCGAGCAGCTCAACAATCCAGGGAATTGTGAGTTCCGCGTGATGCAGTTGGGGGAAGGCGGAGAGTACAGCCTTGCAATCCATCACACTGAGGAAGAATTACGCGAGTGGGGCCTTTCATTGGAGATGATCGAAGATCAGAAATGGCGAGCTCGTGCAAGGAAGGGCGAATGGAATGAACGTTGCCCATGGTACCTCGATGCTTTTTTCGATGGATTCGCTGACTCGGATGATAATGCAGGAGAAGAGGATGATTGCTGCTAACGATTGGATTATATCCAATTTGATCCGGCTGATTGTAATCCGATTTAATAAAAAAAAATTTATGAAAAATTCAATATTGTTAGCATAAAAGCCATGTGTGACCTCTCTCATTTGTATGTTCGGGTTTGTGATCATGGTAAATATGATAGAAGAGGGAGATTAACGCGATGCATTTATTTAACTGGCAGTGGTTGAGAATACCATCAACTATCCTTTTCTTTTCTCTTTCGCTGCTTACAAGCGGCCATTTTAATTGCTACTTCATCGCCGCTTTACAGGTTGAACGCGGAAGCTAGCACCATGATTGTCTTCGAGCATGCGCAAAAGAAGCAGAAAATTACGATGTCTGAGTCGGAAATCGCGAAATAGGAAAGAAAGAGGGCTGTAATGAATTGCCGGGACCTGAGAAAGACGAGTCCACACGGGAAGATGGAACGCTAGCAGGAGTATACTGGTGATCGTCCTAGCAAGAATGAAGAACACGGCTCGTTCTCAAATTGCTTGCCTTCTTATTCCGTGAACGAGCTTGTACGTAAACTGTTCTCGGCCGCAGCATAAATTGAGTGAATGTCCATATATCACTACTCTCTAGTTCATTGTCACTCTTTCTGTAGCCTTTTTTCCTAAGAGAATGACGATAGAAGTTACAAGACATGCCTCTCATTGCAGGCTGTGAAGAACTTAGTGCATATTTTGTAAGTCGAGCAACTACGTATTGCTCCTGGTCATGTACATTAAGGGTGAGCAAAAAGACCAGCCCGAACCAAGTTAAATTGATCAGTTATGGACAGTTTGCATGGAGACTAATCCAATTCCCGGTTTGCATAAAATTGGGACCAGTGAAAATCGTTCTAGTTTCCAGTTCCAAAGATAGCCCTGCCCATCCAGATTGGACCGATTTTTTTTTTTTTATTCTTCACAAATCCTTAGTTATGAGCTCTCCCACACTCACAACGCTCAATCGCTCACTCTCACGCCTCGACGCCACCGTCTTGCGAGTCGCATCCCTCTCGCTTAATGCCTCCCTCTTGCAGTCTCATCTCAAGTCTCGATCGTTACCACCGTCTCTTGCTCTATTTTTGGCTAATCGTGATCGCACAGAGACCTCCGTAATAATGGGTTACTGCTCCAACCTCCAAAACTTCCATTTTTACTCTCCTCCGAGAATGAGATTAGCGCACAAAGTCTCGGTGCTTACTGGTTTTAGCAAAGAGAAAATGATCGATTCAAGCAGAACTGAATTTTGTTTCCTCTTACTCTTCATCAATTATAATTTATTTTGCCTTTCCTATGAACAAAAAAAAAAGGGGACATGCAGCCAGTTCCATGGACAATCGGATCCGGCAAATCCGATTCCAAAGCCGAATAGATTGGTTCCCAATTTCACAAACTAGGACCCAGCCCGTCTGGTCGAGTTCCCGGTTCCAGAATGGGCCAATTTAGCTCAGAATCTACCCATAATCGGGTTCAAACAGTTCAGAGAAAATTCAAAATAACTTGGAATTGCCACCACTCAAAGTTAACAAATCAACATCCCACTGAGAACTTTTCAGATCATTATGTAATGTCAAATGAAAATACATTAGATCAGATGTAACGTAGTGTCTTCACTGACCTGCACCGACTTCTGCCAACAAATTGGAAGACGTTTAATCCCCTTAATCCCCTCAATTTCTTCCTCGATTCAAAAATCTTCAATTGGAATTTAACTTCATCGACTCGCAAAGTTTCCAAATCCAATGGGGTGTCGAAACTTGTTCAGAGGTCTTGTGAGCATGCGTCAATTGCCGTTAGATATCAGAATGAGGAGTCCAAGAGAATACAGCTGAAATCCAAGCGCCTCAATTCTCATGTCAAATATAAGCTATCCAGAACTGCAAATCCAGCAGCGACTCCCCCTTCATTTGATGACGATATCTTTGTTCTCATTAGATAACCACACTGTTCATTTACGATGACATTCTCTTTGTTCCTGTTAAGATGAATCTCACATTACCATGAGCACATCAAATGCATTTAGAAACATTGTCACTGAATTCACTAGTGCTAAAACATGCAAACAACTGTGCTATAGAAGGCATGAAAAAAATGAAAAAAAGAAGCTTTGGTTATAAGATTTTGCCATCCGACTCCAACTGCAAAGATTAAATTCCAAGTCATTGAGTTTAATTAATCAGAGATCACATCCATCAAACTAATGAGAGATGAAGTGACATCAAAAAATTACCTCAAATAAGCACCATATACCCCAAGTTCTGACATGGCATGATCTTTATAACAAATGCCATCACGAATGAGAGTTGTGGGAGAAATGGACGGAAAAATTCTTTGCATAAGGATATAGGCAGCATCCTCCTCACTCCCTTCACGTTGCAGCCTTAATAGGGTTTCTCTCACATCGTCGCCATAGATGTTGTTCCCTAAAGAGAGAAATGACTTCATTTTAGAAAGAAGATAGCACGGCTTATAACAAAGCAATCCTTGAATAATATAATCAAGGTGAGAGATAATTACCTCCCCCTTCCCTCTGGGGCTTCATGACAAATAGCTCGGGACTTTCAATTGCTTTACCAACAATATGAGGGTCTTCTAAGCTCCATAAACCTGCAAAGCATTTCCGGATCTTGACAATGTCTTCTTTGTTCTCAAGGAATCTGATATATGCACAAATGGAGTCTTGTAAGTGATCAAACACGTAGGAGATAAGAGTCTATTCAACAGTGCATCTTCTCCTGTAATTAAATTGACTTCTAATGTTCCCATTGATATGTTATTGAGACTGTTCGGTAAGACATACGAAAGGAGCTAAAATGGCCATTTGGTATTAAAAGTAGTCCTTAATTTGCAGTCCTGGGTGCCATTGATTACATCTAAGCTTCAAATTCAACTAAACATCATCATATTAGCTATTGTTGTTTGCATAGCGCACATCTATATACCCGTGTGCTTCAGGAGTTTTTCCAGGAACGATATGATTCCATATAAAGCACAGAGGATAAAGAAATGTGATCAGTTGAACAAAATATATCACCTTTCAAGTACATTAGGTTTTGCAAGTTCTTGCTGAATCTTTTTCGTGCCGGCTAAATGATAAGATATTGACGGGCACTTAATTGCAGATGACTCTTCCATAAGTAGCCTTGCTGTCCATTCCTACAATACAGCATGAAACAAAACTTAAGTCACACCTTTCAAGCATTGACCCAGGGCTTAAGATTTCCGCACTTCTTACTATTTTATAATATAGGGTTTTCAAGTGGCACTAATTTGACACCTGTCAACTTCTTGAGGTTGTGTGAAGAATGGATTTCGTATTTCCTTTTATTGGTTTCTTTCCATTCCCTTTGTTTACTTATTTTGTGGATAATTATTTATTTGCATTCCACCCAAGAAATTTTTTTAAGTTGATGATATTTTCTGGAACAAAGTCCATTTTTGCCATAACCAATTGGACAAACTTGGTTATTTGGAGGAAATGTCATGATTACATTGTTCAGTATTCTTTTACATTGCATAATGCTATATGTTTTGAACATGAAGTCAATTGTTTAGCCAAGCTTGGCTTACTAATGTTCATATGTACATTATCAAGTATTGTTCATTGCGGCCAGTCTCCTAGAATTATGATATAGTAATGAGGGAATCCTAACAATCAAAATTTGCAGGAAATAGAGAAGTAAATTATAATCATGAATCTAACAGAAATAATCGACTTGCATAATTCATCATGATGATACTAATAATTGTTCTATTCAATCATCAAGACATATAAAAGTAAATGTTTATGAAAAATAGAGAAAGGATGCAGTCATTATAACATTGTAAGAAATGCTGACACAGAAATATTAAGAATAAAACCCGCCTCAAACGCGGGATTTTCACTAGTATGGTAATAAAACATATCTATAAAGAAAGTATCCGGTAAAGCTAAAATGAAAGGAGAAATTTTCTGAAAATTAATCACAACTACAGTCAATATTTCTAGGAAGACAATCTTCTCTTAGTTGCTATTAGCTAATTATTAGGATAAGGCTTAAGGAGGTACCGATTCTGAAGGATAATCATTTGGGGTATACCCAGCTCTAAAATAAATAACTGCTACAGGGACTCCACCTCTGCAATAGCAAAGCTTCGTTACTTAAGTGAAACGTGCATGTAAAGCCAAAGTTCAACAAGACAAACTAGAGACATGAGCAACTACATACACAAGTAACGTCCCATCAGGCTGAAGTTCCCCCTCTGCATCAATTTCTGCTAAGGTCTTCCGAATAGACCTCACATTATGTGTGTTATATAATTAAGGAAGCACCCAAAGCAAATTATGGACATGAAGAGACTGATGGACAGAAATAGAGAACTTTATAGTTTGGAAAGCAGATTTTTGGACACAGAGCATCATAGCAGATAGATGTAGAATCCAAGAAATGATCTAAGAGAGACAAAGAGAGATAATCACAGATATAACCTACCCTTCTGATATCTCAAAACAATCACTAGTATATAGAAGGATATCTTTCGCTCAAGACAGAGCTAAGCCAGTGCTGGTCGTACATATTTCGTTCCTCTGTCTGAACCACAACCAGAACATTGGCCCTGTTAAAAGTAATCAATTGTAATCAGGTCTTAATGAACTATACTCCACATATGCAGACCTATGAATAAAAAAAAGAAAAGAAGACGACCATCATTATTTTGCAATTCTTACTTCGGGTTATTGAACTCGATCCAAGCTTTGGCCAAGGCCTCTGCATAATGACTCACAGCAGCATTGGTAGGGATCCTCCTGGGATCTAACCCAAGAGTTTCACCATAATGGCTGAGCAAGGACCTGTGTCATTGCCACCTGACGTTAAGATCAAGCTTTTGGTTTTCTGTGACCATCTTTGACCATGCATGTGAACAGGTGCGCATTTGCTTAGAGAAATCATAGGGAATGTAAGAGTCAGTACATATGACCAACCTAACCTGTGGAGCTCACTAACAAGACTGCCAAGACCCGGAAATGAGGATGATATGGTGTTCAGTTCTATCTGAAGCAGTAACTTCGTTTGTTCATCGAGCATATAATCTGATCGATGCAAACCCAGTCGTATCTCCTGTGGAGAATTGAGAGAGCAAAATTATGGGGTTTAGCACACTAATCATAGTCAGCAATCAGCATATTTTTCTTTCAGACAAGGAAAGCAGCCAATCAAAGTGACATGAACTTGAAAAGCCAATTTTAATACATTGTTGCAACCAAACTTAAGGTAAAGCTTTCACAAAATTCTAAATTTATGAACTTACATCTTTTTTATTAATTTCCATCATCTTGGAATGGATATCTACGAGTCGAGAGGTGAAAGCATCCACCTTTTTTGTTCTGCAATGAGAAGAAGTTACATCATGTAATTCAACAGTAAGTTCGGACTTCCTTCACCAATGCAACAACTAAAAGCCGGACTACAAAATAACCATTGATTGCAAGGAAGGTAGAAGGGCTCATCATATCCAAAATACTAGGTTATGAGAAAAATAGAAGAGCTAAAAGGACTTGAATTTGTCATAAGCTAAGAAACAACCAAGAGCATATGATACAAGCCAAAGCAGAGTGAGAATTGAATCAGACCTAAGAATTCACATGAAACAATGGTCTTAATCTTGTTGAATTGGACACTATATACTTATAACATAAACTACATGCCGTATTCGACCAAAAGAAAAAAAAAAAACTACATGCTGCAGACATATAGATAAAGCAGAATAAATACCTGGATAATGAATCTTGTAAAAACTTTCCATCCAAACTCACACGATCGACAAGCTCATTGAAAATAGGAGCTAATTCGCAAGCCTCTCTAAACTGACTCTCCGGGAATGAGATGGGCAACAAAGCAAACGGAGCATGCATCAGACCGACACCAGGTACTTTTCCTGATCTCTGCAACACATATGCATACATACCATTATCAATCAAACTGTAGAATTAAACAACCCAGATCAAATTCAACAGGAAACTCCATAAACAGCACGTCAGAAAGTCGCATATTCTCTTTTATTTCAGCAGAGGAAAAAAAGCATCTTTACAATCATCAACCCGGAAACATCTACTTTTCCAATAAAGCTAACAGCTTTGGATCCCAGATGCTAAAATTTATCAACTTAGCGACACAATTCAACAATTTTATACCAGAAGAGAACTCCAAAACTGCCTTCATCACAAGCACTTCAAAAAAATGCGAACTTCTCATATTTACGGGGGCACATACGTTAACATTCCTGTCGCCTACGACGAGCCCATGAAGAGAACTCCAAACCAGAGCATCATAAACCATCTGATCAATCAAACCCTGCTCAATTTCGACGAAACCCAACGTGGGTTTTCCCGCGGCCTCATCGTTCTTGACCTCCATCTCGGACCTCACGCACTTCAACGGCAGACACCGCGGAAATATCGGATTTTGGGCGACTGTGCTCGTGAATTTCGAAACGGGCGGCTCTAGGATCTCATCAACTCTCCGAATCCGGCCGGAAAGGGAAGATTTCGATCTGGGTTTGGCTACGTGGGACGATGCGCGAGGAGGAAGAAGAGCGGACAACACGGGGATAAAGCATGCGTCAGCCGTGGTGAGAGCTAGTGGAGATGACTGAACGGCTCCCATCACTTCTCCCCTTTTGACTTGGCTTTCTTGGGACTTTTCAGTCACCTGAAAAGGAATCTTCTTGGGCACAATGAAGAGATTAGCCCTTGGGCAATAAAGCAAAATACAAATCTGATTTTGCTTTGATCAGGATTTAGGAGCATCCGTTTGCTTCTGCATTTTTCTTTCTTTATTCCATGGGCAGGTCAGCTTTGGTTTTGGGGCAAACATTTGTATATTCTCTGTCTATCTCAATAGCATTTTGCATATCTGGACAATAGTCTATTTGAGCCCATTTTCTCATTTATATTGCCACGGGAATTAGTACTCATGGCTTATTAGAATACATCGAGTATGTCTCACTTATAACCTGCCATAAATTATTGGTGTGGAGATTATTTTCTATTTGTATTGTTTACAAAAGTGAAAGGAAATATATGCAAAAATAATTCCCTAATCATTATTCTTTTTCCGTGGGGTAGACATGCCTAATATACTAGTCTTAATTTATGAAATCCTGAGATTACTCTCCTTCTTCTAACACCACCTAGTTGAGCGATGCAAAGACGCTCTAGCTAGATAATGACCATTATAATTGCAAAACAGGTTGCTACATCGATTGAGAATTAATTTGTTGTCGATGCCTAATGTGAAATTTTCAACGGAAAAGGAAAAATAATTACATGCACAAGTTGGTTTCCTTTTTAGATATTCCACGGCAAGTCTCTCCTCATGCAATACAGTAAAGGATTCGCCATTCTGTGTTTCCTTTCCTACCAGACAGGAGCGGAATTTGTTCTCCAAACCGGATCTCTACAGAGATATCTTCAAGTTTCAGGTTTCGGAAGAACCATCAACTTCACCGAAAGGTTCCATGAAAGTTGGTTTTATGTTATTTTTTTAAGCAAAGGCTGGTTCATTCTGATCAGTCTTTCTTCGGCGCTGATTCCGCATGCTTTCCATATTTTATCAGGGAGAATATTTTGAAAATTGCATTGAATCTGGACATGTTTTTATGGGTCTTCACCAGCCACCCCCACACAGAGCATATCTTCTTTACAATTTTGTTTTCTTTTTTCAACGTATCTTCTCTAATTTTTTTTTTTTTTTTTTTTATAAAAACAACTCTTCATTTTTTTTTTTGTCGGTCCTACCCTACTTCTACTCTAACTCTCACTCTCAGACTTTTGTTATATCTCGTGTAGGAGTCGAAACTTACATTTGAAATTAAATCATCCCTACCTCAACCCTTTGAGTAGGTGGGAATTCGAATCCCCCACATTCCCCTTCTGTTGGTTGGGTGGCTCTCAGTTGTTAAATCGACACTTCATTCATTTTTGCAAAAATACCATAAAGAAGCGATGCAATTCAACTGAAAATCAAGACAAATCCCACACAGTTTCAAAGCAAAATGAGTTCTAAATAACAAGATAACTCATCGGAACAAGATAAGGGGTCCATAAGTTGAAAAAGTATATCCGTGACTTTTTCAAATCAAAATTGATAACTAATCATTGAATCTATCTTTAGTAATGAGTGCACACCGAAAATCACATATGTTGGTGTGGCTTTCCCCTCGCTTAGGTTCGGCCATCCCAACACCATTGCTGTCTAGAGTAAAAGGTCGAAGAGCACAAATTCAATGGTTGATTAAAACTGGATTTGTATATCAACGAAACCCGAGGGAAGCAAAATCCCAAAAATATACATGCAAAAATCCCCAAATCTAGACTAGATCAAGATAGATTCCTCCCCGAAACAAGAGAGAAGCTCCTTGATCTATGCTAGATCGAAAGAGAAACGGGAGGAAAGCAAGAAAAATAAAATGGGGAGCCGAATCAGCCAAAGAAAAAGGAAGGGGAATGAGTGATCTTGCTCAAACCCTCCCCTCCATAAAGGTTGAAAAATAAAGTTGTGTGAAGAGAGAGAGGGAAAGAAGAGGAGGTTGGCGGCTATACTAACGTATCTTCTTTAATTGATCTGTTCAATTTTCTATATTATTTAGGTTCTTCAATAGGAAAAAGCGAATGCTTGATGAGAAAGAAAATCCTCGCTCCCTTTAACTTAGTACTTCATCTATATCAATGGAATAAATCCCAGAGAGGGCAAATGCTTGCTTGTGTCCAACATGGGGAGGCTAAATTCCTTAGCACGACCAACTTATAATATATTCTCCCAAAGCATAATGTAATTTGTCTGTGTACCCACGTCAATGAATATGTTGTGAGAGGACAGCAGTTTCCTGAGTGGGACATCATTTGTGAACATTAGCTGACAAACAATCACTACTATCGGACCTATCAGTTTGCACAGGAAGTTCTTGAATTTCTACTTGTACTTGATTGATTCAGCTTAACTGTATCATACCAATAAACTATCCCTTCAAGAATAACATCGTAAAAGTTCTTACTTCATTTCGCCAAAGGACCACATCACTGAGACAATCTGAGTTGAAATGTACATGCAAAGGCCGATCCTTATGCTTTGGTTGTAATATATCCTAAATAAACTTGTTTAATACAGCTTGTGTTGGAGCCAATAGAAAGAGAAGAAAGAGAAACTGCTGTGTATGAATCCGTTTTTCCTCTTACCCTAAATACTCATGATGTCTTGGCTTCATCTGGCTGTTGGGTACTGGGATCCGATGTTGCATCCAGGCCAGAATCCATCTTCAGAATCGGCTTGATTATCTCATCATCGTTGCGCTCCACTGAGCTCGTCCTCTCAGTTGATCTGATCTTTTTCAATTTTCTCTTCCTCCATTCAATTATCTCTACCTTGTGATCAAAGCTAACGGTCCTCCTCATACCCTTTTCCTGAGACTGAACTTCGGGGATTGGATTTTGCTGCTCTTTTTCGCCAGGATCGTCATAGCATGAATGTACTTGCTCCTCATTGTTAACAGTGTCGCTGATGCTGTTTACAGGTGGAGGCTCGTCATGCTCATTTGGAGCCACCGTGCCATCAAAGTTTGCCTTTCTGAAACTCAAACCTTGATCTGAAAGATTTCGAGATGAAGGATCCAACTTTCGTTCTGCAGCAGCATTGGAGCTGCCCTGCGATTCGACAGATTTGGGTGTTTCGGCTAATCCATTGCTGAGCCTAGGATCGCCTAATGTGATAGTCTTGCGAGTCTGCGATGCTAGCCAATTCATGATGACATTGAATAGCTTTTGGCATATGGTCAGCAATTGGAATTGGTCCTCTCTACGATCCATCTCATGTACTTTTCTTCAAAGACGTCGAGTTCGGTGTTTGATATATGAGTTTGAAACGGCGGAAAAAAGAGATGTGAAACGTTTGAAGTTGAGTTTCAAGGTGAAAATTATTCTGCTTGTGGGACATATTCTTTTCTTTACTTGGGGACAATCTTAGCCCAAAACTTACTACTTAAGCAGACAGCGAAAGGAACTCATAAAGAACTCCACAGTGAATTTTTTACAACGAAAACCTTCTTCCCTCTAATTTGTCACTTAATCCTTTTTAGGAAATTGAAAAACAAGGTGTAGAAAACATACAAAATTGGGATAAAGTGTATTCCCTACTCTTTACAGCCAATCTCGAGCTTCCTTTTACATTTATTGATCCTCTATAAATAATATTAATGACTCCATGGACAAAATAAAAGGAAAATCAATTGCACTCACCATCTAATTTAGGCGTTCTCTTGACTCTCTTCTGCCTCGCCAGTTGGTGATCCAGGAACGAATGGAACAAAACCCCTTCCACCAAAGACTGGCCTCATGAACCTGTCATCAAATTTCCTCCACAGGTAATGAACGCTAATGCCTGGGTTCGTCATAAGCAACCTCAAGCTTCTCTTTCTCTGACTGCTTCCCTGTTCGCTCTGGTCACCGTTTTCAATGAACAGGAATCTCAAGTCCTCTAGGCTCGGGAGATCAGAGGCGTCAGAAATCATCGGTCTTGAGTGCCGTAACAACAGTGCTTCTATTAGAGGCTTTGTTATGGAACCGAACACCTGTCCAAAAAGTTGAAGTGTCCATAATCTCCACAAGGAAATGCAATCAATAGAGCTGCCAAATACAAGTGATTCATGATACGGAGAAAATCTTAGAAGAAGATGGATCATCCTCGTTGCATTGTACTTTCTTCATCCAATGTCAAAGGATTAATAGCTTTGCCATACCGTTTTGCGAGCAACATGACAATCTTGGTTCAATATGCATGAAGGAAAACTATGGAGATCAGTGAAGAGGCAACTTACCACTGTACTAAATAGAACAACTATTATGGTGCTAGTGATCATCAAACTATCTTGTGATGACGAATCCGACGACGATGCAAACTGCGTGAAAATTGCATAGGTTGAATTGATCAGCAAATTGACAATGGCTGCAAGAAGAGAATCGTAACTCATGGTAGGAAAAGCTAGTTACCTCACTATAAGACAACGCAATCGTAACCGCACCTCGCATCACACCTGCCCACCATATAATGAACTAAAAATTTGAATGGTTAATAATGTGATAAAACCTGAGCAAGAGGATGGGATTGATCTCAAATGCCAGAAGATAGCAGTTAGCACCTGTTGGCGAAACTCAATTTTTGTTCCATCTCTTTTTTTAAAGCAATTCCTGATGTTTGAAATGGGAAACACAAATGCAGCCCTTCCAACCAATACAAGTGCAAACAAAGTTGAACTGACGGCAATCGAAGTTCCTGCGCTGAATCAAAAGCACCTGAAGCAAGTTAGGACAGCACTTCGCACATTACAACATCAACAGATCTCTTGTCATTGAATTGCAGAACCGACATATTGTTCAAATCATACACCATTGGAGCAGTCTCAAAATCATTGTCAGGAGAAATATTAGTAAAGATTCAGTCTACAGCCCACATGGTAAACAGAACCAATCACAGCACAGGGAGGACATGTATGGGGTTTATTTTCTTTAACAGGGTCAGTTGTGTGTTCTTGAAATGTTATTGGCTTGGTCTACTAGAGCGATTCATGATAGCTTGCATTTGCAGATTCTCTTGAAAAACACACATTAGTATATGCAGCCTACCAGAAGGAACTCACTCAACTAGGGTTATCTTTGCACTAAGTGTGATTAAAATAAATGCAAAAGAGAAGATATACATTTATTCTCTATTTATCTTCTACTACCATATATGATCAAGTGAACATATACATTTATTCTCTATTATCTTCTACTACCATATATGATCTAGCCACCCAGCACTCTCTCTTTAAAGACCCATGTCCAGGTTTTCAACCATGGATCTGCATACTTATATGAAGGAGGAAGGTACCTTGCCCCACTGCTTTTCCATTTATCAATGTCCAAGGCATCCATCCCAACGTACAAGAATATGAAAGTTTCAGAAATGAATGAGATTGTTGCAAATGCATGCCTGAAATCATCGAGCCATATGAACAATAAGGATCCAGTCAGAACAATCTAATCAGACACGTGAGTTGCTAAACCTCAATAGGAAAAAAAAGGTGAATCAAAGGTGATGCATACTTGGTTGTTATCCGTGAACTTTCTGTGACATTATGCCATGTGTAGTGGGACATGACGATTCCACAGAAGAAAACTGTTAATATCCCACTGAGATCCATAAGCTGCAGAGCAACAATCAGTATGGACAAGTACCAGAAGCAATACACCACAATATCAATTCAATTTCGCTAAGGCCGGTCATATATTGGTTTCTGAATTGATGACAATTTCCCCGGTAAGAAATATCACATGCTCATGACAATTACTGAAGTATGGAGTTAGCAGGTTTCTGGATAAATCAGGCAAGTAGGATGGAATGCAACTGAGAAGCTAGACTTGGGATCTTCTTGAAATGAAAGCATCAGAATCATAGAGTTGAGAAGCCAAAGATAGGCTCAAAGCTAGTAAGGCTTCAAGTTTTTCTTAACAGTTTGATTTACATAATAGAAAGTTGTCAGATTTAAAAGGATATACTTACCTCAGCCAACATGTATGACAAATAAGCCATTAGCATCATCAACGCAACTTCTCGATCTGTGGAATGCCTGTTGGTCAAATACCAGTAATGTCATTAGTCTACAATCGGAACCTCTTTCACAAAACTAGATGATCCTGTTAAGACCGGCCAATACATGGACTAGAGAACTCACAGAAATACCCAGAATTGAAGCAAAACAGCAATATGTTTGTGATGTCTAGAAACTTCAGTGCAAGAAATCTAGAGTACAGAGAATTATAACCTTGATGCTGGAGTCAGAAATAAGTCATGAAAATTTAGCTTACCTTCCAAAGTAAAGTGTCTTTATGATGAAAGCACTCAAAAGTCCGGCCTGAAATAATTACAAAATTTGAGTCAGGATAATGCATTTATTAGGAGACTCAAACAATATGAGCTAGCTAATTGAACACTTTTGGTAATTTTCCATTCCGAGTCTAATGCCAGCTTGATAGTAAATCAGACGGTATGATCTCGACACAGATAATTCATTGGGGAAGTTTTCCAGTGAAGCCTTTAGAGTCACATTCCAATTCAATTGTGTGAGGGCAAAACTGGGAACGGTTATCTGGTGTCTTATACAAGTACAAGCTGATATCTCAATGCATCAAACATTTGGAACTTGTCTGAAAAAATACATTGCTCTTGATGATTCTCTGAATGATCGTGCAAATAACTAACATGGAAACAAACCGTAACTTACCACGATACCGAGAGCTGTACTAGTGAAGAATAGGTAGAGGAAGGTTCCGAGCAGCTTTAAAGCCGTAAGGCCACTAATCTTTTTTAAGTCAATTGACTGTACAGCATTGTAGAGCACGATGGATGTTGCATCATTCACAACTCCTTCCCCAAACACAATACTGTAAAGGAAGGGTGTCTCATCTTGATTGAGAACCTATAATATCAGATTATCTTCATATTAGTAAATATTTTATTAGTGTAATAAAGCCCTGTCAAAACCGACTCTCCAACACGTACCTGTAGTGTGCAAACTGAATCGGTGGCAGAGAGTATTGCACCCACAGCTGTACACACACAAAGCCCTCTGTATCAGTGTAAGAATGTGTAGATTTTGAATATAAGAAAATATGGTGATTTACCTAGGTAATCCTGAACACTAAGAGATGTCACCCCGATTCTGTTGAACACCAAAAACACCCCTACAAATCGACAAGGGGAGACAACAAGACTAAATTAATGTGTGGATAAACATAGAATCAGTGACTGAGGAATAAGCTGCGGAGACTTTGGTCCGAACAGCAGTTTATGATAGTGCTTCTGGACTAATAGCTTCCAGAAAGACCGAAAACCAAAATAGCATAACCAGCTAAAAGTTTGATATTTTACCGAGCGATATGATGCAGAAGGAAATGACAGTGCCAAGCACTCCAAACAACAATATCATCGAAATATTCTTGAAGAATTGCTTTTTTTTGACCTGGAACCTGCAATCAGATGAAGAAAAGCAATGGTCAAATGACAGAAGAAATGAAATTGCCGACACATTTACTCTACAGTTCCTCAATCAATCATCTATTTCAATTTAGATTCCATTATAACCTCTCACAAGTATGAGCTCTAACACATCAAGTGTGCTGTTGCAATCACACACACATGAGAGAGAGAGAGAGAGAGAGAGAGAGAGAGAGAGAGAGAGAGCATACCCGGCATTGAAGATGATGGGTGGAAGCAAGTAGAGGAAGAAGAGATTCTCGCTAAAATCGAGTAACTTAGAATTCTCCCCTTTACTAACCAGCAAAACCACACCTCCTGAGCCCAATCCCTGTGTACCCACATAACCATTTTTTCCATAATCAAACATGAATCATCACAACAAGTCATCAGAGATCACTAAAACGAGTCATTTACACCATAATATCGCATACCAACAAAAGGGCTGTGATGGATTCGTTGGCCCACCGGTTCCCATGTAGGAGGTGGCCAATGATGATGCAAGCACACAGGAGAGCAAAGAACACGCAAAGAGCAATCACGGTTGTCAAGTTGAAGAATGACGAGCCCTTGACTGGAGCAGGCAACTGCGACACCGTGGTCTCGAGAGCCTCCATGTCTGAGCTTCTTGATCTGAATTTGGCATTTACAACTTGTGTACCTTGAGGGGGAGAGAGACAGACAGCTCCAGAGGATTCCGCAGGGGCGTTTTAAAATGGTCAGCACTTCAGGATTCCCTCTGAAATTGCGGTGCGACAAGACAGCGGGGTGAAGAGAGGCTGCGTTATGTCCTTCTGTTGCGTGCGTGCGCGTCCGTTTCGGGATCGACCGTCTTCTTGGGTGCTTCAAGATTCAAAGTGGAGGGAAGACTGGCAGTTGAGCAAGGGGTTGGCATCAAGTGCGGGCACAGATTCATACCAGTTGCTGCGACCGAAAGGTGTCGCCGCTCTATTCGTGCATGTCATCTCCACAAGTTTACGTCGATCCTCTCGTACTTGTCATCTTGTTTATGCGGCTGTCAAAACCTTGACAAATCCCATCTAAAGTTCCACATCAACTGGGAAAATATTAAATACAACAGACTATTAAGCCCACCTATTCGGACCCAGAAAATTTATATTTCAGACAATTTTCTCAGCATTCTTAGATCTGTCAAATGACGGGAGCGTGCAATGGACGGTCTGTACGGGATGATGAGAGCAGCAGGTCCGTTGGCCGTTAGGTGGCGCTAGAAATATGTTCGTAGACTTCTTTCGGTCATTTTATAGCTGTTGCCATTTAGATCAAGAGACGTGCATAAGACTGTAACGGCTGACGGGATGAGGGCAGATCCTGAGCTGGCTCCTACGTGGACCTTGTGAATGAATGAGTATTTTGATAAGTACAATATCAGAGAGACTATGAGGTGGGATAGAATAATGAGGAAAATTCCAGATCTACTGCATGATGATGTAGAAAAACTGGAGCGCAGAAATCAGATCTCTGTAGTACAATTAGGCCAACACAGAAGGTCAAACAGAAGAACATCCTGGGACGTGGGTGCTGAAATCGAGGATTCTTGGGTCCGAAAAAGATTTCAGTGTTGATGAGTTTTAATTGTCCCGATGCACAGAGAGAGGCCACTGCATTTAGCCCTGACTCTGAGATAGTCCTGCTTAGAGATCGGCTAATAAACAGAGCTGATACCCTTCAAAGGCGGCATCTATGAACATGAATGGGCGGACCATATACAAGTATACCTAAAGTTCTTGATGTCGAAACCATTTTCTTATCGTGAGGGGTTGCGCCTTTTTGAGATCTCAACCTACTGATCAAAGACCAATGATCACCGTCCTTTTTCATGATGATGAGTATCTCTGTCCTCCGTCATGATGATAAGTTGCAGTGCTTTTCTTTTTTACGAGTGCCATAGGATATATCATGTTCTGTCGCAATCATCGGCGTAACCTGTGACCTGTGATCCATGGGAGAATAGGACAAGCCGCAGGATAGTACCATGAGAAATATCAGCTGCAACGTGACAAATGTCTCTTTCATGAGAGTAGACAAATGAATGCTTGTTGACATGCCAATTGGTTACTGGGATCAGCGTGGGTTTGGTGAGTTGCATCTACAGCTGGCAGAAGTTCTTTTCTTAAACCAAAATAAAAAAGTAGTCATACCGATAACCCAAAAGTCTTGCTAAAGCGGTAGCTTGTCTTGAACAAGTATGCTAAAATGGGAGTTTGTTACTTGAGGGAAATGCAAGAGCTATTGACTTCTTCATTCGGAAATTGATGAAGTCTAGAAGGAAACGCCAACTTATTTATATAGTAAAGAAAACGGGGTGAAGAGAAAACAAAAGCACAGATGCTTGGAGAGAGAAAACATAGGGTCACTTTGGATGATTCTGGGAAGTAAATATGAATTGTGGCATAAAAGAAGGAATACTATATGCGTGAAACAGAAAATACGAATGCTTAGCGGTGGCTTGAGTAAATCCAAGTTGCTGTCTTTGAGATCACAAAATGCTCTTCACTTAAATCTTAATTTGGTTAGAAAGTGGTTTATCTGGTAACCTACTATCACTTATAAAGAACAGTTATGTGCATTCTTAGAGAGTGAAACTACTTTGGATGATCCTCAGAAAGCGCAGGAGAAAAACCAGAATGAAAAGAACATTACACAAACTACGGCAGATGGAAATAAGAGAACGAGCTTTTAGCCCTTCTTTTCATAGCTCTCCGGAGACGGAGAATATCGAAGCATCTTCTTGCTTCAAATTTAGATGCTATTTACCAAAAGAATCAGATCTCACACTTCAACATGACCAATCTCCGAAGAAGTATAAATATACCCATGCAGATGGCTCAGGGATAAACAAGGTTCAAAATTTTCCTCATTCAAGAATTCTCCACCGGGTCCTCGGAGCTCAGAACATAATTAGCTGCTGCATGAAGCCTGGTCTCCAGGTACCGAAGCAATTACAAATGAATGTAGGTATTGTCTCCTTTAGAAATTTCTCGCACGTAGATGGATCCGTTAGCATAAAGCCCAACAGAAGTTGCAAAAAAGAACGTGTACAAAATGATCTGGAAAAGAACAAACGGTGAGTGTGGAATGGCAATTATGAAGGCCTTTAGAAGTTAGGATGTCGATCCACTTGATAAAACTAGAACTAAACATGTGCAAAACAAGGTTATTGCAGTAACCTTCCAAGTCCAGTAGCACGGTTAGAGAAGTGTGAGGGATATAGCAGCAGAGCGGAGGCGCACTCCATCATCCTCCCATTTGGACTGCGGTGCCGTTGCTCCAGCAATAAATACCTGTAGATGGCAAAACCATGCATTTATAAGAAATGTAAGAGGAAAAGAGTCTTCTCTCCAACCTTTTTTGCATGAAAAATTGCAAGCTTTTTAGTTATTATGGATGTCAGTTCCGATGCTATAACACCATCACCATGTACATCTAAGAATATATATGTTCCGAGCTCCCACATCATTAATTGGAAAAACCTCGTACAATTAACATATCATTTCTTTGGCGGAGTACAACTAAAGAATCCTAAATTTTGGGCATAAAAATGGCATAGTAATTCTTGGAGGGAGCAAGCAAGTTGGCATTACTCAAAGTTTCAATGCTTTTAGAGTTCAATGAATGCAGTTAAGACCTTCTACCAGCAAAGTTCCACAGCAAATTTCTCTAAGTGTCATCTATATATGACGAAGAATTTTTAGCAGTTGAAGGGCATCAACTAACCTTTCCACTGTCTACAGCAGCAACCAGCGCAACATGTTGCTGATCTCTAGAGAATTCATAAAAGTAATAAGTCCTGTATCAATAAAGCAATAGATCAGTATGGATTGAAGAGTCGCATGACAAGAATCTTTTTCAAACACTGAATCTGTGTAACAACATTTTACATGTTAGTTATCAAGTGGTAAATTTGCATAGTGCATCTGCTGATAAGAAATGCTGCCGCACTAACAACGGCCACTGAGATTGGAACTCAAACATTTTTAGCAAAGTGAAGAATAAACTCACTTGAAGCCTTCTTCTTCCTTTATTTTGATATTTCGGGCAGAGTATATAGTTGCGCCACCTGCCATCGCAATGCAGTACACACAAAATAATTAGAGAGCCATGAAAAGGAAAACGGCTGAAGAAAAAAAAAAGAGAATCCATCTACGGTGAAATCACAAACAAGGAGATGAAACTGCTCAAAAACACTGAAGACGCATTGGTGAAAAACCACTCGGTGGCAGAATCCTACCTGGAACGAAAATTTTGGCAGCCTCCTTTAAGGAACCCAAATCAGTAATTTCTTGGGCCTGTAAAGGTTTCCAATCAATGACAATCCCAGAAAATAGAAGACCCAACAGTTGATCAAATATGTAATAAAAAGGATCCAGACCCATTGAAATGTAGCACCAGCACTACCAATTTGGCATTTTCTTAAAGATGAATTTGCAAGGAAGTTAATACTCTAGGCGCAGCAAAGCATAGTCAGAATGGAGGATCACATAATTTCGATATCCTTTTTATTTTTTGTGGGCGCTAGGTAAGATGGGGCTTAATATCTTTGTAAGGAAAGCTTATACATCTTCATGGTTATCCATTCAGCTACCAAAGGGTAATCCTTCACTTCTCTACAGTATGAATCCTGCTTCTTATGCTCATAGGTTTTTGCCTGGTTATCTTTAGGCCAGCAAAATGAACCTTATCCTCCCAATAGAAGCAGAAACGAAGAACATTGTTTACCCTTAATCCAGAAAGACACAGATCGGCAGCCTCATTCTTCAATTTTCTCGACTAATTGCAAAGCAAACTCCCATAATAGACACAACACATAGTGAATGAAATAAATGGAGTCCCACTACAGTCACATCACGACAGCTATCTCGATAGCAAAAAGCTCTTTCAAGAATACTAATAGCATTTCATAAGAATTCAGAATTTGCTATAGTAAATACACTAACCTCCAAAAATGTGATCTTGAGCTGGTTGGTTGGGCGAATCACAACACTTAAGACTTCAGAACTGCATCAGATTAGCATTGTAAGTAATTGTTAATATAAATGTCTTTCAAACAATTAGGGTCTACTGTCTAGCCAAGAGACTTCAACTACAATTATCAGAGATGCGAAGAAATATGAACAGCACACAACATGAGTAACATACCCATCAGGCGATGCAAACCGAGCTGCGAATTTTTTTGGCTTCGCCTTATCTCCATAAAGAGACATACCAGCATTAAAATCCTGAGATCACCAAACCTTTTAGACCACAATCAACAAGAGAGAATATGATGAGAAACGATAGCCAGCGGTTTTACTCTCTCAAATGATTATTCAAAGATTGTAAAATCACCCGAGACTTCCTTTTCACCGTTGGACCATAAAAGTCAAATTTTTCCACACGAAAAAAGAAGATAAAAGCCCCCCAAGATTGATTGCTCAATAAAAAGAACCATCTTTGTAACAATCCACCCACCCTATAAGCAATTCCCACTTAATTTCTTCCAGCATACAAACAAACACTGGCCAAAAAAGACGACAGAAACTTTTTCTTTTGCGAAAACATGCAATTTCTACTGACCAGACGAAAACGTAGTCCAACATGACAAGAGAGAGCAATACCTCGGGCTCCATAATGTCCTCAAACTGAGGAGGCACACGAATTGCGAACCCAGCGCCATAAAACTGGAACCACGACTTGGTGTTGGCGATTCCCAAAGGAGCTGCCTTTGGAGGTGGCGACGGTTCAGCCGAGCACTGAGAGAATGTCGACGCGGGGGCGAGTGAAAAGATCAAGAATTTAGCTGTCTTGGAGATGAATTCTCTCTTTGAGAATCTAATGAGATGAGGGTCATTATCTTTGGAGGAGGAGGAGGAGGAGGAGATGGAGGGGATGTTTGGTGGGTGGGGAGAGAGGGACAGGCAAATGGGAATAGCCATTTTGGAGAGTGAGGGTAGTAATATTCATGGTTGCAGAAAAAAATTTGGAGGGAGATAATGTGGGGTAAGAGCTGAGACATACGTGCCACTGGTGATTGGTAGTGAGAAGATTTGTGGAAAAAGCGAGGGGTATTTCTGGCATAGAAATTGACATATACGATACCAACTTTAGTGTTCCATTCACGTTACCAAAACAAACAAATTTAGGGACATTTGTCCATCACTAAGGTAAAATTTGTGAAAGAATAGCATAAGATGGATCGAATTTTACAAAGAATCGGAAAAACCATGTTTAATGTGGAGGTCAAGATTTCGGTTTCTGTCGTTGGAATAAGAACAAGCGTCTGTCTGCTCATTTAAACAGAGCAATTATCCAATACCACAAAATGGCATCGATGTGTTTTGCAAAGTGGACCGAAAAGCCCTTGACTCTTTCCGTGGCTGACGCAGGCGTTATCCTCCAACAAATATCAGCCAAAAATCCGCACAGAAAACAAATGTCATCCACCCAAAATCTGAAACCAACACAAGCCAGGAACGCACAGCGAGCACAGCGAGAAATCCGAGGAAGAATATGCTATGTATTGTCATCACCTTCTCATGATTCACAGATTTTGAAGACCCGTTTGATCTCTAAGTTATGGAGACCATTCTCTCACCTCGTTCACTCTCTCCACTCATCGCTCCCAAGCCATGCTCTTCCTCGAAATCTCCACAGCCAAGATCAAGCACTCTCTTTTACACCAAACCCATCTCTTGCATCCTCAAAAGACACCATCTTGAGTCAAAAAACCCATCTTTCAGTGAGACCAGGAGCTGGTTCTCTCATGCCCAACAAGGACTAGCAGCTCTAACTCTCACTCTGGCACTCAACTTTTGCCCTCTATCGCTGGACAGTCCTGCATTGGCTTCTGAGTTTGATGTGATCAGCGAGGGGCCACCGAAGGAGTCTTATGTTGTTGATGATGCGGGAGTTCTCAGCCGAGTCACAAAGTCTGACTTGAAACGGTTGTTGTCTGATTTGGAGTCCAGGAAGAACCTCAGAATCAATTTCGTCACCGTCCGAAAGCTGACAGTAAGTTCTGTGGCATTACATTTTGTTAATTTCTTCTGTTGGAAGCCATTTTGTGTCTGATGAGTGCAGATTCTTATTTGCAAAAATACTTCCTTCTTTTTTATATCCTGATGAAATTGACTTAGAAAATTATAGACTTGCCTTTATTTGCATTTCAACCGATCTCATCATTGAGATGGAAGCTTCACGACAGGGTGTTCATGACTTGATCTGACGTATGAACCACTTGAAAGTAGTATAGCGCCTTGGTATTCCAACTGGCGTGGCAAAATACCGGTGGGTATTCAACCAAGGCGGACATATTCAACTCCTGGTTAGAGTTTGCCACAGTATAGCGATTTTGTATACCATTTACACCTAGGATTTTTCCTTTAAAATACTAAAAACTCATTGGATGGTTGACCAGCAAGAGGATGATAGTTCATGATGAGATTAAGTGGCGATGTAATTCTTAATTTTGCTGCAGAGTAAAGCTGATGCTTTCGAGTATGCTGATCAAGTTTTGGAGAAGTGGTATCCAACAGTGGAAGAGGGCAACAACAAGGGCATTGTTGTTCTTATCACAAGTCAAAAGGAAGGAGCAATCACAGGAGGCCCTGAGTTCGTCAAGTCTGTCGGAGATAGTATCCTCGATGCAACCATCTCAGAAAATCTTCCAGGTAAGATTGCATTCTCTCCTATGTGATCTACAGTCCGTGGCTGCTTTGTCTAATGGTCAATGGATCAGAAAATTCCAGTTTGTGATTGATTATTGAATCTGAGAAATTCTTGTCCACTAGGTGCTGTCCTTGTCCTTTGTTGACAGCCGCTTGTGAAAAATAAATTTTTCAATAAGGATGAACCTCTTAATAATCCTTTCTTTTTTTTCATAAGCATCTGAATCAACCCTTCCTGTGCATGCAATTAAGTTGGTGACGTACATCAAATATACCTACATTTCAAGGCCAAAGTTGCATTGTTCTGTCCAAATGTCGAGTTATTAGAGAATCTTGGCAGTTTCTTTCACCACATTCTAGGCTACACTTCCATTAGTACAAATTGGTATGCATTTACCAAAAGGAAAAAAAATGGTGTTTAATGAGGTGCCATGATGTTTTAAGTTATCGGAGTCCATATCAGACTATGCAAAGATTTTCATGAAAATATATACATTCCTCACTCAAAGAGGAAGCTGGGTTCTGCTTCATGATGCTGCAGTCCTGATGATCAGGCTATTGGTTTATTCATTGCAGTATTGGCAACAGAAGAGAAGTACAATGAAGCAGTTTATAGCAGTGCCAAACGGCTAGTCGCCGCCATTGATGGGCTCCCGGATCCCGGGGGGCCTCAGTCAAAGGACTATAAGAGAGAATCAAATTTCAAGACCAGGGAAGAGACTGAGGAGAAAAGGGGGCAATTTAGTCTTGTAGTTGGGGGTTTATTGGTAATTGCATTTGTCGTTCCAATGGCACAATATTATGCTTATGTCTCCAAAAAATGAGGAAATGTATATCTTTGTCTGCTAGATACTTCTCCAAATTTCTCCTGCGCTGATTAAGAAAGAGCATGTTCAACAACAACGGTTGTGAGCATGATGATACTATAGACAAATGTTTGAGAAGTTTGCACATCAAAGGATAATATGATTTTGGCATCTGAGCAGTATCATAAGTATTTTATTTTGTGTTTTCTAACTGAAACGGTCTTGTTTGTCCAGTTACATTTTTGCAGTATACAATGGGAAAATATACATACATGAAACTTCCAAGTTTAAGCGGATCTATGAGTAGAAGCACTTTCCAGCCCTGCAGAGTGCTATTTGTATAAACCATAGATGGCATCCACTAGATTGAATTGCTTTGAGTCGAATGATTACAACAAATTGTCAAGTGCATACTCTGTTAGCATATAGCAAATCAGTAATCACTCAAATAAATGAGTTGTCATTTGACTATCATGGATGGCTTTTAGGATTTTTGTGTCCAACAGATGCTGAGAACACAGTCAAATTTTTATAGCTGTAGAGGATGATCATCCTTCAGAACTTGAGCTTCATTGCAAAAGGCATTTTGTCTGCAAAAGGTGGATCTGAGTATTTTCCTGTCAGTATTTGAGAGGAAATGAACTGGTTGGCAGCCTCAGTGTAATGAATCCCATCCCAATTGACGTACTCGGTGCTGTCATCGCATGCTTTGGCTGTGACTGTGGTACCGTTAAGAACCTTTGTTTGCCCACAAGCAACCCTGCTGTCATAGTTCAGGGGTGCGCCCCCATAGCCACAACACGCCATAAACGGTTGCTCAAATCCTGTAAAACACATTACAGAATAATCGATCTTTCTTCCCAGATTCAATCTTCTATAAATTAATCATCATCCAAGTTCAAGATGAAGAATCTTGTTGTCACAAACCAGCAATTGATGTTCCAAGCTGACATAGTAATTTCCCATCAACCATGAGACCTTAATTCTTCTTTTGTGCAATCTTAAATCTAGGAACTGGCAGGATGAAATATGCCATGGATGAAATTGAGGAAAAGGCAATTGCAGGCGGCGACTTACCATAGCGGGAATAATTGGCGATGAGGTTGGACTTTATGGAGAAGATATCAACATACGTGATATTTGCATCAGTGTACTGGCCCCGCAATTTCGTGCATAGAGCATTGAGCTGCAAGTTGAAAAGGTTAGCCGCTTGGTTGTGTCCGCTGACGCATCCGATCTCATCAAGCTTTGATGGATCAGTCCCGAACTTTGCAATATTCTGAGTTATGCATCCAAGGGGACCTGTGTTGTGTATCCAAAAATTTCTACCCCCTTGATCATACAATGTCTGCAGCAAGACAGCAAAGTAAATAGATGCAAATTCCATTTTTATCTTCTATGCTAGGTTCTTTCCTGATTATGTACATCGTTAGATAGAATTCCTGTATATGTCAAAACTATGAAAGAGGCGCGTGCAAAGTAAAAAGAATAATTAACATGCTGTCATCAGGATGAAACGTACCTTGAATCCGTTTTCAAATTCTACAAGAATTGTCGGAATCAAGGCGAGTATCTGATCCAACGACTTGGAGTAAAATGGGCCAGCAAGGTCATTCTGTCCTATATCAAACGTGTAAAGGCCCTGTGCAAAGTAGTCTTCTGCTGGTAAATACTTGATAAGCTTCTTACCTGGAACAGAATTTCCAGAGAGGCATGAAATTGTCGATGGCTATTGACAGCAAAGCTCTTTGCGAGGTTGAGGGCAAAAGAAAAAGGAAAGGAAAATATTAAAAACCTTTGGCCAGCAACTCAAGCACACGGGCTTTAAAACGGAGAAACTGAGACACCTGAACCCCAAATGAAAATGGGCTCAGTGATGTTGCAGTTGCCGGAAGTATTGTCGATGCCGCCGTTGCAAAGTTGCAACCTCTCCGGAAATTTGGCGTGCCGATTGAATCTAGATAGGCATTTAGGAATGGAAGGTCCATCGCATCCACTGTAGCATCAAACAAGAAGCGTTCAATTTCTATTCTCAAAAGCAAAGTCCATCTATATTAAAGAAAAAGAAAGACGATAAATAGCAGCAGCAACAACAGCAAAGCATGAGCAGAATGAAGGAACAGAACAAACAATGACACGACACCAACAAATTGAAACAGAGAGAATCCAAGCAACATCAAAACCGTTGTTCTTGCATTGATTGGTGATTTACTCAGGAAATCGATGATGAGACGGCCATCACAGTATCGCCCAGATGGCAGCTGGAAATAGCTCTGGCCATTAGGAGGGTTGAGGCTCTCGATCCCGGCCGAGATAAGATTGCCCGTGTCGGAATTGGAGTCGCCAAAGTTGAAAACAGCAGGGAAGTTGAAGAAATCGATCGAGTTGCCAAGAGGGAACAAACAGAGCAAAGCCAAGATGGCAATGCAGGTCTTGGAGGCCATGGATGATGTTGCAGGAAGCTTGTGTTTTTCTCTTGGAGGTTAGTTACCATCAACATGTAGTTCATGGTCCCCTCTCATGATTAAAAAAGAGATGTCTTATTTTTTTAATGGGTCTAGGTTGCTTTCTATGAAGGAAACCCATATAATAAGATATTTAAGAAGCAAGGGTCTCTCCAGTTTTCTTTGTTCACCAACTAGAGGGTGGAATTCCACAATATCTTATCTTATTTCCCATGCGCTCTACAAAACTAGATTGATAATGTTGTGTGTACTAGCATAATTTCTTTTATGCTGTAGAACTTTTTCATCATATCTTTTGTAGGACAACCCTAGCAGGAGACAATTCACTGTTCTTTCACATGTTAAATAGTTGTTCACTTTTCAAGGTAGACACGTGACTTAATCCTTGTTTGCTAGTTTGAGCTCATAGACCACAAACTCCACAAATATGACTGAAAACAAGCATCTCTAACAGTACAAGCACATAGATGGCATGAGCAATCTGCACAATCTGCATTTTTCCAATACAATGATGGGTAACTAGTTTACCGAGAAAATCGACAATGAGACGGCCGTCGCAGAATCTCCCTGACGGGGCCTTGAAGTAAGTCTCGCCATTGGGAGGAGCCAAGCGGATGCCGAGTGCCGCGACGAGTTCGCCGGTGTCGGAGTTCGAGTCCCCAAAGTTGAAAACAGCTGGGAAATTGAAGTCGGTGGAGGTCGCAAGAGGTAAGAAGATGGAAAATGAGAAGAGAATATGAAACAGAGGGAGGATTTTGGTGGGCATGGCTCCTTTTGGAAGGTCTAGTGTTGTTGTTGTGTGTGTGATGACTTTTGCAAGTATCCAAAACTACAGAGTTTTGGGGGGCCTTTTGGGTTGGTATTTATGTGAACAGTCAGAGATTGCTTTAAGCCAATGGATGTGGCAACATGAATGCCCTAAGCAAAAGATTTATCCTTATCCCTCTAAATTACGATTCTGCCTTCCCCTGGTGGATGCAATTCAGCCATAAGCATCTCAGGAAAACTCCACGGGTTGGTTGTAATTTTACTGTGGTTGAATATGCTCGTGGTCATTGCACTTGCAGCATATTTATCTTTACCCTGTGTAATAATCTGAGAAACTTGATTGATGAAACTATTTTCTTGTACTTAGAAAAATGCAATGTACAATTCACTGTATTTTCGAAACGGGTATGCCATAAAGATATACTGTGTATACCAACTACACTCAACTACCGAAATAAATGACGCACCTATCCATATTTAATGATGTCCAACTTCCTAAGTATCCACCAAAACTACCTGAGTTAATTCTCTAACATTTTGAAATTTCGAAGCTTGGGACCTTTTCTGTAAGAAAGAAATGGAAAAGAAGTGCTGTTAGCCTGTTAGCAATCCTAGCAATCAAGGGCATAAGGCAAAACTGAAATTGTGCAAAAGCATTTGAGAATTTGAGTAAGCAAGGTGGACGCCATTCTGCAAGCAAGATGTTGAATTTTCCTTGCAAGGGCAGCAAAAATAATTTAAGATAGAAAATAGAATAAGGAAAAATCAAGAAAAATATTTAAAATTACTTGGAATGTTCCGGGACAAGAAGAAAATGAATAGGCGAAAACTATCAAAAGTAAGGAGGTGGACATCGTATAATATGATCTATAGTCATATCAGTTTTTCTGATTTTTGAAATTCACTTTCCTCTCTTCTTTCAAAAACATCCTTGTCATCAATTTTTAAATGTGCTGACACACGTGGACAGACATGATAATTAAAAAAAAAAATTGTAAAATGGTATAAACGTTCGTTTAACCATTATCCATTTTTCAAATCTCGTACACTCTCGAATGGAGTGCCTACTTTTTTATTCTAACATAAAACTTTTTTGGTCTCATAAAATGCTATCAATTTTTACTCAACTTTGATGTCTACATTCGTTAACACTCCCTCTAATCGCCCTTAGTAATAATGCATTACCATGTCACTGCTTTAATATTTTTCAAATTTCAAATTCAAAAAGGTATTTTTTAGAGAGATGAATTTCCATGTCAGCCAAATCAACGTCTTAATGAATCTAAAATTTGGGTAAAAATTATAGCAATCAGGTTATATTTGGTCGTCCAGATTTCTAATCATGATAGGACTGGATATGATAGATATGAAATCCATATATTTTATTATATCTTATTCACTATTTGGTGATTACAATAATAAAGACGAATATTCATATCATATCATGTGTATAATTTAGTATTAAATGGCATATTAATATAAATGAACTAAAAATTATACAAACAATGATAGTAAAAATCTCTCACAACACTCTTGCCTACTTTATATTTATTTGCTTTTACTTTATTTTCCTCTCTTTTAAAATTATTTTATTTTTTTCTTCTCCTTCCATCATTCTCTAATAAAAATTTATTATGTAGTAAACTATACTAATATATTTAAAATACCTAAAATATGTAATAATATAAATAATTTATATATTGAATTTATATTATAAAATAGAATTAAATTTGAATATATGAATAAAAATAAGATTAATTAAAAAAATAACTAATTTTTTATTTTTTGTTATTTTGAATTTTTTATATTAGCATTCAAATATTATTAATATTGAAATATAATTTTAATTTTGTTAATTTAAGAAGATTATCACTCGAAAAAGATAACTTTCTTATTATGGATAGTAGAAATCTTATTTATATTTATCACATCTTTCTCATGAGATAATTTTATCCAAAGATATATTCTCTTATATCCGAATTTATCCTGTCTTAAGTAGGCACTAAACGCAGGATATGATAAATTAAAATTATAAGAGATTCTATTATGAATTTTATCCTAATTGCCAAATGCAATTTTAAGGTCGACCTCCTTCAATTGTAAAGAGAGTTTTCATTTTATCTCACTCAAGAATCTTCGATTTTGTGCTCAATATTCAATCTCTTGTGCTTAGAAGTCTTTCAACTCAAGACACTCGAACAACTCACACTTGGGAGTTTTTTCATCTATCGATTGTCAAGATAAATTTGAATGGAGGGATAATTGGGGCAAATTAAAAATTAAAGTAAAGTTAATGGTCTTTTTTGAAATAAAATAATTATGATAGATCATGGGTTTTTTTTTTTTTTTTTTTTTTTTTAAGACAAAAGAAAGTTTGAGGTAGAATTGGAACACTTTAAAGTTGGAGATTTCTTATGAAACAGAAAAAAAAAGTTTAGGGTGGAATTGGAACTAGATTTAAAGTTGGGATTTTTTATTTTAGGCTATTAGGCCAGTTTTGATCAATTATTTATGAGTTTCGGATTAATTACAGATTTTTATTATAGCTAAATAATCAGATTTGAGATTTCTTCAATTTTTCAAGCCTACCCGAACCCGAAAAACCGATCCAAACCCATCTCCGCTTCTCACCGGCTCCCCTCCCTCCTCCTCCTCCTCCTCCTTCCTGTCCTGTTGAGGGCGTTGCAGAGAAAGAGGCGAGAAGAAATAGTTTGTCGAACAAAATGGAGAAGCAAAAGCAAACCGCGAGCCTCCATCTGGTCTCCGCGTTTCTCGCCATGGAACCCACCGACTGCGTGATGTCACACGCGAGGTAGAATCTTCCTCTGCTTTCCCTCTCTGCGCGCGCTTCACTGAGCTCACCAGTTTTATATATTCCTTTTCGCCCGGTCTTTAGTGTCTCTAGATCCCGTGTGCATTGAATTTGACGCAGTTGTCTCTTCTAACCGAAACCCAGATCGCTCGGTGGTGGGTCCGTGACGGTGGATGTTCAGAGGTTCATTTGGGATCACTGCATCAGTAAAGCTGTAAGTTTTGATTGAGGGATCTTCCCAAACTCAAGAACCCAAAACGAGAAACAAAGAGGATGTCTCGACTGAAGTGTCTTTTGAGTTCACGTCACATGTTGACGTTGGTTTGGGATATAAGTGACAAAAAAAGAACAATCTTTTGTGTTTCCTCTTTGTCATTTCTGCTAAAGTGAATGTTTTCTTTTGCTCGTTGACACCATGTAGACTAGCCAAAATGATTATATGCTTCTGTGGAAGTTATGGTTCATGTTGCTTCTTTTGGAATTGTTACTCTAGCTTAGTAATACTAGCTCATGCATTAGTTCTTGAGTACCGGGTTCATTGCCATCTGTTTTTGCTGCATTTTTTTAGTGAAGGACTGTTACTGCGTAGTTCCCTGAACAGGTGATGTGTTGATGCAGATTGGCAAATGTCATGCTCCGTACTTGAAAAACTTCTTGAAGAAGCTCATATTGGAAATTGAGTCTAATCGTGTTGATGTGCTAGATGAACTGTATGAACTGTACAGCGAGTTCATGATTTCTTTAAAGGTAAAGCTTATTGTTGTTAATTTTCCTTACAGAATAATGTGTCCCATTTCTCCTTGTTTACTTATTAATCCTCAAGCTACCTATGACGAAGTCTTTTTTCATTAGGATGGCAATACAGGCAAAGGGAATGTGAGGGCTTTGAAATATATTTCTTTTCTTTTCCCAGATGGTAACCTTTTTTCTTCTTTTTTTTCAGGTTTATTTTTTTTTCACTTGAGTTTTTTTGTATGCATCATCCGAATCTTTCGCTAATTATTTCCTAGATGCAAGTTGTGAGGATGCAATGGTAAGGAAAATGGTGGTTCCTTTGCATTGTTCGCTCAACATGCTTGAAGGAGATACAGGGTATGTATGGGATTGAATCATGTATATTTTTGAAGAACTGAATGCTTGTCCTGGGTCATATGCTTGCTTCGTTTTGTTCAATTAGAGTAGACGTGGATGTATACTCTTCTTTTTTGGGGCAAAAGAGCACAATTTACACAGATGGTTTATTGTCTCATGCATTGTGTGGATTAATGTGCCGACTGAAATTAGCTTTCAGCCCATTCTCTCATCAGGTGCTCGATCTGGCCAGCCAGTCTATTTTTGTCAGAGTTCATACTTTCCTTTCCGGATATGTTCTCCAGCAAAACATGTTTTGAAGTAAGCTGTCAGAAGTGCGTTGGAATTTTCAAATAAACATTGATGTTATGGGTTCAATTTTCTTGTTTTATCCACGTTACATTTGGTTCTCTTATAGACATTCCGTTATAAAAGTTTTGCCAATGCCATTATTTTATTTTCTGTAGTAGAATTCTGATTCATCAGATCCATTAGTCTATGGAACACCACAGAGATAATCACTTGGCCTTCTATTCCCTTCCCCCTTATCTGATTAGTTCAATCTGTTTTAACTCTATGTATCATGCACTAGAACTGATTTCAGGTACTGACTAGAATATTGGACATAGGTTGGCTCAGGGGTTGGCTTAGTTGGTATCTGTCTCTCCCACGTGAAAGCTTCCAAGGTACTGTCCTTGAGCTTCAAGCTTCTTTCTGCTTAGGTTCTTTTGCTTTTGCTTGTACCTTCATATGTTTATGCGTTGTTCTTAATTCATCAATCAGTATATGTAGATATGCTAGGGTTGCGCTCGCTATGGTTTTGGCAAGCAACTCTTTTGCTGTACTTGGTTCTTGGAGTTGTTCTTGTTCCTCTGAGCTGGATATCAAAAGCTGATTTGGTTGTGAAACGAGTGATCTGTCCTTCAGCACATATACAAACTTGGCTGAACACTCTGGACATGGTTTCATGATGATATATGAGTAGCAGTTGAGAAATTGACCATATTCATGCAGGTAATATTAAGTGATGGCGACCTATCAACCTTAAGCAACATGAAGCTTAATTTGAAGATGAATCAAATGAGCACAGAAGATGATGAGCCAGTAACTTCGGAATGTTTAGATTCTGTGAGTGGTCATGTCATTGTCCTTGCACATTCCACCCTAAGCATGCGTTTTTTCAAGTTTTTAGTTTCATATTTCACACACGCCCCAGAGTTTTCCTTCTTAGATTTATGATAGATATTTCTTTCATTGGTATGGAAGACATCATTATGATAATGCCTTTAGCATAAAAGAGTAGTCCTGCTGCATGACTTCCCCGTTAGTCCTTTGGTTACCTCAATAGCGGTGGGGTTTGTCCTTTTTTATTGAAAAATTTGATTTTCTTGAGCAAAGCATGACTTCGAATGAGGTCCATCCAAATATTCATCTTTTGCAATCATGTGGATCCTGATGCAGTTTGAACATGCACTAATTGGAGGAATAACAACTGAAATTGATATCATTTCCTCACCCCAGGTAAAATGTTTACACCTGCCTTGGGAATGTGCATCTGAGAGCATTCTTCAGGGATTGAAACCGGATATAATGTGAGTAGTTTCTCCACTAACACACTTCTTCTGTTGAGCATTAATGTGAGATATTCAGTTGTTTTCTCTTTTCATCAGTCGGTGAAGGCGTAATTTCTGTTTTTCTACAGCTTAGGTGCTGACGTAATATACGACCCGTTGTGCCTGCCACACCTTGTGCGTGTGCTCTCCATTCTTTTGGATAAAACGAAGTCATCTTCACGACTCCCAAGATTAGGCTGCGATGGTGCAATTGGCAGTTCACATAATTATAGAGATGGATGTGGTTCCTGTGATGATGTTGTGGCAGCTTGCGACAGTGCAGGAAATGCTGGTCCCACTGAGCATCCGATGGCTTACATTTCATCCGTCATCCGCAATGCCAATACTTTCGATCACTTTCTTGCTTTAGTCAACGAGGCAAACCTTGCCATCACAGATCTGACCGGAACTCTTCAACCCGCCAGTTTGCTTCCTTACATGCAATCATACGATAGATCAAGCATGCGACTGTTCAAGCTCTCAAGCAAGTGATGCTCGCTGTTTGTACCTTACCATGGTGCGAATAGTTTGTGCCCCATTTTCGAGTTGGCACACTCATGCAAGCAAGGATTGCGCATTGTCCTCATAGTGATCCATGTCAGGGCATTTATGAGACATTTCCTCTTATACTTTCACTTGGCCTATGTGATTTGATGTAGGGATAGCGAGCATTGTTGCAGTAATTTTGAGTTTTGAGAGGAAATTTGAGAGGAAATGCTACATCCACACTGGTGTGAATGATGCTTACTCGACAGCGAGATACTTTGTTGGACGATAGCAGAACGAAACTCTTTTCAGGACGCTGAGTTATGGGGCTTGTATATCTTTAATCGGATGCGCTGACCCCTGTTTCGCCGGTGTTGTGAATTGCTGGAAAGTTGAATGTCCTTTTGATGTCAAAGTGAGGCTAATGAAATTGATGGGTCTTTTGGCTAACGTAACATCCAATGTCGATATCGGCCTCTGGGCAGCCGATGTCGAACTCAACCTCTGGACAGCCAATGCTCAAAGGGCGCATCACGAAAGCTGGATCGTCCGAGGTGTCCTCACAGTTACAGGTCCCTGGCCCTGCCACCCATTGATGATGATTATGCTCCCTTTTTGGTATGGCAAATGACCGCCAACAAGCCTTGTGACACGGCCCACGGACAAAGCATGTCCAAGACCGTCCGTGATGAGGCCGTGTCATGCACAAGGGCTTGATCAAGAACAGTCCATGAACAATCCATGATCCGTGCACGGCCAGCCCATGCGCAATCTAGACAAAGGCCCATGCACGACCTATGAGCGACCCGTGAGCAATGTTTGGCCAGCCCTTCACCTACTCCTATATTAGGCGGCCCTGTTGCTCTAATCTTGCTTCTGAAACACGCCCATGGGCTTTCTCAAGGGCTAAGAGCCATTGAGTGGCCTGCGGTGTAGACTTGTAATGATGGCCATCGTTCAAACACAAGCATTGGATCGGAGGGATGATCAACGGCTGAGATACAACTCAAACTCATATAAATATGAGTTCCTCCCCTCATTTTGTGCAGCCGACCCTTGTGTTCGTGCATGTGTGTGTGAAAAGGCTGACTTTGTGTGTGAAAAGGTTGACTTAGTGTGTGTGTGAAAAGGCTGATTTGGGATCACAAATTCTAAGGCCGCACGGTGTTTGATTGATCGTAATCAACCGACCCGTGACAGATCCATCAAGAACTAGGTGTTCTTTGTGCTAATTAAACCCTTGCTGCACGTCTCCTTTCAGTGAATCCAATGATAATTCGTCGTTTCACACTTCGAACAAGCAAACGCCGCTGCAGATAACATCTAATAAAGAACCTTACCCTTTTTTTTCTTGATGATGCTTTCTTCCCCAATCCTCGTGTGAAATGCAGAGTATTCTGGATGCCCGACGATGAGGGCAAGGCTCGAAATATCTGGAACCGGTCGAAGGACGCCTCCTCATCAGCCTTCGGGAAAAGCCATTGGCTTGCCATCTTATCCAAATGATCTGTTGAAGCCATATCAGGTCTGGAATAGCAGTGATACGAAGGAGATGCCCAGCGAGCTAACCCGGTTGCATGCTGTGCTACGAAGGAGATGTACTTCAGAAAAGGATCAAATGCAGATGATACTTCACAAAGTCTTCCAGTGCGGAATATTGCTTACCTCTTAAGTTGTCTTCATGAAATTTCTTGAGGGACTTGCCCAAGATATGATTTTGGGCAACTGTGACGGAATAACCAAGGCGTCGACTACAAAAGAACAATGGGAAAGTTGATCAAAAAGTTCTAAAATTATTGCACTTTTACCAATTCAATTCTAAACCTTTCAATTTTATCAATTAAATTATAAATATTTTCATGTTTTGCTAATTGAGTACATCGGTCATCTTTAATCAGAAAATTATTGACGTGGGAGCTGGTAGTGTCACATATGACGGTTAGTGTTGATGTAGATAATTTTTTATAATTTAAAAATAAAATTGGTTTTTCTATATTTTATTCTTTCTTTTGCTTCTTTTTTTTTTTTTTTACCAAGTCTGATGAGGGTCAATAGTGAGGACTTTGCAACCCTCACTTGCGGCTAGAGACGACTTCATGGTTGGCAAGGTCCTCACGGCCTGCATCAAATGGCCAACGAGTGACTTTCGTTGGGTTAGGAAGAATTACGGACGTCAATATCAACCTGCATCACGGTTGGCAAGGTCCTCACTTTTGACTAGCAAGGGTTGACACGCCCTTGCTTGCAATCGACGAAAGTTGACTAGTGACTTTCGTTGGGTTTGGAAGAAAAAAAAAGAAAAAGAAAGAAAGAAAATAAATGAAATCAGAAATTAAAAAAAAAATATTAATAATTATTTCGTCTTATTTTATAAAACGGTTGATATTGACGTCCGTAATTTCTCATTAAAATTGAATGAATAAACTCAATTGATAAAATATGAAAAAAATTTAGAATTTAATTAACAAAGTTGTAATGTTTTGAATTGAATAGGGAGAAATGTAATAATTTTAGGATTTTGGACAGTCTAAGGATCTCTCGTACGCGTCCAAATTCATAGTATGCCGTACGGCCGCTACGGGACATAATGATAACTTGTGTCAACGTCACTCTCCAAGCACTCTGGAACCTCTGACTGACTGAGATTCAGCGTCCGCCGTCTGACCTTTTCGGCACTGCCACTTGTCTGATGGTTCAACGTCGGTGAGCCGACCGCTTCGAGCTTCGCTGTCAAGTTTCCAAAGTCCTCTCTTCTCCCAGACCAAACTTTTGATTAAACCATTCCCTTGGCCCAAAACGCACGACAAAAACCAATCTCCACTTTCTAATCTTCGAGAGTGCTGGGTCGAGCCCTGGGTTACACTAGGATGCCCCCATCAGTGTTAAGGTTAGAACAAATTATCCAATCAATCTGAAATGCATTGTACAAATGTAAATTTAGCTATAACTTTCTAACTTAATTAATTCGATTATGAAAATTTACCAAAATTCAAATGTGGTCGCCAAATAACAATCTAGTCATCTCCGACAATTCTTCTTGGCACTCCAAAATGTCAATAATCTCCTACTAAATGTGACCCATCCCACATTTTTGTACTTTCTTGGTTTGTTCTTCTTTTATTTCAAGACGATATTCTTAATATATTTAAATATTAAGGCTTCGTTCATTTCACGGCTAATATAATGTTTTTGAAAAATATTTTCCTTTAAGTCATTTTTAGGAAAATAATAATATTTTACGATTTGGCTGAAACATGAAAATAAACTAGAAAATGTTTTCCACTATTTGGTAAGGAAAATCCTTTCCTCCATGTACCCATTTCAATTATTTTTTTATCATTATATTTTTAATCAATTTTTAATTCTTTTTTTCCTTTTCTTTTTCTTCGGCCACATGCTTGAGGTCACCTAGGGCCGGAGGCCAAGCTCACCTGAGGTAGCAAGCTTGAGCCCCGCCCGATTCGGCTTGCTTGATGCTGGTCAGGCAAGCTTAGCCTCGTCGAAATTTGGTAATCTCGAGCCTCGTCAGCCTGTGGCAAGGCTCGACCTTGCTCGGTAGCTGATTGTCGACTCACACTGTGGCCGATGTTTGGCCAAGGAACTAGTGACTAGCCAAGGAAGAAGAAAGGGAATTAAAAAAAAAAAAAAAAAAGGAAAAAAAATAATAAAAATTCTATTTTAAAAAATTAAAAATTAAAATAAAAGGAAATGGTTGCGAAATAAATGTTGGAAAATATGAAAAACAATTTCTTGAAATTTCTTTTTGTAAAACGAATAGAGCCTTAAATCACACGTTTCTTCGATAGTTTAAGTCTTTAGAACAATGAGGTAGAATTATTAGAATATTACGGATTCCTACATGGTTTTAGTCAAACATGCGGAGTTCTCACGGTACGCTGGAGTTTCTTATCCATACATGGTTTTGGGTCAAAGATGGTACTACCAGAAGATGGTTTTGAAACCCTTTAGATTCTCGGCTGCACAAGCAAGTTGCGTTCCAACCAATCAAACACTAAAAGACCCAAACGCCAAATCCCACCATCTCCCTAAAAGTCCATATCAAATCAAACAACAACAAAACCAGCATCTGCAATACCTAGAACTGGGCGGCAAGGTCCAGGGCCCTAGGGGAGGGCGGGCAACCTTCGCCCAGATTTGGAAGAGCTCTGCTAGTTGATGAGGGTTGCTAGTCCTCGCTCAAGCGCCACTGACCTGCCGGCCATTGTCGTTGCCCCATCGACAACAGGGCCGTGGCATGCTCTCTCTCTCTCTCTCTCAAGTTTTAGTTTTTTTTTAGTTTGCTTTTTTATGAAAAGAAAAAAAAGAAAAGAAAGAAAAGATGAAAAATATTTTAAAAATTGAAAGACGAAATTGCCCTTCACCAAATATGAGTTCAAGCCTTTATTTGAAATTGATATGACTACTTCAAGCCTTTATTTGAGAAAATGAATAACAATTCGGATTCTTATTTGAAATAATGTATTTTTCGTACTCTTATTTAAGAAAATGAAATTCACACCCTTATTTGGAATTTTTCCTTCCATAACTCCATTCTAGCACATGATGCTGGGCTCCTCAAGTCCCAATTCCCACACATGCGACGTTGTTCTATTGAACTCGGAGAAATCCTTTCTTCCCTATCTAAAGAAATTAGTTAGCGAAAGCCTTCATGCGATCCAATGATCAGTAAAAAAATCTAGGTACCGCACTGTCATTCTCTCTCATTTGCACCACCTAGACCTATCAAAATAGGTCATGAAATTGATTTTTTTCAATTCATGTTTAATAAACTGAATTGTTATATGAGTTAGTTATATTAAATAAAGGGGTTTATAACAGTAAAATCCAAAATAATATGGATGTTAAATGAGTTTACGATTTCTTAGACTTGATTCATTCTATTCATTCTCTCTTATTCTCACTCGATCTTGTGCTCGCTCATTCCACATGGTCACCTCGAGTATGAGTTTTCCTAAATTTGATTAAATATTGAAGTGTTTTAGCAATTTGAATCGGGATGTAAAGTATAGATAGGGTTGAGTATGGATTATTACATTTATATTGCATGAAAATGGATCAAAACAAATCAAATCGATCAATTTGGGTTGACTCATTTCAGTCACTTACGTTTAATTTAAAGTGTAAAAAAAAAAAAAAGTTTCTTTTTGGACCGAAAGGTTAAAAAAAAGTTGGATAAACTAGAATGCGTCTTCTTCAATGTCCATCCCTATCGTTCTTCTTCTCTTGCTTCTTGGACTGAAACGCCGTGGAGGATGGCGCCGCATCATAGACGAGCCGCACTTCAGCCATCATGCACACCACGAGCCGCGTCGAAAGTCCCCGGCTCAGAGCCAAGCCGTGGCTCGGGGCCCGATTCGCTGTGGACGACTGAGCTCCTGGTGACTTTCCTCCCCAACTCAGCTGCGAGGTCGTGGTGTGGCTCGGAGCCGGAGCTTCCTGTCACGGGTCGCTCTGCTTCGAGGGCGTAACCTATCTCCTTAACCCTCTGACCCGAAATCGTCCGACCGTCGAGCGCCGAACCTGCGCAAGTGGCGGTGCCGGCACAGAATCGGGATAGGGCCGACCGCCTGAACTACCGGTAGAAGATGGTGCGGTGAGCTACCGCCCGGTCTGCCTGATAAGGGAAGAGGTCCTCGATTGGTTCTCGCAAGCTCGCGGTCATGGAGTGACATTGTTAGCGTCCCTCCCAGTCTCCTCAACCCCGTGTTCACCGCCAGGTCAGTCCACTGGAAAGCTGCCGGCGGAGGCGGCGTCATCATCTCGTCCTTCGCGGAGGAGGAGTCCACGCCGGATCCATGCCGGGAGTTCTGGGGCTCGTCGACCGTTCGCGCAGGGAGAGCTCGGACTTGTGGGGCGAAGGAGTGCGGTGTCCGGCTGAGATCGCCACTTCCGGTGAGCAGTCACTGGCTCCTCGAGGTTGTGGGCTGTTGTGGCCGGAAGATGGTGCTCAAGTACTTGGAGATCCTCTTGTGCTATGATCCGGTGACTGACGGGCTGGAGGGGGCGACGCTTGCAGCACCACCGTGAGTTTGCTTTTCTGCCGCCACCGGTCAAGTCGCTGTCGACACAATTGGTCAGCCGCCGGCCCTCTCTCTCTTACACACGAGGAGAGAGACCCGCATAGTCGAAGAGACACCCACAAGCTTGAATACCCACATACAATAACCTCATCGCCATCGCTGCTCTCCCCGCAGTTCATTCTCACCCACTTCTTCCTCTTCCTTTCCTTGCCCTGTCCGCCATCTCTCTCTCTCACAAGCATTTGAAGAGCCGCGCACAAACTTGAAGAACCCTAATACGATAACCTCATCGCCGCCTCCCTTTTCCACCATCTCTCTCTCTCTCTCTCTCTCTCTCTCTCTCACACACACACACTCGAAGAGAGACACAAAACTTGAAGAACCCTAATACAATAACCTCATCGCCATCGCCCAGTCAATCCTAGTTCATTCTCACTCACTTCTTCCTTTCCCTTTTCTCTCTTCTGTGGACGCCATCTCCCTCCGTCTCTCTCTCACACGCTTGAAGAACCCCCCGTACAGTAACCTCACCCCCATACAGTCTCTCTCTTCCGTCAACGCCATCTCTCTCACACACGCACACTTGAAGCACCCTCATTCTCAGTCACTTCCTTAATCTTTCCTCTCTTCCGTGGACAGTATTCATCATCCCTGCCATCGACCTCTTGGCAGCGCAGGTGATCATTTTAACTTCCTCACCTGAGTTTCCCTGTTCTTCTCTTCACTGCAAATTATCTTCAGTTTGGGGAGTTTTGGGCAGGTAAATCAGCTCAAGCACAAGTCCAACAGAGTGAAAGGGGCCACAAGCGAATATGGTGATGAAGATCATCAACAAAGTATTGAAGATATTGATGCAGTTGATGTGGAAAGTGGTGAGACCTGAGGATCTCAAACTCGGGGATCACGTTTATAGATATGGGTTGTATGGACTATACAGCCATCATGGTGAGTTCTCCTCATCTTCCTGATCTTGCACTAGTCCTTTTTCTGTTTTTACTTCCTTCTTTTTCTGGCCAATCGCTTTGCTCTTTAGCCGATCAATTTACATTGATCAACTCCATTTCCAACTGTTGGAAATTGTGATCCATTTTTGAAAGATCTAGAACACACTAGATTACTCATGCTTAAGAGTTAAGTATGCTTAATGGAGAAGGGAGAAGTCGACAGCAACAATATGCTTCAGGCAAAAGAAAAGTAAATGAAAGTCAACAATAGTGGCTGAAGGAGAACAAGCTCTACGTTCATGGGAAGTCTGTGCATGGGAAATCTTGAATGAAAGTCAACAATGGCTACTTAACCATGAAGAAAGACTGATCTAGAGTACGTGGGCAGCAAGAATAGAAAATTGGAGAAAAATGGAGAAGGACCGAGAAGCTCGGAAGAAAGAAGAAAAGAAAAGCAAAGTCCAACTTGGACTTTGACTAGAAGAAAAGAAGCCGCAACAAGCAGAAGCTAAGGAACGCAAGCTGAAATTTTATATTATTTTATTGTACTCAAAGTCGGTAGATATGGCGGTGATTCATGCCTATAAATAGGCTTGTACTTGATCAAATGAGGTGTGCGAGGGGATAACCCTCCACCGTGTGTGTGGGGTTGAATCCTCCACCGTACCTTCGTCAATTAATGAAACTATTTTTCCCATATCCATGTTCTTTATTCTTGAACTATCCTATCTTGTCCCTTGTCCATCTTCTATAAAATATACCATACACTTGCACACATTACCAACCAAAAATTATAACTAATTCCAAAACCATACTTCCGCAGCGCACACATCCAAAAATATTTTTAACATGGTATTAGAGCCAGATGCACCCAGGTTCGTAACTGAGCCAGGTGTAAGGGACCGTCAAGCCAGAACTAGGCACATCGGATGGTTATGGGCGTTCCTCACCATCCTCAACTAAAAAGGCCAGAGCCCGAGCGAGAGCCAAGAGAGCCGGAGCCGGAGCGAGCCGAATCAAAGGCGGAGCCCGAGCGAGAGCCAACGAGCGAGCGGAGTTAGAGCCAGAACCAAAGCCGGAGCCAGAGCCAGAGCCTACGAGAGCCAGAGCCCGAGCCCGAGCTAACAACTACAACTAAGAATATTTTGATGGCCCGAGACATATGGGACATCGTTGAAGCAAAGACATGCACATTCAAAGGCAAGTGCAAGTGGTTCAACAGTAGAATGTAAGGGATCGTGGAACGAAGATGGAATAAAAGACATGGGACAAATTACAAAAGAAATTTCAAGGTATGTCCGAGACTTTACAACATAATGTCCGGATTATCCCAAAAATGGATCAAGGGGGAGTGTTGGAAATTGTGATCCATTTTTGAAAGATCTAGAACACACTAGATTACTCATGCTTAAGAGTTAAGTATGCTTAATGGAGAAGGCAGAAGTCGATAGCAACAATATGCTTCAGGCAAAAGAAAAGTAAATGAAAGTCAACAATAGTGGCTGAAGGAGAACAAGCTCTACGTGCATGGGAAATCTGTGCATGGGAAATCTTGAATGAAAGTCAACAATGGCTACTTAACCATGAAGAAAGAATGATCTAGAGTACGTGGGCAGCAAGAATAGAAAATTGGAGAAAAATGGAGAAGGACCGAGAAGCTCAGAAGAAAGAAGAAAAGAAAAGCAAAGTCCAACTTGGACTTTGACTAGAAGAAAAGAAGCCGCAACAAGCCGAAGCTAAGGAACGCAAGCTGAAATTTTATATTATTTTATTGTACTCAAAGTCGGTAGATATGGCGGTGATTCACGCCTATAAATAGGCTTGTACTTGATCAAATGAGGTGTGCGAGGGGATAACCCTCCACTGTGTGTGTGGGGTTGAATCCTCCACCGTACCTTCGTCAATTAATGAAACTATTTTTCCCATATCCATGTTCTTTATTCTTGAACTATCCTATCTTGTCCCTTGTCCATCTTCTATAAAATATACCATACACTTGCACACATTACCAACCAAAAATTATAACTAATACCAAAACCATACTTCCGCAGCGCACTCATCCAAAAATATTTTTAACACCAACAACACCTAGAAGCCTCAGTCAGAAAGTAACATAATTCTAGTGGATGGTTCATCGAAATTGAAGCCACCGGAGGATAAATGACTACAAAGCTGTGGAGCCAAATGAGATGCAAATTAATGGTAGTAAATGTCACCCGCCTGTTCATCCTGGTGTCGATTCTCTTCATCTCTACTCTTCCTCTCCCCATGATTTTCTCTCCTTTCTCTCACAAAGCAAATATAGTAAAATCACGGCAAAGGTCACTCTCCTAATGAAGACGATATGGAACAAGATCAACAGGCAAGTGGACATTTGGGTCGACTGCACATTAATCTTTTTTCAGCAATCAAAATTCTTTCCTTTCAATTCCTTCTCAATGTTAAGTGAAGTACACTGGTTAATAACTGCACTTGTGGCTTGTAGAGTTCCCTTTCTTATACCATTTATCCGAAGTTAGCCTAGGCCCGAAGCAAATGATACTATCAAAACCCACTTTTCATCTTTGAAAAATCATGGGTCGAGCTGCAGCTCCACCCGGTTTACCTTTGGCTTTGGAGGCTCCATTAGTATTGAGTTTAATCCTTTCCCACCGTTTTTCTTTCATTTCAAGGCAATTCATATCTGATTTCTGTCGCCAGAGAAAAGGCGTGAAAAGTTCTAATGACAATTCAAATCGGATTTCTCCGATTGCTTGCTGTCATAATGGATGGCTTGTGAGTCCCCTTTCTTACACTATGCCAAGCCAAACCTAAACACTTGCCCTCAGCCCAGAATGAATGATAAAATCAATTCCCCCTTTCGAAGAACTGGGACAAGCTGCGGCTAAATCGGAGTCACCTTTCGAGGATCTATCTGCGTTGAGTTTAATCCACCCCCACGGTTTCACTCTCCTCTCCTCCCATTTTTTCTTTTATTTCAAGGCAAATTATATTTGAGTTCAGTCAAACGTGCCAGAGAAAACACCCGGCAAAGTCCGATCGATGGAAATTCGGGAATCAATTGACAAAGTTCATGCCACGACGATCTATACGGAAGGGCAGTTTTGTTGATGCAGAAAAAGGCACGATGTGTTCTAATAACACAGTGGAAAACCTGGATTCTTGTTTGGGGGGCGGGGGGGAAGAAAGAGAGAGAGAAGTTTTACACGGATTTTGTCTTGACTTCCAAACACGGATTTTGTCTTGACTTCCCACAACCAATCAACGGTGAAAGACTATAATCTCAAACTTAAGAGGACGACATGTGTCGCATGTGGAGCCCAGGCCGTTCAAAGCTCCTCTCCTCTTTCTCTCTACATGCTTCCCTCTCTCTCTCTTATGCCTCCCCTTCAAGCTCTGTCTCACCCGCCTCTCTCTCTCTCTCTCTCTCTCTCTCTCTCTCTTTGCCACCTCCTCTCGCTCCCACCGACCCCTCGTCTGACCAACGAACCACCATTGCCGACCAACGAACTTTGCGATGGAGGAAGCAGAGGCGCGTGGTGGTTCGTCGGACGATGGTTCGGTCATGACTCAGGGAGAGAAAGAGAGCAGTTGGGAGAGGGCAGCGACTCGGCGACGGCGTAGCCGGAGGGGCGGCGCTGTGGCTAGTCCGTCTGACGAGGGCGCGGTAGCTTGTCCGACGAACCACTGCACAGCTCCGCCTCACAATTACCTCCGCCGTTGCGAAGTTCGTTAGTCGGGCATGGTGGCTCATCCGACGGAGCCACCGCGTGGTTCCACCTCCTCCTCAAAAGGTTGCCTCTGCCATCGCCGCGGAGTTCGTCGGTCGGATGAGGGACGAACCACTACACGGCTCCGCCTCTGCCTCGAAAGATTGCCTCCGCCATTGCCGTGGAGTTCGTTGGTCGGATAGGGCACGGTGGCTCATCCGATGAACTACTGCGCGGCCTCTGCCTCCGCTTCAAAATGGATGAGACAGAGAGCGTGCACGGCAGGGGAGAACACAGAGAGAGGAGCTTTTAATGGGCTGGGCCCCACACGTGACACGTGTCGCTCTATTCAGGATCTTCTTATTTGTCACGTAAACACATTGACACATGAGAGGCACCCAACCTTGCTGACCATTTTGCTATGACTAATCTCTCGTTCTTAATCTTGATATAAAGTTGAAAAGGACTCCTTTTGTGACATTTATCTACATAAGTCAAGGTCCGAAAAAAAACATGCTCCGGTCGAAATAAATTAAGTGAGCCTTGTTTGCTTCTGTTCTGCATCCTTGCTATAAATAATTAATTATAGTCTGACCCAATTCCGATCATTCTCCAAAAGAATCATGCAGTTTTTCATTTTATTCTCAATCGGTAATTTCTTTTTATTTTTTATTTTTTGCTTTTAGCTCATTCGGCTGCATCTTTTGCAGCCATCTTAGTCTCTTTTCCTAAGTACAATCATTACGGTCTCATTTGTTGCGAATGGAAAACCACCATAGTTATTTTCATGAGAAAGTGCTTCCGATCAGACCATTTCAGACAAGTCGATGTTCATTAATGTATTACGGTTGTGCAAATAAAGAGAATTGGATTTTTGTAGTTTTGACATGAGATGGACTCCTGTCAGTAAGGGCCTGTTTGTTTTTATTCCAAATAGTGTCTAATTCTGTTCTTTTGTTTCCCGAAACAAAAAAAAGAACAGAAATGCATTTGGTAAATTTTTTGTTCTTGGGAGTAGATTTGGAATAGAATCAAGAAGTAGAAAAAACTTGCTTCTTGTTTCAAGAAACAATTCCTTTTTTTTTTCTTTTCTTCTATTTTTTTTTTCTCTTCTTCTCTTCCTCTTTCTTCTTCTTCTTCTTCTTCCCTTTGGACGGTCGCTGACCTCGGCTATGGCCGGCGACGCCGAGGCTAGGCCTCGCCAAGCCACCTCCAAGTCACTGTCGCTTGGCCTTGTCGGTGGCTGGGCGAGCTCGGCCTCGCTGGATCTGGGCGAGCTCGATCTCGCCCAACCCAGCCAAGGCGAGGCTCGGCCTTGCCAGCCGGTGCCAGGCCAGGGCGAGGTCGGCCTCGCTAGCCGGCGCGAGCCTTGGCCTCGCGCTGCCTGGGCGAGGTTTGGCGAGGCCGAGGCTCGCCTCGGCCAGGCGAGGCTCCGGCGAGCTCGTTGGACTCGCCCGGCAGGTCGCCGGTCACCGGCCACGGCGATGGCTGGCGACCAACTACAAAGAAGGAGGAAGAAGAGAAAAAGAAAAAGAAAAAAGAGAAAAAAAGAAGAAAAATATAATAAAAGTATTAAAAAATTAAAAGAAACAAAAAATTCAAGAATTTTACCAAACACATTTCTATCCCGGGAGTAGAAATTTTGGATAGTTACCAAACACGTTCTTTTGCTCAGAAATTGTTCCTGGGAGCAGAATAAAAAAATCATTTCCGATCAAAAATTGTTCTCCGAAATAGAACGGTTACTAAACGTGCCCTAAGCAGCTCGGCGACTTTAAAGTCCAACTGTCTTTAAAATAATAGTGCTGTCCTCGCTTTTAGTGCGTGGAAATTTTGTGTCTTTTCTTGAGTAGAACGCCGGAGAGAAAATTCTAGAGCTGTGCTGGTGCTGCAGCACATTTCATTTCTATCTAACGTGCCAAACAAAAGATTAGGAATTCATTCAGATTTCTAGTCTAAAATCGGCCTACCAATCCAGTTAAAGAAAGAAGCTTGTGAATATTCATAGTACATTCCGGCCTTTATGTCAAAAAATTGTCCCTCTAGAATTTATTTTCTTTGTTTTCCATTTTAAACTAAATTTGATTCTTTAATGATTTACATGTACTAATTACAGGAATTTATGTCGGCAACAAATATGTGATTCATTTCACCCGAACGCAGAGCAAAAGGACTATATTTCCTTCACTTTTCAAGACTAGTTACGAGCAAGAAATTTCGTCTCCTTGCCCAGAATGTGGATACCAAGAGAGCATCCACCGTGGGGTTGTTAAAACTTGTCTCAATTGCTTCCGACAGGATGGCAAAAAAGTCCAATCTCTTCACCGGTAAGAATACGGGTGGCCACTACTGAGGTCTAAGTTCGCAAGGCGAGGAACTTGCACCACATTACTCAATACCAAATTGCCCCATCAAGTCGTCAATAAGGCCAGTGAGCTTCATGCGGATAATTTGTTTGGTGATTACAACCTCATCAACAACAACTGCGAGCATTTTGCCACATATTGCTGGACCGACAACCGTGCAAGCGAACAAGCAGCATTTTTCAGTGATTGTGAACGGAAAAGTGAGGAAGCCAAAAAATGGATCAAGAAGTTGCTGCGAATAAACTGAACTTGAGTAAACCAACCTTCCTCCAATGTGTTTCTCTGTCTGTTTGTTGTTTTAGAAAATAAAAATGTGCCCTACTCAGCTTATAAGTGTGTGGACATCTTTCAGAAATGTGTACTTGAGGGAGATACAGGGTATCTATGGTACTCGTTCATATATATTTTTGAAGAACTGAATGCTTGTCCCGGGTCACATGCTTGCTTGGTTCTGTTCAATTATATTAGGCGTAGATGTATTTCTTTTTCTTTTTCTTTTTCTGGCAAAAGAGCACAATTTTATTTTAGTTATGAAGACGGTTTAAATCACAGGTGGTTTATTGTTACATGCATTGCGTGGATTTATGTGCAGACTGAAATTAGCTTTCAGTCCACTCTCTCATCAGATGTTCGATCTGGCCTGCCAGTCTACTTTTGTCAGAGTTCATGCTTTCCTTTCCGGATATGTTCTCCAGCAAAACATGTTTTTGAAGTAAGCTGTCCAAAGTACATCAGAATTTCCAAATAAACATTGGTGTTATGGGTTAAATTTTCTTGATTTATCCACGTTAGATTTGGTTCTCTTATGGACATTCCATTAGAAAAGTTTTGACAGCCTTATTGTTTTATTATCTGTAGTAACAATCTGATACATCAGATCCAGTAGTCTATGAAACACCGCAATGATCAGTTTGTTGTCACATAATCACTTGGCCTTCTATTCCCTTCCCCCTTTATCTGACTAGTTCTATCTGTTTTAACTTTATATATCATCCACTAGATTTGATTTCAGATACAGGCTAGAATATCGGACAGAAGTTGGCTTAGTCGGAATCTGTCTCACCCGTGTGAAGGCTTCCAAGGTACTGTCGTTGAGCTTCAAGCTCCTTTCTGCTTAGGCTTTCTTCTTTTACTCGAACCCTCATATGTTTATGCATTGTTCTTATTCCATCAATCAGTATATGTAGATATGCTAGGGCTGTGCTCACTATGGTTTTGCAAGCAACTCTTTTGCTGTATTTGGTTCTTGGAACTGTTCTTGTTCCTATGAGCTAGATATCAAAAGCTGATTTGGTCGTGAAACTAGCGATCCGTCCTTCAGCACATACACAAAGTTGGTGGAACACGCTTGACATAGTTTCAGGATGATACATGAGTAGCAGTTTAGAAATTGACCGTATTCATGGAGGTAATATTAAGTGACAGCAACCTATCAACTTTAAGCAACCTGAAGCTTAATTTGAAGATGAATCAATTAAGCACGGAAGATGATGAGCCAGTGTCTTCAGAATGTACAGATTCTGTGAGTGATCATGTCATTGTCCTTGCGCGTTTAACTGTTAAGCGCCCGCTTTTTCAAGTTTTTAGTTTCATTATCCACACACGCAACCCGTAGATTTCCTTCTAAGATCCCATGGTAGATATTTCTTTAATTGGTATGGTGGAGATAATGCCTTTAGCCTGAAAGAGTAGTCTGCTGCATGACTTCCCCATTAGTCCTTTGGTTATTACAAATTCCTACTTTCCTCCCCCATTGTATATTTCTACGTTACGATCCCACAAAATTTTACAAACCCGATTTCAATCAAACATGCCATCCCACCACCAGAGAAAAAAACCATGAATAGTCTAACAATACCATGCCAACCCTAGATCCTTGGCTTCACATGCAAGTTTAACACGCCAAATCCATTATCAGCAGGTCCATCTCATATCAAACTCCAACACAATCAACTTCGTTTTTATATGCTCAACCGTTCAGTCGAAACCCAACATGTATGAAATGGTCTGATCAGAAGCATTCTCTCGCGAAACTAACCGTGGTGCTTTTCAATTCACGAAAAATGAGCGCCCGGATAGTCGCCATGGGTAACAGCTACAATGAAGGAGATAAAGTGGAACGCGGAACTGGTAAAGAAAGAGGTATGGAAATGTCCTTTCCCTTGACAGAACGAGAATAAAATGGAAATTCGAGTCGTTCTTTTCGAAAATGGGTTGGAGTTCATTTTGTTGGGTGACATCATACTTAAGCGGGGCAAATAGCCGATGCCCCAAGGATCGCGCATGCATCGTATTCATTATGATGTTTGAGGGGGAACAAAGAGAAAATGAAGCGGCGCTAGATGGGCCCACCAATGAACGAACAACGAGGTGAGTCGTATAAAGAAGGTTCGTATCACCATCAAGAGCCTATCTTAAGCATCGCTTTTCCAAATTTTGGCGCACCATCTGTCTGGAAAAGAAACATCTCGCGAAAAGGATGGATGTTGTTAAAGTGGTTGCCCAAGGAAAAAAAAACCTCATTGCGAAAATGTTATTCTTTAGTGATAGCACGTAATTTCGAGGAATCATGCACAAAATTTAATTTTCGAGTAGTTCTAGGGAAAGAAGTACATGGATCGTCACAGAAATTCAAAATTGGTAGCACAGTAGAGCACGATTGATTTTTAGCATATCAATATTTGAGATTGAATGTGTTAGTAGTCGAGTGGGAATGCATACAATTTCGTGGGATTGAGTTTTTCCAAGTGGAGGTTTATGATATTGGACTGATTAATTAGTGATGAAGGAGATTTTATATTGTTTTCTTGTCTTTGGTATCGTTAGGTTTTCAACAATATTAGTTTGTTTTGATTTACAATTTATTAGTTTAGGTTAGGATTGTCTTATTTGGGTTTTATAGTTATCTATTTCCTAGTTTGAATATAATATCTTTAGGGTTTTGTAGCTATTAAAATTGCTTTGAATGTTCATGTACGACAACTCTTGACTTTAGTTAGTTACCCAAAGGAGAGTTTGCTTTGGAATTTTGGCTTGTGAGCGATTGATTGCGCTTTGAGTGCATGTATTTTGGATTGATCACCAATATTTATTCCATCTCTGCTGCGTCAATGTAGGAATTTAATTGATTCCTAACTCACTAGAATTATTAGGTGATCCTGTCACTCCAAAAGTCATAGTCGCAACGACAACCTGGGTTCCAGGTAAAAATGCAGGTTTCAGTGACATGAAGGAGATGCTCAATGAACTATTCTTATTGCATGCTTTGATATGAAGGAGATACTTCCCAAAAGATCAAATGAAGACAATGCCGCTTCAAATTTTTTGATCTCACGCACTATATTTACAAAGGATAAAAATGTCATGCTTTCCTCCAAGTTGTCCTCATCAAATTCCTAAGATACGATCTTAGCAACTGTAAAGAAATAAACAAGGAATAAATCATTAGGAACATCACGACAGTAGGTCCACTCCGATGGCTCTTACCAAGCTTCAGCCTCGATTAGAATGTATGAACAGTTGAAAGTGACGGTGTCCAGCAATAATCTTTGGCCGTCCACCTAGGGATCTGTGCATGCAGGTGTTCCCCTCCTTTCTCTCCCCAATTTAAATAACCCTTGACTCAAGACACTCCTCACCTAAAATCATTCTTCTATTTCATTTTCATCGTCTTGCCATCGACCTTCCAGCAGTGCAACCAGTCGGAGATTTTCTGACGTTACAAGGTCAGGTAACTGATCATTTCAGCTTCTTCAACCTGCAAGTTTTCCTCTACATCTCTTCACTACAGTACTGGTAGGAGACCATAACCCTAATACGGTCAGTGGGTCATCTCTTCACTGCAGTAGACCAAGAGTGTGAAGTGAAGGACAAAGATGGGGACGGAGATCATCAAGAAGGTAGCGATGATGTTGATGCAGTTGTTGTGGAAGGAGGTGAGGCCGGAGGATCTGAAACCCGGAGATCATATCTATAGATATGGGTTATATGGCTTATATAGCCATCATGGTGAGTTCTCATTACTTGCTGTTGCTAATTATTTTGGTAATCAGCTTTTGCCTTTCAAATCCGGCTCGGTGTTAAACATTTTCCCACTTTTAATCTTCAAGAGTTCAGGTCGAGCCCCAGGTTAATTTTGAATGCTCCATTACTGTTAAATTTAGTACTTCCCACGTTTTCGCTCTCCTTTCGTTTCTTCCTCTAAAAATACTCTGGAAACCCTATATTCTGAGAGAGAGAGAGAGAGAGATCACTTCCCTTCGTTCTTTCCATCTTTAACTGCACTCTGGAAACCCTAGATTCCTGGTTTGGGCGGGTGGGAGGACGGGGAACAAAAAAGAAAGAGTGATTTTCAGGGCCCACTTTCCTTCGCTTCTTCCTTCTTCTTTTAAAAATACTCTCGAAAGTTGAAACCCTAGATTCTTAGTGGGAGAGAGAATGAGAGAGATAGATTTTCAGGGCCCACTTTGGCTTCACATGCAAGCTGCCTTAACCTGGGGTGTGTCGTGGTTCCTTCGCGGTGTACCTTGCAAAACAGTGAAATCCTAGAAACGCTGACGCCTCCCCAACGTCCACCTGTAATCGGGGGTTAAAATGAAACCGCGGCACGATCTACTTTTTATACATGCTCTGCCACGAGTCACAATTAAAATACTTGAAACGGTTTAATTGTTCGTGCAACCAATCATGATGTTTTTCAATCACCAAAATAAAAATAAAAATGAGTGCAAGATAGGATATAAATCGTGGCATAACGTGAGGTTTGGCCATGCCTTTGGAGATTAAAGTAAAAGGTGGAACCGGGAGAAAAAGAGGTGTAGAAATCCCTCCCTCCCCCCCCCCCTTCCTTCTCTCTCTCTCTCTATGGAATGAGAATAAAAAGGAAAATTTTTCATCATTCTTATTGAAAAAGATTGGAGATCATTTCGTTGTCCATATTATAGTGGTTTTTTTTATAACATGGATGAATAATGAATCCTAACATATAAAGTAGGAGATATAAAATTAAGTTTGCGTCCATTAAATTTCTCTTATTATTGAATAGAGAAAACAAGAAGAGCAAAAGGGTGGTGAGTGAGAGAAGTGGCTAAGACTTGCTCTTTAGGTAATTAATTATCTATCTCCTTTTTATTTTCTTTTGCTAAAACCACCAGATTACTAAAAGTTCATTTCGCAACCTCCTGTTTCTCATCTTTTAATTTAGGATTCATATCTTGTGAAGCAACAGCTACTTCTCTTAAGTACTTTTTGAAGAGTTTCGTGGGATGCGAGATTGAAAAGGGCTTTGAAGATATAAGATATACTGATCAATTCTATGGAGAACTAGTGAACGCACATGGAAACAACTAGCTTTATATCAAGCCTTGATTTCGTTGAAAAACGTAAGTTTTATCATTGTTTCCGCCACGTCCTGAAGGTGATCTAATTGTCCTTAGCGGTCCGGGGCCACAAACCCATTTTGCCAACCTTGCAGAATGGGTGACTCGTTTGGCAACAAAACGATTTCCCATAGAGAAACACCGATATACTCTTCAATAAGGCATTTACATCCATTTAGACTGGGTTTCGAAAGTCCCGTATGATGATATTAAACCTTTTCTTTCGACCAAATTGATGAACTTGATACTTCTTGATTGGTTTAGGGGGATGGAAATGCTATACTCCCGGTGCACCTAAAAAGGAAAAATATATAATTCAATTGTGAGACTCATAATCACAGATTTTACTTGAATCTGTTCCTTGACATCTTAAACTTGTGAGATAAATGAGTTTGTCTTGCAAGTGACATAATACCGAAAAGTAGCTCATAAGATCGAGTAACAAGTTCTCAACAGTCCCTCTATTCGCATCCATTTATCAATTGTATCAAACGTGTGAGACCCACCCAAACACACTTGGTTATCTAGTGCTTAAGTTAACCATGATGAAATTTTTGCACCAATTCAAGATTCAAATGGATAATTTATGACTGCTCATTAGTTCAAAATTTTTATTCACTACATATACATACGTCCCTTCTTATTGATTTCTTTTTACATCCATTTTGCTCCATTTCTTAACGCACTCTGGTTGCAATTAGAAAAGCTCTATAGGGGAAACGATGGGTCAACTTGGTCCCGTTACAAGCCTATTTGTACATAAGGAACTCCAAATCCAACCCAAATATCCATTTCACAAAAGCCAACTAGAAAAGCCCAAACGCAGGAATAGCCCAGTTTCACTCTTTTTTGAACCCAAAAATGCAATGCTCACCCAAAAGCTCAATTTGTTAGTGACCAAAAACCATTTAAGCAAACAGATCATGACCCATTTTACAAGACCTTGTCTTTCCGTTAATCCATCTGCCCCGGCACGGAGAGCACATGGATCTGGGGGGACCGCCCGGCCCTGGGCCTGGCCCTTTGCCATCGACAGCTGAGGTCTTGTGTTCGATTCCTTCCATGAGTGATGGGTGATCCAATTTGTGTGTGAAGAGGTTGGGGCGATGGATAAGTTTTCTGATGGGGGTATATACAAGGTGGTGGGTTGGTTTTGAAGGGCTGATGTTGGGTGGTTGGGGAATTGCTAGCACTTAGAAAATTTTAAGTCCATTTGTTTCATTATAAATAGCATCCGTCATAATATAAGTCAAGTCAACGAAGGGCTCTAAAATATGTTAAGCATGTATGTTAAGGAAAATGCAATCTCCTAAATTTCACATTCGAGGAATTGAGTATGAATATAATTTCGTTTTTTAATTAGGTCTTATTAACAAATGTTCTTGAATCACTCATTAAGCATTTTTTCGTGAGGAAATATACTAAATGCATTAATTACACATACCACTAAAAAATTATTTAGATTTATAATCCTTTTGGGCCAAATTGGCCCACATGCCGAGTCAAAAACAGAAGTTTGTGATAATAACAAGTTTCAAAGTTCGCATAGAATCATCCCTACTCAAAAGTTCATCCTTGTTCATTTGAGATTAACATTTGATTCTTTATGTATGACAGGAATCTATGTCGGCAAGAGCTACGTGATTCATTTCACCAGAACACAGAGCAAAAGAACCATAGCCCCATCATTATTCAGGACTCGCCAGAAGCAAGAAATTTCGTCACCTTGCCCAAAATGTGATTACCAGGAGAGCATCAATCGTGGGGTTGTTAAAACTTGTATCAATTGCTTCCGGCAGGAAGGCAATGAACTCCGATCCCTTCACCGTTATGAATATGAGTGGCCACTATTAGGGTTCATGCTTGCGAGGCTGGGAACTTGCATTATGTTATTCCGTACCAACTTGCCTCATGAAATCATCGATAAGGCTAGCGAGCTTCACGCTAACAACACTTTTGGCAACTACAGCCTCATAAATAACAACTGTGAGCATTTTGCCACATTTTGCTGCACTGGCATTCGTAAAAGTGAACAGACGGCATTTATCAAAGCTTGTGAGCAGATAATTATGCAAGCCAAAGAATGGACCATGAGATTGCTGCAGAGAAACTGAATTCAAGTGATCCAACCTTCCTCCAATCTTGTATCCTCTGTCTGTTCGTTTTTCTAATATCTGTTTTTAGGAATATGCAATTGGGACTGGACTGGGCGGCAAGAGACCTGCACACGTGCACAATCTTGTATCCTCTGTTTGTTCGTTTTTATCCATGTATGTACTTTTTCATGTGAAGATGTATGTAAACTTATCGCATGTGTCTAACAATGGTCATCATGTTCAATGTCCAGAAGTATGACGAAGCCCTTGTTGGCGTCTGGTGCTCCTTATGAGCATAGGCCGATGGTCAATAGCATGACGGAAGTTGTCGTGTTCACTAGAAGGAAGACGGTTGCTGTTGCGTTTGGGGGTGAGGGCCTGGAGCTCAATGTTTTTGGTGGAATTTCGAGAGCATAGCTGTAGAGAGGAAGTAAAATAAACAGAGCACTAAAATGGAAGAAACAAAGTAACCGTCGTCACGTGCTTTCTTTCATGTTGGTTCTTGTCAAATTACTTAATCAAAATAGGGAAGCGCTTGGCCATTTTTAGTTAGCATATGTGCATTGCGTTTGGTCCTAATTCTCGATTTGAAGGAAGTATTGCTCAAAAGTGTTAGTTAAGACACAGTGTCGATTGCTGAAATAGAATCAACCGGTAACAGCAAAGCTCACTCCAGATGCTCTTTCAGCATTGGTATTATGTAAGGACTACAATTCTGCATTATAAACATCTACGTGATGATAGCTGGTGGCCATATAACTGATTACCATTATAATTTATATTCTCCCCACATTGATGTAACACATACGGGAGTTTTACCATAACCAGTATCCTGATATTGCAGCGAGTGCACATAGACCTGTCTAGTAGTACTGTTAACATCGATTATGTGAATGCAGCAACACAAGGAAACACAAACCAATCACAGAAAGGCAGGCCAACACAGGAATGGTTGCATCTTAGTGGATTGATTGCACAATCTGTGTGTAGATACTCCACGGGCATTCCTCTGAAGTCCCAATTCATTCCTTCTGCGACGAGTGCAGCTATATGAAGCACAAGAAGAGGGAAGGAACTGACCCTTTAACCAATAATTATACGTCTGCACTTTTGTGCTAATATAATCAACTAAGGAAAACAAAACCTTGGGCAAAAACTAATTGCTTGGTCAAATTGTAAGTACAAGCTGAATGACCAGATAATCCCGAGCGTAACAGTGTATTGAAGGGAAAGTGTCTGCCCATGGCTATTGCCCAGGACAAAGCTTACTAGATGAGCCAACTTCTGCTGTTGAAAGAGGAGGACTTGGGGAATCGATCTTTATAACGGCAATGTCAAGATCCGTATAAGCATCGACAACTTGGCCTGCAACATTTTTCTCCACATCTTGCACATATACAGCAACCTGCGACATTTTTTCTGTAAGCAAGAGCCCACGACCTTCCATGCTCAAGTCCATGAGATTAGTCTAAAAATGGAAGCATCGCAATTTCCAGTACTCAACCAAGTGCAGCACGGCTTTGTCTGAGCCTTATATACAAGTCATCCTCCATCTAATAGCTTAAGCTTCTTCATTTTGGACATTTTGGTACCACTTTTTTTTTTTTTTTTTGGCAGGGGAGTCTTTTTCAGCATAGTTACATACAAGAATAAAACAGGATATAATCCCCAAGTCCCAGAAAGGGCCTTCAGAAATAGTACCGGCGAAAGAAAATGAAAATAATGGCTCTTCAGAGTTACAGTCTCATCAACGTTGGGTTGAGGAAGCAATATGTGCACGCAGAATTCCAGCAATCATGCAGATTCTGGCAGAGCAATGTTTTTCACGCCATGTAGTAACATGCTTATGCGTAGGGAAGTAGAATGGCAAGATATTGAGCAAAGTCGAAGGCTAACTAATCTGACAAAGCGGGTTTCTTTCCCATCCTTACCTATACGTGCAGTTTACATGTCTACATACCAAGTTCAAGAAAATATTATTAATTCCAAGATCATGAGGTAGAGAAGAAAACAGAGTGAGAAACTTGAACTTGAGCCACTAATTTGGACAGTAAATTACATCCTCCAACACCACCGTTGCATGATATGATTCTAGGCAACTGTGTGAAATAACCAATGCTCAGCTACAAAAGAACAATGGGAAAGTTGTCCAAAAAGTCATATATCAATTCAATTCAAAATTTTTTGATTTTGCCAATTGAGTCATAAACATTTTCATGTTTTGCTGATTGAGTACATTTAGTCAATTTTAACAAAAAAAAAAAAATCATTGACGTGGAAGCCAATAGTATCATATATGACAATTAGTGCTGGTGCAGATGAATTTTTATAATTCAAAAATAAAATTGATTTTTTTATTTTTTTCTTTCTTTTCCTTTTTCTTTTCTACCAAGTCTGACGAGGGTTGATAGTGAGAACTTTGTGACCCTCGCCCACAGTCGAGGAGGGCTTCATGGTTGGCAAGGGCCTTGTGACCTGCATTTAGTGGCTAGCAAGGGTCGGGCAGCCCTCACTTGTCAAGTGAGGGTTGACGGGCCCTCATCTGCATCTGATGAAGGTTGGCTGGCGACTCTCACTAGGCTTGGATGAAAGAAAATAAAAGAACTTACAAATTTAAAAAAATTATAAAAATTGTTTATATTAGTACTAGTCATGCCATGTATGATAGGTAAAAGGATAGGGTGACATTCACCTAAGCTATTTTTGACTAAAATTGATTGGATAAACTTAATTAGTAATATATGAAAAAAAATTAAAATTTAATTAATAAAATTATAAGATTTTGAATTGAATGGACAGAAATATAATAATTTTAGAATTTTGTATACTTTTCCACGGAGGAACAAGACAACGTCGAAGAATATCTCATATGCACTTTCTGTCACATCACATTCATAATGATAACTTGTGTCGACCGGTCTCTTCCCCTCCCCTCTCTCCCAGCATTCCATGAGAAAATATTCTAGAACCTCTGACTCAGATACAGCGTCTGCCGTTTGACCTTTAGGCACTGCCACTCGTCCCACGTTGCAACGTTAGGTGAATCGACCATTTCAAGCTTGGTCCTCAAGTTTCCAAAGTCATCCTCTCTTGTCCTAAGCCAAACTTGATTAAACGGTTCCCTTAGCCCAAAACGTACAACAAAACCAATTTCCGCTTTTTAATCTTCGGGAGTTTCGGGTTAGAGCCCCAGATAACACCGAGATGCCCCTATTAGTGTTAAGTTCAAACGAAATTGTCCAATCAATCGTAAAATTATTTTCTATATAGTAATTTAGTCTTAAATTTTCAAGCTTGACCAAATCAGTTCTAAAAATTTGCCCAAAATTTGAATATAGTGATTCAGGCAGATATTCATCAGAAGTCGCTAATGTGATAGTCTAATCATCTCTAGCCATTCTACTTAACACTCTGTTATCTTAATGATTTTTAATAAAAACTTACCAAAATAAGTATATTGAAATTGGTATCGTGTTGATTTAAGACTAGTGGGATCATTTTTCAGTTAAGTGTAACCCATCCTATGTTTTCACACTTTCTTGGTTCGTTCTTCTTTTATTTCAAGACAATTTTCTTAAAATATTCAAATAATAAATCACACATTTCTCCAATAGTTTAAGTTTTTACAATAGTCAGCTATAACTCTGTAGAATTTTACAAATTCGTACATAATTTCAGTCATAATGCCATCCCTCCATCAGAAAATAGTTCTCACGGTACTCGTGAAGCCATAGATTCTAATCCATAAATGGTTTCTGGTCAAAGATGCCATCCCAGAAAGATGGTTCTAATAATAAACTCTCAAAAGCCTTTAGTTTCTTGGCTTGGCTTTACATGCAAGTTGCATTCCAACCAGTCAAACACTAAAAGACCGAAACGCCAAATCCCACTATCCCCACTCAGATGTGATTTTTGGCAACTATGACTAAATAACCAATGTGTCGGCTACAAAAAGAACGATGAAAAAATTATCCAGAAACTCTTAAATTTATTATACCTTTAATTTAATTATGAATCTTTCAATTTTATCATTAAGCCCTAAACATTTTGATGAATTAAGTCTATAAGGTTGACTTTAACAAGAAATTACTAAAATGGATATTGATAGTGCCATATAAGACAGCCTATCGTTAACGTGACAATTTTTAATAATTTTTTTTTAAATTAAAAAATACTATTTTTTTCTCTCTTGCTTTTCCATTTTTTTGACCAAATTTAGTGAGGACTTCGCGACTCTTACCCACAGCCAAGGAGGGCTTCACAATTGGTAAGGGCCTTGTGACCCCCCTTGCCTGTGATTGGTGAGGATCAACGGGCCCTCGCTTGCAAGTAATGAGGGTTGGCCGGCGACTCTCATTGAGTTAGAAAAAAAGGAAAAGAAAGAAAGAAAACAAAAGAAAAGAAAAGAATAAAACAAGTAAAAAAAATTAATATATATTATCTATATTAGCATTAGTTATACCCAGCGTTTACCTAAGCGATTTTCAGCTAAAATTTATTAAATAGACTCAATTGACAAAGCATTTACAACACAAGAGCCTGAGAATTATGTTAGGGGCCAACTCGCTTGACTAAATAACTTTGATGGATTGATAGTATCACATTCTTTATTTTAATGTGCCTACATGACTCAACATCTAATGGGAGAATTATGTTTGCGCAGGAACATCACGATTCTTGTCGAATGTATCAGCTGCCCCTGATGTCCGATCTTGCTTTCTTGGTCAAGTTAGTCATGCGTATTTATTAAGAAAAGAAGTCACTTTACCCGTCTCTCTTTTGCAACTGTAATTCTTTTCATGGGGACTATTCGACATAAAGCCCATTTTAACACCCAGAAATTTCCATTGCACAGTGATTCATAGTTGGTCAAAGATTGCGCACCGACACGGGCTTGACCTCTTTTTGCTTCAGCGACCGAAAGAGGTCGTCTCTCCAAACTGGTGTCAAGGATAAGGGCGCATTTTCGCTTTACCTCAATTAGAACTTAAGGTTCTTCCGAGAAGATTTAATGAGAACTCATTAGAGAAAAGCATTATGAACGGGACAATCTAATTTGAAGGTTATCTTTATCGGGGTCCAGATGTTACGTAGGCTCTTTTAGCACCTCCTTTTCTCGCTTTCAGATTTTTCGTGGCTTCACCAACTGAAACACCATAGGGATACTTTTATTCATCATACACGGAGACGACAAGTTCGATCAGTCTGAAAACATGCACGCACAAGAACAATCTATAGTGCTTCTTCCTCATCGCCATCGCTCACTTCATCCTCCTCCTTCCTCTTCCCTTCCTCTATCTTCTCTCATCGCCGTTCCCCTCTCTCTCTCTCTCTCAGTTCATTCTCAGTCACTTCTTCCTCTTGCTTTCCTCTCTCTTCGGTCATCTCTCTCTCCCTCTCTCACACTTGAAGAGACGCACACAAACTTGAAGAACCCTCATATAATAACCTCATCGCCCGTCGCCACTCCCCAGTTCATTCCCACCCACTTCTTCCTCTTTCTTTCCTCTCTCTTCTGCCATCTCTATCTCACACACTTGACACATACAAACTTGAAAAAACCTCATACAATAACCTCATCGCCATCGCCCACTCTCCCCGCTGTTCATTCTCACTTGCTTCTTCCTCTTCCTTTCCTCTCTCTCTCTCTCTTGCGCCATCTCTCTGTCACACACACACAGCTTGAAGAAACCTCATACAATAACCTCCTCGCCATCGCCCACTCTCCCCCTCACGCACTTCTTCCTATTCCTTTCCTCTCTCTTCGGCCATCTCTCTCTGAAAGAGAGACACACACTTGAAAAACCCTCATACGATAACCTTATCACCATCGCTCACTTTCTCTTCTGTAGACGCAGTCTCTCTCAGTCCCTCTCTCACACGCTTGAAGAATCCCCATACAATAACCTCATCGGCATCGCCCACTCTAACCCTAGTTCATTTTAACCCACTATTTCCTTCTCCTTTGCTCTCGTTTCCGTCGACGCCATCTCTCTCACACCCACGCACAATTACAGCACCCTCATACGATAACCTCGTCGGCGTTGCCCAATCTCCCCCACTTCATTCCCACTCAATTCTTCCTTTTCCTTTCCTCTCTTCAGTGGACCTTATTCATCATCCTTGTCATCGACCTTTGGCAGCGCAGGTGAATTTTAGCTTCCTCACCTGAGTATTCTTGTTCTTCTATTCGCTGCAATAATTATATTTAGTTGCGGTATTTTTTTTTTTTTTTGCAGGCAATTTAGCTCAAGCACAAGCCCAATAGAGAGAAAAAGGGCAACAAGAGAAAATGGTGATGACGATCATCAACAAGATATTGACGATATTGATGCAGTTGATATGGAAAGTGGTGAGACCTGAGGATCTCGAAGTTGGGGATCACGTTTATAGATACGGACGGTATGGATTATACAGCCATCATGGTGAGTCCTCGTCATCTTCCTGATTTTGCACTAGTCCTTTTCTTTCCTCCTTTTTCTGGCGAATCTTTTTGCTCTTTGGCCGATCAGTTTACATTGATCAACGCCATTTGTAAAAATTCCTAGAAGCCTCAGCAGAAATTTAAATATTTCTAGCGAGTGGTTCATCGAAATTGAAGCCACCAGAGAATAAATGACTACAAAGATGTGTGGCCAAATGAGATGCCAATTAATCGTAGTAAATGTCACCTGCCTCTTCATCTTGGTGTCATCCTCTTCAACCCTACTCTTCCTCCTCTTCCTCCTCTTCCTATGATTTCTGTGGCCAAAGAAAAGGCGTGAAAAGTTCTAATAACAATTCAAATCTGATTTCTCCGACTGCTCGCTCCCATGATGGATGGCTTGTGAGTCCACTTTCTCATACTATCTCTGCCAAGCCGAACTTAAACACTTCTCCTCAGCCCATAGTGAATGATAAAATCAGTTCCCACTCTCGAAGAGTCCTGGGACTAGCGGCAGCTAAGCTGGGGTCATCTTTCTGACTCTTACCAGTGTTGAGTTTAATCCACCCCAACGGTTTCACTCTCCTCTCATTTCCTTCTCTTTTATTTCAAGGCAATTCATATCTGAGTTCAGTCCAACATGCCATCTCGCCAGAGAAAAAGGCGTGATAGGTTCCGATAACACTATCGAAACCCTATATCCTTGATGGGGAGAGAGACAGAATTACCGGGATTTTGATTTGACACCCAAAACTACTACAAAAAGTCAATTATCTCTTTTTTTGGGGGACAAAAACCCTATATTTATATAACATAGATGACAAAAGAACGACACTAGAAATGTTATAAGTTATGCATGACGTTTACTTTAGTGATAAAATTTTTTTTGGAATCACTTAGGTGTCACTTTTTTGAAAAAACAATTATTTAAGTGTCAATTCCGATCTGAGTCACCGAAAATCCAATGTTGTCATATTTTATTAATTTCTCGATCTTACATAGCTTACCGCTATGCCTAATCAACATATAATCCCTGAATGATGTTGTCTAATCGGTTAAAAAGTGATCACTAGTCATTATAACAAAATGATTACTTCAAAGTGATCACTTCAATGCCAATTTTAATGAAGAAGTGATCATTTCGGTACCAAAAAAAATGCCACATCAGATCAATTTTTTAATTATAAATGCCACATAATTTTTCTAATAAAAAATTCTCGTTGGAGGCACTTAAGTGATTATTTTTCTCCGATTTTGGCACTTAAGTGAGCCAGACTACAATGGTGCCAATATCTTAGCACTACCCTTTGGAGAATGACCGTAATTAATTTTGCAAGTCAGACTATAATTAATTATTTATAGCAAGCAAGCATAGAAAATAATGCTCACTTAATTTATTTCGACCAGCATGTGTTCTTTCGGACCTTGATGTATGTTGATAGCTAATACAAAAGGAGTCCTTTCCAACTTCACGTCAAAATTAAGAACGAGAGATCTGGACTAGTCAACGAGATTAATATTGCAAAACGGTCGGCCAGCAGCTCTAAAGTCCAAACTGTCTATAAAATAGTAGTTTTTCCTCTCTCTCTCTCTCTCTCTCTCTCTCTTTATTTTTATTTTTATTTTTATTCTGTCCTCGCTTTTAGTGCGTGGAATTTTTGTGTCCTTTTCTTGTGTAATGGAGAGTAAATTCTAGAGGACGTTTCATATCTATATAACGTGCCAAACAAAGATTAGGAATTCATTCACATTTATAATCCAAAATCGGCCTACACATCCGGTTAAAGAAAGAAGCTAGTGGATATTCATCGTACATTCCAGCTTTTTGTCAAAATTGTCCCTCTAGAGTTTCCTTTTTTAGTTTTCCATTTTGAACTAAATTTGATTCTTTAAGGGTTTGCATGTACGTATTACAGGAATTTATGTCGGCGAAGGCTATGTAATTCATTTCACCCGAACAGAGAGCCAAAAAACCATATTTCCTTCACTTTTCAAGACTAGCTACAAGCAAGAAGTTTCATCTTCTTGCCCAGAATGTGGATACCAAGAGAGCATCGATCGTGGGGTTGTCAAAACTTGTCTCAATTGTTTTCGACAGGACGGCAAAAAACTCCGATCCCTTCACCGATATGAATATGGGTGGCCACTACTAAAGTTTAAGTTCGCAAGGCGAGGAACTTGCACCATGTTGCTGGATACCAAATTGCCCCATCAAGTTGTCAATAAAGCCAGCGAGCTTCACGCGGATAATTCGTTTGGCGATTACAATCTTATAAACAACAATTGTGAACATTTTGCCACATATTGCCGGACCGACTACCGTGCAAGCGAACAGGCAGCATTTTTCTGTGAATGCGTGGGGAAAATTAAGGAAGCCGAAGAATGGACCGTGAAGAAGTTGCTGCGGAGAAACTGAACTCGAGTGGTCCAACCTTTTGCCAATGTTGTATTTCTCTGTCTGTCTATTGTTTTAGAAAATAAAAGTGTGCCCTACTCAGCTTATTCGTGTATGGACATGTTTACGTAAATATATAAATATATATTTATCTAATGTCATTATGTTCAACGTCCGGAAATATGATCATAGCCAGACATTGGTTCCGTCGCCGCCCTCCCCCACCCCCCCCCCGGGGGGCCCGCGGGCGCCGCCCCTCTTCCACGCGTCTCGCGTCTCACACACATTAAAGTTGCTAGCTTGTCCTTGTCTTACATACGCAGCTCTCTTTCCCTCTCTCTCTCTGTCACCGTCATCGCTGCATAGTGTTTTTCAATAAAGGGAAGTGTACTGCATCCCAAAGAACAGTCGAAACCCGGGACAGATCGATAATTTTTTTCGCCTTATTTTTTATACTCCTTAAAAAATCAAACCTACAAATTCAAATTACACATCCATCGATAATCAGGTATTGTGCAACTAAACTATAAATGCTAATACATATTTAGCAAATTTAAGATGACACAATAATAAAAATTTCGTACCTACTAACCGCTCATAGAGATATAGGACAAGATGGAAAGTTCTTGTAATAATCTATCTTTAATATTCATAACACCATATGCAAAATCATTTTCTTGCATTTGATCATGTAGAGTCCACTCAACCAAAAAATGAGCTTCATACCACTTGACTAGCATTTGATCATGTAGAGTCCACCCAACCAAAAAATGAGCTTCACACCACTTGACTAGCAAATCACCGTAACAACCGCAGTACTACTCTACTCTTCAAAAACTTCTACCATTTGACACAAATTGAAAAGAAAAGTGCAGTTGAAATTCATTAGTAAAATACAATTAAACCATAAAAAGTTCAAAATACTTAATATAAACCATGAATATATAACTTCACATCTTGTTAATTCACTTGAACTTCTAAACACCTGAAAACAAAACAAACAACACATAATTAATACTCAACAAAAGTTTTAAATTGAAATTACTATTAGTGCTATTGATAGAACATCTCAATATAATATAATATAACATACATTTTACTTAGGTTTGAATATATAAAAGAATTATAAATAATATAATATAATATGCAAGGTTGGTCCAGGGTTGAACCGACCCAAAACTCTTAGGACCGAGGACCAACCCGTACAGTGTTGGTCCTGGAATTTCAGGACCAAGGACCGACCCAGTCCCCTTGAGAACCGGACAAGGACTGGCAGGGTTGGGCCGGTCCAGGTTTGGTCCAGGGTTGACCCTAGGCCGCTGCTCACCCCTACTCAAGGATGATGTCACCATCTAGAACCCACCTTAGGCATCGGTTTTCATGATTTTGGAGCACCATCTGTCTGGAAAAGAGACATCTTGCGAAAACCGATGGCCCTTGTTAAAGTGGTTGCCCAAGGAAAAAAACTCATCGTAAAAAAGTTATTTTTTTAGTGATATCACAAAATTTCGAAGAATCATGCACATAATTTAATTTTTCAGATAATCTAGATAAAGAAACACATGAATCGTCACTGGAATTCAAAATTGATAACACGATAGAATACAATCAGTTTTTAGCACTTCAATACTTGAGATCGAATATGTATTAACGGTCGAGTGGGAGTGCATACAATTCAATAGGATTGAGCTTTTCCAAGTGGATGCGAATGATATTGGACCAATTAATAATGGTAAAAAGGATTTTATATTGTTTTCTTGTCTTTGGTATTGTTAGGGTTTCAAAGATATTTGTTTATTTTGATTTACAATTTTTTAGCTCAGGTTAGGATTGTCTTATTTGGGTTTTATAGTTGTCTATTTCCTAGTTTGAACATACTATCTTTGGGGTTTTGTAGCTATTGACATTGCTTTGAATGTTCATGTACGACGACTCCCACTTTCCTTCGCTCCTTCCTTCCTTCTTTAAAAAATACCGTTGAAAGTTGAAACCCAAGATTCTTAGTGGGAGAGAGAGTGAGAGAGAGATTTTTATGGCCCACTTTGACTTTACATGCAAGCTGCCTTAAACAGAGGTGTGTCGTGGATCCTTGGCGGTGTACCTTGCAAAACAATGAAATCCTAAAAACACTGACGCCTCCCCGACGTCCACCTGTAATGGGGGGTTAAAATCAAACCGCAGCACGATCAACTTTTTCTACATGCTCGGTCACGAGTCACAATTAAAATACTTGAAATGGTTTAATTGTTTGTGCAACTAATCATGGTGTTTTTCAATTCACAAAAAAAATGAGAACAAGATAGGGCATAAATCGTGGCATAACGTAAGGTTTGGCCATGACGTCGGAGATTAAAGTAAAAGGTGGAACCGGGAGAAAGAGAGGTGTAGAAATCACCCCCTCCCCCACCCCCAACCCCACCCCCTCTCTTTCACGATGGAACGAGAATAAAAAGGAAAATTTTTTATCATTCGTACCGACAAAGATTGGATATCATTTCGTTGTCCATACTATAGTGGATTTTTTTATAGCATGGATGAATAACAAATATTAACATATAGGAAATATGAAATTAAGTTTGTGTCCATGAAATTTCTCTCATTATTGAACAGAGAAAACACAGAGCAAATGAGTGGTAAGAGCAAATTTCTCTCATTATTAGGAAGCTCTAATACTCTCCGAGAGCCTTCATGTCATGTTTGACACTCCAACATGTGTTTGACATTCTCCAACACTCGACACATGTCGAAAAACCTGACACTTAATCTACTTTCTCGACACTCTCTAACATTCAAATTGGAATTTTGATTTGTGAGTTTTCAAGATGTGATTTCGACATGCGAGGTCAATTTTAAAAAGTTTCAATAAATGAGGGATCAAAATGTATATATGTGAAAAAATATAAAATAATAATAAAATAATAAATGGGGAAAAAAGAAAAACCTAGTATTCTCTTCTCTTGACTCTTGCATTTTGTGATACATAATTCATCATTTAAGTTTTTTTTTTTTTATCTTCTCTTTTGACACGTCTAACAAGTAAGTCTGAAATGTGAATTACTTGTTTTTTTCTCCTAATTTTATGGATTATCAGAATGAAGTTAAATTTGTCAAATTGAAATAATAAATATTAATAAATAGTGGATTAATGTTTTTAGTATAAATTCATCCTAGACTTTTTTTATTATTTATTTATTTGTGAGTTTGAATCAAATTAATTTTATTGAAATAATTATAAAAATGATAGTTTATTATGTATATACAAAAATATACATTTAATATATAATGCATTATAAAAATAATTTGTTTTAAATAAAAAACCAAATAATCAGTAATTATAAATTGTTATAGGGTCTACTCCTTCAAGAATTTATAGCTCATAACAAGTTATTATTCTCACAATAGTTCAAACATTGTCATGCCGGCAAAACCTATTTTCAATAGTCCTATATTATGATATTAATATAGGACCTTTCTTTTGACCACATCAATAAACTTGATACTTCCTGATTGGTTTAGGGGGATGGGAATGCTATACTTCCATTGCACCTAAAAAGCTCTCCTCTCCCTATGCACTAAAGACTGTTTTTGAATTGAGAAAAATATATAATTCAATTATGAGACTTGTAATTGTAGATTGCACTTGAATGTATTCCCTGACATCTTAAACTTCTGGGATAAGTATAATACCTAAAAGCAAGTCATATGATCGAGTAATGAGTTCTCAACAGTCCCTCTATTCACATCCATATATTCACTGTATATAACATGTGAGACTCACCCGAACACAATTTGGTGATCTACTGCTTAAGGTAACCCTGATTAAATTTTTGCACCGATTCAAGATTCATATGGATAATTATGACTGCTCATTACTAAATTCCATTAACCCCTATGCCTGTTCAAAAATTTTATTCACTACATATATATACACCCCTTCTTATTGATTTCTTTTTACATCCATTTTGTTCCATTTTTTAACGCATTCTTATTGCAGTTAGAAAAGCCTTATAGCGGAAACGAGGGGTGAACTTGGTCCCCGTTACAAGCCCATTTGCACATAAAGAACTCCAAATCCAACCCAAATATCCATTTCACAAAAGCCAACTAGAAAGGCCTAAACGCCGGATTAGCCCAGTTTCACTCTTTTCCGAACCCCCAAAATGCGATGCTCACCTAAAAGCTCAATTTGTTAGTGGCCAAAACCATTTAAGCAAACAGATCATGACCCATTTTACAAGACCTCGTTAATCCATCTTGCCCCGGCAAGGAGAGCACATGGATCTTGGGGGACCGCCCGGCCCTTTGCCATCGACAGCTGAGGTCTTGTGTTCGATTCCATCCATGAGTGATGGGTGAGTGAATTTGTGTGTGAAGAGGTTGGGACGATGGACGAGTTTTCTGATGGGGGTATATACAATTTTTTATAATATTTTTATTTTCTTTTCTTTTTCATTTTTTTTTCAACCAAATTTGGTGAGAGACGCAACCTTGCCTGCAGCCGGCAAGGACTTCACCGTCAGCAAGGGTCTCGCGACCCTCACCTAGTGGCCGGTGAGGGTTGGCCTACGACTCTTGCTAGGAATAAAAAAAAAAAAAAACAAAGGAATAAAAAGAAAGAAAAGAAAAGAAAATGAACAAAAGTAAAATAAAAATCATAAATTTTAAAAAATCATAAAAAATTTTCACGTCATGGCTGTCCATACTATCAATATTTTTGGCTAAAATTAGCTGTATTGAATCTTGAAAAGATTTAAAATTTAATTGGCAAAATTATAAGGTTTAAAATTTAATTGATAAAAAAAATCCAATCAATCCTAATCTTTTGCGTGAAATTTGAATGCAGTCCTTCCCGCTAGTGTTCATCAGAGTTCACTAACATGGCTGGGGTCGCCGGCCCCCACCCACAGCTCGGCGGCCCCAATTGACCCTCCCCCACCTTTCCAACAACGGTAGGGAGGCAGCGGCGATGAGGGGTGAGCCCTTAGCCGTTAGCTGCCGGCTCGCTTCCCTCCTCCTCCTCCTCCTTTTAAATTTAATTTAATTAAGTTTTATATTAAATATTTATCATGTCAGCACCAAAACAACATCGTTTTGACATTGTCTAGCCACATCAGCTTGCAATCCGACGTTGTTTGCACTAAGCTCGCCGAAAAATTGTCGCATTAGTGTTTTAGCCGAATTTTTTCGTCGTTGACACTTAATTGATCTATTTTGCTTCGATTTGGCACTTAAGTATCACTTTTCTAACTTTTGGCATTCCTAGTATCCTTGTGTCTACATCACGAGGACTTTATAGTTATTTGTTTCCTAATTTGAATATAATATCTTTAGGTTTCTGTAGTTACAACTATTGCTTTAACTGCCCCATGCACTGTAACTTTGATTTTATTCTCAAACATGAGTTAAAATAAATACAAAAAGAGTTGAATTTCAATCTGCTTGCGTCAATGCAGGAATTCAACTGATTTATAATAGATGGAATTATTACGTCTTAAGAAGAAATTTATTTCATTGATCACCCTTTTCAAGGCCAAGTTTAACTCTACCTAAACTCTCTCCGCTACCAAATTTCGAGTCCCCAATTCTATCTACGATATAAGAAAAAGGTGCTGGTCACATTTGAGTTCGATCAGCCAAAAAAAAAAAAAAAAAAAAAATGTATGTTCTATCGATCAATGAATCTCGTGTCCTGTTATTCTCGGTATCCACTGAAAATATTATGCGAATACAAGAAAAGTATTAGCAACAAAGTAAATGAATGAGAAGGTTTATTTGTATTCGTGAAAATTAATGGCGCCGAAGGTTCGTGCGCCTTATGTTGCCCCAAGGTAAATGTGGCTTGAGAGAGTCCAGATGTGTCGCATCTGCCGCTCCATTCGTGAACTGCCGCTTTCGTTGCCGTCTGCTTTTGCTTGGGAAGAGTCCAGACAAGCACGGAATCGCATATTTGCTGTTCCCACCCACACGAACAGGATGGTTTTGGCTATCCGCTGCATTAACTTTAGGCAACGTGTTGATTCTTGATTGGTAGCATGCCACAGATTCTCATCTCGTCACGTTCAGGAGGGAGCAAAGGCCAAACGATCCTCGAACGGACAGTAGCGGCTCGGGCTAGTCACTCTCCATATATTCTTCCTCCGCAGGCGCGTCCCCGCCCTCCCCTCGCTCAGATTCTCTCCCCAGTTCATGCTTCGAGCGACTTGCTCTTCTCCGTCATTTCCCTTCTCCCAAGACGCCACCACCATCCTTCTGCTCCCCTTCCCGTCGTCTCCCACCGACCCTTTGGCAGTGCCTGTTAGCCCTGCAGTGCAAAGAAGCAAAGGCCGAAAATGGTGACGGAGGCCATCAGGAAGGTGATGACCCTTTTCATGCAGCTGATGTGGAAGGCGGTGAGGGCTGAGCATTTGAAGCTCGGCGATCATATCTACACGTATAGAATACATGGGCTCTATAGCCATCACGGTCAGTTCTCATTCCTTGCTGTTTCTGCATCAGTATATTTTCTCTTTTTGATCTTTTCCTCTCCTTTTGAAAAGGGTTTGTGTATCGGGATTGACAGACTATTCCAGTAATCAAAACTTTGCCTTTTTGTCTTGGGCTAATCGTTAAAGGCTTAAAGCTAACCTTTGATTAACATTTGCACTGTTTCTCGCAAGCCAAGCTTGATTGAACAGTTCCCGCAGCCCAAAATGAATGACAAGGTCAATCTCCACGTTTAATCTTCTAGGCTTCCTCTTTGAGTGATTAAAAAATTTATAAAGATCATTTATACGTCATTTATCTTTTTCTTCTTTTTTTGTTGCTAAAACCACCATATTACTGAAAGTTTATTTAAACGGTACATCCAGTGGAAAAAAAAAAAACATTGCTCGTATAATTGATTCTGAATGTATCATATTTTCTTTTAGACATCAAAAAAGGCCGATAAATTTAAAAGAAAAAATTAGATCGATATTTTCCACGGGGAGAGAGAGAGAGTATGTTTTCCAACTTGACTTATTTAATTAAAGTGCGTGTGACGATCTTTCCTTGTTAGAGCGATCATAAACCGGCAAGCACCAAGCGATATGTCCCTATCAACGTTTGGCCTAAATTTCGAACTGTAGTCAAGTAAGAAATGGGAGAACACAAATCCGACCGCATATACACTTTCACGTTAGGACATTTAGTAGTTTTACGGTGACCTAGTGAACACATGTGGGAGCAACTAATCTCGATAATTCCATAGAGTTTAGGACAAACAAAGGTCTTGGGAGACATAATCAATCGAAAAGCTTCTATTATCTGTCCCAAAACTAGCCTACACCAAGCTGATTTATATAAAAATAAAACATTTCCAAGGCCATGGCTCGGTACCTAGAGTTGGCGAAATTGGTCACAAATCCATTTTGTAACTCATGTTTAATAGGTCCATGTAAAGTGGGTAACTCATTTGACAACTAAGTGTCTTTCTATGCATAGACAAATGTTTATGTACTCTTGAAGCACGACATCCATATTTATCTAGACTATATGTCAAATTTAGCCTTTCAACCCCGAACTGGCTCTTGTCACTTGATATATGCTTAGGATTCCCAGTATTGGGTCGATAGATTATTTGAGCAAGCAAATTTTAGCCTTTCAACTCTGTCTTAGTGATAATTTCAACATTTCGTTACCATTTGCACTGTGGCCGGTAGTTAAAAATTTGATAAAGCTCATTTATCCATTATTTATTTTTTTATCTTTTTATTTTTACTAAAAAAACCCCATCAGATTAATACAAGTTCATTCGAACAATGCACCCGGTGGCCAAAAATAATGCTCATGTAATTGATTCTGATAGCGGTTTGTCTTCTTCTGGACATTAAAATATGTAGGTACTTTTGGTACCATATGAAGCCGAAGTCTGCTTAAGAAAAATCCAAGCTCTCTCTCTCTCTCTCGACTAGTTATCAAGAGTCGCTCTTTTTTAATAATGTTTTTCTTTCAAACGGACGGATAAGGAACTTCTTGTTTGGTTTAGGCTTCTTTTTTTTTTTGGTCGATCCTACTCTATTCCTACCACAACGCTCACCCTCAGATTTTTACCATACCTCCTTGCAGGGCGTGGAAGTCAAAACTTACTCCTGAAACTATATCGTCCCCACCCCAACCTCCTGAGAAGGTGGGGATTCGAACCCCCCACCTCCTCCTTCCATGTTGGAAGGGTGGCCACTGGGGCAAACCCCAATGCGTTTAGTTTAGATGGATGAGAATATTATACTCTGGATTCACCTAGAGGGCTTGCTTCTCCCTATGTACCCGAACCCAAGACGGTTGTTGAATTGAGAAAGATATATAATCTAATTACGAGATCTGGAAATGTCAAAGTTTGCTTGAGCCTGTTCCTTGAACCGTAAAACTTTGGAGACGAATGAATCTTTCCTGCAAGCCGCGTGATACGAAACAAAGATCGAGCGACAAGTTCAGAATAGCCCCTCTTGTTCACATCCTTAATACTCATCCTATATCACGCGTGAAGCTCACCAAACACACTTTGTCCTAGAGTGCTTTAAGTATAATTAAATTCTAGCGACAATTCAAGATTCAAATGGCTAATCGCAACTGTTAATTACCCAATTTCATTAAACCCCATGCCTGTACATACATCCCTTATTGTAGATTTCTTTTTATGTGCTCTTATTGCGATTAGAAAAGCCTTTCTTTCGTAGTTCTACAATTAAATTGTCTCTTCGTTTCCGATCCAACCCAAATACACATTCCACAAAACCCAACTAGAAAAAGCCCAAATGCAGGAATAGGCCTAAGTCCACTCTTTTAAGTCAAAAAGCAAACTTTTTCATTTGGGACTAAAATTTTGATTCTTTACCGTGTTCCACACTGGCATTTGGCATATATGACAGGAATTTACGTCAGCAATGGCTACGTGATTCATTTCACTCGAACGGAGGACAAAAGAAGCATATGCCCATCGCTGTCCAAGACTGACAACAAGCAACAAAATTGTCCCAATTTTCCCGAATGTGAAAACCAAAAGAACATCAAGCATGGGGTCGTCAAAACTTGTCTCGATTGCTTCCACCGGGACAACAAAAGGCTCAGATCACTTCACTGTTATGGGTATGGATGGCCACGGCTATGGTCTATGCTCGCACGGCCAGGAACTTGCACCACCTTGCCATATGCCAAATCCTGCGATCAAGTCGTTGAAAAGGCTATCAAGCTTCATACCGACAACACTTTTCGGCAATTATGACCTCATGAAAAATAACTATGAGCATTTTGCCTTATTTTGCATTACTGACATTCGTAAAAGTGGGCAAACAGCATTTGTCAATAATTGTGAGCGGAAAATTATGGAAGCCAAAGAGTGGATCATGAGGTTGCTGCAGATAAACTAAATTCTAGTGGTCCAATCCAATCTTGTTTGCTCTTTGTTCATTTTTTTTACTATCTATTTCACTATATACTCAATTGGGACTGGAATACAAGGATTGTTGTATCTTACTGGATTGATTGCACAACCTGTCTATACCATGTAAATAGTCCAATGTTATTGCTGCTAGCATTTGCATATACATGAAGGCCTTGGGCCAGTAGCCCAAATGCGTGCGTTTGTGTCATACTTATTATGATGATTGTACTTGAGATAACCATAGAAAAGACAAATGGAAAAGTAAGAATCTTTGGGCCCATCATTGTAAGAAAATGCTTCAAAAATTGAAAGGCATAGAGCTACCTAAACCAATGTGGATCACTGCTAAACGAGCACCAATGACTTGAATCCAAGCTCCAGAAGCCTCTAAGAGCAGTGAGCAAAATGTGACTCTCATCATCAGGGTGGCGAGCAAAGTCAGCAGAAGAATCCTTCCCCAGGAATCTCGAAGGATGATAAGAACCGAACCACAGTATCCCATGCCAAATCAATAGCATTCAACTCACACATGAGCAAGATTATGCAGCACATAGTCATTAAGAGGTAATCTTGATTCTTTAAAGGGGCGGTATATTCTTTGGGGAAACTTATAGTGAAGTACAAAAGAGAAGACAGGTTGAGAGTCTCAGACTACAAATGGCCGAGCATTTACCATGTAAACAGCATCTCAAGATGTACATCTCAACTTCCAAGTTCGAAACTAGCAACGAGATTGAGAGGTCAACTGGCGAGAGTCCGAGATTCCCATCACATTGAGGGCAGAAAACAATCTAACAGCGCATCAACTAGGCAGCATCAATTTTTCTTGAATCGCAAGTAAAAAACTGGATAATTGCAGCTGCAGTATTCACAGATAATGCAGATTCACGATTTTAACTTCAGATCAAGCTAACTCAGACTAAAGGTGCTAGTAATCGGAATACAATACCTCCACATGATGCTTTGGACATAAGAAACATCCACCGCCAAGAACTATAGCAACGCCAAACCCCATCTCATCAACGTCATCGCAGAATAACAAGCAGTGATAAATCAGTACTAACATCGTAATCCTATCGATGCAAAAAGCCCACGTAATTACATATTCATCAAAAGCACAGGCTTTAGACAACGAGGCCAAGCAATACATCACAGAGGAAACGCACCACGACCCAAGTCCGACAACCAAATGATTTAGGCAACGATAGCACCAACCCCAGAATGCGCTGAAAAGAGCCGAGTCCCAGAATTCGAAACTCTTGAAGGTCGATAATGTTTTGGGGATTCAAAAAACTAGAAACGACGGTTACCCAATTCCAGGCTTCGCAGGCTCGGCGGATCTATCGTGGGGGCCGAAAGACCCCCAGTGGGTAGATGGATTCTCACGGCGCCACCTGCAATGCGCGAGATGGGAAGGTTCGGACTTCCGAGCAGGGTCGCTGGAGCCTGGTGGGAAAGGACGAGAGATCCCATCTCAGCCAGAGAAGAAGCCCGACCCGACTGCGCTCGACTTCCCTCCAGCAACAAAAATCGTTGACCACGAAAAGTCGAAGTCATTGATTCAATGCCTCTGATTTGTTGAATATTCCGTTTTAGAAATTAAGGAAATGGCTCGCAGGTTCCGTTTGTGAATGAATTTCGCACTCCCGAACGATTCAAATTGCACCCCACGACTCAGTTGTCCTAAAAAGAACCAGCACTTGTGTTCATGGTGACCGCCGGGGCAGGGAGCAATGAACGACAAAAACGAAAAATAAGGCAAGCGTGCGCATCCACTGATATTAATGGAGAAGTCCTTGATTTATATTGTTTCTAACCTCTATAATTATTAATATTAATGCAGAAGTCATTGATTTATATTGTTACTAACCTCTTTTTGGCCAACTTCGTTCGTGCGTACCTCTAATTGGATTTCTTGGATAATTTGATTTTATCCTATGCGCACAAAAGCGGTCTCAGATTCTGTTCTTTCTGTTTATTCCACCATCAAGCGGTATTTGGTCAAAGACGAGATGATTAATGTCGGCATCTGCAAAGAAGCTCTTCGTGCTATGACGACTTGCAAAAAGTGTAAGAGTTTTCTTGATATAAACTACATTAATTGACATTGTAATTTACCGTTTTTATAGAGTTGATCTAATAAGGTAGAATATAAAATTTCTTAACAATCTACTATAAGCCCGATTTGTGTGAGCCGAGTTGGGCCCGGCCCGTGATAAGAGAGCCCATCCAAAACTTTATAAATAGGTTAAGGTCCTTTCTCTAACCCTCACTTTTTGCGATTCTAGACACACACACTCCCTATCTCACATAAGGAACGCTTGTGAGGGCCGGTCTCATCAAGCCGGGTATCGAGGGTCATAGAGGAGAAGATCTTTTCGTCAAAGGCCTGGATTACTGTCGTTTTGCTCCAAGAATCATGGATCTCAAATCAGATAGGCAAATCTTTGTTTTCACCCTCAAGACGTTCGAGTTTCTAGCTATGTCGATCTTAGGAAGCCATTTCGGCGGCCAACAAATAGATTCTAGGAATTTGCGCTGATTAAGAACCGAATCAATAGGACGTCGGGGTTCCTTGAGAAGCACAGAGGATAAATCACTTTTACCACTCAGTTAACCAATACTTTTCAAAATAGCCTCACAATTTGTTTTCAATTTGTAAAGTTAACTAAATCCCTTTTGAGTCATGGCCCCCTCATCGACTCCGTTTTTATGAGTTAGCTCCAAGCAAGCCCAAGGTTAGCCTTAGGCTCCTCCTTCAGCTTATTCAGTGAATAATGTTGTTAAAACCCAAAAGTTTCTCATGTTACGTAAGGAACAAGGGAGAGGAGCTCTGGAGGCGGAGAGATGAGGAACGAGTGGGCGAGAAGAGGTAGAGAAGAGGAAGGTGACGGAAGGCGAAGTGCACAAGAGGGAGGATAATGATTTCTTTTATTTTCTATGCAACAAACACCAGACAATTCGAAAAACCTTTCTCTAAAAGTTGTTTTTCACGAAATAAAGGGAGCCAAAGTATGGAATTTGTTAACCAAAATTTAATCCTACAAGCTTCTCTACTTCTGCAGATACCAGTGATATAGCTTACTCGAGCAGTAGCATTAGAGAAATCAAGACGTACTAAGAAGATAACCCAAGTGGAAAACAGAAAATGGTTTGGGACAATAGAATGACAACGCCGCCTTTGGTAGTCCAGATTCTGAATTATGGCCGAAAAACGAAACGGGTCGAAGTCGAAATTCAGGGCCAGAGCCCACCGAAGCTCGGTGCAACGGAGGAGGAAAGGGAAACATGTGTATGCTATTGACTCCGGTGAAGGCACGGTGGTCATCGGGGGCTCAGTCGCTTTCTGCTTTCTCTCCCACCCCATAACTTCTTCGACCTCCCTCTCTCATTCACTCAGATCAGTCGCTTGCTCGTAGATCTCACTCTCTTCCTTCCTTCTCGGGCTCGCTCACTCTCAGCCCTCCCCCGATGTCTCTGAGGAAGTCGTCGAGCTCGCTCCTTCGATCTCTCTCTTCGTATGTGTCCTTTGGCATCCATCAGAAGCGAGGGGGGCCGGTCGACGGAGGATTCGACTGCCGGTTCTCGGCGTGCCGACCGGCCTCCCCCTTGGCCGAACCAGCGTCTCATCTCAGCATTGAAGGTGTGTCCCATCCGTTGCAGACCTATTCTCCCCTCTCTCTACCATAGATCGTCCTCGAGCTGCGTTGTCATCATCGAGCGTGAGTTGCAGAGGCGAAGGGGGAAGGAGGAAGGAAGGAAGAAGAAGAAGAAGAAAGAAAGAAAGAAAGAAAGAAAGAGGGGGGCCGAGCCAAATGAGAATAAAAGGGTAGTGGGCCTTGAGCCCGCATGGGAAGAAAAGAAACAAAAGGAGGGTTGGGCATGAAGGCCCAGCCCCATGGGCTCCTCTTTTTCTTTTCCTTTTTAATAACTTTTCTATTTATCTGAAATGCAGTAAAATAAGGAAAAATAAATAAAATTAATATGTGCCAATGATATTAATACCTAGGTGATGCGGAAATCATCTTTTTAGATGGCCAAATTGGTTCCTAATTCTATGCAATTTTTATCATAAATATTTAGCCAAAATTCAAGTGTCAACAATGAGGTAGAATTGGCCATAATTTAGTAATTGGTTATTTGAAAATTGTAGTTTTAGGAATGGGTAGGTAGGGCAAACACTCAATACCAATCAAAGACATGGCTCTAATACCTCGTTGGTATCTGCGGAAGCTCGTGTTTGATGTGGGTGTGTGCAAGTGAGTGTTGGTGTGCGTGAAATATAGCAAGGGAGTAAAAGAACTAAGAACAATGTGGCTAAGAAATGATTGGGCAAATAAACAACAAGAATGTGTATAAGAGAGTGGCAGCAAGGGAGCACAAATGAATAGAAGGAAAGCTTTTATTATTTAGTTGTAGCACAAAAGAAAGGTGAAGGAGCTGAACTTGTTGGTCCGCTCCTCAAAATGATCGACCACAAGCCTATTTATAGGCCTAGATGACCAACTTACTCAAGGAAAATCTTTTGCACTTGTCAGAGATTTTTTACTTTCCTTCTTCTCCCGGACACTTCTACACTTGTGCTTTCCAGACTTTTCATTGCCACCTAAGCTAGATTTCTTTCTAGGCTTTTTATTGACTTCTCTAGCTAATGTCTATCTTGAAGTTCCTAGAAATTAGATCAATAATTGGACAAAGTCATATAAGCTTATAGATCCATAACACGATATGGCATTGTTAGCAGATGGAGGAGCAGAAAGAAAATTTTTACTAAGGAACCGCCTTCTACGAGGAAGGACTTTGAGGGTAATGAGCTTGAAGCTCGTGAATTTATACTTGATTTAAAGCTAACATGATATGGAATATATATTAATTAACACGTATGAATGAGAGGTTAGAAGGCTTGTGAATCTTAGCAATAAACCATGATAGGTTCTTGTTTTGATTCTTGTTATTCTCATAGCCAATGATAGGAGAAGAACTTCCTTTCCTCAGATAATGAAATCTCTAATACGTATGGATGAGAGGTTAGAAGGCTTGTGAATCTTAGCAATAAACAATGATAGGTTCTTGGTTTGATTCTTGTTCTTGTCATAGCCAATTGTCACGGGCCGATCGATTGGGATCGTGACCATGGGCGACTCAGGCTATTTTGGATCGCCTAAGCCAAGCCTTGCTCGATCGAACGCTCACTCGTTCGCTCACCCGGATCATATAGAGAGAAAGTTTCTAGAGAGAGAAACTTTGGAGAGAAAGAAGTTTTATATTGCTGAAAAGATTGGATGATACAAATGAGGGAGATGGCACCCCTTCTTATACTCGAGGCCCTCACATCCGTTGATCTAGAATTCAACCAGCGGATGAGACCGCACTGCCTCAACTACCGACATAAATGACAATTACTAGCTACCGACATAAATAAAGCTAGAAACTTCTAGAATTAGGGGTAATGACGGTGTCGTCCGCCCTTGGAAACTTCAGGAAGAAGACTTGATGGGAATCCGAGTGAGCACAGGAGGTCCTCCATGGCAAAGTCATGGCCCCTTAGCACCGAAACCTCTTGGCCGTGACACAATGATTTGCAAAGAATTTCCTTTCCTCAGGTAATGAAATCTCCCTTGACCGTTTTTGATAGATGATCGACTTAACTAATAAAGAATATACTAAAGATGCTCCCCTAAACTAATTATAGCTAACCTTTTGGAAAACACAAGCAAGAAATTGAGAATCGTGAACTAGAGATGTCATACACTTAGTGTGCTTGAAGCTATATCAGTATAATTGAGAGGTTAGAAGGCTTGTGAATCTTAGTGATAAACAATGGTAGGTTCTTGGTTTGATTCTTGTTCTTGTCATAGCCAATGATATGCGAAGAACTTCCTTTCCTTAGGTAATGAAATCTCCCTTGATTGCTTTTGATAGATGATCGACTTAACTAATAAAGAATATACTAAAGATGCTCCCCTAAACTAATTATAACTGACCTTTTGGAGAACACAAGCAAGAAATTGAGAATCGTGAACTAAAGTTGTCATACACTTAGTGTGCTTAAAGCTATATCAGTATAATTGAGAGGTTAGAAAACTTGTGAATTGTAGCCATAAACAATGGTAGGTTTTTGGTTTGATTCTTTTGTCACAGCCAATGATATGTGAAGAACTTCCTTTCTTCATGTAATGAAATCTCCCTTGACCGCTTTTGATAGATGATTGACTTAACTAATAAAGAATATACTAAAGATGCTCTCCTAACTGATTATAATTGACCTTTTGGAAAACACAAGCAAGAGATTGAGAATCGTGAACTAGAGTTGTCAATACACTTAGTGTACTTGCCACCACAAAGCTTGTGTTCTTGGAGGCATATGTGGCGAGCGCAAGTCAATCCGCTCATTCAATGACCTCTTTCAGTGCGTCATTTCTACATTTCAACAACCGTTGCTGATGTAAGACGCCGTGGAAGGACATCTAATGTGCGTCTGGATTGCACTTTCTGTCACATCAACTTCATATTATTGCCGTATTGGACATGATGATTACTTGTGTCAGCGTCCCTATCCCTCCTCTCTCTCCCCGCATCATATAACCTCTGACTCAGATGCAGCATCTGCCATTTGACATTTTTGCACCGCCTCTCGTCTTGTCCGGCGTTGCAACATCAGGTGAATCGACCACTTCTAGCCTCCTCAAGTTTCCAAAGTCCTCTCGTATCCCAAGCCGAACTTGATTAGACGGTTCCCTTGGCCCAAAACGCACGACAAAATCTCTGCTTTTTGATCTTCGAGAGTTCCGGTAAGCGCCAGGTTACATCGGAATGCCCCTATTAGTGTTAAGTTCAGAGGAAATTATATAATTAATTGTAAACTTATTTTACATATATCAATTAAGTCTTAAAATTTTCAACTTAATCAATTTAGTTCTAAAAATTTGCTCAAAATTCAAAGGCAATACTCCTAGTTAATATTTGTTGAAAGTTACTAATATGGTGGTCCAATTATTTCCAACCGTTCTATTTGGCACTCTATTACGTGAATGATGTTCAGTGAAAACTGATCAAAATAAGTATATTAAAATTTATATTAATATGAATTTAGGACTGTTTAAGTAATTTATCCATCAAGTATAACAAATCCCACGTTTTCGTACTTTCTTGATTTGTTCTTTCTTTTATTTGAAAATTATATTCTTAAAATATTTAAATAGTAAATCATTATTTCTTTGACGGTTTAATTTATTAAGAGCAGTAGGCTACAGCTCAACAGCATTTTAGAGATTCATGCATGGTTTTTGGTCAAACATGCCCTCCCACCACCAGAAGTGCTCTTGAAACCCTAAATTATTATTCATGCGTGGTTTATGATCATACATGCCATCCCACCACCAGAACAGAGTTCCGACGGTACTCTCAAAACCCTAGATTCTTGGCTTCCCATGCAACTTACACGCAAGTGGGGTTCCGACCAGTCAAAACCCTAAAAAACCCGTGCCGCCAAATCCACTAACCCCCAAAGTCCCTCCATCATCACATCACACCCCCAACAAAACCAGCAGCATCTTTATCTGCTTAGTTATTCAAAAGGCGGTCAAAATCAACATGTTTGAGATGGTCTGATGGGACGCCATTCTCTGAACTTAATATGGGTTTGTTTTTATTATTCAAAAAAAGGAAAAATAATACAAATAATTCTTAAATTTTAGTTCAATATATATTTTAATCAATGAAATTTTAATTTGTTCAATATAATTACTAAACTTTTGCTCAATGTACAATATGGTCCTTAAAATTTTAATTCGATATATGTTTTTTACAATCGTTGAATTGTATGAAAATATTTAATGTAATAATTGATCTTGAATTAATGGAAGGGCTATTTTGAACTAACATTGAATATTTTCATATAGTTCAAGAACTATATTGAACATGTACCAAAATTTAGAGACTATATGTAATAAATTAAAAGTTTATGAATTAAATTACATATTGAGCTAAAATTCAAGAATCGCATTAAACAAATTAAAAGTTAAATGACTAAATTACGCATTGGATCAAAGTTCAAGGACTATTTGTGTCATTATCCCCACAAAAGAAATAAGACAATTAATAAATCATGGCATAATGTGATTGGTGAAGGCAATGATGTGGGAGATATGTGGTGGAACGTGGAATTCATTGATAAAGAGCTGCAGATATTTCCTTCTTCTTTTTTGCCCTTTTTCTATGGAAATGAGAATAGAATTGGAAAATGTAATTTAATTCATGTGGAGAAAAGGATTAGGGTTCATTTAGTCGGCCACATCATATCATTTCCTAGGCCGAACGGTCCTCCTAGTCAAACTCGTGTAAGCCGCTGGATCTTATCATCAAGAACCCCATCTTGCTCAAAGCATTGGAAGTTGTCAAAAAGTTGCCAAGGAAAAGAACTTCATCACGGTAAAAGAAAAATCAATTTTTTGTGATGCTGCATGACTTTTGAGGATTTTTGGGGAGATTCAGAGTCGACAGCTTGGCAAAGTGCAGTCATCTTTTTAGCACTTCGGAATTTGAGATCACATATTTACTAAATGAGGTGCATCCAACTCGGCTCAGTATATGCGCAGGATCGGTTGTGAACGAGACTTTTATATTATTTTCTAATCTTTAATTTTTTTTATTTAGGATTTCGAAGATATTTAGATACATTTGTTTGTGTGGTCATATATATATATTGCTTATCACCCTTCGAAAGCCAATTGCATCTCCCTGACCTCTCTCTCTGTATCTCTCTCAGCTACCAACTTTGGAATCCCAAATTCTATTTACAATTAGATCAGAGTTCGATCAGCAGATGATTTCTTTTCTTTTATTTTCCTTTTTAATTAATCAATGATTCTTTTCTCACCCCCTGTTCCCCATCTATCAAGGACAACGCCTTCGTAAACCGCACCGTCATTCTCTCATTCTCTCTCTCTCTCTTTCGTTCGCACCACTAATTTGGAAAGTGGCACTTTGGACGATGATGATGCTTTTGTCCCGGTCGAGGTCGCGGTCGCGTGGGTTTGATTTAAAGTAAAACACAGTTGGATGAACCAGAATCCATCTTCTTCAATGTTCACATCTATCGTTCTTCTTTGCTTTTTCGCTTCTTCTTGAGCTCCTCCACAAAGCTCAGGTCCGTCTGCAGAGGATGGCCCCACAACATTCACGATCCGCACTCCGCCACCATGCCCGCGTCGCGAGCTGCCCAGAGCCTAGCCACAGCTCGGAGCCCCGTTCCCCCAACTCGGCTGCGAGGTCGTGGCTCGGCTCGGCGGTGGAGCTTTCGGGTCATGGGTCACGCTTCTTCGAGGACCTCCACGGCGTGACCCATCTCCTCAGAACCAAGATATCATCTCGCTGTCGAGCGTCGAGCCGTCGCGCGTGCCCGGAGCTTCAAGATGTCCACCTGGCTGACGGCCGGCGAGTTCTGGGGCTAGTCGAGCGCTCGCGCCAGGAGAGCTTGGAGGGGTGGGTGAAGGAGTACAATGTCAGACTGAGATCGCCATTTCCAGTGAGCAGTCACTGATTCCTTGAGGCTGTGGGCTGTTGTGGCCGGAAGATGGTGCTCAAGTACTTGGAGAGCCTCTTGTGCCATGCTCATGTGACTGACGAGCTGGAGTATGGGCAAAGAGCGGGCGTCGTTTGCAGCACCACCGTGAGTTTTGCTTTCTGCCGCCGACGGTTAAGTCGCCGTTGGCACAATTGGTCAGCCACCGGCTCTCTCGATTTGACACACTTGAAGAACCCTCATACACACAATAACCCTCTCTCTCTCTCTCTCTCTCTCTCTCTCTCTCTCTCTCTCTCTCTCTCTCTCTCTCGCGCGCGCACGCGCACTTGAAGAGACACCCACAAACTTGAATACCCCCATAAAATAAGCTCGCTGCCATCGCCAATCTCCCCCAGTTCATCATTCTCAACCCACTTCTTCCTCTTCCTTTCCTCCTATCGCCATCGCCCACTCTCTCCCAGTTCATTCTAACTCACTTCTTCCTCTTCCATTCCTCTCTCTCTTCCGCCATCTCTCTCACACGCACAAACTTGAAGAACCTCTTACAATAACCTCGTCACCGCCTCTCTCTTCCACCATCTCTCTCTCTCTCTCTCTCTCTCTCTCTCTCTCTCTCTCTCTCACACACACACACACCCCTCGTACCATAACCTCATCACCATCGCTCACTCTCCCTCAATTCATTCTCACTCACTTCATTCTCTTCCTTTCCTCTCTCTCTTCCACCGTCTCTCTCACACACACTTGAAGAGGCTCACACAAACTTGAAGAACCCTCATACAATAACCTAATCGCCATCGCCCACTCTCCCCCAATTCATTCTCACTCACTTCTTCCTCTTCCTTTCCTCTCTCTCTTCCACCATCTTTCTCTCAGAGAGAGGCACGCACCTGAAGAATCCTCATACAATAACCTCATCGCCATCGCCCACTCATTCCTAGTTCATTCTCACTCGCTTCTTCCTTTTCCTTTCCTCTCTCTTCTGTGGACGCCATCTCTCCGAGTCTCTCTCTCGCACGCTTGAAGAAACCCCACACAATAACCTCATCGCCATCGCCCAATCTATCCTAGTTCATTCTCACTCATTATTTCCTTCTCGTTTCCTCACTTCTGTCGACGCCATCTCTCTCACAGACACGCACACTTGAAGAACCCTCATACCATAACCTTATCGTCATCGCCCGATCTCCCCCACTTCATTCTCACTCACTTCTTCCTTTATCTTTCCTCTCTTCTGCGGACGTATTCATCATCCCTGATATCGACCTTTTGGCAGCGCAGGTGATCATTTTAGCTTCCTCACCTGAGTTTTCTTTTTCTTCTCTTCACTGCAAATTATCTTCAGTCTGGGGAGATTTGGGCAGGTAAATCAGCTCAAGCACAAGTCCAATAGAGTGAAAAGGGGCCACAAGCGAATATGGCGATGAAGATCATCAACAAGGTATTGACGATATTGATGCAGTTGATGTGGAAAGTGGTGAGACCTGGGGATCTCAAACTTGGGGATCACGTTTATAGATATGGGATGTATGGATTATACAGCCATCATGGTGAGTTCTCTTCATCTTCCTGATCTTGAACTATTCCTATTCTTTTTTGTCCGTCCTTCTTTTTCTGGCCAATCTTTTTGCTCTTTAGCCGATCAATTTACACTGATCAACTCCATTTCCGACAACACCTTGAAGCCTCAGTCAGAAAGTAACATAATTCTAGTGGATGATTCGTTGAAATTGAAGCCACCAGAGAGTAAATGACTACAAATCTGTGGAGCCAAATGAGATGCAAATTAATGGTAGTAAATGTCACCCGCCTGATCATCTGGTGTCGATTCTCTTCATCTCTACCCTTCCTCTCCCCGTGATTTTCTCTCCTTTCTCTCACAAAGCAAATATAGTAAAATCACGGCAAAGGTCACTCTCCTGTTGAAGACGATATAGAACAAGATCAACAAGCAAGTGGACAATTGGGTCAACTGCATATTAATCTTTTTTCAGCAATCAAAATTCTTTCCTTCCAACTCCTTCTCAGTTTTAAGTGATGTACACTGGTTAATAACTGCACCTGTGGTTTGTAGGGTTCCCTTTCTCATACTATTTATCCGAAGTCAGCCTCAGCCGAAGCAAATGATAAAATCAATCCCCACTTTTCATCTTCGAAGAATCACAGGTCGAGCTGCAGCTCCACCCGGTTTACCTTCGGCTTTGGAGGCTTCATTAGTGTTGAGTTTAATCCTTTCCCATCATTTTTCTTTCATTTCAAGGCAATTCATATTGGATTTCTGTCGCCAGAGAAGAGGCAAGAAAAGTTCTAATAACAATTCAAATCCGATTTCTCCAATTGCTTGCTGTCATGATGGATGGCTTGTGAGTCCACTTTCTTACACTACGCCAAGCCAAACTGAAACACTTGCCCTCAGCCCAGAATGAATAATAAAATCAATTCCCGCTCTCGAAGAACTGGGACGAACTGTGGCTAAATCGGCGTCACCTTTCGAGGATCTATCAGCGTTGAGTTTAATCCATCCCCACGGTTTCACTCTCCTCTCCTCTCCTTTTCTTTTATTCTATTTCAAGGCAATTCGTATTTGAGTTCAGTCAAACAGGCCAGAGAAAAAGACATGATGGGCTCTGATGACACAATGGAAACCCTAGATTCGGGTAGGAGAGGGAGAGGAATTTACACGGATCTTGTCTTGACACCCAACGACCAATAAACCGTGAATGCTTTAATCTCAAGCCCACGCTATCCCAACAACAAGTCTATCTCAAGTCAAAACTACAAAAATCCAATTTCTCTTAATTTGCACAGCCATAAAACATTAAAGAACATCGACCTGTCTGAACGGTTTGATCGGAAGAACTCTCTCATGAGATTAACTATGGTGGCTTTCCATTCGCAACAAAGAGACGGTAATGATTGTACTTATGAAAAGAGACTAAGATGGCTGCAAAAGATGTAGCCAAATGAGCTAGAAGCAAAAAAAGAAATTTTACAGAATGAGAATGAAATGGAAAAACTGCATGATTCTTTTGGAGAATGACAGGAATTAATTTGCAGGCCAGACTATAATTAACTATTTATAGCAAGGACGCAGAACAGAAGCAAACATAGAAAATAATGCTCACTTAATTTATTTCGACCGTAGCATGTGTTCTTTTGGACCTTGACTTATGGGGATATATATTCCAAAAGGAGTGCTTTTCAACTTTCATATGAAGATTTTTTGGTCTGGAAAACTACTATGATTTAGCATCGATAAGAGCGATAGTTCTGGACCAGTCACCGAGATTTATCACATGGTTAGCAAGCAGCTCGACGGCTCTAAAGTCCAAACTGTCTTTAAAATAATGGTTTTTCCTTTCTTTGGACGCCGTCCTCGCTTTTAGGTGCGTGGAAATTTTGTGTCTTTTCATGAGTAGAAAGCTGGAGAGAAAATTCTAAAGCTGCGCTGGAGCTGCAGCACATTTTATTTCTATCTAACGTGCCAAACCAAAGATTAGGAATTCATTCAGATTTGTAATCCAAAATCGGCCGACCCACCCAGTTAAAGAAAGAAGCTTGTGAATATTCATAGTACATTCCCACCTTTGTGTCAAAATTGTCCCTCTAGAATTTCCTCCTTTTTTTTTTTTTTCCATTTTGAACTAAATTTTATTCTTTAATGATTTGCATGTACGTATGTCACAGGAATTTACATCGGTGAAGGCTATGTGATTCATTTCACCCGAACAGAGAGCAAAAAAACCATGCATCCTTCACTTTACAAGACTAGCTACAAGCAAATAATTTCATCTCCTTGCCCAACATGTGGATACCAGAAGAGCATTGACCATGGGGTTGTCAAAACCTGTCTCAATTGCTTCCGACAAGATGGCAAAAAACTCCAATCCCTTCACCGATATGAATATGGGTGGCCACTACTAAGGTTTAAGTTAGCAAGGCGAGGAACTTGCACAATGCTACTCGATACCAAATTGCCCCATCAAGTTGTTGATAAGGCCAGCGAGCTTCTCGCGGATAATGCGTTTGGCAATTACAACCTCATCAATAATAATTGCGAGCATTTTGCTACATATTGCCGGACCGACAACCGTGCAAGCGAACAAGCAGCCTTTTTCAGTGAATGTGTGCGGAAAATTAAGGAAGCCGAAAAATGGGCCATGAAGGAGTTGCTGCGGAGAAACTGAACTCGAGTGATCCAACCTTTCTCCGATGTTGTATTTCTCTGTCTGTTTGTTCTTTTAGAAAATAAAAACGTGCCCTAGTCAGCTTATTCGTGTATGGACATGTCTATGTGTGTATGTGTGTGTATATATAATCTCATTATGTTCAATGTCCGGAAATATGATCATAGCCGATGACATTGGTTCCGTCCCCCTCTCGTTTTACCCATTACATGGATTCTGATGCTGGTCCCATTCACATTAGATTTTCCAAGAATAGAACAAAGTTGTTAGCTTGTCCTTGTCTGACATACACAGCTCTCTCAATCTCTCCTCCTCCCGCCACCCCCTCCCTCTCTCTCTCTCTCTCTCTCTGTGCCACCTTGTCTGACATACGCAGCTCTCTCTCTCTCTCTCTCGAATCTCCTCTCTCCCACTCCCTCTCTCTCTCTCTCTCTCTCTCTCTCTCTCTCTCTCTCTCTCTCTCTCTCTCTCTCTCTGTGCCACCATTATCACTGCATAGTGTTTTTCACTAAAGGGTACGTGAACAGCATCCCAAATCATAGTGACTCACGCCTTTGATTTCTTCATTTCCTAGTTTTTCATCTGTTCAACTTGATCATTGAGTAGGCCCGAACCACTAACCAAGACTCTTAAGCTTGGAGGGCGGGGGCGACTTTCGGCCCAATCACAGCGGCTTTATGATTGCTGATATAAATTCATGCCCATGGCGGCATGAAACTGGCCACCCGAAAGTAGAGGAGCTTGTCCTGCACTCTTCAAGTATGCAATGAGCCAGGTGGCAAAGGCCCGCCAGTATAATTTGGGCACCCTTTCTGGTGGGAAGCATCCCGTCCGATTCGGGACCATCAGACCTCTGTCTTCTGCCACTAAAGGAGGAGGCACGGGAAGAATAAAAACCCGACCACGAGCGGCAGCTGTAGGAAGAGGAGGAGGATCAAGGTAGTTGTCCGGTTCACCAGAAGGATGACGGCTGCTATTGAGTTTTGGGGGTGATGGCCTGGAACTCAATGTTTTTGGTAGTATTTGAGTGCTTAGCCAGAGAGGGAAGTAACAAAAACAAAGCATACAAAGAGAAGAAAACGTAATCGTTCTTACGTGATTAAAACATAAAAAAAGTGCTTTGCCATTTTTAGCAGGCATACGTGCACTGCACGTAGTTCTAGTTCTTCATTTTAATCAATCATCTTCGGAATTATTAATGAAAACATACATAGTTTCGATTGCAGAAGTAACATCAACCGGTAAAGCAAAGCTCACATCAGATGCTTTGTCCATATTCGTAGTGTAAACATCGACATCAACTATTTCTCCATCAACATTGTCGCGACCTACTTTTTTCGTCCAAAGGGGAAAAGACATATATTTAGAGATATTACTTGAAAGGCAGGCTTAGGCTCTCATTTTAGACGCGAGCTCTCCCAAGTCCATATATTGCGCGACGTTGGGTATTCAAATTAATGTTATAAGGATATTTTAATAAGGAGTCGGCACTTATTTATTGGGGTCAATTAGAAAATTCTAGAGTGGCAAGAAAGGTGGCTTCGGCCAAATCTAGACGAGGCCAGATTTGAAAATTTTCCCAATAATATCATGTTGCAAGATCACGTGGTAGAGAAGAAAACATAGTGAGAAACTTGAACTTGAGCCACTAATATGGACAGCAAATTACACCCTCAAGCACCAACGTGCCAATCAGTGGACTACATAACGTTTGTCGTGCCGAAGACAACATGAACACACATTAAAATTGTTAAGAGTGTATAGCAAAAGTCTGATACCTTTGGGTGGGGAGATCTTCAAGACGAAGCCCAAGTCTAAGCCCGTCAACATATCCAGTTGGACCTATCTTCACTCAAAAGCTTAAACCAATAAGTTATGAGTTAACTATGATATATTAATTATTCTACACCATATCACTTTTTCGATGTGGGATTTCTCTAACACAACTTACTCACACATGTATCTTAACAAAAATCTAGCCATTTCTATAGATAAGGGTCTCAGAATCTATCTCCCCGCCTGCCTTTGATCAGCAAGATAAAGAATGACATTTCAGATTAGCGCAAAAAACCTAGCAAGAGAAGATTTTCAGCCAAAACGACTCAAGAAGAGGAAGGATCACATGGCATACTTGGCCCTTGCTTCGAAGCATATAAATAAGTGACTGCAAGAGCAATCCTAGTAGTAGCATTAGAAATTGTATCTCCGCCAAATTATCGCTTTTGCATTTTCTTCAGCTTTAGCAGAAATTGCATTTATATTGGTCGGCATTGATGTAAACAATTTTTATAATTTTTTTAAAGTTTCTGAATTTTTTATAATTTTCTTTCATTTTCTTTTTCTTCTTTTTCTTCTAAGCCTGGCTAGGGTTGCCAGCCGACGGGATTCCTCAAAATGAAGCCCCAATGACGTACTGTTTCTTGCAGACGGTTTGCAGTTATTGCTCCAACTTCATCAAGGGTATTCGAAACCCAACATCATCGTTATCACTCTTTCGGAAAAGAAGAATACTATGCTTAGAATTGTCGTCCCACATATTTTCTGCCACCTCTCCTTCAATCCGATCGATCGGTAGATGATGGATGTAAAACATCGCCCGCATTTATTTCTCCCTTGAATATGCTCAATTAAAGCTTCAGCTTAATGTACTTTCCTCTCTCTCTCTCTCTCTCTCTCTCTCTCTCTCTCTCTCTCTCTCTCTCTCTCTCCAATCTAAGATGGAGGAAGGGACGGTCCTACGCTGCGCCATGCGCGTGTTTTTAGAGGGAGGGAAGCATTTACTGTATCCCGCCGAAACCTGCTCCGCTGGTATCAGTTCTTGCTGCAAAGTGCTGTTTTAGCCTATATTTCGGACAAATTGTTCCGGGAATTGCACGCGCTTGCCAGGAGCTTTCCTCCCGCACTGTAGACGATGAAATGAAAAGAGTCGGGAAGAAAAGAATACCTTAAGGACATGCAACGTACTTTCCTTCCAAAAGAAGACAAGAATCTTTGAGAGGAGGGAGTGAGTGGTGCCACGTGAAAAATTAGTTACCGGATAAAAATCACCAAAAATCTCAAATTTTAGCCATTATGATACATTTATTTCAATAAATTTTAAACTTTTATTTATGTAACATATTTACTCTCAAACTTATATAATGACACATTTATCCCAAATTTTTGGTGTCAAAAAAAAATTTTGGATAAATGTGTCATAGGGGTATAAATTTGAGATTAATAATATAACAAAAAATAGTTAAAGGTAAATATGTGACGGTAGGTAAAGTTTGAGATATTCTATGTCTTTTTTCATTAATTATTTTAGATGGAAACTAAAGAGAAATTAAGGGCTTCGTAGGAAATATTGTAATCTCTCTTTTTAGTGAGAACGAAAGCGAAAATAAAATCCTGCTTTTATTTTCAATATTCGAACGTGCGCGTATTGAAAATGCGTCTGAAAAGCACGTTTAATTATACTATTCTCAAGGTGTTGATGGTGAGCAAGGAAATACTTGGGTGACAGCTTCGTTATTTTGGAGAAAGAGACGGAATCACCTCCGTCACATTCTTTTCCGTGGAGTCTGCATGGAAAGGAACACATCGCTAAAAAAGGCCGGAAGTTGTTAACGGGGAAAACAACTTTATCCAAAAGAAAAAGAATTGACTCTATTAAATTGAATTAATATCACAAAAATTACAAATTTGTGCTAGTACATTTGTCAACTATCATATGTCATCCTACTCAACAGTTTGACCGTAAAATTTATGAAAGCCAAAGAGTGGACTAGGAGGTTTCTGCAAAGAAACTAATTCTAGTGGTCCAATCCAATCTTGTAAGCTCTTTGTTCCTTTTTTTTCTTTCTGTTTCAATGTATACTCGATTGAGACTGGAACACAAGAATAATTGCATCTTGCTAGATTGATTGCACAATTTGTTTGTAGATGCTCCCTGCGCATTCCTCTAAGTTCTAACTCGTTGCTTGTGCGATGAATACAGCTATTTAAGCACAAGAGCAAGGAACTATCACTTTAAGTAATAATAATAATAACACACTTTTTGTGCTGATAGAATCAATCAAAATGATACCCTAAACAGAAAAAAGATTAGAACCAACCTAAAATGGCCACTGCATATTCTTCCTGTTCCTAGGCAAACAGACCGGATTACAACATATGAAACATAGATGCACCAGCACATAGCAGAAGCATCTCCATGAAATAGTCCAATGTACTTGCTACTAGCATTTGCATATAAATGAAGGCCTCGGGTTAGTAGCCTAAGTGCGTGCCTTTGTGTCGTACTTAAGAGTTTTTCCCTATCACCTTTTCAATAACCAAGTCAAGGTATACCTTTTATTTCAAGTTTATAAATTACATTATCTGTATAAAAATCGACGTAAATAATGTGTGTATGAATTTTAATGTCATTTTTCATCCGAGAATTAATCGCATAAGCATAACAAAACCATTATATATGTATATGTATATATTTTTTATAATGTACTCATTGTCTAGGAAGATATATGTATATGTATATACTTCTTATAACACACTTATTAAAAAATGGAGATAATAAAACAATGGAGATATTTCAATATATTAAGTCTTTTTTCTGTGCCATGAATTTTTATAGTTTGATTAAGACAAGGTCGCGCGTGAACATAGGAAAAAATGTATACCATTCAATTGGCTCTCATCCCCACCTCAGGCCCTTTGGGCTCTACTTTGTGTTGAAGCCCCAGTCTTGGGATCCGCTGGTTTGTTCCGGTTATGATATAAATAATACTTCCTTTTTTTCGACCCAAAAAGAAAAATTAAGCTACCCTTTTTCATAAAGTATGTGTATCACGTGAACTTACAGATCCAACAATCATGTATCTCTCTCCTTCCATGTAGATGTAATTATTAAAAGAAATGTTGTTAGGATAATCATTTGCATCATCCAGAACACCTCAATTCATTTCCCGAGTATCTCGTAAATCTAAATTTGCTTAAGCATATCATTTAAATGCTCTCGTTTTTCTAAAAAGAGATAAGTTTATTTATGTACTTTTTTAGATCTGAAAATGAAAATAATAATGAAAAGGGATACATTTTATTGGTAGAAGTTTTTATCTGTGTTCATGAATTTGGGATGAACTTCGGATTTTCTTGTACCTAAATAATTAGATTTCAGATTTCAGATTCAAGCCCGACCCAAACCCGGAAACCGATCCGAACCCATCTCCGCTCCTCGGCGGCTCCCTCCTCCTCCTGCTCATAATTCCTGCCTACGGTGTTGCAGAGAATTGAACAAATGGAGAAGCAATCTGCGAGTCTCCATTTGGCCTCTGCGTTTCTCGCCATGGAACCCACTGACTGCGTGATGTCCCACGCGAGGCAAACGTCTTCCCTCTCTTCCTCTCTGCGCCCCCTTCATTGGGCTTACCAAATTTCATCTTATTCTGGCCAAAAAAAGTGCTCTTTTTCACTTGGTCTATAAATACACAAGATTCAGTGTGCATTGAATTTGGAAGCAATTGTCTCGTCGATTCGAAACCCAGATCGCTCGGTGGTGGCTCCGTGAAGGTAGATGTTCAGAGATTCATTTGGGATCATTGCATCAGTAGAACTGTAAGTCTTGATTGAGAGCTTTTCCCATAATAGAGAATACAAAAGGAAAAAGAAAAAGGATGTCTGAGCTGAAGTGTCTTTTACGTTCAGCTCAAATGTTGACACTGATTAAGGATATAAGTGACAAAAAAAAAAAAACAAAAACAAAAACAATCTTTGTGTTTACCCTGTGTCGTTTCTGCTAAAGTGAATGCGTTTTATTCATTGACACCATTTAGACTAGCCGAAATGATTATATGCTTCTGTGGAAGTTATAGTTCTTGTTGCTACTTGTGGAGTTGTTGCTCTAGCTTACTAGTACTAGCTCATGTATTAGTTCTTGAGTATCAAGTTTATTTGTAAAATTTTATGGGATCACTGCTGATTATTTTAAAAACTTAAGCTATTAAATGAAAGTGTAGTTTATTATTTATATATTCTAATACTCCCCGATCGGTTTAGTCTGATTTCTTGTCTGATAATAAGCGTCGAGTTTAATTGGAGAGACAAATAAAATCTGGAAAGATTGAACTTAGGTTTTCCAGCTCTAATATTATATGAGATTTTGTGGGACCATTGTCGACTATTTTAAAAGCTTAAGCTGTTAGATAAAAGCATGTTTTATTATTTAAATAAGCTAACATTATTGCCATCTGTTTTTGCTGCATTATTTTAGCGAAGGACTGTTACTGCGTGTGCTAATGTGGACTGGCAAGTGTCACACTCCATTCTTGAAAAAGTTCTTGAAAGAGGCTTGTATTGGAAATTGAGTCTAATCGTGATGATGTGCTAGAGGATTGTATAAATAGTACACCAAGTTCATGATTTCTTTAGAGGTAAAGCTCTTTGTTGTTAATTTTTTCTTAATGAATAGCGCGTCCCATTTCTCCTTTGTTAATTATCAAGTTACCAATGACAAAGTCTTTTTTCATTAGGATGAAAATGCAGTCAAAGAGAATGTGAGGGCTTTGAAATATATTTCTTTCCTTTTCCCAGATGGTAACTTTCTTTTTTCAGGGTTATTTTTTTCAATTTATATTATTTATATGCATCATCCAAATCTTTGGCTAATAATTTCCTAGGTGCAAGTTGTGAGAATGCAATGGTAGGGAAAATGGTGGTTCCACTGCATTGTTTACTCAGCATGCTTGAAGGAGATACAGGGTATGTATGGTATTGATTCATGTATATTTTTGAAGAACTGACTGCTTGTTTAGCTCATATGCTTGCTTGGCTTTGTTCAATTAGAGTAGACGTAGATGTATACTTTTTTCTTTTCTTTTTTTGGGCAAAAGAGGACAATTTTATATTAGATATGGAGACAGTTCTACAGATAATTAATTGTCTCATGAATTGTGTGGATTTATGTGCCGACTGAAATTAGCTTTTAGTCCATTCTCTCATCGGGTGCTCGATCTGGCCAGCCAGTCTATTTTTGTCAGCGTTCATACTTTCCTTTCCTGATATGTTCTCCCGCAAAACATGTTTTAGTAAGCTGTCAAAAGTGCATCGGAATTTTCAAATAAATATTGGTGTTATGGGTTCAATTTTCTTGATTGATCCACGTCGTTAAATTTGGTTCTCTTATAGACGTTCCGTTATAAGTTTTACCAACCCTATTGTTATATCTTCTGTAGTAGCAATCTGATTCATCAGATCCAGTGGTCCATGGGACACCAGAGAGATAATCACTTGGCCTTCTATTCCCTTCCCCCTTGTCTGATTAGTTCGATATGTTTTATCTTCATCTATCATGCATGGAACTGATTTTAGGTACTGACTAGAATATTGGACATAGGTTGGCTCAGGGGTTGGCTTAGTTGGTGTCTGTCTCTCCCATGTGAAAGCTTCCAAGTTACTGTCCTTGAGCTTCAAGCTCCTTTCTGCTTAGGTTTTTTACTTTACTCGAACCTTCATATGTTTATGCATTGTTCTTATTCCATCATTTATATGTAGCTATGCTAGGGTTGCGCTTGCTATGGTTTTGGCAAGCAACTCTTTTGCTACACTTGGTTCTAGGAATTGTTCTTGCTCCTATGAGCTGGATAACAAAAGCTGATTTAGTTGTGAAACTAGTGATTATAGTTTCATGCTGGACATAGTTTCATGATGATACATGAGAGTAGCAGTTTTGAAATTGACCGTATTCATGCGGGTAATATTAAGTGATGGCGACCTATCAGCTTTAAGCAACATGAAGCTTAATTTGAAGATGAATCAATTTAGCATGAAAGATGATGAGCCAGTGTCTTCAGAAAGTGCAGATTCTGTGAGTGATCATGTCATTGTCCTTGCATATTCCAACCTAAGCGCCCACTTTTTCAAGTTTTTAGTTTCATATTTCACACACATGCACCATGGTTTTCCTTATTTGATCCCACGATAGATATTTCTTTCGTTGGTATGGTAGACATTGTTATGATAATGCCTCTAGTAGTTCTGCTGCACGGCTTCCCCCATTAGTCCTTTGGTTGCTTCGATGGCAGTGTGGTTTGTCCTTTTCTTGTGAAAATCCATTGAAAAAATTGATGGATTTTCGCAAGAAAAGCATGACTTTGAATGAGGTCCATCCGAACAATATTCATCGTCTGCAATCATGTGGATCCTGATGCACTTTGACCATGCACAAATTGGAGGAATAACTGAAATTGATATAATTTTTTCACCCCAGGTAAAATGTTTACACCTACCTTGGGAATGTGCATCTGAGAGTGAACTTCAGGGATTGAAACTGGATGTAATGTGAGTAGCTTCTTCACTAACACACTTCTTCTGTTGAGCATTAATGTGAGATATTCGGTTGTTGTCTCTCTTCATCAGTCAGCGAAGGCATAATTTCTCTTTTTCAACAGTTTAGGTGCTGACGTAATATGCGACCCGTTGTGCCTGCCACACCTTGTGCGTTGCTCTGAGTTCTTTTAAAATAAATCAAAGTCATCTTCCCGATTCCCAAGAGCAGCTTGCGATGGTGCAATTGACGGTTCACATGATTACAGTGATAATGGCAAGTCACAGGATCTCGAGGCAGCTTGCGCCAATGCAGGAAATGCCAGTCCCACCGAGCATCCGTTTGCATACATTTCCGTCATCTGCAATGCCAATACATTCGATTGTTTTCTTGCTTTAGCTGACGAGGCAAACCTTGCCATTGCTGACCTAACCAGAACTCTTCAACCCCCCAGTTTGCTTCCTTGCATGCAATCATACAATAGATCGAGCATACAACTGTTCAGGCTCTTGAGCAAATGAGGCTGGATGTCTGAGAATATGCCCCTGACGTATATCACTATCAGGACAATGTGCAATCTGTGCCTGCATGAATGTGCTAACTTGAAAACAGGGCACAAGCTCTTGTTTGCAAATGCTTTCTCGACATCGTGATACTTTGCAGGACAATGGCAGCAACAGAACATTTTTCAGGATGACGAGTCCGATGCTGGTATATTTTACGGCAGCGTAAATTTCTGAATAGTGAATGCTCTTCTTGATGTCAAAGTCGGCCTGACGGAATACTTCACAGATTTTTTTTTTTTTGTGGGGTTTTTGGTACCACAACAAACAAGTTTATGATAAATATGTCACACTGTACAAGATTGGGATAAATGTATTATAATGGAGGAAATTTAGCATTTTTCGTGGCTTTTACCCATTTTTATAAATTCAATGACTAAATTGAATATATATTCAAATTTTAGAGATTATATTGAACAATTTAAAATTTTATAGATTTCATGGACTATACATGTCATTTTTCTACCGAGCTTAGGAGTAATAAGTCCAACAAAAGAATCGACCGAGTTCAGACCGGCTTGAGAATCAAACCAGACCCCTCGCCCCCATTGAACGAGTTCAGACCGGCTCCGGACGATCGAACCGGATTTCTATGCTCCATTTCTTCCGAGCTTTGATAAGAGTGACGGGTTCAAAAAATCAGACGACACCGCTGTCAAGCGCTTTCGTCGCCACCGCCGTCTCAGAATCGGAATTGTTGAATGCAAGCATGGAATTGTTGAATGCAAGCATAGAATTGTTAAAAATCAATTGTTGAATGAAATCACGTGACTTAAGAAAGCAAAACGAGTCAACCAAAACTCGCACTTGCTGAACTTGGCGTACAACTGATGGACTCTCAGTGTCTGAAGCACTAATCTCATATGACTCTCGTGCTCTTCCTCACTCCTCGAATATACCAAGATATCATCAATGAACACGATCACAAACTAATCCAAATATTCTTTGAATACTCGGTTCATCATATCCATGAAAGCAGCGGGAGCATTCGTCAACCCGAATAGCATCACTGTGAACTCATAGTGGCCATACCGAGTACGAAATGTTGACTTAGGAACGTCCTCCTTCCTGATTCTCAGCTGATGATATCATGTCCTCAAGTTGATCTTTGAAAATATCGATGCTCCTTGCAACTGATCGAACAAATCATCAATCCTTGGGAGTGGATATTTGTTCTTGATCGTTACCTGATTGAGTTGCCGATAGTCGATGCATAAGCGCAACGAACCATCTTTCTTCTTCACAAACAGAACTGGTGCTCCCCAAGGTGATGCACTGGGACGAATGAATCCCTTATCCAATAGCTCTTGCATCTGCACCTTCAGATCCTTCAACTCAGATAACGCCATCCGGTAGGGAGCTTTAGAGATTGGCTCTGTCCTGGGTGCTAGCTTGATTACGAACTCAATTTCTCTCTCTAGCGGTAATCTTGACAATTCCTTTGGAAAAACATCTGAAAATTCTTGTACTACGGCAATGTCTTGCATCTTCAGCTTCTCAACTATCGTATCCACGACAGTTGCCAGGTACCCTTGACAACTCTCGTCTAACAAACGAGTTGCCTCTGGCGACGAGATTAAAATAATCGAGGGTCCTCCTCGATTTCCGACAAACTCAAAGCTCTCACCCTCTAACGGGTTAAACCGAATCGCTTTGCGATAGCAGTCCATCTTAGCTTGTTGCTTGGTGAGCCAGTCCATGCCAAGAATTAAATCAAAGTCGTATATAGCTAGGATTAATAAGTCTATTTTCCACACTCGCTCACCAATCGCTAACTTGTAACCAGAATAACCCAAAGCAGCTATCAATTTATCCTTCAATGGTGTAGATATACTAACTGTTGACTCCAATAATACAGGACTGACTCCTATCAACTTAACATACTGCTCAGCAATAAAGGAATGGGTTGCTCCTGGATCGAATGAAGCGTAAGCAGGATGGTCGTTTAGCGAAACCATACCTATGGAGTATATGTGCAAGAATGGTGTAGATATACTAACTGTCGACTCCAATAATACAGGACTGACTCCTATCGACTTAACATACTGCTCGGCAATAAAGAAATGGATTGCTCCTAGATCGAATAAAGCGTAAGCAGGATGGTCGTTCAGCGAAACCATACCCGTGGAGTATATGTGCAAGAACTTTCATGAAGTATTCCATGAGAAGACAAGAATTTTTTGCATTTAGAAGTGAAGAACTTGCACCCATTATTTGTACGAATTCTTTGTACAGATTTATCAAATTGATTTTTAACAAGGACATGAAATTTGAAAGGTGAGTAAATGTTTGGCTTTTGGTTGCATAAGATAAACCCAAGTAGCCCTTGTATGATCATCGAAAATAGTGAGGAAGAAACGAGAACCATCATGACGAGGGGCATGATAGGGACCCCATGTGACCATATGAAGTAGAGAGAAAGCGATGTTTAGCCAAAGGACATACTAGACATTTAGTATGAGGGAAACCTACATTATGGCCAAACGTTGATGAAAAATGAGATTTTTATTTTGAGTGATGGCACTATAAAAATGATTTTATTTAATAACTCTAAATCTCTTAGGCAATCAATCCAAAAATAAAGTTCTTGTACAACATTACCCAACCTATCAATTTGTCAGTTGAATGGTCCTGAAAAAGACAAAAATTTCCAGAACTGAATATGGTACGACAAGAATTATCCTTGCAGACTCTTCAGACAAAGAGAAGGTTGAATTCAAAATTAGGAATGTATAAGACATTCTTGAGGACAAAATTTGGACCAAGGTGAACAGTGCCAATTTTGTAACATGGATAATATTTCCATTTGGAAGACATACTGATACGGGAGTGTTACGACCAAATTTTCGGGCACACCACATAAAATTAGGCTAATGGACTACTAAGTCTAACTTAATTCGGGCTCTCCCAAACCCATACAAACTCGTGACCTAGGTTCAAATATCTAGCATGCAAAAAGGAGTCGTCACTAATCAGTTTACGGTAGGTCGATTAGACACCTAAGTAAAATAATGAGAGAATTATTTTATTCCTACGAACCAGAGACTTTGGGTACGAAGACTTGGTTACGTTAGATTTCTCTAACGCTCTTTCGGTACATTTCTCTTTTATTTTGAAAAATGTCTGGCAAGCATCTTAAATTGATTTTAATTTACCCACCTAACATGTGAGGTGATCATGTGGGTGCACAAACCACCAATTTAACACCCAGATAAAAACAATGAATAAATTGCAAAACTTATCTCATAGCAACGAAAGCATCTGCAATGTTAGATCAGAATTCACATCAACAGTCCTAGATATGATTTCTAATTAACACGCAATCACTCAATCTTTTTTTTTTTTTAAAAGCATTTTCTCTTGTTTAATAAAATCTAATCTATATGCAATGCAATCTTAACAAATGACCTAATTCTAATGACGGGCAATCTCTAACTAAATCGACCTAGCAATAATCAATAAATAACATGCATTTCATAAACCTAATTCTATATGACGTGCACATGACATTTTTATTTTCTTAAAAAGCATGCAATCTATCTAAAAGATTTATCTAAACTTAAAAGTAAACACACAATTTTATCTTAATAAGAATGCTATAATTCTAGTTTTTTCTTTTCTTTTCTATGAAACTTGAAATTAAAATTGCCACATAATTAAATGTGCAACTTAAATTTTAAAAAAAAACTAACATCCTAAATGAATGCATTTTTTTTGGATTTTTATTTTTTAAAAATTCGAAATAAAATCCCTATTCTGAATATGCAGGATAACCCTAAAACAAAAAATATTCTAAAACAAACCTAATCCTAACTCAAATATTTTTTGAAAATTTTCTTTTACGAAAATAAAATTGATTCAACCAACACTACCGCAAATCAGACAAGATAAGATTTATATCCATAAATTGGCAAACCATATCTCACAAGATTGGGTTGGCCAATTTTTAAACAAAATTGCGAATCGAATTTCGAGCGTAAGATCTGATCGGCGATTTTCTAACCGATTGCGAGTCGGATTTCGAGCGCGAAAATCGGACTGACAATCCCCAATTTGAGAGGCTATTTCATGTCGGAATCTCAATCATACCTTAAGGAATAATTTCGCTAAAAAAATTAAAATAATAATAAACAATAAAAAAATAAAGTAAATAAAAAACTACCTAATTTGATTTTCTTTTTTTTTTTTTTCAAACAATGGCTTGGCAGGAGAGTCTGGTCACCGTCGGTCGCCGGTCGCGGTCGTCGGAGCTCCGGCGCGGGAGCTCCGACGAGGGATCCGGTGGCTGGCGGATCGGCGGACAGGGGGCTGCTGTGGTGGCGCCGCTCGGGGGGAAAGCAGCGGTTTGAAGCTGCAGTCGTCGCTGGTGGCGGTGGTCTGCTTCGCCGATGCTGGGCTTCGGGGACAAGCGGAGGCACGGCGGAGCAGAGGCGGAGGTGCGGCGGCCGCTCGGGATCTGCTGGCGTCTCGGTCAGCTCGGTCAGGCTTGGCTGCAGGACGCGGGCGGCGCAGGAACAGAGGCTGCGTCGCGGCTGGGGCGGAGCAAGGACTCGGGCTTCAGCTGCTGGGCAGGACGGCAGCGACCTCGCGGTGGTCGGCGGCTCGGGCAAAGGGACAGCCGCGGCTGCGTCGCGGCTGGGGGCAGAGGCGGAGTGGGGACGTCGGCGACACGGGCTGCTGGCGTCGGGCGCGATGGAGGCAAGCGACAGCAGCAGTGGAAGCAAAGGGGTCGTCAGGCGCTGCAGGTGGAGACGAGCTGCCGGTGAGGGGGGCTCCGGCGGTGGCGCGGTGGTGGCTTCGTGGGTTACTGGTGTCGCGGCTGGCGGTTCGGGCGGCAGGGAATGGGCGCGGCTACGGCAGGCGTCAGTGAGGGAGATCGGCTGAGGCGCGGGCGGAGCGGGAGCAGCGTCGGGTCGTCGAGGGTCGGTGCGGGCGCGGTGGGCGAGCGGTGGCCGGCGGCTCGGCTACCGGCGTGGGGGAACGAGCAGCAGCGGCCGAGGAGCTCGCGTGCGCCGGGGGTGTCGTGCAGAAGCGGCGAAGACGAAGAACTTTTTCCCTTTTTTTTCTTTTTTCTCTCTCTCTCTCTCTCTCTCTCTCTCTCTCTCTCTTCAAGTCTCCCTCACGTCACTTTTCTGTCTGCCCACTTCTCTCTGCACATTTGACTTTTCCCTTGCAGCCTTCTCCTTCCCTACGAAGAAGGAAAAATAAACCCAAGGAAAGAGCTTTTTGTTCTTTTTGCTCGAACGAAGAGAAGCCCCCCCATTCTCACCGTACACGGCTCCTTTTATAGGCAAAAAAAAAAAATGTAATCTTCGTGGAATATTTTATTTATTTTTCAATACATACGAAGATTGCCTATAACCTCCCAATCACAAAAATCCTTTTATTTTCCTCATCTCCTTAATATTCTCCAATTTGATCGCCTATTGCTAAAGATAAGATTGCAATGCGATTTAGAATTCCACCGTAATATCATATCAAATCTCAATTTAGATAATTTTCGGTCATTAAAAAAATAGGCTCGGGCTAATTTGCTCCATTCGTGGACTTAGTCCAACTCGTCAAACTAAAGTTTAGAACTACCAATTCTAACCCACCTGTCACCAGCCTAATGCAAAATGTAATAATAACAAATAAATGTACCTAAAATTATATGCAATGCACTCTAATATTTTTTTCAGGGATAAAATTAATCCATAATTTTTATGCAATAAATAAATAACCGAGTCGCCAAAATTTAGGTGTCAACAAGGAAACTAAGATCTCTTAAAGACATGGGAAAACAACTGATTATTGCATATTGTGTGGTCATTAGCTCTTGAATTGATTATCGATGCATCAACTGAAAAAAAAAAAAAAAAAATTCTCCTTGCAAAGAAAGGTACCTGAGAAGTTCGCGTTGTTGTCGCTAATCTTCAATTGATTTAGAATGTGCATAATATTCTAATACTGGTCCTGAGTGATTGTCTGTTGTGCCCCATCAATTCTTTAGGTAGAAACCTGATAAGCTGAGAATTCTTTACCCCTTTTAATTTTATCATTAGGCTTCTCATGCAATTTTCAACATGTTTCGACAGTATGGTATAAGTGTTTGCAATATTCACAATATTTATTTTTGAATTTAACATTTTTCCTGCTAACCTTGCCTGATGATGTGGCATTTTTTGAGCCATAAGATGTTTTATAAGTAGGAGCTGACGTGGAAAATTATGCACCATCCGATTCGGACGGCATAATGGAGAGATGAGGATCGTCCAATGTAGCAACCGTCCACTCCCATCCACTGATCTCCACTGTCCACTCTCCTTTGAATTTCAGCCGTCAGATCTAAGGTATCCTTCATCCTCTTCTTGGACGTCGCAACAACCACAACCATGCTTCTGGATACCATAAGCTTTGGCTCCTCCTCCAACAGCTCCACCTCCTCCGATCGTCACCACCCCCCTCCCCAAAAAAAAAAAAAAAGCTAGGTTGGATGGAAAAGCAGCGAAACTCATGTCTTCACCCACCTGAACATGCTCGGTTGTAGTGATGCATTGGTTTTCTTCTTGCACAGCTAGTTGGTATATGTGACTAAGTAGTGGCAGAGGGTCCATCAAGATAATCTGATATCGGAATACCGAGTAGGACTCATTGAGTATCAATAAGAACCTTGTGGCCTTCTCCTTTTCCTTTATTTCGCGATACTGTATGACTGTCTTCTAGACCTTGGAGCCGTTCCCCAGCCGTCTCAAGCTCGTTCCACATATTTGAGAGACGGTTGAAGCAAGATGTGACCAAAAGGTTTCCTTACTTCAACTCCGACATGGCTTGGTGATGGTGAACAGCCTTGCACGATCGAGCCGTCCATACATTTCACGACTCACTATTCGGGTTGGTCTAATGCAAAGGTGGATCCAGCCCACTTCAGTTGGGCTAGGACCAAGAGCTCGAAAAAATTGCTTCTCCAAAGGAGCCGAATGGGTGTTGTTAGGCCCATGTTTGTCCTAGCCCAGTAGCCCATTGGCTTTGAAATGGATACCATTGGGTTGGATGGACCGTGAGAGGCCACTGAATTGGGCCGGATTCCTGGGTTTGGGCCGAAATTGGTGGTAATCTGGCTGGACTGTCTAAATGATGAACTAAAGAATCCTCCTCTCCGAAGAGAAGAACCTCTTTTGACGAAGTTGGAGGCTGAATGTGTGGTGATGTGGTTGTTTCCTTGGATGAGGAATTTTTGACATTCTTGTCTTTTGCCATGATATCAAGAAAAATGAATTCCTAACCGTTTTGCTGATTTGTTTTGCAGGATGCAACAACTCAGAAAAAAAGAAAAAGAAAAAAATGAAGGCAATTCAGGAACTGCGGAAGCTATGCTAGGAAGAACTGCTCTGACACCATAACAGAAAATAAAAAGGGAGAATGGAGAATTTCTTTGTATATTCATATGGTATGCACAAGTACATTGCTCCTATTTATAGTGTAAGAACAAAGAAAGAATAGGAAATAATATACAAAGAATATCAACTTTCCTATTTACTAAATCAATCGGCTCGTAATCAGGATCGCAACAATCGGAATCCATAATCAGAATCTTCCAAATATATTTTCAACAGCTTGAAAAGCATTATAAAATACAAAGACATTAGAATACAAATTTCAATGAATGCACAAAATGCAAGTTCATTGTCATTGAGTGTGGATTAATTTACCTGGGTCGACACTTTCACTGGTCATATGATACTTAAAAGCGCACAAGTTGTCTCCTGAAAAGAGAGCTTTCTTTAGGGCAATTTCACAAGTAAATGGCAGCACCAGTGAGGCGTCAATGTTGCTTATTAAGTATGATTCTTATCATAGCACAGTCGGCAAGTGATACTTAGGGGTGTGCATGGTCCGGGCGGGCGGTTCCCAACCTAGAACCGGGAATCGCCCGCTAAGGACCGAAACTGAAAAATTGAAATCGAGATCCACCAGTTTATTGCATGGATCCACCTGGGAACCGGACCGTCGGTCCGGTCCAATTCCCAGATGGATCCATGGAACCGATTTTGACGCGAAACAATTTTGGTTTTCAACATAGAACGACTACGTGACATCAAAGCAAGCCAAAGAAAGAAAAACCAAATTTAAGTACGTGGAGATGCGGATGGCGGGAGAAGTAAACGTAGCGAAATGGTGATAGGATTAGGAGCCGAAGATGAAGGGAGTGAGATGAGATCTAGGGTTTCTTTTAGTAATTTTTTTTTTAATATTAAAAAGGTTCCGGTCCGGTCCGGGTGGGCGGGCGAGCGGATCCGCCCATGGAATCGGGAACCGGACCGGTACCACCGGTTCCCATAAATTGGAACCGGGAACCGGACCGGTTCTCTCAAGAACCGCCGGTTTCGGGCAGTTCCCGGGTATTTTGCACACCCCTAGTGATACTGGCTTATTTGATGCGACATTTTCTCCACAAGAGGTTTTCATGAATAATTGCAAAGAAATGGCATGTTTACGAGGCAGTAAAGAGCACAAAAGAGAAGCAAGATGACGAGTCAAACAAACATAAGAGGGACCTTAGCAATATAATGTCCAATATTAGTATAATTTGGCCACTAGGTATGGTTATATACATTCTCAAGAAGGGATCATTCGAGCGTGTCAAAATAGACATAGGCAGTGAAATGCTGCACCTTAAATGGTGAGAGTCTAGTAGCCGAAAGTATACTCTAAGTCATCTCTTAAAAGGCAATGTAATAAAGTGTATCTCTATTGTCTCATTGACTGACCTTGATCCCTATTAATTGGAGGCCATATCTAATAAAGTGCCCTTCCAATTTATACTCAGAATTGGGGCGCTCTTCTTACAAACTAATTGCATCATGGAAAAGGGAAGAGAAGGAGAACATTTCCAGATTTGCCGAATGAGAAATAAGAGAAGACAAACCTTTTGCAAATTGGCTTAGGCATATCACTTAAATGCTCTCATTCTTCTAAAAAGAGATGAGTTTATTTGGAGTTATATTATAGATCTAAAAATGAAAATAAATAAAGGATACATTGGTAGAAGTTTTTACCTGTGTTCATGAATTTGGGATGAACTTCGGATTTCTTGTGCCTAAATAATTAGATTTGATATATCTTCATTTTCAAGCCGACCGAAAACCCAAAAACCGATCCAAACCCATCTCCGCTTCTCGCCGGCTCCCCTCCCTCCTCCTCCTGCTCGTAACTCCGGTTGAGGGTGTTGCAGAGAAAGAGGTGAGAAGAAATATTTCTTGAGCAAATGGAGAAGCGAACTGCGAGTCTCCATTTGGTCTCTACGAGTTAAAATCTTTCTCTGCTCTCCTCTCTGCGCGCGCTCCACTGAGCTCACCAGTTTCATGTTTTTTTTTTTCAAATTATTCTTCACCTGGTCTTTAGATTCTCTAGATTCTGTGTGCGTTGAATTTGAAGCAGTCGTCTCTTCTATTCGAAACCCAGATCACTTGCTGGTGGGTCCGTGACAGTAAGTGTTCAGAGGTTCGTGTGGGATCTCATTGCATCAGTAAAGCTGTAAGTCTTGATTGAGAGCTTTTCCCAAACTTGAGAACCCAAAGCAAAAAAGGAAAAAAGATGTCTCAACTCTAGTGTCTTTTAAGTTCTGGTCACATGTTGATGTTGGTTTAGGAAATATCTGGAAAAAAAAAAAAATCTTTTGTGTTTCCTCTGTGTCTTATCTGCTAAGTGAATGTTCTTTTACTCGTTGACACCATATAGATTAGCCAAAATGATTACATGCTTCTGTGGAAGTTATTGTCCATGTTGCTACTATCGGAGTTGTTGCTCTAGTTTAGTAATACTAGCTCATGTATTAGTGTTTGAGTACCGGGTTCATTGCCATCTGTTTTTGCTAGTGAAGGACTGTTACTGCAGAATTCTCTGAACAGGCTGTGTGTTGTTGCAGATTGGCAAATGTCATGCTCCACTCGAAAAACTTCTTGAAGAAGCTCATATTAGAAACTGAGTGTAATCGTGATGATGTGCTAGATGTAATGCATGAACCGTATAGCAAGTTTGTGATTTCTTTAAAGGTAAAGCTCCTCGTTGTTAATTTCTCTTACAGAATAACTGTCCTGTTTCTTCCGGTACATATTAATCCTTAAGTTACCCAATGACAAAGTCTTTTTTAATTAGGATGATAATGCAGTCAAAGGGAATGTGAGGGCTTTGAAATATACATCTTTTCTTTTCCCAGATGGTAACTTTCTTTTTTCAAGTTTTTTTTTTTTCACTCAACTTATATATTTTTGTATGCATCATCCAATCCTTTGTCTAGTAATTTCCTAGATGCAAGTTGTGAGGATGCAGTGGTAAGGAAATTGATGGTTCCTCTTCATTGTTCACTCAACATGCTTGAAGGAGATACAGGGTATGTGTGTTATTGGTTCATGTATATTTTTGAAGAACTGAATGCTTGCTTGGTTTTCTTCAACTAGATTAGGCGTGGATGCATATTGTCTCTCTCTCTCTCTCTCTCTCTCTCTCTCTCTCGGCAAAAGAGCACAACTTAATATTAGTTATGAAGACAGTTCTAATCACAGATGATTTATTGTCTCGTGCATTGTGTGGATTTTTGTGCCGACTGAAATTAGTTTTCAGTCCATTTTCTCATCAGGTGCTCGATCTGGCCAGCCAGTCTATATTTGTCAGGTTTCATACTTTCTTTTCTGGAAATGTTCTCCAGCAAAACATATTTTGAAGTAATCTGTCAAAAGTGCGTCGGAATTTTCAAATAAACATTGGTGTTATGGGTTCAATTTTCTTGCTTCATCCACATTAGATTTGGTTCTCCAATAGACACTCTGTTATAAAAGTTTTGCCAACCCTATTGTTTTATTTTCTGTAGTAGTAATCTGATTCATCAGATCCACTAGTCTATGGATAATGGAACCCCAAAGAGATAATCACTTGGCCTTCTATTCCCTTCCCCCTTTATCTGATTATTCTGATATGTTTTAACTTTATATATCATGCGCTAGAACTGATTTCAGATACTGACTAGAATATTGGACATAGGTTGGCTGAGGGTTTGGCTTAGTTGGTATCTGTCTCCCACATGAAAGCTTCCAAGGTACTGTCCTTGAGCTTCAAGCTCCTTTCTGCTTAGGTTTTTTTTTTTACTCGAACCTTCATATGATTATGCATTGTTCTTATTCCATCAATCAGTATATGTAGATATGCTGGGGTTGCACTCGCTATGCTTTTGGCAAGCAACTCTCGCTGTACTTGGTTCTTGGAAGTGTTCTTGTTCCTATGAGCTAGATATCAAAAGTTGATTTGATTGTGAAATGAGTGATCTGTCCTTCGGCATATATACAAACTTGGCTGAACACTCTGGACATGGTTTCATGTTGATACATGAGTTGCAGTTTAGAAAATGACCATATTCATGCAGGTAATATCAAGTGATGGTGACCTATTAACCTTGAGCAACATGAAGCTTAATTTGAAGATAACTCAAATAAGCATGGAAGATGATGAGCTAGTGACTTAGAATGTTCAGATTCTGTGAGTGATCATGTCATTGTCCTTGCACATTCCACCCTAAGCGTGCAATTTTTCAAGTTTTTAGTTTCATATTTCACACACACACACCCAGAGTTTTCCTTCTTAGATCTCATGATAGATATTTCTTTCATTGGTAAGGAAGACATTGTTATGATAATGCCTTTAGCATAAAAGAGTAGTCCTGCTGCGCAACTTCCCCATTTGTCCTTTGGTTACCTCGATAGCAGTGGACCCCTTTTTTATTGAAAATTTTGATTTTCTCAAGAAAAGCATGACTTTGAATGAGGTCCATCCGAATATTCATCTTTTGCAATCATGTGTCCTGATGCAGTTTGACCATGTGCAAATTGGAGGAATAATAACTGAAATTGATATCATTTCCTTGTCCCAAATAAAATGTTTACAGCTGCCTTGGGAATGTGCATCTGAGAGCATACTTCACGGATTGAAACCAGTATAACGTGAGTAGTTTCTCCACTAACACACTTCTTCTGTTGAGCATTACTGTGAGATCCGGTTGTTCTCTCTTTTCATCAGTCAGTGAAGGTGCAACTTCTCTTTTTCTACAGCTTAGGTGCTGACATAATATACGACCTGTTGTGCCTGCCACACCTTGTGCGTTTGCTCTCCATTCTTTTGGATAAAAGGAAGTCAATTGGCAGTTCACATGATTATAGCGATGGATGTGATTCCCGTGATGTTGTGGCAGCTTGTGACAGTGTAGGAAATGCCAGTCCTACTGAGCATTTGATAGCTTACATTTTGTCTGTCATCCGCAATGCCAATACTTTCCATCACTTTCTTGCTTTAGCTGACAAGGCAAACCTTCATCACAGAGCTGACAGGAACTCTTTAACCTGCCAGTTCGCTTACATACATGCAATCATACGACAGATCGAGCATACGACTGTTCAAGCTCTCAAGCAAATGACGCTCACTGTATGTACCTTACCAGTGCGAAGAGTCTGTGCCTCATTTTCAAGTTAGATCACTCACGCAAGCACGGATTGCGATTTGTCCTTAAAGTGATCCACATCAGGGCATTTTTGAGACATTTCCTCTTGTACTTTCACTTGGCCTACGTGATTTGATGTAGGGATAGCGAGCATTGTTGCAATAATTTGAGTGTTGAGAGGAAATTTGACAGGAAATGCTACATCCACACTTGTGTAAATGATGCTTACTTGACAGTGAGATACGATGTCGGACGATAGCAGAACGAAACTCTTGTCAGGATGCTGAGTTATTGGGCCTGTATATCTTTGATCGGATATGCCGACCCCTGTTTCCCTGGTGTAGTGAATTTCTGAGAAGTTGGAGCTCCTTTTGATGTCAAAGTGAGAGGCTAATGAAATCGACGGGTCTTTTGGCTAACGTAACATCCAATGTCGATATCAACCTCTGGACAGCCGATGTTGAATTCAACCTCTGGACAGCTGTACTCAAGAGTGTATCACGAAAGTCGGATCGTCCGTGGCGTCCTCACAGTCACAGGTCCTTGGCCCTACCACCCATTGACGATGATTATGCTCCTTTTCTGGTATGGCAAATGACCGCGGAAAAGCCTTGCCTCTCAGATCCATCAAGAATTAGGTGTTCTCTGTGCAAATTAATCCCTTGCTGCACGTCTCCTTTCAGTGAATCCAATGAACATTAGTTATTTCGCACTTCGCACAAGCGAACACCGCTGAAGATAACATCTAATAAAGAACCTGACCCTTTTCGTGATGATGCTTTCTTCCCAAATCCTTGTGTGAAATGCAAAGTGTTCTGGATTCCTGACGATGAGGGCAAGGCTCGATATTTCTGAAATCAGTCGAAGGATGCCTCCTAATCGGCCTTCGGGAAAAGCCATTGGAGGACATCCTTTTTTTTTCCCCTTATGCGTGGCATCAGATGATCTGTTGAAGCCATAGCAGGTCCGGAACAGCAGTGATACGAAGGAGATGCCCAGCTAGCTGTCCCTGTCGCATGCTATGATATGAAGGAGATATTATGCTTCAGAAAGGATCAAATGCAGATGATGCTTCATTAAGTCATCTAGTGCGTAATCTTACTTACCTCTTAAGTTGTCTCCATGAAATTCCTTGTGGGACTTGCCCAATATATAGGATTTGGCAACTGTGACCAAATAAATAATTTGTCGGCTACAAATGAATGTTTATTGCAGAGTTAAGGTTAATACCATAAAAAGTCTCAAATTAGTATATCCGTGATAGATTCACTCTAAATTAATATTTTGATCACCGATAAAAGCTTTACCCTCCATCAGTTTGCATCCAATTATTAAGTTATATGATATGGAGTTTTACCTTTCCTAAATTAATAGAGGATAAATTTGTCATAAATATAATAATTTGAGGTTTTTGGTAATCAAAAAATTAATTCAAGATAAATCTATCATCAATGTGATAATTTAAGAGTTTTTCATGATATTAACTCAGTTTTAATATTATTGTGACTGCACTTCCTATTGCAACATTGACATCAACTGCGGGCGGGCATAATGTTAACTTGTGTCAACGTCTCTTTCTCTCTCTCTTCCCCTCCCTCCCTCTTTTCTTAGCATCTCTAATTCTAGAACCTCTAAATGTATTGTACAGATGCCAATTCAGTTATAAAATTTAAATGTATTGTACAGATGCCAATTCAGTTATAAAATTTTCAACTGAACTAATTTAATCTTTTGTGCGGAATTCTAATATATCCGTTAGTTCCCAGCGCTATAAATTTTTGAATAGTTGAAGCTCTTTTTGATGTATAAGTTAGAGGTACCTTTCTTGGCCTTCTGCGTAACGTGATTGGAGCGGAACATTTCGTCTTGATTTCATCGTATGGACGGACAACGCTTAAAGAGTACAAGTCCCATGGCAACTGCATTTTTAATTGGATCATCTTTATATCGATGATCGTGTATGAATCCCGACTTCTGCGATTTCTCATTTCCAGAAAGAAAAAGAACGATCGCCCATCCAAGTAATCAAATCCCGATCGGTATCATGGGACTGCGATATAAATCATGCTGAAACTTTAGGACGAGTGTTTTATTTTTATTTTTCTTAATGAATATGGGAACCTCATCTTAGCTAGGTAAATCTCCGGTAAATGGAACATCCTGCCAACCTCATAGACTAGGTTAAGTATGCGCCAAAACTTGGGTTGGGCAGTATAAACAGAAGATTCTTTGCATTCAGTATAGTAAAGAATTGAACATATATCATACGCCTAATATATGCACATGATCATTTATTAACGACAAAGTCGATTCTAAGTGATCTTTATTTTATTTTATTGCAAAGATAGGCACGATGACGACACCCATGGATTCTAGAAAACCCGTTAAAATTGATAGAAGCTATATCTTCGTTTATCTTTTAAAATACAAATCATAGCGGGGTCTTTAAAGATTTCGAAAGTGGTTGGGCTCATGAAGATCCCTTTCCTTTTCTTTGGGAGGGAGGATAGGAAAGTCAAGGATAAAGATTAAAGCCTGGAGGACGAAGCAATGGAAATAATGCTCAATTTGACTTTGCTTTAGATTACGCAGGACGTGGTGATGCTGAGCTAATTGAAACAAAGGTGATAGAGAGAGAGACCTTAGTAGAACATAATTACGAAAGAGCTGTGGCCTTCCTTCGAATTTCTAGTTTATGCTCGTTGAATTTTATAGAAGTAAGATCTTATTAAAACATTTTCCCCCCGATATCAGAATATACAGTACAACCAGCTTCTTCTATTGTCGTATCTTAAAATCTAGGTCGTAGCTATTCTCAGGAGTGATGTAACCATATATATGTTTGATATAAAGACTGTTAAGACACTATTACCCCAGATGAACCTTCTTGTTGTAGGACCATGTTCATTTTAAACTGAATGATTGCCGACCTAAAACAGGATATCTCGTACCACGTGCCTCCACGACGATCGCGTTGGATTAGTCGCCAATGAGTAAAATAGGGGGGTGTACATACAATCATGGGCCTTCGGAAAAAAACACAAATCCGCGATGTCTTTATTGCGATACGTCTTACATGTTGGAAGATAAAATAATGACCCTAATTGGAGTTTACGAAACCGCGGAGCGATCCAATCATGACCCGAAATTGCTGGAATGATCAAAACGAAGAGGCCGGGGGCATTGCTAGTCTTTCTTTTTCTCGACTGAAAACCTCTAGCATCGCAGCAAACTTACTGCTAATAACGAGTTGCGAGTAGCAACGCAAACCTTCATCGAATTTTTAAATGGGAGACAATTTACTGTAACGCAATATGGAATCTGTTATGCCGAATTGGATCCTACAGGCTGCGTACTTCTTCAGATACAAGTCATAAATCCTACTTTAGCAAGCGTCGGAGAGATCCAGACGTATTAAGACCACAGTAGACATGAAAATGGAAATTGGTTTTGGATAGCAAAATGACAATGGCAACTTTCGTGGTCCGACTTGCCCCAAAAAATGGCAAATGTCAAAATCAAATCTCTTATGAATGGACTCCTTTCTAGCTCTTTTTCCCAATTCTAGTGGTCGAGGAATCGGCTTCCATCTCACTTTTTTTTTTTGTCGTGATCAACTGTCGTATCGATGCCGATTAACAATAATTTAATGCAAGTCAGTCTCTTTCCATGAGTTCCATAATGGCCTCATGCCTTGAATTAGGACTAGGTTTATAAATCGCGAAGACGACCGCCACCATGCTAATTATATAATCTACATTTGTCCGTATGTGCCTACTTTTCATACCATCTCGCAATTTTTTAAGATTTGGAAGGGGAGCTTCGTGGAAAGTGGAAGATATTGTAGCCTTTGAATTATTGCTCCGTCAAGAAATGATTTTCTCGAGGCCAAGTGACAACGACAGGCTGAATTTTGATCCGTTGATCCCAGCAAGTGAATTCATCCATGTGCAAATATGCACATAGGTGATGTCCACGGGTTGTGGCCCATCAATTGGAGACATGTTTGAAGGGGAATATCGGCTTAATCGAGAAATATAATCAACTTTTTGTTAACCGTGTAAGTTGTACTAGAAAAAGTCAAACATTGAGGAAATGAAATAGTGTGGAGTACAGTTGATCAATAACTCATTGACTTATACTTTTAAGTGAAAATAAATCTAATCGAATATTGATCAGTTCAGTCATGACCTCCCTCTTGGCAATCTTTTTGGGTGAAAGTATCGGAATTCTATTGCGCACTCTCAATTTTCGATCCTCTTTGGGTCTCTATTCGCCTCCTCAACAGCATATTTCCACGTTTTAATTTTAGGAGCCTATGATTGAGGGGGAATATTAGAATTTTTAATTAATAAACCACACATTTATCTAACATTTTAAACTTTCGAAATAATTAGCGGTCCTACAAAATCTCAAAGTTTCTCTCCATGTCCAATATTGCTCTTAAAAGTAGAGAAGGTAGTTAAAAAAGACAACCCTTCTTTCTTCATATAATACATATTTCTATCTATATATGGAATATGTATTCCTCGAGATGGAAGGATTTGTACCTTTGGATAGTAAGACCAAAATCCGTTGCCTCACCACCTGGCCACACCCCATTTCAATTTCTATTCAATACGGATGGATACTAGTATTGGTATTGGTCATTCATCAATTTCAATCCACTCCATGGACTCCGTTATTCGTAGGGTTTATTAGGATATTATATAAACATACGATTCTTCTATTGTTTTTATTTTTTATTTTTTTGAATGGAATGATTTTTTACTGGGTGAGTTTAAAGAACGATTTTTTGGTACATCTTTTGAATATCGCATGGTACTCAAATATGTCTTCGTATACTTCATCAACTTTGCTATTTTACAAGATTCTATTCCATGTGATATCCTGGGTTTGGCATGGGATTTTGCCAAATCCTCTGTTTTCTCATTTCTCTCTTCTTCTTTTTTTTACAATTATGAGTCCTCCCTTTTTCAACGGAACAATTTTGTCATCCTGTGCAGTTTAATACGTTACTGCAGTTTACCAATTCACTCACTGTTCTAATGTCTCACATTCATACTGCAATCCCAGGACAAGTGGGTGGAAGAACGACAAGGATTATTGCTTGTGAAACAAGGGCGTCCAAAGACAAGCTCATGGAACAAGAGCGTAACCCGAATTGGTTACATGACGACTTTGACAACCGTATGAGGTGCTGGGAATCCGATCTGGCTCCATGCGTCAGGAGATCAAGACCGCCTACCAAAGGCTTACCGGGGTCTCACACCTGGACATTGCCGTGCCTGCCAACGCAGCTGCGGGGTGCGAGTTCATACAGGTCACGGTGCATATGATCCAGACCGGCGGGTAGACTAAGACCAGATGCTTCTCCAGGGGTGTGACCCATTCGCGGTCTCAGTCACTACCGCCGCTGCGTCAGCATGTTGTCCAAGGCAGAAATGGGAGACGGATCACTGCTGGAAGATGGGAGGATCCATGCGCTGGTGTTAGAGAGTTGTGGGGTGATATGGTGGCCTGCATTTTGAGTGGCTCCATTTATGATTCCTGAGGAAGGTTAATTTGGTTTTTTGGTACTCTTTTGAAGCGTTGGGAATGCGTGTACGTGTATATATATTTATAAACAAGATTTTGCATCAGATGTGAGCATGCGCTCTTTTTTAATAGCCTGAAATCTCAATAGAATGTGTTTCTTTAATTTTTTGAATTTTCCTCTTCCATAGTTCCTTGGTTACGCCCTGTGATATCCTAGTTATATATATCAGAACATGGCCAATCCGTGTTGCAAAGAAAATGAAATTCACCCCAGTTACTTGTTCTTGCTTATCGAGTTCGACGATTCCCATGATTATAAGTCAGGTTCAGGAGAAAATGGTTTGCCAATTTCGAGGTTTCCTCGCCATAGAGCTACAAGTGCTTGCTGTGTTGTCGTGGAAGGAAAAGAAAATTAATGAAATGAAAACGATAAGAGGTGAAATATAAAAGGAATCTCTTTCATTTTTTTTTTTCATTTTTAAGGAATGTCAACTGTCAATAATAACTCAACCAGAATACAAATATCTCCTACTCCAAGAGAAAAAAAAAAAAAAAAAAATAGAACCTTTTTCATGCTTGATATTTCTAGTTTGGATGCCGCTTCAATGTGTCGAACTTATGCAGCAGGGCGAGAAGAAGGGAAACATCTTGACAAGCAGCGAAGCGTCCGTCCGCCTGTATGGAATTTCATCTTGCATGCCTGAGCAGCCATTGGCCACTTATGGCGACTGTATCCACTTTGTCCGACGTAAGACAAAACGGGTTTTAAAATTCCAATGACTAGACATGATGCGGTCCCCGGAAGATCTTTAGCCCCCTCGCATTGCCTTGCCTGGAACGCGATTGACTTTGATAAGATTCCATGCCAGATCAGTGGGAAAGTGTGAAGACGATTAGGTGAGCCAGGAGCCTCTGTTACCCATCACGTCGAACCAAAATAGGCACGAGCGTCTATATAATCTTTTCGCTCTCATGACTCGCGACCCTCTCGCCGACTTTCTTCGCTCTTCGATTTCCCCAAAACCCTCCTCCTCCTCCTCCCTCCTCATCTTTCAACGGCCCTTTCGGCAGCGCCGCTACTCCGAAGCACTAGTTGAAGAGTGTGGAGTCTAAGCCGAAACTTGGTGAGGGAAGCGATGGCGGAGGTGAAGACGTTGGAAGATCTGATCGTCGGAGACCATATATTCCGATATGGAATGCGCGGCCTTTATTCACACCACGGTACCATTCTCGCCACTTTTTTGGTTTTTGCATTACTATTTTTCCTCTCCGTCTTTTTTTCTTTTCCTTGTTCCTTTTAGAATTATTGCCTTTCAACTCCGGCTCCGGGTTGAAGTTTTAAATGTTGCACTTTGGTTTGTGAGAGCTCTTTCTGACCAAACTAATTTCTCCCAAGCCAAACTTACCATATTCCTCAGCCCAATGACAAAGTCAGGATCAGCTTTTAATCTTCATGAATTCCTCTTCATGTAATTTAAAGTTTGATAAAGCTCATTTATTTATTATTTATCTCATTTTTCTTTCTTTTTCTTTGGCGACCCTCTTACTAAAAAGTTCATTCAAACATTACATTCCAGTGGTTGACGCTCATTTAATTGATTCCGATTGGAGGGTGTCTCCTTTTGGACAATAAACCATGTCGATATACCTAGAAAAAATTTAGACGGTGATCTTTAAAAAGGAGGGTATTTCAACTTGACTTATTAAATTAGAGCGCGCGTGACCATCTAATCTAATTAAAGAGAGATTATAAAAGCACAGTGTCACATCTCTATCAACGTCTTGCATAGATGTAGATCCAATGCAGATTAAGACAAATCCAAGCACATTAACCCTCGAATTATTGACATTAGTTGCTTACTCATGTTTGAAGGGCCCCACTACTCAGTTCCACATCTTTCTATAGAGCTACTTTCATTTAGTCTTGAAGTATCAATAGTCACATATTATAAAACTATTTTTTTTCCTTCAGCGGATGAGAAACTTGATACTTCTTGATTGGTTTAGGTCAAGGGGAATGTCATACTTCCTGTGCACCTATCAATAGCTCTCTTATTCCTATATGCTTGAGATTGTTTATGTAATTTAATTATGAGATTTATAATCTCAAATTTTGTTCAAGCCTGTCTCTTGACATCTAAAACTTTCGGGATGATGAGTTTGCCCCTCAAGTGGCATGTAACTAAAAATAGGTCATAAGATCGAGTAACGACTTCGCAATAGTCCCTCTTATCCACATCCATATATCCATCCTATGTTGCATGTGAGGCTCACCTAACACACTCGTTGACATAGTGCTTAAGTTAACAATGAGTAGATTTTGAGCGACAAATCTAGATTCACCTAATCAAAATGCTTATTCACCACGTATGCATACATCTTTTCCCATAGATTTCTTTTTTACTTTCGTTCTCTTTTTTCCATTTTTACGTATACTCATTGCGATTAGAAAGCCTTTTTTTTTTTTCTCTGTTTCTTCTCACAAGTAAATGTCTTTATTGCCGATGGGGAAAACAATGGGGGAACCATGTCCCACTACAAGCCCATTCGGACCGAAAGAATTCAAATCCAACCCAAATATACATTCCACAAAACCCAACTAGAAAAGCCCAAATGCATGACTCTTTTGAGTCCAAAGAAAAGAACATTGTCAATATTTCTAACAGGTTTCAAGGTTCGCGCCTAATCTTCCCTAACCCAAACTTCTTCTTCGTTCATTTGGGACTAAAATTTTGACTCTTTACCGTCCACGTGGATTTATATGGCAGGAATTTACATCGGCAATGGCTACGTGATTCATTTCACCCGAACGGAGGAAAAAAAAACTATATGCCCATCATTGTCCAAGACCCGCCACAAGCAACAAAGTTGTCCTGATTTTCCAGAATGTGAAAACCAAAACGTCAGGCGCGGCGTTGTCAAAATCTGTGTGGATTGCTTCCGCTGGGATGGCGAAAAACTACGATCACTTTACCGTTACAAGTACAAGCAGTCAAGACGAGAATTTACACAGCAAGGCGTGGAACATGCACCACCTTACCGAGTACCAAATCGCATGAGCAAGTCGTCGAGACAGCTAGCCAGCTTCACGTGGACAATGCTTTTGGCAATTACAATCTTTTGAAAAATAACTGCGAGCATTTCGCTCTATTTTGCCGCACTGACATTCGTAAAAGTGAACAAACAGCGATTATCAGTAATTATGTGCAGAAAATTATGGAAGCCAAAGAGCGGACCATGAGGTTACTACAGAGAAACTAAATTCTAGTGGTCCAACCCTCCTCCAATCTTTTATGGTGTTTGTTCCTTTTTTTAACTATCTGTTTCAATGTATACTCAATTGGGACCAGAACACAAGGCATTGTTACATCTTACTAGATTGATTACACAGTCTATCTGTATATGTAAATAGTCCAATGTACTTGCCACTAGCATTTGCATATAAATAAAGGCCTTGGGCGAGTAGCCTAAATGCGTGCGTTCGTGTCATACTTAAGATTACAATTGCACTTGAGTCAATGAGTGAAAAGACAAATGGAAAAGCAACAGTCTTTGGGCCCATCATTGCAAGAGAATGCTTCAAATAACTTAAAGGTGAAGGGCTACTTAAACCAATGTGGATCACTACCAAACGAGCAAAAACGTTATCGGAGGATTTCGAACACTCTTCAAAGCAAATTATGAGCAAGTATATGTCAAGAAAGGTGTCAAAAAAGTCATAAACATTTTGTATTTATGTCAATTTAGTCATAAATCTTTTTTAATTTGGTGTCAATTCAATCATTCCTAATAATTTTGGTCGAATTTTGCTAACCGAACACCAGTTGGCTAACGTAACATAGACAATACTGATGTGAATAACTTTTAATAATATTTAAATATTTTTTTTCAAATTTTTTTTGTTTTTTATTTTATTTTCTTTTTCTTTTTCCATTTCTTTTTCTTTTTTCTTTTTTCCTTCTCCTGCTCCTTCCTCCAATTTGGCAATCGGCCAGAGGCAACGGTTGGCGAGATCGAGTTCCACCTCGTCAACCTCTAACGAGCCCTTGCCAATCCAGCACGAGGCCGATTTCACGGCCTAGGCAGCCTAGCCTCGCTAGAGGCTAGGTGAGGCTTGAGGCTTGACCTCCTCAGATCTAGTGAGGTCGAGTCAGCGAGGCTTGACCTTTACCAGATCCGCTGAAGGCAAGCCTCGTTGCCCAATGCAAGTAGTCCTTACGACCTTTGGCGAGGGCTCAAGCCTTGTGAGTGGCTAGCCAGGTTTACCTCGACCTCGTTAGGCATCGCTTCTAGCCGGTTGCCAAGGTCTAGCAAATAGCTAGAGGAAGGGGGAGGAGAAGAAAAAAAAAAAAAGAAAAGGAAAAAAATAAAATAAAATAAAAAATTGAAAATAATTAAAATAATTATTAAAAGTTATCCACATCAGCATCAATCGTGTTGCGTTAGCCGATTGGCGACCAATCAGTAAAATTCGACAAAATTAGCTAGAAATGACTGAATTGACGCCAAGTCAAAGAATTTAGGATTAAATTGACACCAATAAAAAAATTTACTACTAAATTGATACAAATGCAAAAAGTTTAAGACTTTTTTAACACTTTTCCTGGCATATCCATACCCAAGTAAACAAGGAGAATATGATAATGGAATATGGGGTCGCGTAGGCTAGAAGAAATTTGCAAATTTCAAAAGTTCCCTTGACCTGAATCCAAGCTCTAGGAGCCTCTTAAAGCAGCAGACAAAATGGCGACTCTCATCATCAGTACCGCAAGCCAACTCCGCGGTAGAATGCTTCCCCAAGAATCTTAAAGGATAGCGAGAACCGAACCATAGTATCCCATGCCAAATCAATAGCATGCAACTCCACATGAGCAAGATTATGCAGCATATAGGCATTAAGAGGTAATCCTGAATTCTTTAAGGGGCAGTATATCCTTTGGGGAAACCCATAGTGAAGAACATAAGAGAAGATGATCGAGAGTCTTAGACTACAAACATGCTAGCAATTTACCATGTAAATAGCATCTCAAGATCCACACCTCGACTCCTAATTTCTGAACTAACAAAAAGAGTGGGAGGTTGATTGTCGAGAGTCTGCGATTCCGAGCACATTGAGGGCAGAGGACATTCTCACAGCGCATTAACTAGGCGACATCAATTCTTCCTGAATTGCAAATAAAAGCCCAGATAATCACAGCTGCAGTATTCACGGATAATGCAGATTCGCGGTTTTAACTTCATGTCAAGCCTACTGAGACTAAAGTTACTAATAACTGGAATACAATACCACCATATGATGCTCTGGACATAAGAAACATTCACCACGAAGAACTATAGCACACCAAACCCCGAGCCAGCAGTGTCATCACAAAATAACAAGCAGTGATAAATCAGTACTAACATCGTACTACTTGATGGTTTTATTAATGTGATGGGCCTAAGTTGGCCCGTCCGCCCATGTTGGGCCTAAAAGCCTGGCCCACAAGATTAGGGCCCATGGATGGAGGGATATGTTGAAGGGTTGTAACTTTTGGGAGAACGTCTTTTACCGAAGGGACACGTCCTTTGGAGAGGACGTATTTAAGGGAGAAAAAAAAAAGAGCAACGTACCTTTTCAACGTACGTCAGTCTCTCCCTTTCCAAGAAACATCAGACGCTCTCTCTCCCCCCTCCAGACAATGTAAAAACAGAAAGAAAAGAACACCATATTTTTCTCCCCCTAATAGCAACAGCACGCCACATTGGTAAACCAGGATCAGATTCTTCCTCGAATTCAACGTTGGTGTTTAATCTGTGGATAATAAGGTACGCTCAATTCCGTGGCATGTCTTTAATCGGTGATACATGTTTGTTTTTGGGCTCATCTTCCGCATTCGTTTTAGGGGTTCGATTTAGTGTCGAATCCGGTCTTAGGGAATCAGATATTCCCGACATTGGTATCAAAGCCCCAGTTCATGTTTCTCGACCCCTTTTAATGTTTATGAATGATTTTTGATTGAATTTTCGTGAAAAATCGGCCGACCCCGATTGGGGACGGAAAAATCCCGACACCTGAGCACTGTTCATCCGTTTTTTTTATTTTTTGTAAGTCGAAATCAGTTTCTGATGGCGTAGGGTCGAATGGCTCGTCGATACGAGAAAATCGAGTGGCGGATCGTCGCCGGAGGCCGTCGGACGCGCCGCCACGTGCAGCCGGAACGAACGGGGGTCATCAGCGCTTGCAACGCACGCGTCGATTCGGTCCCTCGCAGGCGCGTGCCTTGCACACGCCGTTTCGGCCCCTAGGCACGTGCGACGCACGTGCCAGCTGACGTCTGCATGACGTCAGCCCGCGCACGCGAGCTGCACGCACCGGTCGATTTGTCTGACCGACCGGACTGGTCCGACCCGGCCCGTCCGATCCGACCGGACCGGTCCGACCCGGCCCGTCCGATCCGACCGCCTGACCCGGTCCGACCGATCCGACCGCCCGACCCGGTCCGATCCGACCCGGCGACCTCGACCCGATTGACCGTTGACGACCGTTGACCGTTGACGACCGTTGACCCAAAAAAAAAAAGGAGGAAAGGGAGGAGCAAAAGAATTTGTTTCTTTGGCCAAGTAATTCTATGTGAATTATATGTAATCCCTGATTTATTCTGCATTTGTTGTAGGAACAATGCCTCCCATTAGGTTGCGCACACCTATTCGCCCAATTATCGATGATCAAAAGGAAAGGCTTTCTAGCTTGATAGCTGAGCTAACTGATTATCGATGGGAGAGTGGCGACTTAATTGATCACGTTCTTGAAGTCAACGGGAAAATTCAAAAGGTCATATGGAATGGTCGTCCCATGCCACAGTCTGAGATGGTGCGATTTTTCATGAACACTCTTCCACAAGAATGGCAAGGAGTGTTGAATCGCTTATGGGAAGTCAACAGAGATGTTTCGTATAGAAAAATTGTGATGACTTTCATAGATGATTATTATTGGATTGTTACAAGAGAAAAGATTAAGAAATTGAACAAAAAAAGATCTTTCTCAGTTCATATATTGACTTGGTGTTAGATGTTTCTAACTGGTCTTTATTTAATATGCTTTATGGACATATTATGTAAATGTTTTCTACCTAGTTGTTGTTGGTGTAGCAACTAATATGTTGGTTGTATTATGTGAAAGCATTATTATTCTATCATTATTGGATGTCAAATATTATTTGCTTCTGTTAATTGTTAGCCGTTGTGGGTAGTTCTTAGAAGTTTTTGTAGCTTCAAATAATTTATTTTGCATAAAAGATTATATTAATAATGATTCCAAGTTAGGATCTTTGGATGATGATTGGAAATATAGTGACCTTTTGATTCTAAAACCTCACTTGAAATTATTCATTAATATGATGGTTTTGTGCAAAATGGATGCATAAATGATAGGCATTAATAATTCGTGTATATATGTCTGATATGTTCAGATCAATGGCTTCAGCCACAAAAAAGCATAGTCGCTGAGCTGAACAAAGGTGAGAAGCTCAATGGCGATAACTATGAAATCTGGCACATGAAAATTCAATATGTGCTGGAAGAGCAAGAGGCGCTGGAAGCTCTTAACTTGACCATGGTAGAACCTGAAGAAGGAAACACTGCACAGCATAAGAGAGATAAGGATGCTTTTGCTGCATGGAAAAGAAAGAACTCTCTTGCTCGCATTACGTTGCTGAGTAGCATGGAAAATGACGTCATGCGAGAGTTTAGGCGTTTTGAGAATGCCAAGGAAATGTGGGAAGCGTTGGCAGCAAGATTTGGTCATACTTCGGTGACCAGACTAAGGCAGCTCACTATTAGGTTTGACTCTTATAAGAAGCCTCATGGTCAGACCATGAAGCAACACCTTAGAAAGATGTCAAACATGATTAATGAGCTGAAAGATGCTGGCCATGTCATGACTGATGAGCAGCAAGTGCAAGCAGTGATTCGTTTCTTGCCTCAGAGTTGGGAGCATATGAAGGTGCACCTGACTCATAATGAAAATATCAAAACCTTTGAGGATGCGGTGCGTCATCTTGAGCTGGAAGAGGATCGTCTCTTGGCGGCTAAGCCTGAAACTGAAATTTATCATGCTGGTTCCAACTCACATGGAGCTTCAAGCTCCAAGCGCAAACGTCCTAACTAGTTCGATAATAGGAAAGGCAAGGGAGCAAGTTCTTCAGGGAAGAAACCTAAGCTTGATCAACATAAAAGAGGAAATCGTCCTCGAATGAAGAAGCTGACAAGGGTGAAGTGTTACAATTGTGACAAAAATGGTCACTATGCTCGCGATTGTCGCGAGCCAAAGAAGGTATACACCCCTTGTACTTTTAAGAACTTTGCTTATGTGTCAAGTTCTGTATTTTTAACTGAGTCTAATCCGTTGTGAACTGTAGATTCAGGAGCGACAGACCATGTAGCGAAGGATAGAGGATCCTTCATGGAATTCCGACGAGTACCAACTGGAACTAAGTGGATCTATGTGGGAAACAACTCCAGAGCTGAAGTAAAAGGAATTGGCACCTGCCAACTAAACATGCGTGGTGGACGCACTTTGTTCCTACATGATGTATTGTATGCTCCAGAGATTCGTCGGAATTTAGTGTCTATTTTAGTGTTGGTCAAATTAGGTTTTAATATGAACTTCCATAATAGAGGTGTGAATTTGTTTTTGGATACAAATTTATATGGTTGTGGTTATTTTCTGGACGGTTTCATTGTATTAGATATTGACTATGTTAATGCAAATGTTTGTTATTCCCTTCTCACGTCTCCTAATTCATATGATAATGATGTGAATATGTGGCATGCTAGACTTGGTCATATTGGCCAACAACGTATGAATAGACTAGCCAAAGAGGGCTTGTTGGGCAACATTGAAAAAGTCGATTTGCCCATATGTGAGCATTGCCTAGTAGGGAAAACAACAAGGAAACCATTTGGAAAAGGTAAAAGAGCTGAATTTCCTCTGCATTTAATCCATTCTGACGTCTGTGGTCTAATGAATGTGAGAGGAAGGCATGGGGTTGTTTATTTCATCACTTTTATAGATAATTATACTCGATTCGGATATGTCTATTTGATTTCTCATAAATCTGAAGCATTAAGTTGTTTCAAAAGGTTTATGAACTTGGTAGAAAATCAATTAGACAAGAAAATAAAAGCATTGAGATCCGATCGAGGTCGAGAATATTTATCTGATGAGTTCAGAAAATTATGTGATGAAAAAGGAATAGAAAGACAGTTGTTTATTCCATATACTCCTCAACAAAATGGTGTTGCGGAGAGAAGAAACAGAACCGTGCTGGAAATGGTTAGGTCCATGATGGCGCATACTAACTTACCTATCACTTTTTGGAGTGATGCGTTGTTAACCACTGCCTATATACTTAATCGGGTGCCTTCCAAATCAGTTACTTCCACTCCATATAAGTTATGGACAGGTAGAAAACCGGACTTAAGTTTTCTTAAGCCATGGGGCTGTGCTGCCTATACTCATGAGCCCTCTCACAAGTTTGGGAAATTGGGTCCTAGAGGAAAGAAGAGTATTTTCATAAGATACTCTGAACACTCGAAAGGGTATGTGTTCATAAGTGAGCAGGAAAGTTGAAGTATAACTGAATTCGAATCACGGGATGTCACATTCTTAGAGAATGAATTTCCTAAGAAGGGCGAAATAGGTGAAGATTACTCCCTATATGAAACCTTGGATCAAGATAATGATATTAGTGGAGTTCGTCCAAGTGGGAGTAATATCAGAAGTGATGAATTGAATTCAACTCATTCTCAATTACAACCACATGATGAGACGATATCATCATTATCTAATCATAGTGGGAGCATAATAGGGAATGATGTGCAAAGTGTACAATCTCTCATACAGCGAACAAGTCGCAAAAGTATTCCTCGTCGACGTTTTGACATTGAAGGGGAAACTTTTATGATTGCCCCACGAGATGAGGATGAGCCAAGAAATATACATGAGGCTCTAAGTTGCCCTAGTAAGGAAAAATGGATGCATGCAATGGAAGAGAAAATTGAGTCAATGAAGTCTAACCAAGTTTGGGAACTGGTTGATCTTCCGAAGGGACGCAAAGCCATTGGGAACAAGTGGGTTCTCAAAATAAAGCGTAAAGCTGATGGCTCGATAGAAAGGCATAAGGCTCACCTTGTGGCGAAGGGGTATAATCAACAGGAAGAAATTGATTATGAAGAAACATTTTCTCCTGTAGTGAGATTTACCTCGATTCGCATTATTCTGGCAATAGTGGCAAATATGGATCTTGAGTTACATCAAATGGAAGTAAAGACTGCTTTCCTCAATGGAGAATTAGAGGAAGAAATATATATGGAACAACCTGCTGGTTTCATTATGGAAGGCCAAGAAGGAAATGTATGTCGACTTTTAAGATCGATATATGGCCTGAAGCAGTCATCGAGACAATGGTATATACGTTTTCATAATGCCATAATGGCATATGATTTTACGATGATTGATGAGGATCATTGTGTATATATTAAAAGATCCAAAGATCAATTTGCGATCATATCTTTATATGTTGATGATATACTAGTTGCCGGAAGCAATATGGAGTTTGTTAACACTGTCAAGAGTTGGTTATCTTCCAACTTTGAGATGAAAGATATAGGTGAGGCTGCATACATCCTTGGAGTTAAGATCTCAAGAGATCGTTCGAAGAGATCATTATCTCTTTCGCAAGAAACATATATAAATAAGGTTCTTGAACGATTTCGTATGCAAGATTGTAAACCCATAGACACTCTTATTGCAAAAGGTGAAGGATTGAGCCATAGACTGTGTCCAAGGACTCCACAAGAGAAGGAACAAATGAAACATGTTCCTTATGCTAGTGCTGTTGGGAGCTTGATGTACGCTATGATGTGTACAAAACCTAACATATGTTTTGCAGTTGGAATAGTGAGTAGATACCAATCCAATCCAGGTCAAGCACATTGGAAAGCCGTTAAAAGAATACTAAGGTATCTGAGGGGAACTGCTGATTACAAGTTGAATTACCAAGGAAAGGATCCGCGACTTGAAGGCCATTCAGATGCTGATTGGGGAGGAGATTTAGATGAAAGGAAATCTACCTCTGGGTTTGCTTTCTTACTGAACAATGGCACCATATCTTGGAGCAGTAAGAAACAAACGTGCATAGCCTTGTCCACGATGGAAGCTGAGTTCGTGGCATTATCAGCAGCAATACAAGAAGGTGTTTGGCTTAAGAGATTTTTGGATCATTTAGGTGTTATTGGGTATGCTGCAAATCCATTATTGGTTAACTGTGATAGCCAAGCAGCTATAGCGTACACTAAAGATCCAAAATATCATGGCAAGACCAAACATATAGATACCAAATATAATTTTGTCAATGATATGGTTGCACGAAAAGATGTGAACTTACAGTACTTATCTACGCATAGAATGGTAGCAGATCCTATGACAAAGCCAATACCTAGAGATGTATTTTGTGGTCATGTAAAATCTCTAGGGCTGCGTAGAGGCTGATGTACTGAATATTGTAATTTCCCTGAAGTGTTCACATCTTATGAATTTGCGTTTTTTCATTATTAATGCCTATGAATCTTTGTTTGACCTTTATGCATCTTAATACCCAGTGCATTATATTAAGTTGAGAAAGTATGTCGGACAGATAAAAGATTAGCCCACTCACACGGGTAATCGCCTTTATTTATTGTGTGATAAATAGAGATGAGACGGTTTTTAAGCTTATTATCTAGGTGATAATCGAGAGCTCAAGCTTAAAATATATATGTCACCTTAATTGAGTGTTAAGATGAGGATATGATATTGACTATGTCCGAAAGGAAAATAACCCACATATTTTACTTTATCTGTCTATGATGCTAGATGTGAATTCTGATAGATTCTGTGAATGAGTAGATACGTGAACTCAAGTTAGACATTGGGTATGTCTAAACTATCATATGTACGGTATTGAAGGTGTAGACATACGCTCCATGGGAAAGGAGTTAATACCGTAATACGTATTTCATACTACGTATGCATGAGACGACCAATAAGAGTGGCAAAAGTTTGATCTCAACTTTTATGCCGTGTGAGACTCTTGAGGAAAAGAGTTCCTCAATTTTAGTGCCCTCATGACTTTTACTTATTCTCAAGATTTCTATTTAGTGTTTGCTATCTTAGGATGTTGCCAATGGTCATGAGTTGATTCGATCTAATGGGATATTTCTAGAAAAGCAAGCTGAACTGAAATTGAGAGTTTGAAGGAAAGAGGAAGATCGAATTTGGAGAATCACATATTAGTTTTGTGTTCACTGGTCGACCAATTATGACTGTCTTTGGGATAATCATAATTGTGAATACAATATATCGCTGTTTAAAAAAAGATCAAAATAGAGATATAAATGTGATCGATCGATCTATGGTACTGCATACTAAATCTACTCAGAGTGTGATGCCCATTATGAGCTGCTATATATTCCTAACAGATGTATGGCAACGAGCTCTCAAAGTATGCTGGTCGCACGGATTATTCACCAGTGTGAATGTTGCAGAGAGGTAAAGAGGATCATGTTTAGCCCACCATGTGTGAGTGAGAGATGATGGTTTTATTAATGTGATGGGCCTAAGTTGGCCCGTCCGCCCATGTTGGGCCTAAAAGCCTGGCCCACAAGATTAGGGCCCATGGATGGAGGGATATGTTGAAGGGTTGTAACTTTTGGGGGAACGTCTTTTACCGAAGGGACACGTCCTTTGGAGAGGACGTATTTAAAGAAGAAAAAAAAAAAAAGAGCAACGTACCTTTTCAACGTACATCAGTCTCTCCCTTTCCAAGAAACGTCAGACGCTCTCTCTCCCCCCTCCAGACAACGTAAAAATAGAAAGAAAAGAACGCTCTGTTTTTCTCCCCCTAATAGCAACAGCACGCCCCATTGGTAAACCAGGATCAGATTCTTCCTCGAATTCAACGTTGGTGTTTAATTTGTGGATAATAAGGTACGCTCAATTCCGTGACGTGTCTTTGATCGGTGATACATGTTTGTTTTTGGGCTCGTCTTCCGCATTCGTTTTAGGGGTTCGATTTAGTGTCGAATCCAGTTTTAGGGAATCAGATATTCCCAACACTACTATTGATGCAAAAAGCCCGAGCAACATATACATGTTCATCAAAAGCACAGGCTTCGAACAACGAGGCCAAGCAACACATCACGCAGGAAACGCATCATGACTCAAGTCCCGACAACCGAATGATTTAGAGAACGACAACACTATCCCCGGAATGCGCTGAAAAGAACCATACTGATAGCCTTGATTCTGGCATTAAAATCAAACAAAGCACTTACATTAAAAGGTTCTCCCTACAACCACAAGAAAACTTTAAATTGACTAGGGGTCGGCTATACACTCCACAATCCTTAATATGAATCTAACATTTGCGAGACAATACATTTTGACCTTTAGATCTAATGGGTCTCACATGAGATTCACCTTTGCCTTATGATTTGGAATTATTAAACCTTCATCACCATATACACGCAACAGCATCGACATCTTTATCTAAAAGGAATGGCGGCTGCACAGGTTGCACTGGGCACAGCTTATAAGCACTCTAAAGTGCACCATATCCGACGAGCTCTTGAGCTTCTACTTAAGGCAAAGATATGAAAGAAGACGCGTTAAACAGCAAAAAAAATAGAACTTTAACCTAAAACGTGCGCTACTTGTATTTCCTGTTTCTAGGCAAACAGACCGAATTGCAACATATTAAACACAGACGATGAACACATAACAGAAGCATTTCCACGAAATAGACCAAAGGAACTTATTGCTAGCATTTGCATGAAACAGACCAGAACCAGCAGCAGCAATTCCCGCCATCTAGCGTCAAAATTTAAGCGGGCAGAAAAGAAAAATGAAAGAATGAAAGTTTTCTCTGTACTTGAAAGCCAAAATTGGTCTAGACTCACCTGCAGCAGTAAAAATTATTGCGGGAACGCATCGGAGTAGAGCCAATGTGTTGAGAGGAGATAAAGTGATATCCAGATTCAGTGACCGTCTCCATGGAATGATTCCGCACCTGATGCCACTTCTGATGCTGCGAGACATTACAGTACCTTAAATCGTTGACTCCAAAGTCAAAGTCGTTGGTTAAATCCTTTTAATTGTTGCAGTTTTTTTGGCTTAGAAATAAAGAAAATGACTCGCGGGTTTCTTTGCGAATGAATTCCACGTTCCCGACTGAATCAAACCAGCTGTGCTTAAAAGATCATCAACACTTGCTGGATATAATATAAGAATTAATACAACGAAAAACCCCAAATTGATAAACTTGTAACAAATTTATTCAAAATTAATTTTTTTACAAAGGCTAGCATGACATGTAGGATAGCCGACGTTTACTAAGCAATTTCCGGCTTAAAATGATCGAATGAACTCAATTAGTATCAATGTGAAATAATTCATAATTAAATTACTTCAATTAAAAGGTTCAAAATTGAATTGGTATCAATGAAATAGGTTTGAGAATTTTTTGGTGTTTCTCTCTCGAGTTAGTCCCTAAACTATATGTAAATATTCAATGTTATCTCTGAATTTTAATTAATTAAATGACAACAATGAATATTTTCATATAGTTTAAAAACTAAATTGACCATACATCAAAAGTTCAAGAACCACATTACAAATCAAAAATTTAGAGATGGCATTATATGTTGGGCTAAAGTTCAATGACTAAATTGAATAAATTTAAAATTCATAGATCACATTACACATTGAGTCAAAGCTCATGAGATCATTTGTGGGGAAATTATCAAAAAAGTCCTAAACCTATTTCACTTATGCATATTCAATCATAAACCTTTAAATTGAATCCTAAATCTTTTCACATTTTACCAATTGAGTTTATTCAGCTAATTTTGGTTCGAGAAAGCTAATGTGGATATTTAATGATATTTCAATAAAAAAAATAAATAAAAGAATATAAAAAATTCAAAAAGTTATTAAAATATTATCATAAAAGTCTAGCTCAGTGCCCACCATGCCACGTATAATGAATTTAAGAAAGGGTGTTTTCATAAGTTCTAGAATGCTCAAATCTCTTATATTAGTGTCATCTGCATTATTCATTTTTCTTATTGACAAACTTAATGAGTGCCCATTTTTATTTAATCAATTGATGACCCCACAAAATGGGTTTTTTCAATCGTATGCAGCCTCTCAAGAGGCTGATAGCTGGCGTTTGCTAGTTATATAATGAAATCTGAAAGAGAGAAATTTTAATTCCCTGAACTCTGCAGGTGAATTCGACCTAGAATTTCAAACTCAGTAAGCATTCCGAGCAAGGGAAAGGAAAGAAAGGTTGGATTAACAGGGGAAAGAGAAACATTCGTTAGGTAGGTTCAAGAAATTCTTTTATCAGTATCATCAGTCAAACAGGGCTGATTTTATGAAGAATCCCTATTGGCCCGTTTGCCGTGATATCGGTGCATGAAAAGATATTTGTCTCCATTGAAAACAGTGGAAGTTGTTAAAGTCGCTAAGGAAAATGACCTTACCTCATAAAAAGAAAAAAAGTATTTTAGTCATATCACGTAACTACAAGAAGTTACATTTAAAATTCAATTGTGGTATATGCTGCAAAGAAAATTATATGGATCGTCACGACAATTCAAAATGCTTTAACTGCTCACGTATACTACAACTTTAAATTATGCTTTGATTAGCTGTTGTAAGTGATAATCTGCATGATTCAACCCCCTTAATCTCCATTGATTTTCATATGCACAAGCTTCCAAGCCAGATGGGTTAAAAGTCTAAAAATGATGACACCAACACAAGCCACGGTTAGCCAATTGTCCTCTCAGAATCCATCCAGTGGTCACGTCCAAGTAAGTATGGGAACCTCTCCGTATATCTTCAGCGACCTCCTCCTTCTCTTTCATTTCCTCTCTAACCAAGGCGCCAAAGCCCTCATCCTTCTTCTCCCTTCTCATCGTCTGCCTCCCCCGTCGACCTTTCGGCGGCGCTGCTTGTCCGAAGCACTACCCCAGGAGGGCGAAGTTAAGGGCCGAAGATGGTGATGCGAATCATCAAGAAGGTAATGACAATACTGATGCAGTTGATCTGGAAGGTGGTGCGGCCTGAGGAATCGAAGCTCGGAGACAATATCTACACATATGGATTATATGGCCTATACAGCCATCATGGTGAGTTCCCTTCGCTTGCTCCTGTTGCATTGGTATCTTTCTCTCCTATTCTTCTTCTTTTTCTCCTTATTCCCTCCATGGCTTGATAGATTTGTTTCCGTAATAAAATTTCGCCTTTCAACCCCCACTCGATGTTGTCGATTTGTAGAAGATTTCACGCTACAACCATGTTGATTTCTTGCTATTTGAATTGGCAATTCAATACTCATCACTTGCTATTGCATTAGTATCTTTCTCTATGTCAGGTTAATAGATTGGCTTGTGAGTCTACTTACTGACCTCACAATTTCTCCCAAAGCCAAAACTTAATTAAACTATGGAATGATAAAGTCAGTCTCCATTTTTGATCTTCCAGAGTTCCTCTTAATGTAACTAAAAAATTATAATGCTCATTTACTTATCACTAAAATTTAATAAAGCTCCATATGAGATTTTGATCGGACCACTACTAATTGTTCTAAAAATTTAAGCTATTTAATAAATGTGTGATATATTATTTAAATATTCAAAATATTCAAACACTCAAAATATTTAATTGGGAAGACAAATGGAGGCTTAGAGATATTCGAATTCAAGATCTTTAACTCTGGTATTATGCAAAATGTTGGCAAGATCACTGCCAATTGTTCAAAAAACTTAAATCATTAGATAAATAAGTGATTTATCATTTAAATTTACCAATACTCAATTTATTTATTATCCATACTTTTTTTTTCCTTCTTCTAAAACCACCAGATTACTAAAAGTTCTTCGAACAGTAAATCCGGTTTGAACGAGGCGTTTGGATCCGTGCATGCCAATGTCTAGCCATTTTCTAAGGATTTTCTCATTGATTTTTATCAAAGTAAGTCCTTATTAAACGTTTTCAACCCCTGATATCTGAAGAAAAAGTACAACAGGCTCTTTTTTTTATTTTTTCGTACAATTTACCGAGTGTAAATAATATTATCAGCCTCGTCAATCTTTCGCGAATCATGACTGTGGTGCATCTAAAATTCTAAATCTAGGTCGCAAGCCGAGTGACGCGATGCACCGTGTCTTATACCGGTATTATTTTTTATCATTCGTTCTACTATTTTTTATTTAATTAGTTGATGCCCAGTGCAAGAAAATCTTGTGCGCGTACGTGAGTGCTTTCCACACCGACTCGCTCGTTCACCTACCACCCATGGGCACGCAAAATCGCTCGTTAACTTTTCATGATTTGGGGGATGGACGCTAGGGAAGCTTCATGGAAGGCGGGCGAGCGGACGGAGCCTTTGAATTTTTCCATCGCTCGATGTAACACTCTCGAGCCTCCGTTACCACAACATGTTGGATTCAAATTCCCTCACCTCCGCATGTGAACTCGACCTTAAGTAGGTCCACCTCAACGTGAATAATAACGTGCAATAGCCCAGAAATATGAGCAGATTACTAATTCACACCGAGAAGGTTTTTTTTTTTTTGGCCAGTCACACCGATAAGTTTCGACAGTCCCTAAGGAAATCACAGATACTAAAGACGCGAATGATAACTAATATGTTTTTCTATTTTTCTACCTTTTTTTTTGGTTCCCGAGAAAACAAAATTTATTTGGTAATGAAATTTTCATTTTTCTATATCCAAGATACATTTTTAACCCAAAAATAAATTTGGAATAGAAATAAAAAGTAGAGATTTTCTATTTTTCTATTTCTAATAACAGAAATGAGAAATCAAAATTTTTCTCATTGCCCGTCCTTGTCGCCAGCCAATTGGCAACTGCCCACCCCTGCTGCCCGCCGGCCACTGGGGAGGGAGATATTTAAGAAAGTTTATAAAACAAATTTATGTTCTAGAAGCAGAAATATTGCATGGTTATCAAATGGGTATTTTTATTTAGAAACTCGTTTAGGGAATAGAATTAGCGCTCGAGAATAGAATAGTTACCGTTCACGTCCTAAGGAGCCCCGTCTGGGCGTGCCTTCCGGTGGATGTGCATCCTGAACGCGCAAGACTGACTACGAGTACTTCTCAACTCATGACTTGTCTTCCCACGCATTCGTACACCGTTCTTTGCGACCACTTCAAATGTGACAAAGCAGGAGCAGCAGGAGCAGGCTAAAAGAAAAGAACCGACGAAGCCGGGTGAAGCAATGGGTCGTAGATGCCAGGAATTGTTGTCCTCGCACGAGCTGTGGTCGTTATTCAACTTCTAACGCTCGATGGGTCCTCCATATCCGGAATCATCGTGCACAAATTCAACGCCAGGTGTGGAGAAGTCCAAGACGATGACGCAGGGCACCTCTCATCAACGGCTCATTGCCTTGGCTATCTCTATATGAACAGCCTCACCTCAGTCCCCCGCCCGTCCTCTCCGACTCAAGGCCCTCCCCAACTCATTTCTCTTCGCTTCGATTCCTTCTATTCTCAGGACAGCCCAAATCCTCCTTCTCCTCCTCCTCCTCCTCATCCTCCTTGTCGTGGTCTTCCACCGAACCTTTTGGTAGCACCACTACAGTGTGAAGCGCAGGCCGAAAATGGTGAGGGAAGTGATGATGGGGAAGTTGGTGATGCCGGAAGATCTGAACATCGGAGATCATATATTCCGATATGGATTGCACGGAATTTATTCACACCACGGTACAGTTCTCCTTCTACTCCGGCTCGGTGTTTAAGTTAAGATTTGCTAAGATTTTCACATACCGACCATACTCCTTTCTACCAGAATTAATTCAGCAGTTCCCTCAGCCCAATATCCAGTTCTAATCTTGAAGAATTTCTCTTTATGTAATCAAAATTCGATAGTGCTTATTTATTTTTGTTAAAATTCGATAACGCTCCTTTATTATTATTTATCCTTTTTTTGTTTTTTTTGTTTTTCTAAGGCCACCCGATTACTAAAAGTTCCATTCCATTAGTACAATCCGGTGGCAAAAAATAATGCTCGTTTTATCGGTTTTGATTGGAGCATGTCTTCTTTGGCTCATTAAATGATATCGACATATTTATTAAAAAGATAAAAATCAATATATTTTTTTAAGGAGTGTCTTTGGACTTTTTTTTTTTTGGTCGGTCAGTGTCTTTGGACTTAATCAAATTGAATTGTGCATGAGAGATCACAAAGGACCACGACACGTGTCTTTACCGACCTTTGCCTGTATATAATGCCCTATTCGGTTGGAGAAAAATTCACGTCTATCAAAAGCCAAAAGTCATGTACCATGATTTTAATGTATTATTTTCCAAACGGATGAACCATTTCTTGATTGGTTTGCGTCAAGGGGGATGTCATGCTCCCCCCGCACCTAACAAACTCTCTTACTTCTAGATACTCAGACATTGTTCTCGAATTGAAAACATGTACAATTCAACTGCGAGATTTACAATCCCAAGTTTTGTTTGAGCCTTTTTCCTCGACATCTATTGCTTTTGGGGGCAAGGGAGTTTGTCTCGCAAGTGGCGTGGTATTGAATTATAGGTCATAAGATCAAGTAACAATGCTCACAATGTCCCTTTAATTCACATCCAAGTATCCATTGTATATATCACGTGTGAGGCTCAACTAGATACACTTAGTCATATATAGTGCTTAAGTTAACAATGATTAAACTTTTAGCGACATTTCCAGATTCAAATGGGTAATTTTGACTGTTAATGGCTTTTGATTTCATTAAACCCCTGTCTAATCAAAATGTTTATTCATCACAGATAAATTTGTCATATATTTTGGGCTGAGGGAACTGTTTAATTGATTTCTATAAACATTTCTACAAAACCCACTGGTATATATGGCAGGAATTTACGTTGGCGATGGCTACGTGATTCACTTCACCCGAACGGAGGACAAAGAAACTGTATGCCCATCACTGTCCAAGACCAGCCACAAGCAACAAAGTTGTCCCAATTTCCCAGAATGCGAAAGCCAGAAAACCATCAGGCGCGGGGTCGTCAAAATTTGTGTCAATTGCTTCCGCCAGGACCGCAAAAATCTTCAATCACTTTACCTCTATGGCTACGGGCGGTCACGACTAAGATTTACGCTGGCAAGGCGTGGAACATGCACCACCATACCATTTACCAAATCGCATGACCAAGCCGTGCAAACGGCTAGCCAGCTTCACACTAACAACACTTTCGGTAATTACAGCCTCATAAAAAATAACTGCGAGCATTTCGCCCTATTTTGCATGACTGACATTCGTAAAAGCGAGCAGACAGCAATTGTTAGTAGTTGCGAGCAGAAAATTATGACAACCAAAGAGTGGACTATGAGGTTGTTATAGAGAAACTAAATTCTGGTGGTCCAAACCTTCCTCCAATCTTGTATGCTGTTTATTCTTTTTTTTACTATCAATTCCAATGTATACTCAATTGGGCCCGGAACACAAGCATTATTGCATCTTACAAGATTGATTGTACAATCTGTCTATACTATGTAAATAGTCTAATGTACTTGCTGGTAACTTTTGCAATAAATGAAGGCCTTGTGCGAGTAGCCCAAATGCATGTCTTTGTGTCAAAAAGTCTGGGTAAAGGCCGGGATCCGGGCCTCGAAAAAGATTCCGGCCCGCTTGACGGACCCGCCACCCAACCCCCGTTGGGGGGTTAGGCCGCCACCCTGGATCCCCACGATGCCAATTCCCAGGTAACCAACCATAGGGTAGGTACAGGGAAATGAAAGGGCCCTAGCCAGGGAACCGGCAGGGAGTGGCGCCGCCGCCGCAAAGGTTATGATTGTACTTGAAATAACGAGTGAAAAGACAAATGGAAAAGCATGAGTCTTTGGGCCTATCATTGCAAGAGAATGCTTCAAAAACTGAAAGGCAAAGGGCTACCTCAGCCAGTGTGGATCAGTCCCAAACGAGCAACAATGTTATCAGAAAATTTCTAACACTCTCCAAAGCAAATTATGCGAGGGCATATGTCTATATCCAAGCAAACAAGGAAAATATGATAAAGGAATGTGAGGTTGCGTAGGCTAGAAGAAATTTGCAAACTTCAAAAGTTCCCCTAACCTGAATCCAAGTTGCATAGTCCTCTGAGAGCAGCGAGCAAAATGGCGACTCCCATCGTCACCAACGCAAGCATAGTCGGCGGAAGAATCCTTCCCCAAGAATCTCAAAGGATGATGAGAACCGAACCACAATATCCCTTGCCAAATCAATAGCATTCAACTCCACATGAACAAGATCATGCAGCATAAAGGCATTAAGAGGTAATCCAGATTCTTTAAGGGGCACTATATCTTCTTAGGGGAAACCCAGAGTAAAGAACATATGAAAAGACAGTTAAGAGTCTAAGACTGCAAACTTGCTAGCAATTTACCATGTAAATAGCATCTCAAGATCCAAATCTCGACTATAAATCCAAAAATGGCAAAAACAATGAGAGGTTGATTGGGGAGGGATCGAGATTCCAATCTTGGAGAAATCCAATCTTGACTTGAAATTGCTAGAATGATCAAAGTGAAGAGGCCAGGGACAATGCCAGTCTTCCTTTTTCTTGACTGAAAAACCTCTAGCATGGCAACGAATTAGGGAAATTACAAAAAAGAAAAAGTCATATACTCATTGTATTTATGCCAATTTAGTCATAAACCTATCAATTTGACCAATTTAATTATAAACATTTTGACGATTTACCAATTTAATTTTTTTTCGGCCAATTTCTCTTGGAAATCATTGACAGAAATGTTAGTCATCCTATGTAATGGCTGACACTGACTTGGAAATCACTAACACAAAGCCCCCGATACCATGTCGCCTCTCATACATGATTTGCAGTTTTTGCTCCAACATCATCAAGGGAATTCGAAAACCAAACCTAGTCATACCATTCTTTAGGGAAAAAAAAAGGAACCCTATGGTTAGAAAGGTAGTCCCACCATCCTGAACACACAGTGGTAGCGTCTTATTTGCTCCCATCTGTTTCGATGAGCTGATTGGTAGATGACGAGTACAGGCATTTTATTGCGGAGGGTGCTGGTAGGTGATGTGTCCTTACTTATAACACGCCAATCAAGGCCTCAGCTTTCCTCTCTCCAATCTATGAGGGACGAATGCGCGGCCCTGCGGTGTGCACGCGTTCTAGAGCGAGCGAAGCATTTGTTATGCCCTGCCAAAACCTGCTCTACAGGTATCAATCCTTGTTGCGGAATACTGGGCAATGGGAGTACTGTTTAGCCGATACTCTAGACGGATGATTCCGGGAATTCCACGTACTTGCCAGGAACTTTCCCTTGCGCTCTGTAGACAAGATGAAATGGAAAGAGGCGTGAAGAAAAGATGCACTTCGAATTCCTGATGAGGGCTGGCTAGAGAGGCTCGCCCCCAATCTGGGCCGAGCCGACAACTCTTGCCTAGGGCCGGCGACCTCCACCTTCCGGCGCCTACCGGAGAGGCCCCTGCCTTTGTTTGTTTCCTTTTTCCATATTTTTTCCAAATAAAATTTTAGCCTTTTTTAAGTTTTTTAATCTACTTTAAATAAGATTTAGAGAAGAAAGTAACAAAAAATGGCAAGTAGGAGAGAAAAAATAATTTTAAAATGCTACATCAGTATTTTTCTTTAGCCAAATTGACAGTGTTAACGGAATGACTTAATTGCATCAATTTAACAAGTTTTAGGATTTGATTACACGTTTTATATATTTTATGACTCAATTGCACTTTCATGGCAAGTTTTAAGATTTTTAGTGCACATAACTCTTTTCTATTTTTCCTTTTCTTTTTCTTTTTTTTTTGAAACCCTAAAGTGTCCGCCCCCCTTCCTTCTCTTTTCTTTTCTCTCTACTATATGACAACATTCCCCGCAAGTAAAAACAAACAAGTGGCCCAAACCAAGAAGTGATTCACCCCCCTTGAAAATGGATGCAGGAACCTCACACCTCCCGCGATGGCTCCCAAAGCTCCGAGTGACACCGAAATTGGCCACCGGATAATAAGAATGTCTTTGAGATTCAATTGTAACCCACTTTCCGAGGAGTCATGAGTCCTCGTCCTAGCAGCATCAGACAAATCAAGACCGACTTGTGAAGATAATAGAAATGAACAATGAGAGTCGTCAAGGACAAAGCCTATGGGAGTCACGAGTCCTACCCAGGTTTTTCTTTTGCCCTATGAGAGGATTGATGACAGTTCCTGTGTTTTTTGCAACTCTAGGCTGGATTCTAGAGATCATTTGTTTTTTGGCTATAGCGTCTCTGCAGCTCTTACAGCCTTTTGGGCGGCTAGGTGCAACCTTCCTTGGAGGAATGATATTTGGCAGGACAATCTTCGGTGGGCCTTGAAGTACCTCACGGGCAAAGACTTCCACCGTAGCATCAATCGTTTCTCCTTTGGTGCCCTATGCCATTTAATCCGGAAAGAGAGGAACAACATCCTCTTTAGGGAGAAGACTTTGTCTATTCCAGCCTTGAAGAACCACCTTATTAGAGTCGTCAAGGACCAAGCCTTGACCTTTTCTAATGTGGAAGACAGCACTCGTAATAGGAGGATGCAACGTAGCTGGGGAATTGACCCTTCTATCTTCTCCCCTGTGGTGCCTGAATCTGCCCTGTAAATGGGAGTTGGTGGGTTCTTCACCTTACGAGCTTTGGTACTTCCTGCTGACCGGTCGACGGCTGCTCTCCTGCGTCTTTGCTCCGGTTTGGGTGATGCTGACTCTCGGCTGCTTTGGTGGTTGGGTGCTGTTCCTCTGGATGAGAGTGCGGGCATATGCTTCTGGTGGGTGCGTACTCTCGTGATGCTGCTCCTGCTGGTGGCTGGCTGGTTCCTCCTCTATTTTGCTGCCTCTTGTGGGCTGGGCTGTTTGGCTTTTGTTTTGTAGCTGTTGTTTAGGTTGCGTTGCCTTTGCTGGCTCTGTGTTTGCCTTGTCTGGCAGCTGTTGTTTGTTTTGTCAGCACCCTTCTACTCGTTCGGACTAGATTGACCTTACGAGTGTAAGTTTTTGGTGCTGGACTGTTTTGTACGGTGTAGGTAAAAGCTCAATATATCATTTATTTACCCCAAAAAATAAAAAACAATGAGCAGTGGGCTGGGATGATCCAATGACCGTGCCACCCTTTAATAAAGGCTAACGGAGTATAGGGGCCGTAGGTACTATGGAAAGTGAGGTTAGATGTAGAATGCCCACAAGTCCTACATTATTGTCATTTTTATTATTCGTTTTTTTTTTTCAATTTTCATTGCCATTTACTTAATTAATTGATGGCCCACGAGATGGGTTTTCTCAAGGGCGTGCGACCTTTCGAGAGGGCTCCCAGCTAGCACGCTGATTACTTAACGAAATCTGATAGAGAGAGATTATTATGCGGACGTACGTATGCCTGAATTTTCTTAATTTGGAGGATTAGGAGCATCAGGAGATTTTCATGGGAACTGGAAGCAGCCCTTGAACTTTTCCTAGGCATTCAATTATGGGATTTGTTATTCTCAACTTTTAGTTGAGTCTTTTCCTTAACATTTGAAATTTTTTAGATAAGTGAGTTTGTCTGGCGAGTAGTGTAATGTCGATCAATAAGTCATCAAATCAAGTAATGAGCTCACAATTGTCCCTCTTATTCACATCTGCACATCCATTGCATCAAACGTGCGAGGCTCATCCAAAAATGCTTAGTCATCTAGTGTTTTAAATTAAAAATGATTAAATTTTAGCAACAATTCAAGATTCAAATGGATAATTGTGAGTGTTCATCGTGCAATATCATTAACCCCCATACCTAATCAAAATGTTTATTTAGTGCAGGCACATACATCCTTCGCTATAGATTCATTTCCACATCCGTTTTGTTCCATTTTCGCGTAAGCTTATTGCGATTAGAAAGCGTCTTCTTTTTTCTTATTTTATAAGTAGATGTCTTTACCGCCAACGCGGAAAACGATGGGTGAACTATACGACCCAGCTATACATTTCACAAGAACCAACTAGAAAAGCCTAAATTTAGGACTAGGGCCCAAGTTCAGTATTTCAAAACCCTGAAACAAGACCATTTTTTCTATCGCACAGTACCATTTAAGCAACCCATCATGACTCATTTTACCGGGTCTTGCTTTTTCGTTAATCCATTTTCTCCAGGCGAGGCCGGCGGGTGGATCTGGCCACACCACATGTGCCGGAGCTCTAGAAAGCGGCGGAGGAGGAGGACCGCCGGGCCACAGCCCTTCTTCACAACGGGCATGGTTATGCCATTGATGGCCAAGGTCTTTGCGTTGAGTGATTGGTGAGTGAATACGCGTGTGAGGAGGTTGGAGCGGTGGATGAGTTTTCTGATGGTGTTATATACAAGGTGGGTTGGTTTTGGAAGGTGGTGAAGGTTGAAAAAAGAAAAGAGCTCGGGGAATCTCCACTACTTAGAAAATTCTTTCTCGATTTGTTTCTCGATAAATATCATCTGTCATAATATGAGTCGAGTCAACAAGCACTCTAAAATATGCTAAGCATGCACGTTAAGGAAAAAAAGATGATTTTTAAAACATTAACTGCATATACTATGAGAATAGGTTACTATGTTAGAATATGTGATCTCTTTTTCTGGCATATGAGGAATCATGAATGTTTTAGGGTCTTCTTAACGAGACCTCTCAGAACACTCATTAACATACTTCATGAGGAATACTATGATTTCAATTTGGGCTTTTAATTTTTTTCGATAAAAATCAGCCTACACATTGAATCAAAGTTTGTGCAAAATTGTCCCTAAACCAAAATCTCATCTTCGTTCATTTGGAATTAAAATTTGATTCCTTAACATATTCGACATGAGTATGTATGGCAGGAATATATGTCGGTGAGGGCTACATGATTCATTTCACCTGAATAGAGAGCAAAAAAACCCTGTTCTCATCACTATCCCAGACTAGCCACAAGCAAGAAGCTTCATCTCCTTGCCTAAAATGTGGATACAAGGAGATTATCAAACATGGGGCCATCTAAACTTGTCCCAATTGCTTCTAGTGGGACGGAAATACACCCCAAGCCTGTCACAGTCCAGAGTCGAATTCAGTCAATTGACAGCCAATGCTTAAGTGTACGTGTCCCGTCGCCCACAGCCTCGTGCGCCTCACCCACATCTGCAGTGGCCGGCGAGCTCTGGCAAAGCTCGCTGGTAACAATGGGAAAAAAAAACGGAAAAGAAGGAAAAGAGGAAGAGAAAAAAGAAATGGAAATATTAAGCAACAATAAAGAAAGAGGGTATTATCAATTGAACCGGACTTTGATCGATGGAAGGGAGAAGTGAATCGAGCACGTCGGGACTCAAGTAAGCCATCGTGTTGCTGGCGGGAGGCCGGCGGCGACCGGTGGCTTCCTCTCAAAGCGTGTAGCACTCGCTCAGACCGTGGAGCGCGAGGAGAAGGACCATCCCTCTGGTCCATCGTCTTTCTCCAATTGTCTTCGTAAAGCCTTTGAGCTCCCAAGTGTGAGTTTCGGATCTCGAATCTGGGAGCAATGAAAGGCGTGGTTGTTTTACGTGGTACAATCGAACCGGAGAGAGAGAGAGAGGGGGGGGGGGGGGGGAGGCGTGATGTTTCAGAATTTGTGGGCCACGGTCTCACTTTATTCCCATCGTCACTCTTCTCCTGTTGGAAAAATTGATGAAAACCAATAAACTTATGTGAGGCATATAAGCACTGTTTTTAAGGATGCTTTTGCCCTTTGAAGTGCAAAACTTTGTCCGATAGGCTTCTAGCGGTTACTCTCTCAAGATACAACAGACCTTCTTTTATATTCCGCACTGAATATTAGAAAGAACAAAAATGTTGTGTATAACCCAGCAAAGAAAATAAAAGTAAAGATTTTTTAAAGAAAATGATATTCCTTCATTCAATGTATCCATTAAAATAGTCTTATGAGATTTTATTTTTATATTCAAACAAAATAGAGCCGTTAAGAGACCATAGAGTCATTGTAAAATAATGAACTATTTATTTGAGAAATAAATTAAACGTTACAAGGCAATTAAAAAGCCATTATATGATCGTTAAAAAATCATTATGTGATTGTTAAAAATAATGATAATTTTCAATGCGATCATAACTTTTATCAAAGCTATTATTGTAAATATTTGAAAATATTAAGGAAATATCCAATAATCCCCCACGAATTTCAAAAGATTTTGAAAATAAAACAAAAATTAATAATGATGTTGGGTAATTAGAGTGTAATGCATCGAAACTAGTGCTTGTCAAGCTATGAATTGGCCCTAGAAAGAATAAAATATAATTCATGAAATTATTGATGAAGTTTGAAACTTCTATGAAACAATAATTTCTTTTGTGAATTATAATTTTCACTAATCATATTGCACTCCCACAAACTTTGTTGCTCAATGCAGTTTTGTGCTAAGAAGCCACGCGCATGCTTGGTTTATTTATATGTGCTTTAGAGAAATTCACCAAAAATTCTCATAGGAGCGGCCTCACTCCACACTTATATAGGTGATCCCATCAAGCATATTTTGCAACTTAGTACACCACTAACATTGGCTATGGAATTTCATTAAAAGCTTAACTCAACCTCTTTTTTCTTGCAGTTTAGCACTATTTTCACCTTAGGATGAACAGTAATTATAATACATCACTAGAACAATAAGTGACTTTTTATTACCTATATGAACCTAATTCATTATATTGCTAATCGCATAGGTTAGGTTACCATCACTGTTGTTTTTCCTCAATTGGCTTAAGTCTCATTCCCCTCGATGTAGCATGATCGTTAGATATAATTTCATCTTTAAGTACCTGCTTTACTACATCATGTCTCAACCGAATGTGTCTATTCCTATCATTAAAAGTTTTATTCTTTGCAATGCCTATTGCCGCTTGGCAATCACAGTGCATAGACACAGAATGTGTCAGTTTCATTCCCAAAAGAATATCCGCTAAGAAGTTCCTTAACTACTTAGCCTCGTTGCCAACCAATTCTAAAGCCACAAACTCTAACTCCATTGTGGATGTAGCAAATATTGTTTGTTTGACTGACTTTCAAGTTATAACACATCCACTAAGGGTGAACACATATCCACTAGTGGATTTTGTCTCATCTGAATTTGAAATCCAATTAGCATTACTGTATCCTTCTAATACAATAGGAAATCCACTATAGAATATCGTAATTCATGTTTCCTCTCAAATATTTCATTATTCTGCTCAAGGCAATCCAATTATCATCATTGGGATTTTGTGTGTATCTGCTCAGTCTACATACAGTATATGTCACGCCCCGATCCTCGAGCGCGCATCAATCTCTTGCTAGTCGATTAAATAGCGACGTCCCAAGACGCATCGCCAACCCATTCATTTTTAATACGCAAGCGGAAGTATATAAATAATCCCCAGATAATAAATAATGGGATAGGAAAGTAGGACTACAAATCTCGAACCTAAAAAACCATCACACTTATATACATATATAACAACTGAGTCATATATATACATACAATACACTAACAGGTCAGGTTCTATCCAAAGCTAGTCCAAAAACAAAGTCTGAAAACAAGGGTGGGGATTTCAATCCTTCTCTGGGTCCTCCTCTAGATCCTCCTCTGGGTCCTCCTCGACGATCTCTCCTTCTTTCCCGCTCCAGTTGGAGCCCACAGCTGAGTATACTGGAGAGTCAGAATCGCCCTCAAACTTGGGATCCTTCGCATCGACCACTGATCCACCCTTAAAATCTGTCGTCCCCTTCCCGAACGTAACCTCCAAAACGTACAAAAGTACATCAGATTCCGACACCAGACCCTCCCTTCGTCCATCATTATAATGGTGATACCACGCCCGGTATTCATAGGGCACCTTGTGGGGTAGGCCCTCATCAACCCAGATGGTGGATTTCACCAGTACATATTCCAATCCTTTGGGGGTAGTGGTGTATCGGAATGTGATAACTTATTTCTGTGAATTTCTTAGGTTGACCAAACCGCTCGGGAGGAGCTGGAGGTGCTGCCATCTATGGACCTGAAATATTATCTCACAATGGGGTGAAACGACGTCTTAGCGAGTTCCACCCCTAAGACCCGACTAGGAAGCAAATACGCCTTAAAGGCTGCCTAAGCACATCACGGGTCAGAGGACTTACCTTGGTCTCAATTACATCCTGCAAATCAATATCATTTACAGATGCTTCAAATCACATCAACCAATCAATTCATAACATCAGATCAAATCATTGATCAATCGACCTAGTCGATTACATGTCACCACGACCTTCTTTTGGTCGGCCAAATCGATATTACCTAATAAGTCCGCCCATATCAGGACTGCTCCCTCTAAGCTGATATTAGATAATATAGTTCGCACTAAGCTAATAAATAGTATACTGCTCGCAACCTAAGCTGACATATCAGAACCCGTAGGTTGATATAGTATACTAATAATGCTCACTCTAAGCTGTAAGCTGATAAGGTATACTGCTCGCAATCTAAGCTGACATATCAGAGTCCGTAGGTTGATATAGTATACCGGTATACTGCTCGCAATCTAAGCTGACATATCAGAGCCCGAAGGTTGATATAGTATACCAGTATACTGCTCGCAATCTAAGCTGACATATCACTCGTAGGCTGATATAGTATATGTGACAACCTAGGGAAGGGCAAAAGGTCCTCTCTAGTCCCACATCGCTTAGGGGGGAGTCCTAGGCTAGTTTATAAGGCTTTGATCCCTCTAATCTGCGTGACGCGTTTTAAATCCGTGAGGACTCAGTGTCCAAAGCGGATAATATTACACCGTGGGGCCTGGGTCGTTACAAATGGTATCAGAGCCGACTCCCGACCGCGTGTGTGGGCCACAGCAAGGACGCTGTGCTCTTAAGGGGTAAAGAGTGTGACAGCCCAGGGAAGGGCAAAAGGTCCTCTCTAGTCCTACATCACTTAGGGGGGAGTCCTAGGCTAGTTTATAAGGCTTGGATCCCTCTAATCTATGTGACGCGTTTTAAATTCATGAGAACTCAGTGTCCAAAGCGGACAATATTACACAGTGAGGCCCGGGTCGTTATAGTATACCACCCCAACCATTTAATTAATTCATCATTTTTATCATACCCGATAAAAATACACATGTGTGGGTACACGGTCGACCTTATCCAAATTACCATAATTTCACTTTTAAACCTCCCACTACTTTCAACAGTCCAAAATTGATTTTTAGTGCTGTAGATCGATACCCAGTAATTTTCCAATTAATTACCAAAATTAAACCAATTTAAGAATAAAATCCTAAAATCACAATCAGGCAAAATTAGCACAAATTAAAGCTCAAATAAATAAATATAAATTGCACCACAATAACCAGTATAAAATTCCAGTCATCGGCTATTCCGGTCTAATTTCCGGAAAATAAATAAATAATAAAATAATTACGAAAATTAATTATTAAATTGCAATAAATCCAACTTAGGTCCGTAATGCCTAATTAAACGTCGAAACGGACCTAAAAAATTTCTGAATCACTCTAGATAAATACTAGAGTTTGTCACCACCCGTGGTGGCGGCGTAGTGGTTGAGCGTAGGTTCCTTTCGTGAAAAGTCTTAAGTTCGAATCCCTGCGTTGTCTGCCTTGCGAGAAAGGAACCCACGACTTACCCGGGGCAGTAAGGGTGGTGGTGACTCTACTGCTCCTCCAGGGTTTACTCCGCCGCGAAGCGGCGCACAGAGGTTCCCTGGGTACCAAAAAAAAAAATTAATACTAGAGTTTGTCTATGCCCTAATTGCACTAACTAACCACCTAACATGCATCGGCAAATAATTAAATTTACTAATCTAATCAAACTATCCACCTAAACCATGCTTAACTTAATATAATCAGCCATTAAGCGTCATTAAATTACTAAGCGAGGATTACTGAGTTAAATTCACTTGTTCGGCGATCCAGTCGGTGCAATTCGATAAGGACGCGACGGGGCTCACTTCTCTCCAAAGCGGGCTTGGTTTTGGAGCCGGGAACACCTCCAAAACGGCCCTCAAGCGCTACTAGAAACCCACTAAATTATGTTCTGGTTTGGGTTGAAATAAAGGGCAACAAGCTCGGTTTAAGGCGGGGATGGACCGAGGAAGGTTGAAAGGGCCAAACCGAGCCTAGGCGGGGACTCACGGTGGCAAAACAGCAGCTAGACGGCTCCGGCTGAGCTCCATAAGGCATGAGACAACAGTTGGGACCAAGGCTGAGGCGGGATGGGGCTTTGGTTCGAGCAGACGAGCGCGGAGCGGTGGGGGCAATGAACGGCGACGAGCGGCAGTGTGCGAGCGGGTCAAGGGCTTCGGACAACTCTTGCTAATCTTCTCTGCAAAATTTGGAGCTCACAAAGCACAATGAAGAAGGAGGATGGGTTGGTCGATGGCCAGGTGAAGGGAAAAGGGAGAGATGAGGAGACAAAGGGGGCCACTTGGTCTCATATCCTCATCTTCTTATCCCCCATTTGCCACAAAGCTTGGCTGTCTTTCATGGACCAAAATCAACCACCAAGCTTCCTCAATAAGCTAGGGAAATGGTCCATAAGTCATGGTGGTGAGGGGCATACGAATTTGCTTGGCTTCCACTTCAATTGAACCTTATTCTTGCTTAAAGCAATCCAATTTGGCCTCTATAAGTTCAACCAACACCTCATTGATTCAACTGGTATTTTTCCTCACCAATTGATCCCACTTGCATCCCAATTGCGCGATCAAAAACAATCCTCAACTTTTTTCTAGACGAAAACGGCCCTAGGACGACTTTTTCCCAAAAAGTCTCGGTTTGCAGAAAAATCTTCTGAAACTGAGTCGACGTTCCTAAAATGACTCGTGACATGACAGAACTTTCAATTTCTGAAATCAGACTTAAATTTACGGTTAATTTCCATTCGACGCAATTTTAACGTGACCTAGGCTACCGGGTAACTTTCAGAAATTTTTAGTGCGAATGACCCGTGGTCGATTTTTTTCGAGCCACAATAAACCCACTTGACACATTGGCGACTCTCGGTTGTCGTAAAAATCTCGATGATTCAATTACTGACACAAGGTACTAAAACGATAGAAAAATCAGTGTAGTGCCGGTCAAGGAGAATTTTCCAATTTAGTGTAGTCACCCACGTTTGGCCATACATCTCAGTCGAACTAACCTATCTCTGATTCCTAATCGATTTTTAACTGTGCCGCAATGGCATCTAAAGATAAGCACGGTCGAGAAGCCGATTCCTAGTCGAATTCTCAATTATATTGCATTAAAATCCCTTAATTGTTTCCCTAAATAGTCTAGTTATCTCGAGAGTGATCAGCTCTGAGAACAACCTTATCGGCGCGTCGATGAAATGCCCGATTTATTCAATGGAAAACATGATTGAAAATCTAGGATGTCACAGTATAAGCTATATCAAGTCAAGTATAATTCATCAAATGCATCGGACTCCCAATAATCTGAGCACACCCAAACTGAGCTACACCATTTCCTTTATTTTTCATAATTGGATATTAGAATCATAAGGAGTATTCACAAGTTTGACATTAAAGTGACCATATTTTTTAAGTAGCCCTTACACGTAATGCTCTTGAGTAACCATTAGGCCACTGTCAATTTTTACGATTCTAACACTCAAAATGACATTAGCTTCTTCCATGTCCTTCATATCAAATTTAGAAGTCAAAAAAACATTTTGTTTCGTTCACAACATTAATACACGTACCAAAAATAAACATGTTATCAACATAGGCTAATAATTAGAGATTCACCATCAATGGTTTTTGTGTATACACATTTATCTACTCCAACGGAGAAAAATCCATTATTAACTAGAACCTCATCAAATTTCTCATATCATTGCTTTGGCGCTTTCTTTAAGCCATATAAGGATTTAACAAGTTTACAAACTTTGTTTTATTGGTCAGGAAAAATACAACCCTCGGGTTACACCTTGTAAATTTCTTCTTCTAAATCACTATTTTTTTTTTGTCGAATAAATCACCATTTAAAATTTCATTTTAACATCCATTTGGTGAACAACAAGTTTGTACATATAAGCTAAAGCAATTAAAACGTGAATTGATGAAATTCTTGTAATTGGAGCAAAAGTTTTAAAATAATCAACATTTTGTTTTTGATTAAAACGTTTTGCAACCAATCTTGCTTTATATTTATCAATAGAACCATCATGCTTATATTTACTTTTAAAAATCTATTTACAGCCAATCGGTTTGGTGCCAGGTGGTAAATCAACCAATTTCCAAGTTTGATTTTGTAAAATAGAATGAATCTCAATTTTTATGGCTTCTTTTCAAAAATTGCTTTCTTTAAAAGATGTTGCTTCAGAATAAGTCAAAGTATCATTATCAATAAGATAAGTATAAAAATTATTCCCACAAGAAGTTTCTTTCCTTATTCTTTTGCCCTTGTCAATTCATCATTTGAATTTTCAAAAACATTTCTATGAAGAGGTGCAGGAGAAATAGTATCAATACTTAATGGAAAAATATGCTCAAAAAATTCTGCATTCTTTGTCTCAACTATAGTATTATTATCAAGCACGTCACTTTTTAATACAAGAAATCTATATGCAGCACTATGTTCAACATAACCATTAAACTTGCAGTCACATGTTTTAGAGCCTATTTCCCTTTTCTTAGAACTAGGAAGCATAATCTTAGCAAGATACTCCCACACTTTCAAATATTTTAAATTAGGACAATAACATTTTCATAATTCATAGAGTATTTTACCTATTTTCTTATGAGGCATTCTATTTTGGATGTGACTTGCAGACAATATAACTTCACCCCATGTTGCGACCAAATTTTCGGGTGTGAACCACGTAGGGTTTGGCTAATGGATTGTTAAGCCTAGACTTAATTCGGGCTCTCCCAAGCCCATACCAATTCGTGACTTAAATTCAAATTTCTTAACATGCAAATGGATTTTATCTAGGAGTCGCTACTAATCTATTTTTAGTGGGTCGATTAGAAACCCAAGTAAAGCAACGAGAGACTTATTTTACTCCTACGAACCAGAAATTTATGAGTTCAGGGATTTGGTTACGCTAGATTTTCTAACACCCTTTCGATACCTTTCTATTTTATTTTGAAATATGTTTGGCAAACAGTTTGAATTTATTTTAATTTATCTCCCTAACATGTGAGGTGATCACACGGATGCGCAAACCACCAATTTAACATCCAAGGAAAGCATATAAATAAATAAAAAATTGCAGGAACTTACCTCATAGCAACGGAAGCATCTGCGTTGTTAGATCAGAATTCACATCATCAACTCTATATATGATTTCTAATTAACACGCAATTTCTTTTATCTGTTTTCACTTAATTAATGAAGTCATGCAATATAACTAAATGACCTAATTCTAATGACATGCAATTTCTAATTAAATGGACCTAATAATAATCCCTAAATGACGCGCATTTCATGAATCTAATCCTATATGACATTTACATGACATTTTTTATTTTTTCTAAAAATGTAATCTATCCTAGAGAGGGGAACTAATTTATTTTAAGACATTTTTTGTATTTTTTTCATGTAATTCGGAATTAAATAAAATGTGAAAATTATCTAATTAGATTAAGATTCTATTCAATTTGTATTAGGAATTAGGTTGAACCAAATCCTAATTTTAACTAAAATATTATCTTAACCCAAATAATCCTAAAATGCAATTTATCTAATATCTAAACTTATAATAAATTAAGAAAAATACTATCTAGATTAAACTAAATGCAATTTTACCCTAATATGCAATGACGTACAAAAGATGCCCTAATTCTACATGACATATGCATGATGATTTTTTTGTGTTTTTCCTTTCTTTCTTTTTTTAATTTCAAAATTAATAATTGCCGAATAATTAAACATGCAATTCAGGTTAAAAAAAAAAAAATCTAGCAGCCTAAACTAAATGATTTGATTTTTTGGTTTTTTTAAAATTTTTATTTATAAAATTCAGAATAAAATTTCTACTCTAAACATGCAAACCCTAAAATAAGAAATAAACATAACTCCAACTCAGACATATTTCAAAATAAAGCCATCAAAATCATCAAAAATATCACATATGGTTCGGTTCAAGGGATAATATTTCGCTAGTAAAATCGATAAATTGATCTTAAGCCTTAAAGATCAAAGTATCAATTTTATTCTCACTTGATTAATTATTTCATCTAAAGCCTTATAGACGAAATAAAAAATCTAGGCGCGGTTGCGAATCAAGTAATATGTTGGAATTTCCAATTATGCATAGGGAAATATTTCAAATAAAGGAAACAAGATGCAAAAAATAAAACAAGATAAAATAAATCTACCTAATAAAGTAAAGTAAATCTACCTAATTTGAATTTTTTCTTTAAAAAAAAAAAAAAAAAGAAATCTTGGCCACCGTTCAGAGCTCCGGCGAGGGCACAGTGGCGAGCAACACGTCCAGCGTGGGCAACGGGGCAGCGTTCGGGCGTGAGGTGCGGCAGTCAGGGACGTCGGGTCGCAGGGCTTCGGTTCCGAGCAGCAGGGCGTCGGGTTGAGCAGGGACGTCGGTCGCTGGTCCTCGGGGCAACGGCGTCAGGCGTCGCTGCTGTTGGCGTCGAGTCGTCGGAGCAGAGGCGGAGACAGCAAAAAGCGTCGTGGGTCAGAGTCGGAAGCCCAACGACCGGCAGCTACGATCGGACGGCCCGAGGATGAAATCGCGGCAGGAATGGTGCCTTCTGTCTTCTGGTTGCAGGCGAGGCAGATCTGGCGGTAGCAGCGGCGTCGCAGGGGCTCGAAGGTGGGGCACGGTGATGCTGGTGCGGCGGTAGCGACCGGCGACTCGGGATCTGCAGGTGGGTCACTGGGTCGCGAGTTGCTGAGACGTCACGGGCCGGCGCAGCTCGCGGATGTGGGGGATCTCCAGTGACTGGCAGGACGCCGGCAAAGCGGAAGTGACGCGAAGGTAACTGGTGGAGGCGGTACCAGCGCGGTTGACGGCGCTAGCACATAGCGTCGGCGCGAGCAGGGGCAGCCCCGCAAGGAAGATGAACAGTGGCGCTTTTTTTTTTTTCTCTCTCTCACGTCACTCACCAGTCTTGTCTCTTTCTCTCCTGCTTTTCGGACGTGGGTTCACCTCACCGAAAAGAAATTTTTTTTTTTTTTTGAATTTCAGCTTCAAACCTCAAAAACCCTAAAACTTCCTCACGTATTTACTCTCAAAAATTTCGAAGTTCCCCTTTTTGTCGTACACGCACCACACCTTATACAGGGAAAGGAATTAAATTTTGATAAAATATTTCACTTCCAATTTTGCTTAGGCATAATCTCCCTAAATATATAGTTACACCTCGCGCAATATTTTATTGTGTTTTTTCAAATATCCCATTCGAAAATTTCCTTTTCGCCTAAAATGCACCCCCAGAGTGTATATTATCTGAAAATATGAAAAATCTGAAATGAATATGTGAAAAATCTTCCCTTCACCGGTGGTCTATAAATAAAATAAAACAAAACAAAAATAACATAAACGTTCCTAAACTATATGCCATGTGATTTTTATTAATTATTTTTTTATTTTAACAAAAATTAACCCAAAAATTGTGAAAAAATTTAGGTGTCAACATCCCATAAATTCTTCGGAGCTTTAGAACTAACAAGTATAGAATTCATCATTTCTTTCAAAGTCCTATTTTTTTCTTTCAGCTATGCCATTAGATTCGAGGGAATAAGGAGACATAGTTTCATGAATTATTCCTTTATTTTCAGGAAATTCGTTAAGCAATACATGTTCTCCACATCTATCCAATCTAATTCTTTTTATTGTTTCATTCAATTGGTTTTCGGCCTCACCTTTATACGAAAGGAACATATCAAAAGCTTCATATTTATGGCTAAGCAAATAAACTTTACTAAATCTAGAATAATCATCAATGAAAGTCACGTAATATTGTTTACTTCCTCTAGTCATAGTTTGTTTTAAATCTCCTATATCAGTATAAACTAAACTCAACAAATCATATTCTCTATTTACATAAATACAAAACTTTTTTGTTAACTCTATTTCGGCACATATTATACATCTATTAAAGAATGGGTTTTTGATTCTAGAAATTAAATCTTGTTTTTGCATTTTCTTAATATAAGAAATACTAACATAACCTAATCTACCATGCCATAAGTCAATAGATTTAGCCAAGTAAGCGAAAGAAGTAGCATCTTCATTGATAACAATGGAAACATTAAAAACAAAAAGTCATTGGTTTCAATAACTCTTTCCCACAAAGACATTATTTTTTGTCATTACAATCTTGTCAGACTCGAATGACACCTTCACCCCAACCTTTCCCCAAAGAGCTATTGAAATTAGGTTTGCCCTTATCTTAGGGACATGCAATACACCATTCAAGGCCAAATTCTTGCCAAATGTGAGCTTGAAAAGAACTTTTCCTTTCCCAAGAACTTGAGCTGTTCTTGAATCACCAAAATAAATAATTTTTTCTCCTTCCCCTACTAGCGTGTAGGAGGATAAGGCCTTTTTGTTTGCACAAATATGCCCAGTAGCACTTGATTCTATCACCCACTTTTTCACATTAGTCACAATGTTGGCTTGGGAAATAACTACAACAATTATGTCATTAGAGTCATCTGTTTTAACCAAGTTGACTTTTGGTTTAGTAGGATTGTCATTTTCCATTGTTCTCTTTCTGCAAAGTGCTGCATGATGACCTAGTTTTCCACAAGCAAAGCAAGAGCCTTTCTTTTTTAGGGTGGGGTGAGCAACTTTGGGTTTGTAATCAAGTTTTTTGTTATTATATATGTTTTTTTGGCGATGTTGAGATTTTACTTGCACCAAATTTGCCCTGGTAGCAATTTCCTTAGCTTTGGTAGCTTTGATCTCCTTGCAAGTCGTGTCCTCAATGATAATATGCAAGACCGGATTGGCCAGTGACAATTGCTTGCCTTGGTGCTTGAGTTGTTGCTTGTAGTTATTCCAAGATTCAGACAACTTTTTAATCAGTAAGCCCGCGATAAGTTCTTCTTGCAAATTGATTTTTTTTGCCTTCAAGTCCTCCACCAGCTTGCGATAGTCATTGATTTGTGTCTTGATCTCCTTATCATCGGACATTTCCCATCGATAATAATTTTCAATCACAAATGTTTGTCTACCCACGTCTTCGGCGGTGTACTTTGCAGTCACGAAGTCCCATATTTGTTTTACTTCCTTGTACGGACAGTAGACATCAAACAATTCATTAGAAAGAGTTCTAATAATTATATTCCTACATACCTTATTAGCATTTGTCCATTGATCTTGCAGCTTATTATCAGTTGGTTCAGCCTCCATAAGTGTGAAAGCCACGCCATGCACATCTAGGATAGAGAAAACTCTTTCTTGCCACATTTTGAAATTGTTGCCATTAAAAACTTCGATGTTCGATATGTCAAGAAATGGTTTAGCATAGGACATGTGGTAGTGGTGGTAGTGCAATCGGACTGGCGGAGATAAAGCCATCGGTGGTAATGGCAGTGGCGGTGGCATCAACTTGAGACTCCATGGGGATTATCCTTAAGATTGTTAGAAAAATTGATGAAAATAAATAAATTTATCTAAGGTGCGCAAGCATTATCCTTAAGGATAATTTCGCCTCTTGGAATGCGTAACTCGATGTGATAGGCTTCTAATGACTACCCTCTCCCAACCTTCTTCTATATTCTGCATTGAATTTAGAATGAACAGAAACAATGTTATATAACGCAGTAAAGAAAAGGAAAGTAAATATTTTTTACAGGAAAAGATATTCTCTCTTTTATTCAATGTATCTATTAAGATTGTCTTAAGAGATTTTATTTTTATATTCAGACAAAATAGAGCTATTAAGAGATCATTATAGAGCCGCTAAGAAGCAGTTATAGAGCTATTGTAAAATAATGGAGGATTTATTTGAGAAATAAATTAAACGTTATAAAGCGATTGAAAAGCCATTGTACGACTATGAAAAAACTATTATGTGACTGTTAAAAATAATGACGGTCTTCAATGCGGTCGTAACTTTTATCAAAGCTATTACCGTAAATATTTCAAAATATTATTGAAATATCCAACGTCTTCTTCTTCAACCTGTTCTTTCTCTATTAAGTTTCAGAATTTATAAGCGACTCTAATTATGCTCCATTGACTCTTCATATAGAGGCACCAGATCTACTCTTCTCAATCGACCTCTCGACTGGAGTCACCTTAGAAGTCCGTCACGCACAACCTTGACCTCATCTCCGGCCGACCACAAGCACTATCAAGCCGAGGAGGATCCAAGGACAAGGATCAAGCATGGCTCGATCTAAGCCCCGAATCGAGGGCTTGTCTTGTCACCACCTCGCCCTCACGACGACAGTGACAACAAGGCAGAGAGGATGGATGAGGGTGCGATGGAGAAGGATGGTATAAAGAGAGCGGTGAGAGGTAGAGAAGAAGGACGAGCGACGGAAAGAGCAGGGCCATGACACAACGTGGCCTTTCGAGACGACAAAGGTGGTTGGGGTGAACTTGGGCGGTGAAGTCATAAATCCATGCTCGGAGATCTTTTTTAATGTCTAATCCAATTTTGCCGATGGACACTAAAACTCACTTGGATAATATTTTATCTGAATCTTTATTATATTCGAACGTTAACAAACATTAGATAGTAAATTCAAAATTCCATCATATTATTATCCTATCCGACTTATCCCATCCAATAAAATTATCCAGATGACCAAATGCTAGGAGTATTAATATAAGGGATTTCCCGAGAATCTAAAACCCCAATCCTTTTGGGGGTGCCAAATAGGACTGTCAACGGTTCGATTCGGTTCAGTTCTAATTTTTAGGAAATCCAAACCGAACCAAACCGAAAACCCAATTCAATTTGGTTCAATTCGGTTTTTAGTTTTCCTATTTTGACCTTGCTTATTGGACTAAATTGAATAAGGGGAAGAAAAAGGGGACATTTTAAGTTGGGCGTTCAATTTTTGCTTAGAATTTTGGTTCAATTCAGTTAAAATAAAAAGAACAGATAGTTCTCAGTTATCCAAACAAAAATCGAACTGAATTAAAAATGCAAGAAATTTTGATTTGGTTTGGTTTGGTTTCGGTTCCCGTTCGATCTGACACCCCTACCAAATACCTCTGATCTCTTGGACGTAGGTGCCAAAGAAGAACGAGAAGAAGCCCGAAAAATAAAAAAGCAAAAAGGAACATGACCTCCTATATAATAGATGTTATAAAACCATATCGAGGTCCTAATTATTCAACTTCGGTACGATGTCCTTCTAACGTGGATTTACATAGAACATCGCGCCACGAGGCCCTCACAAAGTAATGTTTCGCCCCCTTGAAATGGATGCATGTACATCTCACCTTTGACAATGGTTGCCAAAGCTCTGGGTGACCCTGAATAGGCCATGAACCGGAATTTATCAAGTGATAGGATTGCCTTTACGATTCGTTCGTAAAGCCAGAGGACCAAGCAGCGAGGGAAAAGTACAAAAAAAGTCATAAACCTTTTGTATTGGTACCAATTCAATCATAAATTTTTCAATTTGATCAATTTAGTCATAAATATTTTTACATTTGTACCAATTCAGTCCATCCGGCTAATTTAAGACGGAAATTGCTGACATGACCGCTGGTAGTCTTATGTGGCGCCACATGAACAAATTTTATAATTTTTTTATATTTTTTAGATTTTTAAAATTTTCTTTTATTTTTTTCTTTTTTCTCTTTTCTATTTTTTTCTTTTTCCTTTCTCCTTACCCCTTGGCCGGCGAGATCGCCGGTCGACCATCGCCAACCACAGGCTGGTCAAGGCGAGGGCCCCCGCAACCTCGCTGGCCACTAGCGAGGGCTGCCGCACCCTTGCCGACCACAGGCGAGGGCGTCGGCCCCCGCCCAGATCCAAGCGAGGGCCAAAACCCTCACCCGTTGGCTAGCGAGGGCCTCTACACCCTTGTCGACCACAGGCGAGGGCATGGCGACCCTCGCTTGTGGTGGACAAGGGTCTAGCGGCCCTCGCCCAAATCTAAGCGAGGGCCACGACGACCTTGCCAGAGGCGTCGTGGCTCTCGCCTGCCATGAGCATGGGCCTTTGCGCCCTCGCCTAGATTTGGGCGGGGGTCGACGCCCTCGCTTGTGGCCTGCGAGGGCACGGTGGCCCTCACCAGTGGTCGGCGGGGGCCCTCACCCTGACCAGCCTGTGGCCGACGATGGTCGATCGGCGACCTTGCCACCCAAGGGGTAAGGAGAAAAGAAAAAGAAAAGAGAAAAAAAGGATAAAATAATTTTAAAAAATCTGAAAAATATTTTTAAAAAAAGTTATAAAATTTGTCCATGTGGCGCCACATAAGACCGCCCACAGCCACGTCAACAATTTCTGACTTAAATTAGCCGGAAGGACTGAATTTGTACCAATATGAAAAGGTTTAGGACTAAATTGATCCAATTGAAAAGTTTAGAACTAACTTGATACTAATGGAAAAGGTTTAGGACTATTTTGATACTTTTCCCAAGCAACGATGGAAACGATGATCGATTTGTCTTGTTGTTTTACATAAGACATACGTGGTGACGCAACAATGATCGAAAAAAGGGTAACGGAAAGCGACGAGGACCGAGATAACATTGTCTGTTGGAAGATCTTAGTGTAGATGCTGATTATAATTGATTCTAGTATATCTTTGATTTATTTACAAATAGGAAATTCTGATTATTGTATATTGTCTTTCCTAGTTTATTTTTCCTCTTTACATTATAAACGTACATTGTACCGACATACAGAAATATACAGAGAAAACATTTTTCCATATTTCTTTCTCTCTTCCTCTTTTCTGTCATGGTATCAGAGCAGCTCGTTTCCTGACCTAGCTTCCGCAATTTCCCGAATTGCCTTCGTCTTCTTTTCTGATCTCGTTTACTGCAGTTCCTCCTCTGCAAAACAAATCAGCAAGACGATTAGGAATTCAATCTTGATATCATGGCAAATGATAAGGATGTTATGAATCCTACAGTAGAGGATCACACTGGATCGATTGAAGAAGGGCAGGTGACCAATGTTTCCGCTCCTGTTCCTGCTTCAGTGCAGATGCCTGGTCCGATTCAGTGGCCCTCAGTCCAGTGGTACCCTACACATTGGGCTGCTGGGCCTGGACAGACCTCCGTCCCATACCCATATGGGACGAACCTGACTGGTGAGTCGGGTCCGACAGAGTCGGGTCACAGACCCGGCCCCATGCCCGGATTCACGGCGGAACCCTACCCGTTTCCACACGGTTCGCACGGATCACCCTACCTGTTTCCATTCAACGGCGGACGGCCGGAACTTGGAGACCCGCTTTATACGTCGCCGGCGGGCGGGCCGGAGTTGCGGCTGATCAGTCAACAGCTCACCGGACCGGCAAATTATCAATCTTGGGCTCGCGATCTCCGGCGAGCACTTGTCACCAAGGCCAAAGAAGGCTTCATCGACGGCACGGTCTCTTACCCGACGGATGAAAGATTACAGAGACATTGGAGGTGGTGCAATCAACTGGTGCGCACTTGGATCGGGAACGCTTGCGTCGATGTCGCCGCCGGCCTCCCTCCGACGTAAGATTCGAAGCAGTGCAGGGAGAATATACAAGAGATGTATGGCAAATCAGACAGAGCGAGACTTTTCTCGTTAACACAAGCCTTGATCGAGCTGAAACAAGGCAATCTCTCGGTCACAGCCTGTTTCAACCGGCTGTCGGTTTTGTGGAACGAGATCGAAGCGGCGGAAGACAAATTGGAGGGGCCGGAGGTCACTCTCCGGCAGTATTACACAATCAAAGAAAAGGAAAAGGCAACAAGATTCCTCCTTACCTTGAACGAGTCGTACTCGGCTTTTCGGTCGCAAATACTTGCGATGGATCCTCAACCGCCGCTCGGACGAATCTTCCAATTGGCCGTTCAGGAGGAAAATCAGCGGGTAGCCGCAGCTGAGCAGAACCGGGTTGGTGAAGGAACGGGCTTCGCGGCGTTTCCATCTGGTGTTTTGTCGACAGAGACAACCGCTGGAGCAAGGGGGAGTCTCGGAGCTGCGAAAGGGAAAGGAGCGCTTGCGGCGCTGGCAACCAAACGAGAGGAGAACCCTAGCCTCTCACGATCAGACGGCTGGGATCGTTTTGGATTAGACGGCCTGGATAAAGGCGCTGGATCTGACGGTCGAGGGAGGCGCGTTGGATCGGACGGACTGGATCAGATCTCTGGGATGAATGGTTGGGATCGACGCGCACGATCGGACGGCTTCGGTTTGATGAACTATTCAAGCGGATCAGACGGTCCATATTTTGCCACGTCAGCACCAGTTTATAAAGGATCGTATGGCGCACGAAATGCCACGTCAGCAGGGAAGATCAGTGGGCAAAATTCAAAATTTAAAAATAAATTTGTGAATATTGCAAGCGTCCACACCATACTTGTTGATACATGTTGGAAGTTACATGGGAGACCTAACAACAAAAAGGAGAGGGAGTCTTCGGTCTATCGGTCTCGCACAAAAAGTGGTGGAGCATCTCGGCGAGACCATAACCCAGGAACAATATGAACATATCGTGCAAGCTTTGAGCCAACTCAAGACTGGTGACACTAGTGCGGGATTCTCAGGTACTTTTCTCCATGAAAGGAATTCATTATCTATTGATGCATGGATTATTGATTCAGGCGCTAGTGACCACATAGTTTGCAATGAGTCTTTATTTTCCCATGCCCATCAAAACCCACAATCTCCTGTTACGGTACGTCTTCCAAATGGAAACATTACACATGTTACTAAAATCGGTACCGTACATCTTGGTCAAAATTTTGTTCTTAAAAATGTCCTGTACATTCCAGCTTTTGAGTTTAATCTCCTCTCTGTTGCAAAGGTATGTATGGACAATTCTTGTAAAGCCATATTCAATTCCAGAAATTGTGTCTTTCGGGACCTTTCGACGGCAAAGTGATGGGCTTGGGTAATGAGGCACAAGGACTTTACTTTTGGGTCAATTCTCCAGGAGATTTAGAATTATTGAATAAAGGCATTTATTGTAATGCAATTAGTTATAATAAAAATCTCCTTTTGCATCAACGATTGGGTCACGGTGCTAAATTCCCTCACCCAAAATGTTCCATTTGTCCTCTCGCTAAACAAACTCGAGCATCTTTTCCAGTTAGTACATCTCGAGCCAAAGATTCTTTTTCATTACTTCATATGGACATCGGGGTCCTTACCATACTTCCCATCGTGATGGATCTCGCTACTTCCTTACGATTGTTGATGATTACAAATCGTGCCACTTGGCTATATCTTATGCAATCAAAGAGTCAAACCTTTACTCATTTATCAAAATTCCTTTCCTTAATTAAGAATCAATTCGATAAATCTGTACATCGAATTCGTACAGATAATGGGCGAGAATTTTTTACTTCTGATTGCATAAACTTGTTGTCTACTCACGGGATACTCCATGAAAGTTCCTGTACTTATACTCCACAACAAAATGGAGTTGTTGAGAGAAAATGCAGACATCTTTTAGAGGTAGCCCGTGCACTCAAATACCAAGCCTCAATCCCTGAAAATTTTTGGGGAGATTGTGTGGTCACAAATGCCTATCGATTAATCGCATGCCGAGTCGGATTCTTCATGGTAAAACTCCATTTGAGATGCTTTACAAGAAACAACCAGATAATGGCCATCTTAGAGTCTTTGGTTGTTTATGTTATGCAACAAATGTGGGTCATCGAGATAAAATGAGCCCCGCGCAACACAATGCGTCTTTATGGGATACCCTTCTCTTCAAAAGGGATATCGTGTCATGGAGTTTTCTACGAGCCACTTCTTTACCAGCAGAGATGTTGTTTTCCATGAAGAAACATTTCCCTTCCAAGAAAAGTTGTTTTCATCCCAAGATACTTTGCCGTAAAAACAATCGTTTTCTTCGTTTGATGAAGATTTATCATCAGCACCCGATTTTCTTATGGCGCATCCACCCTCTATGATACCTAGCTACACGCCAGCACCAATGGAATTCCCACACCCAGAAACAGAATTACCAACTTCATCTGAGGAAGTTCCTTCATCTGTGGACTCTACAGAAATGGCTGCTGACTTATCCGTGGCTCCTGCACATATAGCTGAGGCACCTCGTCGTTCTGGAAGACAAAGTCGTCCACCTACGTGGACAAAGGACTATATATGTTCTGCTGCAAACTCTTCAAGTACACAATATCCTGTTTCATCCTATGTTTCCTTCAATCGGTTATCAACAGAGCATATGTGTTGTATCAGTCGCATTTCAAAAGAGCATGAGCCATCTTCATTCACTGAGGCATCCAAAGATCTCAAGTGGCGGCATGCAATGGAGTCCGAGCTTGCTGCACTCATGGAGAATCATACTTGGGATGTAGTTCCCTTACCAATGCATCGAAAACCGATCGGCTGTAAATGGGTTTACAAAATCAAATTCAAATCAGACGGTTCCGTAGAACGATACAAGGCTCGGTTGGTAGCCAAAGGTTTTACTCAAAGAGAAGGTTTTGATTATCACGAGACATTCTCCCCAGTCGCCAAGGAAGTTACTGTTCGGTCTTTCTTATCTGTTGCAGCAATACACAATTGGTCCTTACATCAGATGGACGTCAACAATGCTTTTCTCCATGGTGATTTAGATGAAGAAATCTACATGGATCTTCCCCAAGGATTACACAGACAGGGGGAGAATCGGGTATGTCGTCTTCGCAAATCCTTGTATGGATTAAAACAGGCATCTAGGCAATGGTATGCCAAGTTTACTGCTGCACTAACCAATGCAGGTTTTCAGCATTCCAAACATGATTATGCTTTATTTACACGAAATGTGGGAAAATCATCGATCTATTTGCTGATATATGTGGATGACATATTGGTTATGGGAAACAATGATTCTCATGTGGCAAAATTCAAGGAATATTTACACTCCACTTTTCACATTAAAGATTTGGGACCTCCCAAATACTTTCTTGGCATTGAAATTGCCAGATCTGACAAAGGAATTTCTCTTAGTCAAAGGAAATTTGTCTTGGAAATCGTTTCTGAAGCAGGGTTATCAGGCTGCAAGCCAGCAGCAGTAATACCTATTGAACAGAATGTCAAATTGACGACACATGAGTATGATCTTGATTCTCCTTCATCAAACAAGGACCCATTGCTTAAGGATCCGTCAGGGTATCAGCGACTTGTTGGAAAGTTGATATATCTTACCATGACAAGACCTGATATATGTTATGCGGTACAGATACTCAGTCAATTCATGCATATGCCAAAAGAATCACACATGAATGCAGCTTTGAAAGTTGTAAGATACTTGAAGGGATGCCCGGGACTCGGTATATTTCTATCTCGTGAATGTGATATGGGGATGACAGCATTTTGTGACACCGATTACGCCACTTGTCCGATGACTAGGCGATCTGTCACCGGCTTTTGTATCAAATTGGGAAAGTCGCTAATTTCGTGGAAGACCAAGAAGCAATCTACCGTATCATTGTCATCAGCTGAGTCTGAATATCGAGCCATGGCAAAAACCACCTGTGAGATAATGATACGAGGACTTCTTTCAGATTTGGGAGTACAAGTCAGTGGACCAAGCAAATTGTTCTGTGATAATGATGCTGCACTTAAGTTAGCAGCGAATCCAGTTTTTCATGAGAGAACGAAGCACATAGAAGTCGACTGTCATTTCACTCGTGACAAAATCAAAGAAGGAGTTCTCGTGACAAAAGGTATCGGAACAGTAGATCAACCTGCAGACATTTTCACTAAGCCACTATGCCAAAGACAACACAAGTTTCTATTGAGCAAGCTAGGTGTCCTCGACATATATAGGCCACCAGCTTGAGGGGGAGTGTTGGAAGATCTTAGTGTAGATGCTGATTATAATTGATTCTAGTATATCTTTGATTTATTTACAAATAGGAAATTCTGATTATTGTATATTGTCTTTCCTAGTTTATTTTTCCTCTTTACATTATAAACGTACATTGTACTGACATACAGAAATATACAGAGAAAACATTTTTCCATATTTCTTTCTCTCTTCCTCTTTTCTGTCATTGTCTTCTCTCAACGATCATGATTGCGAGAGAACCGTGGCCTTTTGAATTCATGTGCGTCTGCGAAAGAGGAACGATTCGATACGAAAGATTAGGATAATGACATTTGGAAAAAGAACAGTACGTGTGATCGTAGGTGATGTCCCCACTTATCCCGCTCCAGAAACCCATATCAGCCCGCGGAAATCTCGTAATTTTTCAATGAACACAAGGGAAGGTTCGTGGAAATTGGTTGTAGCCTTCGAATTTTTGCTCCGTTGAAACGACAACGACGCGTTTGAGCAAAAATTATTGAAGTGCGCATGAGAATTGAACCTACTAATGTCAACCAGGAAATCTTATATCACGTGCCTTCGGGTATTGTCGGATTGATTAGTTGCTTTGCTTCTTCGAAAAGGAAGCGCAAATCCATCGGGCGTTTACCGCGGTAGGTCCCGCCATTAGCGTGGGTCCATTAGATGGAAGTTGAAGTTACGATAAGCAGTAAATTGGATCCTACAGCTCTCCCCTCTTCTGCAGACACAAGCCCTATGTCCTGCCTCAGCAGCATCAGATAAATCAAGAAGTACTAACAAGATAATAGAAATGGACAATGAACAACGGTTGGGATAATCGAGGCTAACGTAGTATAGGGTCGTCGGTACTACGAAACGTGAGGTTACGACTAGAATGCCCGCATGTCTTACGCTATCGCCATTTTAAATATTCGTCTTTCTATTCGATAGATCGTATGGATGCCCTATTCATTTAAGTAGGACGACATAAGCAGGCAACGGCCGATGCACTGCCGATGGATTCCGTCAGATACCGGCGGATTCTGCCATTCTTACGTCACTTCGTCGTAAAATTCCGAAGGTGAAAAGAAGTGAAGTGTTGGGTGAGGTCCATGAAAACTCTTCATGGGGGTCAACGTCGTGAGCTGTCAGACAAGGTTGATTTTTTCATCCGCCCTTGCATCTGGCGAATGCATCCCGCCGCCTCCTTCTTTGTAAAGTCTGCATGGAAAGGAAACTATCACTAAACTACACCAGAAATTGTTGAAGTTGCCGCGGAAAAAAACCTTATCACAAAAAGATTGACTTTGGGATACCACATAACTCTGAGGAACTTTGAAATATTCTTCGGGAAAAGTATCCATGGAAAAGGTTCATCTACCTTACATTATCTCTTGTGTATGTGTTTGGAGAGTCGAGACATATTGCGCAAGATGCTTTCGTCACTCGTTAAAAGTCTACAAAAAGGAAGTCGTGGACACTAAAGTTCCGTTTATTAACGTTTCTATTTTTCTTTTTCTTTTTTTTCTTTTTTTCCTCGAAATAGAAAAAGAACGGAAATTCATTTGATAATGTCAGTTAATTTTTCTAATTCTCCTAGCCAGAAAATAGATTTGGAATAGAAATAAAAAGTAAAAAAAAGTTCATTCTTGTTCCGGGGAATAATTTTTGGAATAAGTCATTTTCGCCGCCCGCCGCCACCATCACCACTGCCCACCGACCAACTAGAGGAGGAAGAAGAAGAGATGAAGAAAAGAAAAAATCTCAAAAAGTTATTAAATAAATTAAAATAAATTCTACGCCACAAAAAAATTTGTAGATCGTACCAAATACAAACCTGTTCTTTTTCTATTCCTAGAATAAAAATTTCGTACAATTACCAAACTCGTTCTTTTATTAATTTTATTCTAGGAAATAAAAATAAAAATAAAAAACTATTTAAAAAAATTTTGTTTCCGAGAATGAAAATATTACCAAACGCACCCTAAGGAGCCCATGACCGAATGACCCATTCAATGTGCATCGCAACAAGCAAGATGAAAGCGTCTCCACACATTAGTACTCTGCTGTTTCTTACCACTTCAAGTTTCGAACTTCAGAAGCGAAGCTCCCAAAAAGGAACAAGATAAGTCAATGAAGCATTTGCTCCGCATATCCGAGATTGTCGCGCTTGGGACTAGCTGTCGAGAATTTTTGCATGTCACCATCTCTGTCCGCCACTTTGAAGAACCGCCCCCCACTTTGAGACTTTGAGTCTCCCTACATAACCTCATTGGACATCGATGCACAAATCTACATGATTGGAGTTTGATGAGCAAAAGAATTTTCTATTTTTGATCAATCGACGAATCCGATGTCCTATAATTCTTGGTATCTACCAAAAAATATCATGCGAATCCGAAAACTATTAGCGAGGAAGTGAATGAATGAGTAGGCTTATTCGTGTTCATGAAAATCAATCGTCTTGAAGGTTTTTGCACCTTATGTTACCCCAAGGAAAATCTGTTTATAGAGAGTCCAGGCACGCACAGAATCGCATGTTTTGCTTTTCTATTCGTGAACGGATGCTTTTGCTTTTGATTTCGTGTGGTTTACAGCATTAGGAAGCAAACACTAAGAAGCTGACAAAACATTTGGCCTACCAAGCAGTGGGGACATATCATTTTCTGTAATGCGGACTTCAACATGTCAGATTGGTCAGAAATCTTAGATTCTCATCTCATTTTCTACGTTCCATTCGGGTAGGGTTTTCTACGTTCCATTCGGGTGGGGTAGGTATTCTCGTAAGAACAGTAGCCACCCGGACTCGGATAAATATTGCCCTCTCACACTCACATATTCTCCTCCCAGTTCATGCTTCCATTTCATCTCCTCCCGTAGACGCCAAGATCATCCTTTCGCTCCCTTCTTGTCGAACCCCATCGACCCTTTGGCATCGCCCACTAGCGCGGGAGTGCGAGTAAGGGCCAAAAATGGTTAGCGACAGCATCAGGAAGGTGACGGCATTTCTCATGCAGTTGATGTGGAAGGTGATGACCCTTCTCAGGCAGTTGATGTGGAAGGCGGCGAGGCCTGAGGATTTGAAGCTCGGCGATCATATCTACACGTATGGATTACATGGGCTTTATAGCCATCACGGTCAGTTCTCATTCCTTGATGTTTCTGCATCAGTATATTTTCTCTCTTTTATATTTTCTATTTTTTCCCCATATAAAAGGGTTTGTGCATCGGATCGATAGACTGTTCCACTAATCAAACTTTGCTTTGCGGGTTCGGCTAATTGTTAAAGCTAAACTTTGATTAACATTTGCACTATTTCTCTCAAGCCAAGCTTGATTGAACATTTTCCTCAGCCTAAAATGGATGACAAAGTCAATCTCCACTTTTAATCTTCTAGGGTCCTCTTTGTGTAATTAAAATTTTATAAAGCTCACTTAATTATTATTCATCCTCTTCTATTTTATTTTATTTTATTTTGCTAAAACCACCGTATTAATAAAACTTCATTCAAAGAGTACATCCAGTGGGAAAAGGCAATGCTCATTTAATTTATTATGATTGCCGCACGTCTTCTTTTACACATTAAATTATGCCGACATATTTGGAGAAAATTAGATCAATATCTTCAAAAAGCGACTGCTTAAAATACCAAAAGAAAAAGAAACGAGTGCTTTTCAACTTGATTTATTTAATTAAAGTAAGCATGACGATCTAACCTTGTTAGAGAGATCATAAAGCTTTAAGCGACATGTCTCTATCAACATTTGCCTATATTTCAAGTCAAACATAGGTGAAAAATCAAACCGCATATGCACTTTCACATATGGATATTAATTAGTACCCAGTGAACGCACATGGGAGCAACTAATCTTGATAATTCCGTAGAGTTCAGGACGATAAAAGGTTGTGGGAGACATAACCGATCGAAATGTTCCTGTTATCTGTCCCAAAACTGGCCTACGCTAAGCTTTGATTTCGATGAAAATAAAAACATTTCCGGTGTGATCCGAAGTCAAACCAATTGTTCTTAAAGGTCCTGAGGCCCAAGCTCAGAAAAGCCTTTTTTCGTAGTTTCTACAAGTAAAATGTCTCTTCGTTTCCGTTGCGGGAAACGATGGGTGAACCATGTCCCATCACCGAAAAAATTCCAGTCCAACCCAAATACACATTCCACAAAACCCATCTAGAAAAAGCCCAAATGCAGGAATAGGCTAAATAAGTCCACTCTTTTTTAAGTTTTTTTTTTTTTGGTCGAACACTCTTTTAAGTCAAAAGGCAGAACTTTTTCATTTGGGACTTAAGTTTTGATTCTTTACACGGGCATATATGACAGGAATTTACGTCGGCAACGGCTATGTGATTCATTTCACTCGAACAGAGGACAAAAGAAACGTAAGCCCATCACTATCCAAGACTAGCCACAAGCAACGAAGTTGTCCCGATTTTCCTGAATGTGAAAACCAGAAGAACATCAAGCGCGGGGTCATCCAAACTTGTCTTGATTGCTTCCGTCGGGATGCAAAAGGGTCCGATCACTTCACTGTTATGGGTATGGATGGCCATGGCCATGGTCTATGCTCGCAAGGCCAGGAGCTTGCACCACCTTGCCCTATGCCAAATCCCGTGATCAAGTCATCGAAAAGGCTATCGGGCTTCACGCTAACAATGCTTTCAGCAATTACAACCTCATGAAAAATAACTGCGAGCATTTCGCCTTATTTTGCACGACCGACATTCGTAAAAGCGGACAGGCAGCATTTGTCAATAATTGTGAGCAAAAAATTATGAAAGCCAAAGAGTGGACCATGAGGTTGCTGCAAGGAAACTAAATTCAAGTGGTCCAATCTAATCTTTTTATGCTGTTTGTTCATTTTTTGACTATCTGTTTCAATATATACTTAATTGGGACATTACTGGATTAATTGTAAAATTTGTCTATACCATGTAAATAGTCCAATGTACTTGCTGCTAGCATTTGCATATACATGAAGACCTTGGACTAGTAGGCCAAATGGGTGCCTCTGTGCCATACTTAAGATTATGATTGTACCTGAGATGATGAGAAAAGACAAATGGAAAAGCAAGACTCTTTGGGCCCATCATTGCAAGAGAATGTTTCAAAAACTGAAAGGCAAAGGACTACCTGAACCAATGTGGGTCACTACCAAACGAGCGACAACATTATCAAAAGATGACACTCTCCAAAGCAAATTATGAGCAAGCATATCTCCATACCCAAGGAAACAAAATATGATAAAGGAATATGAGGTTGCCTAGGCTAGAAGAAATTTGCAAACTTCAAAATTTCCCGACCCAAATCCAAGCTTCAGAAGCCTCTGAGAGCAGCAAGCAAAATGGCGACTCTCATCATCAACAACATGAGCATAGTTGGCAGAAGAATCCTTCCCCGAGATTCTCAAAGGATGGCGAGAACCGAACCACAGCATCCCGTACCAAATCAATAGCATTCAACTACACATGAGCAAAATTATGCAGCACATAGGCATTAAGAGATAATCATGATTTTTTAAGGGGCATTATATCTCCTTTAGGGAAACCCATGGCAAAAACTAGATGGGAAGATTGTTAAGAGTTTTAGGGTGTGTCTGGTAACGATTCTATTCCTGAAAATAATTTCTGATCAGAAATTATTCTTTTTTATTTTGATCCTGGGAATAATTTCTAAAACCGTTTAAAACTGTCCAAAATTTCAATTCCGGAATAGAATTACGTTTGGCACCGTCCTCAAAATTTCTACTTCAAATTATTTTCTTTTAATTTTTAAATAATTTTATTACTTTTTTTTTTTTTTCTTTATTTATTTATTCTTCTTTTCTTGTTTTCTTTCCTTTCTCCTCTTCTTCTTCTTCAAGGGTTTGCTGGTCATCGGCCTTGGGAGGACCAGTGACCAACCAGACAAGGGCCGGCGACCTCACCGGAGCATCGCTGAGGCCGCACCTCTTCGTCCAAGCCTCACTCGGCCATCGACAAGCCTTGTCAGTGGCTGGGGGAGGCCTGGGCGAGGCCCGCCTGGCTACCGACAAGGCTCACCCGCGCCAGATCTGGTGAGGCCAAGCCTCGCCGGTGGCTAAACGAGCCTCCAACGAGCTTGCTGAACCTCATTGGACTGGTCGCCGGCAACCGATGGCGATGGATGGCAGTAGCAATGGCGACTATTGAAGAAGAGAAGAGAGGGAAAAAGAACAAGAAGAAATAAGAGAAGAGAAAAAATGAGTCGGCTTGATTCTAAAATTGTTCCCAGAAACAAAGAATTAATTTTTTTTTACTTCTCAATTTTGTTCCAAATCCATTTCGGGGAACAAAAAAATAGAAATTTATTCCTGGAAATAAAAATTTTACCAAATAAATTTGTATTCCAAATCTACTCTCAAGAACAAAAGAACGGAGATTGTTACTATTTGGTCAGTTGCCAAACACACCCTTAGGCTATGTTTTGCAATCAAGATAAAATTCTGAGTAGAATAAAATATATCATATCCTACATTTGGTGCATTTTCAAGATAGGATAAAGTCATGTAATAAAGATAGAAGCTAGATAATATTATCCCGTGTGGAGGTAAGATAAAGGTGGATAAAATTTATAATATTCATAATAAAAAAGTTATTCTTCTCGAATAATAAACTTATTAAATTAATAAATTGAAATTATATTTTCAATATGAATGATATTTGAAATCTAATATTAGAAATTCAAAATAAAAAATAAAAATTTTAGTTTTTTAATTTAATCTTATTTTTATTTATATATTTGACTATAATTATATCTCATAATATAAATTCAACATATAAATATATATTTTCTATTTATATTTATTAAATATTTTACATATTTTTGTATTTTATGCATATTAATACATTTTACTATTTAATAAAATTTTACTAAGATATGATGAAAGGAAAAAAAAAAGAAACAAAAAATACAATATTAAAAAAATAGCGGAAAAATAAAATAAAATATGAAAATAAAAATAAATTAGGCAATAGTGTCGTGAGAAATTTTTATAATCTCCATTTGTGAACTTTTAAGTTTATTTACATTGATATGTTATTTATACCACAAAATGTACATGATATATGTAAATATATTCGACTTTGTTACTGAAATTCACCAAACAATATATAAAATATAGCAAAATTCCTAGATTTTATATTTTATCCTATCAAGTCCTATTATTGTTTGAAATCCGAACGACCATATGTAACTATAGAGTTTGGGGGAAATCTTCATGATAAAGGAAAATACTTTCTTGAATATTTTCTATTTTTTGGTGAAATGTGAGCGGAAATTTTTTTTGGTATTTGGATATTATTTGGAAAGTGATACTAATCTCATGACTTTATCTCATGGCAAAAAAAAAAGATGAATTTTTAAATATTTTTTATTTCTTTTCTTTTTTTTTCTTTTTTCTTACCATTCACCAATCGCCCGACCCCGACGACGGCCGTTATCAGCCATAGGCATGGGCTGGTGAGGTCGAGCTCACTTGTGAGGAAGGAAAATGAAAAATAAAATAAAGTGTATTAATATTAAAATATTAGAGATAAGTAATTTTGGAAAGTGTTTTTTCACTTCTTTAGATTTAAAAATTCACTATCATAAATTTATGCATGAATATTTGGCTAGAATGTGTTTTCGGCCAACTAGTCATTTTCAGCAAACCAAACAAGTGAAAATTTGGAAAATCAATTACCCAAAAACATTTTTTCCCAAACAAACACATCCTTAGACTGCAAACGGGCTACCAATTTACTATGTAAATAGCATCTTAAGATCCACATCTCAACTCTTAAATTCAAAATCAGTGGAAACAGTAAGAGGTCCATAGGTAAGACAGAGATTTCAATCCCATTGAGGACAGAAAAAAGCAACAATCACCATCCTTCTTGAAAAATGCATTTTTAAGACCCTAACTATTAGAATAATCAGTCGTTTTATGACTTCCTTTATGTGTACGGTTTTTGGACTCTTACTCTTCTTATTGATGGAGCTAGAAGCATGCAAGGCAAGATGCCCTCTTTCTTTCCTCAATTTCTCTTTCTTTGCTAGCACCCTAATTATCAGGTCATTAATTGACCGAGTCTTATCGTAAGAGTTATAATTAGTCTTGATAATCCAAGAATCAGGTGGAAGGTGTTTAGGGCTTTATGTACAATGCATGCAACAAGAACAGAAACTTTAAGAGCCTCAAGTTTTGTTTATAGGTCTACCATTCTTATGACATAATCCCTAACCCCACCTAAACTATTATACAGAGTCTTTGAAGATGTGTATGACTCTTAGCATTAGACAAGACTTGGTTTCTTGCCTCCAAGATTACAAGCATCTGTCTAATAGTGTAGTTAGCTGGTATACCATTGTTTAAGTGTTTCTAAATAGATCGCTTCATAGATAATAGGAAAATTCGATTGCTCTTTTCCAAGATAGCAAAGTGTGCTTTTTAGGGTTCTGTCTTGATGATAGTGAGATTTGCCAGTTTATCCTTAATAAGAGCAGTATGAACATCTGTCAGCTCTATCCCAAATGGAAAATCTGCTTTCCATTTTTTAAAGTTTGAATCAGTAAAAATCTCAATCATAATGGAATTGCCATTTACAAAGAATGTGACTAAAAAATAGGTAAAATATATAATTAACATAATATGAGTACCGTGTAACTTAACATTGTACAAATATATGAAAGCTACGTACATCATCATATAATCACTTTTTGATTGAATACATGACATGCAGTTATATACTCTGTACATGACAACGACAATGAGAATATATTCAAATCTTCATGAATTCACCACATTTAGGTGTGTGAACCGTTAGAATCGTCACTTCTCAATCATATGTTGTACATTCATCCTCCATGAACTAATATACAATCACATCTTTTGGAAGTATAACCATGCATTAGAAAAGGAAATATCACACCATAATATGAGACAAATATTTCCTAAACCCAATTAAGTAATGCTACTGTAGTAGTCACAACCTAATTGAATTATTGAAACTCTCTCATACTAGAAATATAAATATTATGTCTCACATTTAATATATACATGTAATTTTAAACAGGAAGACAAGGCTAATTTGTCCAATTACATTGTTCTATTCAATGATACATGTTAAATCTTATACATGCTATCAATAAATCATGCTCTATGCACTCTGTATGTGATGATACATATGTGAGCTAACATTTCTATTTTCAAAACCATTTAGGGAAAAATAAAAATTAGAAAATAATAATAATAATAATAATAACTTAAAATACATGTATATTGGGTTTTATGTGCATTTTCATCCTTAAAAGTATCAAATATGTAAACTGAATAGCACATCATTGAGCATCACGATATGAGAACGCCGGCACCAAGTAGCTCCAAACGAAGCCCTCACGCGTCGGTAGAGTGCAAAGTGCATGTAGCGCACCCTCGCGTGCCTTATATAGCTTGGATCGTTTGCTCGCCCGAGCCAACCAGTTTGACTAATCTAGTCAAGAGTCAACCGGTTTGGGTCAACAGTCAAGTCACCCACGATCAATTAGGTCAACACGCGTCAACGGTTGGCCGCAAATGCCAACACATGCGACATCCCCTAGAAGCGCGCCACCCATCATGATGCTTGTCTCAACGAGATCTATCCATCTATGTGATCAAAATTAACATTCACTAGGTAAAAGATTTCGAAAACAGGCCAAATTTGAAGGTTTAACCCCTAGACTATGTATGCTCTGATACCAAATAAAAGTCGTGAAATTGAAATCTTAAGATTCATAGTCAAAAAACTACAACACAGTAGTCGAGGAAATAGGTTTGCATACCTGATTTAAAATTCATCATTCTTAAGAAGGAATAACAACAATTATGGGCTCAAGTACTTCTTCTCTATTACTTTATATATTACTATGTCAACAAGACTACCACTCACGATTAGCATTCTCATTATGTGAAGTTATTTATGCATCAGGATTATAGTAAAAAAAGACCTTAGCACTATTCATGAACTTTTTTGCCACAAGCTCTCTCATAACAGGCCAAACTTTACTTGGCCTAAATAAGCTAACCCCATATTAAACTAATCAACAATCTTTATATCTTACCTTATTAGATTAATCTCGTAAAACGGTAAATTTCAATCTCAATTAACTTAGCCAACATAAAAGAACTCTTATAGTTAGGTCTAGAATGCCCACATGTGTCATGTTATCGTGTTTAATTATTCGTTTCCGTAATCAACAAATCTTACGGGTGCCCGTTAATTTAAGTAAGACGCCATAACCGACCGCCGGATTCCATCCCATTCTGGCGGATTCTGCAATTCTCACATCATCTCATCATAATATTCTGAGATTTAAAAGAAGTGAGCCGTTAGGTAAGGTCCACGAAAACCTTCCACGGGTGTCAACGTCGTGAGTTGTCAAACGAGGTTGCTTTCGTCATCCGTCCTAGCATCTGGCCAATGCATCTGCTACCTTCTTTTTTGTGGAGTCTGCATGGAAAGGAAACATTACTAAAAGACACCCAGAAGTTGTTGAAGTTGCTAAGTATAGAACTTTATCACCAAAAAAAAAAACAAAAATTCACTTCATGATACCACGTAACTTTAAGGAAGCATAGAAAAAATCATACAGGAAAAGTATCTATGAAAATGATTTATCCACCCTGGCTCCATTTATTTTATAAAAACTGAATGATTTTGAGAACATTTTTAAAAATTAATCATTTCTATTATTTGAAATAATTACTAAATGAATAATATTATGATGATTTATGTATGAACATCTTTGTTAATGATCAAAATCAATTTTATTTATTCATTTTTATAACCAACGTAAGCAATCATTTCTAAGAAAATGTTGTGTAAATCATTCATTTTGTCGAAATAAACGCACCACCTTAAGTTATCTAGAGAACATGTGTTTAGAGAGTCGAGATGTACATGAAATCGCGTCTCGTTCTTCCCACTGTGGACAGTATCGGTTTCTCCCTCTTTTGGGATTGCACCAAATGCTGTCGTCGTTCAAGTTAGCACAGGACATATCTATATCCGACTCCGATGAGTCCCACGTATCCGGAATGGTCGCACTCTGGATTAGCTGTCCAGTCGTTTTCTGCATGTCTCTATCTCTGTCCGCCACTATGAAGAACCCCCCGACCCTCCTCACATTACCTCATTGGACATCGATGTACAAATTTACTGTTGGATAAATTGTTAATATAGTCCAAAATAATATGTTCACATACAAGCCCAATAGGTGAAAGCATGGTTATTTGGGTCCATATGGGCCGAAGCCCAATAACTTGCACATAAAAATTCTAGGATTTCCCTACGCTGAAGGTAACACTGTTAAACGTTCCAAACTTGACGTCTCTTGGTATAAATACTTCAAGCAACCGTTTCTTCTCTCTCAAACCTATTACCTCCAACATTTACTGCTTGGTGAAAAGTCAAAAAATGATCCAAATTCGGCTCCCAAATGCATTCAAGGTCCCATCAAAGGGATAATTCTGCCCTCTATAAATTCGAACCGAAGCGACATGGGAGACTCCAGAACCAAGTTCCAGGGGATCAAACCTCATAAGCTTCTCCATCGGGAAGCACTAGAGGGTAAAGCAAGAGGGTCAAAAATGGCGAGGGATGCCATCGAGAAGGTTATGATGATATCCAAGCAGCTGATGTGGAAGGTGGTGAGGCCTGATGAACCGGAAGCCGGAGATCACATCTACACGTATGGATTGCATGGCGTTTACTTGCATCACGGTGAGTCGAATTTCACTCATCCCTCGATCTATTCGGTGAACTATCTCTCCAGGGATTTGTGGAAGTTCCATTTCGATTGCAAGGGTAACCGACCTGCTATTAAGGATACATAAGAAAAAAGGGGTTACGCGCATCCCCGCGGTTGGAATCCTATCTTTTTTCGAGGGGAATCCCATTCTCTATCCAGTTTTTCCTGGATATCAAAGCCTTTTAAGTCTTGCTTAGGACCAACCTGCTATTAAGGATACATAAGAAAAAAGGAATTTCCGTATAAAAGATCTCGCTCCCCCATGGGGGATCTTTCCCCCCCTTCCCCTTGTAAATATGTCCCTATCGGCCCTTCGGGAGTTTATAGCCTTGCTCGACACCAGCCCGATGCCGGAATCTGCTCTCATTAATTGCTATTTGCATTAGTAGTTCTTTTCCATTTTAACATTCCCTGTATCGGGTTGATAGATTATTTCAGCAAGCAAATTTAGCCTTTCAGCTCTGGCTTGGTGATAATTTTTACGTTTTTATCATTTGCACTGTGGCCATATCCATTATTTGGTAAGGAATGACCAAGTCAAGCTCCACTTTTGATCTTCAAGAAAGCCTCTTTGTGGAATTAAAGTTAGATAATGCTAATTTATCCATTATTTATTCATTTTTTCCACTAAAAAAACCACATTACAACAAGTTCATTCGAACAGTACACCGAGTTGCCAAAAAATAATGCTCTTGTAATCCAATCTGAAAGTGGCATGTCTTCTCTAGGACATTAAAGTGTGTAAGGTACGTTTAAAAAAAAATTAGATCGATATTTTTACAAGGGAGCGTAATTCAAATCAACTCATCTTACTAAAATTGAATTGCGCATGAGAGAGTATAAAATAACCCTGCCACGTGTTTCTTCCGACGTTTGCCTACACATGAAGCCAAAGTAGAACTAAAGGGTGTGTTTGTTTCGCGGAATACATTTTCAGGGAAAACATTTTCCTCATTTTCCGGCGTTTGGTTCACTCAGGAAAATGAGTCAACGGAAAACGTTTTCCTAGTCAACAGAAAACGTTTTCCTAACAAAGCTTAAATTCAGGAAAATGATTTCCCCTTTGAAAAGACCGGAAAACGTTTTCCGAATCTATCAAAGCTTAGATTTGATGCTTGGTTTACAAACAATTATTCTTATAAAGATATATTTTTAAATTTTTATAATTCTTTTTAAAATATTTTTTAAAAATCGAATTTTTAATTTTTTAATATAATTTTTATTTATTTTTTAAAATATAAATTTTAATTATTTTTTTAATATATAAATTTTAATTATTTTTATATTTTAAAAATATAATTTTTAATTTTTAATAATTATTTTCTCTTTTTCTCTTTTCTCTTTTTTTTTTTCTTCTTCTCCGGCCGGTCGCCTGTCGCCTTGCCGGCCACAGGCTAAGGAAGGAAGAAAAAGAAAAAGAAAAAAATTGAAATATGAAAAATAATTATAACTTCGATTTTTTATAAAAAAATATTTTTATAAAGTTAAAAAGGGTGATGGACTCAACAAATTAGTTTGGAAGTAAGAGGCACACTATTATCAATTATTAGGTCAAATGTCATTCAATCATTTTTTAAATGCGATCCAAACACCAGAAAATACTTTCAGTCACGTATCATCAAACAAAGGAAAACTAACCATTTTCCTAGAAAATGGTTTCCCGGAAAACGTTTTCCAAAAACGTTACGTTTTCCGTGAAACAAACACACCCTAAGAAAAATCAAGCTCCCTCTCTCGACCAGTTATCAAAGGTTACTTTTTTTTCTTTTTTTTAATTTGAGATAAGTGTATTAAAAATCCTAAAACTTGTCACGAAAATACAATTAAGTCATAAAACTTTCAAAAATTATAATTAAGTCTTAAAATTTGTCACGAAAGTACAATCAAATCATAAAACTTGTCATAAAAGTACAATTATACCTTAAAACTTTCAAAAGATACTTGTCAAAGGAAAAATTCGATTCGACCAATTTGACAAATTTTAACTTTTTGAATGTATTAGGACTTAATTATACTTTCATGACAAGTTTTAAGACTTAATTACACTTTTTGAAAATTTTATAACTAAATTGTACTTTGTTAATAAGTTTTAAAACTTTCAATGCGCTTATCCATTTTCCTTTCCAATAGACAAAATACTCCTTGATTGGTTTAGGTAGACAGGAATGTTATACTCCAAACTCACCGATGGAACTCTCTTCTCCCTACATTCTGGAGACTATTGTTGAATTGAGAAAAATGTAAAATTCAATTATGAGATCTGTAAATCTCAAACTTTGCTTTAGTATGCTCCTTTGACATCTAAAACTTTTGGGACAAGCGAGTTTGTCCCGCAAGTGGCATGATACAAATGAACAGGTCATCAACACTCTTGTTCACACCCATATACTCATCGTACATCACGCGAGAGGCTCAACAATCACACTATGTCTTATAATGCTTTAAGTATAACTAGTTGTCTTATTTAACCTGTTTGGGTTGAGTCAAATAAGTTGATCGGGTCAAAATTAGATTGGGTTGATCGGGTCAAAATTAGATTGGGTTGAGTCGAAAATGATCCAACACAAATTGGCTTATTTAACCTGTTTTAACCCACTTTCATGCAATATAAATCTAGTGATCCACATCGACCCAATCCATATTACTAAAACACTCTTATATTTAATCCAATCTAGAAAAACTCGTAAAGTGAGCGCGAAATCAAGTGAGGGTGAGAAAGGGTAAAGAAAGAGTCATAAATGTGAGTTAGTTCTAAACAAATTGTGAACCTATTTAACACATGTATTAGTTTGCAATTTACCATTCTAAATCCAATTATATCCAGTTACAAAATATAACTAACCCATCTAATAAACCAAGGTGAGGAAATAGCACATTTTAACAAGTCTAAATGCTAACAACGATTCAAGATTCAAATGGATAAATCTAGTGATTCACTGCCTACTCTTTTCAATTAGAAAAACGTTTTTCCTTTTTTACACGTAAAATTCTTTGTTTTCCATTGCCGGAAACAGCGGGTGAACCATATCCTATTACAAGCCAATATGGACCGAAAGCGTGCCAATCCAACCCAAATATATACTCCACAGAACCCAACTAGAAGAGCCCAAATTCAGGAATAGGCCTAAGTTCTCTCCTTCGAGTCCAAGAAACAGAACTTCGTTATTAATTCTAACAGGTCGTCCCAAAGCAAAACCTCATCTTCGTTCGTTTCGGACTGAAATTTTGATTCCTTGCCGTGTTCTATTGCAGGAATTGACGTCGGCGATGGCTACGTTATTCATTTCACCCGTATGGAGGACAGAAAAACCGTATGCCCATCGCTGTCCAAGACTAGCCACAAGCAACAAAGTTGTCCCAATTTCCCAGAATGTGAAAACCAAAAGACCGTCAAGCATGGGGTCGTCAAAACTTGTCTTGGTTTTCTCCGCCAGGACGACAACAAAATCCGATCCCTCCACTGTTATGGGTACGGGTGGCGAGGACTAGGGTTTACTCTCTCAAGGCGAGGAACTGGCACCACCTTATCCTATATCAAATCGTGCAATCAAGTCATTGAGAAGGCTAGCAAGCTTCACGCTAACAGTGATTTTGGCAACTACAGTCTCTTAAACAATAACTGCGTGCATTTCACTACATTTTGCTGGACTAACATTCGTAAAGGCGAAAAAACAGCATTTGTCAGTCATTGTGAGCAGAAAATTATGGCAGCTAAAGAGAGGACCATGAGATTGCTACAGAGAAATTAAATTCTAATGATGCAAAATTTCCTTCAATCTTGTATGATGTATGCTGTTTGTTGCTTTTTAAACTATATGTTTCAATGTATACTCAATTGGGACTAGAACACAGCCATTGTTGCATCTTCCTGGATTGATTACACACTCTGTCTGTATGTACTATGTATATACTCCCTCGGCATTCCTCTAAGTTCCAATTCATTGCTCGCACGATGAACATAGCTATTTAAACACAGGAGGAAGGAACAGTCGCCTTAAGTAATAATTATACGTCACACTTTTGTGCTAATGCAATCACTCAAAATGATACCCTTAGCGGCAAAAGATCAGAACTTTAATCTAAAATAACCACTGCATATACTTCCTGTTCCTAGGCAAACAGATCGAATTGCAACATATAAATTATCGATGCACCAGCACATAGCAGAACCATCTGCATGAAATAGTCCACTGTGCTTGCTTCTAGCATTTGCACATAAATGAAGGCCTTGGAGCGGCCCAAGTGCGTGCCTTTGTGTCGTACTTAAGATTATGATTGTACTTGAGATAACGAGTGAAATGAAGAATGGAAAAGCAAGAGCCTTTGGGCCCATTATTGGAAAAGAATGCTTCAAACAACTTAAAGGCGAAGGGCTACCTGAACCAGCGTTGATTGCTGCCAAAAGAGCAACAACTTTATCAGAGGATTTCTAACACTCTCCAAAGCAAATTATGAGCAGGTATAACTCCATACCCAAGTAAACAAAGAGAATATGATAAAGGAATATGGGGTTGCGCAGGCTAGAAGAAATTTACCAGCTTCAAAAGTTCCTCGGACCTGAATCCAGCCTCTAGAAGCCTCTGAGACTAGCAAACAAAATGGTGACTCTCATCATCAGCGACGCAAGCAAAGTTGGTGGATAAATCCTTCCCAAAAAATCTCAAAGGATGGCGAGAACCAAACCACAATATCCCATGCCAAATCAATAGCATTCAACAGTCTTCTCAACTGCTTTTCGCTATGGGTTTCCCCAAAGGAGACATACCGCCCCTTAAAGAATCAGGATTACCTCTTAATGCCTATATGCTGCATAATAGCATCTCAAGATCCAAATCTCGACTCATAAAATTCAAAACTAGCAAAAACAGTGACAGGTCGATTGGTGAGAGACCAAGATTCTAACCACATTGAGGGCAGAAAACAATCCAACAGCGTGTTAACTAGGCAGCGTCAATTTTTCAAGAATTGCTAGTAAAATACCGGATAATCTCAACTGCAGTATTCATAGATTATGCAGATTCACGAATTTAACTTCAGATCAAGCTTACTGAGCCTAAAGGAACTACCAGCAATCGGAACACGATACCTCCACATGATGCTCTTGACATAAGAAACATTCGCCACCAAGAACTATAGCACGCCAAACCCCAACTCAGTAGCATCATCGCAGAATAACAAGCAGTGATAAATCAGTACTAACACCATAATACTATCGATGCAAAAAGCCCAAGCAACATATTCACATATTCATCAAAAGCACAGGCTTCGAACAATGAGGCCAAGCAATACATCACGTAGGAAACGCATCACGAATCAATTCCAACAACCGAATGATTTAGACCATGACAACACCAACCCCAGCATGCGTTGCAAAGAACCAAGTCCCAGAATTCGAAACTCTTTTTCGGGAATTCAAAAAGACAAAAAACAAGAGTTGCCCAATTCAGGCTTCGCAGGCCTGGCGGGTCTATCAGGGGGCCACCTGCAATACGCAGGATGGGCAGGTTCGGACTTCCAAGCAGGGCTGGTGGGAAAGAGCTAGAGATCTCATCTCGGCCAGAGCAGAAGCCCGGCCCGATTGCGCTCTAGACTTTCCCTCCAGCAACAAAGATCGTTGACTACGAAGTCAAAGTCCATGATTCGATGCCTTTGAATTCATTGGGGATTCCCGTTCAGAAATTAAGGAAACGACTCGTGGATTCGTTTGCGATTGAATCTCGCATTCCTGAACGATTCAATATGTACCCCCCACTCGACCAATCGTCCTAAAAAAGATCAGCACTTGTGTTCATGGTGGCCGCGGGGGCAGGGGGCAATGAACGACAAAAACGAAAAAGAATCCAAGCATGCGCATCCGGGGAATCGAACCCCGGTCAGTACCGTGGGAGGGTACTATGATACCACTACACCAGATGCGCTGGTTTTGATCAATTGCCCAGTGTTTATTATTATAATTAATGATATTGTTGTAGAAGTCAATGATTTACATCGTTTTCAATCTCTTTTTGGCCGACCTCCTTCGTGTATATACCACTAGTTAGATTCCTTGGATGATTTGATTTTATCCTATGCGCATAGAAGCAATATCCAACTCAGCTCTTTTTGTTTTTTCTGCTAATCAAGTGGTATTCAATCGAAGACAGGGATGATTGACATCGGCATCTGCAAAGTTGTTCTTTGCACCATCGTTAGCGGCCACATCCCAGGAAAGTTGCGCCGAATAAGAACCGAACCGGTAAGATGCCAAAGTTCTCAAGGAACACAGAGGATAAATCGGTTTTACCACTCCGATGAACCAATCCTTTCCAAAATAGCTTCACAATTTGTATTCAATTTGTAATTTAACCAGATCCCTTTTGAGTCATGGTTGCCCCATCAACTCCGGTTTTATGAGTTACCTCCAAGCAAGCCCAAGGTTGCCTTAGGTTCCTCCTCCTCCTCCTCCAGCTCAATCAGTGATTAATGTCGTCAAAACCTAAAAAGTTGGTCATGTTATGTAATGAACAAGGGAGAGGAAGCTTCCTCGAATTGGCGCAAACCTGGGGTTTTCCCTTTCCAAACCTTCACCTCAACGCACCAACGATGGTAAACCCAAGACGGCTTCCTTAATATTCTGATTGGGGGGCCGCCAAGAATGGAAAAGGAGAGCGAAAAGAAAAGGGCAACCGCGAAAGGAGCTTTCTAATCTACAGCAAGCAAAAAGATTTTAAAAGAAGCACTAATTACATTTGTGTTTTTCCGTTTATATGAAGTGACTGATACGTATTTATTTGTAGCAATGTATATATGTATAACATGGAAGATGAGTTAGGCCGATCGCCAATATTCGGTAATGCCGGATATAATGTAAAGTCCAATCCTCACTGATTTTCCCAGGAGACCATTAAAAGTGCCTTTTTCTTCCCCTCCCCTTTTTTCCAATCTTGTTTTCGTGGAGGGTAATATCTCAGCTTGCTTTATGCAGGTGCGTCTTTTCTCCCTTCTGCTTTTCTCCTTCTGCTTTAGACTGTTTGATCTAAGACAAGTCACTTTCTCGGCTCAATTATTACATACATCTATATGGATAGCAAGCGCATTAGTCTACACAGATAACATGTGTACATGTTAAACGCATTGGCCCCCTTTATTATTATCCCTTGCGTGTTGCTTCGTTAATAACATGTCTGTAGATCTCTTCTCCTTTTGGGAAGCAACACCACCAACCCTTTCACGCTTTGCATGAATGGCTTATGATCCATGGCTTCTTTCTGCACAATAATTACAGCAAAAAAGTCACTGACATCTCGAGAGAGAGAGAGAGAGAGAGAGAGAGAGAGGAAGGGAAGGAGGGCGGGAGACCAAGCACTGGAATCATTGAAGCCCATGTTCCATTCACAAGCAGACAATGAGAAAGAAACAAGGGAAAACACAGAAAGGGCTAGGGGGTTGAAGGAATCTTCTAAAACGAAACCCTAGAATACTCCCGCACATTTTTCACGGAACAAAAGCAACAGTTTTCTCTCTCCTTTTTCACCTATCTTTTGCGGGTAGGGGTGAGAACTTTAGACTCTACAATTCAGATGGATAGATTAAAATAATAGCATCTTGGACATATCAATGAAAAGCTGTTTGGATCTTTCTCTCTTTTTTGCCTGTAGGGGCGTTGCTCATCAGCGGTTCGCTACGGCGTATCGTAGACCTCCACGCGTAAAGCTGCAAACAGTCGTGATCCTCCCTCCTTGGCTCGCTTTACATTCATTCAGCAACAGCAACTCGAGTCGCATTTGACCTAATTAAAAATGACTTTGATCCAAGATTATCCTGGACCTGCCAACGCTGACAGCACCTGGCCATCGAGCCTACTTTTAGTCTGTCCATGCGTGTATGGCTCTGTATGTAAGTGGATTACGTGACCAATCGCCAAGATTGCAGGCGATGATCAAGGAAATTACCAAGCTTGAGCAATTACTAGTGATTATTTTCTTGAATAAATGCTTTTGAGGTGCCAAAGACAGTTTTGTCTTCCACACGTCTTGAACTCATACCTATGTGCATCCCTAAATCGTAATGACTCTTGATCCACTCGAGAATCTCTCGGACGCTTTTGTATATATTGTTTGATGGTATTGCAAATCTCTACTACTTATGTGAAGGGCAATCTTCAATTTTTTTCCCAAGATATTTTACTAAATTACACCTGAAAACTAAATTGATACAAGTTCGACTCGGGGACTAGCAATGGCTGATGCCCCTGAGTTCTAGATGTTCGGCCTGATTTTTATCAATTAATGTTCGACGTATTTTCTAATTTAAATTTTGCCAACTTCCCTTACTCGCCTTTTGTGGTCCAGATTATGTGCCAATCGTTGTCGGCAAAACTTTTTGAATCATGCCAGCTTACGAGTTAAGTGCAAAACCTTTTGAATCGAACTATCTTATGATAGCCATCTTGTGATTGTGCATATTTGTTTTTTGGGAAGAAAAAACCTAAAGTTGTAAATATCCCAGAAAAGAAAAGAAAAACTCAAGTGCTTTAACGTCATTATCAATTATTCTCCAATCCAAGAAGACAAACACGACCCACCTCCAACAACAAAATCCACTTTCTCCTCCTTGGGATGTGAAACATCGTACAGCTTCATGGGGGCATCGATTGCATTCAATACGCTAATGATTCCCATTTGAAGTTTCAAATTTGTAGACCATCATACCTATTCTAGAAAAATTACAAAATCAAGAAAAGCGTATTCATGATTACATCCTGGGCTAAACTTTCCTAACAACATCACTTAGCAAGGACTTAGCAATGCATAAAATAGGATACTTATATATGATGAAGACCATGTTCGAGTAACCAGCCACAAGTTAAACTCTCCCTGTCGCCTCGTCAATATTACTCGACAGTAATTTCATTTTCACTCAAGGCAAATCTAATGTTAATCTATGTTCATCATGTGAATAATTCGATGAGTTACTGGAGATATACCTCAGGCCATGGAAATTTAAGCTTTGGTCCGATTTCACTTGTGACGATGGTCTAAGATCACATGTTTTTGGAGGGACACACGGTCATTCGACTTGATTCGAAGCATTGTGACTCAAAGAAAGCTTAATTACTCGCTGCCTTAGTTCTTTCGGACTCCTAGTTGGACATTACGAAAAAGCTACATGACCAAGACTGAATCAATTTCGAATGAAATTGGCGAACTTTTGGATTATCACATGACAATAGGCTACAATCTAGGGGGCGAAGGAGAGAGGAGCTACGTTGTGAGTCTGTAAAAGGTTACAAACGGGGAAAGAAAGGGGAGAGAGAAAAAAAAAAAAAAAGAGAAAAAAAAATTACAAAATGAAAGAAGTAGAATAAGAGGAGGATGAGGGAATCAGAGGTAACAATAAAATCTAATTAAATCGACTCTTCGTGAATTTGGACGAATATCTGATACACAGATGACGAAATTTCATCCACTGCCGTGAGCTTGCAATCATCTTCTGCCTGCATTTACACAAATAAAAGGTATGAATACAGACATAAAAAAACGTTATGATGGTAATGGCGATGAATGTACCTCAAATTAAAATGAGAATGTGACCATGATTTGATAAAAATATCCTAACAAAAGTTGGCAAGGATCGTTGAAACTCGAGGCAAGAGAAAACAAAAGGGTAAGAAATGCACGACGAAATCCGAATCCAAAATTCAGGAGACAATCGTCCTCCGAATCGCAGGTGCCAGGGAATATGCTTACGATCCGGGGGAACCCATATTGACGCAATCAATTCGAGCATGGTGATTATGTGGAAATCGTACACCGGTTCATCGCCCGAACGCGGTGATCAGGAAGCACCAAAATTAAGGTCTAACCTTGACGCTGATGGAGTAGAGGACAACGCGATCAACGGTGGTGACATTGAGGTGAAGAACGGTCAGCCTCAACGAGTGCAACCCAGACACCACCTTCAGGATCTGCTTCGGCCTCCTCTTCGTCCTTATCCTCAGGTTCGCGTGGCTCTCCACCATGGTCACTTCTATGTCGGCGATGGCCGACAGCCGCTTATTCCCAGCAGCTGTTTCGTCAGTGGAGCCGTAGTAAGCTGTCGTCGTTGTTGCTGTCGACGGGGATGGCGAGCTAGAGGAGTTGTTACTGTTGTTGCTGTTGTTGTACTTGTGGAAAGTGAAGAACTCAGAGAAAGGTGAAACTGGCTTATCATCATGGTCATCATCAGATTTTAAGCACTCCATCTCCTTTTGAACACCAAGTAGTTGCAGCTTTTGCTCAAGCTCCTTCACAAAATTTATGGCCCCTCCTATGATTGATGCTTGGTCCCCCTACACAACAGACATTCAAAATCTCTACTTGAATATTTTTATTTTTTTTGTTCGGCCTATTCAGAGAATATGCAATAATTTAAGCCTTGTAGAGATTAGATTGTAGAAAAACAAGAAAATGTTCTGTATTGCATATGCGCACAGAATCTGAAATTCAAAACGTCATATCACAAGCCAGCGAAAGCACATTTTCAAGGGGAAACATACATTTCTGCGGACATATTTAAGAATTCGATGGCAATCAAGGGTTTGCCAAAAGAAAGGGTTTGGAGAGAGAGAGAGAAAGAGACCCTTTGAATATAAGATTCAGGCATGAGAGACCGAAGCACGGAGAGATACTCGTTCATTTGCTTCCTCCGGTTTCGCTCCACGGCAATGTGCGTCATCCTCTGGCTCTCGATGTCTTCCTTGTTCTTCCTGCTCTTCGTACGGCGCCGCTTTGTGCGACCGACAGCTGCGGCTCGGTGGCTGGACGACCCATCATTGCTGTTGTCATTATTCAAGTGACATTGTGCTGTGTTGTTCCCAGCATCTGATGAGCACGAATTGTTGTTCCACTCGCCGCAAGGGAAATCCTTCTCCGGTTGGTAGTCTAGAAATTCCCCGTGCTCGTTCCGATCCAACCCAAAGTCGAAGGAACCCCAATTGCTTTCGAGCAAGTTGTAGAGATCTCTGCCTGTATAGTTGCTCAATGGATCTTGCGGAAAGACAACTGCTTCTAGTGCCATTTTTACTCTCTCTCTTTCTCTCTGTCTCTCTCTTTCTCTCTCTCTCTCTCTCTCCCCTCCCCTCCTCCTCCTCCTCCTCCTTCTCCCCCTCCCCCTCCCTCCCTCCCTGTGATCCCCAGAGAGATGAGAGAATATCTTGGAAAGCCAAAGGAAACTGCCTTGGCTTTTGGTATAATGTGTTGGAGGGGGGAATGGAGGGTTTGAGCTTTTTTAAAAGGGCCACGGTGAATCATTGCTATGTCTACAGCTTATTGCACGTGAAATAGTTTTATCTTTAGGGTTTTATTGCAAAGGAAATAAAAATTTAGAGAGAGAGAGAGAGAGAGAGGAAAACACAAAAGGGTATCATGAGATTTTGTATTGGAGTGGGGGGAATGATGGGGTTGGATTAAAGAAATCAACATGCCCATTTTGGGGACAAGAATGTCTTGTCATTAACAAATTATGATAACATCATTATTAACCCATCTAAGGAAGGCCACCACCACCATATATTTGCAAAGATATGGTTTGATGATGCTTTAGAGGGTTATGTGAAAACAAAGGACTCCATCTTTTTGTTGTAGCAAGAAAGTTGCTTGGCTATCGTACACTTGTGTTAAATTACCATAATGATCTCCTCCTCGTCTATAATGCAATATTTCCCAAACAGAACAATGGAGCCATACAAGATGATTGAGACGATAATTTGATTCTCGTTACCTCATATAATTTTCTAGTTGATGAGGTTAGATACATCTTTCAATTCACAAAAACCTTATGTTGACGTTTCTTCAATACGAAAAAAAAAAAAAAAAACTAATCAATTGGTAGCAACAACAGCAACATTTGTTTGCTGTGACAACCACAGCATTATGTTAATTACAACCATAAGTGGGCATTAATTGTAGTGGATCAGGTCACATCGACCCTTAAATTAAGTCTAAGATTGATCATTTCATTCCATTTGGTTAATCAAGCTTATAACCATCAACAACATGCCCGACATGGTGAACCTCTTGATGAAGCGATTAGACAATAAATTGCTTAACGAAAATAGACTACCTTTCCAATCATGTCAAAACTTCAATAATCCCTTTCCAAACTAAACAAACATCTTTAAAATTCCATCTGGCTCTCAAGCAAAATTACTCATTCAAAATTCCCATATATATTTTGAATTTAATTAGCCTATCCTTGCTTCTCTCTTCTCTAATCCCTATATTGCTTATACACTAAATGTTTCACTCCTCTCTATCTATATTCTATATCTCGCTTATTGAAATTGGCCATGTCTAAAATATGTAAGAATGGCATTATGCATGCCCGTGAATACAATCCTTGGGAAATCTTTTTGATAAGATATTCCAAGTCGAAGTAAATATTGAAAACTGAAAGAAAATATCATACACATAAGTCTATGCTTTTCTTTTGTCATTAAATTCACTTGGAATTCCTTTGCATATTATCTCAAAATTATCTGGAGGAACAAAAGTTTCTAAACCAACTTCCACTTTAGATAACCCATCCTCTTGACAATTCTTCTTCATATGGAAACTCAATTAAATACAAAATAATCAGAAGTTTCAACAACCACCGGTAGAGACGACTTACAATAAATGTTTGACCCATTCCGATATGGACACATCCCTATCCAATACCCTTGAACATATGTCACAATAAGGCTGTCATACTTTCTTCAGTCGATTGAGTAAGCTGAAATGAACTTATTCTTGGTTCTTGTCCTAGCTAGTTTAAGTGATAGTCGTATTTGAAATGACCAATGAAGCTCTATGATGCATCGTGGGAGACGAGGGAATAATGGATAAACTCATGACACCTCCTTGGTGCATCGCGTAGATCAAAAAACCCTAGAATTATACGTTCCTATCGTCATTTGGTAATAATACGGCTGAGAGTACTGCCGCACAGAGCGAGAGAAAAAGCTGACAGATGTGCGCAGAGATTCTTGCGAAGGGAAGAGAAAAACGAGGCCTACGAACCGAGAAGAGAGAGGTAGAGGGAGAGATAGAGAGAGAGAGAGAGAGAGAGAGAGAGATCTCGGACTTGTATAATGTCAGAGAGAAAGGGGAACTGAAAGGAATCCATGTGACCATACGAAGCGAAAACAACGACCACATATTTCTCTGCTTCTCATTTCATCAAATTCAAGAACAATCGCCTACTGCGGACATAAACATATCGAGCTTCCATTTCCAAGATTAGGGCAAAGCACTTTTCCCTAGCTAAGGCCTAACAGCTTATGGCGTTGTTTTCTGATTGTAATAAGCCAGTTTCTCTGTTAAATTCTAGTGCACGTAATATAAAAGTTCTCGGAATATCCATGCAAGGTCCCCATGCAAATGCAATTCTTTTATATGGACAATGCTTCGTAATCAATTTATATATATATAAATGTTGAATTCATGTGATTCCCTAATAATTTGTCAAGGGCTATGTTCTGTCAATGTGAACACGGTTTCCTTTTCTTCATGGACATTAGCTAACTTAACTTTGCAATTTGCATAATTTAAAGCAAAAGGTGGGAATTCGCAACCCTTGTAGAAGCAAAAATGAAAAAGCGGAAATGAAATAAATTAGAGTTGCAATTTTTATTTTGGTGGGATTAGAGTTGTAAAATCAAAATGAGAAGAATTTTGTATATATTTCAAAGCCGGCCAAGGCAGGTGGTAGTTTGCAATAATCCAAAACATGGGTCAAAAATTGACATGGAGACCCATCCAAAAAGCAACCACCATTTGCCCCCAATTTTTCTTCAATCTTGAGTTGACTCAACACTCGCACGCGATAATTTATTTAAAGTTTTTCTATCAAGATATTGCATACAATTAAAATGAAAACATTGGCAGTTTGATTTTGTCCGATTGCTATTAGCATCTAGAGCTCTATTTTATGTATTTGCATGATTTAAGAATCTTGAAGTACTTTCCTCCCTCTACTCACGGAACTAAAAGAAAGATTAGACCCAATTTGGCTCTTCTTTGAACCTAAGAGATACGAGAAGATTTGATTATCAAGAAGCTTACAAAGTAAATTTGGATGCATCCCCTTGATCGATTGAACAAGTTTAGAGAATCTTGATGAACCGCATGTATGTAATTTTGGAGAGTATCTGCCGACCGATTAACTATTGACTATCCATTGGAGCACATACTTCCAAGAACTATACATTTGAAATGATTTAATAAAGATTAACTTAGCGGCTTAGGACCTTCCAATGAACTGTATTCTAGCGGACTTGCGTTATGCATATAAAAGAACAAAAACTGTGTATGCTTTCTTTTGTTGGAAGCCAATATTCAAATTCCGTTTAGTTGTATGTTCATAATCTTTTGTTTATTTTAGCATTTTATGTGCAAGATGGAATTCATTCTTTATTTGCATACATACACACACCATACTCGATTCAAAATTTTAAAATAGTCTTTTGTAATGTGTCATGTCAGTGTTTTTTTGTGAACCGATTTAATCTCGAACCTAGCTATTGCATTAAACTTATCACCCCTATGTGATGATTGCTTAACATCACGACATGCGACATCTACTGGGTCCAAAATGATTGTAACCTCGCATGACGATTGGACCCGAAATGATCATAACACCGCATGACGATTGCTTAACATCACAACATGCGACATCTGTTGGACCCAAAATGATCATAACCTCGCATGCCCTATTGTTTCCCTATGAATTATGTGCGGTCTTATCACGTTAGGGCCATCAACGCGAAATTATTGTGAATTTTTAATTAGAGGTATAACGAATAATATGCACCTAAGCTATGTCATCTAGTGTAATGGAATTTGGTGAGACACCACACCCATACAAAGGCACAATAGGCTTTATTCAGTGTCAATAGTAGTTGATTCTCCATCAATTTGTTTGGGACATCATCAAACAGCAACTTCGGCCTCTATGATCAGGCAATTAATGCATCCTTTCCCATAGGAAAGCAAATAGTTAAAACCCTATGACTATTAGCTTACGATACAGCTTATTTAATGAGTTTACAAAAAGCAATGAAAGCAAGGGGTGGTAGGGTTAGTTGATTTTGTCAGCAATTGATGACTTTTGAACCCTCTAGAAGAAGATCATATTAATTATAATCGTGAATGTGGCCAGGTTACTTTCCCATTTCCCACTTCCAGGTGGAGTAGCTGGAAGTGGAAATATTGTTGCAGAAAGCTTCACTTACTTGTCATCAAAAGATGGTGCACCCAACTAGGGTAGATACAGCAGTGGCTTCTATATGTACCTAAAGTCAACATTTTTAGTCTACAAACTCAAATTGTAGAGAGCACGTATATTCAAGATAAACTCAAAAGTGCCTTGGTTGTCTAAACGAGTGTACGGAAGGGAGTTCTCGCGCGGACTAGTCAGCTCATTTTGCTTGGAACTTTGATGTACAACGACAATATTTAGTTTTTCATCCAAGGAATTTAATTCCTAATTTAATTTGTTAATCAAATAGAAGTTGCATTGTGACATAACTCTCGGCCATTTTTGAGCTGCTCTTTTTTAAAATAAAACAAAGGTTAATACCAAAAAAAAAAAAACCTCAAATTTTGCCCATCATTACACAAATATCCCAAACTTTTTGTGTGTCACTATATATATAAAATGAACGTTCATCAATATGACACATATATTCTAGATATAACTGAAATAGTTGATATAAACGTTGCATATCTATAAGTTTGGGCTTTTTCCTAACAAAAAAATAGTTTAGGTTATTTGTGTCATGATGGACAAGTTTAGGTTTTTGGTTATACAAAAAAGAAGTTTAGGGTATTTCTATCATAATAGGCATAATTTGAAGTTTTTTTTATGGTATTTAACCTTAAAAATAAAGCAAAAAGAAAACCCATTATACTTTAGATTTGCGTGAAGATCATGTGATATAGGCTAAAAATGTGGTCTTGAACCTCAAGCCCCATATGACTCTAGTCTATGTGGATCCACTTTAACCAAAGTCTTTCTCCCTCTCGTTGCATTTTATTATTTGCAATCCGGCGGCTAATCCTCTGTCGGACAACTTAAATCGGGCGATCATACTATACCAATCATGCGCCCCACATGTATTCTCATCACATGTAAAATCGAGGATTTAGGGAAAAGAAAGGTACGGAAAATCAATAAATAAATGACGAAGACTAAGTCGTGCGCTAATCAAGACGAAGATTTATCACATTTTTTAAGTCCTCTTCTTTTTCTTTTGTCTGTCTTCCCTTCTTTCTCGCAATGGTAGCGCCCCATTGGTGTGGGGTCTCGCAATATATGCCTCCTGGGAAACCCTAATCTGAGGAAGATTTTGTAATCAACTGAGACGATGGTGATGATGCTAACACCCTCTAAAAGTCTAGTAACTCGATCGACAGATACGTCGCGGAGGCTTCATTGAATCGGGACCCCGACGGGTCCGATCCCTCCGAAGCCGACCCGACCAATGAACGTTTCGAACTCAATTTAAATTCCAAAGGGGGAGATGGGGACCCGCTGCACATGAATCTCAAACGCCAAAAGCCAAAAGAGCAAGTGGAAATCATTGTCCTCCCAAAAAAGTTCCAATCGCATCGGCATCGCCCGCCGACCACCACTCCTAAACTTCACCTACCAATGCTGATTAAGTCTTTAATAATCATCATTATCTAAGAACCCAAAAGCGCATTATCTTGATTAACTTAGGGTTTTTTGTTTTTTTTTTCCTGAAGGAGAACTGTTTTCGGGAAATTGCTTTCTGACTTCCCTGTGATGGAAAACAAACCAATATACAGAAAAACGATTTCCCCTCATGGAAAGAAGGAAATTATATTTTTTAAACTACCAAACAAGTGAAAACTAATTATTTTCCTTAAAAGTGATTTTCATGGAAAATATTTTCATTTATTATGAAATTTTCGGTGAAACAAACGCACCACTAACCTTGATTTCAGTGAATTTTCCGGGGACTCAATTAATTTTCTCTTCTTTTTTGTTTTTGAGGGGGGGCGGCGACATGCCTGCTATTTTGTCTAAATTATCGGAACGTCCAGTTGTGAGACGAAAAGTATGAGCAGTATCTATCTCGAATAATTTAAACTTTATAGAACAAACAGTCATGCGCTTATGAGTTTATCGTGTCGGGCGATTCTGATAAGCTCCAATAAATACCAAAAGTGAAATTGGCATATGTCAAGAAAGCACGGTCTTTGTATGTCTTTTGAAGACGACATTAACAGACAAAACCAAATCTGGACCAAAATCTCAATTTGCCTTTTTTGTCGTGGAGCTGCTATAATTGATGAAAACATCGCCCAGCCAAAGGAAAATGAGGCGACTGATTTGTGTTTTGTCCGGCGAATGCGGCTTTGAAAAATGCTCGCACGGAAAAAATTCCAATCGCACACTATGGCAACTAATACTTACCAAAATCTCGAATCGATACATTCTTACCGACAGTTGTCCGAAATTAACTTTCATGCCAGAAAAAAAAAATCTTAAACTGGTACGAATATGCTGCATTTACTTAATATTAATTTTCACATCACAAGAAATCTCCGATTGGTACAATCGTGACAAAACTCTGTTGTTGGCTTCCACCCAATGTTTCTGTTGAACTGCTCGTGCAGAAATATAGTTGGCAATTTACTTGGATATTAGGCGTGTGATGTGGATCTAGCGTAAATGGGTTCCCCTAAATGATGTCGTTTTGGAGAAGCCCGATCTAAAGAAAATGAACTGAAATTAAAGGTGTGTTTATTCACAAAAAAAAAAAAAATGAATGGTTTGGAAATCATTTTTCAAAATATGATCACTTGAATCACTTACAAAAATGAATAAACAAAAAATATTTTCATCGTCCACAAAAATATTCAGATATAAATTATTATCAATAAAAGAAAATATTATTTTATTAATTAATTTTTTCAATCGATACAAATGGTCATTGTTAAGAAAATATATTTCAAATAATTCATTTTCCGCTTAACAAGCGAAATCTAGAAAATCCATTGACACGTGTATACCAATACGGGTGTATCAATTTTCGATTTTCATGGTACAAAAATTAATTTTTAGTAAACGTAAATTTTTATAATATTAAGTCAGCTTTTAACCCATCGAAGTGAGAAATTTAATGAATCATTGACAGTAAATTGACAATCATAACTGTGTTTTGAATTAGGGGAAGACTATTTCTTTCCAAATTTCTCAAAAACGAAAAATCACGCACTACTTCCCAAATAACAAAAGGCAGAAAGAATTAGCTAATTAATCTTTCATAGAAGGAGACAAGAAAGATGACAAATAACATAAACACCAAAAAATAAAAAATTTACCGAATTTAGGAAATTAAGAATCCTTGGAGAAATAATCGCGAAAAAGGAAAAGAAAAATATAATCCAGCTATTTTTCCTCCCTCCTCTTTCTTTATTTATTTAATTCTTGTCCCAAATTCTTATATATACCCTAAGATTTTGATATATTTATCACGGGAGTATCGGTTTAAATTTTTTACGCGAAAATTATATTTTTAGTTAACGTGGCACGTGCGTACCAATATGAGTGTATTGATTTTCTATTTTCATGACCCGAAAATTAATTTTTAGTACATGTAACACGAATACACTAGTTTGAAAATTTTGACGATATCAAGTCGGCTTTTAACCCGTTTGAGTGAAAACCATAATGAATCCATGACAATAAACCCACAATCATAATTGTGGTTTCAATAAGGGGAAGACTATTTATTTCCAAATTTCTCAAAAACGAAAAATCACCCATTACTTCCCAGAAAAACAAAAGGCCAGAAGGGGGACAAATAAGACGCACACTCCAAAATAAAAAATAAAAAAATTATCGAATTGGGGAAAATAAAAAATATTCTTGGAGAAATAATCCCGAAAAAGGGAATAAAAAAATATATTCCAGCTATTTTCCATCCTTTTCTTTATTTATTTCAATTTTTCCCCCCGGTGTTGGTCGCAAAATATGGAGATTTGACGTAAAGGGTGATTTTGACGCGGTGGCATTCTTAAAAAGAGAGCACCTTATTCTCAGCACCTTAAGACAAATATTCGAAATCACGCCCGACGTCCGTACGGCCTGGCCCTCACCATAAGATCCGGTGTACCGTCGCCCCGCCCGATCCTCGCCCCGCCCCAGCAACCCCATCGGAGGAAACAACGGCGCCCCAGAAAAATAAAAACCATTTTTATACGGCGGTTTTCTCCCCACACCTTTTCTAGTTTCCCTTTAAAAAAAATATACACATGCCACGTCACATCCTCATCCTCACCCCCACCCCCTCCTCCCTCCTCAATCCCTTTCTTTCGAAAAGAGGTATTTTTGCGCGTCGGACGCATCTCGTGATTGCAACGTCTGAAGGAGTCGGGCAAGTCCCACGTGATCGTGTCATGTTTTGCAAGGTAACAAAATTGATCGGTCGGGTTGCGACAATCATAGGATCGATAGGCGAGACATTTTCCGATGGCTTGAATCTTACCGAGAAGAAAGTACGATTAAAGTCAAAAATGCCACACTCTACCTAGCCCATCCAAGTTCTCGGTCGTAATGGATGATGTCTTCAAATCCGAAGTCACTAGAAAAAAAAGGGTTATATCATGAGGGTTAACACCAAAAAAATTTTAAACTTATATATATAAAACAAATTTACGCCAAATTAATTTTTTTATTATAAAAAATCTCAAACTAACATATCTCTAACAAATTTACTTTTAAATTGATGAGTTAGATAACACATGATAGTTGGATGATATACCCTCTTGAGATTTTACTTTTAGTTTGTCCTATTTGTATAAATTTTGTGATTTTTTGTGGTATTAATTCAATTTAATAGAATGTATATTTGTCACAATTATATCAGTTTAATATTTTTTACGGTTAAAAAAATTAGTTTTGAGTAAATTGATCACAAGTATACTAGTTTATGATTTTTTTATAGTTATTTTAGGTAAATTTGTTATAAATGTACCAATTTTGAATTTTTTGTGATCAAAAAATTAGTTTTGAGTAAATTTACTAATTTAAGATTTTTTATGATATTAACTCTATTAGAAATGAGTGATTTGGGAAAAAAAATTCATAAAATCAGTCATTTTAAAGATGAATTAATAAACAATATTTTCTTCATTTACGAAAATATTTAAAATTGCTATCATTCATGAAAATATTTTTTTAGTGGTTAAATACTTTAAATGATACAGGTGATTATTTAAAAAAAAATTAATTTTTTTTTTTTTTTTTACGAAACCAACGAAAATGTTATATGTTTGATTAGGAGGACCTTAGAGAGCTTGACATGGATGGGACAAATGAGAGAAGCTGATTTTAAGGGGAAGATAGATAGACAGCGATACATTCATGATGCACCAATGGGCAATAGTCCCTTTTCAGAGCTGGAAAACTGGTGGGCCCCATCGGCTTCGCATCTTCATGCTTTTGAAGAGATTTTGTCTCCCCAAATAGGCCTACGCTAGGCTTCTTTATTTAATTCTATTTTTGTTTTTTCTTATAATTTTCAAAAATAATAGGATGAGATGTAGGTTCTAAACCACATGTTAAAATGCCGTGGGCGATATACAAACCCCGTTTGAGAGGGTAAAGCTGTAGATTTGATTCCCGTGAACTTAAAAAATGTGTCATGACTTACTACGACACGCGATATGCCTCATTAAAATCACATAAAAGCTACATTATTTGGATTGCACTACCTTTAGCTCCAATCATGAGCACAAAAATATATCCATGCCTACTCAAGATATTTCAAGTATAACGATACTCAGGAAATCGAAGTCGTGTTGAAATTAATTGAGAATCGAGATAGTTGTTGGAACATCTCACGATCAGTTATGAGCAAATCACTATCTATTTTTGTTTTTGTTTTTTTTTTTTGGGCAAATGCTCTGTGCGTGGTGAATTATGTTGCGCCGATTAAGAAATTCAATTCGTGCAATAATTGGAATCAGCCACACAAAGAATAATCATATTGGAAAATGGTTGGTGCAAGATAATTATGTTATGAGAAAATGGTGCGAATGGTCTCTAAATTTTAATTCAATGTATAATATATTTCCCGAAATTTTAATTCATTTAATGCGGTCCTTAAACTACTAAAAAAAATTAAATTTGAGATGAATGTCTTATTTAGCTTATCCAAGTGTAGCTTTTTCTTTTTTTGGTCGCTCACCATTCGAACTCAACTCAATATTCTCGTACAGTTTAGAGATTAGATTAAACATTTAATAATAGTGTAGGGACCACATTGAATATAATAAAAATTTAAGGACGACATTTTGCATTGAACAATAGTTTACCAATCCACTCGTGTTATTTTCCCATTGCGTGAGCACCGTGATGACGCGTGCTAATGCAAATTAATCGGGGGTGGCTCCGTGGGGTGGGGGAACTCGATGCTTCTTTGAGTAAAAAGAGTGAAAAGAGCTTCGACAATGATTAGCCCACCCCTCGTGACCATAGTACCCTGTCCGAATCCCATCCTTGTGCCCGTAATCATGGTTACTTTGAACCTATAGCAAACTTCCAAAAAAGCGTAGCCATCTAGAGATCGATAAGCCTAGAGATCTAGTGATAGAGAGAGATAGAAAGAGAGAGAGATGGCGAGCTTGTGACTCTCTCGTGTCCATTTCCTAGCTCGTGTTCCCCAGCGATCGGTCCAAAAATTGAAAGTTGACAATGCAAATTGCGGATTAACATCTTGTTGGGGTCGTCGGAAATAATGATCGCGTTAACATAGAATTGATATGCACTTATGATCTCGATACATTCGCGCATCATTTCGCCAACCCTCTTTTAGATAGATCCATGTAACGGCGGATAAAGGCGGGGCGGGGGCCGGGGCGGGGCAGGGGCAGGTGGTGGTCATTGCCCCGGCCGCTCGATGTTCCTTGCAATTCGTCCTGTGTACTGTTTTGCTATTTTGGTAAATTTCAAGAATCATTCCAAACCGACAAATTTTTATGTCTGCCACCATACCAACAATTCAATCGAACTTAGCTGGTCCTGTTATATGGGTAAATGTCGAATATGTCCATCTAGAAAACTCCATTTTTTTTCCTCTTTTTTTTTTTCATTTTTTTCATTTTTAAGAATGGAAAACTACGAAACTAGTTGAATTGAAGACTATGCAAGCAAAACGATTTCAGCGAAAAGATGAAAAAGGCCCATGGATTATAAACCACCTATCGTGGGCCTCCTTTAAAGAGAGAAAATCCATCGAATTCATTAAGTTGAGAATTGGCCCGGTTGGTTTAAAGCTAGAGGCAACAACATTAGGTACACGACCTATAAGGTAAAACCCTAGGTGATAATACTTTTTTTAATGAGATCATACTATGCTTTAACTATAGTTACTCAACTCGAGATTTACACATCAATAAAATGCATGCGAAGTATCGACAGCCTATCTAGTGTGTACCTCCTATGTTAATAATTCTAGTCATCACACGACCTAAAATCGTATTGAGTTCTTCTCTCTTTCTTTGTGGAATCATTGTCTATCTGTTTATAATATTTATTCTCGAACTTGTTCTATATACAACTTCATGAAAGCATTTTGCCACATGCATTACTGTGTCATCTTACATTAAAATTCTCAAAATATTGTGAAAGCTATCGAAAGTTGTAATTAAATAAATACGAAATCATTAGAGAAATAACAAATGATTCATGTGATTTGGTTTGAGTACCTGTCCTTACTCCATAAGGAGATCAGCGACAATCCATTAATCAATTGAAAAATTATAAATAACAATTGACTCACACATTCAAGTATTTCTCAGTCCTAAGTTATATTAGGAGTGAACAGTTCTAACGTTGATTCAAGTTCTACCTGAAACCAATCTTATCAAAATCGATTATCTAATTTTTAGAACCTGAAATCTACCTTACAATATCGTAAAACAATATCGTAAAACTTGGAACCTACCCTATTAATCGGTTTCACGATTGATTCCATTGTCTATTTAGGAGAGAATTAACTTTTTTTTTTTGTTTCATTTTGTTTCATTTTTTTTGTTTCGTTTTTAGTTAAACAAAATGGAAGTAAACACAAAAGAAAAAAAAAAGTTATCAATGGCACCAACATATAAAAGATGAACACATAAAATAAATTAAACAATAAAAAGTTCACATAACTACGAATTACCGGTTCCCAATTTGATTCTTACCTATAATTGGGTATCGAACTGCACGATATCGGTTCCATTTTATTTTATTTTTATATCAAGAACTGAATCCATATCCAGACTGATTTCTTTGATCTGTATATTTTTGTTCCTGATTCTGCTTTTGACTCTTGCTGCCCCTTAATCTATACCCAAACCCAGAAAACAAGTCAGATCCGGAAGCAGAAATCACGGCGTGATCCACACTTTTTCTTCTGTCTGTTCTGGCAAGCAGGCCTTATTTATATGAACCCCCTTTTTTTTATGCGCGGCTTTAACGAATCCAATTAGTGTGCACCAACCTTGGATTTTTTTTTTTGGTCGGTACCAACCTTGGATTTGACTTGCTCCAAGAAATAAAAGAAAATCAAACCCTCGATATTTGCGGGCCCACCCATTCCTTAGATAGCTTGAGCAATTCAAATCCAAATTGAAAAGTGATTTGTCTGGATTTCTTTCCCATCATATCCCGTTGACGAAAATATCGAATTGATTTTTGTATACAAACTCAACTTTGAAAGATAATTTGATAAAAAAAATATCGATCTATTGACGACACAAGACTAATCGATGGTTTTCCACTACGCCATGAAGAAAATAACGAAATTTGTGTTGAGTGATATCCGTCGAATCGTGACACATTGTTGCAAGTGAGATTGCAATCATTTTCTTCATGTTTGATGTCCTTGTTCCCCTACCTAAACCCTGAACCGGTTTTGATTGAGATAGGTGAACCAACAATGTTCACAATACTCTCCAAACACGGTACATGGTATGAATAATTAATTATTTAATAACATGACCTATTGCAATGTTACTTAATTTTGGCAAATGACACTAAATTTTGTCAGGCACTTATGGCCACACTTGTTAATAGTTGTCTTACTAAAATTTCTAAATCCCATTATACGAAATTGGAAATAAGTAATCAACTAACTTTCTTCTTTTTTTTGTAAAATATTTTTGTATTCACAAAATATATACACACGCACCAGTTTTCATATCCAATATAGAGTGGCAACAGCCGTAAATAATGATTGATTTGCTAAAAGAGAGAATAATTGCCCACTATATTCGTCTCCGGTAATTAATTATAATTATTTAACATATCAATATCCTCTCCTATTAAACTCTTGTGGGGCCCACGTACTTTGTGAAGCAGTACATTGAACAATTCATTTAATCAGGCATGAGATAAACTCGCCAGTAATATCTAATTATGGTAAAATTAACCCGTACAAATCCCACCTTTAATGGTAGAATTTCGAAATTCGAAATATCTACTCCCAAACAAGCTGTTATCCCACGACATACCAAAAAAAAAAAAAGGCATATATGATTGAAATCTCGACAGAGCACGACTTTATTTTCGAGAATCATTCGGAGAATAATATTTTCACATTAGTTAGGAAATAATCGCAGCGCACCGCTTTATATAATAATAGATGAAACGACAGATAATGAAAAAAACTACATGTTGGTCTTTTTTTAAATATGTCATATATAAAAGCCAAAAAAGAAGAAGCGAAAAGTGCCTTTTAAAAAAAAAAAAAAAAAAAAAAAAAAAAAAGTTCAAGTCGTCTGGTTGACTGGGACGGCATCTCTGACTCAAATCCCCCCGAAACACTTCCCACGCAGCTTCCTCCTTCACATGCTTCTCTCCTCCGTCGAACCCTGAAAAAAACCGAACATATTCTCATGCCTCCGATCCCGCCGCCGCCGCCGCGGCGGAGGCCCACCGTCCCATCCGCCGCCGCCGCCACCCTCCTCCTCCTCCTCCTCCTCCTTCCGACCATCCTACCTCCCGTCGCCGCCCAGCCGGCGCCCACCCCGCCCAGCGACGAGTCCTCCCCCGCCCCGGGCTACGGCGCCTTCGGCTCCTCCATCGGCCTCGTCCTCGTCGCCCTCGTCATCTTCCTCTTCCTCCTCGCCTCCTTCTCCGCCTACATCCTCCGCTGCTCCCCGGCCCCCGAGGGCTCCATCGGCCGCGCCGTCCGCTCCCTCCGCCTCCTCGGCGCCCCGCCCCGCGGCCTCGACCCCGCCGTCGTCGAGACCTTCCCGACCGTCGCGTACGCCGCGGTGAAGGGGCACAGGATCGGCGAGAGGTCGCTGGAGTGCGCGGTGTGCCTGAACGACTTCGAGGACTACGACACCCTCCGCCTGATCCCCAAGTGCGACCACGCGTTCCACCCGGACTGCATCGGCCAGTGGCTCGCCTCCCACACCACCTGCCCCGTCTGCCGCGCCGACCTCGCCTCGCAGCCTGCCGACGACCCGGAGAGCCCGCAGGCCGAGCCACCGTCGGTCGAGGCGCCGGCGGCCGAGGCGGCTCCGCCCGATGGCGGCGCGCCGGAGAGGAGCCCGCGTGAGGGAGGGCCAGAGCGGATCCAGCCGCCAGATCCATGGGACAAGAACGAGGGCGGAGGCACCAACAATCGCAACCGGACACGTGGCTCGAGCAGTAGGATCCGAAGGTTTCCCCGATCCCACTCGACCGGCCACTCGCTGGTCCGACCGGGCGACGACACGGAGCGGTTCACCCTGAGGCTGCCCGCCGAGGTGAGGAAGCGATTGATGATGGACCGGCCTGGGCCGGCCCTGCCCCAGGAAGGTTGCGCAAGGCGAGGATACCGGTACGGCGAAGGGAGCAGCCGGGGGCGGTACTACAGGAGGCTGGACTGGTTGGACTCGGCACCTGGGTCGGAAGGCTGGACTTTCAATAGGATGCCGTCCTTCTTGGTGCGCATGTCGTCGGCCCTCTCGCCTAGAGTGGCTGCCAGTAGCGGCGGAGGGTCCTTCCGTGGTCCGGCGCAACAGGCTCGACCGCCCATTTAGCGCCTAAATTGGTTACGTCACATAAAAAGACTAGGACAATTTTGACAATTTCGCAGCCATTGGATTGTTTTGGTGGGCGATTTGCGCCTACTTTAAAAATGTAAAATTATGTGACCAATTTTTTATTTTTTGATATTGAAGTTTGATTAAAGAGATTGATTAGTTCTCGCCCATGTTTCAATGTCAATTTATTTGATGAATTAGGGTGTTATGAAAATCAAAGACAATTGATTGGAAAAATCCAAGAAAATGTTAATTTTTAACTTAAAAATGATTTGACCCGAATATTTTACCTTTTGTTGATGAGATGGAAATGTAAATTCCCTATCCCATAATGATGAAATTTACTAATTTAAGGATATACAAAGCAGGGAGTTATACGGATATCTGCATCTACTTGCTTGTTCGAGTTTTGCCTATCTGCATCAGTCAAGCATTTCAAAGCAAATATGATTATATCCCTTGTACCTTTTGCAAATTTTATGGGCTACAGATAATTATTGTACCATATATCCAATCCCCGAAACTATGTAATATCAAATCTTTCTAGACCGTGCAAATTCCTACAATTAGTAAAGAGTGTGACTGATGCATTCGGAAAAATAATTTGTGTTATATGTTGCATAGTTAAATCAAACTACAATTCGCGTCACTTATTAATGGTGGGAAGAGCTTAAATAAACTAATCAAGGGCCATTCTTTTTTTTTTCCATGACCCAAAGGAAAGGAATAGCTCTTTTTGTCATGACTAAATCTAGGACAAAACCAGCGCGATGCGTAGATTGGTCGAATACTTAAAACTAGCACAATGATATATTTGTCATCACAAAATACAAAATAAGTTATCTTGAAAATTGGAAAAAAAGGACAATTCACTAAAAACTCTAATGTCTATGGATTTATTTATTTGTCTTTATCGTGGTTATATCATTTCTTTACCGGTGGTCATCATCATTACCATTACTAGAAACTATGATAAGTAAAAATTTGTTATCCACCATGTATTAGGAAAAGCCTAGAATGTTCATAACGAAAATATAAGTATTGCAACTACATCCTTATGCACATTAACAAAATTACAATACATGATAATTTTTATTATTTAAGGGTCCGCTTATTTTACGGAAAATATTTTTCAGGAAAACTTTTCACCTGATGTATGTACATTTGTCTTGCCACTTTCTTTTTTGGTTAGGAATGGTATTTGCCCAAGTAAAAGGTAGGGATATTAACAGAGTGAAGTGTGGAATCTTGAGAGAGGAGAATAAAAATATACAAATCCAATTATAAAACTTCAACCATGTCACACCACATCATGCGGCACTCAAGACAAGTCAAAATTCAACACATCCTAATTCTTACCAAGGAGCACAAGGTAGCTCCAAAATTCCAAGTTGACAAAATTGGCCAAAATTCCACTAGGGAAATGAAAAGGACATCTTCCAAATTGAAAGGGCCACCACTTTTCTGGGAAGAGAAGAGAGAGAGAAAGAGTGTGAATGGAATGTGAGAAAATTGGGGCAAAAGGGTCACAGGAGCCGTCACTACTTTGGCTGCTTGTTTAGCCATTTTCTATAGGCAAATGATGTTGGCCAAATGAAGACCAACTTCTAATGTTATCGACTTTCGAAAAAAAAAAATAACATTGTCGATAATTAATTAGATTGAAGCTATAGCGTCGTGACTTGCCGGCTTTGGCAGCATCTTTTCTTCTATTGAGAATTTCAAAAGTTCAGTCCCGACTTTACATCATGCATTACGTCATTGGTGGGCTCGATTATAAATTTAGGATTTACGAATTCAATTAGACAACCTTTTCTCGATTGGATATGAATGGGAAGTGTTGCTCTCCCAAAAAAGAAAAAAAGAAAATAAAGAATCGGTGTACAAGGAAAGAATCATGCCACGCGTCAACTTCCAATGCTATTGACTTTCAAAAAATAAAAATAAATTTGTCAAGAATTAATCCAATTAAGGCTATACCGTCATTGCTTGCCAACTTTGGCAACATCATTCCTTCCGTTGAGTATTCTAAAAGTTAGTCTTGATTTTACGTCATGTATTACGTCATTGGTGGGCTCGAATATGAATTTAGGATACACGAATTCAATTAGAGAATCTTTTCTCGATTGGATGGGAAGAGATTGGATAGAGTTGGTCTCCCCAAAAAAAGGAAAAAGAAAGAATAGGTGTGTAAGGAAGGAATCGTGCCACGTCAATTACTTTTAATTTTGTAAACCACGCGCCGGCCGTCATTAGTGCGTATTTCTCTTTTTCCGGTCAAATCATTATTGCGCGTTAACGTTGTCTAAAATCAAAAAAACACCTGAGGAGGGTGCTTTTGAGAGAATTTTTTTATTATTATAATGATTTTGGATTTTCTATTCTTCTCTACAAACGCATCCACACAGGTATGCATCTATATGCGTACACACCTATGTAGCAATTTTCGTGTCGTGTCCGACATTTCGACACGCTCCGACACGTCCCAATACGCTCTGACACGCGATCAACGAGTATCGAAAAATCCGACACGTGGTCAACTCTCTCCGACACGCTTCGACACGCGAGTCCGGAATTCCGATACGCAATTTTGACACGCACGGGTCAATTTTAAAAATTTCTAATACTTGAGAATCAAAATATAAATATACAAAAAAGAAGTAATAAAAGAAGTAATAAAAAATGCTATAAAATATACATGCACGGGCTCAAATTTTTTTTTCAGTTTTGTTTTTTTAGAATTGTTTTAGTTTTTTTAAAAGTCTTTTACTATGAAAGAAGTAATAAAAAAAATGCTATATATGATAAATAAATAAATTTAAAAATATCATTTCAGCATTTTTCTTTAAACAATGTTTTTTCCTATAAGTTTTATGTATTATTGTAACAAATTAAAATAATGAATGATATTATTTAATATTTTTCGTGTAAATTAATTCTAGGCTATTATTATTATTATTATTATTATTATTTATGTATTTATATATAAAAATATATTTAATATATAACGTGTCGGAATGTGTCGGAATTCTCTATTTTTAAGAAATGACGTGTCGGCGTGTCGTATCGTGTCGTGTCGCGTATCGTGTGTCCGTATCGGTGCTACATAGGTACACAAAAGAAAGACGGCACCCGCCTGCCCCAGTACCCTTCATCAGCTATCTTTTATTAAATATTTTTCTTCCACTTTTCGATGATTAAAAAAATTTAAATTATTTTATTTTATTTGTTTGAATTTTCAGATGCAAGAATTGAAAAATTATTTAAAAAGACATGAATGATTAAAGAAATAAAAAAAATCACGTGGCATTTTTTATTCACATAAAGATTGACGAAGGTAACATAAGGACTCAAGTGACGAAATCAGAAGATTTTAGAACTTATACATAAAAGTAAAAGTTTTATAATTAAAGTGCATGGAATCAGTCATTTTTAGGACAATCGGCTATTACAAAATTAATATCCATGTCACTCCGGACTCGTTGTCTCCATTTTGTATCCAATTCTCTTATCACTTAAAGTTTGGTAAGTGCTCATTGAACAATTTGTGAAGTAGGGGAAAGGGGAAAAAAACATAGAACCAAGGGGTCACTGATCATAATGTTAGCTCCTTGGTTCTTTGCTCTAGTAATGTGCAATAAATCACTTTCCAATTTCACTTTGAATAAATGGAAATACTGCCAGACCCTAGCACCCTTGTTTGTACCTGTCTGGCAGTGTTTTGGGCAAGATGATTTTTGCTTTATATGAAGTTGCAGATACTCCAGTATAGTGTTAACGGGCTTTACAAAGGCAAAAACAGGGGAAAGTCTAGAAACCCAAAAGCTTATTTTTGTGAAGCAGCTCGACGGATCTTTGGTTGTTGGGTTTGATATTCAAGGTTTCTGTTGAATTTAATAGTTGTCATGTGATATATAGTAAAGGGAGTTATTTTCACTCTACAATCATATAACATGTGGAAAACATTTTCTTCATTAACTAGTAGATCATGTGAAAATGTCGCTCGCTAAAAACTTCTCGGAACTTGAGCTACAACCCAGCACCACTTAGCAAAGCACCAAATCTGCACCCTCAGATGCTGATGTGCTAGACACACTCATTTCGAAGTGTGCTCTTTCTAACCTACTCCGTCTCCTATATCCTGAACTTAAAATGACGTTGCCTAGTCATATTTTATGCTAAAGAGCACTAATTTTGATTCTCTGAAAGGATATAGCACAAGGCCAGAAGCATACGATGCTATCAATATACCTGAAGACATATTGATCATAGCCTTAGACTTGGTGATCCATCGTTCGAGAAGTTGAAGAAACGTTTCCTAGGTCAGTCATTGTTTTGGCCCTGATAGGTGGTACCGCGCCATCAAATCTTCAAACTTCTTGCTGAGCCAACAAATTCACCAAGTTCACTTGTCTGAGTCGTTTTATTATGACAAGATTCTTCTTATGATACCGCTACAGGAAGATGTCTGGAACTCTTAGGTTTTGGAACGGTGAAAAGAACTTCAGGGATGGAATTGCATTGATAAACATTGTACATTCTTCCTTCTAAATAAGCTCTTCTTTTGACTGGTTTACTGGTGGTTCCCCTACGATGAACTTGGATAAAAACATAGATGAGGAACATTCTTTGACATTCTTTAGCACTTCTCTACAAAGTTTGGCTCCAAGACATTGCTTGTCATATGGGTATTTCACTATTAATAAATGTGTACGATTTTGTTAATGAGTGCCCCGAGGCCACTAAGCATATTAATAAAGAAACTTTGTTATTTCCACAGCACTGTTTCCTCGTGCTACGCACGACTTGTGTATTGAAAATAAGGATCGTTGAGTTTTGTATTCGAAGTTGTCTCCATATCTGATTAGTCAGATTGCTTTTGCAGCCTTCTCTACCATCTGCTGCATCCAGATTACCTATACTTTCGAGTAAGGGAACTGCAGAAGAACTACAAACTCCGTTTAGTTTTATGTCATGATGATGTGCTGAGCTATCCCCCCCTTTTTTTTTTGGTTCTTTTAACCTGCTTTATCAGTCTTGGGAAACTTTAAAACCATTAAGTGATGCTATGAATGTTCCTTAACCAGAAGTGAAAGTTTATAAGTTGTAGCCATTGTCGGTTTCAGGAAGATGTAGTCAAGCCTCTTCTTGGGGTGACTAAAACAGCTTTGCTCCATGACTGCACCCGCTTGTGTGGTTGGAGGTACTGATGTTCCTTGGACATGTCTGTGGTCAATAAAACAGTTCCAGAAGAAATTTTTTTAAAAGGGTTTGAATTTTGCTGCAGTAGATTTTTTTTTCTTTTGCCAAGCTTGGAAGACTGTGGCCACTACTTGGAGGTTATAAAAGTCCATGCAAACAAACCTGCAGACACCATTCAAGGGCAAATGGATACAGACGACTTGTCAGGGGTATTCAACATTATGCTCGATCTGATTCTTCAGAGACATTTGCCCTGGACATTAGGGAGAACCCACACTATGTTTCTAAAGTTCGCATTTGTTGAAGCTGAAATCTCTCCTTTTCCTCTGGCTGACTCATGCTCTAACAGCAGTTCGACATGTCAATAAGATGGATGTTGTCACCCTTGGTTCTACATTTGGGGTATGCCTTGTGTTCTGTTATTGAGATCTTCCTAAATGTGTTTTTTGATTTCAAATAAATGTAGTTGAAGACTTTCCTTCTGTGGCGGGTTACAAAACTTATGCAGGATTTCCACTTTTTCAGTCTCTCTCTATCATGGATGCTTCGATGGAAGATTTAGCTCGATGTCCTGGTACAGGGGAGCCCAAGGAACTTTTATATTGAACCGACTGCAGTACTTATATATTATTTCTATTGAAGAATAGTATTTCAATCTGTCCATTTATGCTTTTGAAGTAGGTAAGGCGTTTGCATGATACTTCTCACGAACCATTCAAGCGAGTGGTTCTGAACATTGCTGCTGCAGCTCCGGAAGCTCCTGTGCAGAAGAATGCTGAACCTGGTTCGATAAGTGAAGACCAGGAAATTGTAGATGATGCTGCGCAGACGAGCAAGCGCCCGGCAAAAGAGCCTGAATTGACCATCAAGTGGGCCCTTTCAGCTGCTTTCACGAAATATGTTTTGGCAGATTAAAGCCTTGAACATGAGGAACTAGTTGTTCAGGTATTTGGGTCCATGCTAATCCGACCGGGCGAGGACGTCGACCGTTTCACCCTGAGGCTGCCTGTCGAGGTAAGGAAACAACTGATGGACCGGCCGGGGCCAGTCCTGTCCCTGGAAGGTTGCCTGACGCAAGGATACCGATGCGAAGGCAAAGGGAGCAGCCGAGGGAGGGACTTCAGGAGGCCGGACCGGCTCAACCAGGCAGCCAGGTCGGAGAGGTGGGATTTAAACAGGATCTCACCAACAGTTGATGCCGACGGTGGCAGAGGGTCCTCTCGAGGTTCGATTCAACAGGCTCAACGGGACATTTAGTGTGTAAATTAGTTACATTACAGGAAAAAAGAAATGGACGATTTTGGGAATTTCGCAGCAAATAATTTGTTTTGGCGGGCGATTGCCAAAAATTTGTGTCCACTTTGTACATTGTATTGGACAAACTTTAAGAAATTAGTGATCAAAAGAGAAGAACTTTATAAATTTGTGGCATTGAAGTTGATTAAAGAGATTGGTTTGAATATTCTGAAAACTAAACGCAATTGATTGAAAAATCGGAGAAAATGTCAACTTTAAATTTAAAATAAATGATTGGATCCTTTTTTTTTTTTTTTAATTATCCTTAGTGAGATGGAAATGTAAGTCCCCTACCGTGCAATGGTGAAATTTACTAGTGTAAAGATATACAAAGCAGGAAGTCATACGAATGTCTGCATCTATTTGCTCGTTTGAGTTTTGCTTATCATTCTAAGTCAAGTATTTTAAAGCAGATGTGATCAAGTCTCTTATATCTTTCGCATAATCTTGGGATTTACATAAAAAATGTTTCAAATGTGATTAAATCTCCTAAGCAACAACTTCGAGGGCATCCCTTGCTTGCAGTTGAAATCAATTTTAAAACTTCAAGCATCTCACATTAAATGATTTTAATTCGAGCTGTGAAAAACATGGAAGCTACTAAATTGCAAGTTGACAAATTGAGCAAATTTCCAAATGGAACACAAAAATTACTAATTTCTAATGCTAGCAACTTTGGGAAAAATAACTAATTTGTCGAGATTTAATCAAATTAAAAGCGTCTTGCTGCAATTTGCAACATCATTTCTTTCTTTCGAAAATTCCAAAAAAGTTCAGCTGAAATCAATGCTATCTTCGTGTTCCCAATCTATCGGGCCGAAGCCGAAGAAGACGCTTGCGTCATATATTGGGTCACTTTAGTAAATTGCAAAGCTGTTTTCTAAGCCCTCAAACCCAGGCCAGGTTAGGAATCAAGGATCCACGAATCCAATCTTGACATCCTTTGACTTGATGGTAAGACATGGAATTTCGCCATGTGTCAATTTAATATGATGAATAACTTTTTTTTTTGTCGGTTCTATTTTACTCTTACTTTAACTCTCACTCTCATATTTTTGTCCTACGTCTTTGCCGTGCGTGGGAGTACCCACACCTAAAATTAAGTCAACCACACCATAATCACTCGAGAATTGGAGCAAACCCCAATGATTTATGTAAACTAAAGAACTACAGAAAAGAATAAGCTTCGACCGTCTCACCGTTTTCGTGAAGCTTTGATGTGAATCAAAATACTAAAGATAAGTCATGAAACTTCAATATGAATCATAATATCCTTTTCAAATTTGAATTTATCTAAGTTATTCTACTCCATTTTTATTTGCTTATATTTTAATTAAGTTTCCCTCTCTTGTTTTTACTTAAAGCAATGCTTGATATAATTAGATCTTTTCTTAAATTATGCTCAGGATTTGTCGAGGTTGCGTTGATCGTTTAAACAAATGGAAACTATGTATATAGTGCTTGAATTATGTTTAGAATCCAAAATTGATTTTCCAATTACTTAACAAACAAAATTAAAAAAAAAAATCGTCCATTTTTCATTTCTCGACGATATAATGCGGTGCTAGACGGGACCTTATTTTTTTCCCAATACAACTATGCATGAATTAATAGAAGTATATCAAGTATTTGCAACAGGATACCCCGCTATAGTAAAATCAAAACTAATATATCTTATTTGCACAATGCATATAAAATCATCATTTGTGTGTCGTTAAATTGATAAAGACAAGGGCAAAAGCCACTAAAAACCCCAAGTTACCTATTATGACACATACCATAAACTTTATTTATGGCACAAAAACTCTTAAACTTGTACATGTATGATATTTATACCCTTTGTCAAAGTTCCGTTAATGAGGACTGTTAAAAATATACCTATATTGATACCGAAAAACAAACATTATGACATGGTACTCACGTGACTTAAGTAAAATAAAAACGACATTGTTATGCTCAAAAATCATCCCATAGAATCTTGATGGAAGGTAAATATATCATATATTGAGGTTTTTTATGTCACAAGAAAAATTTAGGGTACATGTGTCACAATGACCATAGTTTGAGATTTTCGACGTTATTAAAATAATTTTTAGAGTAAATGTGTCACGGTAGATATAGTTTAGTTTTTTTTTGTGGTTTTTTCCCCTAGAAATGATGACAACGAAGCTGGCTAGGGAAATTGTCATTTGATTGGTCTATGGTCATACTTGTAGAGATCACTTTTCTTCCTCGAGAACCCAGTAGAGAGATTATACATTATGAAAATATAATTTTGTATACACTTAGAATAGATATTATAGCTCCATATGTTACCACTATATTATATATTATTGAATGTAAGAAAATATTACGTTTTCTAAATGGTTAACCGTACGAGTTATACATTACCTTGATATTAGAGTGAAAACCAAATTTGGGGACAAAAAGATTTCTTTTCATGAGAAGAATGATAATACGGATGTCTATTTACATTCTTACCTATGTTTGATCAACTCCATTAAAGTAATAGTAATTGAGACTACAATCTTTATCTAAAAGTACAAATTTGATTTTATTAAACTTTTATGGAATTGCATCTTTCCATGCATCGGGTTTTAATTCTACTTATTCATGCTAATGGGGTTAACATATGGAATTTTTTGCCCTATACGAGCCACATGCGAACGAGCCCTAGTCCCCAAACCCTAATAAGTCTTAATCTCTGTCTTAACTTAAATAAAGGGTTTAAATTAGTTCCGTTTTTTTCAATTCATTCAATTTTACTTGGAAAATACAAAATAAATAAGAAAAAATATGTAAAGAACATAAAAAAATATAAAGTGAACAACATAAAAAGAAATATTAATTTAACTGATCAAATATGTATAAAATTTAGCTTTTTGAATGACACTTTTTTCAAAGTTCCTAGTGATAGTTTGCCAGCCCGCCTAGGGCTCATGCCCGCCCACTGGTATAATAACTCTTAGGCAACCTGCAACTTCTCTCTCTCTCTCCGCCATAGTAAATGGCTAAAAATGAATGTTATGACGCTGATTAAGCGAAGCAAATGAAGAAGAAGGAGAAGGAGGAGGAGGAGAAGAAACGCGAGATTATGGAACCGTGATCTTCGAGAATGTGAAAACAATTGGCCTAAGATGACCATGTACAGCTTCCGGATAGGGCCGGTATATCCTAATATCTAGGAAAAAAGATTGCGGAAAATCTCGATAGTCAAGATCCTCATATTTCGCATGCCATATTCCTTTGGCGATGTTCTTCTTGTACACGCACGTCGTCGAGTGTGTTCGATGCTCCCTCAGAATTCTGAAGATTCTTCATGCCTCCGATGAGGAAAATGTCTGCCCAACCGGCGGGCACTCCGCCAAGCGATGAATCCCCCTCCTCAGCCCCATCTGACTGCATCGTTCCCGTTATCTTCGTCCTCTCCAAGGCAGTTGTGGCCGTGCTCGCCGTCATGTTCTTCACTGTAGTCCTTCTCTCCGTTATCCTCTTCCATCGTTGTTTCATTCTCGAAACCCCTCTTCCTCCCGACGCTGCCCAGCCGGCGTCTCATCCGCTGTGCGACGACACCCCAGGACACGGCCTGGTCGGCGCCCTGATGGCCTTTGCCACCTTCGGCGTTTTTGTCATGTACTTCCTCTTCTATCTCATTGGCCTAGCTATTGTCGTAGGGCATGTTCTGGACCGGTTCAACCTGAGGCTGCCCGCCGAGGTGAGGAAGCAATTGATGGGCCGGCCCCGGCCGGCCCTGCCCCTGGTAGGTTGCCCGAGACGAGGATACCGATGCGGAGGCGAAGGGAGCAGCCAAGGGAGGGACTTCATGAGGCCGGACTGGCCCGACCGGGTGGCCAAGTCGGAGAGGTCGGATTTCAATAAGATCTCACTTACAGTGGCTGCCGACGGTGGCGGAGGGGCCTCTGAGGTTTCAGTTCAACAGGCTCGACCTGCCATTTATCTTTTTTTAATTTCCCTTATCAAGTATTACCCGTCGTGCAATGATGAAATTTACTAGTGTAAGGATACACAAAGCAGACGATCATACGAATATTCACTTCTATCAACTTGTTCGAGTTTTGCTTATACGATCAGATCTCTAATATCTTTCGTAAATTTTAAGATTTAGATGATAAATATACCAAATATGGTTAAATCTCTTCAGCGACTGCTTGGAGAGCATCTCTTGCTCACATTTAAAATCAGTATACTTCAAGCATATCACATTACGTGATCCTAATTCGTACCAGGAATAACATGTAAGTTACTAAATTGCAACCTGATAAATTGAGTCAAATTCCACCTCGAACACAAAAAGTACCGACTTGCGACTTCTAATGCTAGCAACTTTGGGAAAAATAACTAATTTGTCGAGATTTAATCGGATTAAAGCGTCGTCGTTTGCTACGATTTGCAACGTCATTTCTTCTTTCGAAAATCCCATAAAAGTTCAGCTGAAATGAATGCTATCTTCCTCTTCCTTCTCTATCGGGCCAATGCCGAAGAAGAAGCTTGCGTCATGCATTGCGTCACTTCTTAGTGCATTCCATGCACCTAATATTTTCTCCATTGGACAGCTGTTTTCTAAGTCCTCGTGCACGGGCCATTTTAGGAATCTAGAATCCACAAATCCAATTATGCACATTTAATTCTGACGTCATTAACGTCATTTAAAAATTTAATAAAAATGCGAGGAGCCACGTGTCAACATTTTTTTTTCTCTAATGCCGTCTGAAATTTCCAAATTTTTATATTGTATCTAGTCATTCGAATTTTAACTAGGATAGAATTGAGTAAGATAGAATATGATATCTAAAATTTAACAAGAGGAAAGTTACCGTTCTAGCTCTTTTGGCCCTTGGGCAAGTAATCTCTCACAGTGATGACACTTTATATATTTTATCTACTGTTTGGTTAATCGCAATAATAAAATTAGATATTTTTATATTCCATCATGGGTATGATCAATATATTAGTGAACCTGATCGTGCAACAGTCATATTTGTAGAGAATATTTTTCTTCCTCAAGAACCTAGTAGATAGATTAGACATTATGAAAATATAATTTTGTTGACACCCATAATATATATTGTAGCTCAATATATTACCACTAAATTATGTATTACTGATTATAAGAAAATATTACGTTTTTTAAATGGTTGACCATACGAGTTATACATTACCTTGATATTAGAGTGAAAACCAAATTTGGGGACAAAAATATTTCTCTCCGTGAGAAGAATAATAATATGAATGTCTATTTACATTCTTACCTATGTTTGATCAACTCCATTAAGTAATAGTAATTGAGACTATAATCATTATCTAAAAATATAAATTTGATTCTATTGAACTTATATGGAATTGCATGTTTTCATGCATCGCACGGGTTTTAATTCCAGTTATTTATACTAATGGGGTTAACATGAGGAATTTTTTGCCCTATACAATCCACATGTGAACGAGCCCTAGTCCTTGAACCCTAATAAGTCTTAACTTATTAATTCCTTTTTTTTTTCAGTTCATTCAACTAGGTATACATTTTTTACTTTTCTATTTGAAAAATACAAAATAAATAAGAAAAAATATGTAAAAAAAATAAAACTATAAAATAAATGAACAACATAAAAAAGAAATATTAATTAACTGATCAAATGTGTATAAGATTTAGTATTTTGAATGAAACTTTTTCAAAGTTATTAGTGATGGTTTGCCAGCCCGACACTAGTATAAAAATAGCTTGACAGCAAGAGCTTGCAAACAAGAAAGGGAAAAGTGAGGGTAAACAAGTGGCAAAAAAAAAAAAAATTTGCTTTTTTGGAGAAAGAGATTCAATTTGAAGATGATACGAGGCCCTTTAGGTATAGAAAAGCAATGTCATATCCCAAGTCGTTTTCACGCATGAAAAAGCCATGTACGATTAACATTATATTAAAAACTCATGTTTGTTGTAAAATATTGCTTTGTGAATATATAATAGAGAAGAGATTGAAAAGAGAAAGCAAGTGAACACCATAAATAGTAGAGAAAGTAAGATGAGAGAGTTTTATTTCTAGTATCTCACTATTATGTTTCTGTAGTGATCTATATTGTACATCAAAACTAAACTCCTATTTATAGGAGAACAATAATGTATTTATCATTAACATCAATGTATCGAATGATACATGTACTTGATAGGGGAGATGAACGTTCATTGTATAGGGAGATGTACTTAGAATGTATGATACAAATGTACCATAATAAGTACAGTAGATAAAATGAATATAATGAATATTCATTCATGTATTTCATAACACTCCCCCTTGAATATTCATCGTATTCATTATGAATGTGCATCGAATGATACTGCCTCATTAAAAACCTTAAGCCGGAAAAACCCAGTGGGATAAAAACCGGACAAAAGGGAAAAAGAGTGCAGAGAACAAATGTTATGATCTCTCCCTTTTATGGATGCATTAATTGCCTCGTTAAAAACTTTAAGCCAGAAAAACCCTGTGGGAAAAAACCGAACAGAAAGAAAAAAGAGTGCAATGCATATATAGCCACTGTTGGGGCTAATCATTCTTGCATCTTGTGAACTTACCGCATATCAATGCTGCAATGCATAGTTCATAATATCTCCCCCTCAATTGAGCCATATAGCCACTTCTGGGGCTAATCAATCTTGCATCTTGTGAACTCGCCGCATACCAATGCCATATACTAATTTCTCAAAACTTGATGTTGGCAATGATTTGGTAAAAAGATCTACAAGATTATTTATGGATTGAATCTGTTTAACATCAATTTGTTGACTTTCTTGGAGTTCATGAGTATAGAAAAATTTCGGCGAGATATGCTTGGTCCTATCACCTTTGATATATCCTCCCCTGACTTGTGCAACACAAGCAGCATTATCTTCATAAATTATAGTGGGAGAATTTGTAACCCGTATTAAGCAACAAGAATTATGAATATGTGTTATAACGGATCTTAACCAAACACACTCTCTTCCAGCTTCATATAAAGCAATAATTTCAGAGTGGTTAGAAGATGTAGCTACTAGCGATTGCTTTGTAGAACGCCAAGAAATAGCAGTGCCCTTATAACAAAATAAATACCCGGTTTGAGAGTGAGCCTTATGTGGATCAGATCTATATCCAGCATCAGCATATCCAACTAAACCAGAGTTAGTGGAATCCTTGGAATAATATAATCCCAAATCTATGGTTCCTCGGAGATAATGGAAAATATGTTTAACTCCATTCCAATGTCTCCGAGTTGGCTCAGAACTAAAACGTGCCAATAAATTTACCGCAAAAGCGATATCTAGTCTCGTACATTGTGCCAAGTACATCAAAGCCCCAATTGCATTGAGATATGGTACTTCAAGACCAAGTATCTCTTCATCAGATTCTCTAGGACGAAATGGGTCCTTTTGGGGATCTAGAGACCTTACAACCATAGGAGTGCTCAATGGGTGAGCTTTGTCCATGTTGAAACGTTTAAGCAATCTTTCAACGTATGCTGATTGATGGACGATTATTTCATTTGCTTTATGCTCAAGCTCTAGACCAAGACAAAGTTTGGTTTTACCCAAACTTTAACTTCAAACTCCCTTTTCAAATATTCAGCAGTTTCAGCTAACTCTTCTAGAGTTCCAATTAAATTTATATCGTCGACATAAACTGCTATAATAGCAAATCCGGTTTATGATTTCTTAATAAACACGCATGGGCAGATATGATCATTCTTGTACATTTCCTTAATTAGGTACTCACTTAGGCGTTGATACCACATGTGACCGGATTGCTTTAACCCGTACAAGGATCTTTGCAATTTTATTGAGAATAAATTGCGGGGAGTGCATGCTTCAGGCATTTTGAATCCCTCAGGAATTTTCATATAAATATCAGAGTCTAATGAGCCATATAGATATGCCATCACAACGTCCATAAGACGCATTTCCAATCTTTCAAAGATTGCTAGGCTAATGAGAAAACGAAATGTAATCATATCCATCACAGGTGAATATGTCTCATTATAATCAATCCCAGGTCTCTGGAAGAATCCTTGGGCAACGAGTCAGGCTTTATACTTGACAACCTCGTTTTTCTCATTTCGTTTTCGGATAAATACCCATTTATATCCAACGGACTTTACATTATCGGGGATACGAGTTACAGGTCCAAAAACCTCTCGTTTAGTTAGGGAAGCTAATTCAGCTTTAATTACTTCCTTCCACTTAGGCCAATCTTGCCTTTGACGACATTCAATAATAGATTGCGGCTCACAATCATCATCCATAATTTTATGAGCAACTGAGAATGCAAAAGCATCATCAATGATGATTTCATTTCGATCCCAAATTTCATTATAATATGTAATGGAATTCTCGGTATTCCCGGGGCTAGTGTTCCTTTCATGGGTTTGTGCCTCTTCAGGGGCAATAAGCTCTTTAGGAGCAAGCACAACGCCAGGCTCTTCTGGAGCGGATTCCTGATTCTTTCCCCTTCGTTTTCGAGGAGCAGTATCTTTTGATTCTATCAATCTACCACACTTCAAGTGCGGTGGATTTTGATCCATTTTAGCATGTCCTTCGAGAACAGCTATCCTAACTAGAGCATTTGCAGCTGGAATATGATAATAGTGCAAATAAACGTGCAAATGTGTCATTGCGCGTAAATAATAGGCAAACATGGGACCATCTACAGGATGCATCCACTAATACCATAAAATATTGAAATGGTCCACTTAGTGGTTGTATTGGTCCACAAATATCACCCTGAATTATTTGCAAGAATAAAGGGGATTCAAGATTAACCTTTGTTATAGAAGGTTTGATAATGAGTTTTCCTTATGAGCAAGCCTCACAATTATAATCTTTGGACAACAATTCATTTGTATCCTTTAAAAGGGTGCCATTTTGTATTTTGAATTATCCTACGCATCATTAAAGCGCCAAGATGACCAAAGCGATCATGCCACAGTCCAAACTGATCAGGGCTTACCAATCTCCAGGATGTGGTGGCGTAGGTTTCAACAGCCTTAATCATGACACAATACAAACCCATAGAAGAAGCTTCTAGCTTCTCATGGATGGTCTTCAGGCCCATCTTATAAGAGGAAATGCCAATATATTCTTTATCTTGCTCATAAATAGTCTCAATATGGTACCCATTACGGTGTACATCTTTGAAACTGAGCAGATTTCTTTTTGATCTAATGCTTAGAAACGCATTCTCAATATGCAGGATTGTGCCATTTGGAAAAATAATTGTGGCATTCCCAAAACCATCAATAATCGGAACAGGACCTGATATTGTATGGATTTGTGCCTTACGCAATGTCATACTCGAGAAAAAGTGTCTATTACGAAATATAGTATGTGTTGTTGCACTATCAAGCAAATAAACATCTTCCTTTTTCTCGGTATTTTCCATTTGCATTTATATTGACAACTTCAGGTGTCAAGTATCATAAAAGTTGCATATTAGTTATATAGTCGAATAAAATTTCAAAAATAAATATTATATAAGGTTCATAAGCATTTCATAACCATATTAAAGAACGATAAAAAGTAATACATTTAAAGCGAAACAACATAAAATTCGAAGTTCAAATTATCATCCACCACTCTGATCCCTCATCAAAGTAATCAGAGGTCCTCAAAGAAATCAGAGACATCCAAAGATGCATTTGCTACTTCAGGAGCAAGAGGAGTCCCACCAACAGAAATATTGTTAGCCTCAACAGTGGTTATGGCAGTAGGATTGATTTCAATGGCATGAGATTCACCATGCTTGCCTGTATTCTTTAAAGATGCCTGGTATAGATCAACAAAATGTTTTGGCGTACGACAGGTACGTGACCAGTGACCAGTGCCCAGTCATGCCACAGCGATGACAAATACTTTCATTAATCACCTTCTTTGGCTTCTTTTCTTTGCCATGATTCAGGCCAAAGTTTGATTTCCTAGGGCGGTTAAATTTCTTGCCATCCCTTCTAGGATTATGTTCTTGCCTGCGCTTATAGCCCTTAAAATGGCCAGTATTTTTCTCAAAGTTAGCATGTGCTTCAAGCAATGCTTTTGAGCCAGCAGGTCTAAGATCATGATTTTTGAGCAGTAATTCATTGGTTTGCTCGGCAGTAAGAAGCACAGAAATTAATTCAGAATATGTGGCAAACTGACGTTGCCGGTATTGCTGTTGCAATACAATATTCGAAGCATGGAAGGTGGAGAAATTTTTCTCTAACAATTCCGCATCAGCGAGTTTGACGCCGCATAACTCAAGCCGAGAAACAATATCAAATAAAGCGGAATTATAATCAGACACTGATTTAAAATCTTGCAGTATGAGATTTTGCCAGTCATATTGTGCTTGAGGGAGGATAACAGTTTTGGTATGATCATACCTATCCTTCAACCTCCTCCACAAGATATGAGGGTCTCGAACGGATAAATATTGAGTCTGCAGGCTCTCATGCAAATGACGGCGAATAAAAATCAGCGCATTTGCTTTATTCTTTTCATTTGAGGTTCCATCCTCTGTAATTGTATTAGCGAGATCTTGCCCTTAGAGGTGCATTTCCATGTCACGGCACTAGGATAGATTATTCTTTTCACTCACTTTCAGGATGTGGAATTTGGGCTTTTCAATATTTGTCATAATCCTTGCAAAAATAAATCCTTAAATTAATTAAAAGGATTTCCAAATATCCACCGCTACTTCAAGAGCAGAAGGATACTTTTAGATTTGAAATTTGGCTTCAAGCCAAGAAAAATAAAAATGAAGAATTGATAGAAGAAGATGAAGTATAAGTTGATTAATAAAAAGAATACCCACCTTGCAAAAATTACTTACTCAGTCGGTAGATCTTCGTACTGATAACGTGTTGTAAAATATTGCGTTGTGAATATATAATAGAGAAGAGATTGAGAAGAGAAAGCAAGTGAACACCAGAAATAGTAGAGAAAGCAAGAGGAGAGAGTTTTATTTCTAGTATCTCACTATTATGTTTCTGTAGTGATCTATATTGTACATCAAAACTAAACTCCTAGTTATAGGAGAACAATAATGTATTTATCATTAACATCAACGTATCGAATGATACATGTATTTGATAGGAGAGATGAACGTTCATTGTATAGGGAGATGTACTTAGAATGTATGATACAAATGTACCATAATAAATACATTAGATAAGATGAATATAATGAATATTCATTCATGTATTTCATAACAATGTAAGACTTTTTGTCAAAATTTATTATCGTAAATACTTAAGTGATTATCATTTTCTAATTTAGCATTTAAGTGATATGGCAAAATGAGTGTTGTACGAAAAAGTTATAGTACTTTTATTGTACTTTTCCCTTTGATATTCTCATTAAATCAAGGGAGCTCCCAATGAAGTTTCAGCGTTTGATTTCTCTCGTCATGCCATAGCGAAGGGCAATTCCTTCGCCATTTATTTTATCTTTATCAAAAGCGAAATTATGGGAACCGAGAGATCTTCAAGAATGCGAAAACACTTGGCCTAAGATGAGCATGTACGGCTTCCGGATAGGGCCGGTATATCCGGATACCTAAGGAAAAAAAAATCGCGAAATCCCGATAGTCAAGATCCTCATATTTCGCATGCCGTATTCTTCTTCTGAAATCTCAAGGAATTGGAAGAAGTGATGGAGCCTGGAGCAGTCCTTGGCCGGAGGAATTCAATCGCTGAACCATGTCCGTCGTTAAGTTACAGTCTTCCTTTTCATGCCTCCGATCTCGCATCCACTGTCGACATGGTGGACGTTCGCGGCCACCACCGCTCAACCGGCATGTGCCCTGCCGAGCGGCGGTTCCTCCTTCTCCGACCTGGCCTACTTCATCTTCGGCCCCTACGCCGTCAGCGTCGTCCTCCTCGTCATGCCACCCACCCTTTTCTTCTTAGATCTCCTCATCGCCATCTTCGCCCCCAGGTTTCTCCTTCTCTCAACCCCTACCCCTTTCTTTATGGACCCGCCCAGGGTGAAGTTAGCATCAGCACCCCCGCTGCCGTCTTTGGCATAGCCGGCGGCGTCATCTTGTTCGCCTTCCTCTTGTGCATGCTCATCTTTGCCCTACTATATCGTCCACTGCTCGTCGACCCCGACGTCATTCGCTCACGCTGCCACCTCGGTGCCTCTCGTGGCTTCGACCCCGCCATCATCGAGGCCTTCCTGACCGCTGTCTACTCCGACGTCAGGGGGCACAAGAGCGGCAAGGCATCACTGAAGTGTGCAGTGTGCTCGAACGGCTTCAAGGATGACCACACGCTCAAGCTGATCCCCTGCGACCATGCGTTCCACCCGACTGCATCGGCGAGTGGTTCGCCTCCCACACCAACTGTCCTGTCTACTGCGCCAACCTCGCGTCACAGCCTGCCTGCCATTCGGCAAGTCAACTCACCGAGTCAGGCACCGAGGCACCACAGGTCGAGGTGGCTCCGCCCGATGACGGCAATCCCAGCCGAATACGTGGCTCAGGCAGCAGCATTCTGAGGTTTGATAGCACTCGCTGGACGGAGCACTCGCTAATCCCACCGGGCGAGGACATCGAACGTTTCACCTTAGGCTGCCCGCCGGGGTGAGGAAGAAATTGATGGACTGGCGGGGGCCGGTCCTGCCCCTAGAAGGTCGCTCGACGCGAGGATACAGATGCGGAGGCGAAGCGAGCAGCTGAGGGAGGAATACCATGAGGACGGACTGGCTTGACCGGGCGGCGAAGTCGGCGAGGTAGGCTTTCAATAGGATCACGCCTAGCTTCGCCGCTGACAGTGGCGGAGGGTCCTTTTGGGTTCAACAGGCTCGACCGGCCATTTAGTGCGTAGATTAGTTGCATCAAGATGCACAATTTCAGGAAATTTGCAGCTCTTAATAATTTGCTTAGTAATAATGACCGGATTGATATTTCTTTTTTAATTTTCCTCAGTAAGATGGAAATGTAAAATGACCGCAATTTAGTGCGTAAATTAATTACATTTCGCCGCGTTACACTTATGCATTGATCAAAGTTACTAGTCTAAGGATGTGCAAAGCATAAAGTCATATGAATATCTGCATCATTTTACTCGTTCGAGTTTTGCTTGTTTGTCTACGGCAGCTATTTCAAAGCAGCTATGATAAGATCTCTTATATCTTTCATAAATTTTAAGATTTAGACGATAAATGTGTCAGATACGATTAAATCCCTTAAGCAACTACTTCGAGGGCATCCCTTGCTCCCATTTAAAATCAATTTTAAAACTTCAAGCATATCACGTTACGTGATCCTAATTCATACCTTGAATGTCAGGGGAGCTACTAAATTGCAAGTTGACAAATTGGGCCAAATGCCGCTTGGAACACGAAAAATACCCACTTCTGATGCTAGCAAATATAGGAAAGACAAACAGGAAAAAAAAAACGAATTTGTCGAGTCGTCGTTTGCTGCGATTTGCAACATCATTTCTTTCTTTCAATAATTCCAAAAGAGTTCAGCTGAAATCAATGCTATCTTCCTCTTCCTTCACTGTCGGGCCAAATCCGTAGAAGAGCCATCCATTGTGCATTGCGTTACTTTAGTGCATTGCACGCCTGTCGCTAACATACAGTGAAACTATTAACGTTTATGAAAAATGATATAAATAATCCATAAACTTTAATTTAATATATAAAGTAATTTATGAATTTTTAATTTGTTCATTGTAATCTCTCAACGTTAGATTATCTACAATGTCGTTCTTAAACTATTAAATATATTCAATTTAGTCTCCAAATTATTAAATACTATCATATAGCCTAGGCACTAAACTAAACATGAACTAAAAGTTCAAAAACCACATCAAACAAATAAAAAGTTTAGAGATCATATTACACATTATATCAAAATTCAGGGATTATATTAAACAAATTAAAAATTTAAGAATCATAATGCACATTAAATCAAAGTTCAAGGATCATTCACATCCTAACCATAACGTCAAATATCTTAATTCCAGCCATTATGCTCATTTGTTTATGACATCATTGAAATTATATAAAAAATTAATAAAAATGTGAGGAGCCGCGAGTTGATATTCTATCTCTAATGACGGCTGAAATTCAAAAATCTATTAAAGACATTGGGGGTGTGAATAGTAATTGGATATCGTATCTTCGATTACTTTTTTTGCCAAATACACACCTTGTGATATTGTGTTTAGTACATGATTTTACTTTTCCCATAACCTAAAAGAACTATTTTAAAAAAAAAATGGAAAAACTGCGGCGCAAATTCTAAAATTTATCAACTCCATGCAATTCAGTTTTGAAACTGTCACTTTGTGTTCATAATTTTCATAACTATTTGACTTCGTGCACTTTAAGTTCTTTCGTGCTACTTATGGATAGAGAAAGTCACATGGGTTCTTTTTATTAGGGGTGTGCAACCGGACTGGGTTTACCCGGTTCCCGGTCCGGCCCACCCGGAAAATAGGGTCGGGAACCAGTTCCCAAAATTCAGACCCTGTTTAAACCGGTTCGGGAACCGGTTCTGAGGGATTACCTACCCGGGAACCGGATCGATCGGACCGGTTTGGGAACCGGTTTGAGAACCGGTTTTTAAGGCAGCCCAAATGAAAAATCCTAATTCGATCTATCTTCTTTACCTCTCACACTCACACGGTCACGACTCACACCCCAGACTTGCTTTCCTTCGTCGCGCCCCACCCCATCGCCAGATCCGTCAGTGGGAGAACGCCACCGCCGGAGCCGTCGCCGGGTTCACCACCGTCGCCGCCGCGCACCCCCTCGACGTCGTCTGCAGACTCCGCACCCGGTTCCAAGGTCTCTCTCTCTCTCTCTCTCTCGGGTGCTTCCGGCTTGTGTCGAGTTTTTGGAGTTTGCTTTGGGCTGATACGGATGATCCGTCAGTGGGAGAACGCCACCGCCGGAGCCGTCGCCGGGTTCACCACCGTCGCCGCTGCGCACCCATTTCTAAGGCAAGTTCCTGCTCATGGGTTTACTGCATGTGTTCTGATTGTTCATGAAAATGCTGGTCGAAGTCAATGTGATGCTTATGTGAAATGTGTGTATGCATGTTTGTGCTGGTCACCACATCCATATTCTTTTGGAACTGGGAGTCTGGGATGCATGTGAGCTTTTCAGTGAATTCTTAGAAGTGCTGAAGGCAGAAACATGATCTGATAGAAGTGCTTTTTTATGGGGGTGTCTCCCTACATAGGGTGTGTAGCGATAAGCAAATTCCAGCCTGGAGTAGTTTGAAGTTTATAAAGCTCGTGTTTCTTCCTAATCAGTTTTACTGGTTCCACTAGTGACGAAGTTAAAGATAAAACCAGAGATGCTTTTATGATGTTCTTTTTTCTCAATCTATCATGTCAATTCCTTGTGCCATTTCCTGGACAATTGCTTATCTTTAGGCAAGTGTTGGATAATTTATGTCAGCATTGGCTTAGAGCGGCCAGAGAATCCTAATTCATTGGTTCCCAGAACAGAATGGAGGAGAAATTAAAAAGAAATCTTGCACTATGGTCTTTTTTGAGTATTATAAAAGAGTGTTTGATGGTTTGCATCAGATTTTTGGAGAAGTGAATACTTTCTTAGAATAATAGGTCTTCTCAAGGATGTTGTTATCACATATTTGATCTTGATGTTTCAGCTACTCTTTGTGGAGTCTGACCTTTATGTGTTTTCTGCAATCCGTACTCTTTGTTTTGTGATGATTTTCTGATGGATGCATGCAGATCAAAGATAATATAAAAAGACCAGTGCATTGTGCTTTGATAAAGCTTCTGCGGCACAAGGACCTAGCAGTCAGGGTATGATGCCTAACTGAAAATTCACAGATATGAAATGTCTCCTACTTTTTTTAATTATATGACAAAATCTTTAATCAACTGTATCAGAGTACTTTCTAATATCTGAAGTTGTTTGTCTAATATGGCAGTTGGCAGCCTGTAGGTCCTTGTGTTCACACATTGAAGATGCAAACTTCTTGCAAAGTGAATTCACTGATCTTGTTGCAATCTGCTTTAATCTCTGCTTTAATTTGGTGGAGGATGTCCAGGAATTTGATTCAAAAGTAACATAACAAGTTAACAAAGTTTGAATAAAATTATTGTACAAAGCTTTCCTTGGCCACATTATATCTTCAGCATCACTATCTGAGGTTAAGTTCTCTGTAGTACTTTTAGCTCGATGGCTTTTCACGCTGTATTTGGCTGGAAACTAATGCACATTGGCTGGCCACCACATCTGTACTGAAATATGTACTAGCTACACTGTACTCTTTATGTATTGTTAACCCTTGTAATGTTCATAGCCCCATCTATCCTGTTGACTGAATTGGAAGATATGTGGTACAGCTCAAAAGTTTTGATTCGAGGAGCATGCTGAAGTTCGGTGACTACTTTTTAACTGCTGAATGAATGTTGTATGTGACCAGAATGAAACTTGGTTGATTCATTAGGTAAAACAGTAAAACCTAGATTACAAAAGCATAATAATGTGATGCAAAACGATAATAATGTTTATCAAGCTAGTCAGGAAGCTAGTCAGGAAGAAAAGCCTCCACTGTTGTTAAAAAGCCATGGTACTTCAATAATTGCAGCTCAGTTCCTGTCATATTTCAATTTTTATGCAAAATAAGTTCCAATATAAATAGGGTTAACCATGTTCCCGGACCGGAAAAATAGGGTGGGTCGGGAACAGGGTCCAATGCAAACAGGGTCGGGTACAGGGTCCAAAAAAAGAGAACCGGTTATAACAGGGTCGGGTACTGGGTCCAGGTCTAGACCCTACCCACCCTGGACCCGATCACCCCTACTTTTTATTACGTTTTAAATCTTATACGGCTGTTGATGTGGTGATGGAGTGCTCTTAATACAAAATTGATGTCGATTTTTGGCGCCACGTTGAAAAATCGAAAAAAAATGAAAAATGAAAAAATGAAATAGAAAAATTACCAATATAATTTAATTTTAGAAGTTAAAACTAAAAAAAAATTACTTGAATATAAACAAGTTTTTTTTTATGTGACGACATCTTTTTGTGTGGGGGGATTGAAAAAACTTTTAAGAAAACTGATGCATGATTAGAAAATAATAAAATAAACCTTATAGTATTTTCGTTCACTTTAAATTGGCAGAGTTAACGGAAGGGTTCAAGTGCGCGAGATTAACAAGTTTTGGAATTTCAATACATGAAATGAATGTTCTAGAACTTAAATGCATGAAATTGACAAGCTTTGAGACTTATGCTGTAATTATCCTAAAAAAGTTCCTCGATCTTTTGAAAATTTCTATTGATTTTTGTGTTCTTTCAACTTCACCCCTCCTTTTATACATGACCTCTAAAGTTATTCTCTTAAAACAGTGGAACTAAATGGTGCTTAATAGCGTATCCACAAAATATATTTTTCGGAATAACATCTAAGTTCTCATTTCATTCGGCCAAAAACAAATCGTCGATCTGCAAATCTTATGAAAATATTTAATGTTCTTTCAATAAAACAATCGAGTTCACTTCATTTTATATGGGGCTGGATTTCACAAATCATTTCAACCATTCCAATATTGATTTCCATTTACATAACAAATACAGTTCAAGTAAAAAATTCGTCCCTTTTGCATTTGTCGTTGATATAATGCGGTGCTAGATGGGCACCTTATTTTTCTCCCAACGCAGCTATACATGAATTAATATAATTATATATGGTATTTGCAACGAGATACCCCGCTATAGTAAAATCGAAACCAGTGTATCTTATTTGCTCGATTCATATAGAACGATCATTTATGTGTCGTTAAATCGATAAAAATAATGACAACGAAATTGGCTAGGAAAATTACAGCATGATTGGTCAATGGTCACATTTGTAGAGATTATTTTTCTTCCTTTGGAACCAGCGGATAAATTAGACATCATGAAAATATAATGTTGTCGAGAATATAATGTTGTCGACACTGTCATAGCTCAAAAAATTACCACCATATTATCCGTCATTGAACATAAGAAAAAATTGCGTTTTTTTAATGGTCGACCATATGGGTTAGAATATCAAAGCAAAAACCAAATTTAGGCACAAAAAAAATTCTCTTCATGAGAAGACGATAATATGAATGTATATTTACATTTGTACTTATGTTTGATCAACTTTGTTAAGTGGTGCGATCACAAAATTTTTGGAATAGAAATTGTCACAGATTATATCGGTTTGTGATTTTTGGTGATATTAATTTATTTAAATAAAAACTAATGTGAGGTAAATTTATCATAATATATTAATTTGAGGTTTTTTACGAGTATTACCCTAATTCATTTTACTGATCAAATGTTTAGAAATTCTAGATATTTTTTTTTTTGGAAAGAAACTTTTTTTAAAGCTATTAGTGATGGCTCGCCAGCCCGCCTAAGGTTCAGGCCCGCCCACCGTTGGGCCACCTGCAACTTCTTTCTCCCTCTCTCTCTCTCTTCGCAGCAGTAAAACGTCTGGAAAAATGGATGCTTTGGCGCTGATCGAGCGAAGCTAAGGCCGAAAATGGAGAACCGGGAGGACGAAGACGACGACGACCACCTCCAGCGTCAGCCGAACCGCACCAAGACGGTGATCAAAATCCCGTCGTACCAAGAAGTCCTAGAGAGCTCCCAGTCCAAATCGGCCCCGCCATCTCTATTCACCCCTTCCCCTTCCTTCTCCCAGGCTTTCTCTTTCCTCAAATCCTCCGAATTCTACTCTCCCCCTCCTCCTCCTCCTCCGGCGGCTCCTCCGCCTCCCGCCGCCGACGTCTCCGCCGCCGCCGCCTCGACGTGGAGGTACTAAATGGGCAGTTTTTAAAGCCTGCTGCGACTTCTGCTCGGAGGAAGTTCCTCTGTTTTTGGGTCGGAGCGGAGAAAGATTGAATTTTTCCCCTTGTTGACTTGATGGGTTTCTTTCTTGTTCCGTTGTGTAGTGTCGCCGGTACGTCCGGTGCTGTTGCTGGGTCGTCGTCAAAATCGTCTTTTGCAGCGCAGAGTCGCAATGCGATCCTGGTGAGCCCTAGACAAGTAAGGGTCTTCTTACTCGAAGATTGTGAGAGTTGAATTATGTTTTCGGATTAAAAGGATGAAGCTTTGTTAAGTATGAATGTCAATTTTGTTGCCAAGATCAAATATTTGAGCATGCAATAATTGGATCAGTTCATATTATCGAATGAGAGCAACTCTAGCCATTTATGGTTTACGTAGTGTACTCGTGGATTTTGAATTAAGGAGGAAGATGACATGACCATTATAGAGTTACTATTTGTTTTGTTATCACATGTTGGCGATTGTTCTAGCGCTGTTGTAATTAGAAGTTATGGTATTATACTTTTAATGGTGCAGAAGGAACCACAGATGAGTTTGGTCTGAGATTTTTGGTTATCACTTCTGTGTTTAGACTCTAGATTTTGGAAAATTCAGTCAGTCAAGAACTTGCTTAAGGACAGGTTCTAGCGCTCGAAATAATCGGATTATTCAAGTTTTTTTATATAGGATTACAATATCTTTCACACTGACCATCTCACAAAGACAAAAGTAAGGGGAAACGGCCTCTACCTGATTAAATTTTATGGCAAATAGAGCTCTTTTAACTCATCTTTCTTTATCTAACCCCTTTTCCCTTGTGCAGAAGGGGAATCCTTTGCTCAAACATATCAGGAATGTGAGGTGGGCTTTTGCTGACATTGTTTGTGACTACTTAATTGGGCAGAACTCATGTGCTCTTTACTTGAGGTTTGAATTTTTCCCCCTTTCTAAGTTGCCAAATTAGTTCTTTCTTGTTCTTATGTGTTTGGTCACCCAGCTGCTATGAAGATCATCTTATTTGGTGAGCACGTTCAAAATGTTCACAGCATATTTGAAAAAAAATGCATATTGTTTCTGTCATTTTCTTTCATTGATGAAATTACAGGTTACAATGAAAATACTTTTTATATACAAACCATAAGACTACTCCACTTGAGAATCATCCATGCCATTTAAGCTCATTTTACATGCAACATGACTACTCTCGATTGCCCTGGCTTAATCTTTATTTGAATTGGACCTAAAGGACAACTATAGTGGATAGAACGGAGAATTACAATTGAGCCTGGCATGTGAATCTCTGATGGTCCTGATGACTTCTGGTATTGCATGCAATCTGCTAATTGAACACGTATTGAACTAGAATATCACCACATAGGCCTTGAGTTTTGCATTTGAGTTCGTGTACCTGATAATTCATTATTGCTTTGTAGCCTTCGTTATCATCTTCTGCATCCAGATTACTTATACTATCGAATAAGGGAGCTACAGAAGAACTACAATCTCCGTGTTGTTTTATGTCATGTTGATGTGGTGAGCTACCTTGTTTGTTTGCTGTTCTCTTAATCTGCTTTATCAGTCTTGGGAAACTTTAAAGCCATTGAAGTGATTTTGTACATTTTTTGTTTACCTGAAGCAAGAAGTTTATAAATTGTAGACGTTGTCCGTTTCAGGAGGATGTAGTTAAGCCTCTTCTTGAAGTGACAAAAACAGCTCTGCTCCATGACTGTACACTCTTGTGTGGTTGGAGGTACTGATTTTTCTTAGAGACGTCTGTGGTCAATATAACAGTTCCAGGAGCAATACTTTTAGTAGAGTTAGAATTCTGCTGCAGCCAAATCTAGATTTTGTTTCATCAGTCATGGCAAGAAACAGCTTCATTTTGGTCTTTGGGGATATCTCATCGTTCTATTTGTTTTTCTTTTTCCAAGCTTGGAAGAGTGTGGCCGCTACTTGGAGACCATAAAAGTCTATGAAAACAAGCCTGCAGACATCATTCAAGGGCAAATGGATACAGACTACTTATCAAGGGTATTCTATGTTATCTTGGATTTGTTACTTCTAGAAATCCAATTTCCATTTTGCTGTTATCAAGTCCATCCGATTCTTTATAGATATTTGATCTAGACATTAGGGAGAACCTACACTATGCTTCTTGAGTTTGCATTTGTTGAAGCTGAAATTTTTCCTTTTCCTCCAGCTGACTCATGCTCTAACAACAGTTCGACATGTCAATAAGACAGATGTTGTCACCCTTGGTTCTACATTTGGGGTATGCCGTATGTTCTGCTTTGAAAGTCTTCCAAATTGTATATTTTTCATTTTAAATAAATGTAGTTGGAGACTATCCTTTTGTTGAGGATTATAAACCTTAAACGGATTCCCATTTTTTCAGTCTCTTTCTCATATCATGGATGCTTCGATGGAAGATCTAGCTCGATGTCCTGGTATAGGGGAGCGCAAGGTGCTTTTATCTTGAATCTACTGCAGTACTTATATTAAAATTCTATTGAAGACTTTTATTTCAATTTGCCTATCTGTGCTTTTGAAGTAGGTAAGGCGCTTGTATGATACTTTTCATGAACCATTCAAGCGAGTGGTTCCAAACGTTGCTGCTGCAGCTCCAGAAGCTCCTGTGCAGAAAAATGCTGAACCTGGTTCAATAAGTGAAGACCAGGAAATTGTAGACGATGTTGCACAGACGAGCAAGCGCCAGAAAAAAGAGCCTGAATTGACTGTTAAGTCAGCCCTTTCTGCTGCTTTTGCGAAATATGCTGATAAAATTGGTAAAAGAAATACTAGACCACTAGATGGGACGGGAGGTGAACCAAGTACTGGCCAAGACACAGATGCTGAGAAAAGCGGTTGAGATTTATGTTTTTGGCAGAGTAAAGCCTTGAACATGAGGAACCATCTGTTCAGGCATTTGGGGTCATGCTTCATGCTAATAGAAGACGTGGACATTCTTTTTGTTCCCTGACCAGGTGCTTGCATATTATCTATTACAATACTTCTGCCGAACAATTTCGATGGATTTGAGAGCAGTAGTCACGAAGTGAAGATTTTCATTTCCTAGCTTTTTTCATGTTGTATTAGTTACTGGAACCTCTCATTCTGATGTTTCATTTGTGTATAGATTGTGACGTTTCAACATCAAGGGTTTTTACGTCTAGTTTCTTTGTAAATTATGTAGCTTATGTTGCAGCTCTGAACATATTGTAGCTGATTGAATTGATGTCAGAATTTGTAACACGTTCTGTTAAACTGTGTCCTGAAATTTAATGAAAGATTTGATTTTAGGAAAGTTTTGTCCTCCTCAAGGGCAGGGGATAAATGAGATATGCCATCTGAGACTTCGCATTATTCCACATGACCTAAGTTGTGTCTTGTCGTTTCAAGTCTTCCTGGGTAATATCCTCTCAGTAGAAAAATGAAGGAAAAAGTTATGCCAGTCGAACTTCTGCATTATTGCACATGGCCTTGTTGTTTCTTGTCGTTTCAAGTCTCCCAGGATAACATTGTCTCGCTCTTCTTTGATAGGACTCGATCTAAAGGATGACATGGAGCAGTCTCTTTCTTTCGGCTCATGCTTTGCTGCATGTCTCATACATAAGAGGAGATCGAACTTTTTGTTGCCCCAATTTGAAGGGCAGCAGCTTCTATTTGCCCATCAACTTGCTTTAATTTCAGTTTTGTATTGTTTGGGTAGTCTGTCTAGTTAGGGAAGAGAGACAATTCCTTTTGCCATGCCATGGAAGGGCAAATTGTTGGCATGTTCTTATGGACATTGCCATAACTCTATCTTAAGATTTTTCAAATTTTTTCCCGGCACATGTAGTGTCAATGAGCCTTTTTCAATGCTCCTTCAATCTGTCACCTATCTTTGTTATTCAATGGTCTTCTAGATTGTATTTTTTCGCTTATGCAGGTGATGGCCAATTTTTCTTGCTTTCACGTGTGCTTGATCCTTGTTTTTCTCATTAAGTGAGTTCCTGGTCAGGTTTCGGCATTTGATTTCTCTAGTCATACCATAGTAAATAGCAATTTTCTTCGACATTTATTTATCTTATCAAATATGAAATGATGGTACCATGATCTTTGAGAATATGAAAACTAGACAGAGTACTCTTTCTAAGATGAGCATGTACAGCTTTTGGATAGGGCCAGTATATCCTTATCTAGGAAAAAGAGTGCACGATCTTGATACTCGTGATTTTCTATTTTGCATGGCATATTCCCTTTTGGTGCTCTTCTGTATTCACATGTCGTCTTGTGTAGTCGATGGTCCCTCTGAATTTTGAAGATTCTTCATGCCTCCAATAAGGAAAATGTCGTCTTATGAATCCCTTACGCCTAGTACCTGGGGCTAACTGCATTGTTCTGAAATCTCAAGGAATTGGAAGAACTGATTGAGGAGTAGTTCTTAACCAGAGGAATTAGTGACTGTACGACGTCCGTCATTAGAGGACGATAATCTGCTTCTGGTTGCGCGCACATTGCTGCAATAGCAGCTACCTGTTGAGAAGGAAAAGCGGCATGGTATGGTGAAGTTGGCATAATCTATATTTGGCATTTAGAAGATCATGAAGTTGCACGCTAACCTGAATCAACTCTTTCTTCGAAAAGTGGCCTTTCAGGGCTGGATCAACCATTTCCAATATCTTCTCTCTGTTAGTTAACCTCGGAAGAGCCTGATAGATTCGAGAGCGTTAAGTTTGTGCTTTGACTTAATGCTTAGGAATGAAGTGGAATGACGTTGCATGGACTTAACTGCACCCAGGAAAACAAAACTTTGCAAGCTAATTGGGTTTTAGCAGAGAACTACTATTACATTTGATTAGCATCCAATGAATGACCATAGCACACCATAATGCTAGTGTTAACTCGCAGCTCAGTGAAACAACAAAAAAATAACATATGTTAGGGCACTGAATTGATCTTATCATCTAACTTTTTCGTTATGCAATCGTACAATAGTGGAAGGGCTAAAGATACCAACCCATGAAACTAGGACATGTTCTCCAGCAGGGCGCTTGCTATCGACTGGTACTCGGCCTGTCAATAGCTCTAGAAGGACGATACCATAGCTGTAGATGTCGGACTTCGTTGTCAACTTGCCTGTTGAAGCATATCTGCATGGCCAAAAAACCAGTGGAGTTGTTACCCCATGAATAGTGATGTTTGATAACTTTGTGAAATGTGACTAGTGAGAAATCATCATACAGTCTTCTTTCACAATACAAACTGCTAAGATAATCTACAGATATGAAAATGATGGCATGATAACTCGTCCTAGTGGTCTTTAGTTTGTCGTGGTTTTTGGGTTGTTGCCTGCCAACCAGCTAATCTGAGGAAAGAAACTGGCGACCTTCCTAATGGGGACCTCTGTGTCGTCCGTGTGGGGATGTTAGCTCATGGTCTGCTGTTTTCATTGGTTTCTTTCTGATAATGAACAATGGGATGCACGAGAAGCTAATGGACTACTCACTCCGGTGCCAGGTACCCGGTGGTCCCAAGTACCCGGGTCGAAATCTGGCCATTGACCTTGTCTGACCCCATCTTGGCCAGGCCAAGGTCGGACACTTTGGCACGGAAGTTGTCGTCCAGCAGAATGTTGGTGCACTTGAAGTTGCGGTGGATGACCGAGGGCACCGTGTGCTCATGCAGGAACTCAAGGGCCCTGGCACAATCAAGGGCTATCGCTAGCCGGGTCCCCCAATCCAGCGGTCTGTGTTGGCTGTGCGAGTGCGATGGATGCAGGTGATGCTTGAGTGTACCATGGGGCATATATTCCAATATTAGGAGCCTATGGTTCTGGTCAGCACAGTAGCCCAGTAGATCCACCAAGTATGGCGAGTGCAACCTGCTCAACAGATCGACCTGCAGTACCAAAATTTTAAGAAAAATAAAATAAACGGATAACTAAGGAAAAAAATTGCTGTTTAATTTTCATCCATGTGCAATGTTGACTATTGTGCCATTAGCCATACGCGGAAGGTTGTTTCACAAAGCAATACTTATAGGTGCAGGCACAGTAGTGGAGCAGGCGTTGCCCAGGAATTTATGCGTAGAATATGAGCTCTGTGCCCGAAGTAAAGAAAGGAAGCCAGAAGGTGCTAAAGTCAACACATCGATATACCCTTGATCATGCCTTTCAAGAATACTTAGATTTCACTCAGCTCTTCTTTGACTTCCAAGTACATGCATCTAAAGAACTTTTTGTCTTAAGGAGGAACCAGCTAGGATAATTTGGACAGATGCGGAAGTTCTGTGAAATTGATGAACTTACAAGTTGGTTAGCGCTTTTCGTAACAGGGAACTAACAGTGATAGAGAAGAAGGAACTTTAGATACATTCTTGTACCATTTTACAGCAGGAGAGAGAGAGAGAGAGAGAGAGAGCAAACAGAAGTCTAGAACTATGTACCTCCTAACCTTATGGATCGTGTGAGGGAGATCTAAAGTTTGCCCTTGGTGTGAGGGAACCAAACTGTGCCGTGAACACTCGGTCGCGGACAGATTTTTTCAGTAAATTGTGAGTAGAATTCACGATCCGCATTAAATCGGTTGAGAGAGAGAGAGAGAGAGGGCAGGCAAATAGAGACAAGAAGTGGAAAGTGGTAATGAATGAAGTGGAATTTGAATGACCTCAATCCTGAAGGCACGCTCTCCTTGCTTGCCTTGCCAATGCAACATCTTAATTGCTGCGACAGTACCATCTCTCAACACCCCTTTGTACACCACTCCATACCCTCCATTCCCTAAAACGTTCCTTTCACTGAACCCTTCTGTGGCCACTTCAAGCTCCTTGTATGTGAACACTTGCACTCCTCTCCGATGCCCGTTGTTACTACTGTTTGCCGCCCCCAGTGATCCACGCCCCAGATTCCCTCCACTCAAACACCCTCCCTTCACATCTATATCAGAATTCAAACACATGTACGGAACAACAAAAACAATGTTAGATTCCACTAGCATTGACACCACGCCACCAGTTTTGCTGCAAAAGTTTGAATTTCTGAAGTACTTATTTGAGCTTACCTGGACTACAGTCGTAGATCGCAGGGTTTCGAGCAACGCTGATGGACTTGTTGAAGCTTGTGTTGCTCCTTTCCCAGTTTGCATGCTTTTTGGCAGACTTGAGCCGTCGGTAGAGTAAAATGATGAAGAAAATGACTAAGAGAGCAATCAATGAAGCCGTGGCTATGAAGATCGCGAAGATGGAGTTGGAGTGGAGAAGGCCATGGTGGTTGTGGTGGGGCTGAGGAGGTGTTTGAGGGAGGTTGTGTTCATGTTTTTGGTTGGAAGTTGCAGAAGCTGTGTTGGTCTCCATGAGTGTGAAGAGAGAATAGGAAAGAGAGAGATGAGACTTGGAAATGGCTAGAGTTCAATGTATGAAAGAGAGAGAGAGAGAGAGAGGCTTAAGTGTGGTTGAATCTGTGAAAGAGAGAGGCTGGGTTTTCCCTCCTGAGAGGTTAGGCTACAATGACTTGCACATGCACAGCCATACTAGGAATATATAGGAAAAGTCTCCCAAGGGATTTAATGAACGCCAGTAAATTATTGTTCCCAAGTAATATCTTGTTGGACACTCACCATCTAGAAGTCTATAGATTGATATATCCGATCCAAAATCGTCACACTGCGAAAAAGTACCCTCAAATCTGACGTCAACATTGTAAAAATCAATATTGCTCGTTAAATCTCGCACATTTTACACCTCAATATTGGACTACTTCTCTGAGATGCACTTCTCGTGAGAAAAATATCAAAATTTTCTAGATATTCAAGGACAAGTATAGGACGATGATCTCATCTCATCCAAGTATGGCTGTACCCTACCATATGGAAAATTTGTATTATTGACCCGAAAAGGATGGGGCAAAATGGACTCTCTTTCTCTCTCAAATATAATGATGGGTATTGGGGTTCCTCGTTCGTCTCTTGTGCTGTATCATACTCAGGAATTGTCTCTGTCTATGTTTCAGAAAAAGTTTGGAAGCTTCTGCTTGATTGCTCATCCACGTCCACCTGCATCCACATAACAATCACTAAACAAACCATGAAACTTCTCAATCTATATCCTCATGAAACTTCGGTATTCTAGCAGGAAATTCTCAAGAGCCAGCCATTTTTCACTTTCAGCCATGCCACACTAGCCCCAAACATTTCATAGTCTTCAAATATTTGCAGAACTCCGCACGACACGGACCATAACTGGTATCATTGGTTTTTATTAATGCACTTACAATATATTATACAAACAATGAAAACAAAACCTCAGACAGCCAACTCATCACTGGCGCCGCAAGTCAAAGACCCTCCTGGATTTCATGCAAAAACAGGACCATCAACGAGTGACGGGCACAACACTTTCAACATTTAATATTGTCCATGCACCTATTTTAATAGGCATCTCTGATTCTTACTCCGTGAAAAAGCTTCAAGCTTGAAATCTTCCTGATCTGAATCAATGGAGAATGTGAATTACGTAAAGGCAAAGCAGACCTCTTTGTCATTTTCCTATACCCCAATAAAAAAACTGGTCCGAATGTTATCATTATTGGATTCTTCTAGGGCTCTGGTCTGTCACATTCATTCAGCAATCCCCAAAACTTCTAAAAGCAGAAAATTCTGGAGCATTCACTTCCAAACTTTAGCACTACAAGGATCTGAATGGTAGGGAATTGGTTACAGCTGAAAACACTTGTTATGCATCAGTGACTGTAACATGATTTGGTTGCCACGCGTGATCTTGAAGGCATATTTTACCGTTTGAAAATGCATCTGTTACAACTTAAAGAACATACATTCCAAGCAAATAATTTCCTTGTTGATCTGAGTTCTGAACTGAATTGCAGAGTGGGATATCCTTCACTTTTTTTGGTCAAATACGCCATAGAAAATAATATCAGCCACTTATGACCATCTGTCACATGTTAGAGATGGCAATTTGTGTCCACAAGTCATGTTCATGCCGTGTCCATAAAAGGGTTGATTATAAAACAGGTCAACCCGAACTAAGTATATTGATTTATGTGACACAAACATGACTTGAAGATTAACAGATTGACACAACACGGTTCGTGTAACGCACTTAAATAGTCGCTTAATAGATTGACAGCAGTGTATGGCCCGTCATAACACGAAAGTAACCTGTCCTCATGAAATCAACCTACCAATATTACCTTATGAAATATCCTCAATTTATTCGGTAAAAATCTATTTACAAATTGCATTATCCGTCAACAAAATATCATCAAAATCAAATTAAATGGTGTGTTCATAGTTAATAAAATATCTTCTATTTAAAATATTTATAATGAATGACACACGAAAAAAAAAAAAAAAATAGTGCTTCAACAACTAATCATGTTTCAATGGACCACACACTGGTCATGTCAACATTAACCCTTTAACTTAATTGGGTCATACGAGTTAATTTCGTGTCTAACGGATGGACACGAACATGACACAATTGCTAGTTGTATCTCGTGGATTGACACAAAATTGATCTAAACACATTAATCTCAATTGAAACCGCTAATTGCACATTGTATTCGAATCGTGTTATCTAGTCATATAAGGTTGCCACCCCTGATTGACCTCCCATTCTCACATCTCTAACTTAGTGGGAATTCATCAAAAGAGTCACAAATCTATTATATGAATACCAATTCAATCCTAAACTTTTTAATTTAGTCAATTCAATCATAACCTCTTTTCAGTTTTTTTTTTCAATTTAATTATAAATCTTTCGACAATTTGCCAATGTCAACGATTTAATACCAAAATTGATCGGAATAACTATAATGACGAACTAAACTAGCCAAATTGAAAAATTTAGAATTGAATTGAGATCCGTACAATAAATTTAAGACTTTTTTTTTTCCTCGCAATTACCTCGCTGCTCGGCAATTGACAAAAGACTTTGGTGGAGACCGTGTTTCACGCTTAAATTAGACGGTCTCCCACCCTACCATCTACTACTCAGCAATTGACAAAGACTCTTGTGCTGGCCTTGTTTCATTGTGAGCGCTCTGGACCATTAACAGACTAGGTGGGACTCTGCCTCTCGTTGTCCTGTAGCTTTTGACCCAATCAAATTCCATCCAATGCTCGTCTGTAAAGTCACCAAGTTCATGTGCCCCTCCAGCTTTGGTATTTCTACTGCAGGGACTGCTGAAAAAGGGTGAGTGCAACATTCATTTTAAGACTCCCGCTGTCGTTGCTATAGCCTCCCTCTCTTTCATAATGTTTGGTCCCTCACTTCTGGCCCTGGGATCATGTGGTCTTCACCTGCATATGTGCTGCTGCTGCTGCTGCTCCTGAAGTTAATACTTGATACATCTACATCAGTCATCCAATTAGCCATTCTAGAGGAAGAGATATTCATCGGTCCACTATGAATCCACAAAGTAGAATTGAACTCTTATGCTTCCACACCTCTGGGAACCGTCGTGCGAGAATCAAAACACCATGTGATTGTTCTGAATTAAATGCTGGAGGCATTACAATGGAAATGTGACAGCTTTGACCCAATTCAACGTGCTTACAACATGATCTGTTCTCGCATTACTTCACAAGGAAAACCTTCTAGCTCATCTTGGCATTTGATGAAATGAAGGTCGCTCTAATTTTTGTGGCCACCTTTCTACTTAAAAGAACTTTTTGTTAGGGGCTCTCTACCGAAGAATTTAACAAAGGCTCATCTGCATCCAGGGAAAGCAAGACTACGCTCCAAAAGGAAAATAAAAAAAGTGTGTCAAACCAGCCACTGGTCGACCTATCTAATAACAATTATGACATAAATATCAAAGTTGCACTAAAATGAAAACCTAACAGCAATCATGTATGTCACTTTAGAAGGATGGTGGTTTGCAGGTCACCGTTTGGCACAAGCCATAGATTTGAGTTCTGAACAATACTCACGAGCACACACAAACAAAAAGAAAAGTAAACATGGCGACAAAGTTACAGCATTCCAGAACACGAAAGGAATAACTCTGTATTCATTGACTATTATTGGATTTTGTTGTTCTCTATATGTCTGACCCAGCCTACTCTTGCTCTATAAACTTAAAAGGTAAATACGATACAAGGAGAAATGATATCACACTGTTGAATAATTGACATTATCCACAAAAACCATAGCATCACCTCTCTAAAAGATTCAAAAAAGAATACTCAGCCAATGCTCAGCAAACTCAGAGTAATTTTGTCAATCGTCCGGGAGTCCTAAAAACCTGTTTATATGCTTAGCAACTGGCGCGGCATCCCCGGAAACATAAGGAAGGAGAGACTCCAAATCCATATCTGCTATAGTTTTATAAAGTGTTTGAGGACGAGCACAATACAAATGCTTCCTCTCAGCTAGTTCCTCAGCTAACTCAGTTTGATGATTGTCCATTAAATCTTCATTCACCACCACAATCAAAGGTTTACCAAGTCGAAGTGTCTCAAAAATACTCCCAGAACCTGCAGCATGAGAAACAGAGTTCAACTCTCCTGTCCTGCTTCTACATAATCCCAACCCTTTGGCGCCTTACAAACAGTAAAAACAGCCAACTTGTCCCACCAACAAACTAAAGGGAGGAAGAATCAGAAAATTGTAATGAAAGTATAAGAAAATTTGCAATGCACTCCCTGTTTGTTTGCCTATCATTCTTAATTCTTCTACCATTCTTTCTCATCAAGAATTAGGCAATAGCAAAAATAATTGAATTTCAATGCTTTTGACAAAGAAAAGGTAACATAAAATAGCACAAGGCCCACAACCTGCACGCCTTATGATGCCTTACCCTGAGAAGTATAAAGTGTTGAAAATTCTGCATCCAACTTAGGAAGGAATCCCACCATCACTGATCACTGACGATATCTCCAGATTCTTTTTTTTTTTTTACACTTATTCAGCTAAACCAGTACATGTTACCGTCTGAATGAGAAAGTAGGAGGCACCTTATGTCAAGGAGAGAAACATGAATTATATCTTCTTTGTCATGAGCTGGACTCAAACCAGCACTTCTAGGTAAAGCGCATACATACCAAGAGATGCGTTCTTAGCAGGGGCAAAAGGAAAGGTAAAAGGTACGAAAGTTGGCACAGAAGCAACTGAAATATGTTATGTGGATACCATATGCAATAAGATAGGAAAAAATCTGTGCCATGAAGACAGAGCTTAGGGCAATTTAAATAAAGCGACCATGTCCAATCAACTGACTGTTAAATGCAAGCATGCCCCTTTTCCAAACTCTTAAAAAGCATGGTGGCACCTGAAACAGGCCACTGGACTTGTACGTTCAACCAGTCTCCAGAGGATATTATTAATCCACAGATAACTGTATTTTCAATTGCTAATCCTTAAAAATATGGGTGTCTATTTGCTATTAAATAGTTCATTACTGCCCCCAGTTGCGATAATCCAAAATTGAACAAGTGCTATACACAGAAATAGTGACACTCTACTAAGATCTTCCTAAACTCATTAGTCATTAGGCCTCAAATGTAACATAATCAATCAGCCGCAAATGAAATAATAGTGGCTTTCAGACAGCAGAACATGATTTCAAGCACCCCTACCACAGGGAAAGGATGAAAAAATTGGGGCGAGTCATGATAAGCAAAGGAGATCAAACCTGCATGACTGATCACGAGAGATGCTGATCTTAAATAATCCACTATGCTCGGTGAGAAAGTGAAGTAGTCCACGACTAAAGAACCATCTTCTCCATTAGACTGTTTAATCCAATTTCAAATGAATTATGCAAATCGTACGATAAAAAAAAAACATGCTTCAAAGTTTTATATTAAGAACTCATGAAAGCACAAAGGATAATAGTCACATAAAAGTACAACCAATGGCCATCAGAAATGAAGCAAATTCACCACAAAACTTAAGACTGTTCCCACCACCCCTCCAAAAGGAAAAAAATTAAAGCCAATATATATCCTAAAAAAGGTGTTCAGTCAAATTATACTAGAAAAGCTATTTTAGGATCAGCTATGGAGAACCCCATCCACATTAACGTTCTACGCATCTTGAAGATAAGCACACTACTTGCTTGCCCTACTTTTTCACTGAAGAATCTCGAGTAATAGCAACCAAGTAAAGTTCTAAAGGGCCTCCTTTTAGATCACTTGAAAATTACGAAATTATCATTTTATGCAGATCAAATCCCTAATCTTATTATTCTGATTGCCTAAACAAAACCCAAGCTTGAGTCACATACCCCATCCCAGAAGAAAGACACAAACCTCAAAATTCTGCTCTTGCTAAAAAGAACCAACTAAAAGAAATATGAAAAACCAACTAATCAGTTGCAATCAAATTTGTCAGAGATACTAAAGGGGACAATACCTTTTTGGGGGTGTAGGTACCGCGACCCATTTGAATAACAAGGTCGGTATAGCCTCGAGCAGACAGCTCTTGCTGAACTTCCCGAGTATCCACTGCCCTCACGAGAGCATCAAAACAAGTGGTGCCGACGGTCACGAAAACGGTTCTTTTGGGCCTTACACCATCCTCTGCATCTCCCATTTGCACTCAATCCCGCAATTCCACTTTACCACAGCGTTTCAAAATCCAGCCTTCAATGGCGTCCACCGCAACACGGACAAAATGCAGTCTCCAGCAAAAGAGCAGCGAAGCCTTTCTTGAAACCGCAAGTAAATACCCGGCAAAGTCCTGAGCATCTGATGCCGAACCGCGCCGGACGACAGCGACGGAGATCTAAAAGACCGGGGAACGGCGACAGAGCATGTGGGGGCGACTGGTCGAGGGCCGCTTTAGATCCGCAGATCCGCCCAATGAAAGCGCAATCACTTTCGGCGAGCGAATTCGATCGCCCCCCTTTCCGGAAAATTCTCTCTCTACCCCGCCGCTCCCTCTACTTTCCGCGGACGGCGAAGACGGCGGCGGCGGCGGCGGCGGCGGCTGACGGCGGAAGGAGAAGGAGGAGAAGAAGATGGAGGTTAAGCGAGAAAACAAAGAGAACGAAGAGGGAGAGTAATCGCGTCTGTGTTCATGTAAATGTGTTCATTTTTAATGGTCGATAAATGCGTCTTAAATGGATACAAATTAGACCATTTAAGATCTAATCTCTTTATTTTTAGAATTTATTATGGGTGCTTTGAAAAATAAGATATAGACCATTTAAATAAATATGAATTCATAAATGGGTTGTTGGTACCCATTTTGACACCTCTACTATCTATCAATCTTTAAGGAACTGCAATGGTTCTAGCTCAGGGCGCAGTTTACATCTTACTCCGTCTCTAGCGCGATTAATTCATCGAACCCATCTTCCAAGTCGCCGGCCTACGTCGCTAATTGACCGACTCCCGATCCCAGACGAATTCACATCGGTAAAGTTCTCTTTTTTCGGCTCAAAAAGGAAAATTTCTCATGCCGGAAGAGGAAACGAATCAAACCCAGTTCGGAAGATTAACAGACGAACCAAATTAGGATCTTTTTCTCTTCATTTTCGCGCTTGCACAGATCTATAGATTGGCAAACAAAGGAAGCCGTCCAGGATTTCGCAATCAGCTAACCTTTGACCCCGCAAAAGTCAGCCGCCGATCGGGGAGGCGGAAAGAGAGAGAGAGAGAGAGAGGGGTTACTGGTTTCTGCTCGACGCCGGATTTGCAGAGATGAACCTCGCCGGCCGGGGAGGAGCGCGAGCTTCGTGCTGCACCTGCGCGCGAGCGAGAGAGGCGAAGCTGACGAGATGGGATCAAGCAGCTGCTCGTGCAAATACAAGGATTAAAAAAAAGAAGCGTATTACGGGATGGAAATTATACGGCCTGAAATGCGAATCAATATATACGGTTATTTTCTTTCAAAATATAATTAAATAAAGTCGGCTTGTTACGATAGAAACGTTGAAAAGGTCTTATCACGATTTAATGAATAAAAAATGCTTAGGTGTATAATAGGACTATTCATGATATAAAATTTTGTAGAGGTGATGCACTCAATAGTTGAATTCTATTACTAGTTTGGGTTAGAGAGAAATTACAAAAACGGTATACTTGTTTCATAAATTGAAAAAGAACATAATCAGATTTTGGATATATGTATAAATGATTCCTGAGACGTTTTTTGGAAAATCACATATGTGAAAAAGGAGGTAAATAACCATCCACCGTAGTGACTCAGCTGGGTAGGCGCTAGACTTTCATCGAGGAGGTCTAGTGTTCGAAGCTCCTATAACTTGCGTTGTAGGAAGGTTAGCTTTGAATCTTTTGACGACTTACCCGTGGCACGTGTGTGGTAGCTAGCACGTGTCGCCCCCAGTGGTTTACGACTTATCCGGTGGCACGTGTGTGGTAGTTAGCACGTGTCGCCCCCAGTGGTTTACATCCGGCTGCCAGCCGTGCGGGGTTCCCTGGGCCACAAAAAAAAAATGAGGTAAATAAAATTGGAGTATTTTTACCTTAATATAACACACAAGGGGTCATTTATTTTATTCCAAAAGAACAAGTATTTTTTCATAAACTCGGCAAACATGAGGTAGATAGTAAGAGATAGGAGGTTTTTTGGAAAATCACATATGTACGGATATGTTATTTTTCTCTAAAAGTAAAAGCAATTTACTAACAATTGTCTCGACAACTGACGATCTAAGCCAAGCACTGCTCTATTTATTTGTTTTTGACTTTTTGTCCGAAACTTTCGATTTTTTTTTCTTTAAAATAATATTAGGGCAAGTTCTGAAATTTGCCAACTTTCTACATTATTCTAAACTTTTTATTTCGTTTATTTCAGTCCTCATGACTTGCAATTCCGATGTACAGTGAGTCCGTTGATGGAAAGACTCAAATCAAGGGTCGCAAATTGAAGACTTACGTGAAAGAAATTGACAAATGTTAGAACTTATCTAGTAATTATCCTCCTTACTTTTCATTATTTAGCCTTTAGGTCTATGACTTCGAAGTTGTTTTTTTTTTTTTTTGTGCTATCAATTAATGACAAGTGATGTTTAGATAATTTACGAATCAAGCTCAAACAATTCAACAATATTTAATTAAATATCACTCGAACGTTCCAATATTGATGGGAGTGTCTTCTTTAATAATTCAATAGTGAGGATAGATAAGTACAAATAATTCTTAAACTTTGATTCAATATATAATATGATTCCTGAATTTTAAATTTATTCAATACCTTCTTTGAATATTAGCTTAATGCGTGATATCATCCGAGAACTTTTAATTTATTTAACGTGATCTTTAAATTTTTGTACTAATTCAATTTAGTTCGCGAACTGCAAGAAAATATTTAATATTGTCATTGAACTTATTAAGCATTTTCATATTATTCAGTGATTAAATTGAATAAGTATCGGGAATTTAGGAAATATATTGAATTAATGAAAAGTTCAAAGATAATGTTGCACATTAAATTAAAGTTCAAACACTGTATTAAATATCAAATTAAAATTTAAGGATAATATGCGTGATTATCCCTTTTATTTAAGGCGATGTGTACCACCACAAGACGCGTACGGAAAAAATACGCGGGGGGCCTTACATAGATAAATCCGCCGGACGAAAGTGGCGAGAGAAATCGACGAAACCGCACCGGGTCCCACCCCTGCGGACCGCGGTAAAAGACCGACCCGCGTGCCCCCGACGCCGTCATTCCATTTTGACTTTCGTCGTTCGATCCGGTCCTCCCCAACCCCCCGCGGCCATCGCCGTCACGGCGCGTCAACCTCCCCTCCTCCTCCACCTTCAACCGATCCGCCCCGATCAACCTCCCTCTCTCTCTCCTCTTTCTCTCTCTACCGAGCCATGGGCCTCTTGTGGAGCAAACTCAACAGGCACAATCACCACCACCGCCACAGCTCCCCACCGCCGCCGCCGCCGCCGCCGCCGCCGCAGCCGCAGCACCACCACCACCACCAGCCGCTGCGGCCTCAGCCGCTGCCTCCGCCGCCGCCGCCGTCGCCGCCGCTTCTTCTTCATTCCGCCGCGCCTCCTCCTTCTCCTCCGGTTCCTCCGCCTCCGCCTCCTCCGGCCCTATCCTACAACCCCTACCCTGCGCCGCCGCACCATCAGCCTTACGCGGCGCCGCCGTGGCCCCCGATCCCGGTCCAGTACGGCGCCCACCCTCCCCACTCCTCGAGCTCCCGCCCTTACGCGGCCCACGCCCCGATCGGTTATTACCCTCACGCGCACCCCCAGCCGCACTACTCGCAGTTCATCGGCTACTACGGCAACGGCGCGTGGGGCCCCGGCGGCCAGGTGCGGTCGGTCGCCGCCGCGACTGTAGCGCCGCCGCCGTACGTCGACCACAAGACGGCGAAGAAGGTCAAGAACGACGTGAACGTGCGCAAGGACACGATCGAGCTCTTGGTCGACGAGCGGAGCTCGGATTCGCACCTGGTTTCGTTCACCTTCGATGCGCTTCTGGCTGGCAGGTATGTGATTTGACTTCTTTTACCGAATTCCGGGAAGATCGGAATTTATCTTCTCCCTAGCGATTCGTTCGGATGGTGTAGCACTCCGATAAATAATCGCACATAGATCTCCCTCCTAATATCATCTCGATCGTGTCAAATAGTTGTGGAATTATAATCGTAACTCACCCGTTGGAGAACATTGTATATCTGACATAGCAAGATATTGTGCAACCAATCTGTATGGATCAGGCAGAGTTGTTCTTATGGAATGTTGAACAAATCAGAGACAATTTTTCGATCTAGGGAAGGTGATTCAGTTTTACATGTTGGGCTGCAAATGTCAACTGCCGAGCTCATTAGACGACGTTTCAGTTGATGATCTGTACCACGGCTGCTTACAATATGTATATGAAACTCCGTGGTGCTATCATGGGATTGTCGCATTTACAAAATTTCACTTTGAGATGAAGATATTGAGAAATGGGTTTTGGAGGTTGATGCTCATGTGCCTCTTTCGACTTGCCTGTTTTGGTTTTTGTTCTTCCTTGGGTGGTAGCTCACTTTGAGATTTTGCATTTGATTGGAGCTTATGCATTTTTGTTTGTCTTTCAATTCTTTCTGTGGGCAATCAACTGTTGTTTCTTCCTTGCAGCTTTATTTGGTCAGATAACATACTTGCTCCCGGCAGGAATTTTGGGAGAGTTTTTCTGTGAATAAATTGGTCAGAATGTGTTTGCCCTTAGGTTATTAGTCAGTAACAGGAAACTATGCTCATAATACCTAAAGATTCGTAGTGATTCTTTATGGAGAGCATCAACTCACCGACCTAATTTGGAGAATTAATATAGTAACACATTTTTGCGCAACACTTTCGTAGAATGTTCCATGAAAAATCGATAGTGAAATTCTCCATAGTGCGTCCCATTTGAATTTTTATTCTTGTATTATGGTTTTGTGTATTCCTAGTAGTAAATGATTAATTTGCCAGCAACCCAAAATGCATAAATGTATTTTGCGGTTTTCAAAGAGCATAACTTGAGGAACAATTGGTTAATTTAATTATATCATTGGTCAGAGTTGACTGTGCCGGTTTATGTGTTTCTCCAAAAAATCAGGTATTAAATCTTAGAATATATGGTCCAGTTGTGAACGATTTATCAACTGTTGACATTTGGCAGTGATTTTTTTGGATTTCAGATACAATATCGGGATATAACAAATGATTAAGGATTTGAAACTAGTGCTTAATTACTTAGCACCAGGCTTCGTCTGTTTGTTGCTTTGTATATTGTGGATTTTTTGGTGGATTGTCCTTGTAACTTCAAACTTTTGGTAATCTGTATCTTTACCTGAGAATTACTTGTCCATACTTATCTAACTGTTTAGTTTCTCCCCTTTTCTGGGCAGTATCACCATACTTTACTTTGCTAAGGAAGGGGATAGCTGCACCTTTAGCCCTATATACCCTGAGATGTATGCACCAAGAAAAATTCCATTTCAGAAGGGAGTGGCCCAGAAGTTCTGTCAACCTTCTGGAAGCGGCATTGACCTTGGTTTCTTTGATGTGGATGAGCTCTCAAAGCCCTCCCAAAATGAGGAGGTTTTCCCTCTTGTTATCTGCGCAGAAACAAGGGCACCATCTCCTGTGAATGAGCAGCCCAATCAACCTTCGCCTGCAACGTCTTCCCATGCTCAGATTACTCTAGCAGTCCTAGAGAAAAATGATGAGGGCAATTTTCGAGTGAGAGTCGTCAAGCAAATCTTGTGGGTTGAGGAAGTTCGTTATGAGCTTCGTGAGATATATGGAATTAGCAATGCAGAAGACACAGCCTTTGAGGACACTGATCCAGGGAAAGAATGTGTCATTTGCATGACTGAGCCAAAGGATACGGCTGTTTTGCCTTGCAGACATATGGTGAGAGTTTTGAACTGTAGCATTTGTACAATGAACCCTTCCCCTCTTCCATGTTCCCATAACAGCAATGCTAATAATTATGGAAATTTCTTTAATAAAAATAGTTGGACAAGCAATGAACTTAGGTCAAGATGTCATATAAAAGGTTTCCATCTGATGGCATGAGAAATTGTATTTGAACTATTAGGTGGATAAATTGTCATTCTGTTGCTTCCAAAATTGGGCACTTCTGGTTTCTGCTATTTTTTATGCCAAAACAAATTTTCCAATAGTGATCCCAACTTTGCAAAAGGACTAGCTCCATGCCACAAGAATTTTTTCTTTACTTTGAACCTCTCTCCCAGGTGCAGTATGTCCTGTGTCTGCAAAACCCTTTGCTTTCCCCATTGCTACTGTTTTTCTGTAAAACCTTCCTGATTGCTATTGTATGTACCTGATGTCCTCATCTCTGGTTCTTCAAGATTGTTCTTGTATATGACTTCTGGTAGAAGTATTTAGTTGGCCATGCTATTTGGTTCTTAAACGTTCTGCCTAGACTTGTGCATGCTTTTTGCTGAAGAAAAGAGTCCTTTCCAGGAGCTTTCGTTGCATTTTGTTTGACTGGAATGCTGAAGAACACTGGTGAACTTTAAATCTTGACTGAATTGTCCCTTATATTATTAAAATTTCAAAATCAAAGAAACAGCACTGCAAGTGGAAATCAAGTGACCTAAATGGAGATGATTGCTGTTCTCCTTCTTTGGGGAGTTTGGCATCCTTGTCAGATGGATCAGTTTAGTCAGAATCTTAGTCTAGGTGGGAGTGCACAAATGGCCACAGTTACGCGATGGCTCTTGATATACACTTGTAGTTAATCCAGGAGTCAAGATAAACTCAATTTTCCTCTTGCTCTTTCAGTCAAGCAGCCTTGTTTGATTTGGCTTTTTATTCTGGCAGTCTACTTGGTTTCTATTTCCTAGGGTTTGATAGTGGCATTTACCAAGCTTTCCTTGCATTTTGCAGTGCATGTGCAGTGAGTGTGCAAAAGAGTTGAGGCTTCAATCCAACAAATGTCCAATATGCCGCCAGCCGATTCATGAACTCCTTGAAATAAAAGTAGATAAAGGTACTGATTGAATGACCTTATGGATTATCGTGGTTAACTGGCGTGAAATTTACTGACATTGCATAACAAGAAACTATTTTCCCTTTTGTCTTCCAGCACCATCGTGAGCAAGGTTCTTTTCTTTCCCAAGAAGCCACATGACTTGTTCCTGGTGGTGTTCATATAGCTTTCGTGTATCATATTCCAAGCTAGCAAGCAGCGTCCATTGCTTGTGAAAGCGGTTGTTCATACAAACAATTCTTTCGTCTTGTTGGGGAATTACATTCCTTTCGGGCTAAAGTTCTCTCCATTTTATAAAATGGGCGTGAGATCTTGTACATTCATCCCTCACGTATCAAATAGAAGGGAATAACTTATTTCTGCTGTCTTACCCTATGTGTAGTCTTTTAAATTTGAGTCTCAGCGTGCTCTCTCTAGTGTTGTACATGGGTGTGTGGTCGTGTTTTTCTTTGTCCAGGTGTGTATTTTTTTTTTTGGGGGGGGGGGTGGTCCCTTCAATGAGAGCATATTGTACGTCAGAACGGGGTTTAAACTGCAACATGAGCTTCGCATAAAGGAGAAAAGAGGAAGCTTCAAATGTTCAAAAGGTTGGGTCAAAGATTGAGTGTCCAGGAAGAGGAGACAAAAGTGAGGAAATACAAATTGTATCTTCTCCGATCTTGCTTTACAGAATAAAAGCACCGTCCCATGTACGTTCACTTCACTTTCCTAACAGTCTCATTGTAGTCCTTTATCGGGATCGGCAACAAAATTCAAGTGTCTTGAAGCTGTCACCTTTTATCGCGTAAGCGCAACCCAGATACCAAGATTGATTGAACGAAATATTGGAATTCGTCTTTTCTTCTGGCTGGTTGATGAATACCAGGCAATCTTCAAGGATGCAAGGCGAAAACCCTAAAAATTGTCGGTGCTCATGTGAGATTTATGCTTAGTTAGTCATATCCTAAAAAATTCTAGATCTTCCCGGGACTAGTCGTGGAACCACGGGAGGTTGGGCGATTACGAATTTTGGATGAAGGGGGAATGAAATGCATGAAACTTATGCTCCACCGTTATTTGGGTGAAACGAGTAGGAGGATTTAACACGCTGTCCTGCATGAAAGAAGAATGCCCCAGGGAGGACGTAACTATCTTCGATACTCATAGAGCTAACTAGACTCCGAAAAATTTCCTTGATTACACAAGTTGGCTGTGTATATTCTTTGCTTCGCTTGATTGATTTCTTTCAAATTCTTTATGGTTTGCCTTTGGAGGCACGAATGCAATGACCCCTTTCTAGGTTAAGGTAGAGATTCTAACGAAAACAGGAAAAGGAAAACGTCCCTAGTTCAAGAAAATCACTCCCAACCTTTTTTAACTTCATATTCTATCAATGAGCATGAATGGTGAAAATACATGTTCTTTTTTCTCTCTTTAGGGCTAACAAATGCATGCAAGATGCTTGTGTATTCTCCAGGGCGTGTAGACACAAAAGAGCTCAGTCAAAGGTTGGACTGCCAAACGAGAGAGAGAAAGAAAAGCAGTTTTCTGACCGGAAAATATATGTTGGACTTAGGAACATAATTTGCTTTCTTTGCTGTAGTGGTGGGTCTCTCTCTCTCTCTCTGTTATCCTCCCTGTTTACACATACTTTCGCGGACAAAAGCACCTCGTAATATCTATGCAATTTCCTCCTTCTTGATTTGATTCTTTTTAGATGGATCAACGGTAACTTGGTAGCAAAAGCAGAGAAAAAAACCAGCGTCCCAAAAGAGCCAAAAGGAAAAGGAGAAAAAAGCAAAGGTGCAAATGGCATTTCACATTCCTCTCTTGCGTTATAAAAACACATCATTGATGATTCCTTGTTTCTGTCTCACGATATTTATCTCTTCCCGAGAGAGTGAGAGAGACAGAGAGAGAGCTAATAAGTCACGGTACTTGGTAAACTGCTTGTCAAGTGCCTCTGAAGCTTGATAGAGCCTCTCTGTTCTCTGTTCCTGATCAGTTTTCTCTTGGCCAAACCAGAATGCTGAAGCAGCAAGGCCCGTTAAGGCCTCAGGTAGTGTTTTCTTTACTCTTAATTCTACTCCTTTCGAATAGCGAAACTCACCGACGCCAATTAGCTGGTTCTCGAGTGTGTTTATTTGATCTCAGCATGACCGGGCTTGGTTTTTTGCAGACTTGTGTCCTGAGAGTGAACATACACTGTGATGGCTGTAGGAAGAAAGTGAGGAAGCTGGTGCAGAAAATAAATGGTACTTCACCTTCTCTTTGCCCTGGTTCTCTGTTTAAATCAGATTTGGGTAAAGCCATCGTCGCTAGATCTCTGTTTCTCATGAAATGTCTTCGTATAGGGGTGCAGAATGTTTCCATTGATGCGGAGCTCGGGAAGGTGATGGTGATGGGTTATATCGACCCCAGGACAGTCATCAAGAAGCTCGCGAAGTCAGGGAAGCATGCAGAGGTATGGAGAGCTCAAGAAAGGAGCTTCCATAACCAGAACCACCTCAACAACCAGTTCAAGAACATGCAGATTGAGTTCTCCAACCGTAATGGTGGTGAGAGAGACATGAATTTCCAAAAGGGTGGTGGGACTGGATATGGATATGGGCAGTTCCAGGCAAAAGGGTCCAATGAAATGATGCAGGTGGTTCCCAAAGCTAAGAAATCGGTCACGTTCGATCTCGACGAGGATGACGAGGACTATGTGAGCGATGATGGTAGTTTCTATGATTCCGATGACGATTTTGAGCTCGATGTGGGTCCTCGCACACCGCGCAAGCCGTCCTTCAAGGGCAGCCGTGGCGCTCCTCATGGGCAGACAGGTACTAAGGGAATGAAGAAAACCAAGAAAGGCGGTATCTTCAGCATGTTGGGAAAAGGCCATGGCAAGAAAAATGATGGCAAATATGGCAAAGGAGGGAAGAATGACAAATATGGAGGCAAAAATGGCAAAAACGGCTTCAACGGAGGAATTTTAAAGCAAAGTGAGCCAAAGAGTGGAGCTATCAACAGAAACCATGGCAATGGTGGTGGTGGTGGAGGCAAGAATGATTGGATGAATGGAACCAAGAAGAAGGATTCTGGCTTTGACATTGATTTCACTAATCCAGGCAGAGGCAAGGGTGGATCTGGCCGTGGCGGCGGCGGCGGTGGCGGGGGCGCGCACGGGGGTGGGGGCGGGGGCGGGGGTTCGCGGCTCCGGCACAGCAGATGGGTAACTTCCCGATGGGCCACCAGGGCCAGATGAGGAACTTCCCTGCAATTGAAGGACTACCTGCACCTATGGCCATGAATGGTGGTGGATATGGGCCAATGACAGGCCCAGGAAATACATACAACCAGCAACATCAGATGGCCATGGCAATGATGATGAACCAGCAAAGGGCCCATGGGAATGAGATGATGAGGCCCATGCCCATGATGTATGGGAGGCCACAACCCATGATGAACTACCACCAGCAGCCCATGTCCATGGTAGCAACAGCAAGAGGATACTCTGACCCTTACACACACATGTTCAGTGATGAGAACACCGACAGCTGCAGCATCATGTAAAGCCTAAGAAGCAGCTCTTAATAGGTTTTGCCCACTCAATTACATTTTGTAAAGACATGAAGAGAGAGTTCATGGTTTCCTGAGCTATCAGTATTGTAATTAGATTGGCGGCCTTCCTTTAAATTTGAAATATGAAAGGTTTAGTATGGTACGTACTGTGCCCAAGTTTGTTATTCTTTTGAACAATTCGCCTTCCTATTTAAAGCTGGCATTTGCATGAAAACTGAGACTAGCAAATAAATGATGAACAGAGACATGAATTGGACATTCCTGGTTGTAATTCATGCGTAATAATGGATAATTTAGAGATCTAAGGAAGTAAGTATGATGCCAACTTTAAAAAATACGATGCATTTGACGTAGCTTTATCAAAGGATTTTGGGCTTTCAAAGGTTGTAGGGAACAAATTGAGGTGTTTGGTACAACATTCTCAAATGCTTTTGAGCCAAAGTTAGCATTTTCTAAAGTCCCTTAACCCAATGCAAGTCCCACCCAGCTTTGGCATATAACATTTTTTTGGGAATGCTGCTTTTAGAGTTATTGAATGATTTTTCTTTCAATTTTACCATATTCCAAATTGTACATCTTCCGTATATTCTAGATCTGGTCGCGGGTTTGACACCTTGCTGGCTTGCTAACGGTAGGCAACGGTGACTGAAGGTCGCCAAGGGTCTAGGTTTGCATGGGTTTGGATCTGTGAGGTCATATGACCCTTGGCATTAAATTGCTTGTGCCGCCCAAGGTGGCATGACCGATCTTGAGAGAGGGTCGCAAAGGTCGAGCAACCCTCGTTATTGCATCACTTGGGCTGCCTAAGGTCACGTGACCTCAGTGTCACCACACTTTAGGGCCTTAGGTCGCATGGCCCTTGGCACTGCCTTGCCTCACCTCACTCTCGATGTTTTGATCATTTGGGAGAACATGGTGGAGGCAGAGGGGGCAATGAGGTTCAAGGAGATCATAAACGAGACCATTCATATTCAAATTGGGATCAGCGCGAACATTGATGGCGATTGCTTGCCGAAGCTGAAGGGTTGAACTCCTCCGAAAAGAGGATGATGGCGTTATAGGAGAAGAGGGATAAGTTCATGTAGAATATTGTGGAAGAGAATAAGAGGATAGAGTGACGATCAGGAAGAAATAGCAGAGAAGAGGACTTTGATTTAGGTGCTTTTTTCACTAAGAGAGAACTTGAGAACAACAACATAGAGACCACTGGGAGCCTCTTGCCACCAAACATCTTTGCAGGCGATGGATTTGCTTCGGCCAGGCTTGCTTCCAGGATGGGATATCTCCATCCTCCACTAACCATGCCTTTGTTTTGCCCTTTTCTTTTTCTATTTCTACTTCAAAGCTACTTTGCAAAAAAATTTCAAGAGTCACTTAACCAAACGGTATTTGTTTTGCCCAAATGGAACTTAAAAAAATGTCTAGGGAAATGACTTTGCATTTCTGTAAAGCTCTTCCAAACGCACCAATGTAACTCTCTTTTATAATTGCTATTAATAAGTAATTACGAAATAGATAAATTTTTATTAAGTTCTTCTAATGTGAAGTGTACTTGCATGCCTCCGGATTGGTTATAAAGTATGGATCGCGTGGATCAGAGAGCTTTATAGTTGTAACAACACTGCTAAATGGCAATCGTAGCATTTCAAATAAGTAACATTTTGGGCCAAGATCGTGTAGGCTAATTAAAAAGCATCTATTTATTTATGTACTGGGAGAAAAGGCAAGAAATGGTTTCTGGAAGAGATATTTCATATTCTCTTATCTAATGCTACTGCACGCATAAGTCATAGTCCAGCTCTTAAATTTGATATAATGAATGCCGAATTTAGTTTTTGGAGAAAAGATTAGAAGTCATATTATTTAATGGATTAGAATTCTCTAAATTTAGGTTGTAACTTTATATCTTAAAGTAACCCTTTTGAGAGGTAGATGCCTCAGCAAGAACTCAATTGAATGGTTTGGATTAATTCATTATTTTTTTTTATAGGGTGGAGGGGAAGGGCGGTTAGGGGTGAGCATGATCTGGGTTGGACTAGTCCATCCCCTAACCCTAAGACAACCCGTATAATGTTGGTCCTCAATTTTTGGGATCGAAAACCAACCCTATTGAGCCCGGGACTGAGGAGTAGATCGACCCAATGGTTTTGGTCCAGTTCCAAAGTCAACTCAAGATCTACCGATAATTTTTTTATTTCATTTTTTTGTACTTCTTGAAAAGGTGATTGAGGACAGAACCAACTCAATGGATTCGGTTCGATTTCAAAGTCAACCAAGGACTAATCAATAATTTTTTTGTTTCATTTTTTATACTCCTTGAAAAAGCGACCAAGGACCAGACTGACCCTATAGGTTCAGCGACGAGTGAGGTCAGTGAAGAGAGACGAGCGGCAAGTGTCAAATGGGGCGAGCGTCGAGCGGCGAGCAACATGAGCGTTAAGCAGGGCGAGCACCGAGCAACAAGTAGGGCAAGCAACCAGAAGCGAGCGAGGCAAGTGTTGAGTTGCGAGCGAGGAAGTTATTTATTTCGATCTTGACAAATTGAAGACTAAGAGAACAAAGAAAACAAAAGAGAACGAATACTGGAAGAGGATACCATGATGAATTGTTTACGCCGTTTTGGATGTCGTTTTGGACTCCTCACATAAACATTTTCCTCATTAGTAAATTACAACTATTGATGCCATAAAAGACATTAAAAGTCTAAGCTATTAAAGAACGATGTAAAATTACTTGGACTCCTCATTAAGGAGCCGTTTAATACCATTGATGCCATTTGACTTAAGGTTTTTTCTATATAAAAAATTATAAATATTATATTAGATATGTAATATATATAATATAATTTAGATATATTATATCTAATATATATAGTCAAGGTTGGTTCAGGTTAGATCATTCCTAAATTCCTAGGATCAAAGATTAACTCACATAGTACTGATCTAGAGATCCCAAGACCAAAGACTGACCCAATCCACTTGGGAACCGAACCAGGATCAGTAGGGTTGGGCCAATCCAGGGTCGGTCTAGGGTTGACCCTAGACCAATGCTCACCCCTAAGGGTGGTGGCCGTTATGGGGCGGTGGTGAAGGTGGAAAGGACTAGCTAGAGAGAGGAATTGTGAAAATTTAGAGTTCGGATTTTTTCTTTTAAGTAAATTTCATTAATTAACGTTAGATTTTATTTGGAACTTCGCCAATATAGAAGGAAAATAGCACAAATTTGACTTTTAAAAATGGAAGTCATACAATAAATACTATAGATGTAAATTATTCAATCGTAACGACAAAAGAATCTTTGGTCAAGAATAAAAAAAAATAAGGAAACAAAAGAATGGAAAGTTATCTAACTAACACATGTGTGCATGAGTTTGTTTTATTTATCCTAATTGGTCTTGTTTGGGAAATTATCAAAACAATCATAAACATATTGTAATTTTTCCAATTTAACCTTAAATCTTTAATTTTTTACTAATTCAGTTTTAAATCTTTTGCAATTGTACTAATTTAGTCCATCCGACCACATTTGGCTGGCTGGTATTGACGTGAATGCTGGCTGGTTTCCGTTGTTCAACTAAAGGAGACATGATAATTTTTTAATAATATTTTATTATTTCATATTTTTTTATTAATTTTTTTTTCCTTTCTTCTTCTTCCACTGGCAGGCGAAGCCTAGCCATCATGGGCGCGCTAGCCCTCGCCGTTGCAACGTTAGGAGATGCTGGCCCTCGCCAGATCTAGGCGATGGCGAGCCTTGCCACGGCTAGGTGAGCTCACCTAGTGCTACAACGGCGAGGCTCACCCTCGCCAGATTTGGGTGAGGACGAGCCTGGCCACCTCACCCAGCTTTGCGATGGCAAGGGCAAGCCTCACCATGGCTAGGCGAGCTCGACCTCGACCTCGACCTCGCCCAACGACAGCGAGGCCTCGCCAACTGTAGCCTTCGGCCAATCTGGCGATTGGCCAGAGGAAGAAGAAGAAAGTAAAAAAAGAAGAAGATAAATTAATAAATATGAAAAAATAAAATATTATTAAAAAATTGTCATGTCAGCATTAGCTAGCATCCATGTCAGTACTTGTCAATCAAATTTGGCCAAATGGACTGATTTGGCATAATTGCAAAAAGTTTAAGACTGAGTGGCAAAAAAAAAAGATTCAAGACTGAATTGAAAGAATTATAATAGATATAGGACCGTTTTGGTAATTTTTTCGATCTTGTTTGTATCAAGAAATCTCCATCTATAAAGTACATTCTGCAAAACAGCAATTATTTTAGCCTCACGTACGTCTATCCTCGATCAATTATTATGTAAGTGCAACAGGGAGAATTATGGGGAAAAATTGAACCGTGAAGAAATTAGATTGAAGTTTAACTCCGTAATCTTGTGTATATGGCTCTAATTTTAAGGTAAATCATGCAGATTTCATGTTAAATTATGTCATTCGATTAGGCAATTTAAGAATGATATTTATGAGGTTATGCCCTACAATTCCTCAAATTGTGAGATCTCACCTCCCTTAAAGCTACCCGAAGTAATTAAAGAAACTTGCATCAATAAACAACCATTTTGTAATTAAGGCGGCACTAAGATTCTGTTTGTTAACTGACCAAATAATAGCTACTTATATTCTTTTCTTTCCTAGAACAAAAAAACAGAACGGAAATCCGTTTTGGCAACTTTTTTATTTCTAAGAAGAAATTTGTTCCTCGGAATAAGAGGAACAAATTTCGAATAGATCAAAAAATAGAAAAAAGTTACTTTTTTGTTCTCGGGAACAATTCAAAAATCAAGCCAAATTTTTATTTTTACTTTTCTTTTCTCATTTTCCATTGCCAGTTGTCAGCCACGGTGATGGCCGACGACTGGCTGGACGAGCTCGCCTAGCCATCAGCAAAGCTGGACCTCGCCAGGCCTCACCGCTAACCACCGCGAGACTCAGCCTCGCTAGGCTAGGGTGAGGCTGGCCTTGTGCCATCCAGGCGAGGTCGAGCCTCACCGATGGCCTGGCGAGGCTCCGACGAGGTCACTGGACCTCACCTAGTGGCCGATCGCCTATGACCAGCTAGAGAGGCCCAAGATTCCAAGTTAACTATCTCAATCTCGGGATTTCATTTTCTTTTAATTACGAAAGGCCTTTTGAAAGGAAGTGATAGAATTATATGTTGAGAAGCAATGGAAGCCTGAGAAAAATATGCTTTAATATAACTTGCGGATTCTTTTTATGAGAAGAACAAAAAGGATATGTGTTTGCATTTTAGTTATGTTTTATCACTCTAAGAAGTTATTGACAACATATACCTAAACCGTGTATATCGCACTTATTTTTTTCTTCTTTTTGAATTTTGGTAATTCAAGAAATTCTCATATAATAAAAAATTTCAATAGAGCATTAGATTCAGGACCGTGTGAAATTGACGAACTCACTTAGGATAGCTTATAAGAACCTACAAGTCGTGGGTAGGTTGTAGGTTAAATTGGGAATAAGGGCCTGTTTGTTTATTTTTGTTTCTGTTCCCAAAATACAAATTTATATTTTTTTTGTTCCTTGGAACAAAAAAAGAACAAAAACGCGTTTGGTAACACTTTTGTTTCCGGGAACAAAAAATCTATTTTTTGTTCCCGAAAACAGATTTGGAACAGAAACAAAAAGTATAAAAAAGTTATTTCTTGTTCCCGGGAACAATTCCGAGAAACACTTCTTTTTTCTTCTTTCTTCCTTTTGGCTAGTTGCTGGCCTTGGCCATGGCCAGTGACCTCGCCAGAGCGTCATCGCCGGCCTCGTAGCTCGCCCAGCCACCGCGAGGCTCGGTCTCACCGAGCCACTGCCAAGCGACGCCAATCTAGCGGTGGCCCGGCAAGGCCGAGCCTCGCCCAACCACGGTGAGGCCAAGTAGGGGCCGTCGAGGTCGCCCGCCCTCATCAGCCAGTCGCCGGCCATGGCCGTGGCCGATGATCGGCCAAAAGGAAGAAAGAATAAATAAAAAAAATATATATATATATATATATATAAAAATAAAAATTTAAAAAAATTAAAAGTAACAAAAAAATTATACAAGTTACCAAACGTGTTTCTATTCTTGGAGTAGAAATTTTTTACAGTTACCAAACGCGTTCTTATACTAAAAAATTGTTCTCTGTAATAAAAACATTACCAAACGCGTCCTAAGTGTCCCATATAGATTTCGAGAAAAAATACGGGATTCATATTGGAACTTGGATATCTTAGGCACAAGTTGAGTTGACTTTGAAAAATGAAAATTTTCACAATTGATATGGATCATTAACTTTTTGGAGGGTATTAATTAGAGGAAATCCCATTTATCTCCATCATCTGGGATGAGCCGTTACATTTAACTTCTTCTCAACATAATTTATTAGGGGCGAGAAAGGAAGAATAATATTACTGCATGAGGATTCTTACAAGATCAATTCTGAAGCAGATGCCTACATAACAACAACAAAATCTCAGAAACAATGACAATGTCACATCTAACTGTAGTGCCTTTCCTCATTTGCTTTCTTATTACCAGTAAGATCAAACTCATCCCAATAGACTGATTTGACACCACCCAATTTCCTAAGAATCTCACCCCAGAAAAAAGATATCAAAGGATCTCTTAGATATCTCGAGCTCGTGTGCACCGACTTGAATCCATGGTGTCTTCCAGTTCAGTGGACCTGAAGGAGTCCATAGACCATATAGTTCCAATGCACTGCAACCTTTGATTGCTGCGAATGCTATGAATTATTACTGAACCACTCTGATAGTTGGCATACGTCCCTATTACCCAACCTTGGTGGTAGATACAGGTAGTGTGGATAAATGGATGCAATGTGAAGGATGCAACCATTGCTTCTTCTTACTGCAAAGTATCTTCGAAAAAAGCCAATCACAATCACATCGGCCATTAGCTTGTGATGATCCCCTTTGTGTACCTCATCTATGAAAAAACAACATTTGTATGTACGATCTGACTTACGTTGGATCTGGAGATGGCGATTGCTACAGTAGGGGCCAGCTCGAATCAGACACCTTCCTCTTTCTCGATAAGGGATCTCCCAAAATATTCGTCAACGCCGTGTTTGACTGTGGCCTGGACAATTATAACATGGGTTGGGCCAAGAGCGAACAAAATAACAACATAGTAGGGATATTTGGGTTGGGATTAGGAAGGCGATCAATTTTTATGCAATATATCAATGAGACGAAAAACTGCAGATCATATTGCTTGCCTCCGCTTTACGAACTTGGCGCTTCCCGTTGATACTAATATCGTTAACTTTAACCGCGTAAACATAGACCCTAAACTTTTTCGGATGAGACCAGACTAGTGGGTTCATTTTAGAATCAGGAAGTCCTCATTCAGTTCTTGTTCAAACTGGCTAGAAGGTTGTAAAAGAGAAAATAATCAAATATTTCGATAGGCATTATTCTTGGCATCCTCTCCCTCCTCAACCAGGCGATTTGGACCTGTCTATGATATGCCTCATCAGAATTTCACCGCTCCAAGCATGACATACCATTTTGAAGGAGCTAATCTTTTTCTTCCACAGAGAAATGTTTTCCAGTTCTTTGATGCGAGCTTCTGCTTAATGGTGATGCCCATAAATGATCGAGGACCCAACATACTTGGAGCATTACAACAGACAAATCATCAGTTCTTCTTCGATTTTACAGCATTTACTGCTTCTTTTGTACCTGAGCGGTGTCGTTTCAATCGAGAATGAAATCAATCAAATAAAGAAGAAGGACAAGCACCCCAAACGAATAGGGTCCTCCATGTGTACTGCTCTTCAAGATTTGCTAAGGATCCAATAAAGACAACTTCTCATTAAGTTCATTTCTTATATGCAAACTGTTTACTCTTTACCTCCTTTGAAGATCATAAAGCTCACCTAGTTGTTGTGGGTTATATGAAGAGACTAATATACGCTCTGCAAAATAGCAATTAAAACCAGCCAATCAATGGGGTTTATTCTCAGAAAAAGCTGCTTCAACTTGCCATCTTGTTCTTGCATTCCGGGTAGCAACAGATCATGCCCCTCGATTTAAAGCTACAGTCAACTTCAATGGAGAGACTCTTAAAAGCCCTCCTTTCTGTTCTACGTTAAGGCAAGCAGAACGTTCAGCAGCTGAAGTCGCCCTAACCACGCTTGCCAAAACAGGTCCATCTAGAGCATTGGCTGCGAAAATTTTGGTATGGATAAAAAGGGACAGATTTAGTTTCTGTCTTACGCAACATTATTTTATTTCCTTCATCCGGAACCTCAATCGAATGAGCTATTTTGATTTGGTTATTTCTCAAGTATTGAATAGACTCAATACGCTAATAAGGGGGCAGTTAGTAACGTTTCTATATGTCTATTTTTATGTTCTTTTGTTCCCTTCACGGAACCAAAAAAGAACAGAAATCAGTTTGTGTTCATCAGTTAATTTTTCTATTTCCCACAATTAAAAAAAAAAAAAAGATCAGGGGATAGATCTGAAATAAGAATAAAAAGTAAAAAATGCTTTTTTGTTCCTAGAAACAAAAAGAGAAATAATGTCATTTTAAAAAAATAACCTTAGCGTAACTTGACGGTCATTTTTACACAATCGACACAAGGTTCAGGTGAGATCTACATCTAGATTGGGGTCTCCCGACCTAATCGGAGTCCCCATTTTTCAAAATAAATAAACAAAGAAATTTCGGGAAAAACTTAGAAATTAGATTTTGAGTAGTTTTACTAGATTTTAATGTTAGTTTTAGTTTAGAATTAATTTAGCACAAAAATTGTGAAAATCTTTTAATGAAAATTTGATTCGAAATTAAATAAGCTCTTAAGGCTTTACCATATGGATTTGTTAATACCGTTTTCTTTTAGAGACAATGTTAGATTGCAATAACTTGGTGACTCCTTTGAGAGAAGATGTCTTCTTCCCTTAAGATTTTACTGTAGACAACTTTTAAGATAATCTGCAATTCTGTTTTAATAGAAAGTAGATGGCTCTAAACAAGTCTTTTGTATTACCATTTGTCTTGTATTCATAATAGTCAAATATGCCCATGCTCCATAGATTTCCGATGTCATTTACTTGAAGGTTTGATGAGTTTGAGTAAATAAACGCACCAACTTTAGGATCGCCTCCATTCTCGGTTGTCTCATCCTTGCCCATTCCACCAAACAAAGTTTTCTCTTTTTCTTGCAATTGAAAAAGCTCAAAAGGTCAATACACCTCTTAATTGTAGCGCCCAAAAATTAGTCAACCTCATTATATCATGAGTTATAAACCAGTGGGACTCTTTGTTACTATTTCCATTTATTCATTTTTGACTGACTATTACATTAGATTTTCTGAAATCATGTCAGAATATCTTGATCAGTTAAATTATTACAAAAGTCCAGTTTTATCCAAACATAAATTGTTAAGTATCCATTATTAAATGAAAAAAAAATTATAAATTAAATTTTTAGAGTTGTACCAAACGCAATTTTGTTCATTTTCCAAGAAATTTTGTACAGTTACCAAATGTATTTTTCTACTTAGAAACTCATCCAGGGATCAGAAATTATTTCCAGAAATAGAAATGTAACCACACCCACTCTTTAATTCAAACAATCCAACAAGGAGTAAAAATGACATAGCAACTCAAGGTTCATAGACTCTTAGTCACAGAAAAATCATCTGTTTTATGGCCAGATGAGCACACTGGCGCCAAAAAGAAACATAAATAAAAAGGGAAAAAGGAGAGGAAGGGAGTTAAAAAAAAAAAAAAAAGGGTTTTCCCCATTTTCTTTTCCAAAATCGGTGACCAATCCGGCCCAATGAGTCCGGAATGGAGCATTCGGGGCTTCCAATTTTGGGCCTGGAGTCGGCCCGAGCGAAAAGGGCCCGAGTGGATTAGAAAAGCCACGTCAGCATTTGAGCCCACATGGGGTGGCCCCCAGTTCGCTGCCTCCGTCCAATCAGCGAACGTCTACAGCGTCACAAGCCACAAGCCATTCCCGACCGCCGCCGCGCCGGTCCACCAAAACGACACCTCCGACGCACTCGCCTCTCTCTCTCATCGAAACACAGTAGAGAGAGAAAGAGAGAGAGAGAGAGAGAGAAGAGATGCACTCCTTCGGCTACCGGGCGAACGCTCTGCTGACGTTTGCCCTAACCATCCTGGCGCTGATGTGCGCCATGGCCTCCCTCTCCGACAACCTCAACTCCCCTTCTCCCTCCGCCGAAATCCAGGTCGCTCGCTCGCTCCCTCCCTTCTCGTTGTCTTCTCCGCCGCCGCATTCTTGCTTCCGTCGATTGCGCCCCTCGATCCGTTCCGTGGACGTTCGAGTTTTGAGTCCTCGGTGGTTTAGCGGAGGCTGAGAGTGCCTTAGTCCATCCCTCTCGTCGCGATGATGTTCTCTGTAATGCTATGATGTTGTCCTCGATTGATTCTGTGAAAGAACCTGGAAATGCGTGACCTTTATTGCATGGATCGCCTCGCTAGAAAATCTAGAGGATTGGCCGGATGCCGTCCGCTTTGATTTTGCTGCGCTTTTTTGGACAAGCTCGTGAAGGTCTGATCTTGGCTGTTTTGGGATCGTAATGACAGTCGACTGAGGAGGAGGTTCCTTTGTAATACCATGAGCTCATTCCCCTGATATCATTTCACTTGTCGAATTGCTCGTAAATTACTTCTTTGATGCATTTTGATGCATTTTGTGTCAAATCTTTTCAACCGCTTTGATGTTTTGATTTTCATTTTTCTTGCCTCTGTTTGTATGCATAGGTTTATGTGGGCACTGAAGTGCACTTTTTTTCTTTTGTAAGGCAAATAGAACTTTGTCATGCTTCTGTTGATAATTTTGAGATGCAGCTTTCTTCTCTTATCTTCATGATTGTACTGTCGATACGTAAGATGATGAATTGGCATAGTGGGTTAGTTGATGTTTTTGTTCATTCTGTTTGATCAATGGATTTTCCAATGCGTGCAGATTTTGAATATTAATTGGTTTCAGAGACATCCTGATGGGAATGATGAGGTATGATGCTTTTTCTTGGTTTTTGGCTATCTGCAACAAACATTCATTCTGCTAAAAGCTACCTGGGGGGTGCCACAATCAGTAGATTCATTGCTATGATCATTTTGAGTAGTCTGGCAGTTGGGCTTTCTTGAATCAGCTGGTAATCTGTGCTTTTACTTGTGGGTGTAACTGGATTTGTTATATATGAACATCTTTTGGGTGCCTGTTATGTTTTTATTTCTGATGGTACTGGAGTCGAGAGTACTGCAAACTTTACACTGGAACGATAAATTCTTGACTATATGTAGATTGATTCATCTGCGTGTTATATCTGTACTGCAAACTTTACACTGGAACAATAAATTCTTGACTATATGTAGATTGATTCATCTCCGTGTTATATCTGTCTTACCTGGTCATTTGGTCGATCTTCTCACATTGTTGCCATGCCTCATCCATTGCCGGCCATTCACATCTTTTGCCTCTTGTATTCACTGTGTTTCATGGACCTGTGAGATTGATGTCGTGGTTTACACAAATTTTCTTTTCTTTTTTTTCTGAATGATTTGAATTATTTATTGGTTGACTGGACTTTCTTTTTTTGGTTGTATGCAGGTCAGCTTGACCTTGAATATAACGGCAGACTTGCAGCCCTTGTTTACATGGAACACTAAGCAGGTTAGAAATAGCACATACCATGTAGTTCTTGAAAGTTGTGGCCTTTAGGGGTCATGTGAATTTAAAGCACCTATGCAAGTAGAGAATCACATCATTTTTCATTTCTTCAGTAATGGAACTCTGTGCTATTTTCAGAGAAGTCATGAAAAGAGATTTCACTTAGTCCGTATAGATAGAGAATTTGAAATGAAGAATTGTGCTACCACAGCCTATTTCTTTATCTGCTTGAAGCCATTGAGCTATATCCTGTATTATAAGTTGATTTCAAAAAGAAGAAAAATATTATTAAACAGCTGCTTGAACTGTTTGCAGGTTTTCGTCTTTGTAGCAGCAGAATATGAAACCCCAAAGAATTCATTGAATCAGGTAAACTTAGGAGGACATTTAAAAGCAAGAGTTTGGTGATATTTTCTGATCAACAGCATTTTTTCTTCATGAATATGTGAAACCACTCGCATTCACTGATGTTGATGGTGCTAAAAATTAGCATAAATTGCCAATTCGTGGCACATTAGTTATGTAAGTCCCAATGCTTGCGGCACTGGATCGCGTGAGCTTAACAACCAAAGACTGTGAATATGCTCTTAATTTTCTGTAGAAACATCTCTGAACAGGTATCTTTGTGGGATGGCATTATCCCTGCCCAAGAGCATGCAAAGTTCTGGATCCAGACACCAAATAAGTATCGTCTAATTGACCAGGTACTCCAGTCTTTCTGATAATAGTTTCTAACAAATTTTATCTGAATTGTGATTGTTCATTACACTGAATTGGTAGTTCTTTACACTCTCTTTTAAGACATCCACAAGCCTAACTGTCATTTATCTTTCTTATAGGGAGGTAATCTTCGTGGCAAAGAATTCAACTTGACATTGCACTGGCATGTGATGCCGAAGACAGGAAAAATGTTTGCAGACAAAATAGTCATGTCGGGGTACCGCTTGCCAGAGGAATATAGATGAGACACGAGAAAGACTTTGTCGTGTTGTTGCTGTACCTTAGAGCATTCGTATGGATATAACTTCTTGGAGAAAGTTAGAGTTTAGGCACTAAGACGACTGATTTCCCAAATTAAAATACACATCCAAAAGAATAGGTAGTCTTCTTTTCCATTCTGCCCTTGCCCTGTAGTGTGCGCATGGCTTGTGATCACATGATTGGGAGATTTTATGTCTTTGGAACTGCTGAGAACTTGATACTGGAATTGTATGGGCAATTATAGGTTTTTAGATCAGTGGAAGCATGCAATGCTCATTCAAGTTATTGCTTATACAACTATGCGAGGGGTACCTTTAGGTTCAACTGGGTGTTTGGAAAATATTTGGTAGCTGGAGCATCCTTCAATTGCTTTGTCGGAAGCTGCCTCTTTCTAGGTCATGCAAATTTTTGTAGCTGTGAGTCACCAACATTTTAGCTACCACGGATTTGGTAACTTCCCCCAGTTGGTAAGCTAAGCAGTAAATGTTGGTAAACTATCGGAACAGTTGGTATTTTCGAAACAATCCATTAAACGTTAGTAATCGGCTCAAATGCTACTAACGTAAAAGTATTGGTGATTTATCAATGTGCAATGTTCCAATTTTTGGCTCAGGAACAACTTAATCTTCTCAAAGAGGGGTGGAGGAGTTAGTATTTGGTTCTCTTTTTGGGTTATAGCATAAGTATTGAGGCAAGTCTCAGATTCCTATTCAAGTTAAGAAAATGAGCTCGATCCATCATTATCTGGTTGCAAAAAGAGTCAAAAGACAATTCCTTCCTTTTCGGCTGGGGATGATGTTGGCTGTCAGTAAAATCCTACTGTTCATCCGTACACTATCCTCTTTTCAGTTGCATGTAGGCCACCTAACCAATTGCCAGGTCACAGAAAGAACTTTATCAATATGAAATCTCATTGAATGAATTGATGATCCTTTAGCTATATCAGAACTGTGTAATATCATGTAGACTAAGCCTCAGAAAATGAAACGATTTCGCCTCAATGAACCACATGTGTAGTCTTCGACCAAAACTAACCACATACGTAGTCATTCTAGACCCTGGAAGAGGATAAGATCCATTCCTGGACACTCCAAAAAGCAAAAATTCGGTCCACCAAAACCCATTCATTAGTAGTACCACCCCTGGACTAAGGTGATGGCAAGTATGATCATATCTTCTTTTTTTAAAGTTCAAGCAACATTTCTCATATCTTGACTGCAGTACTATCGAATTGAACTAATCATTAATTGATTTGAATGGACGCGTGATTTTTTCTCTTTTCGTTAGTGCTTTTTTTTTTTCACCCAATTTCATGATATAAATTGCTTAGAAAATGCACGAACCTTCTAATTACTTATATCAGAAGCGCACTTTCTCAGTCAGTGGTGCAAAAGTTCACTGCTGTAACGTCATCAGATTTGTATCTAGAGGAAACATGGAGCACCAAACGGGCTCATGAACAATCATGTCCATGTGACATTGACAGTAAAATATGGATCCATCCGAGGGCAAAAGCGCCATAAGAAGAAAGAAAACAAATAACAAAATGGGGATGTGACAAAACAGAAAGACAGAAGAATCTTTTTTTTTTCTTTTTAAATTTATTTTACTTGGCAATTATTATTTTTTGGTGGGTGTGTTTTTCAGTTGAGTTCTTAGGTATGTGTCGCAACAAAACCAGACATCAATCATTACCAAACATAAGAAACACCAAAGTTCCAAGATCAGATCTTGCCTCTGTGTACGGCACGAGATCGCCCTTGGGAAAAAGCCTTTCCTTTTAATCTCTCTGCAACACACTTTCCATTCAACACGCAGGAGAAGAACATCGTATCAGATCCAAAAGCTTCTCTGACATATTTGCCTTTTCTTGCTATTTTTTTCCGGCTTCCTCCCCTTTTCCACAGCCTCGAGTTTGCACGTAAAAGAAGGTACACCCTTTTCGTCCCCTTCCTGAATTGTATAACCGTGCATGCAAACGCAGGAAAAAAACAGAAGAGGAAAGATTCGTCGGTGGAATGCATGAAATCTTGAAAATTTGGCTCACGGATTTTTGGGCTCGTACGATGCTTGGTTGGTGATTTCTGGGCTCGTACGATGCTTGGTTGATGATTTCTGGGCTCTGATTGGGTGGGTGTTTTTTTTTTCCATGATCCAAACATCTCGGATCTGATGCATCGGTGATGGAGACTGGTCTCGTTAGTTTGAGCTATAATGGTACCTCCGTTTGTTTTTCAATGTTTAAGATTCTCTTGTTCAGGCCGGTTCTGATGGAGCCGTTTGGTGGGATTTTATTTCTTGGTGTTTGGTTTTCTTGTTCGGCTTCATGAATTGATGGCGTGTTATTAATTACATGAATAGCTGGAGTTTTGTGGGTATGCGACGTAATCGTTCCTCTCTCTTTTATGTTTGAACCAGCTGAATCCTTCAGTGGATTTTGCCTTCATTCCAGTTAAATAGCAGAAGGCATCAGCTCTATATTGTAGTGCGTTGGAAATTGGGAAATATTGTTTTTGCTTCGTGGGGGCAGTGGGGTCAAAGAATTAGAGAATTCACAAATCTGGTTCTCTCTCTCTCTCTCTCTCTCTCTCTTCTCTCTCTGGAGAAGTTCCCCGAATCTAGAATGCTGATGAGGCAATATGCTCTGCGTTAGCCATGTGGAGGGCTCTGATAATTGATAGCACGATTAAGTGATCTTTCTGTGCTTTGTTAGCATGTCGGATCTGAGAGCTTTACTATGTGTAAGCTGGACAGAAACTGAGTGCCGTTATTCTCTATTCTGCACCCACTTGCACAGTCCGTAAAGGGGCTAAAGTGGAATTCCTTTAGTTTCCTTTTTGCTTTGTTTATCGAACTCACAGCACTGTGCTCCTCCATATGTCGAACTCACATACACCATCATTGAAACAGTGTTTGGTCTCATTTGTGTTAGCAGCTGATACTTATTAATCTCTTTTTTGCTCTTAGTTGTGCTTGAATCAAGATGGATCAGCAAGGACACGGTCAACCCCCACCGATTGGGGTTGTTCCTGCCGCAGGTCAATTGCCCTATGGCACGATGCCTTATCAGCCAGGCCAGATGATCGGCCCTTCAAGTTTCCCGCATATTCAGCCGACTAGCCAGCCTCAGCCACCGGGATCCCAGCTCGCACATAACCAACTGGCCTATCAGCAAATTCACCAGCAGCAGCAGCAGCAACTGCAGCAGCAGCTCCAGTCTTTCTGGGCAAACCAGTATCAAGAAATCGACAGGGTCACAGACTTCAAGAACCACAGCCTCCCTTTGGCCAGGATCAAGAAGATCATGAAGGCCGACGAGGATGTGAGGATGATCTCGGCCGAGGCGCCGATCGTGTTTGCTAGGGCCTGCGAGATGTTCATCCTGGAACTGACACTGCGCTCCTGGAACCACACTGAGGAGAACAAGAGGCGGACACTCCAGAAAAATGATATAGCAGCGGCAATCACCCGGACAGATGTCTTTGACTTTCTGGTGGATATTGTTCCTAGGGAGGAGCTGAAGGAGGAAGGGCTTGGGACAGTTCCAGGAGGAGTGCTCCCTGCCAGCGGGCCTGTGGATGGGCTACCTTATTGCTACGTTCCGCCGCAGCAGGTGTGTCAGGCTGGGCCTCCGGGGATGTTTGTTGGTAAGGGTGTGGTTGATCCTGCCATGTACGGGTACATGGCTCAACAAATGTGCCCCGAGACATCAGAGCAACAGCAATCTCCCTCAGATCATCAGTAGTTATAATACTGAGTAAAGAAAATGTAAGTTTATTTGCGAATTCTGCTTAAATTGAATCCTAGCCGTGACTTCTTTGGGAATGACCCATTTATGGTCTCATATGTACCTAATCATGTGCTTGCACATGCATCCGAAAGTTAAATCGTAAGTGTCATCGATGAAGTGTTTAGTATGGTCATTGGCATGTGGGATATTTTTTGCTTTCTGATATCAGAATTCAGGGTTTCTCTGTTGTTTGAGATTATTCTAGATCAAACTTATTTGGTAAGTATCTTCTTTGACAGATTCTCTCTCCACATATTGGCCAGTTGGTATCTGAAGAATGGAATGAGAGGCCTTCTGAGTTGATAACCTGATTCTGACTGGAGAAGAGTGAAGATGATGCATAACATGATTGTTAAGAGTAGCCGATCTTGATTTAGTCTATGGTACCTTCTCAGTTTCCCTTGTTTTAGTTACCTGAAGATACAAAATTAGTTGTCATTTTGGCATCTGATTTGTTGAAAAGGATCGTGTATTCATTCTGCACTAAGTTCTACACAACCTCCTTCAATTGACTTGATCCTTATCCTCCTTTACCCTTAAAATGCAATTGCTCGATGTGCTTTGGCAACACAGTCTGATTCATGGATAGATTCGCACAGAGATTGCTTGATGGGCCCTGAATTCCATAATACAGGAAAACACCACCTTTTTAAGTTAAGACTCATCCATTTACAACCTTCTAAGGACACTCGTGGATAGTATGTGCCAATCCAAGGCGCCCAGAGCGCATACTGACTTTATGAAGGTTTACTCGATCCCATCTATCTTGTCACGGTGATATGAACCAAATCCAGGTAAGATTAGGACAAGAAACCAGAAATGCCAGATAACACCCTTGGACATATCTAGGACTTGGAAGTGCCAATATTGTAGACGAAAGCCATTTGAAACAAAGCCCAACGGTCTGAACATCTTACACTTTTCATCTGGCTTACCGTACCTCAGCATAGGTAATGAGAAAACAAGCGAGAAATCACAACCAGATCAACTTGCTTGCATAATCTGATTTTATGTGCAGAGCAACATATTCTCTATAGGAAAACAAGAGTTTCCAATACTTTAAAGGGCAAATATAGCTCATTAGTAGAATGGATGAGGACTAACGTACAAGACGAAGAACTTTTTGAAAAGTCTATCTTAACAAAAGCATAACTAAAGAGCCTTAGCAAGTGCCCAGAGACGCTCTGACATTTTCCCTTTATGAAGTCAATACTCCTGTGAAGCCTCAGTTGCCAGATTTACCGATTGTCCATCCACTTCTCTATGAATCACTGGAAAATCCCATCCGCACTGAAGTTGCCGGTGAACTGTGTGATCAATGGGTCTGGGCAGCTCAAAAGAGAGAGAAGAGCCCAGTCGGGAAAAGGCTTTCAATTCTCCACTCAAACACCCTCCCAGACCCGTGATCCGTCTCATCACATGTTACGGTCATTCCTCTGATCTCTACCCCGCCATCTGCAAAAAGTTCACCATTTAATGCTGCAGTAATTGATAGAAAGTTCTAGAGGATGCATTAGTGCTTCAACATGATTTATCTTGTGACTCCATACTCCTAATACAAAGAAATAACACCATAAGAAAGAAAGACATATCTTGCCGAAATCCTGTCTCTTCCGCGCATATATTGTCATGACTAATAAAAAACAATCAGATCAGATGGCTACAGCACACGGAAGGGAAAATATCCATTTCTTAAGCACCGTTAACTGAAACCGATGCAAAACTTGCGGACCAAATGGTCAAATGGCAGATATCCCGACTCTTGCACACCAATGACCATATCCAAGCCAAATCAGCAGGTCAAATGAGCCTAATATGGAAGTTTTGCATTACATTTGGGGTTGCATAGTAGAGCAAGGAGGAAAATAAGCAATCAGCTTCTTACCCCATAACAACCGAGTAAGATCTGGCAAAGAACTGGGACTACTATATAGAGCAAATATTAACTTTGGCCATCAGGAACTTACTATCTCTTCTCACCTAGTGGAAGAGCCTCTGGGACAGGGAAGGGTCAGACTCTGCAATGTCCATGTCAAGGATACTCATGGGTCTTGTCCGCGATGCACTTCTGCCTTGCTCTATATCCTGATTCAGGGACTGCACAGTTCCTAATAGCAAAGTTGTATTTGTTTTATATAGTAGTCACATGCTTTGCCAGATTTAGCTTGGTCTTGTAGAGAGCAGTTAACTACTAAGTTTCCTCTGTGTTTACAGAGAAATCAGATTCTGTGAGCGTATTGCAGGTGCCACCGATGAAAGCCATTCAAACAAAATCCATAAAGTCCACTGATGCTGTAATCTTTATTTTGGTTATCATCCTTTATTGCCGCATGTACCAAAGCAACTTGCATAAATCACAACCAGAAACATTTCTGCAAAGAAATCACAAAAAGATGAAATTTCTTTGTGCAATTTGATAGTTTCCCTAACTGACTATACAAGGAAACAAGAAACAAGTAGAGGCTTTACCGAGTTTGGCTCTGAAACTGTGAAAGGTAGGAGCTGAGTCAACGGTTTATATAGGTAGGCATATGCTTAGGTCAACAAGTGGTACATACTACTCACAGTATGTTCTGAAAATGTTGAAACATAAATGAGGGTAGCTAGTTAATCTTAGAGAAAGGAATTTTATAATAATTCCAGAAGATCTCAGAATCGATCACACTATCACCGAATGAATGGAGACAGTCTGTGAATTTGAATGTGGCCCTTTGGACAGCATCGAGCAATTGCAATGGAGAGATTTAAAGAATGCTAACAACCAGAAGAACCATACATCAAGGTCATGCGAGACTGCCTTGAACTCATATATCGATGTGACTTGGAGAGCATGACAGAGGGACTAGCCAGAAGTCAAGACCCAATACAATATGCAGATAATCTATGAATATGTGAAAAAAGATGCATGAAAGCCCAATGTCAAACCGACCAAAACAATACCTACATCATTTTAATGTAGTAATCGAGACAAGTTCAATAGATATTGATGAATAACAAATCACGAAATGGTAAAACATACAACAGTGAGATGAAAAGAATAGTTTTAGAATTATCAATTCCAAGTAAAGAGAAAAGCCATTACCAGGTATGTTTAACATTACTTTTTTCGAACAAGTACTTCATTAGAACTGCACACAGGATTTCTACTAGCGTATTCTATAAAGTTTGATCTGCCTGACAGTCATCCTGTATTGATCAGCTTCTTGACAGCTCCCTTCAAGATCCCATCCTCACCGAAGTTGAGGTTTGTTGGGATGAACAGCAGGTGAAAGGAGAGAGTCAAGTGTCCTGATTGATGAAGGTTTTCTGTTCTTGTTTCTCCTCCAATCAGGACCTCACTGTCCGTGTCGAGTTCACAACTAAATGCGGCAGCATAAAAGCAAAATTCAAAGAATGTGTCATTACCTTCAGATCACCATACGAATTGAAAGTCTCAAGAATGAAGAAATAACACCATACAAGAAAAAGAAAATATCTTTCTGGATTCCTCACTCTGGTGAATATTAGTTGTTATCATGACTATGTTGAGTACCTATTAAGTTGGGTATTAGGTACGTACTTGATATTTTCTTGCCCCTGGCAGAGACACCCGGCACAGGTAAGAGTCTTGGGACTCTGCAAGGTCCACTTTAGCAGATCCTATCGGCCCTATAAATAGTTAGGAGAATGACCGCTTTCAAAATGAGCAGAAGTGAGAATTTAAGACAATCAAATCTATAACTTGCAACATACATCATTAATGTTCATGCAATATATCTGCTGCCAATGACATGCTTGATTTGTAATGTTTCAAAAGCTAACAAATAAAGAACTAGCCAAGAAATCAAATTAACGTATCACATAACTGTCAATGTGCTATTCGCAATCTATACAACTTAACCGAAGGAAAACCAGTTTTTGGCTGCAAAAGAGAAATGATCCAACCAAACTATGCAAGAGCATAAAGTGTTATTGCAATAACCTCTGGTCTGAGGAGAGAGATACTCCGGTTGTCCATAAATATGATGTTATTGCCATGAATTTCTCTCTGAAACGTGAGATGGGTGCAGGTCGGTGGGAAAGATAGGCTCAGTATGGAAGATTGGCTGGCCTTCCTCAGTGCAAGTGCATTACTTGTACCACCATCATCTGGGACCCGGCTAGCTGACTGGGACAATATTGTAGCAATTTCTCAGCAGTTCTTTGCTCTGCAGACTTGTGGGAGGCCTCTCTGCTTTGAGGTATTGCTTGAAGTGCCCTACGACAATGGTCAAGATGAAAAGCTGGTCATTAGCCATCATCTTGCACGCTTCTGTGGCGGCACCCATCGCAGATGGCACTGTAGCATTCATTGGTTACGCCATTTTCAATGAGAATCTGCAGGAGAATGCGACATCATTCAAGGAGCAGGATATCAGGATATATTTAATGTCTTAGTGGAACATGAAGAGACTAATGCACAAATGATACTTAGGTGCGCTGCCATTTTACAGAATCCTCTGATCTTTCCTAGGTTCAATTGCCATATAAATTATTCTTAAACAAATTAAATCGTCTGAGTCCTACCCTGTATGATGTGCCCATTACTTTCAGCATACTGAATATAAACTGAGAGATTGACTGACAGAAGAAAGGAACGGTTGTGTAAAAAACCATATAAATCTTTTCAATTGCTTCTAACTAAATGCAAGAGTGATGATGAGCAAATTTATGTCACGAAAGGTAAAATAAATTCGCTTCCACAGCATATAGACAATGCAACTGACTTTTAAATTGTCCGAGTGAATGCACACTTGAAAAAGATGCTGATTAGTCTGTTATCTTTTGTATATAACTAAGCTCACCTTTGAAATAAGTTCCTTGAGATGATAATCATTTAATGGACAATGAACGACCGTTCAATACACTTTATCATTGCAAAGGTGCAAAGCGAAGCAGTGAAGGGAGCGGTGAGAAATTTGTAAGTAAAAATCCTAAATAGGGTTATACTATACTATGCTGGCCTGAATTTTTCGCAATTCAACCATTCATAACCTTTTGGTCAACTTATATTTTCCTGCTTCTGCATTTCGATGAAACTTCGAAAATCGTGGGAAACAATTAACCAGGTGGACCAATGCTAATGAGAAATACAGAAGGTACCATAATTAGTTACTAGGGCCAAATGAGGTTAGAACTGGTCAATTACACCAGCAAACCTACAAAATCCAGAAAATCCGTAGTTTAATAGCAAGAAATCGAGGCCATATTCACAATATTATATCAGGTTACAAGAAGAGTATAATCAAATATTGCTTTCTTATTCCACCGATGAGATTTAATGAATCGTGTAGATCTATTTGGCCAAAATAGGAAAACTTTCTACTATGTTTCATGGCCTTCGCTGGGTTGAGCTGTTTATTGGGCTGCGAAAAATAAAATGGAAAACACGAACCTTACAAGGTAGGAGTGCATATGTTAATGTTATGACAAACAAATTTTGTTTCTTTTTTGCCATCATGACAATAAAAGCTCAAATAACATTCTTTTTCAAGCAAAGAGAACAAATTTCCTTCTTTAATTGTGTAGCTGATTCATAGGATAAACACTATGTGAAAAGCCAATGTGCAAGGTTATATAAACCACTTTGAAATCAGACATCAGGACTAGAAGCTCCAGATTGATTAAATGGCATTCCAGGCGCAATCACAGCAGATAAGAAAAGCCATCTGGGGAGTCCAAGCATGTCCCATTCTTCATCTGTCTTATATTTGCATCAGAACAATCTATGCATTGTCGAGTATTGTTATATGGACACGTTTTCAGTTCAAGAAGAATTGTTTTCTTGACCTCAAAATACCATAGGTGTAATAACACCTACTGCTCTTTTCCCAAATGAGGAGTGAATGCAAATGATTACACTATTTTTAGTGCTGCGGCATTAACTTGAGATGTTCAAGCCAACTGCAAGGTCACAACTAAGGGAGTGACCACAACGATCAGCAGAGGCTCCCCAGGTTCGGGATGATGTTCGAGACGACAGCTGAGAACATATGTCCAGCCCAGAGCCTTCTCCATCTCCTTTCAGCTGCTGGGCCCCAACCAACATCGAAATTTGCTTTGCCAATCTTGGCGCGACATCCTTTTAAGCATAAACAGGTGTGGATGTGGCTGCGGAGAAAACAGATTGTGTTTTGTGTCCAATTCTCTTGTCATTCATAAATTCGACAGACAAAGGATTCATTATCCTTTTAAAGAAAGTAAACCCCAACTACTGACAATTCACACATCTTGGGAAAGCAGAGGAGCAATTTCTCAACTCAATCAAGATCAGCTTGTCCAGTTTTCTTTTCTTCTTTCGTATATTGCTTGCTGGAAAAGATCAGTTACTTTTGTCAATCACGTTTTCACATAACTTGTGTTCTTCAATGGGTCACGCGAGTGAAAAACATTGTCCCCATATTCATGAAAAAAATACTACCACAGCATGCGTGCGCCTTTGTATGTCTAATCTTGTTTTCCTAACCCTTATCTCGTATGGTCAAATCCTATTTAGACCACCATGTCATGAGATTTGTGAATTCCTTTTCCTAACTCCCGGAACAAGGTATTAAGACAACCTAGTCAAGGCAATAGAACATCATACGTATTCACGTTGATTCTGCACAAGTCAAATATCTAAATTTAAACTGTTCACGGGCCTCGTGGGGCGTTTCATGAGCGTTCAAATATTCGTGTTGTGAACACTAAAATGTGGAATGGACGGCTCAAAATTCAATGAAAATCAATCCAACGGTCCATTTAATTTTATGTTTTTTGACCGAAGACTTTTAGGGACGGTCATAGGGAAAGGTCTTTTGCCCGGCCCACAAAGCCTTTTGACATCTTAAAAGCCCAAAAGAGGCTGACCTCGCGTAGGCAAGTTCTTCCCCTTCCTCCATTTCTAGGGCTTCGATTGGATCGGCTTCCGTCAACGCCGAGATCGCTGGAAGAACGCCGCGTCCGGCGATCGAAGCATCCGGGCGATTCGCCGCTTGGGAACGCGCGTTCCGGATTCGAAAATCCCGGGGCCGACGAGCGGTTCTGGTGACCCCTTGGCCGTTCGTAGATATCTGGAAATGTGAGTACGAATGGAACTCTTTTCTGTGCATAGTTGTTTTGGGCATGCTAAGCGAGGTCGGAGAGTGAAATTGTTCATGTGGTTCTGTCAAATGCGGGTGAGTGGTACGGACATTTGATCCTCGGCCTTGGTATGAATTGGTGAGCTCTGTTGACTGTTGAGCAAAGTGAAGCTTAAAGGTGGGGGCTTTGAGCACTGGGTGGCTAGCTTTTCCTTACATATAAGTTGGGTTCATAGCCTAGAGCTTTACCCCTTCATTGTTGAGGACGAGGGGTCGCGTAAATTCGAAGCCTTCAGCGTATAGATCACCTGACTGACCCTCTATTGTATTTTCGCGTGTCGAGCTTTACTGACCCCGGCCTGTATTCGCTACTGAGGGTATTAGCGCGTGTGCATTGTGAAGGGAGACTTTCTTGCGATTCTTCAGCCACCCGTCATTTATTTAAGTTGAGTTGAATATATAATGGGGTGGGTATAATCAGTTTCGGATGGCAGCTAGAAGTAAGCATCTCGCAGAAAGAAGTCGACGTTAGCTGTTGATTTTCACTCTGTAACAATTCCCTTTCAACTGTTTTTCTAGAGGAAAGCCTACCTTTCTTATGTTAGTGTCTGAAATCCGTAAATCGGAGTATGGACAGGAGAGAGATATTTGTAACTTTGACCAAAGTGCCAGGGTCTGAGCTGCAGTTTTATCTTTACGGATAATAGGAGAAGCTTAAGAGAATATAACTAATGGTTTTTGTTAAGGGGTAATTCTACTTATCAGTGTAGGTCGTTTCAGTTGTGTATTTATGTGCAGTCATATTGTGTATAGTATAACTAGATAAGGCATGCATAATTGATCCCTGATAGTTCTGTTTCAAACCACCCTCCCCCCCCTCCTTTTCTAATCTTCTAGTTTCACACAGTATCAAAGCCACAAAGAGATATCAAAACCCTAATTATTTTCCAATGATTTAGGGCCCGTTTGGTAACCCAATTAAGCTTTGAAAACTATAAATTCAGTGCTTAATGAGATTAAGCTTGTTTGATATCCTTAAATAGAATTTGACTTAAATATCATTTAAGTCAAAAAATCGACTTGATCTGGTAAGTGCGGAGAAGGTACTTAATTCTATCAATAGAAAAATTAACAATGGTAAATAGAATTTTGCTAAATATATTGAGAAAACCCACTGATTATGGTCCTTTTTTCTATGTTAGGTAAGAGACTAATGATATTCAGCTATCAGTTTAATTGTCATTAAATAACTTTTATAATTCTATTTTCAACACTTAAAATTATGAATGCTTAAAATTCAGTAGTTAAATTGTCAGCACTTAATTTTCAGTTTTACCAAATAGGCCATTTGTGTCATGGATATTTTTCTGTTAAGATGAGGGAGGGAGAATACTTCCATATTTAGGCAGTAATTATGACAAGATTCTGCCGTATTGTTGAATTTCTTATCAAGTTTATCCTATGTTTTATGAATCCCTTTCAGAGCTAATATTGATCTGAAAGGTTTGTTGGTGATATGTATGAATTGTTATTATATTCAATGTAAATATTGTATGAAAATTCAAGAAGTTGGTTGGTACTACTATCCCATTAATGAAATTTCTAATGTCTGGGCACCTCTTGGTTATTTAACTTATAGGTCATCAAGAGGAAGGACAAATAATGGAACCGAGCAGCACATAGACCCGCAGCTGCCAATCCTTGATGTGGCACCTCTCAATAGCGTGCCATATTTTGGTCCACCTATGTCACATAGCAATGTTGCCCCTTCACAGCTGGAGATGGAGGCAGAAGCTGGGGAAAGTGTTGGGCCCTCCATCATGTATTTCCCTTCTCATTCTACAGAAGAGTGGGACAAACTGCTTGCCGCCGCTAAATCTGGGGTTGGACTGGTTGGCAGTGCAGCTATGGGAAAGGTGGGACCAATTGTTGGAGCAGTAGACATTGGAGAATGTGAGGACTCGTACCTGTTTAGGGTCTCCCTTCCAGGAGTCTCAAGGGATGAAAGTATGTATTGGCACCTTGTTAGTTAATAAATACTTTGGTTCACTGTTTATTCTTTATTCTATATTATTAGGAGAGATTCGTTAGTTTGAAATGCTTTAACTTGATTTGCTATGTTGGAGCCAAATAAAAGTATGTTGAAGCATGATTGAATATTTGCTGATGTCACTGAAAGTTATGAGAATCAGTAGTGAGATCTCTTCAAATTGAAGTTTGCCTTATACCGGCTAATTGTGTACTAAGATGTTACTTTTATAATCTGGACGCTGTGATGTTCTTAGACTTGTTGTAAAGTGGATTTTCTGATTTCATTTGCACATCTCGTGAAGTTTGCTGTGTTGAATCTGACCACTTTTGCTGATGCAGAGGATTTCAGATGTGATGTGGAGCCCGATGGAAAAATATTTATAAAAGGAGTAACAACTACTGGTGAGAAGACGGTCGTGAAGAATTCCCAAATTTTCAAGATGACGCAAAACTTATGCCCACCTGGACACTTCTCGATCTCATTTCAGCTACCAGGTCCTGTTGATCATCAACTGCTAACTGGTTTTTTTGGTACTAATGGGATTCTAGAAGGTATTGTGAAGAAGAGGCGCTACTAGAGCTTTCTGTAAGAGCACAGGCAAGAGCATCATACTGTTTTAGCTGTCAATCATGATGCAGATGCAGATGTAGGTTTTATTGATTTGGCAAGTGGGTTAGAAAAGAAGAATGCTGCGACTTTTAGAATTTCCTCAAGGGCATGAGGAGAAATGAGGATTGCGACATGTACTAGTTTGAGAACGTTTAAAATGTCTTCTAGGAGTTGGGAGTCTCCATTAAGGACCTCTCTTGTCCCTCCAGAGTGTTAGCACGTTTAAAATGTCTTCTAGGAGTTGGGAGTCTCCATTAAGGGCTTCTTTGGCTCATGCCCCTCTAGAGCGTTAGGTTTTCACTACCTTTCTTTCTACTGCAGAAGTCAGTTCTGCTATTTAAATCTAAGCATGGTTTAGAGAGCTGAGATCAATTGCACTCCGGTCTTAACCTGATGGATGCCAGGAAGAATGCCAATTGCAAGAGCCTTCCTGGTAGATTATGTTACCTGGCGGGCTGTGGTGTCATGTTTAGGTGTCCTCATTTTCAGTGCATGTTCACAATTTCGGCAAACAACATATTATTGACATGTAATATCATTGTTTACATGACAGTGTCGAGTGTCGCGTAAAAGTCTATTTCTGGTTGCAAAGTGACGATACTTATAAGTCCGGATGGTCCATTTGCAATATGGTACCCCTAGCATTTCTACTGAACATTTCGAGACTTGGCTAACAATCAAATTCATGCAAGGTTCTCACCCCTTTGGGTTTGTCAACCGGCTGATCTTGTTAAAAGAGGAGAGGTACAAGTGGTACTAGCATAATTTGAGAATTTCTAGGGTATATTTAGGGCGCATATGACAAAATTTCTGGAACAAAAATCAATTTCTGTTAGAAATTGATTTCTCAGTTTTTATTCCATAGACGAGTTTCTGAGTAAAAAAACGCGTTTAATAACAATTCAAAATTTCTATTTCTGAAAGAAAAATTTGTTTGATAATAGGATAAAATTTCTATTTCTAGGAACGGCAACGACCGGTGTTCGGTGGCCGGAGTCTAACGTTCGGCGACCGGCGTTCAGCATCCGATGACCGGCGGCGGGCGACCAAAGTCCTGAGACCGACACCGGAGTCCGGCGACCGACAACCGATGTCCAAGGTCAAGAGTTCGACGTCTGACGTCTGACATCCGAAGTCCGATGACAGGAGGCCGGCGACGAGTGGCTAGTGGCCGAGTCCAGCGATGGGTGGCGGACGGCCAACATCCGGCGGGTGGTGACAAGCGGCGGACAATCGTCGACGAAAATCCAATGATTGGCGATGAGCCTCCAACATCCAATGATTGGCGATGAGCAACCAATGACCAGTGGGCATCCGGCATCCGGCAACCGGCGCTTGGCAACGGGCAGTCGGAGTGCGGTGGCCAGCGGCCAACATCCGGCAAGTAGGCGACGGGTGGTGACGAGAGTGAACGATGAGAAAAATTTTAAATTCTCATTTCTGTTCAGGAAATAGAAAAGTTAAAAATTTTAATTTCTGATTTTTGCTCCAAATCTATTTTTAGAATAAAAATTTATTCCAGAAATAGAAAAATGAAATTGCATTACTAAATGGATTTTTGTTCCAAACCTATTCCGAAAAATAGAAAAACAGAAAATGAATAAATAGAAATTTTGTCATGTGCATTCTTAGTGTTTACTACATCCCCACTCTTTTTACAATTGTTTTGTCACTTTGATTACAGGAACTCGCCATATTGTCATAAATCATTATTATAACATACTACGGTGTTTTTATAGTCAATTACAGCGACGTGTCGTGATGTTAAACAGTACATCTAAGATACCATAAAAGTTTATAAAGCATAACCATGCTATCCGAATTCTAATAATAACAAGCAAGTTACCAACTAATGGTACTCACAAAATACTTTCATTTCATGAAAATTGAATCACAACAGAGGATATAAATTCGACTCGCGACATCTTCGCTTGTCGCCAAAAATTCTCCCAAAGAAAACACGCATGGAAATCGCCCAATTTCTGCGTTCTTTCCATCGAAATTCTCACCAGTATTTCTCTAAGCTACCAAAATTTTCTTGCCCCTCTTCTTCGTCTCCTCAATGCTAGCCCCTGAACCCAACCCTTCCGCTGCACCTCCTCCTTTCTCAGCCCCAAAAACGACGCCGCCCCAAGAAAACACATCCCCAAGATCCCATTTTTAGCCGCCGCCGCGCCCTTGTTCTTGCTCCACGCCCCGATCAAGCCCATCCCCAGCAATCCCAGACCCAAAATCCTGCACACCGCGAGGCTCTCCATCTCGCCCACCAACATCAAGCTCAATCCGCACGCCACCAGGATCGCCCACAACCCTAACTTCCGCCCCCCGCCTCGCCTCCGGCCGTCGAACCATCCCCACCACCCGGAGCCTCCCCGGAACCCCGATCCTCCGCCGCCGCCGCCCAATTCCTCGGCTATCCGAAGCAGTGGATGGGGCGACGCCGTGAGATGCGAGGCGATGATGGGTATCAATTTGAGCACGAACCTCGTGAACCTCTGCGACCCGGATTGCTGCTTCTTCTTTCTTGAGAAAATGGATCTACTCGAGAAGCGTCTGCGCGCAAGAATCGAATGCCCTTCGGATGCAATAACGGGAAGGTCGTTGCCGAAGGGGAAAGTTCCCGTCTTGATGATGTGATGCGAGAGGAATGAGTGACGGGAGTGGAGGCATTGCGGCTGGAAGGGGAGCGCCATTCGCGCTTGGGTTCTGCGTGCTTTCTGCTTCGAGACAGACGAAGGAGAAGAGAGGGGAAAGGAAGATGAGATGACCGTTGAAGGGAAGGACTGCGAATTGCTCATTTCCATTCAAAACATTTTTGCAAAGACTGACTTTGCTTTTTAGGAGAAAAGTTCATTGTATATCGTTTTGATTTGAATCATGAACGCTTCGATTTATCACATTATGGACTAAGTCTTATTCAAATTAGGGTCGTCGAGTATTGTACATAATAATTGGCATTATTTGGTGTTGGGAAAAATAATATATTTGTAAAGAAGGCTTGGATAATTTTAATTAAGATAAAATATTGCATGAAAACGGTAAAGATAAATAGTAAATAATACTAGAATTCTAATGTGGAAAATCTTCCAAAGCGAAGGGAAAAATAATAAATAATATCAGAATTTTAATGTGGAAAACCCTCCAAGACAAAGAGAAAAAGCATATAATAAATAATGGGATACGATAGATAAATATCTCACTATTTTCAACTTATGGATCTGAATCTCTCACAAGACTCTTATTTATAAGAGCAAATGCAATCTCAATTAGAATTGTATGATACGAAAATCACATTGATTTATCTCATAATCTCTTGTTATTTTGTGGATGTGGAAAGATCACTTTGATTTGTTTCCCAATCTCAATTGATTTTCTAAATGTGGAAAATCGTGTTGATTGACCTCCCGATCTCTCTTGATTTTCTTTTCTCCTCCTCCCTTTTTTTATTTTTACACATTCACTACTACATATATTCTACTACAAATATATACAAGTGTGTTGGCCTCTCCAATTGGGAGTGACATACTCAACATTTAGCACATATTTGAAAGCACGATAAGATGCATGAAGCCGCGGATATAAGTGAATTGAAAAAAAAAATTACTTTTCACCACTTCAAGAAAGTTATGTATGATTAAGGGGTAAGTCTTAAATTTTATTAGCTTCATATGTTTTTTTTTTTTTTTGTAACTGAGGACTCCACCACAGGCCCCCGTGCCCAGATGGCACTATTAGCTTCATATGTTTAAGTCCTAATACTTTCATTTTAGGTATATGAATCCTAAAACTTGTTACTTTTGTTCCAATCAAGCTTTCCATCAAAGGAAGGACTTAAAGTGCCTCGAAATCCCAAGTTAAGACTCAAAGGGACGGAATAAATTCTAGAACTTAAGTGCACAATTCTGACAGATTTTAAGACTTGCCCTGTAATTATCTCAAAAGGTTACTGCATCCCTAATTCAAGCACTAAACTTAAGCTCTAACTCTCTTTTTTTCTCTCTCTTTTGCCATAGAGCAGAAAGTGTTACTTGTGTAGATCTTAATAACTATAATTATTCAGCCGTTGTGACCAAAATTTAAAAGCACATCGATTCACTGATCTTGCAAATCCTAATAGATTTTAGTGCCATTTTTTTTTTCCATAAAAAGAGAAGGAGCAACATAAAATTAGTGACAGTATACGTTGTTAGCAAATCATGTCGTCATCCAAGCCAGGTGGCTTCTGGACCATTAAGACATGAATGTGCTTTGCTACCACCGTACCACGCGGTACCTACGAAATCATGACCCGTTGTATCTTTTAGAAAAAGCACATCAGCTAAAAGCGCAGCTGATGAAGACGCAATCAATACATTTAGTATCATCTTAGAAAAGCGCAGCAGATGAAGACGCAATTTAATACATTTCGTATTTTTTCGTACCCGATTCTCTTTGTCTGCTGAAAAAGCTCTCTTTGCTGGAGGATGGCCACGTCCATCGTGGATCGAAATTGGCATCTATAAACAGAAAAGCGCGGCGTGTCCCCCCTGTGCATGCGCGGACGAGACTGCACCAAACAATGGCACGGCCCCAATCCGTCCACGGCCGTCTAGACAGCGACCGAGGGAGAGGGAGCAAAAGGGAACAACCTCCTCTTTATGGCCTAACTACTACTGGTTTGACTACTACACCTGTGCTGGTCCTGCTGGAGTGAAGGAGGCTCCTAGAACTTCGGTCATAATGCGACGTAGCCGAGCGCGAAACCACTATAAAACCATGTCCTCCAGCTGATAACTTCATCAGTGTATGCTCTAAACACAAGTTCTCTTCGAATCCAAGATGGATAAGACGATCATGGGCAGTGCGAAACCTGATGGATCGGTAGTTGGTGCAACGAGTGATGGTTCTGCAGATTTTGCATCGGGGACTCTAGAACGGCGAGGCAAGAAGTGGTAGCGCTACTTCACTTTTTGCCCTTTGTCTCTCTTGTTGCTAGTGTTGATGTTCATGGAAATGCTGCAGCTCCTTTGCAGTTCCCGTATTTTGTTTGATGTGGTGACAGCAGCTGACTGATAAACTAATTGATGCAGGATTATGCAGACGGGAGTTGCTAGCGATCTCATCATACAACTGGGAAATCACAGCTTTCGCTTGCACAAGGTACACCCTGTTGTCTGAATCATCGTATGTTTTACATTACTTAAAAGTTTGGGAATGCATCAACTCTGATGTCAACGACGATCTGACTAGGACTAGTTGAACCTGCATTTCCCCTGGACATGATAACATATTCCGCAGCTGTGCAGTTCTTTACTTTGCATCATGTAATTAGAGAATTTCATGTTTCTAGGGTCTTATTGAACTGCTAATGATGCGTTTGGTAAACGCTTCATTTCAGGTGAATAATTTTTTAACAGAAATAGTTTTTTTTTTTTTATTTCTGTTCCGGGAACAATTTTTGAGTATATTTCACCAAAAAAAAATTTAAGTATACAAACGCGCTTAGTAACTGCACAATTTCTACTCCCGAAAAAAATGCATTTGGTAAAATTGTATAATTTTGTTGTTTCTTTTAATTTTTAATATTTTTATTATATTTTCCTTTTTTCTTTTCTCTCCTTCTTCCTCTTTGTGGCTAGTCACCGGCGATCGGTGACCGGCTGGGCGAGGTCCGGCAAGCTTGCCTGAGCCTCGCTTGACCATTGGCGAGGCTCGGCCTCACCTAACCACCGACGAGGCTTGGCCTCACCCAAATCTAGCGAGGCCGAGCCTCCCGGTGGCTTGGCGAGCACTGAGGCTCGGCCTCACCGGTGGCCTCGATGGCCAAGCGAGCCTCACTAGGCCACCGGCAAGGCTCAACCTCGCCCAAGTGGCGCGAGGTCGGCCTCGCCCTAACCAACATGGCAAGGCCGAGCCTTGCGCTAGCCGACGAGGCCGCCGGCCCTCATTTGGCCGGTCGCCTGCGTCGGCCACCAACCAAAAGGAAGAAGAAAAATAAGAAAAGAAAGAGAAGAAAAAAAGAGGAGAGAGGAAAATTGTTTCTGTTCCAAATTTGTTCCCGAGAACAAAATTTTTACCAAACACTATTCTTTTTTTTTTCCCTGGAATAATTTTTGTTCCGGGGAACAGAAACACTTTTTAACAAACATGGCCTAAATGTAGAACATAGTAGTGCCGAAAGCTCAAGCTGTCTTTTCATTTGAAGCAGAATATGCAATCGCCAACCATAAATTGAAAATGTTCAATTCTATGTACATATTGCAATTTGCTTGAACTATCCTTGCTTTCTGATGTCCAGCTTCCCATGGTCTCAAGAAGTGGCTACATAAACCGATTGGTACTTGAAAGGAAAGGAAAAGCAAAACGCGAGAATTCCACGCCTATAAACTTAGACAGCGTTCCTGGCGGGGTGAAAACTTTTGAGTTGGTAGTGAGATTTTGTTACGGTCTGAAGCTTGATCTAACGGCATCGAATATTGCCCCTCTGTACTGTGCTGCACATTTCTTGGAAATGAGTGATGATTATCACGAATCCAACCTCATTCCCCAAACCGAGGCCTTTTTAAGTTATGTGATGTTCTCATCTTGGAAAGACTTATTCCAGGTGCTTAAAAGTTGCGAGGCCATATCTCCTTGGGCCAAGCAGTTGAATATTTTGAGCCGGTGCTCAGAGGCCATAGCATGGAAAGCCTGCACCGATCATAATGCATTCAGCTTCAGTACCTGCGACGGAGCCCTCTTTGGTATTCAAGGGAATAGGTCGACATACTCAGAAGTCGAAGTTCCTCTTGATCAATGGTGGTTTGAGGAGGTCTCGCTGCTGCGGATAGACCATTTCTTAGAAGTGGTAGATGCGTGCAAAAGGAAAGGGATGCAACCTGACCTTATCGGTGAATCTATAGCCGCATGGACCAAAAAATGGCTTTCGAGAGTGACATTGCTTGACAATCTGACGGCCCAGAAGCTAACTTACCAGTTGCAACGAGTTACAATCGAGCGCTTGATAAGGGTACTTCCCTTAGAGGAAAATTCTGTCTCTTGCAATTTTCTGCTTAACCTTCTCAAAGTGAGTCTACTAATGGAGAGCAACTCTGATCTGGTAAAGAGGCTAGAGACAAGAATAGCCTTCATGTTGGAGAAATGCAGCGTGCGTGATCTCTTGGTGAAGAATCGCATAGATGGTGATACTACGTACGATGTCGGAGTCGTTATCAGAGTGGTGCAATGCTATGTTTCTGTTGTCTGGATAAATCATCCGCCAAAACTATTCGCTGTAGGAAGACTGGTCGATGGGTACCTCGCATTTGTGGCGAGGGAGGAGAGACTCTCGGCCAGGGACTTCCAGTCCCTTGCAGAGGCATTGCCAACAGATGCTCGGTTTTGCCACAATAACCTCTATAGGGCTATTGACATGTACATCAAGGTACAGAATGTTTCTGCTGCTTTTTAGTTGCTACAATTCGATCATGTAGTTGCACTAGATTCTTAATAATGTCGCTGGAAGTTCTACCGTGAGTTAAGAGTATTTTTGGTGATAGAGATTTTTTGGCGATCTACTAGCACAGGAGCTGGCTTGCACAGAAAGCTCATGCTGGTTAGAAAGAAAGTGTTTTTAAGTCGAATCTAACATATTTGTATTGAATTGTCATCAAGGCACATCCTTACATAACAGAGGCTGAGAGGATGGGAATTTGCAAGGCAATGGACTACCACAGACTGTCGAAAGAAGCGCAAGAGCACGCGTTGAAGAATGACCGGTTGCCCCTGGACATGATGGGAAGATTCATCCTCATGGAGCAAGTGAACATGATGAGGTCGGCGACCAACTCCCGATCAGATTATAGAAGAACTGCCACACAGGCGGTCCTGAGAACCAGTACCGGCTCGAGCCACAGCTGGTTGAGTCCACAGAAGGAGGTGAGGATGATGAAAAAAGAGGTGGATGTGATGCAGGCCCAGATAAGGCAGTTGCAGCAGTGTAGGTTGAAGCTTCGGACCCAAATGAGGGGAGCCAAATAGAGAGAAGAGAGAGTTTTTCATGCTAACCCATCCACCATGCGACATGCTAATGGGTTGTGCTCATGGCTTAGATGCTAGTCTCTCTTCTCTGTTTGGCTTTTGCTTGGCTCTTAAGGAAGTGGTGTATGGTCAGTAACTTTAAGAATGGAGTTGCGCCGGAAAAGTCCCTTTCCTTTCAACTTTTGTTGCTGAGGAACATTGAATTTTGATGGGATAATAAATGGGCGTTGAATTGTCGTCAATGTTCGGGAAAATTGTCCAAAAAAGTCCTAAACCTATTCGCACTTTTCTTTGCACTTGCCTCAAACCTTTTTAATTAGTCAATCAATAAACCTTTTCACTTTTTGCCGATTTAGTCGGGCTCCATCCGGCCAATTTTGGCCGGAAAATACTGACGTGGACGCCGGCGGTGCCACGTAAGATCGCCGGAAAATGACGCGTGGACAATTTTTAATAATATTTTAATATTTTTTTGAATTTTTTGAATTTTTTTATTTTTTTAATATTAAATTTTTAATTTGATTTTTTTGGATTTATTATTATTTTTAAATTTTTTTTTCCATTTTTTCTTTTTCTTCGGTCTTCTTCCTCCAGCCCGGTCGCCGGACTCGCGCGACCGGCCGAGGCGACGGCCGGCGAGGCGAGGTCGACCTCGCCGGCCACCTCACCGGTGGCCGCGAGGGCGGCCTCGCGGCGGGCGGCGAGGCTTGCCCTCGCCGGATCTGGCGAGGGTCGAGCCTCGCAGGCTCGACCATGGCTGGCGAGGGTCGAGCCTCGCCCGACGGATCGCCGCCGCGGGGCAAACCAGGTGAAAATCCGGGGCCGGAGCCGCGCGACCGAGGACACCCCGAGCTCCTGTAAAACCCTAGAGACGACGACGACGAGCGGAGGGAGGAAATTTCTAGGGCGAGATTGGAATTGGGGAACGGAGCGGGGAGAGCTGGCCTTGCGGCGAAGCCGGCGGGGCTCGCCCTCGCCGGCCCTCGAGGGCGAGCGCCCTCGCCGCCCGGCCTCGAGGGCGGCCTCGCGCCGGCGGGCGAGGGCTCGCCCTCGCCGAATCTGCGAGGGTTGCGAGGCTCGACCCGCCGGATCCGGTGAGGGCGAGCCCGCCGCCGCCCGCGAGGCCGCCCTCGCGGCCCGCGGCGAGGTGGCCGGCGAGGCCGACCTCGACCTCGCCGACCGACTGTCGCCTGCGGCCCGCCGAGGTCCGGCGACCGGCTGGAGAAGAAGACGGAAGAAAAAGAAAAAATCGAAAAAAAATTCAAAAATAATAATAAATCCAAAAATTCAAATAAAAAATAAAAATTCAAAAAATTCAAAAAAAATATTAAAATATTATTAAAAATTGTCCGCGTCACTGCCGGCAGTCCTATTGTGGCACCGCCGGTCCACGTCAGAATTTTCTCCAAAATTGGCCGAATGGACTAAATCGGCAAAAAGCAAAAGCAGGACTAATGACTAATCCAAGAAAGCTTAAAAATGCTTAGGACGAATTTAATAAAACAAGAATAGTGGTTAGACTTTTTGACAATTCCCCCTCAATGTTCAGTGTGATGATACTGCTTTATTTTTGTTCAATCTAGTCTAGTCTTTCAATTTGCAAAAATCCATCAAATGTTAGTCCTCCTAAAAATTCTAACGTCATAGTTGGCATCCCCGTATTGACCTTGGATTTGTCAAGTTCCACATGACTTACATGCGGCTTCCTCGTCAAATCTCTCTCGTTATTTTAGCCCAAAAAGAAAGGAAGTATTATTTTCTAACCTGAGAAAACGAATGATTTGACCAATTAAAATTCACGTAACATGACGATCCATTTAATGAAAGGCCTAAGTGAGTGAATTTTTGAAAATTCAATGATTAGATTGAACAAATGAAAAGTTTAGAAATTATATTAAATATTGAAAAAAAAATTAAGGATCACTCATATTATTCAAGTTGAAAGTTGCAATTGAAATTTTGCATCAAAGTGAAATTAAAAAATAAATAGTAGATCAAAATAAATCAATGAAAGTATACGGCTGGTATAATCCTAATAGGGATAATAATATAAATGGTCCATGAATTTTGACTTAATGTATAATATGATCCATAAATATTTAATTTGTTTGATATAGTCCCAAACTTTTGATATGTGTGATTTCTAAACTTTTGGTAAATTTAATTTAGCCCTCAAACTATATAAGTCTAGGGATCATGTTATATATTTGACTAAAAGATATGGATCATATTAAATAATTTTAAAGTTCTGGATTACATTATATGTTAGATTAAAGTTGGTTGGTTTACCTTCCTGATAGTACTACAGGAGACAAAAAGTGATTGACCACGTCTTTCAATTGCCTGAGCTTCAGCTTGTGAAACACTGGAAGAGCAACGAAACGGTATGAGCAAGGGCCAAGAGCAGCAGGCCGAGACCGAGAGCTCTCCTTCTTCTTCCTCTTCATCTTCTAGGTCTCACCCATGTCCAATCTGTCTCTCCCCCACTCCACAGCTCCAAGAATCCTACTTAGATCGCTGTTTCCGTACGTCTCTCTCTCTCTCTCTCTCTGTGATTTGTGATTTCTTTTTTTCTTCCATCGATGGCAAATGGGTAAGTCTCTAGTCCCTCAATCCGACCGAAAAGCTGCGAAATTTGCAGAAAAACGGTTTGCCCTTTATCTGTTTTTCGCTTTGGTGTACGCAAGATGAGATGAGTCCATACCCCCTGTCATTTTGCCGTAAGAATCGCATGAGTCTTGGAATCTCGACTTGGCTGAATCGCTCTCTGAATTTATTCGGGAGATGATTGGATTCTCCGAGTTATGTTCTTCTGCGACTGTTTGTTATCTGAGATTAATGATTTTTTTTTTGTGATCTGTTGGATGAATCCTGGTGGGTTTCGTTGTAGATTGATGGCCCTGTTCTTGTTTGAAACGTTTTTTTAGTTATCAGAAGGGGGCTTAGGGGATGTAAAGGTCCAGTAGTTAAAGGAAAGTTCGCAATTTTGCAACGGTGAGGAGAAAGTGATTAGCAATTAATGGCACGAGGCATCAAGCGCGATGTTGTCGCTGTTGCCGAACTATGTTGCTTCATATATGTAAGACTGACCCAAGTCCTGCATTATATGGTGAATGACAACAGTGATGGATGAGTCGGCATCCTCGTGGTCCCCAAGTGTTGACATCTACATGGGTCGTGTTGTTTTAGACGGTGCTGGAGCTCGTGTACTGTCTCTGTGTGTTATTTTAGTGCACAACCTATCTTGCATATAGACACTGAATGTGCTGCCAGATTATGTGCACGTGGGGGTGTCTTTCGAAATTGCTTGGAAAAGAAGGGAGATAACCAGCATAGCCTGTTGAAAAGTTGCTCCTTGGTAGTGTTATAGAAAATAAGAGCTGCACAAGCTAACATAAGCAAATCATCTTATCAAGCGAATTCTTTCTTCTGGGATACCCTTCGGTTGTGCCATTGTCGTAGAGTGTGACATGTTACAAATTCCAGTGCTCAGGAAAGTACTTCTAACAAAAAATGATGTAATGCTGCAGATAAATTCTGCTACAAATGCATTGTGCAGTGGACTAAAGTGGTTGCTAGCAAGTACTCTGAAGCTCCAAGTTCTTTGAAGTGTCCATTTTGTAAGGTTGTCAACTATTTCTTGCACTCATCCATTTTGAGAGAACTCCACAGATGGTCTTTTGTTTTCTATTCATTTTCTGTTCACTTGATTTTATAGTGTTGAAACTTAAGCTGTTGACACTAGCTCCTTATTCTGAAACATCGAGAATTTTAACATCTTGCTGTGCTTAGTCATATTTACTGATCGAATGGAATGAATGTGTTCGTGCAGACTGAAAATTTTTCGATTATCCATGGATATGATGGAAGTTCTTTTGAACGGCATTATGTTAGTCAGATATTTTCTGATAGGTAAATATTATGTCAAATATTTCTTGTCTACACTTTTCAGAATGTTGACTTATGTCCTCACTAATCTTACTGTTATTTGCAGTGTTTTCTTCACAGAAGCACATAGATATAGGCTACAGTGCTATTATACTGAACCAGGTATTTCATAAGCTTGTAATCAGGTTCTTTAACCTGACTTATGATGCTATCTAGCTGCTATATTTGTTTCCTGACAAACCCTGTTAGCTTTTTCAGTAAAAAGTGTGTTCAATCAGGTTTCTTAAGCGATGCATTTGATATAAAGCGGTTTTGGAAGTCTCGAAAATATCTTCAGTCAAATCCATGGCTTTATAGTTGGTTGAAGAGGGAAATTCAAGCTCTAATGCAGGTTGGTATTCGATACCAGTTATTCAGTTTGGCTGATATACTTTCATGGTGACATGTATATAATGCGAAATGGGAAAAAAAATAAAAATAAAAGATTCTCTCTCTGAGAAGTCTCTCTGTGATTGGAAACTCATATAAGTTAATGCATTTGTTCTGCTGATGGATATGGATCCGTATTATGTTGTTGGATTACCTCTTTTATCGTTGTGCTGTTTTAGTGTTTAAGAAGCACATAACTAATAAGCTATATCCAAAACGCTCCCCTGTTTCATTTTCACGATGATTAGAAAAATTGATGCTTAAAGGAAGAGCTCCCACCATATGCTAGATATTATTGCTAAAAAAATAGGAGGAAATGAGGATTACATTCAACCTGATCAAAGCTCTCTTCTTTTAATGGTGGACGGAGACTTCAATTTAAGATTATTTCATGACTATTTTAGTGACTACTCAGCCCATTTCTGGCCTAGCAGTTAAGGCAAGGATGAATTTTCCCTACTATCTGATTCTTCTTCCTTGCCTCCATTGACTAATCCGTGCTTCAATCCTGCTGTAGTTGATCTGTGCTCACTGCCTTTAACTTTAACCTGCTTTGATTAACTACTGGCATGATCTAGTCATAACTCACATAGAATGTTAGACGCCGAGAACCACCAAAACTCATGCATATGGGTAGTTACTTCAATGTCACTCTTGGTATGGCACTGGTCAAATGATGGCAATAAGTTTTAGGTGAATGATTGACATCGTGCTCTGCTTCCATACGTGAAACTAAAGCCTTTGGTTATGTCCAGGAAGAAGATGTCGATGTAGTGGTGCACCATATGCTCGGTACAATTGAGTCATCGTTGAGAAGGTAAGTCGACCATGAACCTCACGATACCCATTGCCTGATTCGGTAAACTTCTATCGATCACCCATTTTACCCGTTCTCCGACCTGCCCTCGCAGGGATGACCAAAGGAAGCTGAAGGCACCCGAAGAGAGACAAAGGGAGTTAAAACGCTCTTACGTGATGCTGCGAGGCCTTTCCTAACGGGACGAACGGACAGATTCGTGGATGAGGCAGAACTGTTTCTCGGATCGGGGTTGAACCTGGAAGCTTACGATGAAGTTTGTATGCAACGTCTTGGTTTGAAAAACGCCGGAGTCGATTCTTTCGAGGAACCGACCAACGATAGCGCGGTCGTTCTTCAGTCCTTGTTCGTTTCCGACGAGGACCCAGATGGAGCAGAGTGAATCTTCTCTTGCCTAGGTGAAGTTTCTCATTTACACAGCCAGATTTGCTGTCCCCATGATAGCATTGGCTATATCAGGATCCTTGAGAGTACTCGATTCCCACCTCTCTGTCTTTTTGTCTGTCTTCTGTCGAGACACGACCAAATGCAAGTATAAATACTAGGATCGGTCTACGGAGTATTAAGCTTCGTTCAAGTTTTGGACTTGGTTGCAGCTTCCCACTTTTGATATTTTCTGCTCAATCGTCGAGTTTGTCAGTTCGAGCTTGGATGGTCCGACCTAAATAGATATATGATCCAAACTTATACAAGCTCCGACCTAAATAGATGTAATTAATCCGACTTATCCAAGCTCTGACCTAAATAGATGTATTTAATCCATTATCCAAACTCTGACCTAAATAGATGTATTTAATCCGTTTTGACTTGTATTGACTTAAATAGATGTATTTAATTCGTTTTGACTTGTATTGACTCATTATCATACGATGAGATCTTATACTTAGATCTTATACTCAATTTGATCCATATGGTTAAAACATTTCCATATTTAATTAAATCTATAAAAATTCGTATCCAAAACTCATTATTATACTCAATTCTCAATTCGATCCATATGGTTAAACATTTCTATATTAATCAAATCCACAAATTCGTACCCAAACTAACGAAGAGTGCAGTGCGGAGTGAACGAGTGAGAGGATGAAAAATAACGAAAAAATTATAAAGATGAACTAGATCTAAATAAATTGCAAATCCAATTATCATCCACTTATCATAGGGTGAGGTGAATTAAATCTAAATAAATTGTAAATTCATTTATAATTCATTTATGATCCGTTTAATTCTTTTAACACTCGGTCAATCATTTGGACGGGTCTAGTTTTCTACTTTGACAATGTCATCCAATTTTTTGGGAAGAGAAAAGGAAGAATCTCGTCATCCTATTGTTCCTAATATCCTCATGAAAATGCCATTTTTTGAACTGATCAGTCTTCCGCCTTGCTTTTCGCGTTCTCTATCAAAAAACCACGCCACAACACAAGCGAAAAACCTGAACTGGCGCAACAAAAGTACTAGATAACATGTTGGAGGTCTGAACAGCAAAAAGGTTCACATTTCCACAGAAAGGACTCCCAAGTTCTATGAAACATCCCTAGAGACTACATATCCCCGCCATACCAGTCCATGAAACCATAGCATTATTTGCACACAAAAACAGACCCACCAAAGCAAAAGTGCAAAACATGCAGCCTAGCCTTGCCATCGCCGATCCTCATCCATTCACGATCGTTCCACCTGCAAGAGGCCAGAAATGCAACGCAGCACACAATCATGCTTCAATCTCACTTGAAAAGGAAAAGGACAGCATGTTCAGAATTAAGAGACTCTGGACTCTCACCATTAGGATGGAGGACTTGCCCGGTGATGTAGGACGAGCAGTGGTTGCACGCGAGGAACACGAAGGACGGGGCGACTTCGATGGGCTGGCCAGCCCTCTTCATGGGCACTTGTTTCCCAAAGTTCCTGGTCTCCTCCTCGGTGAAGGATGCCGGGATCAGCGGGGTCCAGATCGGGCCCGGTGCAACCCCATTGACCCTTATGCCTCTGTCCACGAGCTGGAGCGCGAGGCCCCTCGTGAAGGCCACGATCGCGCCTTTGGTGGATGTGTAGTCAAGGAGCTTGGCGTTGCCCTTGTAGGCGTTCACCGACGTGGTGTTGATGATCGAGCCGCCTTCCTTCATGTGCTTCAGCGCGTGCCTGCGCAGACAATGCCATACATGCGAAGAGGTGATCAACAAGCTGATAATTGCTAGACTGATGACAACACCTAATGACAGTCTAAATTTGTGATCACTTCCTGAAATGATTATGCCCTCATTACCTTTACTGGTGATGATAAAGTAATGGAATCCTTACCTAACCGTGAAAAAGTAAGAGAAGATGTTAGTCCTGAACACCCTCTCGAGCCTACCCTCGTCGATCTCCTCGACCGTGCTGCACTCGTGCTGCTCGGCCGCATTGTTCACCAGGATGTCGATCCGGCCATAGGCGTTCACGACCTCATTGACCACCCTCCTGCAGTTCTCGTCAAACCCAAGGTCGGCCGCCACAGCCATCGGGTCCTTGGCGTCGGGGGCCTTCGCCTGCTTCAGCATCTGGAGCGCGTCCTGCGCGTCCTTGTCCTCCTGCCCCTCCACATACGTGAAGGCGACCGTGGCACCTTCCCGCGCAAAGCAGTGGCACACGGCCCGCCCGATCCCGGAGTCGCCTCCGGTCACGAGCGCCACCCGCCCCTGGAGCTTGTTGGAAGGCTTGTAGTCGGTGCTGCTGAACTGAGGGGTGGATCCATGGCGTGCTCCTTCCCGGGCTGCCGCTCCTGCCGCTGCGGCGGAAACTGGTCTCCTCCCGAAGCCATCGATCGCCACGGAACCGGACGGCTCGCCGGAAACAACGCTGTCGGGAGCTTAGTCGTCCGGTGATGGTGGTAGCGACGGCAGCAGAGTTTAGTCGCCGATGATAGCCTGCATGAGAAAGAGTAGAAGTGCAAGCGAGAGAGCATTCGGTGCGAGTTAAAACGGGCGACGGACGAGATCGAATCGGCGAGGCCGCCTTTGTATATCCTTCGTTCGGGATTGCTGCCACGTCACGCTCAGTGGCGGTGGGAATGGGGACCACGTGGAGGATTGCACGCGTTCGGCGGACACGTACGTAGAATCGGACATGGGAAAAAAAAAAAGGAAAGGAAATTTTGGCGTTAGAAAAATTAGAGGAAAAAACATAAAATGTCGTACATTTATCTCGATTTTCTTAACGAGCGAGATCCTTTATTTTTAAGAACATATATAGAGATGAAAAAGGATTTTTAAGATTCTTACCTTTACCAAAAAAAAAAAATTTTTGTGAGTAGTACCACCCGATCTCTTTTTTTCGAGTGCCGATATGATTCAAGATATTATCATCATCGTATAAATATTAACATACATCAAAAAAATATTAGAATTTACGTCATCATCGTGCATTAATTTGAGGCTGAAAATAATTTTAGGAGCACTTATTTATCATTGCTGATCTTATTACATAAATCAATAATCAAAATATATAATATCACTGCAAAAATTAGTTACAACATTTATGATATTACGTATTGACTCAAAATTTGAGGGTCATTTGAATATTTTTGTATAATTTAATGTTTAAATCGAACATATACTAAAAATTTAAAATTTATATTAAATAAATTAAAAGTTTATACACACATTATATATTTGTTTAAGTTGAGGACTTCATTCAACAAATTCAGAAATCAATCCGACCGAAAAATTGAAAAATGCTTGGCCCCAAGTCCAGGTCAGCATGGGCAGCAGCACGGGCAGCGCACTCGCGAGCCACCCCATAAGCCACGCGCGCACTCAAAACCGTCGAGAACACGCCGTAATCGCCCCCCACCGCGAGCGATCGCTCGCGAGCTTCCAAGCCCCCTCCGTCCTCCCTCTCCGTCCTTCGCCTCCGTCCATGGCGGCCGGCATCCGCGTCGACGACGACGCCGACGACGACGGCTTCGGGGACTTCGCCTTCGCCTCTGCCTCCAGCTCCACGGCCGCCGCCGCCGCCGCCGCCGCCGTCTCCGGCAACGGCGGATCACCCGCCTCCGCCTCCGTCTCTCCGAACGACGACGACTGGTCCGATTTCGTCAGCTTCGGCCCGATCTCACCTTCCAAATCCGCCGTCGATCCTTCGAGCAACTCGAGCTCATCGGCGGTACCTGATTTATTCGCGGATCGCGCGGTGGAACCGCGGGCCGCTGCTGCTCCGGCGCCGAGCAGCGCGAATTCACTGGAAGCCCAGTGGCGGAAGCCGAAGGGAGCTATACCGTTGTCGATATTCGGGGAAGAGGAGGAGGAGGAACAACCGGCCGCAGTCGATCCTTCAGTGGCCGGTGATAGTCACGCGTTTAAGCTTCCGAATGGTCATTCGGTGAAGAGGAGTTCCGATGTGAACGTCGGCGTCGGATTGAACGACTTGATTTCTAATTTGTATGATCGGAGTCCGAAAGTCGGTAATCAAAATGGAACGGATACGGATCGTGACGCGAACTCGGTGGCATACGGTCAGGATCTGAGCGTTGAAGCTCAAACTGGGTCGAATCTGAAGTCGAGTTCGAACGGGATAGACGACCCCGTGCTTAACGGAAACGGTGAGTTAGTTGATGATGAAGATTGGGAATTTAAGTTTGTGGATGCGGAGAGAGTGTCCAACGACCAGAATAATAAGGTAAAGGCTTGACATATTCGTTTGTTTTTGGTTTTTCATTCTAAGTTTGTAGTTTCGAAGGAGTTTACGAGTCATTAGAAGTCGCAGAATTTGAAAGATCCATTTAAAGTTAAGAAAAACGAAATGATCGTAACGTTGTTCAAGTGTGCTCACAGGGAAAACGCAAGTTGTCTCCTTTTGTTTAAGATTATATATAGGATATTTGTATTAAAATGTTCTGGGGGAACCGAAACTGTCCACAACCGGCCTTGTGATGTTTGAAATCATATGTTCTGTCTACTTAGAATGAGGAATCATTGCTGGCTGATAGTGCATTGTTGTGCTTCACAAATTTGGAGATGAAGAATGTTTGCACCTTTTGGGGCCACCACTACACTGATGAGTGTGTCTAACTGAAGCGTCGATTACGAAGGACTGTTAATAGCAAGAAGATGTTGCATTTTATTATCTGGGCCTGCCTATTGCAATCACTGTAGAACCTCTATACATCTTTATTATACACTTGCTCTATGTGCCCCTGTTCCTCTTGTTCTTCCCTTGAGAATTCTAGTCTTTGGCAAAGCATAATCATATTGGCAAAGTAGATTACATTTTTCCTCCTTTTGTCTTCTGGATCCAAACACACCCACGTCTCTGCCATCTGTTTAACCAGGAAAAGCAGAATAAAGTTGAGATTGATGCAGCTGAGAATGTGAACGTGTCCATTTCAAGTGGCAATGGTTGGAATTTTGATGTGCATGTTCCCACTCCAAGCTTCGACACACTGAAGTCAGGCATTAATGGGCTTGTTATTGATTCTGTTAGAAAAGAGGAGGATACAGGCAACGATTTTGGTTGGGAATTCAAAGGTGCAGAAATTGAAACTCAATTCAATCATGAGAACCATAAGGTAACTCTAAAAGTTCCTGTTATCTCGTGGATTAGTGTATATGATGTTTATTTTTATGTTATCTGAAGAAAGTAATCCAGCCAATATTCCCCTTAACATGGCCGATTTGTATCTTGATACATTATAATTGAGACATTTGAAGAAAAGTCAGAAAGATCATCTTGTCTCATTGACTGTCTTAAAATTTGGCATTAGCCATAGGTATTCTTTTTGTGGATGTAATTTGATTTGGTTCCTATATAAATAAGCAGATCATGAAGTTTGAGTGATCAATGAATGTCGGTCAAGTGGAACTCAATATGGAATTCATGGCTTGATAGTTCTATTTCATTCTTCCCTGCATTGTAAACTAAAATCTCTACCAGAGTTGTAAGATTCTGGAGCCGCAAATTTTCCATAGAAACATGATAATATCTACTGAAATCTCGCAATTTCTTTTGCCAAAGGGTAATGGGGCAACATTCAGAAGTTCACCAACGACTGAAGCCACTTTTGATTTTAGCAATGGTGCACATGGACAATCCGATCTGTTTGCCTCATCAAAGTGGATTGCTGATAAATTTGTGACGTCAAATTCTGTGTATGACTTGAACCCAAAAGCCAAGATTGACCTGAAAGGCTCCAATCATGAAGCTAATTTCAATCAAGTTGATGGAGTTGCTGAAATTGAGGAAAACGATTGGGACTTTAGGTGTGCATCTTCAGAAACTGGTTCAAGTGCTCAGGTACTGCATCACTTGTATGAGTCGAATGATTGTGGATTTCATGAAATCTTTGGTGGCTTTCTTTATTTATTCCACTTGCCATGCATGTTTGAAAATCAAAATTATTTAAGAATAGGTGAATTTTCATTAGATTCAGTCGAATCTGAGTCAGAATTAATTACGACTTTATTTAATGTTGGTATCATGGTTTTCTACAAAAGAAAAACGATCCCATGAAATATTATTTTCAGAAAGCTAGCAGAGACAATTAACAATTCTAGGGATTAGAATTTACTAAATCAAACCAAGTGCTAAACTTTGTCTAGAATTTGTGGAAATCTAAAATTTGTGGTGTGAATGAAATCACATTGGCAAGTAAGTTCACATATTGCTCGTTCAGAGGCTAAAATCTCTGTTTTCTGAATTTTTTATGCCAGGATGATCTGAAGCTTGCTGATAATGGTGCAAAGACAAGTACAATGGAGAGGAGTGCTGACTTTGGCGAAAATCTTTGGGGATTTAAAGACGCTTTATCAGAAGCTGCATCAAAGCATGAGGTATGAGTCTTTTGCTGATTTAAACAAGTTTTACCAGGTATGCCACCTGCATAAAGTTAGTAGGATAGCAGGGAATGCACAATTTTTCCCACAACATCATTTGTTAAAAACGTGCGGGTGATGAAATTGCCTAGTGTAATTTTCATTATTTAGCACTTAATCATGCATTTTAAGGAGCTAAATTGATATTGAAGCATGAGCTGTCACCAAAGTTGTATTATATTTTTTTCCCCCTTTTTTTTTTGCATTTCAGATTATACCCTGTCAATGGTGTGTTATCAGTGACTCAAAGGATCGTGTCTCAAGATATTCGCCTACATTTAATAAATGCCTATAAGGAGAATAAAAGTCCGTTGAATTTACTAACTGGTTTTCCCTATCATACATATTTCTATTGCAGTCCTTATAATGTATGTCAATCTCATTGTTCCAATCTAAATGCTCAACAGTTGACCTCTCTAACACTTCCAGCTGACAGTGAAGTCCTAGGTTCTGCAGTAGATATCATGCTTAGTTGTTGCTCTTGTTTTTTGTCTGAGATTAGAAGCTATGATCTATTATACAGCACCAAGCTAAAAATTGAAATGTACACATTTAAACTAAATGGCCAGCAATTTCTCACGAATTTTTGCTTTGGTGGAAATAATGCACTTCAATGGATGTTAAATCCTTAATTTTGGTATTAGTTGTCACTAGGGAATATTGTTTTGCAGATTTAAATTTAGATTCTTTCATATGATACTTCTGTTGGTTGACTTTTCATTATTTACTTTCTAGAGAAATGAGAAACATCAAGGGAATGGGAAAAAGGAAGCCCTGCCATTGTCTCTTTTTGGTGGTGAAGATTTAGGGAAAGAAGATACAATAGTTCAAGGTGACAGTTTTATCAAAGAACCTACACCTGATACAAGAGATAGAACTAAACTAACTTCAGGAACATCCATTACTGATCTCATATCAAGTCTGTACAGTGAATCCATGCCGAGTACTCCCGCAGCTGACATTAAGAAGCTGAGTGAGGGTGCACTGAATACCACCTGGACAAATTCGGAACCAGATTCAGCAATCAAAGAGGATGACTTTGATGAATGGGATTTTCAGGGTGCCTATACACCAAGAGGAGATGAACCTCAGAGCTTTGGTACAAGTACCCCATGGCTTGGTGTTGATGGGTCAAATTCAAGCCACACTGTGCCAATGTCCAGAGTAGGAAATAACCTAAATGTCTTAGAGGATATTTCTTGGGAGCATAAGGATGTCTACCCTGGGACCAAATCTGCAGAAGTCTCTATAACCAGTCCTGTGGATTTGCCTCAAAGTTTTGGCATTGAATTAAAACTTGATGATCTTGTTCAATTCTATTGCAATTTGAAGGATGAGTTGTGCCTTGTTGCTTGCCGGCATCTTAATCAGGTGAAGATCCGTTCATGCGATGAATTGCTTGTTTTGTAATGAAGTTGCTCAAACCCTGAATGTTGATAATATGCTATTTGTCAGAAGGCCCATGACCCTGTTGATCTTGCCGGTGAAACTGTGAAGGCAAAAGCTCATGATGAGGAAATTCAGGTTTATGTTTACTAAATTGATCATTTTAGTTACTTCCTTTACTATTATATCAATTATTTTCTCATTTCAACATCTAAGATTTTTTCAGCTATTTCGTTATGATTGCTTCAATGTGTATGGAGTAACTCTGAGTCAACCTTCTTGTTGTAGGAGCTTTACAATGAGCTGCATTCAAGCAAGTCAATCTTGCAACCACCCTCAAATAATCTATCTGAAAGAGATATCAGCATCAGTACATTTCTTGAAGTCTTATCTGGAGAAAAGTTCCGCATAATTGAGGCAGAATATAACTTGTCAAGCAGATTGTCATCGGTATGAATTTCTCGTCTGTGCTTAATGGAAGATCACATGGATTGGCAAATTGTTATCAAGTGAAATTGTTGAGATATATTGCAACTGAGATACTTGTAGGATGGTGGTTGTTGCACACTTATTATCTATCTTTCCTTTGGATCAGTCCTGCCTGAACATTTTGTTGCCTTGCAAGTAATCCAAGATAGAGTCCCTGGTATGAGATTTGTGGACAAGGCTGCTAATGCAATTGTTCTGGGAATGTAGTGGTCAAAAATGGATAAACTTCTCCCTTTTTCTTTGTTTATTTGTCTGTCTGAACAGTCCACTTAATTTTAGAGTCAAAAATCAATATATCTTAAGTTGGTTCTGATATGAAAAGTTGACGTCCAACTGGGCTGTTGTTTGGCTCTTGAACTTAACTGTAGCAGTACCTTGCTTGTCTACAGGTAGAGAGAGATTCAAAGTCATTGGTTGAACTCTTGAGACACGTAGCCTTGGTACTGAAAATTTTAAAATTAGGATCAGCTGAGGCACAATCTAATTATGTTTCCACATGGTCCAAAATGATCTCTGCTTGTGCTCAAGAGCTAAAGCATGGAGCCTCAATATGGAAGCAATCTCTAGAGAAGAATGTTTCCAGTCAAATATTATCTGAAAAAGAAGGTATGTTATAGCTACCAAGAACAATAAAAATAGTGATGACTAGAGTTTCTTTGGGCCTCGAATTTAATGTGCTGTTGTTTTCACATCATTTAGGCAAGCAGTATGTACTTGCCCTGGGAGAAGTTTACAGAGCAGTTGGAGTTCTTGGGGCCTCAGCCATGTTATACAAACCATGGATTCTTCTTAATTATAGAGATTTCTCTGGCGCATCTGCTCTTTTAGACGAATGTACTACTATGTGGTCCAGTTCAGGCCTTGAAGAAGCTCTTCAAAACATATCTGATCCGCTGGAGTTCCAATATGAGGACAGCGTCAAGGCTTTATTGGAGTCTATCAAGCATGTTTACACTCTCAATGCAGGTGTACTCCAGAAGGCTATTTTTTCTTGTGAAGAACCTGTTTGCCGTTTGTCTCTGTTGAATCCAGGAACAGTGCTGGGTATGTATATACTAACTGTAAATCTGTTCTTATCCATCAGGGGGTTTGGTCTGGTACAAGATCACCATTATCACAGAGTTGTCACTTTAGTCATGCAAGTACTCGATCTGCTAAGGTTATCTATTGCATCTGAAGGCTGTTTTAAAAATAAAAGTTCTCGAATGGGATTCCCAAGTATTTTCCCTAGTCTTAGGTTGTCTATTTTTATTCTCTTTTGTGGCAGCATGGAATCTTTGACTGGCTATATACGTTGAACCTTTTGCTTGGAACCTTAATTTTGCTTCTAAAATGCTGTTTGCTGTTGTTGAGCCAGGTATGAAGATGATTTTCTGGGACGAGGAGCAGTATTTTCTCAAACTTGCTAATCTATGGGCAAATTTGATCAGCCATCATCCTCCTGAATTGCCATCTATCAAGATTCATGGATCATGACGTGACGTTTACCAGCCGGACTGACTGGTTACCCCCAAAAATGGAAGCATCGACTGCAAAAACCATAAAAGCTCCGAGGAAAGTACTTACAATACACCGTCTTAGTGTGGCCGAAATTCATTCCCATTCTTTTCTCTCTTAGGCCCATGATTAGGGTGGAGGAGAGTCTTTCTCGAACTTAATTCTTTATGGTCAGAAATGTAGTAGCATAGTCATCTTGAATATAGAGATAAAGCGTCGCCAAATTCTCTGTATAACAATAAAAGTTCTTTGAGTGAAAAATGAGATGGGGATTGCACCACTTCCCAGTGCATTGTGTATTTCCCTTACGTTGGGACATCTGATTATCATGATCTCCTCTGTCTAGTTCTTTATAATGAGGGTCTGCTTTTTTCATGAAAAATCCATGTTTAGGAAAACATTTTCTTAAAATTAATCATTTGTCTCACAAAAATGTATGTATGAAAAATATCTTCATTATTCATGAAAATGTTCAGATATATATTATTATCGGTGATGAAAATATCTTCTGTTAGCTAATTATTTTTTGGGTGATATGACTACTTGTTTTGATAAAAGTATTTGTCAATCTATTTATTTTTTGTAAAACAAATGAATTATTACTCTTCAAGCTCCAGTGCCGCAACATTGGATTCCAAAGAACTTAATCCAGAAAGCGAAGAACATTAATGAAGGATGGCATCTCCTTTTTGCTGGAGAATAATATGATTTCACCAAAAAAAAAAAAAAAAATTGAAGTGCCAACCAGATTGAGGGAAGTTAATTACCATTCGTGGAGTCTTCATTTACCATATCTACACTTACTCGTGAGAGCATATATGCGGAAAACAAAATCACATCGAATCAATTCCATTGATTTGGCTTAACAATCAATTGTCATTAGAGTTTATAATCACTTTTTCACGTCATTTATTGAAATTTATAGAAAAGAGAGTAAAAAAACCAATTTTACGACAAGGCTTCTTTCCATTACCTCTTAAAAGAATTTTTATTAGGTAACCACGTTAAATTTTTGTATTCGGCTTTAGCTCTTCTTCATACCCGGAAAAAAAAAAAATCAGAAGTGGATTCTATATAACGGGAATTAGCTTGTAGAAATGGTAGACTAGATGGATGGTTAAATCCCTCTCTCCTCTCCGTAAACAATTGCTCGGTCGAGTGTGGGGCCAGAGGTTGGGCGATTGTTTGGACGCGCGCGTGCCCAATCCCACTCTGGGTATAGCATAAGCTTTCCGAACGCATTTCCAAGCACAAAATCTTATTCAGGAAAATACCACCAAAAACCCTAAACTTTGCCTAAAGTAACAAATTTACCTCAAACTTTTTTGTGACATGAAAAATCTCAAACTTTGTAAACTGTGACACATTTACCCTTATTCTTTCTATTTTTTCTTTTCCTTTTGTTTTCTTTTTTTTCTTCTTCTCTCTTCCCTTCGCCGGTCATGGCGGAGCCGACCAAGGGAAGCCGGCATCGGGCGAGGGTCGCCCTCTCCTGGGCTGGCTAGGGCCGCCCTTGCCAGCGTCAGGCGAGGGCGGCCCTTGGTTGGGTCAAGCGAGGGGTGCCCTCGCTAGATCTAGCAAGGGCTTGGCAAGGGATGCCCTCGCTGGACTCGGGCGAGGGGTGCCCTCGCTAGATTTGGCGAGGGAGGCCCTCGCCCAACACCGATGAGGGCAGCCCTAGCCAGCCTAAGCGAGGGTGACCCTCGCCCGACGACAGCTTCCCTCTGCCATGGTCGGCAGAGAAAAGAAAAAAGAAGAAAAAAAAAAGAAAAAAGATTTTAAAAGTAAAAAAATCAAAATATCCGGATAAATGTATCGCACAAATGAAAGTTCGAATTTTTTATATTATAAAAAAAAGTTTATGATAAATGTGTCATGGTTAGTAAACTTCGGAATTTTTTATGTCACAAAAAAATATTTAAGATAAATTTATCACTTTAAGCAAAGTTTAGATTTTTGGTGGTTTTTTGCCGGCTTATTCCCGCATCCCCCTTCTCCCTCCTCCGCATCATAAGCGTAGCCTCCACGTAGGGTTTTAGAGAGCGCATAAGCCTTTCTGCTCTTCGTCTTCCTCCTTCCTCTTCCTCCATCCCTCTAGAGAGAGAAAGAGAGAGGGCGGGCGAGAATGCTGGACATCAATCTGTTCAGGGAAGAGAAGGGGAACAACCCCGAGATCATCCGGGAGTCCCAGCGCCGCCGCTTCGCCAACGTCGACATCGTCGACGAGATCATCAACCTCGACAAGGAGTGGCGCCAGCGTAAAATTCACTCGCCCCCGCGTCTCTCGATTCGGCGCGTGCCCGCGTGATTCGCCCGCCGGTCTCTTTCTCACAACGGGTTTCGTGATTTGCGATTTCAGGTCAGTTCGAGCTAGAGAATCTGCGCAAGGAGTTCAACAAGATCAACAAGCGCGTTGCCCAGCTCAAAATCGTGAGTTTTCTTATTCGGGACCTTATTTAGCGCCGCGGAACCTGAATAAGAAACGAATCGTGTAAAAAAAACGATAAAAAAAGAGTCTTTGACCATTTTGACTGCTCCCGTGCCCGTGTTTATTGCGATGGATCTGAAAAGTTTCAGTCTTTTTTATGGATGCAATCGCGCTCGCAGTTTACTCGATTACCCATGTGCGAAAAGAAGTTTTCCTTGTGTGTTCAAATTTTGACTGTTTTGAGACTGGGCTTAGTTTGGTTATGGGGAGATCTGCATTGCCTGTACATAGACAGTGGAGTGTTTTCTCTGTTGAACTCGATTGGTAATGGCGCCGTGCTTGCCATTTTTAGTCCGGCGAGGATGCGTCGGAGATGATAGCGAACACCAATGAGAATAAGAAGCTGACGGCCGAGAAAGAAGTTGAAGTCCGTGAAGCTTGGATTGCCTTAAAATCGAGGCTGGAAATAGTCGGGAACCTTGTGCATGATTCCGTGCCTGTGAACAATGATGAGGTAATTGGCCATTTCAGTTGGAAAATGATGTTGCGATACTTTGTGCCAATTTAGAGTGATTATTTACTTCGAGCATTTATAGGCAAATAATGCAGTTGTTAGGACATGGGGAGACAAAAGGGTGGAGCCCAAGCTAAAGAACCATGTAGAGCTTGTGGATCTTCTTGAAATTGCGGACTTGAAGAAAGGTATCGAAATACCCATAGGGTTGTGTACTGCAATTTGATAATATACTTGTGCTTGAAAGTCACAAGGTCTGAGGTTCCACTAGTTTTCTAATTATTTTCCACTTTTTAATGCTACTTTCCAAAGTTATTCTCGTGAATATTTTGTGTCATTAATTTCAGTATGCTTGGATTTATATAGGTGCTGACGTGGCTGGGGCTAGGGGGTTCTACTTGAAGGGGGACGGTGTCCGTCTTAATCAAGCTCTGATTTGTTTTGGACTGGATTTCTTGGAGAAAAGGGGATACACAGCCCTACAAACACCTTTCTTCATGAAGCAAGATATCATGGCAAAATGTGCTCAACTAGCACAATTTGATGAAGAACTCTACAAGGTAACAGATTAACGATACCATCACAATTTCTTCCCTCTTTTTGCTGCTATGCAAGATTTGAGGAGTTATCATTACTGAAATTTCAATGAAACTATAAGTTGTACTGCTTCTTGAACGTATTTGTCAGGACTGATTAGTGATGTCCAATTAGGTAACTGGAGAGGGAGATGACAAATATCTCATTGCTACTGCCGAGCAGCCACTCTGTGCTTATCATCTTGACGATTGGATCCATCCATCCCAGCTACCAATAAGGTCCAGTAGTGATGTTGATTATTAGTTGTTTTATGTGTGGACATCGTTCTGATCTGATTCAGCTTGTATTGAAATTTTGACCAGGTATGCTGGATATTCGTCTTGCTTCCGCAAAGAGGCTGGTTCCCACGGTCGTGATACTCTAGGAATTTTCAGAGTTCATCAGTTTGAGAAAGTGGAGCAATTTTGCATCACCACTCCAAATGGCAACGAGTCTTGGGACATGCACGAGGAAATGATTAAAAATTCTGAGGAGTTTTACCAGGCGGTATTACTTTTCACCTTATGAACCCCTGAATTAATTTCATGTTGCTGCACTATGTTTAACATTGAAAGAGTGCTGTCCTCATGAATAGGTTGTGTTCTTGTATGTCAGATTCACTTTCTGGTGTCTCTTTGTTATTGCAGCTTAAGATCCCATATCATGTCATAGCAATTGTTTCTGGTGCTCTGAATGATGCCGCCGCAAAGAAGTATGATCTTGAGGGCTGGTTTCCTGCATCGCAGACTTACAGAGAACTTGTGTCCTGTTCGAATTGTACTGATTATCAGGCAAGGAGACTGGAAATACGATATGGTCAGAAGAAGGTAACTCTTTTTAAGCTAGTACTCGAGAATTTTTTGCATGCATGGAAATGATTATTTGTGACAACTAGCTAGGAAGGTTTCATTGGGTTAGAATAATAGTTGATGAAACTATGCTTTTCTGCCTGAATATGATCTTAAAGGAGGAGGATATTTGAGGAATATCCAGTATGTCCTTTCAATTTCTCTGTCCAAGTTTATTCATGTTATCCTATGTGCAAAATCTAGTCTGATGGATCTACTAGCGATTTCTGGTTAATGGTTTTGGCTGACCGGAAGCCAGTGATTGTTCTGCTAGTGATGTCAATATTTCTCTACTTTATTTTGACAACATCCTGTTATGCATAAAAAAACACTTCCTTTCGGCTGACATACTTGATTTTCTTCCTTTTCCTTTTGCAATCTGTCAGAGCAATGAGCAAGTGAAGCAATATGTTCACTTACTAAATTCTACCCTGACTGCCACTGAGAGGACGATTTGCTGCATACTTGAGAACTACCAGAGAGAAGATGGAGTTGAGGTTCCAGAAGTTTTAAGAGGATACATGGGTGGGAAGACATTCTTGCCTTTCAAGGCCAAACCTGCAACAGAAACTAAAGGGAAGAAGACTAAAGCATAGCTTTCATATTTTGGAGAATGTTGACAAGAATTTCACGAGCCATATATACTTGGAATTCATGACTGAAATATCTGTGTGGCCCCAGTTCTGGGGATCGCCAAGGAAGCTGAACTTGGAAATTAAATCGTGCTTAAATCTTTCAATTTTCTTGTTTACTGTCCATAAACTGGCTTCAGTTCTGGGTAGTAGTATCACTAAATTCGATAGTCATTTCATGCCGGATGTAGATTCTGGTTAGTCTTTTGATTGAAGTGAATGTTCTCTCCAGTGATTGGTCATGTGGTTAATGTCCAAGCCGAAATGCTTCATGCTGGGTAGTTTATAGTGCCTTGTTCTGGCTATAGTACGCACGTACAGTCATTTTGTGGCATTCTTTGTTACCTTATTTGGTTGTAGTGCGTTGTTTGGCTCGTGTACGCCTTCAAGTTCCTGCATAGCCCATGTCAGTTCTTGGTCCAAACCAGCAATAACTATACTGAATACTGATGCCGAACTTGTTTAGACAGTGTGATCCGACCACTTCTAAAAACTCAAGATTCAAAGAGTAAGTGCCTTCGCTCCGGATTGGACCTGCTTCAGCAAACTCAAATGTAAACGTAATAACGTTCTTGGGCTTGCTTAGTCGTCAACTGTAGTTTCTGGAGAAGTGTTCAATGATGATGCCTTGCATGGTGTCGATGGGAATAGGCTGCTGAGCATTTGGTCCGTGGCAGCATAAGATAGGTTGGCTTAAATCGAAAGGTACCTTTTCGAAGTGTGCCAAAGAGGTTTGAGGGAATTGCCAACGATATAAGGATCGATGATAATATGATATTATCGTGGTAAACCGAAAGTTCTTGCAACCTCAGACCAATTTGATTCATTTGCTACTTTCTGGGGGATTTTTCGTCAACAACTGTCTTAGATCGATCCAAGAGTAACGAGCAAAGATGGCCCTGGTTTCATGTTTTGAAGCAAAAGAAGGTGCTTGGTCGTACCATCGTAGATCGGCTCGGGCTTGAATATTCATCTGGGCAATTTGATGGCACTAATTAGCAAAATATATTTGATTTTCTGCCTCTTCAAACTCATTCGTTGAACCTGCTATAGTTAATATATAGATGAAACACACTGGTATGGCAATATCTTCTGCTGATTCTATTTTTGTGCATTGCCTTTCAGCAACTATTATCCCTGGTTCCAAGGAACCATTGATACCACGTATGCGTCTGTGGGGGAGGGAGGGAGAGAGAGAGAGAGAGAGAGAGAGAGAGAGAGAGTTCTCAATAATCAACTAGTCCGACCAATCTCCGATCTTCAAAAATCATGAAAGGCATTCATCTTCGCATCTTGCTTAATACTTTGCAACAAATTTGGTATTCACATTAGAAACTTTTCTTGTCGCGTGAAATTCGGAACCTGAAGTGGCAATTAAATTGCTTTATTGAAAAATATATGGCCAACCATTCATTCAAGCAAGGCCAGAAAAAGAACAAAAAGCTCTTCTACATGGTGGGTAACTTGTCTCCACCTTTGCAAGGTATAGCTTTATGCGAGATCTCTAAAAGGCATCGTTGACGCCAATCTGCTAATTGTGAAGAGGATCAGGTGACGAGGGTACTTTTCTCTCTTCAACAGCAAGAAATTCATCTCCAACTTGTGTCGTTGCAGTAGCCGTGGTTGTCGTTGTCGTTGTCGTCATCTTCCTTGTTTGAACGGTGTCTTTGCCTCTCATGCTCTCCTTCACATGCCGAGCCCCAGAAACAAATTCGGTGCTCAAAGCCGATGTGGTTAAGAAAATCAACAGCAGGCAGCACACTTGGAACTTCGAATCTTCAGGCATGGTGATTCTGAATGCGCTGTGTGTTTATGCCTCAGAAGCAAAATGAGAAGAGTGTCAGGGTGATGACAAACGTTTGATTACAAAGGCTTAGGGTCTTATATTAGTTGTGAAAGCAAGAAGTTTTCTAAGGGAGGACAAGCAAGAATTGTCAACAACTCCTGTAGCATTGTCTGGTGGAATGAAATTTCCTTAATAGAATAATGACATCCATTGCTGCTTCATTAGTTGACAATTCAATTCACCAGCGCTTGCTTTTTCCCCCCAATTCACTCATAATGTCTGGTCATGTTCCATGATCAAACAAACGTGTCTGTGGTGTCTAGAGAATCATTGAATACCAAACAGGTCCAGCCAAAAAGCGGTCAATCTCATCATCCAAAAGCTAAACCAAACAATACCTAAACAAATTGGTCATAGAAGGGACCTCAATTTCAGGTCATAATCTTGACACTCTTCCCATTCTCTCCAATCCCTCCTCCGGCTAAAAGTCCAACATGCTGAAGTCCATTGAGTGCAGACCCTATGGGCTACATGTCCTTTTCTCTCCAATAATTTATCATCAACTGTTGACTGTGAAGAGTAAAAAGAGAGTGTTCGGTGGTTGTTTGGCGCCGCCCTCCTTTGGTTCTCAGACCACAGTGTTCTCATCGCAACGAAAGGAGCAAGTAAAATGCTTCATCAGAGGCATCTTCTATATGACATGTAATGTCTTCGCTGGGTTTATGCGCAACATATGGTAGTTCCTACACTGCATATCTCCTTTCCAACCAAGATGTTTGATTTCTCTCTCTCTCTCTCTCTCTCCATCTAACCACCATAAAAGTTGGGTAGCTTTTCAGTTTGCAGTAACCTGATGGATTGAAAAAAAGGGTGTTAGCTAAACCAAACCTGCTTCCTAGAATAAGGAAATTTAAGAAAGGGGGAAAAAGGAAAGAACGGACCTAAGATCTAAAGTCTTGTTTGAAGAGCGTGCAAATGATGAAATGACTTTCGAATTCAGCATGCTATGATTATCCAGTGGACAGCATCGTCAATAAACGCAATCATTAGAGTAATAGAAACAGTCTCAAAAACATGACCTTTCGGACGCTAATTCCCATAACAAGATGGCACGACTTGGAGCAGAAATCATCTCAAGATCTCACTGTATAAAGCACGCAGACTATTGCCAGATCAATCTCGCCGACAGCCATTTTATTTCTGTTCCAAAATAATTTTTTATTCTAAATTAATTTTTAAAATAAAAATCTATTTGATAACGCAATTTAATTTTTCTATTTTTGAAACAAACTTTTAATACATAAATAGGTTTGGCATAAAAATGAAAAGCAAAATTTTTTTATTTCTTTGTTTCGGCTTGTCCTTTCTTTTGGTTCTCTTACACCGGCTCCCTTCCACTCATTCTGTCTGTTCGCATTATGAGTGAAAGTTTTTTGTGCCTGTTTTGTGTATAGTTGGCTTCCCTCAATATATTCTTATATTTACCAAAAAATAATAATAATAATAATAATAAAATAATAAAAACTCTTCTCATTACTAATCCTCTCTATTAGTCAGCCACCCACCTGCTGTCCGCCGCCACCTGCCACCATCTGTCGAGAATGAGAAACTTTGTTGATTCTTTTCTAGAAACATAAATTTTACGTAGTTAACAAACACAAATTTTTGCTCATAAACTTATCTAAAAATAGAAATAAAAAATTTATTTCTCTTTTAAAAAATAATTTCTAATCATAATGGTTATCATTCGGACCCCAAGTCATCAGTGCGACAAGTGAAAATTTTCCCCCTTCACCCACCACCATTAGCATGCAAAAACAGAGTGGGGCTTCTTTTAGATGCCATGGAACGTAGACCACACGATCGAATAAAGGGAAAGAACCTACTCAATCTTCAGAAACTCCCGTAAGAGCCGAAAAATTAAGAGAGTTAACAAAAAAATTCCCAAAAAGTGAATCTAACAATTAAACATGACAACTCTCTAGAGGTCAAGAACTATTGAATCTCGTCTTATATTACCAAAATCGAGTCAATACAAATGTTGCAAAAAACTCATTGATTTGAAGCCCCATTAACCACAGGTCCCTCACACATCATCTAGATCACCTCTCAATTGGACAATGGTTACAGAAAGAGGCTCACAACCTTATGATGCATTAACAATGAATATGGTACCGTCACAAATGAACAAATACAGTAGCTTTCATTCATGATGTATAAATCCGCTAGCTGACAGATGTAATGTCCCATGGACAGAGATGCATCCCTATGATCTACAATTTCTTCAAGGTTCCGTGTAGATTCATGCTATACCGAGACAGTGAACAGATAAATCTTCAGGACAACGGCAAGAGCCAGCTGCAATAGGAAGATTGCAGCCACTATCAAAAACCACCTCTCCCCTGCAGACTTAATGTGGGCTCGGAGGTTAAGAGCCACAAAGGTCGCAGACATGAAACCAGCCACACCAGCCACCACCCATCTGAATATATCCAGCGGCACGATGGAGAGACACTGAAACCAAAATTTAGAGACAATTCAGATTCAAAAAAAGTTTGGGAAGAAGCTATAGTACATCATAGATAAACGGCCCAACCCTCATCCAAACTTTGAATTCACGGCATAATTAAATTCGCTTCTCGTTATGAATAACTAAACATGGCAGTTGACATTCCCGTCACTGGAAAATGCATTTTTGATAGCTATGAAGACATGACAGTGAAATCAAAAGACGAATTGATATCAAAACTGTCTCTACAAGTGACTTCTCCCTACTCCTACACACTGAAATCCTTTTCTTTGAATCAATTAAGAAGGTCAAAGAAATGATTGGGTGGGATTGACACCTAACAAAGAACAAGAGCTCATGGTTGCTGCCATATTAATCTCAGAAAAATATTAATATAAAAGCAAATGGTAGACCATCCTCAAAGTATAACAAGCGTGAAATGTCTTAATTGGACTTGTGTTTATATGATAAGAATGAATCACCCATAATATCCTTGTATTTTCCATATATGAGCCCAACAATTTTTTGTTTTTTATTTTGAGTATATAAGACCACCGACGCTCTCTCTCAAAAAAGACGAAGAAACTTACCAATGCTGGAATGAAGACAAAAAGGGAGTAACCATAAAGGCAAAGCAGCTGAACAAGGCCGGACGGTGCCGAGAAGTATTTCAAGATGACGTATAATCCAAGAGGTACAATAGTAACATAGCCATAAAATAATCCAGCAGACCATGTCACAAGATTTATGTCGTAGTTCCATTGTTCTTTCTTCAGCTTGTGAGCTACATATGTGACAAAAGTCCCAATTGAAGCTGCAACAAAAATGAGGGTGGTGCATATCCAGAATGGTCCATACCTGCGCATTCAAATATAATCACCTAAAAAAAGATTGAAAACAAAAGGACAATATTAAACAAAATTTTCTGCTTAGGGCCTATCTATCTATGGCTGGAAGTGCAGATCAAATAAAACCTGAGACATAGATCAGTGCGCTAAAAGGTAAATAAAAATACACCTTAAGAAGCTTTTAAGGAATATAAAAAGTGCTGATGTCTCAATCAACTAGTCTGAAGCTGCTTTAATTTTACATCAAGATGAAGGCACTCACATGCGATGGCAATGAAGTGTAAAGCTCATCATGCGCATTTCAGTTTCAAATAAGCTGAGTGGATTTTATTTTAGGGATATTTCAAAAGAATTGCACTACGGCAGTAAACCTCCACAGCAAAATCTCCACCATTTACTCACATGACACACATTCCCCATCAGAGTTAAATCATGTGGATCAAAGCTAAATGCTTAAAGCATTGCCGATGCCAAAATCCACCATGAATTTCCATGAAATCTAGCACCTTTTAAAAGTATCATATGATACAAAAGCGAGAATTTACCAATGTGATTCCCCTAGTTCTGTCGAAGAATATTGTCATTCCACAGTCGCACATTTCAGAAATAAAGTCACACCACTATTTAACAAATCCATGAAATTAGTACTACTCAAATATCGCAGGTGCCAAAAGCTCAGGACAACTTACAGATCCGGGTTGCTGGAAGTTTTCTCATTAAAGCTTCCTCTAAATGGGAATAGTGAATCTTTAATCCTCTCTAGCACATCTGATGTGTCAACATCAAAATATGGTTTATAGGAGGCAACTGAGAACCAACTAAACCAACCACTTGGCTGAGACTCATCTGATCCGGCTGTAGATTTTGAAAATGTATCTGCATAATAATCAAGAAAATGTACATAAATAGCAATATACATAATTTGCAACAGAATTTCAATCTGCTTTAAGATTTAAACCTGACAATAGGATCTTCAGTAATTTTTGGTCCAGTTAAATATGAAAACAGCAAAAGCAAGAAATAATGTAATTGCAGCAGCAGAAGCTGAGATATAAACTTCCAAGCATGCACTGCCTTTTCTCTTTGAATGCTTCATCAATCAACAAGATTGTGCCTCATTAAACAGAGTTTGTTTAGATATGAACAAACACTAGGCGGATGGAATCTAACATTAAATTTGCCTCATTATGCCTTTCACAGGGATGGAAGTCAAGAGGGCAGTAGCAAAGCGACATAATATCCTAAGTCCCAAAAACACACAACATAAAGTACGATAACATCTTGCATACCATCAGCATCTCGAGGAGGACCAGAGACACCAGATATCTTCCCTTTTGCATCGGATGGAGGGAAAGTCTGGAGATTTGAATCTGAGAAAAAGATCATTTCTATTGAGCTCCGAATAAATAAATAAAAATGACGTTGATGACAATCATTAGAGACATCAATTGCCATGAGATAAAATCTCAACAAAGGCTGAGTGAGTTTCAAATCCAGAACTGAACAAGCTGGACTGATCCTCTTATTGAACCTATGCATCAAATCATTGACTTGAACAACAGGAATTTTCTCCCGCAAGAGTTACCCACGTCAGGCTTTTCCCACGTTTTCTCCACCCATAAAAGACGATCTACATCTCATAAACAGCAAGAACACTACTGATAAAAGGTAAATCCTACTGATAACAGAACCGAATTATCCACTATTCCTCTTCCTAATCAATGCCCGATTCACGACATAGCAGCTCACGCATGCCAAGCTCAAAAGCATAGACAGCCTCAGCCAAGACAAATCCGCACTCGAACCTCGTTTTCCGCGATCAAAGCACAGAACAGAAGGCAAAACTCGAACAAATTCCTCAAATCGCAGCACATTTCACATTTCCTAATCGCAAAAAAACAACAACCGAGACTTCCACAATTTCCACACCACACGGTACCTGTGAATCTGACAGCTACGTGCCCTGGATCTGGGACGGCCTGCGAAAAGATCGAGCGAGATCAGCTGAGATCCGAAGGAATACGACCGACGGATAATCCACGAACCAACGCAGCACCAGAAATCGAGAAGCGACGAAGCGCGATTGCGGTCGAGGAGCGACTCACCGGAACAGATCCCGACACCTTCTGGTTGTCGATGCTCGTGTACTTGCCGGACATCATCTTGCCACCGCCTCCTCCTTCTGCTTCTTCTTCTTCTTCGTCTTCTGCCGCTTCGCGACTTCGATCGTCTCCTTCGCAGAGATCTCTCGCCTCGCAGGAATGGCGTATCCGGATTTTGTTTTCTTTTTTTTTTTTTATTCCTTTTTGCCGTCGATATTGTTTTTTTTATTTGCGTGTTTCGCTCCACTTTCTGTTTGTCTGTTGCAGGAGAAAACGGTGGGTCGGCGATGGGCTTGGCCCATTACCGGAACCCGAAAGCAGTTCGGAAATGGGCCGAGCCCAGTCCTACTTTGAAGGGTGTTGTTCTAACTTCGAGTTTGCTTGCGTTTCTGGGCCGTAAGGATGTGCATGGTTTCAAGATAGTTTATATTTTTTATATAAACATATATATTTTTAAACATAAAATATATATATAAAAACAATTGGAGAAAAAAATAGATATGTTTATATTTATAAATATATATATATTTATTTATTAAACATCTGGATTTTATATAAAAATATAAACTAATTTTTAATAAACAAATTTTTATATAAACATTTTTATTTTTATTTTTATTTTTATTCGGTGTAAACCAATCCTATTTCAGGTTCTAGAATATGTAGGGTAGGTCTAATCTCCAAAAATTGAGAAATTTATTCCAATGGGTAAGTTAAGTTTCTGTATTTATCTTATCCTATGTCTTTGCTCGATTATACGATATTTTATGGTGTTCAATGATGAATGTTTAATTGGAAAATACTAATTTGAGCTTCTATTTCTAACGATATCCATAATTGAGACTAGTGGATTGCACATGATGGTCATTAAAGATAATGGTTCACTATTTCCATTTCCAACGATATCAAGACTTTTACTTTGCTAACATTTCATAATTCGCATGTTTAAATATTAATTGTGATTAGTGAATTATAACAAATGATAGTCATTAAAGGTGGTGATGATTCACTGAAATCATTCAATTAAGTGTATAAGTATAATGTGGATAGATCATGGAGCCAACAATTTTCAAGATAAGTTTTAGGTTTCCTAAGTATGCAAAATAGGTTCCACATTCCAAAAATTATGGAATCTATCCCGACGGGTGAAATTATAGATTTCAGATGGAACCTGAAATCACTTACCTCTACCACGTTGAAAAACTTCCATGATGAGTGATATCCAGCTTGAGTATATAGGCTTCATCATTACCATAGGAGCTAGGTTCAATGTAAATGTCTAGAGAGGCAAGGAGCAAGTGATTGCCATATACTGACATGTTATAATTGAATGCCACACATCATATCAATTGATGACATGACATGTGATAATTACTAAATTTTTAACATAATTCGGATTTTGACAAAGTTTCAAAACTCATGTCAAACAATTCCCAACTGTGATCCCAAATCCCAAACAATGAGACAGGTTTGGAGCTTGCCTACTCCACAACAGAAGCGTTGCCTGAACTCATCGAACACCATCAAAGCAAGAACAGGGTCCTTAAACCACTCGAAACGCGGATAAGCTCCACATGTTTCGTCCACTTTTATCCAGGATGTTGGTATTATCATCATCCGCAAGGGAGTTGCTTAGGTATTTTTCGGCTACTTTAGGCTCTTAGAGGCCAAAGCAGGAGGCCCCCTACAAAAGACACAGTAGCTAACACGATTAAGTAAGAAAATCCGAGGTTGCCTCACCGCGTAATCGAGTTGCAGCTGACCTAATTTATCTTTGTATCCCGTCGTTTTACTTGAACATACAAACATCCCACATTAGCTGCGTGCAGCGTGTTCTCCCGATTACTCCATTCCGACTCTCCCGACTCGAAAACAAAAATGTCGATCTAATATAACCATTCAAACAATTAGCATGCCGTGCGGTTCACAAAATGAAGTCGCTTTATTGTAACGTCATATTCACTCTAAGTTTGAATCCAACATTCATCAGCGAGTTGCTAGATTCACCAGAAGACTATCGCATCACGGATCATCCAGGTGGACCACTCAGAAACTTACTTTCGAGTACATAGCTAACCTGCTTTCAACGCCATAAGTCAAGACGAATATCTCCTAAACTGCCTTCGCTGAGGAAATTCAAAATCCACCAGACAGAAACTATTATGAACACAAGTATCTAAACAACTTCTACGAGGGCAATTAATTTGTCCTTTCAAGGGACCAAAACCACATTAAAAAATAATGATAACCTCACAAGTCACAAGTTCACCATCACGATGCCAACGTTTGGCAAGGCATATGCTTTATTAGCGGCAAGATCATGATCAGCATATTCTTATTCCTCGTGATTTCAGAGTTCTTCAGATGAAACCGCAGTCTGCTTGTATTCTTCCCCTATATATGGAGTCCCGACTCTGGCTACTCCACAAGAAGATGATTCCATCATCACCTGTGACAGTCTCCGCAAATGCAGTTCTGAATAAGGCTTTATAGGTTCCCTGCCTACAAAATTATTTTACATAGGTCCACCAGTATTCCAAGTTTATTCCATTCCCTCTCAAGCACTTTTTAGTCCGCCCCTCGTGAGCAGCAGAGATCTCCTTAATGCAAGCATAAGAACCCATGTGGTTGCACTGATCTTTTCCTTAATCATTAAGAGCAAAGCAGAGCTCAACACAGTCTTCAAAATTTGAGCTCGCAATCCCTTGAAAAAACCCAGAAAGCCTTCTCTATTCCATATGGCAAGCACGATACCAGGAATTGTTTTGCGAGGTTTCTTCTGAGCTGTTTCTGTTCCGTTTTCACTAGAATCGACAGCTTGAATCATGACCTTACACCTTCATGCAACAAAATGCTAATTAGCTCTTAGTTCTGCAACAAAAAAATGCAGAATAGGTAAATTTATTGGAAAGAAAGATGCACCTTATTGCGGGATAAGTCAAAATAGTGGCGATGCTCTTCGAAAGCGCACCCAAGGCAAAAGCTGAGAATGCAGAAAGCGATTCAGGTGACGAACCCTTGTCTGTTTTATTCTGTTTTCCTTTCAAAAGTCTTAGCTTGAGCTGATCAAAGACTGTGTACTGAAGGGAAAAAAAAACGAAAAGGTCAGTCTAATGAAAATTCTCACACAGGGACTTAACAACAACAATCATCACAATGCTTACACCACTCAAAAAGCATATACCTGAATCGCAGGGTTAGAAGTCAGCAAAAGGGAGATCCCAAGACCATCAAATGCACGAGTCCAATCACCCTCAGTAAGGGTCTGCCAAAGGCCCTTGGATTTCCCAAAGGCACTAGTTTGCATCCTGGCTGAGGCTGTATCCAGGGGCTACACAACAATATACCAAATTCTCTCAAGATCACAAACAAATATTACTTGCTAATTTGCATATTGATAGATAATGATTCTATATTTTCTAGATCTCATACAGACGTAGCACATTCAAATGGCACTTATAATGCTCCAAGGTACTGAATTCTTAAGCTAGGATCAGTTTACATCTGTATGTTCATATAAGTGAAAGGAGAAAACTAACAAAGCAAAAATTTTTGAGAGAGGATTCACCTGAGTAATAATGGCAGTGCAAGCACCAGCTGCAGCAGCCAGAACCAAATTAGCTGATGTTCCAACTGACTTATAACCAGTCCTTTTTAGGTATAATCTTTTAAAGTTGCTGTATCCATAGAAGTAAACAAACTGAGCAATGAAAGATTGCAGGTTTTTGGTCACTAAGCCCTGGTATAGTGAGAGCACCTGGCCATTGGATATTGCCTCCCAGAGAACATCTGACAGATGCCTGTGCAGACAAAGAAAAACCAAATGGATTAATTACCACAAATATCCTCAGAGCAGCTTGCAAGAGAGATGATATAGGCACTCTGATCCACTGAATTCAATCAGAGATTTGCACCAGAAAGAAAAAAGACTGGGAATTGCCACCGGAAAAAAGATTGCAAATAGAGATGGTCTCATTATATCTAGGAAGCTCTGAGGAACAATGTTTGAATATTGTTTTATACCTCTTGAAATGTACATTTAATGCCATGTTAGCACTTCAGAAAGAGTTGCCAGAATCATAATATAAAAACAGCATTGAAGCCAAAAGACTCCAGATAAAAATAAAAAAAACCATATAAGCTGTGAGCACAAATTTACTTCAGATTTTTTCTCAGCAGAAAAGAGATGACGAGGGGAAATATTCAGATTCCTGAACCACAAGTGAACGCAAACTATCGCCAAAATAATCCAAAAAATCAACCTCTCAGAAAGAATACAAACTACAAGTAGTTTATACTTCATTCAACTGCAACATGTATTGACCAAGACCTATTACTCTGTTTGAGAGTATATCAATCTTGAAATTTACGACAGCAAAAAGAGATACATGTAAGAAGAGATGGCAGAGGGAAGTTATAAGCGATAAGCTGTTATCCGAGGGAACCAAAACATGGGCAGAACATATCCGGATTTGCCGTGTTGGCAGCGACAGATGCGATGAACGAAACATGCTTGCACAAAAGGAATGCAGAAGAGCACAATTTTTCACTTTTCTTTCAGGACCATGTTCATGGGCAATGAACCGTAGCTTCTCCTCACAGAATTTAAGTACTCGTCAGGCACAAAAGAGTCCATCTTTAAGGTATACGACCCTTTTTCCAAAGCGTAGCAGCAGTGATTAATCAGCCTCATTCGAAAGGTCAATGCATATGACAGCCACCCAAACCCAACGTCCACACGCTCCTACGAAGCCATAAGCCTCCGAAAAAATGGAGGCGCGAACAACGATGTCTCGCCTACAAAAACACGACTCTTCCAGACAGCCAAAAAAAAAGAAAAAAAAAAAAAAACAAGAGCTAATTTCGCAATCACCGAACCCTATGCACGAAACCGAGAGATCATTCTCTTCAATCCGCTAGCAGCGAATGCTACAATCTAAATCCATCGGGAAAAATTAAAAATAATTATTTAAAAAAAAAAACCACGATCATCCTACACAAGCAGGACAGGAGCCGGTTCTGGGACGATCAGGGGGCCATAAGCGCGCTACGATTCGAGAGCACCGATCGGGAGAACAGAATTCGCCGCGTGAACCGACGGGATCACGATCCCGTCGGAGCGGCGAAAACGAAGAAGATCTCGAACGACCGAACGACCGACCGACCTGTATCTCTGTTGACCGTGGGCTTGGACCTCGGCCTGGTACTTGGTCTTGCAGGTGTCGAGCGGGTACAGGATGGTGGTGCTGAGCAGCGACCCCACCGCCCCCGACGTCGCCTCCGCCAGCGACTCCAGATCCACGCCCATGCTTCCGACGAGATCACCTCCCCGCACCAGCGCCCGCGCGCATCACATACACAGCGACAAGAAGAAGAGAGAGAAAGAGAACGAGATATAGAGAGAGATTCAATTTATAACGAGGACGGAGAAGAAGGAGAAGTGGGAACGAAATTGTCGACGTTTGGGAACGTGGAAAACGACGGAGACGAGACACACGCCGAACGCCGAACGCCGAGACGATTCCGCTGGTTTGGAAAGAGTAACGGAGCTCTTGCATTTATGGGAAGGAAGGATCGTTTTCTCCGTTTGGGCAGCACCGCGGGATGGCGTTTTCCTCGGGAAGTGTGAAGCCGCGGGAGGGGGGTCGGACGGTTTCCGTCTAAATTGACGGCGACGTTGACGGATCGGACCGGAAATCTCCCGACGTGGCCGCATTATTAATGGTTTGAGACGTTGACGCGGGTAGGTGCGGGCGGGGTTCGGTCTTGGCAGGGGGGAATGGATCTATTCGAGTCGGACTGCACGTGCTCCGCCCGAGTGAGCGCAGGTCGTGCTCAGATTACGGATTATTAGGCTGTGCTGTGCACGTGCAGCTCGGCTGGCGTTTTAAGCTTTTTTACTTGTGATTATCGAATTTAATCCTGTTTGTTTCGAGATAATGATAAGAGAGCGATGATGTGCAGATGACGAGGAATCTTGACGTGGTCAGATCATTAGAGGGGCATAAATGGTTTCCAAATTTTTGTTCTGCATGTAATGTCGTAATTGAATTTTAAATTTGTTCAATGTGATGTATGCATTTTTTTGTACATGTGTAATTTAATGTTTAGACTATGTGAAAAATGTTCAATGTTGCTTGTGAACTTTAATTAATGAAAACAAACATTGAATTCATGAACTAGATTTTTTTTTTTTGTCGATCCTACTCTAATTCTACTCTAATACTCACTCTCAGACTTTTACCCCGCTTGCTGCGGGCGTGGGAGTCGAAATCCACTCATGAAATGAAATCATCCCCACCCCAATCCCCCCGAGAAGATGGGGATTTGAATCCCCACCTCCCCCTTCCAAGTTGGAAGGGTGGCCACTGGGGCAAACTAAATTTAACATGTATTAATCACATTGAAAAAATTAAATGTTTCAGGTATTACATTGTATATTTAGTTAAAATTCGAGAATTACATTGAATAAGTTTAAAGTTCAGGGAGCACACTACATTAGATCAAAATTTGTTGATCGTTTACGTCATCATCTCGAGGGAGACTATGCTCTACAAGATGGAACTTTACTCCTTTTTTTTTTATCATTGATTGTGTGAATGGAAGAAATTTCATTGGAGGGTCAAATTGGAAGATTCTCAATGCGAGACAAATTAAATCTTGACTCGATATGTAGAATTGAAAAAACAAATAAATGGACCAAGTTGTGATTTTATGAGACAGAGTGTATGATTGAAATGCTCGAGAGGGGACACAAGTTCAGGTTTAATCTTAATTGCGATTCAAATCTATTCATTAATCGAGTTTGAATTGAATCTAGCTTGATTGAGCTCAGCTCGAACCTTAAATATTTGAGTCGAGTCGAGTTGACAATTAAGCTCGAGTGTTAAATCAAATCGACTCAATCACACCTACGATTGGGGTCCGGACATGTCAAAAAAAATAACTATCAATGATAGATAAGAGTTTCCAAAGTCAAATGTAAATATTAGTTATGATTCCGATAGATGAATAATGCCCGGTTACGTTATGCTGGTCTTGCAACTAATGCATAACATTTATTTTTGCTCCCACGTGATTGATAACGCTGGCCACGATACCTACACGTGCTACAGAAAATGCACAAAGAAAACTCGAATACACCAGACTATATCGCAGCGCAGCAAAACCCAATTTCCGTTTTGCTAGCTTGCCATGAATGGATGCATAAAGGATTTTTTGAAACAGGCAAAAGATTAGCATAGTGATTGAGATCCAAATCTAATAATGGCAACATGTCTCAGACGATATCGCAGTTAGAGATTTAACTGTTGTTTGGAAATGAAATCACTCAAGAAAATTAGTAAAGTTAGAAATTGCGGATACTCTTTTTATAAAAGAAATATATGAACGCGGGACACATGGATATTACCTTGCTCAAGGGGACTTAGCTCACGCATCACAATGAAGTCATGTGTGTCACATTCTCGTGCCTCGTATATTGATCAAGAATCTGAAACTTACCTTATTATAAAAGGTTATTGATTTTTAGAATAAAAAACCGAACTCGTCCACTCTAGGATTGACTTGGAAATTGGTTTGCTTTCAAACTTTTTTCTTTTAAGTTACACACAAACTTTAAACAACATAACATCGCTGTAGTAAAACATACCACGTGAACAACTTGTGGGATTGTGTTTTTAGCATTGATGGGTTTCATAGACTTCTCAAGTCCAAAAAATGAGGTTTTACCTAAAAAATCCGAAAACAAATCGATCAAGGTCTGTTCCCAAATTTTTAATCCAGAAACCTATCCAGCTACGTTGTGAACAATATTGTAACCAATCGAGTAAGGTTGGTCTAGGGCAATTCCCAATTTGAAGCGACCTGGTTATTTGCTCCTAATGTCCCAAACATAAAATCTTAAAAAAAGATTTTTATTCGCACTTCCCTTTACGTATAAAAAGATGCCGTGAGAATGAATCCTTCGAGAATGTTTTTGAACAACATAGGAATGGTCGGGTGATTTCATTTTCAAAAGGGATGGTGTAGCTACGAAAGTTGGCGCCGTAACAGAGAGTTTGTCATAGATCTCCATTGACACGCTTCAATCACTCGACCTTTTTTCCCTATTAAGTATGTGAACACTTTTTCGTACATCATAGTAAATGGGGGTGTGGAAAATAAAAGGAAAAATATCACAAATGGTCCCTATACTATTACTTAATGTGCAATTTGGTCCTTGAACTTTCGATCGGCTCAATTTGGTCCATAAACTATTAATAAATGTCCGATTTGGTCCCTGAACTTTCGATCGGCTCAATTTGGTCCCTGAACTTTCGATCGGCTCAATTTGGTCCCTGAATTATTGATAAATGTCTGATTTAGTCTTTCGTTACTGTAGTTTTTTTTTTTTTTTTTTTTTTTGCTTCTCCTCTCTTCCCTCCGCCGGAGCCGGGGGAGGGAAGCCAGCATCCGACGAGGCGAGCCAGCGAAGGGAAGAGAGAAGAACTAAAAAGAAAAAGAAAAATTGTAACAAATGACTAAATCGGACATTTATCAATAGTTCAAGGACCAAATTGAGCCGATCGAAAGTTCAAGGACTAAATCGGATATTTATCAATAGTTCAGGGACCAAATTGAGCCGATCGAAAGTTCATGAACCAAATCGAACATTTATCAATAGTTCAGGGACCAAATTACACTTTAAGTAATAGTATAGGGACCATTTGTAATATTTTCCCAAAATAAAATGCCTAAATAAAATGCAACAAAATTACTTTCCCACTTTTCATTTTATTTGAAAAACTCGAATTCTTTTTTACCACACTTCTCGCATTTTCCTCTTAAATTAAAGAGAACAAATAAAGCAGGTCAAAATTTTGTTTATTTTACTGAAAATTTATTTTTGAAAAAGGTATCTTCAAGAAAAACAACAATTGTTTGGAGTGGAAACCTGCTTTTTTGCTTGTGAATTTACACCGATCGTTGTCTTGGATTCCGCTTCGGGCTGATAATTGAAGTTTACCGACTAACGTGAGCATATTTACTTCGTTGATGATTTTAGAGAAAGAGCTATGGAAAGAGTGGAGAAGGGAGTTTGCAACGCTTTTCCAAATTAGATTTAGGAAGCTGTCTTGTCCAGTTTAAAGATAGCGCAACTTTAGGCGCATAGATTATCAAACAAGTAAGTCGCAGTATGCCGCAGTACAACTAAAATCGAGACAGGGCTATACCAAGCTAATTTATCTATATTATATAAAAAGTCAACTTTCAATTTTAGAAGTCTGTCCCCAAACTACTATACCACCCCACATAACACCATAGTCTATCTTCGCGAAGTAGGTTAGGAGTAATGGTGGCTTTTGCAAGTTTATGGTGCAAACTATGATTCTCAGACAACTAAAGTCGAGTTAAAATAGAAGATGTAAGGCTCTATTTGTTTCGCAAGACTGAATAAGTTGGAAAATATTTTTATAAGGATGATCGCTTATGTCACTTATAAAAATAAATGTGATTTTTTTTTCATTATTCATGGAAAATGTTTATGTAAATTGATATTTGTCAAGGGCAAAATACGAAAAAAAAAAAAACCTTAAATAATGTCAATTGTGATGCATTTGACCCAAACCTTTTACCATGTCACAAAAAATCCAAAACTCGAGCATGTATAATATATTTATTATCCGTCAAAATTTTGTCAATGCAAACTGTTAAAAATAGGGATAAGTGCATTAGAAATTCTAAAACTTGTTACGAAAGTGCAATTAAGTCTATCAAAACAATGCAATTAAGTTATAAAACTTGTCAAATTTGTGCAATCAAATTATTCTCGTTGACTTTATCTAACTTAGCTACCGAAAAATATTAACATGACTTTTTTGTATTTATTATTTTCTCTCTTTTGCATGGCGTCATCACCATATAAAAGAGAGAAAATAATAAAAAAAAAGTCACATTAGTATTTTCTACAAGTCAAGTTGGATGGAGTTAATGAAAGAATCTGATTAAACCAATTTGACAAATTTTATGACCTAATTGTTTTGGAAGTTTTTAGACTCAAATAAACTTTCGCAACAAGTTTTATAACTTATGATGTACTTATCTCTTAAAAATATGCCTATATGGACACTAGAAATGCAAATAGTGTTGATATAATGTGCATGTCACTCGAGTGAAATAAAAACAACCTTGTTTTAATTGAAAAATTATTGAATGGAACCTTAACAGAGCGTCAATGTGTTGCATGGGTACAAATTTTGGGTTTTTATGTCACAAGAAAAAGTTTAGGGTATGTGTTACGGTGGGCATAGTTTAGAGTTTGTTACGTTGCAAAAAAAAATTAATGGTAAATGTGTCACAATTGACATATGGAGGTCTTTTTTATGGCTTTTTCCCCATTCATGATGAGAACCTAATTAGCTAATTATTTTAACCGACACAAATGACCATTGTTAAGAAAATATTTTTCAAATCATTTATTTTCTGTTCGGTTGCTAAAACATATAATCAACACTAATTTAAAAGTCTGGCACGCCCACAATGCATACATGGAGATTAGTTTACGTTTAATGAAACTTCTTGCTGAAGGGTAAGAAGCTCAATCTCATGAACAATTTCATGCAATTTAACTACTATATGTATATAGGTTTTAGAAAAACCAATGGCAATTAAGGCTCCATTTAGTAACGCTCCCAAAAACAAGTATTTATGTTCTTTTATTCTTGGGAGCAGAAATAAAATAGGAAGGTGTTTGGTAAGTTTTTTGTTTCTTGGAACAAATCTATTTTCAGAAATAGATTTGGAACTAAAACAAGAAACAAAATATAAAAATAAAAAATTGCTTCTTGTTTATGGGAACAATTCCATAAACAAGAATCAAAAAACAAAAATCAAGCTTTTTTTTTCCTTTTCTTTTTTACTTTCTCTTCCTCTCTTCTTCCCTTAGCCGGTTGTCAGCCTCCACGTTGGCTGGCAACTGGCTAGATGAGGCCCAACGACCTTGCCAGCCATCGGTGAGGCTTGGGGTAACCTCGCCGGCCCTTGTCTAGCTAATCGCCAGCTGGCGACCAGCTGGAGGAAGGAGAAGCAAAAGAAAAAAAGAAAGAAAAGAAAAACAGAAAATTGTAATAAAATTATTATAAATTAAAAGAAATTTTAAGTCATAAAAACATATAGAGTCGTACCAAATGCATTTCTCTTCTAGGAACATAAATTTTGTGTAGCTATCAAATGTGCTCAAATGCTTATAAACTGTTTTTGGGAACAAAAATAGAAAAAAAGTGTTTATGAGGAAAAATTGTTCTCCGCAACAGAAATGTTACCAAACACACCTTAACATTAAATCCTAAATGCTCAAAGATAAAGTCCTGTTCGTGTTCTTTTATTTCTTTGCTTTTTACATAATTTAAATTATGTTGATCGCATAATTTGACCCTTAATTTGACCCTTCTTATTCAAATTATAAACTCCCGAAACTTTCAGAATGCTCAAGCATGGATACACAAGTCAACATACAATTTTTTTTTCATAATTTTCTCAATTTTTAGCGGAGAAGCCAAAAGAAAAAAAAAAACTTTCGATTTTGCATAAATGAAAACAAACACACCCAAAAAAATTAATCTATTTAAAAAGGGCCTAACACTTTAAAAAGCCTCAAACTTTGACTTTTGCCCCAATTTTACCTTATATCTCAAAAAAGCCTCTAACATTAAGTCCAGTTAAAATTTTAGCATAAACTCTGTTTTGTTCTACGAAAACCCTCAACTTTTGGTCTTGTCTCAATTTTATCCCAAAATTTGTAGTCTTATAAAAATCCACAAACTTTTACATGAATCACAAATCCACCCCTATTAACCCTTTGCACAAAATTTTTTGTTGATAGTTGAGAGATGGAAAACTCCAAAACACGAGTTGTTAAAGCGTCTCAAAAATGAGCTCTTTAACCGCAATAGATGAAACATTCCCAAGCATGAGTGATCAAAGATCGAATGCAAAATCTCTAAGAGCGATTTTGACGGAAGGTTAATGCAGCATAGGTTTGTGATTCAAGCAAAAGTTGATGATCTTTTATGAGACAAAAAAGATTAGAATGAAATTGAAATTAGACCTAAAGTTGGGGTATTTTTATGAGATAAAAAAAAAGTTTATGGTAGAATTTGTATTAGAACTAAAGTGGGCAGTTTTTTATGAGATAAAAAAAGTTTATGGTAAAACTAGGACTTGACTTATTTGGGGCCAAAAAAAAAGTTTAGGGTAGAATTGGGACATAATGTAAAGTTAAAAATTTTGAATGAGACAAAAAGTAGAATTGGAACAAAAATTAAAATTAAAAGTTTTTTACGGTATTAGGCCGTTTAAAAGGTGAAAAGGGAGCATAATACTTCTTTTTTCCTAGGATGTGTTCAACAGCAAATCTGCCTAGATTTGTAATTTCGGGGCGAAGGAAGCAGTAGTATAAAGTGAAAAAGTTAAAAATTGTAAGAATCATGAGGTCGGGAGAGGGTGCAATATTTTCCACTACTTGCATCGAGGAGTAGTATAAAGTAAATATTTTATGGTTTGTAAATGTGTCGCACTGTCTTTGGGGAAAATGTTTTACATAATGGGATTTTTGATGTAAATTTTCTTTTAGGATAAAGTGTTATAATTGGTATAATTTAGAATTTTTTGTGAGTTTGGCTCAAAACGAAAACAAACATGTCCAAAAAATTTATCTGTTTGGAAGGTGAAAGAGGAGCAGAGTACTTTTTCCCGGGATACGTGCAACAGTAAATCTGCCGAGATGTGTAATTTCGGGGGCGAAGGAAGCAGCAGTATAAAGTGAAAAAGTCAAAAATCATAGAATCATGACGCCGGGAGGATGGGATGTGCAATATTTTTCACTATTTGCATCGAGGGGCGTCGACGTTCCTTAATTTTGTTTTTTTCCCCTAAAAAGGTGGTTTGAATTTGAATTAGAATCTCCCCGCACCTTTTCCCTCTCTCTCTCTCTCTCTCTCTCTCTCTCGCCATTTTCGCCGACCGAAATGAAATGAAAATGAGAACGAAACCCCAACGTCTCTAAAACCCCCCCACCGCTCCCTCTCTCTCTCTAGCATCTCTTTCTCTCTCTATCTCCCGACCGACCGATCGATCGATCGATCCGGCGACGCCGCGAGCGCACCGCGATGTTCGACTCCCTCCGCCGATCGCTCGTGTTCCGCCCGCTGTCGGCCGCCGACGCCGACGGCGACGACGAGGCGCCGGCGCCGGTGGCGTCCACCTCGACGGCGATGACGGCGACGACGCCGGTGCCGACGGCGACGAGGGCGATCGTGGAGAAGATCAACTCCTGCATCCGCAAGTCCATCGCCTTCTCCAAGGTGTCCCCCTCCGGCCCCAAGGATGGGGCGCCCCCGATCCGGTGGAGGAAAGGGGAATTGATCGGCTGCGGGGCCTTCGGTAGGGTTTACATGGGGATGAACCTGGATTCCGGTGAGCTCCTGGCCGTCAAGCAGGTACTCTTTCTCGGCCTCCGAGGGTTTGGCTGTTTTCGGCGGATCCTGCTTCCACTTGCTCGAGCTTGATTCGATGACTTGGCTCTGAATATTCACCGATTCTGCTCAGTTTCAGTTCGGGAAGAGCGACTTTTTGTGACGTCGATGAATAAATTTAGTGGAGCTTTGGGCTCTGAAGTTGTGCCCGATCTGTTTAATTGAAGGATCCTTGGTCCACTTCTGATTAGATTTACTTGATGGACTGAATCCGCATCTGTTTCTAGTTGATTTTGCTTGAGAGTTAAATGTCATTGCTTAAGAGTTAAATGTTATTCTTTGCGCTTACCCTTAATCGCTTGCCTTCATTTGCTGATTTCATGAGAAGTTCATACCCAATATTTGATTCTCGCTGTTAGTAGGTTTTTCCCAGGCTAAGCTTTTGAATTTTGTTAATGACGTATTTATTTTCTTTAAATTGGGTGCTTCTTGAGTTTTTTTTCTTCCATGTATCTGGGGATTTATAATGGATGTCACGTCTTGTAATGGTTTGCTTTCCTCCAGGTTTTGATTGCAGCAAATAGCGCATCAAAGGAGAAAGCACAGGTTTGAGTTTTACAGAAACTCATCTAATATTATTGCATGTGCCGGTGTTCCATGATCTTTGGATCATTTGTATTTTGGTTGAGTTTAGGTGACTGACTTAGTCTCGTAACTAGGCTCATATTAGGGGACTTGAGGAGGAAGTGAAGTTGCTGAAGAATCTCTCGCATCCAAACATAGTTGTAAGCGACTTACAATTTTGTTTTCGAATATGCAAGCTTTGGGCTTAAAATAGAAGTAAATAGTATCATTGGCTATAATTTGATCATCTGATTGCTATCTCTCTCTATCAGAGATATTTAGGGACAGTAAGGGAGGAAGACTCTTTAAATATTTTGTTGGAATTTGTTCCTGGTGGATCTATATCATCATTGCTGGGGAAATTCGGACCATTCCCTGAACCGGTGAGACACTGTGTACCTAAAAAGGCTTTTTCCTGGGTGTTTTGAGTTTGGTCTTATCTGCCAATATGTTGAACAGGTTATGAGAACATACACCAAGCAACTTTTATTGGGCCTTGAGTATCTACACAAGAATGGAATTATGCACAGGGACATCAAGGTGATTTTTTTAAATTTTTTTTAATAAATATATTGCTATTGGCATTTTTAATCTCTCTCTCTCTCAGTTTGTAATCAATTTATGACTCCATTTACAGGGAGCAAATATTTTAGTCGATAATAAAGGGTGCATCAAACTTGCAGATTTTGGTGCCTCAAAACAAGTAGTTGAGCTGGTATACCCAATATCGGTTTTCTCAGCCAATTTTTCGTACTCTTGCTTTCCACTTGGTCTATTAACTTAAAACTATCTATTTTTTTTTTTTTTTTACACAGGCTACCATTTCAGGTGCCAAATCAATGAAGGGCACTCCGTATTGGATGGCTCCAGAAGTCATTCTCCAGACAGGCCATAGCTTGTAAGTAATATAGAAATTTGCCATTATCTTTGTGAACGAGTTCTTTGCTTTTGTTGTTTATCTTTAAAAATAGGATGAGATGGTTAGAGCTCATATACTTTTATCAGTTGCAATTCTTCCCATTATGTCATACAGACAGTTCAAATATTATGGGAGACGTCTGAAAAAAAAAATATTTATTTAATTTAGTTCGGATATAAAACCACAACTCAAATATGCAATCCAGGAATGAATTTTTTTAAAGGAATGTTTTGCTTGTACTTCAATTTTGGTGCACACCAATAAAATGTTTCTCTGTCTCTTCCTTTCTGGGTTGACTTTGTTATTGTTACTAGCACTACACTAGACATTACAATGCCCACCTGTGGAATTTGCTGTTCCAAGTAAGATACTAGCTGAAAAACTTTAGCCAAAATTTTAGTTGGTGACAAGTTATTAAATTTATCAACACATATCTACTGTGAAGCTTTCCACAACTTGAGACCTTATTCCAATTAAAGTTTCAAACATGAACTTCCAGAAATTATTAAGTCTAGGAGCTGATCAAACTATTTTGGGTTTTCAAGGTGGATAAAGCTCTTTATCTGCTTCTTATTTTTTTGTTTTTCACTAGATGAGTAAGTTAACTTAAGGAATCTTAGGGAGGCTAAATGGCATATTGAAATTAAAGTGTGGTGCATCGCATTAGGTTTGATGAGCCATTCTTGTTTGGGCACTTTAGCGAGAGTGGTGAGACTTCAATTCTTGCCTGTTACATCTGTCATGCTCTTTTATGCTGAAAATACTTTGTTTTTTAAAGTTTCTATATCAGCATTTGATTGAGATATTTGAAATGCCTCACAGCTCTGCTGATGTATGGAGTGTTGGATGCACTGTTATTGAGATGGCGACTGGAAAGCCTCCATGGAGCGAACAATACCAAGAGGTATTCTCGCTGAAATTTGAGTTTTGCGCAATTGTGAATGTCAAATTCTGTCATATTTTTCACAAAGCTTGTCCTTCAGGTTGCTGCTCTCTTCTACATAGGGACAACAAAATCTCATCCTCCGATTCCTGATCATCTCTCAGAAGAGGCAAAAGATTTTCTGTTACAGTGTTTGCAGAAGTATGATCATATTACTTTCCCCACTTCTCGTTCGCCTTTCTTTCTTCTTTCGAAATTTAAATCTTGCATTCAAAGTTCTCTGGCTTTGTATTGAAAGGTAGTAAATCTGTTACGATATGCTTGAAGAGTCTTTCCAGTCCTTTGCTTAATTGTGCAACGTGTGATTTGATTTCAGGGAACCCCATGCTAGGCGAACAGCATCCCAGCTGCTGCAGGTGATTCTAGTTATTGGTAGCATTTGAGTGGCATAAAATGATTTCTTCAATATTCTGAAGTCTCTTGTCCTTTAATTATACTTCTTTCGTCTGCAGAAGTACATGTTACAGTTCTCATGTCTCTATATAATATGCAGCATCACTTTGTCACGGGAGAACATGAGGATTCTCATTCTGGTTTTTCTACTTTTGGCATGGTTCGTATACTCGATAAACCAAGGAGGCATGGCCATTTCATTCACTTCGGAAGCTTTTTCAGCTTAAATAAATTGAAATTGTTTTTCTGTCAATCAGGAGAAGTCTGACATTCCTTCAGCATCTTCCATGGCAAATGGAAAAACCATGTAAACTAATTTATGGTTATGTTCTTCAGTTTTTTTCTTTTGCTGGTTCAGTAGTGGTAATGTTTTCTGATGATGTAGCTTTCCCTTTTTGCTAGTCAAATGTCAATGAACTTGGGAGCAGATATTACTAACATGGATTCTATGAGCTGCTCAACATTCCGTCGACGAGGGTCGATGGCAGAAAGTGGTTGCTGGGAGGCAAATGGAAGTGATGATGATATGTGTCTGATCGATGATGAGATTGACTCCATAGGCAGATCTCCTGATAATATTTACAAGGTTAACTGCTCGAAAATTTCTGTTTGTTACCTTTTAACAAAAAGATAGATGGCTTACATGTTGCACATGATCAATGATTTTGCTTTAGCAGAGCTTTAACCCCATAAGTGAGCCTTCTATCGATTGGACGGGCAAATTTGATGTTACTCCAATACCTCAGCAGCCTGGAATGGGCATCAATCCTGATCGAACGGTTTTTAGTCCTACTGGTCCATCTGGATCTTTGAGTGAGGGGGGAAATGATTTTTCATTTCCATCTGGACCATCAATACTTGAGGAGGATGATGAACTCACAGAGTCCAAAATCACAGCTTTTCTCCACGAAAAGGTACAATTGGTGATTATATGTAAAAATTGCGATTGAGCAGTTGCAGTGGTAAGTTGATTTTTTGACTGTCGGTTGATACATTCTCGGGGTATTTTACTCCAGGCCATGGAACTGAAGAAGCTGCAAACTCCACTTTATGAAGAGTACTATAACAGTTCAAATACACCTTACTCTCTTGCTGGCAAGAGCAATTATGATGAATCTGCACCAAGTTACTTGAGATTACCTCCTAAAAGCAGGTCACCTAGCCGGGCTGCAGCTGGAACTTCAACAACAGCCACAGACGGAGTTGGTTCTGGAAGCCCTGGGAGTAATAATAGCAGACGTATATCTAATGTTGGCAATGCCAGCAATCAGTCTTCACCGGAAGTAGGTTTGCCTCAGTCCAGTGATGTGAAAGGTCTTGTGAATGGTGGTCTACAGGACTCAAGTAGCCCAAGGTTGGTTTCACTAGAGTTTATATTATCTTCGAACAAATTCATTTACATATATTTATTTGTAAGCTACTCAGCTATAGTCTTAACCTCCCTAACTCTTATCGCTATGTTAGCTTCTCTGAGAGACAAAAGAAATGGAAAGAAGAACTTGACCAAGAGCTTAAGACAAAACGAGGTAGATTTTCTTTTCCCAGTTTTACTCGTGCTGTTCCCTCTTTTCTTTTATGAATTCTTTCGTTGTTTTTCCTGGCAAATATTCTTGCGGTGCAATTGATGTTCCATCAAATATAACTTGTATAACAAAGTGGTTTCTTTCCCTACATTATGTATGAGAAACATGTGACCAGTATAATGAATTAGATTGTTGTACTGTATCTCAAATTGATACTCACAATCCTCATGTGCGAAGTAAACAAATTAGCCATTCTTTGGAGAATCAAATGATTTTGTCTCTGAAATGATTTCACCGAAGCTGACATATCGAATATTGTCCTAATTGTGTCAAGGAAGGTTTGAGCGTTCATTGAGGGACTCGTTTTTTGTTTAATACATTTTTGAAATATGGGCAGCAGAAATAGGCTTTTATCAACTACAGAACTCGTCTCACTGGGCCAAATTATGTGGCTTGTTTGCAGAGATGATGCGCCAAGCAGTTGTGGGAGGTAACACACCATCCCCAAGAGATCGATCTATTACTCGACAAAGGGACCGGACAAGGTTTGCATCACCCGGCAAATAAGTAGCCTCTACACAGGTTTTGTGCGGTTGATGGTTTTGATTTCTGCTCTTGCCCCAGCTCGTAGAGGATTGAGTTCCAGTATAAGGTTCTTATCGATATCATGCAATAGCAACCGTTTCAGAGAGCACCAAGCATTCGTGTTGTGGTCACAGACTCGGGTAATGCTCTAAAGTGGAGGGTCGGCAGCTGTAGAAGAAGCTCGCAAATTATGTACTTTAGAGAGACGTACAGAAATCTGTCGCTGAATGTTTCTTTCGGTGACAGGACATGACTGGAGTCTTGGATACACATAGCATTTTAGACATGATGTTTAGAAAGGAAATGTCATGCTTTCTTTTTTTTTTCCTTCCTTTTTTGGTTTCTAAAAGGCTCTTTCCTCACTTGAGTTCAGTGGGGATGGGCAGCTTAATGAATACATGTTGAGTGTGTATCTTAGAACATATATGGCACGTATTTGAAGACGTGACTTATTATAGCTTGATCGCCAAGGTGATTTGGCTTCTTTAACATATTGCAAAGACCCTCAAACTAAAAAAGCAGGAATCCTTCTAAGCTTCGAAAGGCCTAAATTACATTAACGATCCCCTCCGTTTTAACCCACGAATTACACTGGCCACAGACAAAATGTGTATCTCCATCAAAGTATGTCATTCTCGGCAGTCTCCTATTTACAAAATCTCCTCCAAAACAGTCTCCGAATTGCAGAATCATCAGAAGGAACCTGCACGTTGCCTCAACTTAGTTGATGCGGCTGAACCCTTGAAAAGAGTGATCTCTCAAGCAGGAAGTGATCCAGATTCCAATCATCATTAAACCTCCAGAGTTGCAAATCTAATGAATCCAGAATCTGCTGTGAAATCCTCTGGCTTTATGTCCCATTTTCTTTTAATATACCGAATCTGATTTGATGAGATTTTTCACAGATTTATCCAAGCTACCTATGAGCTTGAAATGGAACATACCTGATTTTTCATGCCTGGCACAGCCATGCATCGTTTCTTCTGAATCAAAGCCCCATCACTGTCATCACCAAAGCTGATTGATTCTGGGGCTAGCAGTATCTCAGTAAATTCACCTACAAGATTGAGAAATTCTTCAAAACAACCCCTGAAATTGCATCAGATGGATTCAACCCCACTTCACTATCAAGAGAGAGTGCCCTTGGTGGATCTCTATCCACTTCGTGATATAAGTGAGTGTTACAGCAGATCAAACATGGTGGAAATGATCATTCTGTGGAATGGAAAGCTCACACTTTCTCATTCAACAATTTTATCCATCCATTATATAAGGTGGACTTATGAATGTTCAAATATATCAACATTAAAGCTACCCCAGCAGAAACTATAGTAAGACCTGAAAATTTTTACCACTTCATTTGCTGTCTGTCATAAATGGTTGAGTAACTCAGGTTATGGTGCTCATCAATTGACTCACCTCGAAGTCATGCTTCCACGAGAAATTATGATAACTTCTGACATACTTTCTTCCAGTCAGCATATCTTTCTAACTCACTTAACTTTACATTCTAGTCCTATTTTCTCTTCATCACAAGACTGAATCCAAGTGTACAGTACACTTGCTTCTGCTCTAGTCTGTGTTCAAGTAATAGAGAATGAATCTCTTATCAGGCATATATCCTTCATCTGTCATCAAAAGAAACAGTTCCTTTAAAACTTCATAAATGGTTTCACTTTGCGGATGCATCCTGTCCCGGACAACAAAGCTATGGACTTTCTTCTCAATCTCAATCGAACTAATGCCTGTTTCTTTAGCCACTCCAGCCTCTTTCATTCTTTTCATAGTCCTTGCTCTCTCTTTCCAATTACCATCGGCAGAATATATATTGGCCAGCGAAATGTATGGCGCAGGGGTCTCAGGTGCAGCAGAAATCAGCTGTTCGGCGGCATACCTTCCTATCTCCGAATCATTGTGCATGCCACAAGCACCAAGCAAGGCTTGCCAAACTAGAACACCAGGTTCCGTGGGCATTCCCTCTATGAAACTCTTCGCTTCAGCAAGGCCACCAGCCCGTCCCAACATGTCTACAACACAAGCATAGTGCTCTGTCCTTGGACTAATTCCATAATCCCTTTCCATTGAATCTAAAAACTCCATTCCCTTCTCGACTAAGCCAATATGGCTACAAGTGTGAAGCAAAGAGAGAAATGTAACATCTGTCGGCTTTACACCTTCTAATTTCATTTCTTCAAACAACCGTAGAGCTCCATAGCCATCTCCGTGACATGCAAAAGCGTTAATCATGGAATTCCATGAGATCAAATTTCTTGAAGGCATCCGACTAAACACTTTGATTGATTCCATGATATCTCCACACTTCGCATACATGTTTATTAACCCATTGCTGACAAAGGGAATATGAAAAAAGCTTCTTTTGATAATCAAAGAGTGAATTTGTTTACCTAAGCCCAGAGAAGTATCAGCACCAAAAACCCCAAGAACAGCAGAAACCACATTAGAATCAATCTCCAACCCTGCCTTTACCATTTTCAGAAATACTTGTATAGCTTCTTCTTCAAACCCATTTTGTGCAAAACCTACAAGAATTACAGTCATAGAAACCTCATCTATAGTCTCTGCAGACTCGAATATTTCCAATGCATCTTCTAGACTTCCACATTTTGCGTACATATCCATCAGTGCACTCTCCACCAATAAATCTGACTGAATACCCAATTTCCATGCAATGCTATGCAACTGGCGCCCCGTGTTTATTGCTTGTAGACCTGAACACGCCATGATGGCGCTCAAGTATGTGAGAGTATTTGGATTGGCTGATCCGCTACGCATACTCATTCCGCTACACATTCTCATAAATAACTTTAAACTATCCTCATAAAACTCATTCTGTTGAAGGCCAGAGATAACAGCCGTCCAACTAATTACATTCCTCTCAAACATTTCATTAAACACCTGCATTCCCCAATCGATGCCAGCACATTTGAAATATGATGTGATCAGAGCATTCCCAATTGTAATTTCCCTTTCAAATCCACCCCTGAAGACTATGCCATGCATCAACTCAACCACATGAGAAACCTCACCGCTATCACAACCAGACAGAATCGTCGTTACCGTGGCTTTATCAACACCTCGAACACCCCCTTCCCACATTCTCTTAAACATCCCAAAACCCATCTCGAACTCCCCATTTCTCAAGAACCCAGATAACAGAGTGTTCCGGGATATAATGTCTTTCACAGGCATTTCATCGAACAGCTTAACGACGTCCCGCATGCCGCCGCACTTGGCGTACATCGAGAGGAGAGAGTTCCAGACGACGAGACCATTTCCGAAGAGGTCCTCATTTCCAAGGTCGTGGAGCTCAGGGTTCTTGACGATGGAGGCGTGAAGAGAAGAGCCCAGATGGAGACGACCCTCTTTGCCGCAAGTGGACAGAAGGTGGCTCACGCGTACGTGGTCGAGCACGATAGCAGAAGCCGGCGACGGAGCGCCATGAAAGGTCCGAGCTTTGAGCGGAGGAGGGAGAGGAGTCCGAGGAGAGAGGTGGGAGCTCACTCTCCGGAAGACCCATTTCGATTTCATCCATGAAACCAAAGTTCGCAGCAACACAGACGATGGTAATGCCACAGAGAAGATTCTCAAACGGCTATTATAGACTACAGTAGGGATTATAGTTCATCTTTTTTTTTTTTTTTTTTTTTTTTTTTTTTTTTTTTTTTTTTTTATCTCGGCAAATTTTTTTTTTTTGGTAGAATATCTCGGCAAATTGACAAATTGACTTATATACCTTTAGAATTTCACAAACTACTTAATTCAATAAAAAAAAGAGCATAATTCAATCGATTGGATATTTAGCACGTGTTGGGTCAGACATAGACGGCGTGCAAGATAATGCTGAAGATCCATTTCATAAATACAATATGTGTAGGTGTTGATGAATGCGGAAGATTTGACTTAAATAATTTTTAGTTGTCAAGATGATGTGATCCGATATTAGGAAAAATTATCTAAAAAGTCTTAAACTTATTATACTTTTATTAATTCAAAACCTAAACCTTTTAATCACGGCCCTTGTTGCAGAGTGAGGGTCGGCCGGCCCTCCCTTGTGACCGGCGAGGGATGGTCGGCAACCCTTGCTGGCCAGATTCAAACAAAAAAAAGAAGCCAAAAAAGTAAAAAAAAAAAACCATAAAAAATAAAATAGCATTAAAATATTATTTAAAAAGTGCCATGTCATCATTGATCATTGACCGTCCATGTTAGCACTTTCTGTCTAAAATTGGCCGAATAGACTTGATTGGTAAAAAGCGAAAAGATTTAGAACTAAATCAGTAAAATTGAAAAGTTTAAGACTGAATTGGCAAAAATGCAATAATTTTAGGACTATTTGGACAATTTTCCCTCCGATATTGTGAGTCGATGGAGTCAAGGAAGCTTAATATTGACTTGCTCTAATTTTGTTTGTCGATGCCTTTCTGTCCCATTCCGATTTGAGCAAGAGATCGACCATAGTCTTACTCAACAAATGAGGATTTTCCATTTTTTTGTTTCTTTTTTCAACACTCACCAAATGGGTTTCGCACTTGACAACAGAAAAACCAAATGCGCAAATGCCAGCAAGCCTGTGAATGTTTGCATTTTGCACGAGGGATGCAGGAAAACATTAAGCAAACTTCTGTATGCTTGTGTTATTGCAATTCTCCGAAGCAGGGGGAGGAACGCAAAGTTAACCATAGAAAAGCTATACTTTTCCAATTATTCAGAGGACATTAGAGCATAAGAATTTTTTCTTGATATTCTCTTTGGCCGTCAGATTTTCCTCGTTAATTCTTGAGGAATATGGCCGCTTCAGGAAGCCATGACACTTGCGGTCGGAAGTCATGAACAAGCAACTTTTTCCGACCGAAGAACGATTAAGTGGACCCATAGTATGAACTGAAATGGATGGATTTAGAATTCTAGATCAAATTCCATTTTACTGATAATAGTACCCTTTAAATCTCTCTCTCTCTCTCTCTCTCTCTCTCTCTCTCGGCATATCCTGGTTTGAAGTGGGCCATCAAGATAAGCATCAGGATGGCACTATGCAACTTGGACTTATTTATTTATCAGGGGAACGAAAAGGTTGTTTTCCACCCGTTTATTCTCTCACGTATCACTACACAGATAATAAAGATTCCTGAAATGAGTGTAGCACGGAGAAAGCACATATGTTCATAAATACATTCGCTTCGACAATTGACACTGTCAACAATTCAAGACAAGACCGTTTGATGTGATTAGAGTATCCAGCGGCATCCCACAAGATACTCTATGGGCGCGAAGAGGCGAAAATGCTGGACTCCCTTCCAGTGATGCCGCTTTATTTCCAGCCAGACGGTGAGAAACTGCTAATGAAGATTTAACCAAAGAAACTGATGCGCAAAATAAACGCAGCCAGGACAAGGATGTAATGGCAGAGACATGAACAAGAAGGATTCTCATGTCTTCTCCTTCCTTGCGATCTGCCTTCATAGCATGAACAGAGAAGTGAAGGATGAAAGCAACTCCAACATCGGTCCCATTTATAATGGTGACGCTGGGACTATTAACTTCCTTCGAAAAGCATTTGCCTGCTCTCTGAAGTAAACCAGAATGACATTTTACCTCCTTAGCAGCTTGGTCAGAATCCAAAGAGGCCAAGTCAATGTGTCCCCCACCATGCCTTGTACTAAAAATATCCCGGTACATTAAATTTTGAGAGTCTGGCTTTTAGATGTGTTCTGCACATGCATGTCCAATTTCATATGTGGAACCTGACACAGGCCCTAGAAGTGATCCTGAGAGGTACTTTCTTCTTCCTGTATGCTTCCAACAGCTTGTAGTTACCACCAGACACATGTAACCAGTTAAAGTTCCTAGACATGATACCAAAATAGGACATATGGTAGAGTTTAAGGAAGAAGTAGACAGGCTTCGGACTTTGCGACTTGGGATATTTCATCTCAACAATGGAAACCTCCTTTTTAGGTGGCACTGAAAGTTTGTCAAAAACCTTGTAGTATGGACATGTTCCCTCCAAATCCCATACCAATGCTTCTATAGCTATGCTGGAGAGCTAATCTGATGCGGTATTAACAACCTGTAGAAGCAGACCAGAAAAGGCTATTTATCAAGTTCTATTTCACAGGAAAAATGACAAGTTCATATTCAGGCTATACTGAAGAATGAGTGACTGCATAACTTAATATTGTTGCTCCCCAACAAAGATGTGCATCAAGTCTATTGAAAGAATAATAACAGTCTAAGCTCTCAGTGGCTTTCTATAGCAAGACGTACCTCAATAGAATAGGAGGCTAGATTGAGTTGAACATGGATTGGCTCTCCAGCTGAACAGCAGCCGTAGAACCCTGCCGTCTGATCAAGTTGGTGATCATAAAATTGACCTCTAACGCCAGTCCGTGAGTCAAAAAAATAATATGTACTCACTGATTGAATAGAAGAAACAAACTAATGGCAACACCCTTCATTGAGTCTTACCTTCAAACAAAAGTCATCAAGATCCTTGGGGGTACCATAGAGTTTGATTTGATCATGAACCTTGTCTGGTTTTGAATATGGTATGTACTTATGGTATTGCCATATAGGATTGGCAACTTCTTCAGTGTAACCATTTGAAAGTTTTTTTAAAGATCGGAATTTGGCATCTTTCTGGAGGCATTGTTGCTCTGATGCCGCAACAGGCATACCCACAGAACCCACTTCTGGATTGAATCCATAATTGTAAAAGTCATCCTTAAAGAAGCTTTCAGGATACTGGATCTCGTAAGGCCATCAGTCCAGCTGCCCTTGCTATTAGCAAACCCATTCCATATGGACCCTTGAACATAAATGCGTGTTCCATCGAGGTAGAGACTGGGATTTTTCTCCTCGTTATTCAAATCTTCTAAAATTTTGTCATATTGATCCACCTTTTCAGAATAGGGATGGAGTCTGAGGTAATTCTTTAGAGCTGTGTTGAGGTCATCTGGTGGAACTTGTTCGTTTCCACCTACCCAAAGAGCCAGACTTGCACGATTCCTTAAAAGCTTGACAGTGTGTCTCTTGCACACAGAAGAAATAGGTCAAGATCCAGGGGGCCATCCGGATTGGATACTGGGATTCCATGTCCATCAACATCACCAGTAATCCAAAATTTTTGCCAGACCTACAAAAGCTTTATAAGCAATTGGATAGCAGGATAAATTGATTTGCTAACATACTGACAAAAATGATACTAAGCATCTGAAAAGAAGGTTGGCTGAGGTGCGTTGAAGACTTGACAATAAACCATTCAAGTAATATGGAGGTCATATACGAACTCTTAATATGTCATCAGGAAGCAGGTGACTGCAAGGATTTATTCTGCAGCAACTTCTGTACATCAACCAATACATACATCCGGCACACATATTATTCTGTTTCCTTAGTTTATCCATTTTCTACCTGACTTCATCCAACATAGTAAACAATGTTCTCATCAAGGAAGCAATAAAACTACAAGCTGAGGAATGCCAAACGAACTCCATCTCAACGCATAGATAGAGAAGAAGGGGGGAAGAGAAGGGTGGTTGGTTTGGGGGGGGATTTATCACCAGAAGACTGCTAATCCACCACCCCAACAGCGGATCATGTTGAAATTTATATCAGCATGGAATTTGATATCGGTCCTGTAGGGTTTCTCTGAAAGTCGCAGTAATCCTTCTCATAAAATCCAATTACCCCCACGAATAACGATGGCCTGCCCATTAACCTTGAACAACCTAAATAGCACAAGTACATTTACTATAAAAAATACTATTCAATTTCTAATTCTTTCCATAAGGCAACCAGTCTGCCCTAACATGTTGACAACACGAGCGTAGTGCTCTGTCCTTGGATTAATTCCATAATCCCTTTCCACTGAATCAAAAAACTCCATTCCCTTCTTGACTAAGCCCATATGGCTACAAGCATGAAGCAAAGAGTGAAGTGTAACATCTGTCAGCTTTACAACTTCCATCTCCATTTCTTCATACAAACTTAAGCTCCATAGCCATCTCCGTGACACGCAAAAGCATTAACATAGAATTCTATGAGATCAAATTTCTCGAAGGCATCCGATTAAAGACTTTGATTGACTCCAGGATATCTCCACACTCCGCATACATGTTCATTAACCCATTGCTGACAAAGGGAATATGAAACAAGCTTCTTTTGATAATCAAAGAGTGAATTTGTTTACCTAAACCTAGAGAAGTATCACCACCAAAAACTCCAAGAACAGCAGAAACCACGTTAGAATCAATCTCCAACCCTGCCTTTACCATTTTCAGAAATACTTGTATAGCTTCTTCTTCAAACCCATTTTTTGCAAAACCTAGAAGGATTACAGTCATAGAAACCTCATCTATAGTCTCTGCAGACTCGAATAAATCCAATGCATCTTCCAGACTTCCACATTTTGCATACATATCCATCAGTGCACTCTCTACCAATAAATATGACTGAATACCCAATTTCCATGCAATGCTATGCAACTGGCGCCCCAGGTTTATTGCTTGTAGACCTGAACACGCCATTATGGAGCTTAAGTATGTGAGAGTATTCGGATTGAGTGATCCACTACGCATGCTCATAAATAATTTTAAACTATCCTCATAAAACCCATTCTGTTGAAGGCCAGAGATAACAGCCGTCCAACTAATTACATTCCTCTTGAACATTTCATTAAAAACCTGCATTCCCCAACCATTGCCACCACATTTGAAATAAGACGTGATCAGAGCATTCCCAATCGGAATTTCCCTTTCAAATCCACCCCTGAAGACTATGCCATGCATCAACTCAACTACATGAGAAAGCTCACGGCTATCACAACCAGACAGAATCGTGGTTACCGTGGCTTTATCCACACCTCGAACACCCCCTTCCCAGAATCTTTTGAACATCCCAAAGCCCATCTCAAACTCCCCGTTCCTCAAGAACCCAGATAACAAGGTGTTCCGGGAAATGGTGTCTTTCACAGGCATTTCATCAAACAGCTTAGCGACATCCCGCATGTCTCCGCACTTCACGTACATCGAGAGGAGGGAGTTCCAAACGACAAGACAATTTCCGAAGAGGTCCTCATTTCGCAGGTCGTGAAGCTCCGGGTTCTTGATGATGGACGCGTGAAGAGAAGAACCCAGATGGAAACACCCCTCTCTGCCGCAAGTGGACAGAAGGTGGCTCACACGGACGTGGTCGAGCACAAGAGAAGAAGCTTGTGACGGGGCGCCTCGAAAGTTCTGAGCTTTGAGCGGGGGAGGGAGGGAAGTCCGAGGAGAGAGGTGGGAGCTCAGTCTCCGGAAGACCCATTTCGATTTCATCCATGAAACCAGAGTCGCAGGAACACAGACGATGGTAATACAACAGAGAAGATCAGGTTTGCTTCCTTTGGAAAGTCTACGAGCTTCTCAAACGGCTACTGTAGACTACAGAACTTACGACCTCCTTGGGCGCATTTCTGCCGAGAGGCGGTAATCGGATTATTAAAGCTCATCTTTTTTATCTCCGCAAATTGACATATCAGACTTATAAACATTTAGAATTTTACAAACTACTTAATTCACTTTTAAAAAAGAGCATAATAATTCGACTAATTGCATATATGTCACGTCTCATTTTTCGAACATTCCATAGGAAGTTTAATTTTGACTCGCTTTAATTTTGTTTAGTGATGCCTTTCCATCCCTTTTGATTCGAGCAAGAGACCGACCTTAGTCTTACTCAACAAATGACCATTTTCCTCTTTTGTTTCTTATTTTCCAACACTCACCAAATGAGTTTCTTAATTGACATAAAAAAACCAAATGTGCATTTGCCGGCTAGCCTCTGAATATTGGCATTTGCACAAGGGATGCGAGGAAACAGTAAGCAGATTTTTGGATATGCTGGTATGCATTTCTCAGAAGCAGGGGCGAGAAAGCGGAACTAACCATAGAAAAGCTATACTTCTAAATATTCAGAGGACATCAGGGCATATGACTGCTAAATGCTTTTTTGTTGATATTAATTTTGGCCGTCAGATTTTCCTAGTTAATTCTTAAGGACTAGGGCCGCTTCATGAACTCACGTCGCTCCCGGTCGTAAGTCATGAACAAGCTACGTTTTCCCGATGGGTTTCTAAGATCACTCCCGGCTCTAGACCTTTTACTAATTAGTCCTGATCAAGCCCCAACCTTTTCCAACGGAAGGATGATCGGGTAGGCACTAGTATGAATTGAAATGAATGGATTTCGAATTCTCAATCAAATTCCATTTTGCTGATCAATAGTGCACTTTAGAATCCCTCTCCCGACACATCCTGGTTTGAAGTGGGCCATCAACAGGTTCATTCAGATGAACATCAGGATGGTACTATGCAAAACTTACTCAGGGGAACGGACCTGTATCTTCAGGCCTTTTGAGAGGGGGAAGAATATATATTTATCCACTTGTCAATTCCAAGAAGTGGGGAAACATCCAGGAATAAAGATAAGAGGAAAGATTGTTTCCCCCCGTTTATTCTCTCACCTTTCTTTATCTGTTTCTCTATACAGATAATAAAGATTCCTGAAATGAGTATAGCACGGAGAAAGCACGCATGTTCATAAATACATTCGCTTCAACAATTGACATTGTCAACGATTCAAGGCAAGACTGATTGATGTGGTTGGAGCATCCCGCAGCATTCCCCAAGAAACTCCGAGAGTGTGAAGAGGCCAAAATACTGGACTCTCCCAGTGATGCTGCTTAATTTCCAGTCGGACAGTGAGAAACTGCTGATGAAGATATAACCAAAGAAACTGATGCGTGAATTTAACACAGCCTGGACAAGGACTTAAGGGCGGAGACATCAATCCGAAAAGCACGTTCCCTCCATAGAATGGTAAGAACAGACAGGACTATGACCATTTCTCACCTCAGTGGACTGTATGCCCACCATGGTAATTCCAGCCATTGAGCGTGACTCGAGGAGTAACACCTGGTGGAACTTCGAAAGAGATTTTGATGGTCATAATTTCACCTGGTACTAAAGAGAAGTAATTATCCGAGTAATGAACAGGAAGGATTCTCGTGTCCTCTCCTTCCTTGCGGTCTGTCTTCATAGCATGAACAGAGAAATGAAGGAAGAAAGCAACTCCAACGTCGGTCCCATTTATAATGGCAACGCTTGGACGTTTTACCACCTTAGCAGCTTGGTCAGAACCCAAAGAGGCCAAGTCAATGTCTCCCACACTATGCCTTCTACTGAAAATATTCCGGTACGTTAAATTTTGAGAGTTCGGCCTTCCAGAAGTGTTTTGCACATGCATGTCAATTTCGTATGTGGAACCTCTGACATAAGCCCTAGATGTGATCCTGAGAGGTACTTTCTTCCTCCTGTATGCTTCCAACAGCTTGTAGTTACCACCAGACACATGTAACCAGTAGAAGTTCCTAGATATGATACCAGAATCAGACATATGGTAGAGTTTAAGAAGAAGGAAGTAGACAGGCTTCGGACTTTGCGACTTGGGATAGTTCATCTCCACAATGGAAACAGTCTTTTTGGGTGGCACTGAAAGTTTGTCAAAAACCTTGTAGTATGGACATGCTCCCTCCAAATCCCATACTGATGCTTCTATTGCTATGCCAGAGAGCTCATCTGATGTTGTATTAACAACCTGTGGAAGCAGACCAGAAATGGCTATACTCAAGTTCTATTTCACAGGAAAAAATTACGAGTTCATATTCAGGCTATACTGAAGAATGTGTGACTGCATAACTTAATATTGTTGCTCCCCAACAAAGATGTGCATCGAGTCTATTCAAAGAATAATAACGGTCTGACTCTCACTGGCTTTCTATAGCAATATGTACCTCAATAGAATAGGTGGCTAGATTAAGTTGAACATGGATTGGCTCTGCAGCTGAACGGCAGCCATAGAACCCTGCCGTCTGATCAAGTAGGTGATCGTAAAATTGACCTCTAAGCCCAGTCCAAGGATTCTGCGTCTTCCATATGAGAACCCCCGTAAATTTTCTCCACATATGAGAAGTCCAGCCTTCCAATAAAGCTCTATACTGTACGTAGTTCACGAGCTGAGCCTGATGAGTCAAAAAAAATAATATGTAATCACTGATTGAATAGATGAAACAAACTAATGGCAACACCCTTCATTAAGTTTTACCTTCAAACAGAAGTCATCAAGATCTGTGGGGGTACCATAGACTTCGATTTGATCATGAACCTTGTCTGGTTTTGAGTATGGTATGTACTTATGGTATTGCCATATAGGATTTGGAACTTCTTCAGTGTAACCATTTGGAAGTTTCTTGAAGATAGGAATTTTCCATCCTTCCGGGGGCATTGTTGCTCTGATGGTAGCCGCAACAGGCATACCCACAGAACCCACTTCTGGATTGAATCCATAATTGTAAAAGTCATCTTTAAAGAAGCTTTCCGGATACTGGATCTCGTAAGGGCCATCGGTCCAGCCACCCTTGCTATCAGCAAACCCATCCCACATGGACCCTTGAACATAGATGCGTGTTCCATCGAGGTAGAGGCTGGGATCTTCCTCCTCGTTATTCAAATCTCCTAAAATTTTGTCATGTTCATCCACCTTTTCAAAATAGGGATGAAGTTTAAGGTAATCCTTTAGAGCCGTGTTGAGGTCAACTGGTGGAACTTGTTCATTTCCACCAACCCAAAGAGCCAGACTTGCATGATTCCTTAAAAGCTTGACAGTGTCTCTTGCACACATAAGAAATAGGTCATGATCCAGAGGGCCATCTGGATTGGACACTGGATCTCCACGTCCATCAACATCACCAGTAATCCAAAATTCTTGCCAGACCTACAAAAGCTTTATAAGCCATTGGATAGCAGGACAAATTGATTTGCTAACATACTGACAAAAATGATACTAAGCATCTGAAAAGAAGGTTGAGCGAGTTGCGCTGAAGACTTGACAATAAACCATACAAGTAATATAGAGGCCATTTACAAACTCTTGACATGTTATCTCGAAGCAAGTAACTGTGAGGATTTATTCTGCAGCAACTTCTGTACGTCAACCAATAAATTAGTTTCAAAAAGGCTCAGTACATCCGGCACACATACTATTCTGTTTACTTAGTTTATCCATTTTCTAACCGACTTCATCATCCAACATAGTAAACAATGTTCTCATTCAGGAAGCAATAAAACTACAAACTGAGGAATGCCAAACAAGCTCCTACGACTGTGCCTGAGAGAGAGAGAGAGAGAGAGAGAGAGAGAGAGAGAGAGAGAGATACATTACCAGAAGACCATACATATCACAATAATGGTAAAATTCTGGCCTTTCTGCTAATCCACCACCCCAACAGCGGATCATGTTGAAATTCATATCAGCATGGAATTTGATATCAGTCTCGTAGCGTTTCTCTGAAAGTCGCAGTAATCCGTCTGATAAAATCCAATTACCCCCACGAATAAAGATGGGCTGCCCATTAACCTTGAACAACCTAAAGAGCACAAGTATGTTTACAATAAAAAATACAATTCAATTTCTAATTCTTTCCGTAAATTAAGACAACCTCACCTTCCACCAGTTGCACTATCAATATGGCTTTCAATTTTGCGGAATCCAAATTGATGTCTCCATGAATCAGACTCTCCAAATCCTTTCACTTCAACACTGATAGCAACATGGTAAAGTGACTGCTTTCCCATGCCATTGGGCCACCATAGATTTGGCTTATAGAAAAACAGCTGCAGGTTGATACCAAGAAACAGTTAATTAGGATCATTTTGATTTTTCCTATATCTGATTTTCCACTTCAAGATTTCTTTATATGTAAATAATATTGGCCAAACTCATCAATGTTAAGATGTGGAAGAAGTAAAATCAGGCACGATTTCTCTTCTTCAAAGAAAGAACAGTTGTTCTTAAAACATTTTCCTTGTGACACTTGAGATACATCAATATGCACTGACCTCCGTAAATGTATGTTGACTTCGAGCCCCAGGCGAAATTGACAGATGCTCAGTCCGAAGATGCTCTATCGAGGTGACATTGCCCTCAAGTTCTGCAGTCACTTCGACGCTCAAAGAGCATTCAGCAACCCTTGTACTTCTATTTTCCAACTCAGTCGTACAATGCAAGTATACTCTCTTATAGTTGTCGAAAAATGACGACACCAAGTGGGGATCAATTAACTTTACAGGCTGAACCAATGATGATGTATCAGATTGGAAAAAAAAACTGCAGTTATCAAATGGCAGCAATATTTTGTCACGATCACCATTAGAGCCCCATGTTATTCAACACGGATTGTCCTATTTTATTAGAATGTTCAACCAAGCTATATAAATCAATTGGCACATCAACCCCAGGGACTGAAACCATTGAATTGCAGGACTTATACAAAGAAAAAACTGTGACTGTGCACTCACCCCAGTGACGGAAACTGATACTTCATCCCATATGCCAGTATTACGATCCCTACATGAAAATAGATGTTGGTCAATCATAAAGTAACATGCAGACTGATGTCTTTTAAATGGATTTAAAACACGTAAATAGATAAGTGAGAAACTACAGAACTTCAACCACATTCCTCCAAATAGGAAAACCACATCAGCAAATGGCAGTCAGGATTTTGCTCATTAAACATAAAAAGCCAAAGAAATCCATAATTGACATAACTAATGTAAAATTATGGTGGAGCAAGACGTTACATCGTGCCAGGAGCTGTCCTGTCCCCATCCTATCTCCACCTATCTCCTAGGATCAATAGATGCATTCACTATTGCAGCTTCTCAACCAACATAATCCGAACTGCTAGTATTATGATTACTTAATTGAGTAATCCTTTGAAACCTTTTGCTCTTTCCCATCTAACAAAGTAAATAGCTTGTCCTTCCAAATATAATTAATCACAAACAGTCAGTCTCTGAAGGACTAACTCATGTGGAAACTAAAGAGGCACATGTACGAATTACAACTAGGCAATATATGGAGAATGAAGCTGTTCACACTCTGCTTACGACGTCGGAAGCTTTAAAATAGACACTAAATTACCAGAAGATAGCAACACTGCTTTGTCATAAAAAGCAGAACTTACGATGCATTATTTCTCCAATGAGGAGTTGATTACCTTATAGGAGCCATCCAGTCCCAACCCTGAACATATTGCGTTGCGACATCCTTTCCTATCTAATGAGATAAAGATACTATATGAATGTTCTGCAGTTTTGATAGGAATCACACTACTAATACAACTAGGCTCAGACAATATTAGTATGTCCTTCCAAACTGCTATTAGATGCGGAGGAAGACAAGTTATGCAGGAGAAGGTACATACCTCATGGTCCCCACCTTGTCCTCCCTCTGGAGGTATTTTGCCAGGGTGATCTGGGGGGTGAACAAGAACTGCTAGCATGTTTTGTCCATTAGGATGGAGACTGTCAGTCACATCAAGTTGATGTCTTCTAAACATTCCTTTTGGAAGAACCTTTTTGTTCCCATTTAAGTATACTTCAGCTGAGTAGTTAATTGCTCGAAAATTCAGATCGAGGTGTTGCGCTTCAGGCTGTGAAAATTTGAAATAATATGAAGCACTAGCTCCAGCAAAAGTAACGAAAACAAAGAAATGATGAACACTCAATAACAAGCAGAATATCATTTTGAAAAGGAGAAAAACGAGACAACAATGTGAACAATGGTAACCAGATTAATTCCATTTTGAGGTAAGTAAGAAAATACAGTACCTACTGTCATTATTCAATGATGTTTAAGAGAAAGAAGAGCTGATCTTAAAGACATGAAAATGGTGCCTAGCACCAGATAACTTTTATCGAAGGCCTTTAAAAACCGGCAAAACATGCATTTTGAAATTATTTATGTCAAATATGTTATCATTTAAAAAATTGACAATTTCAAAAAACATGTCTTGATTCTTCTAGCAAGAGTGCAACTTACCAGCTTGCATTGGAAAGTCGTAAAAAACCAAAATGTGTAGTGTTCCCTTCCAGAATCAGCAATATCTATAATGGACTCGTTATTTAACCCATAGAAAGGATCTGGAACTGCCTTGTTCTTTACCAGGGTTGCTAAAACACTGCAAGTTATACCACCGTTAGCAATCGAGGCAAATATCTTATAAAGTAAAAAAGGAACTCATACTCTGACCAGGACATGCGAGCACTCTTCAGTCAGTGAGGTGTAAACCACATTTCAGATACTTGAATAAGAACAACATGAGGTAATCAACTTTAATTTAGTACAGAACACCGATATCAGAGCATCTTCCAAAACTAAGAAAGTTCTATATTCTCTCTGAACAACTTCATCGACGCTTTTGCCTCGAAACTCTAACTGGACTATGTAATTCACCAGACCCACTTACATTCATGCCCTGATCCATTCGATAATTGATAACCGGGGAATCTCATTGCTTCTGCTTTTTAATTGAGGTGCACTTAATTTCAAATTCCAACACTTGTAACCCTCCGACCAGACTCTTTACATCATATTCATCCGAAATCACAACTAGACTTAATACGCCATTCAAAACTATCAAGATCTGCAGGGTCATCTGCAGTCCATCTTTTATGCGCTAAAAAGATCGACATTTCATCAGCTACTCAAGTCATTTCACATCGAGACCAGACTTAGCTTTCCACAAAATCACACCAGAGTCAGGTTCAAAGCAATGCACGATCAGCTCTCTCTCTCTCTCGATCACTCCCTCCCCGCGGCGATCAATGTCCACATCCGAACCGCCCAAAAGAAGTTCCCGACTCGAATTCAGGCGCATGCAGTCGCCACCGCGCAGGAAGCGAAACAGCACGCGAGCCAAAAAAAAAACTCCAACGACTTACGTCCCGGGGACGACGGCCTCCATCCACGGAGGATCGGCTCCGGTCGGGGGATGCGTCGTGGTGAGCTGAGCCCCGGTGAGCTCCACCTCCGTCGATCTCGCCGCCAGCCATCCGGAGTCGAGCCTCGTCTTCCCGATCGCGGCGATCACCGGCGCCGCCGCGGCCTCCATTTCTCTCCGCAGGACCTCCGGTTCAGGGCGGCCGGAAAAATCGTTCCCCCGAGCGGCGAGGGAACAACCGCCGACGATGAGGAAGACCAAGACCAGCTCGCAAGTCTTCCGGCTTTGCTTGAGCAAGTGAGTCTGCTCCGATTCCACTGTCTCCGTGTCGTTATCTTATCTTCCGCTGTCCACGTCACGGGGGGATGGATGGACGGTGCAGATCGAGCGCGTGGGTCCCGGGCGATACATGGACGGTGCGGAATGAGTGCGTGGGTCCCGGGCGATAGATGGACGGTGCGGATTGAGTGCGAGGCGCCTAGATCCCGGCCCGCCCCCGAGCGCAGCGAAGGACAAGGTTTTTGGAAGGTGGGGGTTGCGGTTTCAGAGAGTGGGACAGGCTGCAATAATTGGATTACAACGTCGCGCGTCGTCGTTTCGGCGCAGTTCGGGAGAACAAAAAATATGAAGATCGCCGTTGCCGGGGATCGAACCCGGGTCACCCGCGTGACAGGCGGGAATACTTACCACTATACTACAACGACTTAGTTGTCAACTTGGACATACTTTTAAAATTTATCAGTAGTTAATGATGGCAGTATAACTTCTAGCCTAATACCTCAAAAAACCCTTAACTTTAACTCCAATCCTAATTCCACCTTAATTTTTTTTCTCATAAATGACCTAGGAATGATCCTAATCCCATCCTTAACACTTTTTTTTTTTAAAACTATAATTTTTGCTTGAGTTCCATTTATGTCGTCATTAACTCTTTGTCCAAAATTATCATTAGTGATTCTACGTGGCATTTATATGTCATTGCTCTAGTTTTCCCTCGAATTTCGAATCTAAGAAGACATTTTTTAGAGATGAATTCCAAATTAGCCCAAACGATATCTTATTGGTTATGAAATTTGAGTGAAAACATGAGTAATTGCAAGTGGTTTTTTACAATTGCTCTTACTTCGAAGAGAATCTCCTTCTCACCTTGTTCGGGGATATTCAATTTTGCGCTCGGTTTTCAATCTCTTATGCTCGAGAATTTTCCCTCTCTTGCAATAGAAGAGCTGTGCTAAAAAAAGTTAGCTCGGGGCACTTGAACAACATGTACCATGGAGTTTTCTATCTCTTAGGCATAGGGCATATTTGAGACCTACGTAAAATTGTGTAGTTTTTTATGGAAAAAAAAAAGTTTGGGTAAACTGGAACTAGACATGAAACTGTTTTTTTTTTACTAGACAAAAAAAATTAAGGTAAAATTAAAACCGAACATAAAGTTGGGTTTTTTTTTTTTTTAGGGTATTAGGGCTAAAAGATATGCATCTCTCTCAACCTTTTGACTAAGAGCAAATATGGTATCTTTTTTTGTTGGTTTAATATCCACTTACATGGCCAGAGAATATTCCCTCTCTGTTGGTTTAATATCTACTTACATGGACAGAGAATATTCCCTCTCTGTCGGGAAGACAAAGATAGACAGGGAATTAGGGGGCCTCACGGTGGTGAAGGTAAACACCACATCAGAACTTTTGTTCTGGTTACTACTGGGTAGGCAAGTATAGTAACCTCTTGCGCCTGAAGTGAGTGAGGGTGGGTTAAATACCCAACTCAGCCTTACAGCACTGTCCTCAACCGTAGGTTCACTCACTTCCCCCGGTTGAGGATAGTGCCTTTGTGACATGACAACCTGAATAATTGCTCCGTATGGGGTAGACTTTCATCTATTGCAAAAATTTACTTGCTGAATTTTTAATCAAGTTTCCAAGGGAAGAGGTTTTTGTTCGGGTGGATCTTTCCCTCATTTAATCAAAGTCCAATCATTGGTCGTAAGATCGCATTAAGCTGTGTAATTGATATATAAAAGATTTTTCTCGTAATTTTCCATTCACGTTGAGTCAAAGAGAATTAACATACTTGAGTATCCAGGTTCAGTTAAGGGTGATCGGGTCCAGGATGGGTAGATTTCAGACCTAGACCCTATACCCAACCCTATTATAATTGGTTCCATTTTTTTTTAGACCTTGTACTTGATTTTGTTTACATTGGACCTTGTACTCGAACAATATTATTTTTCCGATCCAGTTTCAGGGTCAATCTTGTTTCCACTCGAACCTATTTTACAGCCACCCAATATCTTGTACAGTTTCGAATTTTAAATTAATATGTGAGAAAATAACGGAGTCCTCATAATTTGTATTGAAATATTAAGGACATGTAATCAATAATGTAGTCCTCGTTTTGGCAATAAGGGTAATAATCAAAGAAAACAATAAAACATACGAATCATTAAGTGCGAATTTAATTGATCTGATTTTGAGATCTTTTTCCGTTATAGAGTTGGACTATTATAACATAAGTATCTAAGAAAATGCACAAGAATGCCTCATACCTTTAGTGACAGCATTCATTTTGAGGTTTTGGACTTTTGGGATTGGGCTTATACAACCGGTCCGGTTGATCCGGTTCTCGAGTGGGTGTACACTCGGAATGTTCCCGGATTAGTTTCAATGGGAATTGGTTCTCAACCCTATTTTCCGGGTTGGCTAGTTCGGTTCTCGAGTATATCCGATCCGATTGCACAACCCTAGGTTCAGTAACTTTTTTTTTAGCTTAAATTTATAACCTCAAAAATCGATAGGAGTTTAAATTATATTTAAATTTAGGCTCAAAATTAAAATTTGAAGAATTCCGCACTACTTAAAAATAAAAGAAAATATTCACATATACATTTATAATTATGATTTGAAGTCATAGTCTTATAAAATAGAAGGATTTTGTCAGTCTTCAACCCATTACCTGCGCAAGTGGACAAACACCGGACTCATCCATCCATTAAAAAGCGTGCCACCGCATCGTCAATCCTCCCTCCGCCATCCGACCCTCCCTTTTCCCGCGAATTAATCACCACTTAATCACTAAATAAATTAAAGTCAAACCAATATAATATCGATCAATCACGATGTCTCTCTTTGATAAAAAAGAAAGAAAAAGAATCATGATTTTTTCGTCCAATCATCTTCACTAATTATATAGATGATTCATAAACTTTAAATAAATATGTAATGTGTTCGATAAAAAATTAATCTATTTAATGTAGTTCATAAAATTAGTTTAATATGTAATATCGCTCTGAATTTTTAATTTATTTAATGTGATCCTCAAACTTACGGAACATGTTCAATTATATTTCCTAAATTACATAGAGATGTTTAATATTATTCTTTGTAGGGACAATGCCTTTTCTTCAAATGTCATTAATTTATTCAAAAAAAGCAGCCGTCAATATTCATTATTATTAAGATGTTTAATGAAGATTTTCATATAATTCATGGATTAAATTAATCATATATATCAAAAGTTCAGAGACTACAAATTAAAATTTAAAAGATATTAGATTAAAGTTCAAAGATGAATTAAATAAATTAAAAATTCAGAAGTCAAGTGTTAGAGACTATTGGTCGAGCATTTTAAATTGGACAGCTCACCATTTAAAACTGTTTAGCTTCATTCTTTTTCATTTCATAAAGTAGGCGTAAAGCTAAGAGACGTAAAGCAAACTCTTTCATCATCACCTTCCGATCAGTCCTCTCTCCGGAGAATTCTCTCATGGCATCGCTTTCCCCGGAAAACCTCCCGGAGCCCGCTGCTCGGCGCCGTCTCCGGGCCATTCAGAGCCACCTCCTCCCCGACGGCAGCGCCGCCGGCGTCGGCGGCGGTCCCGATCCCGACTCCCGCGTGCAGGCCAGCGTCGCTTCCGGCGTACTCAACGGTATTCATTCGGTCGGAGAGAGGCTGTCCGATCGGACGTGCTCATCTCGCGGCTCTCTCTCTCTCTCGTCGCGCTTCTTCGCTTCCTTCGTCACTCGTTTCTACACGTTCGGCTCGCTCTGGCGAGTCGCGGATGGTAGTTTCTACCGCGCGCGTTCTGTTTTTGTACGCTTCTGTTACGAGTTCGATTCGAAACTGCATGGGGAATCGCCGTCGCGACTTGTTCATCGGCGACGGATTCTCCGGCGATGATGAGAGAAACTGGCGATCGAGAGCTCCGTTTTGAGCTGGGGGGCCTCCGGTCGGTTCCTTCTGTGGAATGACCAAGTCGCTTGAGTATTTTTCGCTTCCGATCACTTCGGAATCTTTTTGAATAGCGAAGTCATGATCGCTGGAGAGCAGCTGAGCGAATAGAGTAGTTACGAAGGGCCTGCAGTGATGGTCCTCATGATCGCACCGCCTCATCACTTAGTGCAGATGTAGGTGTTCATGAGCCTGAGCAAGCTATGTATTACCTCCGAAATCGTCCTTTCCAGGTCGATCACGAATATGTTTCTCTAACTGTAAGTTGAGAAAATTCCTATGTGCGTTGATCAGAAACAATTTCTTGAAGTTGCCAGTGAGTGATCTGTCGTTGGAGCATTGGTAGAGGCCTAATTTGTGTCACTAGAACGTCTACAAGCTGTAATTGAAATTAGTGATTCACAAATGTTTACTCCAGTTGCGCTCAGTCGTCTGCTAGGAAGGCGGTTGAGTCATTTTAAGTAGACCTGTCTGATTATGATTTGTTATATAGAAATAGGAAGAAAAGGCGTAGCAAATTTTAAGTAGACCTGTCTGATTATGATTATGTGTACACGCTCAGCCTGCATTTAGTTATTCGCTCTGTTTTCTGCGTAGAAAGGGGTTACAGTGTAGTTCTTCCTGAGGACCTGCGTACGGGAAAATGGAATGTTTATAGGTACTTATTTTCATCACAGTGAAGTTATCTATTGTGGCGGTACCTTGGAGCTATGTGTCTATAAGCTCTCTTCTCTTGGCAGATCTGCACGCTCCTTCTTCAAGCTTGTCAGCAGATTTACTGATCACCCCGATATTGGAACATTGCATGACAATTTCGGGTCAGGCTCTCTCCTTACTTGATCATAGTTTCTTTTAACTGATTAATTGATTCAGAGCATTCTCAGAGACAGCTTTTAGTGATTAGAATATCTCTCCTTTGGTTTCCTTTATTGTGAAATTCATTGCATTCATATGCAGCAGGATCTGCATCTGTGCGTGCTTATGTTCTCTTTTGGGTGCAGACGTGCCATTGAAACTTTTCGGGATCGCAAGTACTTAGGTACTCGAGTCTGTGCTGATGGGACAGTAGGAGAGTAAGTTGGTTGTAGAGCATGCAACTTTTGCAGCTTTCATATTCAAACTGTTTACCTGATAAAATTTCCTGCATTCTTTTGAAATCTAAGGTACAAATGGATGACGTATGGTGAAGCTGGGAGTGCTCGAGAAGCTATAGGTTCTGGACTTCGCTATCATGGGTTACCGCAAGTGAGAAGCAGAACATTTTCTGAGTAATCGCTCCTTAAGTCAATTTGAAGTTGTTAAACAAATAGTATTCACAATAAGGATGGAATTATTGGTCTCTTTGTTGCAGGGAGTTTGTGTTGGACTCTACTTTATTAACAGGCCAGAGTGGCTGATTGTGGATCATGCTTGTTCAGCATATTCTTATATCTCGGTCCCTCTATATGACACCCTTGGTGTGTAAATGCAATTACTGTTTTGTATTCTCTCCATCAAGCCTCTTCTTAGTTTAAATTTTTGTGTTTTAAAGGTCCCGATGCTGTCAAGTATGTTGTGAATCATGCAGCTTTGCAGGCTATCTTTTGTGCTCCTCAAACACTGAACAGAGTGAGTTAAGGAATCTCTTTATATTGATTCTTGTAATGGAGGAATTACATGATCTTCTGACAAAAAGTAGACCATGCATAGCTTTACATTCACAATTCTCTATTTTCAATGTTTTACATTCACTTATAGAAAAGTACAGTAATTTCTTCTTGTATTCTTTATGATTATTGCCAAGGAATTCATCTGTTAGAAAGTTTCAGTCTCATTGTTTCTGACCTGTAAATGGCCATGTAGCATGATAACTCTTGCTGATGGAGCTGGACTAGAACAAAAGTTAGCACCGCGTCTTCCATAAAAATTACAGTGGTCGTTAGTCTGTCTTTCAGGTCCAAAAAAGTTTGGGTCTGTCTTTCTGATAAGCTATATGACAAAACATGTGTGTCTTATTTCGTATTTCATCCATTCAGATTTTCATTATTCTGACCCACCGATTATATCTCAAACTTTGTCTGCTGTTTTCGCAGTTATTGAGCTTCTTGTCTGAGATTCCATCTGTTCGTCTTATTGTGGTGCGTATGGAGATTGAAGTCGTAAGATGTGCAACTAATTGTTGATGTTTCCCTTTTGCTCACACTAGACTTGCTGCTCTGGAAAAATAGGTAGTTGGAGGAATAGATATACACTTGCCCACCCTTCCGCCAACATCAAGAGTTAAGCTGATTTCATACTTGAAACTTCTGAGTCAGGTAGGATGCATCTTCATTTGTGACTTTAGCGTGCCTTTGCTGAAACACTCAATTCCTCATTGTTTGAGAAATTTTTGGAATAAAGATGGAGTTTTATAACAATCCTGTTTTTTAAAAAACAATTTCAATTTTAGGAGCTTGTCCTGCTGACTGTTTAGTCATCTTGGATTATTAGATAAAAAATCCTGGCACCAATCTCTTATACTACACAGATTTTTCCCCTTCTCATTCTGTTATAACGTTAAATTTTCTATTAATGACACTTAACTTCAAAATGAAATGAAGTGACTGGGTCTTTTTTGCGCATAAAGAGCTGTAGAGGCTAATTTGTTGGCTTTAAATTGTTAAAAATTATCACTCCAGAAGAATTGCATGCTGTAGACTCTTTAATTTTGGACAAAAATGTTTTGGGCTATAGGTGCTTGTTAGGTATAGATTGCATCAGCTGAGTACTTCTCTCCTGATACTATTGAGACTCTGAACTTATTGGCATCAAGTGCCTTCTGCGTTATTTTATTCCATAAGTTTGTGAGGGACATAATGACGTGGATGTCTGTAATTAATTTATCTAAATTATCTGATCACAAATTCTCTCGTGTTTGGGTTTTTAGTGATTGTCAAGTTAAAGATGTTTTCCTTTAGGGCCGTAGCAATATCCAGCCTTGTTGCCCCCCAAAGCCAGAAAATATTGCAACCATATGCTACACAAGTGGAACAACCGGAACACCAAAGGTAGTAGTGTGGATTTTTTCAGTACGGTTTCTTTTATGCTGCACATGTGGGTTTTATGACATATTACTGAACATGTGGAATTTTATTGGCTCCTTGTTTCACATAAAAGGGGGTTGTCTTGACTCATGGAAACTTGATTGCAAATGTTGCTGGGTATAATGAAACGACCAAATTTTTCTCATCAGATATGTGAGTCCTTTATCATTTGTTGTTTCTTTAAATAAGTACGACCAGCCTTTCAAGGTTTTTCAATCACATAATTGGCAGCTTATCGTACTGTCATTTTCTTGATATATTTTTTTCTTGACAGCTATCTATCCTACCTCCCTCTGGCACATATATATGAAAGAATGACTCAGATCCTTGGAGCATATTGTGGGGTTGCTGTCGGTTTTTACCAAGGGGTATGTTGCTTATCTAGAACACTATTTGTCCAACTATGTCCCCATTTGATTTCTTTGGCTTGTCAGTACAGATCCCTATGAAAATGAGGAGAATTATTGACATTCTCCATAAGTTAATCCTTTATAATACTTAACCTCAACTCAAATGTATCAGCATCCTTTTCCATTTATTATAGTATTTGTCCCTATCACTTAAAAGCCACGACTCTTGTCCGAGATACATGCCTAGATGTCATTCTTCTTTATTTGGGTTCAAGGGTAATGTGCCTGCATTAATGTAAGAAAATCAATTACAACATTTTATATCACTTGATTTCATGTACTAACCCTGAGGCTTTAATTCTACATCTATTACTAAGCAATAATGTCCTACTTTTCAGGACAACATGAAACTGATGGATGATTTGGCTGCTTTGAGACCGACAGTTTTTTGCAGTGTTCCTCGGCTGTATAACCGGATATATGCAGGGTGAAGAGACTGCCAACTTTTTGTCAAATCCTTTTCTTGATATGGAGAAGTGCTGATTTCTAGTTTATTTCAACTATGGCAGAATAACAAATGCTGTGAAGTCTTCAGGGATGCTAAAGGAGAGACTATTTAGAGTTGCCTTCAATTCGAAGAAGCATGCTATATTGACAGGTATTGATGCTTGGAAGTTTCTTGCGGGATAATATGAGCCGTGCAGTTTTTGATTGGCTGTTAACTTTTAGTATTTTACCTCTGTTGACCTGAATGGTTATGTGTTAGGCCGGAATCCATCACCTATGTGGGACAGACTAGTGTTCAATAGAATGAAGGAAAAGCTTGGAGGGCGAGTCCGTATCATGGTATCTGGTGCTTCGCCATTATCTTCTGATGTTGCAGACTTTTTAAGGGTGTAAGTGTGCTTGTAATGCAACACTTATTTGAGCAACTGATCTCCATTCATTTATCTCTCATGAACAGGAGTCTATTTGCTGCTTTTCTTAGCTTCTAACTATATCATGCCACAGGTGCTTTGCCTGTCCAGTACTTGAAGGGTATGGTATGACTGAGACATCTTGTCTAATAAGCTGCACGGATGAGGGCGACACTTTATCTGGTCATGTTGGATCTCCGAATCCTGCCTGCGGTGAGTTCAACATATTATGTGTGCTTTATATACTCGAAGTGTGTGTCTCCTTTGATTTTATCAATATGATCAAATTAAGAGAGAGAGTTGTTATTGAATAATAGCCAGTAATTAAGATGTTGAGACTTTCTCGTGTCTGTCTTTATCCAACACTTGTCCAGAAATAAAGCTCGTGGACGTTCCTGAAATGAACTATACATCAGAAGATCAACCCTATCCTCGTGGAGAAATCTGTGTCAGGGGGCCCATTGTCTTCCAAGGATACTACAATGATGAAGTTCAAACGTGTTTAACCTCTTCAACTAATATTTTTAAATCTATTTGGTTTAACTGCAAATCTAAACATCATCTCAAATGAGCAGGAGAGAGGTAATTGATGATGACTCTTGGTTGCATACGGGAGACATTGGGTTGTGGTTACCAGGAGGCCGCCTTAAGATTATTGATAGGTGAGTCGAAAATTACTTTTTTTCCCTCTCCTAACCATAACGGTTAGGCCCCTTGTGACCTGAGGAAGGGGTCACAGGTTGAAATTTACCTTTATCATCACTGCAAGTGCTGGTTGCGAAACTTCTGAGTGTGACTTAAGCATGGAAGTTCATTTCTTCATTTATGTCTTCTCATGAGATTTATCTGATAATTTTGACTTCTCTATTTAAATCCTAAACCATGCTATGGCAGGAAGAAGAATATTTTCAAGTTGGCACAAGGTGAATATATAGCACCAGAAAAGATTGAGAATGTGTATTCCAAGTGCAAGTTCATCTCACAGTGTTTTGTGTATGGTATGGAAGGAGTTTTTACCCGCATATGATACTTTCTTCATTTTTCCTGTTGACAGCCTAGTGGCTGCAACAGATTTGCTCTCCTCATCAACCCCCAAGGACAGGGGTTTGATCCCTTCCAATGTGTCGTTTTGAAGGCTGGCGCACTGACCTTTATGTGAAAGTTCCCACATGTCTGCTTACTGCTTGTTTGTCTCAGGCGATAGCTTGAACTCTTGCTTAGTGGCGGTTGTTGCTGTGGACCCAGAGGCGCTGAAAGAATGGGCCGCATCGCAAGGCATCGAGGTTTTCTTTAGACTTATTTCTCTCCACCAAAATTCTAGCTTGAGCATCGAAGTTCAGTCATTGGTTGTCATACTATTTCTTCACCATCAGAACACCGTAATTTGGGGAAACTATGCATCTTAATGAGTAGGCTGATTTACATATCAAGTGATCTTCTCCATTTTACTTCAGCAAGAATTCATAACATGCATCATCTTCATCTGATTGAACTTTGTCTGCGGTCATCTACACTTCTCTTTTTTTTTGTCCGAATGCGAGTCCTACTGATTGATGGCTACTGAAGGGAAACTCTGCACACTGAAATGGGAATGAGGATCATGATTAGCGTTTTATGTTGTGATTAGTTTGCATGCATTTGTTTCAAGTTCCAGAAAAACTGGAGGTGCTGCAGAGATTGTTGTGATTATTCGATTGTTTCGTGAGCCTTGCACTGTCGTTGGTCTCAGGGCATTTGCCAAGTAAAAATCCTAGTTACCTTATGTAGGTCATACCATACACTCACAATTCAGGGGTTGTCCATTTATTGGTGGGTCGATAAGTCTTGGTTCTTGCCATGCAGTACGAGGCTTTAGAACAGCTATGCAATGACCAGAGGGCACGGGAAGCTGTTCTTGCTGAAATGGATGACATTGCCAGAGAAGCGGAGGTATACCATGTCCTCTAAAGAGATCATTAACGGCCTCTACTTAGTTCCCATATTTCCGTTTCAACTTCCTCTATCATGTTGTTTCCTTTTTTCAGTTGCAAGGCTTCGAATATGTGAAGGCCGTGGCGCTGGTGCTCGAACCATTCACAGAGGAGAACGGACTTCTCACCCCGACATTTAAGGTGATTCAATGTTTGCCTGTGCTTCTTCACCAAATAACCACTCTGCATGAACCTTGAGAGTCGAGAGGCATCACATTTCGGACATACATAGCAAAGCACTAAAGAAAATTAACGTATAGTCTCTTTTATTTGTAGGTCAAGAGGTCTCAAGCAAAAGCCCACTTTGCTAAGGTGATATTGGACATGTACGCCGAGCTTTCTACATCTGATCCATCTCCTCAGAAGGTCTCCTGATGCATAAGTCTGCGAATAACATGTGAAAATCTTAAGTAATCTGAGAAATTACTCGGGCTACGAGGCAGAAGCTGATCGTTGTACACGCTACTGAACGACAGGTCGCTGTAATTGGTTCTATGGGTGGGTTTGTTTAGTATTATACCTTCACAGCATTTATGGTTTTGCAACTCGCTGTTGGCTTTTAAAGCCGATTCAGCAAGTCATATTACATTTTGTAAAACGGCATTTCCGCAGAATAGAGGAGGGACGGAGTCCCAAAATTCTTAAAAATTGAAATAAGAGAGAAAAAATTATAACAGAAAGAAAGTTAATGGTAATCACTCAATTGGGAGCGGTCGTGTATTGTCCCAAAGCCATTGACGAGCAGAACCGTCTAGCAGCGGCGAAACCTGTGGAACGAGGACAGCAGAAAGGTTAAGAATAGATCGCTGGGGTCTTCAGTCAATCTGTTCTCGAAGGTAGAGCCTGACCTTTTCCCAGACTTGTGCATGGTAGTCGTTGAGCCAGTCGATCTCGGCGGACGAGAGCAAGGCCGAGTCCACCATTTTAGTCTGCACGGAGACTCGCGAAATAAGGACGAGCACCGACGGCCAAAAGTACTGAGAAACGCGTATCTTGTTGAGAAAAAAGAAAGCGCCACGCACCTGAATTGGAACGAACGTGAGTTTCTCAAATCCCAGATATCCGACCCCTCCAAAACGATTTGGCGTGTTCATCTCCACCACAGAAAGAAGGTTCTGCAAGAATAAAAGACGGTAGATTTCAAGATTCGCCCCAGAAAATTCCAGGGATTAGTTAAGTCTATAGACAAAGGACAACGAACTCCGGTTGAATCAGAATCACTATATGAGGCAAGTAATACAGCGAGGGTACAAAGCAACTGCATGAACCGAAAACCACGAATATCATCTCAAGGAGCAGCCGGCCAGAATTGTGGCAAGGTGAGACTCAATTCGAGAATTATCCATCCATTCGGCAGTATTGCACCTCTGAAACTATTTTATCCAAAGAGCTACTAAAATGTATAAAATAAGTGCCATAAAATTAAATATGCTTATGCAGGAAGTGGACTGTCCAGGAAATTCATGCGCCCATCTGATTATATGGCGAAACCACCACCCCTTCTTCCTATCCCAGGGGACCCTATATAGATCCGCGTAGCTAATTGTGGTCTATCACACCTTAAACTTACATAATAAGCACGAAATCTCTTTTTACCATTCCCCAAATTGGATTTGGGTGCCAATATCTCTCATAAATCTTATTAAGGAAATGAACTATTTTTACGATAACTGAAGTCATACCTCGATACGAATGCCAAAGGCATGGTCTTCATAGTAACCAGGTTCGTTGCTCACGACCATGCCTTTCTGCAAGGAGGTGAGATTCCCGTAACGGAAACTTATACTTTGAGGTCCTTCATGAACATTTAATGCAGCTCCCACGCCATGTCCTGTCCCTATTACAAGGAAAGAAAAAGAGGCCGGGCTTGAAAGTATTCTCATAGGTATTTTGGAAAACCAAGCAGCTAAGGAATGAAATGTACCATGCCGATAGTCGAGGCCGATCTTCCATAGAGACGAGCGCGCAAATGCATCGAGGACAAAGCCAGGGGTATTTTCAGGAAAAACAGCTTGATCAAGAGCTATGTGGCCCTGAAATTAAATATTTCGTCAAGAATGGGGAGACGGTCAATTACTAGAAACTTTAGGTCAGCCTAAAACATTAAATTAGCATGGACATTGTGAAAGGAAAAAAAAGGGTGCAACAAGAAACAATGCACAATAAGAACATTCATAGTTTTCACTCCACCAACAGGAGGGAAAGAGATCATGCATAGTTGCACAATATCCTTATAACTGGAAACTTGTGTTTGTAAAACTCATGCAGAAATATATAGGGTCTTGTTAACAAGCACCCCAAGAGCGCTTGATAACAATCTAAAGATAGAAAAAACAATTTCCAATGCCCATTAATGAATGTTGAAGATTGAAAATATAATTTCTTGTTGGCATGTCATGAATAAAACAGTAATGAAGCATAATCGATACTTCTGATCAAGTGTCCTAGGGGCACATTTTACTGAAATCCAATGTATAATTACAAGAATGCCACCAGATTCGGGAGAAAACTCATATTCAATGTTCTAGGAAGTAAATGTATTAATGAAGTGTGCCCCGGTGAAGCATTGGACAATTAAAAGAACTGAGCACCTGCAAAACTCGGGTGAAGCATTCTTTTTGCCGTGGTGTGGGTTCCCCAAAATGCACTGTTCTTGTTATATCAGTTGTGCCATCAACATATTGAGCACCACTATCTAGCAGGAACAGCTTCTTGACATCCAGAACACTGCAACTGCCTGGTTCTGGTGTGTAATGTATGACTGCACCATTGGCCCCAGAAGCTGCAAATCCAGATGGATAATGAGCCAGAATATTGGACACGTGAGTGATGAAATCTCCAGAAAAGTGACTCCTCCCAAGTGATGCACAAATATTTCTAACCCTTCTACGAAAAACTCATCACTAAAAGTCTACCTCCACTCACACCATCCAACACCAAAACCTATCCAATTCTACTTGCAAAAGAAAAAGTGAGAAAGAGAATCCACAAAATGAATTTTATAGGAATTAATAAGAATCTTCATTTTTCAGGGACAACATCAGGAGAGAGAGAGAGATTCTTCATTTATTCCATAATGAGAATCACCGCAAATGGGGTTATCTAAGATTTTGAAACATAAAATGTACCACTTATTGTGTCAAAGCTTGTATCAATGAAACCATCCTGCTTAGAACGAAACTTGAGGAGCTTATCTGCAACTTCTACTTCTGTAAGTTTAGCACCCCTATTAATTTCTTCTTCCAACCAGACCCAGAAATGAGCTAGAGCAGCTGCATCCCTGCAGATTAAACATATTTCACTAAGATCACTGGATCCTCAATAAGCATTTTGATACAGATAGAGACATTTTCTCAAACAAACAAGCTTCCTGAAACAGCAGGGCTTAATATGTCAACAAGCTTCACATTTACAGATCTAAGTGTTTTCTCTATCGCAGTGAAATCACTCTCCACACATGTTGACAGATTCAACCTATTATCGCATTTTTCCTTCCACAACACAACTTCAAGAGAGATACCAATTTCGATCAATAAGTTCTCCTGCAGTTAAATCTACATAGTCACGCACTGAAGTCTATATAGTTTTCATCAGGAAGACAGAGTACCAATAAAAAGATTTACTAAGCATACTTCATAGACCACAATGCTCAGGTCATTCAATAACATATGATCAGGATTCTTAATTTGAAAATGCACTCCGAGGTCAATAGACAAGTAGATACCCCTCTGCCCAAAAAAGTTGGATGCCTGCCTATAAAAGATGCTCCAACAAGTGCATCCCATGAACACGTGATAAAATTTCAAACACGTGTCTTTGAATCAACCAGCTTCTGGGAATTAAGATTGTGATATAATACTGAATGAACAGCAGCGGCGGGGGTGACAAAAGTGATGGAATCAGCCTAAATTATCCTGAATTGACTAACTAAAACTGCCATGCTTATATACATATTTGTCTACGGATAAGCTTCCCAAGATAGAAAGAAGGGAGACAAAAGGCTATTCAGCGAGATGCAAGAATACATTTTAGAAGATGCCAGTACATGTTGATCAAATGCTGATTCCCATGAAAACTCAAATGTTAAGCAAAATTGTGTAAGGAGACAGACCATGAAACTAATGTTGGGACTTGGGAGTACCTTAAATGAGAATTCCGCATTCCCTGTAACTCGGCATCATTTTTCACTGCCTTGGCCAAAGAGATAGGGGAAGCTCTATAAACTCCAGATGGCATGGCTGATTGACCATTATAATCGTGCACCCTTGCCTTACTCTTTTTATTCAGATACTTATCACAGGCAGACTTGTAGGTGTTGACAATAGCAGCATTTACTGATGATGTGTCTAACCAAAGATTTCTCCCTTGTTTCGCCAAACTGCAGAGATAAAATGGGTGAACAAAGGTGCAACAGACAAAAATATACTGTCAATGATGCCAAAGTACATTAAAAATCTAAAAGCACCAAGTAAAAGAACACCCCAGTGAATGAGGCCACTGTGTATGGCAAGGGTAAATTTCCAGCCTCGGTTCCACAATTCAAAGAAGCTGTTAGATGACTTGAATCCATGTACCAATCTCAACAATGGACCAAGCCTATTAGCCGAGTGCCAATAGATGTAAAGCCACTCATCTGATGGCCAGATAATAAGCCAGCAAACCACGTATATTTTCTCTGTCTCCTTAAAATCAGGTCAGACACATCCAGCAAACTCAAATGGAAATAGGGAAGCAGCTTTCTCACACTATAAAATGACAAAAAAAAAAAAAGAGGGAAGAAGAACCTTGTGGACTCACTTTTCTATTTCAGACAGAATTTTATCGTATGGTCTCAACTCTACGCCTGCATTTTTCAAATGATCCATCACTTCTGGTGTTATTTTGGAACTATCAACGAATAACTCAGCTGTCTCAGTCTTCACAAGTAAATAGGCATAAACAACTGGAGAATGTGGAACATCATTTCCTCTCTGCAATATGGAATTTCATATATCAGGGTACAGCAAACGACACAGGGTTACAAGAAAAAAGATGAAAATTGAAAAAAAAAAAAAAAAATCCTACTAGACAACAGTAAGACCCTGAATATAGGCATAAGATGAAAAAATTCAACTACTTGAGAAAAAGCACTTCCAAGTATCACATGATATGACTGCCCAGTTGCATATCATTACCAGGTTTAATAGCCATGCCACCTCATCAAGCATCGATATAATGATGGCAGATGCACCAGCATCGACAAATTCGGCCCTCAGGAAAGAGAGTTTTGATGCCACATCTAAGCCAGCGAATTTTAGGTCATGAATTCTAACTGGCTTATTTGGAGGCTTTGGCCTTTCTTTCCATACTTCATCCACCAAGTTTATATTATACAGGAGAACCAGCTCATGATTTTTCTTAGCAATAGCCTCCTTTAATTCCTCCGCAGCATCAGAAGAGAAGAGAAACTGTTCACTTCACACCATGAAAGACAGGTGGCATCAGAGAATGAGATTAAAAAGTCTAAAGCAAATGTGTCTTTGTTTGTGTATGAACCAGCAAATACAGGACAAAAAGATAAGAGACTAACAACAATGGTGAAAGATATGGAAAAACAATCAAGAGTCTGAATAAGGTCAATATAAGATAAAAAATTTCACGCCAAAGCACAATAGAATTACAGCAAATACGTAAACCCAAAAACTGAACATTACTATTACAAGAATTACAAACTATTATGGACACCCTAATATTCTTGTAGAATTTATAGCCAATACTATGAATCATAGAACTATAATGAAAGATACTATCAACTACCATTTATCAAATTAAGAACTCTTTGCAGATGAAGAGATGTCAAAAGTGGCCTTGTACGTGATGTAACCCCTATGCCACATAATGGCTGCAGACCTCCTACTTATAGGGAGGGACACATGAATTTGGCAAATTTCCAGATCTATTTGAAGAAAAATGTATCTGGACAAGATATGGTCCTTGCAACTATGAAAGCCATAGAAAAATTTACAGGATCAATGCCAATTCTGCATCCAGGAGCCAGAACGTCATTGAGCCATTCACTAGTTGTTGGAACTCCCAGATTACCAGCCCGCATGAGAATCCAACTGGAGTTTAGCTGATTCTCAGCCTACCAAGAAGAATGACAGATTCGATCAGTACAGCAACCAATTTAGATAGTCAAAGAGTTTCAGGCATAGGAAAGAGCTACTCCATTAAGACTCTTTAGGAAATTGAAATTGTAGATTTTCACCATCAGACCTGAAGAAAATAACGTCCATCTGTCCACAGAGCTGCTTTATCCTTGGTGACGACAGCAGTGCCAGCACTGCCCGTAAAACCTGATATGTAGGCCCTCCTTGTGTAACATTCAGCAATGAACTCACTCTGCAATCCAACACAATTAAATAACAAAAAATTAACACCGCAGCAATGGCAAGAAATTAATACTGGAGCAACAAGACAGAACACATTGGCAATTCCTTAAGTGCACTCTTCCTAACCCTTCGCTTTATAATAACAGAACGATCTCCAGGTCCTAAGAATTGACAAAACTTGAAGGGGACATAATCTTATTCCTTCGAATACGTTCCACATGAACAGGAAAGAAGAAGCGCCTACGTCAATTTTTCGGTGGAAGATTGCTAGATAGGATAACCTTCTTTTTCTTCAAACTGAAACAATAGACTAACTGCTAAGCGAATCAAATCCAACCACATCACTATCAAGAAAATATGCGAGCCGCGTGAGCTTAAACTGGAAGCTCGTTTTCTTCTACTCTTTCCGACATATTAACCGCTTCTCATCCATTTCACGCAATGTACATTTGAAATATAGTCTATACAAAACATCATAATCAACCATAACACAGTATAACGTCGATGTAATTCACCTAAAACATCACATCAGTGCTTCCAGAGTGGAAAAACGGGCTTATCCGACTAACAGAGTACCTCAGCAATTCCAGAACGGAACAACAGGTTTACGCGATCGAACTAGCAGAAGACCGACGAAAAAACAAATCAGAGAACCGAACCTGGTGCGCGTCCTGAGAAGGAACGATGTACGCATCGATGCCGATCCCAGGCCTCGTGAAGAGCTCGCGGAGAGCCCGGAGCTTCTCGTCGGGCTCCGGCCGGCCGGCCCCGCGCCTCCCGATCTCCGACGACGGCTTCGCGGTGACGGAGCCGCAGCTCCGGACGACGCGGAACCGAGGTCCGGCGGCCGGTCTCGCGAGGCGCTCGGAAGGAGACCGCCGGGAGCTCGGGAACAGAGGGAGGGAGAGAGCGAAGAGGCGGAAGCGCAGAGGGCCCGAGGGATTCGAGGCCGGCGAGAGAGGGAGGGGCCGCAGCGCCGGCGACCGGAGGGAGTGCATCGCCGTTGAAGAGAGAGAAAATCGCTTCTCTCTCGCAGCTCAGAGAGAGAGAGAGAGAGAGAGAGAGATGATAAGAAGAGAGCGATGGGAAAGTGTAGCAGGGGATTTTCCAAGTTCTCTGTATTTTTGGGAAGGGTGGCTTCATTGTAATTTTCGCGTCATTGCCATTTTTTGGAAGACGACGCAAAATGATTAAGTGAATGTTAGCTGTAAGTGTTATTCGATTCGAAATCTTTTAATTTACTCAATATAATTTTTGAATTTTAGTTTAATATATAATGTGATTCCTAAATTTTAATTTATTTATGTGATTAATAAATTTTTGATACATGTTGAATTCAATCTCTTAATTATATAAAATATTTAATGTTGTATTTAAATTTGAATTGATGAAATAATTACATTGAACATTTTTCATATATTCCGAAAGCTAAATTGAATGTTTACTAAAAGTCTAGAGTCTGCATTGAACAAACTAAAATTTTAGGAATCACATTACATTATGAATAAATATTTTTTTGAGAAAGTTTTTGCCTTTTGCCCTGATTTAACGTGGATGAATTGATTAAATATATCTCTAGATCTAGTATCTTCGACCCTTTTATGATCCCTTGTAGAGAAAATGCCTGGCGTAGAGAAAATTCTCATGATCCATCGAGGAACGAGTGTTCATGTCGTAACTTGTCACCACTTTTCGTAGTTCTCATGCAAAATGTGTTTCAGAATCAATGTAGAGGTTAGCCTTTTTTTTTTTTTGCCAAGAGAGAGAAAGACCTAGGCTACCAGTCCCATCTTTTCATATGCTTTACATATTTTGCGAAGTTCGTGAAAATAGACAAATAAAAACTCTCCCCAGTTTCGGTAAATTCACGACTATTCATGTAATTGTCCCTTGTTATTTCGAAATTCAAACATCGAACGAGAACTTAAATTTAAATTTTCGTTTATTTTATGAAATATAAATAACTTTAAAAATATTTTTCTGAAAATAATAGTTTATATCTTTTGAAATAAATAATTAATGATTTTTTTTTTCATTTTCAATAATAATTCATGTCCAAATATCTCAGCAGACGAAAAATATATATTTTTTTATTCATTTTTATAAATTATATGAGTGATTATTTTTAGGAAAGTATTTTTTAAATTATTAATTTTTTGCGAAATAAATGCACCATTTTCAAGAGTCAAACCACATTAAGATAGAGAAGTTACTCCAATACAATGCCTTTATTACTTAATCTTTTGGAGCCATTTCTTTTTTTTTTTAAATTCACATGTAGTTTTCCTGAGCACTCAAAATTGGAATAATTTGAAATATTTTCGACGGAAGAGAAATTGAAACGGGCACCAGTTTTCTCCTCCCCGCTAGAGATACGAGTTGGGCTACTCCATTCAAGCCAAGCCCAACAGCTTTCTTATTTGGGCCAGTAAGGCCCATGGCTTTAGAGCAGCTTTCCGGGCCTTTCCCCACCTTGATCATAGCAGCGAGGTTATCATTGAGCCCTTGCGTCCATCATCATTCCACCGTTCACGGGAAAATCAGGGGTGATCAATTTCAGGGCGGGTGGTTCCCACCTTGGATCTTGAAATCGAAAACTGCTCATTGGTTCCTGAACTCACCTGGGAGCCATATCACTGGTTCAGTCCAATTCCTAAGTATCCTCATGGAACCGGCCATGACATTTCAAGAACTAACGCATTATTGGTTCTAAGTGACATTTCGTCAAACATGTTGTGTCATTTCTGAGGGGGAAAAGAAGGCCTTAAGAAACTTAGTTTTAAATCCCAACTCATACAAAAAACAACTTGGTACTCTAATTCGTAATTAGGGTTTTGAAACATAAAAATTTACATATATAGATCTGATTCGGGTGGACGGTTCCACATTTAAAATTGGAAGCCAGACCAATTTTTGTAGGAACAGCCTAGAGCCGGCTTGGTCGGGCAATTTCTGGTCCAATACACATTTCCAAATCCCCCTTTGAAAGGGACTCCATCCAATCACGCCTTTGATCAGTGAATTTCCATTACTCGTAACCCATCATTCTCCAACTGAGTTTAGAGAAATGCTCGACATATACAAACCGAGAAAAATTCCAGGTTCCTAGAAAAATAATAGTCTTCGTCCTCTGGTCTACGATACATGCATACATGCATCCAATCTCTAGCAAATGTACAGCCAATCTCATGTATATAATGGATCCAGTACGATTCTTTTTTTTTTTTTAAACGTTTAGATATTGCACGAAGCCTTCACTTAACAGTTAGATCGGAATCTGACCCAGGGTTAAAGGACGAGAAAATATACTCGTGAGTTAAAAGAAAGATTTCCTGCTCTAACATCATAATAAACTGGGCAACAAATCAAAGTTTCAATGTGCTAGTTAGAGCCTTCGTCTTGTCTTTCTTATCCACATACGCTAGTGTGAAAGAAGAAAGATCGAATCAAATCTATATAGAAAAGATAAAACATCCCAATTCCGGCTAAATCTATTATAAAATTTAAGGGTAGGTACTTTTTTTCTAGAGGCCAGTCAAAAGAAAAGAAAACGATGAATTATATTTAGTTTATAATTAAACGTACATAAGTTAGACAAAGTCATGTCGAATTCCTGTACAAATAAGTATCAATAAACAACACTTGCTGATGCGCGCTCATTGTTGACCATGTGATTCGTCACCCTCTCTACTAATTTAATTCATGCATCAATCGAATCGATTAACATAGCATGGTAGACGAAACAATAAAGAAAGGTATTCCTAGCAAACTTTCTAAATTTAGTTTAAGGGCAACTAGACATTCCAACCAATCGAATTAACCCCATATGATACGAATAAACATATTTTATACAACGACTTTGACCGACGAATGTGCGATTTCGTCGGTAATCGAGATAGATAATGCGAGATCTCAACAACTACAGAATTATACAACAGATTTATTTATTTATTTTTTAAATTTTTTGGGTGGGGCCCATTTACATACTATACATTAATTAAGTTAAAGTAAACATGTTTTAATCATTTTTACTTTAGGTACCATGAAAAATTGATGGTGGCGATAATCTAATGCTAAACCCAAGAATCGACTGCTTCCTTGGCGTCTCCCTCGAGTAGGTATTGCATCGGAGTATCTTCTTTTGTCAGTGCAGGAAGAATCGAACTGCCCGATTAAATATGAATATATCCGATTTTCTCCGCAGTAAATAAAAGTTAGCGATTCGTGCGATCGCGTGCATCACCTAAGCTTTTGGGAGACGTATGAGCTAACTAGCATTTTATTTCAGATTCTTTAGAGGTTTCGCCAAAAAGTGGATTTTGTGACCTCGACATGAGGCGGGTCAAACTCGATATTGTATCCACACGTGCGACGACTTAGTCCAGGGAGTTGGTTCCAATTTCACTAGCAAAGAAATAAAATCACTATCAATTATTCTAAAAGTTTAAATTATTACACGTGCATAACCTCAGCTTTTGGGGGACGTTTGAGCTAACCAGCATTTTTTTTCGGATTCTTTAGAGGTTTCTCCAAAATGTGGATTTTGTGACCTCGACATGAGGTGGGTCAAACTTGATACCGCATCCACATGTGCGACGACTTGGTTCAGGGCGTTGGTTCTAATTTCATTAGCAAAGAAATAAAATCACTGTCAACTATTCTAAAAGCTTAAACTATTTACGTGCATGGACGTTTGAGCTAACCGCATTTTATTTCGAATTCTTTAGAGGTTTCGCCAAAACGTGGATTTCTTGATCTCAACATGAGGTGGGTCAAACTTGATATCGCGTCCACACATGTAACTACTTGGTTTGGGATGTCCGTTCCAATTTCATCGGCAAAAAAATAAAATCACTATTGATTGTTCTAAAAACTTAAACTATTATACATTTGTTCTGGTATTTTTGACTAGTACTAAGGCGTGCACATATTTAATTGGAGAGATAAATGAGTTCTGAAAGATTTGAACTAAGGATTTCATATTTTGACTTTATGTGAGATTCTATAAGATCACTATTAACTATTCTAAAAACTCAAATTATTAGATAAATGTGTCGTTTATCATTTAAATATTCTAATACTTTTTGTTAGAGTAATTATATATTAAACCATACATTCATCTAAAAATTAAAGTTTTTAAAACGTTATAGCTTATCCCACTAATATCTCACGTGGTATTAGAGTAGGAAGTTTCGACTTCAAATCTTTTCGGACTCCTATTTGTAAATATTAAACCATGCATTCATCTAAAAACTTAAATTTTTAAGACAGTTTACAGTAGATTGCACCAAAATCTCGCACTTTCGAATCGCGGAAATGTATTGTAGAAGAATCAAATGTATGAAGATGCTTTTAGAGTAGTCGGTAATGGCCCCACCAAAGTCTTACACTTTCAAATCTTGAAAACGTATTGTACAAGATTTAATGCATAGAAATACTTTTAGAGCAATTGATAATAGTCCTACCAAAATCTCACACTTTCGAATCTCGGAAATGTAATATATAAGAATCGAATATATGGAGATGCTTTTAAAGCAAATGGCAATGGCCCATCACAGTCTCACATTTATGTATTGTATAAGAATCAAATGTACGGAGATCGCATATTTTGAAATCATGTCTATTTTTAGATAAAAAAAAAATCATGTCTATTTTTTCTGGTGGCTTTTGGTTCGAAATCTCTATCTTATCACGAGACCGTCCAATAATTGACCTCCCCAACGCTTATCGGGTCCGGACATGGATTGAGACCGCATGCTTTTAGTTGCGTCTCTATTTTTTTTCTCTCGACATGTCCCTGCTTTTGCTACGCGCTCCGGTCTGGAGTTCTTGAATATCGGTACACTTGGCGTCCTATTAGTTTCGTTGACTTGACTTTCGAAATTATGAATCCAAGCAAGTCCTTAAAAGATAATCACACCAACTATCTGAATTTTTGCTCGTTTTACGATCGAGTATCAAATTTTTTTTTTTTTTTTTTTGAATTCAATCAACTACCCCAGCCTCTCAAGTATGGGTCAACGTGAGACATCGGTCAAAATCGCAAAAAGAAGAGAAAAGAAGCAAATTGGGTATAAAGGCCGTACACCGTACACAGACTTTGATTGCATACATGATGGGACTTTTTGAAATGATGCCAGAGACATATTGGATTGCTACCGTCGTCTGAGTAACATTCTCTCTCTCTCTTTCTCATGAATTGACATCAAAATGGAGACAGCTTAACTTTTACTAATTAAGCGAGTCACATGGGCTAAATCACATGATATAACAATTTATTCACTAGAGATCTTATATTGAGTCAAGTTTGAATAATTGAGGTACTTGATCAAATAAATAAAAAGTTTAGATATTTGATAAGAAGATGGACAAAAGTTCGGATATGTGCTGAGTGAGTTATTATCCTTCTGTCAATATTTTATTTTAGACTAAAATGGGTTGGGAGGGGTGACCAAAGCAACTTCACATCTAGGCATTAACTATAGTGGTCCCAAGAGCATGTATGCAAGAGAGATATAGCTATGTGGTTTCAAACTCTTTTAAGGAAATATAAATCCTAGCGTAAAAGCAAACGAATCGTAGACTTTGAAAAGATCTAGTCAGATTGCTATCGTGACGATTGAATTGAAAAGAAACACCAATAGCATCAATTGAACATTTACGCAAACTCCGTTTGTTTTGTGAAAAATAAATAATATGAAAAAAAAATATATTTTAAAAATAATTGCTTATTTTATGAAATAATTAGTCAATACAAAGTAATTTCTTTATCGATAACCATTTATTTTTAAATATTTGCATAGAAAAATAAAAATATCTTTTAGTCATTCAATACAAATGACATTTAAAAAAAAGAAGTTAAACGCACCGACAACTGCACATTAATTTCCTCCAAGCGAATCAATCCATTTACTTTGAGGCGATCTTCTCAACAAACGGCATGAGTCGACTTCCCTACGAAATTACTTCTTCAGTCTAATTCATTCCTCAATTTAGGACATGGTGAGGATTCTATGACAACAAGAATGGAAAAGGTAGACAAATGTGGGCATGCCAAAAATCGAAGTACGCGTGAAGAAAAGTATGTGTTGGTGTTAGGATTAGAACTTTGACCATCGAGCTTTAATACTTTAAAAAAAAAATTGTACAGTTGGAAACAAGAGATAAAAACCTAATACTTAGTATTGTAGAGACTCGTGAAATGCGTGGATTAGGTTTGGTTTGGGTCGAGTGAAAAATAGTTTGACCTAATTTGGCCAATTTAAGTTGTTTTGACTCATTTTTATGCAATACAAATTTAGTGACTCATAATGACTTGACGCGTTTCTCTATCTAATCTGATCCATATGGTTAAAGCGCGTTCATATTTTACCCAATATAGGAAAACTTATATGCAAATTTAGGTAAGAACGTGGAGTGAGTGATTGCGAGATCGGTAAGGGCGAGAGAGAGTCATAGAGGTGAATTGGTTTACGTAAACTGTGATTTATTTAATATCCATATTATTTTGGACTTTACTATTTTAAATCCATTTACTAAATATAACTAACCTATGCAATAACTCAACTTATCAAATATGGGTTAAGATATAAGTTTATTGCTCATTTTAACATATCATTACTATATAGCGACAAGCAATGCATGTGAAAAAACAGCCTAAACGAGGTAATGCAAAAGTCCTCGTCCGCAACTATCACAATCCTTTTTAACTATAGAAGGGATGTCAAGTTATTAGCAAATTAGAAACGAAAAGAAGCAAATATTAAATCACAGTAACAATACATTGAACATGATTTCTACATTCCAACTTGATAATCATTGTTTCTAACAAGTTTTACTTTTTTTTTTGAAATTTCACACCAAAAAAAAAAAAGATATACAAAAAGAAAAAAGAAGGGCGTCCAGCGTCAGCAGACTATAGATCACCCACAGGAGAATGTTTTAGCTTAATGCTGCAAATTTAGGGTGCGCACCCCCTTTATCTATGCCCCCATCACGATGCATATGGAAAATTCAAGACCGACGGTACGCCTGCCATGCTCTACAGATTAATCAAGGTCATTCACTTGATAGACTTCTCCATGATTTTCAATTTCCGTGTGCTTTCAATAACCAACTAAGAAAGTAAAAAGCAATTCCAACTTTTTCCATGCAAGTAGCCCGATTTTGATTTCCATTTCCATATATCGCAAATATACACGCAAGCGTGGGGATCTCCACATGTTCTCGATGCCATCATCTAAAATTCAGTTTGTTTCCACGATAAGTTCAAAATATAGTTTAATAAACAACCAGTTGAAATTCAAGACTGACGATACGCCTAACCCTAGGTGCCGTGCTCTACAGATTAATCAAGTGTAGTCACTTGATAGACTTTTCCATGGTTTTCGATTTCCGTGTACTTTCGATAGCAAACTAGAAAGTAAGAAGCAACTCCAGGTTGTTCATGCAAATGAACCAATTCCCATATATCGCAAAGATACATGCAAGCGCCACGCACCCGCACATGCTCTTGTTGCTATAATCTGAAATTCAGTTTGATTGCACGATAAGTTCAAAAGAGAGTTTAACAAGCAACCCGTTGAAACGAGGGTTCTCCCTTAGACAAGCATTTCTGTTTGGATCATCAAAACCATGGTACAGACCAATTTAAATTTTTTGTTAGGAGTTGGTACCTGAGATCATCTCTTTGAATTTAAAACCTGAATTAATGGTCATTTTGGTGTGAACCTCAATGATGGGGGAGTCGAGACGACCTTTTCTTCCCCTTGAATAGAGGCTTCTTCTAAAGGGGCTGCTAATTGCTAAGGACTATAAAAATGACAAAAATAAAAGGAGAAAAAGGAAAATACAACGTGGGAAGTGGGAACCCATGAATAAATAAATGAATACCTTACGTATGTGCATGCGGTCCTGTAGATGTCTTCGTGGTATGTTTGAATCATCATCATCATCATCATCATTATTATAATAATAGATATACCTAAAAAAAAGAAAAGAAAAAGCGCTTTGATTCTTCTTCTAGAAAAGCCAAATGTGGGGTGCTGCTATGGCCACCTCGGCGGCCAATACCTGAGGTGAGATCATTGACGTGCCGCTGCGCGGTTGGTGGATTTCCCGTGGGATGATAACTGGGTAATTTGTCCTTAGCCGATCGAAATCTTTCAAGATATGATGGACAGACTTTTATTTACATGTCGTCGTACAGCTTGATACAGCACGCGTAACACTTCAAATGAAAAGATATGATACCACATTTCGATTCTCCATCAACGTACATGAGATCTCAAATTTAATATATGAATGCGAATTCAATAAAAAATTATTCATTTTACTAATTCAGTCCTAAACTTTTGAAGAATCGCCGATATAGTATTCAAGCCAATTTTGACCAATGACCACCTATTGCCACTTCAGTGATCGTTAATTAAAATTGGCTGAAAGAACTATATTATCATATTTTAATTAAATGTTAGGACTAAATTAATTAAATTGAATTTTTTTGAATTGAATTAGTATCATACAATAAGTTTTATGTCTATTTTTGGGTCATCATCCCCAGTATATACATATTATCTTGATTAATAGAAAAATCACGACTCGAGGGGGGCTTTGAACGTTGATGTGTACGCTTTTTCACAAATTCGAATTGGTCTAAACGTCTTTACAATTTAAGTAGGTTTGATTTCAACATACGAATCCTAGAAGCAGAAAACTGCACCAATCAGACGGCTCTGTCCAATACCAGTTCATCCATTGAGGGCTGTCTAATGTTTCTTTCTTACCTTCTTTTTTTGGGAAAGGGCTGTCTAATGTTGGCGAGTAAGATCCGATCTCGTATACGGAAAGATTGGTAGCCCATAAATGAATGACGGTGGTGGTAGTGGTGGTGGCGGTAGTGGTGGTGGCGATGGTGGTGGCGGTGGCGGCGGCGATGGTGACGGTGGTGGTGGAGTGCACCCAAAGAGGAAATAAAGACTTAGGAAAAGGAAATAAGTGAAACCACAAGAGAAGAGGAATTACTTGGACTTGATGATTTGGTATTCTAACTATTTCTTTTCTTCTTCTTTTTTTATTATAAAAAAATTAGTTAATTATAAGAACTTTGCAATATTTATATGGGATGACATTGAAATATGTGATAAGCTCGCCCAGTGCGCAATATTATGTCGGGCGATCATTGAATAGTCTGATTGGCTCTCGTTTAAATGGATGCATTCAGCTTGAAGATACAGTGTCCGTCGTCGAACTTTCTCTTCTGTTTCTTGGAAGATAAGATAAGCTTTACCAGAAGAGGGCGTTGTTACCATTTGTCAATGTGATCTGAGTGGTTTAAAATTCATGATAAGCTTGTTTGACGCGCTATATTATATCACGCATCTATCGAATTATCTGATTGGCTCTAATTTGAATGGATGCATTTAGCTAGAAGATACATCTCAGCCTTCAAATTTATTCACAAAGATAAAGATAAGCTTTACCAAAAGTGGGGCATTGGTGCCATTTGTCAAGCTTTCGAGCCTTTTTTGTCACCATCTCCCCATCAGACGGTCTTCCAAGAAACGTAGGTGCGGGTCTTCGCTTGGTCATTTCGGATAATCTCAACGTGACTCGAACGGATATAATCGACGCAAGATAAACCAAGGGATTAAGGCAAATGCCAATGCCACAAAATTTAAAGCAATCCGCGTGCTACTCACTTCATTAATCCCTTTACCTAAAGCGGGTCTCTGGTTAGGCAGTAGCCACCGTTGAATCTTTGAAATCTTCAAGGTCGTGCTCTCATTTTGAGCATTTAAAGTTAAATAATAAAACTCCCAAGGCTAGGGCTCATTTATATCGTGCATGAGTCGTCGGCGCTTGGAGTGGCGCGCCATCTTTACAAAGATTAGGTCTATCTATTCAACCAAAACCAACCCAATTTCTCTCCTCATTTAATCAAGAAGAAGAAGAGGGGAAAATCTATTGAAAAGTATTATTCAATGAGTTCCCCAGATAATAATCATGCAATCAAACGAGGAAACTTAGATTTTTCAAAAAAACTAATCGACTTCTTCTGCTTTACAAACCAAATTTTCCTATTAAGTGTACATCTATTCGATTGAGAGCTAATTAGATAATTCGATAATCGCATCACATACATAATACTGCGCTTAGATTAGCGTGCCATCTCTACAAGATTGTCTATCCAGTCAACCAAGACCAACTCAATTTCTCTTCTTATTTGAAAAAAGAAGAAGGGGAAAAGTCCATCAAAAAGAATTATTTAACGAGTGTCCAAGATACCAATCATGCAACCAAATGAGGAAACTTAGGGTTTTCAAGATACTAAACGACTTATTTAGCTTTACCAATCAAAATATTTCCTATCAAATATACATGAAATTATGTCCTCAAGAACGTGTAGAAAAAGGAAAAAGGAAAAAGGTAAAAGGCATAAGGAAAAAGGGAAGAAATTCCAAGTCTTCCCCGTACAGAAGGGAAGCTTCTTGGTGACGCCATAGCGTAGGACCTTTTTTTCTTTATAAATATCTCCATCGCAACGCTCACCTTCCATTCTTCTTCACTGCTCATCCTTCTCTTCCTTTCATCCGATCAGCTTCGCAAAAAAAAGGTTTCGATCAATTCTCCGGAATGGCCAAGGTGATTCACGGGATACTGCACGCCTTCGACGGCAGCGACGAGGCGGGCAGGTCCAAGAAGGTCAAGGGCACCGTGGTGCTGATGAAGAAGAACGTCCTGGACTTCAACGACTTCAACGCGTCGGTCCTCGATCGCGTCCATGAGCTGTTTGGACAGAAGATCTCTCTGCAACTCGTGAGCGCCGTCCACGGCGATCCTGGTGAGTCACGAACCCTCTTCTAAACACTATCTCCCTATCGTTCCTTTCGAAAAATAAGTTCTTTCGATGGCTCTTCTTGCTACTACGCTGTGCATTTCTGTGGACGAAATACGATGAATGGCGATGAACCTTCGTCGTCATGATAACTTCCCCACAAAGAGAAAACATTATGATGAGTATTTCACATCGCTTACATGTCGAAGTGGGTCGCTAGCGTTTCGGCTTTCTATTATAAGAAAGAAAGCCACTTCTTGTTTTGATTTTTAAAGAAGCATCACATGTGCATCTTTGCTTTATTTGAGGCGTGTTTTTGACGAGAGAATAGTTGTGCAATTTGTGTAAGCTTTTTGGTTCTGTGGCACGATACTCATGCGCAGAATCGAGATTCGGAAATTGACCATGCATACGATTCAATGGACACAATTCATCACATTCCATACTGAAATTATCTTCTGAAGTTTGATCTTTTCTGTGCAACTTTGGAGAAAATGTGGGATCTTGATGGACTTACAGAAGATCAGAATTTTTTTGTTTTCTGAATTGCGATCGGTCAAACTTTACTATAATGGCATCAATGCGTTCACACTCTGGGTTTGATTAGAATTTTTTAATCAAACTTTTGTTCTCTAAACAAAACGAAACTATATTAGTTTCTGAAAATTATTAAGCCGGGAAGGAAATTAAAAACCAAACCCAAAAACTAGAACGTATCAACTAGGTTAAATATTTTGACTTAGTTTTAATGTTGACCATTTGGGGCCACGTTGATTAGGTCTTATTTTAGCACTCGCGTTCGCGCTTATACTTATTCTCTTTCCTCCTTTAGTTAAAAAAAATTGGTCTTTTTATCAATTAACACACTATATACATACATATATACATATATATTCTATAAAAGCAACATTCGTAAACTCAAGAAAATACCTGTCCATCTCTTTTCACGTTTTGGAAGAAGCGGATGAAATTAAATCGGAATTATGAATTATATTCCTCAATCCAGTTCAAATTCAAAAAATCGACAAGAGCTTAGTCTTCCCATTTTCTTTTGGACTGTCTTGAATTTTTTCCACTCACGCTTTGTTATTTATTATTTCACCTTTCGATTTACAAAGCTCAAATCGTTTTTCGGTTCTCTCTCTCTCTCTCTCTCTGCGGTCCATACCTCCCGGTCCCATGGCCGTAGGATAGCCTTTTTTTTTTTGGTCGAAGCCGTAGGGTAGCCTTTAATCGTCATCATATAATCTCGTTTTCACTTCCGAGCAAGAAGGTCTAGAACGGAAGACTCGCCCTCTCTTCAATTCTTAAACAAACAGTCAACGGCATCCTCCGGTCAATGGTCCATCTCAAGTTCTCTATTTTCTTTTATTTTTTTTCCTTTTTAATTGTTTCTGACCAAACAAATTCCCATTATTGACCAACATATTTCTTGAATTTAAAGTGTACTTTTTCCTCATGCACGGCTATGTTTCTTGACCACGTGTGGATTTTCCTGTGGGGACTTCTCGCCATCGGATGAACTCGGCATTCGTCTATGAAAATGGGTGAATCGAGTTTTGACCATGGGTTAGGTTTGCGTTGCATCACGAAGATGATCCATGAATTGAATATGATGGGCCGTCGCCGTCAATGACGGTGTGCGAGCGCTCGGATCCGGTCGTCTCTTCATTGTAGAACGAAATAGAAAAAGAGAGTTGGTTGAACGAATTGTCTCCTTTCTGAAGTGCGCACTGCAACAATGAAAAAGACATCGGGTGGAACACGAGGACCTAAGGTCATTGTCATATAGCTCCCCCCACCACCCCCCCCCCAAAAAAAAAAAAAAAAAAAACCTAGCTAACCGATGACGCACGACATTAGCAGTTCTTGCACTTGATTTCTGGTCCATTGGCTGATAACATAAGCTGTCATTTGTAACTTTTAATTGGGAATTTGTGCTTTCTAAATCCCTTCAATGAGCATGAGATCGGGTCCTCGTTCTCTCCTTTTTGTTCTCAGGACAAGATCAGGTCTTGTTTGTTGAAACGGCACCATGCTTGTGACAGCAAGAAGATCATAGAACGGCTTAATGACTTTGCGTTGATCATTGATCAGATTCGGACCCTTTCCCATGTTAAGGATGAACGTAGTTGTTGTTTGCCAGGACGAAAAGGTCGAAGGGTTCGACATCTTTTAATTCTTTTTTCGTATTTTTTTGTAGAAAAAGGTTTGCGAGGGAAATTGGGAAAGCCTGCGTATCTGGAAGATTGGATCACTACCATCACTCCCTTAACGGCAGGGGACTCGGCATTCAAGGTCACTTTCGATTGGGATGAGGAGGTGGGAGTTCCTGGGGCGATCATCGTGCAAAACAAGCATCACAGTCAGTTCTACCTCAAGACAGTCACACTTGAAGATGTGCCCGGCGAGGGCCAGGTCCACTTCGTCTGCAACTCGTGGGTCTACCCTGCAGACCGGTACAAGAAGGAACGAGTCTTCTTCTCGAACAAGGTAAAATCATATCATGAAGCTAAGCTATAGTCGCGATTTTTGATTTGCTTCCAGTCTTAACAGGAAAAAAAATAAAAGACATTGCCTTCGAGTATGAAGACTTAAAATTTTGTTTTACATATAGTAGTTCTAAAGTATTAGTTGATGCAGAAAGTTGGTCAGAAAGCAGTGACTTTTCAAACTGTCCTAGCCTCCCGAAATATAATTTGTCTAGTAGAATCTCACTTCTAGGAATTCCCCAGGTTATCTTCTACTTTTAGCGAGTTTTAGCATCTTGTAAGCTTCCCGATTTCATTTTGCACTTTTTATTCGCTCAAGGCATTTCAGTTTCGGACTGTATTCTTTGTCGTCTCTAATAAGATAGCACGCTATTGCAGACGTATCTTCCTGGCCAAACTCCAGCGCCTCTAGTGAAGTACCGAGAGGAAGAGTTAGTTAACTTGAGAGGCGACGGAACGGGAGAGCTTCAGGAGTGGGACAGGGTGTATGACTATGCTTACTACAACGATTTGGGCAATCCAGACAAGGACCCGAAGTATGCCCGCCCTGTTTTAGGAGGATCTGCTGAATATCCCTACCCTCGCAGAGGAAGGACCGGTCGACCACCGACTAAGACAGGTTAGATAATGCACTCATTTCATAAATCTGCAACTCGACATGAGATTATTATGGCTTCATTTTTTTGACTAAGATGCTTCATTTATAAGAATATTTTACTGAATTTTCATGATGTTATTGATAGATCCGAATACCGAGAGCAGGGTGCCTGTGCTCATGAGCCTAGACATATACGTTCCTAGGGACGAACGGTTTGGCCACTTAAAGATGTCCGACTTCCTCGCTTACGCTCTAAAAGCCGTGGCTCAATTATTGAAGCCCGAGCTGGAGAGTATATACGACAGCACGCCCAATGAGTTTGACTCCTTCAAGGACGTGCTCAAGCTCTACGAAGGTGGTATCAAGCTTCCCAGCCCTTTGCTCGAGAGTCTGGAGGAGAGCATTCCCCTGGAGATGATCAAGGAACTTGTCCGGACTGACGGGGAAGGGCTTCTCGAATACCCCATGCCTCAAGTGATCAAAGGTAATGGATATATATCTATGAGGCCTTTTTTCATCTGATTAGTTTGAGGCTAAGGACTCAAGTTTTCCTAAAGTTTAGCAAATCATGCTGTACAGAGAATATGACTGCCTGGAGGACCGATGTAGAATTTGGTAGAGAGATGCTCGCTGGAGTCAACCCTGTCTCGATTCGCCGTCTCGAGGTAAATAAAAACATCTTTTATGTTGCAGCTCAAACTATTTCAGTTAATATGAACATGAAGTGCGGAATGGAGTTCCATTGGTTGTCCAGTCGATTAAACATTTTTATTGATTTCAGGAATTCCCTCCGGCAAGCAAGCTAGACCCTAAAATCTATGGCAACCAGAGCAGTACAATAAGGGAAGAGCTCATTCAGAAGCAATTGAATGGACTAACTGTCAAACAGGTACCGTCATTGCGTCTCACATCACTAAGAGCGTCCATGTACTCCCTTAAAAGATGATGGCAAGCTCATTTAAGTTTGAATATCCAAATTGAAACGACGCACAACAAATGCAGGCTATCAAGATGAACAAATTGTTCATATTGGATCACCATGATGCCATCATGCCGTATTTGAGGCGGATAAACACGACCAACACCAAAACGTATGCTACTCGAACACTCCTCTTCTTGAAGGATGATGGTACCCTGAAGCCGCTGGCAATAGAGCTTAGCTTGCCACATCCCGAGGGAGACGAGTTTGGCGCAATAAGCAAGGTGTACATGCCGGCCGATCAAGGTGTCGAAGGTTCCATCTGGCAGCTGGCTAAAGCTTATGCTGCAGTTAACGATTCAGGCTATCATCAACTCGTCAGCCATTGGTAAAGATTTCTAAGGAGCATTCAACTATATAGAGAAGGGGAAGAAAGTCTATTTATTTCCTGCAAATTGATAATTTTCTTGATTCTTACTGCAGGTTGAATACTCACGCGGCAATCGAACCATTTGTGATTGCAACAAATAGACAACTGAGTGCGCTTCACCCAATCTACAAGCTTTTGCATCCACATTTCCGCGACACGATGAACATAAACGCATTTGCCAGGCAGATTTTGATCAATGCGGGTGGAATCCTGGAGGCGACTGTTTTCCCAGCAAAGTATGCCATGGAAATGTCTTCTGCCGTCTACAAGAACTGGATTTTCCCCGAGCAAGCACTTCCGGCTGACCTCATCAAGCGGTAAATTCTCTGTTCTGTACAAATAAATCATCCGTAAGACTTCTCTTTAAAATTCCTTCAAAAAGCAAAAAAAAATCAAGGCCGACCGAGATTGTGCAAATGTACTTGGAATAGCCGAGGCTTGGGCCGAGATACATATCAATATAGCTATAGTTCGTTTTACTCGAATTATTCTGATAGACTTGAGTGTGACGGAAAAAATCTACCTTTTCTTGTCTTCAGGGGAGTCGCTGTAGAAGATGCAAACTCCCCGCATGGCCTCCGCCTATTGATCGAGGACTACCCCTACGCGGTAGATGGGCTCGAGATATGGTCTGCGATCAAGACGTGGGTTGAGGACTACTGCTCCTTTTATTACAAGAGTGACGAGACGGTTCAGAAGGACGAGGAACTCCAATCCTGGTGGAAGGAACTCGTGGAGGAGGGACATGGCGACAAGAAGGACGAGCCCTGGTGGCCTAAAATGCAGACTGTGAAGGACCTAACAGAGACATGTACGATCACCATCTGGATCGCGTCTGCTCTCCATGCGGCTGTGAACTTCGGGCAATACCCTTATGCAGGGTACCTCCCGAACAGGCCCACCCTCAGCCGTCGCTATATGCCCGAGGAGGGTACTCCCGAATTCGAAGAGCTCAAGCAAAATCCTGACAAGGCTTTCCTGAAAACTATAACAGCCCAGCTTCAGACACTTCTAGGAATTTCAATCATAGAGATCCTGTCGATGCATTCTACTGATGAGGTGTATCTTGGGCAGAGAGACACTGCCGAGTGGACAGCGGACGCTGAGCCGTTGGAGGCGTTTGAGAGGTTTGGGAAGAAGCTGCGAGAAGTCGAGGAAACAATTATCAGGATGAATGGGGACAAGAGGTGGAGGAACCGGGTCGGGCCGGTCGAAATTCCTTATATGCTGCTTTACCCGACCAGCGAAGGCGGAGTGACCGCCAAGGGAATTCCCAACAGCGTCTCGATCTAAACTTTCGCATGCGTACATGTTTCTTTTCTTGTTTGTTCGTTGTTAAATATTCTTTTGTTATGGGATGAAAGCTATTGTAAGCGCGAAATATGAATAACCACAAAACAAATAAAGCATAATAAGCGTTTGTCAAGTTTTGGGATTCAGTCTGCTAATTTCTACTAGCTAGGCTAACTGATTGTTCTGGAACTTTACTTTTACGAGAATCAGACATTATCTACAATTTCGAACTTTACAGACGCCAATCGACTGTTGAAGAATTGGAAAAATGTCAGTTGTGAAATTCGGCATGTAACCCCAGGTTTAACCCATCAACTTGGCCTTTTTCTCTTCCATTACAAGTACATGAACTATAAGTAAGTTTATCTTTCTTCCTTTTTCCCGATCTGCATCCATCGCATAACTTGACCATTTAGACTACTGGCTCGATCTGATGATTTGATTCTGCAGGCTCGACAATCGAGCTGATGATCGTCATACTCGTCTCTTCCTCCTAGAACCTTTAAATAGTCGAATTTGGCTACGTTTCCATTCTTCAAAGCAGACCTTTAAGTTCCGGTACAATAAGTTGGATGAGGTCACAATGTCGAGAAAGCAAAGGAGATCTATGCAAATGAACTAAATTCATGCTGGTTTCATGATTGGAGGTTCCCGATTTAGATGCGAAGGAGAAAACTGAGCGCCTCAAAGCAAGGCAATCAAGTCGCACAAAAAATTTAACATGTAGAGGGCGTCTTGGTCTGGAGGCTAGATCTAAGTGACTTCACTAGTGCGAAACTCATAGAGTCATGGAAATCACATATATATCGGATAAAAATTCAGAGAGATTTATCAAACGAAACTCATCAAATTCGGAGCATATAGAGCAAACTCCAAACATGCAATTTCTAATAGTCTCTCGGCCATTGATGGATCCACTAGCTAATGCGAAGATGACACGGAGATGGTTCAATAGCATACAAGAAAGTTCGGCAAAAAGAATCAAGCTGCGAGTATTAATGCATTTCGAAGTGCCATCTCCGTGAGTTTAATGCCATAGATCGAGGTGCTACCTCGACTTTCAACTATGGCTGGCTCGGAGTACTCGGCAAGAAAATCAAATCACGACTAAATAGAGAGCTCTACCTTAGATTGAATAGAACCGAGAGGGAGCTCCGAACAGAGTACGAGGCAGGAGTTGAAGGTGCTAGAACGAGAAAAGGAGAGATTTTTGCCGGAGAGGGACGGTCGCCAGCAATGGAGCCGGTGGACGTGGGGTCGTGCGACTAGCGATCTCAGAGAGGAACTGAGGAAAGCAGGAGGAGGACTGGAAGAAGATGTGGCCGTTGTGGTCGGAGAGGAACTGAGGAAGGAATTTTTTCCCAAGAACGATGTGGTCGTCTTTTGTTCGCTCAAGAATTGAAAAGAAGATGTGCCCAAGAACTCTCAATTTCTATTTTAGATGTACTAAGGACCAATCGTTGCACATTTAATTAAATTTCATTTGGCCAATTATAAGTATTCAATCTAATCCCTCTATTTAATTAATTCAATTTTAAAGATAACATGAATAAATTAAAAATTCAAAAAATATATTGAATAAATTAAAAGTTCAAAAACTTTATTGCACATTTTTTTTGCTAAAATCCATGGACCATTTATATTGTTTTCCCTTCTTGAAATATCAATACATGTGGGGTTAAATAAGTTTATTTCCTTCGAGGGCTGTATATGACAATGATTTTCTGCCAAAATTGATCAAAAGAATTATTTTAACAGATTGTCAAAAAGTTGAGGAGTAAATCAATCAAATTAAGAAGTGTACAACAAGTGTAGGAATTTTTTAGTAATTATCTGCAATGTATACATCCTATCTTAATCTGTAGAAGAATTACGAATGGGTTTGAGGGGGCTTTAAATGATGATGTTTATGTGTGTTCCACAAATTCGAATTGGTTAACAGGCTTTCAACGCAAACACTAAAAGTAGGAAACTGCCCCGATTAGACGGCTCTATCCTTGTGGAAACGACGACGACGACGGCAATAGATGTAGCTTATTAAATTTGTATTAGTAGTATGAGAAGTGCACCCAAAGCGGAAACGAATACTTAGGAAAAGAAAATAAATGAGATAACTATGTAGATGAGATATTAAAATATTTAAATAATAAATTACACTATTATCTAATAGTTTAAGTTGTTAGAATAATTGATAGAGATTAAATTTATATGGTATTAGAGTTGGAGATTTTGAGTTTGAATTTTTTCAGACCCCATTTGTCTTTTCAATTATATTTTCATGCACTTAAAAAGAATAGACTAAATTTGAGGGAGAATGTTAAAATATATAAATAATAAATTATATTATCATTTAATAATTTAAGCTCATAAAAATTTACTGTGGGAGGAGTATGTGGAATCCATGATTTGACATTCTATCTCTTTTCCTTAAAAATTAAGTTAAGTGTAAGAATTTTGAATTCATTATAAGGTCGCTTGGTTGTGATATTATGTCACGCACCATTGAATTGTTTAATCAGCTCTCATTTAAATGGATGCTTTTAGTCAGAAAAGACATCACCACCTTTAAAATATCTCCTGTCTCGGGACGGGAGACAAATGAACTTTACCAAACGCGAACATTGGTATGATTTGTTAAGCTTTCAAGCCTTTTTGTCATTTCGAATAATGACGCGTCTCCAACGAATACAATTGACGCAAGATAACCCGAGGTTAAGGCAACGCTTCTAGACTCAAGCAAGCCGCGTGCTAATCACTCCATTAATTCCTTAGTTATCGCCAAGTCTTCGCGGGTCGTCTCCCTAAAGGGCCCTTTGGTAGCCATCATCGAATCAACGCGTGGTAATGTGCCATCTCCACAATGATTAGGTCTTTCAATTCAACCAAAAGCAACCCAATTTCTCTCCTCATTTTTTTCAAAGGAGGAGGGGGAAAATCTTTTAAAAAGTATTATTTAGCCAATGCCCAAGATACTAATCATGCAATTAAATCGGAAAACTTAGGTTTTCAAGATTATAAGATTACATTTGATCGTCTAAATCCTTAACCATAATAAGACTTGATGGAATATGATATATAATTCGAGGATTTTGCTATATTTTATCAACAATTTAATGAATTGCAGTAATAAAATCAGATATTTTCATTTCTTATTATATTCATTGTTTGATATGAACAACATACCAATGTAAATAAATCTGAAAATGCATAAATGGAAATAGTAAGAATTTCTCATGATTCATTATTAAAGAAATCACAAATGTACAAATTGAGAGAACATTTATCATACAATTCATAATTATTGTATGATCTATATCTTAAATAGTGAAAAAGCTCATTGCAGCGTTTTAAAGCCATATTTTTGACAATGACAAGAAATGTAAATGGACTATAGCAACATCGACTAAGTAGATTAGCTTGCAAAAGTCAAATCTAGTAAAAGAGAGAAAACATAATTATTCATCTTTGTGATTTGGAAAAGTATAGTATTTTGATTTTCTTGCTACTTTTGTGAAATTTCAACATGAATTATAGATATATATTTATATAGAGTATACATATATATTATAGAATAGAAAGAAATTCAAATATATATATATATATATATATATATTATAAAATTGTCCATTATTTTTTATTTTGATTTTTCCTTTTTTAAATGTTATTTCTATTTTAATTTTTAATTTAAGAAGTTTTTATTTAAAAAATAATTGCTTTACGCCATATATATAAAAAATTCTATCCACATTTATTACATACTTATTCCATAAGATATTTTTATCACGACTAAAGTCCCATTACAGTCGAATTTATTTTATCTTGAGTAAGAACTGAACATGGGATTGGATATATTCTATCCCAATTACTAGACGTATCTTAACTTCTTTCGCTTTACAAATCAAATACTTCCTGTTGAGCATTCATGAAACCACTTCCGTGGAAAAAGGAGAAAGAGGAAAAAGGAAAGAGGAAAGAAATTTCAAGTCTCCCATAAAGAAGGGAAGCTTCTTTGTGATGCCATAGCGTCGGAATATTCCTCATAAGTACCACCATCGCGACGCACACTCTTCTTCATTCTTTTCAATACCCATCCTACTCTTCCTTTCGTCCCATCAACTTCGCAGAAAAGTTCCATACGTTCTCTGGAATGGATAAGCTGTTTCATGGGATGCTGCAGGTCTTCGACTGCAGCAACAAGGCAGGCCGCCAGCGCAAGGCGGCCGGGTCCAAGAAGGTCATCGGGACGGTGGTGCTGATGAAGAAGTACGTCTTGGACTTCAACGACTTCAACGCGTCGGTGCTCGACACCATCCACGAGCTGTTGGGTGAGAAGGTCTCTCTGCGACTCGTGAGCGCCGTCCACAGTGATCCCGGTGAGTCATGACCCTCTTCCATACGATATTCTCGTCGTTCATTTCTGGAACAAGTTCTTTCAACGGCTTTTCTTGGTACTAGACTGTGCTGTACATTTCTGTTGACAAGATCTGATGAATGGCGACAAATTAAGCTGTTCGTCGTCGTCACAAGCGATCTTCTTCCCCATAAAGAAAGCGCAACAATGACGAGTATTTCACATAATTTGCATACGTCGAAATGCATCGCTCGCGTTTCGACGTCCTATTATAAAAAAGAAGGCATCTTCTTACTTAGATTTCAAGAAAGCCTAACATGTGCTTCTTCCCCACAAAGAAAATAATGATAAGTATTTCACATAACTCACATATATCGAAGTGGATCTCGACGATCTGTTATAAGAAAGAAAACTACTTCTTGCTTATATTTCAAGGAAGGCATCTTCGCTTTACTTGCCGCATGTTATTGACAAGAGTAAAGTTGCCGCGATTTGTGTTTTAAGCTTTTTGGTTCTGTGGCACGATACTCTTTTGCGTTCAATACAAGATTCGGAAATTGGCCATGCATCCGATACAATCAACCTAATCTGTCACATTCCCTGCTGAATTTATCTTCGGAAGTTTGATCTTTTATGTGCAACCTTAGAGAACATGTGTAATCTTGATGGACTTAGAAAAAAAATGAAAATTTATTTACTGAAATATGACAGGTCAAACTTAGTTACCGCATGTTTGTTGATAGGATGACTCCACCATGCGCACATTTATAGGCATAGATAAACAGTATGTGCCCACATATTTTTCGACAATTCTTGATATTTTATTAGATGGACCATGGTAGATTAAGAGTAATAATTAAATCTTGCAGTTTCATGTGACAGAAAATTTGGGTACATTTAGGTGTTTGCACTATGGGTAGGATTCTCTTCTTATAATATAAACGAAAAAATTATGTTAATTCCGAAAATCTCAAGCCAAGGGAAAAAAAAAGGCCAATTGAAAAACGTAAACGTTCAAACTAGGTTAAGTATTTTGATTTGATTTTAATGTTGACCATCTGGGCACAAGTTAATTAGGTCATATTTTAGCAACCGCTTCAGGCGCTTTTACTTTTTTACTCGACATACAATACATGCATATATGTATATGCGCGTGTATATATAAGTATTATATTTATGCAACATTTCTAAACTCAAGTAAATATGTGTCTCATCTTTTTTCATGTTTTTGAAGAAGTGGATGAAACTAAATCAGAATTATAAATTGTTTTCCTCTATCGAGTCCAAATTTTAAAATCGACAAAAGTAAAGTTTGTTTTGTACTGTTTTGAATTTTCCACTGACGCTTTATTTTATTCTATTTAATTTTACTTTTTAATTAAGAAAAAGCTCAAATTATTTTTCGGTTCTCTCTCTCCGGTCCACATGAGGTGATTTTCCTCATGTCATGTCCTAGTACCACACCACCTAATCAACCAATGGTGCATGGCATTAGCAATTCTTGTAGTTAATTTGTGGCTATTTGCCAACATAAGCTGTCATTTGTCACTTTTAGTTGGGAATTTATGCGGGGTATCGCGAAGATGAGCTTTCTAAATCACTTCACCGAGCACAAGCTCGGGTCGTTGCTCTTTCCTTTTGGTTTTTAGCACAAGATCAGGTATTGTTTGTTGAAACGGCACCATGCTTGCGACAGCAAGAAGATTATAGATAACATAATGTCAGTGGGAATGAACTAAAAATTGGAAACAAAAAGCAAATGACCTTGCGCTGATCATTGATCAGATTCAGACCCCTTGCCATATTAAAGATGAACGTCATTCTCATTTGCCGGGATGAAAAGATCGAAATCTTTGAAAATTTTTATTTCTTTTTTGCGTTCTGTAGAAAACGGTTTGCAGGGGAAATTGGGAAAGCCTGCATATCTGGAAGAATGGATCACTACCATCACTCCCTTAACGGCAGGCGACTCGGCATTCAAGGTCACTTTCAATTGGGACGAGGAGGTGGGAGTTCCGGGGGCGATCATCGTACAAAACAACCATCACAGTCAGTTTTACCTCAAGACGATCACACTCGAAGATGTGCCCGGCGAGGGCCGAGTCCACTTTGTCTGCAACTCGTGGGTCTACCCTGCCGACCGGTACAAGAAGGACCGGGTCTTCTTCTCTAACAAGGTTCGATCACAATAATTTGATTGATGAAGCTAAGCTGTAGCTGCAATTTATGATTTGCTTCTAGAGTCTCAATAGGACAAAATAAAAGACATTGCCTCCGAGTATGAAGACTGAAATCTTGTTTTACATATAGTAGTTCTAAAGAATTAGCTGATGCAGGAAATTGGTCAGAAAGGAGTGACTTTTCAAACGGACCTAGCTTCCTGAAAACATATTTTGCGTAGTAGAATCTCACTTCTAGGAATTCTCCGGGTTATACTCTACTTTTAGCCAGTTTCAGCATCTTGTAGGCTTTCCGATTTCATTGAAGTGGGGCATTTCGCTTAGGAATTGCACTTTATATTGGCTGAGGGCATTTCAGTTTCGGATTCTATTCTATTCTGTCACATGAAATAGCAATATGACTGGACAGGGTTCCTTAGGTTGTCTCTAATAAGATAGCACGTTATTGCAGACGTATCTTCCGAGCCAAACTCCAGTGCCTCTAGTGAAGTACCGAGAGGAAGAGTTAGTTAACTTGAGAGGAGACGGAATGGCAGAGCTTCAGGAGTGGGACAGGGTGTACGACTATGCTTACTACAACGATTTGGGCGATCCAGACAAGGGCACGAAGTATGCCCGCCCTGTTCTAGGAGGATCTGCTGAATATCCCTATCCTCGCAGAGGAAGGACCAGTCGACCGTCGAGTGAGACAGGTTAGATAATGCACTCATATCATGAATCTCCAACTCGATGTGAGATTATTATGGCTTCATTTTTTTGACAAAGATGCTTCATTTGTAAGTATATTTTACTGAATCTTCACAATGTTATCGACAGATCCGAATACCGAGAGCAGGCTGCCTCTGCTCATGAGCCTAAACACATACGTTCCTAGGGACGAACGGTTTGGCCACCTAAAGATGTCCGACTTCCTTGCCTATGCTCTAAAAGCCGTGGGTCAATTTCTGAAGCCCGAGCTAGAGAGTATATGCGACAGCACGCCCAATGAGTTTGACTCCTTCCAGGATGTGCTCAATCTCTACGAGGGCGGTATTAAGCTTCCCGATGGCCCTTTGCTGGAGAGTCTGAAGGAGAACATTCCCCTGGAGATGCTTAAGGAACTCGTCCGGACTGATGGGGAAGGGCTTCTCGAGTACCCCATGCCTCAAGTGATCAAAGGTAATGGATACATATATCTATGAGGCCTTTTTAATCTGATTAGGTCAAGGACGTTTTCCTAACGTTTAGCAATCATGCTGTGCAGAAGATAAGACTGCCTGGAGGACCGATTTAGAATTCGGCAGAGAAATGCTCGCTGGAGTCAACCCTGTCGTGATTCGCCGTCTTGAGGTAAGCAACAGTATCTTTCATGTTTCAGCTCAAACAAATTCAGTTAATATTAAAATGAAGTGCGGAATGGAGTTCCACCAGCTGTCTAGTTGATAAAACATTTTTTGTTGATTTCAGGAATTCCCTCCGGCAAGCAAGCTAGACCCTAAAATATATGGCAACCAGAGGAGTTCACTAAGGGAAGAGCTAATTCATAAGCAATTGAATGGATTGACTGTCGAACAGGTACTGTCATTGCATCTAAAATCACTAAGAGCGTCCATGTACTTGCTTAAAAGATGATGCGAGTTCATTTAAGTTCAAATATCCAAATTGAAACGATGCATAACAAATGCAGGCTATCAAGATGAACAGATTGTTCATATTGGATCACCATGACACGATCATGCCATATCTGAGGAGGATAAACATGACTGCCACAAAAATGTATGCTACTCGAACACTCCTCTTCTTGAAGGATGACGGTACCTTGAAGCCACTGGCAATAGAGCTTAGCATGCCGCACTCTGAGGGAGACGAGTTTGGTGCAATAAGCAAGGTGTACACGCCAGCCGATCAAGGCGTCGAAGGTTCCATCTGGCAACTGGCTAAAGCTTATGTGGCAGTTAACGATGCAGGCTATCATCAACTCAGCAGCCACTGGTAAAGATCTCAGAGGAGCATTCACCTATATAAAGAAGGGAAATTTTTATTTATTTATTTCCTGCATATTGATAATTTTCTTGATTCTTACCGCAGGTTGAATACTCACGCGGCGATTGAACCATTTGTGATTGCAACAAATAGACAATTGAGTGTGCTTCACCCAATCTACAAGCTTTTGCATCCCCATTTCCGCGACACGATGGAGATAAATGCAATCGCCAGGCAGATTGTGATCAATGCGGGTGGAATCCTGGAGACGACTGTATTCCCAGCAAAGTATTCCATGGAGATGTCTTCAGCCATCTACAAGAACTGGATTTTCCCCGAGCAAGCACTTCCTACTGACCTCATCAAGCGGTAAATTCACTGTTCTATACATATAAATCATCCATAAGACTTCTATTTAAAATTGCTTCAAAAACAAAGAAAAATCAAGGCTGATGAAGATTGCGCAAATGTACTTGGAATAGCCGAGGTCCATGCCGAGATACATACCAATATAGCTATCGTTTGTTTTACTTGAATTATTCTGATAGACTGAGTGACGAAAAAATTCTACCTTTTCTTGTGTACAGGGGAGTCGCTGTAGAAGATGTGAACTCCCCGCATGGCCTCCGCCTATTGATCGAGGACTACCCCTATGCGGTAGATGGGCTCGAGATCTGGTCCGCGATCAAGACGTGGGTTGAGGACTACTGCTCCTTTTATTACAAGAGTGACGAGACGGTACAGAAGGATGAGGAACTCCAATCCTGGTGGAGGGAACTCGTGGAGGAGGGACACGGCGACAAGAAGGGTGAGCCCTGGTGGCCTAAAATGCAGACTGTGAAGGACCTAACAGAGACATGTACGATCACCATCTGGATCGCGTCTGCTCTCCATGCGGCTGTGAACTTTGGGCAATACCCTTATGCAGGGTACCTCCCGAACCGGCCCACCCTCAGCCGTCGCTATATGCCCGAGGAAGGTACTCCGGAATTTGAAGAGCTCAAGCAAAATCCTGACAAGGCTTTCCTGAAAACTATAACAGCCCAGCTTCAGACACTTCTAGGAATTTCGCTTATAGAGATCCTTTCGACGCATTCTACCGATGAGGTGTATCTTGGGCAGAGAGACACTCCGGAGTGGACAGCAGATGCTGAGCCTTTGGAGGCGTTCGGGAGGTTCGGGAAGAAGTTGGGAGAAGTCGAGGAAAGGATTATGAGGATGAATGGGGACAAGAGGTGGAGGAACCGGGTCGGGCCAGTCGAGGTGCCTTATTTGCTGCTTTACCCGACCAGCGAAGGCGGAGTGACTGCCAAGGGAATTCCCAACAGCGTCTCGATCTAAACTTTTGCACGCACAACTGTTCTTTTGTTGTTTGTTCGTTGTTAACTTTCCTTTTATTCTAGGATGAAAGCTATTGTAAATATGAAATATGAAATAAGTGTTTGTCAAGTTTTGGGACTCAGTCTGCTAATTATCTACTAGCCAGGCTAACTGATTGTTCTGGAGATTTGCTTTTACAAGTATCAGACATTATTTACAAGTTTCAAACTTTACAGACAAAATCGATTGTTGAAGGATTGGAAAAATGGCAGGTTGTGAAAGTCAGCCTGAAACCCCAGGTTTAACCCATCAACTTGGCCTTTTTCTTCTTCCATTGCAAGTTCATGAACAAGAAGTAAGTTTAATTTTTAATTTTCATTTTTCCTGATATGCGTCAATCACAAAACTTAACCATCTAGGCTTCCTGCTTGATCTAATGATTTGATTATGCAGGCTCAACGATTAAGCTGATGATCGTTATACTCCTCTTTTTCTCCTAGAACCTTTAAATAGTCGAATTTGGCTTATGTTTCCATTCTTCGAAGGAGACCTTTAAGTTTCGGTACATTAAGATGAAAGAAAAGCCTTCCATGCTGGTGTGTAATATGAGTATTGACCTTGACGGGGCCAAGTAAGTTTTGCGGCATCTCAAATTCTAGATGATGTAATTTTAATGCAAGGATAAGGTTCCGTTTATCTCGCGTAAAAGGAATGATTTGATTTTTTTTTAAATGATCGTTTCTATTACTTGAACTAATTAATCAATGACATATATTTTGATTATTGACAATTATTTGTGTTTAAATATTTTCGCGAAGGATGAAAACATTTCTCATTTTTAAAAACAATTATCCATGTTTAAATATATTCGTGAATGATGAAAATATTTCTCATTTTTTGAAAATTAATTGCGTGTATTACTTGAAATAATTAGTCGATGATAGATTTTTCATTATCGACAACTATCTATGTCTAGACATTTTCATACACGATGAAAATATTTCACGTTCGTTTATTTTGTAAATAATACAAATGATCATTTTAGGAAAATGTTTTATATATTATTCATTTTTCGTGAAATCAATCCTAAGCGGAGAAATTGGTGCTGATGACTACTGCAATTTAACCATTGAATTTTAACGACTTGTGTTAACCCTTGGTTAAGAATAAAGCAATTTCTACGCTATGGGTTATAAAGAAAGCCATCCCTTCTGTTATTGATTTCCTCCATTAAAAGCCACCAATGCTCCTTAGAAAAACATTAAAAATTCATTTGTTTGGCAGAAAATTTACTATCGAAATATATATATTTCCATTTTTTGACTTTTGATGCTGAAGATAAAGAGTCTAACGAAAAGTCATGACCAACCAAAACCTATGCTTAAATTTGAAAAAAATATTTTGTCTTTCAAAAATCAGAAATTAAATTTCAAAATACAATCAAGCCTCGACACGTGTGCCCAAATCCTTTGTGGCTTGGTCCAGGTTTTATAGAGCTGAGCTTGAGTCCCATGAGGTTGGACTTGGGACTCTAGTGCCCATGCTCGGATTATCGATAGCCATGTCTAGGGACCTAGGTCCCACGGTCAAGTCACTGGCATGGCATCTGGGCCTAGGTCCATTGAGGCTGGAGTTGGGTTCACAGAGGCTAGACCCAGGTTCCTTGAGGTCAAATTTGAGATCCTGGTGCTCATACTCGGGTCCAGGAGGCGATGCCCAAGTATGATTTGTCAAAAGTGAACATTGGTATGATTTGTCAAGCTTTCTAGCCTTTTGTCATCCCCCCATATCTCTCGATCCAATGCTCAACTCCCCATCGGACGGTCTTAAAAGCAACGTAGGTTCGGGTCTCGCTTGGTCATTTCGGATAATCTCAACACGTCTCGAATGAATATAATTGACGCAAGATAAACCAAGGATCAAGGCAAATGCCACTAAATTCAAAGCCGTGTGCTAATCACTTCATCAATTCCGTAATCATCACCAAGTCTTCGTGGGTCGTTTTCCCTAAATGGGTCTTCGGTAGCCATCATTGAATCAGCGCGTGGAAGAACGTGATCTCCACGGGATTAGGTCTACCAATTCAACCAAAGCCAACCCAATCTCTCATACTAAAAAAGAAGAAGAAGGGGAAAAATCTATTAAAAAGTATTATTTAACGAGTGCCATAGATACTAATCAAGCATTTAAATGAGAAAACTTAGGTTTTCAAGGTTATATGATTACGTTTGGTAGTTTAAATTTCTAATCAGAAGAGAATTTAATGAAATAGAATATGTAATTTAGGGATTTTGTTATATTCTATTATTGTTTACTGAACAATAGTAATAATATCGGATATTTTTATATCTTATAATATCCCTTGTTTGATATGAACAAAATATGAAAGTGTACAAACAGAATCATGATTTATTGCTAAAGAAATTACAAATGCACAAATGAAGATAACCTTTGTCAATCAATTCATAATTATTGTACAATCTACATCTTAGATAGGAACAAAGCTCATTGCAGCATTTTAGAGCCACATGTTCAACAATGACAATAAATGTAAATGGAGTACGGCAACATCAAGTAGGTAGATCGGCCAGCAAAAGTCAAATCTAATAAAAGAGAGAAAACATGACTATTTATCTTCGCGATTTGGAAAAGTATTGTGCTTTGGCTATCTCGTCACTTTCGTGAAATTTCAACATGAACCAAAGAACAGCGGAAAAGAGGAGTTTCGACTCTTTTTCTTGTTTTGTGAACTTTTGACGTGAACTAGAAAGTTTCGGAGCAAGACTCTTTTGTCATTTTCGTGGAACTTTAATGTGAATTAAAAACTATGGAGAAGTAGTAAAGTTTCAACATGAATTAAAAATATGAAGAAGAAGGAGGCAAAGTGAATTGGAAAGTTCCATCTCAACTTTGAATTTATTTATTTAAAATCGAGGTTCTTCTACTTCGTTTTTATTTATTTATTTGTTAATGAATTTTCCTCTTTTTTTCTATTTCATGTTTATTCCCTTCAATCATTCCTTAATATATTTTTTCTTAAATAATAAGAACTACTAATATTAACTAAAATGTGTAAAGAATATAAATACTTACTAAATATACATTCTCACATATATAATATTATAGTTTAGAAAAAAATTCAAATATATATAGGAATAAAAAAATTGTCCATTATTTTTTTTAATCGACTTTTCCTTTTTATATTAGAATCCAAATATTCTTATATTTTAATCAATATATGTATTTTAAATTTAAGAAGTTTGTTAGTCGAGAAATATAGATATAAATAAATTCTATCTACCTTTGTCACATCTCCCTCATGCAATGTATTTATCCAGACTATATTCTCCTTATATCTGAATTTATTTTATCCTGAATAAGAATCAAACTCGAGATAATATAAGATCCTATCTTGACTATGAAACGTAACCTAACTTCTTTCCTATTGAGTATACATGAAAATACGTCCTTAAGACTGCGGAAAGAGGAAAAAGGAAGAAATTCCAAGTCTCCCGTAAACAACTGGAGCTTCTTGGCGATGCCGTAGCGTCGAACTTTCCCTTATAAATGCCAACCATCGCAACGCTTAACCTTCTTCATTCATTTCAATACCCATCCTTCTCTTCCTTTCATTCCATCAACTTCGCAAAAAGGTTCCACACATTCTCCGGAATGGATAAGCTTTTTCATGGGATGCTGCACGCCTTCAACTGCGGCGACAAGGCATGCCGCCGGTGCGAGGCCGGCGGGCCAAAAAAGGTCAAGGGGACTGTGGTACTGATGAAGAAGTACGTCTTGGACTTCAATGACTTCAACGCGTCGGTCCTCGACGACATCCACGAGCTGTTGGGTAAGAAGGTCTCTCTGCGGCTCGTGAGCGCCGTCCACGGTGATCCCGGTGAGTCATGACCCTCTTCCTCGCTATCTTCTTGTCGTTCATTTCTGGAACAAGTTCTTTCAATGGCTTTTCTTGGCACTACACTGTGCTGGACATTTCTGTTGGCGAAATGATGAATGGCAACAAATTAAACTATTCGTCATCATGACAAGCAATCTTCTTCCCCACGAAGAAAAGACAATAATGATAAGTATTTCACCGCATGTCGAAGTGGATCGCTGGAGTTTCGACGCTCTATAATTAAAAAGAAAGCGATTTCTTGCTTAGATTTCGAGAAAGCGTAACATGGACTTCTTCCCCACAAAGAAAAGATAATAATTATAAGTATTTCATGTAACTTGCATATGTCGAAGTGAATCACTCGCGTTTCGATGTTCCATTATGAGAAAGCAAACTACTTCTTGCTATTCGACCAAAAAAAAAAAAAACTACTTCTTGCTCAGATTTCAAGAAAGTATAACATGTGCATCTTCGCTTTAATTCAGCGTGTTATTGACGAGAGTACAGTTGTGCAATTTATGTTTTAAGTTTTTTGGTTCTGTGGCACGATACTCTTGCGTTGCATACAAGATTCGGGAATTGGCCATGCATGCGATTCAGTCAACCTAATCTGTCACATTCCCTGCTGAATTTAGCTTCTGAAGTTTGATCTTTGCTGTGCAACTAACGTGTGTAATCTTGATGGACTTAGAAAAAAGTTAGATTTTCTTTTTTTTGAATTATGATTGATCAAACTTAGTTACCGCATTTTTGTTGATAGGATGACTCTACCTTGCACACATTTATAGACATAGATAAACAGAATATACCCACATATTTTTTTGACAATTTCTCATATTTAAATAGATAGACCATGGTAGATTTAGAATAATCATTGAATATTGCAGTTTCGTGTGACAGAAAATTTGGGTACATTTAGGTGTTTGCACTATGGGTAGGATTCTCTTATATATGAGAGACTTTCTAAACCAACTTATAATTTAAAGGAAAAAATTATGTTAATTCTGAAACCTCAAGCCGAGGCAAAAAAAGAAGAAAAAAAGAAGAAGAAAAGCCAAATGAAAAGCTCAAACGTTCAAACTAGGTTAAGTATTTTGACTTGATTTTAATGTTGACCATTTGGGCTAAAGTTAGTCAGGTCATATTTTAACACCCGCGTCAGGCGCTTGTACTTTTTCTCTCTTTTAAAATACAATACATGCGTACATGTGCGTGTGCGTGTGCGTGTATGCATGTATGTATGTATTATATTTATGCAACATTTGTAAACTCGAGTAAACATGTGTCCCATCTTTTTTCATGTTTTGGAAGAAGTGGATGAAACTAAATCAGAATTATAAATTGTTTTCCTCAATCGAGTCCAAATTTTAAAATCGACAAATATTTATGCAATATTTTTTTGGACTGTTTAGAATTTTCCACTCACGCTTTATTTTATTCTATTTAATTTTACTTTTTAATTAAGAAAAAGCTTAAATCATTTTTCGGGTTCTCTCTCCAGTCCATATCCCGTCCTATAGACGTGGATTTAGTCTTTATCGTCTATGCTCTTTTTGCTTCAAGGAAAATTTTTTCAGAAAAATATTTTCTTCATTTTTTGACGTTTGATTTGTTTAAGAAAATGAATTAATGAAAAATATTTTTCTGGTTATTGGAAAACCTATGCTAAAATTCAGAAAAATGATTTCCTCTTTCAAAAATAAAAGATATTTTTCAAAATATGACCAAGTTTTGGTGCTTGGACTCAAAACTTTACGTTAAGCCACGGACCCCAATGCTGGCTTTTGAGTCCTTGGCATCGAGGACTAGGTCTTTGGTGCCGGGCTCGGATACCGAGGTTGGGCTTGTGTCTTGTGCCTGTGCTCGGGACCTTGGTACCCATGCCTAGATTCCCGATGCTTGCTCTTGAATCCATCGAGGTTGAGCCCAAAGCCCAAACACTTGAGCTTTGGTCCCCGACACTTGAGCTTGGGTTCTCAGTACCCGAGCCAGGGTCTATCAAGATCAAGACTTGAGACTCCAATATTGGTGCTAGGGTCTATCGAGGCCGGGCTCGAAATCCTCGTGCTTGTGCCAAGGTCTATTGAGGCTAGGCTTGGTAATAGGAGTGAGCATGATCTACATGGACGATTCTCACCTTGGAATCGAGAATTGCCCGGTAAGGGTTGGTTCCAAAAAATTGGAATCCACCAGGGAATTAGACCATTGGTTCGGTCAGTTTCTGGGTTGGTCCACGGAACCGGCCAAGGGAGGTGGAGAAGGGGTAGGGAGGGGCGGAGGAGTAAGGGAAGGGCGGGCACAGGTTGTGGGTGGAGTAAAGTAGAGATGGGAGAGGGCGAGACGAGGGGCGATGATGAGGTGGAGTGGAGAGTAGGGGAGCGAGAGGGGGGTTGAGGGAGTGAAGATGGTGCAGAGAAGATCTACAAATCTCTAGAGAGAAAATGGACACAAACAATGAAAGATAATGGACATTAGTTCGAGGTGACTCGATCCAACAAGGTTGTGAAAGATAATGGAGTATAGAGATCAAGACCAGAGTACAGAGAGTAATGACAATACTTTTCTTTGAAGGTTCTTGAAACCCAATTCAGGGAGAGTGAAGAAACTACCATGAACGTAGCTCACTCTAGAGATGTTGTCAATCATGCATGGGACGTAGAAGAAATAGGAGAGAGTGTTTAGTATTAATTGAAGAGAGAGAAATGCAGGGGTTTGAATGAGGAAAGAGAGAGAAAAGTGGGGAGTTGGTGATTGATACAAGGTTTATTTTTTTTGAAAGGCATAAAGGAGAGAGAGAGAGTTGTGCTAATTGAAGATAGAGAAAATAAAGAGATGAAATTTAATATATATACACACTAGTTTGGTTCGAGTGAGCAATTTGGAACCAGGAACACGGCTAGTACTCATCACAACTGTCGGTTTTGGCCTGGTTATGAGTGGTTGGGGCGATTTCTGATTATCTTACACACCCTTATCTGTGGGCGTGAGACCAAGATGCTTGATTGAGGCCCGATCGGGACTCTAGTGCTCATACTTGGTTCCCCAGCTGACTATGGGCAAGTTACTGGTGCCCATGCCCAAATAATGTATATATATTTAGGAAAATCAAATTAGATTTTTCATATCAAATGTTAGAAAATAATTTCAGCTCATTTTTACATTTCAGCCAAATATAAAAAAAAATATTGTCATTTTTCATGAAGATGATTTTTCTAAAAATATTTTTTAAAAAGGTTATATTTTTCGCTAAGTAACTGGAGCATTATAAAACAAACAGTCAATGATATCCTCCGGCCAATAGCCCAATGTCAAGTTCTCTATATTCTTTTTTCTTTTTTCTTTTCAATCGTTTCTGCCAAACGAATTTCCCGTTATTGACCGAACATATTTCTTGAATTTAAAGTTTCTTTTCTGCATGACTATGTTTCTTGACTACGAATGGATTTTCCTCTACGCATGCCGGCAACAGAGCTAAGATCTCACCGTGGGTAAAGTCGGCGTTCATCTATGAATGGTTGAATCGGGTTTTGATTAACAGGTTAAGGTTTGCATTGACATCATGAAGATGATGCATGAATTGAATATGATGGGCCATCGCCATGAAGGACGACGCAAGAGTGCTCAGATCTTACCGTCTTTTCACTCTAAAATAATACATAAGAGAATTGGCTGAAAGAGTTGTCTCTTTCCGATCGTCCATGTTATCCATATAATGGCTCTTTGCCTTGTGTGCACTAGAGGTGTGCAATTAAATTGGTTCTACCCAACAATTAGATCGGACCGCCAAAAAATCTGGTGTTGGAATAGGTTCCCACTGGAACCAATCCTAGAAAAGGTTTTGAGTGAATACTTACGTAGGAACTAGTTTAAAAGTTAAAAACCCAAAACTCAAAACTCTAGTTTCTTTTTTCTCTAAATTTTAACCTCAACACTCTTTCATCATTTGTCTTACCTTTGAACTTCTTGCCAATTTTCCTCCTCTTAAATTTTTATAGACAAGTGGGGAATGGAGTTTTATAATTTATGTTTTATGTTATGTGTTTGAACTTTTTATTATTTATAATTGTACATGACTATATATTTAAATGTAGATTTCTGTTCTTCATATTTTACTTTGAAACTTTTTATTACTCATAACCTCATATGATTTTGCTATAAAAATGAACAAAAAAAAAAAAAATCAGGTTCTTGGGTAGGCCCTGGAATCGTACCAAAAAAACATGATAGGTTCTAGATGATTTCAACAAAATAGAATAGGTTCCAGTGTACAAAAACTAGAAATCAATTATAACAGGGTAGGTTCAAGGTTCCGGTTTTGGAATTTGCCCATTTTAAAACCGACTACCCACGGCGTGCGCTGCAACAAGAAAAGACTTCATCGTAAAACATGTGGTGATTTTCCTCATCTGACGTCCTAGTGCCACACCACCTAATCAACCAATGGTGCATGGCATTAGCAATTATTGTAGTTAATTTTCGGGTTATTGGCCAATAATATAATTATATAAGCTTTCATTTGTCACTTTTGATTGGAAATTTGTGCCGCGTACTGCAAGGATGTGCTTTCTAAATCATTTCATTGAGCACAAGCTCGGTTCCTTGTCTGTTGAAACGGTACCATGCTTGCGACGGCAAGAAGATTATAGATAACATAATATCAGTGGGAATGAACTGGAAATTGGAAACAAAATGCGAATGACTTTGCGCGAATCATTGAACAGATTCAGACCCTTTGCCATGTTGAAGATAAACGTCATTCTCCTTCAGCAGGGCGAAAAGATCAAAAGCTTTGAAACATTTTATTTCTTTTTCGCGCTTTGCAGAAAACGGTTTGCAGGGGAAATTGGGAAAGCCTGCATATCTTGAAAAATGGATCACTACCATCACTCCCTTAACGGCAGGGGACTCGGCGTTCGAGGTCACTTTCAATTGGGACAAGAAGGTGGGAGTTCCGGGGGCGATCACCGTACAAAACAACCATCACAGTCAGTTTTACCTCAAGACGATCACACTCGAAGATGTGCCTGGCGAGGGCCGAGTCCACTTCATCTGCAACTCGTGGGTCTACCCTGCCGACCGGTACAAGAAGGACCGGGTCTTCTTCTCTAACAAGGTTCGATCACAATACTTTGATGAAGCTAAGCTATAGCCGCAATTTATGATTTGCTTCTAGAGTCTCAAATCAATAGGACAAAATAAAAGATATAGCCTCCGAGTATGGAGACTTAAATCTTGTTTTGCATATAGTAGTCCTAAAAAAATAAGCTGATGCAGAAAATTGGTCAGAAAGGAGTGACTTTTCAAACGGTCTTAGCTTCCCGAAAACCTAATTTGCGTATTAGAATCTCACTTCTAGGAATTTTCTGGGTATACCCTACTTTTAGCCAGTTTCAGCATCTTGTAAGCTTTCCGATTTCATTGAAGTGGGGCATTTCGCTTAGGAATTGCACTTTATATAGGCTGAAGGCAATTCAGTTTCGGACTCTATTCTATTCCGTCAGATGAAATTGCAATATGATTGGACAGGGTTCCTTAGGTTGTCTCTAATAAGATAGCACGTTATTGCAGACGTATCTTCCGAGCCAAACTCCAGCGCCTCTAGTGAAGTACCGAGAGGAAGAGTTAGTTAACTTGAGAGGAGACGGAACGGGAGAGCTTCAGGAGTGGGACAGGGTGTACGACTATGCTTACTACAATGATTTGGGCGATCCAGACAAGGGCACGAAGTATGCCCGCCCTGTTCTAGGAGGATCTTCTGAATATCCCTATCCTCGCAGAGGAAGGACTGGTCGACCTCCGACTGAGACAGGTTAGATAATGCACTCATATCATGAATCTCCAATTCGATGTGAGATTATTATGGCTTCTTTTTTTTTGACAGTGATGCTTCATTTGTAAGTATATTTTACTGAATTTTCACGTTGTTATCGACAGATCCGAATACTGAGAGCAGGCTGCCTCTGCTCATGAGCCTAAACACATACGTTCCAAGGGACGAACGGTTCGGGCACTTAAAGATGTCTGACTTCCTTGCTTATGCTCTAAAAGCCGTGGGTCAATTTCTGAAGCCCGAGCTAGAGAGTATATTCGACAGCACGCCCAATGAGTTTGACTCCTTCCAGGATGTGCTCAATCTCTATGAGGGCGGTATTAAGCTTCCCAATGGCCCTTTACTGGAGAGTCTGAAGGAGAACATTCCCCTCGAGATGCTTAAGATACTCTTTCGGACGGATGGGGAAGGGCTTCTCGAGTACCCCATGCCTCAGGTGATCAAAGGTAATGGATACATATATCTATGGGACCTTTTTCATCTGATTAGTTCGAGGCTGTTTTCCTAACGTTTAGCAATCATCCTGTGCAGAGGATAAGACTGCCTGGAGGACCGATGTAGAATTCGGTAGAGAAATGCTTGCTGGAGTCAACCCTGTCGTGATTCGCTGTCTCCAGGTAAATAACAATATCTTTCATGTTACAGCTCAAACAAATTCAGTTAATATTAAAATGAGGTGCGGAATGGAGTTCCACCGGTTGTCTAGTTGATTAAACATTTTTTGTTGATTTCAGGAATTCCCTCCGGCAAGCAAGCTAGACCCTAATATATATGGCAACCAGAGAAGTTCAATAAGGGAAGAGCTCATTCAGGAACAACTGAATGGATTAACTGTCGAACAGGTACCTTCATTGCATCTCACATCACTAAGAGCGTCCATATACTTGCTTAAAAGATGATGGAGAGCTCATTTAAGTTATAACATCCAAATTGAAACGATGCATAACAAATGCAGGCTATCAAGATGAACAAATTGTTCATATTAGATCACCATGACACCATCATGCCGTATTTGAGGTGGATAAACATGACCACCACCACCAAAACGTATGCTACTCGAACACTCCTCTTCTTGAAGGATGATGGTACCCTGAAGCCGTTGGCAATAGAGCTTAGCTTGCCGCATCCTGAGGGAGACGAGTTTGGCGCAATAAGCAAGGTGTACACGCCGGCCGATCAAGGCGTCGAAGGTTCCATTTGGCAGCTGGCGAAAGCTTATGCGGCAGTTAACGACTCAGGCTATCATCAACTCATCAGCCACTGGTAAAGATTTCTGAGGAGCATTCAACTATATACAGAAGGGGAAGAAAGTCTATTTATTTCCTGCATATTGATAATTTTCTTGATTCTTACTGCAGGTTGAATACTCACGCGGCGATTGAACCATTTGTGATTGCAACAAATAGACAACTGAGTGTGCTTCACCCGATCCACAAGCTTTTGCATCCCCATTTCCGCGACACAATGGAGATAAATGCAATCGCCAGGCAGATTGTGATCAATGCGGGTGGAATCCTGGAGACGACTGTATTCCCGGCAAAGTATTCCATGGAGATGTCTTCCGCCATCTACAAGAACTGGATTTTCCCCGAGCAAGCGCTTCCTGCTGACCTCATCAAGCGGTAAATTTTCTGTTCTGTACAAATAAATCATCCATAAGACTTCTATTTAAAATTCCTTCAAAAAGCAAGACAAATAAAGGCCGATGAAGACGGCGCAAATGTACTTGGAATAGCTGAGGCTCGTGCGGAGATACATATCAATATAGCTCTCGTTTGTTTTACTCGAATTATTCTGATAGACTGAGTGTTACGAAAAAATTCTACCTTTTCTTGTATACAGGGGAGTCGCTGTAGAAGATGCAAACTCCCCGCATGGCCTCCGCCTATTGATCGAGGACTACCCCTATGCGGTAGATGGGCTCGAGATCTGGTCCGCGATCAGGACGTGGGTTGAGGACTACTGCTCCTTTTATTACAAGAGCGATGAGACGGTACAGGAGGATGAGGAACTCCAATCCTGGTGGAGGGAACTCGTGGAGGAGGGACACGGCGACAAGAAGGGTGAGCCCTGGTGGCCTAAAATGCAGACTGTGAAGGACCTAACAGAGACATGTACGATCACCATCTGGATCGCGTCTGCTCTCCATGCGGCTGTGAACTTCGGGCAATACCCTTATGCAGGGTACCTCCCGAACCGGCCCACCCTCAGCCGTCGCTATATGCCCGAGGAAGGTACTCCGGAATTTGAAGAGCTCAAGCAAAATCCTGACAAGGCTTTCCTGAAAACCATAACAGCCCAGCTTCAGACACTTCTAGGAATTTCGCTTATAGAGATCCTGTCAATGCATTCTACCGATGAGGTGTATCTTGGGCAGAGAGACAATCCGCAGTGGACAGCAGATGCTGAGCCTTTGGAGGCGTTCGAGAGGTTCGGGAAGAAGTTGGGAGAAGTCGAGGAAAGGATTATGAGGATGAATGGGGACAAGAGGTGGAGGAACCGGGTCGGGCCAGTCGAGGTGCCCTATATGCTGCTTTACCCTACCAGCGAAGGCGGAGTGACTGCCAGGGGAATTCCCAACAGCGTCTCGATCTGAACTTGTGCACGCATGCCTGTTCTTTTCTTGTTTGTTCGTTGTTAATTGTTCGTGTGTTCTGGTATGAAAGCTAGTGTACGTGTGAAATATAAATAAGGACAAAACAAATTTAGCATAAAGTGTTTGTCGAGTTATGTAGGAGTTTCAAACTTTACATGTACAATCGACCGTTTTATGGATTGGAAAAATGTCAGGTTGTAAAATTCAGTATGGAACCCCAGGTTCAACTTTCAACATGTTCCTTTTCTACTTCAATTGCAAGATCATCAGCTATAAATGAGTTTTATCTTTTTTTTTTCTGATCTATATCGATCACGTAACTTAACCATCTGGGCTATCTGCTCAATCTGATGGTTTTTGCAGGTGCAGCAATTTAAGTGATGATCGTTATAGTCATATGACTCTCCTAGAACCCTTAAATCGTCGAATTCGGCCTATGTTTCCAATCTTTGAAGCAGACCTTCAAGTTTTGGAACATTATGGTGAATGAAAAGCCTTCTGTGCTGTATGTAATGTGGGGAAAATTACCAAAAGACTCATAAATTTATTGCACTTTGATTAATTGAGTCATAAACATTTTAATTGTGCCAATTAAGTGCTAAACATTTTCATATTTTGTTAATTGAGTCCATCCTATCAATTTTGATTAGAGTATGTTGAAGTGGACTCAATTGGCATAATTAAAATATTTAAGACTAAATTGATATCGGTAATTTCCCATGTAATCAGCGAGGCCAAATAAGTTATGCAACATCTCAAATTCTTGACCATGTAACTTTAAGCAATAATAAGGCTACATTGGTTTTGCGGAAATGATTGACTTGTAAAATATTTTTCTAAAAATGATTACTTTTACTTGTATTGTTTAAATAATTAGTTGATATGTTTTCATCATTAATAACTCTTTGTGTCTAACTGTTTTCATGAAATATGAGATTATTTCTCGATATTCCCAAAAATTATGTTGCTTGAAATAATTAGTCAATGACGATAACTCTATATATCTAAACATTTTTATAAACAATGAAAATATTTCTCGTTCATTCATTTTTATAAGTGATACACACGATCATTTTAAGAAAATATTTTTCAAATCATTTGGGAAATAAAAATACCCTAAGTGAAGAAATTAACAAGCAACGATTTGAATTTTAATGCCTTGTGTTAACTCCTGATTAGGGAAAAAACAACTTTTACACTATGGGTAAAAAAGAAAGACATTCCTTCTATTCCTGTTTTTCTTCATTAAAAGCCACCAAAGCTTCTTAGAAAATAGTACATATCCATTTATTTCCAGAAAAATCTACTAACGAAATTTTATTATTATCATTTTTTGACTTTGGATGCATAAGAAAAAAGTCTATCAAAAAGTCTTTGACTAAATTCTATACTCAAATTCAAAACAATAATTTATGTTTTAAAAATCAGAAATTATTTTTCGAAATATAATTAGACCTTGGCGCTTGAGAGCAACGCCTATGCCCAAATCCTTAAGGGCTTGGCAGAGGTTCATAGAGCCCGAGCTTGAGTTCCTTTGTGACCCTAGTCCATGCCTAGGTTATAGGACCTAGCTTTCATAGTCAAGTCATTGGCATCTGGGCACCCCATAGTCCATGCCTAGGTTATCCCTACGGTCATACTCGGATCTCCGGAGGCCATGCTCGAGTACACGGCTTTCCTCCCACGGTCACCTAGGGCTTTTAGTTGTTAGGCTAACTCCGACAATCAGAGAGGATTGAATTACTAAAAAATTCAATTGTTATTGTTATATTATTTTGGTGCTCCATAGAGGGACTTATGGAGAGTTGACAGGTGGATATTTTATGGTTAATCCAATTTTTTTTTTCCATCTTCCTCCTTATGTCCAAGATATAACTTTTTTTTATCAATAATAGAAACACTTGTTCATAAATAATACAAGTATCATCACCAAAATGATCACCATGCAATCAAATTCTCAAGACAACAACACATGAATATATATTTTATTTTTAATATTTGATATTTTAATATAAACGAAAAAACAGAGACATTCAGAATAATTGTAGCCAGGCACTTGTTGGTCGTTTAGTGAAGGACTTTGTTCTTCTTTGCTTGGTTTGGAGTTCTTGGAATACTCAATACACGTGGCGTTAAATTAGTTTCATTGACTTGACTTTCGAAGTTCAGACAAGCTTCGTCGAGGCAGAATCTCACCGGCCCGCGATTACCAGACTCCCAAATCCATGCGTAGTCTTTAATGTCTGATTTTGATCAATTATGTTTCATTGGCGTAGGATCGATTTTAATGATGCTAGCTCGAGGTGACCCGTTGAATCTGTAAAGATACACAAACCTATAAGCTACTACCAAACTTTGAATACATATATCAATGAACCATTGCGGTGACAAATAAATCAAACTTTTTGGAGAAGTTTACTAATGTTTCTTTGACTATTATCTCCAAATTAATGCATTTGCGAAAGTAATGGTGTGATCACCTATATATGTGTAATCTCAAAGCTACAATCTGTTATTACTTAGGATAAATATAAATGTTGATGCAAATTAAAGACGTTAGTACAGAAGGCATTGTAAAAACCAAAAACCTTACTTCGTGGGATGTGGAATTTGTGTCCTTTATCACTATTATTAGTATTATTTTGTCAAGAGGCAATAATACCACAGCATCTTAACTTTGGCTTGTTTTATAATCGAGTACCAAATCTTCTTTTTTGTTTGGTTGAGTACCTCAAGTTCTCAAATGTGGATCAATGTGAAACCATAGATAAAATTGTTGACAAAAAAAAAAATGCAAAAATGGATACTAACACCAATAAAGCCTTTAACTCCCATATTGATGTCCGATATGATCTCTTTACGTTATGTCACGCTAATAGTCATATCGAACGGGCAAAATCAAAATCGTACAAATCAGCATTCTCTCTCTCTCTCTCTCGCGTGAGCGCGCACACACACATCACCTACACCTAAATGGTGGTCGTTAGCCAAAACTGGCTGGAAGGACTACATTGGCAAATCTTCAAAAAGTTTAGGACATAAGTAGCAAATTGAAAATTTTTGATTGAATTGGCATCCAAATATTAGGTTAGAGACCTTTTTTTTCAAAGAAAATTCTCCTGTACATTGGCGGAGAATCCGAATGTGATATCTTATCTGTTCATTTGAAGTGTCAATATTTGATGCACATGCTGTATCAAGCTGGGTAACGACATGGAAATCAAAGTCTGTGCATCATATCTCGAAAGATTTCGATCGGCTAACGACAAATTCCCTCGTTACCATCCCACAAGGTAAATGAACCAGCCGCGCGGCGGCGGCAAGTCGATGATCTCACCTCAAGGAACGGCCGCCGAGGTGGCCATAGCAGCACCTCACATTTGACTTTTGTAGGAAGAAGAATCAAAGCACTTTTTATTCGGTATACCTATTCTCTCCATTATAATAATAATCTAATTTTCACGCACTTAGTATAATATGCACGCATACACGAAGACGTCTACAGGACCGCATGCACATACGTAAGATCTTCATTTATTTATTCATGGGTTCCCCGGTTGTCTTTTCCTTTTTCCTTTTCTTTTTTCCATTTTTGTAGACCTTGGCAATTAGCAGCCCCTTCTGAAGAAGCCTCTATTCAAGGGGAAGAAAAGGTCGTCTCGACTCCCCCCATCATTGAGGTTCCCACCAAAATGTCCATGAATTCAGGTTTTAAATTCAAAGATAAGATCTCAGGTTCCAGCTCCTAACAAAAAATTGACTTGGTCCATACCATGGTTTTGATAATTTAAACACGAAAATTGGGAGAATCGTCATTTTGACGGGTAGCTTATCAACTCTTTTTTGAACTTATCTCGCGGGATCAGACTGATTTTCATATAATGGCAACAAGAGCATGTGCGGGTGCGTGATGTCCGGGTGTATCTTGGCCATTTATGGGAATGGAACTCAAAATTAGGTCACTTGCATGAAAAAGCTGGAGTTGCTTCTATAGTTGGCTATTGAAAGCGCACACAATTGAAAACCATGGAAAAGTCTATCAAGTAATTAACCCTGATTAGTCTGTACAGCATGGCAATGGGAGTTAGACGTATCGTCGGTCTTTAATTTTCCACATGCATCGTGATGGGGCACGGATAAGGAGCTCACCTAGTGGAGAGGGGTGCGCACGCTAAATTCGGAGCATTAAACTAAACATTCTTCTGTGGGTCATTTATAGTTTGCTGATGCTAGACGCCTTTTTTTTTTTTTTTGTGTAAAATGAAAGAAAAAAAGTAAAACTTATTAGAAACAATGATTATCAAGTTGGAATGTAAAAATCATGTTCAATGTTTTGTAACTGTGATTTAATATTTACTTCTTTTCGTTTCTAATTTACATAACTTGATGTTAAAAAGTTTGATAGTTTTTTTTTTACATAAATGCATGCATCCTTTGTGTCTATGTAGTACTAGACCTGTCAAAATGATTCATAAACTCATTTTTTTTATAACTCATATTTGATAGGTTCAGTAGTTATATTGGGTTAGTTATTTCAATAAATGGGCTAAGAATGGTATAACCCAAAATAATATGGATATTAAATGGGTTCACAAATTACTTAGACCAACCCCCATTTACGGCTCTATCTACTTAATCTTGTACTCGCTCACTCCATATTCTCACCCTAGTTTAAATATGAGTTATATTAAATATTTAACAATATGGATCGGGTCATGTATGTGGACCGATTGGGTTGCATATGTGTTACTAGATTTGTATTTTATAGAAAAAATGTCAATTTGGGTCGAACTATTTTCGAATTGATCCAAACTCGACCTAACCCACCTGCTTAATGGATTTATAGTACTAAGTACTAGGTTTTTATCTCTGGTTTCCAACTGAAAATTTATTAGAATATAAAGCTAGAAGGCGAGAGTTCAAATCCTAACACTAACACATACTTTCCTTCGTGCTATTTCCGTTTATTTGTCATGCCCACATTTGTCTACCTTTTCCATCTTTGTTGTCATGAATCCTCATAATTTCCCAAATTGACGAATGAATGAATCTAAAAAGGTAATTTCGTAGGGAAGTCGACGCATTCTGTTTGTTGAGAAGATGGCCTCAAAGTGGAAGGATTGAGGGTGCGTTTGATTTAGCAATTTGAAAAGCAATTAAAGAAATGCAGAGTAGTTTAGCCTAAAGGGCTATGGACAAGTGCAAAGGCCATTTGGTAGAAAACACATTTGAAAAATCTTTTGGGTGATTAATATTAGTTTTTTAATTTTTAGTTGTTTAAAATTGAAAAAATATAATATGTGCAAATTTTTAAATATAAATTTTGACAATAATGCTAAAAAATTATATATATATATATATAATTAAAATATATATAAAATTAAAAAAGAAGAAGACCAAACCCTTCCCTGGTTTGACAAAAGGCTACGGCTATCGGTGGCCATCGATCGAGATCGCCTGAGGTCGGGCAACCTTCGGTGATGGTCATTGTGACCCTCGGTGAGGGCCATCGGAGTTTGCTCGAGCAAAGGTCATGTGACCCAGGTAGCGTGCAACCTATGTGACCACCACTTAGGTCTCGTGACCCTTGCCTAAGTCTTGCGAGGGTCACGTGACCAATGGTTGCCTGGGTCGCCCGAGGTCATGCGACCTTTGACGGCCCTCGCTAGGGTTGCATGACCCTCGCCGGAGGTCACCCCACCTTATGTGACCTCAATCGATGGTCGCCGACTACCAGCACTAGATCTACCTCATTGGTGGCCGTAGCCCTTCACCAGACTAACGAAGGGTTTGGTCCTTTTTTAATTAAAAAAATAATGAGGGACAAAATCAGAAATTTAAGGAATTTGTGAGGATAGTTTTGGAAAAAAAAAATTTCAGCATTTAGTCAAATGCTAAAAGCCCAATGTTAGTCCCTACTAGCATTGGGTTTTGAGCCTTTGCAATGCCAATTTTCACTTGAAAGCACATTCAAAATGGTTACCAAATAGTTAAACATTTCCTTAAGGGGCTTTGGAAGCTGAAAGGCCTTTGGGAATGTTGAATCAAATGCACCCTGAGTTGCTCGACGGAAATTGATGCGTAACTGCTAGTGCCTTGTTTCATGAAAAAGAATAATTTAGAAAGTGTTTTTTTTTTAATAATCTCTTATCGCATATAAAAATAAATGAATGAAAGAAAGACATTTTCATTGTCCACACAAATATAAATATAAAATGTTATCGATAATTAAAATAATTTTTTATTAACTAATTATTTAAAATAATTAATTTTAGGAATTTTTTTAAATTATTTATTTTTTACGAAATAAACGAAACTCGTATAAATGTGGATTGGTGCTATTGCTGTTTCTTTCCAGTTTAGTCGCCCTCGTCATCATGGGATGGCAATCTGACTAGACTTCTTCAAAGTCCACGATTCATTTGCCCTTACGCTAGGATTCACGTTTCCTTAAAAGATTTTGAAACCACATAGCTATATCTCTCTCTTCCATAAATGCTCTTGGGACCCCTATAGTCACGTCCGTAGGGGAAGTTGCTTTGGTCGCCTTTCCGACCCTTTTTACTCTTAAAAAAAAAATAAAAAATCGATAAAAGGGATAATGACTCAACCAATATCAGAATTTTTGTCGATCTTACCATCAAGTATCTAAACTTTTTCTTTGTTTAATCAAGTACCTTAATTATTCAAATTTGACTAAGTATAAGGTCTCCAAAAAAAATTGTCATGTCATGTGCTTTAGCTCACATAACTCGCTTACTTGATCAAAGTTATGTCATCTCCATTTAGATGTGAGTTGACGAGGAAAGAGAGGTATAGAATGTTACTTGAACGACTTTAGCCATCCAATATATCTTTGTTGATGTGACATCATTTCACAAAGTCATATGATGTATACTGTTAAAGCTAGTCTACTCTATTGGAATTATATTCAATTTGCTTCTTTTTTCTTCTTTTTGTGATTTTAATGGATGTCTCACATTGACCCAAACTTGAGAAGTTGAGGTACTTGATTGAACCAAAAAAAAAATAAATTGATACTCAATTGTATAATGAGCAAAAATTTAGATGCTTTGGTACCATTACTTCTAAAAAAAATAATTCTAATAATAGTACTTAATTATTCAAATTCAGCATTCTAGGAAATAAGGTTCTCACTTTCTCTTCTTCCAAAAATTTTGTAAAGATTCATCACCATTGTGGTACATAGAAATGTGTATACTTTGATGGTAGTGTGTGTCACGTCCCGAACCACGAGCGCGTGCTCATCCCTATCTGGTCGATAATAATTTGCGAACTTCCCAGGACGAGTTGCCTACCCTTTCCATTTTATTGCACATGCGGAAGCGAAAAGAAATCCCCTGACAGTAATCATCTCGAGATAGAAAAGTAGAATACGAATCCACAAACAAACTTGCTTTTATATTCACACTGAGTCCTGTACAAAAGTCTATGGCCAAAAGACTACAAAAGATTGGCTTTCCAAAAAGAAGGGGTCCTAACTGACCTACGCTTCCGATCACCTTCTCTAGGCTCTAGATCCTCCACTCGACGACCCTGAAAATGTTATCCCACAACGGGATGAGATATAATCTCAACGAGTTTAAGCTCTAAACCCCAATTAGGAGGGAAATATGCCCTGAAGCGTCCTAATCACACAATCACACAATCAAGGAGACGTACCTCGTCTCAGATCCACCCTGCAGGTCAGTATAATTTATAACTCAGACAGCATGAAAACATGAGCAACAAATAAGCTCCAACAACTAGAACATCACACTCAGTTAATCATGCGTTTCTAGTTTTGATCTCGGCATATAACACGGCCTACTCTCTGTTTGGCGGTCTTCTGGCATTGCCAAGCTTCGTCTCACCCCATTGAGCACGGCACGTCTCTTTTAGACAGCTTTCCCGAAGGAGCATAGGGTCCAAAATATACTGCGACCGGCTTCCGGTTGTCCAGGGGGTATCCCAAATAGGGATAACGTCTAGCTTAATAGCCCGGGACGATTTCTCTTAACCATCACACGATCACTCAAATATGGCCCAGGACACCGTGTATTGCACTCAAATGCTTCAATTAAAATGGTGAGCCTAGCCTTTTTCTTCATATTAGAAATTCACATGAAATTACTCATGTGTGGGTACACGATCAACTTGACTCAAAAAAATTGATATTATTCACTTTTGAAATCCCACTATTTCATATAGTACTAAAAACTATTTTTGGTGTCAAAACCCGACACTCGGGATTTTCTGAATAAATATTGAAAATTCACAATTTTTTTTGGAATTAAATACCAAAAATCTAATCAGCACTCAATTTGCATAATTTAACACTCAATTGTAGAATTTAAGCACACCATTACAATCAGCACGAAATTCCGGTTACCGACTATCCCGGCCTAATTTCCGGAAAAATAATTAATAAATAAATAATTTCGAACATTAATAGAATAAATCAATTCAATTTCTAAAAATACTAACCTAGGCCAAAATTATTAAATTAAATACCAATACGGACCCGGAAAATTCCCGAACCCTTCTAGATAAATAGTACAATTTATTTAGGCCTTAGTTAAACCATGCTAACCACCTAACATGCTCAATTAAATAATTACATTTCTAATTTAATCTAACTAACCACATAATTCCTAATAAAATAAATCTAAACACCCCTTAAACGTAATTAGCCTACTAAGCAGAGTTTAGAGTATCAACTCACCGGTGTATCGCGAAAACCGGTTCACCGCGATGACGACGTGACGGTGGCTGAAATCTTAATTTTTGGCGGCGTCGGCGAACTCTCGGGCCGGGCCTAAAATGGGCCCAACAAATCTCAACCCAATTTGAGATTTGTTTTTGAAATGGGTTGGGCTTGAAGCGGGCTGACCTCGCAGGCTTGGGCTGCTGAATTGGGCCTCAAATTATTGGGCTGATCTTGCTTTAAAGAAACCGTTGGGCTGATTTCTTGTGGGCCTGACTTCGTTTGGGCTTCAAAAGGAAATGTGAAACTCGCTGGCTTGCGGCAGAATTCACGTGGGCTTGGACTTGAAGACACGATGGGCTGCGGCTTCGTGCGTTGCTTGATTCTACGCGGCCCAATGGAAACTGAAGCAACTTCGGTCTTCACTTCGGTCGTTGGTGTTGAGTCGCGGACGAAGGAAAAATGAGAGATCTTCGAACGTGGCTGCTTCGAGCGGTTGGCAGACGTAGCGAGAGAGATGGGACCAGCTGGCGTTGCGGATGAACGGAGAAGCAGCTTCGTCCGAACTGCGGGAGACGCGCGGCCAAGAGTCAACCAAACAACTTGGCTGAGGAACTTTGACTCATGGAGATCAGGTGTTGGACGTGTGGCGCTGCAACAGGGGAATTGGTGGCTTCAGTGGACGCATGGGCTTGAGAGAAATGCATGGAGAGAGAGAGAGAACTCGGTGGATGGTGATATTGATGATGAAAGATGATGATGATGGCATGGGCTGAAGGATATGCGACCAAAAGCAATTTCGGTGGGGGATTGCCGTTGCAGAGAGGGAGACCGAAATGGAGAAGCTCAAAAATGAAAATGAAAGTGAAGCGGAAGACCAGGTTGTCGCACAAAGGGAGGAGGAGAAGAGAGAAAACCAAGCTTAATTAGCCAAGGCTAAAAATATCTAATATTCATCATGATTTTGGTCCAAAAAGTCTTCATGTTGATCCCTTTGTCCCCCATGTTTATTATTTGCTATTTAATCAATAAATAATTCACTTTTTTTTGGTAATGAATAAATAATTAATAAATAATTCACTTTTGATATCCAAAAATCCAACTTCTTCCCAAGCTCCGAATTTAATCAAATTGAACTTTAATTCATCACTCAATTTCCCAACTTGAGGTCCAATTTCGCGGTAGAAAAATCTCAAATAATTTTCTATAAGTCCCCAATATCATACAGCTCGGCTTGGAAGTCCAAATTTCCTTTAATTTGGCCCATTTGAATTTCTGCTAATTTTCCGCGGCATCCGATTCGATTTTCGGTAAAAATCTCGGAATCTCTGAAAATTTTTCGGAGGATGAGTCGAGTCCCTAAAATAGCTCGTGACACCATAGAACTTTCAATTTTTGAAATCGGGTTCAACTTCGCGATTAATTTCAATTCGGCGCGATTTAAGCGTGACCTAGTCTACCGGGTAGTTTTTAGGAATTTTTAGTGCAATTGACCCGTGATCGATTTATCTCGAGTCACAACGTACATCTTCAACACATTGGCGACTTTCGATTGTCGTGAAAATCTTAAGGTGTTAATTACAGACACATGGTACCCAAAACGACAGAAAATCAATTTAGTGCCGATCGATGAGAATTTTGCAATAAGGTGGAATCACCCACACTTTGATCACATATCTCAGTCGAGTCGACCTATCTCTGATTTCTGATCGATTTTGACAATGTCGTAATGACCCTTGCAGATCGACACGGTCGAGCAATCGATTCATGGTCGAATTCTCAAGTCTATTACATTTAGATTCATTAATTACTTCCCCAGATAGTCCAGTTATCTTGTGAGTGGCCAACTTAGAGAATAGCACTATAGACGCGTTGACGAAAAACCCGATTTATTTAATCGAAAACAAATTTGAAAATTCAGTTTGTTACAGTGTGTAAGTTGTGTTTTTCATCGGTTTAAAAGGTCACGGAACATAATTGATTAAAATCTAACGGTGGAGACTATGCTAGGATGGGAGAGAAGAGGAGGGGGAATCATGGACCGGTAAGATCCTGCCCCAACGAAGCCAGTTCGGTAACCCTTGCATTCACAGGAGCCTTTGCAATCTGTCTGTTTGATTTACAAGGATGATAGACTTCAAAGATTTATTTATTATTATTATGTGTTGGTATCCATATGTCTTGTGTCCCTAATTAGTATAATATGTTTTTCTTACTCAATATTCAGCAATATCCTCTAAACGTATTACATTTAGGTGATCTTGAAATCTAGATGAGAACTCAAATGAAACTTTTTAAGGGCTTGTCTAGATTCATAACTTCGAAAGTCAAGTCAACGAAACTAATTTAACGCCAAGTGTACCGATATTCCAAGAGCTCCAGACCAAGCAACGAATAAAAAGTCCTTCACAAAAAGGACCAGCCAGCGTCCGGAAGATGTAGCAAAAGCGTGGTCATGTCGAGAAAAACAGAGAGACGCGACAGACGCGGTCTCAATCCATGACCGGACCCGATGAGCTTGGGGAGATCAATTATTGGACGGTTATTTCGAACCAAAAGCCACCCGAAAAAATAGACGTGATTTCAAAAAATATGTTTTATTCTTATACAATACATTACATAGACGGTCTCCATCCATCTCCATAGATTTTATTTCAAAAAATGTGAGATTTTTGTATAAAAGTTAGCGAACCAAAAGCGACCCGAAATGCGTTTTATTTCAAAAAATAGACGGTCTCCATCCATCTCCATACATTTTATTCTTATACAACATGTTTTCGAGATTCAAAAAATTAGAGATTTTTGTGGAATTTCCAACTGCTTTGAAAATTTAAAGTTTTAGATGAATAAGTGATTTAATTTTGTAAATAGGAATTTGGAAAGATTAAAATCGGGACTTCCTACTTTATTACTATGTGAGATTTAGTGAGATCACTACTAACTATTTTAAAAGTTTAAATTTATAAATGAAGGCATGGTTTAATATTTCATTCCACTAATAGAAAGTATTAGAATATTTAAATGATAAACAACGCATTTATCTAATAGTTTGAGCTTTTAGAATAATTGTCAATGATCTCACAAAATAAGTGGTCATGAGTTCAAATCTTTTTATGCCTCATTCCCCCAATTAAATATGTGCACTACATTAATACTAATTGAAAAGACAAAATTAAGCGTGAGGGGAAGCGATAGAATATTTTTAAAATATTTGGTAGTGATTTTATTTCTTTTGCTAATGAAATTTGAATTGACACCTCAGACCAAGTTGTTGCATGTCTGGATGCAGTCTTGAGTTCGCCCTGCCTTGTGTCAAGGTCACAAAATCCACCATTTGGCGAAACCTCTAAAGAATCTAAAATAAAATGTTAGTTAGCTGAAACAATAGAATATTTTTAAAATATTTGGCAGTGATTTTATTTCTTTTGATAATGAAATTAGAACTGACAACCTAGACCAAGTCGTCGCACGTGTCGATGCAGTCTCGAGTTCGACCCACTTTGTGTCGAGGTTATGAAATCCACGTTTTGGTGAAACCTCTAAAGGATTTGAAATAAAATGCTAGTTAGCTCAAACGTCCCCCAAAAGCTTAGGTCATGCGAGTGATCCGCGAGATCGCTATCTTATTATTATTATTATTATTATTATTATTATTATTATTATTATTATTATTATTATTATTATTATTATTATTATTATTATATCTTGGGGCTTAGCATTAGATTATTGCCGCCATCAATTTTTCACGGTACCTAAAGTCCAAATGATTAAAAAAAATGTTTAATTTAACTTAATTTAGGTATAGTACATAAATGGCCCCAGCCAAAAAATAAAATAAAATCTATTGTACAGTTCTGTAGCTGTCCTAATGAGATACATCGTAGTTAGCATTCTCTATTTCAATTACCGACTAAATTGCGCTTCGTTGGTCAAAGTTGTTATATAAAATATGTTTATTCGAATGATATGGGGCTAATTCGATTGGTTAGAATGTTTTGTTGCCCGAAAATTTAATCAGAATGTTTGCTAGGAATTCCTTTCTTTATTGTTTCGTGTACCATGGTATGTTAATTAATTTGATTGCTGTGCGAACTAAATTAGTAGAGGATCACGAATCACGTGGTCAACGAAGAGCACGCTGTTTATTGATGCCTATTTTAGTATTAGATTATTGCCGCCATCAATTTTTCACGGTACCTAAAGTCCAAATGATTAAAAAAAATGTTTAATTTAACTTAATTTAGGTATAGTACATAAATGGCCCCAGCCAAAAAATAAAATAAAATCTATTGTACACTTTTGTAGCTATCCTAATGAGATACATCGTAGTTAACATTCTCTATTTCAATCACCGACTAAATTGCGCTTCGTTGGTCAAAGTTGTTATATAAAATATGTTTATTCGAATGATATGGGGCTAATTTGATTGGTTAGAATGTTTTGTAGCCCGAAAATTTAATCAGAATGTTTGCTAGGAATTCCTTTCTTTATTGTTTCGTGTACTATGGTATGTTAATTAATTTGATTGCTGTGCGAACTAAATTAGTAGAGGGTCACGAATCACGTGGTCAACGAAGAGCACGCTGTTTATTGATGCCTATTTTTGGAGAAATTTGACATGACTTGTCTAACTTATGTACGTTTAATCATACACTAAACATAATTTGTTGTTTTTTTTTTTGTCATTGTGACCTCTAGGAAAAAAAAAATACCTACCCTTAAATTTTATAATAGATTTAGCTGGGATGTTTTATCTTTCTTTTATAGATTTGATTCGATTTTTTTCCTCATATGTATACATATATACTTGTGTATGTGGGTAAGAAAGACAAGACGAAAGATATAACTCTTGCATTGAAACTTTGATTTGTTGAAAAGTTCATTATGATGTTAGAGCCTGGAATCTTTCTTTACCTGACAATTATATTTTTTCGCCCTCAACCCCGGTCAGATCCCAATCTAACCATCTGATCAAGGCATCGTATAATATCTAAATGTTACAAAAAAGAAAAGAAAAGGGAATCATGATGGATCCATTACATACATGAGATTGGCTGTGCATGTGCTAGAGATTATATGCTTTTATGTATTTAGGAAAAGAAAAAAAAAAGAAATAATTACATAGATGAGAGGAACACATGGAATCGATGATTTGGCATTCTATTGCAAACAGCTTGCCAATTGTTAATTGATCTCATGGCCCTAGTTATGTGCCTTGTCCCCTGGAACTGAAGCCGCTGAATTATTTTTCCCATGAGAATCATCTGTAAAGTTCACCTCATTGGAGGGCAGACTTAAATTTAACACTTACTCCAAACACTCGAATGTAGCATCGTTTTGCTATGTTGGATATTATTGCTGACGTGGAAATGCCACGTCGGATGATTATGGAATGAGGGTTAACAGAGGGCCAGATTTGGGACACAAGTGAAGGTTTGTACGTTTTTTTTAGACAAAATAAAATTTGGGCCATATTTGGGACAGCATCTAAAGTTCGTGCTTTTTTATGAAATTGGCCCTTGATGTATAATATCATGTTTTGTGATCAACGAATTGTCTAATCGGCTTTCGTTCAAATGGATACATTTGGACAGAAGGGACAACTCGAGACGGAAGATAAGACGAGCTTTACCAAAAGTGAACATTGGCATGATTTGTCAAGCTTTCAAGCCTATTGTCATTTCGGATAATCTCAACGTGTCAAGAACGAATATAATTGACGCAAAATAACCCGAGGATTAAGGCAACACCACTAAGATTCAAAGCAAGCCGCGTGCTAATCACTTCATTAATCCTTTAATCATCACCAAATCTTCGCGGGTCGTCTTCCCTAAATGGGTCTTTGGTAGCCATCATTGAATCAGCGCCTGGATGAACGCGCCGTCTCCATAATATTTGGTCTATCAATTCAACCAAAACCAACTCAATTTCTCTCCTCATTTAAGAAAAGAAGAAGGGAAAAAAATCTATAAAAAAATATTATTTAACGAATGCCTACGATACTAATCATTCAATTAAATGAGAAAACTTAGGTTTTCAAGATTATAAGACTGCGTTTGGTTGTCTGAGAATCTTGTTAGGATAGGACTTGATAGAATACAATATAATTTAGGGATTTTGCTATATTTTATCTACCGTTTGGTGAATTGCAATAATAAATCTAGATATTTTTGTATACTATTTTATCCATTGTTTGATGAGCAACATATCAATATAAATGAATTTGAAAATGTATAAACGAAAAATAATAAGAATTTCTCATGAGTCACTGCTAAAGAATCACAAGTGTGAAAATGGAGATGACCTTTATCAATCAATTCATAATTACTTGTATCATCTACATTACGATCTACATCTTAAACAAAGAAAGAGCTCATTGCAACATTGTAGAGCCACATGTTTGACAATGACAAGAAATGTAAATGGACTACAACAACATCGACTAGGTAGATCAACTAGAAAAGTCAAATCTAATAAAGGAGAGAAAACATCGTGATTTGGAAAAGTATAGTATTTTGATTCTCTTGCCACTTTTGTGAAATTCCAACATGAATTATAAATATATATATATTATAGAATATAAATAGAATATAAAGAAATTAAATATATATAAATAGGAATAACAAAATTGTCCATTATTTTCTTATTTTGATTTTTCTTTTTATATTAGAATCCAACTATTATTTATATTTTATTTTTTTAAAGAAAAAAATGTTATTCGACAAAAATAACTTTTATGCCATGGATATAAGAAATTCTATCTACATTTATCACATTTATTCTATATGTATCTTTCTCAAGGCTATATCTATCTTATATGTGATTTTATCTATATCTATCTTATATGTGGTTTTATCTTATCTTGGGTAAGAACTAAACACGGGATATGATATATCCTATCCCAACTACCAACTGTAGGCTAACTTCTTTTGCTTTACAGATCAAATATTTCCTGTTGAGTATACATGACAATACGTTCTTGAGATCGAGAGAAAGGGAAAATAGGAGAAAGGAAAGAAATTGCAGGTCTCCCATAAAGAAGGGAAGCTTCTCGGTGATGCCGTAGCGTCGGACTTTTCCTTATAAATACCCTCCATCGCAACGCATACGCTTCTTCATTCTTTTCGCATACCCGTCCTTCTTTTCCTTTCATCCGATCAGCTTCGCAACAAAGGTTTCAGTCAATTCTCCGGAATGGATAAGCTGTTTCATGGGATGCTGCACGCCTTCGACTGTGGTGACAAGGCAGGCCGCCGGCGCAAGGCGGGCAGGTCCAAGAAGGTCAAGGGGACCGTGGTGCTGATGAAGAAGTACGTCTTGGATTTCAACGACTTCAACGCGTCGGTCCTTGACAACGTCGACGAGCTGTTGGGTAAGAAGGTCTCTTTGCGACTCGTGAGCGCCGTCCACGGTGATCCCGGTGAGTCATGACTCTCTTCCACGCTATCTTCTTGTCGTTCATTTCTGGAACAAGTTCTTTCAATGGCTTTTCTTGGTACTAGACTGTGCTATACATTTCTGTTGACAAAATCTGATGAATGGCAACAAATGAAACTGTTTGTCATCATGACAAGCGATCTTCTTCCCCACAAAGAATAGGAAATAATAAGTATTTCACACAACTTGCATATCTCGAAGTGGATTGCTCGAGTTTCGACGTTCCATTATAAAAAAGAAGAAACTTCTTGCTTAGATTTCAAGAAAGCGTAACATTAACTTCTTCCCCACGAAAAAAGAAGAAGACAATAATGATAAGTATAAATAACTTTCATATGTCGAAGTGAATCGCTCACGTTTTCAGCATTCAAACAACTTTTTGCTTAGATTTCAAGAAAGTGTAACATATGCATCTTCGCTTTACTTGCAGCGTGTTATTGACAAGAGTATGGTTGTGCAATTTGTGTTTTAAGCTTTTTGGTTCTGTGGCACGCTACCGTTGCGTTGGATTCAAGATTCGGAAATTGGCCATGCATTTGATACAATCAGCCTGATCTGTCGCATTCCCTACTGAATTTATCTTCTGAGGTTTGATCTTTTCTGTGCAACTTGAGAGAACATGTGTAATCTTGATGGACTTAGAAAAAAATTAGAATTTTTTTTTTCTGAATTATGATAGGTCAAACTTAGTTACCGCATGTTTGTTGATTGGATGACTCTATTATGCACACGTTTATAGACATAGATAAACAGTATGTACCCACATATTTTCGACAATTTTTCATATTTAAATAGATGGATCATAGTAAGTTTAGAGTAATCATTAAATCTTGCAGTTTCACGTGACAGAAAATTTGGGTGCATTTCGGTGTTTGCACTATAATTAGGATTCTCCTATAAATGAGAGACTTTCTAAACCAAACTTATAATTTAAATGAAAAAATTGATGTTAATTCTGAAAATCTCAAGCCGAGAACTTTAACGTTTATGCTCGGTTAATTATTTGACTTACTTTTAAAGTTGACCATTTGGGCCCAAGTCAATTAGGTTATATTTTAGCACCCGCGTCGGGCGCTTTTACTTTTTCTCTCTTAATATACACTCCACACACATATAATTATATATATAGAAGCATTTATAAGCTCGAGTAAATATGTATCCACCTTTTTCCATGTTTTGGAAGAAGCGGATGAAATTAAGGTTCCGTATGTTTCATAGAAATGACTATATTTTTCAGTGTTCGGTTGAAACTTGAAAATGAGTTTAAAAATATCTTCTGCAGTTTGATATGGATTGCACTTCTTTCAATAATATTTTCTTTCTCTTTTATTTATTTATTTATTCTTTTCTTTTGCAGAAAATCATTTTTTAATTTTTAAAATTTTATTCTTTTTCCTTCCTTTTTGGCCAATCGCTGGCCACAACAATTGTCCTTAGTCGAACTCGAGCCTTGATAGATTTCGGCGAGTTCAAGTCTTGCCAAATTGACAAGGATTGAGGTTGGCCTTAACATGTTGCTCACGGTCCTCTAGCGAGCTTGTTCCTCGCCAAGGATCAGTCGATGGCCATCGTCATGGCCAGCCGAGGAAGAAGCAATAAGAAAGGAAAGAAAAGAAAAATAAATAAAAATTCAATTTTTTTAAAATAATAAATAATTCGATATTTAATTTTTAAAAATTAAAATAATTTAAAATTTGATTATTGAAAAAATATATTTTTATAAGAACGAGAGTTTCATTAATCAAGAACTTGAGCTTGAACGCTAACAACTCATGCACGGCTTTTGTGGTGCCAAGCCTTTTTTTGGTCAGATTGTGGTGCCAAGCTTGAGTGGTGGGGATTGGAGATCAAGCGTTGAGCCTTGAGAATGACCATTATGGATGTGGGGCCAAGTGCCGGGGAACAGGGCATGGGCATAGGAGTTTGGGCCCAAGCGCTAGGGGCCCAGGCCTAGGAATAGAGTCTTGAGCCTAGCCTTAGTGGACCTTGGTCGGATCTCAATGGACTTGTGCTCAAGCATTAGAGGCCTAGTCTTAGCCTTGATGGACATAGGCTCGGCTTTGATGGACCTAGCCTGGGTATTGGAGACTTGGGAACTAGTGTTAGGGTTTCCATGTTTAAATGAAGAGTTTTGGGTCCAAGCGTAGATACCTAATCATATTTTGGAAAATGTTTTCCAACTCTTTCTAAGAAGAAATTATTTTTCTGAATTAAGCCTAGTTTTTCATTGATTTGGAAAATATTTTTCGTTGACTCATTTTCTTAAACAAACCGTATGTAGCAAAATGAGGAAAATGTTTTTTTGAAAAAGATTTTCGATGAAATGATCAAAGCCTAAATTAGAATCACGAATTGCTTTCCTCAATCCAGTGCAAATTGTAAAATAGACAAAAGTAAAGTCTTCCTATTTGTTTTGGAATGTTTTGAATTTTTTACTCACGCTTTATTTTATTCTATTTAAATTTACTTTTTAATTAAGAAAAAGCTCAAATCAATTTCCGGTTCTCTCTCTCCGGTCGATATGATATCCCACCCCGTAGCCATATATTTAGTCTTTATCGTTTAGGCTCCTTTTATTTCGCAAAATTTTCTTTCAAGAAAATATTTTCTTCATTTTTCCAGCTTTTGATTTGCTTAAGAAAATGAGTCAACGAAAATTGTTTTCCCGATTAACGGAAAACTTATGTTAAAATTCAGGAAAATAATTTTATTTTTCAAAAATCAAAAATCATTTTTTAAATATATGACTAGATTTTGGCATTTGGACTCGAAACCTTGTGTTAGAGCATGAAATCCCAATGCTCGTTCTTAGGTCCATGGCATCTGGGACCAGGTTTTTGATGCCCAGGCCTGGTTTTATTGAGGTCGGGCTCATGTTCCGTGCCTATGCTCGAGGGACCCCATGCTCAAGTTCTTGATGCTCAAGCTCTAGTCCTCAACACTCCTTGGGTCCTCGAAACTTGGGCCCTTGGTGGTCAAGCTAGGGGGTGTCAAGGCCAAGGCCCAAGACCTTGGTGCTTGTGCCTAGCTCCATCGAGGCTAGAATTGGTACGCGGGCGCTTGCATCCCAATCCTTCAAGTTTGGGCCCAAGACCAAGGTGCTCTTGCCTCTGCCCCGATCCTTAGCGCTTAGGTTGAGGTCCATTCAGGCTGGACCAGGACTCTGGAGCCTGTACTTGGTTCCCTAGCTATCTATAGGCAAGTTACTAGTGCTCGAATAATATATATTTATTTAGGAAAATCAAATCAAAATTTTAATACCAAATGAAGGAAAATATTTTTCAGTATGGAAAAATATTGTCATTTTTCAAGAAAATGATTTCCTAGAAAATATTTCTCTAGAAATGTTATATTTTTCGTGAAACAAATAAGGTCTTTTAAACAATCAATCAATGGTTTCCTCCGGTCAATAGCCCATTCTCAAGTTCTTTCTCCATTTTTTTCTTTTAAAAAAAATTGTATTTATTACTCAAAATGATACAAAAGTACATAGCTTTCATGATAAAGAAAAGCGAAACATAGCATGAATACTAAAAACAAAGCCAAATCCAAAAAAACAAGGAGGATCAACGAAGTACTAGCAAAAAGCAAGCACAAACTTGTTCCACAGAAATGGATTTGTCAAACAAAATTGGTGGCCAATCATCGGATCTTGTGTTTTTGTCAGTAATGAGCAAATGCTACAAATTTCTTCTCCATTAATTACGACGTTGCCAGTTGGAGGTGCGCACCTAAATTCGGCTTCCTCTACACCATCATCATACGTAAACAACTAGAATAAGTTAAACAAACACGAGTATAACATTTGGAGGAGCAAATCTTCGTAATTCAATGAGAAACGAAAACTCTTGCGTTCATCATTAAGGCTAGAGGCAAAGAACCTGTACACGAACAAAGCAGAGGCACATCAAATCCCCAATGGCATATTTATTAAACTCCCATATCTAGATCGGGAGAGGATATCATCCAAATCTCAAGTTCTCTATCTTCTTTTTTCTCTTTAATCGTTTCTGACCAAACGAATTTCACATTATTGACCGAACATTTCTTGAATTTAAAGTGTTTTTTTCCCCCTGCATGACTATGTTTCTTGACTATGTAACGGAGCTACAACCTCGCCGTGGGTAAAGTTGGCATTCATTTATGGATGGTTGAATAAGGATTTTGATCGAGAGGTGAAGTTTGCATTGCATCAAGCATGAATTGAATATGATGGGCCATTGCCATCAAGGACGATGCAAGAGTGCTCAGATACTGTTGATACAGAAAAGAGAATTAGTTGAAAGAGTTCTCTTTCAGATCGTCCATGTAGTCCATAGAATGGCTCTTCGCCTAGCGTGCACTGCAACAAGAAAAGACATCATCGTAAAACACGAGGTGATTTTCCTCACGTCATGTCCTAGGACCACACCACCCAATTAACCAATGGTGGATAGGCATTAGCAATTATTGTAGTTAATTTCTGGTTATTGGCCAATAATATAGTTATATAAGCTGTCATTTGTCACTTTTGATTGGAAATTTGTGCCGCATACCGCAAGGATGTGCTTTCTAAATCACTGCATTGGGACAAGTTCGCTTCCTAGTTCTTTCCTTTTGATTTTCAGCACAAGATCAGGTCGTGGTTGTCGAAACGGATCCGTTCTTGGGACAGCAAGAAGATTATGGATAGCATAATATCAGTGGGAATGAACTAAAAATTGGAAACAAAATGCAAATGATTTTGCGCGGATCATTGATCAGATTCAGATCCTTTGCCTTGTTAAAGACGAACGTCATTCCCATTGGCTGGGAGAAAAAGTTCGAAAGCTTTGAAACTTTTTATTTCTTTTTCGCGCTTTGCAGAAAACGGTTTGCAGGATAAATTGGGAAAGCCTGCATATCTGGAAGAATGGATCACTACCATCACTCCCTTAAGGGCAGGGGACTCGGCGTTCGAGGTCACTTTCAATTGGGACAAGAAGGTGGGAGTTCCGGGGGCAATCATCGTACAAAACAACCATCACAGTCAGTTTTACCTCAAGACGATCACACTCGAAGATGTGCCTGGCGAGGGCCGAGTCCACTTCATCTGCAACTCGTGGGTCTACCCTGCCGACCGGTACAAGAAGGACCGGGTCTTCTTCTCTAACAAGGTTCGATCACAATACTTTGATGAAGCTAAGCTATGGCCGCAATATATGATTTGCTTCTCGAGTCTCAAATCAATAGGACAAAATAAAAGACAGCCTCCGAGTATGAAGACTTACATCTTGTTTTGCATATAGTAGTTCTAAAAAAATAAGCTGATGCAAGAAATTGGTCAGAAAGAAGTGACTTTTCAAACGGTCTTAGCTTCCCGAAAACCTAATTTGCGTATTAGAATCTCACTTCTAGGAATTCTCTGGGTATACCCTACTTTTAGCCAATTTCAACATCTTGTAAGCTTTCCGATTTCGTTGAAGTGCGGCATTTCGCTTAGGAATTGCACTTTATATTGGCCGAAGGCATTTCATTTTCGGACTCTATTCTATTCTGTCAGATGAAATAGCAATATGATTGGACAGGGTTCCTTAGGTTGTCTCTAATAAGATAGCACGTTATTGCAGACGTATCTTCCGAGCCAAACTCCAGCGCCTCTAGTGAAGTACCGAGACGAAGAGTTAGTTAACTTGAGAGGAGACGGAACGGGAGAGCTTCAGGAGTGGGACAGGGTGTACGACTATGCTTACTACAATGATTTGGGCGATCCAGACAAGGGCACGAGTATGCCCGCCCTGTTCTAGGAGGATCTTCTGAATATCCCTATCCTCGCAGAGGAAGGACCGGTCGACCTCCGACTGAGACAGGTTAGATAATGCACTCATATCATGAATCTCCAATTCGATGTGAGATTATTATGGCTTCTTTTTTTTGACAGTGATGCTTCATTTGTAAGTATATTTTACTGAATTTTCACGATGTTATCGACAGATCCGAATACTGAGAGGAGGCTGCCTCTGCTCATGAGCCTAAACACATACGTTCCAAGGGACGAACGGTTTGGCCACTTAAAGATGTCTGACTTCCTTGCTTATGCTCTAAAAGCCGTGGGTCAATTTCTGAAGCCCGAGCTAGAGAGTATATTCGACAGCACGCCCAATGAGTTTGACTCCTTCCAGGATGTGCTCAATCTCTATGAGGGCGGTATTAAGCTTCCCGATGGCCCTTTGCTGGAGAGTCTGAAGGAGAGCTTTCCCCTCGAGATGCTTAAGATACTCTTTCGGACGGATGGGGAAGGGATTCTAGAGTACCCCATGCCTCAGGTGATCAAAGGTAATGGATACATTTATCTATGGGACCTTTTTCATCTGATTAGTTCGAGGCTGTTTTCCTAACGTTTAGCAATCATCCTGTGCAGAGGATAAGACTGCCTGGAGGACTGATGTAGAATTCGGTAGAGAGATGCTCGCTGGAGTCAACTCTTGATTCGCCTTCTCGAGGTAAATAAAAACATCTTTTATGTTGCAGCTCAAACTATTTCAGTTAATATTAACATGAAGTGCGGAATGGAGTTCCACCGGTTGTCTAGTCGATTAAACATTTTTATTGATTTCAGGAATTCCCACCGGCAAGCAAGCTAGACCCTAATATATATGGCAACCAGAGCAGTTCAATGAGGGAAGAGCTCATTCAGGAGCAACTGAATGGATTAACTGTCGAACATGTACCTTCATTGCATCTCACATCACTAAGAGCGTCCATATACTTGCTTAAAAGATGATGGAGAGCTCATTTAAGTCATAATATCCAAATTGAAACGATGCATAACAAATGCAGGCTATCAAGATGAACAAATTGTTCATATTGGGTCACCATGATTCGATCATGCCATATCTGAGGCAGATAAACACATCTACCACTAAAACGTATGCTACTCGAACACTCCTCTTCTTGAAGGATGATGGTACCCTGAAGCCATTGGCAATAGAACTTAGCTTGTCGCATCCCGAGGGAGACAAGTTTGGTGCAATAAGCAAGGTGTACACGCCGGCCGATCAAGGCATCGAAGGTTCATTTGGCAGCTGGCTAAAGCTTATGTGGCAGTTAACGACTCAGGCTATCAACTCATCAGCCACTGGTAAAGATTTCTGAGGAGCATTCAACTATATACAGAAGGGGAAGAAAGTCTATTTATTTCCAGCATATTGATAAATTTTCTTGATTCTTACTGCAGGTTGAATACTCACGCGGTGATTGAACCATTTGTGATTGCAACAAATAGACAACTTGTTGAACCTTGCGGAAACGTGGTGCAAATGTAACTCACGAAATATGACTTTCACTATTACAATATTTTCTCACATCACATATAATACTCGGACCAAATTAGCTCCTACAATACTCGGAGTACACTAACTCCTACAACTTTCTCTTTCTCACCCTCACGGATGGACTATTCTCTTTTCTTCTTTATTTCTTTTACTCACGCCGCATACCACACATCACACCACACAACACTCTTGCACAAGACCCCCTACACTCTACACTCACTACACTCTACACACACCCCTTTACACACGCACACAAGAGGCAAGTCCCCTATTTATAGGTGTAAAGTCGGCACATCCACCGACTTCCCACACCATCTTCCTATTATTTTATTGCAAGTTGTTGGGTCAACAATTGCGGCTGAAGCTGAAGAATTATCTAGAGAGAAAAATCTGGAGAAGTGGAGAGCGAGAGAGGTCTGGAGAACTCCAGAGAGAGAGAGAGAGAGAGTGATCTTCAACACAACTGAGTGTGCTTCACCCGATCCACAAGCTTTTGAATCCCCATTTCCGCGACACAATGGAGATAAATGCAATCGGCAGGCAGATTGTGATCAATGCGGGTGGAATCCTGGAGACAACTGTATTCCCGGCAAGGTATTCCATGGAGATTTCTTCCGCCATCTACAAGAACTGGATTTTCCCCGAGCAAGCGCTTCCTGCTGACCTGATCAAGCGGTAAATTTTCTGTTCTGACCAAATAAATCATCCATAAGACTTTTCTTTAAAATTCCTTCAAAAAGCAAGACAATTAAAGGCCCATGAAGACTGCGCAAATGTACTTGGAATAGCTCTCGTTTGTTTTACTCGAATTATTCTGATAGACTGAGTGTGACGAAAATATTCTACCTTTCCTTGTCTTCAGGGGAGTCGCTGTAGAAGATTCAAACTCCCTGCATGGCCTCCGCCTATTGATCGAGGACTACCCCTACGCGGTAGATGGGCGGGCCAGAGAGACACTCCTGAGTGGACGGCAGATGCTGAGCCGCTGGAGGGGTTCGAGAGGTTTGGAAAGAAGCTGGAAGAAGTCGAGGAAAGGATTATGAGGATGAATGGGGACAAGAGGTGGAGGAACCGGGTCGGGCCAGTCGAGGTGCCTTATATGCTGCTTTACCCGACCAGCGAAGGCGGAGTGACTGCCAAGGGAATTCCCAACAGCGTCTCGATCTAAACTTTTGCACGCACAACTGTTCTTTTCTTGTTTGTCCGTTGTTAACTTTCCTTTTATTCTAGGATGAAAGCTATTGTAAATATGAAATATGAAATAAGTGTTTGTCAAGTTTTGGGACTCAGTCTGCTAATTATCTACCTGCTAGGCTAACTGATTGTTCTGGAGCTTTGCTTTTACAAGAATCAGACATTATTTACAAGTTTCAAACTTTACGGACAAAATCGATTGTTGAAGGATTGGAAAATGCCAGGTTGTGAAAGTCAGCCCGAAACCCCAGGTTTAACCCATCAACTTGGCCTTTTTCTTCTTCCATTGCAAGTTCATGAACTACAAGTAAGTTTAAATTTTTATTTTATTTTTCCTGATATGCGTCAATCACATAACTTAACCATCTAGGCTACTTGCTCGATCTAATGATTTGATTATGCAGGCTCAACGATTAAGCTGATGATCGTTATATTCGTCTCTTCTCCTAGAACCTTTAAATAGTTGAATTTGGCTTATGTTTCCATTCTTCGAAGGAGACCTATAAGTTTCGGTACAAGAAAAGCCTTCCATGCTGGTGTGTAGTATGAGTATTGACCTTGACGGGGCCTAGTAATTTTTGCGGCATCTCATGTTCTAGATGATGTAATTTTAATGCAAGGATAAGGTTCCGTTTATCTCACGTAAAAGGAATGATTTGATTTCTTTTTTAAAATGATCATTCTATTACTTGAACTAATTAGTTGATGACATATATTTTGATTATCGACAATTATCTGTGTTTAAATATTTTTGTGAACGATGAAAATATTTCTCATTTTTTTAATTAATTGCATGTATTGCTTGAAATAATTAGTCGATGATAGATGTTTTCATTATCGACAACTATCTATATCTAGACATTTTCATACACGATGAAAATATTTCACGTTCGTTCATTTTGTAAGTAATTCAAATGATCATTTTAGGAAAATGTTTTATATATTATTCATTTTTTGCGAAATCAATCCTAAGCAAAGAAATTGGTGCTGATGACTTCTGCAATTTAACCATTGAATTTTAAAGAGCAAAGATTCGAATTTTAACGACTTGTGTTAACCCTTGGTTAAGAATAAAGCAATTTCTGCGCTATGGGTTATAAAGAAAGCCATCCCTTCTGTTATTGATATCCTCCATTAAAAGCCACCAATGCTCCTTAGAAAACATTAAAAATTCATTTGTTTGGCGGAAAATTTACTATCTATATATATATAATTTTTTGACTTTTGATGCTAAAGATAAAGAGTCTAACGAAAAGTCATGACCAACCAAAACCTATGCTTAAATTTGAAAAAATTATTTTGTCTTTCAAAAATCAGAAATAAATTTCAAAATACAATTAAACCTTGACACATGTGCCCAAATCCTTTGTGGCTTGGTCCAGGTTTTATAGAAGCTGAGCTTGAGTCCCTTGAGGTTGGACTTGAGACTCCAGTGCCCATGCTCGGGTTATCGACAGCCATGTCTTGGGACTTGGGTCCCACGGTCAAGTCACTGGCATCTGGGCCTAGGTCCATCGAGGCTGGAGTTGGGTTCATAGAGGCTAGACCCAAGTTCCTTGAGGCCAAACTCGAGATCCCGGTGCTCATACTTGGTCCAGGAGGCGATGCCCAAGTATGATTTGTCAAATGTGAACATTGGTATGATTTGTCAAGCTTTCAAGCCTTTTGTCATCCCCCCATCTCTCTCGATCCAATGCTCAACTCCCCATCGGACGGTCTTCAAAGCAACGTAGGTTCGGGTCTCGCTTGGTCATTTCGGATAATCTCAACGCGTCTCGAATGAATATAATTGACGCAAGATAAACCAAGAATTAAGGCAAATGCCACGAAATTCAAAGCCGCGTGCTAATCACTTCATCAATTCCTTAATCATCATCAAGTCTTCGTGGGTCGTTTCCCTAATGGGGTCTCGGGTAGCCATCATTGAATCAGCGCGTGGAAGAACGTGCCATCTCCCCTGGATTAAGTCTATCGATTCAACCAAAGCCAACCCAATGTCTCCTCATTTTAAAAAAGAAGAAGAAGGGGAAAAATCTATTAAAAAGTATTATTTAACGAGTGCCATAGATACTAATCAAGCATTTAAATGAGAAAACTTAGGTTTTCAAGATTATAAGATTACGTTTGATCGTCTGAATTTCTAATCAGGAGAGAATTTAATGAAATAGAATATGTAATTTAGGGATTTTGTTATATTCTATCATTGTTTACTGAACAGTAGTAATAAAATCGGATATTTTTATGTCTTATAAAATCCCTTGTTTGATATGAACAAAATATGAAAATGTACAAACGGAATCATGATTTATTGCTAAAGAAATTACAAATGCACAAATGAAAATAACCTTTGTCAATCAATTCATAATTATTGTACAGTCTACATCTTAAACACGAGCAAAGCTCATTGCAGCACTCTAGAGCCACATGTTCAACAATGACAATAAATGTTCATTGCAGCACTCTAGAGCCACATGTTCAACAATGACAATAAATGTAAATGGACTACGGCAACATCGAGTAGGTAGATCAGCCAGCAAAAGTCAAATCTAATAAAAGAGAGAAAACATGATTATTTATCTTTGTAATTTGGAAAAGTATAGTGCTTTGGCTATCTCGTCACTTTCGTGAAATTTCAATATGAACCAAAGAACAACGGAAAAAAGGAGTTTCAACTCTTTTGCTTCTTTTGTGAACTTTTGACGTGAACTAGAAAGTTTTGGAGCAAAAGAGTTTTGACTCTTTCGTCATTTTCGTGGAACTTTAATGTGAATTAAGAACTACGGAGAAGTAGTAAAGTTTCAACATGAATTAGAAATACGAAGAAGGAGGAGGCAAAGTGAATTGGAAAGTTCCATCTCAACTTTGAATTTATTCATTTAAAATCGAGGTTCTTCTACTTCGTTTTTATTTATTTATTTGTTAATGAATTTTCCTCTTTTTTTCTATTTCATGTTTATTCCCTTCAATCATTCCTTAATATAAATTTTCTTAAATAATAAGAACTACTAATATTACCTTAAATGTGTAATGAATATAAATACTTACTAAATATACATACTCACATATATAATATTATAGTTTAGAAAAAAAAATTCAAATATATATAGGAATAAATAAAAAAGAAAATTGTCTATTTTTTTTTAATCAACTTTTCTTTTTTATATTAGAATCCAAATATTCTTATATTTTAATCAATCTATATATATAGTTTCAATTTAAGAAATTTGTTAGTCGAGAAATATACCTCTTACGCCATGGATATAATAAATTCTATCTACCTTTATCACATCTCTCTCATGCAATATTTTTATCTAGGTTATATTCTCCTTATATCTGAATTTATTTAATTCTGAATAAGAATCAAACTCGAGATAAGATAAGATCCTATCTTGACTATGAAACGTAACCTAACTTCTTTTGTAAAATACATCCTATTGAGTATACATGAAAATACGTCCTTAAGACCGCGGAAAGAGGAAAAAGGAAGAAATTCCAAGTCTCCCGTAAACAACTGGAGCTTTTTGGCGATGCCGTAGCGTCGAACTTTCCCTTATAAATGCCAACCACCGCAACGCTTACCCTTCTTCATTCATTTCAATACCCATCCTCGCAAAAAGGCTCCACACATTCTCCGGAATGGATAAGCTGTTTCATGGGATGCTGCACGCCTTCAACTGCGGCGACAAGGCATGCCGCCGGTGCGAGGCGGGCTGGTCGAACAAGGTCAAGGGGACTGTGGTACTGATGAAGAAGTACGTCTTGGACTTCAATGACTTCAACGCGTCGGTCCTCGACGACATCCACGAGCTGTTGGGTAAGAAGGTCTCTCTGCGGCTCGTGAGCGCCGTCGATCCCGGTGAGTCATGACCCTCTTCCTCGCTATCTTCTTGTCGTTCATTTCTGGAACAAGTTCTTTCAATGGCTTTTCTTGGTACTACACAGTGCTGGACATTTCTGTTGGCGAAATGATGAATGGCAACGGATTAAACTATTCGTCATCATGACAAGCGATCTTCTTCCCCACGAAGAAAAGACAATAGTGATAAGTATTTCACCGCATGTCGAAGTGGATCGCTGGAGTTTCGACGCTCTATAATTAAAAAGAAAGCGATTTCTTGCTTAGATTTCGAGAAAGCGTAACATGGACTTCTTCCCCACAAAGAAAAGATAATAATTATAAGTATTTCATGTAACTTGCATATGTCGAAGTGGATCACTCGCGTTTTGGTGTTCCATTATGAGAAAGCAAACTACTTCTTGCTCAGATTTCAAGAAAGTATAACATGTGCATCTTCGTTTTAATTTAGCGTGTTATTGACGAGAGTACAGTTGTGCAATTTGTGTTTTAAGCTTTCTGGTTCTGTGGCACGGTACTCTTGCGTTGCATACAAGATTCGGGAATTGGCCATGCATGCGATTCAGTCAACCTAATCTGTCACATTCCCTGCTGAATTTAGCTTCTGAAGTTTGATCTTTGCTGTGCAACTTCAGAGAACATGTGTAATCTTGATGGACTTAGAAAAAAGTTAGATTTTATTTTTTTTGAATTATGATTGATCAAACTTAGTTAGCGCATTTTTGTTGATAAAAATGACTCTGCCTTGCACACATTTATAGATAAACAGAATATACCCACATATATAGACCATGGTAGGTTTAGAATAATCATTAAATATTGCAGTTTCGTGTGACAGAAAATTTGGGTACATTTAGGTGTTTGCACTATGGGTAGGATTCTCTTATATCTGAGAGACTTTCTAAACAAACTTATAATTTAAAGGAAAAAATTATGTTAATTCTGAAACCTCAAGCCGAGGCAAAAGAAGAAGAAGAAGAAGAAGAAGAAGAAGAGCCATTTGAAAAGCTCAAACGTTCAAACTAGGTTAAGTATCTTGACTTGATTTTAATGTTGACCATTTGGGCTAAAGTTAGTTAGGTCATATTTTAGCACCCGCGTCAGGCGCTTTTACTTTTTCTCTCTTTTAAAATACAATGCATGCATATATGTGCGTGTGCGTGTGCGTGTGCGTGTATGCATGTATGTACGTATTATATTTATGCAACATTTGTAAACTCGAGTAAACATGTGTCCCATCTTTTTTCATGTTTTGGAAGAAGTGGATGAAACTAAATAAGAATTATGAATTGTTTTCCTCAATCGAGTCCAAATTTTAAAATCGACAACAGTATTTGTTTTGGACTGTTTAGAATTTTCCACTCACGCTTTATTTTATTCTATTTAATTTTACTTTTTAATTAAGAAAAAAGCTTAAATCATTTTTCAGGTTCTCTCTCCAGTCCATATCCCGTCCTATAGACGTGGATTTAGTCTTTATCGTCTATGCTCTTTTTGCTTCACAGAAATTTTTTTTTGGAAAAAATTTTTCTTCATTTTTTGATGTTTGATTTGCTTAAGAAAATGAATTAGTGAAAAATATTTTTTTGGTTATTGGAAAACCTATGCTAAAATTCAGAAAAATGATTTCCTCTTTAAATAAAATATGATTTTCCAAAATATGACCAGGTTTTGGTGCTTGGACTCAAAACTTTACGCTAAGCCACGAACCCCAATTCTGGCTTTTGAGTCCTTGGCATCGAGGACTAGGTCTCCGGTGCCCGGGCTCGGATACCGAGGTCGGGCTTGTGTCCTGTTCTTGTGTCCCTCGGGACCTTGGTACCCATGCCTAGATGCCCGATGGTTTCTCCTGAGTCCATTGAGGTTGAGCCCAAAGCTCAAACACTGGAGCTTTGGTCCCCGACACTTGAGCCAGGGTCCTCGGTGCCTGAGCCAGGGTCTATCAAGATCAAGACTCGAGACCCTAGTATTGGTGCCAGGGTCTATCGAGGCTGGGCTTGAAATCCTAATGCTTGTGCCAGGGTCTATTGAGGCTAGGCTTGGTAATAGGGGTGAGCATGATCCGCATGCACAATTCTCACCCTGGAATCCAGAATTGCCTGGTAAGGGTTGGTTTCAAAAAATTGGAATCCACCAGGGAATTAGACCATTAGTTCGGTCAGTTTCTGGGTTGGTCCATGGAACTAGCCAAGGGAGGTGGAGAAGGGGTAGGGAGGGGCGGAGGAGTAAGGGAAGGGCGGACACAGGTTGTGGGTGGAGTGGAGTAGAGATGGGAGAGGGCGAGACGAGGGGTGATGATGAGGTGGAGTGCGAGATGTGGGTTGAGGGAGTGAAGATGGCGGAGAGAAGATCTACATCTCTCTAGAGAGAGAATGGACACAAACAATGAAAGATAATGGACATTAGTTCGAGGTGACTCGATCCAACAAGGTTGTGAAAGATAATGGAGTACACAGATCAAGACCAGAGTACAGAGAGTAATGACATACTTTTTCTTTGAAGGTTCTTGAAACCCAACTCAGCGAGAGTGAAGAAACTACCATGAACGTAGCTCACTCTAGAGATGTTGTCGATCATGCAAGGGACGTAGAAGAAATAGGAGAGAGTGTGTAGTATTAATTGAAGAGAGAGAATGCAGGAGTTTGAATGAGGAGAGAGAGAAAAGTGGGGAGTTGGTGATTGATACAAGGTTTATATTTTTTGAAAGGCATAAAGGAGAGAGAGAGAGAGAGAGAGTTGTGCTAATTGAAGATAGAGAAAATAGAGGGATGGAATTTAATATATATATATATATACACACTAGTCCGGTCCGAGTGGGCAATTTGGAACTGGGAACATGACTAGTACTCATCACAACTATCGATTTTGGCCCGGTTATGGGTGGTCGGGGCAAATTCCGATTATTTTACACACCCTTACCTATGGGCTTGAGACCAAGGTGCTTGATTGAGGCCAAATCGGGACTCTAGTGCCCATTCTTGGTTTTCCAGCTATCTTTGGGCAAGTTACTGGCACCCACGCCCAAATAATGTATATATATTTAGGAAAATTAAATTAGATTTTTCATATCAAATGTTGGAAAATATTTTCAGCTCATTTTCACATTTCAGCTAAATATAAAAAATTATTATCATTTTTCATGAAAATGAATTTTCGAAAAATATTTTCTAGAAATGTTATATTTTTAAATATTTTTCGCGATGTAAACGGAGCATTATAAACAAACAGTCAATGATATCCTCCGGCCAATAGCCCAATGTCAAGTTCTCTACATTCTTTTTTCTTTTTAATCGTTTCTGACCAAACGAATTTCCCATTATTGACCGAACATATTTCTTGAATTTGAAGTTTCTTTTCTGCATGACTATGTTTCTTGACTACGTATGGATTTTCCTCTACGCATGCCGGCAACAGAGCTAAGATCTCACCGTGGGTAGAGTCAGCGTTCATCTATGAATGGTTGAATCGGGTTTTGATTAACAGGTTAAGGTTTGCATTGACATCATAAGATGATGCATGAATTGAATATGATGGGCCATCGCCATGAAGGACGATGCAAGAGTACTCAGATCTTACCGTCTTTTCACTCTAAAATAATACAGAAGAGAATTGGCTGAAAGAGTTGTCTCTTTCCGATCGTCCATGTTATCATAAAATGGCTCTTTGCCTTGTGTGCACTAGAGGTGTGCAACAAAATTGGTTCTACCCGACAATTAGATCGGACTGTCCAAAAATCTGGTGTAGGAATAGGTTCCCACTAGAACCAGTCCTAGAAAAGGTTCTGAGTGAATACCTACATAGGAACCAGTTTATAAGCTAAAAGCCCAAAACTCTAATTTCTTTTTCTTCTAAATTTTAACCTCAACACTCTTTCATCCTTTGTCTTTCTTTTGAACTTCTCGCCAATTTTCCTCCTCTTAAATTTTTATAGACAAGTGGGGAATGGAGTTTTATAATTTATGTTTTATGTTATGTGTTTGAACTTTACATTATTTATAATTGTACATGACTATATATTCATCTTATTAATTGTTGTTTTTGGTAAATATAGATTTTTGTTGTTCATATTTTACTTTGAAACTTTTTGTTACTCATAACCTCATATGATTTTGCTATAAAAAATGAACCAAAAAATAAAGAACAAAAAAAAGAAAAGAAGAAGAAGCAGGTTCTTGGGTAGACCCTGGAATTGTACCGGAAAACAAGGTAGGTTTTAGATGGTTTCAACAAAATAGAATAGGTTCCAGTGTCCAAAAACTAGAAACCGATTATAACAGGGTAGGTTTAAGGTTCCGATTCTAGAATTTGCCCATTTTAAAACCGATTACCCATGGTGTGCACTGCAACAAGAAAAGACTTCATCGAAAAACATGTGGTGATTTTCCTCACGTGACGTCCTAGTGCCACACCACCTAATCAACCAATTGTGCATGGCATTAGCATTTATTGTAGTTAATTTTCGGGTTATTGGCCAATAATATTATCATATAAGCTTTCATTTGTCACTTTTGATTGGAAATTTGTGCCGCGTACTGCCAGGATGTGCTTTCTAAACCATTTCATTGAGCACAAGCTCGGTTCCCTGTCTGTTGAAACGGCACCATGCTTGCGACGGCAAGAAGATTATAGATAACATAATATCAGTGGGAATGAACTGAAAATTGGAAACAAAATGCGAATGAATTTGCGCGAATCATTGAACAGATTCAGACCCTTTGCCATGTTAAAGATGAACGTCATTCTCTTTCAGCAGGGCGAAAAGATCAAAAGCTTTGAAACATTTTATTTCTTTTTCGCGCTTTGCAGAAAACGGTTTGCAGGGGAAATTGGGAAAGCCTGCATATCTTGAAAAATGGATCACTACCATCACTCCCCTAACGCCAGGGGACTCGGCGTTCGAGGTCACTTTCAATTGGGACAAGAAGGTGGGAGTTCCGGGGGCGATCACCGTACAAAACAACCATCACAGTCAGTTTTACCTCAAGACGATCACACTCGAAGATGTGCCTGGCGAGGGCCGAGTCCACTTCATCTGCAACTCGTGGGTCTACCCTGCCGACCGGTACAAGAAGGACCGGGTCTTCTTCTCTAACAAGGTTCGATCACAATACTTTGATGAAGCTAAGCTATAGCCGCAATTTATGATTTGCTTCTAGAGTCTCAAATCAATAGGACAAAATAAAAGATATAGCCTCCGAGTATGGAGACTTAAATCTTGTTTTGCATATAGTAGTCCTAAAAAAATAAGCTGATGATTTCACCAAAAAAAAAAGCTGATGCAGAAAATTGGTCAGAAAGGAGTGACTTTTCAAACGGTCTTAGCTTCCCGAAAACCTAATTTGCGTATTAGAATCTCACTTCTAGGAATTTTCTGGGTATACCCTACTTTTAGCCAGTTTCAGCATCTTGTAAGCTTTCCGATTTCATTGAAGTGGGGCATTTCGCTTAGGAATTGCACTTTATATAGGCTGAAGGCAATTCAGTTTCGGACTCTATTCTATTCCGTCAGATGAAATTGCAATATGATTGGACTGGGTTCCGTAGGTTGTCTCTAATAAGATAGCACGTTATTGCAGACGTATCTTCCGAGCCAAACTCCAGCGCCTCTAGTGAAGTACCGAGACGAAGAGTTAGTTAACTTGAGAGGAGACGGAACGGGAGAGCTTCAGGAGTGGGACAGGGTGTACGACTATGCTTACTACAATGATTTGGGCGATCCAGACAAGGGCACGAAGTATGCCCGCCCTGTTCTAGGAGGATCTTCTGAATATCCCTATCCTCGCAGAGGAAGGACCGGTCGACCTCCGACTGAGACAGGTTAGATAATGCACTCATATCATGAATCTCCAATTCGATGTGAGATTATTATGGCTTCTTTTTTTTTTACAGTGATGCTTCATTTGTAAGTATATTTTACTGAATTTTCACGTTGTTATCGACAGATCCGAATACTGAGAGGAGGCTGCGTCTGCTCATGAGCCTAAACACATACGTTCCAAGGGACGAACGGTTTGGCCACTTAAAGATGTCTGACTTCCTTGCTTATGCTCTAAAAGCCGTGGGTCAATTTCTGAAGCCCGAGCTAGAGAGTATATTCGACAGCACGCCCAATGAGTTTGACTCCTTCCAGGATGTGCTCAATCTCTATGAGGGCGGTATTAAGCTTCCCAATGGCCCTTTACTGGAGAGTCTGAAGGAGAACATTCCCCTCGAGATGCTTAAGATACTCTTTCGGACGGATGGGGAAGGGCTTCTCGAGTACCCCATGCCTCAGGTGATCAAAGGTAATGGATACATATATCTATGGGACCTTTTTCATCTGATTAGTTCGAGGCTGTTTTCCTAACGTTTAGCAATCATCCTGTGCAGAGGATAAGACTGCCTGGAGGACCGATGTAGAATTCGGTAGAGAAATGCTTGCTGGAGTCAACCCTGTAGTGATTCGCTGTCTCCAGGTAAATAACAATATCTTTCATGTTATAGCTCAAACAAATTCAGTTGATATTAAAATGAGGTGCGGAATGGAGTTCCACCGGTTGTCTAGTTGATTAAACATTTTTTGTTGATTTCAGGAATTCCCTCCGGCAAGCAAGCTAGACCCTAATATATATGGCAACCAGAGAAGTTCAATAAGAGAAGAGCTCATTCAGGAGCAACTGAATGGATTAACTGTCGAACAGGTACCTTCATTGCATCTCACATCACTAAGAGCGTCCATATACTTGCTTAAAAGATGATGGAGAGCTCATTTAAGTTATAACATCCAAATTGAAACGATGCATAACAAATGCAGGCTATCAAGATGAACAAATTCTTCATATTGGATCACCATGACGCCATCATGCCGTATTTGAGGCGGATAAACATGACCACCACCACCAAAACGTATGCTACTCGAACACTCCTCTTCTTGAAGGATGATGGTACCCTGAAGCCGTTGGCAATAGAGCTTAGCTTGCCGCATCCTGAGGGAGACGAGTTTGGCGCAATAAGCAAGGTGTACACGCCGGCCGATCAAGGCGTCGAAGGTTCCATTTGGCAGCTGGCGAAAGCTTATGCGGCAGTTAATGACTCAGGCTATCATCAACTCATCAGCCACTGGTAAAGATTTCTGAGGAGCATTCAACTATATACAGAAGGGGAAGAAAGTCTATTTATTTCCTGCATATTGATAATTTCCTTGATTCTTACTGCAGGTTGAATACTCACGCGGCGATTGAACCATTTGTGATTGCAACAAATAGACAACTGAGTGTGCTTCACCCGATCCACAAGCTTTTGCATCCCCATTTCCGCGACACAATGGAGATAAATGCAATCGCCAGGCAGATTGTGATCAATGCGGGTGGAATCCTGGAGACGACTGTATTCCCGAAAAACTATTCCATGGAGATGTCTTCCGCCATCTACAAGAACTGGATTTTCCCCCAGCAAGCGCTTCCTGCTGAACTCATCAAGCGGTAAATTTTCTGTTCTGTACAAATAAATCATCCGTAAGACTTCTATTTAAAATTCCTTCAAAAAGCAAGACAAATAAAGGCCGATGAAGACGGCGCAAATGTACTTGGAATAGCTGAGGCTCGTGCTGAGATACATATCAATATAGCTCTCGTTTGTTTTACTCGAATTATTCTGATAGACTGAGTGTTACGAAAAAATTCTACCTTTTCTTGTATACAGGGGAGTCGCTGTAGAAGATGCAAACTCCCCGCATGGCCTCCGCCTATTGATCGAGGACTACCCCTATGCGGTAGATGGGCTCGAGATCTGGTCCGCGATCAAGACGTGGGTTGAGGACTACTGCTCCTTTTATTACAAGAGCGATGAGACGGTACAGGAGGATGAGGAACTCCAATCCTGGTGGAGGGAACTCGTGGAGGAGGGACACGGCGACAAGAAGGGTGAGCCCTGGTGGCCTAAAATGCAGACTGTGAAAGACCTAACAGAGACATGTACGATCACCATCTGGATCGCGTCTGCTCTCCATGCGGCTGTGAACTTCGGGCAATACCCTTATGCAGGGTACCTCCCGAACCGGCCCACCCTCAGCCGTCGCTATATGCCCGAGGAAGGTACTCCGGAATTTGAAGAGCTCAAGCAAAATCCTGACAAGGCAGCTTTCCTGAAAACCATAACAGCCCAGCTTCAGACACTTCTAGGAATTTCGCTTATAGAGATCCTGTCAATGCATTCTACCGATGAGGTGTATCTTGGGCAGAGAGACAATCCGCAGTGGACAGCAGATGCTGAGCCTTTGGAGGCGTTCGAGAGGTTCGGGAAGAAGTTGGGAGAAGTCGAGGAAAGGATTATGAGGATGAATGGGGACAAGAGGTGGAGGAACCGGGTCGGGCCAGTCGAGGTGCCCTATATGCTGCTTTACCCTACCAGCGAAGGCGGAGTGACTGCCAAGGGAATTCCCAACAGCGTCTCGATCTGAACTTGTGCACGCATGCCTGTTCTTTTATTGTTTGTTCGTTGTTAATTGTTCCTCTGTTCTGGTATGAAAGCTAGTGTACGTGTGAAATATGAATAACGACAAAACAAATATAGCATGAAGTGTTTGTCGAGTTATGTAGGAGTTTCAAAATTTACATGTACAATAGATTGTTTTATGGATTGGAAAAATGTCAGGTTGTACAATTCAGTATGGAACCCCAGGTTCAACCTTCAACATTTTCCTTTTCTACTTCAATTGCAAGATCATCAGCTATAAATGAGTTTTATCTTCTTTTTTCTGATCTATATCGATCACATAACTTAACCATCTGGGCTATCTGCTCAATTTGATGGTTTTTGCAGGCACAACAATTTAAGTGATGATCGTTATAGTCATCTCGCTCTCCTAGAACCCTTAAATCGTTGAATTCGGCCTATGTTTCCAATCTTTGAAGCAGACCTTCAAGTTTTGGAACATTATGGTGAATGAAAAGCCTTCTGTGCTGTATGTAATGTGGGGAAAATTACCAAAAGACTCATAAATTTATTGCACTTTGATTAATTGAGTCATAAACATTTTAATTGTGCCAATTAAGTGCTAAACATTTTCATATTTTGCCAATTGAGTCAAATTGATCAATTTTGATTAGAATATGTTGAAATGGACTCAATTGGCATAATTAAAATATTTAAGACTAAATTGGCATCAGTAATTTCCCATGTAATGTGAGTTTTGGCTCAGCAAGGCCAAATAAGTTATGCAACATCTCAAATCCTTGACCATGTAACTTTAAGCAAAAATAAGGCTACATTGGTTTTGCGGAAATGATTGACTTGTAAATATTTTTCTAAAAATGATTGCTTTTACTTGTATTGTTTAAATAATTAGTTGATGACATATGTTTTCATCATCAATAACTCTTTGTGTCTAACTGTTTTCATGAAAGATGAGATTATTTCTTGATATTCCCAAAAATTATGTTGCTTGAAATAATTAGTCAATGACGACAACTCTATATATCTAAACATTTTTATAAATAATGAAAATATTTCTCATTCATTCATTTTTATAAGTGATACACACGATCATTTTAAGAAAATATTTTTCAAATCATTCGGGAAATAAAAACACCCTAAGTGAAGAAATTAACAAGCAACGATTTGAATTTTAATGCCTTGTGTTAACTCCTGATTAGGGAAAAAACAACTTTTACACTATGGGTAAAAAAGAAAGACATCCCTTCTATTCCCGTTTTTCTTCATTAAAAGCCACCAAAGCTTCTTAGAAAATGGTACATATCCATTTATTTCCAGAAAAATCTACTAACGAATTTTTTTTCTCATTTTTTGACTTTGGATGCCTAATAAAAAAGTCTAACAGAAAGTCTTTGACTAACTTCTATACTCAAATTCAAAACAAATAATTTTATATTTAAAAATTAGAAATTATTTTTCGAGATATTATTAAACCTTGGCGCTTGAGAGCAGGACCGATGCCTATGCCCAAATCCTTAAGGGCTTGGCATAGGTTCATCGAGCCCGAGCTTGAGTTACTTGTGGTCAGACTTGCGACCCTAGTCCATGCCTAGGTTATAGCCGGCTATGCTTAGGTACCTAGCTTTCATAGTCAAGTCATTGGCATCTGGGCACAAGCCCATCAAGGCTCGAGTTGTCTCGATAGAGGCAAGGCCTTGGTTCCTTGAGGTCCGGCTCGAGATCCCTATGGTCATACTCGGATCTCCGGAGGCCATGCTCGAGTACACGGCTTTCCTCCCACGTCAAAGTCACCGGTGACCACCCTCGGGTTTTTAGTTGTTAGGCTTGAGAAACCCCAACTCCGACAATCAGGGAGGATTGAATTACTAAATTCAATTGTTATTGTTATATTATTTTGGTGCTCCATAGAGGGACTTATGGAGAGTTGACAGGTGGATATCTTATGGTTAATCACCTCGCTTCCCTTTGCGTTAATTTTTATTTTTTCCATCTTCCTCCTCATGTCCAAGATATAACTTTTTATCAATAATAGAAACACTCTATAAATAATACAAGTATCTTGACATCACCAAAATGATCACCATGCAATCAAATTCTCAAGACAACAACACATGAATATATATATTTTATTTTTAATATTCGATATTTAAATATACACGAATAAAAAGAGACATTCAGAATAATTGTAGCCAGGCACTTGTTGGTCGTTTAGTGAAGGACTTTGTTCTTCTTTGCTTGGTTTGGAGTTCTTGGAATACTCAATACACGTGGCGTTAAATTAGTTTCAATGACTTGACTTTCGAAGTTCAGACGAGCTTCGTCGAGGCAGAATCTCACCGGCGCGCGATTACCAGACTCCCAAATCCATGCGTAGTCACTAATGTCTGATTTTGATCAATTATGTTTCATTGGCGTAGGATCGATTTTAATGATTCTAGCTCGAGGTGACCCGTTGAACCCGTAAAGATACACAAACCTATAAGCTACTACCAAACTTTGAATACATATATCAATGAAGCATTGCGGTGACAAATAAATCAAACTTTCTGGAGAAGTTTGCTAATGTCACTTTGACTAGTATCTCCAAATTAATGCATTTGCGAAAGTAATGGTGTGATCACCTATATGTATATGTAATCTCAAAGTTACAATCTGTTATTACTTAGGATAAATATATATGTTGATGCAAATTAAAGACGTTAGTACAGAAGGCATTGTAAAAACCAAAAACCTTACTTCGTGGGATGTGGAATTTGTGTCCTTTATCACTATTATTAGTATTATTTTGTCAAGAGGCAATAATAGCACAAGCATCTTAACTTTGGCTTGTTTTATAATCGAGTATCCAAATCTTCTTTTTTGTTCGGTTGAGTATCTCAAGTTCTCAAATGTGGATCAATGTGAAACCATAGTTAAAATTGTAGAGAAAAAAAAAATGCAAAAATGGATACTAACACCAATAAAGCCTTTAACTCCCACATTGGCGTTCGATATGATCTCTTTACATGATGTCACGTTAATAGTCATATCAAACGGGAAAAATCAAAATCGTACAAATCAGCATTCATTCTCTCTCTCTCTCTTGCACGTGCGTGCACACACATCACCTACACCTAAATGGTGGTTGTTAGCCAAAACTGGCTAAAAGACTACATTGGCAAATCTTCAAAAAGTTTAGAACAGAAGTAGCAAATTAAAAAATTTTGATTGAATTGGCATCCGAATATAAGGTTTGAGACTTTTAAAAAAAAAAATCTCCTGTACATTGGCGGAGAATCCGAGTGTGATATCATATCTGTTCGTTTGAAGTGTCAACATTTGATGCACATGCTGTATCAAGCTGGGTAACGACATGGAAATCAAAGTCTGTGCATCATATCTCGAAAGATTTCGATCGGCTAACGACAAATTCCCTCGTTACCATCCCACAAGGTAAATGAACCAGCCGCGCGGCGGCGGCAAGTCGATGATCTCACCTCAAGGAACGGCCGCCGAGGTGGCCATAGCAGCCCCTCACATTTGGCTTTTGTAGGAAGAAGAATCAAAGCACTTTTTATTCGGTATACCTATTCTCTCCATTATAATAATAATCTAATTTTCACGCACTTAGTATAATATGCACGCATACACGAAGACGTCTACAGGACCGCATGCACATACGTAAGATCTTCATTTATTTATTCATGGGTTCCCCCGTTGTCTTTTCCTTTTTCCTTTTCTTTTTTTCCATTTTTGTAGACCTTGGCAATTAGCAGCCCCTTCTGAAGAAGCCTCTATTCAAGGGGAAGAAAAGGTCGTCTCGACTCCCCCCATCATTGAGGTTCCCACCAAAATGTCCATGAATTCAGGTTTTAAATTCAAAGACAAGATCTCAGGTTCCAGCTTCTAACAAAAAATTGACTTGGTCCATACCATGGTTTTGATAATTTAAACACAAAAATTGGGAGAATCGTCATTTTGACGGGTAGCTTATTAACTCTTTTTTGAACTTTATCTCGTGGGATCAGACTGATTTTCATAAAATAGCAACAAGAGCATGTGCGGGTGCGTGATGCCCGGGTGTATCTTGGCCATTTATGGGAATGGAACTCAAAATTAGGTCACTTGCATGAAAAAGCTGGAGTTGCTTCTATAGTTGGCTATTGAAAGCGCACACAATTGAAAACCATGAAAAAGTCTATAAAGTAATTAACCCTGATTAGTCTGTACAGCATGGCCTTAGACGTATCGTCGGTCTTTAATTTTCCACATGCATCGTGATGGGGCACGGATAAGGAGCTCACCTAGTGGAGAGAGGTGCGCACGCTAAATTCGGAGCATTAAACTAAACATTCTTCTGTGGGTCATTTATAGTTTGCTGATGCTAGACGCCTTTTTTTGTTTTTTGTGTAAAATGAAAGAAAAAGTAAAACTTATTAGAAACAATGATTATCAAGTTGGAATGTAAAAAACATGTTCAATGTTTTGTAACTATGATTTAATATTTACTTCTCGTCGTTTCTAATTTACTAATAACTTGGCATCTCTTCTTTCGTTAAAAATGATTGTGATAGTTGCGGACGGTGAATTTTGCATTACATAGATTTGTTTGTTTTTCTCACATGCATCCTTTGTGTCTATGTAGTATTAGACTTGTCAAAATGGTTCATAAACTCATTTTTTGTAACTCATATTTGATAAGTTTAGTAGTTATATTGGGTTAGTTATTTCAATAAATGAGTTAAAAATGGTACAACCCAAAATAATATGGATGTTAAATGGGTTCACAAATTACTTAGACCAACCCACATTTATGGCTCTATCTTCACTTTCTTTGATCTCTACTTACTCGGTCACTCCATGTTCTCACCTCAATTTAATTATGAGTTCTACTGAATTTTTAACAATATGGATCGGGTCATGTATGGGGACCGCTCATGTTGGATATGTGTTACTAGATTTGTATTGTATATAAAAGGGTCAATTTGGGTCGAACTATTTTTGAATTGATCCAAACCTGACCTAATCCACCTACTTAATGGATTTATAATACTAAGCAGTAGGTTTTTATCTCTGGTTTCCAACTTGTAAATTCATTAGAATATCAAGCTAGAAGGCGAGAGTTCAAATCCTAACACTAACACATACTTTTCTTCATACTATCTCCGATTATGTCATGCCCACATTTGTCTACCTTTTCCATCTTTGTTGTCATAGAATCCTCATATTTTCCCAAATTGACGAATGAATGAGTCTCAAGAGGTAATTTCGTAGGGAAGTCGCCGCATTTTGTTTGTTGAGAAGATGGCCTCAAAATGGAAGGATTGAGGACGCGTTTGATTCAGCAATTTGAAAGCCTATTGAAGAAATGCAAAGTAGTTTAGCTTAAGGAGTTTTGGACAAATGTAAAAGCCGTTTGGTAGAAAACACATTTGAAAAGCCCTTTCGATGATTAATATTAGTTTTTTTAATTTTTAGTTGTTTAAAATTGAGAAAAAAAATAATGCATGCAACTTTTAAAATATAAATTTTGACAATAATGCCAAAAAAAATCATATATATATATATAATTGAAAAAAAAAAAAAAAACAAGACCCTCCCTCAGTCCAGCAAAGGGCTACGGCTGCCGGTGGTCGTTGATCGAGATTGGCCGAGGTTGGGCAACCTCCGGTGAGGGTTGTTGCAATCTCCGCGAGGGCCGCTAGAGGTTGCTCGAGCAAGGGTCGCGTGACCTAGGCGGTGCACGACCTAAGCGATCGGCACTTTGGTCTCGTAACCCTTGCCTAGGTCTTGCAAGGGCCACGTGACTGATGGTTGCGTGGGTCGCCTGAGGTCATGCGACCTTTGATGGCCCTCACTAGGGTCATGTGACCCTCGTCAGAGGTTGCCCCACTTCTGGCGACGTCAACCAATGGTTGCCAGCCGCTAACACCAAATCTAGCTCATTGGCGGCCGTAGCCCTTCACGACCGATCGAATGGTTTAGTCCTTTTTAATTAAAAAAATAATGAGGGACAAAATCAGAAATTTGAAGAATTGATGAGGGTAGTTTTGGAATAAAAATAAATAAATTTTAGCATTTGGCCTAATGCTAAAAGCCTAACGTTAGTTGTTATTAACATTGGGCTTTCAGCCTTCCAATGTCAATTTTAACCTGAAAACCCCTTTAAAATGATTGTCAAACAGTTCAGCATTTTCCCAAGGGATTTTAGAGGTTGAAAGCCTCTCGGGAATATTGAACTAAACACACTCTGAGTCACTCAGGGGAAATTGATGCGTAAATGCTAGTGCCTTGTTTCATGAAAAGAATGATTTAGAATTTTTTTAAAAGAATAATCACTTATATTGCATATAAAAATAAATGAATGAAAGAAAGACATTTTTATCGTCCAATATAAAATGTTGTCAATAATAAATATAATTTTTTATTAGTTAATTATTTCAAGCAATCAATTTCTAGGAATTTTTTTTAAATCATTCATTTTCTACGAAAGAAACGAAGCTTGTATAAGTGCTCGATTGGTGCTATTGCTGTTTCTTTCCAGTTTAATCGCCCTCGTGATCATGGGATAGCAATCTGACTAGACTTCTTCAAAGTCCACTATTCATTTCCCCTTACGCTAGGATTCATATTTCCTTAATTGATTTTGAAACCACGTAGCTATATCTCTCTCTTCCATACTCTTGGGACCTCTATAGTAATGTCCATAGGGGAAGTTGCTTTGGTCGCCTTTCCGGACCCTTTTTACTCTAAAAAAATCGGTAAAAGGGATAATGACTCAACCAATATCCGAATTTTTGTCCATTTTACCATCAAGTGTCTAAACTTTTTCTTTGTTTGATCAATTATCATAATTATTCAAATTTAGCTCAATATAAAGTCTCCTGAAAAAAAAATTTGTCATGTCGTGTGATTTAGCTCACATAACTCGCTTACTTAATCAAAGTTATGTCATCTCCATTTAGATGTGAGTTGCCGAGGAAAGAGAGATAGAGAATGTTACTAGAACGACTTAAGCCATCCAATATATGTCTGTTGACGTGACATCATTTCACGAAGTCATATCATGTATGTTGTTAAAGCCAGTCTATTGGCATTATAACCAATTTGCTTCTTCTTTCTTCTTTTTGCAATTTTAACCGATGTCTCACGTTGACCCAAACTTGAGAGGTTGAGGTACTTGATTGAATAAAAAAATAAAAATAAAATTGATACTCAATTGTAAAACGAGCAAAAATTCAGATGCTTTGGTACCATTACCTCTAAAAAAATAATTCTAATAATAGTACTTAATTATGCAAATTCCACATTCTAGGAATAAGGTTCTCACTTTCTCTCCAAAAATTTGGTAAAGATTCATCACCGTCGTGGTACATAGAAATGTGTATACTTTGATGGTAGCATGTAGGTTGTGTTTTTCATCGGTTTAAAAGGTTGCGGAACATAATTGATTAAAAACTAACAGTGGAGACTAGGATGGGAGAGAAGAGGAGGGGTATCATGGACCGATAAGATCCTGATCCCGCCTCAACGAAGCCAGTTTGGTAACCCTTGCTTTCACAGGAGCCTTTGCAGTTTGTCTGTTCGATTTACAAGGATGATAGATTCCACGGATGTATTTCTTATTTTAATGTGTTGGTGTCCATATGCTTTATGTTCCTAATTGATATAATATGTTTTTCTTACTCTATATTCAACAATATCCTATAAATGTATTACATCCAGGTGATTTTGAAATCTGGATGAGAACTCAAATGAAACTTTTTAAGGGCTTGTCTAGATTCATAAATTTGAATGTCAAGTCAACGAAACTAATTTAACGCCAATTGTACCGATATTCCAAGAACTCCAGACCAAGCAACGAATAAAAAGTCCTTCACAAAAAGGACCAGCCAGCGTCCGGAGGATGTGGCAAAAGCGTGGTCATGTCGAGAAAAACAGAGAGACGCGACAGACGCGGTCTCAATCCATGTCCGGACCCGACGAGCTTGGGGAGATCAATTATTGGACGGTCGCGTGATAAGATAGAGATTTCGAACCAAAGGCCACCCGAAAAAATAGACGTGATTTCAAAAAATACCTTTTATTCTTATACAATACATTTTATAGACGGTCTCCATCCATCTCAATACATTTTATAGACGGTCTCCATCCATCTCCATACATTTTATTCTTATACAATATGTTTTTGAGGTTAAAAAAAATGTGTTATTTTTGTGGAACTGTCAACTGTAAGGGTTAGTGCAAACACCTAAAGGGGGTGAATAGATGTAAATAAAAAATTTTGCAAAACTTAGAAGAAGTAAGTTGCTTTTTGACTATGAATGAGTTCAGCTTTGAGCAAACAAATAAAGTTACAAATAAAAGTAAGGATTTAAGAAGTTCAGGGAAAGAGAATTAGAATACAAGGTTTATAGTGGTTCGGCTTAGATCAAGCCTACATCCACCCTCCGCGCTGACAGCCCATTAGCTAGATTCCACTAAGAATCAAAAGAGATTTTACAACTTGTGATCTTCGACTTTTTCAGTGAAGAGTCTATACTAGTCTCTCACAAAGTCTTACTAATAATTTCTCTCTTTTGTATACAACTTTGAGCTTGATGAGTGAAAGGGCAAGGAATTGGAAAACTTCAGACTTTGAAATTTTTCTCTCACGCATTACTTCAAACAATTGGAGAGTCTGCCTTAAATACTCCTTCATGCCTTCACGACTGTTGACACTTTTCAAGGAAAATTTTCCAATCTACCCGTTGAATAGAATCAATCAAGGAGATCTCGAGTCGTTTTAGGAATGTGATGAGAGCCCATCGATCCTATTTGCCCATACAATCAGGATATTGGTTTCCATAAGTAGAACTTTCCAAGTATACTTCGCATTTCAAAAGATCTTTATATTAGAGTTGATTCCAATAAGAATAATCAATCAAGTAGGTGCTATATCTAGCCATAAGATTATCCAAAAACCATACGAATCAAATTCTTGAAGATAATCCCACATTTGGATAAGTCTTCATTATTCAGTCTGGAAACTGTTAGTGAGGACAGACTTTAAAATTAAAGTCTGGTGATGTTCAGACTTTGACGGTAGAGTTTGGAGTTCTTCAAACTATAAGACTTAAGTCTGCAAGTCTTAAGATTAGACTATTGGAAATGTTCTGTCAGCTTCAAAACATCAACTGTTCTAAAAATTTAAACTTTTAGATGAATGCGTGATTTAATTTTGTAAATAGGAATTTGGAAATATTAAAATTGGGACTTCCTACTCTGTTACTATGTGGGATTTCGTAAAATCAATACCAACTGTTTTAAAAGTTTAAACTTTTAGATGAATGTATAATATAATATTTAATTACACTAATAGAAAGTATTATAATATTTAAATGATAAACAACACATTTATCTAATATTTTGAGCTTTTAAAATAATTATCAATGATCTCATCAAATAAGAGGTTCTGAGTTTAAATCTTTTTATGCCTCATTCCCCCAATTAAATCTGCGCACTACATTAATACTAGTTAAAAAGACTAGATTAAGCGTGATGGGAAGCAATAGAATATTTTTAAAATATTTGGCAATGATTTTATTTCTTTTGCTAATGAAATTAGAATTGATACCTCAGACCAAGTTGTTGCACGTGTGGATGCTACCTCGAGTTCGACCTGCCTTGTGTCGAGGTCACAAAATCCACCTTTTGGCAAAACCTCTAAAGAATCTAAAACAAAATGTTAGTTAGCTGAAACAATAGAATGTTTTTTAAATATTTGGCATTGATTTTATTTCGTTTGTTAATGAAATTAGAACCAACACCCGGTTGGGATATAATACGCGGAAACGACGGGATCTTGCAATTTATGTCAACGCGAAATCGTTAGAGAAATAAACGAGAAAAATAAGGATACCAAAAATTTACGTGGTTCGGTTCGAGTATTAGTACCTATGTCCACAGGGAAAGCTAGTAGCAAATTATCCATTATAATTGGAGAATCAGAGTTTACAATCACTCACATGCTCAAGTGTTTCCCACACCTAGATTTAACCCCAAACTCAAAGTGTTTATATATAAACAACTCATTTGGATATAAACTCACGGCACAAGAATACCACGCATTCAAGTCGTACGCCAAAAAGAAAAGATCTCAAACTTCCTTTTCTTTCTTTCGTGCAACTCCTCTTCGGCGGACATGCGGCACGAACTCGACTTCTTACATAGGGCTTCGGCGGACTTTGAATGGCAAGAAAAGAAAACCTGCAAATATTTCCTTTTTATACTTTACGTGTAGACTCCTTCTTTCCTATATATATATATAAGTGTGCCCAAAGTCTTGTTTTGCACGTCCGAAATAGAGAATCCAAGAAGGAAATTGTTTCTTCATTCTTCATCCGATTTATAATCCGCTTGGGAAAAACTTTAACGACAAATTCGATTTAACAAAACGTTATCCGAATCGAAACTCGAGACATTAATTTAACAATTCTCTGTATTGGCTCGATGTTTGAAGTCAAGTTACAGTGTTTATCATTCATGCTACTCTCCTAATGCCCCGACGGGCGCTCACTCTTCACAGACGCCAATAGAGCTCAAGCAGAGCTTGAGCTTCGCTAAAGGAACTGACTTAGTCATCATGTCTGTCGGTTTATCTGCTATAGTAATCTTTTGACAATAACATTACCCTTAGCTAAGACATTTCGGATGAAGTGGTACCTGATGTTGATATGCTTCGTTCGCTCGTGATAAACTGGATTATACGTCAAATATATCGCACCTTAGTTATCACAGTGTATATCCACACTTTTCTGTTCTAACCCAAAGTCCGAGGGCAAACTTTGTAACCATATCGCCTCATTTGCTACAAAGGTTAGTTCCATGTACTCCGCCTTAGTCGAAGATAAGGCAATGTGATCCTGTAAAGACGCTTTCCAACTAATTGCACTACCCGCTAGCGTAAATACGTACCCTGCTAAAGACCTGCAATCATCCAAGTCACCGGCGTGATCCGAATCCACAAAACCAATGGTCTCACTGTCATTGTTGTCCCTCCGGTACATTATACCCACGTATGTTGTCCCCTTTCTGAGGATCTACTTCATAGCTTCCCAATAAGCTTTACTAGAACGCTTTATATAGCGACTAACCATGCTCACAGCTTGTGAAATATCAGGTCTAGTGCATACTATAGCATACATAATACTACCTACAGCACTAGAATAAGGAACACGAGAGATATGATTCTCCTCTTCCTCCTCAGTCTGCGGTGATAATTTATCTGAAAGTTTAAAGTGCTTCGCTAAAGGTGTACTTACAGATTTTGCTGACTGCATATTAAATCACGTCACAATCTTCTCAATATATTTCTTTTGAGATAGACGTAAAACTCCTGTAGCCCTGTCACGCAAAATCTCCATACCCAATATTTTCTTTGTAGAACCTAAATCTTTCATCTCAAATTCAGCATTTAACCGCCTCTTCAGCACATCAATATTAGACATATTCTTAGCCGCTATCAACTGAGAGTGCCAGTATGAACACCTAGAGGGGGGTGAATATGTGTAAAAACAAATACTTCTTCACTTAAAGACTTAATTTAGAACAAGGATATGAAAGAGTATAGATGAATAGATGATACTACGAATTAAGTAAAGAGATAAGGAAAGAGAATTGAAACACAGAGTTTATAGTGGTTCGGCTTAGACCAAGCCTACGTCTACTCTCCCACGCTAACCGCCCACCAGCTAGATTTTACTATGAATCAAAAGAGATGTTACAATCTCACGTCCCCGATTCCACAATGCAGAGACTCTACTACACTTCCTCGAGGTCTCACAAAATTCTCTCTTTTGAGTACAGTTGTATGCTCAACAAATGAATTAGTAAAGAGTAAGGAACTTCAGACTTTGGAATTTTTCTAGGAACTTCAGACTTTGGAATTTTTCTATCTCACACACACTCGAAAAACTAGAGCGTCTTCCTTTTATACTCCTCAATGCCTACATAACCGTTGGCACCTTTCAAAGAGATTTGTCCAATCTACCCGTTGGTCCAAATCAATTACAGAGATCTCGCGTTATTTAAAGAATATGAAGATAGCCCATCAATCATGTTCGCCCATACAATCGGGATCTAGGTTTCCATAAGTAGAACCTTCCAAGTATACTTCGCCAATCAACGGATCTGTCTTACTCGATTTACTTGTCATACGAATAAAAGATCTTTATATGCTTTCTCCAACCGTGAGATAATCTTCGACCAATCGAATCAAATCCTTAAGGATAACCTTGTATCTGGATAAGACTTCTTCGACGGTCTAGAAACTGTCAACGAGGGTAGACTCTAAATCTTGAGTCTGGCGATCTTCAGTCTGGAAGTCTTCAGACTTTGACAGATGAGTCTGGAAGTCTTCAGACTAGGAAACGTTTTGTCAACTTCAAAATACAGAATGAAGATTTCACCAATATTAACATATCATCAACATATAAGAGTAAATAAATCAAAGAACCATTTTCCAATCTCCTATAGTAAACGCAGCTGTCCATCTGACTTTTTGTGTAGTCTTGACTAGCCATGAAAGCATTAAAACGTTTATACCACTGCCAAGGAGACTGTTTCAGCCCATACAAAGATTTCTTCAACAAGCAAACATGATCTTCCTTACCCGGAATAGCAAATCCCTCTAGTTGTCTCATGTAAATCTGCTCCTTCAACTCACCGTGAAGAAATACAGTTTTCACATCTAGCTGCTCTAACTCAAGATCCTGCGAAACAATTAAGGCAAGTAAAACACGAATAGAAGTATGTCTTAAAACATGAGAGAACACCTCATTGTAGTCAATGCCCTCACGCTGTGTATATCCCTTCGCCACAAGTTTCGCCTTATACCTCGCTGCCTTAACACCGGGAATGCCATTTTTTTCGTTTGAAGACCTATTTACTTTCGACAATCTTCTGGTTCTTGGGTATTTTGACTAGATCCCATGTCTGATTTCAATGGAGTAATTCTATCTCTTCACTTATAGCCCCTAGCCACTACGACGACTCCGAACTAGTCATCACCTTAGAGCAAGACGAAAGCTCATCTGTCTCCACCTCATCACCTATAGTCAATGCATAAGCAATATCTGTATAACCATAACGTACCGGTGATTTAATTTGCCTTCTCTGTCTATCTGTGGTTATAGTGTGCTGCAGCTTTGTTGGTTGTTCACTATCACCAGCTTCAGGAACTGTGGCCTCATCTGTAGTCTCAACTTCATTCACCTTCGAGGTTTCTAGAGTCTCCACCTAAAGCTCCACCTCACTAATGACACCGTGATCTGTCTTCTCTGCTGGTTGTGTCTCAGAACTCCTCTATTGAAGCATTGTAGTCTCGTCGAAGATCACATCTCTGCTGATTAGAAAACCGAGTGATCTGGGATCGGTGCACTACAGCCGGTAACCTTTCACCCCATGTGCATAACCCAGAAATATGCACTTCTTCGCCATTGGTTTAAGCTTACCATCACTCACATGAGCATATGCAGGACATCCGAATATACGTAATCTAGAGTAATCAACATGTTTCCCCGACCATACTTCCTCATGAGTCTTCCACTTGATAGCAGACGATGGAGATCGATTAACTAGGTAACATGCCATGTTTACTACTTCGGCCCAAAATTCCTTGCCAAGTCGCATGCGAAAGCATGCATCGAGCTCGCTCAAGCAAAGTTCTGTTCTTTCGTTCTGCCATGCCATTCTGTTGTGGTGTCCTAGGTACTGTGCGGTGTCTTACGATATCTTCTTTCTCGCAGAACTCGGTAAAATCTTTACCACAGAATTCCATGCCATTATCGATTCTCATGCACTTGATCTACTTATCTGACTACTTTTCAATCAATACCTTAAATTTCTTGAACCGATCGAACACTTCATTTTTGTGCTTAAGAAAATATACCCATACCTTCCTCGAATAATCGGTGATAAATGTCAGCATATATCGAGCACCTCCTTTCGAAGGAACTGAAGACGGGCCCTAGACGTCTGAATGAATATATTTAACTGATCATTTGGTCAAATGAATAGCTATAGTAAACTTAACTCAGTGCTACTTCCCATAGATGCATTGCTCATATAAGTCCAATTTCCCCGTTTTTTGACCCTTTAACAACCCTCTTTCACTCAGCATCATCATACCTACCTCACTCACGTGCCCTAAACGCATATGCCATAACTGAGTCAAGTTAGAGTCTGACTCACTTGATGAAACTGCAGCGGTTCCAGTCACGGTCTCTCCTAGTAGATGATAGAGAGTATTCACTTTCTTCCCCTTCATCACTGTCATGGCACCTCGAGAGCTTTTAGTACTCCACCTTCAGCGGTGTACCTACACTCGATGTCATCAAGTGTCCCTAGAGAAATAATGTTCTTTTTAAGTTCCGGTACATGCCTCACATCTGTCAATGTGCGCACCACCCCATCGTGCATCCGAATCCGAATTGTCTCTATCCCCACAGCCTTACAAACTGTATTATTCCCCAAAAGAACTCTACCACCATCTGCAGTCTGGTAAGTAGTAAACCAATTCTTATGAGGCGTTATATGATAAGAACACCCTGAATCCAACACCCATTTGTATCTTGACGAAGTAGTAGTCACATATAAAACAGTTTCTGCATCACTATTGCTCCATTTGGTAACGTTCACCACACTGCTTGTGGCATTTTGCCTATCAGCTTTATTCTTCCGCTTTGGACAATCTCTCCTAATGTGCCCCTCCTCGTGACACTCAAGGCATTTCACGCGTCTCTTGGACTTTTTATGGCGTGATTTCGATATGCTTTTACCTCTGCTACTACTAAACCCTCGATATTGTTCTTTACCCCAAATTGTCAATGCTTCCGCTACTCCTTGCGCCAGACCGTCATCTCGCAACTTTCTCTGCCATTCCTTAGAGAATAAGGCGGACTTTACCTCTTCTGAGGTAATTGTAGTACACCCCTGCAACAGTGAACCAGTAAAATGCTCCCATGACTTTGGTAAAGAGGCTAACAACATCATGCCATGTTCTTCATCATCAAGTATCTTACCGACATTCTTCAAATCCATCATGAGTTTATTAAATTCATCCAGGTAAGTTCTGATAAACGTATCTTCAGTATATCTAAATTGAAACATCTTCTTCAACATGTACAAGCGAATGTTTAAACCTTTCTTCACATAGAGTGCTTGAAGTTTTGCCTATAACGCTACGGCATCCTTCTCCTCAACAACCTCTATTAAGACCTTATCCGACAAATTTAACAGGATTGTGCTCTTTGCATTTTCCATTAGTTCTACCCTCTCAGAGGCTTTCATTATAATCGGCAACTCATCTTCACAATCCAATGCCTTGGCCAAATCTTGTATTGTCAATAATGCCCGCATCTTGATGTTCCATAACACAAAGTCGTTGCTCCCATTAAACTTCTCAATTTCAGATTTCCTCTCAGACATAATTGCAATAATAGAATTTCCATATAATAATCAGACAAGCAAAAGCTCTAAATCACAATTAAGAAATCCAATTCCAAGCTCTGATACCAATTGTTGGGATATAATACACGAAAACAACAAGATCTTGTAATTTACGTCAACGCGAAATTGCCAGAGAAATAAACGAGAAAAATAAGGACACCATAAATTTAAGTGGTTCGGTCCGAGTATCGGTACCTACGTTCACGGGGAGAGTCAGCAGCAAATAATCCACTATAATCGAAAAATCATAGTTTACAATCACTCACACGTTCGAGTGTTTCCCACACCTAGATTTAATCCCAAACTCAAAGTGTTTATAAATAAACAACTCACTTGAATATAAACGCATGGTACAAATATACCACGCGTTCAAGTCGTACGCCAAAAAGAAAAGATCTCAAGCTTCCTTTTCTTTCTTTCGTGTAGCTTCTCTTCGGCGGACGTGCGGCGTGAACACGGCTTCTTACATGGGGCTTTGGCAGACTTTGAACGGCAAGAAAAGAAGACCTGCAAATATTTCATTTTTATACGTGTGCCCAAAAGGTCAAAACTTTTACATGTGGCCCACCTCAAATTAGCTTCGCGTGGGAGAGAGATGCTGCTTCTTTCTTCAACGTGGAGTGTGTGTGCGTGCTCCCAGAGTCAACACTTTGACTCTGGCCCCCGCGATCAGATTCCTTTTTAAACTCTACATGCACAACTCTACATGCAGACTCCTTCTTTCCTTTAATATATATATATAAAGTGTGCACAAAGTCTTGTTTTGCACGTCCGAAATAGAGAATCCAAGAAGGAAATTGTTTCTTCCTTCTTCATCCGATTTATAATCTACTTGGAAAAAACTTTATCGACAAATTTGATTTAACAAAATATTATCTGAATCTAAACTCAAGACATTAATTTAACATATCCCAGACCAAGTCATCGCACGTGTCAATGTAGTCTCAAGTTCGACCCGCTTTGTGCCGAGGTTACGAAATCCACGTTTTGGCGAAACCTCTAAAGAATTTGAAATAAAATGCTAGTTAGCTCAAACGTCCCCCAAAAGCTTAGGTCATGCGTGTGATCCGCGATATCGCTATCTTTTTTTTTTTTTTTTTTTTTGCGGGGCGAATCGGATGTATTCATATTCAATCCGGTAGTTTGATTTTCTTGCACTGACAAAAGAAGATGCTTCGGTGCAATGTCTACTCGTGGGAGACGCCAAGGAAGCAATCGATTCCGGGGCTCAGCATTAGATTATTGCCACCATCAATTTTTCATGGTACCTAAAGTCAAATTGATTGAAAAAATATTTAATTTAACTTAATCTATGTATAGTACACAAATGGCCCCCACCCAAAAAAAAAAAAAAAATTCTATTGTACAGTTCTGTAGCTGTCCTAATGAGATACCTTCTACTTGGTATTATTTATTTTGATTACCGACTAAATTGCGCCTTCGTTGGTCAAAGTTGTTATATAAAATATGTTTATTCAAATCATATGGGGTTAATTCGATCGGTTAGAATGTTTTGTTGCCCGAAAATTAAATTAGAATGTTTGCAAGGAATTCCTTTCTTTATTGTTTCGTGTACCTTGCTATATTAATTGATTTGATCGGCGTGCGAACTAAATTAGTAGAGGGTCACGAATCACGTGGTCAACAAAGAGCACGCACGTGTGCATGTCGTTTATTGATCCTTATTTGTGGAGAAATTCGACATGACTTGTCTAACTTATGTACGTTACTTTTAATCATAAACTAAACATAATTCATTGTTTTTTTTTTTGTCATTGTGACTCTAGAAAAAAAAAACCTACCCTTAAATTTTATAATAGATTTAGCTGTGATGTTTTATCTTTCTTTAATAGATTTGATTCGATTTTTTTCTCATATATATACATATATACTTGTGTATGTGGATAAGAAAGACAAGACAAGAGATATAACTCTTGCATTGAAACTTGTAAACATTTCAAAAAAAGACCTGAAGTGCCATTATTTTCTCAAATAAGAATCCGAAGTGAACATTATTTCACATAAGTACTTTAAGTGACATTGGTTGTTTCAAATAAGAGCATGGAGTAACTTTAGTTGTTTCAAATAAAGGCCTCATCTCGCCGGTTTCCGACCAACTTAATTTTCCGAACGGTGAAAGGTAATTTCGTCATTTTTCATTTTCTCCTTCTTCTTTTTTTTCTTTTTTATTTGCTTTTTTTTCTTTTGGTTCTTCTTCTTCCTCTTCACTAGCAGCCGGCCAGCCATCGGCGATGCCCAAAAAGGGTTGGGCGAATGTCGCCCTCGCCGACAAAGGCCATCCACGCTGGCCACAGGCAAGGGACGGCTTTGCTTGGGTGAGGCGACCCTTGCCCTAGGGCCATCTGCAAGGTCAGCCCTCGGCAGCCCCAAGCGAGATTAACCCTCGCTAGATCTACGAGGGTGGCCTCACCTGTGGTCGGCGAGGGTTGGGCGACTTTGCTAGCCGCTGGTAAGGGCCAACGAGGACCTGCAAGCTCTCACCTAGGGCAGGTGAGGCCGATCCTTTCTAGACCAACGATCGACGAGGACCTGCAAGCCCTTGTTGGTGGCGGGCGAAGCCATCCTCGTGAGATCTGGTGAGGGTTGACCTCGCTTGCCCTAGGCGAGGGCTCGACCACCCTCGCCAGTGGGCAACGACCGACGAGGTTGCCCAGCCTTCGCTTGGCCTAGGCAAGGTCACCTAGCCCTCGCCTACTGCGGGTGAGGCCACCTTCGCCAGATCTAGAGAGGGTTGGCCTCACTTGGGGCCACCAAGGGCCGACCTCGCAGATGGCCTTAGGGCGAGGGTCGCCTTGCCCAAGGGAGCTCGTCCCTCGCCTGTGGCCAGTGTGGGTTGTCCTTGCCGGCGAGGACGACCCTTGCCCAAACCTCTGTGGGCATCGCCAGTGGGTGGCCAACCGGCCAATGGCAAAGGGGGTGAAGAAGAACAAAAATTAAAAAGGAAAGAAAAAAAGGAAAAATAGCAAATGACGAAAATGCTCCTCATCGCCGAAAATTCAAGTCCTTATTTGAAACGGACATAGCTACTTCATGCCCTTATTTAAAATAGACATAATCATTTTAGGTCCTCATTTGATACAAGATCCACTCCAAGCACTTATTTAAGAAAGTGATGACACTTCATGTCCTTATTTGAAATAAGGTCCATTTTGGGTACTTATTTAAGAAAATGAGAGCACTCGGAGTCCATTTTTGAGATTTTCCCTTAAAACTTTGATTTGTTGAAAAGTTCATTATGATATTAGAGAATGAAATCTTTCTTTACCTTACAATTATATTTTCTCGCCCTTCAACCCCGGTCAGATCCCAATCTAACCATTTGATCAAGGCATCGTATAATATCTAAATCTTACAAAAAAAAAAAAAGAGAAAAGGGAATCATAATGGATCCATTAAATACATGAGATTGGCTGTGCATGTGCTAGAGATTGTGTGCATGCATGTATTTAGGAAAAGAAAAAAAAAATGAAATAATTACATAGATGAGAGGAACACATGGAATAGATGATTTGGCATTCTATCCCTCTTCCTAAAAAAGTAAGTTAAATTTAAGAATTTTGCGAGAGGTCGCTCGACGTATGATATCACGTTATGTGATCAACGAATTGTCTAATCGGCTCTCGCTCAAATGGATACATTTGGACAGAAGAGACAACTCGAGACGGAAGATAAGATGACCTTTACCAAAAGTGAACATTGGTATCATTTGTCAAGCTTTCAAGCCTTTTGTCATATCGGATAATCTCAACGTGTCAAGAACGAATATAATTGACGCGAGATAGCCCGAGGATTAGGGCATCGCCAGTGGGTGGCTGGCCACCCACCGGCAAAGGGCGTGAAGAAGAACATAAATTAAAAGGAAAAGAAAAAAAGGAAAATAACAAATGACGAAAATGCACCTCATCGCCAAAATTCAGATCTTTATTTGAATCGCACATAGTTACTTTAGGTTCTTATTTAAAATAGACATAATCACTTTAGGTTCTCATTTGATACAAGATCCATTTCAGGCCCTTATTTGAGAAAGTGATGACACTTCATGTCCTTACTTAAAACAATGTTCATTTTAGACATTTATTTAAAAAAAATAAGAGTACTTCAAGTCCCTTTTTGAGATTTTCCCTTGAAACTTTGATTTGTTGAAAAGTTCATTATGATATTAGAGCATGAAATCTTTCTTTACCTTACAATTATATTTTCTCGCCCTTCAGCCCCGTCAGATCCCAATCTAACCATTTGATCAAGGCATCGTATAATATCTAAATCTTACAAAAAAAAAAAAAAAAAAAGGAATCATAATGGATCCATTACATACATGAGATTGGCTGTGCATGTGCTAGAGATTGTGTGTATGCATGTATTTAGGAAAAGAAAAAAAATGAAATAATTACATAGATGAGAGGAACACATGAATAGATGATTTGGCATTCTATCCCTCTTCCTGAAAAAGTAAGTTAAATGTAAGAAATTTGCGAGAGGTCGCTCGATGTATGATATCATGTTATGTGATCAACGAATTGTCTAATCGGCTCTCGTTCAAATGGATACATCTGGACAGAAGAGACAACTCGAGACGGAAGATAAGATGACCTTTACCAAAAGTGAACATTGGTATCATTTGTCAAGCTTTCAAGCCTATTGTCATTTCGGATAATCTCTCAACGTGTCAAGAACGAATATAATTGACGTAAGATAACCCGAGGATTAAGGCAACGCCACTAAGATTCAAAGCAAGCTGCGTGCTAATCACTTCATCAATCCCTTAATCATCACCAAATCTTCGCGGGTTGTCTTCCCTAAATGGGTCTTGGGTAACCATCGTTGAATCAGCGCGTGGATGAACGTGCCATCTCCACAAGATTTGGTCTATCAATTCAACCAAAACCAACTCAATTTCTCTCCTCATTTAAGAAAAGAAGAAGGGAAAAAATCTATAAAAAAGTATTATTTAATGAGTGCCTAAGATACTAATATTCAATTAGATGAGAAAACTTAGGTTTTCAAAATTATAAGGCTAAGTTTGGTCGTTTGAGAATTTTATCAAGATAGGACTTGATAGAATACAATATAATTTAGGGATTTTGCTATATTTTATCTACCGTTTAGTGAGCTGCAGTAATAAATCCAGATATTTTTATATCCTATTTTGTCCATTGTTTGATATGAGCAACATATCGATATAAATGAATTTGAAAATGTACAAACGAAAATAGCAAGAATTTCTCATGAGTCACTACTAAAGAAATCACAAGTGCAAAAATGGAGATGACCTTTATCAATCAATTCATAATTACTATATCATCTACAATACGATCTACATCTTAAACAAAGAAAAGAGCTCATTGCAGCATTCTAGAGCCACATGTTTGACAGTGACAAGAAATGTAAACGGACTACAACAACATCTAGAATGCAAGTTTTTAGGTGCCGAGAATTACTTTTTGTATAGTTCCGTTGGTTAAAAGTCAATATGCATCTTATCTTACCCAAAAAAAAAAAAACTAAACACGGTATATGATATATCCTATCCCAACTACCAAATGTAGGTTATTTTCTTTTGCTTTACAGATCAAATATTTCCTATTGAGTATACATGAAAATACGTCTTTGAGATCGAGGGAAAGGAAAATAGGAGAAAAGGAAAGAAATTCCAGGTCTCCCATAAAGAAGGGAAGCTTCTCGGCGATGCCGTAGCGTCGGACTTTTCCTTATAAATGCCCTCCATCGCAATGCATTCGTTTCTTCATTCTTTTCACATACCCATCCTCCTTTTCCTTTTATCCGATCAGCTTCGCAACAAAGGTTTCAATCAATTCTCCGGAATGGATAAGCTGTTTCATGGGATGCTGCACGCCTTCGACCGTGATGACAAGGCGGGCCGCCGGCGCAAGGCGGGCAGGCCCAAGAAGGTCAAGGGGACCGTGGTGCTGATGAAGAAGTACGTCTTGGACTTCAACGACTTCAACGCGTCGGTCCTTGACAACGTCGACGAGCTGTTGGGTAAGAAGGTCTCTCTGCGACTCGTGAGCGCCGTCCACGGTGATCCCGGTGAGTCATGACCCTCCTCCACGCTATCTTCTTGTCGTTCATTTCTGGAACAAGTTCTTTCAATGGCTTTTCTTGGTACTAGACTGTGCTGTACATTTCTGTTGACAAAATCTGATGAATGGCAACAAATTAAACTGTTTGTCATCATGACAAGCGATCTTCTTCCCCACAGAATAGGAAATAATAAGTATTTCACATAACTTGCATATCTCAACTTTTTGCTTAGATTTCAAAAAAGTGTAACATATGCATCATCGCTTTACTTGCAGCGTGTTATTGACAAGACTATGGTTGTACAATTTGTGTTTTAACCTTTTTGGTTCTGTGGCACGGTACTCTTGCGTTGGATTCAAGATTCGGAAATTGGCCATGCATGCGATACAATCAACCTGATCTGTCGCATTCCGTACTGAATTTATCTTCTGAAGTTTGATCTTTTCTGTGCAACTTTAGAGAATATGTGTAATCTTGATGGACTAAGAAAAAAATTAGAAATTTTTTTTCCGAATTATGATAGGTCAAACTTAGTTACCGCATGTTTGGTGATAGGACGACTCTATTATGCACACGTTTATAGACATAGATAAACAGTATGTACCCAAATATTTTTTGACAATTTTTCATATTTAAATAGATGGATCATAGTAAGTTTAGAGTAATCATTAAATCTTGCAGTTTCACGTGACAGAAAATTTGAGTACATTTCGGTGTTTGCACTATAATTAGGATTCTCTTACAAATGAGACACTTTCTAAACTAAACTTATAATTTAAATGAAAAAGTTATGTTAATTATGAAAATCTCAAGCCGAAAGCCAATTGAAAAACTTAAACGTTTAAACTCGGTTAATTATTTTGACTTACTTTTAAAGTTGACCATTTGGGCCCAAGTCAATCAGGTCATATTTTAGCACCCGCGTCGGGCGCTTTTACTTTTTCTCTCTTAATATACACTCCACACACATATAATTATATATATAGCAGCATTTGTAACCTCGAGTAAATATGTATCTTTTTTTTTTTTTTCATGTTTTGGTAGAAGCGGATGAAATTAAGGTTTCGTTTATTTCGTTGAAATGATTATATTTTTCAGTGTTCAGTTGAAACTTGAAAATGTGCTAGAAAATATTTTCTACTATTTGGTATGGATTGCACTCTTTTTAATAATATTTTCTTTCTTTTTGTGAAAAATAAAATTTTTAATTATTTTTATTTTATTCTTTTTCCTTCTTCTTTGGCCAATTGTTGGCCACGGCAATTGGCCTTAGTCGAACTCGAGCCTTACCAGATTCCGAGTTCAAGTCTTGCCAGATCAACAAGGATTGAGGTTGGCCTTGCCATATTGCTCGTGGCCCTCCAGCGAGCTTGTTCCTCGCTTGTGATTGGTTGCTAGCAGTCGTCATGGCCAGTTGAGGAAGAAGCAATAAGACAAGGAAAGAAAAGAAAAAGAAATAAAAATTCAAAAATTTTAAAAATAAAAAATAATTATATATTCAAATTTTTAAAAATTAAAACAATATACAATTTGATTATAGAAAAAAAATATTTTTATAAGAATGAACGTTTCATTAATCAAGAACCCAAGCTTAAACGCCAACAAGTCACACACGGTCTTTGTGGAGCCAAGCTTGAGTGGTAGGGACTAGAGCTCAAGCATCGAGGGCCAAGAATGACCATTACGGATGTAGGGTTGGGTGCCGGGGAACAAGGCATGAGAACAGGGGATTGGGCTCGAGTGCTAGGGGCCTAGGCCTAGGTCTTGAGCCTAGCCTCAATGGACATTGGTCCGGTTTCAATGGACTTGTGCTCAAGCATTAGAGACCTGGTCCTTGCCTCGATGGACACAGGCTCGGCTGATGGACCTAGCCTGGGTATTGGAGACTTGGGAACTAGCGTTGGGTTTCTATGTTTAAATGTAGAGTTTTGGGTCCAAGCACTGATACCTAATCATATTTTGGAAAATATTTTCCAACTTTTTCTAAGAGGAAATTATTTTTCTAAATTTAAGCCTAGTTTTTATTGATTAGGAAAATATTTTTCGTTGACTCATTTCTTAAGCAAACTGTATGCAACAAAATGAGGAAACTGTTTTTTCGAAAAAGATTTTCCATGAAATGATCAAGCCTAAATCAGAATCACCAATGGTTTTCCTCAATCCAGTCCAAATTTTTAAATAGGCAAAAGTAAAGTCTTCCTATTTGTTTTGGAATGTTTTGGATTTTTCACTCACGCTTTATTTTATTCTATTTAAATTTACTTTTTAATTAAGAAAAAGATCAAATCAATTTCCGGTTCTCTCTCTCGTCGATATCCCATCCCGTAGCCATATATTTAGTCTTTATCATTTAGGCTCCTTTTATTTCGCAAATTCTTTTTTAGGAAAATATTTTCCTCATTTTCCAGCTTTTGGTTTGCTTAAGAAAATGAGTCAACGAAAATTATTTTCCCGATTAATGGAAAATTTAAGCTAAAATTCAGGAAAATGATTTTATTTTTCAAAAATCAAAAATCATTTTTCAAATATATGACTAGGTGTTGGTGTTTGGACTCGAAACTTTGTGTTAGAGCATGAAACCCCAATGCTCGTCCTTAGATCCATAGCATCTGGGACCAGGTTTCCGATGCCCGGGCCTAGTTTTATTGAGGTCGGGCTCATGTCCTGTGCCTATGCAGCTGTGCTTGGGACCTTGGAGCCCATGCTCAGGTTCTCGATGCTCGAGCTCTAGTCCTCAACACTCCTTGAGTCCTCGAAGCTCGAGCCCTTGGTGCTCGCAAGGCCAAGGCCCAAGACCTTGGTGCTCGTGCTTGGGTCCATCTAGCCTAGAGTTGGTACGCGAGTGCTTGCATGCCGATCTTTCAAGTTTGGGCCTAAGACTAAGGTGCTCCTGCTTTTGCCCTAATCCTTGGAGCTCAAGTCGAGGTCCATTCAGGCCGGACCAGGACTTTGGAGCCCGTACTCAATTCCCTAGCTATCCATAATCAAGTTACTAGTGCTTGAATTATATATATTTATTTAGGAAAATCAAATCAAAATTTCCATAATAAATGAAGGAAAATATTTTTCAATTAATTTTCAAATTTTAGCCAAATATTAAAAAATATTGTAATTTTTTAAGAAAATGGTTTCCTGAAAAATATTTTCTAGAAATGTTATATTTTTCACAAAAAAAATAGGGTCTTTTAAACAATCAATCAACGGTTTCCTCTGGTCAATAGCCCAATCTCAAGTTCTTTCTAAGTTTTTTTTTTTTTTTGAAAGAAATTGTATTTATTACTCAAAATGATACAGAAGTACGTAGCTTTCATGAAAAAGTAAAGAGAAACATAGCATGAATCTTAAAAACAAAGCTAAATCCAAAAAAATAAGGAGGATCAACACCAGCAAAAATCAAGCACAAACTTGTTCCACAAAAACGGATTTGTCAAACAAAATTGGTGCCGCAAATTCTTCTCCATTAATTATGATGTTGCTAAGTGGAGGTGTGTACCTAGGTTCGGCTTTCTCTACACCATCATCTTACAGAAACAACTAGAATAGGTTAAACAAACACAAGTATAACATGTGGAGGAGCAAAAATTCGTAATTCAACGAGACACGAAAACTCCTGCGTTCATCATTAAGGTTGGAGACAGAGAACCTGTACACGAATAGAGCAAAGGGACATCTGATCCCCAAAGGCATATTTATTAAACTCCAAGACCTAAATTGGGAGAGGATATCATCCGAAGCTCAAGTTCTCTATCTTCTTTTTTCTTTTCAATCGTTTCTGGCCAAATAAATTTCCCATTATTGACCGAACACATTTCTTGAATTTAAAGTGTTTTTTTTTTTTTCCTGCATGACTATGTTTCTTGACTACGTAACGGAGCTACAACCTCGCTGTGGGTAAATTTGGCATTCGTTTATGGGTGGTTGAATAAGGGTTTTGATCGAGAGGTGAGGTTTGCATTGCATCAAGCATGAATTGAATATGATGGACCATTGCCATCAAGGACGATGCAAGAGTGCTCAGATACTGTTAATACGGAAAAGAGAATTAGTTGAAAGAGTTCTCTTTCAGATCGTCCATGTGATCCATAGAATGGCTCTTCGCCTAGCGTGCACTGCAACGAGAAAAGACATCATCGTAAAACACGAGGTGATTTTCCTCAGGTCATGTCCTAGGACCACACCACCCAATTAACCAATGGTGCATGGCATTAGCAATTATTGTAGTTAATTTCTGGTTTTGGCCAATAATATAATTACATAAGCTGTCATTTGTCACTTATGATTGGAAATTTGTGCCGCATTCCGCAAGGATGTGCTTTCTAAATCACTTCATTGAGCACAAGTTCGGGTCTTAGTTCTTTCCTTTTGGTTTTCAGCACAAGATCAGGTTCTTGTTTGTTGAAACGGATCCATTCTTGCGACAGCAAGAAGATTATGGATAACATAATATCAGTGGGAATGAACTAAAAATTGGAAACAAAATGCAAATGACTTTGCGCGGATCATTGATCAGATCCAGACCCTTTGCCATGTTAAAGATGAACGTCATTCTCATTCGCTGGGACAAAAAGTTCGAAAGCTTTGAAACCTTTAATTTCTTTTTCGTGCTTTGCAGAAAACTATTTGCGGGGGAAATTGGGAAAGCCTGCACATCTGGAAGGATGGATCACTACCATCACTCCCTTAACGGCAGGGGACTCGGCGTTCAAGGTCACTTTCAACTGGGACAAGGAGGTGGGAGTTCCTGGGGCGATCATCGTACAAAACAACCATCACAGTCAATTTTACCTCAAGACGATCACACTCGAAGATGTGCCCGGTGAGGGCCGAGTCCACTTCGTCTGCAACTCGTGGGTCTACCCTGCCAACCAGTACAAGAAGGACCGGGTCTTCTTCTCTAACAAGGTTCGATCACAATAATTTTATTGATGAAGCTAAGCTATAGCCGCAATGTATGATTTGCTTCCAGAGTCTCAATAGGACAAAATAAAAGACATTGCCTCCGATATGAAGACTTAAATCTTGTTTTACATAGAGTAGTCCTAAAGGATTAGCCGATTGGTCAGAAAGGAGTGACTTTTCAAGCGGTCCTAGCTTCCCGAAAACATAATTTGGGTGGTAGAATCTCACTCCTAGGAATTTTCCAGGTTAAGCTCTACTTTTAGCCAGTTTCAGCATCTTGTAAGCTTTCCGATTTCGTCGAAGTGCGGCATTTCACTTAGGAATTGCACTTAATATTGGCTGAACGTATTTCAGTTTCGGACTCTGTTCTATTCTGTCACATGAAATAGCAATTTGATTGGACGGGGTTCCTTAGGTTGTCTCTAATAAGATAGCACGTTATTGCAGACGTATCTTCCAAGCCAAACTCCAGCGCCTCTAGTGAAGTACCGAGAGGAAGAGTTAGTTAACTTGAGAGGAGACGGAACGGGAGAGCTTCAGGAGTGGGACAGGGTGTATGACTATGCTTACTACAATGATTTGGGCGATCCAGACAAGGGCTCGAAGTATGCCCGCCCTGTTCTAGGAGGATCTTCTGAATATCCCTATCCTCGCAGAGGAAGGACCGGTCGACCTCCGACTGAGACAGGTTAGATAATGCACTCATATCATGAATCTCCAATTCAATGTGAGATTATTATGGCTTCTTTTTTTTTGACAGTGATGCTTCATTTGTAAGTATATTTTACTGAATTTTCACGTTGTTATCGACAGATCCAAATACTGAGAGCAGGCTGCCTCTGCTCATGAGCCTAAACACATACGTTCCAAGGGACGAACGGTTTGGCCACTTAAAGATGTCTGACTTCCTTGCTTATGCTCTAAAAGCCGTGGGTCAATTTCTGAAGCCCGAGTTAGAGAGTATATTCGACAGCACGCCCAATGAGTTTGACTCCTTCCAGGATGTGCTCAATCTCTATGAGGGCGGTATTAAGCTTCCCGATGGCCCTTTGCTGGAGAGTCTGAAGGAAAACATTCACCTCGAGATGCTTAAGATACTCTTTCGGACAGACGGGGAAGGGCTTCTCGAGTACCCCATGCCTCAAGTGATCAAAGGTAATGGATACATATATCTATGGGACCTTTTTCATCTGATTAGTTCGAGGCTGTTTTCCTAACGTTTAGCAATCATCCTGTACAGAGGATAAGACTGCCTGGAGGACCGATGTAGAATTCGGTAGAGAAATGCTCGCTGGAGTCAACCCTGTCGTGATTCGCTGTCTCCAGGTAAATAACAATATCTTTCATGGTACAGCTCAAACAAATTCAGTTAATATTAAAATGAGGTGCGGAATGGTGTTCCACCGGTTGTCTAGTTGATTGAACATTTTTTGTTGATTTCAGGAATTCCCTCCGGCAAGCAAGCTAGACCCTAAAATATATGGCAACCAGAGCAGTTCAATAAGGGAAGAGCTCATTCAGGAGCAACTGAATGGATTAACTGTCGAACAGGTACCTTCATTGCATCTCACATCACTGAGAGCGTCCATATACTTGCTTAAAAGATGATGGCGAGCTCATTTAAGTTATAATATCCAAATTGAAACGATGCATAACAAATGCAGGCTATCAAGATGAACAAATTGTTCATATTGGATCACCATGATTCGATCATGCCATATCTGAGGCGGATAAACACAACTACCACTAAAACGTATGCTACTCGAACACTCCTCTTCTTGAAGGATGACGGTACCTTGAAGCCGCTGGCAATAGAGCTTAGCATGCCGCATCCTGAGGGAGACGAGTTTGGTGCGATAAGCAAGGTGTACACACCGGCCGATCAAGGCATCGAAGGTTCCATCTGGCAACTGGCTAAAGCTTATGTGGCAGTTAACGACGCAGGTTATCACCAACTCAGCAGCCACTGGTAAAGATCTCAGAGGAGCATTCACCTATATAAAGAAGGGAAATTTTTATTTATTTATTTCATGCATATTGATAATTTTCTTTATTCTTACCGCAGGTTGAATACTCACGCGGCGATTGAACCATTTGTGATTGCAACAAATAGACAATTGAGTGTGCTTCACCCAATCTACAAGCTTTTGCATCCCCACTTCCGCGACACGATGGAGATAAATGCAATCGCCAGGCAGATTGTGATCAATGCGGGTGGAATCCTGGAGACGACTGTATTCCCAGCAAAGTATTCCATGGAGATGTCTTCCGCCATCTACAAGAACTGGATTTTCCCCGAGCAAGCGCTTCCTGCTGACCTCATCAAGCGGTAAATTCACTGTTCTATACATATAAATCATCCATAGGACTTCTATTTAAAATTGCTTCAAAAAGATAGAAAAATCAAGGCCGATGAAGATTGCGCAAATGTACTTGGAATAGCCAAGGCTCGTGCTGAGGTACACATCAACATAGCTATCGTTTGTTTTACTTGAATTATTCTGATAGGTCGGGGAAAAAAAAGAATTATTTTGATAGACTGAGTGTGACGAAAATATTCTACCTTTTCTTGTCTTCAGGGGAGTTGCTGTAGAAGATGCGAACTCCCCGCATGGCCTCCACCTATTGATCGAGGACTACCCCTACGCGGTAGATGGGCTCGAGATCTGGTCCGCGATCAAGACGTGGGTTGAGGACTACTGCTCCTTTTATTACAAGAGCGATGAGACGGTACAGGAGGATGAGGAACTCCAATCCTGGTGGAGGGAACTCATGGAGGAGGGACACGGCGACAAGAAGGGTGAGCCCTGGTGGCCTAAAATGCAGACTGTGAAAGACCTAACAGAGACATGTACGATCACCATCTGGATCGCGTCTGCTCTCCATGCGGCTGTGAACTTCGGGCAATACCCTTATGCAGGGTACCTCCCGAACCGGCCCACCCTCAGCCGTCGCTATATGCCTGAGGAAGGCACCCCCGAATTTGAAGAGCTCAAGCAAAATCCTGACAGGGCTTTCCTGAAAACTATAACAGCCCAGCTTCAGACACTTCTAGGAATTTCGCTTATAGAGATCCTTTCGACGCATTCTACCGATGAGGTGTATCTTGGGCAGAGAGACACTCCGGAGTGGACAGCAGATGCTGAGCCTTTGGAGGCGTTCGAGAGGTTCGGGAAGAAGATGGGAGAAGTCGAGGAAAGGATTATGAGGATGAATGGGGACAAGAGGTGGAGGAACCGGGTCGGGCCAGTCGAGGTGCCCTATATGCTGCTTTACCCTACCAGCGAAGGCGGAGTGACTGCCAAGGGAATTCCCAACAGCGTCTCGATCTGAACTTGTGCACGCATGCCTGTTCTTTTCTTGTTTGTTTGTTGTTAACTGTTCTTCTGTTCTGGTATGAAAGCTAGTGTAAGTGTGAAATATGAATAACCACAAAACAAATATAGCATAAAGTGTTTGTCGAGTTATGTAGGAGTTTCACACTTTACATGTACAATCGATTGTTTTAAGGATTGGAAAAAGGTCAGGTTGTAAAATTCAGTATGGAACCCCAGGTTCAACCTCCAACATGTTCCTTTTCTTCTTCCATAGCAAGTTCATGAGCTATAAATGAGTTTCATCTTCTTTAATCTGATCTATATCAATCGCATAAGTTGACCATCTAGGCTATATGCTCAATCGGATGGTTTGATTTTGCAGGCACGACAATTTAGTTGATGATCGTTATAGTCATCTTGCTCTCCTAGAACCCTTAAATTGTCGAATTCGGCCTACGTTTCCAATCTTTGGAGCAGACCTTCAAGTTTTGGAACATTATGTTGAATGAAAAGCCTTCCATGCTGTGTGTAATATGGGGAAAATTACCAGAAAACTCATAAATTTATTGCACTTTAATTAATTGAATCCTAAATTTTTTAATTGTGCCAATTGAATGTTAAACATTTTCATATTTTGCCAATTGAGTCTATCTAATCAATTTTGATTGTAATTTGTTGAAGTGGACTCAATTGGTATAATTAAAATATTTAATACTAAATTGGCATGGATAATTTTCCCATGTAATTTGAGTTTTGGCTCAGCGAGGCCAAATAAGTTATGCAACATCTCAAATCCTTGACCATGTAACTTTAAGCAAAAATAAGGCTTCGTTGGTTTTGCGGAAACGATTGACTTGTAAAATATTTTTCTAAAAATGATTGCTTTTACTTGTATTGTTTAAATAATTAGTTGATGACAAATGTTTTCATCATCAACAACTCTCTAGTCTAAATGTTTTCGTGAAAGATGAGATTATTTCTTGATATTCCTAAAAATTATGTTGTTTGAAATAATTAGTCAATGACAGAATTTTCCATTATCGACAACTATATATTTCTAAACATTTTTACAAATAATGAAAATATTTTTTTTCATTTATTTTTATAAGTGATACATACAATCATTTTAAGAATTTTTTTTTCAAATCATTCACGAAACAAATACACCTTAAGTGAAGAAATTAACAACGATTTGAATTTTAATGCCTTGTGTTGACTCCTGATTAGGGAAAAAAACAACTTTTACACTATGGGTAAAAAAGAAAGACATCCCTTCTATTCCTGTATTTTTTTTTTTTTCATTAAAAGCCACCAAAGCTTCTTAGAAAATAGTACATATCCATTTATTTCCAGAAAAAATCTACTAACGAAATTTTTTTTCCTCATATTTTGACTTTGGATGCTTAAGAAAAATGTCCAACAGAAAGTCTTTGACCAAAATCTATACTCAAATTCAAATAAATAATTTTATCTTTTAAAAATCAGAAATTATTTTTGGAGATATAATTAGACCTTGGCACTTGAGAGCAGGGACCAACGCCTGTGCCGAAATCCTTATGGGTTTTGCGTAGGTTCATAGAGCTTGAGCTTGAGTTCCTTGTGGTCGGACTTGGGACCCTAGTCCATGCCTAGGTTATTGCCGGCTATGCTTAGGTACCTAGCTTCCATAGTCAAGTCACTGGCATCTGGGGCCCAGGCCCATCAAGGCTCGAGTTGTGTCCATACAGGCAAGGCCTCGGTTCCTTGAGGTTAGGCTCGAGATCCCTACAGTCATTCTCGGGTCTCCGGAGGCCATGCTTGAGTACACGGCTCCCCTCCCACGCTGAAGTCACCGGCAACCACCCTCGGGTTTTTAGTTATTAGGCTTGAGAAACCCCGACTCCGACGATCCAAGAGGATTGAATTATTGAATTCAATTGTTATTGTTATATTATTTTGGTGCTCCATTGAGGGACTTATGGAGAGTTGACATGTGGATATTTATGATTAATCACCTCGCTTCCCTTTGCTTTAATTTCTTTTCCCCATCTTCCTCTTCATGTCCAAGATATAACTTTTTATCGATAATAGAAACAATATAAATAATACAAGTATCTTGACATCACCGAAATGATCACCACGCAATCAAATTCTCAAGACAACAACACATGAATATACTATTCATTTTACTTTTAATATTTGATATTTAAATATAAAAAAAAAAAAGAAATATTCAGGATAATTGTAGCCAGGCACTTGTTGGTCGTTTATTGAAGGACTTTGTCCTTCTTTGCTTGGTTTGGAGTTCTTGGAATATCAATACACGTGGCGTTAAATTAGTTTCATTGACTTGACTTTCGAAGTTCAGACGAGCTTCGTCGAGGCAGGATCTCACCAGCCCACGATCACCAGACTCCCAAATCCGCGCGTAGCGTCCACAGTCTGCTTTTGATCAATTACGCTTCATTAACCTAGGATCGTTTTTAATGATGCTAGCTCGAGGTGGCTCGTGAAACCGGTAAAAATACATAAACCTATAAGCTACTACCAAACTTTGAATACACATATCAATAAACCATCTCGGTTGAAAATAAATCAAACTTTTTGTAGAAGTTTACTAATGTTACTTCGACTAGTATCTCCAAATTAATGCATTTGCGAAAATAATAGTGTGATCACCTATATGTATATGTAATCTCAAAGTTACGATCTGTTATAACTTAGGATAAATATATATGTTGATGCAAATTAAAGACGTTAGTATGAAGGGCAAGTGTCCATATGCTCAAACTTGCTTAAAAAATGATGAGAAGTTCATTTAAGTTCATATCTCTGAATTAAAATGACAATGACCAAATGCAGGCTATCGAGATGAACAAACTGTACATACACGTGCTCTGGCCTCTTCTGAGGCGCATAAATATGACTACCAGCAAAATGTATGGGTTACAAACACTCCTCTTCTTGAAGGATGACAGTACCCTGAAGCCGCTGGCAATAAAACTTAGCTTGCAACCTCCTGAGGGAGATGAGTTCGGCGCAATATGCAAGGTGTACACACCGGCTAATCAAGGTGCCGAAGGTTCCCTCTGGTAGCTGGCTAAAGCTCATGTGGCAGTTAACGACTCAGGCCATCATCAACTCATCAGCCACTGGTAAAGATTCCTATGGTGCACTCAACAATATAAAGACTGGGGAAAATAAGTCAATATCTATTTCCTGCATATTGATTATTTCCTCAATTCTTGCTGCAGGTTGAATACTTTTGCAGTGATCGAACCATCTGTGATCGCGACAAATAGACAACTGAGCGTGCTTCACCCAATCTACAAGCTTTTGTATCCTCATTTCCACGACACGATGAACATAAACGCCTTGGCCAAGCAGATTTTGATCAATGCTGGTGGAATCTTCGAGTCGACTATTTACCCGGCAAAGTATTGAATGGAGTTGTCTTCTGCCTTCTACACACAGCGGGCTTTCCCCTGGCCAGCGCTTCCCGCTGACCTCATCGCACGGTAAATAAGTAATACTCTAAAATATAAGACTTCTATCAAAAATTCCTGCAAAAAGTGAGAAAAATCAAGGCTGACCGCAGGCTGCAAAAATGTACTTGGAATAGCCAAGGCTCGGGCTGGGGTGTGTATCAATATGGCTACAGTTTGTTTTGCTTGAATCAATTTGATAGCTGACTCTAGAGTGGAAAATACACCTTTTCTTGTCTTCAGGGGAGTCACTGTGGAAGTCGCAAATTCCCCGAATGGCCTCCGCCTATTGAGGACTACCCTAGGCGGTAGACGGGCTCGAGATCTGGTCTGCGATCAGGACGCGCGTTGAGGACTACCCGCCGCTTCTATTACGAGAGTGACGAGATGGTTCAGAAGTAATGGATTATGTTCTCATGGGTTGGACCGCCCATGTTGGGCTAGCCCAATCCAGCCCAGCCCAGCCCAGCCCAGCCCATGACCCGTGACACAGTTACTTGCGAATAAGGTGGTTCTTGTGGATAAAAATTAACTGCTCTTACCGTTGTTGGAAATAAAGAGAGATATATAATTGTGTGTTACCTTTAAGAAAAGAGAGAGAGAAAAACGGCGTTATTCTCTTTATTAAATATCCAGTGAGGAACAACGCTCCTTCTTCCTGAACGCTCCGTCTTTAACACACGATTCGCTATGGAACTCTCAAGCCTACAATCGGCGCATTTAATTTGTAAAAAATTAAAGTACGTTCCAAAGCATAATACACCCATTTGATTCGTGATTCAGGTTTTTCTTGAACATGTCTCTCATGTATTAATATATGGAATCCGTTTCCTTGATTGCTCGTAGATAGTTCGACATTTGATAAGTTAGGAATAAGTTTCCTTCCAGAAGCAAAGGAACTCCAATCCTGGTGGAAGGAACTTGTGGAGGAGGGACGCAGTGACGAGAAGGCGAGCCTTGGTGACCTAAAATGCAGACTCTCAAGGACCTGACATAAACATGAACGATCACCATTTGCATCGCGTCCGCTCTCCACACGGCCGCCAACTTTGAGCAATACAATTACGCAGGAAGGTACTTCTGAATATGAAGAGCTCAAGCAAAATCCCCATAAGGCTTTCCTGAAACTATGACCGCCCTGCTTTAGACACCCACATGAATTTCAATTATGGAGATCCCGTCGAAGCATTCTAGCGGCGAGGTGTACCTCGGGCAGAGAGACCCTCCCGAGTGGACGGCTGACGCTGAGCCGCTGGAGGCATTCAAGAGGTTCGGGAAGAAACTGGAAGAAGTCGAGGGAAGGATTATGAGGATGAATGTGGACAAGAGGTGGAGGAACCCGGTCAGGCAGGTCGAGGCGTCTCGATCTGAACTTTCGCACGCATACTTGTTCTTTCTTTTTCTTGTGAACTATCTCTTGTTCGCAAGGATGAAAGTTAGTGTTAAGTATGAAATACGATTATCCACAAAACAAGTGAAGCATGACAAATGTTCATCAAATTCTCGTACTCAAGTCTGCCAATTGCCAGGCTAACTGCTTGTACAAGAAGAAGACATTATCTACCAGTTTCAACCTTCACATGCACAATTGATTGTTTAGGGACTGGAAAAGTATGGTTCATACTCCCATAGACAGTGTTGGGACTCTAGTTATGAGATTCAGCTAGAAAGTTAGGTTTATATTAGTAGAAGTCCGATACATTCTTTTGGAGAGATCACTAAGAGGGAGCTTAAATACGAGCTAGTCAATATATCTAGTTGAACCCATCTTTACTCAAAAGTTTAAATCAATGAGTTATGGCACAACTAAGATATATTAACTACTTTATACCACAATGATTCTCCGATGTAGAATTAATATACGTGCATCCTAATAGACAAGATAGCACCGGGCGCCTAGATGAGCGGGCGGGGTCCTAGGGCCTTTATAATTCAAACTCATATTTTATTAGTAATTTAAAATTGAACTTGAATATGTATATTATATTTCTCTTATAATTGATGGATGTATAAAATATGTATGAGGTAATAATTATAATGGAATCATATTGGACATATCCCTAATTTAAAAGTAAACCAGGATAAAACATTGCATTTCAAATTCTTTTTTTCACTTTTATTCTCTGTTTTTTTTTTTTGTAATTGTACTGCAAATCCTAATAGTTTAATCGTCAACACGATTATTTTTTTTCTTCCGCAAGTTTGTGAACTGTAAACCATTTTATATTTAATTTTCTGTTCCATGTCCATTGCATAACCTACCCATCCCGACATTATCTACTCAATCTGATGGTTTGATTCTACAGGATCAACGATTAAGGCGGCCATCATTATACTTGTCTTCTAATTTGGCTTATTTTTCTATCCTTCAAAGCAACCCTTGAGGTGGGTAACATAAGCATTGGCCTTGACGAGGCCGAGTAAGTTTTATGACATCTCAAATCCTCCACTTTAAGCTATCATAAGTGAAGAAATTAACAAGCAAGGGTTCGGATTGCAACGCCTCGTGTTAAACAAAAAAAAAAGAAAAAAAGAAACAACTTCTACATTATGGGTGAAAAAAGGAGAGCCACTGTTCATAAAGCGGCTCTCTTGCTAGCTGTCTTTCATTATCTCAGTTGTCCAATTCCTTCTGTGCCTGTTTCCCATCATTAAAAGCCACCTAAAATTCCCAAAAAACATTAAATATCCTATGTTTTGGCCAATGAGAGAAGCGACAGATCCTTGAATGGATCGACCCATCTCATTAAGATCCCCTCCGAATTTGTAATAAGCTAAAACCAATTGATTAAAACATTAATATCACAAAAAACTTTAAAATAATACATTTATAATAAATTTAAATCTAATTAATTTTTTAATCACAAAACGAATACATTTATGATAAATTTATTATAAACAATCATAAACCGGTACTTATGATAAATGACAAGTAAAATTTCAAATGTAATTGTCATGTATCATCAAACTCAATAATTTTATGATAAAATTTAATGAAATTAAATGAGAGTAAATTTGTTACATATATATTAATTTAGATTTTTTTATCGTTTAAAAATTAATTTATGATAAATTTAATGATAAGCATATTATTAATTTATATTTTTTTGTAACATTAATCTTTATTAAAGAATGGCTATAAACAAGTGCCCTAAACAGCAAAATCAATCATTTACCGTCAGCACTTCCTGACAAGCGGAAGGTGCATTAAAAAGTTTGGTAAAACTCATGATCCAAGGTTGACTTCCCGTTGAACGAGACAACCGCTGATCAAGAATCCCACATACGAATATATATATACATATACATTTCAGAAAAAAAAAAATAGGAACAATTATTACCTCCTCCTCCTCATTTTTTTTTTCCTTTTTTTCAAATTTCTGACTGAGTCATTGAATTCGAGTCGAAGCTCGTGACCCTTGACTCAGCGACTTCAAGGGCAAGAGACTTGAGTGCTATAGTGGGAAACATGAAGAATGTCTTTATCACCCTTATCAATGTGAAAAGCAAAAGATGCACTCCATCTTTTCCCATTCCCATGCACTCCATCTTTTCCCATTCTCGCCTCGTACTTTGACCTCGTTAATTAATGGTGCATTCATATTTTACCTACCCAGAGGAACAATTCTCCCACATTAATTAATTGTCTGGATACTTTCTGATGTCCCCGCTTCAGAATTTGTGCTCCACTGCTGCCTTTTTTGCCTAGTGAAAAGTAAAATTCGCGATTCGATGAGTGATGATATCGTGTCATCACACCATGTCCAGCTCACCGATAAGTATCGATCCTTGCTCGGCATTCTCGCAAGCTCGAAAGAAATGGGTAATGCACAATGCAACGTAGGCAACATACTATATTTGCTCTTTATTCTCCCATAAAAAAATGTCAAATTCACTGATTAACCCTTGACAAAAGAATATATAAGTCAGGGCCAAATCGTACCTGAGGCAGATTTGGTTGTAATTATATTTAAATAATCCAGCCTGCTTATGTTATTTCTGCGTACCAACCATCGCTTTCCTCCCACTATAAAAATGTGACGTCGAGTTGCAAAATATATATAATTCAAGGGGGGCCGCGCAGCCACTCAATGATGAACAAAAATAAATGAATTACAGAAAAGTCAACAGTTAATTCTACAAGTCTTCTTCCATATCTATGCAATAGCAGTGCAGCTTCCTCAGAAGACCCGGTAAGCTTCGCAGTAGAGGAGACCCACATGGCCATGGATCACTGGTGGTTTGATTTGATTCCTCCGCCTATAAAGCCACCTTCTCCCCGCTCGCTCCCTCCCTCAGACCCACCCGCCAGCCATCGACAGGCTTTTCTTGCTTTTTTCTTGGGTCCGTCACTCTTCCGTTCTTGATCTTGAGAGAGAGAGAGAGAGAGAAAGAGAGAGAACTGCCGGCCATCGACAGGCTTTTCTTGCTTTTCTTGCTTTTCTTGGCTCCTTCACTCCTCGGTTCTTGATCTTCAGAGAGACAGAGAGAATGGCCGATGCGACCACGACCAAGAGCGTGGTGAGCAACGAGAATGGGAACAAGAAGATGAGGTGCGAGGAGGGCGAGCTCGAGGGCGGGCGGATCAGAGGGCAGGTGGTGCTGAGGAAGAAGAAGGCCACGGACTTCACGAGCTTCGCCTCGACGGTCGTGGAGGTGGGCCGCGGCCTGGTGGACAAGGTGACGGGTCATGAGTTGGGGGTGAAGGACGTGTCCTTGCAGTTCATCAGCCCGGTCAACGCAGATCATGGTGGGTTTCTCTTGTTATCCTTTTCTTCTTCTAAGTTTCTGCGAAATCCTGTGAAGTGGGTTTGTGTTCAGGAATTGAGAGAACAGCTGAGAACTGGTTTTTGTTTTTTTGTTTCTTTTTTTTCTTTTTTTTCTTTTTCGAGTTTTTTTTCGTTAATTAGTATTGTGGGGTTAGCAGATGGTTTTCCAGTTGCAGAGATGGTTTTAGCGAGGGCAGAGGTGGAACCATGGAAGCCCACAGAATTTTAGTTCGAATAGGGTCTGGGTAAACCGTGAGAGTGAAGTCTCAACTACGAGTCAATGACAAAAAATTCAAGTCAACGGGTGGTTGGTGCAATGTTTTTGATTGATTGATCTGGAATTATGATCCCCAAAAGAAAAGATCTCGAGCAGACACGTGAGTGTAGTTTAGATTCAGCGCACGGTGCATGCTCGATTCCACAATTCACGGAGTGTAAATAATTCCATGTTTCGGCCACCTATCCATCTGGATTTAAGTTGGCCTATTCATATGAGGGAACGATATCTCGTTACTTTCATTTCTAAGTGTTTGATAAATATGCAGAACATATGCACTTGGAAGTTTTATTTCAAGGACTGCTTCTAAAAGGGTTGTCAGATAAATGGCAAACTCATCATTTTAGAGTCTGGAAGATATGCAAGGTTCATTTCTCTTCTGGGCAAGAACCTCTCGAAGGTCTTGGGGATCCACCTAATGTATGGATGTCGATGCTCAGTTGAAAATCAAAGCGTTAATCAGTTTTTGACTTACCTTGTGGCCAGGTTGTCAGGGGCACTTAGATTGATAACATGGGTTATATTCGATTTCCTTGAACAAATCAAGTTGTCTTCAGGGCTTTCGGAATTCTTCTCCCGGGATTGTAGCGTCCTGCTATCAACTTATAGTGTTAATTCAGACTGAGCCCGGTTCAAGCATGTAGTGAAAGTCGACATCTTCCAGTAAATTCTCAATAGCCAAATCATTTCTGGAATGCTTAAATTCCATAGGATGAGGATAAAGAGAGAATATACACTTTATTAGGATCCTCTGTGTTTGGCTGTTGACAATTGTCGTTTGCCTATAATATATCCTGCAAAAAGAATGTTGAAAATCATTTCCAGTGAAACAAACAAAGCCTAAAAGTAAGTTTGGTCCATCTGGCTTTGGATAATCTAATGTCTGTGAATCGTATCATCCTTCAACTTGGGCTGCATTCGCAAAAATAGCATCCTCAATTGCTGAATTTCATTGGAAAGTTTCTCCTGTGTAGGGAATGAGTTGCAAGGCAAACTTGGAAATCCAGTGCACCTGGAGGATCTGGTGAAAACCAGCGCCTGTTCAACACCGGGTGAATTGGCATTCAGTTTGACACATCATTTGGACCAGGAGATAGGAGTTCCTGGAGCATTCCTGATAAGAAATAATCATCACAGTGAGTTCTACCTCAAGACTGTCACTCTTGAAGACGTCCCTGGTCATGGTCAGATCCACTTTGTTTGCAACTCCTGGGTTTATCCTGCTCAGTACCACGCAAAGGACAGGTTCTTCTTTGCCAATAAGGTATGCATGCTAAGAGGAAGTAGATAATGATGAGTAAGGCATAATGTAAGGCAATGACTTCTCAAATGTTGTCTCAAAAATGCATGTTTGGTCAGGCAAAGTGGACCTTCTGGACTTTTAACCCTTAAATGTTCTCGTGCACTTCATTATCTCACTCATTTGCCTGCAGATATAGTACCGTGAGTATATACTGAACAAACATATAAAATAGAGATCTGAAAAGGCGCTGTGATTTCCTTTCCTGATGAAGTTATTTCATCATTGCAGACATATCTTCCAAGCGAAACACCAGCACCACTAAGCAAGTACAGAGAAGAAGAATTGGAGAACCTGAGAGGAGATGGAACAGGCGAGCGCAAAGAATGGGAGAGGGTCTATGACTATGCCTGCTACAATGATTTGTCTGAACCCCAGAAGGGTCCAAACTATGTCCGTCCAATTCTTGGAGGGTCTACTGACTATCCTTATCCCCGCAGGGGAAGAACAGGCCGACCACCAACTAAGGAAGGTCAGATTTGCATATTTTCTGGTTGTGTTTGATAAAATAAATGCATCTAATTCGCAATGCTTAAATAGTATCAGAACTGATATTGTTGGGAAACCCTAGATGATCCACTAAGGAACTGTGAGGATAGAGCCTGCACATGTGAATTGCGAGTAGTATAATTTACTAGTAATCTTGGCCGTTGTTGACAGCCTTGTGGTTTTTGTGAATTGTCATCCAGATCCAAATGTTGAAAGCAGGTTAGCAATCCTGCAGAGCTTGAGCATCTACGTCCCGAGGGATGAGCGATTCAGCCACATAAAGTTTTCGGACTTGATGGCTTTTGCTGTGAAATCTGTTGCCCATTTCCTTATACCCGCAGCTGAAGGACAATTTGATAGAACCCCGAGTGAATTTGATAACTTCCAAGAAATTCTAAAGGTTTATGAAGGAGGTATCAAGCTGCAGAAGAACCAGTTCATTGAAAGAATCATGGAAGGCATCCCTTCGGAGATGCTCAGGGAACTTCTTCGTACAGACAGCGACGGTTTCCTCAAATTTCCTATGCCCCAAGTCATTAAGGGTAAATTTATTATCAGCCTTATGATGACAGCAACGGACTGCAAGTTTTCGTTCATCACCATGAAATTTTGCTTTTCTTACTGTACTGTTCATTGGTCAAGCAGAAGATAAATCAGCGTGGAGTACAGATGAGGAATTTGCAAGAGAGATGCTGGCTGGGGTGGACCCCGTTCTCATCTGTTGTCTCCAGGTTTGCCCACACTTCTGTTCCTTGCTTTGTCAAGTACCCCCATAATTGGCTGCCGTGCTGCGATGTCCGAACAAAATGTGGCATTTCACGTTTTTTGCATTAACATCATTATTCTTAGCTACTGATGTTAAAATGATTGTGTGATAAATCAGTGCAGGATTTTGGTAGATGCCGGCATAAAGCAGAAAATAACTTTTCAATTTTGTCCCTCATACCTTCTTGATTCATTGCAGGAATTTCCTTGTAAAAGCAAGCTCAACCCTGAAAATAATCCAGACATGAGAGTATATATAGAGGAAAACTTGGGTGGGCGCACCCTGGATGAGGTAATTCTTCTTTATTCAATTTTTTGACGGAGTCTTCGGTGGAATATCTCCGATCTGTTGGATTTATTGTACTGAACATGATGGTGTGTCATAGACATGAATCCTATTTTCTGCTTCACCAGGCTATCGAGGAGAAGAAATTGTTCATTTTAGATCATTACGATACTCTGATGCCATTCCTTCGGGGAATAAACACAACTTCGACAAAGACCTATGCCACGAGGACACTTCTATGCTTGAAAGAAGACGGAACTTTGAAGCCATTGGCAATTGAACTGATCCTGCCCCATCCTGATGGGGATGAATTTGGTGAAATAAGCGAGGTTTATAAACCAGCCAAGGATGGTATTGAGGGTACACTTTGGGACCTAGCCAAAGCCTATGTTTCTGTCAATGACTCAGGCTATCATCAACTCATCAGCCACTGGTAGAAGTCATGATAGCATCTTGATTGACGAGTTAGAAAGCCATTTCCCCCCCTTCTTTTTGGACGTGTATTGAACATTTATGCTCACTTGCAGGTTGAAGACTCATGCTATCATTGAGCCATTCATAATTGCCACCAATCGGCAGCTTAGTGTTCTTCATCCGATTCATAAACTTCTGCATCCTCATTTTCGCGACACCATGAGTATCAATGGGTTTGCAAGGCAGATCCTGATCAGTGCAGGTGGAGCGCTCGAGATGACGGTTTTCCCTGCGAAGTTTTCATTGGAAATGTCATGTGCTGCTTACAAGGATTGGGTCTTTCCCGAACAAGCACTCCCTGCTGATCTCATCAAGAGGTAAATCTACTTCTTTCAAATACTATTTTTATTGGAGCTAGAGTCGATTCTGCTGGTTTAAGTTGGAAAGAGTGTCTCCATAGGATTGGGGATGTGATACAACAACCAATCGAGCACCCTCTTTAGATAGATTCTGGTGATGCATTTGATGAGTTTGCATATTTTGATTACTGAAAGTGACGAGGGGCCAAATTTTTTGCTTCATTAGAGGCATGGCAGTAGAGGATGCTAATTCAAGACACGGGCTGCGCCTAGTTATAGAGGACTACCCGTTTGCCGTTGATGGGCTTGAGATATGGTCCGCCATTGAAACGTGGGTCCGGGACTACTGCAGCTTCTACTACAAGAATGATGAGATGGTGCAAGAGGACACTGAACTTCAGTCCTGGTGGAAAGAACTCAGAGAAGTAGGTCACGGTGACCTTAAAGACAAACCTTGGTGGCCTAAAATGCAGTCCCTGGACGAACTGATCCAAACTTGCACTATAATCATTTGGGTTGCTTCGGCTCTCCATGCAGCCATCAATTTTGGGCAATACCCCTTCGGAGGGTATCCTCCAAACCGGCCCGCGATGAGCCGGAGATTAATTCCTGAAGAAGGAACTCCCGAGTACGAAGAGCTCCAGACGAACCGCGAGAGGGCTCTCCTGAAAACAATAACTCCCCAGATTCTATCCTTGTTAGGGATTTCCCTGGTGGAGATTCTGTCGAAGCACTCTCCCGATGAGGTTTACCTCGGGCAGAGAGATACGGCCGAGTGGACCAGCGATGAAGCTCCGCTTCAAGCATTCGAGAAATTTGGAAAGAGGTTGGAAGAGATCGAGCAGAGGATCACGGAAATGAACAGCGATGGGAGATTAAGGAACAGGGCCGGGCTGGTAAGGATGCCTTACACTCTGCTGTATCCCAGCAGTGAGGTTGGACTTACTGGCAAAGGGATCCCAAATAGCATATCCATATGAAGCTGCTTCCTATATGTAATGTCTTAAGCTACAGCAGAGAAGTTTTCGTTTCATTGGCAGTTCCTAGTTATCTAGCAGAAGGATACTCTAGAGCTCTGGTATTTTGTAATGCAGGGGCATAAATAAATTTCCACGAAGTTTCTTGTTCTTTTTCCTTTCCCTTTTTTTGCTTCACTTTATGTTTTAGGGCCTGCATGTTTTTGTTCCTGGAATCTGTTTATGAACAGATTTTTTGTTTTTTTTGTTCCCGGGAACAAAAAAAGAACAGAAACGCGTTTGGTTGCGTTTCTGTTCTTTTTTTGTTTTTTTGTTCCCGGAACTCAAAAAGAACAGAAATGAGAAACAAAAAAAAAAATTGTTTCTTGTTGAAACAATTTTGAAGAAACGTTTCCTTCTTCTCTCTTTCTCTTTTCTTCTTCTTTTTCTTCTTCTTTTTCTTTGGCCGGTCGCCGACCTCGGCCATGGCCGGCGACCGGCCGTCGAGGGCCAGCGACGCCGTCGAGGGTCGGCGACCTCGCCGGAGCGTCGCCGGCCCCCGGCGAGCTCGGCGTCGCCGGCGCAGGCGAGGCCGAGCCTCGCCTTGGCTGGGCGAGCTCGGGCTCGCCCAGATCCGGCGAGGCCGAGCGTCGCCATGGCTGGGCGAGCTCGGGCTCGCCCAGATCCGGCGAGGCCGAGCGTCGCCATGGCTGGGCGAGCTCGGGCTCGCCCAGATCCGGCGAGGCCGAGCGTCGCCATGGCTGGGCGAGCTCGAGCTCGCCGGATCTGGGCGAGCCCGAGCTCGCCCAGCCAAGGCGAGGCTCGGCCTCGCCCGCGCCGGCGACGCCGAGCCTCGCCTTGGCTGGGCGAGCTCGGGCTCGCCCAGATCCGGCGAGGCCGAGCCTCGCCATGGCTGGGCGAGCTCGAGCTCGCCCAGATCCGGCGAGGCCGAGCCTCGCCGAGGGCCGGCGACGCTCGGCCTCGCCCGCGCCGGCGACGCCGAGCCTCGCCCAGATCCGGCGAGGCTGCCGGCCCCGTCGGCCGGTCGCCGGCGACCGGCCGAAAGAAGAAAAATAAAAAATAAAGGAAAAATGAAAAATAAAATAAAAATATTAAAAAATTAAAAGCAAAACAAAAAAAAGAATATAAATTTACCAAACGAGCTTATTCATTTTTTATTCCCGAATGTTTTTACCAAACGCATCTTTTTTGGCAAAAATCGTTCCCTAACAAACACTTTTTTCTATTTCTCGCTCCCCAACGCGATTTTTGAACGTAAACGTTACCAAACGCTAGTGATCATCTTCGTCTCCAATTCGAATTATAAGCATCTCCCCTGTTGTCTTACATGGTTTTTGGACAAGTCATTACTTTGAATCCTGACTTTGACTCTTGCAGCCATGATTTTTTTTTGCAATGAATGCAAGTTGTATTTGCAAATGGGTCATAGATCCAATTTTTTAACCAATATTTGATGGGCGTATTATTGTGAGTTAATTATATTTAGTAAATGAGTTATAAATGAGTTTAAACATAATTCTATGAGTCATAAATGGATATGATATGAATGTTAAATGAGTTCACAATTTATTTAGACTTAACTCACCTTTATGATCCTCTTTTCACTCTCTCTCATCTTTACTCACATTGCTCATTCGGTGCTCTCACTAAGTTTAAATATGAGCTTTTCTAAATTGAGTTAAATGTTAAAGTGTTTTAGCAATTTGGGCCAGATTTGGATATGAGTTAGGTCGAATATGAGTTACGAGATTTATATTGTAAGGAAATTGGTCAAAATAAGTTAAATGGAGCAACTTGGACGGACCATTTTCAACCCAACCCTAACTCGACCTGATCCACTCATTTGACAGATCTAATTACAAGTGATGACTCCAATTTATTGAAAAAGAGTTTGAGGTATATTTTATTAAAAATGAAAAAATTTACTACATTAGGTTCCATTGGTCTCATAGAAAATGACTTTTGAGAAAATGTTTTCTAGCATTCCATTCATAGAAAATGAATTAATTAGGAAAAACATTTTCCATCATTGGAAAAAAATTTCTAAAATATTGGAAAATATTTTCAACTTTTCGAGTAGAGAAAAACATATTGCATATTTTCGTTTACCCCACTTTCTTTCACCAAACACCTTATCCTTTTTCTTTTAATTTTCTTTTTTAATTATTTGTTACTTTTTTATTTTTCTTTATTTTTCCTTTTATTTTTCTTTTTCCTTGGCCAATCATCGGTCATAGACAAGCTTGAGCCAGTAAGTTGGGCGAGGCTTGGGCCTTGCTTAAGGTCGCCAGAGCCTCACCATTCTGGCAAGGCCTCTAAGCTCACTTGATGACCTCGAGCGAGCTTGGGCCTTGCCTGATCTGACGGGCTCGAGCTTGCCTATGGTCAATTGTCGGTTGCCGCGATTGATGACCAACTAAGGAAGAAGAAGAAGAAAAGAAAGAAAATGAAAGGAAAAATAATAATAATTAAAAATCGATTTTGAAAAATTAAATAATAAAAAGTTATTGAAAAAGTGTGCATGGGGGAAAAGATTTTTCTTACTAAATGGTAGAAAATATTTTTTAGTTTAAAATATTGTCATTTTCCTAAAAAATGACTTTTTGAAAAATATTTTCTAGAAACATCACATGTTTCGTGAAAACAAACGAAATCTTAGTTTTTGGTTCATTTTTCTTGTTGATGAATGTGGTATGGTGTACCACAATTTATAGTGTTATTGATAATAAATTAGGGATCATCGGTTCCCAATCCGGTCCAATGGAACCGATCCCTAGGACATCTTATTGTCAAATGATGACCAGAAACAAATTCAAAGCTCGAAACAAACTCTATGCTTCAATCTAGATATGTAATTGTCCAATCATAGGCTCTTATTTCCTCGAAAATAATGAACTAAATCCACCAATTTTAAAAAAGAAATACAAATGATAATGAAAAGCATAGACAGTCAATTTGGTCCGATTTCCCATTAGAATCGGAAACCAGATTGTACGGATATTGATTTTACTTTTTGGAATTAGGAACTCAACCGGCACTTCTAGGAATCAGACCTAATTGGCTAGTTTGGTCCAATCCGGGCATTCTTGATTTGGATGGTCCCATTTGCACATCCCTATAATAAATGTTCTTTACCTTAAACATATAATAAATTATTCACGCGATAAATCACTCCAGTGAATGCCGAGGCTTCCGAAGAAATTGCAAAAATACAGACCAGCTCCAATAAAAACCAAAGCTTGCAGTTTTTGGCCGGTGGAGACATTAACAGTCATCGATGGCCAGCTTCGTCTCCATTGGCTTCTTTTCGACGCCTCTCTATGCTCCGACAGCTTCGACCCAGGTGATGATGGCTTTTCAATTCGCTGTCCCTGACGAGATAGTATTCTTTTCACCTTCAAAAAGGGCATCGTTTTTTTTTTTTTGCTCCGAAAATGGTTGCTTTGGGCTCATAAGCTCGTCGCAGTACGGTGTTTTTAGTCATTGATGGTGATGATCTAGAGCTCGGATCTGGTTTCGTTTCTTGTGGATGGTGCTTTTGATGTGGTCGCTGAAGAGGGAAATGCCGTGACAGAGAAGGGACGTGTAGAAACAGCTTGGCGTTTTGGAAGTGTCTCTTTGCGCCATTCCATCAAACAGCTTCTCTGCAATTAAGACTGGAGACGTAGAAAATAGTGTTGCGACTCAGCTGAGTGATTCGGCGTTGCAAATGACACTTATTTTGATCCGTTCGCGGGATTAGTTGCAATACCCACTTGTGCCTTTTCTCTGTTTGGCTAATGATATTTTTTGTCCATCCCAAAAAGCCTGAAAAGCCATTTTGTTCAAGCTAAGCTTCATTCACTCTTGCTTTATTCTGTTGTTGGTGAATTTGACTGGCATCCACCTCCCCCTTCTGCAAGAAGCTTCTTTCTCATGATATGTTGACGTGTGCTAAAGTGAACCACATTTTTGTCTTGAAGGGATTGTGCACGGTTTTCTGCCTGAGGATTGAATGTTGCTCAGCTGGTTACATTCTTATTTAGTTGCAAAACTTGAGGGAGGTCTTCTGCTAATTTTTTGTTTGATAATTTTCTATAGGAGATGTGCAGCACATCAAATACGGGGAGACTTTCAAGTCAAGCTACTTTTCTGAAAGGTTTATCTTTGCAATTTTTATGTGCTGTAGTTGTATTGGTATTACTCCTTGACAAGATTTCGAATCATTGGCTCTATAACAAAAGCATATGGAGATTGTCAGTGTCACAGATTGGTCTGTGCTTTAGTGAATCTAGGTATGAATGACCCTTGCAGTTTGATTTGATCATGCTAAGTTGGGTTGAGACTGACATCAGATGACCAATAATAGAACACCCTCTTATGGATCAACTAGGTTTTCAGAAGTGCAGTCAATGTTAATGAGGGCACAGAGTCTACAGCTCTTGTTTCATGAGGTGTCAACTGGGTTGGACAGCACCAGCGAAATGTTATTCACCAAAACTGGATTAGTGCTTACAAGTTCTCTCTGTGTCTCGAACTTTACCCATGAAGTACCCTATCGAAATAAGGAGCTACTTAGAAAACATAGTTAGTTCCCTCGGTTATACATCAATTACCTGTACCTGAGCAGTTACCAGCCAGACCACCATCTAGCTGGTGTTATGGATGGCACCAAGGTGATCAACCCCATTATTGAAGTTTCAAACTCAGAGCTTCTGCATCGGAAGGATCTTCTCAGCCTAACACTAGAGTTATTAGAAGTTGCACTTACTAATGAGAAAAAGTGATGGTTCACTTGGATGGACATCATTGAAAGGTCATTTGATGATTAATTGATAGACAAATATGCTTGGTGTGTACCCTATGATCCTTATTTTTATCCTGAATATGGTATTTCCTCTTATGTGGTTACCTGATAATGATGAATAACCTTGCAGTGCCAGAGCTTCTAATGTCTCACAGCTCATCAAGAGGCGTGCCTTCTGTTAATCACTGGCATAGAGATCATCCATCTATACCATCAAGAAATCTTGGTGACGCCATTTGCTGTTGCTTTGGTGTTGATTCTTGTACTGATAGGGTGATAGCTGGTTTTTGGGTGGGTCCTGATGTCGATGATGGTTGGGGATATGTGGAAGCTTTTATCACTCAAACATTGTGATAGTGGTTCGATTATGGTTCTCTTTGTTTTTCATCGTTCGATGTCACTGCCTTATTCAACAATGATGTTGATAACTCTGTCATGTGCATCTATACTAATTCAGCAGCAGGTTAATAAGGTCCTCTGGTGACGAAAGGAGCATGTGCAGTATAAAGGTGCTGAAAATAGTTGATTTATTTTGCGACATGGCTTGAAAAACAATATGCTGGTCCAAACACAAAACATATAATGTAAATGATTTGGTCCAAACACAATACATGTAATGTAAATGCTTTGTTTTATGTGAGAGAAAAAAAATGTACTAACTATTCGAATTATATTTTGAATGGGGGAACATGTATGTATAAGGTAAATCTAAACCCATATCTAAGCGATGTGCAAACTGTTCACGAGGTTAATTTGTGAACGCTATGTTACAAGATAATGAGACTTTTGCTGTGGGGAAAGCTACTCTTCTTATTTGTATCCCCATCTTGTTCGACAATGTTACCGCCTGTGCGGGTGAGAATGGCTTAGCCTCATGAGAAAACATTGCGGAAAGGTTGACTTTTGTAATGTGACAGTCAGAATTTCTTGGAGTTCTTCTTTCCTCAGTTCTTCAATTTGAATAGAATGAATTCTTTCGCTTTCAAAAACTGATTCCATATAAGAGCTTTGCAGAAATTATCTGTGGTGAAGGCGGAAAATGACGTGCCCCATTTATCTTTCAAGGGGAAAAAGCATTTGCTCTGTACCGTCTTCATGCAGCGGTCAACTCTTCAGGAGGCGTGTACCTTACTTATTGTGTTTTAGTGTGCGTGTGCGTGTGCGTGTGCGTGTGAGAGAGAGAGACAGAGAGAGAGAGAGCTCATCTTAACATCTTGCTAAGTAGATACAACTAGCTAGCAACAATATGAAAACTACTTAAAATACCAAAGCCTATTGTAGGATTATCTGCATCGAAATAGCATAAAAATATAATCTTTTTTATCTGCAAAATACTAATGAGTCTACTTCAAACTTCAGTGAGATGTATATGGTTTTTTTTAACTTAATTATCACTAATGAAGACTAATGCAAGAGAGAAGAAATTGAGGTACTTCCTTATTAGCCCAGCTAGCTTGCTAGATGAAACAGCTAGAGATTGAACCAAAGTAGTTTTTGTTATCTATGACAATTCCAAATGGTTGCCAACTTAATGAGGATTAAAAGCTGAAAATAAATCAAGTTAAATTCCTCCCAGAAACTAGATTATATATGTGGTCAATTGTTCCTTTGCTCCATTAATTACGTATTATCTACTGCAAAAGCAGTCTATATAACACTATCTGCTGATAAATAACATATGAAGAAAATGATAATTGTATAAACTATGTGATATTCTTCACGAAATAATTTGTTGAAGCTTATGCCAGTTATTCCATGTGAACTTATCCATAAATGTTTGATTTGCATTTCCATATCATCTACTGGCATATGACATTACACACCTGCTGATAACAAGAATAGTTATGCACTCCAGATGCGCATTCATTGTTTACGATTAACCTAAGCTGAGTGTGGACTTAGGACGGCTACACAATCTCAGAAAAATGTCATTGGTGAAGCTGTGAAGTGTGAAGATAGCTAGAAGAAGAATCATTTGCATCTGTTGAAATGTGCTTCAAGGTACTGTGGTATTTGCGACTGCCACTAACGTGATGACGATAAGGAGCTTCCCTTTTTCCTATAAAATAACCAATGCGCCAAAAATCTGATGCAACTTGTTGTTACTTTAACTGATTTTAGGTTAAATCACTTTCAAAGTGCCGCACATGGCAACCTCGTCAAACAACACTTGATGTTCAATCAGTTACGCAAAGCTCGATACCGGAATTTTATGGTCGGTGCTCACAGAAACAGTATTATGCGAAATCATTCTATCAAATACAGGAAGATTATCGTACACGACAACCTGGTTTCTGGATCTCAGCTTTGTGAGTTACGGACTCACATGGTACAATGTATATTCAATAATAGGATAATTAATCTGTGCACACTTCAGTTTCTCTTACCCTCAGGTTAATCAAGAATTAATGGAGTACGCTCCTTTGAATTGAGCGCATTTCAGAGCTACTTTTTACTGTTCTTGCTACCCTTCTTTTTGGTAGGAAGAAGTGGTCCCAAACCATAAAGCTTAGGGAACCCTGGGTTACATATAGAAACCCTAACTCTGACAGAAGTTCTCCAGTACAACTATATTATCAGAGTGTTTTTAGCCGTCTCTTTAAGCAAAGAGGTCCTTCATAATCCAATTTGCTCATAGTAAAATAAGAGCATGCCTCAGATTTGATTGGATCTTCACGGTAATTCATGGTATGTAAAGCCACAAAAGATTTGTGGTCCCTTGTCCTAGGTTTGAGGAAAACCCTAAACCTAACACATCAATGTATGCATTCTTTAGCATTTTTAAACTGCTTCTTATTGGGTAATCAGATATAGTTGGGTTGCACAATCTTCAAATGGCATTATTCATTCCAAGTGAAAAAGGGGTATGGACCAGATAAAAGGAGAAAAAAGAAAGAACTGAAGAGGGATTGGATCTTTCACTGCTTTATCCTTTTAATTTTAGATTGTTGATATTGTGTTAGTTCCACAAGATGATTTTGACTCCCACCCTTCGGGGGTTCTTACCCCTATTTCTTTCTTGAGGTTTTAAGGACTTGCTCAGGTTCACAACTTGATAGAGTTTAAAGCCCAAAGTCCATGAGCTATTTGACAAATCTTGGTGCTTTGTTTCTCTATTGTGAGGATTGATGAACCATATATAATTAGGGATATTAAAATTTTGTAGATGTTTCAATTTTATAGGAATATAAATCGACAGTAGAAATTAATAAAACTGATGGGACCATGGGAGTAACATGACTGATTAACAGAAGATTAAAATTTGTGGATAAATGGTAAACGAAATGAAAACAGTAGGGCAAATCTGTGGAAACCAGATGAACTTAGTCTTTATTAGAAGTAAGAGAAGGCAACTTGTATATGTCGGATTCACTCATTAAGAGTCAGCAATGCATATGGTGCGAAACTGTCTAATATCCCAGTATGCTTGTAAGTTAAACCAGTCCCGGCAATATGTCCTTTTAGAATTTTTACAGGGCCTAATAATGCAAGAAATTGGAGACAATTGTAATTAAGCAAGCTGAATTGTCAATCAGAAGATTTGCCAACCCAACCAAGCTATTTAGAGCTTGTTAGTGATTTTACAATTTCTCTTCCTATCATTTCACTAGTCCCTGTGCTTGTGCTTGTAGAGTTTTAACATGTTGATAGCCATCTTGATGTGGAAAAGAAGATACAATATGGATCTCAATGTATAATAAGAGGGGAATGATCCTAAAAAAAATTGAGGGAGATCAAGATTATATGGCCTGGTTATTATGTCAGGTTATAATCATGTCCATGATACAATCAAATTTCCCAAGAAAAACTTATTAATCGCCATTCCATCTCATATATCTCAAGTGCAAACCAAAGGCTAAGAACAAGCAACAGCCTTTTCTTCACCTCATACGCATTTTCTGGTGGAGATGATGAGAAGGAAATGGAGAGAGAGAGAGAGAGAGAGAGATCATCAGTTTAAGAAGCCAGAGATACAAGCTCGTTATTACCCTTGGAGCACACCAAGTTCAGACAGTATGCAACATAAACAGCTGATCATTTACATGTGATTACACAACGCACTTATCAGTTCCTTCTCGATCCACTTCATTGCGTCGTCCCCAAAATAAAGACATGAGATGTGAGATCTTACACACATGATGCTTTTTCCCTTTAGGAAACATTGATTGATCAAGATGGAGAGGTCTCATTCCTGTCAATGATTCTGAACTCTAACGGAGCAGGATGCCTGTGACAAGTTGAAGTAGTACCCTTTCCTCTTTGACTATCTGTGTGGCACGATCCTTCATCATCATCGTCGTCGTCGTCACCTTCTACTTTGTCTTCGTGATCATGCCGACCAGTAACATTTCTGGCTTTAATAGTTTGCTGCTTACAGTTGGCTCTCTGACTTTCATGCTCCCTGTACTTGTGCAAGTACCTAACAATTGCCTCAGCATAGTCATCAAACCCTAAAGAACTCAGAGCCCAACAGATGTCGTCCCCATTCACGGTCTTGCGGTTCTCCTTGTGACACTTGTCGGACGCCTCACCTGTCACAAAGCTTATGAACTCACTGGCACACTCTTGGATGGTTTGTTTGGCTTCCTTGGAGATCTTTGCACTTGGTGGAAGGATTAGCTTCATGATCCGACCCACGTTTGCGATTGGAAGCAACTTCTCTTGCTCATCAACCATCTCTCTCTCTCTCTCTCTCTCTCTCTCTCTCTCTCTGCCCAAAGTAATGGAGAAATAAATGATCGATCTTGCAAAATGCAGATCTCGTCGCTCTTACTTAAATCTCTCCATTTGCCCAAAGTAATGGAGAAATGAATGATCGATCTCGCAAAATGCAGATCTCGTCGCTCTTACTTAAATGGGTAAACCCCCCTTCTAGTCCGTACATATGTATGTGTGCATATACACGCACTAATTCATGTGCACAATGTGCATGGCACATGAGAGGTAACCTTATTTGGATGTGCCATAATCATTATGGATGGCATCGATAGCATCGTGAGCAGTGCGTAATCCACTATGATTTTGACTAAAAATTTAGGATGTAAAAGAAAATCACTTATACGTATTTACAGTTTATTTATTAAACACATGTTACCATAATATTATAATCATTCGAGGACTTTAACAATGTGCTTTACCAAACATGTCATCATATCAAGCTCATCATCCATAATGTCAAGGATCCTCCAAAGGCTACCATTTGAAAGCTTTTTTATGGGGGGCTCAATATGCATTTAAGTAGCTTTAGCTTTTTTTTTTTTTTTTTTTGGTCAGTCCTATTATATTCCTACTCTACACTTACTCTCAGGATTTTGCCCTGCCTCTTGCAGGGCGTGGGAGTCGAAACCCACTCCTGAAACTTACGCGTCCCCACCCCATCCCCCCTGAGAAGGTGGGGATTTGAACCCCTCACCTCCCCCTTCCATGTTGGAAGGGTGGCCACTGGGGCGAATCCCAGTGGTTAAGTAGCTTTAGCTTTCGATTGTAGTTCTTTGACAATAATTTCACTTGCGTGGACATCATAAGTTTCAAATCTTTTACTTTTATCTGTTATCCATTTATTAATTAACAAAACTATAGGATAAAAATATACTCATTAAAGGTGATATTCACATATTTCAATATTTGGCCCACTCAAAATCCAAAAATTGAGAAAGCTTACTCCTTCCTACTGAATTTTACATATTGACTTTTGGGTGACTCTCATTAATGAATTAAGCCAAAAGCTAGAAAATAGATGTGAGAGAAAAGGCCTTCTTAAAGCATTTTCTTCATACAAAACCCTAATTCATGCCCCAACCCTCCCAATGCTTATGATTTAAGCACATAATTAAGTTCTTGTATGATCGATGACAGGACAAAAATCAATGATGCCCTTTCGTTTGAACATAAGGTCATGTCCTTCACATGCAACATGGCCCAACTTCTGAAGCAATGTCCTTAAGCTCCAAGCCGGATCTCGTGTTGAGATGAAAAGGTAATTAAAGAGGTTAAGAGGTTCTAGAGTAAACGGTTTTGTATCGTAGCAAACTCAACATGAAATTAATTTAATTGCGACTTATTCTCGCGTCAAATCTCTGATACCAGAGAAAATGTTCTTTTTCTTGATGAAAATGACGACAAGAAAGATAAAGTTGCGATACTGTTCAAACAGGTGGTCTTCGCAGCCCGCACCCCAAACCCAATCACTTCTTTTGTTTTCTCTTTTTCTATTATGGTTAGCATCCTACACAGATAATGCTCATGATAGCCCTTCATTAAGTCAATAAACTATATGTTATGCCCCTTATCATTTGAGCTAGCTTGTGGCCAACGTTTGTGCACGTAATGGAAAGAAACTAAACAAGAATTTCTTCATAGGAACAAGTTGTGGATGTGCTCGGTTGCATTACTCACAAGCCTGGGTTTTGCAAAAGCTTTTGTCACTTAATAGGGCAACAAAGAATCTCCTTTATGAGTTTTTTTTTTGGTCGGAATCCTTTATGAGTTAATTATAGTAAGAGTTTGGTCAAATTCCTCCGGAACATGTGTACTTTTGAAATGGTACTTGCCAATGAATTAAAGCTACATATTAAACCAACTTGAAAGCTATTTATAACTTGAAGAAGAAAAGCCCTTATCGTGCATAAACCGAATTTGGCAACTAAGAATTCGGTGTCGGCTCGACCTATGATTGTTGCATCCATTGAGAAAAGTGGTAACAAGTACAATTCATTGAATGGCCAAACTAGAGAATAAGATACTCATTGATTGTGATTTAACCAAATAAATTAATAAGAGGCCGGTTAATGAATTGATTATGTTCTTTGAACTGTAGTTTATGTGACAACACTTTCTTAATGCGATTACTTTATACAAATTAATGCACATTCCTACCTTTCTTCATTAGCTTTTTGAATTATGTTCTTCTGACGTACATAGGTCCGTCCTTGAGATAGAAAGAATGTTTCCACTAAGCTTTATTGCATTATAAACTAAAGATGTCCCTGCAACTTTTACAATGCATCTACTCATGTCTCGTTGTAAACGAGGCTAATGAGAGCGGACGCGTCCCTTTCTTTTGTCTTACCACCTGTGCTGCCTTTCCAGATTTGACTAGTTGGAAACTTCACGAATTTTATTTTAAGCATCTTTGATTGCTTCATTCTCCCTCTTTTTGAAGAGCATGTGTGAATGGCGAACGCTTGATCCCATCTCCCCCACACCACCACCCCCCCCCCCCCCCCCCCCAAAAAAAAAAAAAAAAAAAAAAAAAAAAAAAGAATTCTCACTATATTATCAATAATTAGTAATATATTACCTAATTCATGGAAATAGCATCAGGTTCTTTCACATTATTGCTAATTATACATCAAACTCTTTGTACTATGTTGAAGATGGTGAAATAATTCCTGATCATGTGAACCACTTTGAATGGAGAGGGTCTCGCTTATTTAACAGACTAATTAGAAACATCATTTAGCAAAGTAAATCTAGTAAATGTCCTTCAAAACCATGGCTTTGCTTTCTTGATAAGTGCTTCTTTCCTCTCCAGACAAGTTGGTTCAGCGCTCAATCTTAGCCTCAGTATATATGTCTATTAATCAGACGTAGCATCGAAGAACTCTTTTATCTCTCCAAATTGTGCTTAAAGGAAATTGCTGTAAAGCAACAGTCACGGAGATGTGCGGAAGGCGATAAGTGAAAACATGGTCCGAGGTCGCTACAAACGTGGTGGACGGGCATGTGATTGTCACGAGAAGAAAATGAAGATTTGTGCTATCTTGTGTTGTAAAGTGTGATCTTGGGTTAGTTTATTAGAACGCAACCAATAGCGATGCGGCTTCGCTAATGAACCTTTATTGTAGGTGAGTCATCTTTTGAGCATTGAGACTGATTTGTCTTCTGCTTGGTCTGAAAAAGCCCTTTGAAGAGTCCCGCTAACGCATCGAATGCGTGGTAAAATTACCTCTCAGACCTATTGCGTTTGTGTCCATTTAGTCCTAAATCTTTCAATCTGGCCAATTTTATCCTAAAACTTTTGATAATTTGCTAATTTAGTTATTCTGACTAATTTTGATAGGAAATCGTCGATGTGGATGCCAACAGTTCCACGTAAAATGGCTAGCAAAGATGTAGACAATTTTTATAATTTTTTAAATCTTTTTGAAGTTTTTGAGTTTTTTAATTAAATCATCGTTTTATTTTTCTTTCTTTATTTTCCTTTTATTTTCTACGAAGTACAACAAGAGTTGCCGGCCATAGAGTGAGGGCAGTGAAGCCCTCGTTGGTCATGGGCAAGATTCGCATCCTTTGCCCAGGCAGCCAGTGGACTCACTTGTAGGCAACATGGGCAAGGGCCACAAGCCTCTTAGGTTTAGAAAGAAAAAAAAAAAGTAGAAAGAAAGAAATTCATCGGAAGAACTAAATTGACAAATCGTCAAAGGATTAAATTAGTCAAATTGAAAAGTTTAGAATTAAACTGGCATAATTGTTGTTGGAATATAATACGCGGAAACGACGGGATCTTACAATTTACGTTAACGCGAAATCACTAGAGAAATAATAAAGACACCAAAAATTTACGTGGTTCGATCCGAATATCGATACTTACGTCTACGGAGAAAGCCAGCAGCAAATAATCTACTATAATCGAAGAATCAGAATTTACAATCGCTCACAAGCTCAATGTTTCCCATACTTAAATTTGACCTCAAACCCAAAATATTTATCTCACTTAGACATAAACTCACAACACAAAATTATCGTGCATTCAAACTTTAAACAAAACGCTGTACGTATGCCAAAATCAAGAACTCGAGTGTTTGTCTTTTAGTTCGTGTACGTACAGATTCGCATTCTTCTTTGCTTGATCGTGCGGCGCTCTTCTGGACGCTCAAACTATGCGGCTCTTTCTTCTACGTAGGGCTTCAGCGGTTCTTCCTTCTTTTTTTGAGCTTCAGCGGCACTTTCGGAAATAAAAGGAAAACCTGTTTTATACGGGTGTGCCCAGAGTCAACAACTTTGACTCTGGCCCCAATTCCCTTTTTCATTTTATTCTCCCTTAAAAATAAATAGATAATAAATTATATAGTATGCTCCTTTTTTTCGTCTTTAAGTGATAAAACGTATCTTTCTTTTTTGTAAACCTTCAAGGAATTCAACGAAGCTTCTTCATCCAATTTGAAATTTATTTGAAAAATCTTTATCAATAAATTCGATTTAATAAATCATTATCCGAATTCAAATTTGAAACATTAATTTAACAATTATAATAGTCTTAGGAGTTTTTTGGTAATTTCCCCTCAAATGTATTGAATCCAAGAGTCATTAGTCGCTATTTTTGTGAAACGATTAATAATACCCGAGATCAGGACTTGGTCAAACTTTATTTCTAAGCATTACTCGGGCATGAATCCTAGCCTCCTTCAATCCATTTGCTTATGTGAAAGAGAAATGATTAGGTGACAATTTTTATATTAACGTGAGAACAACAGTTTATTCCGAATCACAAAAAATAAAATAACAAATAATTAAAAATTATTGTAAGGCTCATTCATTTAAAAATTTATGACTCACAATTATTCTTATAACAGCTCAAAATTTGTTATACTTTGTTTATTTTCTTATTTGAGAAGCTGAACTCATCATAGGATAGGATTTCCCTAATGATGTCTCTATGTATTCCGACCATATGGAGAAAGCACATTTCTTTTCATAGATGTAAGACATTTTAGAGTTCCTTTTATTCATTGTACCATGCTAAGTAGGTTTCCACCTTCACAAAGATTTGTTTAGACTCAATGGAAGTTCGATTTTTTATCATTTTGATTAAATGCGAACTATCCGTTCATACATTCTCTTATTTGGAAGGAAGATGATTTTCCTGACCAACTTCGATAGTTATTATAGTACTTAACATTAAATGTAAAAAAAAAAAGAGGGGGGTATAGACACCAAAATATATAAAATATCACCAAATTGGAAGAAAATGTTCCGAAGGATTAGTCTGACAACATCGTACCTACTGCAATTTTGTGTCGCTCAACTTTGTTTCTAATGATTTAACAAAGGCTCGTAGGACAGCAACGTGGAGGACATCTTTCTGGCTTTCCTACCTAAAAAAGCTCGAAATGGGTAACCCTGGATTTAATTATAGTAACCATCTCAGCATACGTATGAACACCTGCCATATTCGTCACCTAGTCCGTCATCCTGGTCCATTAGTGGTCCTTAACTCACGATCAAGCCGGTCACGTGCCTATTGTAGTCCAAGACACACTCCACGTCACATGCAACTACATACGTAACATATGGTAATATCGTGTCAAGTATGTGAAAAATAACTCTATGCATGAAGTTTTAAAACATCACTATTTGTCGTGTCACTCTTTCATAAAGCGCTTGTGGATGCATGAAGTATGCATCTATGTTATGTGTTTGGACTTGAAAGACAATGCATAATTACGCTTTACACCTTTGAAATTCCAAGATCCTATGCTTTGTATACATGAAGCATTTGAACTATACATAACTTCACACAAAATTGCGCATGTTCTATGACTTTTGTAACATCCTTTTCATAAGGTACGTTTATTTTATTGAAAACTTCATGATAAAAAAATTTATTTTTCATATTAAATCATTTAAACGGAAAATAATTAGTTTTCATCTATTTGGCGATTTAGGGAAAGTGATTTTCTTGTTGCCAAAAAGAGAAAACATTTTCATCCAATCTAAATTATTTTTCTGTCGTCCAAGTAACCGAAAGAAAAATAATAATTTTCTAAAAATAGTTTTCCTTCAAATAATAAAACTGTTCTTTTTTTTTTTTTTTTTTTTGTGAATTCCGGGGTGGGAAATGGAAATAATGAGTTATTTGGGAATGTTGAGTACAAAATGTAGGGTTTTGAAATCAGAACGTAAAATTTGTCAATTAGTTCTTGAACTCTTTCCGCCGAAGTGCACGAGATGATTTATACCCAAAGTACATGCCAGCTAATGGATGAGACCTTTGCTTTCCATGAATAATTTACCAAAGGAAGAGCATAAGTTTTACAAGAAGTCAAAATCAAGGGGCCAGTTCTTATTGAGAGCGAAAAATACTTTACTTGTGAGCCATTTATCAACGTTTTTGCAATAATTTACCAACTTTCGTAAGTAACCGACTCTAATTTCAGTAAACCGACATTAATTGAGTTACTTAGGCAACCTAAAACTAGAGGTAACTTCGTCGAGAAAAAGTTCATGAGTAATTTAAGTAAAATTGATGATTTGTTGTAAGAGCTCGATGGGTGGTTTTCATAAGAGTCGGTAACTTAGGAAAAAAAATTGGCAATTAACTCAAATAGAGTTTTTGATTTGATATAAAAATTGGCAATTTATTATAAAAGTTGGTGTCTCAAAATGGATATCTGTAAATGTTCGTAGGCGGCTTATATAGAAGTGGGTAACCTAATCGAACAGGAATTGGTAATTAGTTCATATTTAAATTGGTAATTTCACATAAGAGATCTTAACTCCAACATGTTGATATATCATACGCATAAGAGTTAGTAATTTACTAGAGCTGTTGGTAACTTCTAAGCAATAAGATGGTAATTTAGTATGAGAGTTCAAAACTTACCCACAATTTACCGGACAAAGCAATTCGTGGGTTGAACTCTTTTCTTTTGTTTTTGTTTTTGTTTTTTTTTTTCGTTTTTTTTTTTTTTTTTTTTGCTGCTGCAAATAACATTTGAAACTTACTATATTTCTCAAAATGAAACCAAGAACAATAGTCCCTGCTGATCCAATTAAAAAATGGTAGATGCAGACATGAAGAGGTAATGGAATAAATCTCCTTCCATTTCAAGTCCACCCCGTTTTGCAATTCCACTGGGATCATGCATGTATAATTAGAAGAAATAGATAAAGATTAGGGTAAAAGTGACAAAAGCGAAATCGATACCAAGCACGGCCCACATATGGAAGATTGGGCTTCTTTACTGCCCAATATCTCATGATATATCTAAAACAAATGTGCTGATAATATATCTGACTATGCTTGGCCCATATATGGAAGATTGGGCTTTTTTACCCAAGCCTGAAGCCCAGGACCCCTATTACTCTTAATACAATATGTTCAGTTTTTTTTTCTTTCCACAAAACAATATTTTTAATTTTTTCTTGGCCACAAAACAATATTTTCCTTAAACATAAGCTGAGTACCCATTTGCCAAATACTAACTTTTTTGACTGAATCTCAGTGGTTTGCAGCAAACCTAACAGTAGAAAGGCCCAAAAAAAAGAAATTGACAAAAAAAAAAAGCCCAAAATTAACTGAAAAATAAGATCTTCCTAAATTTCATTTTGTGATTTTGCAACTGATATTTTTTATTTTCTTTGTGAATTTCACCCCAATATGAACAATTTCATCAATATTTTTATAATCATCATTTTCCCAGTCTCATAAATTCTCATTCCATCGTGCGTTACACTTCATGAATTTCTAATCAGAATTCAATCATTCTCCTTCCTCGAAAGATGATTATAAACTACAAACAAGAAATGTACGTAATAAACACGATTTAAGAAAAGGATTTTTTTTTTATCGGGTAGCCGCCGGTACAAAATATGAGTTATTCAGTCCTCGTTGAAACGTCGACATTGAAAGAGCTCGGTTTAAAAATAGTTACGACAGCGAACATGTTGGGATTTTTCTTTTTAACAGACGAGATGATAATCTATTAAAATGAAAAAAAAAAAAAAAACAAGGCCAGAGGAAATCAAGATGAAAATGAAAAACGGAACTCTCGAAACCCACGTATATAACAATCACTACACAGTCGCCCCTGCGCATTTCTCTTCTCATTTCCAGCACGCCTCGCCTCCCTCTTCTCGGCCTCGCTCTGCGTCGTCGTCGCCGCGCGGCGGCTCGTCTCCGTTTAATCGCCGTGATTTCCGGTTCCTCGGCCGTATCCCGCGCCGTCGCCGGAGGAATCGGCGCCGGCCGCCGCCGCCGCCGCCGCCGCCGCGAGCTCGCGGAAGGTACGGTTTTTTCTTTTCTTTCCGTCGGGGACGTTCCGGAGCCGGAGCTCCATTTTCGGCCGTTAGGAATTTCGGGCGTCGGGCCTAGGAGCTGTTCCGATGATATCCGCGGCGAATGAGGACGGTTCAGGTGCCAAATCGGACGTGTCGGAGGAGAATCGAGGGGAGGCAGGTAGGGTTTCTGAGGATGTCGGCGAAGCGCCTCGGGAAGAGGAGGGCGCGGGTTCGGGGGTTGTGGCGGACGACGGTGCGGGTGATTCGGCCGGTGCCGATTCGGTGGCTTTAGGGGACGAACTTAGGGCTTCGGTTAGCGGCGTAGGTTCGGGGAATGGGAGATCTGAAGAGGATGGAGTTAGGGTTTGCTCCTCAGCCGATGGGGGGAGTCCCGGTGGGGCGGATGAGGAAGTGAAACCTGGAGGTTTCGAGATTAAAAGCGAGAAGTCCGGTGAGTATTGGCTCGACGATGTGAAAGGTGGGATTCGAGCGGAAGATGAGCTGTCCGATGCCTGTGATCGTGAAATTGGTTCGCAAGGTCGCCTGGAGGTCGATGGGGATAGCTCGGAGTCGAGAAACTCTGGCGGCACGGCTGAGAGGAAATCTTTGGATCGGCAGTATGATTCTTTGTTGTCCGAGTTTGATGAATACATAGCGAATGAGAAAAATAGCTCCAGCGAAAGTGGCATGTCGAGGGCTTTGAGTTACGGATTTGAAGTGGGGGATATGGTGTGGGGCAAAGTGAAATCGCATCCCTGGTGGCCAGGGCAAATCTTTAATGAAGTTTTTGCGTCTTCTTCAGTGCGTCGCTCAAGGAGGGATGGTTATGTGCTGGTGGCTTTCTTCGGTGATAGTAGTTATGGGTGGTTTGACCCGGCAGAGCTTATTCCTTTCGAGGAGAATTTCATTGAAAAATCGAGCCAGACGATTTCAAGGAACTTCGCTAAGGCAGTCGAGGAGGCCATGGATGAAGCAAGTAGGAGAAGTGGTCTTGCTTTGGCTTGCAGGTGTAGAAATGCTTTCAGTTTTAGATCGACACATGTTCAAGGGTACTTTTCAGTTGATGTGCCTGATTATGAACAAGGAGGGCTGTATTCGACTATTCAGATAAGCAAAGCACGAGACAGTTTCCAGCCTCGGGAAACTCTTGCATTTATAGAACAGCTTGCATTAATGCCACGAAAAAGTGATGAGAAGAGCCTTGAGTTTGTCAAGAATAAGGCTATTGTTTTTGCTTATCGCAAGGCAGTATTTGAGGAGTATGATGAGACCTATGCTCAGGCATTTGGGGTGCAGGCAGTGCGCCCTTCTCATGATCCAGTTGATCCAACAGCTCAGCCAGCGAAAGTGCCACCTCGAGGTAGATGGTGTATTTTAAGCTTTGGATATTTTGCTGTGGTGGTTCCTTTTTTTCTTTTTTTTTTTTTTTTTTGGGGGTGGGGGGGGGGGGGTGGGGGTGGATTATATTGGCAGGTTGCTGCCTTTGTTTGCATGACTTATGCTTATATTGGTTCGCTTTCTACGAGTTGAAAGTTCTACCTATTCATGTTTTAACTCTCAGATGTTCAGTAGACATGGTTAAGTAGTTTCAAACTTGCGACCCCTTTTATTCTGTAATCATGTATGGAGCTATCAAAGAGAAGTGCAAACACATTATTTAAAGAAAGGGGTTCTGAAAAAGTCATATCTTTGCACAGTATTTCTCTTCGATGCTGGTCCTGCTTTTTACAGTCATGCAATACATTAATCAAGTGGATACTGAAGTACATCTAACTGCTCTAAGGAAAAGGCGATAGTTCATATTTGAGCAGCTTGGTTTCATAGCATTTTTCTCAGAAAAAGAAACAATCAACATGACATCCCTTGCGCTTATTCAACTTGCATGGTAAGGAAACATACTGTCAACTTTTTGCTTCCATGCTAATTGTCAGGATCAAATTTGTCCTGGCTAATAGTCAGGATAAAATGCAATGGTAAGGGGATAGCAAAGAAAATCCAAGATTTATGTGAAGGGGCTGGTAAAATGAAATTTTTCCAGCTTCTTATCATTGATGTGTAGTGCATGCCTTCATTTTCTCTTTTGATTGTATTACTTTATGGTTCACTCACGAAACACATGAGCTCTGTCTGAAGTTGAAATTTTTTCCTTCTTTCTGCAGTCCATCTTGCTCTTACGGTAGCCTACACTTGCTAATTAGGTCCTTTCTGGTATTGTTACTGGACATGGACGTGCCTTTCATAGTTTATCATTAAAGGTGTTCTGGCTATAAGATATATTGGTTAATAGTTGGTACCTTTCTTCTGATCTCATATGCTTGTTATCTTCTTCAGCTCTTTTGAGTGGTCCGCTGGTGATTGCCGAGGCTCTTGGCAGCAAAAGGGTCTCCACTAAACCCATGAAAGTGAAGGATCCCTCCAAAAAGGACAAATATCTTTTTAAGCGACGGGATGATTCTGGTACACAGCAAACTAGCCCAGTACAGGCCAATTCTTCGGTTCCTGCCGCTTATGTTGATGGTTCACTTGTAGCAGCAGGAGGAGGTTATGTCTTGCAGAAGAGAGCTTCATCTATTCCTGTCAACTCTCAGATTCCAGTGAAACTTGAGCAGACCCAAGTAACTGCAGATGCAATTTCAAGTCAGGGTGGTCCTGGGATTTCAGCCCTGCATCAAGTTCCAGAAAGTAGCTCTGCAATCAAAATTCAGAGTCCATCTGGTTTAGGTGGCTCCAATGTGATTGGGAAAGGCGAGGATGCAAAAATTATCAATTCTCAAGATGGTTCACAGCAAAGAGGCCAGGAATCTTATACAGTACAGGATAGTGGTTATGTTTCTCCTCTATCAACTGATGTTGTTAGTGCCGATGGAGCTATGAGGAAGAAGAAGAAAAAGGTTCTTGGACATCCTGCGGGGGAGCCAAGCTCACAGAATGTTGTTATGAGAGAGAAGAAAAAGAAGAAAAGGAAAGAAATTGGCCTTGAGACAGGTTCTGATCATCCCCGAAAGCGGCTGCTAACTAGCAAAGTTGGAGTATCAGTGGCAAAAGTTGCTGGTAAACTTACTCAAGTTGATTCAGCCTCAAGAGAGGAATCCTATGCAGACAAACAGAAGAAAGGTGAAGCAAGCAGGACACATCCTGATGACGTTGGGATGGTGCCTACTTGGTCTGGAAATGCTGAGCTTGATTTGCGACAACTCTTGAATGGTTTGCAAGCCCTTGCTCTTGATCCTTTTTATGGCATTGAAAGGAGCAATCCTGCAGTTACAAAGCAGGCTTTTCTTCGATTTCGATCCCTTGTGTATCAGAAGAGCTTGATTCTGGCTCCACCATCTGAGACCGATACTGTTGAAATTCGCCCTGCGAAATCTCCTGCTGGTGTTGGAGCTGCTGATCAACCTACTGGTGAAAGTGTGAGAAAACTATCATCTTCAAAATCAACAAAACCGACTGGAAGATTTGATGACCCAGCAAAGAGTGGCCGCAAACGTCCTCCATCTGACCGTCAGGAAGAAATTGAAGCAAAGAGGTTGAAGAAAATCAACAATATCAAATCATTGGCCGCTGAAAAGAGAGCAATTCAGAAGACCCAGGATGCACCACGGGGAGAGGGAAGAGAAACTGTTTCTGCAACCCCAAAACAAGCAAAACCATTTCCCGTCAAGAAAGTGGAGTCTCATCCGGCAAGAGGCTCCGACCCCACCATATTAGTCATGAAGTTTCCTCCTGGAACGTCGCTACCATCTGTCACCGAGCTCAAGGCAAGGTTTGCTCGATTTGGGCCATTGGATTACTCAGGCATCCGTGTCTTCTGGAAGTCATCAACATGCCGGGTTGTCTTCCACCGCAAACTTGACGCAGAGGCGGCTTACAAATATGCTGCTGGGAACAACAACTTATTTGGCAATGCCGGCGTGAGATATTCTCTCCGGGATGCAGAAGTTCCTGCATCTGAGGCTTCGGAGTCTGGAAAAGGCAGGGGCAATGATTCTGTACATGACACTCCACGCCTCAAGGATCCTTCGACTGAAAGATCAGGACCTGCATCCACGGTCCAGCTCAAATCATGCTTGAAGAAATCGTCTGGAGATGATCCCGGTGTAGGGCCCACAACAGGTAACGGAGGTCGGGCAGCAGCCCGTGTAAAATTTTTGTTGGGTGGGGAAGAAACTAGTAGGCAAGAGCAAAAGACGGTTGATAATGCAAACAACTTCAACGACAAGAACAACAATGGTAGTTTTGCAGATGGTGGCGCATCATCATCTTCTTCTTCCTCTCTTGCAATGGTTTATAATAGTAAGAACTTTCAAAGGGCTGCTGTCTCTTCCTCTCCCCTTCCGCCCCTTCTTCCACTTCCTCCACTTGCAAAGCCACAACTGCTAAACAACAATGCATCACTGCCCACCGAAATATCACCCCCTCCAAGAAGTGCACCCAATTTTAACGTTACCGTGGACATCTCACACCAGATGATAACCCTTTTGACTCGGTGCAATGATGTAGTGAACAACTTGTCGGGCTTGCTAGGTTATGTCCCCTACCATCCTCTTTGACGACGGGGAATTAAGTGAGAAGCCCGACCCAAACGAGCGATTAATCTCCTATGGACCATGAAGATGGACACAGTTTGATCTCCAGTAGTCGCATGGAGTTGCATGGGAGCACGGCGATGCACCAATTGAAAAAGCCCAAATCGCGGTGGAATTCTGGAAGGGAATGGATTTCTCCTTCGGGCTGAGGAGAGCTACTGGAAAAGGGGCCTCAACTGAAGCGGTTGAGCTAGTGACTTAGACCAAAATCATGTTTGTCATGTGTAGTCAATAGTGCAATCTTATTGCTCTCTTTTCTTTCAGAGTTTTTCTTTTTTTTTCTCTTTTTTTTTCTTTTTTTATTTAATCTTATTAATTGTATGAAACATCATCTTTTTTTTCCTGCTTTAGCTTTTGTATTATGCTTGATAGACGAGGACACTTTTTCGTAAGGGCAATGTGACTTGGATAGAGTAAGAAGGATTGTCCACGCTGGTTTTGGAGAGGCTGATGAACGGAGAGAGCTTGCAAATACGAGCGAAGCAAAAGAGAATAGGGATTAGGACCGGCTTTCACTCATGTTGAACAAATGAGGACAGAGGGAAATGGTTATGTTGGTGGGAGCCATGTTAGAGGAGACATGATCATGGGTCCATGTTCAAGTTCTTGACTGTTAGCCTAAACGATATATATATAAGTTTAATCTATTTGGTGAAAAATAAATGATTTGTGGAGTATTATCTTTAAAATGATTACTTATATTACTTATAAAAATGAAAGAAATATAAATATTTTCACGATCCATGAAAATGTTTAGATATGAATTGTTATTCATAAAGAAAAATGTTTTCTTTGGCTAATTACTTTAAAAGATACAAGTAATCATTTTTAGAAGAATATTTTCCCAATCATTCATTTTTTAGAAATAAACTATAACCTATCCCAACTCCATTGATTTTAAAGCTGTTTGCTTTGGGAGCGATTGCCCATAGAACCAAAAAGAGAGGAATGACTGCTTAGAAGTGCAATGATGGAACCTATATAGGCCCCATTTGATTTAGCATTTGCAATGGGTCTTGGGACTCTAAAATTCTTTGGCCAAATGCAAATGTGTTTTATTCATGTTTTTGTTCAATTTTTGGGAAATACAATTATATCTCCAAAGTACTCTAAGGCTCTGTTTGGTTCAACTTTTCTAAAGGCCCTAAAATCTCTTGGGAAAAATATTAAGCATTTGACAAACATTTTGGAAAGCCCATTGGCCAAATGTCAACATTGGGAATGCAAAAAGCCCAATGTAGATCCAAGACCTGTTTTGAGCTTTTAGTATTTTGAAAATGTAAGTCCATTGTTCATCTTCTTCTCCATTTATCATGACTGTTTGTCTTCCCCAATTTGCCACCTAAGAGTTGACTTCTCCAATGACCGCCATCGTCACCTAGGGGTCGTACGTCCATAGCGACCACCACCCAGGGTGGCATGACCCACAATTCAAGTGGTGGTGTCACCTGAGGTTTGCACGACCTCAAGTAGCTAGATTTGGCCGTCCAACAACTAGATCTAGCTATTTGGCATCGCCTGGGTTTGTGCGACCTTAGGTTGCCAAATCTAGCCGTCCGGTGGCTAGATTTGGCTAGCGGCTAGATGTGGTCGTCCAGCGGTTGTTCGACGGCCAACCTACATTGGATTTAATTTTTAGATTGAAAAAAAAAACAAAATAGCAAAAGCCCCCTTATAAATGTGGGTCTTACTAAACGGCATTTATGTTAAATCTATTTTTCAATGTTACTCGAAGTTAACAATTTACTAAACGGTGTAGTATTTCGAAAAATCCATTTATCTCAAAGATATTTACATTTTCTCAAAACCATTTCCTCAAAACTGAACCAAATGGACTCTAAGAGCCTCTAGCCCAAAGCAAGTTTGGAGGTCCTTTGGGAAGTTACATTCTTGCAATGTAAGTTTTGGCCATCGATTACTATTCATCTTCTCCAAACCATCATACGGAAAAGTCGATCGGAGGTTGACAACTGTCAACCAAGGGGTTGTGTGCATCGACAACCGCCGCCTGGGGGTCGCCCAACCTCGGCGACCACTGCCAAACCTCAGGTGATGCTTGGGTCATGCTACCCAGGTGATCATTGGCCCGAATCACACGACCAAGGCGATGGTCGCTTGAGGTCGCACGACCCAAGCATTGATGGTTGGGTTACAGTGACACTTGAGGTCGCACGACCTCAGCTTCACCTGATATGGGTGACCTCAGGTGAGGCCATCTGGCAACTAGATCCAGCCGCCGGTGGCTGTACTCAAAAAAAAAAAAAAAAGCAAAAATCTTGTTTTTATTTAGTGAAATTTTTTTACAAATGCAATTTTTTATCAAACAAAATTTAAGCCAAAGTTGTTTTTCAATACACTTTAAAATCATAATTCACCAAATATTATTTGCATTTCAAAAAACCCATTTAGCCCAAAATAACTTGCATTTTTTCAGATATTCTTCCAAAGTTGAACCAAATGGGGCCATAATCCATTAGTCTTCCATACAAATGTACAATATGGCATGTGGAGATAGGTTAGAATAGGAAGCCCATACCTCATGACTAGGTGATGCATCGGTTGCATATTAAAGACCTATACCAAACCTGATTTTAAAGCTGTTTGCTTTGGGAGTGGCTGGCCAGAGAACAGAAAAGAGAAGAGTGACTGCTTTAGGAGTGCAATGTTGGAACCCATATGGCATGTGGAGATAGGTTAGAATAAGGAGTGCGAGAGCGCATGCCTCAGAGCTGGGTGATGCCTTAGTTGCGTTCCAAAGATCTATACCAAACGCAATTTTAAAGTTGTTTGCTTTGGGAGTGATTGGCTTGAGAACAAAACAGAAGAGTGACTCCTTTAAGAAAGCAATGTTAGAACCCTTATAGTCCATTAGTCTTCCGTACAAACGGGCATGTGGAGATGGGTTACAGTAACAATTGTATGCCTCGTAGCTGGGTGATGCTCAGTTGCGTTCTAAAGTTCCATACCAAACGTGATTTTAAAGTTGTTTACTTTGGGAGTTATTGGCCAAAGAACTAAAAATAAGTGCGACCGCTTTACGAGTGCAATGTTGGAACCCACATAATCCATTAGTCTTCCATGCCAACAGACTTCTTGGTATGTGGAGATATGTTAGAATAAGAAGCGCATGCCTCATAGCTGGCGATGCATTAATTGCGTTCCAAAGATCTATACCAAACGCGATGAATTAAAAAAAAAAAAACGAATAAATCTACATCCAATGCGACCGCATTTCTATTTGGTACGGAAGCCCTTTTTTTTTGGGATAAATCACCCGTTGGATTTTTGCCCCAAGAAAGGCCAGATGTTCTCAAATGGAAGAAAAAGCAGCTAATTGCACTCACGGGTCAAAGCTACTCATCAGTTCGCTAAGTTAGAAAAGCCCAAAAAGCACAGACTAGCTTAAGTCGCCTCACATTGTATATCCCCTCCCAGCAAATTGACATTGGCTTTCATACTTCCCATTCCTCCCAAAAAAAAACATTAAAAAATGGTGGCATTGCCCTAATTATCATCCCAAAAGATTGCCTTATAGGACCAAGAAACTCCATTGGAGTTTAAAATGTCAAACTTCAGAGTGGGAACATACTCAAAATTAGGGCTCCAAGACCCACCTACAAGTTTACAAGGAGCAGCCCGATTTGTTCAGACCAATGGAAGCTTTAGCCCGCTCTACCCTGGAATCTCAGTTGAAGTTGCTCAGTAACTACAAGATCGAACTTTCTTTGGCCCAGCAACATCTGAAATGCATGTTGAACCACAGCAACCTGCCCTTTGCCAGCTGCCATCGACGAATAGCTTCGCTGATTTCTGTTCAAGAAATTACCAGATTGACCAAAAAAGGAATGTTGTTTGGTTCTTTAAAGATAAGAGAATGTTGAATTTATGCAGGACTCTTCCAAAATTTACTTATATCTGGCGGTCATACTGTTTCTTTTTCTCTTGATGTGTGAGACCATCTGGTCCCTTCTTTAACTTCAATATAAAGAAGAATCAAGTAAACCATACATTGTTCAATGCATATCAACTGAAGTTTCTGAAAGGAGTATCACTGTCTTCTTTCAGATATCTAAGTTGGTCTCCTCCGGAACTACAGTCAAAGTGACACGACTGTCCTTTGCTCTTCTTACAACAACTTTAATTGGGATCCCAATTTTGTCTCCCATGATTTCAATTATCTGCCATGAATACATCAGTCAACAAATCTGGTCATCACAACTCAACAGTCAGCCATAACTTAGTGACAAAATACTAAGGAACTAAGTTCATGCCTGGCAGCCTACCCAGTGAATTTTTGTGCAATCTCTAATTTCTAGCTCAAATATAGCAAAATGTAACAGCATAATACAGAAAAATAATCCATTTAATCTACATAGTGTAGGCGATGGTGCTGTTGGTAGCTGTCACTATTGTTGTTATCATCGCTTTTCTAACTACAAGTTGCAACAAGAGGGATGAATTTCCTTCTATTTTTCCGAAAAGCAGACACTTCACTGAACCACAAGAGTGATACTATACTGATTTATAAAAAAGGAAAACAAAACAAAACCAGGGGGGGAGAGAAGAAAAGGGGGGGTTAACCTCAGCGATGCTGCTAACAGGCTTCCCATCAAACTCGATGACTACGTCACCTGGTTGGAAGCCAGCACGATCAGCTGGCGATCCTGGAGTTACCTGGTGAAGAAAATAGAGAATAATAACAAAGATGAGGAACATGCAACTCTACAGCTCCTCTGACATTAACTTCTTCTGCTGAAAGCAAATTGTATAGTAGTGTCCACCTTGAGACAGAAAAACTCATACCCATAGTACTAACAAAAATTTAAAAAAAAAAAAAAAAAAAGATTCATATTTATGCAAGATCTGGAGGTCACAGTTTGGAATACCTCTTGGTCTATTACACACACATGCAAAGCACATTTACATAGATCTAAGTGGTACGGAAGAAGAAAGGTAAGTGGGTAAGTGGGTAAGTGCTTTGTCCTTTAAAGAAAATTTTATCAGACTCCCAGCATCTCTCGTGCTTAAATGCGCTGGAAAGTAATGAAACCAATAGGTAATTCCACTCCTCATGAGTCTGAGACCATGGATGGTGAACATGACAGGACATATATAAGAGGAACATGTGGCAATTACTAAAGAAAATGGCACGAGGTGTAAATGAAGTATTGTGAATATTAATCCCATCAAGCTCAAACATATTACAGTCAACAAACAGGAAGTCCTATTGAGATGCATTGTCATCAGTACATCAAAACAGTTTCAGTTTCCTCCCTAAAGTTTTAAGCACAGAAATATTCAAGGTAAAAGCTTGACCAAAACAAGTTCTACAAAGTTTTTCACTCTTCATATGGTGCAAGTATCGTCACGTTTCACCAAATCAGTTGCACTGGCACATTAACAAAGCTAATACAATAAAGTATTAAGAACAAGGTGAAACCAACATCACTTGTATCACGCAATAACTAACGGACATTATTTTCTTAGAAGAACACACCGTCGGTACAAGAACACCTCTCTTGACATCGGGGAATGCAGGATCTCTTTCCTTGAGCTGAGCGATGATCATCTCATTGAGATCAACCATTTTCAATCCCAACCAAGGTCGAATAACTCTCCTGAAGATATAAAATCGATCAAAGGGACTTCCACAATGAATGCTTCTATTAGCCACAAAAACGACACTGCCATATCAACCCATTAATTCAGGGGAAACAGAAGTAGGAGCAGCTCTATGAAAGTAGAAGAAAGCCACTATATCCTAGTAAAGAATACCAAGAGGTTAGAATGCTTTTATACACAAAAAGCATTTAAAATATGTATTCAGTATCATCAAAATAGACAGGTTTTCACTGACCAAGAATATAATCAAAAACAAAATTTACAGACACCACTGGGCACTCGGCCCAGTGGCCGTGGGAAGGGGAGGGGTGGGGGCATTGAGTGGGAGGGCAGGAGTTCAATCCTGCAAATTGCAAAACTAGAGGGAAGAGTGCTAATTACTAACAAGACCCAAAAAAAAAAGTTAAGTTGCTGACAACTCTCTCAGAGAAATTAAATAAGGAACCTATAAAGTCAATAACTACATCTATTGTAAATCGACATATTTTGATCTAGAATGGTAAGATCAGATTACTAACAAGACAGTTAATGTGACACCAAAAAATCAGTTCTACAAATCCTATATGTTATCAACTGATGAAAACAAAGCAAAAATGTAGCCTTGGCTAGGAATCCATATGGCAGGTTCTAAACGTTTGGGGCAGTTCAAATATAGATTCCTCATGGGAGAGGTGAAAATATAGGATAAATAATAGAAGCAAATCCAGTACTCATATGCAGCCTAGATGGCTTAGAAGAGAGAATACTGCAACCGGAAGAATATTGCATCTCAAAACTTCAGATATTGGTGAAATAACCATATGAGAGATGGGAGAGATCAAGGCATATTTAAGATGTACAAGAACATACCCACTTTTCTTGAAGTGTTCTATTATTTTCGAAACCGAATTGATTGGTACAGCAAAGCTCAATCCATCCGCACCTAATACTTTCATTATATTAACGCCAACAACTTCTCCATCAATATTAACAAGAGGACCTCCAGAATTTCCCTGTACATTAATTGAATTTTTCATTACAAAGCACATCACTGTCTCATGTCATAGAAAATTATGACATTAGTGAGTCATGCACATGAAATCAACACAAGCATCAGAACCGTAATAGCAAGCATAAGTCTGAAAAGCCAAAAAGATGAAGACAGGTCATATAAATAAACAGATTTTTCACATTTTTTCAACCATTTACATTGATGGACTACTAGCTGAAAATTCTAAACACAGATGCGCTATTTTAGGGTACATTTGATAAAATTCATTTCCCACAATATGGACACTAACAAGCTAACCACAAAACTTTATTAGATTAATTTCACTATTTCTGGTGTCTATTATGGAGAAACACAAAAATATGTGATGATAGATATTACTGTTATATATGAAGTCCTCAAACAAAGTTCATAACCAGCACCATTTCCGGGCCCTTGTTTACAAAACGTCCCACAAGCTCTCTCCCACTCATGCATGCTATGATGCTATGCAGGAAAAGTGAATGGACCATCTTACAGCATTGATTGCGCAATCAGTCTGTAAATACTCTCTTCGCATTCCTCCAAGACCCAGATCACTGCTTTTGCGGTCTACGCAACTAGATGCAGGTGAAAAAAATGCAAAAACAAATAGCAGTAAGTATGCTATAAATCATTTATTCACATATACAAAAAGAAGAAAGGAAAATATAAGATCTCACGGTTTCAGGGATTATCAGGTAAACAAGAATTCTATACTTCAATTTCACAACCAAAAAAAAAAAAGAGAGAGAGAAAACAAAAGATAGAAGTACCTGACAATGCCAGCAGTAACAGTATTTTGAAGGGAAAGAGGACAGCCCATTGCCACCACCCAGTCTCCAGGTCGAAGTTTGCCCGAAGAGCCAAGTTTTGCTGTTGGAAGAGGAACCTTCGAATTGATTTTTACGATGGCAATGTCAGAATGCATATCCGCATTGACAACAGTACCCTCAAATGTTCGACCATCTTGCAAAGTTACCGCAACCTGTGAATTATCACAAACATCAACATAAGGGAACGACTATATCACAATTTCTATAAGCTCTCGTATGAAAACATAATATCTGACATACTCCAAATTATTCAGAGGCTAGATAATTGATCATGAAAATCAACCTCTTATATAGCTAAAGGTTGTGATAGCTCACACATTGGTACTCCAGCGTATAGCCTTGGAGAATAATGGGGAAAAAGATTGAAAATAGGAGTCAAGACATGCTAGCAGTCATAGTACACTACTTTTAAGTGACATGTAAGAAAACCACCTCTTGCAGAGCACTTTTCTCTTCACTTAATATGGTTTAGCAAGTTCCATGAGAGGTTTTACTAATATAATTAAGCATTTGAGATCAACTAGCTGCAGAAATTACAATATCCAAATTCTAACTTCAGAAGCACCGGTAATAAAGTACATTTACACAGTCAGCAAAGCAATGGCGATTCAACAGAGAAGTTATGAGTAATGGAAGATATTTGCTAAAACTTCCAATGCAATGTAGTACAAAAACAACATGTAATGAGTATCAACAGAGCCATAAATGAGATGAATAGTATTTTGCTGCTGGAAACTAATATATTATGGAAAGACAGGCTAAATGAAAAGAAACGAACCTTGCCTTTAGATGAAGAGTGAAGACCTTGGAAATCAACTACAACATGAGCACATGTTAAAATCATGCCATCCTTGTTGATAATAGTTCCAGATCCTATACTCTTTCCAGTGGTAATGCCATGGAAACCTTACAAATAGGGAAAGGCAGAAAGTAATAGAGTACACATCATGATGGTGAAAGACGAGGCAAGTAACGAAAAATTCACAGGAGAGAGCATACCCTGCGGAACAGATAAATTTACAACTGCAGGACCAACTCTAGCAGCTGCATTTGCAATGGTGTCCCTCCCCAAACAATGAGGACAAGGTTTCGGACTTTCGCTGGCATCAGCAGGCACTTCTTTCTTTACGTCATCAGGCGAGGCAGGAATGGCTCTAAATGAGAATGTCGGAAGAATACCTACAATTTTTCAAATGAAGACAACGAGAGCGCGAAAGAGTACATTTAATACAAAACATTGTCAAGAAGAAAACCAATCAGTCAAGTCGATTGAACAACAGACCAGGAACCGACCAGATTGAAATTGATCCCAGGACAGAAAAGCCGGTCGAGAGTCTGTAATCTGGCCAATGTGCCACGGTCGCTCCAGTTGTTTACGCAAAGGTGCGGAAATCCCAATCGATAACTCTGGCTCTAGATGTAAATTCCAATCATAAGCCTTCAACATTATTCACTGATATGGACCAGACCAGGAAAAGGACGAGATACAGAGATTTCGCGGGGACGTAGTACGAGCAAAAGAAAATTGGCATGGCAATACAATAATAAGATGAAGCTAGCGAGCCCGACATTGTGAAGCCGCGTGATCCAACACTTTCCTAAACGACAGTTTTTAGCTGAAAACAGAAACTACCACATGCTTCACTTCCAATTCCACAACAATAGAGCACGACAAGGGACTTATTAGTTAAAAAATAAAAATAAAAATAAAAAAGGGCCAGAAAGACAACAAGCGGATAACGAACAGCAGACTCACTGGTGTCGGCATTGGCGTTCGCGAATGCAACCCCAGAACCGGCGACGGCGACGCAGCGATCCGGAGCAGAGAAATTCTCTTGGAATCGCGCACGATGTTCCTCTGAAAACAGAGGAGAAAATACAAGAACCAGGTCAGACGAATTGAAACGACAAGGGAAGACCATGACACGAAGCCATCGATTGCAGTTTGCATAAATGCAAGCAACACGCGACGATTAGGCAAAAAGGGTGAATTGGGATCTGCGAAATGAATTACCAGCGCGAGTCTCATGAGCCTACGATCTCGTCTCAGTTCGCGATTCGGAAAATCACGAGCCCGGGTCACCTGCAGCTGTGCAGCTCGCGAAGGTAGAGTTGCGGAGCTCGCTGGTATTTTGAAAAGCCCTCCTTAACCTCTCCCTCTCCCTCTATGCAAAGGGCAAAGAAAATCGCGGGCGTATATATCAAAGGCGGTGCGAATTGATTAACCTTAAAAATTGTAGCTTTTCTTAGTTTTTCGATGTTCTAGATATTTCAGAAGGAAAATACCATCGACCCATAATTTCATCGACCTTAAAATCTCACATTCGGGAACAGTGTACTGCGATATGTGGGCATCTAAATTCGACAGAAAACCGAAATTTATTCAAGACAAAAAGCCCATTTCAGCCCGACATCATTTCATTAGCGAGGGAATGCTTAATTTGGCGCAAGTATACATACAGACCACTAATTTTCTCCAGGCTTGAAAGAGAAAACCCCACAAAAAGGAAAAGAAGAAGAAAGAGAACGGATTCTAGCTGCAGACCCATCAAAATATATGCATTGAATTCATCAGATGATGGGGCATTACATCATCCAAAAAAAGACCAACCAAACACCCAAAAAAAGGGCCTAATCCATATGCACATGAACGATCTGATACCCAAAATGCCCCCCCAAAAAACTGGCCATTTACCAAAAAACCCCCCTCGCCGGAACCCCGTAGCAAAGACTTTCGTCTCAGGCCTTGGCCGGCGACTTGGGCTGGGACGCCTTGGGGGCGTCGGAGGAGGCCTTCTTGGGCAGCAAGACGGGGTTGATGTTGGGCAGCACGCCGCCGCTGGCGATGGTCACCCCCTGCAGCAGCTTCCCCAGCTCCTCGTCGTTCCTCACCGCCAGCAGCACGTGGCGCGGGTTGATCCTGTTCTTCTTGTTGTCCCGCGCCGCATTCCCCGCCAGCTCCAGCACCTGCGGGTAACGAACACAATCGCGTCACGTCTCGCCACCGTCGTCACTCAATGCCGAAAGAACACTAAAAACCCGGAAATCTACCTCGGCGGCCAAGTACTCGAGGACGGCGGTGAGGTACACGGGAGCTCCGGTGCCGGTGCGCTGGGCGTAGCGGCCCTTCTTGAGGAAACGGGCGACGCGGCCGACGGGGAACTGGAGGCCGGCCTTGACGGACTTGGAGACCGACTTCTTCCTCTCTCCCCTCCTCCCTCCGGCGCCTCTGGCTTCCATTTCCGGGTTCCGACGACAGGCGGTGCAATCCGACGGCGAAGCTGCTTTTCCCGGGTTTCGAGTTTGGATTACCGTGCGAAAGCGACGGCGACGACGACGGCGACCGGAGTATTTATACGAGTGGCGGATCGGATGGCGACGTTTCGGTGGATGGCGATCCGCGCAGGTGTTTTGGTTTTTGGAATTGGGGCATTGATCGAAGGGTTAGAAATGCGCCACGCTGGCGATCCGGGAGACTCGATCATCCGAGATTTGACCGGGAATTTAATCGGTTTGCCATTAATTTTAAGCATCATCTGACGGGAAAGCCGAAAAGAAAAACCATAAAGCCATCAATAGCCCAGGACAAAAATTGACATAAATAATTCTCGAAGTTTCACTAAATCTACGTTATCATCCTTAAAATATTAATTCATTCTATATAATCTTATATTTTAGCTCAAATTTTTCATTTATTTAATGTGATCCTTGAATTCTGTTATAAATATTTAATCCAATCCATAAATTTATATAACATATCAAATGTTATTTCCACAATTCAAGTTCAGGAACAATATTAAAAATTTTCATATAGTTGAAGAATCTAACTGAACATATATTCAAATTTTAAAAATCATATTAAACAAATCAAAAGTTTTTAAATAATATTGCACATTGAATTATAGTTTATGGATCATTTATGTCATTTTCCTTTAAATTATAGATATTCAATTAGGTTAGCAGAATTCTTTTTCACTAATCCAACCCTAAATTGTAACTTTTTTTTATTCATATTGATCCTCGAGATAAAAATATACATATAATTTTGATTTGGTTTGCCTCATCAATATTTATAAATTGAGCATATTGCTATAAAAATAAAAATTATTCGAAAAACCAAAAATCGTAGGAGAGGGCACCAAGAAAAACACCCCTTCAAGGAGGAACAACCACTTATCTAGTCTGCATTAAGATAGCAAATGATATCTCACCAACTTAAAATTTTGGAATAATTGTACTAAAAGTTCTAAAGTGCAATTAAGTTTTAAAACTTTCAAAAAATACAATCAAGTCCTAAAACTTGTTAACAAAAATGCAATTAAGTCCTAAAATTTTGAAAAAGTATAATCAATCATAAAAATTGTCAAGAAAATGCAATCAAGTCTTAAAATTTTCAAAAATTGAATAACTTAATTGAATCAATTTGATAAGTTCTAGAACTTTATTTTACTTTTTGAAAATTTTAAAACTCAATTGTATTTCGTGATTAGTTTTAGACCTTAATTACACTTTTTGAAAGTTTGAGCTATCAATTGTACTTTTATGACAAATTTTTAAGTTTTCCAATTAATTTATCGCTTTAATTTTTAGAAAAGCCATTTTGTACCTTTTGAGAAATCAAAAGGTTTCATGTAATTCCTAAGTATTTTTATGAAAATTATATGATTTGTTATGCATTAATCCATAGTCACATGTTCTCGGAATCCTTTATAACAATGAGACAAATGGCTTCACTTGATGATCCTCAGTGACATACTAGAAGTCACGCTCGATTCAATCCTGTACGACCAATGCCGCTCTCAATATCATCAACAATTATGATTCTGATTAATCTATGGTCCAGCTCTAAACAAGAAATTCCGTCCATATCTATGCAATTGCATGTAGTTGCAGACCAATTTCCTGCTTTGAAAGAGATCTATCAGATTGTTTTGGGTATCCCATTCGGCCATCTTCATTGAGCTTAGAGTATCAATGAATACAAGGAAGACGTCAACATTCTCGGGCCAAACAGTGCATACTCATTCACAGAACTCTGAAGCAGAAGACTGGAAACAGAGGGCATAGAATTATGGAAAAGAACAAGCATTAAGCGTTGTTATTACAAAACTACGTCACATTCTTATTTTGCCACTGGATATGATTCCATGGCTTTGAAATCATCATCTCCTAACAATGAGAACCCAGAAATAAGACGAGGCAATTCGGTTTATGCCACAAATGCAGATAAGGTAAATCACATTTTGGCTCTCGGAAGATTCGGAATTCTTGGAGCATCATGATTTTTTGGATCGCGATCTACGCGGGTGGCAGCACCTTCTTGTCCCTTTAGAGTAACGTAGATCATTTGCCCGTACTTGTTCTTCAAAACATGCATGATCTGTTACAGGCTCACCAGTCAGCACACAGTTTTGATACTCAGTGGAGAACAATTACGTCAAAAGCCTGTAGTCGTCATCTTCCGACCAAAGCAACAAGATTGATATATCTAATTAAAGTTGAGAGTATGCGACCACCTTCTCTACAAGCTTAAACTATTAGAAAACATTGCCGAATAGAGTTATGTCCTTTTTCCAGTGAATGAAATATGAATCAAAATACAAATTATTGAATCGGTCTAATTGTAGCTCAAGTTTTGAGATTCCAGTGTCCATTCGACAACGTGCTATATTAAATAAATTAAAGTGATGATATGAGTTGATTTGACCTCTCGAATGTCTCCATGGATTGGTGTGCCATTGAACTTTAGAATCCAATCACCTTGTTTGATACCAGCACGTTCAGCTGAGGAGCCTCCTCTCACCTGTAAAAGAAAGGGAATAACAATGTGGCTTGATGAATTTCTCTCAAGTCTTACAGCCCTGGCAGGGTCACTAAAAATCTTTCTACATGCCTAGGCTCACGCCAACATTCAAGCTTAATCAGCTACAGCTTCGCTTGAGTAATGGATGATTCCGTCCAGTGGGCAATTTGGATATCCATGGATAATATTACCTAAAAGTTTTGGGGACCAGTCGGGGAAATATGAAACGGGAAAGGGACAAAGCTTCTGCGCTAAAGTCTGAAAAATGAGAGTCTTCTGCTATCATTTTACATCCTCAGTTGATGAGTCAATACTGTAGCCATCTCTTTCTCGAGGGTTGACGTGGCTTTCTCTAGTACACGTTAACTAAAGATGTATTTGGTAATATTTCTATTTCGAAAAAGAATTTCTTTTCATAAATGGTCTCTTTTCTATTTTCTATTCCCTAAAACATTTTAAATAAAAGGACGTCTTTTAGTAATTATATAATATTTCTATTTTCAAAATAGAAAAAGAATAAGAATGCGTTTGATATGACCCACAAAATTTTTTGTTTCTTTTAATTTTTTAATAATTTTTGTAGATTTTTTTTTTTTGCCATAGGCCGTGACCGGCGACGGCAGATGGTGGGGGTGAGGGGCGGCAAGAAATAAGAAGAAAAGAAAAAAGAAAAAAACTTATTTCTAGAAATTATTTCCGGGAATAAGAAATACTTTTTTCTACTTCTTATTTTTGTTCCAAATCTATTCACCGGCTACTTTTTTATTCCAGGAATAGAAAAATTAGTTGGCGTTATTAAACGGATTTCTGTTTTTTTTTTTTTTTTATATTCCGAGAACAAAAGAATAGAAAAACAAAGAAATTGGAACAAAAACAAACAGACCCTAAGACGCCTTTCAAGCCCTCAAGCGAAGGGAACATCCTTGGAGAGAATTCCTTGTTTGCTCAGTGTACATATCCAAACTTTAATACATACCTTGAGTACACGAACTCCTTGTTGATCAGGAAATGAAGGGTCTTTCTGGTTAATCATCATCCCATAGAAGTCATATATAATCCATCCACTTTCAGGTTGAACAGCATTCCTGCCACATAATACTATCACAGATAAACACGCTGAAAAAATCCTTAATCTCTACTGAAATAATTAAGCAACTACAGTTATTTCTGTTTTATACAATACATAATCCACTGAAATTTACTATCTCAGAATTATTTCCCAATTAGAAGATTGTCCAAATCTTGTTTAGTAGGCCCACCTATGTCATTGTTTTACTGAAACATCAGGCGACAGTTGAATAGAAAATCTATTTTCCTTTTCGAAGGGACTAGGAGATTGAATCTAGAAGAATGAAGAATGCTTGGCCCATTACAGAGTTAGAGACAACGAGCACTCTGCTCCTGTCTTACTTAGACTTGTGGGTTTCAAACCATAATATTAGTTTATCTTCTTTGAATAATTCTAACTTCCAATTCTCTTTCTTATTACTACCATCTAGATAAGAAGTTTTATGAACTTGCTAATTTTTATAGAATGTCTCTTGATAGTTGAATTCACTATCAAGGCTCACTATTACTATAGGTTACACAGGGTTCCCTTAACCAAGTCACTACCTATGAGTCATTGGCTCATTCTTAAATAGGCAGGTCAGAGCCTTAGTAGTCTCCTCCCACTACTTAGGAGCGTACAAGTTTCATGTTCTAGGTTAAAACTATTTCGGTGTGAACCATGAGAGAGGTACCAAATCAAGGCATATTCTAAATATTACATATAACCTCCAAAGAAAGTCAAGGTTGCAAGCGAGACAATGGAGGATAAGCTTCATCAACGAGAGGAAACAGCTTTGGTCACACTCTAAGACCCCTAAATACACGCTCAATGATAAAGGAGGAAGGGATATAGAGACAATTTGCATAGATAGGACCACCCTTGAAAGAGTGCATTATAGCTCAATGATCAAGTGCTCTTGCGCCAACAATTTCATGGGTTACAGATACTCTATGGAAAATGTACATTCAGTTAAGCTTTTCTCTTCTCTTTCAGAAAATAAAGCTCTTGCACAGGCAAATGGGCTCAGAAAAAAATGTGTCTAAGCAGTGAAACAGGAGCGGGCCAAGTCTCCATGTTCAAGCTAATACATGATGAACTCAGCATGGACTACGAAAAACTGTTTGCCATGCAACAGTATAAGGGAAAGCTACGTCATATCTTTTGAAGTGAATTTAAGGGCATAATATTTACCGTTCGCGCTTTGAGGCTAGGAGTTCCAAGATGTTATCTATTGGTATAGCGAAGCTCATCCCAGGTGCAGTTTTTGAACAGAAAACAGTAATTCCAACAAGTTCTTTGTCAATGTTGAAAAGAGGACCCCCTGAATTTCCCTTTACCAGAAAATAGAAACAAGTTATTGTTGGAAATACTTTCGTACTAAAGAAGTGCTACTATCATCAGGTCAAAGAGCAGATATTGCAGAAAGATGTGCGTATAAATAAAACCAACTAAATCAGAAAATAAGCTCTCTTTCTTTAAATTCACATTGCAGCCTTAATCAAGAAAGGAAATTCTGTTCACAAAGCATGCCAAGTCAATGTTAGCCTTTGCCTCACTGGCGGGTCACCTTTCTTAAGATAGGCCCAAGAAAGATAGGAACCTTCATCCCCCTTTTAGGCGTAGTGGCGCACCGCTAAGTGTCCTCTTGAGCCTGCCTACTTTACTAGGACGAGATCTGAGGTTCACTTTCCAGTCTGTCAGATAAGTTCTTTTCTATCTTTCACACAAGACATTCTTGGTCCTTCTGATTTTAGAACAAATTTGGCAAGCTCTTCTTCCAGGAAAATCTTTGGTTGCAGCCAATACATATAGACCCAAGGCACATCATCCATTGGATCATGTGGACCCTTAGGAATCACATGCATTGGACCTACTGCTACCGGTGCAGACAATGACGTCTCCTTCTTCAAGGCCTGGTAGTAATTTTTTGGAGTGGGTCCTACCTCATTTCCACCATCAGTAGATAGGTCAAATTTAGCTCTATCAAGAGAGCAGGACATGTCTTCGTCCCAGTCCTTTATAGTGTTTTGTCTCTCAAGTAAGAGAAGAAGCAACTAAGAGACTCAAATTGGGTAGCCCCCGCGGGGGGGTGGTGGGGCGTCGCTCTAACGCCCAATGGCTGGCTGCTGTGCAGAAAAAAATGAATTTGTTCCATGGAGAGTTTCCGAAGTAAGCGAGGCTTGAGCTACATATGGCTGGTTTTCAAACTTAGCTAGAGGCGATATTGCTTATCCTATATGCATATACAACTGCCAACGTAGAACTGAAAGTATGAAAGCAAACGCATGTTAAGGCACTTTTTCCACAGGTGGAGGCTCATCTTACTTGAGCGATTGAACAATCCAACTGCATAAAATCTCTTTCCACTCCTTTTTCGTGCAGCTTGCTGCTTGGGCGGCACTCAGAGCTGGATCAAGCACAAAAAAAGGCATGAGTATCACTCACAATTAGTATTTAGCAAAACAGTGGTAGAGGGGGAAAAGGAAAGGGAAGATATTTCATTCCAATACCAGTACAATAAGTAATCAAGATAAATCTTTTTTTCTCTGGTATTCACTGACAGACATGTGTACGGCCTTAACAGATCCTAAACCTATTCCAGTTCTTAAGTACCTTATGATACCCAAAGTAACAGTATATGATAGGGAAAGCGGGCAGCCAATGGCAATCACCAAGTGCCCAGGGCGAAGCTTGCTTGCGGAGCCAATTTTTGCCTTCGAAAATTCATTCTTAGTCGGAGAACTAATCTTCAAAAGGGCAATGTCAAGATCCAAATAAGCAACAACCAATCTGCTCTTGCATTGTTCGCCATCCCGTAAATATACAGAAATCTGTGACATTTCACATTATGTAAGCCAAGAGCCGCAAATCCAGAAAGTATCCAGTGTTTAGACTCAATCAAGAGCACGATGATTGCTCAACTCAATTCATCTCATCAACATTGAATTCCTGTATTACATATTTCAACTACATGCTTTTTGCGATAACACTGGCAAAGAACTACAACATACAATATAAACACAACATTTTTACATTTTATTTGTTCAATGAAGCGTTGTTTATATTCTGCATGGCAACTCCAAATATAAATAGCTAAAAAAGACAAGACTGATGGAGGGATATTCTGAACATGTCTTACGTAAATGCTTTGAGCAGTAAGAAAATGCGTTAATCAAGATGCAGCATAACTATGATAGAATGGTGATCTCATATATGCCAACATTTGTTTACCATCCACACTGAATAATTGTATATGTGCATACATCCAGCAGCATTTTTAAGTTCATAGAAAGTTAAAGGCCATCGCCCAAATAAATAAACTGGACAAGAAAGCAAATCCCAAAACTTCCCATCAGGTAAACTTACCTGGCCACCTTTAGAGATTTCATGAGCACATGTTAAAATGAGGCCATCCTCCCGAATAATGATACCAGAACACATTCCCTGTGACTCTGTAAGTAGGGAAACATAGTTGGTGAACAACCAAGCAAAGTCATTAACAGTAAAAAAAGCAGCTACAAAGCATGCTATACTCTGGTCAATAACATGTATGGTAACAACTGCAGAAGCAGCCTCTTTAGCAACATCGGCAATGGTGTCTCTGCCAAGACCCTCGTGATAAACTTTTGAGCTTTCTTGAGTTTCATAACATGGATTAGCCGAGAGAGTAGGCAGATGAAGCTTCCCTGCCATTTGTTAACCTCAAAGTGAACACATAATTGTGAAAAATCAAAACCCTTGGAAGCCTTCAACAAAAAATGTCTAATCAGAACAAGGAACAAACCACATTTCTGATTGTCCGAGGAAAGCACTGCTGGAAAGGACAGTGTATGTTGCATATGCACTTGCAGAAGATTTGAGACTGGTCCTGTAATTTCTGCCATTGGAATCGCCAAAATGTACAAGGAAAGGAAAATTTTGGTTTATAGACTATTCAACTGCACAAGTTATGTGACACTGAAATTCTGCAAGAGACCTGCCTGCCACTTATATAGAAATGGTTGTGTGTAGACAAGGAGCTAAAGTCAATCTTTTTCTCTTGCTGTCATTTTTATATTTTCCTCATCACCGCACTATAAGGATGATCCAATCTGCAAGGAACATGACGGGGGACTTTTCTGATCTAACAAATAAAGAAGAAAGTCAAATTAAGTGGGACAATCAAGCAGTCCGAAACAAAAGGACTTCTCTTAGATGGAAACTGCAATTGACACCAATGATCAAGCCAATCCCACATGCCTCCTGTCTCTCAGTGACCCAACATAATGTAGGGTGATGGTAGGAGATCGTCAGCAAATAACAAAGCAGGGTCAGTGTTCGCACCTAACAAACAAGAACCATAAAATGGAAACAAATCACAATTCAGTCATCACCAATGCAAACAATCCCGATGGTAAGAACTTTAGCCACTACAACACGTTTGAATTTAGCTCCGCATAAGTCAGATGGAAAGGAAATCACTCCCCGTGCAGTTGTGTGCGGACGGATCATCCCCGATTGGACTTGTGGATTGGGCTCAATTTATTATGTAAAGGTTAGTTCAACATCTTGCCCAAAACCCACTTGCCAAAAACTTCTAAGCAAGCAAGCATTAGTATTTAAGCTACCGATAATCATGCTTTGGAAATATAATTAGGTGGCTTACTCATGTTTAATTTTCTTCTAATGGGGTGATTATCACCCATCATTCAACTTCAGTTTCTTTTGAAGATATGAAATTTCCTACTTATATCAGTTATTCTCAATAAACAAAGACCCAAGTCGTCTCGTAGTTCTTTCCCTTTCTCTACCACGTGCTTAGAAGGTCGCTGGGAACCTAGCACACGATCCATAAGGAAAGGGTCAACGACTCGAACCACACTCCAGCACGACTAAAAACCGTACCATTGAAGCTTTTTCAATGGCCATGCCAGCTTGCCATCTATTGACTTTCGAAGTCGATTAGTAAACACTGGGTTAGTATGTCCCTCGGCAGGTTCGATCACCCGGACAGTGGAAATGAAGAAAGCGAGGGAAGAAACAGAAAAGAACTGCAGACGCACTCATCTTCCTCCTTGATCCCTGCCGCGCGAACCGCTGTGGAAGGTTCTTCGTCGCTGAGTAATCTAGTGGCCTCGCTTCCTCACGTCCCGTCGTTGCCATTGGTGGGTAAGCTGGCGTTTGCTGCAATGGAGTCGGTGCCAATGGACTGTGCGAGTGTTGGACAAGGCATATAATAAAACTAGAATTAGGTGAAGGATAATATATTAAAGTAGAAGAAATTGGAGTGTAATGAAAATCTTAAAACTAATCACAATAATGTAAATAAATTTCTAAAACTTTTAAAAGTACAATTAAGTCTTAAAATTTGTGCAAATGTGCAATTGAGTACTAAAATTTTGAAAAAATACAATTAACGGAAGGACTTTAAGACTTAATTGCATATTTTGAAAATTTTAAAACTCAATTATACTTTTTTAATAAATTTTAAGACTTTTGATGTTGTAGAAATCTTTTCTTTTCTATGTTTTTAAATAAGTGAAATTTATTTAAGGTGTATTTGTTTCTGAAAAATTTTTAATGACAGAGGAAAATAGTTTTATGAAAATTATTTTCCTAACTTTAAAAATACATATTTCTTTTGACCGTAAGTACATTTCTCATCAGTTGATCATTATTAGCAAAGCAAACACATGAAAGTTCAAAAAATTAATTCACAAAAAAATATTTCAAATAAACACATCTTCAATATTGAAATTTTATGTCAACATTTTAAGAGTCCTCATTTTGGTGATAGATAAATTACGATAATGACAAGATTATAGGGAAGGAACGAAATCATAACTAAGTCTAGCGAAGGAAATGAATTACTCATGACACTCTAAAAAATACCAGGAAATGCAAACTCTTCTTCCTTACAAACTTATGATTTTAAGATTTATTGTGTTTATTTCAGGGATAACAGAAGACGTGCGGACCCTTGGAGTGCCATAACTTTGCACAAAGGGATACTTAAGTGCCATAACTTACGAAATGTACACTTAAGTGCCAAAATCGGAGTAAAGGGGATCACTTGAGCCAAAACGCTGACGTGGCATTTTTCCAGCGAAGCAAGTCCAAAACGACGCCGTTTTGCACTTTGATGTGGCCAAATAATGCAAAAACGGCGTCATTTTGGGCTGACGTGGTAAAAAAAAAAATTTAAATTAAATTTAAAATTAAATTTAGTTAAAATGTTTAAAAATAATAATTTTAAAATTAAATTTAGTTAAAATATTAAAAAAATTTAAAAAAATTAGAAAAATTACAAAAATGTACAAAAATTTTAAAAAATATAAAAAATACTAAAATATTTAAAAATAAAAAAAATTAAAAAAATTAAAAAAATTTTAAAAAATTTAAAAAAAAATTTAAAAAATTTTTAAAAAAGGAAATGGGGGAGGCGATCGGGGATCAGCCCTCAACTGCCGCCGCCGCCGCCCCACCGCCGTCGGGAAGGGCCGGCGATGGCGGGGGGAGGGTCGATCGGGGTCGCCGGGCCCTGACCAGGGGCCGGCAACCCCGGCCGACCGGCGGCGAGGGCCGCGAGCCCTTGCCACTGGCCACAGATCCAGCGGGGGTCGCGGCCCTCGCCACTGGCCACAGATTTGGGGAGGGTCGCGGCTCTCGCCCAGATTCGGCGAGGGTCGGCGGCTCTTGGCCCGGCTGGGCGGGGGTCGGTGACCCTGGTTGGATTTGGGCGAGGGCTGCGATCCTCGCCCTGATTTGGCCAGGGCCCAGCGATCCTGGCCGACCCTCCCCCCGCCGTCGCTAGCCCTTCTCGGCGGCGGCGGGGCGGCGGAGGGTTGATCCCTCAACCACCTCCCCCTTTCCTTTTTTTTTTTAAAATTTTTTTTTAAAATTTTTTAAAATTTTCCTAAATTATTTTAATTGTTCTAAATTTTTCTAAATTTTTCTAAATTTTCCTATATTTTCCTATATTTTTCTAATTTTTTTTAAATTTTTAAATTTTCTTAAATTTTTTTTTTTAAATTTTAAATTTTTTTTAAATATATTTACTAAATTTAATTTTAAAATAAATTTTTTAATATTTTAACTAAATTTAATTTTAAAAATATTATTTTGAAATATTTGAACTAAATTTAATTTTAAATATAATTTAATTAATTTATATATATATATTTTTTACCACGTTTTCAAAACGACGCCGTTTTTGCATTATTTGGCCATGTCAATGTGCAAAACGGCGTCGTTTTGGGCTGGCTTCGCCGGAAAAATGCCACGTCGGCGTTTTGGCCGGAGTGACACTTAAAAGTGATCCGTTTTTCTTCGAATGTGGCACTTAAGTGTACCTTTCGTAAGTTATGGCACTTAAGTGTCCTTTTGTGCAAAGTTATGGCATTTGAAGCGTTCTTTTGCCGATAACAGAATGATAAAGGGAACTACATTTTGGGATATCATTTTTTAGGAAAAGGTCCCCTTTTAAGGTTGAAGAATTCCCGTCCCTAATTTCAAATCATCTTTAACAAACTAAATGCGTAAAAATCTACCAAATTGATTTGTGGAAAATTCATCCATTCAAACAAACACCCATATTATGCGGATATTATGATTGAGTTGAGTTGGGATTTTCATTTTCGGTGCTATCTCAAATGATTTTGCACTCATTTGGCAAGGCCTACGCAAGAAGAGTAAATGAGTTTGCAAATCACCTCGGGATTCAAGTTGACAATTATCAGAATGCGCTTCGCTCATTATGCCGGCTGGAGAAAGAAAATCAATATATATGGTATGTAGCTTACCCTTTAAACCTTGGATTGTCAAAGTTCCAACACAATGACACAGTACCAAAACATTTGCAGCAATAGAAAGAATCACATTTTATTCCACTCGCGAGATCGATGTTCTTTCATGACATGATACACGTCACATTACTGTCCGATCACGAAAAATCAAGGATCCGAGGTAACAGATCACTTGCACTATTATTGTACTGCAAATAACTACCATTCGATCAAAGTCGAGATCAAAGTCGAGGCCTTGTAGTGGCAACATCTTTCTGCTTGAAAGTTATGGTCAGAGGAACCTCACGATCCTTGCCAAACTTGACTCTCCTCACAATTACATTGACGGTTGCCCCCGATTTCGTCCCCATAACCTCCAACATCTGCAACAAATTGGTGAATTAAGCGCTTTAGTTATCTTTTTCAATGGCGATAATGAATCGAACAAGTCAGGAAGCTGAAGTTGAGCTGCCATCACAAACTGTTGACACTTAGTTTATAGTGAAATACTTTGTTCGTTCGTTCTGCATCCATCGGTAATCTGTAATGCATCTTCTCTTTCTATCATTTTACATTCCATCCAAGATTCCTCATCTCGAAACTACTGTTGATCACAGTTCATGTAGAGAGTCACAGGCCCTTGAAGCCTTTCTTATTTCCCATCAAGGATAGACCAACGTCAAGAGCAATTCATTCCTATAAATGAATTGCGTCACACTTTTTGAGATCTTTGATAATGATTCCAATGTTCCATTTATTATTTGCTCAATGCGCCAAGCAAACAACTTCTGAATCAAAATTGATGCCTGTTAGATCAAGAAAACTCTTACCTCATTCATGTTTCGGATGTATTTTTCATTAAGATTCACGACGACATCACCAGCTTGAACACCAGCATGATCAGCAGGGGATCCTTTTATTACCTGACAAAGATATGAATACATAAGGAACCAGCAGTGTTGACAAAAAAGAAGAATGCATCATCTAAAAAGGCTAGCTTAAGCACCATTACGAGAATATAATGACATTAGATTACGGATTTCCATGAATACACAAGATTTTAAGTTCATTGTCAAAAGAAGTGTGGATCGACACTTTACTAGTCCAATTATACTTAAAAAGCATGCGGCATAAGTCGTCCCCTGAAGAGAGAGCTTTCTTTAGGGTACTTTCCCAGGGAAATGGCAGCACCAGTGTGGTTTCAACGTCGCATATACAGTATGATTCTTATCATAGCACAGTCAACAAGTTATGTTGGTTTATCTGATGGAACATTTTCTCCTGACGAGGTTTTTCCATGAATAATTTCAAATAGCATGTTTCACAAGAAAATAGAGAGGACAAAAGAAAAAGCAAAAAGACGAGCTAAACAAACTTAAGAGGGACCTTAGCAATATAGTATCCAATAGTAGCAAATTTTGGCCATGCACCATACAGCGCCCCCCTCCCAAAACCACAAATTCATGCATAGAATTGGGGGCACTTTTCTTGCAAACTGATGACATTTCTGAGAAGGGAAGAGAATGAGAACATTTCCAGATTTGCCAAAGAAGGCGTTAAGAAAGACATACCTTCTGTACAAAGACACCTACAGCATTAGGAAATGTGGGGTAATGGTGTTTCAGTGTTTTGAAGTTCTCCTTACTGGCGTTCCGCATGACCCAGCCGAAATATGGTTGTACAGGCATCCTGTGACAAGTTACTATCTGTTACCTAGGTGAAGATGATATGCTTGAAATATCATAATTTGTACTGGAGAAATTTGGAGAATGAATGCTGGAGAAGACTTTGGCAAGGCCATTATACTAACTGATCAATGATGAAAGGAATTGTTTAAGTTTAAACTACAGAGGTCATCGAACTTATTTCTTTCCACTCAGCACCTGGATTTCTCGCAGAGAAATGGAATAGAAATGACCTGACTGCTCAAGAATAACAGGCACATCGGAACATCAATGAAACACTTGCTTTAAGATCAATCACCTCTTTGATTATATAAAAGAGGATAGGAGACGATTGATCATTATACCAATAGAAAAGTTCCCGACAATAGTCTACATATCAAGCAGGTATAAGGCACCAAAATAGAACGTACTGACAACTCTGGAAGGGCTTTATGATTGCTGAAATAAAGTCAACCGGTACAGCAAAGCTCACTCCAGATGCTTTATCCGACTTCATAGTCTCAACATTGACACCAACTAATTCTCCATCAACATTGCAAAGAGGACCACCAGAATTTCCCTTCAAAACAACAAAAAAACCGGAAACTTATTGTCAAGGAGCATACCACAGTTATGTCAAAAGACCTAGATTAAGTTGGACAGAAAGTGCAGGCATGTGAATTTATCACGAATGTTATCACTGACTTCTATGGATTAGCCCGTGTTATTTACGGTCTACAATTCTGATTTAAAACCTAGGAGATGAAAGGTGGTGGCCAACAATTCACAAATAGATGGCCCACATAATGACGGGATACAGATTCCCCCTTTTTCATTTCTCACGCTTCTTGAAAGTCTCAAGTAGCATCGCACCTCTATTATTTAGACTTACTTTCACCAGAACTGGTATCCTGATGCAGCACCCAATGCACAGAGGCTCGTCTAGTATTCCTAATGTTGAATATATGAATCCAACAGCAAAAGGAAACACAAACCAATCACAGGCAGCCGGGCAGGCAAACACAAGCATCGTTACATCTTACTGGATTGATTGCACAGTCTGTCTGTAGATACTCCATGGCCATTCCTCCACGTTTCAACTCATTGCTCTTGCGATGAACACAGCTATATTAAGCAAGAGGAGGGAAGGAACTGTCACTTCAACTAATAATTATAGATCCACGCTTTTGTGCTGATATAATCAACTAAGGAAAACAAAGACTCAGACAAAAATTAAGTGCTTGGTCAAATTGTGAGTACGAGCTGAATGACCTGATAATCCCGAGCGTAACTGTGTGTTGAAGGGAAAGTGGACAGCCCGTGGCTATTGCCCAGTCTCCAGGACGAAGCTTACTACTTGAGCCAACTTTTGCTGTTGAAAGGGCAGAACTTGGGGTATCAATCTTTACAATGGCAATGTCAAGATCAACATAAGCATCAACAACATGGCCTGTCTCCACGCCTCGTGTTTGTACAGTAACCTGCAACTTTCTTTCTGTAAGCCAAGAGCCCAGGACCATCCATGCTTAAATCAGTGAGTTTTGTTAAGAAATCAGAAGCATCCACAATCTTTAGTACTGAATCAAGTGTAATAATGCTTTGTCTGAGCCTCTTATACAGCAGTCACCCTCCATTCATTAACTTAAACTTCTGGGTTTTGGACTTTCTAACACAACTATTTGTTTTTTCTGCTCGGGTACATTCAGGAACAAAACACAATATGACCCAGGTCCCAGAAAGGGCCTTGAAAATTAGTGCTGGTAACAGAAAATGAAAAAAATGGCACTTCAGATTACATTCTCGTCAATATTGGGTTGAGGTAGCAACATGTGCACAAATCATGCAGATACTGGCAGAGCAATGTATTTTGTGCCCCCCAGTCTCATGCTTATGTGCAGAGAAATGGAAATGGAATGACAATCTGTTGAGCAGAGTCCAAGGCTAACTAATCTGACAAATTGGTATTCTTTTCCATTCTTTACTGCATATGCAGTTTACATGTCTACGTAAGTTCAAGATATTATAATGAGTTCCAATTTCAAGTGGTAGAATAGAAAACAAAGTGAGAAACTAGATGTTGAGCCACTAAATTTGGACTGGAAAGTACATCCTCAAACACCAACCTCCCCATCAGCTGCATATGTCACGTCAGTTTTGTCAAAGAAAAGATGAGAACACGTTAAAATGTAGCCATCCTCATGAATGACAGCTCCAGACCATTGTTCCTCTGATCAGCAAGATAAGGAGAGATATTTCAGATTAACGCAAAAAGAAGAAAAAGAAGAAGAAGTAACAGTAGATTTTGGGTTAGGACGACTCCCCAAGGGATGGATCACATGGCATACCTCTCCCTCCTTTTTTAGCATATAGACTAGCAACTGCAGGAGCAATTTTAGCTGCAGCTTCAGCAATTGTATCTCTGGAAAAATACCCCTTATTTGGTTTTTCATTTTCTTCAGATTCAGCAGAAGCTGCCTTATTTGTATCAAAACATCTAATCAAACTAGTTTGAAGAGACTTGGAGGGAAGTACTTCTGCTGGTTGCAAAAATGAAAAATGAACACAGGATGAGATGACAAAGGAACAGAGTGGTATTAAACATTGCTTCTGATAAAATTAAAAGAGACGAACCGTGTCGCTGCTGATTTAAGGAAATAAATGCAGGCAGAGGTGGCGTGAATTCTTTATGGAATTGGGGAGGAGTCGAGACTGATAGCCTTGATTCTGGCATTCAAATCAAAGAAGGTAGTTCATTAAAAAGGCTCTTAAATGCAACTACGCAAGGACTTTAAATTGACTAGGGGATCTGCTAACCACTCCATATCCTTAGAACGCATCCAACATATGCGAAACAATAGAATTCGACCTTTAGATCTAACGGGTCATTCATGAGATTCACCTAGCCCTAGGATCTGGAATTATGAGCCTACATTCACCAGATGCCCGCAATAACTTTAACATCTCTACTTAAAAAGGAGTGGTTGTCGCACGGGTGTTGCCAGGTATGGCTTAAAACACTCTAAAATGCACCATATCCGACGAACTCTTGTGCTTATACTTAATGCAAAGATACGCAAAAAGATGACCTTAACCGCAAAATGAGAACTTTATCCTGGAAATGTGCACTATATACACATCGTGTTTGGGGCAAACAGACCAAATTGCAACATATTAAACATAGATGCACCAACATATAACAGAAGCATTTGCATGACGTAGTCCGCGGTACTTACTGCTAGCATATGCATGAAATAGACAAGAACCAGCAATAGCAATTCCCGCCATCTGTAGCATAAAATTCACGTGGGCAAAAAAACAACAAAAATAATGAAAATTTGCTCTGCTAATGAAACTTGAAAGCCAAAATTGCTCGACTTCCCTCCAGCGGAAAAAAACTTTGCAGGCACAAAATGGGAGGAGAAGCAGAATGAAAATTACTAGTAAAAAGCTCCTGAGAAGAGATTAAGTGATACCCAGATTCAGTAGTTTCTCCTTCGAGTCATTCCACACCTATATACTTCTGATCCTGCAAAGAGACAAATTTAAATAGTTGACTATGACGTCAAAGTCCTTGATAAAATGCTTTTATTTGTTGGGGTTATCGTCTAGATACGAAGAAAATGACTTGCAGGTATCATCTGCAAATGAATATCACGTTCCCGAATGAATCAAATTGCACCACCACGACTCAATTGTCCTAAAAATATTGACACTTGGTGTATACAATACAAATGTCAACTCTGGTACAGGTATGATCTTTCATTTTCAATATCTTGCAAAGTTTACCACCAATGGATTTTCGAAAGAAAATGCTTCCGTAGAGTCTGATTCTCCATTTCTAAGAAAAGTAAGTAGCATTGATGGAGAAATGGGACGATTCATGCACAGATTAAATGGTAGCAGAGCGAGAACGTGCACATTATATTCCCTCCCTAACAACTCCAAGAAGCACGTGTGACTGTTCAGAAGCAGATCAATTCTTTTCTCAGGATTTCAGTGAGACAGCTGATCAATTTTTTTTCTCAGAATTTCAGTTGTGAAATATTGACTGTTAGGAAGTCAATGGGGTCCTTTGAGAGTTCGTTTCGCTTTTTACCGCTAAACTTTTAAAATGTATAGGGCTACGTGTACTAAAAATGTTAAAATCTATTAAGAAAGTGCAATAAATTCATTTCAAAAAGTGCAATTAAGTCGTTCCGTTAACTCTATCTAACTTGACTAACAGAAAATGTTGATGTTGCTTTTTCTTCTTCTTCTTCTTCTTCTTCTTCTTCTTCTACATGGTGTTGACGCAGTTAAAGCATGAAGCATAACACTAAAACAACATTGTTTTGGTTCAAGTTTAATTTTTTTAACCTAAATTTTAAAGCATGAAGCGTAGCCCTAAAACAACATTGTTTTAGTTCAAGTTTGATTTTTTTAACCTAATTTTTTTTATAAAAAAAAGGGAAAAAAAGGAACACCACACCAACTTCCGCCCACCTTTGCCAAGTGATGGTGGGATGATGGCTAATGGGGGTCGTGAGCCTCGGCTAGTGGCTGGTCACCCTCACTAGCTATAGGCAAGGGCTGGCTTAATCTGGCGGCCCTTGCCGTTAGCAAAAATTCACCAGCCACTAGCCGGTGCTCGGCAACACCCATCAGCTATTGCCCCACCATCATAATAGGGCAACAGTCGTGAGGGCCCTTGCCTAATTTCCCCATTTTTCTTTTTTTTTTTAAAAAAAAAAATCTTTTTTAAAATTTAATTTAAATAAATTTGTGTTAAGTTTTGTCAGCATTTTCCATTAGTCAAGTTAGATAGAGTTAACAAAAGGATTTGATTGTATCAGTTGGACAAATTTTATGACTTGATTGCATTTTTTGAAAATTTTAGGATTTGATTACATTTTCGTAATAAGTTTTAGGGCTTTCGATACACTTATGACAAATTGGGGGTAGGCTACTGTGATACGGCTACACCAAATGCAAGTCTTGTTGATTTGTCTATTTTTATTTTATAAACTGAATATTGCCCGACTTACCCTAGGAAATCCCGGACCAGATGCCTCTATGATGATCATATTGGATTAGTCACAACTAAATAAAAGAAAAAGGATCATGTTAGATTAGTTGCTTTAAAATATATTATTTGTTACCAAGTCAGTCATCTTATCCTCAAAAAACAAAGACTCAAGTCATGCTGTAGTTCTTTTTCTGTTGCGTGCTTAAAGAAAGACTCAAACTCGTGGGAAGCGAGAACAGGATCCAAAAGCAACGGGTCAAAGACTCAAACCACACTCCAAAATGCTAAAACCGTGCCATTGAAGTTTCGGTGGCAATCCCAGCTTGCCTTCAATTTGACTTTCAAAGTCAAAATATGAATTTAATATTTCAGTCAGCAGGTTCAATCACCCGAACAATGGAAATGAGAAAACGAGGTAAGAAACTGATAGAACTGCAGATTCACTCATCTTCTTCCTTGATTCTGCCATGTGAACCACCATGGAACCCTCTTCGTCGCTGCTTAATCTATTGTCCTCGCTTCCTCACGCCCCGTCATTGCCATTGGTAGGTACGCAGGCGTGTGCTGCACTGGAGTTGGTGTCTGGATTCTGGAGTTTTGGACTAGGCATATAACAAAACTGAAAATGGGCCAAAAGGAAGATGTAAAAAATGAGTGAAATTCTTTCTCTTTGTTGAGAATACATTCCCTAAATGTAATTTTGAAAATTGACAAAATTTATCCGAAGTAAAGATTTGATTCTGATGATAAATATTTTTCAAGGGGAAAGTCTAATAAGGTGTGATCAAATGTTATCAATTAAAACCAAAGTTGTGGCTTAATTATTTCCTTCCATATATGTTTTATCAAACGGTTAAGAAGGAGAAAATATACTCGTGTAATGGCTAGTGCGATTGATTGGATTCCTTGCCTTATATAAAAGGAGTTCCAAAGGAAAGTTTTCCAAAATCTCTCTTGAAGATTTGGATTTCTTGGAACGTTAGACTTAAGACGAAACATTCTTTCCAAGTTGAAGTACACTCGATTTATGCAAACCCAAACTGTTGTATGGGCAGTAGAATCTACGAGAAGCTTCATTCTTTGCAACCTTAAAATAATCAGATCTTCTAAGCAGCATTAAGGCCAACGGGTTTATTAGCTGTATAATCCTTCGGAAGATATGTCCAACGGTTAGCTTGGATAGAAAGGAGTACAAAAGAAAGTATCAAAGTTGAAAGGAAAAATTATAGCATGAGAGAATTGAAACTTATAATTCTAAAATTTGAAGAGTTTTCCAATAAAATACATTCGTTTCTATGAGCAATATTGTATAATCACTTAGAGGTCGAGAGTGTGTGAGGAGTTATTTACACAAGCTTGAATAATCATTAATCAGATTTTGTAACCTCTGATTGGTTCGTATAGTGGAATCTAGCCAATGGTATGTTAGCACAAGAGGATGAAAGCTGAACCACTATAATCTTTTATGTGCATTTTTCTATCCCTTATTCTCTTTATTTTACTTATGATAGAATTAATTGTACATTGGTAAAATCTAACCACTACACGTTCTGTTACCTGACGTTGTACTTTTGCAATATTGGTTTTAAATTCTTTTAATTTCTGCAATATCACTTATTCACTTTCCTACAGGTAATAAATCTAACTCTAACAATTGGCATCAGAGCTTGGTGCTTATTATTTTTGAAGTGCAAAATTACTTCTAAGCTAACGATCTTTTAATGGCTAGCAATATTGCACCAGGACTAATGGAGATCAAAGTGACACAAGGCCTCCATACTTTGATGGAAATGATAATAACATTTGGAAGAACAATAAGGATCCACTGGAGTGGGATGTAGTTTTGAGAGGCATAAGACTTGAAGCTTCTTCATCCAAAGAAGAAGGCAAAAGGCCATAAGTCACAACTTTATCTAATGCAGACATTATTAAAAGAGTAGTACTAGATGCTAAAACAATTGATTCCTTATACTTACATTATCTCAAGGGCAACTTATATCACGCCATATGAAAGTGAACAAGTGACTTCGTGGATTATCAAAAGAATGAAACAACATGAAGACATTTGTTCGTGAAACTCAAAAGATATCACCTCTCTCCATAGACAAACTCGTGGGAACACTTTAGTCATACGAAGTGGAACGACTAGATGAAGAAGATCCCGAAGGTAAGAAATTGATTGCCTTAAAGTCTAACATTGATTATGATGTTTCAAATTCTAAAGACGAAGAAGATGATGAGTAGGAGATGAAATTGCTTATCAAAAGATTTCAACATCTTACGAGAAAGGGAAGAAACTCTAAAAAGAAAAAGCCAACATAAAAACCCAATTGTCCTTTTATTCAAGAAAAGGAAAGAGAAATTCAAAAAGAAGAAGAAAGCTTTAAAGGTTGAGACATGAAACGACATAGAGTTTGAATCTAGCGATGACGATATCAAAGAGAAAGGAAGTCTATGCTTAATAGCGGACATTGAATTTGAGGAAGATGAGGTGACTTGTTCAGATCTCATTTTTGACGATGATGATCTTTTTGAAGAGTTATGCGCTGAACATGATAAAGTGTTGAAGAAGATCTCCGACTTGAAAAAGGAAGTCTCTAAATTGAGACAACAAGATATTACATATGAGAACAAGATTATTGAGTTGGAAAAAGAGAATTCCTCTGTCAAGGAAGAGACAAATATTTTGCAAAAAGAAGTTGATTTCTATAAGTAAGAAATTTAAAAAATTTGCAAGAAATTTTCCCTTGGCTTGAAAACATTAAAGCATGTTCTCTCCATACAAATGTCATATTACAACAAATCCGGCCTAGGCTTTGAAAATGCAAGTGACATCAAGAATGATTTTCCAAAAGTCAAGAAAAGATTAAAGCACAGGCTACCGATCCAACATTATCGAAATCATTTTGGTAAGCAATTTGTCAAGCCTATTGGATCTCAATATTATAATTGCTCGAATTGTGGTGATCCTAATCACTTTTAGCAAGAATGTCCATTTGATTGGAAGAAATCCAAGTCAATCAACTGGAGATTTGATGCTTCCTCTAATCAGAAAGGACCCAAACAAATTTGGGTACCCAAGATTAGATAAATTGATCTTCTTGTAGGGAATAAAGAAAAATGGCAATAAAATTTGGTAAGTAAAAGTATGTTTTTTAAATTCTCATTTTGCTTTGATTATATGCTTTGAATATATATTCTCATTGTTTTTTATTTTATATCTTCATATTATGCTTGATTTATATGATGTGTTCTATAATTGGTTATAATCGGAACATCTTTTATGAAAGAATTGTGTGATACATTTTTGGTGGTTCCTGAGATAGGATCAATATTGTACACGTGATTGTTTGATATCTTTCTCAGAGATAATTTAGATTTTTAGACTAATTCTATGCTCACATTTTTATCATTTGCTTCAAAGTGAGAATCTTTTTTTAAAGGAAATTTTATTAATTATGCATATTATTCATGTGATGATCTTTCTTTATACGCCATTAGATCATGAAAAGAACCATTGGATATTTTATGAAGTTTTCCTATTTTATGACTAACAAAAGGAAAGGATCCACGTACGTGGACACCAAAAAGAAAATAAGTTTATTGTAAGCAATTGTACAAAAAAAGCTTGATTGTGATCTATGCAAATCATGATGTAATCAAAAAAGGATCTCGAGTGAGAATTTCTTTTAAGGGGAGGTATATTTTGCACATGCATATTGGGACAAGAGTTGGAAATAGTTGTTGCCATATTTATGGGATATTGCATAGATTAAATAATTATATCATCTACATTCGTTTTGCAAAGTATGTTAATGTTATTTGATATTTATATGCATTTGAGATTTATGCTAGAGGAATAATCTTTTTATTATTGCGTACTTTTATAAATTCGGATACACTTGCTATCCTTTAGAAGTATATCTTATAATTGGCAAAATTGATCTGCGATTGAAGGAAGGTACATGCTATTTTCTATATTTTTGCAAAGATTATTATCTTTCTTTACAAGAATTTGCATGTGACAAAAGAATCATTCTATACGAAGTTTGGAAAGTTTGATCCGAAAATTATGGAGATTCACACCATTTTCGTAGGATTGAAAATTCTCCTCTTTGCTAAGAATTCTTGCAAATTATGGAAGGTAGCTCAAAATGTATTGAGCAAGCCCCTGATGCATCGTACCAAAGGTTAAGTAGCTTCAAATTGAAATATTTAATGCTTTTATATATGCTATTCTATTTATGTATTTGAAAGAAATGGCATGTTATTTTATGTGAAATATTATATTTTTTTGTCATGCCCCGAACCCCGAGCACGCACATATCTCTCGGCGGTCAATTAAAATTGTGATGTCCTAGTACGCATCGACCCCCTTTTTTTTTTTTTTATCTTTCAATTAAACGTATGCAGAAACACTTAATATAAATACCCAGTCAACCAACAAATAATAGGGATAGCAAAGCACAACTGACAATTTTCAAAAGTAGCGCATTTATTTATCAACTTGTTAACCCTAAGAAATTTAATAATTACAAATCTTTCTACGACCACTTCCTACCGATCATCTCAAAAACCCCTAGGGTCAGGGTTAACCTAAACTTCACTAATGACAATATCAACCAAAAGTGACGCCAGGCATACCCGCGTCTTGGTCCATCGGGACCCTAAACCACATGCGATAGTTCTCCATATTATGGACCTGAAAATATTTAAAAATAATGAGATGAGATAAAATTTCAGTGAGTTAAAAGCCTAAACCTTGATTAGGATACAAATTCGTCTTGGAGGCAACCTAAACACACATGATATACAAATTTACCTCGCCTTTGCACTCTTTTGCATATTAGCAAATCTCACATGGCAATATTGGTGCAACACGCATAAATTAATAATCAAAACACATTCGAGATATTCCAAGCGCATAGCCAACACACATGTTCCAATTATTACGACCTCTCGGGCCACGGCTAACACAAGAGCTGGTAGTCTTTCGACATGACCGGGCATCGTCCCGCCCCATCAGGCACGACATTATCTAGAATCCCCACCTAGACAGCATTCCATAAAGGAGCCTTAACCGCAACTCGGCATACGAACCCTCGTTGGGCATCCGATAAAAATCGAGCATCGCCCCCAAACTCTCGTTGGTTGACGGATTCGATTAAATAACTATTCAAGCACACCAACAATCAAGCCAATTCTTACTGCCATTGATTAGCCCAAAACAAAAGAGTTCGCTTTCATATAATCGGCTTTGGCAATTTTCACACTTAAAGATTCTAGTAAAATATTCGTACATGGTTACGTATTTGAAATCAATTCATCAAATTTTGTATATTTTCATTTTAAAATCTCATTATTTTATTTAACACGTAAAATTTGGCATCCAAACCCAACATCTCAAAATTCCCTATTTTCTTACCCATAAAACTTTTTTTTTGGAAATAATAAATAATATCTATAATTGAGCAATCAATAACATAGCATCACAAGCTCAAATGATCGGAATTAGGTATAATCTCATCTAGAAAAATGAGCATAAAATTTTACTTAATGACTAATTCGTCATTAATTTATAATAATCGTGATTAATTAAGTTAATCATGATTAATTAGGCTAAACATAATTAATTAAAGCTAATTTTAATTAATTAGGATAAAATCGATTAATTAACCTAATTATAATTAATTATAAACTAATCACCGTTAATTAAAATAATCACAATTAAATAAAAAAATTACGATTAAATAAAAATAAATCACAATTAATTAATCTAATTGTACTTACATAAACTAATTCCACTTAAATTTAATCTAAACCGTCTTTAATCACAATTAAGGGTAAACTAAAATTAACTAATACTAACCATCATTATCCTTAAATTAATCTACCCCATATACGTAATTAACACCCTAATCCACGATTAGGAAGTTAACTCACAGGGGTTCCTTACGATGGTGAGTTTGCGGCAATGGCGGCGCAATGGCATTGAGAACTTAACGCTCGCAGCTTGAACGGAGGCTTGACGGCTATGGCGACTCAAGCTCACGGCTTGAGCTTGGGTGTTCGGTGGTGGTGAACCAGCGATGAGGGACGGTGTGATGGCACTGAGAAAGTGAAGAACTAGATGAAAGATATGAAGATGAACAGATGCAGATGGAGATGAAGAGCAGACTCTAGGAAAGAGAAACTAATTCTGGAAATACTACAGATTTCATTGTATCATAGTATCTTTGTAGTACAAAGTATCTAAATCAATAACAATGAATGTAAATCCTCTTTTCTTCATCCACTGTTTTCTCTTACTTGAATCTCTTGAATTGAAGTCTTCAGCAACAGACCATTCCTTCGAGGCTTTCATTTGATATTTGTGATGCGAGAGAATCCATGGAGGATATCTCTCTTCCTTTTTCTCTTTCTCACTCTCTCTCTACATACATTCTTCTTATTCTACTTCTCCTTTTATAGAGGAAGTAGTATAATTACTAGTAACATAAACTAGATATTGTTTAACAGAAAAATAGAATACAACTAACAGATTGCATCTTATAGAACACATGTTAGTTTTTGGATTTATATGACTTGGCGATCCATGTCATTCTCCATTTCAAGCGTCTCTTTCATTGATGCTGATCCAAGCTAGTCTTCATCATGAGTTCTTCACCGTTGATCATAATCTCTTTGTAGTTTGCTGCATCGCCAAGTCCTCTGCTTTCTTTTGTTTCTTGTTTTGTCAATCACGTGTTGTTTTGCTTCTTCAACTCTATTCCTTTATATTTAACATCCCCCCTCAAATTGGGAAGGGTGAAGGATCCCATTCCCAATTTGGTGCGAAGAAATATATGAGCTGAACGGGAGAGGGATTTAGTGAAAATGTTAGCTAACTGAAGTTGACTAGGAATGTGTTGGACCTGAATGGAACCAGAAGACACCTTTTCACGAACGAAGTGAAAATCAACTTCAATGTGCTTTGTGCGAGCATGCAATATTGAATTTGCTGTGAGGGTAATAGCTGATCTATTGTCACAAAATAAAGATGTAGCTGCTGTAAGAGAAACACCAATATCACGTAATACAAAACTGATCCAAATTAGTTCAGCTGTTGTAGAAGCTAGTGCTCGATACTCTGCTTCTGTGGAGGATCTTGAAACAGTAGACTGTTTCTTGGCTGACCAAGAAACCAAATTAGAACCAAGAAATGTGCAGAAACCTGTAGTAGATCGTCGAGTAGTAAGACAGCCTGCCCAGTCAGCATCAGAAAAACCATAGAGACGCATTGAACTCCTGGAGTGAAGATAGAATCCAAGCTGAACAGTCCCTTTGACATATCGAAGGACTCTTTTTAATTGATGAAAGTTTGCCACTTTGTTGGATGTTGCATCTTTTGACAGAAGATTTGTTGCAAAAGCTAGATCTGGTCGAGTTATTGTTAAGTATTGAAGACCACCTACCAAGCTTTTGTACTCAACAGGATCTGTTAGTTGAGTTTCAGCATTGGCCAGTAAAACCGATCGAAGTGGCAATGGTGTTGCGATTGGCTTACAATCTGTCATACGAGCTCGCTTAAGTAAGTCAATAGCATATTTTGTTTGGCATAGAAATAAACTCTGTGAGGTACATTTGGCTTCAATGCCTAAGAAGTAGTGAAGATATCCAAGATCCTTCATATGGAACTGAAGACTGAGATCCTGAATCAATGTGGATAAGAGTTGAGGTGAGCTACCTGTCAAGATGATGTCATCGACATATAGCAGCAACAGTACAGTATGTGACTCAGTATGAAGAACAAATAAGGAGGGATCAGCTGTGCTACAGAAAAAACCGATTTCAAGAAGAAAAGTGCTGAACTTATCGAACCAGGCTCTTGGAGCTTGTCAAAGGCCATATAATGATTTGTGAAGTAAACAGACATAACTCGATTGTTGAGGATGTAGAAAGCCAGGGTGCTGCTCCATATAGACAGTTTCATTCAAATCTCCATGAAGAAATGCATTTTTCACATCCAGTTGGTGTATTGGCCATTGTTTGATGAGAGCTAAGGACAGTACTATGCGAATTGTTGCATGTTTTACAACAGGGCTGAAAGTCTCAGTAAAATCAAGTCCTGCTTCTTGATGAAAGCCTTTGACTACTAGTCGAGCCTTTAGCCTATCAAGACTACCATCAGGTGCTAGTTTGGTCTTAAATACCCACTTGCAGCCTACGACATTCATCTGGTTTGTTCTTGGAACCAGAGTCTAGGTGTGATTGTCATACAGAGCACTCATTTCTTCTTGCATTGCACTGTACCAGGCTTTATCAGCCAATGCTGACTTAATGGATCTTGGTTCCATGGGAACTCGATACTCAACCAAACAAGCATATTTAGGATTTGGCTTGAGAATTCTAGATTTCAATTGAGTTTGCATATGGTGAACAACAGGATTACTTTGAGAAGATGAAACACTGGAATTATGATGCTCATGATCAGTAGAGATAGTTGGAACCACATCACCTTGAGATGTAGATACTGGTTGTGTTTTTGTGATGGAATCATTCTGTATTGGTGCTGATGGAGTAGCTTGTAAGGTCTGTTCACTAGATAGATGATCATTGTAATAACTATCCATAATAGGATGATACTGACTTGTGCTTGCTGACTGATGAAGAGATCTATTGTTTGTTGTGTCAGTACTTGGAGGTTCGAACAGTTGGACTTCTCCAATCCATTGTTTATATAAAGGTGTATATTGTCCATACTCATTGATCACCTTATTTGTGAAGGGAAATAGTGTTTCATCAAAGACCACATGCCTACTGATATATATGCGATTATCAGTAGGTACAAGACATCGATACCCTTTATGTAGTTTATTGTATCCCAAAAATACACAGGTAAGGGATCGAGGATCAAATTTGTGTTTTGTGTATGGTCTTAAACATGGATAACATGCACAACCAAATACCCTTAAATGACCATACTGTGGCTGACTATTATGAAGTTTGTTAAAGGGTGTATCCATCTTTAGTTTTGGTGTAGGAAGTATGTTTATAAGGTAATTTGCTATGACAAAGGCATCCACCCAAAATCGCAATGGAACCTTGTAGTGATATAACATGGCTAATCCCAGTTCTACAATGTGTCGATGTTTTCTCTCTGAAACCCCATTCTGCTCTGGAGTATGTGGACAAGATAGGTGTTGTTTGATGCCACAATTCTGCAGATAACTTTGGAATCTGTTACTTACAAATTCTCCTCCTCCATCACTTTGGAAGATTTTGATTTGATGATTATATTGTTTTTCAACTAACTTCTGAAATTGAACAAAGATGTCATAAAACTCAGACTTCAACTTCATGGGATATAGCCAGCTATACCGTGAGAAACTGTCAACGAAAATCACATAGTATCTAAACTGCTGAAATGAATTGGCGGTGAGGGTCCCCAAATGTCACGGTGAATCTTTTCTAAGGGCAAATTCGATGTAGAATCTGATATGGAAAAAGAGAGAGCTGTACTTTTTGCTATTTGACAGCTGCTGCAAACATTCGAAGGGGTTGAATTAAAGTGGATGAGCTTCTGATGTTGCAGATGTTTCACTATCTGAAAATTTGTATGAGCCAGCCTCTGGTGCCACATATCTTCATCGACAATCTTTTGCCTTTGAGTAAAAAAGGCTGCTGTAGTATGTGTATCAACTTGATAAAGACCTCTAGTCTTCCTTCCGAGCTTGACTGTTACTTTGGTATTGTTGTCCTTTACATAAACACCATGTTTGTCAAAGATAAATGAGCAAGAGTAGTCATCTGTGAGCTTAGAGACTGAAAGAAGATTCTTCTTTATTTCGGGTACTATTAGAACATCATTAAGAGGTAATGTATTACATTCTGTATTTAGACAGGTGTTACCAATATGTGTAACAGGTAAACATGATCCATTTTCTACCATCACAGTATCAAGTCCTTGGTATTTAAAAGAGGTATGAAGAATACCAGGTTTAGCACTGATGTGGGCTGTAGCACCAGTATCAGGGTACCATTCACTTCCTTTTGGATCTTCAATATGCATTGCTGTTAGTGCTTCTGGAATATCTTCTACTTGATAAGAGTTGTCAAATCGATACCAGCAACGGAGAGCATCATGCCTGGGTCGTTTACATATTTGGCATTCCAATCTAGCAGTGCTTGTGCCTTTCTCATCCTGCAGATTTTTACTTGTGTTTAATGAGAAGGAAGGATAAGATTTGGTATTTTGGTACCTTTGAGAGTAAGTGGCATAGGGTCGAAATCCCTGATTAGCTGCAGAGAAGGTATTTCTTTGTCTGAAATGCTGATCTCCTTGCCCTTGAATTGAAGTATCTCCTCTGTAATTCTGATTTCTTTCAGCATAACTAAATCATCGACCTCTATTATTAACTGCTTTGCCACGACCATAACTACGACTACCCCTGTAACTTCCTCTTTGAGCTATAAATCCAGAGGTTTGAGAAATATATTCTCCATCAGAATTCTCTTTAGGTTGCATCTGAGATTGTTTTTGCCCAAAATAGGCCAAATTAGGATTGAACTGACTTTTGGAATAAGTCTTCATTCTTGATTCAAACCTTTCTAGCTAAGCAATAACGTCATCATAATCAGGTTGAGGCTTTAAGCAATATATGGTGGTTCAAAGATTTTCATATTCAGGGCCTAGACCTTCCAGCACACCAAAAATTTTAGTTATTTCATCCACAGGTTTGCCTATTGCATTCAACTGATCACATATAGATTTGTATTCTCTGAGATAAACAGAGAGAGTTTGATCAAGCTTCTGGTAGTATTGTAGTTTCCCTCTAAGTTCGAACTCCCTAGCAATTGATTTTTGTGTAAATCGCTTTAGAAGTGTCTGCCAAACTTCAAAAGATGTCTCTAAACCAATTATTAGGCTTAAAATATTCTCAGTGATAGCTCCACTAATCCAAGAAGATACCAACTGATCTGTTCTTGTCCAGTCAACATAGTCAGGATTGACAAGTTCAGATTCACAGCCTTCAACATCATTTTGCATCATTCGCGGAGGTGAAAGAATATCACCATTAATGAAACCAAAGAGCTCTTGAATTTTCAGAAATCTTTGGATCTGAGCTTGCCACAACAGAAAGTTATCTTCGGCAAGTTTGATTGTGACAAAATTCGAGATGTTCACATGTATTGGAAAAGGATACTTTGGTGTTCTTATTGCCATTGTCACAAGCTTTCAGCCTAAGAGAGAAGATATCAGTAATACTTGATGAATTCTTATATGTTTACTGTAAGACTTGAAGTTGCTTTTGCTTCAGATTCTCCATTTTACCACGAATAGCAACTTCTGAATGAACTTTCCATCAGATACAGTAAATCAACCAGTGAAGCCATGTTCTTGCTGGAAAAGCTAAAAACTTCGAAGAGCGAGGGCTTTGGTACCATGAGAAAGTGAAGAACTAGATGAAAGATATGAAGATGAACAGATGCAGATGGAGATGAAGAGCAGACTCTAGGAAAGAGAAACTAATTCTGGAAATACTACAGATTTCATTGTATCATAGTATCTTTGTAGTACAAAGTATCTAAATCAATAACAATGAATGTAAATCCTCTTTTCTTCATCCACTTTGTTTTCTCTTACTTGAATCTCTTGAATTGAAGTCTTCAAAGAACAGACCATTCCTTCGAGGCTTTCATTTGATACATGCTCCATGGAGGATATCTCTCTTCCTTTTTCTCTTTCTCACTCTCTCTCTACATACATTCTTCTTATTCTACTTCTCCTTTTATAGAGGAAGTAGTACGGTTACTAGTAACAGAACTAGATATTGTTTAACAGAAAAACAGAATACAACTAACAGATTGCATCTTATAGAACACGTGTTAGTTTTTGGATTTATATGACTTGGCGATCCATGTCATTCTCCATTTCAAGCGTCTCTTTCATTGATGCTAATCCAAGCTGGTCTTCATCATGAGTTCTTCACCGTTGATCATCATCTCTTTGTAGTTTGCTGCATCGCCAAGTCCTCTGCTTTCTTTTGTTTCTTGTTTTGTCAATCATGTGTTGTTCTGCTTCTTCAACTCTATTCCTTTATATTTAACAGGCACAACGAACGACGTGAGGGATGCGGGTGGTGGCTTGCGGCGGTGAGCAGACGGCAGCAAGGATGGTGGTTCGGAAGGTGGTGGTGGTTCAGCGGCTCGAGAAACGGCGCAAGGGATGGTGGATGAGTGGCGGCAACAGCAGCTATGAGTGGCGGTCAGTGGTGGTGTAAATGGCGGCGAATAGGCAGCACAAAATGGGCGACTTAGAGAGAAGTAAAGAAGAAGAAGGGGAAGAAACGAAGAAGAGTGAGGGAGAGAAATGGGCTGCTAGAGGCTTCGGCTATGTGGGGAAAATGGACGAGAGAGAAGAAAGGAAAAGGGAGGGGCTGTTCTGCTGGGTGGAGGGGGAATGGCGTGAGAAGGAGTGAGCGGGAGGGGAGGGGAGGGGAGGAGAGAGAGAGGATTTTGCTTAGATTTTTATCTAAAAATCCATCATTCCTCACACCAACTATTCCCTAAAATCCTCCTAGCCAAGTTCTTTGTCTCCTCTTATTCTCTTTTTGTTTTCTTTTTCTTTAAAACCAAAATTTTGGCCAACCATTCACAATTTTGCCGCTGGGTCCATTTTTCCTTTCCAACTTTTAATTTCCATCCGATAATTCATTTTTTGAAAATTTTGAACTCATCGATAATTCAATGGAAAATGAGGTGATGTCCAATAAATTAGTCTTGTGACCTTCGAAGGTTCAATACCCGAAATTGAGTTAAATTTCATTGTTAAAAATTGATTAAACGCAACTTTAGTATGACCTCAATTATCGGGTGGCTTTTAGGGGTTCTCACGGTTGATCCGTGATCAATAATTTTTTATCCACGTTTGTGCATATTTGAATTGTGGACGACCCTCGGTTGTCATGTAATCGCAATGATTCAATTACGTACCCTGAATATAAGATCAATAGAATAATTGGTTTATCGTCGTTCGACGCGAATATCGTAATCGTACGAAATCATCTGCGAACTGACTACGTACTTTCGTCGAATCGATTTATATCCATTCATTAATTGACTTATAACAATGTAGTATTGACCCTTATCAATTCTTATTGTCAAGTGGTCAATCCTTGATCGAATTCTCTGATCTTTCGCGTTTTAACCCTTTTATGGCCCCATCTATTAGATTAGTTAAATTGTGAGTGATCAATTCAAAGTAAAGTAATCAAAAGTGCGTCGATGAAATAACCATTTCATATATTTTGAAATATGGGCCAAATTTCGGGATATCACATTTTTAATAGAAAATTTGTGCAAAAGTTTGTTGAGCTTATGCAGATTGCAGATGTTGTTGCCATGAAAAAAAAAAAAAAAGGAAAAACATTCAATTCAATGTGCACAAGTCGTAGTAAAAGTTATTTGCAAAAATTATCGTGCTGACAAGGGGAGAAAGTGGATGCAAAATAGAGGCAAAAAATTGTGATCGTCTCAATAAGGTATCGGATTGAGGGGGAGCATAAATCAAGTGTCTAAAAATCTTGATAAAGTCAATTTAATTTATGCTCGCTCTTGATTACTATGGAAGAAAAGGTAATGTATGTTAGTACTTACTTAGTTCTATATGATCCAGTGAGCATATCTTCTATTTTTCATATTTTTTGTCATTAACAAATATCTTACTTATATTATCGTTTTATTATGACAAAAAAGTGGTGAAATTTACCTAATGCATCCGTGATCTTTAATATATATTTTGATGCATATGTTGTTTAATTCTATAAGAACATGGACTATATTGCATATCTTTTGTGGTTGCCTCAGCATGTATAAGATGATGTTTCTAAAAATCACATTTCATGCCAAATATGTTTTGAAGATTGTGTGTGAAGATAAGCTAAATAGTATATTCTCCATGTGATACTCCTTCCACCATTATTATTATTATTATTATTATTATTATTATTATTATTATTATTATTATTATTATTATTATTATTATTATTATTATTATTATTATTATTATTATTATTATTATTATTATTATTATTATTATTATTATTATTATTATTATTATTATTATTTTGTGATGTTGACAAAAATGAGGAGAAAATATAGGGAAAAGTAGAATGCTAAATGCAGCATGAAGATTTGGAAGATCCTTCATGATCTTGCTCGAGGGGAGCTATATGGAAACAAGAAGTTTTTGGTTTGTGCTATATGGAAATGGGAAGTTTTAGGATTGACTTGCGCACTATGGATGCATTATAATATTATAATTTGCCTATTATGCATTGTAATATTCTTTTTGGCTACTGACAAAAGGCGGAGAAGAAGACCTGGCAGAACTTGCATATTTTATACATGGTTTTATACATTATTGTATTGACAAGTTTTTCTGGAGGATTATATTTTGGAAGACTCTAAGCACGAAAACTTGATGGGATTGGTTAAAGATGATAAAGCTAGAACTAACACCTAAGGGGGGTGAATAGGTGTTTAAAGGAAAGCTTGATAAATAAACATGGAATAAAATAAGTTAGCAAAGTCTAGATAAGGATCAAAAATAATTTTGTGAAACACTAGACTTATGCAAAACCATGTAAGCGTGCATCAAACTTAAATAGAGTGAGCTAAGGGAAGAGGAAAAAGCACACAGAATTTTATAGTGGTTTGGCTTAAATTAAATCTAAGTCCATTTTCTCATACTGACAGCTTACTGATTGGACTTCACTATAGGATCAATAGAAGATTATAACTTATGAGTGCAAATACTCAGTGGTAGATTTCTCTAACTCAGTAAGACACATTTTTTGTATTTTCTCTATTAACCAAAATTTGTAATGCTCACAAAAAAAGACAAGCAATTGAGAACAACTTTAGACTTTGGAATTTCATATTCATTTTCCTATTTTTCTTGACCAAATGACATCCTTTAAATACACCTCCATGCAATACTAGCTGTTTACATTCTCTAAAGGAAATTCTTCCAAGCTAATCGTTGGACAAAATTTTTTCAAAGTGATCTTGTAGCCGTCGAAGACAAGAATGGAATTTCCACTTGATTCTAATCACCCATATAATCAGAATCTTGATTTTTATCTTCAGGATTGATTTTGTCAATTTGTGATTGACTCAATCAATGTATTTGTATATGGTAAGTAAAATCCTTAATTAAAAAACTAGTCGTTGTAAGATAGTTTCCAAATAAAGTTCATTATGGATTTGTATCGCAATCATGTTAAGTTTGATTTTGGACTCTTCCTCGTTCTGGCTTTGACACAATTTCGTTCTGAACTCATTAGAGTGGAATATGCTTCTGGGAAAGAATAAACTGTGATAGAAGTCTTTGATAGTTCCTCATAAATAACTTATAATCAATATGTTCTTAAGATAGGCATAATAACTAGAAAGTTTTATCAGCTTAAAAATCTGGTAGGAATTTCTCAATAAAATATTCCTTATCCCCCCCCCCCCCCCTTTTTTTTTTTTTTAATTCAAAGCATTATCTATAAGAATCTCGCTTAAATTCTTTCTATTTAAATATTCTTATAGCTTGACTACACATAAATTAAAATCTATCTATAAATAGAGCTATTAAATTTCAAATATTTTTAAGCTTTGAAACTTCTGCTCGAAAAGTTTTGTCATCATAAAAAATGAGGAAATTGTTGAGAAAACATTTCCTAAGTAATTTTGAAGATTGACAAAACTTATCCGGAGCAAAGACTTTTATTCTGATGATAATATTTTTCAAGTGAAAAGCCCGATGAGGTGTGATAAGATGTTATCAATCAAAACCAAAGTTGTGGCTTAATTATTTCCTTCCATATATGTTCTGTCACATAGTTAGGAACGAGACAATACACTCATACAACGGCTAGTAATGATTGATTGGATTGCTTGCCTTATATATAAGGAGTTCCAAAGAAAAAGTTTTCCAAAATATCTCTCAAAGATTTGGATTTCTTGGAACGTTAGACTTGAGGCAAATCACTCTTTCCAAATTGAAGTATTCGACTTATGAAAATCCAAACTGCAGGCGGCAGAATCTACGAGAAGCTTCATTATCTACAACCTTGAAGCAGTCAGATCTTCTAAGTAAGATCCAGACCAACAGGTATATTGGTTGGATAATCCTCTGGAAGATATATCTAATGTTTAGCTTAGACAAGGAGGAGTATAAAGGAGGTCTCGAAGCTGAAATGAAAAATAATAGCACTAGAGAATCGAAGCTTATAATTCTAAAGTCTGAAGAGCGTTTCCAATCAAATATATTCGTATCTGTAAGCAATATTGTATAATCACTTAGAGGTCGAGAGTGTGTGAGGGATATTCATACGAGCTTGAGAAATTACTTAGATTTTGTAACTTTTGATTGGTTCATATAGTGGAATCCAACCAATAGGCTATTAGCGTGGGAGAGTGAACGTAGACTTGTCAAAGCCAAACCACTATAATTTTTGTGTGCATTTTTCTATCCCTTATTTTCTTTATTTTACTTGTGATAGAATTAATTGTATACTAGTAAAATTTGACAACTACATATTCTGTCACCAGATGTTGTACTTTTGTAATACTGGTATTAAATTCTTTTAATATCCGCAATATCACAAATTCAGCCCCTCTAGGTGATAGAGCTAGTCCTAGCACTCTTTTCATGGACTGGATAATGGTTATAAAGTAAGTGAAATGTTGAGCAAAAGATACGGTTTTGAGTCAATTTCAAAGCAATAGCTGATAAGCTAGCTTAGGTTTTTCACGAACTATTATCTCTATTTAATATCGAAGTTCCAAGTCAACATTTCATAGATGCCGATTTTAGTTATGATAATCACATTATATTATGTAAAGAACGAAATCATTACCAAGTCATATGAAGGTAAATGAATTAGAAGCGACGTGCTAAAACCTCCTTGAAACACACGGTAGAATTGGCGGGAAATGCAAACTCGCTTTCCCTACGAACTTAGGATCTAAGATTTTGGAAATGACTCGTTTTGCGAATCTTGCGGTTAAGTTAGGATTTCTTTTTCCTCAAAGCTATCTCAAGTGATTTCAGGCTAATTTGGCAAGACCGATGTATAAAACGAGTTTTCCAATCATCATGGGTTTGAAGTTGATGTTTTCAAATGTGGTTTGAACATGTTTGAAGTAGCTGTACGAGATTCTCACCGAGTGAATATCGGTTCCATTTTCAGTAGATGGTAGCTGAGGCTTGAATTGTAAAGTTCCAACACACTGACATAGTACTGAATCACTCACAAACAAAATATTCACATTTTACTCTACTCAAGAGATCGAGGTTCTTTCATGCATGATATATACACATTATTGTTCTCTCATGTAATAAAGGATCCAAGGTAGCAGATCACTTGGACTTTTATTGTACTGCAATTAACTGTGCTTTGATCAAAGGCAGGCCTCGGATTTCCTGCACATCTAAGCCGCAACTTTCTCCTCAAAAGTTATGGCCAGAGGAACCGGAGCATCCCTGGCTCTCTTCACATTTACTATGACAGGTTCCCCATATCTCTCCCCTCTAGCATCCATCATCTGCAACAATTTGGTGAATCAAGCGCTTTAGTTCTCGTTTTCAATAAGGATAACTAACTGCATAAGTCAGAGAGCTGAAGTTGAACTGCCATCGCAAACTGTAAAAGCTTGAGTTTATAGTGAACAGCTTTGTTTGTTTGTTCTGCATTTATAGATAATCTGTAATTTATCTTCTTTTCTTTCATTATATACCATCCAAGATTCCTCATCTTGGAACTATTGTTGATCACAGTTCATGCAGAGAGTGACAGGCCTTTGAAGCAATTCACTCCAACAAATGCACAATGCACTTCTTAAGATCTTTGATAAAAATTCCAGAGTTCTGTTTATTTTTTGCTGAATTCACTTAGTAAACAACTTTCGAAATTAAAATTGATGCTTGTTAGATCAAGAAAACTTTTACCTCTTTGATGTTCCGAACTTGTTTTCCGTTAAATCCCACAATAACATCACCGGTTTGAATGCCAGCATGATCAGCAGGGGATCCCTTAAATACCTGACGAAAATAAGAATATGTAAGGAACCGGCAATTTTGACAAATAAGGAGAATGCATAGTCTAAAAAGGCTAGCTTGAACATCATTACGAGAATATAGTGACATTAGATTACGGATTTCCATGTGTACACAAAATACAAGTTCATTGTCATAAAAGGTGCGGATCAATAATTGTGGATCGACATTTTACCAGTGCAATGATACTTGAAAGCATGCAACATAAGTACAGAAAGCTTTCTCTGGGGTACTTTCACAAGGAACTGGTGGCACCGGCGTGGCATTAATGTCGCATATACAGTACGATACTTATCATAGCACAGTTGACAAGTGATGTTGGTTTATCAGATGGAACTTCATCTCCACACAAGGTTTTTCCATGAATAAGTTCAAAAGCATGTTTCATGAGACAATAGAGAGGACAAAAGAGTAAGGATGACGAGTTAAACAAACAAAAGAGTGACCTTAGCCATGTGTAAAAGGGAAGAGAAGGAGGACGTTTCCAGATTTGCCGGAGGAGTAAACAAAATGTACCTTTTGTACAAAGACGCCATCTTTAGCATTAGGAAATGTGGGGTAACTTTGTTTAAGTGCTTTGAAGTTCTCCTCACTGATGTTCCGCATAATCCATCCGAAATCAGGCCGTGCAACCCTCCTGCCACAAGTTACTATCTGTTACCCAGGTAGAGATTATATGCTTGAAATATCACAAATTCTTTGCACACATACTCAAATAATTCATATAAGGAAATAAGTTTGGAGAAACAATACTGTAGAAGACTTTGACATGACCATTTTAGATACTGATCAACGATAAGAAAGTAATTGTTTAAGCTTAAACCATGTTGGACTATTTCCTTTCCACCCAACACCTGGAGTTATTGCAAAGAAAGCAATAGAATAATCTGATTGCTCAAGAACAGCAGGCACATCAGAATATAATGAAACACTAGCTTTAAAATGAATCACCTGTTTTATTTAAAAAAAAAAAAAAAAAGAGGATAGGGGACAATTGATTCTTATACCAATAGAAAAGTTCATCACAATAGTTTACATATCAAACAGGTTTGAGGCACCAAAATAGAACTTACTGAAAATTCTGGAAGGGCTTTATGATAGCTGAAATAAGATCAACCGGTACAGCAAAGCTCACTCCAGATGCTATGTCCGGCTTCACATTCTCAACATTGACACCAATTACTTCTCCATCAACATTGCAAAGAGGACCCCCAGAGTTTCCCTTCACAAACAAGGGAACTGTAACGACCCGGGCCCCACTGTATAATATTGTCCGCTTTGGACATAGAGTCCTCACGGCTTTAAAACGCGTTATACAGGTTAGAGGGGCCAAGCCATTATAAACTGGCCCAGGACTCCCCCCTAAGCGATGTGGGACAAGAGCTTGCGCATGTCCAGGGACCGAGACGCAGACGCACCGCCATCCCTCCTCCCCGCACACTGCCGCTCAGGCCGTCACACTCTCCCCCCTTGGGAGCACAGCGCCCTCGCTGTGGGCCCACACACGGTCGGGAGTCGGCTTTGATACCATTTGTAACGACCCGGGTCCCACTGTATAATATTGTCCGTTTGGACACTGAGTCCTCACGGCTTTAAAACGCGTTATACAAGTTAGAGGGGCTCAAGCCATTATAAACTGGCCCATGACTCCCCCCTAAGCGATGTGGGACAAGAGGGACCCCTTCCTTGCGCAAGTCCGGGGACCGAGGTGCGGACGCACCGCCATCCCTCCTCCCCGCGCACCGCCGCTCAAGCCGTCATAGAAACGATGGCAACCAGTGTCAAGTTAAGGAGCATACCGTGGTTATGCCAAAAGAGCTAGCTTAAGTTGGAGAGAGAAATGCATGCACGTTAATTTACCATCAATGCTGTCACAGACCTCTATTTGATTAGACTGTGTTATGTCTGGTCTACAATTCTGTATCGTAAGTATGGGTGGCCCACTAATGACGAGATATCCAATCCCCCCTTTTCATTTCTCACGCTTTCAGAAAATCTCAAGTGGCATCGCACCTCTCCGACAGCAAGACTTTACCCATATAACTAGTTACCTTTATAGTTTCTGCTCTTCCCACATCGATGTAACACAGCTCTAGGAGATTGACCAATACTGGTATCTCAGTATAGTAGTTAATGCACAGAGTCTGGTCTAGAATCATCAATGCTGAATATGTGAATGCGACAGCAAAAGGAAACACAAACCAATCTCAGACAGGCAGGAAAACACAGGCATTGTTCCATCTTACTGGATTGATTGCACAGTCTGTTTGTAGATACTCCATTATTCCTTTGAGTCCCAACTCATTGCCCGCGCGATGAACACAGCTATATCAAGCAAAAGAAGAGGGAAGGAACTGTCACTTTGTACTTATACATCCACGCTGTTGTGCAAATACAATCAACTAAGGAAAACAAAAATTTTGACAAAAATTAATTTCTTGGTCACATCATAAGTACAAGTTGAATGACCTGATAATCCCAAGCGTTACAGTGTGTTGAAGGGAAAGTGGACAGCCCATGGCTATTGCCCAGTCTCCAGGACGAAGCTTACTAGATGAGCCAACTTTTGCTGTTGAAAGGGGAGAAGTTGGTTTTTCAGTCTTTACAATGGCAATGTCAAGATCCACGTAAGCATCAACAACTTGGCCTACAACATCTTCCTTGGCTTCTTGCAAACGTACGAGAACCTGCGACATTCTTTCTGTGAGCCGAGAGCCCATGACTATCCATGATTAAACCCATGAGTTTTGTCTAGAAAACAGAAGCATTCACAATCTTTGTTGGAGCCTTATATACAAGTAGTCACCGTCCATTTAATAGTTTAAGCCTCTGGTTTTGGACTTTCTAGCACAACTAATTTTTTTTATTTTTCAGCATAGTTATATTCGAGAAAAAACAGAATATAACCCAAGTCACAGAAAGGGGTCTGAGAAATAATACTGGTAAAAGAAAATGAAAATTATGGCACTTCAGAGTTACATTCGAGGAAGCAATATGGGCATGCAAATCTCCACCGATCATGCAGATACTGGCAGAGCTATATGTTCCATGCCTTCAGTTACATGCTCGTGTGCAGAGAAATAGAATGACCATATAGTGAGCACAATCGAGGGCTAACTAATCTGACAAAATTCTTTCCGATCCTTAACCATATGTGCAGGTTAGACGTCTACATCAAGTTCAAGATGATATCATTATATTAAGATCATGTGGTAGAGATAAAAACAAAGTGAAAAGCTTGAACTTAGGCCACTGAGTTTGGACAGCAAAGTACACCCTCAAACACCAACCTGCCCATCGGCTGAATATACCACGTTCGTTTTGTCGAAGACAACATGAGCACATGTTAAAATGTAGCCATCCTTATGAATTGCAGTTCCAGAACCTATCTCCCCGTCAACATCTGATCAACAAGATAACGAAAGACTTCTCAGACTAGTGCCAAAAAAAAAAAAAAGCAACAAAAGATTTTCAGCCAGGACGACTCAATAAGAGAAGGATCACATGGCATACTTTGCCCTCGATTTCGAGCACATAGACTAGCGACAGCAGGAGCGGTCTTAGCAGCAGCATGGGCAATTGTATCTCTGCCAAAATACGCCAGTTTTGCATTTTCTTCAGATTTAGCAGAAGCTGCCTTACTTGTATCATAACACCTAATCCAACTAGTTTGAAGAGAATGGGATGGAAGTACTTCTGCAGGTTGCAAAAATAATAAACGAACATATGATGACAGGGGAAAATAAAGGTGTTACACATTGGTTTTGATAAAATTAGAAAGGAGACAAACCGTGTCGCCGCTGATTCAAGGAAATAAATGCCGGGGGAGGTGGCGTGAATTCTTTACGCAATTGGGCAGTATTTGCGGCTAATGGGTTTGATTCTGTTATTCAAATCAAACAAGGTAGTTCAATTAGAAAGGGTCTCAACTACAACTATATTAGAACTTTAAATTTACCTGGGCTTGATTCCTTAACCCAACTTTAGGTCGAACCCCAATTTTCTTCCAAAAATTCTTTTGTCTGAAAAAAATTACAAAATTTCACTCTAGTCTCAAATCTACCCCATGTCCAAAAATTCCACAAGTTTCTTTAAAATTATCAGCATCAAGGCTAGTTCGAGGCTCATTATCATAATATATGTTTTCACCAACAACCTTATTTTTGTATGGAACAATAGTGGTCTCCTGATAATGATAATTTCAAAAATATCCGTGGTAATTTTTTGATGTAAAGCAGATTTGGAATTAGAGTGAAAGTTTGTGATATTATTTTAGATAAAGAAAAAAGTTCAGGATAGAATTGAAATAAGACCTAAAGTTTAAATTTATTTTAGGAAATTAGCTCAATTGATTAGCAATCTGCTACCTACCCCAAAATCCTTACTACGAATCCAGTGTAAGCAAGAAAATACGTTTCGGCCATTAGATATAACGGGTGTCTTGTGAGATTCACCTAGCCTTAGGATATGGAACTATTCAACCTATGTTCACCGGATGCATGTAGTAACACTAACATCTCTAGAGCAGTCACCTCAGGGTTCATCGGCTATGGCCTACAAGCACTCTAAAGGGCACACCATATCCGACGAACTCTTGAGCTTGTCCTTAATGCAACTATACGCAAAAGACGCCCTAAACCGCAAAAATTAGAACTTCAACCCTAAAAGGTGCACTACATATACTTCCTGTTTCTAGGCAAACAGGCCGAATTGCATCATATTAAGCATGATTCACCAACATATAACAGAAGCACTGGCATGAAATAGACGAAGGTACTTACTGCTAGCATTTGCATGAAACAGACCAGAGCGAGCAACAGCGATTCCCGCCATCTGTAGCATCAAAATTTACGCAGTCAAAAAGAAGAAAGAACGGAAAATTGTCTCTGCTATTGATACTTGAAATTCAAAATTGCTCTAAGCTTCCCCTCAGCAGTAAAATTTTTTGCTGGCACGCTTGGGAAGAGAGTTATGTGCTGACATGAGAAGCAGAAGCAAAATTACCTGTAGGAAGCTCCAGAGCAGAGATCAAGTGATACCCAGATTCTGTTGGCGTCTCCATCGAATGATTTCACACCTAAATACAGCTTCTGATCCTCCCAAAAAAAAAAAAAAAAAAAAACCTTAATTGACTACTAAGTCCAAGTCCTTGATTAAATGCTAGCTATTTGTGGGGGTTTTCGTATGTAAATAGAGAAAATGACTCCCAGGTTTCGTTTGCAAATGAATTTCGCGTTCCCGAATCAAATTGCCCGGCTGCCACCCACTTGTCCTAAAAAAATTGACGCTTGGTGGTTAATTAGTGACAGAGCAACGTACAAGGTCTTGCAACGTTTGGGAGTCTTGGATTTTCATGCATAAACTACAAAAAAGAGATAGTTTCCATGAAGTGTGTGATTCACCATTGCTTAGAAAAGAAGTTGCATTTATGTAGCAATGAGACGATGCGCACTGGTTAAATAGTGACAGAGCGAGCACGTGTGCGTTATATTCTTTCCCTACCAATGATAAGAAGCACACGTGACCGTCAGGAAGCAGATAAGTATTTCTGAGCAAGAGCAGGACAGCAGATCAATTCCCTTCTCGGAATTTAAGAAAATTATGTTAATGGGTCCCTTTGAGAGTATGTTTCGCTTTTTGGTGTTTCCTACAAGATACTAATCTTTTAAATATATATTTAAATATAGGGATTTTTAGGTTATTGTAAACCTAACGTCTTATTGCGAATCATAAATTTTTGAAAAAATTCATAATTATTTATTATTTGATTTTTTATGATGCAAAATAGACTGTTATTTTTATAATAAATTAAAGACTGTCATTGAATAATTTCTTACACTTCATAAAGACAAAGGGAGGGAGGGAGGATAATATGATGCCATTGCACCGCGCTAGATGCAATTTCATGTTGTTTGGCAATTTGTTTTTTTGGAATTTCATAACTGCCACTCTGATACCACGTGTAGAGAAGCAAATGATTGCCCAAGTGAAATAGACGCTTCTTTATTAATAATATTACAGAAGCAAGTAAACTCTCCACACCTACTTCGCAATATTTTATTTCTAACTCTTCTCACCACTCACACTCTAACACTCACTGACACTTACTACGCTCGCAAGCCACCCACTGCAACACTCTATGCTTTTGTTTTTTGGGCGTATACAAGTGGAGGAGGCTAGGCTATTTCTAACCATTATCCACCGATTGGCACAAGTGGGATTTTTGCTTCTATTTTTCATGTTGGGACAAATCTATAGCCACAAAGTTCTAGCTATCACAAACTGCCTAAAGTCTTGCAGCAATTGCTAGAAAAATCTAGAAAATGTGTGGGAAAGAGGAGAGAAAGGCGGTGCTCTTCAACAGTTCTTGTCTATTTTTCATTTTTTTTTCTGGTTTAAACCAGAAAATCACATGTCACAAGCCTCTATGACAATCAAATTGGATTAGCCACCACTGAACAACAACTAAAAAAGGATGATTAGTTGGCTTTTAAATATATCGGTTGTTACCAAGTCGTCATCTATTCCTCAAAATATTATAGCTCTTTCTCTGTCACGTGCTTAAAGAAAGACTCAAGATCCGACAAGATTCATTAGCAAAGGGCGAAAGACTCAAACCAACTCTCCAAAAGGCAAAAACCGTGCCGTTGAAGCTTCAATCACAATGACAGCTTGCCTTCTATGTGACTTTCAAAGTCGATTAATGAACATGAATGAAATTCTTTTTTTTTTCATGGACTGGATAATGGTTATAAAGTGAGTGAAATGTTGAACAGAAGTTCAGTTCCAAGTCAAGTTCGAAGCAAGAGTTGATATGCCAGCTCAGGTTTTCACAAACTACAATCTCTATTTAATTTCAAAATTCTACGTCAACATTTCAAAGATGTCGATTTTAAATATGATAATCACATGATAATATGTAAGGAGCATAATCATAACCAAGTCATATGAAGGAGCAAGCAGTCAATGTGACTGGTTTGCGAAATAGTAATTGAACGACATGACCTCTACGACTGGCGTCGAAGTATCAAGCGGCCCATATAGCTTGGGAAATAGTTACTGAATGATGTAGCTTGTGCAATCGGCATCAAAAGAAAGCGATCTTTGTGAAAAATAATGATGCGGAAGATAATGATACCAAGTTGAAAACGATAATGATGCGGAAGATAAGAATTAAAGAATTTTTGTATATATCAATATACTTTGATAAATAGTATATGAAACTATTTATAGGCTTATTTAATAACTATTTAGGGAGATAATGTAAACAAAATATCATGTACCATCGAATGAGATATATGCATAAGAGAAATGATTAGATGACACTCTTTAATATACTGCGAAAATAACAGTTTATTTTGGATCACAAAAAATTAAATCACAAATAATTATAAATTATTGTGGGACCTATTTTTTCAAGAATTTGTAGCTCACAATAAATTGCTATTCTCATAGTACCTAACTGTTATGGTAGCAAAGCCCATATGCATAATTAAGTAAATATACTAATATTGCTAACAGTGACATGCTAAAACCTCCTTAAAACACTCAAGGTATAAATGGCTGGAAATGCGAACTCGCCTTCTCTACAAACTGAGAATTAAAGATTTAGGAAATAACTCGGTAAGCCAATCTTGCGGTTGAATTGGGATTTTCATTTCCTCAGTGCTGTCTCGAGTGATTTCAGGCTCATTTGGCAAGGCCAATGTATAAAACGAGTATTTGAATCACCTCGGGTTTCGATCTCGGGTTTCGATCTAATGTTATCAGAATGCGCTTCGCGCATTACACCAGCTAAACATGTTCGAAGTAGCTGTACGAGGTTCTCGTCCAGCGAATTTTGGTTCTATTTTCGGTACATGGTAGCTAGATTGAATTTTTGATTTCCGACACATTGACATGGTACTGAATTTTTTTTATTTTTATTTTGGGTCTGAACATGGTACTGAATCACTTGCAACCAAAGTAGTCACCCATTTTATTCTCCTCACCAGGTCAATGTTCTTTCATGACATGATACATGCCACGTTATTGCCCTCTCATGAAATCAAGGATCCAAGGTAACAGATCGCTTGGACTTTTATTGTACTGCAAATAACAATTCATCTAGCAAAGTCGACATTAAAGTCGAGGCCTCCGAATTCCTACAATCTCGCGACAGGTTTCTCCTGGAAAGTAATGGTCAGACGAACTGAAGCATCCCTGCCATCCCTGGCTCTCTTCACAAGTACCTCAACAGGTTTTCCAGATCTTTCCCCCATAGCATTCATCATCCGCATCAAGTTGGTGAATCAAGCACTTTAGTTCTCGTTTTCAATAATCATAAGTCAGAGAGCTGAAGGTGAGCTGCCATCGCAAACTGTAAGTGAACAACTTTGTTTGTTTGTTCTGCATCCATCCCTAATCTGTAATTTATCTTCTCTTCTTCCATTTTATATACCATCCAATACTCCTCATCTTGAAAGTATTGTTGAGCACGGTTCATGTAGAGAGTGACAAGCCTTAAAGCCTTTCTCATTTCCCGTCAAGAATAGGCCGGCGTCAAGTAAAGCAAGTGCAATTCATTCCAACGAATGGGTCATGTACTTCCATGATAACTTTGATAATGATTCCTGGGTTCCATTTATTGTTTGCTCAATGCACCAAAGTAAACAACTTCTGAACCAACACTGATGCTTTGCTAGATCAAGAAATCTTTTTTACCTCCGTTATGTCTCGAACTCTTTTTCCATTAAATTCCACGATGACGTCGCGGTCTTGAATGCCAGCACATTTAGCGGGGGATCCTTCCATTACCTGATGAAGATGAGAATACCGGCAATATTAACAAACAAAGAAGCATGCGATTGTCTCAAAGACAAGCTTGAACAGCATTATGAGAATAAAATGACATTACATTGCAAATTTCCTTTGGTACACATAATGCAAGTTCATTGTCATGGAAGCGTGAATCGAGACTTTCACTAGTCAAATGATTACTTCAAAGCATGTAACATAAGTTGTCTCCTAAAGAGAGCTTTCTTTAAGGTGCTTCGACAAAGAAATGGCAGCACCAGAATGGCGTTAATGTTGTTTATGTGGTATGATTCTTATCGTAGCATGGTCAACAAGTGATGTTGGCTTATTAGGTGGAACAATTTCTCCAAACAATTTCATGAATGATTTAATGGGATAAGTATTACTGGAAGTCCTAAAACTAATCATGAAAGTGAAGTTGAGTATTAAAACTTTCAAAAAGTACAATCAAATCATAAAACTTCTCACAAAAGTGCAATTGAGTTTTAAAACTGTCAAAAAGTATAATCAAATCCTAAAATTTATTAAATTAGTATAATTAAGTCCTAAAACTTGTCAAGTTGGGGCAATCAAGTCCTAAAACTAGTTAATTTTCTATAAGTTAATAGAAGAACTTGATTGCATCAGCTTAACAAATTTTATAATTTGATTGCACTTTTTGAAAGTTTTAAAACTCAATTTCACTTTCATAACAAGTTTTTTAATTTTCAGTACACTTATCTTTAATTTAAAATAATATGTTTCATGAGGAAATAGAGAGGATAGAACAGAAGCAAGATGAAAAAAAGACACACCCTTTGTACGAAGACACCTTCACTTGCATAGCGAAATTTGCGGTAATATTTTTCAAGTGCTCTGGAGTTCTTACTGAAGTTCCGCACACCCCATCCGAAATCGGGTCGTAAAGGACTCCTGCCACAAGTTATTATCTGTTACATAGGTAAAGATCATATGCTCCAAAAATCCTAAACTCTCAGCAAGACGTTACTCAAATGATTCATATTAGGACATCAGTTCGGAAAATCAATATTTGAAAAGACTTTGACAAGACCATCTTAGTTACTGATCAATGACGAGAAATTGTTACAAGTTAAACTACAAACGTCATCGAACTGTTTCTTTTCCACCCAACATCTGGAGTTATCGCAGAGAAATGCAACAGAAAGGAGCCGATTGCTCAAGAACAACATGCACATCAGAATATCAATGAAACAACTGCTTTAAAATCAATCACCCGTTATATTACATAAAACAGGATAGGAAACAATTGATTGTCATACCGACATAACAATAGTTTGCATATCAAGCAGGTTTGAGGCACCAAAATACTGAGAATAGAACTTACTGAAAATTCTGGAAGGGCTTTATGATTGCTGAAATAAAATCAACCGGTACAGCAAAGCTCACTCCGGATGCTTTTTGAAGTTCCTCTATATTGACACCAACTACTTCTCCATCAACATTGCAAAGAGGACCCCCAGAATTTCCCTTCACAAACAAAGAGAAGACAGCAACTAATTGTCAAGTTAAGGAGCATACCACAGTTATGCCAAAAGAGCTAGCTTAAGTTGGACAGAGAAGTGCATGAACTTGAATTTACCACCAATGCAGTCCGTGACGTCTATACACTTAGACTGTATTAGGTTACAATCTACAATTCTTCATCATAAACAACATTGATGGAGCAATGGCACACGGTTCATACTGGTCAAATGGCGACAGGAAGAGAACGTGCATGTTATATTACTTCCCTAACAACTACAGGAAGCGACATGTGACTGTTAGGAAGCAGACAACTATTTGTGAATTAGACAGTTCATTAATTTTCTTCTCAGAATTTAGGTCCCTTTGAGAGTATATTTCACTTCATAGTGTTTCCTACAATGTGCCAAAATTTTTAAAATATTTAGGAATAAGTAAAGTGAAAGCCTTAAAATGTGTCACGGCAATACAATTAAGTTGTAAAACTTTTGAGAATTACAATCAAATCTTAAAATTTATCAAACTAGTGTAGTTAAGTTCCTTTGTTAATTCCATCCAACTTGACAAACGAAAAATGTTGATATTGCCTTTTATTATTTTCTCACTCCTAAGTGATATAACTAATCATTTTTTGTAAAATATCTTTCAAATCTTAAGTTTTCTATTAGACAAATGCACTTATATGTATAGAAGCAGGACCTCACTCTCAATTTCTCCATCTCTTTAGAATAGGTTAAGGTATTTCAGCCTAAAAAATAACTTTTAGCCCCCTTGAAATTTCTCAAAATAGGAAAATCACAAGTCAGTAGTAAATATATAAACTCAGCTTGCCCCCCATAAATAGATAAAGCTGAATAAACAGTTCTGGAACCTTGAACATGCAGTTGCTATAGGCAAACGAAGCCTACAAATTGCCATTCTATAAATGTGATTACACTATACGAATTGCCAAGGTACTCATGTTTGACCAAATCTTGCCCCCATTTAAAAAAAAAAAAAATTCTAGATCCACCCCCGTTTGAAAAATCTTCCGTTTTGCCCTCAGACATTGGAGACGACCTCTCTCCATATGGCAGACTGAAAATTTTACTTCGAATTTAATTTGGAAGAAGCTACACCTTCAACCAAAAGGACAAACAGGGGGGAGAGAGAGTCCTAAACGACAAAAAAAAGAACAAACTAATGTAGGAACCGTGCGCATCCGGGGAATCGAACCCCGGTCAGTACCGTGGGAGGGTACTATGATACCACTACACTAGATGCGCCTTGATGTTGAGGGATACATAAACAACCAATTTCAATTTGATGTCGCATTCTATAACAATCATTGCGGATCAGTGGCCAGCGAACGAAAATAATGATCATATTAGATTAGTTACTTTCAACTATATACACGGATCATGGGTCTTCCAATAGGAAGCAAAAATCTGCAGTATGTTTATGTGGTAGTATCTCTCACTATTAGAACCATCAATTGAAATCATGGCAATCGAAAAATCCATCCGGTCATAATGCAAAATCGGTAAAGTGATTAAACGAGGAGGTCAAGGATAACAATAGTCTTTATTTTATTTTATTTTTTTTCCCTTTTTCTTGACTGCAAACCTCTATGCTCACAAGATAATGACGGCTAACGACGAGCTTTGAGCGACGGAGGAAACCTACTGCTTTATTGGGGAGTCGAAGGTGAAGCGGAATCGAATCCTACAGTTTACTTTTTGAAGTTTTCTTAAAGGCGACGAGTTACTTTAACAAAATACGGAATCCGTTGTTTGCTCCTGGACGAAGGGATTCCATATTTGGCAAGGCCTTAAGATTGGGAGAAGTGTTAAAAAAGTCTTAAATCTTTTGTATTTGTGTCAATTTAGTCCTAAACTTTTTTTGTCTTGGGGCGTGGCCGATCGTCTTAACGTAGACAATTTTTAATAATATTTTAATTTTTTTAAAATTTTTTCTTTTTCTTTTTTTTTTAAAAAAATTTTTTTTCTTTTTTTTCTTCTCCTCCTCCTCCCTCCTCCCTCCAGCCAGTCACTTCCTTCCTCGAGCCGATCACTAGGCCAGCGACCACTAGAGATGACCGCCAGCGAGGTCAACCTCGCCAACTAGAGATGGCCATGAGGGCGACCTCACGCTGGGCGGCGAGAAGCCAGCTCGAGGCCACCCAGGCAATGAGGGCGGCCTTGCGCCGAGCTGGCGAGGTTGGCCCTCGTCGGATCTGGCAAGGTCAAGCCTCGCTGGCCATGGGCGAGGCTCAACCCTCGTCGCCCAAGCTTCAAGGGCGACCTCACGCTCGGATCTGGCGAGGCTTGACCCTCGTCGCCCAAGCCTCAAGGGCGGCCTAAGGCGACCCTCACGACCACTGGCAAGGTGGTCGACAAGGTCAACCTCGACCTCATCAGCCTACGCCTCTAGCCGGTCGTCGAGGTCTTGCGACCGACTGGAGGAAGGAAGAGGAGAAGGAAAAAAGAAAAATCAAAATCAAAAATCAAAAATTAAAAAAATTAAAATATTATTAAAAGTTGTGTACATCAATGCCAATCGGGCTACATCAGCTGGCCGTCGTCCAATCAGCAAAATCCGGCCAAAATTGGCCAGAAAGGACTGAATTGGCACAACATAAAAAGATTTAGGATTAAATAGGCACCAAAAAAATATTTAGGACTTTTCTAATACTTCTCCCCCTTAAGACTCAAGAAGGTGATCGATGCATCAACACGAAATGCATTTCACTGCAACAAACCAGCTCAAAAAATGACCTAATGAGGCACAACTCCCAGCATCCAGCACAACATTTACGTTCCATCGTGTAATTATCTACGATGAAAGTAGTTTCTAATTTTGTGAATTAAAAAAAAAAAGTAGTTCCTAATCTAAAAAGATCTATTTGAAGCTGAAGCATATGCATTCAAAAGCTGTTTCGCGAAAAATATACATTTCAATGAATTTATGTATGTCAGTGCCTATTCTGTAATTACAGATAAAACCAAACACTTGGGCAAGTTCCCACCCAAAAAAATCGCCTCACCTTGATTTTAGTTTTAATAATTTAGCCAGCCTTCCTCGAACAGTTTTCTGACTTGCCTTAAAACCTTTTGATTTCCTTTCTCTTGGCCTCCTGTTTGATCGCCTCCTCTCCAACCGCTGGCGACGTATCTCAGGATCAGCCCAGCCCTTACCCCATTCAGAAAAAGTGGAAAATGATCTCTGTTTTCTCCCCGAGAGAAGCATATCAGCTTCAGGAAATATGTACAAGCTTTCCTCTCTTTGTGATTGCACAAAATCCCATCCACGTTCTGTTAGCTCAGGATATTTTATCTGAACATGAGCCTGCAAAAAGGAAGTCCTGAATTACTAAGGAGCCCATGATGATGCAGATATGTACCTTCAATTGAATGTGCATTCTGAATGTGTGCAAAAGCAATGGAACTAGACGACCATGCGAGTATTTCCATAGATAAACTGAAAGCTTTGAACTGACGCTAAGTGTACTGAGAGATTATCCAGGGCCATCCCAAAAAAGAGTCCTTGATGTCCGTGTTATCCACTTATCAGATGATGGCAAGACAAGATTTACTCATGTCTGTATATTTTCCAACAAAATGTCTAGTTTAATTCATTATAAGTGTGCATACCTTCTCATCACCCTCTTTGATGTATCCTTTACTTTCCATAACTCGAGCAAGACCTTGCCACCATAACATGTCAGTTGCCATGTACTTAGGAGACTGTAGAGGGGAATATCAGCACATCAGGTAACAGCTGGCATAAAGGAAATACATGGATCTATGCGATACACATCAGAGAAAAGCAACTCATCATTGAACATATTTGTACACTGTTCTTTTTCACCTTTTTTTTTTTTTTGGTTCAAACCTTTTTACCATTTCAAGTGTCACATTTTAGCACTGGCAGCAGCAAGCTAACAAAGAGAACCTGACAAGCAGTGAAGCATTTGTCCACCATATCTGAGAATATGCTCTCCCTTTCGATACCAGGAGGAGAGAGGAGAATGAACAGACGAATTGCCAGGAAGAAGACGCTATATTTGAACTGCCTCTCCCTCAAGGAGGCAGCTACTTGTAGTGGGGTGTGTGTGTGTGTGTGTGTGTGTGTGTGTGAGAGAGAGAGAGAGAGAGAGAGTACCTGCTCCCTGATTTTACTGACCAAGAGCTTGAGATATAGCTTCTCTACATACTGTCTTCGTTTGACGTCACGACGTGTTATATCATCATCATATGAGTCGGCAATGTATCCACTGTTTCCCCAGGACAAAGCATATTGTTTCTGCATTGCAGGGACTTAGAGATTACCTATCACCATATGTCACTGTACGATACATCCCTTGCTAATTTGCATGTAAAGCCATCAAAAAACAACGAAGATTCTTAGCAGCAACTGCATTTACTAATGCCAATTCCATCTATAATGCACAACTTCACTCAATCAAAATAAGAAGGGTCCTGCTGCCTAAAAAACCTCTTGCTCTTCTTTTATCATTATGTAATGGTCTGAGAATACCAAATAAAACTATCTTTTGCCCTTTCATCTTTCCTCCAAACGAATTAAAAATGCCCATCTCTCTAAACAATCTAAAGCATATCTTTCAAGTTCTAAATGACAGAAAGGACCTTCTATCCTCCACTATGATATTTGTGGAACATCTCATACAGTGAGAAGAAATAATATGGTGCCATTACATTTCATCTACAATGAGAAGAAAGTCTTGGCGCTGATATTGTCATATCTCCAACAAAGTATAGGACTGGAGCCCTTGAACACAAAACATTGTGAAGATTGACCAGATATGAACTCCTGATATCTCACGGTTCTATGAACTAACCTTGTGAGCAGCGAGAACCTGCATGAAAATATCAGCCTCTTCCCTCACATCCAGCATCTCAGGAGGTCCTTTAATGCACACATCACACCTACAATGATAGATACTCCATAATCTTGAAAAGTAATCATTTGATATCATAGAAGGGAGCTCAAAGAATTAACTATCTTCTCTGAATCCTAATTTTTGTTGACTTCTCTAAATCCTATTTGTGACATACCAAAATGAGCAAAGGCAGGATTTCATGAAATGGAATAATAGATCATATTTTATCAGGTTGATCTGGCTAAGGAACTAAAACCACCATCAACCTAATTTTCAGCATAATGTAGCTGCTCAATAGACCATAATTCATGAGAGCAAATTCTACAAATAAAGCAGAAAAGGATGAGCAATGTACAAGTAGCACTTCTCGTGACTGAAGTGCTCCCCAAAGTACTCAACGAGTGATCTAGCTCGACAGTTTGCAGTGTTCATTCCATATCTGCAGCAGAAAAAAAAAGGCTGGCCATAAAATATTAAGACATTTCCAACTAATGGAATGAAGGAGAATAAGTAAACATACCTGTGACAATCAGACAGCATTTTGTACGCTAGTTTCAACTGATTTTCACTCCTTTTACTAGGCAACAGAGTTGGTGTTCTTGCTAAATTAGCAAAGAGTACTGATTGGGGAGGAGAGAAGACATATATAAGGATACACACAATACACATTGTAGCTTACAAAATACGGAATAAATGGAGAAAGACACTGCATAGTGCATCATTACTGCCAGGATCACTCACCAAAAAAAGTACGAAGTTATCCTAAGTCTAATAAATAATGTGAAACTGAACTATAACAATTCAGCCAGGTGAAAAAAATTTCTCCAACTAGAGAGCCGATAAACAAGAAACGAAGGATCAATAACACCATAAAATGGAAATCTATATGTTGCGAATATATTTCCATGCTCTTCTGAGGTTTAAAATAGCATAGAACTCTCCCTCCCTGCCCACCTGGGCTTCCCTTATTAAGTAGAGAATTCGATAGTTCTTTCTATGGATATACAAAACTAATGGCCTCAAACCACAATGTACAGTTTAAAGAACTTACTGCAATCTGCTAATTTTCCATCTCTTCCAGCACGCCCTGCTTCTTGATAGTATGCTTCTAAACTCTGCAAGTGAATTCAACCCAGAATCTCAAACTCATATGTAAGAAGTGCCACTTAAGCATTCTTGGCAAGGAAAAGAAGGACCGAGGAAAAAAAAAAACAAAGAAAGGAATGGGGTAAAAGGAAAATCAGCACAGTATAAAAGACATTGAGATGCTGACCTGTGGCAAACCGTAGTGGATGATTCTTCTGACATTTAACTTGTCGATCCCCATTCCAAAAGCCATAGTCGCAACAACAACCTGGATGTCAGGTAACAAAGCAGGTCTCAAATAGCAGTATTATGAAGGAAATGCTCAATGAACTATTCCTATTGCATGCTGTGATATGGAGGAGATACTTCACAAAGGATCAAACGCAGATCATGCCACTTAACACATTTTATCTTATGCACTATATTTGCAGAGGACAATAATCCAATATACAATTATGGTTACCTCTACGTTGTCCTCATGAAATTCCTTGTGGACTTGCCTAAGATGTGATTTTGGCAACTGTAAAGAAATAAACAATGTATCAGCTACAATGGAATAAATATTTTGTAAGTAAAATGTCAAGATAAACAGAGTTAAGCGATATCTTATATCTGTCTAACTTGTAATTTCTACCATTTATGATGTACATGACATCACATTCATACCAGGTAAATGTTCATTGAGCGCTTGAACTGCTCATGTATTATCTGTACTTCTACAGATACAATTCATATATCTCTGGCAGCATTGCAGAAATCAAGACGTGAAATCTCTGGAGATATTTATCCACATGATTCAAATCTTTTGGTGAAAAAGTAAAGAAAAATTCTAGTGAAAAACCCAGTGATTAATATAAAAGAAATGTGGAGTAGTTTGAAGCAAGAACAATACCAAAATGAAACCATCAAATTGAGAATACATCAATTAAAAATGGTATTTATTATGCAGAATGAAACCTTGGCATTATAAGCTGCTGCTTTGATGCCGAAGTCACACAAGAATTTGGCAATTGTCAAAGTTTCTTTCCTCGTTGGGACATAAATAATAGTAGGTCCATGATCTAATGGCTCTTGCTGAAGCTTCAGCCTTTCCTCCAGTTCCATTGGTGAATCAGACATCTCAAAAGAACCGCATACCTCCTGACTTAAATCAGGAGATTCTCCATGGAATTCTCCACAGGGAACTGCAAGGGCCAATTGAATAGCACATCAAATTACGGGATGAATAAGTTCTAGCACAATTTTCAGACAATTTCCATTTTATGAGTAAGTTTTCCTAGAGTCCCTTGCTCCACATCCTACAAGCATATATAAACAGCAATGGTGGAAACATCATGCCAAAATCAGAATTCCGAAGATATTCCTCTTTAATAAGAAGCTATACCATCCCAATCATCCACACCCTGGAAGGTGTCCGTTTCATCTTCTAAGTATTCAACTGACAATTCTCTCCCCCTCGAAGAGGTGTTGTCATTATTCACCGAATTCGCTGCATCATCTTCATATCTGTCACAGTAATCGTCCTCTGAACATACTGATGTATTATCGGAATCTTCAGCACAGTCAAGATGCTGGTTGTCACCGATCTTTCTTCTCAAAACATATGTTTTTATCAAAACATGGAAATCCTTTTTGTAAGTCCGTGAAGAAGTTCTGCTATCCTTAACCTGTTAACAGCAGGTCCATATTAGGAGCTAATCTACCAAAAATCATGCTGGTGCATATTTCTGTTTTCAACCACTTAAATATCCCTATGAACACATAAAACCTAATCCAATCCTTAGAACAAAAGAAAACAACAAACTCACAGAAAAACGTAGATTGGAGCGGTAGAATGATGTAAGCACAATCTTTGTCTCCTTTGACATGCAAAGGCACCGAATAACATCTTCTCGAACACGGTTAGTAGCAGTAGCAGTCAAAGCCATCAGTGGGATGTCAAATTTCAAGAACTTCATCTTGGAAGTGCTGAAGTTCTCTCTTAACACAGATAGTTTCCTGAAATGTGAAAAAACTTCAGTCAGGAAAGAATCCTTACCATAATCTTTAATCATCATAATTGTCCCCTCTATCAACCAGGATCATTAACATGCAAAGCTGAACCAATGGTCAAAGTCATGGTAAATAACCGAGCAACAGGTAAGAAAAAGAGAGAAGAAATGAATGATCAGAAGAAATAATTGTAACGAAAATCAAATTGTATTACAGAAATGAAAGATAGAAATATATGAGGTAAAATGACAGGTTTACCATCATGTCTATGATTAACGTATGTGACACTTTTAGCAAGTCAGGTCTAAGATGGTTAATCACCTGCCAGACAAATTAGGTAGTGCACAGAGAAAGATCGGATCAGAAGAAAAGGGTTAACCTGTAGTCAGGCCGAAAATCATGGCCCCATTTCGAAACACAGTGGACTTCATCAATTGCAAATAATGCGATTCCTCGGCCTGCTGCAAGACTTTGTAGTGGCTTTATCAGCCTGTAGGAAGATCCATATCACTCGGTAAAAAAATGACAAAAGAGATAACACCACTGCACAATGCATGTCAAACTCTTACCTTAAAACCGTCTCTGGGCAAACATATATCAAACCATATTTTCCCTCCATCGCTTTCTTTTCCACACTATTGTCAGGTTGCCCAGATCCAAGAAAGCAGGCAGAGACACCATGTTTTGCGAGCTTTAGACACTGGTCATGCATTAAACTTATCAATGGTGAGATCACAACAACCACCTTCCCAGTCAGTAGGGCTGGAATCTGGAAACACAGTGATTTACCTGCAAAAAAGAGATCATTCCTGAATATGGAACCAGCTCTAGGTCTGAAAGTATTTTGGTCAATCACAAGTAAATAAAAATCACCAGATCCTGTTGCAGCGAGAACAAGGCAATCTTGGTTAGATAGCCAAGCAGCCAAAGCTTCTCTCTGGAAACTCTTCAAGGATGCATGACCAAAGTGCTTCCGTAAGAGACTACTAACTTGCTGCTCCCAGTCTGCTCCCAAACGCAGCTCTTCTGGGCAATCAACAGCAATAATTTCTGATGTGATCTTGGTGTCTCGATGCATATCAGGATGGACGTTCCCGTTTCCTTCCATGACAGGTGAGACTTTTGACCCCACATTCAAAGCATCTTTTGCCACATTAAATTTACTTCTTTTGGTTTGCATTTTTGTACCAAAATGATCCAGAATGTTAGATTGCTGCATTTTCCGTGAAGGTTGTGACAGGGACGAAGCTCTTTTGCCTGAAGCTTTTACACAAACTTTGGAACAGTTAGAACTTGTTGATGCACCCAAATTGGTTCTCCAAGGGCCATTCAGGAGATAGTCAGCTGCATCATTTATTGAAGCACCAACCACTTTCACAGCCTCTACTGCTGAAGAATATTCAAATCCCATTTCAACAAGTTTTGCAACAATGGCATCACCATTGACAGCTTCACCATTCATGATATATATTCTGAATTTTTAGGATGGACTGGAGACTACAATAAAAGAAAGGAATAAAGAATGTCACATAATGGTGTAAGAATAAATGATATCTCTTTGTATGTCATCAGTATAACAAGATATCAATCCCACATGCACATGTTGCAAAAGAATTTTACGTTCGAGAAAGCCTGCAAGTCCTCCAAGTCATAAAACGGTGATAATGTAAGTAAGCTGGACTCACAGAAATAACGGGTGTACACGGGATAGAAGAATCATGCCTTATCAGCAACAACGGGAGAATTAATTTCTATTTGCCTGCCGAACAGTGACGGAACCCAAAAGAAAGGAAAAGACGGTCATTTGATTCTTAAAATTAGGAATTATATCATGGCGAGGGACTCGATCGTCTCAGCTTTCGCATCAAAAACCGTCGAAATCTGCAACCAGGCAAGTCCCAATGCCAACAAAAGTGAAACGAACAAGAAAGGAAATAACAAATGGCAGGCCTATGCTTTTGGCATTTGGGCTGTGTTCCTCTCTCGCATGAAAATTTACACTAAAAACACATTAAACAGAACTGACTCAACCACACAGCAATGCTCTGATTAAATTAAGCCCATCCAACCAGCAAAATTCTTATCTTCCTTCCTCCTAAAGAACAAAATCACTCTCTAAAACATCAACATAACGCGCATACTGTCTCCTCATAATTGGGCGTTCTTCGCTAATTCTTCCACGAGAAGGAATTCGCAAGAGAGGACACGACGTTCGATCGAGTCACGCGCACCCCAACGGAATCGTTAGTTTCCTTCTACTACGACGATCAAACCAGGAACGCCCGTCTCAACTACGAACCGGCCAACAAAAAGACCGGCATCTTCATCGAGCGACAAAGTAAGGTCGGACGATCCATTCGGTTCGCTCCGCGAGCGCATTTACCTCGTTCCTGCGGAGCCGACCGGAGGAAACCCGAAGTGCGATCGGTGGACGGAGGGAGGGAGAGAAGGTGTTTGTGGAAATGCTCGCGAGATTTGATTCGACCTTCCTCTCGCTGGCGCGCGAAGGTTGAGCTCGAGGGCAAGCCCTGTTCGAGTTTCTTTCTTTATTTTTTTGGAGGGAGAGAGGATTTGCAGAGACGGACGGCGTGTTTGGTAGCGATTCTGATCTGAAATGATTTATAATTTTTAAATATTTTAAGTGATTTAAGAACTGTCAAAATTTCTAATTCTGAAATAAAATTGCGTTTCCAAATCAACTTTTTTAATTTTTAAATAAATATTTTACTTTTTTTTTTCTTTTTTCTCCTATTCTTCTTCTTCTCGGTGACCTCATCGGAGCGTCGCCGGCCCTCAACCGAGGCCAGCCCTTGTCGGTCGAGCCTCGCCGATAGCTGGCCTCGTCGGACCTCGCCCTGGCCGGATGAGCCTCTAGCAAGCTCGTCGGACCGGTTCGACGACCAGCGGCAGCGTACGGCGAATGGTGGCGGCAGGATGAAGAAGAAGAAAAGAGAAGAAGAGAAAATAGAAAAATAAAAAGAGTTGGTTCTGATTCTTAGGTTTATTCTCGGAACAAGAATTAACTTTTTTTTTTTTATTCTTGATTCTGTTCAAATCTACTTCCGGGAACAAAAAAAAATAGAAATTTGCTCCCTGGAACAAAAATTTTACCAAACGCAAAAGAATTATTCTCGGGAACAAAAAATCAGAATCGGGTACTATTTGGATGGTTACCAAACAGCCCCTGAATTGCAGTGTGATGTTGCTGTAGCGTCGTATTTGCTGCTCCGCCCAAAGCGGTGCGTTTTGCCCGCTTTTTGCAAAGGCGATGGATGTGAATTAAGAAACGAGACCAAAAAAAAAAAAAAAAATTACGAAACGACGATGCGGAATGGGCTCGTGAGAAGAGAGAGGGGTCCAACACGACTTCAGTTCCCGAACTCATTGCATCTCGTGCAATTGGATCCTCGACCTTCTTTTTATGCAATCAAAATGCCTACTTGTTCGATGGCATCCTTTCATTTAACGCATTACCATATACTCTGTCAATTTAATCGTTGAAGTGGTATGATATGACTTGCTAACATGGTATAGGCATGAAATGATCTTTTGGTGATGTAGACTGTTGACTCGGCAACAAGGAACCGATACCACATCACCGCCGTGAGAAATTAAACTCCATGGACGATAGAGGAACCATTATTTAACAGTGCTCATGTATCCAAGTAGATAATCTTATCCTGCTTAGGAAGTGAATCCAAAAACATTGCGAGATCCTCTCTAGAGGCCCGATTTAGAGTTTCAGTCCACAGTTCAAGAAACACCGGTTTTTTGACATTCCCACGAAAGCAAAACTACTCGTTTTCATACATATCTAAGCACACAATCTCATGTCGGAAGATCCTTCAAAATGTACTATAAATAGATTATAGAGAGGGTTACAGTTTGGAACTGAATGAATGCTCCAAAAGAATACTTTCACCAACAAGAAGATACTTGGATTTAACCAAAAGAAACAACAGATCGAAGTGCATATTCCTTGGCAAATATGCAGAACTCTCCAAAGTATAATATCCACAGTAAGCATTATTGTAAATGATGAGCACGATTATAACTCTGTACCATGAAGAGTTGGGGACCTGGACATCCTCACGGCAAAATGAGAAAAATACTAGGATCCCGCACCCCAAGCAGGCCTACCTTCCCTAATTTCAATTTGAAACATTGATTGTACAAATACAGAACTTCGATCTAAAACATCACTTTCTCAGGCTAAACAGGACTCACTCAGAGAGCGGTAAGGATTGGGGAGATGAGCACACCATGCTCCATCTTACTACCTCGCAGCAGCTCGTGCACTCATTGATGAATGGTAGGTCATGCTTCTTTGCTTCCTGTAAGAAGTATAAACATCATCGTATTGACTCACTTCATTGGGATTGGCCGTTGCCCCTAGTCCCAATCTACCTGAGCCACTCTTCCGATCAACGCTTCCATCAGCATAAGCACCTGTGTCTGGGTCAACCTGCAGATTGGGAGGTGGGGGTATGCATGCTCCTCCCTTGCGATCAGGAAGCTCTCTTGCATACTCCTCGTCATCTTCTCTAGAATCTGATTCCATGGGTCCTTCAGAAGGGTTGACCTCTCCAATTTCTTTGAAGAATTTCGACACCCTCTCGAGAATTTCTGATGGAGGCACAGTAGATGGAGGTATCACGTTTGGAATGTCCAAAGGGCTCATGGGATAGTAAGGCACGCCACTGCCAATCTGCATCTTTATGACCATTCCTGGTATAAGACCAGGTGGGAATAAAGGATATGGGGGCAATTTTTCGCCAACATCAGCATTTGATGCTGGTAAAGGCTGAACAGCTGAGGGCATGGGAATGGACCCTGGAAAAGCACCGCCAGGTACCGCATTAGGAAGAAATTGCTGAGGTGCTAAAGAGGGTTGCAAGGCTGGGTCTTTATTCGGTAGACCTGAAACAGAACTTTGCCTTTCTTGCTGCCAGCGAGGGAGATTTGGCGTTTGTTGTGGCAACCCTGCACAAGATAACAAGCTAGGCAATTTTCAAACATGAAACTACTAATCTCATATGAACAACTACAAAAATAACAATGCTGCTGCCATTTTCATCAGAGCTTTACACATCTAGCTCTTTCCCAGGAAATAAGAAGCCAGAGTATTTGATGATTGATCACTTTGATCTAATTCTTCACGATGGTAAGGTGGAAAAAATAAGAAATTGCAATGAAAGGGAGCAACAAGAACTAGACCAAGTTCTAGGATGATTGAACAATTTGATCTAGTCTAAGTAATGTTTTTTTTTCCGATGTAGCCAATGCATTTCAAGTAAATTGCGTAGTTAGCCATTCAAAGAAATCTAATTTAGGTGATAGAATACCTGAGGCAGTCTTTGGAAAACATGGATAGTTCTTTTGAAGGCCCAGGAAAAGAACCACTAGGTACCCCACAAATCATATCACCCTCAAGGCCATAAATTGTATCCTGATCAAAAACTTCCTTAGAAGCCCAGAATTGTAATATTTTCTGTAGACGTGATTGATTTTCTTCCTTGTTTTGAGGATTGTGGTAAATCCTTGCAAGCATAGAACCTAAAGCAGGTTTAAACGCGAGGGCCTCATTATCAAGCTCATAGGGTTAAACCTTCGTTGCAAGCTGCAGCAAATAAGAGATAATGTTACAACGCCCCTGGCAGAATGCAAACTAGAAAATCACAGCAGAACTGTCTAATGTTCAGTGACAGCAACACATTACAAATTGAAAGGATCTAGGGAAAAAGAAACAAGACTTGCATCTCCTGATTATGGAGAACATAAGCTACAATGTAAGGCCACAAGAAGGAAAAATCACCAATTCTAGTAAACAGGCACAGTCAGATAGATACAAGGTTCAGTGGGACAGGAAATGATACTTATGATTCAATCTCAATCCCCATTATCCCCATACTAATAATGGAAAGCCTTTTTATTTTATGGTCTAACATATCATACGGAGAGCCTACCATGCTGCTACCGATGGCAGACCTATCAATCCATACATTATCCACAATGAGAAAAAAGAGGGGAAAGAAGGGAAGGAAAGGCAGGTCAACATAGAGAAGACTTGTAACACATGCCACATGTAAGCCCTACAAGAACAAGGATCAACGTATTCCCAATATGCATCACGGTTCGGGACCAACAAATAGGATTTGTAGAATAAAGCAATTAAGTAAGGCCAAACCCATAGAGCGCATGACCATCTCATCCTAAACAAGTCCTTCCTTTTTTACCATGTTGGTCAAAATACCCAACACCACCAACAAGGGACATACAAGTCCCCAACCATGTGAACAAACCAGCAAGACCCAAGATTAAAGATGCAAGCCCATGCGTTAAGCTGATATATATATATATATATATATTAAAAAAAAGGTTGTTCAAATTCGGTTCTCAATTTTACAGTGCAAAATTTCATATTTCCATTTTAACGTCTCCATCTAAATCTCTAACAATTGATCGTTCCACTAAATCATGTCACACTTGTGTGTATAGTTCCCTATCCACAATTCCTGCCATTTACTTTACTGAAATCATTTGACTGGAATACAGGAGAAGGAGAAATCCCCACAGGGAAAAGCCATCTCGGGCAAAATGCAATTGGGGAGCTAATTACAACAGAGTATCCCATAGCTCCCCTCTCTTGGACAGTATTTACTACCCGAGCCACAAAAGATGCTTTTCAACCAATAGCTACATAAACGCATCTTACAATTTGACCTTGTTGATTGTGAACAGTGTCACATTAAGCATATGAAACTCTTAGTTGAACCAACTGGGAAATAAACTCACGAGACTTCTTCCACATTTTAAGCACATAAAAATTTACTACAGTGCCATCCCTCTCTTCAAGATACCCATATATGCAGGATTATCTTGCTGTTTTTCACAAATCATGGCTTCAAATTCAGGTCCATTTTTAGCAGTGTACTCCACAAGTTTGTCAATGCGTTTATGAAGCTCAGGATCAGCAGGAGGAGGAATTGGAGGAGGAGCAGAGTCATATGGACCGAGGAAAGGTGAAGGAACAAGTGGTGACGATAGTAACCATGCCCCTCACCCCAAAATAAAAAACTATATGCAGGATTATCTTGCTGTTTTTCGCAAATCATGGCTTCAAATTCAGGTCCGTTTTTAGCAGCATACTCCACAAGTTTGTCAATGCGTTTATGAAGCTCAGGATCAGCAGGAGGAGGAATTGGAGGAGGAGCAGAGTCATATGGACTGAGGAAAGGTGAAGGAACAAAGGTTTCTGAAAGGAGTTCTTTAACTTCAATATAGAGAAGAATCAAGTAAACCATACATTGTTCAATGCATATCAATTGAAATTTCTGAAAGGAGTATCACTGTCTTCCTTCAGATATCTAAGTTGGTCTTCTCCTTCGGAACTACAGTCAAGGTGACACGACTGTCCTTTGCTCTTCTCACAACAACCTTAATTGGGATCCCAATTTTGTCCCCCATGATTTCAATTACCTGCCATGAATACATCAGTCAACAAATCTGGTCATCACAACTCAACAGTCAGCCATAACTTAGTAACAAAATACTAACGAAGTAAGTTCATGCCTGACAGCCTACCCAGTGAATTTTCATGCAATCTCTAATTTCTAGCTCAAATATAGCAAAATGGAACAGCATAATACAGAAAAATAATCCATTTAATCTATGTAGTTTAGGCGACAGCATAATTTTCATGCAATCCATACATTATCCACAATGAGAAAAAAGAGGGGAAAGAAGGGAAGGAAAGGCAGGTCAACATAGAGAAGACTTGTAACACATGCCACATGTAAGCCCTACAAGAACAAGGATCAACGTATTCCCAATATGCATCACGGTTCGGGACCAACAAATAGGATTTGTAGAATAAAGCAATTAAGTAAGGCCAAACCCATAGAGCGCATGACCATCTCATCCTAAACAAGTCCTTCCTTTTTTACCATGTTGGTCAAAATACCCAACACCACCAACAAGGGACATACAAGTCCCCAACCATGTGAACAAACCAGCAAGACCCAAGATTAAAGATGCAAGCCCGTGCGTTAAGCCGATATATATATATATATATATATTAAAAAAAAGGTCGTTCAAATTCGGTTCTCAATTTTACAGTGCAAAATTTCATATTTCCATTTTAACGTCTCCATCTAAATCTCTAACAATTGATCGTTCCACTAAATCATGTCACACTTGTGTGTATAGTTCCCTATCCACAATTCCTGCCATTTACTTTACGAAATCATTTGACTGGAATACGGAGAAGGAGAAATCCCCACGGGAAAAGCCATCTCGGGCAAAATGCAATTGGGGAGCTAATTACAACAGAGTATCCCATAGCTCCCCTCTCTTGGACAGTATTTACTACCCGAGCCACAAAAGATGCTTTTCAACCAATAGCTACATAAACGCATCTTACAATTTGACCTTGTTGATTGTGAACAGTGTCACATTAAGCATATGAAACTCTTAGTTGAACCAACTGGGAAATAAACTCACGAGACTTCTTCCACATTTTAAGCACATAAAAATTTACTACAGTGCCATCCCTCTCTTCAAGATACCCATATATGCAGGATTATCTTGCTGTTTTTCACAAATCATGGCTTCAAATTCAGGTCCATTTTTAGCAGTGTACTCCACAAGTTTGTCAATGCGTTTATGAAGCTCGGGATCAGCGGGAGGAGGAATTGGAGGAGGAGCAGAGTCATATGGACCGAGGAAAGGTGAAGGAACAAGTGGTGACGATAGTAACCATGCCCCTCACCCCAAAATAAAAAACTATATGCAGGATTATCTTGCTGTTTTTCGCAAATCATGGCTTCAAATTCAGGTCCGTTTTTAGGATACTCCACAAGTTTGTCAATGCGTTTATGAAGCTCGGGATCGGCGGGAGGAGAATTGGAGGAGGAGCAGAGTCATATGGACTGAGGAAAGGTGAAGGAACAAAGGTTTCGAAAGGAGTTCTTTAACTTCAATATAGAGAAGAATCAAGTAAACCATACATTGTTCAATGCATATCAATTGAAATTTCTGAAAGGAGTATCACCTGTCTTCCTTCGATATCTAAGTTGGTCTTCTCCTTCGGAACTACGGTCAAGGTGACACGACTTGTCCTTTGCTCTTCTCACAACAACCTTAATTGGGATCCCAATTTTGTCCCCCATGATTTCAATTACCTGCCATGAATACATCGTCAACAAATCTGGTCATCACAACTCAACAAATCAGCCATAACTTAGTAACAAAATACTAACGAAGTAAGTTCATGCCCGATACCCTACCCATGAATTTTCATGCAATCTCTAATTTCTAGCTCAAATATAGCAAAATGGAACAGCATAATACAGAAAAATAATCCATTTAATCTATGTAGTTTAGGCGACAGCATAATTTTCATGCAATCCATACATTATCCACAATGAGAAAAAAGAGGGGAAAGAAGGGAAGGAAAGGCAGGTCAACATAGAGAAGACTTGTAACACATGCCACATGTAAGCCCTACAAGAACAAGGATCAACGTATTCCCAATATGCATCACGGTTCGGGACCAACAAATAGGATTTGTAGAATAAAGCAATTAAGTAAGGCCAAACCCATAGAGCGCATGACCATCTCATCCTAAACAAGTCCTTCCTTTTTTACCATGTTGGTCAAAATACCCAACACCACCAACAAGGGACATACAAGTCCCCAACCATGTGAACAAACCAGCAAGACCCAAGATTAAAGATGCAAGTGTCACGGCCCGAAAGAAAACATGTCCAAGAGGTTTCCATGGCACGGGCGTGACACAATGATGACCCTCGGCCTATATTCTCGAGACTTGTAATATTCTCCTAGGGGCGAGCAATACTGTATTTGTACGCATACGTTATAAATGCGAGTAGCTGGTAGTTGATTATAAATGCTGGTAGTTGGTAGATGGGGAGGTGCAATCTCCACCGTTAGATCTAAGGGAGATCTACGGATACGGTTTGCCTTATACTTGTATATAAAGGGGTCTCCTCCCTCATTGTAATTCATTCACAAGATATATGAAAACCGAGCTTCTCTCTCATCAAAGAGTTTCTCTCTCTAAAAGTTCCTTGTGAGTCGAGTGTTGAAAGGCCGCTTAGGGGTAAAACCTTAAGGCCGCACGGGTCAACCTACGTGTGATCGAGAGTGAATCGATCGGCCCGTGACAAGTGGTATCAGAGCTGATTGTGATCCAAACGCAAGTACAATGGCTGATCCACGATCTGATGAGGCGCAGGCTATGGGTGATGACTGCGTTGATCGTGGGCGGAACGCCGAGAGGGCTGTTGCCAAGGGGAAGAAGAATCGTGGTGTGTCAAAGGATCCAATGGGGGATCTTGTGCAACGCGTGACGAAGCTGGAGCTGTTCGTCAGCGATGTGCAAGGATCGGTCGATGACCTGACCCAGACCGTGGAAGGAGTCGACGTCGGAAGAGAGGAGCTGGTTGCCGAGGTGCAAGAGCTCAAGACCGGCATGGGAGAACTCCGCCACGAGTTGCTGGGGACCTTGCAGGAGGAACTCACACAACGGTACGAACCCTTGGAGGCCATGATGGCGGCCATGCGCGCGGAAATAGCGGAGCTTACGGGTAAGCTCGCTGAAGCACAAGCTGCACGCGTGAACGGTGTGATCACGGTGCAAGGTCCACGGGTGGACACGCCGAAGCCAAAGGAATTCCGGGGCTCGCGGGTGGCCAAGGACGTGGACAACTTTCTATGGTACATGGAGCGATATTTTCAGGCCATGGGAATCAACGACGACCAAACACGGGTAAACACTGCATCGATGTATTTAGCTGATAGTGCATTGTTGTGGTGGCGTCGTCGGTCGGATGATAGGTGTGGGAACCCTATCATGACCTCGGGGTGGTTTTGTCGAGGAGTTCCGACGGAACTATTTTCCCGCTTATGCGGAGGAGGAAGCTCGTGACGAGCCGGCGTCTCGAGCGTAGGGTGGTGTGCGCGACTACATCAAGCGGTTTTCGGAGTTGCTACTCCAAATCCCCTCGATGAATGAAGTTGAAGGGTACCACCAGCTTCATGAGTGGTCTCAAGCCATGGACCAAGCAAGAGTTGAAGCGGTTCAACGTGGGAGATCTCACGACGGCCATGACCGTAGCCGAGTCACTCGTGGAGTACAAGGCGTCGCCTTCCACATCTCGTCCGGACGCTCGCCCGAGGGATAGAGCCACCGGTGGGGAGATCGGGGTAGATTCAACAATCGCCCGGTACCGGAGCTAGACCACCGGCGGCCCTCATCCTCACCGGGCTAATGCGGGACCGAACGGAGGTGGACAAAGGAAGGTACGCACATATAGCCGCTTCTTTGCGATGGTCCACACATGGCGCGGGATTGCCCGAACAAGGCCAAGTTGGCCGCTCTTTGCAAAGAGGACGAACCAAGGGAGGAAGCACGGTTGGGATCGTTGCGACTCCTTAGCACGATCAAGTCGAAGAAGGCAAAGGAGCCTAAAGGCTTGATGTTCGCGGACATGAAGATCGGAGTGACCACGATAAGTGCGCTCGTGGACACGGAGCATCCGACATCTTCATCTCGGAAGAAGCCGCGAAGAAACTTAACCTACGGGTTGAGAAGGGAGCCGGTTGGCTCAAAACGGTGAACTCGAAGGAAGTCCCCGCGATCGGTGTTGCAAGGGACGTGGAGCTACAACTCGGGTCATGGAGAGGCAAAGAAACTCTAGAGGTAATTCCACTTGACGACTATGATATAGTCATTGGAATCAAATTCCTAGATAGAATCCATGCGGTTGTAGTTCCTTTTGCCGAATGCATATGCGTGTTGGACAAGAGTAGTCAATGCGTGATTCCGGTCCATCGTGAGTCGGACCGTGATCGAAAGATGATCTCGGCTATACGACTCACCAAAGGAGCAAGGAAGGGTGAAGTGACCTTCCTGGCGGCCTTGAAGATCGAGGATGACAAGGGTGAAGGGGAGGAAGTCCCGACGGAAGCAACCCAAGTCCTCGACTCGTTCAAGGATGTTATGCCTTCGGAGCCGCCGAAGGAGCCGCCGCCTAAAAGGGAGGTGGATCACCGGATCGAGCTAGTGTCTGACGCTCGACCGCCGCCATGGCGCTTACCGTATGGCGCCGCCCGAATTAGAAGAGTTGAGGAGGCAACTCAAGGAGCTGCTCGACGCGGGTTACATCCGGCCGTCTAAAGCCCCATTCGGTGCGCCGGTGTTATTCCAAAAGAAGCACGATGGATCACTCCGGATGTGCATCGACTACCGGGCGCTGAACAAACTGACGGTGAAGAACAAGTACCCGATCCCGCTCATTGCGGATCTCTTCGATCAACTTGGTGGAGCTCAGTGGTTTACCAAGCTGGATCTCCGGTCGGGATACTATCAAGTTCGGATCGCCGAAGGAGACGAGCCGAAGACAGCCTGTGTGACGCGGTATGGATCCTACGAGTTCTCGGTTATGCCGTTCGGCTTGACCAACGCTCCGGCTACCTTTTGCACAATGATGAACAAGGTACTCCACCCTTTCCTAGATAGGTTTGTAGTGGTTTACCTAGACGATATTGTGGTATATAGTCGGACGCTCGAAGAGCATACCGAACACCTAAGACAGGTCTTCCAAGTCTTGCGCGAGAACAAGCTTTATGTTAAGCGCGAGAAGTGTGCTTTCGCCCAAGAGGAAGTTCCGTTCTTGGGGCACATCGTCGGGGGCGGACACGTGCGGATGGACAAGGCAAAGATTCAATCGATCGTCGAATGGGAACCGCCGACGAAGGTACTGCGCCGAGGTCATTCCCGGGCCTCACCAATTACTACCGACGGTTTGTGCGGAGTTACTCGAGCATCACCGTGCCACTCACGGACCCTCGAAGAAAGAGAAGGCGTGGGAGTGGACGGATCGGTGCCAAAGAGCCTTCGACCGATTGAAGCGAGCCATGACCGAGGAGCCGGTGTTGGCGTTGCCCGACCACACCAAGCCCTACGAGGTAGAGACCGACGCATCGGATTATGCCATCGGTGGTGTGCTTATGCGATGGACATCCGGTGGCGTTCGAGTCACGGAAGCTGAACGATACCGAGCGACGGTATACCGTTCAAGAAAAGGAGATGACCGCGGTGGTTCATTGCCTCCGCACATGGAGACACTATCTCCCGGGATCCAAGTTCGTCGTGAAGACGGACAACGTGGCCACGAGCTATTTTCAGACCCAAAAGAAGCCGAGTCCGAAGCAAGCTCGATGGCAGGATTTTCTAGCGAGTTCGACTACGCGTTGGAGTACAAGCCGGGGAAGGCCAACTCGTGCGTACGCGTTGAGTCGAAGGCGGAGCGATGAGCCACACGATGAGTCGACCGAGCTGTCCTTGGGTCGACCGCATCAAGGAGGGATTGACGCATGATCCAAGAGCTCAAGCCCTCATCGGGTATGCCAAGGAAGGTAAGACTCGACAATTCTGGTGTGAGGACGAGCTCCTTTACACCAAGGGAAGGCGGTTGTACGTGCCTTTCTATGGGAAGTTAAGGAAGGAAATCTTGCGCGAGTGCCACGACTCGAAGTGGGCGGGTCATCCTGGGATCCACCGCACATTGGCCCTCGTCGAAGATCGGTATTACTGGCCCCAAATGCGGGACGATGTTGAAGCGTATGTGAGGACTTGTCTGGTATGCCAACAAGACAAGCTAGAGCAACGGTCGTCGCCGGGCTTGTTGGAGCCACTTCCCATCCCAACTCGTCCATGGGAAAGCATTTCCATGGACTTCATCGTCAACCTCCCGAAGTCCGAAGGGTGTCGGACCCTAATGGTGGTGGTTGACAGGTTCTCAAAGTATGCAACCTTTGTGCCTGCAACGAAGGATTGCCCGGCCGAGGAAGCGGCCAAGCTGTTCATGAAGCATGTGGTGAAGTATTGGGGAGTGCCACAAACGATCGTGAGCGATCGGGATCCTCGCTTCACGGGACGTTTCTGGTCCGAGTTGTTCAAGCTACTAGGGTCGGAGCTGAATATGTCGACAAGTCTCGCATCCCCAAACCGACGGTCGACGGAGCGGGTCAATGCCCTCTTGGAGATCTACCTCCGACACTACGTGAGCACGACGCAAACGAATTGGGCAAAGTTGATCGACGTAGCCCAATTCTCCTACAACTTGCAACGAAGCGAGTCGACCGGCCGAGTCCGTTCGAGGTTGCAACCGGGCAGCAACCGAACACCCCGAGCACAATTGCTTCGGGCTACCGGGGAGTAGTCCGCCCGCGTACAAGTTCGCCAAGAATATGCAAGAGGAGGCGGACTTGGCACGGGCGTGTCTACACAAAGCCTCCAAACGCATGAAGAAATGGGCGGATAAGAAGCGACGGCACGTGGAGTTCCAAGTTGGAGACCAAGTGTTGGCCAAACTACATGTGGTCCTTCGATACAAGGACGTGCACAAGGGGTTGATCCGTCGCTACGAAGGGCCATTTCGCGTGCTACAACGGGTTGGGAAGGTCGCATACAAGCTGGAATTACCATCAAAGCTAAAGGTGCATCCGGTTTTCCATGTAAGTATGCTTAAACCTTTCCAAGTTGATGAGGAAGACCCGGATCGAGGAGCGTCGCAACGGGCGCCGCTCGGAGCAAAGACCTCGTATGATCGGGAAGTCGAGAGCATCTTGGCAGACCGAGTCATACGAAAGAGGTATTGCGCGGCCAAGCGTGAGTATTTGATCCGATGGAAGGGTCTTCCTGAGAGTGAAGCCGCTTGGGAGCCCGAGGAGAGTCTTTGGCGGTTCAAGAAAGAGATTGAAGCCTTTCACGCCAAGACGCGACGAGGACGTCGCCCATTAGGTGGGGAGAATGTCACGGCCCGAAAGAAAACATGTCCAAGAGGTTTCCATGGCACGGGCGTGACACAATGATGACCCTCGGCCTATATTCTCGAGACTTGTAATATTCTCCTAGGGGCGAGCAATACGTATTTGTACGCATACGTTATAAATGCGAGTAGCTGGTAGTTGATTATAAATGCTGGTAGTTGGTAGATGGGGAGGTGCAATCTCCACCGTTAGATCTAAGGGAGATCTACGGATACGGTTTGCCTTATACTTGTATATAAAGGGGTCTCCTCCTCATTGTAATTCATTCACAAGATATATGAAAACCAGAGCTTCTCTCTCATCAAAGAGTTTCTCTCTCTAAAAGTTCCTTGTGAGTCGAGTGTTGAAAGGCCGCTTAGGGTAAAACCTTAAGGCCGCACGGGTCAACCTACGTGTGATCGAGAGTGAATCGATCGGCCCGTGACACAAGCCCGTGCGTTAAGCCGATATATATATATATATATATATATATTAAAAAAAAAGGTCGTTCAAATTCGGTTCTCAATTTTACAGTGCAAAATTTCATATTTCCATTTTAACGTCTCCATCTAAATCTCTAACAATTGATCGTTCCACTAAATCATGTCACACTTGTGTGTATAGTTCCCTATCCACAATTCCTGCCATTTACTTTACTGAAATCATTTGACTGGAATACAGGAGAAGGAGAAATCCCCACAGGGAAAAGCCATCTCGGGCAAAATGCAATTGGGGAGCTAATTACAACAGAGTATCCCATAGCTCCCCTCTCTTGGACATTATTTACTACCCGAGCCACAAAAGATGCTTTTCAACCAATAGCTACATAAACGCATCTTACAATTTGACCTTGTTGATTGTGAACAGTGTCACATTAAGCATATGAAACTCTTAGTTGAACCAACTGGGAAATAAACTCACGAGACTTCTTCCACATTTTAAGCACATAAAAATTTACTACAGTGCCATCCCTCTCTTCAAGATACCCATATATGCAGGATTATCTTGCTGTTTTTCACAAATCATGGCTTCAAATTCAGGTCCATTTTTAGCAGTGTACTCCACAAGTTTGTCAATGCGTTTATGAAGCTCAGGATCAGCAGGAGGAGGAATTGGAGGAGGAGCAGAGTCATATGGACCGAGGAAAGGTGAAGGAACAAGTGGTGACGATAGTAACCATGCCCCTCACCCCAAAATAAAAAACTATATGCAGGATTATCTTGCTGTTTTTCGCAAATCATGGCTTCAAATTCAGGTCCGTTTTTAGCAGCATACTCCACAAGTTTGTCAATGCGTTTATGAAGCTCAGGATCAGCAGGAGGAGGAATTGGAGGAGGAGCAGAGTCATATGGACTGAGGAAAGGTGAAGGAACAAAGGTTTCGAAAGGAGTTCTTTAACTTCAATATAGAGAAGAATCAAGTAAACCATACATTGTTCAATGCATATCAATTGAAATTTCTGAAAGGAGTATCACTGTCTTCCTTCAGATATCTAAGTTGGTCTTCTCCTTCGGAACTACAGTCAAGGTGACACGACTGTCCTTTGCTCTTCTCACAACAACCTTAATTGGGATCCCAATTTTGTCCCCCATGATTTCAATTACCTGCCATGAATACATCAGTCAACAAATCTGGTCATCACAACTCAACAGTCAGCCATAACTTAGTAACAAAATACTAACGAAGTAAGTTCATGCCTGACAGCCTACCCAGTGAATTTTCATGCAATCTCTAATTTCTAGCTCAAATATAGCAAAATGGAACAGCATAATACAGAAAAATAATCCATTTAATCTATGTAGTTTAGGCGACAGTGCTGTTGGTAGCCGTCACTATTGTTGTTATCATCGCTTTTCTAACTACAAGTTGCAACAAGAGGAACGAATTTCCTTCTATTTTACCGAAAAGAAGACACTTTTTGCTGAACCACAAGATTGATACTATACTGATTTATAAAAAAGGAAAACAAAACAAAAACACCCGCGCGCGGGGCGGGGGGGGGGGTGGGGGTGGTGGGGGTGGGGTGGCGGGGCGAGAAGTTAACCTCAGTTCTGCTGCCAACAGGCTTCCCATCAAACTCGATGACTACGTCACCTGGTTGGAAGCCAGCAAGATTGGCTGGGGATCCTTGACTTACCTGGTGAAGAAAATCGAGAATAATAACAAAGATGAGGAACATGCAACTCTACAGCTCCTCCGACATTAACTTCTGCTGAAAGCAAATTGTATAGTAGTATCCACCTTGTGACAGAGAAACTCATACCCATAGTACTAACCAAAAAAAAAAGATTCATATTGATGCAAGATCTGGAGGTCACAGTTTGGAATACCTCTTGGTCTATTACACCCACATGCAAAGCACATTTACATTGATCTAAGTAATAAGGAAGAAGAAAGGTATGTGCTTTGTCCTTTAAAGAAAATTTTATCAGACTCCCAGCATCTCTTGTGCTTAAATGCACTAGAAACTAATGAAACCAATAGGCAATTCCACTCCTCATGAGTCTGATACCATGGATGGTGAACATGACAGGAGGACATATATAAGAGGAACCTGTGGCAATTACTAAAGAAAATGGCACGAGCTGTAAATGAAGTATTGTGAATATTAATCCCATCAAGCTCAAACATATTACAGTCAACAAACAGGAAGTCCTATTGAGATGCATTGTCGTGAGTACCTCAAAACAGTTTCAGTTTTGCTCCCTAAAGTTTTAAGCACAGAAATATTCATGGTACAAGCTTGACCAAAACCAGTTCTACAAAGTTTTTCGCTCTTCATATGGTGCAAGTCTCACCACGTTTCACCAAATCAGTTGCACAGGCACATTAACAAAGCTAAAACAAGAAAGTATTAAAAACAAGGCAAAACCAACATCACTTGTATCACACAATAACTAAGGGACATTATTAACTTAGAAGAACACACCTCTGGTACATGAACACCTCTCTTGACATCGGGGAATGCAGGATCTTTTTCCTTGAGCTGAGCGATGATCATCTCATTGAGATCATCCATTTGCAATCCCAACCAAGGTTGAATATCTCTCCTGGAGATATAAAATCAATCAAATGGACTTCCACAATGTATGCTTCTATTAGCCACAAAAATGACACTGTGATATCAACCCATCAATTCAAGGGAAACTGAAGTAGGAACAGCTCTATGAAAGTAGAAGAAAGCCACTATATCCTAGTAAAAAATACCAAGAGGTTAGAATGCTTCTATACACAAAAAGCATTTAAAATATGTATTCAATATTATCAAAATAGACAGGTTTTCACTGACCAAGAATATAATCAAAAACAAAATTTACAGGGTTTCTGACACCACTGGGCACTCGGCCCAGTGGCTGTGGGAAGGGGGAGGGTGCGGGCGTTGAGTGGGAGGGCGGGAGTTCAATCCTGCAAATTGCAAAACTAGAGGGAAGAGTGCTAATCACTAACAAGACCCAAAAAAGAGTCAAGTCTCTGACAACTCTCTCACAGAGAACTTAAATAAGTAACCTATAAAGTCAATAACTACACAATCTATTGTAAATCGACATACATTGATCTAGAATAGTAAGATCAGATTACTATCATGACAGTTAATGTGACACCAAGAAATCAGTTCTACAAATCCTATATGTTATCAGCTGATGAAAACAAAGCAAAGATGCAGCCTTGGCTAGGAATCCATATACCAGGTTCTAAACTTTTGGGGCACTTCAAATATAGATTCCTCATGGGAGAGGTGAAAATATAGGATAAATAATAGAAGCAAATCCAGTACTCATATGCAGCCTAGATGGCTTAGAAGAGAGAATACTGCAACCGGAAGAATATTGCATCTCAAAACTTCAGATATTGGTGAAATAACCATATGAGAGATGGGAGAGATCAAGGCATATTTAAGATGTACAAGAACATACCCACTTTTCTTAAAGTGTCCTATTATTTTCGAAACCGAATCGATTGGTACAGCAAAGCTCAATCCATCTGCACCTGACATTTTCATTATATTAACGCCAACAACTTCTCCATCAATATTAACAAGAGGACCTCCAGAATTTCCCTGTACATTAATTGAATTTTTCATTACAAAGCACATCACTGTCTCATGTCATAGAAAATTATGACATAAGTGAGTCATGCACATGAAATCAACACAAGCATCAGAACCGTAATAGCAAGCATAAGTCTGAAAAGCCAAAAAGAGGAAGACAGGTCATATAAATAAACAGATTCTTCACATTTCTTCAACCATTTACATTGATGGACTACTAGCTGAAAATTCTAAATGCAGATGCAGTATTTTAGGGTACATTTGATGAAAATCACTATTTCTGGTGTCTATTATGGAGAAACACAAAAATATGTGATGATAGATGATAATGTTATTTATGAAGTCCCCAAACAAAGTGCATACCCAGCACCATTTCCAAGCCCTTGTTTACAAAACGTCCTGCAAGCTCTCTCCCACTTATGCATGCTATGCAGGAAAAGTAAATGGACCATCTTACAATATTCATCGCGCAATCAGTCTGTAGATACTCTCTTTGCATTTCATCAAGACCCAGATCACTGCTTTTGCGGTCTACGCAACTAGATGCAGGTGAAAAAAAATGCAAAAACAAATGCGGTAAGTATGCTATAAATCATTTACTCACATATACAAAAAGAAGAAAAGAAAATATAAGATCTCATTGTTTCAGGGATTATCAGGTAAACAAGAATCCTATCCTTAAATTTCACCCAAAAAAAAAAACAAAAAGAGAGAACAAAAGATAGAAGTACCTGACAATGCCAGCAGTAACAGTATTTTGAAGGGAATGAGGACAGCCCATTGCTACCACCCAGTCTCCAGGTCGAAGTTTGCCCGAAGAGCCAAGTTTTGCTGTTGGAAGCGGAACCTCTGAATTGATTTTTACGATGGCAATATCAGAATGCATATCCACATCGACAACAGTACCCTCAAATCTTCGACCATCTTGCAAAGTGACCGCAAGCTGTGAATTATCACAAACATCAACCTAAGGGAACGACTATATCACAATTTCTATAAGCTCTCATATGAAAACATAGTATCTGACATACTCCAAATTATTCAGAGGCTAAATAATTGATAATGAAAATCAACCTCTTATATAGCTAAAGGTTGTGATAACTCACACATTGGTACTCCAGCGTATAGCCTTGGAGAATAATGGGGAAAAAGATTAAAAATAGGAGTCAAGACATGCTAGCAGTCATAGTAACACTACTTTTAGGTGACATGTAAGAAAGCCACCTCTTGCAGAGCAATTCTCTCTTCACTTAATATGGTTTAGCAAGTTCCATGAGACGTTTTACTAATATAATTAAGCATTTGAAATCAACCAGCTGCAGAAATTACAATATCCAAATTCTAACTTCAGAAGCACCAGTAATAAAGTACATTTACACAGTCAGCAAAGCAATGGCGATTTGACAGAGAAGTTATGATATTTGCTAAAACTTCCAATACAATGTAGTACAAAAACAAGACGTAATGAGTATCAACAGAGCCATAAATGAGATGAATAGTATTTTGCTGCTGGAAACTTAAATATTATGGAAAGACAGGCTAAATGAAAAGAAACGAACCTCGCCTTCAGATAAAGAGTGAAGACCTTCGAAATCATCCGCACCATGAGCACATGTTAAAATCATGCCATCCTTGTTGATAATAGTTCCAGATCGTTTACTCTTTCCTGTGGTAATGCCTTGGAAACCTTACAAATAGGGAAATGCAGGAAGTAATAGAGTACACATCATGATGGTGAACATTGATGGTGAACGACGAGGCAAGTACTGAAAAATTTACAGGAGAGAGCATACCCTGCGGAACAGATAAATTTACAACTGCAGGACCAACCCTAGCAGCTGCATTTGCAATGGTGTCCCTCCCCAAACAATGAGGACACGGTTTCGGACTTTCGCTGGCATCAGCAGGCAATTCTTTCTTTACGTCATCAGGCAAGGCAGGACTGGCTCTAAATGAGAATGTCGGAAGAATACCTACAATTTTCAAAATGAAGACGACGAGGGCGCGAAAGAGTACATTCAATACAAAACATTGTCAACAAGAAAACCAATCAGTCAAGTCGATTGAACAACAGACCAGGAACCGACCAGATTGAATTTGATCCCAGGACAGAAAAGCCAGTCGAGAACCGGCGGCGACGGCGACGGCGACGGCAGCGATCCGGAGCAGAGAAATTCTATTGGAATCACCCACGATGTTCCTCTGAAAACAAAGGAGAAAATGCAAGAACCAGGTCGGACGAATCGAAGCGACAAGGGAAGAGCATGACACGAAGCCATCGATTGCAGTTTGCATAAATGCAAGCAACACGCGACGATTAGGCGAAAAGGGTGAATTGGGATCTGCGAAATGAATTACCAGAGCGAGTTCCATGAGCTTACGATCTCGTCCCAGTTCGCGAATCAAGAAAACACGAGCCCGGGGTCACCTGCAGCTGTGTAGCTCGCGAAGGTAGAGTTGCAGAGCTCTCTGGTATTTTGAAAACCCCTCCTTAACCCCTCGCTCTCTCTCTCTCTCTCTCTCTCTCTGCAACGGCAAAGAAGAAAGCAGGCGTTTATATAGAAGGCGGTGCGAATTGATTAAGTGTAAAAATTGTAGCTTTTCTTAGGCGCGTTTGGTAACGATTACGTTCGATAAAAATTATCAAAATTTCGATTCTAATTTTAATTACGTTTGATTCGTATCGTCAAAAAATTTTTACTCCAAATCATTTTTCTTTAATTTTTAAATAACTTTTTTCTTTTTTCTTTTTTTCCTTTCTCCTTCTTCTTCTTCAAGTGGTTGGTCGCCGGTCCAACGATCGGCCAGACGAGAGCCGGCGACCTCACCGGAGCATCGCCGGCCACCGGTGAGGCTTGCCCAGCCCTGCCGAGGCTCAACCTCGCCGATGGCTGTTTGCCTCCAACGAGCTCGCCAGATCAATTGCCGGCGATCGGCGGCGGTGGGCGACGAACGGCGGACAGCGGCCGATGGCAACCGCGGGATGGCGGTAGATGAAGAAGAAGAAAAGGGAATAAGAAGAAGAGAAAAGGGAAGAATAAGAAAAATATGATCTTGATTCTTAAATTTGTCAAGAATCAACTTCTTTTTTTTTTGGAACAAAAATTTTACCAAACATGATTCTGTTCCCAAACTGCTCCTGGGAACAAAAAATCAGAATCGGGTACAATTTGGATGGATTAACAAACAGTCCCTTAGTTTCGCGACGTTCTAGATAATTTCAAAAGGAAAATACCATTCACCCATAATTTCGTCGACCTTAAAGTCTCAGATTCGCGAACAATGTAATGCGAAGGGGGGGCAGCGAAATTCGACAGGACACCGAAATTTATTGAAGACAAAAATCCCATTTTAGCCCGACATCGTTTCATTAGTGATGGAATGCTTAATTTGGCATAATTATATAGTTTCTCCAGGTTAGAGAATAGATTCTAGTTGTAAGACCCATCAAGGTATATGCATTAAATTCGTCAGATGATTGGGCATTACATCATCCGAGAAAGACCGACCAAACGCCCAAAAAAAGGGCCTAATCCATGTGCACATGAACGATCTGATACCCAAAATGCCCACCCACAAAACTGGCCATTTTCCAAAAACCCCGCTCGCCGGCACGTAGCAAAGACTTCTGTCTCAGGCCTTGGCCGGCGACTTAGGCTGGGACGCCTTGGGGCGTCTTGGGCAGCGAGAACAGGATCCAAAAGCAACGGGTCAAAGACTCAAACCACACTCCAAAATGCTCAAAACGTGCCACTGAAGTTTCAGTGGCAGTCCCAGCTTGCCTTCAATTTGACTTTCAAAGTCGATTAATGAAACATCAGTTTAATATTTCAATCGGTAGGCTACTATGATGCGGCTACACCAGATGCAACTTCTTGTTGGTTTGTTGGTTTGTCTATTTTTATTTTATAAACTGAATATTGCCCAACTTACACTAGGAAATCCCAGACCAGATGCCTCTATTATGATCATATTGGATTAATCACAATTAAATAAAAGAAAAAGGGAAATTCCAAATAAGGACATGAAGTTGATCAATTTTCTCAAATAAAGATCCGAAATGAACTTATGTCAGATAAAGACCTAAAGTAGACTTATTGTGTCAAATAAGAACCCGAAGTGGTTGAATCAATTTTAAATAAGAACCTAAGCTTGCTGGTCAGCCAAATATTCACCAGCTATCAAGCATGTGACATTTCCGACGATTGGAGTTTGGGCAATTTTGTCCAAAAAAGATATAGGGAAAATTAATAAATCCTAAAACATAAAAAACCCTAGGTTTTCTGTGGTCTCCTTGTTCCTTGTACCCATCCTCCACAAAGTCGAAGACCCAAATTTTTCGCCGGTTGAGGTACGAATTCAAAAACAAAAAGAAAACCATATGCTTCTTTCTTTGTTTGCGGACACCCAAATTCTTCGCTGGTCGAGCAAGGTGAGGAGCGACGAGAATTGAGTTGCGACGATGACCGGGCACCAATTTGGTTGAGGAGAAGTGGGGGAGAAGAAAGAAGAAAGCGTAAACATCTAAATGAATAACCTAAACTTAATGAATTTAGAATTTTTCCATTTTTTTCCAATAAAAAATTTCTGACAAAATTGCCCCTATTATAATTGCCAGAAAATGTCTGCCAATGAGCGAAGGTCCTCAATAAAGATTAACTTGATCACTCCGGATCCTTATTTGACACAAAATTCACTTCGGATCCATATTTGAAACAATTGGTCAACTTCGGGTCATTATATGACACAAAGTTCACTTTGAATCTTTATTTGAGAAAATAGATTCACTTCAGATCCTTATTTGAAATTTTTCCAAAGAAAAAGGATCATGTTAGATTAGTTGCTTTTAAATATATAATTTGTTACCAAGTTAGTCATCTAATCCTTAAAAACAATAGTCGTGCTGTAGTTCTTTATCTGTCGCGTGCTTAAAGAAAGACTCAAAGTCGTGGGAAGCGAGAACAGGATCCAAAAGCAACGGGTCAGAGACTTAAACCACACTCCAAATTGCTAAAACCGTGCTACTGAAGTTTCAGTGGCAATCCCAGCTGGCCTTCAATTTGACTTTCAAAGTCGATTGATGAAACATGAGTTTAATATTTCAATCGGTAGGCTACTATGATGCGGCTACACCAGATGCAACTTCTTGTTGATTTGTCTATTTTTATTTTATAAACTGAATATTGCCCGACTTACACTAGGAAATCCCAGACCAGATGCCTCTATGATGATCATATTGTATTAGTCACACCTAAATAAAAGAAAAAGGATCATGTTAGATTAGTTGCTTTTAAATATATTATTTGTTTCCAAGTCAGTCGTCTATTCCTCAAAAAACAAAGACTCAAGTCGTGCCGTAGTTCTTAATCTGTCACGTGCTTAAAGAAAGACTTAAAGTCGTGGGCAGCGAGAGCAGGATCCAAAAACAACGGGTCAGAGACTCAAACCACACTCCAAAATGCTAAAACCGTGCCATTGAAGTTTCAGTGGCAATCCCAGCTTGCCTTCAATTTGACTTTCAAAGTCGAAACATGAGTTTACTGTTTCAATCGGCAGGTTCAATCACCCGAACAATGGAAATGAGAAAACGAGGTAAGAGACTGATAAAACTGCAGATTCACTCATCGTCTCTTCCTTGATATCTGCCATGTGAACCACCGTGGAACCCTCTTCGTCGCTGCTTAATCTAGTGTTCTCGCTTCCTCACGCCCTGTCATTGCCATTGGTAGGTACGCATGCTTGTGCTGCAATGGAGTTTGGTGTCTGACTCTGGAGTGTTGGACTAAGCATATAACAAAACTGAAAATGGGCCAAAAGGAAGACGTAAAAAATGAGTGAAATTCTTTCTCTTTGTTGAGAAAACATTCCCTAAAAGTAATTTTGAAGATCGACAAAATTTATTCGAAGTAAAGACTTTAATTCTGATGATAAGAATTTTTCAAGTGGAATGTCTGATAAGGTGTTTTCAGTTATTATCAATCAGAACCGAAGTTGTAGCTTAATTATTTCCTTCCATATATGTTTTGTCAAACGACTAGGAATGAGAAATATGCTCATGTAATGGCTAGTGGCGATTGATTGGATTCCTTGCCTTATATATAAGGAGTTCCAAAGGAAAGTTTTCCAAAATATCTATCGAAGATTTGAATTTTTTAAAACGTTAGACTTGAAGTGAAACATTCTTTGCAAATTGAAGTACTCGACTTGTGTAAACCCAAACTGTTGTATGGGCGGCAGAATCTACGAGAAGCTTCATTCTCGACAACCTTAAAGTAATAAAATCTTTTAAGCAAGATCCAGGCTAACGAGTATATTGGCTGGATAATCCTCCAGAAGATATGTTTAATGGTCAGCTTGGACAGGGAGAAGTATAAAAGGAGGTCTCGAAGCTAAAAGGAAAAATTATAGCTTGACAGAATCAAAACTTATAATTCCAAAGTCTGAAGAGTGTTTCCGATAAAAAACATGCGTCTTTGTGAGCAATATCGTATAATTACTTAGAGATCGAGAGTGTGTGAGGAGTTATTCACACAAGCTTGAGTAATCATTAATCAAATTTTGTAACCTCTATCTATTCATATAGTGGAATTGTGACATCCTAAAATTTTATAACAATCCCTAGACACATTATAACCCATGAAAAGGTATTGGAGGCGCCATCGGACTATATTATAGTCATTAGACCAACGAATTTCAATTAAACAAGACTGAGCATTGAATGGACTATTGTTGTATTGGGAATGCATCCTATATCCATGTGTGATTAAGGATTGTATTAAAGGATAAATTGATAAGGAAAAATTTTGTTCTTGGCCATGTACTCTATAAGTTGGATTTTCATTGATTTATGTTACAAAGTTTTATGGCCATGTGAATATTTGAGATTATGTAATTAAGTGGGGATTAAAGTGGAAAAATAGGAGCAAGTGTGGGCTGGACACATAAGGCCCAAAACAGCCCAAAGCAGCCCATGTTTTCCCCCTATTCGGTCGACCAAGGCCCGAATGAGGCCCATCATCTTTGCATGAAGATTGACAAGTGGTGAGAAGGATTCTACAAGTGTCTCTTGCATGCAAACCTAATGATTGCTAGCTAATCAAGAGACTGAGAGAGGGAGAGGCGGATTGCTCGAGGGAAACCGAGAGAGAGAGAGAGTGAGACCGAGCGGACGAGCGAGCGAGAGAGAGAGGAGGAGAGTTCGAGCGGGCAAGCGTGCGAGAGAGGAGGGGAGGAAGGAGACCGGCCCCGCCATGCATGCGTCTGCTGCCGCTGCTGTCGACGCCGCCTAGCACCGCCGTCGATCGAGCCCGCCAAAGCCCCGAGTCGCCGTTTTGCTTGCTCGTTTTCGTTGAACTTGAGGCTAGTAAAGTCCGTTAGCCTACATTATACTTGCTGTGGTTTTGTGAAGTGTGAATAGACTCGAGGATGCATAAATCTTGATGCTGGATGTTTAAGTTTCGAACTAGTAGGAGTGGTTCTTTAGGATTGGTAAAACTGTTTTATGGAAACACAGCATGACCTTTGCCGATTCTGTGAATTTTGTGCAATTATCCAGTTATAATTTGATCTTATGTCCTTGATGAAAGTTGTAGACGACATCTTAAGGAGTAACATACTAAAATTTGAGAATAAATGGACAATTATTGATCGGGGAAACGATTTTTCTTTGAAAGGGATTAATCTGGAAAACTGTACCGAGAGTAGGGAGAATTGAATTGATTATAGCTTTTAATCCAGAATGAATTCGACTTCAATTTCTTCATGAGACGTTTACCTCTAGGTCTTAAATACAACATATTAAAATCTCAGAATTTTATGAGTTAATTTAAGGACTTAATCGAAATTATTTCTGAAACTGTGCAAAAGTGGTGTTGGAATTTCTTTTGCTGTGATGCATGGAACTATGCGATTTCTATGGAACTTTCTTGACATGGTGTTCTTCATAAAACCTTTTTCTTTAAGTCTCGTTTACAACATGTTAAATTTTTAGAATTTATTAAGACCATTTACTAACTTTCCAGAATTTTAACTTAAGAAGTGTAATCTGTTTTAATCGAAATTCGTTTTAATGTGTAAGAACAAATAAATTTCTCTATGAGATGTGGCACCTGGAGTTGTTATTTATATAACATGTGTGGTGACTTTTGTGCATTTCATATGACATCAAAATTGATGAGATTTTATAAATTTCATGAAACTGTTGGCATTATTGCATCAAATGGCATTTTCCAAAGTGAGATATATCCATGTATAATGATAATGATGATACCGTCGAACTACTAAGTCGACGATGCCACGGGAGTTTCGAGATGCCCGGAGGTGTGTGCCGGAGGTTCCTCGCGATGCCAGGTTGGGTGCGAGCGATATGAGGGATGCAAACACCGGTCCCTGGAAGAAAAATGAGATCCTTTTGAAAATTAAAATTGGGAATTGAATCATGCGCATGTGTGTGTGCATATGGCATGGGATATGACTATCCATGAATTTGAATTGGTATTGTTTGGCATTGGAAGTGTGGTCATTAAGGTATTGAATGGATCTCATGTAAACATATATAAGATTGCATGGATGATATGTGCATCTCACATGAAATCTTGGTTGCCTTGTTTGTTACATTTTGTGGATTGATGGATCTTTTACTGCTAAGTGGTTGTACTGACCCCTTTTGGGGACTAACATTTCAGATTAGGAGATGCCTCTGTTACCTGTCACACGTGGTACTTTTTATGGCTTACCGTCCGACGTCGAGGTTGAGTGTTCAGAGCACTCCTGTGTTGGTGTTCGTGGACTGGTGTTCATCCGTGTTCGAGTTTTAGTTATGTATGACGTGGGTCTACCTAATGGCCCCGTAGTCCAGGAGTTCCTGTCCGTGCATGTTCGTTGCGACGGGATCATGATGGGGATGCTACCACCGCCTCCAGCCGATGCACCGGGCTGGGTGTGATTGTGCGTGTGATGGGTAGCGGATGACACTTTTTGGATAGCCAACACTGGATGATGGATCGATGTACATGACCATTGTAGAGTCGAGTACTTTTGGTTATAGCCGAGCTTATTAAAGCCTTGGCCTTTTGATGTACCGACTCTTGTTATCCGATCAAAGTATGTAAATAAAAGTGGTTCGGCTCTAACTTATATATATATATAGATAAAAGGTGTAGTTGGTGTGCATTGCATTGTATTATTTAGTTGAGCATGGGTTAGGGAGATATCGAATATGCTTCCGCTATATGAACTGCGCCGGGACCGATCTAAATGATATAAACCCCCAAGACATGTGGACCCGCTACAACTCTATGGTATTAGAGTGATATTTTATTAGGACAAGATAGAAAAGGCAAGTGATCTGTGGCGACCCTAATGGTTTGGGGGCCGTCAAGGGGTGCCAAAGGAATCTAGCCAATAGGCTATTAGCATGGAAGAATGAAAGCCAAACCACTATAATTTATTACGTGCATTTTCTATCTCTTATTCTCTTTATTTTACTTGTGATAGAATTAATTGTAAACTGATAAAATCTTACCACTACACAGTCTATCCCTAGAAGTTGTACTTTTGCAATATTGGTTTTAATTTCTATTAATTTCTGCATATAACATATTCACTTCCCTCTATGTGATAGATCTAACTCTAACAATTGGTATCAGAGCTTGGTGCTCATTATTTTTGAAGTGCAAAATTACTTCTGAGCTAACGATCTTTTAATGGCTGGCAATATTGCATCAAGATTCATGGAAGATTAGAGTGACAAGGACTCCATACTTTGATGGAAAGGATAACAACATTTGGAAGAACAAGATGAAAGCGTTCATCAAATCTAAAGATCCACTGGAGTGTGATGTAGTTCTGAGAGATATAAGACCCGAAGCTTCTTTATCCAAAGAAAAAGGCAAAAAGGCAAAAGACCATAAGTCATAGCTTTATCTAATGCAGACATTATTAAAAGAGTGGCACTAGATGCTAAAGCAATTTATGTCTTATACTTGTATTATCTCTCACTGAGTATAACCAAATTTTTTTATATGAAACAACGAAAGAAATTTGGGATAAGTTGCATGTGACGTACGAAGGAACTGATCAGGTTAAAGAGACAAAGATAAACATTCTTCTCCAGTAATACGAAGCCTTCAACATGAAATCAAAAGAAATTGCAACTGACATGTTCAACAAATTTATTGACATTGTCAACAGGCTGGCATATCAAGGGCAATCAATATCAGACCCTATGAAAGTGAACAAGTTACTTCATGGATTGTCAAAAGAATAAAACAACATGAAGACATCCATTCGTGAAACTCAAAGGATATCAACTCTCTCCATAGACAAACTTATGGGAACACTTCAGTCATAGGAAGTGGAAGAACTATATGAGGAAGATCTTAAAGGTAAGAAATTGATTGCCTTAAAGTCTAACATTGATTCTGATGTTTAAAATTCTGAAGACGAAGAAGATGATGATGAGGAGATGAAGTTGCTGATCAAAAGATTTCAACATCTTACAAGAAAGAGAAGAAACTCTAAAAAGAAAAAGCCAACAAAGAAATCCGAAGAAAGAACATTTTACAATGAAGGTAAATATATTATATGTTTTAACTGCAAGAAAAAGGGTCACATAAAACCCAATTGTCCTTTATTCAAGAAAAGGAAAGAGAAATTCAAAAAGAAGTAGAAAGCTTTAGAGGTTGAGATGTGAAGCGACACAAAATCTAAATCTAGCGATGACAAGATCAATGAGAAAGGAAGTCTATGCTTAATAGCAAACATTGAATCTGAAGAAGATGAGGTGATTTGTTCAAATCTTATTTTTGATGATGATGATCTTTTTGAAGAGTTATGCATTGAACATGAGAAAGCGTTGAAGAAGATCCGTAAGCTGAAAAAGGAAGTCTCTAAATTGAGACAACAAGATATTACAAATGAGAAAAGGATTATTGAGTTGGAAAAGGAGAATTCCTCTGTCAAGGAAGAGAAAGATATTTTGCAAAAAGAAGTTGATTCCTATAAGGAAGAAATTTCAAAAATTTGTAAGAAATTTTCTCTCGGCTCGAACATATTAGAGCATGTTCTCTCCATACAAATGCCATATTACAACAAATCTAGCCTAGGCTTCAAAAATGCGAGTGAGATCAAGAATGATTTTCCAAAAGTCAAGGAAAGATTAAAGTGCAGGCTACCAATCCAACATTATCAAAGTCATATTTGTAAGCAATTTGTCAAGCCTATTGGATCTCAATATAATAATTGCTCGAATTGTAGTAATCCTAATCACTTTAAGCAAGAATGTCTTTTTGATTGGAGGAAATCCAAGTCAATCAATTGGAGATTTGATGCTTCCTCTAACTAGAAAGGACCCAAACAAATTTGGGTACCAAAAAAAAAGATTAATTGATATTCTTGCAGGGAATAAAGAAAAAGGGCAAGAAAATTTGGTATGTAAAAGTATGTTTTTAAATTCTCATTTTGCTTTGATTATATATGTTTTTAAATTCTCATTTTGTTTTGATTATATGCTTTGAATATATATTATCATTGTTTTTTTATTTTATATCTCCATATTGTGCTTGATTTATACGACGTGTTCTATAATTGATTATAATTGGAATATCTTTTTAATTGGTTATAATTGGAATATCTTTTATTAAAGAATTGTGTGATGCATTTTTGGTGGTTCGTGAGATAGGATCAATATTGTACATGTGATTGTTTGATATCTTGCTTAGAGAAAATTTAGATTTTTAGACTGATTCTATGCTCACATTTTTTTCATGTGCTGCAAAGTGAGAATCTTTTTTTTAAAGGAAATTTTATTTGATTATGCATATTATTCATGTGATGATCTTTCTTTATATGCCATTATATCATAGAAAGAACCATTTTATGAAGTTTTCCTATTTTATGACTAACAAAAGGGAAGCATCCACGTACGTGGATACCAAAAAGAAAATGAGTTTATTGCAAGCAATTATCTAAAGAAAGCTTGATTGTGATCTACGCAAATCATGATGTAATCAAAGAAGGATCTCGAGAGTGAGAATTTCTTTTAAGGGGAGGGATATCTTGCACAGGCATATTGGCATAAGGGTTGGAAATATTTGTTGCCATATTTATGAGATATTGCATAGATTGAATAATTATATCATCTACATACGTTTTGTTAATGTTATATGATTAATGTTATATATATATATATATATATATGCATATGCATATAAGATTTATGCTAGATGAAGAATCTTTTTATTATTACGTAATTTTATATATTCGGATACACTTGCTATATTTTATAAGTATATCTTATAATTGGCAAAATTGATTCACAAATCGAAGGAAGGTACGTACATGATACTTTCTATATATTTGCGAAGATTATTATTTTTCTTTACAAGAATTTGCATATGGCAAGAGAATCATTCTATATGAAGTTTGGAAAGTTTGATCCGAAAATATTGAAAAATTCTCACAAATTATGGAAGGTATCTCAAAATATATTGAGCAAGCCCTTAATGTATCGTACGAAAGGTTAAGTAGCTTCAAATTGAAATATTTAATACTTTTATATATATGCTATTCAATTTATTTATTTGAAAGAAAGGGCATGATATTTTGCGTGAAATATTATATTTTTAATAACAAATTAGTGCAAAAAGTTTGTTGAGTTTATGCAGATTGTGGATGTTGTTGCCATGAAGAAAACAAAGGAAAAACATTCGGTTCAACATACACAAGTCGCGGTAAAAATTATTCGCAAAAATTGTCATGCTGACGGGGGAAGAAAGTGGATGCAAAATAAAGGCAAAAAATCGTGATCATCTAAAAAAAGGCATTAGATTAAGGGGAAGCATAAATCAAGTGTGTAAAACTACTCGCTCTTGATTACTATGGAAGAAAAGGTAACGTACGTTAGAACTTGCTTATTTCTACATGATCTGATTAGTATATCTTCTATTTCCTTTACTTTTTGTCATTAACAAATCTCTTACTTATATTATCGTTTTATTATTACAAAAAGGTAGTGAAATTTAACTAATGCATCTATGATCTTTGATATATATTTTGAGAGGTACGGACACCTGGAGTGCCAAAACTTGGCACGGATGGACACTTAACTGCCAAAAGTTTGGAAAGTGACAGTTAAGTGCCAAAATCCGAGCAAAATTGATCACTTAAGTGCCAGTTCGGCCAAAATGTCGACGTTGCGATTTTCCAACGAATGAAGTGCAAAATGACGCCGTTTTGCAAGCCGACATGGTTAAACAATACAAAAACGACATCCTTTTTGTGTTGACGTAGTAAAAAAATTAATATAAAAATTAATTAAATTAAATTTAAAACTAAACTTATTTAAAACATTTAAAAATGACATAAAAACATTTAAAAAATAATATAAAAAAAACTAAAAATTAAAAAAAAAATATTTAAAAATAAAAATAAAAATATTAAAAAACTAAATATTTTTAAAAAACTAAACTTATTTAAAACATTTAAAAATAACATAAAAATATTTAAAAAACTAAAAATTTTAAAAAAAACTAAACTTATTTAAAACATTTGAAAATAAAATAAAAATTTAAAAAAAAAATTAAAAATTTAAAAAAACTAAAAATTTAGAAAGGGGGGGGCGAGCCCTTTCGGCGGCGGTGGGGAGGCGGTGGCGGCGGGGCTCAGCCTCAGCCACCTACCCCTTTTTTTTTTTTTTAATTTTAATTTTATTTTTAAATGTTTTAAATAAATTTAGTTTTAAATTTAATTTAATTAATTTTTGTATTAATTTGTTTACCACGCGCACCAAAATGACGTCGTTTTTGTATTGTCTAGTCACGTCAGCATGCAAAACGGTGTCATTTTGCACTTCATTTGCCAGAAAATCGCCACATCGGCATTTTGGTCAATTTTGGCTGAAATTGCACTTAAGTAATCAATTTTGCTCTGATTTTGACACTTAATTGTCACTTTCCAAACTTTTGATATTTAAGTGTTCCTCCGTACTAAGTTTTGGCACTGGGATGTACTTCTGCCTATATTTTGATGCATATGTTGTTTAATTCTATAAGAACACGGGCTATATTGCATATCTTTTCTGGTTGCCTTAGCATATATAAGATGATGTTTCACTGTAGAATCAACAAAAAATTACAACTTATAAGTGTGGTAGATTTCTCTAACTCACTAAGACACTCTTTTTGTTTTTCTCTCTCTTGACCACAATCTGTAACGCTCATAGAAGAAGACAAGCAATTGAGAACAACTTTGGACTTTGGAATTTCAGATTCACGTTTCTATTCTTCTTAACCAAATGGTGTCCTTTAAATACACTTTCATATAACACTAGCCGTTGACATTCTCTAGAGGAATTTCTTCCAAGCTCATCGTAGAAGAGAATTTTTTCAAAGGGATCTTCAAGAATGGAATTTCCACTTAGATTCTAATTGCCCATACAATCAAAATCTTGATTTCCATAAGTGATAATTTCTCATATGAAACTTATCTTCAGGATTGATTTTGTCAATTTGTGATTAACTCAATTAATGTATTTGTATATGGTAAGTAAAATCCTTAACCAGAAAACTACTTGCTGTAGATTAGTAAATCTAATGTTCCTTCCTTCTAAAGAACATAATCACTCTCTAAAACATCAACATAACACGCATAACTCGCGAAAAAATATCCAGAAAATCTCGAAAAACTACTGTCTCCTAATAATCGGGCGTTCTTCGCTAATTCTTCCTCGAGAAGGAAGGACGCAAGAGAGACAGTAGTTTTTCGAGATTTTCTGGATATTTTTTCGCCGTTCTGGTCATTTCCTTTGCTACGACAATCAGACCAGAACGCCCATCTCAACTACGAACCATGCCAATGAAAACGCCAGCATCTCCATCGTCAATCACGATACAGTCACGCGAGCGACGAACTCGTAAAGCTCGGACGATCCGTTCGGTTCGCCCGGCGAGCGCATTTACCTCGTTTTCGCGGAGCCGACCGAAGGAAACCCGAAGTGCGATCGGTGGAGGAGAGAGAGAGAGAGAGAAGGTGTTTGTGGAAATGCTCGCGAGATTTGATTCGACCTTCCTCTTCGCAGTCGCGCGTAGGTTGAGCTCGAGCGCCAGCCCTGTTCGAGTTTCTTTCTTTATTTTTTCGGAGGTGTGATGTTGCTGCAGCGTCGTATTTGCTGCTCCGCCCAAAGCGGTGCGTTTTGCGCGCTTTTTGCAACGGCGATGGATACGAATTACGAAACGACGATGCGGAATGGGCTCGTGAGAAGAGAGACCGTTGCATCTCGTGCAATTGGATCCTCGACCTTCTTTTTATGCAATCAAAATGCCTATTAGTTCGATGACATCCTTTCATTTGACGCATTACCGTATGCCCTGTTGATTTAATCGTTGCAGCGGTATGATATGGCTTGCTAACGTGGCGTAGGCATGAAATGATCTTTTGGTGATGTAGACTGTTGACTAGGCAACAAGGAACCGATACCACGTCACCGCCGTGAGAAATTAAACTCCATGGACGATAGAGGAACCATTAGTTAACAGTGCTCATGTATCCAAGTAGATAATCTTATCCTTCTTAGGAAGTGAATCCAAAAACATTGCGAGATCTCTCTAGGGGCCCGATGCAGAGTTTCAGTCCTTAGTTCAATAGATGCTGAAGTTACAAGAAACACCGGTTTTTCAACATTCCCACGAAAGCAAAACTACGCGTTTTCAGACATATCTAAATGAATGCTTCAAAAGAATACTTTTGCCAATAAGAAAATACAAAATGAATGCTCCAAAAGAATACTTTTGCCAATAAGAAAATACTTGGATTTAGCCAAAAGAAACATGAAATCGAAGTGCATATTCCTTGGCAAATATGCAGAACTCTCCAAAGTATAATATCCACAGTAAGCATTATCCAAAATGATGAGCATGATTATAACTCCGCACCATGAAGAGTTGGGGACCTGGACATCCTCACGGCAAACTGAGAAAAATACTAGGATCTCGCAACCTGAGCAGGCCTACCTTCCCTAATTTCAAATTGAAACATTGATTGTACAAATACAGAACTTCGATCTAAACCATCACTTTCTAAGGCTAAACACGACTCTCTCAGAGAGCAGTAAGGATTGGGGAGATGAGCACACCATGCTCCATCTTACTACCTCGCAGCAGCTCGTGCACTCATTGATGAATGGTAGTTCGTGCTTCTTTGCTTCCCGTAAGAAGTATAAACATCATCGTATTGACTCACTTCATTGGGATTGGCTGTTGCCCCGAGTCTTAATCTATCTGAGCCACTCTTCCGATCAACGCTTCCATCAGCATAAGCACCTGTGTCTGGGTCAACCTGCAGATTGGGAGGTGGGGGTATGCATGCTCCTCCCTTGCGATCAGGAAGCTCTCTTGCATACTCCTCGTCATCGTCTCTAGAATCTGATTCCATGGGTCCTTCAGAAGGGTTGACCTCTCCAATTTCTTTGAAGAATTTCAACACCCTCTCGAGAATTTCTGATGGAGGCACAGTAAATGGAGGTATTACGTTTGGAATGTCCAAAGGGCTCATGGGATAGTAAGGCACGCCACTGCCAATCTGCATCTTTCTGACCATTCCTGGTATAAGACCAGGTGGGAATAAAGGATATGGGAGCAATTTTTCGCCAACATTAGCATTTGATGCCGGTAAAGGCTGAACAGCTGAGGGCATGGGAATGGACCCTGGAAAAGCACCGCCAGGTACCGCATTAGGAAGAAATTGCTGAGGTGCTAAAGAGAGTTGCAAGGCTGGGTCTTTATCTGGTAGACCTGAAACAGAACTTTGCCTTTCTTGCTGCCAGCGAGGGAGATTTGGCGTTTGTTGTGGCAACCCTGCACAAGATAACAAGCTAGGCAATTTTCAAACATGAAACTACTAATCTCATATGAACAACTACAAAAATAACAATGCTGCTGCCATTTTCATCAGAGCTTTACACATCTAGCTCTTTCCCAGGAAATAAGAAGCCAGAGTATTTGATGATTGATCACTTTGATCTAATTCTTCACGATGGTAAGGTGGAAAAAATAAGAAATTGCAATGAAAGGGAGCAACAAGAACTAGACCTAGTTCTAGGATGATTGAACAATTTGATCTAGTCTAAGTAATGTTTTTTTTTTCCCGATGTAGTCAATGCATTTCAAGTAAATTGCATAGTTAGCCATTCAAAGAAATCTAATTTAGGTGATAGAATACCTGAGGCAGAGTCTTTGGAAGCCATGGATAGTTCTTTTGAAGGCCCAGGAAAAGAACCACTAGGTACCCCACCAATCATATCACCCTCGAGGCCATAAATTGTATCCTGATCAAAAACTTCCTTCGAAGCCCAGAATTGTAATATTTTCTGTAGACATGATTGATTTTCTTCCTTGTTTTGAGGATTGTGGTAAATCCTTGAGAACCTAAAGCAGGTTTAAATGCGAGGGCCTCATTATCAAGCTCATGAGGGTTAACCCTTCGTTGCAAGCTGCAACAAATAAGAGATAATGTTACAATGCCCCTGGCAGAATGCAAACTAGAAAATCACAGCAGAACTGTCTAATGTTCAGTGACAGCAACACATTACAAATTGAAAGGATCTAGGGAAAAAGAAACAAGACTTGCATCTCCTGATTATGGAGAACATAAGCTACAATGTAAGGCCACAAGAAGGAAAAATCACCAATTCTAGTAAACAGGCACAGTCAGATAGATACAAGGTTCAGTGGGACAGGAAATAATACTTATGATTCAATCTCAATCCCCATACTAATAATGGAAAGCCTTTTTATTTTATGGTCTAACATATCATACGGAGAGCCTACCATGCTGCTACCGATGGCAGACCTATCAATCCATACATTATCCACAATGAGAAAAAAGAGGGGAAAGAAGGGAAGGAAAGGCAGGTCAACATAGAGAAGACTTGTAACACATGACACATGTAAGCCCTACAAGAACAAGGATCAACGCATTCCCAATATGCATCACGGTTCGGGACCAACAAATAGGATTTCTAGAATAAAGCAATTAAGTAAGGCCAAACCCATAGAGCGCATGACCATCTCATCCTAAACAAGTCCTTCCTTTTTTACCATGTTGGTCAAAATACCCAACACCACCAACAAGGGACATACAAGTCCCCAACCATGTGAACAAACCAGCAAGACCCAAGATTAAAGATGCAAGCCCATGCGTTAAGCTGAGTTATATATATATATATTTAAAAAAAAAAGGTTGTTCAAATTCGGTTCTCAATTTTACAGTGCAAAATTTCATATTTCCATTTTAATGTCTCCATCTAAAGTTCTAACAATTGATCGTTCCACTAAATCATGTCACACTTGTGTGTATAGTTCCCTATCCACAATTCCTGCCATTTACTTTACTGAAATCATTTGACTGGAATACAGGAGAAGGAGAAATCCCCACAGGGAAAAGCCATCTCGGGCAAAATGCAATTGGGGGATAATTACAAGAGAGTATCCCATAGTTCCCCTCTCTTGGACAGTATTCACTACCCGAGCCACAAAAGATGCTTTCAACCAATAGCTACATAAACACATCTTACAATTTGACCTTGTTGATTGTGAACAGTGACACATTAAGCATATGAAACTCTTAGTTAAACCAACTGGGAAATAAACTCACAAGACTTCTTCCACATTTTAAGCACATAAAAATTTACTACAGTGCCATCCCTCTCTTCAAGATACCTATATATGCAGGATTATCTTGCTGTTTTTTGCGAATCATGGCTTCAAATTCAGGTCCATTTTCAGCAGTGTACTCCACAAGTTTGTCAATGCGTTTATGAAGCTCAGGATCAGCAGGAGGTGCCCCTCACCCCCAAATAAAAAACTATATGCAGGATTATCTTGCTGTTTTTCGCAAATCATGGCTTCAAATTCAGGTCCGTTTTTAGCAGCGTACTCCACAAGTTTGTCAATGTGTTTATGAAGCTCAGGATCAGCAGGAGGAGGAATTGGAGGAGGAGCAGAGTCATATGGACTGAGGAAAGGTGAAGGAACAAAGGTTTCTGAAAGGAGTTCTTTAACATCAATATAGAGAAGAATCAAGTAAACCATACATTGTTCAATGCATATCAATTGAAGTTTCTGAAAAGAGTATCACTGTCTTCCTTCAGATATCTAAGTTGGTCTCCTCCGGAACTACAGTCAAGGTGACACCACTGTCCTTTGCTCTTCTCACAACCTTAATTGGGATCCCAACTTTGTCCCCCATGATTTCAATTATCTGCCATGAATACATCAGTCAACAAATATGGTCATCACAACTCAACAGTCAGCCATAACTTAGTAACAAAATACTAACGAAGTAAGTTCATGCCTGACAGCCTACCCAGTGAATTTTCATGCAATCTCTAATTTCTAGCTCAAATATAGCAAAATGGAACAGCATAATACAGAAAAATAATCCATTTAATCTTATGTAGTTTAGGTGACAGTGCTGTTGGTAGCCATCACTATTGTTGTTATCATCGCTTTTCTAACTACAAGTTGCAACGAGAGGGACAAATTTCCTTCTATTTTACCGAAAAGCACACTTCACTGAACCACAAGAGTGAAATTATACTGATTTATAAAAAAGGAAAACAAAACAAAACACCAGCGCGCACCCCCAGGGGGGAAGGTTGGGGGGGGTGGTTGTGGGGGCGGAGTTAACCTCAGTGATACTGCCAACAGGCTTCCCATCAAACTCGATGACTATGTCACCTGGTTGGAAGCCAGCACGATCGGCTGGCGATCCTGGAGTTACCTGGTGAAGAAAATTGAGAATGATAACAAAGATGAGGAACATGCAACTCTACAGCTCCTCTGACATTACCTTCTTCTGCTGAAAGCAAATTGTATAGTAGTGTCCACCTTGAGACAGAGAAACTCATACCCATAGTACTAACAAAGATTTTTTTTTTTTTTAAATTCATATTTATGCAAGATCTGGAGGTCACAGTTTGGAATACCTCTTGTTCTATTACACACACATGCAAAGCACATTTACATAGAACTAAGTGGTAAGGAAGAAGAAAGGTAAGTGGGTAAGTGCTTTGTCCTTTAAAGAAAATTTTATCAGACTCCCAGCATCTCTTTTGCTTAAAATGCACTAGAAAGTAATGAAACCAATAGGTAATTCCACTCCTCCTGAGTCCGATACCATGGATGGTGAACATGACAGGACATATATAAGAGGAACATGTGGCAATTACTAAAGAAAATGGCATGAGGTGTAAATGAAGTATTGTGAATATTAATCCCATCAAGCTCAAACATATTCATGAGTACCTCAAAACAGTTTCAGTTTCCTCCCTAAAGTTTTAAGCACAGAAATATTCATGGTACAAGCTTGACCAAAACAGGTTCTACATAGTTTTTCAGTCTTCATATGGTGCAAGTCTCACCACGTTTCACCAAATCAGTTGCACAGGCACATTAACAAAGCTAAAACAAGAAAGTATTAAAAACAAGGCGAAACCAACATCACTTGTATCACACAATAACTAAGGGACATTATTAACTTAGAAGAACACACCTCTGGTACATGAACACCTCCCTTGACATCGGGGAATGCAGGATCTTTTTCCTTGAGCTGAGCGATGATCATCTCATTGAGATCAATCATTTCCAATCCCAAACAAGGTCGAATAACTCTCCTGGAGATATAAAATCAATCAAATGGACTTCCACAATGGATGCTTCTATTAGCCACAAAAATGACACTGTGATATCAACCCATCAATTCAAGGGAAACTGAAGTAGGAATAGCTCTATGAAAGTAGAAGAAAGCCACTATATCCTAGTAAAAAATACCGAAAGGTTAGAATGCTTCTATACACAAAAAGCATTTAAAATATGTATTCAATATCATCAAAATAGACAGGTTTTCACTGACCAAGAATATAATCAAAAACAAAATTTACAGGGTTTCTGACACCACTGGGCACTCGGCCCAGTGGCCGTGGGAAGGGGGAGGGTGGGGGCGTTGAGTGGGAGGGCCGGAGTTCAATCCTGCAAATAGCAAAACTAGAGGGAAGAGTGCTAATCACTAACAAGACCCAAAAAAGAGTCAAGTCTCTGACAACTCTCTCACAGAGAACTTAAATAAGGAACCTATAAAGTCAATAACTACACAATCTATTGTAAATCGACATACATTGATCTAGAATAGTAAGATCAGATTACTATCATGACAGTTAATGTGACACCAAAAATCAGTTCTACAAATCCTATATGTTATCAGCTGATGAAAACAAAGCAAAAATGCAGCCTTGGCTAGGAATCCATATACCAGGTTCTAAACTTTTGGGGCACTTCAAATATAGATTCCTCATGGGAGAGGTGAAAATATAGGATAAATAAAAGAAGCAAATCCAGTACTCATATGCAACCTAGATGGCTTAGAAGGGAGAATGCTGCAACCGGAAGAATATTGCATCTCAAAACTTCAGATATTGGTGAAATAACCATATGAGAGATGGGAGAGATCAAGGCATATTTAATGTACAAGAACATACCCACTTTTCTTGAAGTGTCCTATTATTTTCAAAAGCGAATCGATTGGTACAGTAAAGCTCAATCCATCTGCACCTGACATTTTCATTCTATTAACGCCAACAACTTCTCCATCAATATTAACAAGAGGACCTCCAGAATTTCCCTGTACATTAATTGGAAGCAATTTTTCATTACAAAGCACATCACTGTCTCATGTCATAGAAAAGTACAATATTAGTGAGTCATGCACATGAAATCAACACAAGCATCAGAACCGTAATAGCAAGCATAAGTCTGAAAAGCCAAAAAGAGGAAGACAAGTCATATAAATAAACAGATTCTTCACATTTTTTCAACCATTTTCATTGATGGACTACTAGCTGAAAATTCTAAATGCAGATGCAGTATTTTAGGGTACATTTGATGAAAATCACTTCCCACAATATGGACACTAATAAGCTAACCACAAAACTTTATTAGACTAATTTCACTATTTCTGGTGTCTATTATGGAGAAACACAAAAATTTGTGATGATAGATATTACTGTTATATATGAAGTCCTCAAACAAAGTGCATAACCAGCACCATTCGTGGGCCCTTGTTTACAAAGGTCCCACAAGCTCTCTCCCACTCATGCATGCTATGCACGAAAAGTAAATGGACCATCTTACAGCATTGATTGCGCAATCAGTCTGTAAATACTCTCTTTGCATTCCTCCAAGACCCAGATCACTGCTTTTGCGGTCTACGCAACTAGATGCAGGTGAAAAAAATGCAAAAACAAATAGCGGTAAGTATGCTATAAATCATTTACTCACATATACAAAAAGAAGAAAGGAAAATATAAGATCTCACGGTTTCAGTAAACAAGAATTCTATACTTAAATTTCACAACCAAAAAAAAAAAAAAAAAAACAAAAAGAGAGAAAACAAAAGATAGAAGTACCTGACAATGCCAGCAGTAACAGTATTTTGAAGGGAAAGAGGACATCCCATTGCTACCACCCAGTCTCCAGGTCGAAGTTTGCCTGAAGAGCCAAGTTTTGCTGTTGGAAGAGGAACCTCCGAATTGATTTTTACGATGGCAATGTCAGAATGCTTATCCACATTGACAACAGTACCCTCAAATCTTCGACCATCTTGCAAAGTGACCGCAAGCTGTGAATCATCACAAACATCAACCAAAGGGAACGACTATATCACAATTTCTATAAGCTCTCATATGAAAACATAGTATCTGACATACTCCAAATTATTCAGAGGCTAAATAATTGATAATGAAAATCAACCTCTTATACAGCTAAAGGTTGTGATAACTCACACATTGGTACTCCAGCGTATAGCCTTGGAGAATAATGGGGAAAAAGATTAAAAATAGGAGTCAAGACATGCTAGCAGTCATAGTAACACTACTTTTAGGTGACATGTAAGAAAGCCACCTCTTGCAGAGCACTTCTCTCTTCACTTAATATGGTTTAGCAAGTTCCATGAGAGGTTTTACTAATATAATTAAGCATTTGAGATCAACTAGCTGCAGAAATTACAATATCCAAATTCTAACTTCAGAAGCACCAGTAATAAAGTACATTTACACAGTCAGCAAAGCAATGGCGATTCGACAGAGAAGTTCTGAGTAATGGAAGACATATTTGCTAAAACTTCCAATACAATGTAGTACAAAAACAAGACGTAATGAGTATCAACAGAGCCATAAATGAGATGAATAGTATTTTGCTGCTGGAAACTTAAATATTATGGAAAGACAGGCTAAATGAAAAGAAACGAACCTCACCGTTAGATGAAGAGTGAAGACCTTCTAAATCAACCACAACATGAGCACATGTTAAAATCATGCCATCCTTGTTGATAATAGTTCCAGATCCTATACTCTCTCCTGTGGTAATGCCATCGGAATCTTGCAAATAGGGAAAGGCAGAAAGTAATAGAGTACACATCACGATGGTGAAAGACGAGGCAAGTAACGAAAAATTCACAGGAGAGAGCATACCCTGCGGAGCAGATAAATTTACAACTGCAGGACCAACACTAGCGGCTGCATTTGCAATGGTGTCCCTCCGCAAACAATGACGACACGGTTTCGGACTTTCGCTGGCATCAGCAGGAATGGCTCTAAATGAGAATGTCGGAAGAATACCTACAATTTTTCAAAATGAAGACGACGAGGGCGCGAAAGAGTACATTCAATACAAAACATTGTCAACAAGAAAACCAATCAGTCAAGTCGATTGAACAACAGACCAGGAACCGACCAGATTGAAATTGATCCCAGGACAGAAAAGCCAGTCGAGAACCGGCGGCGACGGCGACGGCGACGGCAGCGATCCGGAGCAGAGAAATTCTATTGGAATCACCCACGATGTTCTTCTGAAAACAAAGGAGAAAATGCAAGAAGCAGGTCGGACGAATCGAAGCGACAAGGGAAGAGCATGACACGAAGCCATCGATTGCAGTTTGCATAAATGCAAGCAACACGCGACGATTAAGCGAAAAGGGTGAATTGGGATTGCGAAATGAATTACCAGCGCGAGTTCCATGAGCTTACGATCTCGTCCCAGTTCGCGATTCCAAAAAAACACGAGCCCGGGGTCACCTGCAGCTGTGTAGCTCGCGAAGGTAGAGTTGCAGAGCCATCTGGTATATATAGAAGGCGGTGCGAATTGATTAAGCTTAAAAATTGTAGCTTTTCTTAAGGCACGCATTTGCTAACGTTTCTGTTCTGAAAACAAATTCTGATTAGAGATAATGATGGAAATTATATCTAGAGAAAACACAAATTGTTTGTTGTTTTCTTTAGATTAATTTCCAACAATCTTAAGGCGATTATATCACTCACTGCTTGTTATTGTTGTCAGATTATTGAAATGGTTGATATCAAGTGTCCTTCAATGTCCCAAATGTTTCAGGAGACGTTCCTATGGTCAATTCGACCGTTGCCATGGGAGATGTTCAACTCTTTCTGAATTTGTAGCAGCCAATGCTACGGGCCCTTGGGCCAACACCAATTTTGGTGGTGCGGGTACAAGTCATTCGACTGGTATGCCCAGGACTGTTTTTCAGAACAGTACAGGCCAAATGACTTTTGGCTTCGTTTCTGGAGGGATAGTTGATGGCAACACCTCCAATTACAGCTAATGAGAGATTTTCTGCTGTGATGATGTCTGAAGCATCTCTCGTGTCGAACACTAATGGCTGGTGGCTAGACACAGGTGCCACAAATCACATATGTGCAAATAAGCACATGTTCAAGGCTGAAGAAAATGAGAAGTTTTATATGGCTAACTCTGCATCAGCAAAGATTGCCGGAAGAGGAAAGGTGATCCTGAAGTTTACATCTGGCAAGGAGGTCGCCCTACTGAATGTGCTGAACTAGAGATTCTGAAAAATCTAATTTCTTGCCCCATACTTGTTAAGAAGGGTTTCAAAGTTGTATTTGAATCCGACAAATTTGTACTTTCGAAAGGAGGCATGTATGTGGGAAAGTGGTACTTGTGTAAAAGACCTATTTAAAGCCAATGTGGCTGTCATTGATGTAAACTCAAATTATGTGTACCCAAAGACTATTAATAAAGAAAAGTTTTCAGTTTACACTGTTGTGTCTCCTTATCTATGGCATGGTAGATTAGGACATGTAAACTATGGTACAATGAAGAGAATAACAAACTTGGGGTTAATTCCAAGATTTGAGTTGGATGCTCATTACAAGTGTGAGACTTTTGTTGAGGCTAAGTTTGCTAAGAAACTTTTCAAATCCTTTGAAAGAATAAGTGAACCTCTACAATTAATCTATAGTGATCTATGTGATTTAAAGTTTGTAGAAAGTAGAGATGGAAAAAAGTACTTCATCACATTTGTGGATGATTGTACTAGATTTTGCTATATTTATTTAGTAACTAGCAAAGATGAGACTATGAGCATGTTTGTCAAGTATAAAAATGAAGTTGAAAACCAACTTGATAAATGAATCAAAGTGCTTAGGTCTGATAGAGGATGAGAATATAGTTCAATCAATTTCAAAGAGTTTTGTGCTAGTTTTGGAATAATTCTCAAAACGATTGCACCTTATACTCCACAACAAAATGGAGTTGCTGAAAGATTGAACAGGACACTAAAAGAGATGGCTAACACCATGCTTTTGAGTTCACATTTACCTCAGAACTTGTGGGGGGGAGGCAGTTTTAACTGCAAATTATATTCTTAATAAAATACCCCACAAAAAGACAGGTAAAACTCCATATGAGTTATGGAATGGAAAGTTGTCATCCTACAATTTTCTAAAAGTGTGGGGGTGCATAATGTGATTTATAACGGTAAGTCTAGACACATTCGTCATAGACATAATACCGTAAGGCAGTTGCTCTTAAATTGAATTATTTCTTTAGACTTTATAAAGTTAAAGGAAAAGATTGCGGATCCGGTGACAAAAGGTTTGTCAAAAGAGCAGATAAACTGCGCATCGAGGGGGAATTGATTTAAGAGCCTTAACCCAATAAAGAGATTTCAGGGTGGAAACCTAACATATGCGATTAGAGATCCCATGATCTAGGTTCAATAGGACAACGCAAATTTTGGAAACTCTAGTGTAAGCACTGTCTCCCATTCCTATGATGCAACAGTACTTTCCTATAGCGTTATTAAGGGTATGCTATGCGTTTAATGATAACTTGGAATGAAACATCCAAGTGAGATATAGTAGGATATCTTTAATAGGAATGCACCTATATGCGTGGAGCTGGCCGACTCTATGAAAATCTTTAAATGCTAGATTTTCTAAAGCACACATGAATCCCAAGAGGTTCAGGGCCGAAAGAACGAACACAACCGAGAACCAATCTTGAATTGGAAATAATCCGTGTGAGGTTTTATTGTCTAGGCTTACACAAACAACTAACGATTCAAGGCTTAGTCCATCGACTAGTTAAGTAAGTCCGATAGGCTTTCGCTAAAGAAGGTTCAAAGCGAAAGCTACCTATCTTGATGCGGTGTATTTCAACAGGCATGCTCAGATTCCTTCGAGTCAAAAATGTTTTGTTGATCCATTAATGTTGGGGATTGTTATAATTATGGTTAATGGATCAAAGAAAGCCAATAAATTAAGATACGTCTTTTTTATTCACGTATATATTAGATTCATGAATTTCCTAAACTTTTCTGTTCACGTATCTATTGAATTCATGAATTTCCTAGATTCATGTATCTTTTAGTTCATTTCATGTATTTATTGAGTTCATGCATCTCTTGAATTCACGTATCTTTGAATTCATGAATCTCTTGGATTCACGTATCTCTTGATTCATGAATTTCGTGGATACACGCGTCTATTTAATTCATATATCTCTTCTATACATGAATTAAAAAGCTCTATAAATAGATATGAGCATAGAGCGCATAGAGCTTCAAAAAAGGTCTTTTTTTTGGAGTTTTTGGTTTTTCCGACTCGATTCCAAAAATGCTCTGATATGCTTTTCTACTCTTCTGATTTTCTTGGGTGTGCTGGTTCAATTGAATGGTTCGACTGAGTCCTGTTTGCATAGTGCTAATCCAAACAGGTTTAAAGTGTTGTATCTTGGGAGGCATAGTTCGTGAATCTGTGGAGCATCATCGGCAGGAACTAATCGCCTTTAAGGATATTCGAATATCCATACCTCACCTCCAATTTTATGTTATTTTTCTAGTGATATCTTATTTTATTCTTCTCCAAGATTTGTAAGTTTACATAAAAAGAAGGATATTATATAGATGTTATCGTCTTCTTTACTTTGATGTTCTGATTACAACAAACAGTGTTGTTTTCTTTAGATTAATTTCCAACAGATGATTTTTTTTTTAATTTTGTTTCTGGGACATTTTAAGTCATTTGGTAAGTGTTCAAAATTTTTGATTCTGGAATAGAAATGCGTGCTCAAAATTTCTACTCTAAATCATTTTCTTTTAATTTTTAAATAATTTTTTTTTTTTTCTTTTTTTTTTTTTCTTTTTTTTCTTTTCTCTCTATGGTTTTTCTTCTTCAAGTGGCCGGTCGCCCAGCCCGGGCGAGGCCCGCCTGGCCACGGTGAGGCTCGGCCTCGCCAGATCGCGAGGCTCGCCCAACCCTAGCAAGGCCTCGCCGGTGGCTGGGCTTGCCTCTGGCGAGCTCTTCGGACCTCGCCCTGGCCTGGTGAGCCTCCGGCAATTGGCGGTGGTGGGCAGTAGATGGCAGACAGCGACAGACGGCGGCGAACGGCAACCGTGGGATGGCGATAGATGAAAAAGAAGAAAATGGAAGAAGAAAAGAAATATGGTCTTGATTCTTAGATTTGTTTACGAGAACAAGAATCAACTTTTTTTTTTTTTATTCTTGATTCTGTTTCAAATTTACTTTCGAGAATAAAAAAATAGAAATTTGATCCCATAAACAAAAATTTTATCAAACACGATTTTATTCCCAAACTGCTCCTGTGAACAAAAAATCAGAATCATGTACTATTTGTATGGCTAACAAACAGCCCCTTCAACGTTCTTAATAATTTTAGAAGGAAAATACCATTCACCCATAATTTCGTCGACCTTAAAGTCTCAGCTTCGCGAACAATGTAATGCGAAAGGGGGGCAGCGAAATTCGACAGAACACCGAAATTTATTGAAGACAAAAAGCCCATTTTAGCCCGACATCATTTCATTAGTGATGGAATGCTTAATTTGGCATAAATATATATACAGACAACACTAATTTTCTCCAGTTTAGAGAATAGATTCTAGTTGTAAGACCCATCAAGCTATATGCATTAAATTCGTCAGATGATGGGGCATTACATCATCCGAGAAAGACTAACCAAACGCCCAAAAAAAGGGCCTAATCCATGGGCACATGAACGATCTGATACCCAAAATGCCCAACCACAAAACTGGCCATTTTCCAAAAACCCCGCTCGCCGGCACCCCGTAGCAAAGACTTCTGTCTCAGGCCTTGGCCGGCGACTCAGGCTGGGACGCCTTGGGGGCGTCTTGGGCAGCGAGAACAGGATCCAAAAGTGAGTCAAAGACTCAAACCACACTCCAAAATGCTCAAAACGTGCCACTGAAGTTTCAGTGGCAGTCCCAGCTTGCCTTCAATTTGACTTTCAAAGTCGATTAATGAAACATGAGTTTAATATTTCAATCGGTATGCTACTATGATGCGGCTACACCAGATGCAACTTCTTGTTGGTTTGTCTATTTTTATTTTATAAACTGAATATTGCCCGACTTACGCTAGGAAATCCCAGACCAGATGCCTCTATTATGATCATATTGGATTAATCACAATTAAATAAAAGAAAAATGGAAAATTCCAAATAATGACCCAAAGTTGACCAATTTTCTCGAATAAGGACCTGAAATGAATTTTGTGTCAAATAAAGACCTAAAGTAGATTCATTGTCTCAAATAAGGACCCGAAGTAGTTGAATCAATTCCAAATAAGAACCTGAGCTTGCTGGTCAGCCCAAATATTCGCCACCTATCAAGCACGTGACATTTCCGACGATTGGAGTTTGGGCAATTTTGTCCAAAAAAAATATAGGGAAAATTAACAAATCCTAAAACATAAAAAAAAAAAAAACCCTAGGTTTTCTGTGGTCTCCTTGTTCCTTGTATCCATCCTCTACAAAGTTGAAGACCCAAATTTTCCGCTGGTTGAGGCACGAATTCAAAAACAAGAAGAAAACCATATGCTTCTTTCTTTGTTTGTGGAGACCCAAATTCTCCGCTAGTCGAGCAAGGCGAGGAGCGACGAGAATCGAGTCACGACGATGACCGCACACCAATTTGGTTGAGGAGCAGTGGGGGAGAAGAAATAAGAAAACGTAAACATCTAAATGAATAACCTAAACTTAATTAATTTAGAATTTTTCCCTTTTTTTCTAATCACAAATTTCTGACAAAATTGCGCCTATTGTAATTGCCGGAAAATGTCTGCTGATGAGCGAAGGTCCTCAATAGAGATTAACTTGATCACTCTGGGTCCTTATATGACATAAAATTCACTTCGGGTCATTATTTGGAATTTTCCCAAAGAAAAAGGATCGTGTTAAATTAGTTGCTTTTAAATATATTATTTGTTACCAAGTCATTCATCTAATCCTCAAAAAACAAAGACTCAGGTCGTGCTGTAGTTCTTTATCTGTCGCGTGCTTAAAGAAAGACTCAAAGTCGTGGGAAGCGAGAACAGGATCCAAAAGCAACGGGTCAGAGACTCAAACCACACTCCAAATTGCTAAAACCGTGCTACTGAAGTTTCAGTGGCAATCCCAGCTGGCCTTCAATTTGACTTTCAAAGTCGATTGATGAAGCATGAGTTTAATATTTCAATCGGTAGGCTACTATGATGCGGCTACATCAGATGCAACTTCTTGTTGATTTGTCTATTTTTATTTTATAAACTGAATATTGCCCGACTTACTTTAGGAAATCCCAGACCAGATGCCTCTATGATGATCATATTGGATTAGTCACACCTAAATAAAAGAAAAAGGATCATGTTAGATTAGTTTCTTTTAAATATATTATTCGTTCCCAAGTCAGTCGTTTATTCCTCAAAAAACAAAGACCCAAGTCGTGCTGTAGTTCTTTATATAAAGAAAGACTCAAAGTCGAAGGAAGCGAGAGCAGGATCCAAAAGCAACGGGTCAGAGACTCAAACCACACTCCAAAATGCTAAAACCGTGCCATTGAAGTTTCAGTGGCAATCCCAGCTTGCCTTCAATTTGACTTTCAAAGTCGAAACATGAGTTTAATGTTCTCGGCAGGTTCAATCACCCGAACAATGGAAATGAGAAAACGAGGTAAGAGACTGATAGAACTGCTGATTCACTCATCGTCTCTTCCTTGATATCTGCCATGTGAACCACCGTGGAACCCTCTTCGTCGCTGCTTAATCTAGTGTCCTCGCTTTCTCACGCCCTGTCATTGCCATTGGTAGGTACGCATGCTTGTGCTGCAATGGAGTTTGGTGTCTGACTCTGGAGTGTTGGACTAAGCATATAACAAAACTGAAAATGGGCCAAAAGGAAGACGTAAAAAATGAGTGAAATTCTCTCTTTGTTGAGAAAACATTCCCTAAAAGTAATTTTGAAGATTGACAAAAAATTTTCGACATAAAGACTTTGATTCTGAAATAAGAATTTTTCAAGTGGAAAGTCTGATAAGGTGTTTTCAAGGGGAAAGTGCCAAAAAAGTCCTAAACATTTTGTCAAAATGCCGATTTAGTCCTAAATCTTTTTTTGGTGCCGATTTAGTCCTAAACCTTTTTACGTTGTGTCAATTTAGTCCTTTCCGGCCAATTTTGGCCAGATTTTGCTGACTGGACGCCGGCCGGCTGACGTGGACAACTTTTAATAATATTTTAATATTTTTGAAAAAAAAATTTCTTTTTTTTTTTTTTTTTTCTTCTCCTCTTCTTCCTCCAGCCAGTCGCCGGACCTCAGCGACCGGCCAGAGGCGACGGCCGGCGAGGTCGAGGTTGACCTCGCTGGCCACCTCGCCAGTGGCTGTGAGGGCGGCCTCGCGCTGGGCGGCGAGGCTCACCCTCACCAAATCTAGCGAGGGTCAAGCCTCCCCCATGGACGGCGAGGGCAAGCCTCGCCCGCCCAGCGCGAGGCCACCCTCAAGGCCTCGGCGGCAAGGCTCGCCCTTGCCGAATCTGGTCCGATTCTCGATGAAATCCCTCCTGATTTCGTCCTTTTATTCTAGGGTTTTGGTGCGTTTCTTCATTTTTCGCCGCCGGTGATCGCGTGGGTGTCTGTGATCGGTGGCTGCAAATCTTTGCAGGAACCCGGTGGATGGGTTCTCCGTGGGGTTGGTGGACAAGACAAACGTGTTCGAGTGGAGCGTCTCCATAATCGGCCCTCTCGACACCCTATAGTGAGTTGGGAACCAGGAGGGATTTCATCGAAAATCGGACCTCGGAGCTGCTTCTAGAGGAGGAGGCTGGCTTGATTCGAAGCCATCGGCCGCCGATTATCCAGAGGAAGCAAGAACCGGCGGTGGAGTCTTCTTCTTCATCGCCGCCCAGGCCTCGAGGGCGAGCCTCGCCACCCAGCGCGAGGCTGCCCTCGCGGCCACTGGCGAGGTGGGCTGTCGCCTCTGGCTGGTCGCCGAGGTCTAGTGACCAGCTGGAGGAAGAAGAGTAGAAGAAAAAAACAAAAAGAAAAAAAAGAAAAAAAAATTCTAAAATATTATAATATTATTAAAAATTGTCCACGTCGGCCGATCATGCCACGTCAACCACCGGCGTCCAAATCGGCAAAAATCGGGCCAAAATTGGCCGGAAAGGACTGAATTGGCACAACGTAAAAAGGTTTAGGACTAAATTGGTACCAAAAAACATTTATGACTAAATCGGCACTTTGACAAAAGGTTTAGGACTTTTTTGGCACTTTTCCGTGTTTTCAGATATTATCAATTAGAACCGAAGTTGTAGCTTAATTATTCCCTTCCATATATATTTTGTCAAACGACTAGGAAGGAGAAAATATGCTCATGTAATGGCTAGTGGCAATTGATTGGATTCCTTGCCTTATATATAAGAAGTTCCAAAGGAAAGTTTTCCAAAATATCTCTCGAAGATTTGAATTTTCTAAAACGTTAAACTTGAGGCGAAACATTCTTTACAAATTGAAGTACTCGACTTGTGTAAACCCAAACTGTTGTATGGGCAGCAGAATCTACGAGAAGCTTCATTCTCGGCAACCTTAAAGTAATCAAATCTTCTAAGCAAGATCCAGGCCGACGAGTATATTGGCTTGATAATCCTCCAGAAGATATGTCCAATGGTCAGCTTGGACAAGGAGGAGTACAAAAGGAGGTCTCAAAGCTAAAAGGAAAAATAATAGCTTGACAGAATTAAAACTTATAATTCTAAAGTCTGAAGAGTGTTTCCGATCAAATACATTCGTCTCTGTGAGCAATATTGTATAATTACTTAGAGATCGAGAGTGTGTGAGGAGTTATTCACACGAGCTTGAGTAATCATTAATCAAATTTTGTAACCTCTGATCTATACGTATAGTGGAATCTAGCCAATAGGTTGTTAGCATGGAAGAATGAAAGCCGAACCACTATAATCTATTATGTGCATTTTTCTATCTCTTATTCTCTTTATTTTACTTGTGATAGAATTAATTGTACATTATAAAATCTGACCACTACACTGTCTATCCCTAGAAGTTGTACTTTTGCAATATTGGTTTTAATTTCTATTAATTTCTGCATATAACATATTCACTTCCCTCTAAGTGATAGATCTAACTTTAACAATTGGTATCATAGATTGGTGCTCATTATTTTTGAAGTGCAAAATTACTTCTGAGCTAACGATCTTTTAATGGCTGGCAATATTGCATCAGGACTTATGGAAGATTAGAGTGACAAGGAGTCCATACTTTGATGGAAAGGATAACAACATTTGGAAGAACAAGATGAAAGCGTTCATCAAATCTAAAGATCCACTGGAGTGGGATATAGTTCTGAAAGGTATAGGACTTGAAGCTTCTTTATCCAAAGAAAAAGGCAAAAAGGCAAAAGACCAGAAGCCACAGCTTTATCTAATGCAGACATTATTAAAAGAGTGGCACTAGATGCTAAAGCAATTTATGTCTTATACTTGTATTATCTCTCACTGAGTATAACCAATTTTTTTCATGTGAAACAGCGAAAGAAATTTGGGATAAGTTGCATGTGATGTACGAAGGAACTGATCGGGTTAAAGAGACAAAGATAAACATCTTCTCTAGTAATATGAAACCTTCAACATGAAATCAAAAGAAATTGCAATTGACATGTTCAACAAATTTATTGACATTGTCAACAGGCTGGCATATCAAGGGCAATTGATATCAGACCCTATGAAAGTGAACAAGTTACTTCATGGACTGTCAAAAGAATAAAACAACATGAAGACATCCATTTGTGAAACTCAAAGGATATCAACTCTCTCCATAGACAAACTTGTGGGAACACTTCAGTCATAGGAAGTGGAAGAACTATATGAGGAAGATCTTAAAGGTAAAAAATTGATTGCCTTAAAGTCTAACATTGATGCTAATGTTTCAAATTCTGAAGATGAAGAAGATGATGATGAGGAGATGAAGTTGCTGATCAAAAGATTTCAACATCTTACGAGAAAGAGAAGAAACTCTAAAAAGAAAAAGCCAACAAAGAAATCTGAAGAAAGAAAATTTTACAGTGAAGGTAAATATATTATATGTTTTGACCGCAAGAAAAAGGGTCACATAAAACCCAATTGTCCTTTATTCAAGAAAAGGAAAGAGAAATTCGAAAAGAAGAAGAAAACTTTAGAGGTTGAGATGTGAAGCGACACATAATCTGAATCTAGCGATGACGAGATCAATGAGAAAGGAAGTCTATGCTTAATAGCAAACATTGAATCAGAAGAAGATGAGGTGATTTGTTCAAATCTTATTTTCGATGATGATGATCTTTTTGAAGAGTTATGCACTGAACATGGAAAAGCATTGAAGAAGATCTCTAAGCTGAAAAAAGGAAGTCTCTAAATTGAGACAGCAAGATATTACAAATGAGAAAAGAATTATTGAGTTGGAAAGGAGAATTCCTCTGTCAAGGAAGAGAAAGATATTTTGCAAAAAGAATTTGATTCCTATAAGGAAGAAATTTCAAAAATTTGTAAGAAATTTTCTCTTGGCTCAAAGATATTAGAGCATGTTCTCTCCAAACAAATGCCATATTACAACAAATCCAACATTATCAAAGTCATTTTTGTAAGCAATTTGTCAAGCCTATTGGATCTCAATATAATAATAGCTCGAATTGTAGTAATCCTAATCACTTTAAGTAAGAATGTCCCTTTGATTGGAGGACATCCAAGTCAATCAATTGGAGATTTGATGCTTCCTCTAACCAGAAAGGACCCAAACAAATTTGGGTACAAAAAAATAGATGAATTGATATTCTTGCAAGGAATAAAGAAAAAGGGCAAGAAAATTTGGTAAGTAAAAGTATGTTTTTAAATTCTCATTTTGCTTTGATTATATATGTTTTTAAATTCTTTTTTGAATATATATATAATATCATTGTTTTTTTTTTTATATATATCTCCATATTGTGCTTGATTTATACGACGTGTTCTATAATTGGTTATAATTGGAATATCTTTTATGAAATAATTGTGTGATGCATTTTTGGTGGTTCGTGAGATAGGATCAATATTGTACATGTGATTGTTTGATATCTTGCTTAGAGATAATTTAGATTTTTAGACTGATTCTATGCTCACATTTTTATCATGTGCTGCAAAGTGAGAATATTTTTTTTAAAGGAAATTTTATTTGATTATGCACATGATTGTGATGATCTTTCTTTATATGCCATTATATCATGGAAAGAACCATTGGATATTTTATGAAGTTTTCCTATTTTATGACTAACAAAAGGAAAGCATCCATGTACGTGGATATCAAAAAGAAAATGAGTTTATTGCGAGCAATTGTCTAAAGAAAGCTTGATTGTGATCTACGCTAATCATGATGTAATCAAAGAAGGATCTTGAGTGAGAATTTCTTTTAAGGGGAGGGATATCTTGCACATGCATATTGGGATAAGAGTTGGAAATATTTGTTGCCATATTTATAAGATATTGCATAGATTGAATGATTATATATATATATATGCATATAAGATTTATGCTAGATGAAGAATACGTACTTTTATATATTCTGATACACTTGCTATATTTTAGAAGTATATCTTATAATTGGCAAAATTGATTCGTGAATCGAAGGAAGGTACGTACGTGATACTTTTTATATTTTTGCGAAGATTATTATCTTTCTTTACAAGAATTTGGATATGGCAACAGAATCATTCTATACGAAGTTTGGAAAGTTTGATCCAAAAATATTGGAGATTCTACACCATTTTCGAAGGATCGAAAATTCTCCGCTTTGTGAAAAATTCTCACAAATTATGGAAGGTATCTCAAAATATATTGAGCAAGCCCCTAATGTATCATAAGAAAGGTTAAGTAGCTTCAAATTGAAATATTTAATACTTATATATATGCTATTCAATTTATTTATTTGAAAGAAAGGGCATGATATTTTGCGTGAAATATTTAATTTTTAATAATAAATTTGTGCAAAAAGTTTGTTGAGCTTATGCATATTGCAGATGTTGTTGCCATGAAGAAAACAAAGGAAAAACATTCGGTTCAACATGCACAAGTCGCAGTAAAAATTATTCGCAAAAATTGTCATGCTGACGGGGGAAGAAAGTGGATGCAAAATAAAGGCAAAAAATCATGATCATCTCAAAAAGGCATCAGATGAAGGGGAAGCATAAATCAAGTGTGTAAAAATCTTGATGAAGTCGATTTAATTTCTGCTTGCTCTTAATTACTATGGAAGAAAAGGTAATGTATGTTAGAACTTGCTTATTTCTACATGATCTGATTAGTATCTCTTCTATTTCCCTTACTTTTTGTCATTAACAGATCCCTTACTTATATTATCGTTTTATTATGACAAAAAGGTGGTGAAATTTATCTAATGCATATGTGATCTTTGATATATATTTTGATGCATATGTTGTTTTATTCTATAAGAACACGGGTTATATTGCATAACTTTTCTAGTTGCCTTAGCATGTATAAGATGATGTTTCACTATAAGATCAACAGAAAATTACAACTTATAAATGCAAACACTTAGTGGTAGATTTCTCTAACTCACTAAGACACTCTTTTTGTTTTTCTCTCTCTTGACCACAATCTGTAACGCTCATAGAAGAAGACAAGCAATTGAGAACAACTTTGGACTTTGGAATTTCAGATTCACGTTCCTATTCTTCTTGACCGAATGACGTCCTTTAAATGCACTTTCATGTAACACTAGCCGTTGATATTCTCTAGAGGAATTTCTTCCAAGCTAATCGTAGAAGAGAATTTTTTCAAAGGGATCTTGTAACCGTTTAAAACAAGAATGAAATTTCCACTTTATTCTGATTGTCCATACAATCAAAATTTTGATTTCCATAAGTGATAATTTCTCATATGAAACTTATCTTCACGAGGATTGATTTTGTCAATTTGTGATTAACTCAATTAATGTATTTGTATAACAGTTAAATCCTTAACTAGAAAACTAGTTGTTGCAGATTAGTAAATCTAATTTTCCTTCCTTCTAAAGAACAGAATCACTCTCTAAAACATCAACATAACACGCAAAACTCGCGGAAAAATATCCAGAAAATCTCGAAAAACTACTCTCCTAATAATCGGGCGTTCTTCGCTAATTCTTCCTCGAGAAGGAAGGACGCAAGAGAGCCACTCGCACCTCAACGAAATCGGTCATTTCCTTTGCTATGACAATCAGACCAGAACGCCCATCCCAACTACGAACCATGCCAATAAAAACGCCAGCATCTCCATCGTCAATCGCGATACAGTCACGCGAGCGACGAACTCGTAAAGCTCGGACGATCCGTTCGGTTCGCCCGGCGAGCGCATTTACCTCGTACCCGCGGAGCCGACCGGAGGAAACCCGAAGTGCGATCGGTGGAGGGAGAGAGAGAGAGAGAGAGAGAAGGTGTTTGTGGAAATGCTCGCGAGATTCGATCCGACCTTCCTCTTCGCAGGCGCTTGAAGGTTGAGCTCGAGCGCCAGCCATGTTCGAGTTTCTTTCTTTATTATTTCGGAGGGAGAGAGGGATTTGCAGAGACCGAATCGCAGTGTGATGTTGCTGCAGCGTCGTATTTCGGTGATGTAGACTGTTGACTCGTCAACAAGGAACCGATACCACATCACCGCCGTGAGAAATTAAACTCCATGGACGATAGAGGAACCGTTCTTTAACAGTGCTCATGTATCCAAGTAGATAATCTTATCCTGCTTAGGAAGTGAATGCAAAAACATTGCGAGATCTCTCTAGGGGCCCGATGCAGAGTTTCAGTCCTTAGTTCAATAGATGCTGAAGTTACAAGAAACACCGGTTTTTCAACATTCCCAAGAAAGCAAAACTACTCGTTTTCAGACATATCTAAATGAATGCTTCAAAAGAATACTTTTGCCAATAAGAAAATACAAAATGAATGCTCCAAAAGAATACTTTTGCCAATAAGAAAATACTTGGATTTAGCCAAAAGAAACATGAAATCGAAGTGCATATTCCTTGGCAAATATGCAGAACTCTCCAAAGTATAATATCCACAGTAAGCATTATCCAAAATGATGAGCATGATTATAACTCCGCACCATGAAGAGTTGGGGACCTGGACATCCTCACGGCAAACTGAGAAAAATACTAGGATCTCGCACCCTGAGCAGGCCTACCTTCCCTAATTTCAAATTGAAACATTGATTGTACAAATACAGAACTTCGAACTAAACCATCACTTTCTCAGGCTAAACACGACTCTCTCAGAGAGCAGTAAGGATTGGGGAGATGCGCACACCATGCTCCATCTTACTACCTCGCAGCAGCTCGTGCACTCATTGATGAATGGTAGTTCGTGCTTCTTTGCTTCCTGTAAGATGTATAAACATCGTCGTATTGACTCACTTCATTGGGATTGGCCGTTGCCCCTAGTCCCAATCTACCTGAGCCACTTTTCCGATCAACACTTCCATCAGCATAAGCACCTGTCTCTGGGTCAACCTGCAGATTGGGAGGTGGGGGTATGCATGCTCCTCCCTTGCGAACAGGAAGCTCTCTTGCATAATCCTCATCATCTTCTCTAGAATCTGATTCCATGGGTCCTTCAGAAGGGTTGACCTCTCCAATTTCTTTGAAGAATTTCGACACCCTCTCGAGAATTTCTGATGGAGGCACAGTAGATGGGGGTATTACGTTTGGAATGTCCAAAGGGCTCATGGGAGAGTAAGGCACACCACTGCCAATCTGCATCTTTCTAACCATTCCTGGTATAAGACCAGGTGGGAATAAAGGATATGGGGGCAATTTTTCGCCAACATTAGCATTTGATGCTGGTAAAGGCTGAACAGCTGAGGGCATGGGAATGGACCCTGGGAAACCACCGCCAGGTACCGCATTAGGAAGAAATTGCTGAGGTGCTAAAGAGGATTGCAAGGCTGGGTCTTTATCCGGTAGACCTGAAACAGAACTTTGCCTTTCTTGCTGCCAGCGAGGGAGATTTGGCGTTTGTTGTGGCAACCCTGCACAAGATAACAAGCTAGGCAATTTTCAAACATGAAACTACTAATCTCATATGAACAACTACAAAATTAACAATGTCGGTGCCATTTTCATCAGAGCTTTACACATCTAGCTCTTTCCCAGGAAGTAAGAAGCCAGAATATTTGATGATTGATCACTTTGATCTAATTCTTCACGACTGTAAGCTGGAACAATTAAGAAAATTGCAAGGAAAGGGAGCAACAAGAACTAAACCTTGTTCTAGGATGATTGAACAATTTGATCTAGTCTAAGTAATGTTTTTTTTTCCCTATGTAGCCAATGCATTTCAAGCAAATTGCAAAGTTTAATTAGCCATTCAAAGAAATCTAATTTAGGTGATAGAATACCTGAGGCAGAGTCTTTGGAAGACATGGATAGTTCTTTTGAAGGCCCAGGAAAAGAACCACTAGGTACCCCACCAATCATATCACCCTCTAGACCATAAATTGTATCCTGATCAAAAACTTCCTTAGAAGCCCAAAATTGTAATATTTTCTGTAGACGTGATTGATTTTCTTCCTTGTTTTGAGGATTGTGGTAAATCCTTGCAAGCATGGAACCTAAAGCAGGTTTAAACGCGAGGGCCTCATTATCAAGCTCATGAGGGTTAACCCTTCGTTGCAAGCTGCAACAAATAAGAGATAATGTTACAACGCCCCTGACAGAATGCAAACTAGAAAATCACAGCAGAACTGTCTAACATTCAGTGACAGACACATTACAGATTGAAAGGATCTATAGGGAAAAAGAAACAAGACTTGCATCTCCTGATTATGGAGAACATAAGCTACAATGTAAGGCCACATGAAGGAAAAATCATTAATTCTAGTAAACAGGCAGTCATATAGATAAAAGGTTCAGTGGGACAGGAAATTATACTTATGAGTCAATCCCAATCTCCATACTAATAATGGAAAGCCTTTTTATTTTATGGTGTAACATATCATACGGAGAGCCTACCATGCTGCTACTGATGGCAGACCTATCAATCCATACATTATCCACAATGAGAAAAAAGAGGGGAAAGAAGGAAACGAAAGGCAGGTCAACAGAGAGAAGACTCGTAACACATGCCACATGTAAGCCCTACAAGAACAAGGATCAACATGTTCCCAATATGCATCAGGGTGCAGGACCAACCAATAGGATTTGTAGAATAAAGCAATTAAGTAAGGCAAAACCCATAGAACACATGACCATCTCATCCTAAACAAGTCCTTCCTTTTTTACCATGTTTGTCAAAATACCCAACACCACCAACAAGGGACACACAAGTCCCCAACCATGTGAACAAACCAGCAAGACCCAAGATTAAAGATGCAAGCCCATGCGTTGAGCTGAGTTATATATTTAAAAGAAAAAAAAAAGGTTGTTCAAATTCGGTTCTCAATTTTACGGTGCAAAATTTCATATTTCCATTTTAACTTTTCCATCTAAAGCTCTAATAATTGATCGTTCCACTAAATCATGTCACACTTGTGTGTATAGTTCCCTATCCACAATTCCTGCCATTTACTTTACTGAAATCATTTTACTGGAATACAAGAGAAGGAGAAATCCCCACAGGGTAGAAAGACTAAGCCATCTCGGGCAAAATGTAATTGGGGGGCTAATTACAAGAGAGTTTCCATAGCTCCCCTCTTGGACAGTATTCACTACCTGAGCCACAAAAGATGCTTTTTAACCAATAGCTACATAAACACATCTTACAATTTGACCTTGTTGATTGTGAACAGTGTCACATTAAGCATATGAAACTCCTAGTTGAACCAACTGGGAAATAAACTCACGAGACTTCTTCCACATTCTAAGCACATAAAAATTTACTACAGTGCCGTACCTCTCTTCAAGATACCTATAAATATACTTACAAGAAGTAACAATCATTAATTCTAACTAGCTTGGAGAAATGCTCCTGTGTAAAACCAATATTTCTGGTCCAATTGCCTGAGTTATCACTTATTTGGGTTTGGTTTGACTTAGTCATACATAAAAAATAAAATAAAATAAAGGAGAGAAGGAGCAGGAGGAGGGGTGTTTAACAATGTAACAATACTCCAGAAGGACCAGTGAACATCCATTATTTTAGAAAAAGACTGAAAGTAGAACTAGCATAAGCAATCACTATGAGGGGAATAGTATGAAGCAGTAAAAGAATCTACAAATCAACCTTAGACTGCAAGCATAATAAGATTTTCCTGAACAGATAGAAGTCAGATTCCTCAATAGGACAAGAAGTGGCACATGATAAGAATCTCACCTGTCAAAAAGAATGTCATTAGCAAGGTAAATGATGTGCAGCTGTCTCTCAGAGTCATCCATTGCATAGACCCTGTCCCTAAGAGCCTCTGCAAGAGCTGGAGCAAATGGAGATCTCTGCATGAACCAAATTTTGGCCCCTTTAATTGAATCCTTTGTACCAGTGAGATTACTTAGTACGTCACTAAGCTCTGCAGCAACATCAGCGGGAAGTGGGCCAGATAGTCCTTTGAAGGACTCAGATGACTTATCATACTCTGGCCGACCATGAGCCATAAAGGGTGGGAGATGTTGATGGGGCTGCTGCTCATAGAATGGAGGAAAAGGCTGTTGATGCATTTGAGCAGCACCTAACATAGAGGCTGAAGACCCTGGAGCAGCACCGGCAGCATTTAGTGGTGTGTTCAGCGAAGATGCATTCAACATTGGATTGGGAGGTTGGTGCATAATAGGCATTGAAGACGGTGGAAAAGGAGGAAAGTGACTGCCTGGAAAACGCGTGGACATCCAAAGCTTGTGACGATAGTAACCATGCCCCTCACCCCCAAATAAAAAACTATATGCAGGATTATCTTGCTGTTTTTCGCGAATCATGGCTTCAAATTCAGGTCCGTTTTTAGCAGCGTACTCCACAAGTTTGTCAATGCGTTTATGAAGCTCAGGATCAGCGGGAGGAGGAACTGGAGGAGGAGCAGAGTCATATGGACCAAGGAAAGGTGAAGGAACAAGTGGTGGAGCCATGTGTGGAGGGAAAGCAGATGGTGGCTGCTGTTGCTGCTGAAGATGAAGAAGGTGAGGAAGTGGAGGAGCATGGGAAGAAAGCTGAGGCTGTTGCTGCATAGGGTGATGATAAGGGAATTGCTGGAGAGAAGGATGCGGAGGTAGGAACGGAGGACCCTGCACAGGAGGGAACTGCTGATGCTGCGGGTGAAATCCATACTGTTGCTGCTGCTGCTGCATATTTGCTGCTTGCCGCTGTTGTTGAGCATATGCCATAGCAGGATCCATCAGCAGAGTTACTGATGGAATGGACTATCAAGCCAACCACAAAATCTTCCTGCAACATTATATATGACGTTTAAGAAGAATTGCAGTAGATAAATCAACTCAGCATATTCAAAGCAGAATCACATAAAGAAAGTTGATTTCTGTTGGTAGCTGTATAGAAAATTGAAAGATCTGCGCTAGTCTTAAAAAAAAGAAAAAAAAAAAGGCATAAAGAATCACAGTCCATCTCTGAACAGGTACAAAAATTGCCAATGTACTTTAGCATTACCAAATGCTCCCAAAAGTATTTGATAGAAAACTATGGAGAAACATCATTTCGGAAATAAATCGGTCAACTGTCTCACCACCACATAAGAAAAAATTCCCCTTCCATCAACCTTACTTTGCTTAACATTAAAGCAGTCTGTCTCAAACCAGGATGGAGAAAATTTTACTGATATTGAGAAAACTATAGATTTTATACTTGCCAGATTTCAACAACAGCATTGGTATGCCGGGTGTAGAATTAAACACTTCTGTTCTGCTATTTCCTCGCCATTCGAACCTACAACTACTACCGTGCAACACCAAATTCAAACACCGGAAGGATCTCAATGCAAAACAAGTCAAGTTTGGCCGAAGCATAGCAGCGGTCGAGACAAGACCCAGATATAAAACTAGAGTCAACAAAATGAGATGCGCCAAAAATCATCACTACCTCTTTAAACAGACGTCAGTCAGGTAAATTGCAAACAGCAAATGACGCCATACATGATTGGATAAGAAGATAAATTTCTAATGCAGTTGAACCGAAGCTCAAACCAGTTCTCTTTCCGACAAAGAAATCAACTTCACCGAAACTTTCAGCAAAAAGTTCACAATTTCAGGGCATTTAGCTAGACGAGCAACAGCCACAAATAGCAGAACGGTCTTAAAAGGCCGCACAAATCAGAAATTGTAGGATTTCAGGTGAAATGGATAAAACCTACTTTCGCTCAGTACCACCACAAATCATATGACATAAGGCACTCAGCCAAGCAGGAGAGCTCGCCAAAATGGAAAAACAGGAAAGGGACAAAGCGACCAAAAGACTGCCATGCCATTCACCTACGAGTTTCCTAACTATCCGACACATCCGGAAAAGTAGAGCAGAACCATTCGAACCTACAAGTAACGAAAATCCAATTCAGTTCTGCGATGGAGGATCTCTCTAATGGCCACAGGCGATCGTAACCGAGGGTTTCCGGTGATCTTACATAGTCAGAGAGAAAGAGGGAGGGGAAAAAAGCCCTAAGTCGAATGGTCAAGCATCCATGAGTAAGCGAACGAAACACAGAGAGATAGAGAGAGAGATGACCTATCTATATCTGTAAAAAGCAGAACGAGAAGTGGAGCTGCCGACGACGAGAGCTACGGCGGCGAGCGGCGAGCGGCGGCGCCCCGCTGACGCTGGTGGCGGAGGAGTCTGGTGGAGGACCGGAGGGAAGGGGAGGGCCTTGAGATTCTGTAACATACCAGGTCTCCGAATTGTAATTAGATAACCAGCCAGAGGGCATTTGTGGATATCACGGGAGTGTGAAATCACCCGGAGGATCCAACACCCCGAGCAGATTTCTTTAATTCTTTTTTTTTGGGTCAGAAAATTTCTTTAATTTAGTTGCCAAAATAAAAGACTCAAATTTGTTCAGCGAAAATATTATAAAAAAAAAAATCGTTCGCTTCACTAATTGTGACAAACATTACCACATCTTAATCGCTTTTTTTAAGAATCATGGATCATAAGTAGCGTCAAAATTTTTTGATAGAATCCTACATAATCAGCATGGCCAAGTAGGCTATAGAATCCGTAGAATGTATTGTATATTTCAAATTTTCGAAATTGAAAAATATATGATAAGTTTCGAGAAATAGAGTTGTATCTCATTTTGCCTTGTGTTGTGATGGGAATGTAACCATCCACGTGAGTTCATTATGAAGAAAGTTAACTTAAGTGCATAAAAATATATTTTTTAACACGATCACTTTTGATATGTTCAAGCTTGCTAAAATTATGCTGAGATCGAGTTTTGTTACATGGTACAAGGAGTTAGCATGACCCAGAAGGTTTCTATACAAAGGACCATGACTGATTTGTGAATTAGCAAACCCTCAATTATCTTATGACGTTCTAAGATTTTCTTGAGTATTCCAAAACACTCTTGGAGCCTAATCGATACAGTAATTGTACATTTATATAATAAATACGGGTAGTTGGGAAGATGGATGAGATAATATTCATCATCAAATTTAGAGTAAATTTATAGTTGCGGTTAGTCATCTCATTCCTCTTTTATATTCATTTACAAGCGAAATACAAATCTAGAGCTTATCCCTCTTTGAGATCGTTATCATTCTTTCGCTACAAGATTTTCACTGGCCTACATGAAAATCACAGTGTGACTCATCTATGAAATTGTCAATTTTGAAAGCCTAAATTGAAGCAATTCGTCTCACTCACGAGAACTTGTTAGAACACATTCCAGAACATGTTCGGCAACTTGACTTTTGGTCGGAACGGTTCTATGCACACAAAACAACTGGTTGAGAATATAGTAGCCTCCTGAAATCACATTTATATCATTTAATTCAAACAAACCGCAGGGAGCACACAATATGCACAATCAAATTGAAACGGGACAACAATAGGCAAAAAAACAAAAAAGACAGGCAAACGCTATGGCAAGGCCGTTTGCGGAGAAATTCTCCGAAGGAGAGAGGACGCTTGAGAGAAAAAATGAAGCGGCAGACGAACTGGTGCTAAGGGTAAAAGAGTTGGCCAAATTTGTATATTAGTGAATTAGGGCTTACTTTGTTTTTCCTACTTATTTTTTGGAATATCATCTAAGGTAATTGGCCGACGTGAAAACAAAAGTTAAAAATCAATCCAAACAAACCCATGATATTGCATATATACCCAATCACAATAAGAGTTCAAATGATAAATAAGCTGGAGACTTAGGGCGCGTTTGGTAACGATTCTGTTCCCTGAAATAGATTTTTATTCTGTTCCCGGGAACAATTTTTAAGCATTTTAAGCCGTTTGGTAACTGTCCAAAATTTTTTATTCTGGAATAAAATTGCGTTTGGTACTGTGCTCATTGATTCTGTTCCAAATCAATTTCTTTTAATTTTTAAATATTTTTCCTTTTTTTCCTTTTTTTCCTTGTCTTTGGGTCGGCGACCTCACCGGAGCGTTGCCAGCCCTTGACAAGGTTGGCCTTTGTCGGCCGAGCCTTGCTGGTGGCCGGGCGAGCCTCGCTGGGGCTGAGCAAGGCTCACCTGGCCACTGGCGGGGCTGGGCGAGGCCCGCCTGGCCACCAGCGAAGCCGAGGCCAGATCGTGAGGCTCACCCAGCCCCATTGGGGCTCGGCCTCACCAATGGCTGGGCTTGCCTTCGGCGAGCTCGCCGAACCAGTTGCCGGGGACCAGCGGTAGCAGTGGCGCACGGCGGCGGACAGTGGTGAACGGTAGCGGACAATGACAAACGGCGGCGGATGGCAACCGCGGGATGGCGGTCGATGAAGAAGAAGAAAAGAGAAGAAGAAGAGAAAAGGGAAGAAGAAGAAGAGTTGATTTTGATTTTTAGATTTGTTCCCTTTAACAAGAATCAACTTTTTTTTTTATTCTTGATTCTGTTCCAAATCTAATTCCAAGAACAAAAAAATAGAAATTTGTTCTCCGGAACAAAAATTTTACCAAACGCGATTCTGTTCCAAAATTACTCTCGGAAACAAAAAATCAGAATCGGGTGCTGTTTAAATAGTTACCAAATAGCCCCTTATTTGCGAACTCAAAGACTCGGCAAATCCAAACGGGGCAAAAAGTGCGACAAGCATGGAAGAAGACAATGCTATGCTAAGGCCTACAACTTTCATTCTTACATCTATATCGAACGCTACAATGAGGACAAGAGGTGGAGAAACCGGGTTGGACCGGTCGAGGTGCTTTATACGCTGTTTTTTTCCCCTTAATATTGTGTGTTCGCAAGGCTGAGAGTTAGTGAAATTCTGAAATATAAATAACCACAAAACAAATAAAGCATAATGAAGTGTTTGTAAAGTTTTGGGAGTCAGTCTGCTAATTGCTAGGCTAAGTGATTGTTCTGGGGCTTCGCTTAGACAAGAATGAGGCAACTTTCTACGAGTTTCAAACTTTACGCACACAATCGACCGTTTAAGGATTTCGAAAAATGCCACGTGGTGAAATTCAGCAAGAAAACCTAGGTTTAACCATCAGCATCCTCTTTTTCTTCTTCCATTGCATGCTCATGAACTATAAATAAGATTATCTGCTTTTATAATTTATGTCGATCGCACAATTTAACTATCTCGACTACTTTCTCCATCTGATGATTTGATTCCGTAGGCTCGATGAGATCTAACGAGTTTTGTGACACTTCAAATCTTTGATGATGTAACTTTAAGAAAAAATAAGTGAAGACATTAACAAGCTGCTATTCGAATATCAACGCCTCCTTGTGTTAACCCCTAGTCAAGTTAAAAACAACTTCTACATGATGGCTGAAAAAGGAAAGCCCACTGTTCATAAAGCTGGTTGTTTTGTTAGCTTTCTTTCATTTTATCTGCAGTCCAATTCCTTCTGTTCCCAAAAAACATTAATAACTTGTTTAGTCAAGGTGCATTTAATAACGATTCTGTTAAGGAACATATTCTAATCGAGAAATGATTCTTTTTTATTATGTTCTTAGAAACAATTTCTAAACATTTTAAACCGTTTGATAAGCTAAAATTTCTGATTACGGAATAAAATTGCGTTTGGTACCGTCTTTCATTGATTACTGTTCTAAATCAATTTCTTTTAATTTTTAAATAATTTTTTTACCTTTTTTTTCCTTTTTCTTCCTATTCTTCTTCTTCTTCTTGCGGCCGATCGCCGGACCGACGACCAGCCAGACGAGGGCCGGCGACCTCACCGGAGCGTCACTGGCCCTCAACAAAGCCGGCCTCGCTAGGGCTAGGCGAGGCCTGCCTAGCCATCGGTGGGGCTGGGCGAGCCTCGCCAGGGCTAGGCAAGGCCCACCTGGCCACCGGCAAGGCTCGCCGGGGCTGGGCGAGGCTCGCCTAGCCACCGGCGGGGCTGGGCAAGGCCCGCCTGGCCACCGGTGAGGCTGGGCGAGGCCTGCCTAGCCACCGCCAAGCTCGCCAGACCTCGCCCTAGCCTAGTGAGCCTCCGGCGAGCTCGCCGGACCGGTTGTCGGCGGGCGGTAGCGGGCGGCGGCGGCCAAGAACAAATTTATATTTTTTTGTTCCCGGAATTAGATTTGGAATAGAATCAAAAAAAAAAAGTTGATTATTGTTCCGGGAACAAATCTAAGAATCAAAACCAACTCTTCTTCTTCTTCTTCTTCTCTTTTCTTCTTCTTCATCGACCGCCATCCCGCTGTTGCCGTCCGCCACCGCTTGCTGCCGTTTGACGCTGACAACCGGTCCGGCAAGCTCGTCTGAGGCTCGCCAGGCCATCAGGGAGGCTAGGCAAGCCTCGCCCGGTACCCGCGAGGCTTGGTTGACGGGGCCGCCTTTGGACAGTAACCGGCCACAAGAAGAAGAAGAAGAATAGGAAGAAAAGGAAAAAAATGAAAAGAAAAAAAGGAGAAAAGAAAAGAAAAAAAGTAAAAAAGTAAAAAAATTATTTAAAAATTAAAAGAAATTAATGTAAAAGAGAATCAATGAGCACGGTATCAACTACGTTGAATTCATTTCGAAATCGAGAATTTTGGACGGTTACCAAACGGCTTAAAATGCTTAGAAATTATTCTTTGAAAACAGAATAAAAAATAATCATTTTTGATCGAATACGTTCTAATAGAATCGTTATCAAACGCCCTAATTGACTAAATAGTAACTATTTCTATTCTTTTGTTTTCCAGAATAAAAAAATAGAAATTCGATTGGTAAAATTTTTGTTCTTGGGAATACATTTATTCCCACAAATAAATTTGGATTAGAATTGTTAGAATAATTAAATAAAACTACGTCTTTGTCTAACAACTTAAATTTTTAGAACAATTGGTTGTGATCTCACAAAATTTCAAGTCCTAAATTCAAATCTTTCCAAGCTTCATTTGTCTTCTCAATTAAATATGTCCACGCTCAATATTAAGCAAAAAAGCTAACCGTGAGGGAGAGTATTAGAATAATTAACTATTAAACTATGCCTTTGTCTAATAGTTTAGCTTTTAAAACAGTCGGCCGTGATTCTATAAAATCTCATAAAAACCAAAAAAAAAAAAAGAATTACTTCTTTGTTCTCGGGAACAATATAAGAATCAAGCCCAAACTCTCTCTCTCTCTCTCTCTCTCTCTCTCTCTCTCTCTCTCTCTCTCTCTCTCTCTCTCTCTCCATATATATATACTTTTCCCTTCTTCTTTTTATTTTCTTTCTTTTCATCTTTTTTTTCCTCTAGTTGGTCGTCAGCCATAGCAATTACTAGTGACCTTGTCGTGGCTAGGTGAGGCTCGACTCACCAAATCTAGGCATGCCAATTCAACCACCCTCGCCAGATTTGGCCTAGGTGAGGGCAGCCCCAAGAGGCCACCCTTATTGTGCTCAGCCTCGCCTAGGCTTAGGTAGCCTGGCCTGCCCAACCGGTGGCTACCTAAAGGAAGAATAAAGGAATGAGAGAAAAGAAGGAAAAAAAAATGAAAAAATTATTAAAAATTATCAACATCATGTAAGATATCATGCAAGTTGTCCGACGTCCACACCTTAGCAAAATTTGGCCAAAATTAACAAGATTGATTGAATTGATATCAAATTAAGAGATTTATGGCTAAATTGACATTAATTCAAAATTTGGGACTAAATTAACACTATTAAAAATTTACAACTGAATTGATATTAAATGAAAAAATTTATAACTAAATTGATACTATCACAAATATAATAAATTTATAACTTTTTTAACACTTTTTCCCCGTACTTTAAAATAGTTAGAATTGGTTGATGCACCCAAAATGGTTCTCCAAGGGCCATTCAAGGAACACTCAGCCGCATCAATTATTAAAGCGCCCACGACTTTTAATATTAATTTTATCTCTTTTCTTCTTTTCTCCTTCTTTTCCTGATGTTCTGAGTGAGGCCAGGTGCCGGACGGCTGGGCAACGCAGCCTCAACCGCCATTGGCAAGGCTGGCCTCGCCTGCTTCCGCGACTGCCTCGCCCAGTGGCTAGTGAGCAGTTCGTCTGTGAGGACTCTCCGATGGTTTAGAGTCAATTCCCAGCTCCGCTTCGGTTTCAATTGGAATACAAGCAAAGCCACTAGCGACAATTCGCGAAAAGAACTGTGTAACTGTCGTATTCCCAGCACCATCGACAAGCCAAGAAACGCAACTTTGAAAGACATCGAATTCTCGATTCTTCATTAACAACAACAAAGACTCGAAAATGATTAGACCTATAGCTACTGTCATATCCATCGAATTGATGTTTAGAAAAAAGAGAAAGAACCGAACAAAATGTCGAAAGAACTCCTGGTTCTTCACAACTCATCATAAGCTTCATCATCTTCTGAGCTTGCCGATGATGAACCGCCGCTCTTCTCGTAGACCTGCTTGATGACCGGCGTACACACCGCCTCGACCTCTTTCAACTTCTCGTCGAAGTCCTCCTTCTCCGCCGTGTTCTGGTTCTCGTCCAGCCACTCGAGCGCCTCCTTAAGGGCGCTGTCTATCTTCTCCTTGTCGTCCGCGTCGATCTTGTCCGCCAGCTTGTCCTTGTCACCGATGGTGGCCCTCATGCTGTATACGTAGCTCTCCAGCTTGTTCCGCGCATCCACCTTTTCTTTGACCTTCTGGTCCTCTTCTCTGAACCGCTCGGCCTCTTCCACCATCCTCTCGATCTCTTCCTGGCTGAGCCGCCCCTTGTCGTTCGTGATGGTGATGGACTCCGCCTTCTTCGCAGCCTTGTCCTCGGCTTTCACGTTTAGGATGCCATTCGCGTCAAGTTCAAATGTGACCTCAATCTGGGGCACTCCCCTGCAACAGACAGCTTAGTACTTAGTCGAATGCCTCTGCCATGTCATGAACTTACTATGAATGAATTAGATCAGGTTCAAGCTCATATTCTTCGAAAATTTAGAATCTTCATGGAGATGAGATGGCCCGACTATCGGACTGCTTTGATCAATAGGGAATGACAGATTACCTTGGAGCAGGTGGAATGCCGGAGAGGTCAAACCTTCCAAGCTCGCGACAATCTTTAGTCAAGCTTCTTTCGCCTTCGAAGACCTGTTGGTTTTACACAGAAATTAGATAATGAGTCACTGCTCAAGAAAAGCCAAGTATGATTTTACGAGCACCGCATGAATATGCAGGCAATACCTTGATCGTCACTGTGGTCTGTTGATCTTGATATGTAGTGAAGACCTGAGACTTCTTGGTTGGGATGACGGTGTTTCTCGGGATCAACTTGGTCATGACGCCGCCGGCTGTCTCGATGCCCAGACTAAGTGGAATCACATCAAGCAAGAGGATATCTGCACAAATTAGACAGCATCAATCTCTCTGTCAAGCCATCCCACATCACTGACCAGCAACAAAGCAAACTCTCTAGTGCAGTAGATCATATCTTTACCTTTGGTTTCCTCGCCACCTTCGCCGCTAAGGATTCCACCCTGAACAGCCGCACCATAGGCGACAGCCTCATCAGGATTCACACCCTTATTCGGCTCTTTTCCATCAAAGAAGTCCTTCAAAAGTTGCTGCACCTTTGGGATTCTGGTGCTTCCTCCAACGAGAACGATTTCGTGGATATCTGTTTTCTTAAGACCCGCGTCTTCCAGGGCCTTCTTGACCGGCCCCATCGTCTTCTTGAACAGGTCCATGTTCAACTCTTCAAACCTCGCCCTCGTCAATGGCTCCGAGAAATCAACCCCATCGAAGAGAGACTCAATCTCGACCCGGACTTGGTGCTGGCTACTCAGCGCCCTCTTAGCCCTCTCGCATTCCTTTCGGAGCTTCCCAAGGGCCTTGTTGTCCTTGCTGATGTCCTTGTTGTACTTCTTCTTGATCAACTTGATGAAGTAGTCCATGACTCTGTGGTCGAAGTCCTCTCCTCCGAGGTGGGTGTTGCCGCTGGTTGCCAAGACCTCAAACACGCCGTTGTCTATGGTCAGGATACTCACGTCAAATGTACCGCCGCCGAGATCAAAAACCAAGATGTTCTTCTCTCCTCCTTTCTTGTCCAGGCCATAGGCTATAGCCGCCGCAGTAGGCTCGTTTATGATCCTAGCCACATTCAAGCCGGCAATGATGCCAGCGTCCTTGGTGGCCTGCCTCTGAGCGTCATTGAAATAAGCTACACAGACAAGCACACAATCAAGACTCGATTGCCGAGTATTTGTTGACGACGCCAGGTACTGAGATAATAAATTGCAGCAGATGAGTGATACCTGGGACGGTGATGACGGCATCCTTGATTTTCTTTCCAAGGTAAGCTTCGGCCGTCTCTTTCATCTTCCCCAATATCATCGCGCTGATCTCCTCCGGGCTAAACACCTTCGTTTCGCCTTTCACCTTCACCTGGATGTAAGGCTTTCCATCCTTGTTCACGACCTTATAAGGCAAGTACTTGATATCTCGCTGAACCTCCGCATCATCGAACCTTCAAGCAAACAGGTCGAAATGCGAATAAGTAAACTCAGTCTCAACGCACGAACAATCGCCGAAAAGCGAAACATCCGAAAGACATGTGTAGATCCACTTACTTTCTCCCTATAAGGCGCTTCACATCGAAGATAGTGCGTTCCGCGTTCATGGCCGCTTGATTCTTCGCAGCTTCTCCAATGAGTCGTTCGCTGTCCGTGAACGCGACCCACGAAGGGGTGATTCTGTTTCCTTGATCGTTGGCTATAATTTCCACGTGACCATTCTTGTACACGCCAACGCACGAGTACGTAGTCCCGAGATCGATCCCAATGACCGTCCCGACCTTCGGCGAATCATCAGCAGCAGCAGCAGCCGCCAACCCCAGACAGAATTCTACGGAGGACAGCAATCAACACGGGCAGAGCATACAGATCAGGAAACTCCATTCACTTAAAAAACTCCAATTTCTCCACGAAAACTCTCACTACAAACTGCTCATATAATCCACAAACTTCTATTCTCTCTTCTTGCTCCGAAGTAAATATAATTTCAAACAGAGAACACACCCTCTGGCTTTTACCACTACTTCTCCATCAAGCAAACAGAGTCACCGCGCCGACATTCTCCAACGACTCGACTTTTTATACTAGGATTAATCGGTGCCTATACAGAAAAACTTCCTAAATGATCGGCTCAAATTCGAACTATGCAGCGAAACTTCACTAGAACATAAATCGATCAAATCCCGCCATCACCGACGGCAGAGTCCAAAAAAGCAACACAGAGCAATCACTCGCATCGTCAAGATCAGGACTTAAAAGTTAAAACCGAAGAACTCATTCCTACTTCCTGTTCAGACCATGAATTTCCCTCGAAAGAGCAGACCGACATCGTAAACAAAACACAACGAAACTCAACGTAAGGACTCACCTAAAGCAAACAGAAGCAGGAACGCCAGAGCCCTGCTCTCGATCCTCCTCGCCGCCATCGTTCTCTCTCTCTCTCTCGCTCGCTGGTGACTTGGAAAATCGCCGGCGATTCAGACGGAACTACTCTCGCTGAGAAATTGGAGTTAGATGGTGTCGACCTAAAGCGCGCAATACATTTATAGTGTTCGGGTGTGGAGCGATCGGCGGGGCGCTAGAGTGTTCCATCGTCATGGCGGGGCCAAAAGTTTCGGCCGGGACACGACACGTTGAAGGGCCAATGGGAGGCGGACACGTCGGATGCCACCAAGTGTCCGAGTCATGTCGGGAACGTTCTTGTAGTTCCTGGAGAGAGCTCCAGGTAGTCGAGAGCAGGACAGGTGTACACCTGTCATTGGTCGGATGATAGCATCGGGGTCGCGACGAGTTTTTGAAAAATGGGAGCTCAATTTTTTTTTTTATATTTAAATTGTAAAAAGTAAATCTTAACATATTTGAGGTATTTCCCTTCTAACGAAAGTCTAATTGCATATGCCACAAAATTTGCATAAAAAATTGAAATTCTAACTAAATAGACATTAGAGAGATATGACTGCATTCGTTAAGATTAATTAAGTTAAAAGATCCATATTTTGTGTTACAAAAGTATAGAATACATAGATTTGTCAAGTGATCTTTTCACATTTGTGCATGATTCAGTTCACAAATTGAAAACTAGAACACTTTTCCAAAGTATCATAATGCTTGGGTGATAAATTTGTTGGCCAAGCATAACAAGAAGCATAACTTATCTTCAAAGCATCTTTTAATCTCTCTATTAAGCTAAAAATGGTAAGTAAAATAAGGAAAATTATCAAAAATATCTTAAACTTATTACAATTATTTTTAATTTTTTCAATTAATTTGATTAATTTAGTTTTAAATATTTTGACAATATGTCAATTTAATCATACTGTCAATTTTTGGTAGAAATTGCTAATGTAGATATCACTCGTGTCACGTAAGAAGGTTGGTATTAATGTGAATAATTTTATAATTTATAAAAAAAATTAGTTGATATGATTACATGACTCCTTGTGACATCACATTAATGTATCGATATGAACATGACACGAAACATCTTTAAATGTTCTAGAATCTATTTAAAAATTGGAGTAACCATCTGTAAAAGAATTCTTTTAGCTCAGGGCAGAACGGGTGTACACCTGTCATTGGTCCGATGATAGCACCGTGACGTGTTTTTGCCGAGTGAGAATCGGAGCTCATCGGAAGTTGCTGTCTCATGCTTTCTTTTTTCTTTTTCATTTATAAACATTTGGGGACGAACAATATGTTTTTTAAATTGTAAGAAGTACTATGATAACATATTTGAGGTATTTCCCTTCTAATGAAAGTCTAATTGCATAAGCCACAAAATTTGCATAATAATAAACAGATTTTAGAGATCGACATGACTACATTCATTGAGATTAATCGAGTTAAAAAGATTCATATTTCGTGTTATAAAAATATAGAATAAATAAGTTAGAGAGAATGACACTAAAATGTCAAAAATTATGTATATGCTCACTTTAATAAAAAAATTTTTGCCAATTCACTTAAGTGTCAAATCTTAGAAAAAAATATCACCTAAGCATCTCCAACAAGAAATTCTGACCATAGATATTACATAGCCTTTATAATTAAAATTCTTATCCAAGGTGGCATTTTTTTGATAATGAATTGATCATTTTTAACTTGCTACATGACGTTGTTTATGGATTATATGTTAATTGAACAAACCGGCAAACCATGTAGGATTGAAAAATTAAATAAATATGGTCATGTTAGATTTCTTGCAACCGGATCGAAATTGGCACTTACATGATCATTTTTTTTTAAAGTGGCACTTAAGTGATTTGAAAAAAAAAACTAAATTGACACTAAAGTGTCCTTCTCCTCATTAGTTAGATTAGTCAAGTGATTTTTTAACCTAGACAAAAAAAAAAAATAAATTTTTTTTTTTTTTGCATTCATGCATGACTCAATTAACAAATTAAAATTAGGACACTTTTCAAAAAATTCATATTGCTTCGGTGATAGATTGCTTGCGTAGCGTAACAAGAAATATAACTTATCTTCGAAACAGCTTTTAATCTTTGTATTAAGCTAAAAATAATAAGTAAAAGAAGAAAAATTATCAAAATATCTTAAATCTATTGTATGCATGCTAACTCAATCATAAACCTTTCAATTTGATTAATTTAATCATAAACTTTAGACAATGGGCCAATTTAGTTATTCTGGTAAGTTTTTATCAGAAATCACTAATGTAGACATCAAGTGTGCCACGTAGGACAGTTGCCGTTGATGTGGACAATTTTATAATTTGTAAAAAAATAAATATTTCGTTGAGGTTAATTAGTAAGTTAATATGATTACATAACTCGTCATGACATATAATCAACCTGTTAACATAAACTTGATGTGAAATATCCTCAAATGTTATAAAATCTATTTGCAAAATGCAACAACCGTCAATAAAAGAAAGTTCTTGTAATTGATTTTGTCTAAAAGGGCCACATATAGGATATGTCCATATAAACCCATTAAATTAAATGGCTTTTACGGGCTAATTCCGTATCTGGCGATTAGACACGAACACAATACGATTATTAATCATGTCTTGCAGTTGACATGAAATTGACCTAAACACGATTTAACTTCGATTGGAACCTGTCAATTTCGTATTGTGTTATTAGGTCGTACCAGCAATTGTCATCCCTATCCGCCGTTCCACCATGTGCTGGTGGAAGTAAAGCGGGGGTGATCCCAAGCCATAGCCCGATCAAATTTACGCAGCAGACGAGCATGGCTTCCTGGAGCAAATGGGTTTTCGTTCTTATCACTTATCAGAGGGGGATTCAAACCACCTGAGAAGCCAACGCACCGGTAATTGAATTGTTCATTTGGTATATTTTATTATTTGCTTTACATCCTACCTTAGATTTTGACGTGCATTTCGTTTTGAGCAATGCTAGTCCTACTAAAGTGACAATCCATAACTCATTCATCTGCACGATAGAGTAATTGCTCGGTAACTATCGAGGAGAATTTCTTGATTCATCGAGTTTTGGACGAGAAACAGTTGCTCTTAAATTCTGGCCTATTCCGAAACGACTTCAAATTAGATATCGAATCCTTAGAGCACTCGAACTCGAGACTAGCTCGAATAGTGCTGAATCACGCCGACTCGGCTCTGCTCAATTGCATGTAATGAGACTTCAGCCTCTCGAGGTTTGAAAATACCCAGTCGCTCTAAGAAGAACCTAGAGGTAACTGGACGTGTTAGCTTAAGTCCAAAGAGGGCCAGCCCGCCAGAGTTTCCAACTCGGAGGCTAACATACGTGCTTGAAATAGAACCCACATCAATCGCTTCCTACCATTTGGTTTTTGCCCATCATTTGTTGAATCAATAGCGTCGCACGTCCACGGCAATTGGAACAGGGCCAAAGTCGAGGTGAGTCTTCTATTGCTTTTCTTCAAATGCGCAGCACGACAAGACAAATCAGGGTGATTACATGTCGTGCAATCGGGCTCATTTAACCGAGTCGAACATAGCATATATAATTGTCAACATCATTCAATAGTGTATAGTTTGGGGAACGGTATAAAAAAAGTCTTAAATATATTATATTAGTATTAATTCAATCTTAAACACCTTTCGATTGAACTAATTTAATCATAAAACTTTTCATAGTGATACCCCATCGCTAAATTTGGTAAGGCTGATCCTCACCCAGGCTAGGGTGGCCTCGTCAGGCCTTGCCTGGGCTAGGGCGAGTCCCACCATTGTTGGTACTTTTCCTATATTTACATTAGTAATTTTCGGCTTAAATTAGCTAAATGGACTGAATTGGCATCAATATGAAAATGCTTTAAAACTAAATTGGTTAAATTAAGAGGTTGATGGCTGAATTGGTGTCAATTGAATAGATTTAAAATTTTTTTGATACTTTTCTCATGATTGAAATAGTAATTAATAGTGCATACACGAGAAGAAAAAAGAAATTATCGCTATGCGACAAGTTGTTCCCCCTTTGGACTGCTCGTGATAATCGTTAAGCAACAAGTTATTCCTCGTTAAAAAGTCTTTTGAAGCCAGTTGATTCCACCTAAGATGTTCATGATTATTTCAAGTGGTGTTGACTTGAGCATCCGCTATTGTGCGTTCGTCTGTCGGGATTCGACCAAGGCTGGATAAGTTTCGGGGTAAGCAGGCCATCAACGTTAACGTACCCAATTGATCCCTAAAAGTCTACATCGTCACCTTCTTTGCAAATGATTATTCTTATACGCAAGTTCTTCGGCCTTTTTCTTTCTTTCCGGTCTGCTAGATGAAGTTTTTCAAGCACCGGCTCAACTCGTGAGACACGAGCGCACATGCGTAGATTGAAAGGAGTAATTTATAAGTATACTCGTCTCGAGATCAATCGTTTCAAGTTTCAAGTGATGGGGTGTCCAATCGATTGTTCTACTGGACTCGAATTACAAACTTTGTATGTAGGAACTGTCAAACCTGGTGATTACGTATCTAGATATGCTCACTAACTATTCTTATTAGCATGCTAATTGATACATCATCATTATAATCGACGATTATAATATTAGAACCTACCCATGAAAAATCGGAGCCGAGCAATTCACGAGTCACGACTTAAGACTATTCTGCCGCCGCTTCTTCTTCTTCGTCTTAGCGCGCTAATTAATAAATCATCATTATAACCGATGATTATAATATAAGAACCTACCCATGATAAATCGGAGCCGAGCAATTCACAAGTCACGACTTACGACTATTTTACCGCTGCTTTTTCTTCTTCTTCTTTTGTTTGGCGACGCCTTTGTCCTTTTGATAAAGTCATCGGACGCGTAAATGCGCAAGCGGTCAGACAAAACAAGCACACTGTCGTGGAAATTCCTAATCTAATTACGAAAAGAGGGTATAAATTTATAATTTATTACAAGGTCAGTCCTCGCAAAACGGGATCACGGAAGGTTCTCTGAAACCGTGTGAAGACTATAGTTACAAGTATGTTAAAATAAGAAACGGCGACTCGTGCATGCAACTCGGTGGAATGGATATGGGGTGGCTTTACTATAGATTATAAGAATTTTAACTTAAACAAATGACATGGCTTTGCTTCGCAGCCCATGCGCCATCACAGACTTTAGGCGAGGCTAGCTGACACTAGACTAGCTTATCGGTAGCCAGCTTTGACCTCACCGGCCCCTTGTCAGCGGCCTACCCTCTTACATGAGATACGGACACTTTTGGAATTATGAAATTTTAATGGGGACAAAATTGGGAAACAATGTATTTACATTCCAAAAATTCTCAAAATATCTCCGCATTTGCATTGAGCTGAAGGCATTTAGAGGTTTTGGAAATGCAACCATATTTGCATTTAGTGGCCTTTCTAAAAGTGGTTCTCATCCACGTTCTCCCTCTTTTGATGTGTTCTTTGTTCCGCTTTTCAGGTGACAGCATGAGAAAAGGTAAAGATTAACGAATTGATTTCTAATGATAAATTCGTGAGGGTCTATATGTATTTTGATGGGCCGTGTTCGAGCACTCATGTTGATGCCCTTAATTTGTATTTTTTACATTACTATTGATTGTGATCATTGAAGAGAATAGTCCCGATTTCCTAAATCCATTCATCCTTCTCATTAGGGCCATTCAGTTATAATTTACAATGTATATTGATTAGAAATCGCTAATGTGACAATTTTATAATTTTCAGTTTTTTTTTTTAATCTATTATTTGAAAGCCTTGCCCTCATTTGTTCTGGTGAGGATGAACCTTACCCAAGGCCGATGAGGTTGAGCCTCATCCTATGGATGGTTGTCGACCATCTTCGAGACCTAGCAACTTGCAAGGAAGAAGGAAGGAAAAAGAAAAGATTAAAAAATTATACAAAATTATTTACGTAAATAACGATCATGCTATATAAGATGATCGACGTCTACGTTAGCAATTTTCGACCAAAATTAATCAGAAATATTCCATTGATAAATCGTCAAAATATTTAGAATCAAATTAATCAAATTAAAAGATTTAGGATAATAGGTTTAAGATTTAATTTATTAATTGTCACTTTGGATATAGTTTATTATATATTTAAAACATGCCATAAAGTATTGATTGGCAAAGAATCAGTTCTTCTCCAAATTATCTGTGGCGCTCACTTTAGTACAAAAGTTTTCACTAGCTTATTTAAGTACCAAATCCCAGAAAAAAAAATATCACTTAAGTGTCTTCAGCAAAAAATTCCGATTTGAAAAATTACGTGGCTATCATAACTAAAATTTCCATCTGAAGTGGCATTTTTTTGATATTGAAGTGATCATTTTTTGACTTGCTACACAATGTCATTTAGGGGTTATATGCTTACTGAGCACACCAGCAAGTTATGTAGGATCGAAAAGTTTATAAAATATGGCAACATTGGATTTCTTGCAATCCAGATCGAAGTTAGACTTACGTGATCTTTTTTTTTTTTTTTAAGTGACACTTTTTTTTTTGTCGATCCTATTCTATTCCTACTCTAATACTCATGCTCTCAGACTTTTGCCCTACCTTCTTGCAGGGCGTGGGAGTCGAAACCCACTCTTGAAATTTACTCATTCCCCCACCTCACTTAAGTGATCAAAAAAGAAAATGGCATTAAAGTGATTGACATACATAATTTTTGACATTTCAAGTGTCATTTACCCGATAAGTTAGATTACTCAAGTGATTTTTAACGTAGACCCAAAAAAAAGTGATTTTTTCACATTCGTGCATGACTCATTTAACAAATTAAAATTAGGACACTTTTCCAAAAATTCATATTGCTTGGGTGATAGATTGCTTGTGGAGCGTAACTAGAAATATAACTTATCTTCGAAGCATCTTTTGATCCTTGTATCAAGCTAAGAATAGTAAGTAAAAAGGCAGGCGAGCATGGCTTCCTTGAGCAAATGGGTTTTCGTACTTATCACTTATCAGAGGGGGATTCAAACCACTTGAGAAACCTTGGCAATGGTAATTGAATTGTTCATTTGGTATATTTTATTATTTGCTTTACATCCTACCTTAGATTTCGAGGCGCACTTCGTTTTGAGCAATGCTAGTCCTGCTAAGGTGACAATCCATAACTCATTCATCTGCACGAAAGAGTAATTTTCTCGGTAACTATCAAGGAGAATTTCTTGATTCTTCGAGTTTTGGACAAGGAACAGTTGCCCTTAACTTCTAGTCCATTCCAAATCAACCTCGAATTGGGTATCAAATATTTAGAGCACTCAAGCTCGAGACGAGATACAATAGTGCTAAATCATGCCAACTCGGCTCCGCTCGATTACATGTAACGAGACTTCAGCCTCTCGTGCTCACAAAATAGCCGATCGCTCTAAGTAGAACTAGAGGTAAGTAGGACGTGTTAGCTTAAGTCCAAAGAGGGCCAACCCACCAGAGTTTCAACTTGGAGGCCAACATACATGCTTGAAATCGACCCCGGCTTCCTACCATTTACCTTTTGCCCATCATTCGTTGAATCAATAGCGTCGCACGTTCACGGCAATTAGAACACGATCAAAGCCGAGGTCAGTCTTCTTTTGCTTTTTTCTTCACATATGCAACACGACATGACGAATTGGCTGATTAAATGTCCTGCTATCGGGCCCAATTAACCGAATCAGATACAGCGCATATATAATTGTCAACGTCATTCAATAGTCTACAGTTTGGGAAAAAATACAAAAAAAAAAAAAAGAAGTTATAAATTTATTACATTAGTACTACTTCATTCATAAACCTTTTAATTTGGTCAATTTAGTCATAAATATTTTCACATTGATATCTCGCTAGATAGGGCAAGGTTGCTTACCCAAGCTAGGATGGCCTCATTGAGTCTCGCTTGCGAGGCCCACCGTTGCTCGTGCTTTTCTGACACTTACATTAGTAATTTTTGGCATAAATTAGTCGGATAAATTGAACGGGTATAAATGTGAAAAAATTTAAAATTAAATTGGCCTAATTGAAAGGTTTAGAATTGAATTTGTATCAATAGAATAGGTTTAAAAATTTTTGGTACTTTTCCTGTGATTGAAATAGTAATTATTAGTCCATGCACGAGAGCAAAAGAAACAATCGCTAAGCAGCAAGCTGTTCCTCCTTTGGAATACTCGTGATAATCGTTAAGCAACAAGTTGTTCCTCGTTAAAACGTCTTTTGAAGTCATCCGATTCTACCTAAGATGATGATGATTATTTCAAGTGGTGTTGACTTGAGCATCCGCTATTAGCCCCCATCGTACTAATAGCGGATAAGTTTTGGGGGCTAAGCAAGCACGCAACTAATCAATGCTAAGCTACCCAATTGATCCCTAAAAGTCCTCATCGTCACCTTCTTCGCAAATGATTTGTCTTCTTACCTGCAAGCTCTTTTGCCTTTTTCTTTCTTTCCAGTTTGTTAGATGATTTTATCGACGTACGGCGCGACTCCTCAGATATGAGTACACATGCGTAGAACCAAAGGAGTCATTTATAAAGATAGCCGTCTCTAAATCAACCGCTTGAAGTTTCTAGTGGTGGTGTGTCCAATCGATTGTTCTAATAGACTCAAATTACAACTCTTGTATATCGGAACTGCCGGACCGGGTGATTAGGTATGTAGATGTGCTCCGTCACAATTCTTATTAGCATGCTACATGATACATCAGTCATTATAACCGATGATTATAATATTAGAACCTACCCATGATTAATCGAAGCAAAGCAGCTCACGAGTCACGACTTACGACTATTCTGCCGCTACCGCTTCTTCTTCTTCTTCTTCTTCTTCTTCTTCTTCTTCTTCTTCTGTTTTGGGCAATGCCTTTGTCCTATGATTATGATATTAGAATCTACCCATGATAAATCGGAGCCGAGCAATTCACAAGTCACGACTTACGACTATTCTGCCGCCGCCGCCGCTTCTTCTTCTTCTTCTTTTGTTTTGGGCAACGCCTTTATCCATTTAATAAGGTCATCGGACGCGTAAATGCGCAAGCGGTCAGACAAGACAAGCACATTGTCGTGGAAATTCCCATTCTAAGTAAAAAACGACGGTATAAATTTTTAACATATATGACAAGGTCAGACGTCGCAAAACGTGGTTCCGTAAGGTTTTCTTAAACCATGGGAAGAGTATAGTTACAAGAATCTTGGGATAAGAAACGGCGACCCGTGCATGCAACTCGGTGGAATGGATGTGGGGGTGGCCTGACTAGATTAGGAGAACTTTAACTTAAACAAATGACGTGGCCTTGCTTCGCAGCCCATGCGCCACCGCAGACCTTAGGTGAAGCTGGCCGCCGTGGCCGGAACCAGACTAGCTTATCAGTAGCCAGCTCTGGCCTCACTGGCCCCTTGCCTGTGGCCGACACTCTCACGTGATGTGAGGACTTTTTTAGAATTACGAAAGTTTAGTGAGGGCAAAATTGAAAAAAAAAATGTATTTATATTTTAAGAAAACACTCAAAGTATCCCTGAATTTGCACTGAGTTGAAGGCCTTTAGAGGCTTTAAAATTAGGGGTGAGCATATCAGATCGCTTAGACCAGACTGGCTAGTTTGGTCCGATTTCCAAGGGCATCAATCCGGTTCTTAATTCCATGAAAATGAAACTGGTAATTTTTTGTATAGTTCTCGGTTCCGAGGGGGAATCGGACCAAATCGAACCGGTTGGTCCAATCCAATTCCCAATCCCAAAAAATGGAAACCGGTCCTCCTGGTCTGATTCCCGATTCCTAAGTGAAACCGGACCGGATCGAGAACCGATTACCCATATATAAAATGGCAACTCTATCTTCCAAGATCTCCAAAAAATTTGTCAAATAGTAGTTGCTTTTGCTCAAAGGCCTTTTCGAAAAGTGGTTCTCAAACGGGCATATGTCATCCACGTTCTTCTCTCTTTTGATGTGTTCTTTGTTCCGCATTTCGGGTGATAGCATGAGAAAAGGTGACGATTAATGAATTGATTTCTGATGTTGAATTCGTGAGGGTCTCTATTTATATAGATGGGAGATGTTCAAGCACTCATGTTGATGCGCTTAATTTGTATTTTTCGATAGTGTTATCGATCGCAATTATTGAGAAGAATAGTCTCGATCTCCTACGTCTATCTCATCCTCCTCGATAGGGTCATTCAATTACAATTTAGAATATATGTTGGTTAAAAATCGCTAACGTGACCATTTTTATAATTTTTAATTTTTTTTTAAAAATTTATTGTATGGAAGTCTCGCCCTCATTTGATCGCAAGGACGAACCTTACCCGAGGCCGATGAGGTTGACCCTCGCCCGGCGATTGTCGGCCATCATTGAGACCTAGCAACTTGTGAAGGAAGAAGGAAGGAAAAAGAAAAGATTAAAAAAATTATAAAAAATTATAAAAAATTATCTACGTCAATAACGACCGTGTCACATAAGACAACCACTGTCAACATCACCAATTTCCGATCAAAATTAACTAGAAATATTCCAATGGTAAATTGTCAAAATGTTTAGGTTTAAATTGACCAAATTAAAAAATTTAGGACTGAATTTACGTTCATATAATAGATTTAAGATTTAATTTGTTAATTGTCACTTTGGATATAGTTTATTATATATTGAAAACATGCCATAAAGTATGATTCGCGAAGAATCAGTTCTTCTCGAAATCTGAATAAAGCTGGCAGATTAAGTTCGATGTTGACATTGTTGACAAGTGGAGGTTGAACAAGCTTTTGAGTTGGTTGGTGCTGAGTTTGAACGTTGAAAAAGTGCCTCCAAACATAAATAATCTCTCTGTCTCCAACCAAAGCTCAAAAACCAAGGGACTCTAGCCCCTGGTTTCTTCATTTTTTTATCTTTTTCTTTCATCTGCCCTACTTAACCCCCTAACAACCTCTGTGTACATATATGTAAACCCTTCTCTCGACTTGCATGGGATAATGCAAACCGCCATCGCATACTCAAAACATTCTCTTTAACTTCTCCATTTTTGTCCCGAAGCCAAGTGCACATTATCTCCCAACTCATTCTTGTTCTCCTCCGAAGGAAAAACCTTTCCTGGTAAGGTTTCAACCAGAGCTTTTGGTCTTCGATTTCGCATCTTGCATCGAGATTTTTACTAGTTGGCTTCTTCTCTATTACATTACCATTCGTTTCCGGTATGTTGTTTGAGAAATTAATGAGCTGGCACATGGGAAGTTGTCAAAGTTAAAATGTCCCGTCTCATGATTGGATTACTATTGCATTTTATGTGGGCTCCATATGTAAATGTCACAATATATCAATCTAGTTTTTCCTAACCCATGCGGCCTTAAGAATTTCTTTTAGAAATTTCTTTTCAAGTCAACCTTACTAAGTCAGTCTATCTTAAAGAGAAAAACTCTAGAAAGAAGCTCCAAAATGTATTTAACTTATAAATGAGATATAAATGAAGGAAACAAGTCTCTATATATCTAGGTATAAGACTAATTATAGCCGTAGATATCATCTTGATCTAACGGTGAAAATTAAATCTCTCCACTTACCAACTACCTACGTTTATTACAATCCTATATAATTATTGTATCGTCCGCCTCATGAGTATTCTAGAATATTTGAGAAAACTTGAGAACTTTGGAAGAAAGACTGAGGCTTGCTCGTTCATGAATCGCTCACGACCTTCATTTAAAAAACCTCTAGATCACGTCGTTCATCAGGCCAAGACACAAGGCTCACTAGACGATAGTGTTTACATTTACGAAGTCCAGATTTCTTTTTGCCTCTAGCCTTGCCTTCCGTTGGAATTCAGTGCTCAATCGGTTAATTTTTCTCTAGCTCTAGCAAGAGACGAAAGGACATGTGATATTCTGAGAATAGACAAAAGAAGGCATTGGAAAGCAAAAACAGACGTATCAAACCTGGTTGTCATGCATTTGCTACAAAATTTTCCCTGGCCTTCAGAAAAAATCACAGTGTGACTCCAAGAAACAGACCAACTTGTATTACTTCTTGCTATATAAACCCCATCACATCTCTTCTAATTCCATAATTTTTGCTCTTTTATTGCAGTGGTCTCTATCAAGTGCTCGCACGAGCTGTGTGCAAAAGAGGAGAGACGCGCAGACGATCGGTTTTGAATTTGGAACGATGGAGATCCAAGATCATCACCAGCATGCTCAGTGGTCTGACACAGAAAGCAATTGTAGCTCCAGACTTGGTTATAGTGGCCCTTTGAGTAGCAGGAGCACCAAGATCAGAAGCAATGCAAGATTCAGGGACGACCAAGATGAGGAATGCTACGTCGAGATCACACTAGATGTCGGTGATGATAGCGTCTCGGTTCATGACATCAAGGGAGGAGGAGATCCTGAGACGGCATTGCTCACGAGTCGCTTGGGGCTGCGGCCCTCGTCGCTCGGTGCACAGCTGTCGTTCAGGCTCAGACAAGTCTCACAAGAGCTCAGGCGAATCACCTCGACGAAAGGGCGTAATAATCAGATCGATAGGACTAGATCCGGTGCTGCACGGGCATTGCGAGGGCTCCAGTTTATGACCAAGAATGTCGAGATCGATCAAGGTTGGTCTGAGGTCGAAGCAAGGTTCGATGAATTGGCTCTTAATGGAGTTCTTCCGAAATCACTCTTCGGCCAGTGTATAGGTATGTCAACTGATTTTGCTAAAAAGAAATGCTAGAATCGAATACTTAATTTATATAAACAATGTTAATTGTTTCAAACGGAAAGATTTGCATTTATTACATTGTTCCATCTCAAGAATATTCTGTCAACTCATTTAGTCCTTCGATACATTTCTTAGATATTAGTGAACTTGCATTAAATTAGAGTAGCGGACTGACAAGGATCGTTGCATCTGTTTAGGGATGAATGAATCCAGTGAGTTTGCCAGCGAGCTATTTGACGCGCTAGCACGACGGAGAGGCATAACATCGTCTGCGGTAAGCAAGCCTGAGCTACGGGAATTCTGGGAACAGATAGCAGATCAAAGCTTCGATGCGAGGTTGCAAACCTTCTTCGATATGTAAGTTCACATGCCCATTTCACTATAATAGCTTTCACATTGAATCAACTAAAAATCGGGTTTACTTGGGACTTATTCAGACAAATCCACTGAGAAGTAATTTAATGATGCAGGGTAGACAAAAATGCAGATGGTCGGATCACCGAGGAAGAGGTGAAAGAGGTAAGAGATGATCAAGAAAGGAATATGATGATGATGATGATGATGATGAAATGATTCTATGTGAGAGAATAATTAATAAGTTACTAATTGTGATCATATCATTGTTAACATCAGATAATTGCGCTAAGCGCTTCGGCGAATAAGCTGTCAAAGATCCAAGAAGGAGCAGAGGAATATGCAGCCTTGATCATGGAAGAGTTGGATCCTAGTAATCTGGGATATATTGAGGTACATGTTCAGATCCAAACCTTCGGCTTTTTTAAGTGATTGTTGACCACATGACCCATGTACCGTGCTTACTAATATTTAATTACTTATCTAAGATATTGCCTTGATTTTAAACGTCTAAATTGAGTCAAGTACCTGAGAAGAGCATCTGCTGAACTCCTGTTTTAGCTACACAACCTGGAGACACTCCTCTTGCAAGTCCCGATCCAATCAAGCTCGGCCCACACTGGGTCCGAGAGCCGGGTCCTGAGCCAGATGCTGAGCCAGAAGCTGGTCCCAACCAGAGAGCACAACCCCATCAAGAGATACTACAAGGCACTGGCCTACTTCATTGAGGACAATTGGAAGAGGATTTGGGTCATGGGCCTATGGATCTCAATCTGTGCAGGCCTGTTCACTTGGAAGTTCATCCAGTACAAGCACAGAGCTGTGTTTGATGTGATGGGCTACTGTGTGACCACAGCTAAAGGTGGAGCTGAGACTACCAAGTTCAACATGGCCCTGATTTTGCTTCCAGTTTGCAGAAACACAGTCACTTGGCTGAGGAGTAGAACCAGGTTGGGTGTGATTGTTCCCTTCAATGACAACATCAATTTCCACAAGGTATGAACATATTATGCCGCGATAAATTTAGTTGAAAAGTGTATTTGGATATGCTTTGAAGGAAAAATTGAAAGAGAACATAATTTACTTCATTAAGCACTTAATCTAATTATAAGCGTTAAATGTATGTGGCCTAAATAGGTGATAGCTTGGGGCATTGCGGTTGGGGTTGGTCTACATGCCGGAGCCCATCTGACCTGCGACTTCCCTAGGCTCCTCCATGCCACCGATGCTGAATACGAGCCAATGAAGCAGTTCTTCGGCGAGAAGCGCCCCAATAACTACTGGTGGTTCGTGAAAGGGACTGAGGGCTGGACCGGTGTGTCCATGCTGGTGCTGATGACCATAGCATACACCTTAGCCCAGCCCTGGTTCCGCCGCAACCGGCTGGACCTCCCCAAGGCCCTAAAAAAGCTCACCGGGTTCAATGCTTTTTGGTACTCGCACCACCTCTTTGTGATTGTCTACGTGCTCTTCGTGATACACGGCTACTTCTTGTATTTAGCCAAGAAGTGGTACAAGAGAACAGTGAGTGATAATCTACATCATATTGCTTGGTAATTAATGAGATTTTTGCAGTTTGTCCGATATCACATTCCTAACTATGTCTACGAACTCGTTTGAGCAGACCTGGATGTATCTTGCAGTACCAGTCACATTGTATGCGTGCGAGCGCTTGCTCCGTGCACTCAGGTCTGGGTACAAGACCGTGCGGATCTTCAAGGTGAGGCTCGGATTCGATTAAGAATTGTTCTGTTTTGAAACACAGCAGAATAGTTGTCCAGATTGATGTTTTAAAAACGAGGCATTCAAAATCACAATAACTGAATTGGGGTCATATTCTGGTGCGTTTCAGGTTGCAGTTTATCCAGGAAATGTCATGGCTCTGCACATGTCTAAGCCTCAAGGCTTCAGATACACAAGCGGTCAATACATTTTTGTGAACTGTGCAGCTGTTTCTCCATTCCAATGGTAACTTTTATTTTTTAACAAAAAAGACAGAAAAATGATTACTTCTGTACATTACTTGTATTAGCCATTGAAAAGGAACTTGGCTAACTGGTCAATCGAACATTATCAGGCATCCATTTTCGATCACCTCAGCACCCGGCGACGATTACTTAAGCATTCATATACGCACCGTGGGCGACTGGACATCTCAGCTTAAAGCTGTATTCTCGAAGGTGATTGTTCGAGTTTATTTCTAAGTAACTTTTCGACATACTTGGTCCTGCCTATTGGCAACCGATTGTGAGAAATCTTCTGAACTTAAGTAAGGTCCGCATCAGTCTAATTACGACATGCTGTCGTATGGATGTATATGCTCTTTAAAAACATGACGAAAAGTCACATTGTGAATGTGTGTAGGCATGTCAACCTCCATCAATTGATCAAAGTGGACTTCTAAGAGCAGATATCGCAACAGGAGAAAATGTGCCCAGGTAATTAGACTTGTTCGCGCAGCTCATGGTCTGCTCGGCTCGCTAGGCTTGAAGTCTAGATGAGTAGATTTAGGCAACACGAACATAGCGTATACAATTTTTCGTAGAATGGGCAAGCTAATTGGATATCATTTTCGACTAGGATTCCGAGGCTCTTGATCGACGGTCCATATGGTGCTCCAGCACAAGACTACAAGAATTACGACGTGCTTCTCCTAGTCGGGCTTGGCATCGGTGCGACACCATTGATCAGCATCGTCAAGGACGTCCTCAACAACATCAAGCAGCAGAAAGAGATGGAAAAGGGCATCGTAGAGAGCGGCGCGAAGAGCAACAAGCGAAAGCCGTTCCTGACCCGGCGGGCCTACTTCTACTGGGTCACCCGTGAGCAGGGCTCGTTCGAGTGGTTCAAAGGCGTGATGAACGAGGTCGCCGAGAACGACAGGGACGGCGTGATCGAGCTCCACAACTACTGCACCAGCGTGTACGAGGAGGGCGACGCCCGGTCGGCCCTGATCGCGATGCTCCAGTCCCTGAACCACGCCAAGAACGGGGTCGACATCGTGTCGGGCACCCGGGTACGGACGCACTTCGCAAGGCCCAACTGGCGCAACGTCTTCAAGCACGTCGCGGTCAACCACCCCGACGAAAGAGTTGGTGAGCATCCTAAAGCACGTCTAGTACATATTTTCCAGGAAGCACAGACATAATTCACTCCAATAATGATTAATTATCACACTTTCAGCATCTAGTCGTGAGTCGACTAATGTCAAGATGTTTCCTTTCTTCTACAGGAGTGTTTTATTGTGGTGTACAAGGCTTGGTTGGGGAGATGAGGAGGTTGGCTCAGGACTTCTCCCACAAGACAACCACCAAGTTCTATTTCCACAAAGAGAACTTTTAGCTTTTTAGGTGCATATACTTTATGAAGGTGTCATATATGTGATATTAATACAGATTCTTATGTATGCCAAATGTATCAATTACAATCTCACACCGTCCAAAAGGGTCGGTCCAGCACCTGCCTTTTTTGTTACCTTTAGATTTTATTAGTTCATTTATAAATGAATATGTGAAAAAGAAAAGGTTTATTTTATGTATAAATTATGTATACTTATGTGCAGCAAGTGCAACCACCGATTTTATCGGAACTGTGAGGAAGCATTAGACGAGAGCTTAAAGAAGGAGGCCCGTATATTCAATAGCTATAAGAGTCGTCCTTCAATGCAAACTATATGTAGATACAGCAATTTAATGCTGGAGAATTCAATTAGCAACATAACGCTTGTAACTCTTAAAAAACGGAAATAACACAAACAATCCATAAACCTTAGCTCAATGCGCCATATCACCCTTAAACTTTTGATTCATTTAATAAGGTTCTTAAACTATTTGCAAATGTTCAATATAATTTCTAAGCTTCCAATTTAGTCAAACTAGTCCATCAACTTTCCAACAAAGTCAAAAAATCATTTCTTATTCACAATTTTTCGTAATTAGAATATTGTTAAGATTTTACATCATAATTTCATTGTAATCGTTTTCCTAAATAAACAAAAAAAAATCTATCTTATTATTAATTTTTTTATATTTACTTCACAAATATTACGATAATTTCATTTTAGTGTCTATAATAAATAAAAGTAGAACCTCATTAAAATTTGTAAACCCTGCTAAATTATGTCGGGAAAATTGTCTAAAAAGTGCTAAGCCTATTGGCTGTCCTAAAATTTTCGAAAACTTGCAAATTTAGTCATAAACCTTTTGATTTTGTCAATTTGGTCTTAAACTTTTTCACAAATTGCCAATTTAGTCATTCTAGTCAATTTTAGTTGGAAATCGCTCACATAATAGTTTAGTCAGCGCCAGCCGTCTTATGTGACATAAATATTTTTTCATATCTTTTTAAATTTATGAATCTTGTTCCTCTTCTTTTATTTTCTTTTTCTGTTTTTCCCCTCTGCCGATCACTGGCAAGCCTTGTCAATGGTGACCCTTTCTTGATCTAGTGAGGGCGATCCTCACCTGAGGCCGGCGAAGCCATCGACGAGGCTAGGCAATGGCCGGCGGAGGGAAAAAGGGAGAAAAGAAAATAGAAAAGAAACAAAAAAGAAAAGGAAAAGGAAAGGAAAAAAAGAAAAAAATTATAAAATTGAATGTAAAAATTATCTATGTTAGTGCCGACCATGCCATGTAAGATGGCTAGCATTTTCTAGACCATCCTATGGTAGTGATTTTGAACCAAAATTGATCGGAAGAAATAAATTGGCAAATCGTCAAAAGATTTGTGATCAAATTGGCAAATCACCAAAATATTTATAACTAAATTGACACAATTAAAATGTTTAAAACTAAATCGACAAGTTTTTAAATATTTTTTACTAAATTGACACAATTGAAATGTTTATAACTGAATTGGCAATCGTACAATAAGTTTAAGACTTTTTGGAAAGTGTTTTCAAAAGGAATTTAGCTATACATATTCGTTCTCATATTAATTTATAGAATTAATGTCACAAAAAATCTAAAGCTGATACATTTATGACAAATTTACTACAAATTAATTTTAAATTATCAAAAACCATAAATGGGTGCACTCGATATATTTACCATCCGCTAGCTTCCATTAAACTTTATTATGAAATTGTTAAGTTGGATGACACATGACAATAAATCAATTTATTTAACAAGTTTACAATTAGTTTGGAGTAAATTTATCATAAGTGTACCAGTTTGAAGGTTCAAAATTAGTTTAAGGTAAATTTGTTACAAGTGACCAATTTGAGGTTTTTGATGACTCAAAAATTTGTTTGGGGGTTTTGTTACATGTATACTAATTTGGAGTTTTTTATGGTATTAACTTTAATTTAAATCTTATCATTTATTTCTTGAAAAAACATGTAACTTAAAAGATTGAAGATTTTATCAAACTAAAAAAAAAATTCAATATCAAGATTTAGATTATTGAAAGTTTTATCAATCTTAAAAAATAAGGAATGAGATTTAGAATAATGTAAGTACAAGTATCTATAGATAAAATAATAACGTTTTCTAGATATCCTAATGAAAACACTTAAACTTAAATTAGCAGAACTATCAACCCAGTGCAACTCTAAATGAATTTCTACTTTTACCATTAGAAAGATCATAAGCCAAAATTTACTTAAATTGAACTATCATGCTATTATAGACCAAACAAAGAAAAAAGTTAATAAAAAGCCAACACATGTGTTTGTTGATATTGGAAAAGGATTGAAATAAAACGATGTTAATATGTGTAGTAGTAATTATGAAAACTTGATAATAGTACATTAGGATTTATTTGTCTTTGTTATGGAAAGTTAAGGGACTAGATTGAACAAATTAAAAGTTTACAGACTATATTAAACATTTAAGAATGATTTGACCACATAGAATGAATAAAGAGTTTAGGATAACATTACATATTAAATTAAAATTTATGAATCATAATAGTCAATTTTTCCTTTAAAAGATGAGCATCTTTATTTCTAATACCTACTCAGATATAGCAACCTTTTTTTGCATGTGCTAGGAGTTCGAGTTGAACTACTGAATATGCTATGGACTTGTAAATCTCCTGATGTTAGTTCATGATGGCTCTTAAGGGCTTAATAAAGAGTCCAGTCATGATATGAACAATGAGTAGAGTCGATACTTTAACTTTTTTCATGTTATGTGTATCGAAAATTGTAAGAACCTTAATTGGATTGTTAAGAAGAGCCTTTGAGATAGTTTTCGATAAAGTCACATCGGATATAATTATTAAGCATTTTTTGTTTTGTCTTAGGTTCTAGGTTCGTGCTGGTTAGGGGTGATGTCTTCGGGCATATCAAATGTCAGATAAAAAAAAAACTTTTTAAAGCACTTTTGTCCACTGATTGAAGGTTGAAATAAGCAAAGGGGACCGAGTCGATGCCCACTGCCAAGTCCACTTCAATTAAGGACTATTACTATATCTAAATTTATGAATCTGACTTGCAATTCGGCAGAGTTCAAATGAAGCATATAATTACACTTGAAAAAGCGACTCACTTGTTGAGTCAACATTCGCGCTTTTATTTTTAACGGAATGACTAACTCGAATGAAAATATATAGTCAAGCAATTTAATTGGATTGCACAAATGTAAAAAGTTCATAAACCCTTTTTCCCATAAAGTAAAAGAGAATGAGAGGAATGTCAACTTAGATTTCGATCATTCAAGTTGCCCTCTGTCAAGATTGACGAATCCAATCCATTGCACCCCCCAATCTGGTCAACGAGAATATGAAAATATCTCGAGACCATCAAAACCACATTTCGAATCGATTTCATGAAAAAGAAAAAAAAGAACAATTTCATGAAAAATTCAAAAGTAAAAAGTAGAGTGCTTTTTTGTTTCATTTATCATCTAACGGACAAATAATCTCTTCATGACTCGATCGACGTTATCATAAAAGTTCTGACTCCCATATTTTTATGTGTATTTGTTGAGTTTGATTTTTTTGTTATCTAAGAAAACCACCAACCAGGGTTTCTAAACCCACTAGAAAATGAACGTGTATGGAGATGAGATAGTATTACTAGAAAAAGTAAGTAAATACCATTTCGAAAATTACAAATAATATCTTATCAGGTCATTAATTTGGAAGCACGAGCATACAATACTTTGAGCTAAGAAAGCTTATGGAGAAAAATTAAGTGATAAGTATTCTAGCTTATTTTATGATGCAATAATTTACCGTAAAAAAAGCATTTACATAAATGATAAATAAATGTTTTCCTCTTCCAAGTCCTCTTTCTCCTACTCCCCCTTCCTCTTTCTCCCTCTCCAAACCCGTCTTCATCTCTTCTACTTTTTGAAGGGAGAGGAATCCCCTCCCAATTGCTTTTCCTTTATTTCTTTTTGTTTCTTTCCTTACTCTTCTAATATAGTATTACATTTGGAAACTTTTCTTCGCAATATATTTCTAGACTTTGGATTTTAAACAAGTATTCCGCTTGCCATTCAATGATGTTCACTGCAATTTTAGTATCAAATTTATGCCGCGTGCAAAGTGTTTTAGTTCAAAGTTTTGGCACTTCACATTGACTACAAGCCTTATTCTCACAAGTGTCAGTTATAAGCTTCCTTAACATGTTTATGTTGATTATGTACGGTGATGGTGTAGAGATGCTAAACCTCTATACATCGCAGAAAAGTAAAGTCATAACTACAAATGAAGATTTTGCGCATGTGCTTATCACTAATGATATTGTGTGATTCGGCGGGAAATGTAATCATAAATTTGTTCTTGAAGGACGAGCTTATGATTATTTCTACCATTCATACTCTACTAATATGCCTTGATTTCTAGTTTTGGTTTGTTTTGGAGTTTTGTGGGCTTACTTTGTTATTGTGACTTTTGAGATTTCCTTTCTTATATTATTTTTACCAATGGATGGAAACTTCTTTCAACAAAAAGAAAAAAAAAAAGTGATAAATATGGAATTCAAAAAAGAGTATGTCACATTACTCTATATGTGCTCTGTAGTCGAGCTTTTGTACTATTAGCATGACAAGACACAATTTATAACTTCAACTTATGACTTACTGTTCAAAAAAAAAAAACTTATAACTTCTCCTCTGAACTTTTTAAAGTTAGTGAAACAATTTCCTAAATTAGTTATGGCAACAAATCTTTTATAGTTTTATGTGTAAACGTTTCTATGTTTAATAAATTTGCAAATATTTTTATATATAGCAAAGAAGTAAAAAAAAGTGGAAGTCAAATTTTAAGATAACATGGAGATAATTTTACCTGAAGACAGTCAATATTGGGGAGATTCTATGGTTAGGTGACATCACCGCTCGGTAAGGTCATTCACTTCGATTATCTGGTCAAAGCTTTTGTGCAGTAACTAGTATGTCGCAACGGTCAAAAGTAAAGCAGCATCAATATTTTATTAAAACTTCATTTTTCAAAAGGAAAACGAAAGTTCTTGTGTAGTAAGTATAGTCATTACTCATTAGGTCAAATACCACAAAAAATAATAATTTAAATTATGCTTATCGTGATATAAATACCTCAATTTTTTGTACCTCAAAAAACCTTTAATTTATCCATTGTGACACAAATACTCTCAACTCTTTTATTGTGTTTGTGTCATGAAAAAACCCAAATATATGTCATTTATTATAGTTTCATTCAAGATATTTAATTACAATTGGCAAATTTAGGGTTTTTAGTGATAAGAAAATTTTGGAATAATTATGTCACAGTGGGCATGATTTAAGGATTTTTGTGGTATAAATCCTAGTTATTGTAAGTAGTTTGATCTAATTCACGGTATTTCACCTTTGTCAAGGTAAATTTTCTCATTTTTAGAAAGTAATTTCAAATGAGAAAATGCCATCGGCAATCAATTTTTTCCCCATATCAAACCTTTTTTGTTATCAATAAACTTTTTCTTTCTAATTAATATTGCTCTAATGATCTTTATAAAATAAATATGATATTATTTTTATGTAAAGAGAAAGAGGGAGGTGGCTAGTGATCGATAGCCACTGCTCATCACCATTAGCCAGACCCCTTGTCGTTGAATATAAAAGGCCATGACTCCCTTCCCAACATGATAGGAGTCGCTCGACCATGTCACTGGTAGGACTAGATTGATCACCTAGAGGAGGTGAATAAGTGATAAAACGGCATTTAAACAAGTTAAAATGATATAGTAATAGAATAACATCTAATGAGAAGCCGTGCTATGTTCAAATCTTACTGAAATGCAATAAATTATCACAAAAACAAAAATAGAAGTTTAAGGATAGAGAAAATTGCACACAACATAATTATATTGGTTTGGTTTTGATGAGCCTACGTCCACTCTCCTACATTGATAATCTGTTGACTAAATTTCATTAGTATGACTCAATCAGAGGTTACAAGTACTAAGTAAGTGCTACTCAAGTTCATATGAAAAATTTGCTATTTTTACGCTCGCTATCTCTAGCAAATTACCATATTCAGCTTAAGTAAGACGAAAATATTTAGGATAGGACTTTGTGATAAGACTTTGTGAACTTTGGAAATTAGAAATACTCTCTTGTGTCCTTCAGCGATACGACTCCTTTTTATACTCCTCAGCTGTCCAAGTTGATTGTTGGATCTTCTTTGAGGATCATTCATCCAATCAACTCGTTGGACTTGAATCTTTAGGAACATCTAATTGCTTTTGGATTACTAAGAAGAAGTTCCCCATGAGATCTACCGCCCGTACTATAGATTGGGTTTCCATAAGTTGGGTCTTTCCTGTGGAGAACTTTCCATCTTCAATATGATTGTTCCATTGGTAGATTGAACATTCCATATGCACTAAGATTGATTTAGATAAGTTCCTTTGGAACAATCAAGATATACTCAGTAGGAAATTTACACCAATTTTCTAGCTGTTAGCACAAGGTTCGAATACCATTTTTATTTTGTCGAGATTGAATGTAAGGGATAGGATCTTCATTACATCCCCGAATCTGATGAGTAACATTTGATGATACTCATCAAAGTTTCCATTTGAAAATCTTATCATCAAAATCAAAGAACGATTAAAGGAAGTTTTGTGAATCATCAAAACTAATGAGGAAATTTTTCTTAATAGGCACTGCTCCAATTACCTTTTCTTTTCCAATTCTAAAAGCTATTCTTTTCTCGCTTCCTTTTAAAGATTTACTATTTTTCATTTTATTTATCTTATTTCTTTTGGCTTTTGTAGTGTGCTCATTAACCCTTATTTAGTTTGACTAATAATTAAAAGATTTTGTCAATATTACATGAAAAAGGAGACATTAGGAGAAACATTATGTTTTTACAATGACTTAGTGTTTTTACTGCACATGAAATAATTTACCACACATTAGAATCACTTATCTATGCTGACTATATATAATATAAGCAACAGGTTAAAAATGAATGGCCAATATTGACTACAATCTTATTTTATATGGCGACAAGATCATTTTATCATCTGATCACTTAACTATGGAGAACCCCCCGGTTGGGAAACTGCTTTTAAAGAGAGATACGGTGTGTTCCTCATTTTTGATAAAGTGGGTGTACCGCTAATCGATTTTTACCCAAAAAGAAAGAGGGCAGCATAAATGCTTGACAGGTGGACAGGCGTCCCTTCTCTCTAAATTCCTGCCACACTCCATCAGCAATTTGCAGTTGCCATTTGCCACCCCCAATCTCGACAGCCTTCTTAATTAGACCCCGTTTCGCACGCTCTCTCTCTCGCTCTTTATGGCTCCTTAAAGTTCTCGCACGCACGCTCCTCTCGTCCGTGCGGCCTTTCTCTCGGAGCAAACCGTCCGCTCTTCCCTTCTCTGCGTCGTTCTTTTTCATGGCAAACCCGGAGTGCAGGCACGAAATAAGAGACGTGGAAGGATTTGCAGAGCCCCTTCTCCAGTACAAGGTTTGTTCTCGCGTCTCCGTGTCTTTTCCTGGTTCTGTTCTGTTCTGCAGTTTTTCTTGTTTCTGTTTTTGGCGAGTTTTCGTGAAATGCTGTTCTCTTGTTTTGTTCAGACATTGTTCTTGAGAGTTTCCGTCCACTGCGAAGGCTGCAAGAGAAAAGTCAAGAAGGTCCTTCAGAGCATTGAAGGTGACCGCTCTTCTAAAAACCCTCAAGGGTTCTTTGGATGAGTTCGTAACTTTCCGTTCACCCTTCGAAGTTGCAGTTTTTTGGTTCTCGTGTTTTCAAATTTTGGGCTTGTGCTAGTTTCGGCAAAAGGGTAATGGCGGAGTTGCGCTTATTTTTCTGATTTGGGGCTTGCTGCTTTCTTTTGAGATCGTTACTCTAGTTCTCACTTCTCTTGGCTTTTCAATTTTCAGTTCTCTCACCTGAAAAATCCATCCTTTTCCTAGTTCTCTGACTCTTGGTATCTTCACTTTCCTCCTATCTCTCTTCTACTTTGTTCTCTCTTTTTCTCTTAATTTGCATCACTTCCTCATCCTCGCGCAGTTTCGTTTCGTTTTCTGTTACAAAATCCTTCCTTTAATGCTGTCTTTCCCATCTTCCCACTGGTTTCTTCAGGCGTTTACCATACAGAGGTCGACCTGAAGCAACACAAAGTGGTCGTGATCGGCAACGTCGATGCAGACACCTTGATCAAGAAACTAGAAAAGGCGGGCAAGCATGCAGAGTTGTGGTCTTCAAAAGGCAAAAGGCATGGCAAGTCAAAAAACAAAGACAAACCGAGCGATCCGGAAAGCATCGAAGAAGCTGAACACGATGGTTATGGTTGCGGCGGTGGAGTTGAAGTAAGAGAAGGCGCCTTGGCAAAGGGCCCCGAAAATGTTGGTGGAATCAACAAGATCAGTGAAGGCGGTGGCGCTGGCCACGGTGGGGGGACACCGTTTAAGAACAGCGTCACCGTCCAAGTGCCGGAGATGATGCCTGAGGGGAGGCATGCGGTGGTGAGCTTTCCGACCACTAACCAGTCACAGACAGCGGCGGCCGATAATCCAGCTCTCGCACACGAGGGTGTTGCGGCTGCGGCAACCGGCGGGGGCGGCGGCGGCGGCGGCGGCGGTAGCGGTAAGAAGAAGAAGAAAAAGAAAGGGAATAAAGGCCACAGTAATAACCCCATCGCCGATGGGGGTGGCCAACATCCTTCCGGTGCGACCGCAGGCACCGGATCGCCCAGGCACGGCCAGGTTCAAGTTCAGGTTCAAGGTCACACGGTTCAAGGTCACACGGTTCAAGGTCAAATGGGTCATGGGCAACCGGGTCATGGGCAACCGGGTCATGGGCAACCGGGTCATGGTCAACCGGGTCATGGGCAACCGGGTCATGGTCAACCGTGTCATGGGCAACCGGGTCATGGTCAAATGGGTCCAGGTCCCGTGTTCCATCCGGGAAGTCACAGCCCTCCACACCATCACGGCTACCAATACCCGCAGCATTACTACACCCCTACCGTGCACGCCGTGAGTTACCACACGGCGTATCCGACCGCCAGCTGCGAGGCGGCGTACTATGCCCAGCAGCAGCCATCGTACGCCTACGAGTACGTGCACGATCCAGGGCTGGAGGTCGAGCGGGCGCCGCCTGAACTCAACTCGTGCTCCTCCCGGCGTCGGTGCGATACCTTCGAGCTGTTCAGCGACGAGAATCCCAATGCCTGCTCCGTCATGTGATCACCATAATCTAGTGAAAAGTGGAATCATTTGAAAGGTATCTATATATATTTATATATATTTATATATATATGATGTGGTGATGGGTAATCTGGACAAGCAAAGAACTTATGCTGCTATGTATGAGTTTATGGAGTGTTGCTTTTGCAATGCATGTAGGCACGGGAGGAAGGACCATGTAAGTGGGTTGAAAGTAGAAGTGGACTCAAAACTTTTGGGGTTGAAATGAGTAAATATTTCTTATGGTGAGGGGCCCACAGTTTAGCGTTCAGATTCGTTTTAGTTCTTTTGGATCTTTCAAGGTTTGGTTGGTTGGATGGATTTATTAGCCCTCTTCAATGTCTAGTTCTTTTTAGGCCATCCTTGTCACTCCCCCATTTCTGCTTTGTGAATAGATTGATAGATTTGGCAATTTTCTTTCCTTTTTTTTTCTTTGAAATTGATGTTTGGGCATTGCATGGGGTACTAGGAGGGTCCTAGTCATGAGATTTTTGGATGGCTGCAAATTAATGACTAAAGAGCCCTAGTCTAATAATATACCCTTTTGACCAATGTCGTGGTTGAGAAAGAACCATCTTAGATGAGATTTAGGGAACCTTTTTCTCTCACTTTTAAAGGCAACCCAATTTCTACTTTTCTGATGCGTAAAGAACCCATTTGACCGATCTCCGAATAGGGATGTCCATGAGACATTTGGAGCACGAAAACCTGTAAAGTCCTGACTTGTCCTTGCCTCAATTCTAATGTATGAAACTGTCTTTTTGTTGATGATTCTTGGAGGCTATGATTACTCAGCAGATCATTTTAGAACTAAAGCTAAAAAGATGGTGGTCATGCTTACCAAGAAGGAAGAAAACGTGGGGGTAATGATGAATTTATGCTTGAGTAAAGTTTAAAACTTGGGGTGATTTCTTTAATCGTGCGGAACGGGGTTCTCTCCTTTTAAGGATTTTTGCTTTTGTCCCCCCTCTTTTGTTTCTCGTCCTTCGATGTCACTTGTGGAGATGCGACACTGCATGAGATAATGCACAAAGCAGATAATTTCATAGAATTCATTGCATTGCATTGCCTGCACGTCATCATTATTGTTACAGAATATGTTCGTACCATCCAGTCGCGCTTGGATTCGGGGTCCACCCACTTTAGATTTTCCCAAATTTCTCTTTTTCATTCGAATCGCAAGCTGTTGTTAAAATCTATTAATGTTGATCACAAGCTTCATTTGACCTGATGCAAGCAATCCTTGAGCGGTACGGACTTGTCATTATATATTGAAGATATTTCAGATGCCATCACCAAATTTCAAAGGGTGCAACGTGATTAAGAGGTTCGTCCTCGACGAATAACTTGATCATGAATTAGATCAGGAACTTGGATAAATGCTTATTGGTCATGGATGGCTTCGCCTTTAGCACCTGTCTTTTCAAATTGTTTAGAGAAGCTTTTATTTTGTGGAGGCTTATTCTGAAATCCACTAGAGGAAAGGCTTGTCAATTGACATTCCGGGTGCTCCTGTTTCATATCTGAAAGGCATCTGCCTAGATTCTTGTTCTAGCATTATCTGGCCATATAAATATGTACAAACATAATCTTTTGCGAGCAATCACACATGCTGAATCTATGGCCGTAAAAATTTTCTTTTGGTCCACTCTCTCGTCATTGCCACTATCAAAAGCTGATGCATAATATGTGAACACACATTGTGACATGGGCAAAATTTTATGCATTTGCAAGATTTCTAAAGTTTTATTTGTTTCACGAAAAATGATTGATTTAATATTATCTTTCTGGATGTAATCACCAATGCCGCTTCAAATAATTAGCTAATTAATTTTTTTTTTTTTTGCTATCGACAACAATTTATATTTAAAAACTTTTTATGGACAATGAAAACGATTTTCGTTCTTTCATTTTTATAAGTGATACAATCATTCACTTTTTACAAGAATATTTTATAAATCATTCAATTTTCCCGAAATATATAAATCATAAATGTAAAAAACTGAGATCTAGATGATAATTTGTGATAAGACAGACAGTAGTTTCGAGGAGGAGCGGATATCAGGGATTGGAAACACTTCTTTACCGGAGGATGTGAAGAAGAAGATATGAGCCTAAGTTTTCTTTTCAGTGAAAGGCAATCCAAAACAATGATTTTGTGGTACGAAGTGCTTATTCCCTCTTTTTATGAATGATGGGCATCTTTCTAGAGAAAATAAGAATGATAAGCATCTGATTCCTTCCATCTTCATGGACAAGCATTGTGGGTGACACTTTTTGAGACCTTTTCAGCAGCCGTAGAAGAACAACAGAGGATGGAGGATGGTATGAAGTATTTTTGCATGCTCAAGTCCATGCAAATACGTGCTTTTATGTAAATTTTCACAGTAACAATGGTTTTTTTGACAGCCATTTAAAGTCTACTCAAGCAAAGGTTTAAAATCAAGAGGGGAAAATAAATTAGCACGGTTTGATTTCGAACCCTTTACCATACTTTGTAAGTCCTAAACTAATCTTTGAACATTTGCCGTGGTTCAAGAAAAGGTCCTCATTTACATTTGAAGTCCTAAGACACATTTAACGCTTTCACGACATCATGAGGACAGAAGATTCGATCCATGGAGATGTATGTATGTATGCAGAGCATCAACTTCAATGCGAATATGCTAAGCAAGGAATAAAAAAAACGATAGAAGCAACTTCTGTGGTCAACAGAAAAGGCAAAATAATGTAATCGAGTTCATGGAGATGCCAAATGAGCATGATGAATATTGATTATATCATCTCTTTGTGGCAAGTCTGCTAGGCCTTGTTTACAACAAGGAAGTGGATGATCATTAAAATAGCTCCAATCAGCATCTACTTACAAGCAAGATAGATACCAACTGCAAGGAAGAAGGTTACCGTGATGCGAAAAGGCCAAACACTTGAGTTCAAGTACCTTGAGTCATGGTTCTTCCTTAAAGAAATCATTAGCAATCCAAATTGCAAAACACTTCCACGAAACTACTAACAAAGTTCATCCAACTGTAAATACGCAAAAGAAAACAGCTTAACAAGAGCAAATGTAAATTCACCTAAATTAAAGCCACTACAAAACAAATGTACTTTCAACTGCAATATTTCATGGCAAAAAGAGCCAGCCAATTCAACAACCAACTACATAATGGTTTATTGTCGAATTTCAGCCCTCTTCTTTTGCCAGAGCCTATCAATGGCACCGTCAGCATCACCCTACAAAATAGATGGTGTGCACATGAGAATGAGGACAAGACCAATTAACAAGCCTAGATTTCAAAAAATGGAGAAATTCATTACAAGAACAAAGTGCAGTGTGGTGCACATAAAAGCCGGTCATAGAGATCGAGCAAGAATTGATCAAGAGTTAATATTTTTATTAGGTACGATAGGCTCAGCTGGGATATCCACTTGGATATAAGAAACTGAAGCTCCAATTACTAAAGTGCAACAAATTTGGATTTCTACTTGTTATATCCTCTTCAAGACCAAGAAAGAGGGAAAATTATAAAACATTTTATAAAGACAAGAACCAAACAATCTCAACATTTTGATTGCAAAACCAATACGCAAGAACAATGTCAAGAAGATACAAATCAATAGCAGCATAAAAACTGTCAGTGCCTTGCTTACTGCCAGCACGAAGAAGAATTGAAAACGAATTACAGTTAACAATAACAAACAGAGAGTAGCTCTAACAGCGGAGCGGCAAGACATACCTGTGCTCGGGTGAAACCGCAGAGGGCGAATGTGGTGAATTGGTTGGTGTAGACTCCATCAGGGCCCAAGTGCCCCACGTTGATCTGCACGGAGGCATGATCCTTAGATGTAATGAGCCTATTTGTGGCAGAGCTGCAATGGAGGTGTTAAAAAGGAAAGGCGTCAAAAAAAAAAATTCAACAAAAAAAAGAAGAAAAAATAGATGGCCGTTGCAAATTTAGAAAGGGACTGATGGTATACCACTTCCTGGGGATGTAAAGATCCATATTTTGACCCTCCTCGTTCTGCATCTTGAATGACTGTTTCGATACCCTTAAATCCTTTGCTCAATCACCTAATTAGACAAGTCAAAAAACTAACATTGATTGCAAACTCCATCTTGCGAAACATCAAAATTTCCAAGGCTAATGCTTCAAATGCCAAAATGAAAGGCTAACACATACCCCATATGGAGAATTTCTAAACAAGGGTCACGCGGAGACTCAAATTACAACATTTCCAAGCCAAAACACGAATTGCCACTCTAAAGACCAACACAAATTCATCATCACCAAGAATCAAAGCAAAAATTCCTAAAGAAACAAAAAACGGGTTCAAGCGAAATCTTAATCGCTGTCACCAGCAATTCGGCAAGAACCAGGCCAATCGACTGAAGTCTTGAGCCCTGCAATTTCGCCTCGATTTTTCCAAATTTTCTCAAAGCAACGATCAATTCAGAGTTCAAGACACAGGGGATACCAATCAAAAGCAGCAATCTTTCTACAAAATCGATCGTCGAATCGGTCGCGCGCAAAAGGAAAAACCACACAAAAGCATCGCCGATCTCGAGGTAAACAACGTATGCAGAGGGGTGCAAATTTACCGGAATTCAGGAGGAGGATCGAAAGCAGCAGCGGCAGGCGGTGAGAGAAGCGGCAAGGTGGAACGCGAATTGGGGATTTTATATGGGTCAGAGCTTAAACCCTAGTCCTCGAGGGTCGCATTATGACCCGACCCGAAACGGATCCGATCCGCAACATTGCGGGCCGGGCCGGTCCAGGCCCGAAATCGCTGCTGGACGGGAACATTGGGAATTATGCAACCCATATTAAAATAAATATATCAGTGGCCCAAGCTATGAAACGAATTTAATTGATTTTCAAAGGATTGGGTGCCACTTTATCTCTACCGTACAGAAAATAAATCCAATGAGGATTTCAAACTTCTATAGAACACTTCATGTAAAGCTTATATCTGTTTTCTTTTTCGAATATATCATAGTGACATAACATGACAAAATGGTCAAATTTGGAACGCAAAAATATTTAAGATATAATGCGTTAAGTATCTTTCTTACTAACATTGAATTTGATTCTTACAATCATTTGAAATTTTTTTTTGCTATATTAATTTTTATTTTTCTAATTAACTCTACTATACATTCAAAAAAAAATTCCATATGCATGTGTGTACTCCTTTCATGGTAATGATTTTTTTTTTTTGCATGGATTTAAAAATCTAAGTCTTGATCAGTTTGATTCTCTGATATCATCATTTGATGTAGTAAAATGCATATCATGCACACATGGCTGTCGTTGTTCGCTCATGCACCAGGCATGAGTAACTTGTGACAATATCAAGTAATGTATGAATGAAGCAACCGAGTAATTAGTAAATTAGTTTCAAAAGCACAACAATAGTGATTAAATTGGACCTTTGTTAATTTGGTCGATTATCTTATCAGGCGAGTGGGCATGGTAAATCAAGCTTGTACTTGTCTTGATCGATATATGTGTATAATTTGCTTGAACAAGTTACTCAAAACTTGTGAGTTGTTCAATTAGCTACTTTGCATAGAGATTGTTTTTTTGTTTTTGTTTTTTGTTGCATAGAGATCGTTGAGTTTGCTATAAATCATATCAATCTTGATTGCTGCACAGATAAGCATAATGATAGGTGGACTGGCAATACTGACTAGACCTGAATAGCCATGCCTTTCCTGATGAGTTGAAAAAGGCCTCCACTAGGCTATTGATTATATTTCGCAACAATTTGGGCCACGTGCTCTTCTCCGTTTCTTGGAATTAAAATCAACAAAGTACTTGTTAGACAACCAACCTATCACAAAGGCTCAAACAATGAGGATCAAGAATGAACACATGGATCGATTAACAAAGTAAACAAAACATGGGACGGTGATTTCTTAATGCAACATTGGGAAGGACGAGTTCACTTGATCTATGTAGAGTACTAATTGTTTCAGACAAAATAGCGTTCGGTAATGGAACACACCCAGGGGAAATGATCAAAGATAGGAAGTTTTTTTTTTTTTTTTCGTGAAAGGAAATCAACGCTTTGTGATTTTAATCGCTGTCCTCCAACTCATTGAAGGAGGCTGGACTGCTGAAGTGAAGAGGCGTTCCGTCTGTACTTACCTCTGGATTGTTGCCATCGACCTACTGATTACTCTCTTCCTTCCTTGTCTGAAGTAAAACTTGCTTTTACTTCAGCTGCGAGGCTGCGAGTTAGGCAAAGCATAATGGTAGACCAATGACAATTAGTCAAATAGTCCAAAGACTATCAAAAGATTCAACTTGGAAATAATCTGTTCCGTCTCAGCCCACAAATCGTCAGTGGGGACAATACTTAGACCCCTCGAAACATATTCTGTTATTGTATTTTGTACGTTAGGAAGCATCCTGACCCCTCTGAACACGACGTCTATCAAAAGATTCAACTTCGAAATAAGCTATCCTAGTCATTGTTTTTATTTTTTCTTTCTTCTTTCTCCCCTTTATGGTTTTTGGGTAGGCAAGTCTCCATGATGAACGTGGATGCAGGAGAATGAAAGCGACTCCTTAAATAAACCAAGAAGAGTCAAGACATCGATGGAACGTGTCCCTACCATACTGTATTTCTTCCGGGTTAATGGGATCACTGATTTTCCGAACTTTCACTCGTTATTCAATTTTGTCTCGATAATTTTTGTTATTCAATTTAATTCTTGAATGATAAGAATAAAGCAAAAAATAGAATTGTTAAATTTCAAAATATTATGATGAATAGTACCTAAGCCTATTTATAGGCTTTACAAGATAATTATTTATATAATAATATAATATTACAATATCAATAACAATCAATCGGGATTTTGATCATGAGAAATATATAGAATCAAAAGAATATATCACTCACTATTCATGACTTTCTTTTCCCTTGCCGCATTTAACTACTAGATTAGCATCAAAATTGCAAGTTCTAATCTCATGTTTAACCCTTGACTATTGTGCTGTTCTGAAACATGATGGGAAGTAATATCGGTCGGTGTAGATGAATATCGACCCCCTGCTTTCCTTTCACCGATTTAATTCATCAAGATCTACTTATCAACCAATTACCTTTAAGCCAAACCTATTTTATGCTTTTAGATACCTGGTGCATAGGTTCAATGCAGAACCCTTTGAAGGTATAGTCTCATTGCTCATCTTTTTGGTATATTTGTCAGTTTATAGTATGTCAAACGGATATTATAGTCCTCTAAGCTCGCATTAGCCTATGACCCGAAAGAGATCCGATACTAGATGTGGCGGCCCAGTTCAGCCACGAATTCCCTGTCGCATTGGAACATAGGCCAATCTCAGAGAAAATGTATTTATGGTCCATGCTAGAAAAAAGGAATTTAATCGAGTTTTTCATTGAGTGAGTGCCGATTAATCTCTATTGTATAGAAAATAAGTCCAATGACATATTCATTTTCATTGAGTGAGTGAGTGTTGAAGATATTAACGTCTAAATAGCAATCGGCTTGGTTCTTTTAATGTAGTTATGCACACACGGTTGTCAATTTTCGGCCATGCACCAGGGATGAGTACCTTGTGACGTCATCAACTAATGTATGAATGAAATTACCAAGTAATTTTGGTAAATGAGTATAAAAAACATAACATAGTGATCAAATTGGAGCTTCGATATTGGGATAATTATCTTATCGAGGTGATGAATCAAGCTTGTACTTGTCTGTCTTGCTCTAATAAGAACTTGTGAGTTACCAATTAGCTAATTTAGCTTAAATTTTGATGGATAGAGATTGCTAAGTAAAAACATAAGAATAGTGGATGAGGATAATGTGATGATTCTTTCTGATATAATCTAAATTATTTCCTCTGTAGCCCCAAAATAAAGGTTGCCTTATTTCTCCAATTTAATCATTTCTCAATTTCGAATTGCACCAAGAAAGATTGTAATCATCATCATAATTTATTCTACTTTGTGATGTAAAAGGTGTTCAAGATAACAATACACCGAAATTCATGTTCGAGCCAACATTAGAAGGTTACAAAGCAAACCAAATACATATAAAATACACATCATCATATCAAATAATCCGAAACTATCACCGTTTTTAAGTTAAAAATACACCATGAAGTTCATGTCTAAGCCAGCGTTGGAAGGTTACAAAGCAAAACCAAATTCATATAAAATACACATTACCGTATCAGATAATTAGAGACTATTACCGTTCACTAATTATTCCTTTCATTCATGATGAACGCGAATAGAATTAGTAACAGTATGACCCAGGGAAGGTCAATCAGCCAAGGTATATCATCAAGCATAATGTATATCAACAGACTGCATGCAACACATCCAAGAGCTAGAGCAATTAGAGCGTACACAAGTTGGAACCTTGAGTGTATGTCTCGCCTTCCCATCTCAGAGAGTAATTTCTGCTGAACAATCTTGATCGCTGCATAGATAAGTATAATGGCAGGTGCACCGATAACGTTGGCTGAACCTAAAGAGCCATGCCGGTCCCTCATAAGTTGAAGCAAGGCCTCCGCTAGGGAATTAAGCTGTTGATTATATTCTGCAACAATTTGAGCCACGTGCTCTGCTCCATTTCTTGGCATTAAAATGAGCTAATTACTTGGTCTAGCACAAAAGCTCAAACAATGAGGATCAAGAATAAACACATTAATCAGCTAATGAAGTAAACAAAAATGAGGTGACGGTTTCCAAATGCAACATTGAAAAAGACGAGTTCACCTGATCTATGTAGGTTAGACAAAACAACATTTGAGTAATGGAACACATATAGGGGAAATGATCAAAGATAAGAAGTTCCTTTTCAGGAAAGGAAATCAAGACCGCTTGATTTTTACTCTTCCTTCCTTGTCCGAAGTAAAACTTGCTGCGAGGCTACAAGTTGAACAGACATATTTGTAGACCAATGGGAGGTCCTCTCTTAGGGAGAGAGTCCTCCCTCTCCTTAGGTAGGGCAGTGAAGTACTCGTCCCATCCGTCGGACCTCTTGGGCAAAAGACAATTATTTGTTTAGTCATCTTAAACTATTTGTTTAATTCTCTTGTCATCATCAAATTTGGAGAACCAGATGCAATCATTTGTTTTATCCTCTTGAACAAATGAGTATTCTGTGTTTAATCCTCTTTTAACTATATGTTTAATTCTCTTGTCATCACCAAGTGCAAATTCTCTGAAAACTCATCTAAAAAAATACCAACCATATTGTACAAAGGTCAATTCAGTCATAATCTTTTTAATTTGGCCAATTTAACCCAGAATCTTTTAACAATTTTCTAATATAGTCAATTTGATTAATTTTGACTAAAATCACTGATGTGGTGGTCTAGTCAGTGCCTGATCTCCTATTGGGACATATCTCTTTAACACCTAGAAACGTTTCGCAATCCACTCTAACAACATTTGTTCATAAAACAAAACATGCAGAAAACTACTAGGTAAACCCCATGCTTACCTTTGACCAGAAAAAGAAACCCATGCTTACTAGGTAGAATAGAGGAAAGCTAATTGCAGGTCTTATCTTTTCTTTGGAGGAAAAGCGAATAAGCATTTCAATTAATATTTTGTTCTTAACATGAGTTTCTCTTGACAAAAGAAAGAAATAGAGTGTGTGTACAGTCGTATCCCTTAATCGATGTGACAAAATTTTCACACCCACTAACTTTAGGAGAAGTTTCAAATTCTTTCCGACTTCGTGATCTTCAAAAAGAAATGACAGTTTATTATGGCATTTCACTAGTTTTTATAATGGTGTTCACACTTGAGAGGGATTATTCCCTATTACCAATCCAACTCTATTCAATTATGAAATGAAAATCATGAAAATTTACCGATTCACACAAAAAAGGTCAAAGTCTACAAGAAATAATCTCACTTTTCACCAGATTTACATCCATTGAATATACCCTGTTTTGAGTACAGCCCAATATGTTGTCTAAGAAATGCGAGTAAACATGCAGGTAAGTTAAAGACGCCCCTCTCAACTGGGCTCTTTAAGTGTCCAACAACATAACTTCAGAATACGTCCGCAACTTCGCCTCGTTTATATAGAGTGCAGTTTTTTTTTTCCTCCCTGATAAAACAACATTCACGTGATGGAATGTACACGGTGGACATGATCAGAGATAGAAACAAGAAAGGATATCAAGATTGTGGCATGATTTTAGTCACAATCCTCTAACTCACTGACGAGTGGGCTATAGTGGTTAAGATATGTTTAAGGTTGCCGAGACTTACCTCCGACCACCGTGATCAGCTGGATTGTCGTTCGCCATTAACCTTCCAACTCTGCCTCGCCAAGTCTCTTGCCTGAAAAGGAAAACAGGATGGGACTGTCAGAGAACATGGCGATGTTCTGGTCATGGTGTGGTTTTTCATACTTATATATGAAAAACTCAGTCCAAATGAACATTTTTCTCGCACTTGGGTCCCAAAAAAACTGGTCTGTGTCCCAAAAGAAATTTTCCTCGGCATAGAGACAAAAGAACTCACTCTCACTGCATGCAGTGAGTTCCATTTTCCTCGGCCAAAAGACAAAAGGACACTCTAGTGACATCAGATTTCCTCGGCCCAAAGCCGAAAGGACACTTTAGTGACATCTGTCTTTTGGCCGAGGAAAATTTCTCTTGAGACCCAAATGGAGTGAGCTCTTTTTGCCATCATTGTCTCAACTTGTGGCAAAAATATATAATCGTGTGTAGTGAGTTTTTCTTATATAAGACCAGAGTGAAAAAGCTGAAGGTCATATGATCATATGGAGTGATGATCATACGGACCTCAAACTTATATGACCGTATGAAATCTCGCTCCACTTACATGGGCCTCCGATTTCAAACTAGACCTTGGAGGTCCATTCCAACCCCATTAACCATGATGTATTTTCGTTTTTTTCTTTATTTCTTTTTGCTTAGTAATTGTGTATCTTTGTAAGAAATTTTCGTTTTACTTTTTTGTCGATTAACCTTGGACCCTACCCAAAATTTATTCTTATAATCCTCAACCCACGATAACTCATATTATGATTTGCATTGCATTTGGATCATGCTTAGAATTTGACACAGTTTTTATTTATAACTGAAAATAATAAAATAGAATAAATTAAATCCTGGTAAATTAACACCATTGTATTAGTGCACCCATTCTGAAAACAGGTCAGCCCCGTCCACACATGCAATGCACGAACAAGTTATACTCCCGCAATTATGCATAGACTCATTAGCTATAATTTACACAAGAAGCATAGTTTTTATACCACACATTAAATTTCATTTTGTATTTAAACTTGCAGTTCTGGATGTGTTCATGTGAGTACATGCATTAGTTTAATTAAGAAATACACATGATGTTTATTGTAGATGTTACGAAATCGCACGTCGATTCCAGAAGAATAACGTTCGCAAACAATTCATAAGGCAAAATATAATAATTAAAAAAAGAATCAGAAGAACATGCCAGAAAATTTGTTAACGAAGTTTACTCAAACCTGGGTTACGTCTCCGCGTAGAGGCACTCTACGAATCCATTAGACTTCGAAAAAAGTTTGAATACAACGATGATATTCTTTCAAGATCAGAGCATAAAGAGATTGAGAATCCTCGTAAAGGAAAAAAAATCACTTTTTTCTTATCTCTTTTTCTTGCGTCTTGACGGCCAACATCTTGCCATCACTAATATAAAAGTATCACTTTTAACCTAAAAGCAAATCTGATAGAAAAGACAAAAAAATCCCTAAAAAATATTTGGCTTCATTTATAACAATCTCCCACTTGAAGACAAATATACCCAAGTACTAAGTAACTTTGCATCCATCTTCTTCAAAAAATAGTAGTTGAAAAACTTGTGCCTCTGCGATACTCCTCATCAATCAACATGGAGTAATACCAATGGTAATAGTATAAAAAAAATGCTTCTCTCTGTCTACTACCTTAGTCAACATGTCAGCTGGATTCTTCGAGCCATCAATCTTCTGTAACTTTAACTCATTATCTTTCAATGCTGACCTAATAAAGTGATAACGCTTTTTGATATGTCTAGTCCTTGAGTGATAAATTGCATTTTTTGCTAAGTGCACTGCACGTTGACTATCACTCCATAGTGTATTGACTGGCTGTTTTTGATGTAGCTCCTCCATGTAATCTTGTAACCATATGATTTTCTTGGAAGCTTCTGTGATCGCCATGTATTCTGCCTTTGTCGTCGATAAAGCCACTACTTTTTGTAGTTGAGATACCCAACTTACTGCTGTACCTGCAACTGTAAAGACATTTCCAGTGGTACTCTTACCATTATCTCGATCACTTGAATGATCTACATCTACATAACCCTGCAACTCTAGAGATATACCACCATAACACAGTGAGTAATTGGAAGTACCTGCTAGATATCTCAATATCCATTTTACTGCATTCCAATGCTCTCTGCCTGAGTTCTACACATATCGACTCACAACTTCCACTGCTTGTGCAATGTCTAGTCTCATGCTCACCATGGCATACATCAAACTCCTCACTGCTGATGCATATGGAACTACCACCATCTCATCTTTCAAAGCCTGAGTGCTCGGACACATATCCTTGGAAAGTTTGAAGTGACTTGCTAGAGGAGTTGCAACCGGTTTTGCCTTGTCCATGTTAAATCTTTTTAATACCTTGTTTACATAGTCTTCCTACGACAGCCATAATTTCTTATTTTTCATGTCCCTGATGATTTTCATGCCTAAAATATTCTTGGCCTCTCCCAAGTCTTTCATAGCAAACTGTGATGATAATATCTTCTTTACTTCTACGAGTCTCTTCATATTGGAACTAGCCACCAGCATGTCATCCACATATAAAGAGAGAAACCACAATGTCACCATCATACTTGCAAAAATAAACACAGTGATCAGACTCACAGTGTGCAAATCCTTTTTCTTTTATGAAACCACCAAATTTTAGGTACCATTGCCGCGGAGCTTGTTTCAAGCCATACAAGATTTTCTTCAAGCGACATACTATGTACTCCTTATCTTTGACTTCAAAACCCTTAGGTTGTGCCATGTATAGTTCTTCATCTAAGTCACCGTACTATTTTTACGTCTAATTACTCAAGATGAATATCCTCCACTGCAACTATACTCACCAGAACTTTAATTGATGTCAATTTCACTATAGGTGAAAATAATTCGGAGTAATCGACCCATTCTTTTTTAGAAAAGCCCTTGACTGCAAGTCTCGCCTTGCATTTAATACTACCATCTGCTTCATTCTTAATTCTGTATACACATTTGTTTAATAAAGCTTTTTTACCTGTGGCCAACTTGGTTAACTCCCAAGTTTTGTTTTGAAGTAACGAGCTCATCTCGTCTTTCATAGCACACTCCCATTGCAAGTGAGATGTGTCTACCTTTGCCTCATTGTAAGTCTCCGGTTCCCCTGAATTTGTATATAAGAATGACTCAGAACAGTATTAGTTGATGGATCCAAAATTACCTTTGCCTTTCTCACACGTGTAGACCTTCTCAAGACAGGTACTTCGGGATTGTTAGTTTGCTCCGAATCACTACGTTCCTCTTGAACTACCTCTTCACTAAGAATAGGCTCATCTTGAGCCTCTCTTTCAAGTGCACTTTGATCTACTGGAAACATCTTCACGGGCATTGTGTCTAATTCAACATATTCTGGTTGTACTACCTTCTCATGCTCTGTCTGATGATCCTTGTACATCTTTTCTTCATGGAATACCATATTCCGACTGCGGATGACTTTGTTATTCTCATAATCCCAAAACCTATAGCCATACTCGTCGCCACCGTATCCGATAAAGACACACTTTTGGGACTTAGCATCAAGCTTTTTCCTATCCTCCCTATCAATCAAAGCATATGCAATACAACCAAACATCTTTAGATGTGAATAATTAATTTTTTTACATGACCACCATTCTTGTAGTATTTCTCCATCCAACGCACTAGATGGACTTCTGTTGATAAGATAAATAGCTGCATCAACTGTGGTAGCCCATAAGTGTAGCGGGAGACCCGCGTGTAGCCTCATGCATCTCGCACGTTCTAGAATAGTCCTGTTTATCCTTTCAGCTACATCGTTCTCTTGAGGAGTTCTAGGAATAGTCTTTAACCCGTGTATGCTTTCTCAACTCAAATATTCTGCAAATTCCTTACTCGTGTATTCACCACCATTATCAGACTTTAGAGCTTTAATCTGATAACCTGTCTCTTTTTCTACCATGATCTTCCACATTCTGAACATCCCGAATACTTCTGATTTTTCTCTAAGAGCATAGACCTAAGTCTTCCTTGTTGCATCATCAATGAAGGTGACAACATATCTCTTACCACCATAAGAGAGTTTCTGAGCAGGTCCCCATACATTGGTATGAACCAACTCTAGCTTCTGGCCTTTATTTTGTCGCCCATTCAATTGAAAACTAACAACTTTCTGTTTTCCATAAATGTAACTCTCACAAAAATCTAACTCAACTTTTTGCAAACCTGAAAGTAATTTCCTTGAGTGTAATTGCTTTATACAATTTTCACAAAGATGTCTCAAACGATAATGCCAAAGAGTAGACAAATTACCTATAGATATTGCAGTTATAACCATATCACTGATATTGTCTCCTTGGAGAATGTAAAGTGTACCTATACGCTTTCTTTTTACTACTACTCTTGCCCCTAAGGTTATCTTCCACTCTCCACATCCAAAGGTTATTACCAAACCTTTTTGGTCAAGTTTATTGGTTGAAATCAGATTTTTCTTTAATTCCATAATATGCCTAGTTTCACACAAAACTAGACATCCTCCACCTGAGATGTTCACGGTCACAGTTCCTTTCCCAACAATAGAAAACATGTGGCCGTTTCCCACAACCACTTGTCCGAAATCTCCACTGGCATAATCATCAAATATTTCTTTTTGCGAGGTGCAATGAACGAAATCAATAAACCATTAATCTGTCGTCAAGTCAAACCCTGCAGACAAACACAAATTATCGAGTAAAGATTCATTGCTAACCACATTAGCTCCTTGATTCTCATCTTGCTGCTTCTTTTTGTAGGCTTCACACTGAAACCTCCGGTGTCCGGTTTTGTGACAAAACCAACACTCATCTTTTACAACATGTCTCTTACCCCTTGATTGTGATCTGCCACGCCCGCTGGATTTTCCTCTACTTTTACTTCTTCCACGGTTCTCCACTGCGAGTGCCGTTTAAGATGTAGATGCAGAAAAATTATCTCCACCTAAGACTTTCCTTTGCATCTCTTCATCCATGATACTACTCACAGCATCATCAAGAGTTAAATCATCCTTCATGGTGCTCGAAATTCCCTGCACTGTGGTATTGTAACTTTCTGGAAGAGAACATAAAAACAATAAAGCTTGAAGCTTCATATCTAAATTTATGCTTACGGATTCCAATTGAACCGTGATCTGCGTGAAACTATTAATATGCTCTGCTCCAGAACCTCTATCAGATAACTTCATATTAACCAGTTTATTCAGCAAAAATACCTGATTTGATGTGGACGGCTTCTCATAAATATTCGTTAGAATATCCATGGCTTCTTTTGCAGTTTTTGCTTTCGCGATGTGGTACCCTGTCTTTTTCGTCAACCCTAGACGAATCGCACCTAATGCCTTTTGATCAAGAATTTTCCATCCAGCTTCTGCTGTCGGATTTACTTTCGCCATCTTGGGTTTCCAACCCTTAAGTGGTGTATAGAGATCTTTTTGATAAAGATAATCCTCAATTTATAGTTTCCACCATCCGAAATCCTGCCCATCGAACTTATCGATTCTGATTTTATCTTCTGCCATTCTGTTTGCTTTCAATCGAATATCATCGAAAAACCCTCGATGTTCTCGATTAGCCAACCCAGGCTTTGATACTAGTTGTTACGAAATCGCACATCGATTCCAGAAAAATAACGCTCGCAAACAATTCATCGTGGCATAATATAATAATAAAAAAACAAAATCGAAGAACACGACAGGAAATTTGTTAACGAAGTTCACCCAAACCTGGGCTACGTTTCCGCGCGGCACTCTGCGAATCCACTAGACTTCGAAAAAGTTGGAATATAACGATGATCTTCTCTCAAGATCAGGGCACAAAAAGATTGAGAATCCTCATAAAGAAAGAACTCACTTTTTTCTTCTCTCTTTTTCTTGCCTCTCTATTTTCTTTTTTAGCGTCTTGACGGCTAGCGTCTTGCCATCGCTAATATAAAAGTATCACTTTTAACCTAAAAGCAAATCGGATAAAAAAGACAAAAAAGTCCCTAAAAAATATTTGGCTTCATCTATAACAGTAGACTCGTATCTTGAAAACTATTTTCCATGATCCTTCAAAAGTTTGAATCCTTACACCTCATATTTCACGTGCATGGCCCATCTTACACACAAGGGAAGTACTAAGACATACTTTGATTTTGGAAATACTTGAGAAATGTGCTTAATACACGAGCCAAGTATTAAGACATACTTCGTTATTGGAAATACTTGAGAAATGTGTTTAATACACGAGCCATAAACAACTTTCCTAATAAATTGAGCTTTTGTGAATGTTATTGTACAACAGTTAGCTTATTGATTTTAATTCCTACGTATCGAGTAGAGGAGGGGGTTTCAAATTGTGAAATGTATGACGGCATCTTTATGTCATGGAGAGTCTTGCTTCAAACCATTAGGGACATGTAAACACATAACGGTTCAACCAACGCCACTGGAGCACCCGTCATCCTTACGTTACTTTGCGGTCAAAATCGTTTGGCAAAAATTAATTTTTGAGATGGGAAGACAAAAATTGGGCGCGGGGTTTTGACTTTTTCGCAAAGGAAGGGAGGACTGAATGATTTTACTGGCAGTCCTCCAACTTATTGAAGGAGGCCGGACTACAAAAGTGAACAGGTGTCGCAGTTCAACATCAATGCTTATCTCCGACTACTGTGATTGGCAGGATTGTTGTTTGCCATTAACATCTGAGTGATTACTCTCTCCTTTCCTTGTCTGAAGTAAAACTTACTGCAATGCTGCGAGTGGAAAAAACACGTAGACTAATGGGAGATCCTGTCTTCGGAAGAGAGTCCCCACTCTATTTAAAAATCTAATCTTAAAAGAAGGGAAGAGATATGGGCGGCGAAGACAACGACGTCGAATCTAAGTCCAATGCCGAGTAAAAAAGGAAAACTGTAGCGAGTCAAGTCAACGAGCACGCCCGACCGCTCGTCCTCGAGCTGTGTTTTTTTTATATTTTATTTCATGCACCAGTTAACCTCCACTCCGTATTTTCTCCCACTCGGACAGTGCTCCTTGTTTTTGGTTATGCAGCAGCTACTGTTCAGCCCCAGGGATTTCCTCTGCCTTAATATATTAACAAAAGCTGCTTTGAGAGTCTTGATTAAGCCACTTACATGCAACGTACGGGTTAATTAAACTTCCTTAGTAACTGCTACCGCCATCATGCAAAGAAAACGCTTAAGGCATGTTTGGCTTAATGGGAGCATTTGAGACTCTAGCCATCACCAAGAATGTTAATTTTTTTTTTTTTTTTTGAAAATATGTCAAGTTAGTTCTAAACCTTTTTTTTTATCAATTGAGTCATAGATCTTTTGTATATGTGCCAATTTAATTCATCTGACTAATTTTGATCGAAAATTGCTAACATTAAGTCGGCTGTTTTATGTGACGTGGTTGGCGTTAAACCTCTATTTTAGATTACTTTTGGGTTAGAGAGAGAGAGAGAGAGAGAGATATCTATGAAAATTTGGTGGATAAAACATAGTGCGCCTTTGAATTAAGTCCTGATAATCATTGCTTAAGGAGGTTTAAGTTCGGATGATGAATTGTTTATTTATCAAGTTTATTCAAGATGCTAGTAAAGTATGCCAGCTAAAAATATCAGTGCAAAACTGGATGACAAATATGTCTTTTGACTTTTCTTTTGGTACTAATTTCTTGGTTTCAAGTGCAACACCTCTGCCGTCCCAGAGGGGTGTGTAAGGGCCAACGCAAAATAGAAAAAATGGAGTTCACCCTCAGGGCGCTTGAGAGAACCGTGTTGAGGGAACCATGTTGGGCTGGGCATCCATGTCACAGAACCTTTCTCTAGCCAAGAATCCCATTATTGGCGGGACCTTTGCTCGCTCGACCACTTGCATCTCACGTGTCAGAAATGACCCCACTATTCCAGCTTCTCCTTCCCAGGTGAATCAATTTCTTCCACATTTCTTCTTCTTCTCCGTCTTTCTCACCCACAACTCCTGTCAAAAAGTTCGCGGTCGCCACTGAAATCCAAATCCATCATTCCTCAGCTTCATCCATCAAGTTAAAAGCTAAGTAGTTGCTTGTTCGTGCCTTGATGAGTGATGCTTAGTTTAGATGCTATGCTGTGTTAGATATTGGCTCCTTTCGCTGGATATAGTGTCCGATTGGTAAATTTGAGTCTCCTTCAACCAATTGCCGAGTTATGAAGCTTTTGGTGGTGGATTGGAGGCAAAAATTTGTTAACTTCGCTTGCATAACTCTTACATGACCATACTTTTTCATGAATTACTTTTGCTTCATTGCATTTAATTTCCAAACAACAACAGAAAGTTCCAAGTTCTAAGGTCATGTTTGGCCCTTGGCACTGTTTGTGCTGATTTGAAATTGGATTGGATATAATATTGATCAGTACACAAATATCAACTTCTTACTTATAGATATCGTATTAAGATTATAATATTCTCATAAAACCTCCGACTTTCCTTTCATTCACTCAATTCATCAAAATATGCCTATAAATTGATTACCTTCAAGCCATACCTCTTTAATATATTTACTGTATCTATGCACAGATTCAATGCAACCTTCTTTTGAAGGTACGATATCATTGCTTATCTTATAGGAATAATTTGACAATTTATAGTTGTAAGCAACCGACAAAATATTATACGCATGTAGTTTGTTATGTCCTTAGAACACCTATTACAAATATTGATTATTTGAGCGTGCAATTACCAAAAAAAAAGTTCAATTGACTCTACTGTGCTTCAATGGTGAAGGCATTTCAGTTGCGTGTATAGTACTTTGAATTTATTATGTTGGAAATGATGCATTTGATGGTTAAGATTGCGAACTTGTGGGCATAGATGGAAGGGTTAGAGGATTCCTTTTTCCCTCTAAAGATAATCTCGCTCCTATTCTAAGAAAAAAAACCCAGCAGAAATGTAAGTCTTGAAATTGATGTGTTCATGGAGAGAAAAATGACTGCAAAATGCTGTGATAAGCATCGTCACATACATGTGCCCGTGGAGACGAGCTTCTCCATATTCTCATCATGGAAAAGCAGTGTGAAATCTATCAAATGAAAATTGCAGTCCTCTAAGCTAACATTAGCCTATGACCTGAAAGAGATCCGCTCCTCGATGAGATGGCTTGGTCCAGCCCCAGATTCCCTTCTGCATGGGAACATTAAGAACATTGAGGCCCATACTAGCAGAAATACACTTATGTATGGCCCATGCTAAAAAAAAGGAGTTTAATCGGTTTTTTTTTTTTTTTTTAAGAGTGAGTGCCGGTTAATCTCGACGTTATAGAAAACAAGTCCAATGAGAATTTCAATTTCCAACTTTTACAAAAATAAAAACTTCATGTAATGCATGTCTTTCTTTCAGATCAATCATAGTGACATAATAAAACTATATGGAGAAAATAGAAATAGTTTAAGATGTTAACATCTAAATTTCTTACTTACCAACATTAAATTTAAAAACTTAGAATCATTTAAATATTTAACTTTCTCCAGACATTTAAATACTTTTTCCACATGCATGCACCTATTCTCTTTATAGTTGGGAAAAAAAAAACAATTTTCCGTGTGGATTTAAGGACATAAATATCAATTGGCTTGATTCATGCACTTGGCATGAGTACCTTGTGACATCATCTAGTAATGTACACATGAAAAGATGCCTACTTTTTTTGAAACATTTCCAATTGTTTTGGTAGATGGAGACGGAATTGTTTGAAAACCAAGTAATTTTGGGTATAAAAAACATAACGGTGGTGCACAAATTGGAGCTTCAATAATTGGGTTAGTTATCTTATCAAGCGGACGGACGAGCGATGAATCAAGCTTGTGATTGACCCTCTTGCTCTACTTAGAACTTGTGAGCTATACAACTAGCTACTTTAGTTTAAATTTTGTTACATAGAGATCCCTAAGTTCGTAAATGAGGAACGAGCTATAAACTATATGAAACTTGTAGTATGCATATCCAAAGTAAAAGAATAGTGAATGCGGAATATGTGATTCTTTCTTGGATGCTCTGAATGTATTTCCTACCCTGCCCCAAAGAAAAGATTGCCCTGTTTCTCCAATTTCATCTTCTTTGAATATCGAAGGGCACCAAGAAGGATTGTTATCATCATCATCATAAAATTTAGAAGGTGTTCAAGGTAATAATACACATGTTCGAGCCAGTATCGAAAGGTTACAAAGCAAACCAAACTCATATGAAATACACATCACCACATCCAAAAGTCGAAAATTGTCACCGTTCACTAATTAATCCTTTAATTTGCGAGGAATGCAAATAGGATTACCAACACTTGGACCTAGGGAATGTCAACTAGCCAAGGTATTTCATCAACAAAATGTACATCAATAGATTGCATGCAACACATCCAAGAGTTAGAGCAATTGGAGCGTACGCAAGTTGAAACCTTGCGTCCATACCTTGCCTTTCCCTTTGGGAGAGTAATTTCTGTTGAACGATCTTGATCATTGCACAGATAACATAATCATAGGAGCACTGATAATGTTGGCTGGACCTAAAGAGCCATACCGGTCCCTAATGAGCTGAAGCAAGACCTCCACATCAAGTTGTTGATTATATTCTGTCACAATTTGAGCCATGTGCTCTGTTCCACTTCTTGGAATTAAAATCAGCAAACTACTTGTTAAGCAACTAGCCTTTTACAAATACAAAAGCTCAAATAATGAGGACCAAGAATAAACACACGTATCAATTCATAGGGTAAACAAAAATAGGGCAATGTTTTCCGAATGCAACATTGGAAAGGACGAGCACCGGATCTATGTAGAGTACGGATAATTTCCAAACAAAACAGTATTCAAGTATTGGAAAACACACAGGGGAAATGATCGGAGATATGAAGTTCTTTTTCAGGAAAGGAATTCAAGATTGCAAGATTTTACTAACAGTCCTCCAACTTACTAAAGGAGGTCGGACGACTCCAGTGAAGAGATGTTGCAGTCGCCGTCGATGCTTACCTGCAACTACCGTGATTATTGGATGGATTGTTGTTTGCTATGAACCTCCGAGTTTTGAGTGATTACTCCCTTCCTTCCACGTCTGAAGTAAACCATGCTGCGAGTTGAGCAAAACATATTTGTAGATTAATGGGAGGTCCTCTCTTCGGGAGAGAGTCCCCCTCTCCTTAGGAAGAGAATTAAACAAATACTTCTCCACACCCCCCTCCCCCTCCCCCTTCTCCCCTTGGATCCCCTTTGCGGCCGCAAAAAGCTATCTATTTAAGAGGGGGGAAGACTTCATCCCCTTGGTCCTCTTGGAAAAAAAGGACAATTATTTGTTTACTCCTCCTTGACCAAATGACAATTCTATGTTTAATCCTCCTGAACTACAGGTTTAATTCTCTTGTCATCACCATATGCAAATTCTCATAAAACTCATCCAAAACACACTAAATCTATTGTATGATAGCTAATTCAGTTATAAACTTTTTAATTTGGATAATATAATTCTAAACTTTTTGCCAATTTTCCAATATAGCCGTTTGTCTAATTTTGACTGAAAATTATTGACATGCGCCCGATTTCCTATTTGGCACAACCAGCAATATGATGTTTTTTGGCCAAAATTAGATAGATGGATTATATAAAAATTATCAAAAGATTTAGGACTAAATTAGTCATATTGAAAAGTATAGAACTAGATTGGCCGCCATATAATAAATTTAAAGTTTTTTAGACAATTCTCCTTTGAGATTTTGTATACATCTCTTGAACTATTTGTTTCTCTTGCTAGGGGGACGGGACCTCTCCCTTCCGGTGTTGTGAAACGGTGGAAGCAAACAGTCATTAAAAAATGCCTAGAACTAACAGGGTGGAAAAATTCTCTCAAATGCATGGAAAAGGCACGGCTGCACATTCATTGCCTTGTTTTCTTTAGTTCTGAGAAACTACATTCTTTTTTTGGCCTAAGTCTTTTCATTTCTTTATTTTGTTAAGAGAAACTCTTATATCAATTGCCACTTTTATTTGAAAGTCTCAGTAGCTTTTCCTCCTCAGAAATGATGAGACTTGCAGTAAAATTTATTAGTAGAATACCTTCTATCGAAAGACGAACTTCATTTTACCTAATTAATCGTGGATCAGTAGGTGATTATACTCTTACAAGTGCCTTGGAATCGCCAGTGTGGACAAAACTTCGTCTCCACTGACTTCCTTTTCTTGCTTAGTTGTGTTTTCTAGCAAGCAATATTAGTCTATTGTTCTGGTTATTTGACTTTTGACCCCACCATTGATCTATTTATGCTATCGTTGAACCCCGATAACTCATATTATGTTTTGCTTATTTGGATCTTGCATTTGATTTATGCTTAGAATTTGACACAATTTGTCACAATTTCATTCACTTACATCATTATATTAATCTACCCATTCTGAAAATAGGATGGCTCCATCCCTCCTACGATGCATATAGGGGATATACTCAAGCAACAATGCAATATTACACATGAAGTATGATATCAAACAACACATTAAAATTATTTTTGAATTTAAATGTTACAGTTGTTGACTTGTTTATGTGAGTATACATAGTTAGTATTATTATGAAATGCGTGTGATGTTCAATTTAGACTCGCATCTTGATGACCTTAGATATTAGAAAAAAACATTTTCTTCTGATGTACTCATTCAAATTCTTACATCCCATGCATTACGTGCAAGGTCTGCTTTACATACAAGGGAAGTATTAAAATATATTTCATTTTTGGAACACTTGATAAAATGTGCTCAATATATGAGCCTTGGACACTTCTCATAATTTTGGCTTTTGCGAAAGACTGCCGTGTAACAAGTAGTTTGTTGATTTTAATTCCCAGATACAGAGCACAATATGGAGCTCAAATTCTTGCACATGTCATGCTTATATATACCATGGTCAAAATCGTTTGGAAAAATTAACCTTTGAGATGAGACAAAATTTGGACCTAGGGTAACGACCTTTTCTGGTGGCTACAATTCTTATATATTACTCACAAATTATCACATCATTGTAACTCATATTTTAGAAAGTAGTCTCAATATCCTGAATTGAAAAGGGAATTCGTGAGTTATAATTTACTGCCACTTCGATCAAATGTATGCTAAAGTAAAAAATGGCTTGGGCTGAAAGCTTAACTTCAAGAAAGGAAAGTTTACTACTTTCAATTTGGATTAATTTTTTGAATCATAATATTGGAAGGTCTGGGTCGACCCTTTTGAAATGCAAAAAGAGGTTCAATGAGAATTAATGTTTCCTTTTATCTATCTAGCAAACTATTTCCCAATATTTTATAAATTGGTTTAAAGTAGAATTTGAGGAAAAAGTGTCAAAAAAAAGTCCTAAACATATTCCATTGGTGCCAATTTAGTCACGAGCCTTTCACTAAGTTAGTCATAAACCTTTGATTTGGTGTCAATTCAGTCCCAAACTTTTTAACCTAGTACTAATTCAATCATTCCAGCTAATTTTAACTAGATTTTGTTGATGTGGACATCGGTCAGTTTATGTGGTACAACCATCGCTGATGTGGACAACTTTTAATAATATTTTAATTTTTTATCTATTTTTTATTTCATTTATTTCCTTATTTCCTTTTTTTTCTTCTTTCTTTTGATTTTCTCCTTCCCTTCCTTCTTCCTTTAGTTGGTCGTTGGTCGGCAATCGGCCAAAGATGAGGGTTGGCAAGGTTGACCATGACCTCACTGGCCTTTGGCGAGCATTACCAACCACTAGTGAGCTCGCCAAAGGCTGTGAGGGCGGCCTCGTGCTGGGGTTGGGACACTCGCCCTCATTAGAGGCTACTAGGTCAAAGGTCGCAATCTCGTGGCCTCTGGCAAGGGCGAGCCTTGCTAGTGGTGCTCGGTGCCCTCGCCAAGGGCTGGTGACACTTGCCAAGGGCTAGCGAAGAAGGAAAGGGAAAACAAAGGAAAGAGGAAAGAAAAGAGGAAAAAAGAATAAAATAAATAAAAAATAAATAAAAAATTAAAATATGAAAATATTGTTAAAAGTCATATATGTTAGCGTTGGCATACCATGCAAGCCAATCAAGCATCCACGTCAATAAAATTCAACCAAAATTAGTTAGAAGGACTGATTGGCATCAAATTAAAATGTTTAGAACTAAATCGGCACTATCAAAAGATTTATAAATAAATTGACACCAATGCAATATGTTTATCACTTTTTTGATACTGAATTTGATAATACTTACCAAAGAAAGAACTTCACATATTGCAAAAGTACCTTGTTTTGAGATATGATGAGACACTCATGGCCCATGAGAATGTGTTATGGGACGAAAAATAAATGTAAAAAGAGGGGTCAATGACTATCAGCAACATATTTCACTTTTTTATAAATTTACAGAGTCACTTAATATGTCCCTATTATACTGTTTGGTCCAAGAGTTTAAGTCACTAGGAACATCGAGAATGAAAACATGGACATATTAACAACAAGAGAAAAAGAATAGGGAACAAACCTTGGGAGTACAAATTGGTGTTCTAGCACTCTCGTGTTTGAGTTTCTAGGGAGACAAGGTGCAAATAAAGTGAATTTCTTATGATTTGCTGTATGCTTTTGATGGTCCTTGTTCGATTCTTTATCTCAAATACATATAAAGTTGAACAAAGAAAATGGTATAGTTGGCTTCGCCTAAGCTCAAAACCCCTTCTCAGCTAGACAAAAATAATCATTGCTGTAGACTAGGAGTGACTTCCTTCCCCCGTATCTCAATGGCCCATTTCCTAGGATATATATAAAAACAAAATTCTTAGTAGGCGTTTGGTAACGGTCTCGTTTCCTAGGAACAGATTTTGACAAAAAATGATTATTTTTTATTCTATTCCCTGAAACTGATTATGAGTAAAAGAACGCGTTTGGTAAATCGTCTAAAATATCTGATTTTGGAATAGAATTGCGTTTTGTACTGTATTCATTGATTCTATTCCAAATCAATTTCTTTTAATTTTTAAATAAATTTTTTACTTTTTTTCTTTTCTTTTTTTCTTTTCCTTTTTCTCCTATTCTTCTTCTTCTTCTTGTGGCCAATCGCCGGACTAGCGACCGGCCAGACGAGGGCTGGCGACCTCACTGGAGCTGCGACATCCTGAAATTCTTCAACCTGTTTTCTACTGAATTTATCGGCCATTTCATTGACGCGCTTATAGGGCTATTCTCAAAACTGATCATTTTTTAGATAACTAGACTATCTGGGGAAACTATTAAGGAATTTTAAGGCAATAGACTTGAGAACTCGATCAGGAATCGGTTTCTCGACCGTGTCCATCTTTAGAGGCCATTACGGCACAGTTAAAAAATCGATTTGAAATCAGAGATAAATTGAATCGACAGAGATGTGTGGCTAATCGTGGGTGACACCACTAAATTAGAAAATTCTCGTCGACCGGCTCTAGACTGATTTTCTTATTGTTTTGGTACCCTGTGTCCGTATTTGGATCATCGGGATTTTCACGACAATCGAGAGTCGCCAATGAGTCGAGTGGATTCATAGTGGCTCGAAGAAAATCGACCACAGGTCAATTGCACTTAAAAATATCTGAAAGTTACCCAGTAGCCTAGGTCACGCTAAAAACGCGTCGAATAGAAATTAACCGCCAATTCGAGTCCGATTTCAGAAATTGAAATTTCGGTCATGTCACAATTAATTCTAGGAGTGTCAACTCGGTCTCAGAAGATTTTTCGGAGGTATCGAGATTTTTACGGAAAATGGGTTCGGACGTTGTGGAAAATCAACGGAAATTCAGATTGACTAAATTAATGGAAAATTGGACTCTTAGGCCGAGCCTTTGTGTGTCGTGGATTTATAGAAAATCATTTGGGAATTTTTTTCGTCGAAATCGGGCCTCAATTTGGGAAATTGAGTGAGGAGATTGAATTTAATTGGTGAAATTCGGAATTTGAAATGGGGCTAGAAATTGGACTTCAATTTGGATATTTTTGTGGAATTTAAGTTGTGGAAAGAATTAGGGGGACATTGCATTAAATTGGGTGGATAGAGATGTGGACTTTAAGCTCTATTCTAGTCTACTTGAGCTAGAAATCTAGCTGCCCTCCAATTGCTTGCCGTCCCTATCCCCTCCTGCGCACGTCTCCATTTTATTTTTTCAATTCCCCGGAGCTCCTTCGAAACAACCCAGCGAGGACTCCATCTTCATCCACGGAGCTCCATTTCTCTGCCAAATTCGGTCCACAAAAGAGTCCAACAAAGCTGAGTTGTTGACTCATTGATGTGTTGTCCTTCATCCACACGGCCATCTTCACATCCTTGCACGCCCAGAGGAGTCCATTGAAGATTGGACCGAAGAATAGCTGCACCGAAGATCAAAGCCGCATCCTCCACTAGGCTTTGTCGGCAGCAATTTGATTTCAGCTTCACCGGTTTGCGCGCCTTCAACCCCACTCGGTCAACACTCGATTGAAGCCCTCCCCTCATCTTGGACCACTGCAATTTCGGTGTTCCGCCAACTGCAACACCGAAATTCCCAGCTCGCCACACGTCCAACAGATTGCTGCTCCGTGTCTTCTCGCAAGCTGCCAACGACGCCGAAGCTATTCCATCTTGATTTTGCTTCTCCACCGAATTGAAGACTGAAGCTGCTCCCTCTTCATCCACGTGGCCAGCTCCACCGAGAGATCTCTTCCTCCACACGTCCGAGACACCACAGAGACGCAAGCTGCTTCCGTCTCTTCCATCTTCACGCTCGAGCTTCCCCAGTCCAACATTCGGCCCAACTCAGCTCGTGGAGTCCAGCTGCCGTAGATTTCAGCAACATTGGCCTTGCAGTCCAAAGGCCCATCGTCAGCTTTTGTTGCCTCTTGGTTGGCCCATCAGCCCATCATCAATTAGAATTGAAGCCTAGCAATTTGGCTTATCTCAGCCCAAAGAGAGAGCCCATTTTCAGTTTAATTCTGGCCCAGCAAGCAGCCCACAATTCAGTATTTTCAAGCCCAAGTGATTAAAGAAGTCAGCCCAATCTTGAAGTCCAAAGTTTCTTCGGGCTTGCGAAGTTCTTGGCCTGACCCAAGTTCGGCCGCCGTTGCGTCGTTGTCTCGGTGTCCCGCCTTCGTTTAGTGCAAGTGAGTTTTACTCACTAATGCTTTCTTAGTTTACTAATTATACTTAGGGTTGGTTAGATTTAATTAAATGCAATTAGGTGGTTAGATTAATTTAGATAAATTAAATTAGAGACATTAGAGACTTAATGATGCATGTTAGGTGGTTAGAAATAGACATTAGCAAGTAGGCATGCCATGTTAATTATTGAACGAGTCTCGTAATTTTCCGGCTCGTTTCGCGTCCAATTCGGCATTACGGGCCTAAATTGGATTTTTTATAATTATTTATTTAAATTTTCGAAATTTATTATTTAATTATTTGCTTTTCCGGAAATTCATCCTGGATGGCCGGTGACCGGAATTTCGTGCTGGTTGTTATGGTGCAGTCCGTTTATTTATTTGAGCTTTATTTGGTGCTAAAGTAATTTAGGAGTGAATTTAAGATTTATTCCTAAATTGGATCTTGAGAGGGTCGGGTGGGACCGTAAAGCCACTAGATCTTGAAAGGGTCGGGTGGGACCGTAAAGCTACTAGATCTTGAGAAGGTCGGGTGGGACCGTAAAGCCACTAAATCTAAGGAATTGCTTGGTGGGGGATGAATGACCTAGAAATGATCCGATTGACATAAAATCGACTAGGTCGATTTGATCGATGCTTCGATCGGTGATGTGATTGTTTGAGTACCTATTGAACTGTACTAATATGCAGATGGAATCTGAGGCCAAGGTAAGTCATCTAACTCGTGCTGTGCTTAGGCAACCGAGTAGTGTATTGGTTTACTAATCGAGTCTTAGGGGGTAGAACTCACTGGGACGTGGTCTCATTGGTTATTGAATAACCATTTCAGGACCCTGAGGAGAAGCCGAGAGAGAGGAACCTGAGGAGGAGAAAGATTTTTGAAGAAAAAGAAGATGATCCAGAGAGAGACCTTGAGTACAACCCGGATGTGGATTGAGATCCCATCTCTTTTGTGAACCCTGTCTTAGTGTAGATAGGTGTGAGACTTGTTTACTGTAAATAGTATTGTAAATATACTATGAGTTGTACTGTTAACAAAAGTGTGGTTGTGAATTTCAATATGAAAAATATGGCCTGCTTTTCTATCCCATCGTTTTATTGTTTGGGGATTTATAATTGCTTCTGCATGTGTAATAAATTAGAAAGGGTCGGCGATACTTAGTCCTGTGATATCGCACTCATCGACCTGGTAGAAGGATGGGCGCGTCCCCAAGGATCGGGGCGTGACAGGAGCGTTGCCGGCCCTCGTTGGCTGAGCCTTGCCGGTGGCCAGACTGGCCTCGTCGGGGCTAGGCGAGGCCTGCCTGGCCATCGGCAGGGCTAGGCGAGGCCGGCGAGGCTCGCTGGGGCTGGGCGTCGCGAGGCTTGCCCAGCCTCGCCGGTGGACAGGCGGGCCTCGCTGGGGCTGGACGAGGCCCACCTAGCCACCGATGGGGCTGGGCGAGCCTCACCGGGGCTAGGCGGGCCTTGCCCAGCCTCGACGAGGCCGAGCCTCGCCGGTGGCTAGGCTTGCCTTTGGCGAGCTTGTTGGACCTCGCCCTGGCCTGGTGAGCCTCCGGTGAGCTCGTCGGACTGGCGGACGGCGACGGACGGTGGCGGGCAGCGGTTGATGGCGGTGGGCGATGGTGGACAGCGGTCGCGAGATGACGGAAGGGAAGAAGAAGACTTTCACTGTTTCGATTATTTTTTTGACTCCCATATCAAGAATCACATTTTTTTTATTCTCAATTCTTGTCCAAAACTGTTCTCAGAAACAAAAATTTTACCAAACGCGATTCTGTTCCCAAACTGATTCTGGGAACAAAAAATTAGAATTAGGCACTGTTTGGATGGTTACCAAACAGTGCCTTAGTCATCATCATCAACTTTGTATATCAATTCTTACATTAAACCAAATAATATTTTTGTAAGTACTCTCAATTTTCTATTTCTTCCAAATATGCCCCAACATATAACAAGTCGTGCATCTAACTTTTCAATGTGATTCCACTTTATTCTTAAATGGTTGTCTTTCATTTAAAATTTTGTGGCCAGTTACTTCCCTCTCTCACATGTTGCATCCATCCTTTATGTCGGGCTTGGTGCTTTTCATTTGTGACTCGAAGCACATGCCAAGATAGGGTGTAGAATATCGCCAAATTTTGATGAGCCGAGTCTTGGTGGCCTTTGGCCAGGCCTCCTCCAACTTATTGAAGGAGGCCGGACTAGACTAGTGAAGAGATGTCGCAGTTCACCGTGGATGCTTACCTTCAACTACTGTGATTGGCAGGATTGTTGTTTGCCATTAACATCTGAGCGATTACTCGCTTCCTTCTTTGTCTGAAGTAAAACTTGCTGCGAGGCTGCGAGTCCAGCAAAACATATTTGTTTCCCATTGGGAGGTCCTGTCTTCGGGAGAGAGCCCCCACTCTACTTGAAAATCTAATTTTAAAAGAAGGGAAGAGATACGGGAAGTGAAGACAACCACGTCGAATCTAAATCCAAGATCGATTAAAAAAGGAAAACTGTAGCGAGTCAAGTCAACGAGCACGCCCGCTCGCTCTTTTGTCCTCGAGCGGTGTTTTTTTTTTCGTGCACTTGTTAACCTCCGCTCGGAGGGTGCTCCTTGTTTTTGGTTTGGCGGCAGCCCCCCTTCAGCCCTAGAGATTTCCTCTGCCTTAATACATTAACAAAAGATACCGACCAAATATATCTATACATATATATATTAACAAAAGTTGCTTTGAGAGTCTTAATTGCGTCACTTATATGCAACACTAGGGTTAATTAAACTTCCTTATTAGCCATGGACCTAGGAATAACTGGACTTCGGATACTACTATATGCGAGAGAAGTGAGGTTGCGGAATATGAATTACATGGTTTTGATTTTCTAGGAAAATAAAAGAAGATAGGACTTTTAATTATTCAAACTTAATGGAATCGCATCTATTGACCTGCTCCACAATAGAGTTTAGGTCAATGGTGTGAGCATTCTAACCCGTTGGCCATGGTGTATGTTTGTTCTTTTTTCCTTTTTTGGCTTAGTTATTGAGTATTCTTGTTAGAAATTATAGTTTGTTTTTCTAGTTATTTGACCTGTGACCCCAATAAAAAAAATTATTTTTTACTATCCTTGACCAATGAAAACTCATTTTATGTTTTGACTACATTCGTTGCAATTTTATTCATTTTTTATAACTCAAAATAATAAAACGGAACTGATTAAATCCTTATTAATTAACATGATCATATCAATGCACCCATAGTTAAAACAGATCGTCCCTACCTACAATGCACATGTAAGTTATACTTTTGCAACGATGCACGAACTCATTGGCCATAATTTACACAAGAAGTATGGATTTATACCACATGTCAAATATCTTTTTGAAACTAAACTAATAGTTCTGGACGTGTTCATGTGAGTATATGGAGATATAAGACAAATGCATGATGTTCAATTTAGACTCGTATCTCAATAACTTTAGCTATTGGCAAAATTGTTGTCTTTTATGATTCCTAAAAAATTCGAATTTTTACATTTCATATTTCACGTGTGAGGTTCGATTTACATATGAGGAAAGTATAAAGACATATTTCTTGTGGAAGCACCTTAGAAAAGTGCTTGATACACAAGGAAGTAGCTTATTGATTTTAATTCCTAGATATGAAGCAAGTTTGAAGCTCAAACTGCTAAAATGTATAGTTAGCATCTTGATTCCATGGAGGAGTCCTTGCTTTGAGCCATTAGGGACATGTACTCATACTAGTATGGCAAACATTGCCAGAGCATCCATCATGCTTATGTACACCGTAGGCCAAAACATGCGGTAAAAATTCATCTTCGAGATAGGAAGAAAAGATTTGGACTTGAGGTCTTTGACTTTTTGGTGAGGGCAGTTTTATTTTTTTTAATCAAATTTCCATGGAATGAGTGCTGTTCAATTTCTACTTCATAGAAAACGAATCCAATGAGGATTTCAACCTCAATCTTTAAGAAGATTTCATGAAATGCTTATTATGTCTTTTTTTCAGATACATCGTAGTGACGTGGTAGAGCAAAATGGACAAAACTTTAGTTTGAAAATACTTAAGATATAATCCTCTAATTATTACGTTGAATTTAAATCTTACCATCATTTAGTTCTCTGCTATATTAATTTTGATTTTATAGTTACCTCTCTCCACATATTGAATTTTTTTTTTGGCACTTGCATGCACGTGCTCTTTTTATAGTAGGAAAAGAAGTGACTTCCTGCGTTGATTTAAAGGCCTAAATCTGAATTGGCTTGGTTTGTGTAATTACTGTGTGATGATGTAAAACACATAACGTGTATGCATGGCCGTCGTTGTTCGGCCATGCACTGGGCATGAGTAACTTGTTCCATTAGCAAGTAATGTATGAATGGAATTACCGAGTAATTTTGGTAAACCAGCCTTCAAAAAACAGTGATAATGATATAAAATCATAGCTTTGTTAAAATCATATTGCGTGGGCAGGCGGGCGATGAATCAAGCTCATACGAGTCCAGTCTGCTCTAAGGGTGTAGCTCGGTGTCCAATTAGCTAGTTTAGTTTAAATTTGTTATATGGTGATTGGAGTTTGTAATATGAGGAACAAGCTATGAACTATATGAAAAAAAACTCGCAATGCGTGCATCCAAAAACAAAATAATAGTGAATGAGGATTACGTGATTTTATTCCAACATACTTTGAATCAATTCCCCTGTTTCTCTTCGGCTCAAAAAATTAGAAATTGCCCAGTTTCTCCAATTTCATCATTTCTCAATTTTAAATTGCCCCACCATCTTAAGTAAAACTACCGTCATCATTGTATTTCCCGTGTTGAATGTAATTATGAATGTTCGAGCTAGTATTGACAGAAAGTAACCAATTCTTAACCATTGATTCATGCAAAAGAGGCATGTATTGAGAATTTAGATATGTCGAAACACCGTGGGATTATCTTGCGGGACAAAGCACTACGTCCAAAAAAAAAAAAAAAGGATCAATAGCTATCGACCATAGATCTTACTTTTGATAGATTTTTTTTTTTTGGTCGAAAAAGCTGCCAAAAAAAAAAAGGATCAATAGCTATCGGCCATAGATCTTACTTTTGATAGATTTAGAACTATTGAATATATCCTTAATTACATTGTTTGCTTCAAGAGTTTGATTTAGGGAAAAATATCAGAAAAATCCTAAACTTTTTACATTTATACTAATTTTGTCCTAAATCTTTTGACTTGATATCAATTCAGTTCTAAATTTTTTAATAGTGTAAGTTTAGTTATAAATCTTTTTAATTAATGCCAATTTAGTCTTCCACATTTTAGTTTGGTGCAAATTTAGTCCTTTCGACTTATGTAGCTGGATTTATTAACATGGATACTGACGGTTGACGTGACTAATTTTTAATAATTTTTTATCACGATTTTTTAATTATTTTTCTTTCTTTCTTTCTTTTTCCTTTTTTTTTTTCTCCCCTCCCTTTCTTCTTCCTCTTGGCAGACGCCGGCCGGCAAGCGACGGCTGGCCACTGGCCATGGCCAGGCGGGCCGGCCACCGGCCATGGCTAGGCGAGGCCGACCCCCGGCGAGGGCCGGCCTCGCCGGATTTGGCATGGGCGAGGCCGACCCGCGCCTGGGAGCGGGCAGCTCCAGCGAGGCTCCCCTCGCCGGGCGCCGCTAGGGCGAAGGTGATGCTCAACGAGGCCACCCCGGCCTAGCCGACGGCCGGCCTCGCCGGATTCGGCGAAGGGAGCCTCGTCGGAGCTGCCCGCTCCCAGGCGCGGGACGGCCTCGCCCAAGCTAGATCCGGCGAGGCCGGCCCTCGCCCAGGCCAGGGCATCCTCGCCGGGCGTCGCCTTCGCTCTGGCGGCTCCCGGCGAGGCCGCCCTGGCCTGGGCGAGGGCGGCGTCGTTGGATTTGGCGAGGGGAGCCCTCGCCGGGGCTGCCTTGCCTAGGCGCGGGTAGGCCTCGCCTAGGCTAGATTCGGCAGGGCCGACCCTTGCCTGGCCATGGCCGGTGGGTGATTGTCGCCTGTCGGCTAGCCTCCGCCAAGAGGAAGAAGAAAGGGCGAGAGAGAAAAAGAAAGAAAAGAAAAAATTAGAAAATGATTTAAAATAATCATAAAATAATAAAATTTTGAAAAATTATTAAAATATTATTAAAAATTATTCATATTAATATTGACAATATCATGTCGTGGACTGGTGCCCACATCAACAAAATCAAGTTAAAATTAATATGTATAACTAAATTGATACCTACACTAAAAGATTTAAAACCAAATTAGTACTTTCAAAATATTTTGTAACTAAATTGGCATCATTCAAAGATTGAGGATTAAATTGATATAAATACAAAAAGTTTAAGACTTTTTTCACACTTTTTCCGTTTGATTTTCTAGGAGCACCAAGAAAAGAACTTAAATATATTAACAAAAAGAGAAAAAGGTTTGAGAATGAAACTCTGAGGATACAAATTAATATCATGAAACTTTTCCAATAGGCATAGAAATAGAGGATGGAGATCCTCTACCTTGAACAATATTTGCATTGGTGTCTCAATCAATTCTTAATAATGATACATGTAAATAAGGCATGTATCAACGATTGAGATACATCGACATACTTATAATACATGGGAGGAGTAAACAACATAAATAGTCCATAAACTATAGCTTCATGTGAAATAGGTTCTTGAACTTTAAATTTTATATTTTGTTTTTATAGATAATTGGCTTCTCTTAAGCTTAAAAACTATTTCTCAGCTAAACAAAAACAATCTTTGCTAAGGGCTTAAAGCGACTTCCTTCCCTGAATCTCGATGGATCAAGCCCATCTCCTAGGAAATATTTGACTCCCTACCCTTTTTACATATAAAAACAAAAAATAATAAGTTCTTAGTCCTCGACATCTATCTATAATTATATTGAAGTAAAATTACTGCATCTCACTTTTCCATTTCTTCCAAATATGCCTCAACATACAAAAGGCTGCACATCTCACTTTCCTAATATGATTATGCTTTGTTCTCAAATGGATAAATCTTTCATTGAAGAATTTGTGGTCGATTACTTCCCTCTCACATATTGCATGCTTCCTCAATGTCAAGGATCACATCGGGATTAATAGTTTCCATTTGTGACTTGAAGTACATGTCAAGGTAATGCGTAGAATATTGCTAAGGTTGGAAGATGTTATGAACTTCGTCAAAATCGCAATTCATGTATTGAAAAATCATTAAATAAGGATAACGTCACTCTTTCTCAAATTATTTGATTCAATTATCCATTTCCCCAATTTCAAGATATGGCAACGGGATCTTAATTAAGTAATATCATCATCTTTATTGTCATTATATATCCTGCTTTGTAATGTAAAAGGTATTCAAAGTAATAATAGTACAACACGATGCTCATATCTGAGCTAGAATTGGCAGGATGCACATCAAAAGCTACTTCGTAAAAGAGCAAGCCATGACATCAAATTAGAAACTGCTACCATTCTCTAATTAATCCTCGTGTGCGAATGCTGATGATATTATCAACATCATGCAGGGAATGAAAATCAGCCAAGGCATGTCACCAAGCAAAATGTACATTAGAAGACTGCACGAAACACATCCAAGAGCAACAGTGATGAGAGCATACGCAAATTGAAGCCTCTGGTCAATATCTTGCCTTCCCATCTCGAAGATTAATTCCCGCTGAACGATTTTGATTGCTATGTAGATTAACATGATGGTTGCTCCAGTAATGTTGGCTGGACCTGTATATCTATTCACGTCCCTGATGGCTTGAAGCAAGGACTCCAAGGAATCAAGATGTTGGATATACAGTGCAACAATTCGAGCCCCTTGCTCTGTTCCATATCTTGAATCAAAATCAGCAACTACTTGTGAGATGATAGTCTTTCGCAAAAGCTAAAACAAAAAGGGTCAAGAATTAACACATGGATCTATTAACAAAAAGGAAATCTGGTCCGGTTCAAATTGGTGTTCCGTGTTCGGCTCTATTATATAAGAAATGCAAGAAACGAGCTACTTTCTCCGTCCGGCAAGTGAAAGACCTTCCCTACAAAATGGCTATTGAAGTTCTGAACCATGCATATTTTAGAATGCAACTATGGAAAGGAAAAGTTCACCTGATCTATACAAAATACATATTGTTTCTGAATAAAACAGCATCCACGGAATGAAACTCACGCGGTAGACATGATCAGAGATAGGAAGTTCTTCTTCAGGAAAGGAATTCAAGACTGCATTAACTTTTCTCGCAATCTTGTAACTTAATGTAGGAGCCTGGACTACACTAGTAAAGAGATGTTGCAGTTCGCTGTCATGCTTACCTCCGAGCACCGTGATCGGCTTGATTGTTGTTTGCCATAGCCCACGAGCTCGAGTGATTACTGATTAGTCTTTTCCTTTCTTGTCTGAAAAAAAATCTTGCTGCGAGGCGGCAGGTAAGAGCGACGATTTTTGTTGACCGTGGGAAGAAAGAGTTACTACCGCAACGGGGCTGCCATTCCAAGGCAATTTTAAAATAAAAAAACTTGGCTCCCAAATCCCCGTCATTCTTTGTTTTATGACAGCCACCATTACGTTAGCGGCCCCTCAAACTGAAAATGCTGTAGGGTTCTTCTCTTCCTGTCCGTCTTTTTCTGTGTTTCGCAGAAAGTGCAGAAAGTGCGACACATAATCAGCACTTTTTCCTTTCAGAAAAGCCGACGAGGCGGGTCCCTAAACTTATTTTTTTTCCATCTAACGTAGAAAAAGTCTTAAAACTAATAGTTAAAATACAATCAAATATTAAAAATTTCAAAAATATTATCAAGTCATGAAATTTATTTAATAAACGTAAATAAACACATTCGTTAGTTTTGTCCAATATGCGTTACGAAAAATACTGGTATGTTGCTTTTTATTATATTTTAAGGATACATGTGTCTGGTTGCCATATGAGGACATAGCCGGAAATATAAAAAGAAAAAAAGTCAAATATTAAAGATCAAAAATTAAAAAAAAAAAAAAAAAAAAAAAAAGGAATAGAAAAGGGAAAGAACATATTGAGTGTTACTCTCTTCCTCTGTCTTTGTTGGCATAAGTTGCGATATGAACCAGCATGATTTCTTTTCGAGCATTTCAACATAAAACTATAATAGGTTGGTCCCTTATTTTATCAAAAAAAGAAAAAAAAGAATCGCAGAATGAAAAATAGAATATGAAGTGATTTCGCTTAAAATTTCCAAATGATTTCATATTGTAATATTAACAATATGAAGTGAAGTTCGATTTCCTGTGTTTTTTAATATAAGCTCACTCATTCCCTAAGATGTCCTAATGGGTGAGTTCAAATGAGCCCACCTCAACCTGGTTTAAGCATGGACTGAGACTTTTATTTTTATGGGCCGTTAGGTGATCTGGATTCTGGGTCATGTGAGATGGGTTGGTTTAAAAGGTCTAGATACCCCTTCTACCAAAGAATCCGACTTTCTCTCTTTATTATTATTATTTTTCCCTTTGTTCATTAAATTGCCTATTATTTATCCATTTATTTTTCGTTGTCCTTTTTGTTATTATCTTGCTACACTTGAATTGATGACTGAAATTCAAGTGTCAACAACCATCCCTCTTTAAAAAAGTAGCTCAATAATTGAAATGATGCCTAAGTTTTATCGACAGTTGGTTAAATGAGAATGCAAATGCAATAAACGTAAGAAAACTGATCTAGAGACATTAACCATGTATAATCACCTCGGACCTTGATATCACTTGATGTACTTTTGAGCTGCTCACCATGATGATTAGTATTTTTTTGTTTGATTTAATTTTTTTTTTTGTTTATTATTGGGGAGTGAGTTTTTTTAGTATGAAAAGCTCACTCCATAAACCTCCGGTGGAGATGGAGTAAGTTTTTCATATAAATATGAAAAGCTCACTCCATGGACCTCCAACGTGTAGCGTTTCATATTTATGCCATGGACCTAGGAATAATTGCACTTTGAATGCTATTATATGCTATAGAAGTGAGGTTGCAGAATATGTGTTACGTGGTTTTGATTTTCTTGGTAAAATAAAAGAAGATTGGACTCTTAATTATTCAAAATGTAATTGAACCATATTTATTGACCTTCTCCACAGTAGAATTTAACCTTGTAGTTCAATGGTGTGAGGATTCTAACCCGTTGGCCATGTGTATTTTTTTTTTTTCAATTTTTTGCTTAGTTATTGTGTTTTCTTGTTAGAAATTTTAGTTTTTTTTTTTTGTTATTTGACCTTTGACCCCACCAAAAAAAATTATTTTTACTATTTATGACCCATGAGAACTCATATTATGTTTTGACTAAATTCATCATGATTTTATTCATTCTTTATAACTCAAAATAATAAATCAGAACTGATTAAATCCTCATCAATTGACGTCATTATATTAATGCACCCACAGTTAAAACACGTCGTCCCTACCTGTGATGCACATGTAGCTTATACTTCTGCAACGATGCGCAGACTCATTAGCCGTGATTTACAGAAGAGGCATGGATTTATACCATGTGTCAAATTTCTTTTTTAAATTGAGCTTGCAATTCTGAATATGTTTATGTGAGTATATGGAGATATAAGAAAAATGCATGATGTTCAATTTAGACTCATATTTCGATAACTTTAGCTATTAGGAAAATTGATGTCTTTTATGATGCCTAACGAGTTTGAATCGTTACATTTCATATTTCACGTGTGAGGTCTGATTTAAATACAAGGAAAGTATCAAGAGATATTTCATGTTGGAAGCACCTTAGAAATGTGCTTGATACACAAGGAGCTTATTGATTTTAATTCCTAGACAGGAAGTAGGTTCGAAGCTCAAATTGCTAGAATGTGTAATTACCATATTCCATGGAGGAGTCCTTGCTCTGAGCCATCAGGGACATGTACCCATACTGGTCTGGCAAACATTGCTGGAGCACCCGTCATACTTATGTACACCGCAGTCAAAATTGCATGGCAAAAATTAATCTTCAAGATGAGAAGAAAAGATTTGGACTTGGGGTTCTAACTTTTTGGTGGGGGCAGTTTTATTATTAGTTTTTTTGAAAAGATGTTTAGTGAGATTTATTTGAATATTTACTTACAGTTTATCATATCACTGTAATTCAAATTTAACAAAGTAATCTTAGTATCCCTAATATTATCTTTTCTTCCTTTAGCTTTCTTTTAATTGAAATAGAAAACTAGTCAGGTGACTTGCAAGATTACTATTAATTAGACGATTAATGTTTTATATCAGACAAAAATGAATATTGATCTTTGAGAAAAGAGAACAATAATGTATTGAAAATATACCAGGGAAAAATTACAAAATGATTACTATTGCCGCTATTCAACTTTGGTCATCATATATTATCTTGTGACAAATTGGGTCCATAAACAAATTGGTTTCGAGCGCAAACATCTCTGCCGTCGCAGAGGGGTGTAAGGGCCAATGCATAATTGAAAAAATGGAGTTCACCCTCTGCGGAGACCTGTGGTCGCTCGATCACTTGCCTCTCGCACGTGAGAAACAACCTTGCTATTCCAGCTTCTCCTTCCCAGGTGAATCAATTTCTTCTCTCCGTCTCTCTCGCCCACAACTCCGGTGAAAAAGTTCACGTTTGCCACTGAAATCCATGTCAATCAGTCCTCAGCTTCATTTATCGACTGAAAAGCTAAGGAGTTGCTTATTCGTGCCCTGATGAGTGATGCTTAGTTTAGAGGCTATGCCATGCTAGTTATTGGCCCGTCTTGCTCGATATAGTGTCCGATTGAGAAATTTGAGTCTCCTTCATCCAATTGCCAAGTCATGAGAGACAGAAATTTGTTAACAATTTTGTGATTAGCCCTGTCAATAATGATTACAACTTGACGTGCATAAATTTAAAGTCAATGAAAGAATCTAATAATGTTGATAGGGTGATTCAAAGTCATTGCATCCTAAGGCTAAGGTAATTCACAGATTTAGCGAGAGATCTATTAGTGCTAATCACGTAATATGCCAAATGGTTAAACCATAGAGAAAAACCTATGGATATCCTTTTATGGGTGCTATCATCCAGTCTTGGTAATGCTTTCCTCGTTTGTCTACTTACTTTGATGGTGTTGTATGGCGCCTTGCAATACTCAATGAGTGAAAGCACGATTACATTCGCTTGCATAAATCTTACATGACCATACTTTTTCATGACTTTCGCTTTGTCACATTTGATTTCCAAATAACAATAGAAAGTTCCAAGTTCTAAGGTCATGTTTGGCACTTGGCACCATTTGTGCCGATTTGAAGCTAGATTAGATATAATATTGATCTGTACACAAATATCACTTTCTTACTCATAGATATCATATTAAGATTATAGTATTCTTATAAAACCTCCGACTTTCCTTTGACGCACTTAATTTGTCAAAATTTGCCTATCAATTGATTACCTTCAAGCTAGACCTCTTTGATATATTTACCATATCTAACGCACAAATTCACTGCAACCTTCGTTTGAAGGTACGATGTCATTACTCATCTTACAAGAATAATTTGACAGCTCGTAGTTGTCAGCAACTGACAAAATAATATATGCATGCAGTCTGTTATGTCCTTAAAACACCTATTACAAATATCGCTTATTTGAGCGTGCAATTACTAGAAAGTAGTTCGATTGACTCTATTGTGCTTCAATGGTGAAGGCCTTTCAGTTGTGTGTATAGTGCTTTGAATTCATTATGTTGGAAAAGATTTATTTGATGCTTAAGATTGCGAACTTGTGGGCATAAATGAAAGGGTTGGAGGATTCCTTTTTCCCTCTAAAGTTAATCTCGCTTCAATCCTATGAAAAAGCTCCAGCAAAAATGATGTGACATCCCAGATTTTCAGTCCTGTTTTCTACTGAATAAATTTGACATTTCATTGACGCGCCTATAGGGCTGTTTTCAGAGCTGATCACTCTAGATATAACTAGACTATCTGGGAAAATCATTAAGAATTTTAAGGCAAATAGACTTGAGAATTCGATCAGGAATCGGGTTCTCGACCGTGCTCATCTTTAGAGGTCATTACGGCACAGTATAAAATCGATTTGAAATCAGAGATAGGTTGGTTCGACTGAGATGTATGGCTAATCGTGGGTGACACCACTAAATTGGAAAATTCTTGTCAACCGGCACTAGACTAATTTTCTTATTGTTTTGGTACCCTGTGTCCATATTTGAATCATTGAGATTTCCACGACAATCGAGACTCGCCAATGAGTCAAGTGGGTTCATTGTGGCTCGAAGAAAATCGACCACGGATCATTTGCACGGAAAAGTTCTGAAAGTTACCCGGTAGCCTAGGTCACGCTAAAAACGCGCCGAATGGAAATTAACCGTGAATTCGAGTCCGATTTCAGAAATTGAAAGTTCTATCATGTCACGATTTATTTTAGGAATGTCGACTCATCCTCCGAAGAATTTTGGGAGATTCCGAGATTTTTACGGAAAATCATTTCGGACGATTCGAAAAATTAACGGAAATTTGTACGGGCCAAATTAAAGGAAATTTGGATTTCCAAGCCGAGTCTTTGAGTGTCGGAGATTTATAGAAAATTGTTCGGGATTTTTCTTCGTCAAAATCGACCTCAATTTGGGAAATTGAGCGATAGAATTGAAATTAAAGTTGTGAAATTTGGTTTTGAATAAGGTGCTGGAATTTTGGGCATTTAATTGGATAATGTATGGATTTATCAAGTGGAAAGAAATAGGGAACATGCAATCAATGTATTGGATTGAGTTGCTTGACTTTGGGGCCCTCCATCAGTTGCTTCTCCCGCACGCCAAGACCGCCGCCTCATCCTCCTTCGAACACCTTCTCTCTCTCGATCCCTCATCTGTCCTGCCTTGTTTTTGTTTTTGCTCTCTCAATTTCCTTTTGTGTTCTTCTGCTTGGACGACCATCTTCAGCCGTTCCCTTCGGTCTTCGCACCTGCAGCTCTCCCTCAACGCCTATCTCTCCGCTCGCCAATCAACTGCACGCCCGCACACCACCAGCGCCCCCACCTTCGTTTGTCTCTCTTGCCACACGTCCGAGCCTCCACTTTACTCAGTCAACAACTGCACAGGTTGGTTGACTCCAACCTTCACCAACGGCTTCATCGACCGCCACGATTGCCGCTCCTCTTCATCCGTGTCCCACGAAGCCGTTCTACCGAAGCCTCACCTGCAGCAACCTGTTGAAGACGCCAGCAAGTCAGTCGGCCAGTCCATGCGTCTTCTCCTCTCCACGCGGCCGCGACCAGCAGTAATTGAGCTGCTTCCCTCTCCGTGCGATTCTTTCCACCAAAGCAGCCCACGGAGTCACCGATTCATCCAGTGTACTGGGCACGTGTCTTCAGCCCAGTGGAGCCAAGGCTAGCCCATCTTCAGCCCGCTCAGTCACTCCACAAAGCCAACAGTAGCTCACGTAAATTCCGTTTGAGGCCCGCGCGTTTTCTTCAGCCCATTAATTGAGCTCTTCAGCCCACGAGCCCAATTGCAGCCCACTTCGCAAGCCTAGTTGAAGTCTTCAAGCCCAGCAATTCAGAAGCTTGCGATTTTGAGGCCCAAGCCCAGTGTTTATAGCAAGCCCGGTCCGACACAATAACAAATCTCATTTTGGGCTGAGATTTGTTGGTCCAAGCCTGTGGGTGTCGTCGCGAGCCCAAGTTCGGCCGCCGTTGCGTCGTCGTCACGGTGATCCAGTCTTTGCAAATTAAGTGAGTTTTGCTCACTAATACCTTCTTAGTTTGCTAATTATGTTTAAGGGTTGATTAGATTTAATTAAGTGCAATTAAGTGGTTAGATTAGAATATATTGGTGGTTATTAGATAATTGTGATGAATGTTAGGCAATTGAATTGTGCAATTAGCGAATAAACATGTGCTAGTATTTATTGAATGCATCTCGGGATTTTTTCCCGACCCTTATTGGGCTTCAATTAGGCATTACGGGCCTAAATTGGATTTTTAGTAATTATTTATTAATTTTCGAAATTAATTTATTAATTATTTATTTTCCGGAAATTAGGCGGGATAGCCGACTACCGGAATTTTATGCTGATTGTTGTGGCGCAGTCCGTTTATTTAATTGAGCTCTATTTCATGCCGAGTTGAATTATTTGTGAAAGTGGAAATTATTCTTTAATTGGATAATCATTGGTTATAATTGAAAAATAAGTGCCAAAGATGTTTTGATGGACTATAGAAAATGGTGGGATTTATAGAAAGGAAATCATCATATTTTGGCTAAAGTCGATCGTGTACCTTCACACGACATTTTATCGGAAGGGATAAAAATGGTTATTTAATTGTTTGCTTGGAATGACATATATAACGGCTCGATGACTCTATGGAGCATCTTGAGACAAGACGGTATGATCTACTGGCTCGGTGAATCTATAGGTTATCTTGAGACAGTACGGTATGATATACCGGCTCGATAATTCTACAGATCATCTTGAGACAGTACGGTATGATAAATTGTGTGTATACCGGCTCGGTGACTTTATATGTCATCTTGAGACAATACGGTATGATCTACCGACTCGGTGATTCTACAGATTGTCTTGAGACAGTACGATATGGCATATCGGCTAGATAATTCTATAGGTCATCTTGAGACAGTACGGTATGATTTGACAGTTCGATGACTCTATATGTCATCTAGAGATAAAATAATATACTATCTATATATCACTAAGGGTGAGTAGTCTTGGATGTTGATTAGACTTATAAACAGTATGAAATGGGCCAACCAAGAAATAGTCGTGATGACATGTAATCGACTAGGTCGATTGATCGAGATATCGATCTGTGATGTGATTGCTTGGGTGTCTATTGAATTGTGCTAATATGCAGGTGGAATTTGAGGCCAAGGTAAGTCCTCTAACCCGTGTGTGCATAGGTATCCCGGATAGCATATTGGTTTACTAATCGGGTCTTAGGGGGTAGAACTTGCTGAGACGTAGTCTCATCCCGGTTGTGGGACAACATTTCAGGATCCTGATGAGGAGCTTGGGGAGAAAGAACCCGAAAAGGAGTACCTAGAGGAGAACCCCGATGATGATCCCGAGTACGACCTGGATGAAGACTGAGATCCCACCCTCTTTTGTGAACCCTGTTTATAGGTGGTTGAGTGTGAGACTAGACCTTTGTTAATAGTATGGTAAAATACTTTGAGGTGTGGTTGTATAAAAGTTTGGTTGTAAATTTCTATATGAAAAATATGGCCCTACTTTTTTATCTCATTACTTTATTGTTTGGGGATTATAATTGTTTCCGCATGTGCATATTAAAAAGAAAAGGGTCGGTGATATGTCCTGGGATATCGTTTTTAAAATCGATCAAAGATGAAGGATGGGCACGTGACCGAGAATCGAGGCGTGACAAATGAAGTCTTGAAACTGACGTGTTCATTGAGAGAAAAATGATTGCATAATGCCGTGATAAGCATTGTCACGTAGTATGTGCCCGTGGAGACGAGCTTCTCCATATTCGCATCATGGAAAAGCTGCGCGAAATCTGTCAAACGGATATGGCAGTGCCCCCAATATGACCCTCGAAGCCCATAGGTTTATAATAAAGAGATGGGAAGCTTTTATGTCAAACAGAAGTTGCAATCCTTTGGCGAGCAGAAAGAGATGCGATCCTCAATGAGGCGGGCTGGTCCAGCCACAGATTCCAGTACAATGAGGCCCATGCTGGAGAAAATATATTTGTGGCCCATGCTAGAAAAAAAGGAATTTAATCGATTTTTTCATGGAGCGAGTCCCGGTCAATCTCTACGGTACGGTATAGAAAACAAGTCCAACGACGAGAGATCCCCTCTCCTCAGAAAAAGAATTGAACAAATGGTTTTTGCTGCCCCTCTCCTTGGGAAGAGAATTAAACTGATACTTTTTTGTGATTCCAATTGCGGTCGAAAAAAGTATTTGTTTAAGTGGGGGGAGACTTCCTCCCTTGGTCCTCTTGGAAAAAAGACAATTATTTGTTTACTCCTCTTTGAACGAATGACAGTTCTATGTTTAATCCTCTTGAACTGTTCAATTCTCTCGCGTTACCAAAGGCAAATTCTGTATAAACTCATCCAAAAAATACTAAACATATTATACGGCAATTAATTCAGTTATAAACTTTCAATTTGATTGATTTAGTTTTAATTTTTTTTACAAATTTTCAATATAGTTCATTAAGTCAATTTTGCTCAAAATCATCGACATGATAGTTTAGTTAGCCCTCGATTTCCTATGTGGCACGTCCAGCAATATGACGTGTCTAGCAGAATTGGACAGATGGACTATATTGAAAATTTGTCAAAAGATTTAGAATGAATTAATTGTCATACAATAAGCTTATGACTTTTTGGACAATTCTGCCATCAAGTTTTTGTTTAAATCTCTTGAACTATTTGTTTAATTTTCTTCCTAAGGAGAGGTCAACTCTCTCCCTGGAGGTGTTGTGAAACGGTGGAATCGAACGGCCATTAAAATTGCCAAGAAGTTATGGGGTGGAAAAATTCTATCATATGCATGAAAAAGGCACGAGTGCACATTCACTCTCTTGCTTTCTTTTGATTAGAGAAACTACGTTTTTCCCCCTAAGTTTTGTCGCTCTTTCTTTTGTTAAGAGAAATTCCTATATTAATAGTGACTTTTATTTGAAAGTCTCAGGGACTTTTCCTCCTCAGAAATGATAAGACTTGCAATAAACCTTTTTAACGAAAGATGAATCTTCGTTTTACCTAATTAATTGTGGATCAGTAGGTGACTCCACTCCTGCAAGTGCCTCGGAATCGCCAGTGCGGACAAAACTTTGTCCCCGCTGACTTCCTTTTCTTGCTTAGTTGTCGTGTTTTCTAGCAAGCAATTTTAGTCTATTTTTCTTGTTATTTGACCTTTGACCCCACCATTGATCTATTTATGCTATCCTTGAACCACGATAACTCATATTATTTTTTGCATATTTGGATCTCGCATTTAAATTACGCTTAGAATTTGACACAATTTGTCACAATTTCGTTCACTTATCCTAGTTGAAAATAATAAAATATAATTAATAAAATCCCAATCAATTAACATCATTATATTAATCTACTTATTCAGAAAACAGACTAGCTCCGTCCCTGCTACTATGCAGACACGGGATATATTCCGGCAACAATGGCATATTAGACAGGAAGTATGGTCATCATACCACGTATTAAAATTCTTTTTGAATTTAAATGTTATAGTTCTTGATATGTTCATGTGAGTATATGTGATTAGTAGTATAATAAAATGTGTGTGATGTTCATTTTAGACTCATATCTTGATGACTTTAGATATCAGAAAAAACATTGTCTCCTGATGTATTTAAAGAATTCAAATTCTGACATCCCATGCATCACGTGCAACGTCGGGTTTACATACAAGGGAAGTACTAAAATGTGTTTCATTTTTGGAATACTTGATAAAATGTGCTTGATACATGAGCCTTGGAAACTTCTAATAATTTCGGCTTTTGCGAAAGATTGCCATATAAAAAGCAGTTTGTTGATTTTACATTCTAGATATGGAGCGTAGCATAGAGCTCAAATTGCCTGCACATGCCATGCTTTTATATAAAGTGGTCAAAATTGGAAAAATTAATCTTTGAGATGGGACAAAATTTGGACCTAAGTTTACAACTTTTTTGGTTGGCTTCAATTTTTTTTTTTAATAACAGAGATATATTTATATATTACTTACAAATTGTTACATCACTGTAACTCATATTTTACGAAGTAGTCTTAGTATCCTGAATTGAAAAGGAGTTTCGCGAGTAATAATTTACTGCAATTCCGATCAAATGTATGCTAAAGTAAAAAATGGCTTGGGCTGAAAGCTTATCTTCAAGAAAGGAAACGCGTTTACTACTATCAATTTGGATTAATTTTTTGAATCTTAATTTTGGAAGGTCTGGTGTCGACCCTATTGAAATGCAAAAAGTGGTTTGATGAAAAGTACCGTTTACTTCCATCTATCTAGCAAACTGTTTTCCAATATTTTATAGATTTGTTTAAAGCAGAATTTGATAATACTTAATAAAGAAAGAACTTCACCTATCACAAAAGTACCTTCTTTCATGAAGGGGCGGGAAGAAGGGGCGGGATATGTTGAGATGCTCATGCCCTGTGAGAGTGTCTTATGAGACAAAAAATCCATGTAAAAAATAGGTCGATGACTATGAGCAATATATCTTATTTTTCTACGGATTTACAGTCACTTAATATATCCTCATTACATTGCCTGTTCCGTGAGTTTGAGTCACTAGGAATATCGAGAATGAAAACATGGATATATTAACGACAAGAGAAAAAGAATAGAGAACAGATCTTGGGAGTACAAATTGGTGTTCTAGCACTCCCACGTATGAGTTTCTAGGGAGACGGTACAAATAAAGTGAATTTCTTAAGATTTGCTTTAGGCTTTTCACGGTCCCATTCGACTCTTCATCTCAAATACACATAAAGTTGAACAAAGAAAATGGGATATTTGGCTTGGCCTAAGCTCAAAAGCCCTTCTTAGCTACACAAAAATAATCATTGGTAAGGATTTGGAGCGACTTTCTTCTCCTGTATCTCGATGGATCAGGCCCCTCTCCCAAGATATATATGAAAAGAAAATTCTGTCATCATTGTCAATCTTTGTATATCTATTCTTACATTAAACCGAATAACATATTTTTATAATTACTCTCATTTTTCTAATTCTTCCAAATATACCCCATCAGACAAAAGGTCTTACATCTAACTTTTTTAATGTGATTCCACTTTGATGTCAAATGGTTGTCTTTCGTTTAAGAATTTGTGGCCGATTCCTTTTCTCTCACATATTGCATACATCCTTTACATCAGGCTTAGTGCTTTTCATTTGTGACTCGAAGTACATATCAAGATGGTATGTAGAATATTGCTTAGGTTAGGATATAAGGATTGAGTTATGAACTGCATCAAAATCACGATTCACGTGTCAAAAGATTAATGAATGAGGATAAATTGATTCTTTCTCAAATTCTCTAAATCCAATCCCCTGTTTCTCCCTAGTGAAAGGACAATTGATATCCCTTGTTTCTCCAATTTTATTTTATTGCACCAGGATCTTAACTAAGTAGTACCATCAGCTTCATTATCATATATTGTGCTTTGTGAAGTAAAAGGTGTTCAAGGTAATACTAATACAACATAAGAGTCACATTTAAGCCGGCATTGGCAATACACACATCAAAACAAACTTTGCAAGAGCAAAGCTGATAGACACAAGGTCAGAAACTTTCACCATTCGCTAATTAATCCTTTAATTTGTGATGAACGTGAATAGGATTACCAATAGTAGGACCCAAGGAAAATCAATCAGCCAAGGTATCTCATCAAACAGAATGTACATCAACAAACTGCACGCAACACATCCGAGAGCTAGAGCGATCAGAGCGTACGCAAGTTGGAACCTTGCATCCATATCTTGCCTTCCCATCTTGCAGAGTAATTTTTGCCAAATGATCTTGATTGCTGCGCAAATAAGCATAATGATAGGTGCATCGTGAATGTTGGTTGTACTTGTGGAGCTATGCATGTCCTCGATGAGTTGATGTAAGGCCTCCACCAAGGAATTAAGTTGTTGATTATATTCTGCAACAATATGAGCTGCATGCTCTACTCCATATCTTGGAATGAATGTCATCAAATTTCTTGTTAGATAACCAGTCTTTCACAAAAGCTTAGATAATGAGGATCAAAAATGAAGAAAAACCGGGCGATGGTTTCCCAATGCATCATTAGAAAGGATGAGCTCATCTGATCTATGCAAAGCACAGACTATTTCTAGACAAAACAACATTCAAGTAATGGAACACACGCGGAAATGATGGGAGATAGGAGGTTCTTGTTCAGGAAAGGAAATCAACACTGCATGCTTCTACTTGCGCTAGTCCAACTTATTGAAGGAGACTGGACTGCAGTAGTCAAGAAATGTTGCGGTTCACGGTCGGTACTTACCTCCAACTGCTGTGATTGGTTGGGTTGTTGTTTGCCATTCGCCTCCTGAGTTTTGAGTGATTACTCTCTTCCTTCCTTGTTTGAATTAAAACTTGCTACGAGGCTGCGAGTTGAGCAAGACATATTTGTAGACCTATGGGAGGTCCTCCCTTTGGGAGAGAGCCCCCTCTCCTTCGGAGAAGAATTAAACAAATGGCCCAGGAGTAAACAATTAATTGTCTCTTTGTACCTGACGCACGAGTTTTGAGTTAAACTCTCTGTACCATGGCGCAAGTGTTTTGCGGAGTAAACAATTAATTGTGTTTTTGTGAAACTTGATGACGCAAAGATTGATTTGTTTAATCTTTGCGTCATCAAGTTTCATCTGATTTATGTAGAGTGCAGGTTTTTTTCTCGATGAACAGCATTCGCATAAAGGAATATACCCAGTGGGCATGATGATAGGAACGAGAAAGTAAATCAAGAGTTTCGCATGATTCACTCGCAATCCTCCCACTTACTGACGGAGACGGGACTAACGTTAATTAAGATAAGATCGACGATGCCGAAGCTTACCTCCGACCACCATCGTCGTCACCTCGGGCTTCGCCTCGTTTCTTCCCTTCTGAAAATGAAAAGAGGTCGAGGTCGAGGTCGAGGTCGAGGTCGAGGCCTGCAGCAAGAGTTTTGAAGGAAACAGATTTTGGCCGACTTAGTGGCGCCATTAAATATTAGAAAGGTAAAAATTGCGAGCAGTTCACCTTTGGATGGACGTCGTTTTCTTCGATAAAAGAATTTCCAAGATGATGGTTTATCGTCTCTGACCTGTTCATGTTTCTCCTCCCGTACTATTCATCACATGTGTAATCCCTTCTGATAAATATGCTCCCCCCCACAAACGCCCTCTCCTGATACGCGACGCGCTTAGTGACATGTCCCCCAAAGAACCGGTTTCGTGTGTTTTGCAAAAAACTAAACAACTTAATAAATATTTTCCTAAAAATAATCGATTATATTTATTAAAATAATTAGCTAATAAAAAGTATTTTTATTATCGATAACAATTTAAATCTAGATATTCTCGTGGATAGTGAAAATATTTATCATTTATTCATTTTTATAAGTCAATAAGTGATTATTTTTAGGAAAATACTTTCTAAATTGATCATTCATCACTAAAGAAACGGAGCCTTAAAATAGAGGAATACCTATAGGGCACAAATTATTGTTATTTATTTTATATAACATGAAAAACTTTGAATTTGTATTATGATAAAATTCCAAAATGAAGCTATCATGAATCAATAATATTATAAATGATTAAAGCTTGTGTATAAAAATATAACTATGTAGATTACACATTTCATAAATATATTGGAAGTAATACTTAAAATGTGCTACTATTTCATGCCATCCAGTGATAAGTCTAATATATTCACTTTGGTAAACATCGGATAATATAATCTTATCTTTGGGACAAAAAATGGTAGTTAATGTGTTATACTAATTAATGAAAATTTACGCGACATATTGGTTTAGTGTGAGTTTACTTCTTTCATTTAGGGGTCATTGGTTCAAGGATAGGTAGGTTCTAGAGTTGAAACCCGACACTTATCCTGTTATAATCGATTTTTAGTTTTTGGACCATGAATCTACCCTATTTGTTTGGAACCAGTTATGGAACCTATTCTGTTTTTACAATCTGGTTCCAGGGTTTACTCGAGAACCTTTTTTTTTTTTTGCTCCTTTTTTTGGTTCTTTTTTTTTTTTACAGCAAAATCATATGAGGTTAGGAGTAACAAAACGGTTCAAAGTAAAAGCTAAACAACATGGATCTCTATCTACCAAAAACAATAATTCATAAGATGAACACGTAGTCACTTACATTCAAACACGTAACATAAAATATATATATATATATATATAATAAAACTACATTTTCCTTCATCCATAGATAGGGGAAGAGGAAAGACTGCAAGGAGTTTCAAGGAAGGACAAAGGATGAAGAAGTACTGAGATTAGACTTTAGGGGAAAATGAAATTAGGGTTTTGGTTCTCTAACTTATAAAACCAATTCCAAAATAGGGCGGTCTAGTCCAATTCTATGGTGGGTATTCACTTAAGACCTATTCCCATACCAGTTTAAATCGATTCTAAAAATTTGGAACCTGCTCCTAAATCAGTTTAAATGGTAACTACTTCCTGGACTTGTTTTTTGGGCGGCTGGTTTTTGGGTAGAATCAGTCCTACTCCTAGGTAGAATTGGTCACGTTGCACACCCCTACTTTCAATTACCCAAAAATGAGTCGAACATTTGGCAGTTGACTAAAGAAAGAGTATACTACTATTGTGCTCAAAGGGTTAGATTCAACTAACTTAAAAGCGTGTGATCAAATACTATAAATAAGTCAACAAGCTTTGACATAAAGAAATTATAGAATCTTCCATTATGCTCCGTTTGATTTCACGTTGCTGCATATTCCTCCATGCATTTCATTTTATCATAACAAAACTTGAGCATGTGCACTACTTTGAAATGCACGTTAAAAGTAAACCGTAACTTCTCATTTTCTAATTTGGTCGTTAAAAAATATACAGGTACTTCCACACCAAGTGGAGTATTTTAAGGCACCACTTGCTCTTTTTTAATACCACAACTATTTCTTCATTGGGCAGTTGTCCTCTTAAGTTAGGTTAATTCTAGCAGGGTCATAACCCACAGGTCTTTTTGCAGGCGAGGCAAATATTGAATTCACAAATATGTCATGCAACGTAAGGAATTGATTTCATTAGTTTGAGGGATATAGTGAGTAGTATATTAATAAATAAGGAAAGTTATTCAAATTTTTGAATTTCTTAATGAAGCGACTTTTTTATTTCCTTCCATTTTTCAAGAAAAAAGAATCAGGATGTCATTTTCATGATCTTGAGGGTATTCTTCTGTACTCATTCCGCCCTTGCCTTCCTTCTTTAATGAGAAAAATCAACGAGGAGGGAAGCCGTAACTTTCCATTTTTTAATTTGGTCGGCATCACATATACTTTTCAGCCACCAAATTGTTGGCTGGGTCCACCTTCATGTGGGGCTAGCTAGCATTAAATAAAAGAAAAAAAAAAGATAAGAACAAAAAGAAGTGGAAGTGGTGGTCGTGTAGGTGTGCGCGTCCAAAAAGTGAAGAGAAGAGAGAGAACAAAAACTATAGAAGTAAAAAAGAAGAGAAGAAAAGAAGAGGGTTGCAACTTTGTAACTCCGATTCAAAATCCAAATATTGACAGAATCGGCTCAAATTTCAGTATGTTGTTTGTGAGACCGAAGGCTACAAGTTGATGGTTTTCGTTCATTGAGAACCGTCTCCGAATTCTCCAGTTGCAATTAAGGCTTTCTTATTCCAAACTTGTTTATCTACCTATGTGGTGAGAAAAAGATTATTGTATTATTGATGTTGAGCCTCTAGTGTGTGACTAGAGGAGAATACTTTATGTATCCTACTATTCTTGATGATTAATGGATGTTTTTGTGCGATCTATGGTTTTTCCCATATCGGGTTTTCCACGTTAAATCCTTGGTGTCGTTATTCGCTTTGTCTACTTATTATTTTGGTATTATATTTGCATATTGTAAGGCTATACATTGCTGGTTGTTGCTGGGGTTAAGAGAATTTCAGTTGATTTAGTTTCGGAGGAGAAATTGATCCTGGATTGCGTTTGGCTCATGGTGAATTATGGTACTCGGGTTCTCCCCAACACACAAATCAAGAGAGAGAGAGAGAGAGAGAGAGAGAGAGAGAGAGAGAGAGAGAGAGAGAGAGAGAGAGAGAGAGAGAGGGAAGCGAAGTGTCCTAAAAAACGGAGTTCACTCTTAGCGGCAGCGCCTCGAAGACCTTGGCTCACTCCGTTGCTTGCCTCTCTTGTATCGGCAACGACCTCACCATTGAAGCTTCTCCTTCCCTGGTGATTCAACTAAAATCCACGTCGAGTGAAATAGCTACAGCAGTTGCTTCTTCGTGTGTCCTGCTAAGCGATGCCAAGTAGTTTAGATGCTACAATGTTGTATTAGGTATTGGCTCGTTTTGCTCGATACAGTGTCCGGTTGGGAAATTCTGACAGTCCTTCCACCGATTGCCGAGTGCGTGGAGCTTTCGGCGATGGATTTGAGGCAGAAGTTTGTTAACTTAGGGCGCGATTGGCCTTGTGGCCGATGGTTAAAACTTGACGTGTGCAAGTCTGAAGTCCTCTGAAAGAAAATAATACTGCCGATAGGGTGATTGAAAGTCGCTATATTGTAAGAAGCAATTCACTGCTATAGACAGGAGCACTATCAGCATCGGGGGTACTTGCGGACAATGTTGAATGGTGAAACCATAGGAAAAAGCCCCAATGGCCTTCTATGGGTTCTGCTATTCTGTCTTGGTAATGCTTTCTCGATCTGTCTAGTTCCTTTGATGGTGTTGTATGGAGTTTTGCGACACTCAATAACTGAAAGCATGAAGTCTTGAAACTGACATTTTCATTGAGAGAAAATGACTGTAGAATGCTGTGATGAGCTTTACTAAGTCATGTCGTATGAGTCCACCGGGATTAGCTTCTCTAATTTCTCATCGTGTAAAAGCAATGTGAGCTCTGTCTTACGGATTTTGCAGCACACCAATATGACCTATAAGGCCAATGGATTTGGAATAAAGAAATTGTTGGAGGTAATAGGTTTGAGAGAGAAAAGCAGTTGCTTGAAGTATTACATCAAGAGACGTCAAGTTTGGAACGCTCAACAGTGTTACCTCCAGCGTAGGGAAACCCTAGAGTTTTTATATGCACGTTATTGGGCTCCGGCCCATATGGACCCAAATAACCATGCTTTTTACCTATTGGGCTTATATGTGAACATATTATTTTGGACTATATTAATAATATATCCAACAATCTCCTCCTATGTTCACCATACAGCACAATCCAATAAGGTAGTCAGTGTAATGTTCAAACAAACATGAATCATCTACATTCAGTCCAAGACAATCAACTCGGGTCGGTCAAAGAGTATTCCAGTAGTAAAGTATAAAATTATATCATCATATGCAATCTAAATAAGTGAATCATTCTTATCATGAATCTGTTCTGAGATTAACAAAATCCAAATCCCAAAATAAATCTCAGATTCAGTTCACAACCAATATATGCATATTAATCAAGTATAAGTAGGCCAGTCAAAATAGTCCAATGCCTTACAAATATAAGAAACAAGTATAATAATGTCCACAAAATAGAAATAGCAAAATGCAAGTCTCAAGTAAATGGACTTCATCAAAATAGGCAATAGCGTGTAAACCGTCAAGTCCCTACACGCTTTAAATGATATATATTCATTCATCAAGTAGGTCATCCTGGTCAGGATCCCACTCATTAAGCTCTCCTCCATCTCTGTTATCCCCTGTAGAATGTCAAATATGAATTTCATATTATCATGAATTCAATTATTTTCATAAAGCATCATAATATCATGTCATAAGCATCAAGCCAATTTCATAAATTATGAACAAGACCTAAACAATATGATTTACAAAGAGCCATCAACTTAAGTTTATTTGTAGAAGAATAACTATTGTCTAGTTTCAAAGAACACGACCAATAGTCAAGTCACTTACAATAACCTAGTCATGTAATATCAAGTTTCAATTAAGAACAAGACCAATAGGCTTCTTATGTAAACAATTGTTTCTATGTTTCAATTTGGAATGTCACACTTACTGATTCCTTAAAGTCAAATATTTTAACATCAAGTTTGGAATGGGATCATTTAATCAAAAAGGATAGTCCAATCTAGTTGAATTGTATCATCAAGTTTGGAATGACACAATTTTCCCAGATAGAACATTTGAATTAGGTTAAAGTCATCTTCATCAAATTTGGAATGAGACAACTCACCCTCTTCAAATTAGTTAGCAACTGTGAACATCGATGAAACATATAAACTGTGCTTATCATTGTAGCTAATAAAGAAAGATTTGATAATTCAAAACACACAATTAGAAGGTAAGTAAATGGTAGTTAAGACTTACCTATATAGTCTTTAACTATAGTCTTTAACCCTAGTTCCCCCACTGTTTTGAATAATCGATCTTTAGGCATACCTTTGGTGAGAGTATCGGCTATGTTATCCTTCGATCTCACATCGATCAAGGTGATAACCCCTTGTTCTCTCAGATAATTCAACAACGCATGTCTCAGTCTCACATGTCTTCTCTTTGAATTAAAGAGAGAATTCTTGACGACTTGGATAGCTGCTCGATTATCACAGAATAGGCTTAAAGAATTAATCTTTAGCCGAGTCAAAGGAATATCCATAATCAGATTCTTTATCCACTCTGCCTCTTCACCAGTTGAGGCTAAAGCAAAAAGTTCCGATTCCATAGACGACAGTGCACTACAAGTCTGTCGTTTGGATTTCCAAGTAATAGCAGCTCTACCCAAAGAGAATACATATCCACTAGTAGACTTACTATTTCCAATATCTGAGCACCATGAGGCATCAGAATATCCATCCACAGTTGGAGGATAACCATAATAATAAAGAGCATAATCTTTAGTACATTTAAAGGTATCTCATTAGCCTATTGAGGGTATCCCAATGCTCTTTACTAGGATTACTAGTAAAACGACTAAGCATGCCAACTGTAAAGGCTATGTCGGGTCTAGTGCAACTCATAGCATACATGAGACTACCAATCAGTTTCGAGTACTTTAACTGATCCACGTTGGTCCCTTCATTAGGACTCAGTTTGTTATTATAATCACATGGTGTCTCACTCGGTTTACACTTATCGTATCCCCAAGTAGAAAGTAGTTGCTCAATATAATGAGTCTGGCTAAGGGAGATGACTTGCCTTTTAAAGCTTACTTTCATACCAAGAATGGTATTAGCAATACTAAGATCTTTCATGTCAAATTCTTTAGCTAAAGTAGCTTTCACGTCACTCACTATAGAATGATCGGAACCAAGAATTAACATGTCATCAACATACAAGCAAATGATGACTATCTTATTTGACATAGAACGATGGTAAAGGCATTTATCTTAATAACTAGACTGAAAGCCATAACTCTTTATCACTTTGTCAAATTTAAGATGCCACATCTTAGGTGCTTGTTTAAGACCATACAAGGATTTATTCAATTTACAAACTTTGTCCTCAAGACCTTTCATAACATATCCTTCCGGTTGTTTCATGTAAATTTTCTCATTTAAATCCCCATTTAAGAAAGCTGTTTTTACATCCATTTGATGCACTACAAAGTGTTCAATAGATGCCAAAGCAAGAAGAATTCTTATAGTTGATAGATAACACACAGGTGAATAGACATCAAAATAATCTATTCCACTCTGTTGTTTATAGCCTTTAGCTACTAAACGTGCTTTGTATCTGGCTATTGATCCATCACTATTCAGTTTCTTCTTCAACACCCATTTACAGCCTATAGCTTTAACCCCTTTTGGCAAATTTACTAGATACCAAGTGTGATTTTGCAGTAGAGAGCTTATTTCATCATCTATGGTTTCTGCCCACAGTAAAGATTTCCTAGATCTCATTGCTTCCTGATAGGATAATGGATCATCCTCAAAATGGTAAGCAACAAAGTCCTCACCAAAACTTTTGGGAATTCTCTCTCTTGTAGATACTCTAACTGGAGTTGGTTCAATAGCCAACTGTGTGGAATTAGTGTCAGAAGGGCCTGCTTCAGATTCTACAGGAGATTCTGAAATCATATTTGTAGATTCAGAAACATTCAAGTCTTGATCTTTGAGAAACTTGTTTTCCAAAAACACTGCATCTCTAGATTCTATCACTGTTTTAGTAGATAGATCTAAAAATCTATTTGCAGCACTATCTTCTGCACTACCTAGATATACACAAGTAATAGTTTTAGATCCCACCTTAGGTTTCTTAGTATCTGGTATACTTACATAAGCAATACAGCCTCAAGTCTTAAGAGTATCATATCTACAAGTGCGCTTATGCCATATCTCATAAGGTGTCATAGACAACTTAGAGTGCGACAACCTGTTCAAAATGTGATTAGCAGTTAGAACTGCTTCTCCCCAGTAGGAGGAAGGCATGTCAGCTGTAAGTAACATAGAGTTTAACATTTCAGTTAACGTTCTATTCTTACGCTCTGCAACACCATTTGATTGGGGTGAATAAGGAGCAGTGGTTTCAAGTATTATACCTTCTGAAGCACAAAATTTCTTGAACCTTGACATAATATATTCTCCTCCTCTATCACTCCTAAACCTCTTAATTTTCAAGTTGAGTTGATTTTCTATTCTAGACTTGAAAATCTTAAATTTTTCAAAAGCCTCATCTTTCGATTTCAACAAATAGACATGACAATATCTAAAAAAATCATCTATGAATGTTATTAGATACTTCCGACCACCTTTAGTAATGTAATTTCTAAAATCACAAATGTCAGAATGTATTAGCTCAAGAAGTTGTGTGCTTTTAGAAACCAACTTAAAGGATTTTCTAGTGATTTTAGCATGTGCACACACTTTACACTTATCAAATCGAATAGAAGTATCCAATGGAATGTTGTGAGTTTTAGCTAGATGTTGCATTTTCCTGTAATTCACATGTCCAAGTCTATTGTGTAGCAACTTTGGATCAATTAAAGTAGAATTCATATGGTTTATGCTATCAGCATTTAAACTCAACCTATACATACCATTAACCATGAATGCACAACCAAAATAATATGAGTTAACAGATAAAGTTACTCTACCATTCATAGTTGAAAAAGACATACCAGCTTTATCAAGTAAACTCATAGATATCAAATTCTTCTTAAGTAAATGTATTATTCTAACATATTTCAGAGTTAGTAATTTACCTGAAGAAAGCATCAAATTTGCAGTTCCAACATGAGTCACCTTTGCCTCACCACCATTGCAATTTTCCACAGTGTCTTTCACTTCTGTGACCTCAGTGAGTAAGTTCTTGTCATTTGTAGCGTGACAAGTAGCGCCACTGTCCAACCACCACTCAGAAGAGACGCTGGCCTTTCCATTCTTCATCATTCCAATGAAGGCTCGAGGTTTAGATCCTCTAATTAGCATATTGGCCTCATTTAGTGGTGTGTCATTCTTTGGCTTCTTCAGCAACTTACACTCTGCAGCCCAGTGACCCCACTTTCCACAGTTATGGCACTTGCGATTCTTCTTCTTTTTGAAGATGGTCTTTTTGGCCTCTAACTCAGAAAGAGGATTCACATTTTTGTGACTTGGACTTTTTCTGAGATTTATTGGAATGTGAAACTAAGTTGGCAACTGACTTTTGTTGTCCATCTTGTTCCAAACTCTTCATAATAATATTTTGATCTTCAATGTGAATATACCTCTTTAATTCATCTAGTCCCATCTATTCCTTCAGTCTGTGCATTTCAGTCTTGAAAGAACTCCAATCAGTTGATAGTTTGCTCAACACAAGACCGACAAAGAGATTATCGGACATATCAGAGTTATCATCTTTCAGCTTGTTCCTCATGTTCTCAAATTCAACTAACTGAGAGGTGATGCTTGAATTCATAGTGAATTTAAAGTCAAAAAATTTCTCCGCTAGGAGAGTTTTAGAGAGCCCCTCTTGTTTTTGGAACTGAGCGTTCAAGTGATCACATATCTCTTTTGCCGTCTTATACTCACTATAAGTCATAGCCAGATTAGGATTTAGAGAGTTCAACAAGTAATCTCTACAAAAATCCTCATCTTTGTTCCATTGATATTCATCCACATCTTCAGTGGTAGATGCAAAATCACTTAATACAGTATAGAATATGTCACGTTCTTTCATGCCAAATTGAACATGTAATTTCCAGCCATGAAATTCAGTAACATCAAAAGATTGCAACTTTATAATATCATAGGAACTACGTTTTGCCATTTTAATCAGAGCAAAGTGTTAGAAAGAGTGCACCTTGGAGTCCTCAGAGCCTCAAAGTCGAATAACTCTTCTAACCGTGATCAAACCATTCTGTAGAGATGGAATTTGCAAAAACAAACCCCAAAAACAGATCTGGAGCGCCCAAAAGCCTTAAGATGGACTGTCCTTGTCGCTGAAACTCGCTAAAAATTTCCGCCCCCAAAATTCGCTAGAAATTTCGTCCCCGAAATTTGCTAGAAATTCATATGGAAATTTCCGGGTACCGTAACTTCTTTGTCCGACCTCCGATTGACGCGAGTGACCACTTAAAACGTTCGTATCGACAAGTAGAACAAAGCCCATGTGGTTTCACCCTCTAAAATTGGCTATAATTTTTGGGTTTTTGAATCAAAGATTTCGGTCACTCGAATCTTCAAACTCAGATCCCGGCCAATATCACCATCGAAATCGAAAGTAAATTACAGCTGTGAGTTCATCTTGACAAAATCTTCAAGAAGACACTTTATTCGCTCAAATCCGACGCACAAACTTAATACTTCAAGATTGATGGAGGTAATAGGTTTGAGAGAGAAAAGCAGTTGCTTGAAGTATTACACCAAGAGACGTCAAGTTTGGAACGCTCAACAGTGTTACCTCCAAATAGGGAAACCCTAGAGTTTTTATATGCACGTTATTGGGCTCCGGCCCATATGGACCCAAATAACCATGCTTTTTACCTATTGGGCTTATATGTGAACATATTATTTTGGACTATATTAATAATATATCCAACAGAAATGGGGGCAACTTATTGAATATTAGATTCCATGTATACGACTTTTACTTCTTTTTGTTGGCCACTTACCATTTTAGGTCTTTTGACTCAATCATGCTAACTACATATCTTTCAGTATGTTTTCTAACTGCAAGAGAATCGGAGGTTGACACCTGTCAAACTTGCATTAATTTGATAAGAAGCTGTACCATGTAGAAATACTCGTTTATCTCACCTCACCAACTGTGAGTTTTTGTTCATGCATATGTGATGAGGTTTATGTAGGGTATGCAACCTTTTGCTTTGATATTAATTGTAGAGTGCGCAGCTTATAAAATATGCGGAAGCGTTAAAATACTCAAATCAAACTAGCTGATATAATCATATAATCAAACTAACTAATACAAGCATACACTCAGTTATTCTATTTTCCCTTCTCAATCACGGAGGGATAACTCGCTCTGAGGCTGCAGTGCCTCCTGAGGCTCACACCTTGGTTTCTCTTTGAAGAAACTCTCTTTCTCTCAACTCGTGTGGCCCTTTCTTAAAGCTCACCTCGTACCTGGTGGCTTCCTTGCTGGCCTGAGGTTCTCCGCCTGTGTGTGGCGTGAGGCCCTCTCCCTGGCCTGTTGACCTGAGGCTGCGGTGCCTCTATGTGAGGCCTTTCGGCCTTAGCTCAGATGCTTCACGTACTGCCATATATATAAGGATCTTCCACCGCCTGGACTCTACCGCCATTGACTTCAACATGCAAGAGCTGAAGTTGAACTTTTCTTCTTGGCTAAGGAGTCAACAATTGTAGGCTGCAACTTTTCCTTCACGTTCAAGTTAGCCGGTTGAAGCTTTGCTTCCTGCTCCTTGAAGGCTCCAGTAACTACTATAATATTATTATAATGTGTGCCCCTTCCTTTTTTGATTAGCTTGTGGCTTCTTCAAGAATTCTCTTCTTTGGCGATTTAAGAAGTGACGCTGCAGCACACTTCTCTTTGGCTTCTTATTATTATATTAGGTGTTGACTCCAACAGTTTAAACCTAGTTTTCGTCATATGTATGCAGGCATTAAGAGAACATACTGGATAGCTTGCAATGTTGACCCCAATGTACAACAATTATCTCTAAATAGGAGATGATGCCCCAGAAAATATTGTAGGGAGGCCTCATCATCTGAACTTGCTTGCAAATTTTCCTTCATCCTTCAGAAAATTACTCTCGTTGCAACTGAATGCAGCTCCATACCTTCTGATGCTGCAAGTGAATTTGGTGGGAAAGCCATTGAGTTTCGAAGCTAGATTGATCCTACCAAAGGTAGACACTAGCTGTACTCTTTTCAACTGAATATGGAGAAGCATATCTGGTTCAGACTCTGGTTGCAGAAAACGACTCTTTGCTGCACTCTCAGCTGTGGATAGATCCCGTGGAAGAGTTTGTCAGTATGCTCATAGCGGCAACCCAGTATTCGTGACTTTTGCTGTCAAAGAGTTGAAGGTATTTGACCTTATTTGTTATTGATTATATCAAGACATTTGAGTCATAAATGCAGCTGAAATTTCTTGAATATATGACTTCACTTTCAAACCTATCTCCATTTCCATAAAGTGAGTCCACCTAATTGCAGTAATGCCATTGGAGTCACATTCAGGGCCATGTGTTATGTTGAAGTTTTTCCTTGTGTCTTCCAGTGGAGAAGATAATATTTAACGTTTGTTCATCTCATGGAAATCCAGGCATTTCTTGCATTCTTTGAGGGGTGTGAAGTTGACATTCATTTCTGCTTTTAGAAGGCCGGTAAGTAAATTCTAAATGCTCTTTTGCATCTAATCTTCCATCCTTTTTTTCCCCATGTTTCACTTCAATTTTGTTTTTGCAAGTAGCTTAGATGCAACAAGTAGATTTCACACAATCAGTGCATAATTGGTTTTATAAGATGACAGATTGTTAGTTATCTGCTCAGAGACCTAAAACATCCTCATGCATAGCTTCACGATCACAATAGTAAAGGCCCATGGCAATGTTACTTTTGGGCTAAATATAGAAAAACGAGAGACTATCATTGAAAATTTGGTTGACAAACATAGTGCACCTTCGAATTAAGTTTTGATAATAATAGCTCGAGGAGTTTTAAGTTCAGATGATAAATTATGTTTTTCTTTTTTTTCTTTCCTTTTAACAAAGAAAAATGCAGGTTCATGCATAAAGTGCACTTTCTTGCTCACCCGTCGGGCTTACCTTTACTCACTTGGTCATGACATAAGCAACCAAATATTCTGGGAAACAAAATAATCACTAACGATACCTGACTAGAGTTCCTTGGGTCTGGCATCTAATTGTGGTCGATAGAAATCTATTCACTAGGTAACTCGTTGTGCTAAGCACATATGTCAGGAACTTCATAGTTAAATTAGCATTAGATATCATTTATAGGTCATCTCTACTGATATTCTACCAATCAACTCTACAATTTGTTATAGTTCACTAACACTAGTGTGGTGTCTCACTATGCCCTCTCCCTTTTTGGTATTTAACAGTTTTGAGCAAAACTCAATGCTGCTATTAATCTGGACATGCTTGATCATCTTACCAGGATTAAAGCTCTCAAATACATGATATCAACAACCTCAATTTTTATAAAAAGATTCATGTAATGCTTATGTCCTTTTTTTTTTTTTTTTTTTTTGCAAATATATTATTGCAACATAATACACACAATATACAAAATTATAATATAAAAATAGTTAAGATGTAATCCTCTAAATATCTTACTAACATTGAATTTAAATCTTACAAATATTTAAACATTTTTCCCAAATTAATTTTTAATTATATTTAACTCTTTCCATACCTTCAAAATTCTTTTTTTGCACATGCATGCGTGTAACTCTTTTTATAGTAGGAAATAGAAAAGCAACTTCATGCGGCCTATCTTATCGTTTCCATTCACCCTCAACATATTAAAACACTTTTAGCTGTGATGTGGATGTTTTCTCTTTGATTTTGAATTGTTCAGGCTTTTCCCCAATATATGACGAACCTTTGTATTGTGGCTCCAACTTACATTGTTTGGTCCTACAGTCTTGAGTCACTAGGAGGGGAATAAAAACCTAGATATATTAACAAAAGGAAAACCAAAGGATAGAGAGCAGACGTTTACATCAAACCAGACAAAGGTGCAAGTAAATGGAATTTCTTGTAATATGCTTTTGGCGTTGGAGGGTCCCTACTTGACTCTTCATCTCTATTAAACACAAAGTTGACAAAGAAAGAAAATAATGGCTAAGGACTTATAGCAACTTTCTTTGCCTGAATCTGACTAGATTAGGCCCATCTCCCAGGATATCTCTGACTCCCACCCTTTTTTCTTATGAAAAGATACAATAATTCTTCGAAATTGACTTCTATCTATACCTAAGTTTACTTATATCAAACCAAAATTACTCTGTCTTACTTTTCTTTTTCTTCCAAACAGGCCTCGACATATAAGAGGTTGTGCATCTCACTTTTCTAATGTGAATTTGCTTCGTTCTCCAATGTGTAAATCTTTCCATTAAAGAATTTGTGACTAGTTACTTCCCTCTCTCTCACTTATTGCATGCTTCCTTTGTGACCTGAAGTACATGTCAAGATAGTATATAGAGTGTCGCCGAGGTTAGGATATCAGGATTGAGCCTCAAACTACATCGAAATCGTCAATTTGTGTACGGAAAGACTAGTGAACGAGGATAATGTGATTCTTTCTCAAATTCACTTAATCAATTCCCTAGTTTCTCCTTGACCAAATATAAAAATCCCTTATTCCTCCAATTTCATAGTATTGCTACAAGTAATTAACTAAGTAGTACAATCATCCTCGTCATCATTACACATTCTACTTTATGACGTAAAAGGTGTCTGAGATAATAGTAATAATAGATCATGAGGCTCGTGTCTCAGCCAGCATTGGCTAGGCGGACATCAAAACCAACTTTGTTAAGAGTAAGCTACAACATCAGGAAAACCAAAAATTGTACCGTTCGTTCTCTAATTCATCCTCGGGTTCGAACGGGGATGGGATTCTCAACATCAGGACACAGAACGAAAATTCAAGGCATGTCAGCAAGCAAAACGTACATCAGCAAACTGCAACCAACACAACCAAGAGCAACAGTGATGAGAGCGTACACAAGTCGAAACCGTGGATCTATATCTTGCCTTCCTAGCTCGATGATTAACTTTTGCCGGACCTTTTTTACCACTGTATAGATAAGCATGACTGGTGCACTAGTATTATTGGCTGGACCTGTGTGTCTATACGTGTCCTTGATGGCTTGAAGCAAGGACTACTCCATGGAATCAAGATTTTGGTTATATGTTGCAGCAATTTGTGCTATTTGCTCTACTCCATATCTTGGAATTAACATCAGCAAACTACTTGTTAGGCGACTGTATGTTGCAAAAGCTCAACTTGTGAGCTCCTTCTACATTATAAACGATGATAATATATCCAAAAGCTATCAAGATATGAGTTTACAGCGAACATTAGGGCCCGTTTGGTTCAGCTTTTGGGGAATGCATTTGCAGAAATGCAAATATCTTTGGGTGAAGGGGGTTTTCCAAAATGCAAATGTCGTTTGGTAAAATTTGCATTTGTAATTAACTTTTATTAAATTAAAAAAGTAAAAATATGTTAATATTTTTTTTGAAGTCCGGCCATCGAGCCGCCGGACGCCTGATTTTATATAAACATATTTTTATATAAAAAATATAAAAATATAAACATAAAATGTATTTATTAAACATAAAATATATATAAAAAATAGATATGTTTATATTTATAAATATATATATATTAAACATAAAATATATTTATATAAAAAAATTGATATGTTTATATCTATATAAAATATATATTTTATATAAATATAAATTATATATTTTTATAAATATATATTATATATTTTTATAAATATATATTTATTAAACATAAAATATAAAAAAATAGAGATGTTTATATTTTTTATACAAAAAAAACATATAATATATGTTTATATTTTTATATAAAATATAAAATATATATTTTTCTATAAAAATATAAACATATTTATTTGTATATTTATTTTTATTCGAGGCGAGACGATCGGTTTCTCCACGGAGAGATGAACAATACCGGAAGTTGCATTCCGAAGATGCAACTTTCCAAAGGACCTCAAGAGCTGCATTGGGCTAAAGGCCCTTAGAGCCACTTGGAGATGCAATTGCATCTCGTCAAAGTCGCGCAAAAAAATGAACCAAACACTTTTGCATTTGGCCAAGGGACTTTAGAGCCCAAATGAGCATTCCAAATGCTGAACCAAACAGGGCCTAAGCAAATCTCAATGCTACCAACAAATATACTAACGCAAACAAATCAAGAACTACCAACATAAGTTCAAAAGGAAATCTAATGCGCAGTGTGATGTCAAGCTTTTACAGTAAATTATAGCTAATGAACCAATGCATTGCATGAGTCTAATCCATGTATCGATCCATGGCTAATTGAAATTCTTCTTTTGGACAAAATGTAACATCAGAGTGCAAGGGAGTACCTCCTTAACAGCTACAAATCTTTCTCAGTCCACTCTAACAACAATTATTTGCATAACAAAGCCACTCAGATGCACAAAACTACCCGGTTAGCCCCCATGCTTACTAGGTAGAAACGTAGTACTGAAGCTAATAGCTGGTCTCATATTTTCTTAGGAGGAAAAGTAAGACTTTCAATTAATACATTGTTCTTAATAAGATATGAGTTTCTCCCGATATAATATATATAGTCGTGTCTCTTCATCATGCGACAGAATTTCCCACCCATTAACTTCACGAGACAGTTTACATTCTTTCCAACTTTGTGGATTTCAAAAAGAAATGGCAATTTTTATGGATTCCACTTTCCTCAGACAAATTCAGCTGTTTTAAATGTATGCATACGTGAGAGAGATTCTTCTTGGTAGTAATCCTAATGTATTCAATTACTAGATGGATATCTTGAAAATATGCTAATTTGCACAAAAAGGGGTCGATGACTACGAGAAGCTTTTTTACAGAAGACAAAATCTGGGTGGTACAACATAACTACCCCAATTCAGGAAATGCCAGAGACAAGCCATTTTACATCCACCAGATATGCCGCTAAGTACATGCTCTGTTCTAAGTAGAGCCCATTTCTCCTCTTTGATAGTCGAGTCATTATGAACATCTCAATCAACAAAAGGAAAAAAAAAAAAACAAACAAACAGAATAGTTAACATTGGTGTTCCAATACGCCTCTCAGGTACGTTTGGTAATTATTTAGTTCCAAGGAATAATTTTTGCTTAGAAATAATATTTTTCTAATTTTGTTCCCTAGACGAATATCTGAGCATTCGAATGCGTTCGGTAACTGTATAAAATTTTTCATTCACGAAATAAAAAAAATAATATGAATATATTTAGTACAACCCTCAAATTTTTTTGAAATGTGAAATTTCTTTTAATTTTTTAAATAATTTTTTGGGATTTTTCTTATTTTTTTTCCCCTCTCTTCTTACTCCTCTAGCTGGCAACCTTGCTGGCCCTAGGGGAGGTCAGTCTCACCTAGCCACTGCAAGGTCAACCTTGCCCATTCATGGCAAGGCTGATCTTGTGGTGGCTAGATAAGGTCAAGCCTTGCTAGGGCGATTAGCCAAAGACAAGAGCCGGCAACCTCACCGGTCTTAAGGGAGCCTCGTCGGCTCTTAAGGAGGTTGGCCTCACCCAGCCATTGCGAGGTTAGCCTCACTAAGGGCTGATGAGGCTTCAACAGGGTTGCCGAGTGCAACGACAGGCTAGATGAGGAAGAAAAGAAGAAAAGAAAAAAAATGACTTGGTTTTAGAAATTGTTCTTGAGAAATTTTTTTTTTTTACTTTTTTATTTTTGTTCCAAATCTATTCCTTAACTACTTATTTGTTCCTGGAAATAGAAACATTAGTTGACGTTACCAAATATATTTCTATTCTTTTATTGTTTCAAGAATCAAAAGAAGAGAAATAGTAAATAATTGACCAGTTACCAAATAGGGCCTCACAATCTAATGCGAGAAACATGCCATTTTCTACAAGCAAGTGAAAGACCTGCTGGGCCTCTTGAACCAACAATACAAGTTCAGAGTTCCACAAACTGTTCTATGTAGAGTGTGAAAGTTGCTAGTATAAACACCTAGAGGGGGGTGAATAGGTGTAAAAACAGATTCTGCAATATGCAATGAAAACCTTTACTTTTAACCTGAGTCTGAATAATAACAGACTTTTGAAACTGAGTCTGAAGAGCAGCAGGCTTTAAGCGATATCAGACTTTAGCAGTTAAATAGAGCTACGAACAAAATAAAGAGATTCAGGGAAGAGAATAAGAACACAAGGTTTATAGTGGTTCAGCTTAATCCAAGCCTACGTCCACTCTCCCACGCTAACAGCCTTCTTGGCTGGATTCCACTATGCAATCAACAAGATATTACAACTTTGAGTGCAAACACTTAATAGTAGATCACACTATCTCACTAAGTCACTCTTTTTGTATTTCTCTCACAATCACAAACGTTTAAGCTCACAAGAGACAAGTGTATAATCGAAGATCGCTTAGTCTTTGGAATTATAAATTCTATGCTCTGTCTCTTACTTGTTCATCAGTCATTGATCTCCTTAAATACTCCTCCACTTCCAAACTAGCCGTTGGACAGTATCTCAAGGATCGTCTTCCAATCTACCCATTGGACAGATCTGTATCAAGAAGATTTGGTAGCCGTTGAGTGACAAAAGTAGAATCCCAAATTGATTCCGATCGCCCATACAAACAGAATCTTGGTTTTCATAAGTAGAGTTTCTCCGTATAGAAAGTTCTTGTCTTCAAAATCCAATCGTCAATCAATGAGATTGAGTCAATCAAATCAATCTTGATGTAGAATTCAAATCAGATCACTAGCCGTTATATGATTGGGCTTGTATTACGTTCTGTCGAATCTAGATGTAAAGTCTGAGTGCAATAGACTGTACAATCTGAGTCTGAGTGCAATAGACTTTGCAATCTGGGTTTGAACATATTCTGTTTCTGAATAGATTTAGCTTTAAGATCTGGACACAATCTGAATAAGTTCAACTTCAGCATAGAGTTTGTCTTTTGGTTCAATGTCAGCATAGAGTCTGTCTTTTGGTTCTTCATTCACGTTCAGTCTGGAATTTGTCAGAGTGAGTAGACTTCTGATGTAGAAAAGACTTTGACACTAAAGTCTGGCAGTCTTCAGAATATACTTCGGACATATGTTACGTTCAGTCTTCTGGTCGTCTTCAGACTTTGACAATATCCTTTACATGTTCTATCATCTGCATGGTCTATTACTTAACCATTAAACACGTTAGTAGCCTTTGATTTATTTTGTCATATTCAAAACATCATAAGGGATTTCCCTAACAATCTCCCCCTTTTTGATGATGACAAAACAATCTCTGAATATGCATATCTGTAAACATACTTTTTAAAAATATTAATTTAAATCAAAGGATATCATAAGATAGCAAATAGATTGAGCATAACAATATAGAAAAATAATCGCAGCTCAATATTATGCCATAAATAATATCAACCAATCAACACATATGCATATTCATATTCTCTCCCCCTTTTTGTCATAATCAAAAAGTGATAACAATAGACATAGTATCATGTAGATTCCAAAAATCAGCTTTTATAAAGTAAATCGAATATTAAATATATGCAATATAGCTCACTTCGATCATATATATAAGCAAATATCCAATAAAAATCACGGATGCATCATAAAATGCACGTACCCTTTTTGTCATAATAAAATGATAATATCAATAAGAGATTTGTTAATGACAAAAAGTAATAAGAGATGCACTAACCGGATTTTGTATAACTTAAATTCTGACACATTTACCTTCTCCTTCCTTCCATAATAAGATCACGATCATGATTGATTCAAAAAGATTTTTCTATAATTGATCAAAGCTCCCTCTCAATTTGTTGCCTTTTTGAGATGATCACGATTATTTCCTTTCTCTTGGATTCGCTTTCTCCCCCTGTGATCATGGCAATATTTGCGAATAGAAACAATCGTTGCTTGTGCACGTTGAATATAATATTTTTCCAGTATTTCCTTTGTAGCGACAACATCCGCAACGATCATTTGCATTTTGAAATTCGAGGTAAAAATTTATTTTCTTCAACTAAGCTTATCTTGAATTCAACCTGCATTAACTTAACAAGCTTTTTCCACAAAATAAGCTGTAATAATATCCATATAATATATAATCCCATTTCTTCAAATAAATAAATTGAATAGCATATATAAAATTAAAATTCAAAACTTCTCAACATTTCGTACGACACATTAGGGATTTCCTTAACAATTTGCAAAAACTTTGCACAAGGAAGGGAATTTTTGAACCTCTAGAAGATAGTATAGAATCTTCATAATTTTTAGATCAAGCTTTCGGAAGATTCTTTTGTCACCTGCAAAATCTTGTATAATAGATAATCATCTTTGCAAAAATGTCACGTAATATCTTCCTTTGATTTGCGGATCAAACTTGCTAGATATAATATATCTTCTAAGAATATAGCAAGATTATCCATAAATATGCAATAATATCTTTCGAGATCAAAGGGATTTCCTTGAGCATAAATCTCAAAAATATATTATTGAGGCATTTTGCAAAAAGAAATTAGATATTTCTATCACGTGCCAAAATTACAATGCCTTATATTTATAATAAGAGATATTTGCAATATGATAAGTAATCATCCAAAACCAAGATAAATGCATGTAGAATTTTGCAAGGCCGAATGATAAAAAAAAAATATTCTCTTATCCATAGTATATGTTTGAAATATACCATTGAAAAAAATAAAATCATTACCAATCTTCGCAGGAGATATTTTTCAGATTGTACCAAAATCTGCGTAGATTCGCAATCATTCTTGCCTTATTGAATATCCTGCAATCAACCCATTTCTTTTTTGGTATCCATTAATTTGGATCCTTCCATTTCGTTAGAGCAAAATAGAAAATCTCCGTAGATAAACAAATATTCTTTCTTAATTCATCATAACAAAGTATTCAAAGAAAGAATATTATGCACAATGATATTTTGAAAAATAAATTCTCACTTAGTCATAGTACAATAAAAACAGAGAGAATAAAATCCTTGAGTATCTAAGAATATCTTGCATAATAAGTTAATATCAAATAAAACATATTTTCACTTTGCAAAATATGACTAAATCTGAGAGTATAAAATTAGACAAAATAATCTGAATTATCTCAAATAGTCACGCGTATTAAATCAAATCTCAACTCACAAATCACAAACAAATCATACGATTCTTTCTTCAATGAAACAAAATATGATCGTTATAAAATCTCAATCAACCAAGGATATATCGAATATCAAGTATAATGAGAAATTTTAAATCGTGTACTCAAACCAAATTGAGAATAATAAAAATATATACATTCCTTACCAAACTCTCTTTCTTCTTTCTTCTTTATATCCTGCAAAAACAACTCACATTTTCTTTGGTACCCATTTTTTCTTGGGTCCATGAGAGTTAGTAGAATATGTTGTTTTTACCCAATTTTTCTTAATAGGTCTCCAGACTTCAGGACAATCTTTCTCAAAGTGTTCCAAATCTCCACAATTTGAACACTTGAGGGCATTTCGACCAACAGGTTTTACAAACACTTTTTGAAAATGATTTTTGTAAAATGTCTTTGGAGGTCTTTGTTTAAGTCTCTCCTTGACTTTAAGAAAATCAATTAGAGAATCACTTTCCTTATTGAAACCAAGTCCTGGCTTATTATAAAAAGGTACTTGTATATAAATGATATGCTCCAATGTTTTTGAACCATTTGAAAATCTTGTCGAAATATTTGAAAATTCTTTCTTTAAAGAATCATTTTCTCGACAAGTAAATCTCGACTTTCTTTTATTTGTAGAAAATCTTTTTGCAAAATTTTAAAATTTTCTTTTTGAGAAAGATCCTGTTGCCTAAGCCGAGAATTCTCCTTTTTAAGTTTGGAGATCCTTTTAAGAGAAGATTTGAGATTTAAGCAAAGCTCATTTGTATACTTAAGAACCTTGATAGGAATTTTTGAATGGCTTACCTCGATTTCCTTATCGGATTCTGAGTCTGTGTCTGAGTCAGACTTTGATTCTGAGTTTGTATCCGAGTCAGACTCAGATTCTGAATGTGTCATCAAGCATATATTTCCTTGCTCATCATCTTCTTTCATTGTTCTTTTCTGCCCTTCCTGCTTGTATTGTCTTCTTCCATCGAATCTCCTTCATTTTCTACTCAGTTTTTTGAATTTCTTGATCATAAAAGCAAGTTATTCGTCGTCCATGTCATTTTCTGAGTCTGTATCATTAGAATCAGCGTTAGATATTAAAGCAATGGATTTCTTACCTTCGGGATCTTCATCAACGATTTGTTCCACTTCATAGGATTGAAGAGTGCCAATCAATTCATCAACGGAGAGTGGCATAATCCTCTGAGTCTCCCGAATTGAGGTCTTAATATGGTTCCAATTTTTTGAGAGATCTCGCAAGAGTTTGTTGACCTTCATTGGGGAAGAAATTGGATGACCTTGATATGCTAAACCATTTACAATTTCTGTAAAATGGTTGAACATATCTCCAATCGACTCTCATTGCTTCATCTTGAAGGATTCATATTTGCCAAACGGGGAGTTTATTTTTGTCTCTTTTACACGATTAGTGCCTTCATATGTAACATGAAGTTTATTCCAAACTTCTTTTGCTGTTTCACATGAAGAGATTCTGTTATATTCAGCAGGAGACAAAGTGCAATATAAAGAATAAATTGCTTTCGCATTAAAAGCTTCTCTTTTGGACATCTCTGTCCGAGACATAGGAGCAGGGGGTTTGGTTTCTTTGTCTTTGCCATTCTTATTTGATGTAGACGCAATAATGGGATTGATTCATTTTTCCACAACATCACATTGCAAGGGATCTCTGGATCTTAGGAATGCTTTCATTTTGTTCTTCCACATGTTGTATTCCTTTCTATCAAAATATGGTGGCCTGGTGTTGCTTTGTCCTTCCATAAGTCCTGGTGCCAAGATACTAGCCATAAAAGATCTTTAACTCAAAAGTAAAAATACTTTTATAAACCGAGCACTTGGCTCTGATACCAATTGAAAGTTGCTAGTATGAACACCTAGAGGGGGGTGAATAGGTGTAAAAACAGATTCTGCAAAATGCAGTGAAAACCTTTACTTTTAACCTGAGTCTGAATAATAATAGACTTTTGAAACTGAGTCTGAAGAGCAGCAGGCTTTAAGCAATATCAGACTTTAGCAGTTAAATAGAGCTACGAACAAAATAAAGAGATTCAGGGATAAGAATAAGAACAGAAGGTTTATAGTGGTTCGGCTTAATCCAAGCCTACGTCCACTCTCCCACGCTAACAGCCTTCTTGGCTGGATTCCACTATGCAATCAACATGAGATTACAACTTTGAGTACAAACACTTAGTAGTAGATCACACTATCTCACTAAGTCACTCTTTTTGTATTTCTCTCACAATCACAAATGTTTAAGCTCACAAGAGACAAGTGTATGATCGAAGGTCGCTCAGTCTTTGGAATTATAAATTCTACGCTCTGTCTCTTACTTGCTCATCGGTCTTTGATCTCCTTAAATACTCCTCCACTTCCAAACTAGCCGTTGGACAGTATCTCGAGGATCGTCTTCCAATCTAACCATTGGACAGATTTGTATCAAGAAGATTTGGTAGCCGTTGAGTGACAAAAGTAGAATCCCAAATTGATTCCGATTGCTCATACAAACAGAATCTTGGTTTCCATAAGTAGAACTTCTCCGTATAGAAAGTTCTTTTCTTCAAGATCCAATCGTCAATCAATTAGATTGAGTCAATCAAATCAATCTTGGTGTAGAATCCAAACCAGATCACTAGCCGTTATATGATTGGGCTTGTAGTACGTTATGTCGAATCTGGATGTAAAGTCTGAGTGCAATAGACTATACAATCTGAGTCTGAGTGCAATAGACTTTACAATCTGGGTCTGAACATATTCTGCTTCTGAATAGATTTAGCTTTAAGATCTGGAGACAGTCTGAATAAGTTCAGCTTCAGCATAGAGTCTATCTTTTGGTTCAGCGTTAGCATAGAGTCTGTCTTTTGGTTCAGTGTCAGCATAGAGTCTGTCTTCTGGTTCTTCATTCACGTTCAGTCTGGAATTTGTCAGAGTGAGCATACTTCTGATGTAGAAAAGACTTTGACACTAAAGTCTGGCAGTCTTCAGAATATTCTTTGGACATATGTTACGTTCAATCTTCTGGTCGTCTTCAGATTTTGACAATATCCTTTACATGTTCTATCATCTGCATGGTCTATTACTTAATCATTAAACACATTAGTAGCTTTTGATTTATTTTGTCATCTTCAAAACATCATAAGGGATTTCCCTAATAGAGTGCAGGTTTTCGGCTATAAAATGGCATTCACGTATTGGTTATATAGTGCGAGCTGATCAAAGTCAGGAACAGGAAACAATATCAATATTTTGGCATGAGTTTCCCCGCAATCGTCCAACTAAGTGACAGGGCCGGGCCACAGCTCTTAAGATATATTTAAGGTCGCTGAAGCTTACCTCCGACCACCCTGACCAGCTGAATGATTGTTCTCCATTAACCTTCCAAGTCTCTCCCTTCTTCCTGAAAATGAGGTTCCTTCAAGTGTTTGCTGATTGCTGCATTAAGAACGAAGAGTTTCATGGGAATAAAAGACCCGGCGTGGGCGTTTGGGGATGGTACATTATTAATTTTTCCATCATGCTTTCGTCTGTTAATGAGATGAATAAAAGTGGGAGCCCTCAAAAGGCCAAAATCCGATCCTTAAGAAAGTCTGCCCACTTGCCTCTTTACTTGAAACATTGCGGGTCCTAGCACCTACGTGCTTCCCTATGATTTGTTCTCTTACTTTTCCTTTTCGTTAATGTGTCCGTATTTTTATGCGCGCGGTTTCGTTATAGTATCCGGCTTTTTTATACACACGGTTTCCGTAGACAGAGACTCTTTCGAAGAGACATGTGCACTTAGGAGCATATTTACTCATTGTATCCATTAAAAAAGTAAGATTTACTGTTAATAGTTATTAGAGCTCTATTTATTTTACGAAAAACAACTTTCAAGACAATGTTTTTCGGATTTTCCAACATTTGGTTTACGGAAAATAAACTAGTCCAGGAAAACATTTAGGATCAACAAAAAATAAATCTTCTAAAATATGAGAAAATGTTTTTCTCTTCCTCACTCACTCTTTCTTATCTCATACTCTTGCAGGCCTCCTAGCCCTCTTTGCTTTCTTTCTTTCTTTTTCACCTTTTTAAAAAAATTCGATTTTTTAATTTTTAAATTTTTTTTCCTTCTTCCTTGGCCGAACGCTAGACACAACAATGGTCAGTGACCAGCCATAGACGAGGTGAAGCCTCATCAAATTTTGATAGCCAAGTCTTGCTCACCTCAAGTGAGGCTCCACATCCTTAGAGGCCTTGTCTAGCGAGGCTCGAGCTTGCCAATTGAACGAGGTTGAGGCCTAGCTAGTGGTTAGTCGCCGGACATCACCGTGGTTGGCTATTGGCCAAAGAAGAAGGAAAAAGAAAATGAAAGAAAAAATAAAGAGAGAAAAAAAAAAATAAAGAAAAAAAATAATTAAAAATTCGATTTTTAGTCAATTTTTCATGGAAAATTTAATTTCCCAACCAAACGGTAGAAAATATTTTCTAGTTCACTTCCAATTTTCAATTGAATACTGGAAAATATTATCATTTTCTTAAAAATGACTTTTTGAAAAATATTTTTCAGAAATGTCATTTTTTGGAAAACGATCGGAGCCTACATGGAAAGTTTTTTGTTTGACGTTAATTATTTATTCAACAAAATACTTCCATAGCCAGGAGTGTCTCGACATATATTACCCATTGATGCATGCCTTATTTACATGCATCAACGGTTGAGAATCGTTTGAAATGCCAATAGAAGCACCCTCGGAGATAAGGGATCTTCAACCTCTTTTGTTATTCCTATTGGAAAATTTTAATGATATTAAAGATAGGGAGTAACGTGCACTACCCACCACAAGTTTTTTCAAGGAATTATAAGGTTTTTTTAGAAAATTATGCATCCCGCCGTGGGATTCTTTAGATTAAAAATCAATAAATTAATTAAAAAATAATAAATATTTCCTTCTTGTTAATTTCGTTGTCTATTTGAAAAAGGGAAATGATTATATAACAATACCATCTCTTGAAAAAGAGACAATGTCCCAAGGTAACTGAATAAATTAATTTCATTGTCTATTTGGGAAATTTGGAATGAGATCTCAATTATTTCGATATCCTTTAATCCCTTTAAGTAAAATTTTTTAAATGTGAGCAAACAAAGTAAGAGAACTGGTAAACTTAAAGAGAACCCATAAAACATCCATAACAATATAAAAATTAAGAGTTGTAAGCACTTATGACCACCAACTGAACTGCCACAACCGCGAGCTTATATCAAGTAGTCATGACCTCAAGCTTTGCAACTTGAAACTCCTAAGCTTGCGCCTATGGCAGCAACAATGGTCCCCCCCTCCCTCTCCCTCTCTCTCTCTCTCTCTCTCTCTCTCTCTCTCTCTCTCTAAATATTTTGTTTTCTTATGTTGTTTGATGTGGTGCCTTTTTGGCTCATAATAATTTTCATCCAATTATAACATGACATAAGTATTTCAGCGTGGCACATATTTCCACTAGCATCTATATCATTAATTCTACCATCCATGTCAACAAAAATTGACCAATAAGAGAAATATTATAATAGAAGGACTATATATTTTTAAATTAAAAAGAAAGATCGAAGGATGATTTTGGTTTTTGGACAAAAATAAAGGAACGATGGTGATATCATTTATTATATATATATTTTATAAAAAAAACCTCCATTCCATTGTATGTATTGTTTATGTAGCTTCCTTTTTTGGGGGAGGGTTAAAAAATCTAGCTTCCTTCTTGAATTAATTAAGGTTAGCAAATATAATAATTTCCATGTTTAGATTCCAACAAAAGTTCAATCGGTTGCCCATTTCTTTGAAATGGAAATTGTAGCCCACGATCCACCGTCATGGTCTTGGATAACGGTGGCCGTTAGGCTAGCATCTCCTTAGTTCAGGTAAAACTCATGGCTAGAGGAATCCCTCTCCATAAGTTTTAACACCTTTACAACCGCTTCCTTATCTGAGAAAAAAGAATTACATTTACTGTCGAGTCCTTTTGAAAATCTCAAAGTTCGAAAAAATGCCAAAAGCCTCTGTCTCACGCATGAACATACTGCATTTTCTCTAGCCACTATCCCATGCACCAAGAGACCGATTAACTTTTTTTTCTTTTTGGTAAGAAGAGACCGATTAACTTTGTTGCTTATTGTTAAGAGAAACTCTTTCTTTTCATTTTTTGGCTAAGTTTTTCTTATTTCTTCCTTTTGTGAAGAGAAACTCACATTACTCGCAACAACTTCTATTTGTATGATCCACGTAGTCAAAAGACGATGTGAGTGGTGCATTCCTAGCATGTCAGTGGGGCCACTTTCTCCCCCACTGACTTCTTGTTTTGCTTGGTGATCGTGTATTCCTTGTCAGAAAATTCCTTTTTTATTGTTATTTAAATCCCAATCAATTAATATCATTATATTACTTTGAGAATATTAAACCGAAAGATAAAAATTGGGAAATTTTTTCTATATTTCAATTTATATAGAAAAGAGTACATTAAGCCTATTTATAGGCTTTATTAGATAAGCTGTATAATGTCATATCTCAATCAAGATATGCGCAACTAAAGAAAGATGTACGAACAATTTGAGAGACTTTACCAAAAAAAAAAAAAAAAAAAAACAATTTGAGAGATACGGCTAATTAACGAAATTATCAAAATTGGATAATTTATGAAATTATCCAAATATCTTTGACAAAGAAAATTATTCTAGAGAAATCCCTAATTATTTCTAACATCCTTTCAAGCTTGTGGTGATCTAAGTTTGAGTTCAAAATCAAGTCGAATAGCATTGGATGAGGCAGCATCCAATGGTTGGTCATATCGAAAAATCCAGATCTAGCTTGTTTGAGGGTGGTGAGTTTAGTGGTGGTTTTGGCTTCTCAAAACAACGTGTTAGCTTGCGAAATAATAACTAAGCAACACAATCTATATAGCTAGCTTGAGAAAATAGTTACCGAGTAATGTGGCTTGTGTGGCTAGCACTAAAAATATGCCAAACTCCGTGAATATGGCTGGACTAGGCAATGCGGTCGGTGCGGTAAGCGTTGAAACATGACTATTGTGGAACAGACTTGATTAAGTACTTTCTCATATTAGACTTGTAAGTGAACACTATTGAGCGGATGGATTTATTTGGATGTGTACGTCATGGATTTATTTGGATGTGCACTAAGGTGCATGGGGTGCACCAAGTGTGCACTGTCACGCCCCGATCCTCAAGCACTCGCACATCCCTTACTTTTGGTCGATTTTAAAATGTGATATCCCAGGACTATATATCGCCGACCCTTTCAATTTTATATGCACATGCGGAAGCAGTTAAAAATCCCCAGACAATAAAACAATGGGATAGAAAAGCATGCCATATTTTTCATACTGAAAATTCACAACCACACCTTTTTACACGCATCTCATAGTATTCTACAATACTATATATACGCGAGTCTGAACTAACATCTATTCACATGCAGACAAGGTCTAACAAGACAGGACGGAATCTCAGTCCTCATTCGGGTCGTACTCGGGGTCATCCTCGGGGTCCTCCTCCACGCACTCCTCTTCGAGTTCCTCATCAGGGATCTCCTCATCAGATTCCTCCTCCTTAGGCTCCTCATCCGGGTCCTGAAATGGTTATTCAATAACCACTGAGACAACGTCTCAGCAAGTTCTACCCCCTAAGACCCGATTAGTAAACTAATACACCGACCAGGTTACTTATGCACGGCACGAGACAGAGGACTTACCTTAGCCTCAGATTCCATCTGCATGTTAGCACATATCAAATAGGCATCCAAACAATCACATCACTGACCGAAGCATCGATCAAATCGACCTAGTCGATTACACGCCAACAAGACCACTCACGGTCATTTCCAATCAATCAATCAGTTCACAACATCATATCAAAGCAACGATCAATCGACCTAGTCGATGACACATCAATCAGACCATACTTTTCCCACAATATAAATCTAGTTGTCGAGCACACGTGCATTCTCTTAGGCACTAGTTCACCAAAGTGATGCATCAATCACCGAGCCCACGTGTCTCTTTTTATGATGCTTGGGCCCACGTGCATTCTCTTAGGCACTCGTTCACCAAAGTGATGCATCAATTCACCGAGCCTACGTGCCGTTTTTACGATGCCGGGCCCACGTGCATTCTCTTAGGCACTCGTTCACCAAAGTGATGCATAAATTCACCGAGCCCACGTGCCCTTTTTACGATGCCGGGCCTACGTGCATTCTCTTCGGCACTCATTCACCAAAGTGATGCATCAATTCACCGAGCCCACGTGCCCTTTTTACGATGCCGGGCCCACGTGCATTCTCTAAGGCACTAGTTCGCCAAAGTGACACATCAGATCACCGAGCCCACGTGCCCTTTTTAGATGCCAATACTTAATCACCGAGCCATGTATCATTCTTCAGGTGATTTACTTTCTACCGTGATTCCGATATGAAACAACTCCTCTCTCTAAAGTTCGCCAGTCTACTATCGACACTAACAACCGGTACTCAATTGATCGCCAGTCAATTACTCAAATTAATTCAATTTAGGAATAAACCCTAAAAATTCACAATTAAATTAATTCAGCACAACGTAGAACTCAATTAAATAAACGGACTGCACTTACGACAATCAGCACGAAATTTCGGTCACCGGCCATCCCGGTTGAATTTCCGGAAAATAAATAATTAAATAATTAATTTCGAAAATTAAATAAATAAACACAATAAATTCAATTTAAGACAACATAAAGCTCAATTAAATAAACGCCAAGGCTTTTGCTACGACCATCAGATAAAATCCCGCCTGTCACTGGCCATCCCAAATTGAATTTCCGGAAAAATAAATAATTAAATAATTAATTTCAAATTTTAATATTTAATTGCTAAAAATTCCAATTAGGCCCGAATCGCCTAATTAACACCCGATAAGGGTCGGAAAAATCCCTCTAAGCATCCAATAAATACTATAGGCAATTCTCTATCTAAATGCACTAACCAAACAACTAATATGCAAAGCAATTAACTAACAATCACTAATCAATTCTAACCTAACAACCTAATTACGCTTAATTAATACTAATCAACCTTTAAGTGTAATTAGAAAACTAAGAAGGTATTAGTGAGTAAAACTCACTCAAAACGACGGGCTCGACGCGAGGATCGACTTTCCTCAAAACGGGCCGAGCATCCGAGCTTGGGAAGGCGGCCAAAACGGGCCAAACGTCCGCTGCCATACCCATTTCTTCCCTCTCTGATTGCTGCTGATTGGGACCGGAATCGGGGCTGATTCGAGCTGGACAGGGCCGGCGGAGGGCGAGGGGACTTCGGTGAGGCCGGACGGTGGCCGGAGGGAGCTCCGGCGGCTCCTACACGAGCTAGACAGCTCGCTGGAATGACGAGCTGGCGAGAAAGAGGGCGAGGCGCGCGGCCGAGGAGCAGCGACGGCGGCGAGAGGCGGCGAACGACGGAGGGCGGTGGTGTCGCGCACGGTGCGGGCTACTTCGGCGTGGCTGGTTTCAACGGCAAGCTGCCGTCTCTGTTTCTGCTGTGCTACGTTCGAACCGCCAAGAAGGAGAGGGGAGGGGAGAAAATATTAGGTACGTGAGACGTTCCAGCCTGGCAAACAAGAAGGCGCTCAGAGGACGGCACGTGTCCTGGTGTCAGGCGCCAATTTGAAAAAATTTCGGACTGACTGACTGAGGGTTTCTTCTTTCTTCCGAGTCTCTTTCATGGCGCCTCGCGCGGGAGGACCTGGTCCGTCTCTCTCCCCGTTCTCCTCTCTCTCCTCTCTGTCTCTCTCCCTCCGCCTCCGCTGGTTGCTTCCATCGCCCCCCACCCGACGCCGACGCCGACGCCGACGCCGACGCCGCCGACGCTCCTCCGCCTCCCTCTCGCGACGTCCGCTCTGCTCTCTCTCTCCCCCTCCGCGAAGTCGTGCCTCTCTTCCAGCGAAACGACGAGCTCGACGGCGCCGGCGACGCCGACGAAGCAGAAGACGGAGACGAAGAAGCAGAAGCGCGCGCGCTCGGGGTTCTGGACATTATCCAAGAAAACAGACACACGATCCACAACACAAAAATGTCCACTGTCTTCTTTTCCGTCTCTCCACCCTCTCCTTCATTCCCTCCTCAATTCCATTTCAAATCCTTCAAACACTTGCCTCCCCTCAAGACCACCCTCAAAAGACCTCTCTTTTCCACAACTACTCGTTCCTCGCTCCATGTTGACCCCCTCGAGTCCGATCCGCCATTGCCACCTTCCGTCCGGACCTTTTGGAAGTGGCTCGCCGAGGAGGGCGTGGTCTCTTCGACGTGCCCGGTTCGCCCGGCTTACGTTCCCGAAGGCCTCTGCCTCGTCGCTCGGTGAGACATTGCTCAAGATGAAGTTGTCGTGAAGGTCCCCAGGAGGTTGTGGATCAACCTGGACACCGTTGCTGCTTCAGAGATTGGCTATCACTGCACCGATTTGAAGCCCTGGGTGGCTGTCTCTCTCTTCTTGATAAGGGAGAAGATGAGGGGCAACTCGCCGTGGCGGTTCTATATTGATATATTGCCGGAGCGAACCGACTCGACATTGTATTGGTGGGTTTCAAGTTTGCTTTGCGAATCCTATAAAAAATTTAAGACTTGTTATTAATTCTATTGGATAGTCTAAGATTGTGGGGTGGGTAGTTGTGTGCTTCTGTTTTCTGGTTCCAGGGCAGGTCAGAAGAAGAGCTTGCAGAGATAAAAGGTCCGCGTGGTTTCTCCATCGCAGACGTCCCTTGCTCTATGTGCCTTTGTTTAATTGCCTTATCTCTGGATATCAACGAATGAACCTTTTTTTTTTCGCGGAATCATCCAGGAACCTTACTATTGCGGATGACCAGGGAGATGAAAGAGCATGTAGAGAGTCAATACCATAAAGTAAAAGAAGAAATCATATCGCGGCATGAGCAGCTGTTTCCATCTTCTATTACGCTGGATGGGTTTCTTTGGGCATTTAGCATGCTGAGATCAAGGGCATTCTCTCACCTTAGGGGCCAACTTGTTATGCTTCCACTTGTGGATTTAGTAAGTCAATCGATCTTTCCTATTCTAAATCGATAATGAACTTGTCTGCATTTCTTTCGGGCTTAATCAGTCTGCCAGAAAATTTATGAATTCCATATTATTTACGTGCATCAGATTAACCACAGTGCTAGCATAACGAGAGAAGATAATGCAGAGGAGATTAATGGACCAGCAGGTCTTTTTTCTTGGGACCTCCTTTTCTGTTTGAAGTCAACAATGCCTGTCAAAGAGGGTGAGCAGGTAAACCTCTTAAGCCTGCTGAACTTATTCAGTAATTGATGATCCACTTGACATATTACGAATATGATATCACTCTCAACACACCGCATATCTTTTTCCCTGTCAGTCACAGAGAAATGAATCTTAATCTAATTGAACTGTAGTAATTAACAAATTGATTACCTGTCGAGAAATCCCCAGAGGTCGAGAAAGTTTCATTTGATTACCCAGAAATGGTATTGCACAAGCCTCATCCGGTAGGGCAGTGATTTGTGACCATTCATTGTGACTAACAGAATCCTGGGACAGGTTTTCATCCAGTATGGATTAAAGAAGAGCAATGCTGACTTGGCTTTTTATTATGGGTTTGTGGAACCAAATACCAATCGCGACTCGTACACACTTACATTCAACATATCTGAGTCGGACCCCTTCCATCGGGAGAAGCTTGATATTGCAGCAGCCAATGATTTGGGTGAGACAGCATACTTAGATATTTTTATGGACCGTCCTCTTCCACCAGCAATTCTTCCATATCTGCGGCTTGTGGCACTTCAAGAAACAGATGCATTCCTCCTGGAACCTGTCTACAAGAAATCTATCTGGAAAACTCTCGAATTACCGGTTAGTCATGTGAACGAGGAGCTGGTATGCAAGATGGTCATAGATGCCTGCGAATCAGCTCTTTCAGGCTACCGCACCACAGTTGAACAGGTACATGTAACATTCTGATTTCCACTTGGGTAATTTTGTTAGGATGGTTTCTCCTGGGGAATTGGTTTGGTTGGACTTCGCTGAACCATACAGGGTTAAAATGGCCTAGCTGAGAGTTCTTTAGCATGTCGTCTCTATCCTGAAATCAATCATGGTAGTAAACTTTTTGGTAGCTAAGGGTATGATAATCTCATGTTTGTTAGTCTCAATGCCAAATGTGGCAAAATGTTTTAGATTGTCGGAATTAGCCAAGTCATTTAACAGTTCTAGTATTTGCAGAGCGTTCACATTTCCTGATCTAAGCCCAGTGAAACTAAAAGTAGGGAAGTCTAAGAAAATGAAGCGCTAAAACCTCTGTCAATGATCACATTTGTACATATCTATGCATCTTTTTGTCTCTGCTGCAAAAAGTTTGGCAACTCTTAGATCAGGTTATTTTGTTTTCTCCTGAAAGCTGTAGAAGCAAATCCCACCTAATTGCTCTATGCTTTCCCCCATTCAAATGCAATGACTTGCAGGACGAGAAGCTAATTCAGGAAGGAAACCTTGGTTACAAACTTGAGATAGCCGTGAGGGTTAGAGTAGGTGAGAAGCGGGTGTTGCAGCAAATTGAGGGTATTGTCAAGGAGAAGGAAGCTCAATTCGATAAAGCTTGAGTATTACCATGAGAGGAGATTGAAGGAGCTTGGTCTGGTTGGCGAGGAAGGTGAAACTTATTGCCAGCCTAAGAAGGATTCTATACCCACCTTATAGAGCCAGTACGCAAGTTTAATCTTGCCGTTGCCTTGAGGTTGTTTTTAAAAGTAAGAAACAAACTGTAGAAACTTTTTCCTACTTCCGGAGTATGCAAGGGATGGTAAGCAAAATCAGTGTATTTATCTGTTGTATCAAGTCTTAAACATTACAGACTCAGCTTAGATGGATCGACAATTTGTGTACAGGGATTTGTATTAGTTCTGCCAATTTTCATTGAGTAGGCAAAGAACCAAACTTCCGCAGTTTTGTTTGTATCGTGGTTCGTGGCATTGCTTTGCCAGAAGAAACAATCACTGGTTCAGTATGTAAATCGACCAAATCTCTTTGAAGAGCACATTAAGGGTGCGTTTGTTTCACGGAAAACTCAATGATAAAGGAAAATGTTTTCCCGGAAAACATTTTCCAAGAATACGGTTTGTTTTCCTTTGTTTGGTAATGTATAATAGAAAATGTTTTTTGCCGTTTGGATCCCATTAAAAAATAATTTCACGCTTCATCACAGGAAAAAAATTGAATTTTTTTTACCAGCTAGCTTACAAGGGTGAGCTCCAGCTATCGCCAGAGACGGCGAGCTCGCCAGCTGGCCGCTAGAGGCTGCGAGCTCACCCAATTTGGTGAGGCTTGAGCCTCATCGCTGGAGGCCGGGAGCTCACCCGATTTAGCGAGGCTTGAGATTCATCGGCCTCGGGCAAGCTTAAGCCTTGTTGTCGAAGGCCATGAGATCGCTCGATTTAATGAGACTAGAGCTCACTGGCCATCCTTGTGGCTGGTGATGGGTGAAGAAGAAGCAAAAAAAGAAAAAAAAGGAAGAAAAGAAAAAGAAAAAATAAGCAAATTCGAATTTTTTATTTTTATTTTTTAAAATGTTTTCCAAATTTTAATTTTTAAAAAATAAAAAATTCAAATTCAAAATTTTTTAAATATATTTTTATAAGAATAATTGTTTGTAAACCAAGCATCAAATCTAAGCTTTAGTAGATTCGGAAAACGTTTTCCGTCCTTTCAAAAAGCGAAATCATTTTTCCGAATTTAAGGCTTTGTTAGGAAAACGTTTTGTTGACTAAAACGTTTTCCGTTGACTCATTTTCCTGAGCGACCCAAATGCCAAAAAATGAGGAAAACGTTTTCCTTGAAAATGTATTCCGCGAAACAAACGCACCCTAAGTTGCATCACTGTGTCCCTACAAATTTGTGATCGCAGGGTGCGCTCTCTTACTTCCATGTAACGGTCAAAAAGTGAAGCTCAAAGAAATGTTGCTTCGTCGAATGTTGCGACCCCCATATAAATTTAGGTTTGGCTACAGTTGACTTCGTTTACTATCTTACTCAAAACCTCACTAATGACGTTAAGAAATAAAATTGAAATGAACTTGCAGATGTCTCTCGAGTCATCATCTCAATGGATCCTTAACCAACCAAAATTATAGACATGAACCAAATAAGCTTTCATTCTATGTTATCACAAAAAGGGCAACACTTTCAGGGACTTCTCAACAGATTACAATCGCTAACTATGGACAAGAAAAAATGATGAATTTATCTTTGTAGTTGCCCTAGAAGGAAGACAAGAATTCTTTACTGGCTGCTGCTTGTTAGGCTCTCGGGCATTTGCTTATCATGGTCAAACAAAAAACCATTCACGATGATGAAAGCAGAGAAGCTCGCGCAACAAACTCAAAGAGTGTCTTCATATCTTAATGTAAGGAAAACTAATGCAGCTATGCTGCGCACTGCAACTTTTGTAGAGATCAACTTGAATCCCAAGCCCGTGAACATATTGTACAGAACATGTTCAGATGACTTGGCTGTCCCATCTTCTTCTCATGTGCCAGATGTACAGCAACTTCAAAATCATTCTGTGAAAGTGTCCCATTCTGATACAAATCCAATAACACCACAAGCTTTTTACGATCTAAGAGAACGGTTCTCTTAAGTCCAAGATATCTGCAGAAAAATGTCACAGTTTGCACAGCCTTTTGAAAGAAAATTGGATAGGCCTAATTTATTTGTCTTGTTCTTCCAAGGGAAATAATGGAAGAACATCAATCAAGTTGACAGCTTACCTGCGGTGACCTTCCACAAGTTTTGCCATATTTCCATCATATGTGGGGATGAAAGTATTGCTGGCTATTGATACCATAAAATCTAGAGCCGCCATTTGTGACGAGTGATTATGGAACTGCTGCAACTCCTTTGGATCCAGCAGCATCTCCTTTTAACCTGACATAAAAGTAAAATCTGTGAAAAAAGATAGAAGAACTAAGTGTCAGATTACATGGAGATGGACTCATCCCAGTGCCAATTGCAAAGCATCAATGGATGTTCTAATACACGCTCCAAGCATTAGCAGCCACTAAAGCATCCTTTTATATACACTGTCTACCGTTCTTGGATCATTTTTACATACGCCCTCAAGGTGAAGATGGAACTTTTTAACATTCTCCATTACAATTTTCATCTTCAGAAAGTTCAACACCGCTAGCATCAGAAGATGTTGGTCACTGAATTAGAAATATAACAGCACGTTAATATGTTAACTCACAATCCGTGGAAATGTAGCCCTCAATGTGGCTAATCTCTGTTCGCTGCCATAGATTTCTCCAGATGCGATGTAAATCTGCGTGTCTTTGTCAAAACCTAGTGCCTGTAAAACTAATGATGTCTCTTCCGGAGTCAAAGGACACAGACCTTGTGATCTCCTTTCCTCAGATACAATCTTGTGATCTCCTTTCCTCAGATACAATCTCTTTCTCCCTCTACCAGGGGAATGCATACCTGAATGAAAAACACAATTCATGTGGCCACACATTTTACATATGAGAAACGAGAAAAACAGATAAATTGATGAAATAAAAGGATGAAATACATCTAATGCCACATTCCTCGTATTCAATCAAGCTTACTTTTGCCCAGGTGCGACACCTAGAGCTTCAGAGCTAAAGCCACAGGGTTTGACTAAAATGTAGCATAGGCCATGGAATATATTAGGGTTCCATCTCAGGGTAAAGTCACATGAACTTAAAGACTTAAAAAACATATCCCTTCCTAGAGCGAAATATCAGATAAGTAAGTACAGAGAAATGTACAAAAACTTCATCGACTTTCCCTTAAATACAATGTGCATCTCTAGTTAAACTAGATTTTACACCTTCGTTCAAGAACCTATAATTTGCACCTTGAGGTTTCAAAAGGCTCGTGATTTTTCCTTGAGGCATAAGTAGCACAACATCAGCTGATTAAGTTAAATGAAAATTATTCCAATGGCAAACAATAAAGCAAGCACATGTCAAGACAAACCTCATTCGCTTGAGCTCTTCAGCTTCTTTTGCTGTACAACCTTGGGTGCATCCAGAGAAAGCCAACATATCCATCTCGTATCTCAGATGCAAAGCCATGAAAGGCCCCTTATCTCGAAGGAGGTGGACTAATTTGTTCCCCAGAGCCTCGATCTGAGGAGTAAATTTTAAAGCCTGAAAGTTGACTCAACATCTGAGCCTCTGAAGATCTAGTGAAATTCCATTGTTTGCCAAACGAGCATCTGTCTTATTGAAATGTACCACCTTATGCTTGCTAAATAGTGGCAAAATCTGCATGGCATAGGCAAAGATATTACCTAGGGAACATATATGTAAGCGGCATAAAACTACATTAAAGCACTACAACTGCCAAGTTCTCTGTATGCAGAACAGCATGCCATGCAGGGCAAATATCTCAGATTTAAATTGTAAGTAATGGATAAATCACAACCAGACAAAAAGGCCAGATACATGGCCAAGTGAATCTCCATCAGCATAAAGCTAAGTGGAAAAAAGTTCAATATAAGCATGCTATCATTACACTACAATCTAAAGCAACCAAATTTAAAGAAGAAGGAGAAAAGGATGCAGGCCATCAGGAAACAGAGATGCAAATGCACAACCAATTGAAGGCCATGCCCTGCCCAGATGAAGACTTACACAAATGGCCAACTGATTCATGCACTTAGGTAGCACCTTGCCCTACCTGAGCCTTTTATAATGGTCAAAAGATGATGCATATGCACAAGCACAGGCAAAGGAGATAGAATTGAGACATGTACAGAAAAACATGGTTGGATTCGACTGAAAGTGGATCCAAGTTTCAACTATGACAGCATATACCAATTACCAGAAATTCAATTTCTGGAATCGAAAACAACTTTTCGCACAAGCCACAGCCTCCGCCTTGATAACGCCAGATAAATCTAGTTCAGTTCTAGCAGATAACCGGCAAAGCTCACAATCAACCTAGCCTTCAAAATGCATCGGCGATTATACTCTGGTAGTTACCTTTTGACAGCGAGAGGTCCGAGAACGAGCAACAGCAAAGGAGAACCGTGATACATGGAACCTGTGGAAGGGATCAAAGCATCAAACAGTGACACACCAGAGATCGAACGGAGCCGAACCTGCATAGGGAGACATCGCCTACTGCTTCAACCAGTAGCCTTTGCCAATTGCAGGCGACACAAACAAGAAAAACAAGAAATCGTATCAGAAAATGAACCTCCAAGATTTCAAGGGAGGAGGGGGCGGGGGATCGGGGATCGGTAATCGATCGACAGAGCGAAGACAGGCAGCGTTACGGCGGCGAATGCTGGTGAGAGGGGTGGCGACCTCGGGGCAGTTGGACAGGTGGAGGTTCCTGAGAAGGTAGATGAGGGCGAGTCGGAACGCGACCGACGCGACGAGCCATATCCAGAACCCCGAGCGCGCGCGCTTATGCTTCTTCGTCTCCGTCTTCTACTTCGTCGGCGTCGCTGGCGCCGTCGAGCTCGTCGTTTCGCTGGAAGAGAGGCACGACTTCGCGGAGGGGGAGAGCGAGAGCAGAGCGGACGTCGCAAGAGGGAGGCGGAGGAGCGTCGGCGGCGTCGGCGTCGGCGTCGGGTGGGGGGCGATGGAAGCAACCAGCGGAGGCGGAGGGGAGAGAGACAGAGAGGAGAGAGAGGAGAACGGGGAGAGAGACGGACCAGGTCCTCCCGCGCGAGGCGCCATGAAAGAGACTCGGAAGAAAGAAGAAACCCTCAGTCAGTCAGTCCGAAATTTTTTCAAATTGGCGCCTGACACCAGGACACGTGTCGTCCTCCGAGCACCTTCTTGTTTACCAGGCTGGAACGTCTCACGTACCTAATATTTTCTCGAGGGGAGAGAGTGTCGAGAGAGAAGAAGGAGGATGAGAGAGAAAAGGTGAGTTTTGAAAAGTCAAAAGCAAAAAAGGGTAAAGGAGAAGGCAAAGTGGAAGACAGCAGGAGGGGGCAGTCGGTGGAGATAATCCGCACGTGAAGAGAGAGAGAGAGAAGAAAAAGAAAGAAGGAAAGAGAGAGAGAGAAACTTGGTCCCCACTAGTACTTTGCATCCAAAATCCCTCTTGAATTTCTCTTGATTAACTCTCACAAAAATCAATTGATATTTCCATTATCAAATTGATTATTTTCCTTATCCAAGAATCCCTCATGCTTCTCAATTTCACCATCAGAATTAATCCCTGACTTCAATTGAATGAAAACGACCCCATTTATCCAGTCGAAATTAGAATTCGAAAATTTGGATGTCACATGCACCAAGTGCCTAGTGTACTAGGGTTGTCTCCTAGGAAAGTGTCTATTTGTATGCTAAAAGACAAAACCTTGAGGCTCGGTATAGAATAAACTAAAGTGGACAATATCTCAAATGAGTTAATTTAGGGGATGCCATAATATTATTACTTTGGAGAAATTGGTCCCTTTTAAGTAAGGGGAAGCATTGGCACTGGAGGCTGAATTGTCCTTCATAAAATGGTGATTCCACGACAAATGGGCAATAGTCAAGACAAATGTGCCAGAGTACTTTCAAAAACGAAATATGTCTCAACTACCTCCCTTGTATGTAAATCGGGCCTTCCATGTGAAATATAAGACGTAAGGATTCAAACTCCTTATGTACCATATGAGTCAACGGTTTTTCTAATGGGTAAGGTTATGGAGTTATGAGTCTCAAATGATATCATGAGTAATTCTCGATACTGCTAAATACAAATACTCATGTGAACACATCAAGAACTACAAGCTAAATCTTTTTTAACGCGTGGTATAATACCACGCTTCTAGTGAAAATCATAGCTGACGAGTCTATGCATCGATGGAGGAATAACGAGGGCGTCGCCTCGCAGATGCCTACGGATATACTGCAAGGAAGCAGTCAACATGACCACTGATAGAGATGGCAAAGCCTGCGTATTACTAATGTATGAAGTGGGTAATGTGAACGAAGCAAAAGCACTCGGGTCTCAAGTGATGGAATTTGACAAAACGACACCACCTTCAACTGCAACTCCTCCTCCTTGTGTGTATTGCATCTGCCTTGTGAACTCTTAAACGCTTCCTCGCTCAGAGTTCTGAGTTTAGACATCCCTTATGATGCAACATTCACCTACCGGTTCTTAAAAGCACGCCTTGGCATTGCTTTTGGTAGATTGTTCGAGCAACGTCGCGGATTTTGCTTCTAGAGTCATGAACGCAATGGCCATGGATAACTCAGCTCGAGCAAGACAAAGAGGGTGAAGCACGTAATTTTGAGTTCGCATTTGTCGGTGGGGGTTCACAGCTGCCTGTGTTGGAAGCTGCTGGTGAGATCTTCTATGATGGTCGAATGAGGCCTCTCTGCCCCTGTCGTCCATGAAGTCTGCTGTCCGATATTGTGACTCAAATCCTGGATGAGGATGGCCTTAATTTGAGGAATTTGAGGAAAAGGAGTAAGCCCATGCTGCTTAAGAAGCTCGGGAGCAAAGAACGAGACTCATTCGCGTCCTGTTATTTCTCCGAAGCAGATTAACTCGATGGCATAGCTCCACAAATTTGTTGTGCGTGGATGCCAGAATCACCAGGAGCATCTCAGATACGCTCTAAAAGGTAGAATATTGACAAGACTTCGAGGTAGTGTGTAGAATATTGCTGCCATAGGGATATGAGAATTGAGTTATGAACTCCGTCAGAATCGCAATTGGCGTCTCGGAAGGTCTCTGAATGAGGATAATAATGCGATTCTTTCTCAAAGTCTACGAATCAATTGCCACGTTTCTGTCTGGCAAAAGAAGGAAAAAGTCCCTTGTTTCAACTTCACTAAATTGAACCGGGCCTTTATTAAGTATTACCGGTCTTCATTATCAATATGCATTCCACTTTTGAAGGTAAAAGGTGTCCAATGTAATAGCAACACAACAAGAGGTTCACGTCCGAGCCAGCATTGGCCAGACGCACATTAAAACCAGTTTCACAAAGAGCAAACCACGCCATCGGGAAAACCAGAAACTCTTACCAGTCTCTAATTAATCCTCGGGGTCAAATGTGGATGGCATTATCAGCATTAGGATGCAGGGAATGAAAACCAGCCAAGGCATGTCACAAAGCATACTGCACATCAGCAGACTGCACGAGATGCATCCAAGAGCAACAACCATGAGAGCATACGCAAGTCAGAGCCTTGGGTCGATATCGTGCCTTCCCATCTTGAAGATTAATTTCTACCGGATGATTTTGACCAGCGTGTAGATGCATGATGGGTGCACCGGTATTGTTGGCTGGACCTTTATATCTATACATGTCCCTGATGGCTCGAAGCAAGGACACCTCCAGGGAATCAAGATGTTGGATATACAATGCAGCAATCTGAGCTCCATGCTCTGCTCCATATCTTGCAATCAAAATCAGCAAACCACTTGTTAGACGACAGTGTTTTGCAAAAGCTCAAGTTGCAAGCTCTTTCCACATCATATCAATGAACATCAAGAGATTCTGCACGGTATAAAGCCAAGCTTCTAGCGAAAATCATAGATAACAGGCCAATGCATTGCAGGAGTCAAACCAATGTTTGCACTGCCGGAGTGTCACCATCCATTGACCCACGGCTAAGTAAGCTAACGGGAACTCTTCTTTAGGACAAAATGCAACATCAGAGTACTATAAAATACCTCCTTAACACCTACAAACCATTCCCAGATCACTCTAACATCATGTGTTCACAAAACGAAACCATCCAGACGCGCAAGACCATGGTGGACATGATCGGAGATAGGAACAGGAAAGGAAATCAAGACTTCGAAATGATTTTACTACAATCCTACAGCTTACTGATGGAGGCTGGGATACAGTGGTCAAGATATGCCTGAGGTCGCCAAAATTTACCCCCGACCACCATAGGATCAGCCGGATTGTTGTTCACCATTAGCCTTCCAACTTTGCCTCGCCAAGTCTCTTTCTTGCCTGAAAATGAGAGCGTGGATGGGACTGTCTCCAGAGGTCGTCGTTTTCAGTTTTACCCGTTGCTGCATTATTAAAGATAAAAAATAAAGCATGTGGCAAATCGCCATCAACTAGAAGTCTCAACCTCAACATCTGATGCTTGGCCAGTCCCGAAGAGAAATTACTTTCTACGTCTTCCAAAAAGGATTAAATATTATACAGTATGAGAACAGGCGCTATATATCAGCAATGTTCAGAAAAGTATGCATAAGAAATTGACTTTATACGATAATCGAATTTGCGAATAATGTTTATTTTGAGTTTACTTTGATTATATTATAAATGGGAAAAAGTTTGTATAGAAGCAATATACAACAGAAATACATGTTCACTTGCATAAATATCACATGTCGACAAGAAAATGATAATTGATATTTACAACATTAATTGATTAACAAAAATATATCAAATAAGTTGAAACTCAAAGTTTCATTATGAGTATTATGACTTTTGTTTTATTTTATGCGAGCGTGGCAAGCTTGCCAACATTAATTTAACATCGCGTATTTTGATATTTTATGAATAAAGTGCCAGCCATACCAGTCGAACCCGAGGCAACGCCTTGTGACATTCTTCCGATCCTGCAGACCACCTCATAAAGATCTGTACTACAGTGCTGAAGGGAAACGAAGAACTCAAAGATGGAGTTCATCTCAGCAGCAACGCCTTAAAGAACTTAACTCGCTCGATCAGTGCCCCTCACGCGGCGGGGACAACCTCACCGTTGAAGCTTCTCCCTTCCCGGTGATCCGTTTTTGTCCACACTTCTTTGCTGACTCTCTCACCCACATTTCCGGTCAAAAAGTTTGCTCCACTTACTTGCTCGTTATCTATCCTCAGTTGCATTCATCGAGAGAAAAGCTTAGTAGTTGCTTTACTGATGCCCTGACGAGTGATGCTTAGTTCAGATGCTATGCTGACTCGTTAGGTGTTGACTCGTTTCCTTCGATACAGTGTCCGATCGAGAGCCCTTGCTCCGATGGGCGAGTGTGTGAAGCTTTTCAAAGATGGATTTGCGGCAGAAATTTGTTGGTTCAGGTTTGTGATTGGCCCTGTTGAACAGGAGTATAACTTGAAGTGCCTAAATCTGAAGCTGGAAGAATAATCAGTACTGCTCGCGGAAAATGTCTCATAGGACAAGTTCGAATTTCCAGTCTATTGTTGCTCCTGTCCTGTCTTGAAAATGCGTTATTAATGCTTTCCTGGTTTTGTTAGAGTTAATTAAATTAATCAGATATGGACTTTACTACACTAGTTTGGATTTCCAGTTTGAATCGAACTTGGTGATTAAGTCGATGTTATTTGTTGGTGATTATATTGCACATATGCCGTGATCACATGTAATCACTCAAATGTTAAAACAAAATTTGTTTTCCTTCATCAAGGAAATGAGAGAACAGTTTTTAACCTAACTTAGCTTACATATTTTTTGGATTCAACAAGTCAAAGCACGAATGCATGCACTAGCATTAGTCTTGTATTATTATACTATTTGATAAAAATAAAGTAGAAAATAGAATTGTGGAATTTCGGTATGGGAAATAATACATGAGTTTATTTATAGGTTTTACAATATGGTTATCTATAACAATAGAATTACAATATCAATTACAATCAATTAATATTATGATCCTGGGAGATATACAAAATCGCGGGAACATATCTCTAACATTATTCATGACTTTTTTTTCCTTTGCTGCATTTAACTACCGAATGACCATAAGAATTCCAAGTTCTAAGCTCATGTTTAGCACTTGACACTATTGTGCTCTTTTGAAATATGATTAGAAGCAACATCAAATATCAATCGGTATAGATAAATATTGACCTCCAACTTTCCTTTCCAGGACTTTATTCGTCAAGATCCATGTATCAACTTATTACCTTCAAGCCATACCTATTTGATGTGTTTAGAGCACTTGATGCACAGGTTCAACGCAGATTCTCTTGAATGTATAGGGTCATTGCTTATCTTTGTTGTAATTGTCAGTTTATGTCAAACGGATATTACAGTATGACCTGAAAGAGATGCAATCCTCGATGAGGCAAGCCTGTCCAACCACAGATTCCAGAACAATTAGGCCCATAGAAGAGAAAAAATATTCTATAAATATATGGCCCATGCTAGTAAAAGGAACTTAATCGATTTTCCATAAACTGAGCGCCCGTTAATCTCTAATATACAGAAAACAAGTCCAATGACATAATCAAGTAATGCACGTTAAAGATATTAACGCCTAAATCTCTTAACAATTAACATTTATTTAAATCTTAGAATCATTTAAATATTTTTATATTTAACACTCTCCGCACAACTAATTTTTTTCCACCAGCATTCATGTATTCAAAAGCCACTTCCGGTGTAAATTTAAGAACCTAAGTATCAATACACCTGATCAGTTTGATGAAGTTATGCATGCATGACCGTTGATTTTTGGCCATGCACTAGGCATGAGTACCTTGTGACATCATCAAGGAATGTATGAATGAAATTACCAAGTAATTTTCATAAACCAGTGTAAAAAACATAACAATAGTGATCAAATTGGAGCTTCAATAATCGGGCTAGTTATCTTATCGGGCGGGTAGGCGAGCAGGTGATGAATCAAGCTTGTACTTGTCCATTTGCTCTACTTAGAACTTGTGAGCTATCTAATTAGCTACTTTAGCTTAAATTATGTTGCATAGAGATTGCCAAGTTTGTAAATGAGGAACAAGTTATAAACTGTATCAAATTTGCAATGTGTATACCAAAAACGTTTGACATACTCTGATTATTTCTTCTCTACCCCCCCAAAAAAATTGCCCTGTTTCTCCAATTTCATCATTTCTAAATTTCGAATTGCACCAAGAAGGATTGCAATCTCATCATCATAATATATTGTACTTTTTGATGTAAAAGGTGTTAAAGGTAATAATACACCATGAAGTTCATGTCCAAGCTAGCGTTGGAAGGTTACAAACCAAAACCATCAGAAAATCCAAAACTATCCCCGTTTGCTAATTGATTCTTTAATTCAAGTGCCTCGCAATCGTCAGTGTGGACAAAACTTTCTCATCCACAGACTTCCTTTTTTCTACTTAGAGCTTCTTCATTTTGCGAAAAACACTTTCCTCCTTTTCCGACATTTGAATTGCTTAAAATATTTTTTAAGTCAACGAGAAAACCGTCATTTCAATTCAAGAAAATAATTCTCTCTTTAAAAAATAGGATATCATTTTATAAAATATGACTAGATATTAACGTTTGGATCAAAAACGATACGCTTAGGCACGGAAGTCCTAATGTTCATTCTCGAATCCCTAGCGCCTAGGCCCAAGCCCATTGAACCCAAGCCCAAGCCCCCAGTGCCAGTACCCCAGGTTCTTGCCACCAGTGCCCAGACCCATCAAGGCCAGGCTCGAGGCCTCGGTTGCTATGCTTGGGTCCCCAACACCAAAGCCCAAGTTCACAAAGGTTGTGCTTGGGTCCCCGATGCTTAGGCTCGAGCCCCTGGATCCCCTACACGTGAACCCAAGTTCATCAAGGTTGAGACCCAAGACCCAGGCGCTCGCACCTAGGTCCATCAAGGTCCGGCCTGAGTCCATTAAGGCCGAGCTTAGGACCATGGTGCCCATGCTTAGATCCGCTGTGCATGAGCCCGGGCCCAAGATCCCTATGCCTATGCTTGGGTTCCCGACGCTTGAGCTTGAGTCCATTGAGGCAAGTCAGTACCCTAGTGCTTGTGTCTGAATCCCTCATGCAAATCCCTCACGCCCAAGCTTGGGTCCACTGAGACCTCGACTTAGGACTCTGGTGCCCATGTTTGGATCCATCGAGGACTGGGGCCGGGTGTTGGGGATTCGAGCACGGGCATTGGGGTCTCAATCTCGGGCACGGATCCCTTGTGTCCGAGCCTAGGTCCATTGAGGCCCTGCCTTCAGATCTTGAGCCCGAGCACTGGCACCAATGTGTTTAGTTCATGGACGCCGATGATTTTAGAGAAGTAACTCAACGTCTTTTCTGAGGGTGAGTTAGTTCCTCTACAATCATGAGTGTGGTTTAGTCGAGAGGAACAGTGTCTATCCAACTATTTAATTACACACAACATATTACATATGTTGTTTGAAATAAGAATTCATACGGTCATTGTTTTAGAACAGAGCAACTTGGGTCTTACTCATAACAGAGCATATTCAGTGCGATTGGTAAAATTTTATGATACTCATTTGGTAATTGAATATACTAGGATTCATAGCAGGAGTGATCCCTCTCACGTTTGAATACCATTAAAACCACTCAATTTGTCTAAGGAGAGTGAAACGCCATAAAATGTCAATTTCGTTTTGGAGAAAGAATGTGAACTTGCTCCTTAAATTACTGGGTGGGAAAATTCTGTCACGTTGATGAAGAGACGCGACCATATATACAATGTTTTTTTGTCAATCTGGAACCATGTATCATATGGAAGTCCTATTAACTTTTCCTCCTAACAAAAGAAAAGACCTGCAATTAGCTTTACTTTGTTTCTACCCGGTAGAAGGGGTCCGGACTTACCTGGTAGTTTTGTGCGTCTGGGTGGTTTTGTTATGTGAATAAGCGTTGTCAGAGTGGGTTGGGAGAGGTTTGTTGGTGTTAAAGAATTATCCCCTCGTGCTGTGATGTCACAATTTATCCAAAAGAAGAGTTTTAAATACATAACAAACCCCAGGCACGAGTACCTTATGACATTACCCAGTCATATATGAACGAAATTGCCAAGTAATTTTGGTAAGCCAGTCGCAAAAGTACAATGATAGCGATTAAATCAGAGCTTTGTTAATCTAGTTAGCTATCTCAACAGACGGCTTGCGGTAGTTGATGGATCAAGCTGGTACTTGTTCAGTTTGCTCTGTGTGTAGTCGGATTGAACGAGTTACGTAGAACCTATGAGCTGTCCAATTGACTACTTTAGTTTGAATTTTGTTGTATATAGATTGCTAAGTTTTGAATATGAGGAACAAGCTATAGACTATATCAAACTCGCAATGCATGTATCCGAAAGGAAAGAATAGTGAATGAAAATTATGTAATTCTTCTGCTATGCTCTGAATTATTTCCCATGTTTCTCTCTAGCCCAATCTAAAAAAAAAAATTTGCCCTGTTTACCCGGTTTTATCATTTCTCAATTTCAAATTGCAATAAGAAGGATCCTAATCATCGTCATCACCACCTATTATGCTATCTGATGTAATCATACAACATGAGGTTCATGTCCAAGCCAGCATTGGAAGGTTATAGAGCAAACGGCATTCATATGAAATACACATAATCATATCAAGAAAGCTACAAATTATCGCGATTCGCTAATTAATCCTCTAATTTTCAATAATGCAAAATGGATTACTAGCATTAGGACATAGGGAATGAAAATCAGCCAAACCATTTCACCAGGCAAAATGTACATAAGTAATGTGCACATGATACATTTGAGAGCAAGAGCAATCAGAGTGCACACAAATCAGAACCTTGTATCTTACTCAGGATCACAGTTTTTTATGTTCACGTTGAGACATTTCTACATGACCAGAGAAATAAATTGGAAAATGGAGAAGAATGGAAGATAAAACGATTATGCATGGCATATTACTTCAACAATCGTCATTATATGTTCTGCTTTGTGATGTCAAGGGTGTTCTAGCTAATAATACAACATGAGGTCCACCGACCCAGCAACACTCAAACCAAATTTATATAAAGTACACATCACGACATCGAAAATTGAAACTATGGCCATTTGCTAATTGAGCCTTTAATTTGCGATGAAGACGAATAGGATTACCAACACTAGGACGCATGGAATGAAAATCACCCAAGGCTTGTCCCCCAGCAGATTGTACAACAGCAAAGTACACTTGACCCATCCAAGAATAACAGAGATAAGAGCGTACACTTGTAAAAATCCTGGGTCGATATTCTCCCCTCCCATCTCAAAGATTAATTTCTGCTGAATAATCTCGATCACTTCACACATAAGCTTAATTTTGGGTGCATATCTAATGTTGGCTGGACCTATAGAGTTATGCCTAGCCCTGATGAGTTGACGCAAGGCCTCTGCTAAGGAATCGAGTCGTGGGTTGTAATATGCAGCAATTTGATGCACATGCTCTGCTCCATTTCTTGGAATTAAGATTAGCAAACTCCTTGTTAGACAATTGTCTTTCAAAAGCTCAAACGATAAGGATCAAGAATAAGCACATAGATCAATTAACTGGAAAAATTAACTCGGCAATTTAGAACTACCAATTGAAGTTCAAAAGAAAATTTAATGCACGGTATGATGCTAGCTTCTAGTGCAAATCATAGCTAATGAGTCTCTGCATTGCAAGGGTCTAACCTTTGTATGCACTTCAGGCGGCTAACTCATCTATTGATCCACGGCTAATTAAGCTAATGAAAACCCTTCGTTTAGACAAAATGTAACAATAGAGGACTGGAGCATGTCTCCTTAACACCTAGAAATGTTTCCCAATCCACTTCACCAACACTTATTCACAAAACAAAACACGCAGAAAACCACTAGGTAAAACCCATGGTTACCTTTGAAAAAAATAAAAATAAAAACTTGGTTACCTTCGACCAAAAAAAAAAAAAAGTCCCATGCTTACCAGGTAGAAACAAGGAAAGCTAAATGCAGCTCTTATCTTTTCTTTGGAGGAAAAGCAAATTAGACTTTCAACTAATATTTCGTTCTTAATATGAGTTTCTCTTGACAAAAGAAAGAAAGAGTGTATGTACTGTCGTGTCTCTTCATCGATGCGACAGAATTTTCACACGCACTAACTTCAGGAGAAGTTTCACGTTCTTTCCAATTTGTTGATCTTAAAAAAGAAACGACAGTTTGTTATGGCATTTCTCTTATTTTTAAAATGGTATGCCCACTTGAGAGGGATTATTCCCTATTACTAATCCAACTCTATTCAATTATGAAATTAAAATCAGGAAAATTGACCAATTCGCACAAAAAAGGTCAACGACTATAAGAAACAATCTCACTTTTCACCAGATTTACACGCACTGAATATACTCTGTTATGAGTACAACCCAACATGCTCTCCAAGAAATGAGAGGAAAACATACAGGCAAGTGAAAGACGCCCCTCCCAACTGTGCTCAACTGTCGAACAATATAACTTTAGAATACGTCCACAACTTCGCCTCATTTATGTAGAGCGCAGGTTTTTTTCCCTGATAAAAGAACACTCACATAATGGCATGTATGACATGAACATGATCAAAGACAGGAACAACAAAGGACATCAAGATTGTGGCATGATTTTACTCTCAATCCTCCCACTCACTGACAACTGGGCTATAGTGGTTATGTTAAGGTTGCCGAAACTTACCTCTGACCACCGTGATCGGCTGAATTGTTGTTCGCCATTAACCCTCCGACACTGCCTCACTAAGTCTCTTGCCTGAAAATGGAAACTGGAGGGGACTATCAGAGACCTTGGCAAAGTTCTGGCCATGTTGAGGTTTCTAATACTCATATATGAAACACTCCATATGGTGATATGACCTTTCAACCCATGACCTTCTACTTTTGCCACCAGTTCAGACAACCTTGGCAAATGGGGATAGGGAGGTCTTTTCGCTCTTTTCGCTGTAGAGCGAAAAGAGCGAAAAGACCTCCCTATCCCCATTTGCCAAGGTTGTCTGAACTGGTGGCAAAAGTAGAAGGCCACGACAAAACTATATTATATAAAGAATAGAGTAAAAACGTTGAAGGTCATATCACCATATTGAGCGATGAGCGATGACCATACAGACTTCAGACTTATACATGACCATATAAAAACTCGCTCCACCTATATGGACCTCCCTTTTCAAACCACACCTTAGAGGTCCTTGGAATGAGTTTTTAAGATTAAATATGAAAAACAATTCCAACCCCGTTAGTTATGGTGAATTTTTGTTTTTTCTTTATCCTTTTTTGCTTAGTTATTGTGTATTTTGTAAGAATTTTTCATTTTACTTTTTTAATAGGGATATGTTCACGACAAGTCCTAAAATTTATCGCAAAAGTATAATTGAGTTCTAAAACTTACAAAAAGTATAATCAAGTTTTAAAACTTATCAAATTTGTGCAATTAAGTCCTTCCGCTAATACCTCATGGCTAATAAAAAATGCTGACGTAGCATTTTTATATATATTTTTTTGTTAGGATATACGTGTAAGTTGTGTTAGAGAAATCTCACATCGAATAATTGATATGGTGCAGAGTAGTTCATATATTCTAGTTGGTCCATAATTCATTGGTTTAAGCCTTTGAGTGAAGGTGTGTACAACTAGATATGTTTACAGATTCAGACTTGAGCTCCCTCTTGACAATCTCCCAAAGTGAAAGTATCGGACTTCTATTATGCACTCTTAACAAATGGTATCAAATTCAATGGTCGATTGGTAGCCCACTCCCAATATGTATTGGTGTTTAGTGAATATCTCAAGGAAGAAATTTGGTGACCAACGTGATTTCAGGGCAGGTCATGGGCTAGTGGCCGCTGTGGTATAGCAACGCGAGCCCGATGATAGACTTCATGGTTCATTCTGGAGAAAGAGGCCATGGATGAAGTTGAGCGTTGAACATTTAAGTTGAGATAAGTTGACGTAAAAGAACACCCAAATTAAGGGGAGCAAACATAATAGTAGAGCTCACACGTGAAAGAGAGATTGTTAGGATGTACATATGGGTTATGTTAGAGAAATCTCACATTGGAGAATTGATATGGTGTAGAGCAGTTAATATATTCTAGTAGGTCTATAACTCATTGGTTTATGCTTTTGAATAAGGTGAGTTCAATTTGGATATACTTAGACTTCCTCTTGGCTATCTCCTCAAGGGAAGGTATCGCACTTCTACTGTGCACACTCAACATTTTTATTTCTTACATGGCATTTCTTATTATTTTTATTCAATTCTTATTTATTGACACCTAAATTCTGTCTTTTTAATTAGGATTTAATCGCGCAAAAAATTAGGGATTAATTTCTAAACTCTAGAAAAAAATAATTTTCACTAAATCGCATCGCGTATTGACATTAGGAATATTCACATTACTAATGGTAATTATTAAAATTTTTTCAAAAAAAAAAAGAGAAAAAATAATATTATTAATAAAAAGTATAATCACAAAGAAATCGAATAAGGCCGTGCGGAGGCTGGGCTTGCCCGACCCTCCTTTTCTCCCTTCCTTTCTCTCCATGCAAACCCAGCCACCTCTTCTTCTTTCTTCTTTCTTTTCATGCAGGCCGACCCACCTCCTCTCTCTTCTTCCTTCTTTTTTTCTTTTCGCATGAGCTCCCCCATCTCCCTTCATTTCGGCCCAGCCCGTGCACGGGTCTTCTTCCTCCTTATTCCGGTCATGCCTTTGCAAAAGAAGAAGAGTACAAGTCAATCCACGAGTCGAGATCAGGCAAGTCGGTAGGCTGGCAATGGCAGAAGCCATGCACGCCTACCGATCACCCTTAAAAGCGAGGGGGCTCGCTCATTTGACGGGGTTCTAGTTTTGGCCGAGAGAGAGAGGAGCTCGTGAGGTTCCCTGACCGTCACCGGAGGCCCGCCATTCCTCGCAGCAGCTCTTTTTGAACTAGGTAGGCCATACCCTAGCCTTCGTGCTCTGTTTTTTTTTTTTTTTTTTTTGGGGGGAGTAGTGAGCCGAAACTCGCAGCCAATCGGTTCGCACGAGATTCAGTCCCGCCGGTCTTTCCTCAAAGCTTCTCCATGCTCTAACATGGGTCATTAGGGGTTTTGATTTGTGATTGAGTCCCTAGCGAGTCCAGAATCCCCTGTTCAGTAGTGTACACCAAGTGTTCATTAAAATGTCTAAGTGAGATCTAGGTTCGTATGCTTTGTCATGGCTGAGATCTACTGTTGTCGTTCATACTCGTCAAATGTAAATGATGTGTCTCTGAGTTGGTCCAGAATACCGCTTGTATGTCGTGAGTTGATTGTAGTCTGAACCCAAGTTCTAAAACCAACCTAGCTTTCTCTGTTAGTTAGTGCATTTGATGAAATGCCACAGATCAGATTGAGAGTTAGTTCGTGTTAAACTCAAAGAGCGACATGCCCTCGTTTCTGTGCTCATTGAGTCATGTTTGCTTTGTTTTTTCTGATGGTGTTTTGTGTGATTTTTGCAAAATAATCAATGTGACATATTTAGCCCAAAAATTTAGTGTTGTAGAACAAAATTTGGAGTTCTTGGTGTTACAAAAAAAGTTTAGGGTAAATGTGTCGTACAAGTACAAATTTAAAATTATTTTATCATAAAAAAAAGTTTGAGGTAAATATCTTACACAGGTACAAAATTAGGGTTTTTTGTGTCACAAAAAAATTTGGCTTAAAAAAGTCACAATTAGCAAAGCTTAGAGTATTTGATTACTTTTTTTGCCTTTTTCTTATTATCCTCAACCCACGCTTTGCATTGCATTTTAATCATGCTTAGAATTTGACACAATTTTTCACATTCCGCTCGCTTTGTATAACTAAAAATAATAAAATAGAATAAATTAAATCGTGATAAATTAACACCATTATATTAATGCACCCATCCTGAAAACAGGCCAGTTCCGTCCCTACATGTAATGCACGAATAAGTTATACTCCTGCAATTATGCATAGACTCATTAGCTATGATTTACGCAAGAAGCATAGTTTTAACTTTTATACCACGCAACTAATTTCATTTTGTATTAAAATTGCAGTTTGGATGTGTTCATGTGAGTATATTTAGTTAGAATTAAGACATACACATGATGGTCATTTTAGACTCCTATATTGTTAACCTTAATTATTAGAGAAACTATTTTCATAATACTTAAAAAGTTCAAATCCTTACATCTCATATTCACGTGCAAGCCCCATTTTACACGAGAGGGAAGTATTAAGACAGACTTTGTTTCTGGAAATACTTGGGAAATGTGCTCAGTACACACGTGCCGTAAACAACTTCCGTAATAATTTGAGCCTTTTTGAAGGCCGTCATATAACAATCTTATTGATTTTAATTCCTACATACAGAGCATAGCATGGAGCTTAAATTGCTAAATGTATGACCGGCATCTTTATTTCCATAAAGGAGTCCTTGCTTCAAACCATCAGGGACATGTAAACCCACTCAGTTCAACCAACAGTGCTGCTTATGTACATCATGATCAAAATTATTCGGCAAAAATTAATCTTTGAGATGGGAAGATAATATTTGGACGTGGTGTTTTTGACTTCTTTTTTTTTTGGGGGGGAAGGGTACGGATGGTTTTTTTATCTTCAGTAATTATTAGCGAGATTCATTTATATATTCACTTACGTGTTACTCAAAATTTACAAAGTAGTCTCAATATCTCAAGTATTGTTTCTTCTTTAGCTGTTCGTTTCAATTGAAATAGAAAACTAGTTGCATGACTTGAGAGTTTGCTATTAATTAATAGACTAATGTATTACATCGAATAAAATTTTTTTGACAAAAGAATACATAAAAGTATTGGCAAACATATTATGAGAAAATCACAAATATGATCTCAATACTATTGCCACTATTTAATTTTGGTTGTCATACTTTATCATGTGATAGATTGGGTTCATAAACTAATCTCTGATTTTCAATTTAAAAAAATAAATAAATAATCGTCCAAATTTCATCAGCTCGTATGCTAACTAAGCATCAACACAAGTGACGCTAACGTGGAATGAAAAATAATTATTCAAATGATATTACAAAATGGTTGTTATATTATTGTCAATATTTAATTTTGGTTCTCGTTTTTTATAATAGACTTAGTCCTTAACTCGGCTTCAAAATCCCGATTTCAGATATTTTCTTCCAAACGTAAATAGAAATTACTGAGTAAGTGCCAAATCAATATAACAGTTCACACAATTTTAAGATTTCATCATGGATGATCCCCGTGCAGAGAAATTTACACATGTAATTCTAGTCAAGCTTTCTTTAGAAATCTAATAACATGCTTTGCTCGGGCACTAGCGCATTTGTCATAACTATTGCCCATTAATTGTGGAATAATCTATTTTAGGAGGACCAATTTAGCCTAGAGTTGTAGCCCTTTCCCAAGTTCAAGTGGACCAAATTCTAGAAATTAGTACTTTTTTTTGTCATAAAATTTTTTATATTCTCTTACTGCTCAAAATTAAAAGAGTCCATAAGAGGGGTGTCATTACAAAGCAGAGCTCATAGGCCTTAAGGCAGGTAAGGCCCTGTTTGTTTAATTGTGTTTCTGTTCCTTATAACAAAAATTTCTATTATTTTGTTTCGGGAATAAAAAAACAGAAATGTGTTTGTTTACACTTTTATTTTTTAGAACAAAAATCTATTTTTTTTTGTTCCGGAGAATAGATTTGGAACAGAAACAAAGTAGAAAAAACTTATTTCTTATTCTCGGGAACAATTTCGAGAAACACTTCTTCTTTTTTTCTTTTTTTTTTTTTTTTAGCTAGTCGCCGGCCTCGGCCATGGGCGGCAACCGGCCATCGAGGGTCGGCGACCTCGCCGGAGCGTCGCCGCCCTTGGCGAGGCTCGGCCTCCCTTTGGCTGGGCAAGCTCGAGCTAGCCCGGATCCGACGAGGCCGCTGACCAAAAGGAAGAAAGAAAAAAAATTAAAATTAAAAATATTAAAAATATTAAAAAATTAAAAGAAACAAAAAAATTATACAAGTTTACCAAACGTGTTTCTGTTCTTTTTCTATTCGGAACATAAATTTTGTGCAGTTACCAAACATGTTCCTAAGAAAGCCAATTCCGTGGGAGGATTTTTTTCCTTTGGGCTCGAGCAAAGCCAGTCGGTCACATTGTTAGCTTCTCTGAAGCAAAATCCCATCTTCAAGTCTGAAAAGTGGAAGATCAGATTACGACAATCGCTGATAGGTAACCGGACTTCCCACCGAACTTGATCTGGTCTCTCTAAAGTACTTAATAGTTCAGCAGAGTCAGTATCCAAGGAGATGTCTTCGTGTTTCCTGTCTAGCTGGTACTTTAGAGCTTCGTTTAGGGCTAGGGATTTGGCGTGAGCTGCAGACGTTGCCTTCATCGATTTCGCAAATCCATCGACGATCCTTCCAATATAATCGTGGCATATGCAAGCGATCGCTGCATCCAGGACTCCTTCTTCAAACGACCATCTATAGTAACCTTTAGACCTCCTATTCTCGGTGCCAAATCTGAGGTTGGCTTCTACTTCTCTGCTTCGTGAAGTTACTGTTTGTACTCCACTTTCTGAAATTTTTTCACCTGATCTCTACTTCCTCAAGGGTGCTTCTCGGATCTAGAACTTGGTGCCTGAAGGTAGAGTTGTCACGCACCTTCCATGTATACCATAGAACAGTGGCTACGTGCTCTAGTGAAGGTGATGTTGTTGTTTTCTCTGTGAGTTTCAGTAACTATCTGTCAATTCTGGTTAAACCCAATCTTGAGATTTGCAAATTCACTTATGGGTCCAACCAGATTTGTCTTGTCTAGGGACAGAGCAGGAAAATATGTTCTGATCTTTCCGCTTCATGATTGCAGAGAGAGCACATTGGTTCAGGTATAATCTTCCTTTTCCGAAGGTTTTCCTTTGATGGAATCGCATCCTAACATAGACTCCGTATGAATATTTTAATTTTCGAGGTTGTTTGCATATTCCATAACTGGTTCCATAGTTTATGAAGGGGATGGAAAGAAGTGGAAGGTTGAATCTGTTTGTGCTCTGTCTCTTTGTTGTGCATTTTATTATAGCCACTATTTACCGTAAATTCTCTTGTCTTCGTGCCTGTCCAAACCAATTTGTCATATGTTGTTTGTGGCTGATAGGGATTGAAAGAATTTCCCGAGTAGTAGGTTCATCAAAAAAGTCCAGTAGCTTTGTCTCATCCCATCTATCCTCATTTCTAAGTATCAAACCGTCCACTGTTTCCGACTCATCTCTATTTGCAGAACCTCCTATAATTCCCCTAATCAACCATTTGTCCTCTTTGATTCATATGTGTTCTCCATTTCCTACTGACCACATGACTGAATCTGATATTGCCTCTCTGCCTATTAGTATACTTTGTCATCCCCAAGAAGGCCGAGAGCCTTTCTCTGCGTGCCAAAACTCTCGGTGAGGAAAATATATGCTCTTTAGTAATTTGCTCCGTAGTGAATTTGAATCATTTGCCATCCTCTATGCATGTTTGCCTAGCAAGGCTTTGTTAACGGTGCTTAGATCTCTGAACCTTGAATCACTGTTATCCTTTATGAGTTTCAACACCTCCCACCTCCTCCAATGCAGACCTGCCCTTGAGTCACTATTCTTCCACCAAAAGTTTGCAATTTTTCTCTCTATAGCTCTACAAATTGATAGAGGGATTTTAAAAATTGACATAGTATATTGTGGAATTGCTTGAACTACAACTTTGATCAGGACTTCCTTCCCAGCTTTTGACATCAGTTTTTCCTTCCACCTTTCCAGCTTCATGTTGATTCTGCCTAGGATCCATGCAAAAATCTCCTTATTTGATGCTTCCCAGTTGAATGGAATGCCTAGATATTTCCCCATGCTATCTATTTCTGGAACTTTGATTTCTCTTGCCATGTTAACCCTTAAACTTTGAGGACACCCTCTACTGAAAAAGATTCATGATTTACTAAGATTAATTGCTTGTCCTGAAGCAAAACAGTATTAATGTAACATTGCTGCTAAATTCTCGCACTCTTGGACCTTGCCATCAAGGAAGAAGATCGAATCATCCACAAAAAATAAATGAGATAGTGTGGGACAAAATATGTTCAGTTTAATACCCTTCAAGCTATCATTATCTACTACTTTCTTCAATAGGGAGGATAGGCAATTTCCTACAATGATAAACAGGTAGGGAGATAGGGGGTCACCTTATCTAATTCCTCTGGATGGTTGAAAAATGGAAGTGGCTCACCATTGACTTTCACACTAAAAGACATTGTGGCAACACATTGCATTAACCAATCTACCCACCTCTCGTTGAAACCCATCTTAATCATACACGCCTCTAAGAAGTCCCACTCGACTCAATCGTTGGCTTTCTGCATATCAAGCTTCAAAACTAGCTGAAATTTTCTAATCCTTGTTTGCACTCTCAACTGATGAAGGACCTCCTGTACTATCAAGATGTTATCTTGAATTTGTCGCCCACTAACAAAAGCACTTTGGTCTTGGGCTATCACATTTGGCAACCAATGTTTCAGCCTATTTGCTAACATCTTGGATAAGATTTTATACACAAAGTTACAAAGGTTGATAGGACGGAATTGCTCTAACGTTTGGTATGAGGGAAATGTATGTTCTGCTCAGTTTTGGGTTCATAGTCCCAAATATGAAGAAATTCCTTATCGCAGCATATACATCCTCCTTTACATCTTCCCAATTGTGCTGATAAAATAATCCATTTAAACCATATGGTCCTGGGGCTTTCATTGCTCCCAATTGGAAAGCAGCAGCTTTCACTTCTTCCATTGAGACCTCAACTGTGAGTTTTTGATTCATTTCCTCCTGGACAACCCTTGGGCATTAATTTAGTATAGGGTCAAAATTTCTTTGATCGACAGAGATATATAGATTCTGAAAAAATTCCATGGACAACCTTTTTAGTTGACTCTGGTCCCTATGCCACACACTGTTAGCATCTTTCAACATAGAAATACGATTCCGTTGTCTCTTTGAATGGTTGTTGTACAGAAGTACTTTATATTTTTATCCCCCCATTTCGGCCAACTTATTCTAGCTCTCATTTTCCAGTACATCTCTTCTTGTCTCCATAAATTTTCGATCTCCCTTTCTAGTCGTTGAATTCTCTCTCTGTTAAACTCTTCTTTGGTATTGTTGATTGCCTCTTGAATTTCTTGTTTTAGCATTTTGATTTTACTTTGTCCATTGGAGAATTTTTGTTTACTCCATTTAGCCAAAGCTTTCGAAATTGCAGCAAGTTTTTTTCTGCAATGTATCATCCATCCTCTCAGGAGAATGCCACACATTTTTCACAATGGATTTGCATTCTTTATCCTCTAACCAAAAAGCTTCAAACTTAAACTCTTTTTTTCTTTTCACTGGAGAAGGGAACAGAGTTAATAGTAAGGGGCTATGATCAGATCTAATGGCAGGAAGTGCATAGGCTTCAGCTTCCGGAAATTTTAGTCTCCACTCAATATTAGCCACTACTCTATCTAGCCTCTTCTTCACATAGTTCTCCCCTTCTCTATTGTTTGCCCATGTAAAAAGACACCCCTTACATTCAATATTTATCAATGTGCATTCATTCAAAGAGTCCCGAAAGGCATTTAAGCGATATTGGTCAGCCAAACGTTTCCCCACTTTCTCCCAATGATATAATATTTCATTAAAATCACCCAAACAAACCTAAGGAAGTGAATTCTGAGAGCCAATCCTTTTTAGATCCTCCCACAATGTAAGTCTTTCTTGATAAATGCTTGACGCATGCAAAAAAGTAATTCTCATTTTGTCCCCCATTATTGAGTCTTCACTGATTAGGTTGATGCTTTCTTTGGAAGCAAAAATCACATGTAACAGAATAGTATCATCCCACAATATAGCCAACCCACCAGCAATTCCCGCCGGATTCACCACAAAGTAATGCTGGAAGTTTAACCGTTTTCTCACTCTTTGTATCATAGGTGCTCGGTTCTTGGTTTCCATCAAGAAAACCACGTTGGGCCTTTCTTGAGCCACAAGAACTCTTAAGTTTTGGATTGTCAAGGGTGTGCCCAACCCCGACAGTTCCAACATAATATCTTCATTTGTAGCCTGGTGGTAATTGAGGCTAGCTATCCAAACCCATCCCTTCGCATCTTTCACCATTTTATTCAAGATTCTGACAGACTGTAGCCAAACAAATTTCAGTCTCCTCCTAACCTTCCATTTTTTTTTTTTAACTACTGTCTCAGGACCCAAGCCAGCACAGTTACTTACCTTTTGAAGAAGGAAACGGCTGAAGAAAAATCACGGCTCACAGAGTGCTTCAATTAGATTGCATTTCTTGTCAGTGTTTATAGGTGTGGAAATTTTGTATCTAGGCTTCTGTGGAACTATAGCTCCATTTCAACAGAGAAAATAAACTGGATCATTCTTGGGCCAGCAGGGATCTATGGACGGTGTTTAGAGCTTATGGGAAATGAACTTTTGTGTTTGATTTTCTATGAAACAGCTCGCCCACAGTAGAAAAGATAAAAAGGAACATTTTTAGGTCAAGAGTGTTGGAAAAAAATAGTGACTAAAGGAGATTAGGGTTTTATGGAGGTTGAGGGGTAAAAGAGAAGGTTATCACAGTGAAGGATAGGGAAAACTTCTTCCGTTGAAAAGAGAATTAGGGTTTATGGAGGTTGAGGGGTAAAAGAGAAGGCTATCACAACGAAGGATAGGAAAAACCTCTTCCATTGAAGAGAGAGAGAGAGCTTCGATGCTGGAGAGAAAACTCCGGTGCTAGAGAGAAGAGAAAGAAACACTTTTGCCCGAGCAGACCTTAGAAATTAGTACTTTTTTTTTTTGACAAATTAAAAATTAGTACTTTTTTTTTTGGTCGGTCCTACTCTAATCCTACTCTAACACTCACTCTCGACTTTTGCCCTTCCTTTGCAGATATCAAATGAAATCGTCTCCACTTTACCCCCCTTCTAAGTTGGAAGGGTGGCCAGGCTGGGGCGAACCCCCGGTGGTTAGAAATTAGTACTTTAAGTGATGATCTTTCAGCGAGAATTACTCCGGGTGATTGATTATAAAGAACTTAAAACAACGTCAGCCGGTCAACGTTTCCCAGAGCGAGCCACGTGTCCAATGGTCATTGGTTGTCTGCAGCTTTTTTTATTTAAACATTAAAAGATTACCAAACGGCAAACATAGAACGACCAAATTGTGGGGCCATATACTTTTGATATATGTAAGACTATTGCATTTTGCACGTGTAATTAGTATATGCAATAAATCCTTACTGAGGCTTTCGTTATGTTTATTTTGTGTTGCTGTGTTGATACTCCATTGAGCCTTAATATGTAAAGTAGCTGCAAAAAATCATCAAATTCCTCATTTGGCCAGAATCGTGGCACCTCATGCTATATGATTTTTATTTCTCTTTATTATAATTTTTTTCTATCTACGTTTTCTTTTCATTTATCAGAAATAACAAAAACATGTAACTTCTTGCTTTTCTTTGCTGGTTAATCCTTTGAAGAGGAGGGAAAAACAACAAAGATAAAGAAGGATCCGTAGGTTTGCTTTTCTCATTGGTAGAGTTCGTCTTATTTTTTTATGAAGTTCTAGAGTTCCTATACCTCAAATTGGATATTCTTTCATAAAAAAAGGAAAAAAAGTATTAATGAAGTTATTCAAAATATTAGAATTTTAAGCATGATTAATTGTAATAATTGGACGTTTAATTATCTGGACGAACCCACATAATTTATAGCATATAACAACACAAAAGAACTTTTCTATTACGTCAGAAAAATCAATATATTAAATTAAGCGGCATTAGTGCATTTTCATAATCACCATTTTTTCTATTACATAAAATTCGTATAAATGTACAAATTGATAATGAATGCAGCTGTCGAGCCATGCTTAAAACTAACTTATTTTTTTTTTTTAAAGTGTCAAACTACATAATAAGTTAATTTTCCGCAACATCATGCGGATGACCCACTGGTTTTGCACTATTAATTATATATCTCACAAAAATATGAACCGTCAGCGCAGAGAGGCAAGCGAAGGACTCAAAAATGGAGTTCAACCTCCGCGGCAACGCCTTGAAGACCTTTGCTTGCTCCATCACTTGCCTCTCCTGCGTCAGCAACGTCCTCGCTATTCAAGCTTCTCCTTTCCAGGTTAATCGATTTTGCCCACATTTCTTCTTCTGCTTCTCCGTCTCTCTCACCCTTGAGCTCCGGTCAAAAAGTTCGCGGGTCGCCACTGAAGTCCATGTCGATCATTCCTCAGCTTCATCTATCAATCGAAAAAGCTATGTCGTTGCTAATTCTTGCCCTGATGAGTGATGCTTAGCTTAGATGCCGTGCTGTGTTAGGTATTGGCGTTGTATGTTTTGCAACACTCAATGAGTGAAAGCACAATTGCATTTGCTAGCATAACTCTTGCATGACCATAGGTTTTCATGACTTACTTTTGCTTTGTTGCATGTAATTACTGGATAACAATGGAGGTTCCAATTTCTGAGCTCATGTTTGGCAATTGGCACCATTTGCGCTGATTTCTTGTGTACAAATATCATCTTTGTACTTGTGGATATCGTTCATAAGATTATGAGATTCTTATAAAACCTCCAGCTTTCTTTCACACGATCAATTTGTCAAGATCTGCCTACCAATTGATTATCTTCAAGTCAAACCTCTTTGATATATTTACCGTATCTAGCGCATAGATTCAATGCAACCTTCTTTTGAAGATACGATGTCATTGCTCATCTTATTGGAAGAATTTGACAGTTTGTATTTGTAAGCAACTAACAAAATAATTTGTGAATGTAGTCTGTTATGTCCTTAGAACATCTATTACAAACATTGATTATTTTAAGTATTGAATTACTAGACATCAATGCGTCAAAACTTCAATGGACTCGCAGTGCTTCAATGGTGAAGGCCTTTCAGTTGTTTGCATGGTGCTCTAAATTCATTATGTTGGAAATGTTGTATTTTATGGTTAAGATTGCGAACTTGTGGGCATAGATGGGAGGGTTAGAGGATTCCTTTTTCCCTCTAAAGATAATCTCGTTCCAATTCCATGAAAAAACTCCAGCAGAAATGAAGTCTTTTTCTGACGTGTTCATTGAGAGAAAAATGACTGCAAAATGCTGTGATAAGCAACATCACTTCATACGTGCCCCTAGAGACGAGCTTCTTCATATTCTCATCATGGAAAAGCAGCGTGAAATCTGTCAAACGGATATTGCAGCGCCCCAATATGACCCTTGAAGCCCGTAGGTCTATAATAAAGAGATAGGAAGCTTTTACGTCAAACACGGATGTTGCAGACCGCTAAGCTCACATTAGCCTATGACCTGAAAGAGATGGGAAAAGTTATCAAAAACTGTCTTCAAACTTATTATTACTTTTTATCAATTTAATCCTAAAACTTTTAATTTTACCAATTCAACCCTAAACCTTTTCACTTCTTGCCAATTGAGTCCATTCGGTCAATTTTAATCGGAAATTACTGACATGGACGGTCGACGCGAGTGTGACAACTTTTAATAATATTTTGAATTTTTTATGATTTTTTCTCCTTTTTTATTTTTTATTTTTGCTTTTTTTTCCTAGTTTTTGAGCAAGGGCCAGCTAGGGCTGCCGGTCGACCCTCATCGGCCATAGGGAAGGGCCGGCAACCCTTGCCAGTCATAGGCAAGGAACGACTACCCCTCGCCGGCCCTAGGCAAGGGCGTCGAGCCCCTCGCTAGCCTTGGGCACAAGCTGCGACGCCCTCGTTAGATCTGGCTAGGCGAGGGCTTGCTGGCCCTTAGTGGCCCCAAGCGAGGGCTCCGAGCGAGGTTGCCGCCCTCGCCTAGGGCCGCTGAGCACCAGATCTGGTGAGGGCATCGCAGGCACGACCTCGCTTTGGCCGGCGAGGGTCAGTTGACCCTTGCTTATGGCTGGCGAGGGTCGTCAACCCTCACCTATGGCCGGTGATGGTTGGTCGGCCACCCTCACTAGCCAAATCCCAAACCCCCCAAAAAAAATCAAAGAAAAGTAAAAAAAATATATATATATAGAAAAATTATGAAAATATCATTAAAATATTATTAAAACGTGCCACGTTAGCACCGGTCGTTCACATTAGCAAATTTTAGTTAAAATTGACCAGATTGACTCAATTGGCAAAAAGTGAAAATGTTTAGAACTGAATTGGTAAAATTGAAATGTTTAGGACTGAATCGATGAAAGCGTAATAAATTTAAGAACTTTTAGACAATTTTTACAAAAGAGATGCAATCCTCGATGAGGCAAGCTCGTCCCGCCACAGATTCCAGAACAATTAGGCCCATACTTGTTGCAACCTACCCTTTCGTACGGAGGGAAATATGTTTAAAGGTATTGCCTAAATGACGAGTTTTGACTCATGATTTAGATTGGGGCTCTCCCAAATGCATACCTCACATGACATTGGAGTGTTCAACGTTAACTCAATTTGATGCTATGAGAATTTCTTGATGAGGAGTCGCCACTAATCTATTGGGGTTGGTTAGAAACTAAGTGAAACATGAAAGCGTACTTCACTTCTTATGCAACTAGAGAATCTAGGGTCCCTACATTAATTAATCAATTAGTGCCCGTTTAATACTTAATCTTGTTTATTCAAGCAATTTGGGTTGATTTTAAATCTATCTACTAACATATGAAGTAATCAAGTGGGTACACAATCATTAGAATAGCAATTGGCAAGCAAGAAAAGCATTAAATAAATTGCATGGAAGAACAAGGATCTAACATTAACAAATTGGGGGTATGCCATATCTAACTAAGCTAAAAGAAAACCATAATCAACGTATGGAAGGTGCACAATCAAGAACATTCATCTCTAAGAACAAATGAAACCTTATGGTAGAACCCTAAGGGCTTGTTCAATTTTGAGCGCAATTTTAAATTGATCATTTCCAACACTTTAAAAGAAAACTACCCAAAAACTATTTTTTAAGCTTTTTCTATTTTTTTTAAAAATTTTTTTTTTATTTTTTAATTAATAATCCGAATAGAGGGACCCAGCCAGAACATGGGCTGCACTTATACTCACGGTCCTGGGCCATGGATATGAATGGGCTTATAATTAAAAAACCATTCGAATAGGAAAGCACCAAGCCCATCTCTTTGCAACTAAATGCACTAAGCCCATCTTACTAAAAAATCTCAGCCCAAGCACATCTAAGACTAAAGCCAGCCCGAACTTACTTAAATCACTTAGGCCCAAAACCCATCGAGTCTAATTAAGCCCAAAGTGCATTAAACCAAACCAAGCCCTAAAATTTATACTTTTTATTTATCCCATTTCCCTCTGTTGTTTATTTTAGAAAAGATTTGTAAAAGGAATCGAAACAAAAATTTTTAACTTTTAATTTCTAAAATAGAAATTGAGAAATTTTATCATGCGCACCCTAAATTTCTCCTCATTTGTCCGCCCTTTCTCCTACGCTCCTCTCCTATCCCACAATTTCAAATTTTGTTCTGCACTTCACGACCAACCGAGAATAACTTCAACCAACGATTCATAGGCCAAAGCCCCAAAACATGAACGCGTACGGTTCAGTCGTTCATCATTAAGCCTCCAATTAACGAACTTCTCTGGCCATCGGATTGCCGTTGTAGGCCACAAAGCACGAAATGCAAAACAAAGTAAACGATGGCGTAAGAGAGCACTTGATCGTGGAAATAACTCGAGAATTGATTAACGTGATGTAATCCGCTTTCTGATGACATAAGGAAATGAAATCAATTTGCATAGAGTTTTTGATGAGCATCTTGCCAAACAAGTTATGTTCGACCGACCAAGTTATATGCATCCGACTAGGAATAAGCGAAAGCCATCTAAAAATGACTCATTGCCCGAATCAAACTAGGGCATCAAACGAAGTGCAAATCAGTGAAAAGCATCTCATTAGCCAAAACGAAAAGAGCTACTTCGACTTCATCTAGAACCGGACGGAGCAAAAGTGGATCGTGGAAATGAGCGTTTAATCGCGGAGACCCCTACCCCGCTCGGAGACGGCGGCTAGCGGGCGAGCTTGAGCGAAGTCAGGCTATGGTCTGCCCGCTGCCTTGGTATCTTCGAGCCGAGATCCTCGGGCAAGGGAGGTTCGAACCAAAGAAAGAAACTCACCAGCGACGCAGAGATTCGGGAGCTAGAGATTGTGTGTACTTAAGGGCGTCGGCCAGGGGTCGTCAGAGAGGGTTCCGGCGTGGCCGAGCTGCTGGAGAACACCTTCTCAGTCGCGCTCTCTCCCTCACTCTCCATTCTCTCTCAAACTCTCTTCCGCCGCTCGCTCTCTCTCGCTTTTCCAGTACCGAGCCTCCCCTTGAAGAACTCACAGCTTCCTCCCTATTACTCATCAATTCATCATCTTCTTTGACCGGCATTTCTCATGAGTCCCTCCCTCATTAACTCCATCTGCCACCAGAGCACCGCCGGTGCTCACCCCACCCACCAAACCTTCTACCTTCTCTGCAACATCCACTTCCTCGACCATCTCCTCAGGATTCTCAATCTTCGCCGGTGTGCCAATTGCCTCCTCGAATTTCTCAACCTCATGTCCCGCGCTAGCATTCTCATTAAAAACATCGCTGCTCGGATCAACACCCGCGACATCATCCGTATCAGGGCCCGGGTACGCCGACAGCAAAAGCCGGCTTCAATCCTTCCTCTCACGAGTCACCGTGGGCATCCACCGCCTCCTCGAGAACCTCCTCTCCTTCATTGACCTTCGAATCGTCCCCCCGCCCAACCGACCCTCTCCTCTATTCTCTCCTGGTTGCACACCCTCGAGCTCTCTCTTTCCCTCGTTTTTCAGCCGAAAGACCCCATATTTCTCCCTCTCTCCCTCCAGCCACGCCAGCTGTTGCTGGTCAGCCCGACCTCACAGCGTTGCGCGCGACATTCCTCGTCCTCCGTCCTTCGTACCGTCCTCTGTCCTTCCCCCGTCATCGTCCAGCCAACGTACTGCGTTTTGTCGTTGAGCTATCGTCCAACGGCAGGGAGAGAAGGGAGAGAGAAGAAGGGGCCGGGCCGAGAAAAAGAAAAGAAGAAGTGGGCTGGGCCGGCCCAGGCAGGGAGAAAGAAAAGGGCAATGGAAAAGGGGCCGGGCCAAGGCTGGCCCTTGCCCGGCCCGGCTGCGTTTTCTGCTTTTTTAAATTAATTTTTAATTTTATTATTATTTTTTTAAAAATTAATCTTTAATTCTAGTAATGCAAACGTTCCTAAGGCCTATATGTGGTGTAATTTAATGAAAATTATTTTTTGTTAAGGAATTAGGAATTAATCGCTAATTTTCCATGCAATTAATCCCTAAATAAATAAGCAAAATTTAGGTGTTAACAATATTAGAGAAAATATATTCATGGCCCATGCTAGAAAAGAGGAATTTAATCTATTTTTTTTTTTATGGAGTGAGTGCCGGCTAATCTAAACTGCATAGAAAACAAGTCCAATGACATATTCATGTAATGCACTTTAAAGATGTCAACGTCTAAGTTTCTTAAAAGTTGACATTGAATATAAATCTTACTATCATTTAAATATATTTATATTCAACACCTTCTGCACAGTTTTTTTTTTCTCCCACGATCATGCATGTATTGTATTTATAGTAGGAAAAAAAGGCTACTTTCCATGTAGATTTAAGAACCTAAATAGCAAGCGGCTTGGTTTGTCTGATATAATTTTACACTCATGGTTATTGATTTTTGGCCATGCACTAGGGATGAGTACCTTGTGACATCACCAAGTAATGTATAAATGAAATTACAAGTAATTTTGGTAACAAGTATAAAAAACATAACGTAGTGATCAAATTGGAGATTTGATAATCAAGATAATTATCTTATCAGAGGTGATGAATCAAGCTTGTACTTGTCCATCTTGCTCTACTTAGAACTTGTGAGTTACCAACTAGCTGATTAGCTTTTTACCAAAAAAAAAAAAAAAAAAAAAAAAAAAAAAAAAAAAAAAAAAAACTAGCTAATTAGCTTAAATTTTGTTGCATAGAGATTGCTAAGTAAAAATGTGAGAATAGTGAATGAGGATAATGCGATTTTTTCTGACGTACTCTAAATTATTTACTCTCTAGCACACCCCCCCCCCCAAAAAAAAAAAATTGCCTCATTTCTCCAATTTCTTCATTTCTCAATTTTGAATTGCACCAAGAAGGATTGTAATCATCATCATAATTTATTCTACTTTGTGATGTAAAAGATGTTCAAGATAACAATACAACATGAAGTCCATGTCCGAGCTAGCGTTGGAAGGTTACAGAGCAAAAACAAATTCATATAAAACACAAATCACCATATCTTATCTGAAACTATCACCATTTTCAAGATAAGAATACACCATGAAGTTCATGTCTGAGCCAGTGTTGGAAGGTTACAAAGCAAAACCCGATTCATATAAAATACACATCACCATATCAGAAAACAGAAACTATTGTCATTCACTAATTAATCCTTTATTCCATGATGAATGTGAATAGGATCAGTAACGGTATGACCCAAGGAAAGTCAATCAACCAAGGTATTTCATCAAGCAAAATGTGTTTCAATAGACTGCATGCAACACATCCGAAAGCTAGAGCAATTAGATCGTACACAAATTGGAATCTTGCATCCATATCTTGCCTTCCCAACTCAGAGAGTAATTTATGTCGGATGATCTTGATCGCTGCACAAATAAGCATAATGATAGGTGCACCAGTAATGTTGGCAGGACCTGAATAGCCATGTCGATCCCTAATGAGTCGACGCAAGGCATTTGCCAAGGAATCAAGTTGTCGATTATATTCTGCAGCAATTTGAGCCACGTGCTCTACTTCATTTCTTGGAATTAAACAATGAGGATCAAGAATAAACACATCAATCAATTAACGAAGTAAACAAAAATGGGGCGATGGTTTCCAAATGCAACATTGAAAAGGATGAGTTCACCTGATCTACGTAGAGTAGACAAAGTAGTGTTTGAGTAAGGTGACACACAGGGGAAATGATCAAAGATAAGAAGTTCCTTAATGAAACCAAGACCACATGATCTTACTTGCAATCCTCCAACTTATTGGAGGCTGGACTTCAGTAGTGAAGAGATGTTGCGGTTCGCCGCCGATGCTTACCTCCTCAGACCACAATGATTGATAGGATTGTTGTTTGACATTAACCTACGAGTTTTGAGCAATTTCTCTTTTCCTTCCTTGTCTGAAGTAAAACTTGCTGTGAGGCTGCGCGTTGAGCAAAACATATTTGCAAACCCATGGGAGGTCCTCTCTTCGGGCGAGAGTCCTCCCTCTCCCTAGGTATTGGTGTGAAGTACATGTGTTTGAGAGAGAGGATAGTTGAAGAAGATCGTGGAGGGTAGAAGCAAGGGTGAGGGAGCGGAGGCGAGGGTGTGAGCGACGGTGAGGTTGCGACGGTGAGGGAGTGGCATGGGAAGAGTAGAGACCAAGCCGTGACTGCGATGGAAGGCTAGCGGCGAGGTTGCGGTTGCGAAGGAAGAAGGGCTAGAGGGCTAGAGGCTAGGCGACGAACTATTGTGATTAGGCGACCGAGAGAGAGCAGAGATCAAAAGGGAGAGGGTCACGCGAGGAGGAGGAGGCAGTAGCTAGGGTTTGTGAAGAAGGAAACTCAAAAAATAAAAAATGGGATTTGATGGGACTTTGGCGTGATCCTTTCCTTTTGGAAGGAGGGGAGTTGGGGTGGATAGGAGGGTGTTCAATTTTCAAGAAAGAAGTGACAGGTTGGGGAGGGGGGAGAAGAAACGAGGGAAAGATTGAGAAACGAGGGAAGTGAAATAAATTTGGGTGGGTGTTGGCGGTGGACCCGAGGACTTTTTTATCAGAAAAATAAATAAGGGAGGCTACAAAATTATTTGGAAAAATAAAAATACTAATGTTGAATAATTGTAAAAAATTATAGATTTATTTAAATAAGTTAATTCTAATTTCTTGTTAGTCATTAGTTTCATCAATAATTTTTGTTAGAGTTAGAAACATGTCCCAAAACATAGATACACATTAATTATGAATGTCTTTCGAATTTCCCATCAATAGATTTATTAATATTATTAGTGTAAATATTCACCAAAAAAAATATTATTAGTGTAAATTCATTGTAGGCTCTTTTTTATTATTTATTTAATTGTGAATTTGAATCAAATTAATTAAAGATAAAAATATTAATTTAATATACAACATATTCCAATATGTCAGAATTCTCTATTTTTGAGAAATGACATGTCAGTGTGTCGTGTTGTGTCGTGTTGCGTGTCAGTATCGTGTGTCGGTGCTACTTAGGGTAGAACAGAGGAAAGCTAATTGCAGGTCTTATCTTTTCTTTGGAGCAAATAAGGCTTTCAATTAATATTTTGTTCTCAATATGAGTTTCACTTGACAAAAGAAAGAAATAGTGTATGTACAGTTGTGTCCCTTAATCGATGCGACAGAATTTTCACACCCACTAACTTTAGGATGAGTTTCAAACTCTTTCTGACTTCGTCATCTTTAAAAAGAAATGATAATTTATTATGGTGTTTCATTTATTTTTAAAATGGTGTTCACACTTGAGAGGGACTATTCCCTGTTACCAATCCAACTCTATTCAATCACGAAATGAAAATCATGAAAATTTGCCAATTTGTACAAAAAAAAGGTCAATGTCTACAAGAAACAATCTCAATTTTCACCTGATTTACACCCATTGAGTATACTCTGTTTTGATTACCAGCCAATACGTTGTCTAAGAAATGCGAGGAAACATGCAGGCAAGTGAAAGACCCCCTTTCGACTGGGCTCTTGAGTGTCCAACGATATAACTTCAGAATACGTTCACAACTTTGCCTTATTTATATAGAGTGCAGGTTCCACACATCCCCATCACCCCCCCCAATAAGACAACATTCACATGATGGAATGTACATGGTGGACATGATCAGAGATAGGAATAGGAAATGATATCAAGATTGTGTGGCATGATTTTATTCGCAATGATCCAACTCACTAACGATTTTTCCCCCAATAAGACAACATTCACAAGATGGAATGTACAGTGGACATGATCAGAGATAGGAATAAAGGATATCATTGTTTGAAGGTCCAACTCACTAACGACAGAGCTACAGTGGTTAAGAAATGTTTAAGGTTGTCGAAACTTACCTCCCACCACCATGATCAGCAAACACTCTTCCATCTGAAAATGACACCAAAAAAGCTTCTTTTGGGATTTGGCTTTTGGCAATGACAAAAATCTTAGAGAATTTTAATAAGTCATTTATTTCTTTAATTAGTTTGAGATGTTTTAGGTGTAAATATATCCCTTATATTGCTTAGACACCGTGCCAAAAGAAATTTACAATTCGTTTTGGGACTAAAATGGGATAATTTCAAGTTAGAAATGATTGGAAACTCATGGTCCTTTTGGATGGAGTTCTTGATAGGCATTAATAATTCGCATATGTGTACATATGTTCGTATCGATGTTGTAAGAACATAATTGCTGATTTGAACAAAGAAGCAACTCTTGACCATGGGAAGATCAAAAGTGTATCATCAGATGGCAAAACTATATGTGGAAATGCAAGGGATCAAGTCCTTCTTTTAACCAACATGGAGAAATGAAGAAGTTGACAAGGGTGAAATGACCAGAAGGGTCACTATGCTCGCGGCCCATGTGAGCTACAGTGGTTAAGAAATGTTTAAGGTTGTCGAAACTTACCTCCCACCACCATGATCAGCTGGATTGTTGTTCGCCATTAACCTACTGACACTGCCTCGTTAAGTCTCTTGCCTGAAAATGAAAACAGGATGAGGCTGTCACAGACCTCAACGATGTTCTGGCCGTGGTGTGGTTTTATATACTTACATATGAAAAACTCACTCCAAAAGAACATTTTTCTCTCGTTTGGGTCCCAAAAGAACGCTTCTTTTAGTACGGTGTTAAGCGCAATGCGCAATGCGCAGTGGGTGATGTCGTTGCGCTTTACACTGTGCCAAAAGAAAATGACACCAAAAAATTCTTTTGGTTTCTTTTGGCAATGGCACTGATGTCATTGCCCTTAACACCGTGCCAAAAGAAATTCTCTTTTGGGACAAAAATGGGAGAAAATGGTCCTTTTGGATGGAGTTCTTTTTGCCATGGTTGTCTCAACTCGGGGCAAAAGTATATCATCGGATGGCAAAACTATATCATCACCATATGGAGCGAATTTTTCTTACATAAGACCAGAGTGAAAAGGTTGAAGACCATATGACCACATGGAGTAATGACCACACAAACCTCAGACTTACATGACCGCACGAAAACTCGCTCCACCTAAATGGACCTCCAATTTTAAACTACACTTTGGAGGTCCATTCTAACCCCGTTAGCCATGGTGTATTATTGTTTTTTTCTTTATTCATTTTTGCTTAGTTATTGTGTATTTCTGTAAGAAATTTTCGCTTTACTTTTTTGTTAATTGACCTTGGACCCTACCCAAAATTTATTCTTATTATCCTCAACAAACTATAACTCATATTATGATTTGCATTGATCATGATTAGAATCTGACACAATTTTTCACATTCCGTTCACTTTTTTATAACTGAAGACAATAAAATAGAATAAATTAAATCCTGATAAATTAACGCCATTATATTAATGCACCCATTCTAAAAACAGGCCAACTCCGTCCCTGTATGCAATGCACAAACAATTTATGCTCCTGCAATTATGCATAGACTCATTAGCTATAATTTACACAAGAAGCATAGTTTTTATACCAGGAATTGAATTTCACTTTGTATCTAAACTTGCAGCTCTAGATGTGTTCATGTAAGTATAAGCAGTTAGTATAATTAAGAAATACACATGATGTTCATTGTAGGCTCGTATCTTGATAATCTTTATTATTAAAAAAAGGGTATGTGTATTGAATGTTCTAAAATTTGTTATAAAAATGCAATTGAGTTATAAAATTTTCAAAAAGTATAATTAAGTCCTAAAATCATCACAAAGTGAATTAAGTCCTAAAACTTTAAAAAAATGCAATCAAATCCTAAAACTTGTCAAATTTGTTCAATCTAAGTCCTTCCATTGATTATATTTTTTGAAAGTTTAGGACTCGATGGCATTTTCAAGACAATTTTTAGGACTTGATTGATTTTTTTGAAAGTTTTAGGACATGATTGAACTTTCATAACAAGTTTTAGGATTTAATTACACTTTTTTGAAGTTTCAGAACTCAATTGTATTTTCATGACAAATTTTAGGACTTCTAATATACTTATCCCGTTAGAAAAAATATTTTCTATAATAGTTCAAAAGTTTGAATTCCTTACATCTCATTTTTCACGTGCAAGGCCCATTTTACACACGAAGAAGTATTAAGACATACTTCGTTTTTGGAAATACTTGAGAAATGTGCTAAATACATGAGCCATAAACAACTTTCTTAATAAATTGAGCTTTTGTGAAGGCTGTTGTACAACAATTAGCTTATTATTTTAAATTCCTACATACTAAGTAGAGCATGGAGCTCAAATTGCTAACATACCTGTCGATTGTTTTATGTGGCGCGGCGGGTGTTGAAAGCTCATTGCTAGTTACTTTTGGGCTAAATTTAAAAAGAAACAAATGAGAGATTATCATTGAAAATTTGGTTGATAAAACATAGAAAACCTTCAAATTAAGTGTTAAAATATGTCTTAAATTTGAGTCCACAAACGAATCCTGACCCGAGATATATTGTTATTTGTGGACATCCGAATTTGTGCCATGAAGTTACAGATTTCCTATTTCGGTGGTAAAGCTCAAGTTGGATATTCCCTCATATCAAAGAGCAAAAATATAATCGACAACTTATACTCGAATTGTTGAAGCCTTTGAACTAATATTGGAAATCCAACGTGTACTAGAATTGCAATTACCGAGTCAACTGGTTTCCTTGTTGATCAAGACGTGAGAAAATTGAACTTCTCTGTGGCGGTGACTCTAAAATTCGAGGGGTTATTTTTTGTGGGTCTTGCTTATATATATAAAAAGCAAGTCTTGCCGTGGCCATCGGGGTCTTCTATTAGCGCCGTTTGTGTACCAGTGCTTGGTGGACGAAGATTGCCTGGTCAAAGGTTGCCAGGTTGAAGGTGCAACCTCGCAGCCTTTTGAGCCTCGCCAAAGGCCGATGACACTCGCCAAGGGCCGGCAAGGTTAAGGTCAACCTCACTAGCCTTTGCCTCTGGCAGGCTGGAGGAAGAAGGAAAGGGATAAACAAAGGAAAGAGGGGGAAAAAAAAAGAGAGGAACGAAAGAGTAAAGGAAATAAAAAAATCCAAAAAATATAAATATTATTAAAAGTCGTATATGTGAGTGCTATGCTGACAAGCATCCACATCGTGAAATCCAACAAAAATGTTAGAAGGACTGATTAGCATCAAATCAAAATATTTATGATTAAATCGACACTATTAAAATGTTTAGAACTAAATTAACACAAATGCAATAGATTTAGAACTTTTTTTGATACTTTTTCCCAGAATTTGATAATACTTATCAAAGAAAGAACTTCACATCTTACTAAAGTAACTTGTTTTTATCAAGGGGTGAGATATGATGAGACACCCATGGCCCGTGAGAATGTCTTATGGGACGAAAAATCCATGTAAAAAAGCGGTCAATGACGATCAGCAATATATTTCACTTTTTTATAAATTTATAGAGTCACTTATTATGTCCCTATTATACTGTTTGCTCTGAGAGATTGAGCCACCAGGAACATCGAGGATGAAAACATGGACATATTAACAACAAGAGAAAAAGAATAGAGAACAAATCTTGGGAGTACATATTGGTGTTCTAGCACTCCCGTGCATGAGTTTCTAGGGAGAGATGATGCAAATAAATTAAATTTCTTATGATTTACTTTAGGCTTTTGATGGCCCCCGTTCGATTCTTCATCTCAAATACATATAAAGTGAAACAAAGAAAATGGGATAGTTGGCTTCGCCTAAGCTCAAAACCCCTTCTCAGCTAGACAACAATAATTATTGCTGTAGACTTGGAGTGACTTCCCTCCCCCATATCTCGATGGATCAGACCCATCTCCCAAGATATATATAAAAAGAAAATTCTTAGTCATCGTCATCAACCTTTGTATATCGATTCTTACATTAAACCAAATAATATTTTTATAAGTACTCTCACTTTTCTTTTTCTTCCAAAAATGCTCCCAACATATAAAGAGTCGTGCATCTAACTTTTCTAATGTGATTCCGCTTTTTTCTCAAATGGTTGACTTTCATTTAAAATTCTGTGGTCAGTTACTTCTCTCTCTCACATGTTGCATGCATCCTTTATGTCGGGCTTAGTGCTTTTCATTTGTGACTCGAAGTACATGCCAAGATAGGGTGTAGAATATTGCTGACGTTAGGGCATAAGGATCGAGTTATGAACTACATAAAAATCAAGATTCATGTGTCAATATTAATGAACAAGGATAAATTGATCTCAAATTCTGTAAATCAAATCCCCATTTCTCTCTGGCAAAAGAAAAAAAAAAAGATCCCTTGTTTCTCCAATTTTATTGTATTGCACTAGGATCTTAACTAAGTAGTACCATTGGCTTCATCACCATATATTCTGCTTTGTGAAGTAAAAGGTGTTCAAAGTAATAATATTACAACATGAGGATCATGTCTGAGCCAACATTGGCAGTACACATATCAAATCCAACTTTGCAAAAGTGAACCACAACGTTAGGAAAGTCGAGAACTATCATCATTCTCTAATTAATCCCCAGATTCAAATGCGGATGAGATTATCAACACTAGGATGCAGGGAACAAGAATCTGCCAAAGCACGTCACCAAGTAAAATATAAATCAGCAGACTACACCCGACACATCCAAGAACAATGGCTATGAGAGCATACACAAGTTGGAACCTTGCGACCATATCTTGCCTTCCCATCGCGAAGATTAATTTTTGCCGGATGATCTTGACGACTATGTAGATAAGCATGATGGGTGCAACGGCAGTGCTGACTAGACCCGTAGAACTATGCATGTCCCTGATAGCTTGAAGCAAGGACTCCTCCATGGAATCAAGAAGTTGGTTAATTGCAGCGATTTGAGCTCCATATCTTGGAATTAAAATCGGCAGACTACTTGTTAGAAGAAAGTCTTTCACAAAAGCTCAAGTTGATGATAGTTTCTCTAAAAATTACCAAGCTATGAGTGTACGATAAATATCAAGCGGTCCGCAGTGCTAATAACTAATATACTTGCATAAACACATCAAGAACTACCGATTAAAGTTAAAGGAAATTTAATGCTCGGTATTATGCCAAGCTTCTAGTGCAAATCGTAGCCACCGAGTGTATGCAATACAGGAGTTTACCCTATGTGTGCAGTGCAAGAGTTTAACCCATCTATTCATCCACACCAATTAAGCTACTGAAAACCTACTTTTGGACGAAACATAATATCATAGTACTAGGGGGTACCTCCCTAACACCCACTCTGACCACACTAATACACAAAACAAGATCACCGAGACACACAAACATGCTTACCGGTAGAAACGGAGTAAAGTTAATTGCAGTTCTCATCTTTTCTTAGGAGGAAAAGCTAATAAGACATCGTATTAACACGTTGTTCTTCATATGAGTTTCTCTTGGCAAAAGAAAGAAACAAAGCGGGCATACAGTCGTGTCTCTTCATTAATGTGATAGAATTTTCCCACCTAGTAACCATAGGGGAAGGTTCACATTCTTTCCAACTTTGCGATTTTCAAAAAAAGATGACAGTTATCATGTTATTTCACTCTCCTCTGAAAAACTCAGCCGTTTTAACGGTAGTCATACTTGAGAGGGATTACTCCTGCTGTGAATCCAACTGTATTCAGTTACCAAAAGAAAATCCTGAGAAGGGTCAACGACTCCAAGAAACAATATTTCTTTTCAATTATGCTCTGTAATTAGTACAAAAACCTGGATCATTTAGCAAAAGAGAAGAAGAAAAAATCTGGTTGGTACAATATAACTACCCCAATCTAGAAAATGTGAGAAAAATGCCATTTCGCATTGACTAGATATGCCCCTAAGTATATGCTTTATTCTTAGTAAGGCCCATGCTCTGTTCTGAGAATGAGTCATTGTGAACATCGAAAACAAGAACCTGGATCAACAAACAATAAGAAAAAGAAAAACAGAGGGAAAATCTGGTTGGTACAAACTGGTCTTCCAATCTAACTCTCAAAGTCTAAAATATTCTAAGAAACAGCCTATTTTCTACAGGCAAGTGAAAGACTAGAGACTCTCATATTGGATACAAATTGCGCAATCCCAAGATCTCCATAACTAGAACAAGAACATGCATAATTGAGTAAAAATATTAACGCACCTATTTTGGGATCTATCGTTCTTGAAGTGGAAGTAGAAACTGATGTTCCTTGCGCAAGTCCTTCTACTCTATTGCCCTCTGGCTCAATAAGACGGCCCCTCACCTTTAGCGCTAGGTAAACACTCCTTATGTGAGGATACTTATGAGAATTAGGGTTAAAGGAGAGACTTGAGCACTATTTATAGAGTTTCCAACCAAGCCCTCTCATTACGGGTTAGGCTCAACTCGGTCCACACTAGCTAGCCCCATATTAGACTAATTAAGAAACATTCTATCTCACTTTAGACCAAACCCCATTTTACGGTAACCGTAAAACAGTAAATTACAATATCAATTAATGTAATTCACACTAGGAAAATTCTTACATCTCATATTCTAAATGGGCTCTTACATGCTGAACACTGCTAAGTTCAGAATGCGTCAGTAAGTTCACCTGGTTTACGTAGAAGTGCAGGTTTTTTCTCGATAAACAGCATTCACGTAAAGGACCATCCACACTGGGCATGATGATAGGAACATGGGCTACAAAAATTAAGACATGATTGAGGACGCCGAAGCTTACCTCTGACCACCACCGTCGTCAGCTGGATTGTTGTTCGCCATTTTCCCTTCTGAAAATGAGAAGAAGTGTAGTGGGGGACGTCGAGGTCTGCAGCAAGAGTTTTGAAGGAACAGATTTTGGCCGACTTGGTGGCGTCATTAAGATAACAAAAAGAAAAAGAAAAATGCAAGACGTTCACCTTTAGACGGACGTCGTTTTCAGTTGTTTCGACATTTTCTATAGGTGGGTGTTTTCCTTCGTTCAATCCCCCACTGATGATGCTCCATCATCTTTGACCTGTTGATTTTGCTCCTCCCATATATTCATTCATCACATGTGTAATCCCTTCCGATAAATATGCTCTGCCCCCACAATCGCTCTCCTGATACGCGACGCACTGGGTGAAAATGAAATGACTCTACATTGATTTTCCTTGGGCCAATTGCCCTCAAAAGAACCGGCTCCATTTATTTTGTAAAAAATAATAATTTGAAAAATATGTTCCTAAAAATGATCAATTATATTTATCAAAATAATTAGTTATAAAAAAGCATTTTCATTATCGACAACAATTTAAATCTAGATATTCTCATGGATAGTGAATATATTAATCATTTATTCATTTTTGTAAGCCAATAAGTGAGTATTTTTAAGAAAATATTTTCTAAATCGGCCATTCTGCACGACACAAACAGAGGCTTAAAATAGAAGAATACCTATAGGGTACAAATTATTCTTATTCATTTTATATAAAGTGAAAAGGTTTGGATTTGTATTATGATAAAATTCCAAAATGATGCTATCATGAATCAATTATATCATAAATGATTAAAGCTTGCGTATAAAAATATAACTATGTAGATTACATATTTTATGAATATATTGTAATCAATACTTAAAAAAAAATGTGTTGCTATTTCGTGCTATCAAGTAATAAATTGGAAAGCTAATATACTCCCGAAATCATCAGATGATATAATAATCTTATCTTTGAGGCAGAAAATGTAGTTAACGCGTTATATCAATTAATGAGAATATCAATTGAAATACTTTTACGCGACATACTGTTTTAGTGCGAGTCTGCCTCTTTGATTATCCAAAAAAATGAATCAAACATTCTGCGGTTGACTTAGATTAGAAAGAATGGACTATAAATAAATTACGGAATCTTGCATTCCGCTCTATTTGATTTCACAGTCGTTGCATACTCCTCCATACATTTCATTTTACCATAGAAAAACTTGAGCATGTGCACCGATGTGAAATGCACCTTAAAATAAACCATAACATTTTGGTCGCTGAAAAATATATAGGTACTTCCACACAAAGTGGAGTATTTTAAGACATCGCCTGCTCTTTTTTGATATCATGACTATTACTTTATTGGGCAGTTGCCCTCCTAAGTTAGGTTGATTCTAAGCAGGGTTATAACCCATAGGCCCTCTTGCCGGCGAGGCAAATATTGAATTCACAAAGACACAAGGCAACGGAAGGAGCTGTTTTTGTTAGTCCGAGGAATTTAGTGAGTAATATATTAATAATGATGGGAGCTATTCGGATTTTTGAATTTCTTAATGAAGTGGCTTTTTTTTTTTTCCTTCGATTTTTCAAGAAAGATGAGTATTGGTTTTGTCCCCTTTCCCTCTACAAAGAATCCATTAAATTTATGAAATAAACTTCTCATTGATGTATTGTTTTATCGAGATTTATCCAAATCAGAATGTCATTTTCATTATGAGAGGGTACTCTTCTGTACTCATTCCGCTCTTGCATTCGTCCTTTAGTGAGAAAAATCAACAAGGAAGGAAACCATAACTCTTCATTTTCTAATTTGGTCACCGTCGCATATATTTTCGAGCGACCAAATTGGAAGAGAGTGAAGCGGAGTGTCCTCGAAAATGGAGTTCGCCCTCAGCAGCAACGCCTCGAAGACCTTCGCCTGCCTCTCCTGCGTCGGCAATGACCTAGCCATCCAAGCTTCTCCTTCCCAGGTGATTCAACTAATATCCATGTCGACCATTCCTCAGCTTCATCCATCGAGTGAAATAGCTAAGCAGTTGCTTATTCGTGCCTTGTCGAGCGATGCTTAGTTTCAATGCCATGCTGTGTTAGTTATTGGCTCATTTCACTTAATATAGTGTCCACTGGCGATAGGTCGAAGGAATCTCAAAATTGTCAATTGGACACTATATTATGCAATCATTGAGATGAGACACTGGACACTTACAATTTTTAACAGGCTTATGACCTTGCCCATGGAACGCGTAGAAGGGGAGACCAACTACTGCAACTGCTGTACAAGTGAAATAGATTTAAATGTCAACATCTGGTGCTGTCTTGTAGACACGCGAGTGTATTTAAACCCATGGAGATCAGCAATCAATGTCCTCAAATGCAGTTGCCAACATCCAGTGACGAAATGCTCATATTAACTTAGAATATCCCGCACGTCATAAAGAGAGCATGTCAGCTGACGAGTTTAATGGAAGTAGCTATGAGCCCGAATTGTTTTACCTTTCAAGAATTTATGTAACATGTTGCTTGTGCTTGGACGTAATAAGAGTCCTTGTACTTTCTGCCGCTACCGACATGGATTCCATTGTGAATCCAGTCCATACGATGTATCCAAGCATCTCGGCCAATATCCAGAATTCCTAGAATCTGTCGAGAACAAAGCATGCCGCCACAGTAAAAGGAAAATTTAATCTGTCAGAATACTCCCAGCAATAGTCTTTCAAAACTAGATATATATCAGATTTTGACACAAAATTTTCATAAATTGCTCTGCAAATTAATAGCATGATAATCAATTGAGTTAAGAAAGGCTACAACTTAATTTAAACAAGTAAGGTCATCACTAAGAAGTTGCGAGTTTGAACAATGGACATGAAAACTGGTGAATAAATTTAAGTTAGCCAGACTATTTGAGAGACCATGACAAGGTCTGGCTTGAGGATAGCATCAACATTATGAGACGAGTTTGCATCACCATCAACGTTATGTGACAGTAATGCAAACATGGCACATCTCTTTTTAAAGAAGCTTTTCTTTGTGTCTTTGAGATGGTGTTTTATAAAAAGGCACGTACTTTTGGAAAAATCAACGTTTGCCTTTACTCCCATAATTACTGGCCGAGTAAAAGGGGATTTGGTGAATATGTTCTGCATGTTTTGATTAAAAAACCAACGGAATTTCTTATACAAAACAGCCCCCAATCTCCAACAGGCAGGAAAGAAAAAGAGTAATGTTCAACTCACCAAATACAGAGTCTTAGTCAAAAGTCATCTTCTTACAGCAAAAAATAGTGAGAAGATATATTGAGACAATGCTTATCTTACCGCTCCGCCTTTCCACGATACAAAAGTAGGGTGTGTTCTTGATTGCAAAACCTGTTGAAGACAACAATTCAGTTTGCTCAATCCAGAAGTGCACAAACTTAGTCTTATTGGAATTTTCACCTCACATACACTGTTGGTAAGTCCAGCTTAAGAATATTGCACATCTGATTAACCTTTATGACGAACTCTTCAAAGTATGAGATGAAAAAGTGACAAACAATTTCGAGGCGTTGCTGCTGAGGGCGAACTCCATTTTCGAGGACACTCCGCTTCATTCTCTTCCAATTTGGTCCTACATCATAATGACTTTGAACCACCCTACAACAGTATTATATTCTTTCAGTGACTATAGGTTTGTGCACGTCAAGTTCTAATCATCGTCCACAGGGCCAATCCGCCCTAAGTGTTAACGAATTTCTGCACCATCAGTGGTACTCGCGGACATTGTCAAATGGTGAAACCATACGGAAAAACACCAATAAATAACCTTCTATGGGTGCTGCTATTCTGGCTTGGTGGAAATGCTTTCCTAGTCTGTCTAGTTACTTTGATGGGGTTGTATGGAGTTTTGCAACACTCAATAAGTGAAAGCATGATTGCACTCCCTATCATAACTCTAATATGACCATACTTTTCCATGACTTCCTTTTGCTTCATCTCATATAACTACCAAATAACCAGAGAAGTGTCAAGTTCTAAACTCATGTTTGGCAAGCTTACCTCCGACCACGGTGACCAACTGGACTGTCGTTCTCCATTAACCTTCCCCATGTCTCTCCCTTTCTTCCTGAAAATGAGGTTTCTTCAAGTGTTTGCCGATTGCTGTATCATGAACGAAGAGGTTCACGGGAATAAAAGACACAGCGTGGGCGTTTGGGGTGGTGCGTTATTCCTTTTCCATCACGTTTTCGACTGTAAATGAGATGAAGATTCAAATGGGAGCCCTCAAAAAGCCAAAATCCGATCCCTTGAAAGTTTGCTCGCTTGACCTTTTGCTTGGAAAATTGCGGGTCCAAGCACCTACGTGCTTCCCCATGATTTGTTCTCTATATTTCTTTTTCCTTTTGGTTAATGTATTCGTATTTTTATATACGCGGTTTCGTTATTGTATCTGGATTTTCATATGCGCAGTTTCGGTAGACGGGGAATCTTTTGAGAAGACATGCACTTAGGGGCATATTCAGTCATTCTGTCCATTAAAAAAGTAAAATTTATTGTTGGTAGAAATTAAGGCTCCGTTCATTATATGGTCCAGATAATGTTTTCCAAGTTTTCCAGCATTTGGTTCATGGAAAATAAATTAGTCAATGAAAACTTTTTCCATCAACAAAAGATAATCTTCTAAAATAGGGGAAGATCTTTTCCTCTACGTCACTCACTCTCTCTCATCTCATTTTCTCGCAGCGCTCATAGCCCTCTTTTCGTTCTTTTTTTTTTCTTTTTTTTTTTAAAAAAAATTGATTGTTTAATTTTTTTTTCTTCTTTCTTTTTCCTTCTTCTTGATCAGACACCAAACACGGCAATGTCAGCAACCAGCCACAGATGAGATGGAGCCTTGCCAAATTTTGATGAGCCGAGCCTTGTTGTTCACCATTAACCTTCTGACTCTGCCTCGCTAAGTCTCTTGCCTGAAAATGAAAAGAGGACGGGCTGTCATAGACCTTGGCGATGTTCTGGCCATGGTGGGGTTTTATGTACTTATATATGTGAAAAACTCACTCCAAAAGAAGCATTTTTCTCCCATTTGGGTCCCAAAAAAGAATTTCTTTTGGCACGGTGTTAAGCGCAATGACACTGAGCTTGGCCCGTAGAAATCGTCCTCTGCTTCATCTGTGACTGAGCTTGATATGGCTGGTCGACGGACGATTGGAGGTGATGTTACGGCGGGTGGGTTGTGGTGATTGATAATCGTCGACGGTAGAGAGGAACCATGTTACTCTCTATCCTCTGTGAATTCGAACGCTCCATCCGAGGTGCGTATTGTTCTCCTCTCTATTCCGTGACCGACCCAATGTGTATATATTATGATTCCAAATTCTGTTAGAGCTCATTCCACCTCAGCGTTCTAGAAGGTTGGGCGGATTTAGGCACATAAGGGGTGGAAAAAAAAAGTCTGCCCATAATTTGACGTGATTTTTAATGTAAAAGGTGTTCGAGGTAATAATACACCATGAAGTTCATGCCCAAGCCAGTATTTGAAGGTTACAAAGCAAACCAAACTCATATAAAATACACATCACCATATCAGAAGGTCAGAAACTTTCACCATTCGCTAATTAATCCTTTAATTGGTGATGAACGTGAAAAGGATTACCAATAGTAGGACCCAGGGAAAATCAATCAGCCAAGGAAACTCATCAAACAGAATGTACATCAACAAACTGCTCACAACACATCCGAGAGCTAGAGCGATCAGAGCGTACACAAGTTGGAACCTTGTGTCCATATCTTGCCTTCCCATTTCGCTGAGTAATTTTTGCCGGATAATCTTGATCGCTGCAGAAATAAGCATAATGATAGGTGCATCATGAATGTTGGTTGGACTTGTAGAGCTATGCATGTCCCCAGTGAGTTGAAGCAAGGCCTCCACTAGGGAATTAAGTTGTTGATTATATTCTGCAACAATTTGAGCTGCATGCTCTACTCCATATCTTGGAATGAATATCATCAATTTCTTGTTAGATAACCAGTCTTTCACAAAAGCTCAAATAATGAGGATCAAAAATGAAGAAAAACTGTGCGATGGTTTCCCAATGCATCATTAGAAAGGATGAGCTCATCTGATCTATGCCGGGGACAGATTATTTCTAGACAAAACAACATTCAAGTAATGGAACACATACGGAAATGATGGGAGGTAGGAGGTTCTTGTTCAGGAAAGGAAATCAATACTGCATGCTTCTACTTGCAGTACTCCAACTTACTGAAGGAAGCTGGACTACAGTAGTCAAGAAATGTTGCAGTTCACGGTCGATACTTACCTCCGACTACCGTGATTGGTTGGGTTGTTGTTTGCCATTCGCCTCCTGAGTTTTGAGTGATAACTCTCTTCCTTCCTTGTTCGAATTAAAACTTGCTACGAGGCTGCGAGTTGAGCAAGACATATTTGTAAACCTATGGGAGGTCCTCTTTTTGGGAGAGAGCCCCCTCTCTTTCGGAGAAGAATTAAACAAATAGCCCAGGATTAAACAATTAATTGTCTCTTTGTACCTGACGCACGAGTTTTGTGTCAAACTCTCTGTACCATGGCGCAAGTGTTTTGTGGAGTAAACAATTAATTGTCTTTTTGTGAAACTTGATGACACAAAGATTAAAGAAATAGTCCGAGATTATCTTTTTAATTTTTGCGTCATCCAGTTTCACCTGATTTATGTAGAGTGCAGGTTTTTTTCTTGACGAACAGCATTCGCATAAAGGAATATACACAATGGGCATGATGATAGGAACGAGAAAGTAAATCAAGATTTTCGCATGATTTACTCGCAATCCTCCCACTTACTGATGGAGACGGGGCTGACGGTAATTAAGATAAGATTGAAGATGCCGAAGCTTACCTCCGACCACCACCGTCGTCACCTCGGGCTTCGCCTCGTCTCTTCCCTTCTGAAAATGAAAAGAGGTGTGGAGGTCGAGGTCGAGGCCTGGAGCAAGAGTTTTGAAGGAAACAGATTTTGGCCGACTTGGTGGCGTCATTAAATATTAGAAATGTAAAAATTGCGAGCAGTTCACCCTTGGATGGACGTCGTTTTCTTCGATAAAAGAATTTCCACGAAGATGGTTCACCATCTTTGACCTGTTCATGTTTCTCCTCCCGTATTATTCATCAGACGTGTTATCCCTTCTGACAAATATGCTCTCCCCCCACAAACGCCCTCTCCTGATACGTGACGCGCTGAGTGACGTGTCCTCCAAAGAACCGGCTTTCTGTGTTTTGCAAAAAATAAATAATTTAAAAAATATATATATTTTTAAAATAATCCATTGTATTTATTAAAATAATTAACTAATAAAAAATATTTTCATTATCAATAACAATTTAAATCTGGATATTCTCGTGGACCATGAATCTACCCTATTTATTTGGAAACAATTATAGAACATACTCTGTTTTTATGATCCAGCTCCAGGGTTTACTCGAGAACCTTTTTTATTGCTCCTTTTTTTGGTTCTTTTTTTACAGCAAAATTATATGGGGTTAGGAGCAACAAAACAGTTCAAAGTAAAAGCTAAACAACAAGAATCTCTATTTGCCAAAAACAATAATCCATAAGATGAACATGTAGTCACTTACATTCAAACATGTAACATAAAATATAAATTATAAAACTCAATTTTCCTTCATCCATAAATAGGGGAAGAGGAAAGATTGTAAGGAGTTTCAAGGAAGGACAAAGGACAAAGAAGTACTAAGGTTAGACTTTAGGGGAAAAAGAAATTAGGGTTTTGGTTTTTTAACTTAAAAACCAATTTCAAAATAGGGCAGTCTAGTCCAGTTCTAAGGTGGGTATTCACTTAAAACCTATACCTATATCGGTTTAAATTGATTCCAAAAATTTGGAACCTGTTCCCATGCCAGTTTCGACGGTAATTGCTTCCTAGATTTGTTTTTTGGGCGGCTTTGTCTGGTTTCTAGGTAGAATCATTCCTATTCCTAGGTAGAATTGGTCATGTTGCACACCCCTACTTTCAATTACCCAAAAATGAGTTGAACATTCGGTAGTTGACTTAAGATAAGAAAGAATAGACTACTATTGTGGTCAAAAGGATTAGATTCAACTAACTCAAAAGCATGTGATCAAATACTATAAATAAGTCAACAAGCTTCGGCATAAAGAAATTACAGAATCTTCCATTCCGCTCCATTTGATTTCACATTGGCTGCGTATTCCTTTGTGTGTTTCATTTTACCATAGCAAAGCCCGAGCATGTGCACCAATGTGAAATGCACGTTAAAAATAAACCGTAACTTCTCATTTACTAATTTGGTCGTTGAAAAATATACAGGTACTTCCACACCAAGTGGAGAATTTTAAGGCATCACCTGCTCTTTTTTTATACCACAACTAGTTCTTCATTGGGCAATTGTCCTCTTAAGTTAGGTTAATTCTAAGCAAGGTCATAACCCAAAGGCCCTATTGCAAGCGAGATAGAAATTGAATTCACAAAGACGTCAGGCAACGTAGGGAATTGATGTCATTAGTTTGAGGGATATAGTGAGTAGTATATTAATAAATAAGGGGAGTTATTTGAATTTTTGAATTTCTAAATGAAGTGACTTTTTTTCTCCTTCCATTTTTCAAGTAAAAAGAATCCGGTTGTCATTTTCATGATCTTGAGGGTATTCTTTTGTACTCATTCCGCTCTTGCCTTCCTTCTTTAGCGAGAAAAATCAACGAGGAGGGAAGTCGTAACTTTTTCATTTTTTAATTTGGTCGCCATCACATATATCTTTCAGCGGCCAAATCGAGAGAGAGAGAGAGAGAGAGAGAGAGAGAGAGAGAGAGAGAGAGAGGGAAGTGAAGTGCCCGCGAAAGTGGAGTTCGCCTTTAGCGGAGCACCTCGAAGACCTTGGCTCGCTCTGTTGCTTGCCTCTTCCGCGTCGGCAACTGTCGAGATTTATTGATTCCCTAAAACCGAATTCGACACTAAATCGAACCCCTAAAACAAGTGCGGAAGACGAGCCCGGGAAAATCACATGTATCACCGATCCTAAGGCACATCACAGAATCGAACGTACCTTGTTAGCCACAGATTAAACACCGACGCTGATATGAGGAAGAAAAATTGATCCCATTCGATCCGATGACGTCAATTCACCTTGAAGGGAAGAGAGTGTTGTCTCTTTTGTTACTGTTTTTTCTTTTGGAGGGAGAGAGGGAGGAGGAATGTACGTACTGTCAAAAGGTGCGTTCCTCCCTCTCTTTTCCCTCTTAAATACGTCCTCTCCAAATGACGTGTCCCTTCGGTAAAAGACGTTCCCCCAAAAGTTACAATCCTTCAACATATCCCTCCATCCATGGGCCCTAATCTTGTGGGCCAGGCTTTTAGGCCCAACATGGGCGGACGGGCCAACTTAGGCCCATCACATTAATTAATAAATAAAACCATCATCTCCCACTCGCACATGGTGGGCCGAACGGGATCCTCTTTACCTCTCTTCAACATTCATACCGGTGAATAATCCGTGCGACCAGCATATTTTGAGAGCTCGTTGCCATACATCTGTTAGGAATATATAACAGCTCATGATGTGCATCACACTCTGAGTAGATTTAGTATGCAGCACCCTAGATCGATCGATCACATTTATATCTCTCTTGAAGACAGTCATAATTGGTCGACCAGTGAATACAAAACTACAATGTGATTCTCCAAATTCGATCTTCCTCTTTCCTTCAAACTCTCAATTTCAGTTCAGCTTGCTTTTCTAGAAATGTTCCATTAGATCGAATCAACTCATGACCATTGGCAACATCCTAAAATAGCAAACACTAAATAGAAATCTTGAGAATAAGTAAAAGTCATGAGGGCACTAAAATTGAGGAACTCTTTTCCTCAAGAGTCTCACATGGCATAAAAGTTGAGATCAAACTTTTGCCACTGTTATTGGTCGTCTCATACATACGTAGTATGAAATACGTATTATGGTATTAACTCCTTTCCCATGGAGCGTATGTCTACACCTTCAATACCGTATAGATGATAGTTCAGACATACCAATGTCTAACTTGAGTTCACATATCTACTCGTACACAGAATTCATCAGAACTCACATCTGGCATCATAGACAGATAAAGTAAAATATGTGGGTTATTTTACTTTTGAACATAGTCAATATCATATCCTCATCTTAACACTCAGTTAATGTGACATATATATTTTAAGCTTGAGCTCCCAATTATCACTTAGATAATAAGCTTAAAAAAAAAAAAACGTCTCATCTCTATTTATCACACAGTAAATAGAGGCGATTACCCATGTGAGTGGGCTAATATTTCATCTATCCGACATACTTTCTCAACTTTATATAATGCATTGAGCATTAAGATGCATAAATGTCAAACAAAGAATCATAGGCATTAATAATGAAAAAACGCAAATCCATAAGATGTGAACACTTCAGGGAAATTACAATATTTAGTACATTAGCCTCTACGCAGCCCTAGAGATTTTACATGACCACAAAACACATCTCTAGGTATTGGCTTTGTCATAGGATCTGTTACCATTATATGCGTAGATATGTACTGTAAGTTAACATCTTTTCGTGCAACCATATCCTTGACAAAATTATACTTGGTATCTATATGTTTGGTCTTGCCATGATATTTTGGATCTTTGGTGTACGCTATTGCTGCCTTAGTCGGCTATCACGATTACATGTCATCGAAATCATCACACGGTTAACCAACAATGAGTGGCATCACGCAGCATTTTATATGTAGTGGCATCACAACGGCGGGCCGATCACGGCGAGCGGGTGGTAACCAACAATGAGTCTGAAAACCGCGAAACAGCATTTTCAATAACACCTAAATTATCCAAAAATCTCTTAAGCCAAACACCTTCTTGTATTGCTCGGTTTCTCTGCTTCTCTCCTTCAACAACAATGATAATGCCACGAACTCAACACTTGCTTCCATCGTGGACAAGGCTATACACGTTTGTTTCTTCACACTTCCAATTAAATCCACTTGCTCCAACATATGGCGCCATTATTCCAAAAATTGTGATCAAAAGCGGTCCTCTGACAATCTCGAAGAAAACAAACCTAGAGTTAGATTTCCTTTCATTTAAATCTCCTCCCCAATCGGGTAGCTTTTAGTATCCCGTGGTTGATTAATAGCCTTCGAGTCGCAAATCTCGAGGTTTCAAATACGATCCTTTCCTTGATAACTCACATGGATCTGCGTATAATCAGCGACCCTTGTTCCTCTCGAATTCTCAAGTCTATACCTCGTATTCTTTTAACGGCTTTCCAATGTGCTTGACCTTGATTGGATTGGTATTCACTCACCATTCCAATTGCAAAGCATATGTCAGGTCTTGTACACATCATAGCGTACATCAAGCTCCCAACAGCACTAGCATAAGGAACATGTTTCATTTGTTCCTTCTCTTGTGGAGTCCTTGGACACAGTCTATGGCTCAATCCTTCACCTTTTGCAATAGGAGTATCAATGGGTTTACAATTTTGCATACGAAATCATTCAAGAACTTTATTTATATATGTTTCTTGCGAAAGAGATAATGATCTCTTCGAACGATTTCTTGAAATCTTAACTCCAAGAATGTATGCAGCCTCACCCATATCTTTTATCTCAAAGTTGGAGGATAACCGACTCTTGACAGTATGAACAAACTCCTTATTGCTTCTGGCAATTAATATATCATCAACATATAATGATATGATCACAAATTGATCTTTGGATCTTTTGATATATACACAATGATCCTCATCAATCATCGTAAAATCATATGCCATTATGGCATTATGAAAATGTATATACCATTGTCTCGACGACTGCTTAAGGCCATATATCGATCTCAAAAGTCGACATACCTTTCTTTCTTGGCCTTCCATAATGAAACCAGCAAGTTATTCCATGTATATCCCTTCCTCTAATTCTCCATTGAGGAAAGCAGTCTTTATATCCATTTGATGTAATTCAAGATCCATACTAGCCACTATTGCCAGAACAATACGAATCGAGGTAAATCTCACTACAGGAGAAAATGTTTCTTCATAATCAATTCCTTCCTGTTGATTATACCCCTTCGCTACAAGGCAAGCCTTATACCTTTCTATCGAGCCATCAGCTTTACGCTTTATTTTGAGAACCTATTCCCATTAGCTTTGCGTCTTTTTGGAAGATCAACCAGTTCCCAAACATGGTTTGACTTCATTGACTCCATCTCCTCTTCCATTTCATGCATCCATTTTTCCTTATTAAGGCAATTTAGAGCCTCATTAACATTTCTTGGCTCATCCTCATCTTGTGGAGCAACCATGAAAGTTTCCCCTTTAATGTCAAAACATCGACGGGGAATACTTTTGCGATTTGTTCGCCGTATGGGAGATTGTACACTTTGCACATCATTCCCCATCATGCTCCCACTCGGATTAGATAATGACGATATCATCTCATCATGTGGTTGTAATTGAGAGTGAGTTGAATTAAATTCATCACTTCTCATGCTACTCCCACTTGGACGAACTCCACTAAGTTCATTATCTTGATCCAAGGTTTCAAATAGGGAGTAATCCTCACCTATTTCGCCCTTCTTAGGAAATTCATTCTCTAAGAATGTGACATCCTGTTATTCGAATTTAGTTATATTTCCACTTTCCTGCTCACCTATGAACACATACCCTTTCGAGTGTTCAGAGTATCTTATGAAAATACTCTTCTTTCCTTTGAGATCCAATTTCCCAAACTTGTGAGAGGGCTCATGAGTATAGGCAGCACAACCCCATGGCTTAAGAAAACTTAAGTCCGGTTTTCTACCTGTCCATAACTCATATGGAGTGGAAAATATTTGATTTGGAAGGCACTCGGTTAAGTATATAGGCAGCAGTCAATCATGCATCATTCCAAAAAGTGATAAGTAAGTTAGCATGCGCCATCATGGACCTAACCATTTCCAATAGGGTTCTGTTTTTTTCTCTCCGCAACACCATTTTGTTGAGGAGTATATGGAATAGACAGCTGTCTTTCTATTCCTTTTTCATCACATAATTTTCTAAACTCATCAGATAAATATTCTCGACCTCGATCGATCGCAATACTTTTATTTTCTTGTCTAATTGATTTTCTACCAAGTTCATAAACCTTTTGAAATAAACCAATGCTTCAGATTTATGAGAAATCAAATAGACATATCCGAATCGAGTATAATCATCTATAAATGTGATGAAATAAACAGCCCCATGCCTTCCTCTCACATTCATTGGACCACAGACGTCAGAATGGATTAATTGCAAAGGAAATTTAGCTCTTTTTCCTTTTCCCAATGGTTTTCTTGTTGTTTTCCCTGCTAAGCAATGCTCACATATGGGCAAATCGACTTTTTCAATATTGCCTAACAAGCCCTCTTTGGCTAGTCTATTCATATGTTGTTGGCCAATATGACCAAGTCTAGCATGCCATACATTCACATCATTATCATATGAATTAGGAGACGTGAGAAGGGAATAACAAACATTTGTATTTACATAGTCAATATCTAATACAATGAAACCATCCAAAAAATAACCACAACCATAGAAATTTGTATCCAAAAACAAATCCACACCTTTATTATGGAAGTTCATATTAAAACCTAGCTTGACCAACACTAAAACAGACACTAAATTCCGACGAATTTCCGGAGCATACAATACATCATGTAGGAACAAAGTGCGTCCACCACGCATGTTCAGTTGGCAGGTGCCAATTCCTTTTACTTCAGCTTTCGAGTTGTTTCCCACATAGATCCACTTAGTTTCAGTTGGTACTCGTCGGAATTCCACGAAGGATCCTCTATCCTTCGCTACATGGTCTGTCGCTCTTGAATCTACAGTCCACAAAGGATTAGACTCAGTCAAGAATACAGAACTTGACACATTAGCAAAGTTCTTAAGAGTACAAGGGGTGAGTACCTTCTTTGACTCACAACAGTTGCGAGCATAGTGACCCTTCTGGTCTGTAATACTTCACCCTTAAAATACTCTTCATTCGAGGACATTTTCCTCTCTTATGTTGGTTAACTTTTGGTTTCTTGCATGAAGGACTTGATCCCTTGCATTTCCACATATTGAACGAATCAATGCGCTTGCGCTTAGAGCTCGAAGCCCCTTTTGAGCTGAAAGCAACACAGCAAATATCTGTATCACGCTCAAATGTTTGGAGGCGGTCCTCTGCTAGCTCAAGGTGGCGCACATCATCCTCAAGATCTTCCATAACATGGTCAAGAGCTTTTAGTGCTTCTTGCTTTTCAAGCACATATTGAATTTTCATATTCAATATATCACAATTCTCGTCGTTCATTTTGTCTTCCTTTTTTCAAATCAGCAATTATATTCTTAGTTACTGAAGCCATCGATCTGAACATATCAGATGCATATGCACAAATTATTAATGCCTATCATTTATGCATTCATTTTGCACAAACCCATCATATTAATAAATAATTTCAAGTAAGGTTTCAGAATCAAAAGGTTACTATGTTTCTAATCATCATCCAAAGATCCTAACTTGGAATCATTATTAATATAATCTTTTATGCAAAATAAATTTTTTGAAGCTACAAAAACTTCTATGAACTACCCACAACAGCTAACAGTTAACAGAAGCAAATAAGATTTGATATCAAACAATGATATAATAATAACGCTTTCACATAATACAACTAACATATCAGTTGCTATACCAACAACAACCAAGTAGTAAAACGTTTACATAAGGTATCCATAAAGTATACTAAAAGAAAGATAGCTCGAAATATCTAAACCCAAGTCAATATATGAACTGGGAAAGCTCATTTTTTGTTCAATTTCATGATCTTTTCTTTTGTAACAATCAGGTAATAATCATCTGTAAAAGCCATCACAATACTCCTATATGAAGCGGCTTTGTTGACATCCCATATGCGATTCAACACTCATTGCCATTCTGGTGGAAGAGTGTTCATGAAAAATCGCACCATCTTAGACTGTGGCATGGGACAACCATTCCATATGACCTTTTGAATTTTCCCATTGACTTCAAGAACATGATCTATTATGTCCCCGCTCTCCCATCGATAATTATTCAAATCGGCTATCAACCTTGAAAGCCTTTTCTTTTGTTTGTCGGTAATTGCGCGAATAGGTGTGCGCAACTTAAGGGGAGGCATTGTTCCTGCAACAAATGCAGAACAAAAAAGGGATTACATATAATCCACATAGACATAATTGAAAAAGAAACACATTCTTTTCCCTTTTTTTTTTGGTCAACGGTCAAAGTTAACGGTCAACGGCCGGTCAAAGGTCAACGGTTAGTCAACGGTTAGACGAGTCAAGGTTAACGGGTCGGACCGGTTGGACCGGTTGGACAAACCGACCGGCACGTGCCACGCGCGTGCATGGCTGATGTCACGATGACGTCAGCCGGCTCGTGCGCGGCACCCGCCTTTCGGCCGAAACGGTGCGTGCGTCACACGCGCCTGCGGGGGATCGAATCGGCGCGTGCAACGCCGTTTGTTCCGGTCATGCGTGGAGGCGCGTCCGGCGGCCCCCGGCGGCAATCCGCCACTTGTTTTTCTCGTATCGACAAGGGCTTCGATTCTACGCTTTCAGAAACAAATTTCGAGTTACAGAAAATCAAAAACGGGACGAATATAATCGGGTGTCGGGATTTTTTTCATCCCCGATCGATCGGCAGCGCTTTTCTTGAAATTTTCAATCAAAAAATTAATTCATAAACATTAAAAGGGGTCGGGAAACATGAATTGGGGCTCTGATACCAATGTCGAGATTTATTAATTCCCTAAAACTGGATTTGACACTAAATCGAATCCCTAAAACAAGTGCGGAAGACGAGCCCCGGAAAATCACATGTATCACCGATCCTAAGGCATGTCACAGAATCGAACGTACCTTGTTAGCCACAGATTAAACACCAACGCTGATATGAGGAAGAAAAACTGATCCCGTTCGATCCGATGACGTCAATTCGCCTTGAAAGGAAGAGAGTGTCGTCTCTTTTGTTACTGTTTTTTCTTTTGGAGGGAGAGAGGGAGGAGGAACGTATGTACTGTCAAAAGGTGTGTTCCTCCCTCTCTTTTCCCCCTTAAATACGTCCTGTCCAAAGGACGTGTCTCTTCGGTAAAAGACGTTCCCCCAAAAGTTACAACCCTTCAACATATCCCTCCATCCATGGGCCCTAATCTTGTGGGCCAGGCTTTTAGGCCCAACATGGGCGGACGGGCCAACTTAGGCCCATCACATTAATTAATAAATAAAACCATCAGCAACGACCTCGCCATCCAAGCTTCTCCTTCCCAGGTGATTTAACTGAAATCCACGTCGAGTGAAATAGCTACAGCAGTTGCTTATTCGTGCGCCTTGCTAAGCGATGCTTAGTAGTTTAGATGCTATGATGCCGTGTTGGGTGTTGGCTTGTTTCGTTCGATGCGGTGTCCGATTGAGAAATTCTGAGTGTCCTTTCACCGATTGCTGAGCGGGTGGAGCTTTCGGCGGTGGATTTGAGGCAGGAGTTTGTTAACTTAGCGCGCAATTGGCCTTATGGCCGATGGTTAGAACTTGACGTGCGCAAATCTGAAGTCCACTGAAAGAAAATAATACTACCGATAGGGTGATTCAAAGTCGTTATATTGTAAGAGGCAATTCACTGCTATAGACAGGAGCACTATCAGTATCAGGGGTACTCGCGGACAATGTTTAATGGTGAAACCATAGGAAAAAACCCCAATGGATAACCTTCTATGGGTGCTGCTATTCTGTCTTGGTATTCCTGGTTTGTCTAGTTAATTTTATGGTGTTGTATGGAGTTTTGCAACACTCAATAACTGAAAGCATGAAGTTTTGAAACTGACATTTTCACTGAGAGAATAAGATTGCAGAATGCTGTCATGAGCATTACTAAGTCAGGTCGTATGAATCCACCGGGATTGGCTTCTCTAATTTCTCATCATGCAAAAGTAATGTGAACTCTGTCTTACAAATTTTGCAGTGCACTAATATCACCTATAAAGCCAATGGATTTGGAATAAAGACATAGGGGGAACTTCCGTGTGTACAACTTTTACTTCTTTTTGTTGGCGACTCACCATTTGAAGTCTTTTGACTCAATTATGCTAACTACATATCATTCAGTATGTTTTCTAACTGTAATGGAATCGGTGGCTGGCACCTGTCAAACCTGCATTAATTTCATAAGAAGCCGCACCATGCATAAATACTTGTTTATCTCACCTTGCCAACTGTGAGTTTTTGTTCATGCATACGTGATGAGGTTTAAACCAAGTTCTTGTCATATGTATGCAGGCATCAAGAAAACATACTGGATAGCTTGCAATGTCGACCCCAATGTACAACGATTATCTCTGGATAGGGGATGACGCCCCAAAAAATATCGTTGGGAGGCCTCATCATCTGAACTTGCTCGCAAATTTTCGTTCATCCTTCAGGAAATTACTCTTGTTGCAACTGAATGCAGCTCCATACCTTCTGATGCTGCAAGTGAATTTGGTGGGAAAGCTGTTGAGGCTCGAAGCTAGATTGATCCTACCAAAGGTAGACGCTAGTTTTGCTCTTTTTGACTGAATATGGAGAAGAGTATCCGGTTCAGACGCTGGTTGCAGAGAACGACTCTTTGATGCATTCAACTGTGGATAGATCGTGTGGAAGAGTTTGGCAGTATGCTCATAGCAGCCACCTAGTAGACGTGACTTTTGCTGTCAAAGAGTTGAAGGTATTTGACTATTTGTTATTGATTATATCAAGACATTTGGGTCATAAATGCAGCTGAAATTTCTTGAATATAAGACTTCACTTTCAAACTTATCTCCATTTCCATAAAGTGAGTCCAACTAATTGCAGTGATGCCATTGGAGTCATATTCAGGACCATCTATTATGTTGAAGTTTTCCCTTGTGTCTTCCAGTGAAGATGATAATATTTAGCGTTCGTTCATCTCATGGAAATCTAGGCATTTTTTGCATTCTGTGAGGGATGTGAAGTTGACATTCATTTCTGCTTTTAGAAGGCCGGCAAGTAAGTAAACTCTAAATGCTCTTTTGTATCTTACCTTCCATCCTTTTTTTTTCCATGCTTCACTTCAATCTTGCTTATGACAGTAGCTCAGATGCAACAAGTAGATTTCACGCAATCAGTGGAGAACTGGTTTTATTAGATGACAGATTGTTAGTTATCTGCTCAGAGACCTAAAACATCCTCATGCATAGCTTCACAATCACAATAGTAAAGGCCCATGGCAATGTTACTTTTGGGCTAAATATGAAAAAACGAGAGACTATCATTGAAATTTTGGTTGATAAACATAGTGCACCTTCAAATTAAGTCTGGATAATAATAGCTCGAGGAGATTTAAGTTCAGATGATAAATTATGTTTTTCATTTTTTCTTTCCTTAAAAACAAAGAAAAATGCAGGTTCATATATAAGTGCACTTTCTTGTTGACCCATCAAGCTTACCTTTACTCACTCGGTCATGACATAAGCAACCAAATATTCTAAGAAACAAAATAATCACTAACGATACTTGACTAGAGGTCCTTAGTTTTGGCATCTAACCGGGGTCAATGGAGATCTATTCACTAGGTAACTCGTTGTGCTAAGCACATCGGTTAGGAACTTTGTAGTTAACTGGCATTAGACATCATTTATAGGTCGTCTCTACTAATGTTCCGCCAATCAACTCTACAATATGTTATAGTTCATTAACACCAGTGTGGTGTCTCACTATGCCTTTCCCCTTGTTGGTATTTAATAGTTTTGAGCAAAACTTCATACTATTGTTAATCTAGACATACTTGATCATCTTACCAGGATTAAAGCTCTCAAACACATGATTTCAACAACCTCAAACTTTTATAAAAAGATTCATGTAATGCTTATGTTTTTGAGTTTTTCTTTTTTGGGTGGAAATATATCATTGTGACATAATACACAAAATGGACAATTATAATATAAAAATAGCTAAGATGTAATCCTCTAAATATCTTACTAACATTGAATTTAAATCTTACAAATATTTAAACATTCTTCCCAAATTAATTTTTAATTATATTTAACTCTTTCCATACCTTCAAAATTCTTTTTTTTCCACATGCATGTGTGTAACTCTTTTTATAGTAGGAAAAAGAGAAGCAACTTTATGCGGCCTATCTTATTGTTTTCATTCACCCTCTAACATATACAAACACTTTTAGCTGTGATGTGGATGTTTTCTCTTTGATTTTGAATTGTTAAGGCTTTTCCCCAGTAAGATATATGACGAACCTTTGTATTATGGCTCCTAAGTATATTGTCTGGTCCTACAGTCTGAGTCACTAGGAGGGGAATAAAAACCCGGATGAATTAACAAAAGGAAAACCAAAGGATAGAGAACAAATGTTTACATTAAACAAGACAAAGGTGCAAGTAAACGGAATTTCTTGTGACATGCTTTTGGCTTTGGAGGGTGCCCAGTTGACTCTTCATCTCTTTTAAACACAAAGTTCACAAAGAAAGAAAATAATGGCCGAGGACTTAGAGCAACTTCCTTTCCCTGACTCTCAATGAATTAGGCCCATCTCCACGATATCTCTGACTCCCACCCTTTTTCTTATGAAAAGATACTAATTCTTAGAAATTGACTTCTATCTCTACCTAAGTTTACTCATATCAAACCAAAATTACTCTGTCTCGCTTTTCTATTTCTTCCAAATAGGCACCAACATGTAAGAGGTCGTGCATCTCACTTTTCTAATGTGAATTTGCTTTGTTCTCCAGTGGGTAAATCTTTTCGTTACAAACTTGTGACTAGTTAGTTCCCTCTCTCACTTATTGCATGCTTCCTCTGTGACCTGAAGTACATGTCAAGATAATAGTATATAGAGTGTTGCTGAGGTTGGGATATCAGGATCGAATCTTGAACTACATCGAAATCGTCAATTTGTGTAGAGAAAGACTAGTGAATGAGGATAATGTCATTCTTTCTCAAATTCACTTAATCAATTCCCTAGTTTCTCCTTGACAAAAGAAAAAAATCCCTTATTTCTCCAGTTTCATATTATTGCTACAAGTAATTAACTAAGTAGTACAATCATCTTTGTCATCATTACACATGCTACTTTGTGACGTAAAAGGTGTACAAGATAATAATAATACAACACGAGGCTCATGTCTCAGCCAGCATTGGCTAGGTAGACATCAAAACCAAGAGGAAAACACAACATCAGGAAAACCAAAAACTGTCAACCGTTCGTTCTCTAATTAATCCTGTTGAAACAGAGATGGGATTATCAACATCAGGACGCAAAGAATGAAAATCCAAGGCATGTCGCCAAGCAGAACATGTATCAGCAAACTGCAACCGACACAACCTAGAGCAACAGCAATGAGAGCATATGCAAGTTGAAACCGTGGGTCCATATCTTGCCTTCCGATCTCGAAGATTAATTTTTGCTGGACGTTTTTTACCACTGTATAAATAAGCATGACTGGTGCACTAGTATTATTGGCTGGACCTACATATCTATACGTGTCCCTGATGGCTTGAAGCAAGGACTCCTCCATGGAATCAAGATTTTGGTTATATGTTGCAGCAATTTGTGCTATTTGCTCTACTCCATATCTTGGAATTAAAATCAGCAAACTACTTGTAGGCGACAGTATGTTGCAAAAGCTCAAGTTGAGCTCTTTCTACATCATATACAATGATAATATATCCAAAAGCTATCAAGATATGAGTCTTCAGCGAATATCAAGCAAATCTCAATGCTACCAACAAATGTACTCACAAGCAAATCAAGAACTACCAATATAAGTTCAAAAGGAAATTTAGTGCACAGTGTGATGCAAAAGCTTCTATCGCAAATCATAGCTGATGAGCCAATGCATTGCATGAGTCTAATCCACATATCAATCCATGGCTAATTTAAATTCTTCTTTTGAACAAAATGTGACGTCAGAGTGCAAGGGAGAACCTCCTCAACACCTACGAATCTTTCCCAGTCCACTGTAAAAACAATTATTCGCATAACAAAACTACTTAGATGCACAAAAATACGGGGTTAGCCCACATGCTTATTAGGTAGAAACACAGTAGTGACACTAATAGCAGGTCTCATCTTTTTCTTAGGAGGAAAAGCTAATAAGACTTTCAATTAATACATTGTTCTTCATAAGATATGAGTTTCTTTTGATACAATATACATAGTCGTGTCTCTTCATCATGTGACAGAATTTCCCACCCAGTAACTTCACGAGACGATTTACATTCTTTCCAACTTTGTGGATTTCAAAAAAGAAATGCAGTTATTATGGATTTCACTTTCCTCAGACAAATTCAGCTATTTTAAATGTATGCATACGTGAGAGAGATTCTTCCTGGTATGAGTCCTAATGCATTCAATTACCAAATGGATATCATGAAAATATGCTAATTCGCACAGAAAAGGGGTCGATGACTACAAGAAGCATTCTTACAGGACAAAATCTGGGTGGTACAACATAACTACCCCAATCCAGGAAATGCAAGAGACAAGCCATTTTGCATCCACCGAATATGCCTCTAAGTACATGCTTTGTTCTAAGTAGAGCCCATTTCTACCCTTTGATGGTCGAGTCATTATGAACATTTCAATCGACAGAACGAAAAAAAAAAAAAACAAATGAAAAAATCCGGATGGTTAAAATTGGTGTTCCGATGTGACTCTTAGCGTGCATTTGGTAATTATTCAGTTTTTGATAATAATTTCTATTCAGAAATAATATTTTTTTGACTTTGATTCCTTGATGAATTTCTGCATTTACTAAGGCGGTGCATGACAAATCAAAATTTCTGTTCCAGAAACAAATTTTCTATTCTAGACTTGTTTCTGGAATATAAATCCGTTTGATAAAATTATTTCATTTTTCTATTTCTGAAATAGATTGTTGTTCCAGAAATAGTTTCGAATAGAAATCAGAAGTAAAATTTTTTTACTTTTCTATTTCTAGATTAGAAATGAGAAATTAAAATTCTTCTCATCGTTCGTCCTTGTTACGAATTGGTCATCCATCTGTCGCTGCCAACCACCGTCTGTTGGTTGCCACCACCTTGGTTGCCGGTCACCGTGGCCGCTGTCTGCTGGTCATTGGTCGCCAGCTACTGCCGTTGTCCGCCGGCCGTTGGTTGCTAGCCGGCAGCGGCCGCTGCCACTGTTGGCTGGTTGCCAGTCGCGCGCCGCCCACCCGTCCGTCGGCGGTCGGCTGTCGTCGCCGCCGCGGGCCGCCATGTCCGAAAGGGAGAAATTTTTTGTCATTACCAAATGAATTTTTATTTTTAGAATAGAAATTTTGTGTCATTATCAAATGAGTATTTTTGCTTAGAAACTCTTCTAGAAATAGAAATAGAAAAAATATATTTTTTTTCAAAAATCAATTTCTAGCCAGAATAGTTATCATTCGCGCCTAATTGTACAAAATTTCTATTCTCGGAATTAAAAAAAAATATAAATGTGTTTAGTACAATTCTCAATTTTTTTTTGAAATGTAAAATTTCTTTTAATTTTTTAATATTTTTTGTGGATTTTTCTCTCTTTTTTTTTTCCCCCTCTCTTCTTACTCCTCTAGTTGGTGACCTCGCCAGCCCTTATGGAGGTCGGTCTCACCTAGCCACCGTGAGGTCAACCTTGCCCAATCATGGCAAGGCCGACCTTGCGATGGCTGGGTGAGGTCAAGCCTTGCTTGGGCTATAGCCAAAGACAAGAGCCAGCAACCTCTCTGGCTCTTGAGGTGGTCAGCCTTGCCCAACCACCACGGGGTTAGCCTAGCCAAGGGCTAACGAGGCTTCGGCAAGGTCATTGAGTGCAGCAACTGGCTAGAGGAGGAAGAAAAAGAAAAGGAAGGAAAATAGACAATGACTTAGTTTCAGAAATGGTTCCCTGGAACAAAAATATAACTTTTTTCTACTTTTTTGTTTTTAAACCAAATTTATTTCTTGACTAATTATTTGTTATTGAAAATAGAAATATTAGCTGATGTTACCAAATAAATTTTTATTCTTTTATTGTTTCAGGGATCAAAAGAACATAACTAGTTAAGAATTGGCCAGTTACCAAATAGGGCCTCACAGTCTAATGTGAGAAATAGGCCATTTTCTACGGGCAAGTGAAAGACTTGTTGGGCCTCTTAAACTAATAGTACAGGTTCAGAGTTCCACAACCAGTTCTATGTAGAGTGCAGGTTTTTCGCTATAAAATGGCATTCACGTAAAGGTTATATAGTGCAAGCTGATCAGAGGTAGGAACAGGAAACAATATCAATAATTTGGCATGAGTTTTACCGCAATCCTCCTACTGAGTGACAGAGCTGGGCCACAGTTCTTAAGATTTATATAAGGCCGCCAAAGCTTACCTCCAACCACCGTGACCAGCTGGATTGTTGTTCTCCATTAACCTTCCCCAAGTCTCTCCCTTTCTTCGTGAAAATGAGGTTTCTTCAAGTGTTTGCCGATCGCTGTATCATGAACGACGAGGTTCATGGGAATAAAAGACCTAGCGTGGGCGTTTGGGGTGGTGCATTATTAATTTGTCCACCATGCTTTCCTCTGTGAATGAGATGAACATAAAAAGCGGGAGCCCTCAAAAGGCCAAAATCCAATCCTTAGAATGTCTGCCCACTTGCCCCTTTTACTTGGAACATTGCGGGTCCTAGCACCTACGTGCTTCCCCATGATTTGTTCTCTATTTTTCTTTTTCCTTTTCGCTAATATGTCCGTATTTTTATACACGCGGTTTCGTTATAGTATCCGGACTTTTATAATGCCGTTTCCGTACACGGAGACTTTTTCGAGGAGACGTGTGCACTTAGGCGCATATCTAGTCATTGTATCCATTAAAAAAGTAAAATTTATTGTTAATAGTTTTAAGGCTTTCATTTTACAGGGAAAACAACTTTTAGGACAATGTTTTCTGGATTTTCCAATATTCGATTTACAGAAAATAAGCTTTTCCAGGAAAACATTTTTTATTAATGTTTTTCTCTTCCTCACTCTTTCTTATCTCATACTCTCGCAGCCCTTTTAGCCTTTCTTTCTTTCTTTCTTTCTTTTTTCCTTTTAAAAAAAAATATCTTTTTTAAATTCTTTTATTTTCTTTCTTTTTCTTTTTCCTTGGCTGATCGCCAGACACGATAATGGTTGGTGACCGGCCATAGGTGATGTGGAGCCTCACCAAATTTTGATAGCCAAGTCTTGCTTGCCTCAAGCGAGGCTCCATCTCCTTAGAGGCCTCGTCTAGCAAGGCTTGAGCTTGCCAATTGAGCAAGGCCAAGGCCTGGCCAGTGGCTAGTCACTGGCAGTCATCGTGGTTGGCCATTGGCCAAAGAAGAAGGAAAAAGAAAATGAAAGAAAACAAAAAGGGAAAGAAATAAAAGAAAAATAAATAAATAAATAAAATTCGATTTTTTAGTCATTTTTCTGTGGAAAATTTAATTTCCTTACCGAACGGCAAAAAATATTTTCTAGTTCATTTTTAAGTTTCAGTTGAATATTGGACAATATTATCATTTTCTTGGAAAATGACTTTTTGAAAAATATTTTCCAAAAACGTTACATTTTTTACGAAATAATCAAAGCCTACTCGAATTTTTTTTTTTTTTTTTGACGTTAGTTCTTTATCCAACAAAATACTTTCATAGCCATGAGTGTCTCAACATATATCAACCTCTTTTGTTATTCCTATTGGAAAAGTTTAATTATATTAATGATAGGGGGTAACGTGCTCTACTCACTGTTGGACGCAAATTGTGCAACACAAGATCTCCATAACGAGAACAAGAATATGCATAATTGAGTAGAAAGATTAACGTACTTGTTTTGGGATCCATCGAACATAAAGCGGAAGCAGAAAAAAAAATGGATTATCCACATATCAAGGGGATCCACGCATCAAGTCCTTCTCTTCTATTGCCCTCCGTATCACTGGCTCAATGAGGCGGCCCCCCTCACGTTTAGTGTTAGGTAAACGCCCCTTAGGTAAAGATACATGTGAGAATTAGGGTTAGATGAGAGATTTGAGCACTATTTATAGAGTTCTCAGCCAGGCCCTCTCATTACGGGCTACGGCTCAACTCAGCCCACACTAGCCAGTCCCATATTAGACTAATTAAGAAACCTTCTATATCACCTTAGACTAACCATGTTTTTACGATAACCGTAAAAACAGTAAATTACAATATCAATTAATTTAGTCCACATTAGGAAAACTCTTACATTCTTTATTAATTGAAATCGTATTGTATGTGCGCACATTTGGTCTAGAGATAATTCTTAATAGTCAATCCTATCCCATAAAGTTTTAAATACCGAATCATGGCGATAACTGCATGTATACACACAGAACCTTCCATGGTCACAAGTGCTCTTAACTTTATTGACATGGATTCAATATAGTAGTGTGTCAAATGGATAACATCTCTCATAGAGAGATCCCATTTGTTAGTTACCATTTTCTTACCTTAGGTGTCACAAAAACTTGTGCCACTAGAGAATAATTTATGGTTCCAGTGAACCCACATATGTCTTGTCCGTACTATTAACATTTCTTTATATATAACAAGACATATGGACAAGGCTAATAATCGGATGCCCCTAGCCTTCACTCAAGGTTTATACAGTACCTTGAGACTTTATCGATATGTATTCAACATAATAACAACACATTCAAAAATATTTTATTGAATGCAAAAGTTGATATAAATCAAACCGTTACAAAGTGTAACAAACACAGATGTGAACTTTATCAGAGTAAACCCAAAATAACTCCCACTAAACAACAATATCCCAAGATACTCCTAGGCTCATGCTAACGACATGTCACTCAAATACACATGGGCGTAGATCTTTAGTTAGTGGATCTATAACCACATTATCTGTGAAAATATGTTATATTAAAACGTCACATCTCTGTACCGTTTCCTTCTGGTCAAAAATTTTGATTGCCATATATTTAGACCCCTTGAGACCTTTGTAGTAAATAAATAATACTACAAATTTGTTATCTCAATACAACCATATGAGTCTATCCATAAAGTTGAAACGATTAACTCTTTCATGAGGTTCCGTAGCCTAATAGCCCAAGTAACAACCTAAAAGAATGTTACTAACGCTGCTTACATAGTAGAAGATGACATAGAACTTTATTTACTATATTTTCTACTAACATAAATATGTATTATGTTATCGATCGCATGTCATCATAACATCCAGCAAAGTTTACATCTAAATATCCTACTAACTGCAATAATTGAACATATCTGTAAATTAGCATATAATCTCTTGTCCTCTTTAAGTACCTCAAAACTTTCTTGACAGCAACCTAGTGATCACGTCCTGGATTTGACCGATATCTGCCTAGAAGTCCCGTCACAAAGACGATATTTAGTCTAATGCAAATTTGAGCATATATTATACTTTTAAGTGCACTGACACAAGGTACACCATTTAATTAGATTTTCTCAATATCTAAATAATGACAATGTAATAGATTCAGTCCATCACCCTTTACAACAGGTCCAATTCCTGCCTTGCAATGATGTATATTGAATAATTCCAAAATACGATCAGCAAATGTCCTCCGAGAAAATCTAATAAAATATGATGAGAACCATCCTTATGGATCTCAGTGCAAAGGACAAAAGATACATCAAGGTTACTACTTGTAAGCAAAATATCATGTTCACAGAGTATGAGAAAAATAAATTTCCTCCCACTGACCTTACAGTATATTGAATTACTTTATTCCTAATTGAACAAAATAACAACACTATGAAACTTTAATAATATTGTCTGGAAACTTGCTTAAGACTATGAATTAAGACTTTTCAGTATACACACAAGTTTACTTGAATCTGTTGCAAAATCATCCAGTTGCACTATATAGATTTTGTATCTATTTGACGTAACTCCATATAAAAAAAAAAAAAACTATTAATGGCACGTTCACTCTGAAAGAATCTTTTAAAGAAATAATTATTTCTTCACTATAAACTATCCACCCCTCTTTCAAAGTGAAAACTTTATTATCTTTTTTTTATGGCATCTAATCACATACTTAATTAAGAACAAGAAACGACATTTATATAAGTTGCTAAAACAACCATGTAGTGGATATTGTAATCATGCTCTCACAAATAGATTATATAGTCTGATGATATAACCGATCGTTTTTCCCTAACAAATCTCCTTAATAAAACTGCAACCACTTCATTCTGCACTTGAGAGGTTTAAGAAATTTCATTATAAACTATATCAAGAATAGTACCTTGAACCTCAACAAGTTTAGTTTATGGTACTGGAGATTCCATAATTATCTATATAGGTAAAGACAAAATCACAGTAACTTCCATCATACTATTATCTTTAATAGTCTGAGAGTAGTTATCATCTACAATTACGTCGATCTTTAGAAACTTTAGAGTATGTGATTCCATAATTTTTGTACCTTCTTTAGGGTCATAAAATCAATACCCCTTTAATAATCTAGATAAGATACAAAATAATTCTGAGTGGATCTGAATTGCAACGCACTTAAAATTGGATTAGATAATCTCACTTCTGCATGACACCTCTAAATTTAATATGATTCAAGTAATCTATGTCCAGTTTATAACTCAAAAGAAGTTTATGAAACAATTTTGATAAGAGACACCTTTTGTATGTGAAAAAGTTGCTTTCATAATATCAGCCCACAGAAGACCGGATAAATTAGTCTTATTAATCATATTCATCACCATGTTCATTATGGTGCTTCATGTCTTTTAGCCAAATTTTCTTATCAGGATTTTCAGGTATAGTAATTAAATTACCACCCCAGAATTTACCAAGTATTTGACAAATGACCCTTTAAACAATTCATTATTGTCATACTTGCCAAAATACTTACTGCTACTATTAGGCCTAACAACCTTCAAGACTAATTTTAACTAGTTTATTCTTTATCTTGGCCATTTTCCCTAAATAGAAAACTTTTGGAAACAACCTTTTAACCATATACAAGATGTACATGTCATTAGGACTTAAACACAATCTTTGCAGATGTGTCCTAATTTCGATATGAGACAAGACATAATTTCAAGCAACTAAGGTTTCCATCATTTTATTGCAGTGCAGCCCGTAGGCAAACCTCTTTTCAAGTGTTCTAGAATGGAACGCTTCATGGATAGTAAGCAAAATTCTATTGCTCTTTTCTCAAGCAACAAATCAAATGTCCACAACTTAAAATTTGAAACAGTAAAAAAATTTCAATAATAGTGGAGTTATTAATTATAGAAAATGTGACTAAAAAAACAAGTAATGTATATAATTAGCATCATGTGAGCACCGTGTAACTTGACGTACAAGTACACATCCAGAGAGTTACACGCATAATCATATAATCACCTTTAGGCAGAATACATGACATGCGGTTGTACACTCTCCACATGATAGCGGTTATGATAATATATTCCAATTCTTTGTGATTCATCACCTTTAGGCATATGAATCACTAGAATCAGTCACTCATCAACCACACCATCATGTATCCCTCCATGAACAAATACACAGTCACCTCCTTTGGGAGTATGACTACGCATTAGACCAGGAGACATCACAATCATCATACGAGACCGAAATTTCTCAAATTCAATCAAGAGTGCCACTTTGGTGGTCACTATTCAATTAAATCCTTAAAACTCTCTCATACCAGGGATATAAACTTTACTCCTCACATACACCATATACATGTGATTTTAACTTTAGTGATAGGGGCAGTAAATCACTAAAATCACATATCATGCTAATTACATTGCTTTATTCATTAATAAAAGTTAATCATATATTTATAGAACCTGAAAGACAGACTTCAATGTGATCATTGATGACAGCAACACAAGAAACTTCTCATAACATAGAAACAAGCATCTTTTGTGCACCCCGATTACTGATTACCAGAACAACATAAAAGGAATGTCAATCCATGGTACTTCAGATTGACAAGCTTGATAGCTGATCAACTATTGCTCATGAGTTTCATAAGGCAAAACATGACTCCAGGGCCAATAGCTGATTTATTAGCCAATTTTAAATAACAAATTATTATTGCATCAATCAGTGGCCTATAAATTGAGTCAAAACACAGAACCAAATATCTAAACTATAACAATAGATACTATTGCTCTGCGTAAATGCTGTCATACTTCATAACCATAAAAAAATATTCAACTTAATAGACATTAACAAGTGACTAGATGAATTTAGGTACAATATGCACTAACTTAACTGACATGCATTACCCATATTCAGCAGATGTGGTAATTAGTACAATTAGTTTGGTCACGAGTTCTTAAGACGTCTATCATTCAAAGGTTAACAAAATAAACAAAAAAAATACATCGAGATGCATATAAAGAACTATGCTTGAGTAACAAAAGTTCCATAACTTTTACTATTTCACATCACATCAATACATAGTTCAATTACTATCCCATACTGGTTGTACATCATTAAGCTAGCTTCAGTTCACAATAAAGTTTAATTTTTATTAATAAATCAGACCATTGTTATGTTTATGTGATAACATACCTATAACCTAATACTTGTATTTCCAAAATCATAGAAAATATAAGAAAAAAACGCAAAAATACACTAAAAATACATGTATTTGGGGCTTTGTATGTATTTTCACATTCATAAAATCATCAAACATATAAAATAAATACACCACAAGATAGAGCATGAAAATACGAATCCAACGCCACCAACCACGCGCCGATCGGAGACTCCACGCGCTCGCACGCGCCGCCTGATTGTGTGGCGTGTGGAGCCCACGCGCGTACGTAATTGACTAGTTAAACCGGTCCGACCGGCAGCGGTCCGACCGGTTCCCGCTCGACCGTCCGGTGCAGCCTCCCGGTTCGGCCGATTGGGTCGGGTCATCGGGTCCTGGGTCGGGTCGGGTTGGTCGCCAAACGGGTCGGGTCCGGATCGCTGACGTCATTGTGATGTCAGCACCCCGCGTGCGATGCACGCGCGAGGATCGGATCCGGGCCGCTGATGTCAGCACTCGTGTGCGTCGCACACGCGAGCCTCGCCTCGCGCGTGGAAGCACGTGGGGCGCGTCTTTGACGCCCCATCGACGCGTGGCTGCACGTGGGGGCGTGTGTGGCCTCCCCCGGCGACGCACCGCCTACGGTTCTTCTCGTCTCATCGAGCCCAGTCGGAATTTGTGATTTAATTTTATTTTTATATAGTGAAAAATCACGAAAATCACAAATTAGGGAAAAAATCTTATGCGTTCGAGTTCTACGGTTATGGTTGCTCTGATACCACATGTTGGACGCAAATTGTGCAACCCAAGATCTCCATAACGAGAACAAGAACATGCATAATTGAGTAGAAAGATTAACGCACATGTTTTGGGATCTATCGAACATAAAGCGGAAGCAGAAAAAAAAAAAGAAAAGGGATTACCCACATATCAAGGGGATCCACACATCATGTCATTCTCCTCTATTGCCCTCCGTATCACTAGCTCAATGAGGCGGCCCCCCTCACGTTTAGCGTTAGGTAAATGCCCCTTAGGTAAGGATACATGTGAGAATTAGGGTTAGAGGAGAGACTTGAGTACTATTTATAGAGTTCCCAGCCAGACCCCCTCATTACGGGCCAGGCTCAACTCGGCCCACACTAACCAGTCCCATATTAGACTAATTAAGAAAGCTTCTATCTCACCTTAGACCAACCATGTTTTTATGGTGACCGTAAAAACAGTAAATTACAATATCAATTAATTTAGTCCACATTAGGAAAACTCTTACACTCACCACAAGGTTTTCCAAGGTTTTGCGGTTTTCTTGAGAAAACTATGTCCCACCGTGGGATTCTTTAGATTAAAAATCAATAAATTAATTCAAAAGATAAAAAAAAAAAAAAATACTTCATTCTTGTTAATTTCATTGTCTATTTGAAAATGGGGAAATAATAATATAATAGTACCATCTCTCTTGGAAAAGAGACGGTGTCCCAAGGTAACTGAATAAATTAATCATCCGATTACTTTGGGAAATTTGGAATGAAATCTCAATTATTGGGATATCCTTTAATCCCTTTAAGTGAAATTTCTTAAATGTGAGCATAACAAAAAAATAATAATAATAAGAGAACTGATAAACTTAAAGAAAATCCACAAAACATCGATGACAATATAAAAATTAAGACTTGTAATCACTTATTACCACCAATTGAGCTGCCATGACTACAAGCTTATATCAAGCAGCTATGACCTCGAGTTTTGCAATTCGAAACTTTCTTATGTTGTTTGATGTGGTGCCTTTTTGGTTTACAATAATTTTCTGCCAATTATAACATGACATAAGTATTTCGGCATGGCACGTATATTCACTAGCATTTATATCATTAATTCTACAATCCACGTCAACAAAAATCGAACAATAAGAGAAATATTATAATGGAAGGACTATATGTTTTTTAATTAAAAAGAAAGATAGAATGATGATTTTGATTTTTGGACAAAAATATAGGAACAATGGTGATATCATTCATTAAATATATTTTTTTTTTTTGAAAAAAAACCTCCATTCCATGTTATGAATTGTTCTTTATCTAGCTTCCTTTTTTCTTTTTCTTTTTTGGGTTAAAAAGTCTAGCTTCCTTGTTGAATTAATTTAGGTTAGTAAATATAATAATGTCCATGTTTAGATTTCAACAAAGTTCAATCGGTTGCCCGTTTCTTTGAAATTGAAATTGTAGCCCACAATCCACCATCATGGTCTTAGATAACGGTGGCCGTTAGGCTAGCATCTCCCTAGTTCAGGTAAAACTCATGGCTAGAGGTTAAACTCATGGCTAGACGAATCCCTCTCTATAGGTTTTAACACCTTTACAACCACTTCCTTATCTGAGAAAAAAGAATTACATTTGTGGTCACAGTCTTTTTGAAAACCTCAAAGTTCGAAAAAATGCCAAGAAGCCTGTCTCATGCATGAACAGACTGCATTTCCTCTGATCACTATCCCATGCACGAAGAGACCGATTAACTTTGTTGATTGTTATTAACAGAAACTCTTTCTTTTCATTTTTTTGGCTGAGTTTTTCTTATTTCTTCCTTTTGTGAAGAGAAACTCACATTACTTTTAATAAATTTTGTTTGTATGATCCACGTAGTCAAAGGACGATGTGAGTGGCGCATTCCTTGCATGGACGTCAGTGGGACTACTTCCTCCCCCACCGACTTCTTGTTTTGCTGGGTTATCGTGTATTCCTTGTCAGAAAATTCCTTTTTTTTTTATTGTTATTTAAATCCTAATCAATTAATATTATAATATTACTTGAGAATAATAAAGCATAAGATTAAAAATGGGAAATTTTTTTATATATTTCGATTTATATAGAAAAGAGTACATTGAGCCTATTCACATGCTTTATTAGATAACTGTATAATATCATATCTCAATTAAGATATACACAATCAAAGAGAGATATACGAGCAATTTTGAGAGATACAGATAATCAACAAAATTATCAAAATATCTCTAACAAAGGAAATTATTCTAGAGAAATCTCTAATTATCTCTAACATTCTTTCAAGCTCATGGAGATCTCAGTTTGAGTTCAAAATCAAGTCGAATGGCATTGGATGAGGCAGCATCCAACGACTAATCGTATTGAAAAATCCAGATCTAGCTTGTTTGAGGGTGGTAAGTTTAATAGTGGTTTTGACTTCTCGAAATGGCGCATGAAAGGTCAAGAATCAAAGGGGAAACAACAAGCATTTGATACGGTTGGCTTGCGAAACAATAACTAAGCGAAGTGGTCTATACGGCTGGCTTGAGAAAATAGTTACTGAGTGATGTGGCATGTGTGGCTAGCATTGAAAAAATGCCAACTCCGTGAATATGGCTAGACTAGGCAATGTGGTTGGTGCGGTGAGCGTTGAAACATGACTATTGTGGAATGGACTCGATTAAGTACATTCTCATATTAGACTTGTAGGTGAACACTATTGAGCGGATGGATTTATTTGGATGTGCACTAAGGTGCATGGGGTGCCCCAGGTGCCTAGGGTACTAGGATTGTCTTCTAGGAAAGTGTCTGTCTGTACGCTAAAAGACAAAACCTTAAGGCTCGATATAGAATGGGCTAAAGTGGACAATATCTCAAATGAATTAATCCAAGGATGTCACAATATTATTACTTTGGAGAAATTGGTCCCTTTTTAAGTAAGGGGAAGCACTGGCACTGTAGGCTAAATTGTCTTTCATAAAATGGTGATTTCACAACAAATCAGCAATAGTAATGACAAATGTGCCAGAGTCCTTTCAAAAACGAAATATGTCTCAACTACCTCTCTTGTGTAAATCAGGCTTCCATGTGAAATATAAGATGTAAGGATTCAAACTCTTTATGTACCATATAAGCCAATAATTTTTCTAATGGATAAGGTTATCGAGGTACGAGTCTCAAATGATATCATGCGTAATTGTTGATACTGCTAACTACATATACTCACGTGAACACATCAAGAACTACAAGTTAAAACTCAGAAAGAAATTTAACGTGTGGTATGATACCACGTTTCTAGTGAAAATCATAGCTCACGAGTCTATGCATCGATGGAGGAATAACGAGGGTGTCGCCTCGCGGATGCCTATAGATATACTGCAAGGAAGCAATCAATATGACCACTGGTAGAGATGGCAAAGCCTGCGTATTACTAATGTACGGAGTGGGTAATGTGAACGAAGCAAAAGCACTCGGGTCTCAAGTGATGGAATTTGACAAAAAAAATACCTCCTTCAACTGCAACTCGTCCTCCTTGTCTATATTGCATCTGCCTTGTGAACTCTTAAACGCTTCCTTGCTCTGAGTTCTGGATTCAGAGTTCAGACATCCCTTATGATGCAACATTCACCTACCTGTTCTCAAAAGCAAGCCTTGGCATTGCTTTCTGTAGATTGTTCAAGCAACGTCGCAGAGTTTGCTTCCAGAGTCATCGACGCAATGGCCATGGATAACTCAGCTCAAGCAAGACAGAGAGGGCGAAGCACGTAATTTTGAGTTTGCATTTGTCGTTGGGGGTTCACAGCCGCCTGCGTCGGAAGCTGCTGGTGAGATCTTCTACGATGGTCGAATGAGGCCTCTGTGCCCCCGTCGTCCACGAAGCTCTGCTGCCTGACATTGTGATTCAAAACCCGGATGAGGATGGCCTTAACTCGAGGATCTCGAGGAAAAGGCCTATGCGGATGCTGGTTAAGAAGCTCAGGAGCAAAGGAACTAGATTCATTCGTGTCCTGTTCTTTCTTCGAAGCAGATGAGCTCGATGGCAGAGCTCCAGATATGTACTCTGCGTGGATGCCAAAATCACCAGGAGCTTCTCAGACACGCTCTAAGAGGTAGAATGTCGACGTGACTGTCAAGGTGGCGTGCAGAATATTGCTGGGATTGGGATGTGAGGATCTTGTTAAGAACTATGTCATAATCACAATTCGTGTCTCGAATCTGTGAATGAGGATTATAATGCGATTCTTTCTCAAAGTCCTATGAATTGATTGCCATGTTTCTCTCTGGCAAAACTAGAAGAAGTCCCCTGTTTCTCCAACTTCACTGGCTTGCACCAGGGCCTTAATTAAGTAATACCAGTCTTCATTATCTTCATGTAATTCGCTTTGGGACGTAAAAGGTGTTCAATGTTATAACAACACGACACGAGGTTCATGTCCAATCCAGCTTTGGCAGGATGCGCATCAAAACCAACTTCACAAAAAGCAAACCACACCATCAGGAAAATCGAAAACTGTTACTATTCTCTAATTAATCCTTGGGTTCGGATGTGGATGGCATTATTAGCATCAAGATGCAGGGAACGAAAATCAGCCGAGGCATGTCATCAAGCATAATGCACATCAGCAGACTGCACGAGACACATCCGAGAGCAACGGCCATGAGTGCGTATGCAAGTCAGAGCCTTGGGTTGATATCTTGCCTTCCCACCTTGAAGATTGACTTCCTTCGAACAATTTTGACCACTGTGTAGATAAGCATGATGGGTGCACTAGTGTTGTTGGCTGGACCTGTATATCTATACATGTCCCTGATGGCTTGAAGCTAGGACTCCTCCAGGGAATCAAGATGTTGGATATACATTGCAGCAATTTGAGCTCCATGCTCTGCTCCATATCTTGAATCAAAATCAGCAAACTATTCGTTAGACGATAGTCTTCTGCAGAAGATCAAGTTGCAAGCTTTGTCTGCTTCATATAAGTCTTAAATGAACATCATGAGATTCTGCGTGGTTTACAGCCAAGCTTCTAGCACAAATCACAGATGACAAGCCAATGCATTGCAGGAGTTGAACTGATGTTTACACTGCAGGAGTGTAACCATCTATTGACCCACGGCTAAATAAGCTAACGGAAACTCTTCTTTAGGACAAAATGCAACATCAGAGCACTAGAGAATAACTCCTTTAACACCTACAAACCGTTCCCAAACCACTCTAACATCATGTGTTCACAAAACAAAACCACCCAGACGGACGAAACCACAGTGGACATGATCAGAGATGGGAACAGGAAAGGAAATCAAGACTTCAACACGATTTTACTCCAATGCTGCAGCTTACTGGCAGAGGCCGGGATACTGTGGTCAAGATATGTTTGAGGTCGCTGAAGCTTACCTCGAACCACCACCGTGATCAGCTGGATTGTTCTTCGCCATTAACCTTCCGACTTTGCCTCGTTAAGTCTTCCTTTCTTCCCTGAAAATGAGAGCGAGGATGAGGATCTAGAGGTCATCGTTTTCAATTTTTACCGGTCGCTGCATTATTAAAGATAAAAAAATAAACCACGTGGCAAATCGCCATCGACTAAAAAGTCTCGACCTCAGCATCTGATGCTTGGCCAGTCGCGAAGATAAACACTTTCTATGTCTTCCAAGAAGGATTAAATATTTTACGGTATGAGAACAGGCGCTATATATCGGCAATTTTCAGAAAATAACGTATAAAAAATTGACTTTATATGATAATCGAATTTCCAAATAATGTTTATTTTGAGTGCACTTTAATTATATTACAAATGAGAAAAGTTTTTATAGAAAATATATATAAAAGAAAAATATGTTCACATGCGTAAATGTTACATGAAATGATTCTCTCTTTTGACAAGAAAACGATAATTGATATTACATCATTAATTGATTAACGAAAATATATCAAATAAGTTGAAACTCAAAGTTTTATTATGAGTATAATGACTTCTGTTTTATCTTATGCTGAGTTTGGCAAGCTTGCAAACATTAATTTAACGTCGTATATTTTGATATATTATGAAAACATTGCCAGCAATGCAAGTCGAACCCGAGGCAACGCCCCGTGACATTCTTCCAATCCCGCCAATTTCTTAGCGACCATCTCATAGAGATCTCACTACAGTGCAGAGAGGGAAGCGAAGAACTCAAAGATGGAGTTCACCCTCAGCGGCAACGCGTTGAAGACCTTCACTCTCTCGATGAAGTGCCTCTCCTGCGGCAGCAACGACCTCGCCATTGAAGCTTCTCCTTTCCAGGTGAGTCGATTTTGTCCATAATTCTTCGCTGACTCTCTCACCCACATTTCCAGTCAAAAAGTTCGCTGTCGCCGCTTTCTATCCTCAGGTGCATTTATCGAGTGAAAAGCTTAGCGATGCCCTGACGAGTGATGCTTAGTTCAGATGCTATGCTGCCTCGTCAGGTATTGGCTCGTTTCCTTAGATAAAGTGTCCGATTGAGAGTCCTTGCTAGCATTTCAGTGGAGGATTTGCTGCAGAAATTTGTTTGTCTAAGTTCGTGATTGGCCCTGTTGAATATGAGTAGATCTTGACGTGCCCAAATCTGAAGCTGGAAGGATCATCAGTACTAGTCGCCGAAAATGTCTCGTAGGAAAAGTTTGACATTCCTGTCTACGGTTGCTCCTATCCTGTTTTAATATGGCTTTTTTGGTTTTGTTAGAGTTAATTAACTTAATCTGATATGGAGTTTACAACAATAGTTTGGATTTCCAGTTTGAATCGAACTGGATTACTTGGTAGATGTTATTTACTGGTGATTATATTGCACATATCCCGCGATCAAAGGTAATCACTCAAATATAAAAAGAAAAAATGTTTTCCTTCATCAAGTAAATGAGAGAACAGTTTTTGACCTAACTTAGCTTACATATCTTTTGTATTCAACAAGTCAAAGCACGAATGCATTCACTAGCATGTCTTATATCACCAAACTATTTGATAAAAATAAAGTCGAAAATAGAATTGTGGAATTTCAATATATTACGATGAATAATATATGAGCCTATTTATAGGTTTTACGATATGATTATCTATAACAATAGAATTACAATATCAATTATAATCAATTCAGATTATGATCTTGGGAGATATACAGAATTTAAAATAAATAAAAAAAACATATCTCTATTACTATTCATGACTTCCTTTCCTTTGCCACATTTAACTACCGAATGACCGTAAGAATTCCAAGTTCTAAGCTCATGTTTAGCACTTGACACTATTGTGCTGTTTTGAACCATGATCAGAAGAAATATCAATCGGTATAGGTGAATATCGACCTCCAGCTTTCCTTTCAAGGATTTAATTCATCAAGATCTGTTTATCCACTAATTATTTTCAAGCTAGACCTATTTGATGTGTTTAGAGTACCTGGTGCACAGGTTCACTGCAGATTCCTTTGAAGGTATATTTATCTGTTACTAGTTTATGTCAAACGGATATTGCAGTCCTCCTTAAAGAGATCTGATCCTAGATGCGGCGGGCCGGTTCAGCCCCATATGCCCTGTTGCATTGGAACGTTGAGAACAATGAGGCCCATTTTTTAAAAGTTAACATTGAATTTAAATTTTACAATCATTTAAATATAATTTATATTTAATACTCACCTTACATTTTTTTTCTCCACAAGTATGCATGTATTGTATTTATAGTAGGGAAAAAGGCTACTTTCCACGTGGATTTAAGAACCTAAATAGCAATCGGTTTGGTTCTAATGTAGTTTTGCACACATGGTTATTGATTTTCAGCCATGCACTAGGCATGAGCACCTTGTGATGTCATCAAGTAATGTATGAATGAAATTACCAAGTAATTTTGGTAAACAAGTATAAAAAAACATAATGTAGTGATCAAATTGGAGCTTCGATAATCGGGTTAATTATCTTATCAGAGGTGATGAATCAGGCGTCCATCTTGCTCTACTTAGAACTTGTAAGCTATCGATTAGCTGATTTAGCTTAAATTTTGTTGCATAGAAATTGCTAAGTAAAAATGTAAGAATAGTGAATGAGGATAATGTGATTCTTGCCAATATACTCTAAATTATTTCCTCTCTAGCCCGAAAAAATAATTGCCTTATTTCTCCAATTTCATCATTTCTAAATTTTGAATTGCACCTAGAAGGATTGTAATCATTATCATAATATATTCTACTTTGTGATGTAAAAAGTGTTCAAGATAACAATACACCATGAAATTCATGTTTGAGCTAGTGTTGGAAGGTTACAAAGCAAAACCAAATTCATATAAAATACACATCACCATATCAAATAATCGGAAACTATCATTGTTTTCAAGATAAAAATACACCATGAAGTTCATGTCCGAGCCAATGTTGGAAGGTTACAAAGGAAAACCCAATTCATATAAAATACAGATCACCATACTAGAAAATCGGAAACTGTCACCATTCACTAATTAATCCTTTGATTCATGATGAATGCAAATAGGATTAGTAACAATAGGACCAAAGGAAAGTCAATCAACCAAGGTATTTCATCAAGCAGAATGTACATCAACAGACTACACACAACACATCCGAGAGCTAGAGCAATTAGATCGTACATAATTTGGAACCTTGCATCAATATCCTGCCTTCCCATCTTGGAGAGTAATTTCTGTCGAACAATCTTGATTGCTACACAGATAAGCATAACCGTGCCAATCCTTGATGAGTTGAAGCAAGCTTTCCACCAAGGAATCAAGTTGTTGATTGTATTCTGCAGCAATTTGAGCCACGTGCTCTATTCCATTGTTTGAAATTAAAATCAGCAGATTACTTATTAGACAACCGGTACAAAAGCTCAAACAATGAGAATTGAGAAACCCATTAATCAACTACCGAAGTAAACAAAAATGGGGCAATGGTTTCCAAATGTAACATTGAAATGGACGAGTTCACCTGATCTATGCAGAGGAGACAAAACAGTGTTCGAGTAATGGAACACATACGGGAAATGATTGAAGATAGGAAGTTCCTTTTTAGGAAAGGAAATCGAGACTGCATGATTTTACTTGCAGTCCTCCAATATATTGGAGGCTGGACTACAACAGTGAAGAGATGTTGTGGCTCGACGCTAGTGCTTACCTCAGACTACAATGATTGGTTGGAATGTTGTTTGTCATTTACCTACGAGTTTTGAGTGATTACTCTCTTCCTTCCTTGTCCATAGTAAAACTTGCTGCGAGGCTGCAAGTTGAGCAAACATATTTGTAGACCAATGGGAGGTCTTCTCTTCAGGAGAGAGTCCTCCCTCTCCTTAGGTAGAGGAGTGAAGTACTCGTCCCTTCCGTTGGACCTCTTGGGCAAAAGACACTCATTTGTTTACTTGTCTTGAGCTATTTGTTTAATTCTCTTGTCATCATCAAATGCGGAGAATCGGATGCAATCATTTGTTTTATCCTATTGAACAAATGACTATTCTATGTTAGTCCTCTTGAATCATATGTTTAATTCTCTTGTCATCACCAAATGCAAATTCTCTAAAAACTCATATAAAAAAAAAATACTAAACCTATTATACGATGGCCGATTTAGTTATAGACATTTTAATTTAGCCGATTTAATCCTAAATCTTTTGACAGTTTTTTAATGTAATCCATCTAATCAATTTTTTTTTACCCCCCCACGTAATGGCACGTACACGGTGGACATGATCAAAGATAGGAACAAGAAAGGACATCAAGTTTGTGGCATGATTTTACTTGCAATTCTCCCAACTCACTGACGGCTGGGATACAGTGGTTTTTTAATATATTTAAGGTCGCTGAAACTTACCTTGGACCACCGTGATGAGCTGGACTGTTGTTGTCCGCCATTTACCTTCCGACTCTGCCTCGCTTAGTCTCTTGCCTGAAAATGAAAACAGGATGAGGCTGTAACAGACCTTGGCGATATTCTGGCCATGGTGTGTTTTTGTTTACTTATATATGAAAAACTCACTCCATATGGTCATGATATAGTTTTGCCGTCACCTGCTTTTCCACCATGGCAAAAGTTGGAGACAACACGCCTCTGCTTTTCCAACTTTCTGCTTTTCCTGGTTCGCTGAGATCAGCGAAACATACTGCTTTTCCATTTCCATTTCGCTGAGATCCTTTCTGCTTTTCCTACTTCGCTGAGATCAGCGAAATCATACTGCTTTTCCATTTCGCTGAGATCAGCGAAACGGAAAAGCAGAGTTTTGTCTCTACTTTTGCCATGGTGGAAAATCAGGTCACCGCGAAACTATATCATGACACATATGGAGTGAGTTTTTCATATGTAAGACCAGAGGGAAAAAGTTGAAGGTCATATGACCATATAGAGTGATGATCATACGGACCTCGGACCTATATGACTATTTGAAAAATCACTCCACCTATATGGAAACCTGACCGAAAATCAATCACCGTTAACCAGCATTTGCAAACGCAGCAGACTTTTGCATTTTGCATAAAAGAATTAGTTTATGCAATAAATCCTTACTGAGTTTAAAATTTCGTTATATTTATTTTGTGTTGCCTGTGTTAATACTTCATTGAGCCTTCGAGATTCGTAAAGTAGATGCAGAAAATCATCAAATTCCTCATTTGGCCAGAATCCTGGCACCTCATGCTAAATGATATTTATTTCTCTTTATTATAACTTTTTCTATCTATGTTTTTCTTTTTAATTTATCAATAATAACAAAAACATGTAAAGTTTTGCTTTTCTTTGCTGATTAATCCTTTGAAGAGGAGGAAAAAACAACAAAAATAGAGAATGATCCGTAGGTTTGCTTTCATTTGTAGAGTTCGTATTATTTTATTTTATTTTTTTGAATTCTAGAGTTCCTATACCTCAAATTGGATATTCTTTCATAAAAAAGAAAAAAAATTAATGATGTTGCTTAAAATATTAGAATTTTAAGCATAATTTACTATAATAGTTGGACATTTAATCATCTGGATGGACCAACTTAAATTATAGCATACAACACAAAAGCACTTTTCTATCACTTCAGACAAATCAATGTTAAATTAAGTAGCATTAGTGCATTTTCATAATCACAATTTTTTCTATTACATATAATTCTTATAAATGTACTAAATGATAATTAATATAGCTGTCGAGCCATGCTTAAAACAAACTACATAACCAGTTAATTTTCCGCAACAACACGCGGGTGACCACTAGTTTTGCACTATGAATGACGTGCACGTGTAACATAATTTATTCAGTTGTGTGATTGCCATGTTTCTCCAATTTCATCATTTCTCAATTCCGAATTGCACTAGGAAGGATCGTACTCATCATCATAATTTATTCAGTTGTGTGATGTAAAAGGTGTTCAAGGTAATAATATATCATGAAGTTGATGTCCAAGCTAGCATTGCAAGGATACAAAGCAAACCAAACTCATATGAAATACACATCATCACATTATAAAGTTGAAAACTACCACCGTTCGATAATTAATCCTTTAATTCGCGATGAATGCAAATACGATTACCAACGGTAGGAACCAAGGAATGTCGATCACCTAAGGTATTTCATCAAGCAGAATGTACATCAACAGATTGCACGTAATAGATCCGAGATCAAAAGCAATCAGAGCATAAGCAAGTTGAAACCTTGCGTCCATGTCTCGCCTTCCCATCTCAGAGAGTAATTTTTGTCGCATGATCTTGATTGCCGCACATATAAACATAATGATAGGTGCGCTAGTAATGTTGACTGGACCTGTAGAGTTATGTCCATCCCTGATGAGTTGAAGCAAGGCCTCCACTAGGGAATCAAGTTGTTGGTTATATTCTGCAACAATTTGAGCCTTGCTCTGCTCCATTTCTTAGAATTAAAATCAGCAAATTACTTATTAGACAACTGGTCTCTCATAAAAGCTCAAACGATGAGGATCAAGAATAAACACATGGATCAATTCACAAGGTAAAGAAAAATTGGATGATGGTTTCCGAATGCAACGTTGAAACGGATGAGTTCACTTGATCTATGTAGAATATAGATTGTTTAGTAACGGAACACAAATAGGGCAAATGATCGGAGATAGGAAGTTCTTTTTTCAGGAAAGGAAATCAAGATTGCATGATTTTACTCGCAATCCTCCTCAGAGATGTTGCAATTCGCCGTCGATGCTTACCTCTGACTACCGTGATTGGTTGGATTGTTGTTTGCCATGGACCTCCAGAGTTTTTGAGTGATTACTCTCTTCCTTCCTGGTCTGAAGTAAAACTTGCCGTGAGGCTGCAAGTTGAGCAAAACATATTTGTAGATCCATGGGAGACCGGTAGTCCTCTTTTCAGAGAGAGATCCCCTCTCCTTAGAAAAAGAATTAAACAAATAGTTTTTGCTGCCCCTCTCCTTGGGAAGAGAATTAAACTGATACTTTTTGTGGCCCCAATTGCGGCCCGAAAAACCATGTTTTAAGTGGGGGGAGACTTCATCCCTTGGTCCTCCTGGAAAAAAGAAAGTATTTGTTTACTCCTCTTTGAACAAATGACAGTTCTACGTTTAATGCTCTTGAACTATATGTTTAATTCTCTTGCGTCACCAAAGGCAAATTTTATATAAACTCATCCAAAAAAATACTAAATCTATTGTACAACAGTCAATTTGATTACAAACTTTTCAATTTAATCGATATAGTCCTAAATTTTTTGATAAATTTCCAATACAGTCCATCTAGTCAACTTTAATCGAAATCACTGACGTAGTAGTTCAGTCAACCTTGAATTTCCTACGTGACACATCCAATAATATGACGTGTCTGATGAAAATTGGACGAATAGACTATATTGAAAAATTATCACAAGGTTTAGAATGAATTAGTTGTCACACAATAAGCTTATGACTTTTTTGAAAATTCTACTGTCAAGTTTTTGTTTAAATCTCTTGAACTATGCGTTTAATTCTCTTACTGAGGAGAGGTGGACTCTCTCCCTGGTGGTGTTGTGAAATGGTGGAATCGAACAGTCATTAATATTGCCGAAAAGTTATGAGGTGGAAAAATTTTATCATATGCATGAAAGAGGCACGAGTGCACCTTCACTCTCTTTGCTCTCTTTGGATAAGAAAAAAAAAAAATCCATTTTTTTGCCCAAATTTTTTCGTTTCTTTCTTTTATAAGAGAAATTCTTATATCAATAGTGACTTTTATTTGAAAGTCTCAGTAACTTTTCCTCCTCAGAAATGATAAGATGTGCAATAAACCTTACTCGTAAAAATACATTTTATCGAAAGACGAATCTTCGTTTTACCTAATTAATCGTGGATCCGTAGGTGATTACACTCCTGCAAGTGCCTCGGAATCACCAGTAGGCTTGTTTAGTCATCGTGTTTTCTAGCAAGCAATTTTTCATCTATTTTTGCTATCCTTGATCTACGATAACTCATATTATGTTTTGCATATTTGGATCTTGCATTTGAATTATGCTTAAAATTTGACACAATTTCATTCACTTATCCTAGCTGAAAATAATTAAATATAATTAATTAAATCCCAATCAATTAACATCGTTATATTAATCCATCCATTTTGAAAACAGGCTAGCTTCGTCCCTGCTACGATGCAAATATAGGATATACTTAAGCAACGATGCCATATTACAAAAGGCCACACATTAAAATTCTTTTTGAATTTAAATGTTATAGTTCTTGACTTGTTCATGTGAGTATACGTAGTTAGTGATATTATGAAATATGTGTGATGTTCATTTTAGACTCGCATCTTGCTGACCGTAGATATTAGAAAAAAAACATGTTCTTCTGATGTACTTGAAGAATTCAAATTCTTACATCCCGTGCATCACGTGCAACCTGCGGTTTACATACGAGGAAGTATTAAAATATATTTCATTTTTGGAATACTTGATAAAATGTGCTTGATTTCAAGACTGAAGCTTAAAGTAATGTACTAATGATCGGAACCAGCGAAGAAGGATTGAGCAAGAGCCGAGCTCTTTGTGCGTTTCGATCAGTAAACAGGGCAGACCAGAGGACGTTTCGTGTAGCTCGGACATGACGAGGATGGTGGTGGCGGGCAATCGGAACGGACCGGAGTTGGCGGAAAAATGAAAATTGGCCAAAAGAATGGCTCCGAGAGAGAGTAATCTCAATGAGCTTGGCCCGTAGAAATCGTGCTCTGCTGCACCTGAGGCTGAGCTTGATATGGCTGGTCGACGGACGATTGGAGGTGATGTTACGGCGGGTGGGTGGTGGTGATTGATAATCGTTGACGGTAGAAAGGAGCCCTGTTACTCTCTATCCTCTCTGAATTCGCACGCTTCATCCGAGGTGCGTATTGATTCTCCTCTCTATTCCGTGATCGACCCAACGTGTATATATTATGATTCCAAATTCTGTTAGAGCTCATTCCACCTCAGCGTTCTAGAAGGTTGGGCGGATTTAGGCACATAAGGGGTGGGAAAAGAAGTCTGCCCATAATACATCATGAAGTTATGTCCGAGCCAGCATTGGAAGGTTACAAAGCAAACCAAATTCATATAAAATACACGTTACTACATCAAAAGGTCGGAAACTTTCACTAATTAATCCTTTAATTTGTGATGAATGTGAATAGGATTACCAATAGTAGGACCCAGGGAAAATCAATCAGCCAAGGTATCTCATCAAACAGAATGTACATCAACAAACTGCACGCAACACATCCAAGAGCTAGAGCGATCAGAGAGTACACAAGTTGGAATCTTGCATCCATGTCTTGCCTTCCCATCTCGCTGAGTAATTTTTGCCGGACGATCTTGATTGCTACAGAAATAAGCCTAATGATAGGTGCATTGTGAATGTTGGTTGGACCTGTAGAGCTATGCATGTCCCCAATGAGTTGAAGCAAGGCCTCCACTAGGGAATTAAGTTGTTGATTATATTCTGCAACAATTTGAGCTGCATGCTCTGCTCCATATCTTAGAATAAATATCATCAAATTTCTTGTTAGATAACCAATCTTTCACAAAAGCCCAAATAATGAGTATCAAAAATGAAGAAAAACTGGGCGATGGTTTCCCAATGCATCATTAGAAAGGATGAGGTCATCTGATCTATGCAGAGCACAGATTATTTCTAGACAAAACAACATTCGAGTAATGGAACACACCCGGAAATGATGGGAGATAGGAGGTTCTTGTTCAGGAAAGGAAATCAACACTACATGCTTCTACTTGCGGTACTCCAACATATTGAAGGAGGCTGGACTACAGTAGTCAAGAAATGTTGCGGTTCATGGTCGATACTTACCTCCGACTACCGTGATTGGTTGGGTTGTTGTTTGCCATTCGCCTCCTGAGTTTTGAGTGATTACTCTCTTCCTTCCTTGTTTGAATTAAAACTTGCTACGAGGCTCCGAGTTGAGCAAGACATATTTATAGACCTATGGGAGGTCCTCTCTTTGGGAGAGAGCCCCCTCTCCTTCGGAGAAGAATTAAACAAATAGCCCAGGATTAAACAATTAATTGTCTCTTTGTACCTGACGCATGAGTTTTGTGTCAAACTCTCTGTACCATGGCGCAAGTGTTTTGCGGAGTAAACAACTAATCGTGTTTTTGTGAAACTTGATGACGCAAAGATCTTGATGACGCAAGGATTAATTTGTTTAAATTTTTGCGTCATCCAGTTTCACCTGATTTATGTAGAGTGCAGGTTTTTTTCTCGATGAACAGCATTCGCATAAAGGAATGTACACAATGGGCATGATGATAGGAACGAGAAAGTAAATCAAGAGTTTCGCATGATTCACTCGCAAATCCTCTCACTTACTGACGAAGACGGGACTAACGGTAATTAAGATAAGATCGAGGATGCCAAAGCTTACCTCCGACCACCACCGTCGTCACCTCCGGCTTCGCCTCGTCTCTTCCCTTCTGAAAATGAAAGGAGGTGTGGAGGTCGAGGTCGAGGCCTGGAGCAAGAGTTTTGAAGCAAACAGATTTCGGCCGACTTGGTGGGATCATTAAATATTAAAAAGGTAAAAATTGGGAGCGGTTCCCCTTTGGAAGGACGTCGTTTTCTTCGATAAAAGAATTTCCACGATGATGGTTTATCATCTTCGACCTATTCATCACACGTGTAATCCCTTCTGATAAATATGCTCTCCCCCACAAACGCCCCTCTCCTGATACATGACGAGCTCAGTGACGTGTCCTCCAAAGAACCGGCTTCGTGTGTTTTGCAAAAAAATAAATATTTTAAAAAATATTTTTCTAAAAATGATTGATTGTATTTATTAAAATAATGAACTAATAAAATGTATTTTCATTATTGATAACAATTTAAGTCTGGATATTTTCGTGAATAGTGAAAATATTTATCTTTTATTCATTTATATAAGTCAATAAGTGATTATTTTTAGGAAAATACTTTCTAAATCAGTCATTCATCACGAAAGAAACGGAGCCTTAAAATAGAGGAATACCTATAGGGCACAAATTATTGTTATTTATTTTATATAACGTGAAAAACTTTGAATTTGTATTATGATAAAATTCCAAAATGAAGCTATCATGAATCAATAATATTATAAATGATTCAAGCTTGTGTATAAAAATATAACTATGTAGATTACACATTTCATAAATATATTGGAAGTAATACTTAAAATGTGCTACTATTTCATGCTATCCAAAGTGATAAGTCGAAAGCTAATATATTCACTTTGGTAAACATGAGATAATATAATCTTATCTTTGGGACAAAAATGGTAGTTAATGTGTTATATTAATTAACGAAAATTTATGCGACATACTAGTTTAGTATGAGTTTACTTCTTTCATTTTGGGGTCGTTGGTTCAAGGATAGGTAGGTTATAGAGCTGGAATCTGAAACTTATCCTATTATAACCGATTTTTAGTTTTTGGATCATGAATCTACCCCATTTGTTTGGAACCAGTCATGGAACCTACTCTGTTTTTATGATCCGGTTCCAAGGCGTACTCAAGAACTTTTTTTTTTTGCTCCTTTTTTTGGTTCTTTTTTTACAGCAAAATCATATGAGGTTAGGGGCAACAAAACGGTTCAAAGTAAAAGCTAAACAAGAGGAATCTCTATCCGCCAAAAACAATAATTCGTAAGATGAACACATAGTCGCTTACATTCAAACACGTAACATAAAATATAAATAATAAAACTACATTTTCCTTCATCCATAAATAGGGGAACAGGAAAGACTGCAATGAGTTTCAAGGAAGGACAAAGGATGAAGAAGTACTGAGATTAGACTTTAGAGGAAAAAGAAATTAGAGTTTTGGTTTTCAAACTTATAAAACCAATTCCAAAAAAGGGCGGTCTAGTCTAGTTCTACAGTGGGTATTCACTTAAGACCTATTCCTGTACTAGTTTAAATCGATTTAAACAATTTGAAACCTGTTCCCAGACCAGTTTCAAAGATAACTACTTCCTGGACTTGTTTTTTGAGCGGTTGGTTTCTGGGTAGAATCAGTCCTACTCCTAGGTAGAATTGGTCATGTTGCACACCCCTACTTTCAATTACCCAAAAATGAGTCGAACATTTGGCGGTTGACTTAAGAAAGAATAAACTACTATTGTGCTCAAAAGGGTTAGATTCAACTAACTCAAAAGTGTATGATCAAATACTATAAATAAATCAACAAGCTTTGACATAAAGAAATTATATAATCTTCAATTCCACTCCGTTTGATTTCATGTTGGCTACATATTCCTCCATGCATTTCATTTTACCATAGCAAAACCCGAGCATGTGCACCACTATGAAATGCACATTAAAAGTAAACCGTAACTTCTCATTTTCTAATTTGGTCGTTGAAATAGTTACTTCCACACTAATTTGGTTGTTGAAACAGTTACTTCCACATCAAGTGGAGTACTTTAAGGCATCACTTGCTCTTTTTTGATACCACAACTATTTCTTCATTGGGCAATTGTCCTCTTAAGTTAGGTTAATTCTAGTAGGGTCATAACCCATAGGCCCTTTTGTAGGCAAGGCAAATATTGAATTCACAAATACGTCAAGCAACGTAAGGAATTTCATTAGTTTGAGGGTTATAGTGAGTAGTATATTAATAAATAAGGGGAGTTATTCAAAATGTTGAATTTCTTAATGAAGCGACTTGGTTTTTCCTTCCATTCTTCAAGAAAAAATAATCAAGACGTCATTTTTATGATTTTGAGGGTATTCTTCTGTACTCATTCCACCCTTGCATTCCTTCTTTAGCGAGAAAAATCAATGAGGAGGGAAGCCGTAACTTTTCATTTTTTAATTTGGTCAACATCACATATACTTTTCAGCCACCAAATTGTTGGCTGCCCAGCTATCATTAAATAAAAGAAAAAAAATAAAAAGAAAAGAAAAGAACAAAAAGAAGTGGATGCGGTGGTTGTGTAGGTGTGTGCGTCCAAAAAGTGAAGAGAAGAGAAAGAAAACAAAAACTGTAGAATCAAGGGAGAAGAGAAGAAAAGAAGAGGGCTACAACTTTGCGGCTCCGATTTGAAAGCCAAATATTGACGTGTTAATGCTAATATAAACACCTAGATGGGGGTGAATAGGTATGAAGACAATTTTTCAAAAGAACAGTAGAAATATTTTGATTCTAAAATAGAGTTTGAAGAACAATAGACTTTGAGCGAGCTCAGGCTTTAACAATTAAATAGAATTACAAACAAACTAAAGAAGTTTAGGGAAGAGAATAAGAACACAAAAATTATAGTGGTTCGGCTTAGATCAAGCCTACGTCCACCCTCCACGCTGTTAGCCTACTAGCTGGACTTTACTAAGAGTCAAAAGAGATTTTACAGCCTTGTGATCTCAACTTCACAGTGAAGTGTCTCTACTGCTCTCTCACAAAATCACACTAAGTATTTCTCTCTTTTGTATATAACTTTGAGCTCAATATTTGGAGTAATAAGGAAATGGAAATCTTCAGTCTTTAAAATTTCTCTTTCATGCACTCTATCGAACAATTGGAGAGTCCTCTTTAAATACTCATTCATGCCTTCTCGATCATTGGCACTTTCCAAATGAATTCTTCCAATCTACCCGTTAGACAGAATCAATCAAGGAGATCTCGAGCCGTTTGAAGATTGTGATGAAAGCCCGTCAATTCTGTTCGCCCATACAATTAGGATTTTAGTTTCCATAAGTAGATCATTTTCATATTTACTTGCAATCCAAAAAAGATTTGATTTATCTAAATTGATTCCAATAAGGATAATAAATCCTGTAAGTGATATATCCAACCAGAAAGCCATCCATAAGCCATACGAACCGAACTCCTGAATAAACAAAATCGCATTTGGATAAGTCTTCTTTCCTCAGTAGCGTTCAGTCTGGAATTTGTTAGTGTGGGCAGACTTTGACACAAAGTTTGGGATACTTCAGACTTTGACACTAAAGTCGGGAAGTCTTCAAACTAGACTCTGGATAAATTTTGTCAATTTCAAAACATTAAAGGAGTTTTCTCCAACATGACAGATAGCTCAAATTTTAGTATGCTGTTCATGAGACCAAGGGCTACAAGTTGATGGTTTTCATTCGTTGAGAATCGCCTCCGAATTCTCCAATTGCGATTAAGGTTTTCTTATTCCAAACTTGTTTATCTACCTATGTGGTGAGAAAAAGATAATTGTAATGTTGATGTTGAGCCTCTAGTGTATGACTAGAGGAGAATACTTTGTGTATCATATTATTCTTGGTGATTAGTGGATGTTTTTGGGCGGTCCATGATTTTTCCCATATTGGGTTTTTCACATTAAATCCTCGGTGCCGTAATTCACTTTGTCTACTTATTATTTTGGTATTATATTTGCATATTTGTGAGGCTATACATTGCTGGTTGTTGCTGGGGTTAAGAGAATTTCAATTGTTTTAGTTTCGGGAGAGATTGATCCTGGATTGCGTTTGGCTTGTGGTGAATTATTGTACTAGGGTTCTCCCCAACACAAATAGAGAGAGAGAGAGAGAGAGAGAGAGAGAGAGAGAGAGGGAAGCGAAGTGTCCTAAAAAATGGAGTTCACCCTAATTGGCAGCGCCTCGAAGACCTTGTCTCGTTCCGTCGCCTGCCTCTCCCGCGTTGGCAACGACCTCGCCATCGAAGCTTCTCCTTCCCAGGTGATTCAACTGAAATCCATGTCGAGTGAAATAGCTATAGCAGTTGCTTCTTCGTGTGCCCTGCTGAGCGATGCTGAGTAGTTTAGATGCTATGCTATTGTATTAGGTATTGGCTCGTTTTGCTCGATATAATGTTCAATTGGGAAATTCTAAGAGTCCTTCAACCAATTGCCGAGTGCGTGGAGCTTTCGGCGGTGGATTTGAGGCAAAAGTTTGTTAACTTAGGGCGCGATTGGCCTTGTGGCCAATGGTTAGAACTTGGTGTGTGCAAATTTGAAGTCCACTGAAAGAAAATAATACTACCAATAGGGTGATTCAAAGTCATTATATTGTAAGAGGCAATTCACTGCTATAGACAGGAGCACTATCAGTATCAGGGGTACTCGCGGACAATGTGGAATGGTGAAACCATAGGAAAAAGCCCCAATGGATAACCTTCTATGGGTGCTGCTATTCTGTCTTGGTAATGCTTTCCTGGTCTATCTAGTTCCTTTGATGGTGTTGTATGGAGTTTTGCGACACTCAATAACTGAAAGCATGAAGTCTTGAAATTGACATTGAGAGAAAATGACTGCAGAATGCTGTGATGAGCATTACTAAGTCATGTCGTATGAGTCCACCGGGATTAGCTTCTCTAATTTCTCATCGTGCAAAAGCAATGTGAACTCTGTCTTACGGATTTTGCAGTGCACCAATATGACCTATAAGGCCAATGGATTCGGAATAAAGAAATGGGGGCAACTTATTGAATATTAGATTCCATGTATACGACTTTTACTTCTTTTTGTTGGCCACTTACCATTTTAAGTCTTTTGACTCAATCATGCTAACTACATATCTTTCAGTATGTTTTCTAACTGCAAGAGAATCGGAGGCTGGCACCTGTCAAACCTGCATTAATTTGATAAGAAGCTGTACCATGCAGAAATACTTGTTTATCTCACCTCACCAACTGTGAGTTTTTGTTCATGCATATATGATGAGGTTTAAACCTAGTTTTTGTCATATGTATGCAAGCATTAAGAGAACATACTGGATAGCTTGCAATGTTGAACCCAATGTACAACAATTATCTCTGGATAGGAGATGATGTCCTAGAAAATATTGTAGGGAGGCCTCATCATCTGAACTTGCCTGCAAATTTTCCTTCATCCTTTATGAAATTACTCTCGTTGCAACTGAATGCAACTCCATACCTTTTGATGCTGCAAGTGAATTTGGTGGGAAAGCCATTGAGTTTCGAAGCTAGATTGATCCTACCAAAGGTAGACACTAGTTATACTCTTTTCGACTGAATATGGAGAAGAATATCTGGTTCCGACTCTAGTTGCAGAGAACGACTCTTTGCTGCACTCTCAACTGTGGATAGATCCCATGGAAGAGTTTGGTAGTATACTCATAGCGGCAATCCAGTAGACATGACTTTTGCTGTCAAAGAGTTGAAGGTATTTGACCTTATTTGTTATTGATTATATCAAGACATTTGGGTCATAAATGCAGCTGAAATTTCTTGAATATATGACTTCACTTTCAAACTTATCTCCATTTCCATAAAGTGAGTCCACCTAATTACAGTAATGCCATTGGAGTCACATTGAGGGCCCTGTGTTATGTTGAAGTTTTTCCTTGTGTCTTCCAATGGAGACGATTATATTTAACGTTCGTTCATCTCATGGAAATCCTGGCATTTCTTGCATTCTGTGAGGGATGTGAAGTTGACATTCATTTATGCTTTTAGAAGGCTGGCGAGTAAGTAAATTCTAAATGCTCTTTTGCATCTTACCTTCCATCCTTTTTTTCTCCATGTTTCATTTCAATTTTGTTTATGCAAGTAGCTTAGATGCAACAAGTAGATTTCACACAATCAGTGCATAACTGGTTTGATAAGATGACAGATTGTTAGTTATCAGCTCAGAGACCTAAAACATCCTCATGCATAGCTTCACGATCACAATGCTAAAGGCCCATGGCAATGTTACCTTTGAGCTAAATATAGAAAAATGAGAGACTATCATTGAAAATTTGGTTAACAAACATAGTGCACCTTCGAATTGAGTCTTGATAATAATAGCTCGAGGAGGTTTAAGTTCGGATGATAAATTATGTTTTTTTTTTTTTCTTTCCTTTTAACAAAGAAAAATGCAAGTTCATATATAAAGTGCACTTTCTTGCTCACCTATGAGGCTTGCCTTTACTCACTTGGTCATGACATAAGCAACCAAATATTCTGGGAAACAAAATAATCACTAACGATACTTGACTAGAGTTCCTTGGGTCTGGCATCTAATTGTGGTCGATGGAAATCTATTCACTAGGTAACTCGTTGTGCTAAGCACATCTGTCAAGAACTTCGTAGTTAAATTAGCATTAGATATCATTTATAGGTCATCTCTACTAATGTTCTACCAATCAACTCTACAATATGTTATAGTTCACTAACACTAGTGTGGTGTCTTACTATGCCCTTCCCCTTTTTGGTATTTAACAGTTTTGAGCAAAACTCAATGCTACTATTAATCGGACATGCTTGATCATCTTACCAGGATTAAAGCTCTCGAAAACATGATATCAACAACCTCAATTTTTATAAAAAGACTCAGGTAATGCTTATGTCCCTTTTTTTTTGCAAATATATTATTGCAGCATAATACACACAATATACAAAATTATAATATAAAAAATAGTTAAGATGTAATCCTCTAAATATTTACTAACATTGAATTTAAATCTTACAAATATTTAAACGTTTTTCTCAAATTAATTTTTAATTATATTTAACTCTTTCCATACCTTCAAAATTCTTTTTTTGCACATGCATGCGTGTAACTTTTTTTATAGTAGGAAATAGAAAAGCAACTTTATGCGGCCTATCTTATCGTTTTCATTAACCCTCAACATATTTAAACACTTTTAGCTGTGATGTGGATGTTTTCTCTTTGATTTTGAATTGTTAAGGCTTTTCCCCAATATATGACGAACCTTTGTATTGTGGCTCCAACGTTCATTGTCTGGTCCTACAGTCTTGAGTCACTAGGAGGGGAATAAAAACCCAGATGAATTAACAAAAGGAAAACCAAAGGATAGAGAGCAGACATTTACATCAAACCAGACAAAGGTGCAAGTAAATGAAATTTCTTGTAATATGCTCTTGGCGTTGGAGGGTGTCTAGTTGACTCTTCATCTCTATTAAACACAAAGTTGACAAAGAAAGAAAATCATGGCCGAGGACTTAGAGCAACTTTCTTTGCCTGAATCTGAATGGATTAGGCCCATCTCCCAGGATATCTCTTATTCCCACCCTTTTTCTTATGAAAAGAAATAATAATTCTTTGAAATTGACTTCTATCTCTACCTAAGTTTACTTATATCAAACCAAATTACTTTGTCTTACTTCTTTTTTTCTTCCAAATAGGCCCCAACATATAAGAGGGTGTGAACGCCAGGACCCTTAGAGTGCCAAAAGTTGGTACGAAGGGACACTTAAGTGCCAAAATCGGAATAAAATGAATCACTAAAGCGCCAATCCTACCAAAATGCTGACGTGGCGATTTTCTGGCGAAGTAAGTCCAAAACAGCGTCGTTACACGGTAAAGTGGCTAGACAATGCAAAAAACAATGTCGTTTTAGTGCGGAAGTGGTAAAAATTAATATAAAAATTAATTTAATTTAATTTAAAACTAAATTTATTTAAAACATCTAAAAATAAACATACAAATATTCAAAAAATTAATTTTTGACCTTACCAAAAAAAAAATTGTTTTACAAAGAGAGAGAGAGAGAGAGAGAGAGAGAGAGGTTGAGGGCTAAGCCCTCGCCGCCGGAAGGGCGGCCACCCTCGCCCGCAGGCCCTTGCTGCCGATCGACTGGGATCATCGGCCCCCGGCCAAGGCTTGGCAACCCTAGCCGACCCTCCCCCACTTTCCGGTGATGGCGGGGAGGCAGCAGCGGTGGTGAGGGCTCGACGTTGGCTACCTTCCTCCTCCTCCTCCTTCTCCTCCACTTTTTTTTTTTTATTATTATTATTTTGTTTTAAATTTAATTTAATTATTTTTTATATTAAAATTCAAATTATACCAACACGACGTTGTTTTTTGTGTGTGTTTTGCTGAGTTAGCCTTCTGGCGAGTCACGTAAGCGAGAAAATTAATAAAAAAAAAAAAAAATGTACCACCACCCGCAGCAGCGCAATTGGCTTAGGCTCTCTCTCCCTCACGAATGGGAGAAGTTCGAATCCCAGAAGCGTTGTTAGGGATTCTTACTTGGAGTACTGTGGTGGTGGGTTCTGCAGTCGCTCCCCCAGGGTTTGCTCGCCAGCTTGTCGGCTTACGGGGTTCCCTGGGTTACCAAAAAAAAAAAAACTAATAAAAAAAATGCCACGTAGAATTTTCGGCTGGCTTTGCCAGCTGTGGCACTTTCATAAGTATTGACACTTAAGTATTCATTTGTGCCAACTTTTGGTACTTAAGGCGTTCTTTTGCCAGCATCTCACTTTTCTAATGTGAATTTGCTTTGTTCTCCAATGTGTAAATCTTTTCATTAAAGAATTTGTGACTAGTTACTTCCCTCTCTCTCACTTATTGCATGCTTCCTTTGTGACCTGAAGTACATGTTAAGATAGTATATAGAGTGTCGCCGAGGTTAGGATATTAGGATTTAGCCTTGAACTACATCGAAATTGTCAATTTGTGTACAGAAAGACTAGTGAACGAGGATAACGTGATTCTTTCTCAAATTCACTTAATCAATTCCCTAGTTTCTCCTTGACCAAATATAAAAATCCCTTATTCCTCCAATTTCATAGTATTGCTACAAGTAATTAACTAAGTAGTACAATCATCCTCGTCATCATTACACATTCTACTTTATGACGTAAAAGGTGTTTGAGATAATAGTAATAATAGAGCATGAGGCTCGTGTCTCAGCTAGCATTGGCTAGGCGGACATCAAAACCAACTTTGTTAAGAGTAAACCACAACATCAGGAAAACCAAAAACTGTACCGTTCGTTCTCTAATTAATCCTCGGGTTCGAACAGGGATGGGATTATCAACATCAGGACACAAAGAACGAAAATCCAAGGTATGTCGCCAAGCAAAACATACATCAGCAAACTGCAACCAACACAACCAAGAGCAACAATGATGAGAGCATACATAACTTGAAAACGTGAGTCTATATCTTGTCTTCCTAGCTCGATGGTTAAATTTTTGCCGGACCTTTTTTACCACTGTATAGATAAGCATGACTGGTGCACTAGTCTTATTGGCTGGACCTGTGTGTCTATACGTGTCCCTGATGAAGCAAGGACTACTCCATGGAATCAGGATTTTGGTTATATGTTGCAGCAATTTATGCTATTTGCTCTGCTCCATATCTTGGAATTAACATCAGCAAATTACTTGTTAGGCCACAGTATGTTGCAAAAGCTCAAGTTGTGAGCTCCTTCTACATCATAGACAATGACAATATATCCAAAAGCCATCAAGATATGAGTCTACAGCGAACATTAAGCAAATCTCAATGCTACCAACAAATATACTAACGCAAACAAATCAAGAACTACCAACATAAGTTCAAAAGGAAATCTAATGCGCAGTGTGATGTCAAGCTTTTAAAGTAAATCATAGCTAATGGGCCAATGCATTGCATGAGTCTAATACATGTATCGATCCATGGCTAATTGAAATTCTTCTTTTGGACAAAATGTAACATCAGAGTGCAAGGGAGTACCTCCTTAACAGCTACAAATCTTTCTCAGTCCACTCTAACAACAATTATTTGCATAACAAAACCACTCAGATGCACAAAACTACCGGGTTAGCCCCCATGCTTACTAGGTAGAAACGTAGTAGTGAAGCTAATAGCAGGTCTCGTATTTTCTTAGGAGGAAAAGCTAATAAGACTTTCAATTAATACATTGTTCTTAATAAAATATGAGTTTCTCTTAATACAATATATATAGTCGTGTCTCTTCATCATGTGACAGAATTTCCCACCCAGTAACTTCACGAGACGGTTTACATTCTTTCCAACTTTGTGGATTTCAAAAAAGAAATGGCAGTTTTTATGGATTCCACTTTCCTCAGACAAATTCAGCTGTTTTAAATGTATGCATACGTGAGAGAGATTCTTCTTGGTATTAGTCCTAATGTATTCAATTACCAAATGGATGTCATGAAAATATGCTAATTTGCACAAAAAGGGTCGATGACTACCAGAAGCATTCTTACAGAAGACAAAATCCGGGTGGTACAACATCACTACCCCAATCCAGGAAATGCCGGAGACAAGCCATTTTGCATCCACCGGATATGCCGCTAAGTACATGCTCTGTTCTAAGTAGAGCCCATTTCTCCTCTTTGATAGTCAAGTCATTATGAACATCTCAATCAACAAAAGGAAAAAAAAAAAAAAACAAACAAACAAACAAATTGGTTAGCATTGGTGTTCCAATACGACTCTCAGGGTGCGTTTGGTAATTATTTAGTTCCTAGGAATAATTTTTGCTCAGAAATAATATTTTTCTAATTTTGTTCCCTAGATGAATGTTTGAGCATTTGAACGCGTTAGATAACTGTACAAAATTTATATTCCCAAAATAAAAAAAAAATATGAATATATTTAGTACAATCCTCAGATTTTTTTGAAAAGTGAATTTTTTTTTTAATTTTTAAATATTTTTTGGGATTTTTCTTCTTCTTTTTTCCCTCTCTTCTTACTCCTCTAGCTAGCAACCTCGCCGACCCTAGGGGAGGTCGATCTCACCTAGCCACTGCGAGGTCAACCTTGCCTGGTCATGGCGAGGCCGAACTTGTGGTGACTAGATAAGGTCAAGCCTTGCTGGGGCGATTAGCCAAAGACAAGAGCCGGCAACCTCACCGGCCAGAAGGGAGCCTCGCCGGCTCTTAAGGAGGTCGGCCTTACCCAACCATCGTGAGGTTAGCCTCACCAAGGGCCAATGAGACTTCAGCAAGGTTGCCGAGTGCAACGACTAGCTAGAGGAGGAAGAAAAGAAGAAAAGAAAAGAAAAAAAAAAGACTTGATTTAAGAAATTGTTCTTGAGTAAAAACATAACATTTTTTTACTTCTTGTTTTTATTTCAAATCTATTCCTTAACTACTTATTTGTTCCTGGAAATAGAAACGTTAGTTGACATTACCAAATATATTTCTATTCTTTTATTGTTTCAAGAATCAAAAGAAGAGAAACAGTCAATAATTGACCAGTTACCAAATAGGGCCTCACACTCTAATGCGAGAAACAAGCCATTTTCTACGGGTGAGTGAAAGACCTGCTGGGCCTCTTGAACCAACAGTACAAGTTCAGAGTTCCACAAACTGTTCTACGTCGAGTGCAGGTTTTTGGCTATAAAATGGCATTCACGTATTGGTTATAAAGTGCGAGCTGGTCAAAGTCAGGAACCGGAAACAATATCAATATTTTGGCATGAGTTTCCCCGCAATCGTCCAACTAAGTGACAGAGCCGGGCCACAGCTCTTAAGATATATTTAAGACCGCCGAAGCTTACCTCCGACCACCGTAACCAGCTGAATTATTGTTTTTCATTAACCTTCCAAGTCTCTCCCTTTCTTCCTGAAAATGAGGTTTCTTCGAGTGTTTGCTGATTGCTGCGTTAAGAACGAAGAGGTTCATGGGAATAAAAGACCCGGCGTGGGCGTTTGGGGATGGTACATTATTAATTTTTCCATCATGCTTTCGTCTGTTAATGAGATGAAGATAAAAGTGGGAGCCCTCAAAAGGCCAAAATCCGATCCTTAAGAAAGTCCGTCGCCGCCACTCCCACCGGGTCTCCCCGGAATGGGCCTTTTCATCAGGTGTACCTTGCCGGGAATGGTTACTTGGGATCGGCATCGCGCCCTCCAAGGTGGCCCCCCTACCCACCCTTTAGGGGGTTGTGGCGGGGATAACCAAGTGGGCCGGTATACTTTTCGCGGCCCGGATCCCGGCCTCTACTCGGACTTTCCCGGTGGTCAAAGCTTTTTAACGTCTTGGTTAGAACGTACCCACTTGCCTCTTTACTTGGAACATTGCGGGTCCTAGCACCTACGTGCTTCCCTATGATTTGTTCTCTAACTTACTTTTCCTTTTCGTAAAAGCGCGGTTTCATTATAGTATCCGGCTTTTTATACACACGGTTTCCGTAGACAGAGACTCTTTCGAAGAGACGTGCACTTAGGAGCATGTTCACTCATTGTATCCATTAAAAAAGTAAGATTTACTGTTAATAGTTATTAAAGCTCTATGCATTTTACGAAAAACAACTTTCAAGACAATGTTTTTCGGATTTTCCAACATTCAATTTATGAAAAATAAAGTTGTCTAGGAAAATATTTAGGATCGATGGAAAATAAATCTTCTAAAATATGAAAAAATGTTTCTCTTCCTCACTCACTCTTTCTTATATCATACTCTTGCAGCCCTCCTAGCCCTCTTTGCTTTCTTTCTTTCTTTATTACCTTTTTTAAAAAAATTCGATCTTTCAATTTTTAAAATTTTCTTTCTTTTTCTTTTTCTTTCTTCTTTGGCCAATCGCTAGACACGACAATGGTCGGTGACTAGCCATAGGCAAGGTGGAGCCTCATCAAATTTTGATAGCCAAGCCTTGCTCACCTCAGGTGAGGCTCCACATCCTTAGAGGCCTTGTCTAGCGAGGCTCGAGCTTGCCAATTGAACGAGGTTGAGGCCTAGCCAGTGGTTAATGGTTAGTCACCGGCCATCACCATGGTTGGCCATTGGCCAAAGAAGAAGGAAAAGAAAATGAAAGGAAAAAAAGAGAGAAAAAAAAAATAAAAATAAAAAATAATTAAAAATTCGATTTTTTAGTTAATTTTTCGTGGAAAATTTAATTTCTCAACCAAACGGTGGAAAATATTTTCTAGTTTACTTCCAATTTTCAATTGAATATTGGAAAATATTATCATTTTCTTGAAAAATGACTTTTTGAAAAATATTTTCTAGAAATGTCATATTTTTTGGAAAACGATCGGAGCCTACATGGAATTTTTTTTGTTTGACGTTAATTCTTTATCCAACAAAATACTTCCATAGCCATGAGTGTGTCGACATATATTACCCATTGATGCATGCCTTATTTACATGCATCAACGGTTGAGAATTGTTTGAAAATGCCAATAGAAGCACCTTCGGAGATAGGGGATCTTCAACCTCTTTTGTTATTCCTATTGGAAAAGTTTAATGATATTAAAGATAGGGAGTAACGTGCACTACCCACCACAAGTTTTCTCAAGGTATTATATGGTTTTCTTGAGAAAACTATGAATCCCACCGTGGGATTCTTTAGATTAAAAATCAATAAATTAATTAAAAAATAATAAATATTTCATTATGTTGACACCTAAATTTTGGCGACCCAGTCATTGATTTTTTACATAAAAATTAGGGATTAATTTTAAACCCTAAAAAAAATGCATCAGAACAAATAAAATGTAAAAAATGAAAAAAATGGAGGAAATCGATTTAATTGATTATGCATGTAAATTTGAAATTCTATGGATATTCATATTTTAATAACTGCAGAAGTAATTAAAAATCAGGTGAATAAAGGGTAAGGATTTTGATAAAATGGAAGGAATGGGTGCAAAATTGAGCTGATTGTGAAATCATGCTCCGATTTGCAGTCAAGATTTAATGCAACAGAAGATGGAAGTTTGAAATTTGCCATAGAAAGTGGCTGTTTGAAATCACTATAAAAGGGGTTGACCTGCACAGGGTTAAGGGGGGGGGGGGGGGCCGAGTTCAAAAGAAATTTCGAGAAAAATTCGTACAAAAAATTCGTGAGTGAGTTCTAAATAAAAAAGAAAACTGTATAATGTCATATCTCAATCAAGATATGCACAACTAAAGAAAGATGTACCAATAATTTTGAGAGATACGGATAATTAACGAAATTATCCAAATATCTTTAACAAAGAAAATTATTCTAGAGAAATCCCTAATTATTTCTAAGATCTTTTCAAGCTCGTGGCAATCTAAGTTTGAGTTCAAAATCGAGTCAAATAGCATTGGAATATCGAAAAATCTAGATCTAGCTTGTTTGAGGGTGGTGAGTTTAGCGGTAGTTTTGGCTTCTCCAAACGACGTGTGAAAGGTCAAGAATCAAAGGGTCTATACAGCTAGCTTGAGAAAATAGTTACGGAGTAATATGGTTTGTGTGGCTAGAACTAAAATATGCCACCTCCGTGAATATGGCTAGACTAGGCAATGCGATCGGTGCGGTAAGCGTTGAAACATGACTATTATGGAACGGACTCGATTAAGTACTTTCTCATATTAGACTTGTAAGTGAACACTATTGAGCAGATGGATTTATTTGGATATGTACGGCATGGATTTATTTGGATGTGCACTAAGGTGCATGGGGTAAACCAAGTGCCCAGTGTACTAGTGTGGTCTCCTAGGAAAATGTCTGTTTGTACGCTAAAAGACAAAATCTTGAGGCTCGGTTTAGAATAGGCTAAAGTGGACAATATCTCAAATGAGTTAATTTAGAGATGCCACAATATTATTACTTTGGAGAAATCAGTCCCTTTTAAGTAAGGGGAAGCATTGGCACTGTAGGTTGAATTGTCCTTCATAAAATGGTGATTCCACAACAAATGGGCAATAGTCAAGACAAATATGCCAGAGTACTTTCAAAAACGAAATATGTCTCAATTACTTCCCTTGTATGTAAATCGGGCCTTCCATGTGAAATATAAGACGTAAGGATTCAAACTCCTTATGTACCATATGAGCCAATGGTTTTTCTAATGGGTAAGGTTATCGAGTTACGAGTCTCAAATGGTATCATGCATAATTCTTGATACTGCTAACTACAAATACTCATGTGAACACATCAAGAACTACAAGCTAAAACTTTTTTTAACGCGTGGTATAATACCACGCTTCTAGTGAAAATCATAGCTGACGAGTCTATGCATCGATGGAGGAATAACGAGGGCGTCGCCTCGCAGATGCCTACGAACATACTGCAAGGAAGCAGTCAATATGACCACTGGTAGAGATGTCAAAGCCTGCGTATTACTAATGTATGAAGTGGGTAATGTGAACGAAGCAAAAGCACTCGGGTCTCAAGTGATGGAATTTGACAAAAAGACACCACCTTCAACTGCAACTCCTCCTCCTTGTGTATATTGCATCTGCCTTGTGAACTCTTAAACGCTTCCTCGCTCAGAGTTATGAGTTTAGACATCCCTTATGATGCAACATTCGCCTACCGGTTCTTAAAAGCAAGCCTTGGCATTGCTTTTGGTAGATTGTTCGAGCAACATCGCGGAGTTTGCTTCTAGAGTCATGGACGCAATGGCCATGGATAACTCAGCTCGAGCAAGACAAAGAGGGTGAAGGACGTAATTTTGAATTTGCATTTGTCGGTGGGGGTTCACAGCTGCCTGTGTTGAAAGCTGCTGGTGAGATCTTCTATGATGGTCGAATGAGGCCTCTCTGCCCCCGTCGTCCATGAAGTCTGCTGTCCGATATTGTGACTCAAATCCAGGATGAGGATGGCCTTAATTTGAGGAATTTGAGGAAAAGGAGTAAGCCGATTCTGCTTAAGAAGCTCGGGAGCAAAGAACGAGACTCATTCGCGTCCTTTTATTTCTCCGAAGCAGATTAACTCGATGGCATAGCTCCACAAATTTGTTGTGCGTGGATGCCAGAATCACCAGGAGCATCTCAGACACGCTCTAAAAGGTAGAATATCGACAAGATATCGAGGTAGTGTGTAGAATATTGCTGCGATAGGGATATGAGAATTGAGTTATGAACTCCGTCAGAATTGCAATTGGCGTCTCGGAAGGTCTGTGAATGAGGATAATAATGCGATTCTTTCTCAAAGTCTACGAATCAATTGCCATGTTTCTGTCTGGCAAAAGAAGGAAAAAGTCCCTTGTTTCAACAACTTCACTAAATTGAACCGGGCCTTAATTAAGTAATACCGGTCTTCATTATCAATATGCATTCCACTTTGGGAGGTGAAAGGTGTCCAATGTAATAGCAACACAACAAGAGGTTCACGTCCGAGCCAGCATTGGCCAGACGCACATTAAAACCAGCTTCACAAAGAGCAAACCACGCCATCGGGAAAACCAGAAACTCTTACCATTCTCTAGTTAATCCTCGGGGTCAAATGTGGATGGCATTATCAGCATTAGGATGCAGGGAATGAAAACTAGCCAAGGCATGTCACAAAGCATACTGCACATCAGCAGACTGCACGAGATGCATCCAAGAGCAACAGCCATGAGAGCATACGCAAGTCAGAGCCTTGGGTCGATATCGTGCCTTCCCATCTTGAAGATTAATTTCTACCGGATGATTTTGACCACCGTGTAGATGCATGATGGGTGCACCGGTATTGTTGGCTGGACCTTTATATCTATACATGTCCCTGATGGCTCGAAGCAAGGACACCTCCAGGGAATCAAGATGTTGGATATGCATTGCAGCAATCTGAGCTCCATGCTCTGCTCCATATCTTGCAATCAAAATCAGCAAACCACTTGTTAGACGACAGTGTTTTGCAAAAGCTCAAGTTGCAAGCTCTTTCCACATCATATCAATGAACATCAAGAGATTCTGCACAGTATAAAGCCAAGCTTCTAGCGAAAATCATAGATAACAAGCCAATGCATTGCAGGGGTCAAACCAATGTTTGCACTGCCGGAGTGTCACCATCCATTGACCCACGGCTAAGTAAGCTAACGGAAGCTCTTCTTAAGGACAAAATGCAACATCAGAGTACTAGAGAATACCTCCTTAACACCTACAAACCATTCCCAGATCACTCTAACATCATGTGTTCGAAAAACGAAACCATCCAGACGCGCAAGACCATAATTGACATGATCGGAGATAGGAACAGGAAAGGAAATCAAGACTTCGAAATGATTTTACTCCAATCCTACAGCTTACTGATGGAGGCTGGGATACAGTGGTCAAGATATGCCTGAGGTCGCCAAAGCTTACCCCCGACCCCCACTATGATCAGCTGGATTGTTGTTCGCCATTAGCCTTCCAACTTTGCCTCGCCAAGTCTCTTCTTGCCTGAAAATGAGAGCGTGGATGGGACTGTCTCCAGAGGTCGTCGTTTTCAGTTTTACCCGTTGCTGCATTATTAAAGATAAAAAATAAAGCATGTGGCAAATCGCCATCAACTAGAAGTCTCAACCTCAACATCTGATGCTTGGCCAGTCCCGAAGCGAAATTACTTTCTACGTCTTCCAAAAAGGATTAAATATTATACGGTATGAGAACAGGCGCTATATATCAGCAATGTTCAGAAAAATATGCATAAGAAATTGACTTTATACGATAATCGAATTTGCGAATAATGTTTATTTTGAGTTTACTTTGATTATATTATAAATGGGAAAAAGTTTGTATAGAAGCAATATACAACAGAAATACATGTTCACTTGCATAAATATCACATGTCGACAAGAAAATGATAATTGATATTTACAACATTAATTGATTAACGAAAATATATCAAATAAGTTGAAACTCAAAGTTTCATTATGAGTATAATGATTTTTGTTTTATTTTATGCGAGTGTGGCAAGCTTGCCAACATTAACTTAACATCGCGTATTTTGATATTTTATGAATAAATTGCCAGCCATACCAGTCGAACCCGAGGCAACGCCTTGTGACATTCTTCCGATCCCGCTGACCACCTCATAAAGATCTGTACTACAGTGCTGAAGGGAAACGAAGAACTCAAAGATGGAGTTCATCTCAGCAGCAACGCCTTAAAGAACTTCACTTGCTCGATCATGTGCCCCTCACGCGGCGGGGACAACCTCGCCATTGAAGCTTCTCCCTTCCCGGCGATCCATTTTTGTCCACACTTCTTTGCTGACTCTCTCACCCACATTTGCGGTCAAAAAGTTTGCCGTTGCCACTTACGTGCTCGTTATCTATCCTCAGTTGCATTCATCGAGAGAAAAGCTAAGTAGTTGCTTTACTGATGCCCTGACGAGTGATGCTTAGTTCAGATGCTATGCTGACTCGTTAGGTGTTGACTCGTTTCCTTGATACAGTGTCCGATCGAGAGCTCTTGCTCCGATGGCCGACTGTGTGAAGCTTTTCAAAGATGGATTTGCGGCAGAAATTTGTTGGTTCAGGTTTGTGATTGGCCCTGTTGAACAGGAGTATAACTTGAAGTGCCTAAATCTGAAGCTGGAAGAATAATCAGTACTGCTCGCTGAAAATGTCTCATAGGACAAGTTCGAATTTCCAATCTATTGTTGCTCCTGTCCTGTCTTGATAATGCTTTCCTGGTTTTTTTGAGCTAATTAAATTAATCAGATATGGACTTTACTACACTAGTTTGGATTTCCAGTTTGAATCGAACTTGGCGATTAAGTCGATGTTATTTCTTGGTGATTAGATTGCACATATGCCATGATCACATGTAATCACTCAAATATTAAAACAAAATTTGTTTTCCTTCATCAAGGAAATGAGAGAACATTTTTAACCTAACTTAGCTTACATATTTTTTGGATTCAACGAGTCAAAGCACGAACGCATTCACTAGCATTAGTCTTATATTATTATACTATTTGATAAAAATAAAGTAGAAAATAGAATTGTGGAATTTCGGTATGGGAAATAATACATGAGTCTATTTATAGGTTTTACAATATGGTTATCTATAACAATAGAATTACAATATCAATTATAATCAATTAATATTATGATCCTGGGAGATATACAAAATGGAAGGAACATATCTCTAACATTATTCATGACTTTTTTTCCTTTGCTGCATTTAACTACCGAATGACCATAATAATTCCAAGTTCTAAGCTCATGTTTAGCACTTGACACTATTGTGCTGTTTTGAAATATGATTAGAAGCAACATCAAATATCAATCGATATAGATGAATATTGACCTCCAACTTTCCTTTCCAGGACTTTATTCGTCAAGATCTATGTATCAACTTATTACCTTCAAGCCATACCTATTTGATGTGTTTAGAGCACTTGGTGCACAGGTCAACGCAGATTCTTTTGAATGTATAGGGTCATTGCTTATCTTTGTTGTAATTTTCAGTTTATGTCAAACGGATATTACAGTATGACCTGAAAGAGATGCAATCCTCGATGAGGCAAGCCTGTCCAACCACAGATTCCAGAACAATTAGGCCCACAGAAGAGAATATATATATCTATGGCCCATGCTAGTAAAAGGAACTTAATCGATTTTCCATAAACTGAGTGCCCGTTAATCTCTAATATACAGAAAACAAGTCCAATGACATAATCAAGTAATGTACGTTAAAGATATTAACGCTAAATCTCTTAACAATTAACATTTATTTAAATCTTAGAATCATTTAAATATTTTTATATTTAACACTCTCCGCACAACTAATTTTTTTCCACCAGCATTCATGTATTCAAAAGCCACTTCCGGTGTAAATTTAAGAACCTAAGTTTCAATACACCTGATCAGTTTGATGAAGTTATGCATGCACGACCGTTGATTTTTGGCCATGCACTAGGCATGAGTACCTTTTGACATCATCAAAGAATGTATTTATGAAATTACCAAGTAATTTTCGTAAACCAGTGTAAAAAACATAACGATAGTGATCAAATTGGAGCTTCAATAATCAGGCTAGTTATCTTATCAGGCGGGTAGGCGAGCGGGTGATGAATCAAGCTTGTACTTGTCCATTTGCTCTACTTAGAACTTGTGAGCTATCTAATTAGCTATTTTAGCTTAAATTATGTTGCATAGAGATTGCCAAGTTCGTAAATGAGGAACAAGTTATAAACTGTATCAAATTTGCAATGTGTATACCAAAAACGTTTGACATACTCTGATTATTTCTTCTCTACCCCCCAAAAAAATTGCCCTGTTTCTCCAATTTCATCATTTCTAAATTTCGAATTGCACCAAGAAGGATTGCAATCTCATCATCATCATATATTGTACTTTTTGATGTAAAAGGTGTTAAAGGTAATAATACACCATGAAGTTCATGTCCAAAGCTAGCGTTGGAAGGTTACAAACCAAAACCATCAGAAAATCCAAAACTATCCCCGTTTGCTAATTGATTCTTTAATTCAAGTGCCTCGAAATCGTCAGTGTGGACAAAACTTTCTCATCCACGGACTTCCTTTTTTCTACTTAGAGCTTCTTCATTTTGCGAAAGACACTTTCCTCCTTTTCCGACATTTGAATTGCTTAAAATATTTTTTAAGTCAAAGAGAAAACCGTCATTTCAATTCAAGAAAATAATTCTCTCTTCATTTTATAAAATATGACTAGATATTGACGTTTGGATCAAAAACGATGCGCTTAGGCACGGAAGTCCTAATGTTCATTCTCGAATCCCTAGCGCCTAGGCCCAAGCCCATTGAACCCAAGCCCAAGCCCCCAGTGCCAGTACCCAGGTTCTTGCCACTAGTGCCCAGACCCATCAAGGCCGGGCTCGAGGCCTCGGTTGCTATGCTTGGGTCCCCAACACCAAAGCCCAAGTTCACAAAGGTTGTGCTTGGGTCCCCGATGCTTAGGCTCGAGCCCCTGGATCCCCCACACATGAGCCCAAGTTCATCAAGGTTGAGACCCAAGACCCAGGCGCTCGCACCTAGGTCCATCGAGGTCCGGCCTGAGTCCATTAAGGCCGAGCTTAGGACCATGGTGCCCATGCTTAGATCCACCGCGCATGAGCCCGGGCCCAAGATCCCTATGCCTATGCTTGGGTTCCCGACACCTGAGCTTGAGTCCATCGAGGCAAGTCGGTACCCTAGTGCTTGTGTCTGAATCCCTCATGCAAATCCCTCACGCCCAAGCTTGGGTCCACTGAGACCTCAACTTAGGACTCTGGTGCCCATGTTTGGATCCATCGAGGACTGGGGCCGGGTGTTGGGGATTCGAGCACGGGCATTGGGGTCTCAATCTCGGGCACGGATCCCTTGTGTCCGAGCCTAGGTCCATTGAGGCCCTGCCTTCAGATCTTGAGCCCGAGCACTGGCACCAATGTGTTTAGTTCAATGGACGCCGATGATTTTAGAGAAGTAACTCAACGTCTTTTCTGAGGGTGAGTTAGTTCCTCTACAATCATGAGTGTGGTTTAGTCGAGAGGAATAGTGTCTATCCAACTATTTAATTACACACAACATATTACATATGTTGTTTGAAATAAGAATTCATAACACGGTCATTGTTTTAGAACAGAGCAACTTGGGTCTTACTCATAACAGAGCATATTCAGTGCGATTGGTAAAATTTTATGATACTCATTTGGTAATTGAATATAATAGGATTCATAGCAGGAGTGATCCCTCTCACGTTTGAATACCATTAAAACCACTCAATTTGTCTAAGGAGAGTGAAACGCCATAAAATGTCAATTTCGTTTTGGAGAAAGAATGTGAACTTGCTCCTTAAATTACTGGGTGGGAAAATTCTGTCACGTTGATGAAGAGACGCGACCGTATATACAATGTTTTTTTGTCAATCTGGAACCATGTATCATATGGAAGTCCTATTAACTTTTCCTCCTAACAAAAGAAAAGACCTGCAATTAGCTTTACTTTGTTTCTACCCGGGTAGAAGGGGTCCGGACTTACCTGGTAGTTTTGTGCGTCTGGGTGGTTTTGTTATATGAATAAGCGTTGTTAGAGTGGGTTGGGAGAGGTTTGTTGGTGTTAAAGAATTATCCCCTCGTACTGTGATGTCACAATTTATCCAAAAGAAGAGTTTTAAATACATAACAAACCCCAGGCACGAGTACCTTATGACATTACCCAGTCATATATGAACGAAATTGCCAAGTAATTTTGGTAAGCCAGTCGCAAAAGTACAATGATAGCGATTAAATCAGAGCTTTGTTAATCTAGTTAGCTATCTCAACAGACCGGCTTGCGGCAGTGGATGAATCAAGCTTGTACTTGTTCAGTTTGCTCTACGTGTGTAGTCGGATTGAACGAGTTACGTAGAACCTATGAGCTGTCCAATTGACTACTTTAGTTTGAATTTTGTTGTATATAGATTGCTAAGTTTTGAATATGAGGAACAAGCTATAGACTATATCAAACTCGCAATGCATGAATCCGAAAGGAAAGAATAGTGATTGAAAATTGTTTAATTGTTCTGCTATGCTCTGAATTATTTCCCATGTTTCTCTCTAGCCCAACGAAAAAGTAAAAAAATTGCCCTGTTTACCCGGTTTCATTATTTCTCAATTTCGAATTGCAATAAGAAGGATCCTAATCATCGTCATCACCACCTATTATGCTATCTGATGTAATCATACAACATGAGGTTCATGTCCAAGCCAGCATTGGAAGGTTATAGAGCAAACGGCATTCATATGAAATACACATAATCATATCAAGAAAGCTACAAATTATCGCGATTCGCTAATTAATCCTCTAATTTTCAATAAATGCAAAATGGATTACTAGCATTAGGACATAGGGAATGAAAATCAGCCAAAGCATTTCACCAGGCAAAACGTACATAAGTAATATGCACATGACACATTTGAGAGCAAGAGCAATCAGAGTGCACACAAATCAGAACCTTGGATCCATATCTTACTCAGGATCACAGTTTTTTATGTTCACGTTGAGACATTTCTACATGACCAGAGAAATAAATTGGAAAATGGAGAAGAATGGAAGATAAAACGATTATGCATGGCATATTACTTCAACAATCGTCATTATATATTCTGCTTTGTGATGTCAAGGGTGTTCTAGCTAATAATACAACATGAGGTCCACTGACCCAGCAACACTCAAACCAAATTTATATAAAGTACACATCACGACGTCGAAAATTGAAACTATGGCCATTAGCTAATTGAGCCTTTAATTTGCGATGAACACAAATAGGATTACCAACACTAGGACGCACGGAATGAAAATCACCCAAGGCTTGTCCCCCAGCAGATTGTACAACAGCAAAATACACTTGACCCATCCAAGAATAACAGAGATAAGAGCGTACGCTTGTAAAAATCCTGGGTCGATATTTTCCCTTCCCATCTCAAAGATTAATTTCTGCTGAATAATCTCGATCACTTCGCACATAAGCTTAATTTTGGTTGCATATCTAATGTTGGTTGGACCTATAGAGTTATGCCTGACCCTGATGAGTTGACGCAAGGCCTTCACCAAGGAATCAAGTCGTGGGTTGTAATATGCAGCAATTTGATGCACATGCTCTGTTCCATTTCTTGGAAGTAAGATTAGCAAACTCCTTGTTAGACAATCGTCTTTCAAAAGCTCAAATGATAAGAATGAAGAATAAGCACATAGATCAATTAACTGGAAAAATTAACTCGGCAATTTAGAACTACCAATTGAAGTTCAAAAGAAAATTTAATGCACGGTATGATGCTAGCTTCTAGTGCAAATCATAGCTAATGAGTCTATGCATTGCAAGAATCTAACCTTTGTATGCACTTCAGGCGGCTAACTCATCTATTGATCCACGGCTAATTAAGCTAATGAAAACCCTTCGTTTAGACAAAATGTAACAATAGAGGACTGGGGCATGTCTCCTTAACACCTAGAAATGTTTCCCAATCCACTTTACCAACACTTATTCACAAAACAAAACACGCAGAAAACCAAGAGGTAAATCCCATGCTTACCTTTGAAAAAAATAAAAATAAAAACTTGGTTACCTTCGACCAAAAAAAAAAAAAAAAAGTCCCATGCTTACCAGGTAGAAACAAGGAAAGCTAAATGCAGCTCTTATCTTTTCTTTGGAGGAAAAGTAAATTAGACTTTCAATTAATATTTTGTTCGTAATATGAGTTTTTCTTGACATAAGAAAGAAAGAGTGTATGTACTATCGTGTCTCTTTATCGATGCGACAGAATTTTCACACCCACTAACTTTAGGAGAAGTTTCACGCTCTTTCCAATTTGTTGATCTTAAAAAAGAAAGACAGTTTGTTATGGCATTTCTCTTGTTTTTATAATGGTATGCTCACTTGAGAGGGATTATTCCCTATTACTAATCCAACTCTATTCAATTACGAAATTAAAATCAGGAAAATTGACCAATTCGCACAAAAAAGGTCAACGACTATAAGAAACAATCTCACTTTTCACCAGATTTACACGCACTGAATATACTCTGTTATGAGTACAACCCAACATGCTCTCCAAGAAATGAGAGGAAAACATACAGGCAAGTGAAAGACGCCCCTCTTAACTGTGCTCAACTGTCGAACAATATAACTTTAGAATACGTCCACAACTTCGCCTCATTTATGTAGAGTGCAGTTTTTTTTTTCTCTGATAAAAGAACACTCACGTAATGGCATGTATGAGATGAACATGATCAAAGACAGGAACAACAAAGGACATCAAGATTGTGGCATGATTTTACTCTCAATCCTCCCACTCACTGACAACTGGGCTATAGTGGTTATGTTAAGGTTGCCGAAACTTACCTCTGACCACTGTGATCGGCTGAATTGTTGTTCGCCATTAACCTTCCGACTCTGCCTCACTAAGTCTCTTGCCTGAAAATGGAAACTGGATGAGACTGTCAGAGAGGTTTCTAATACTCATATATGGAACACTCCATATGGTGATATGACCTTTCAACCCATGACCTTATACTTTTGCCACCAGTTCATGTATGACACTTTCTCATAGTGTCCCATCGCGCAAGATCTATAAATATGTATGACACTTTCTCATAGTGTCCCATCGCGTCACATCTTGCTACAGCGAAAAGACCTCGCTATCCTCATTTGCCAAGGTTGTCTGAACTGGTGGCAAAAGTATAAGGCCACGGCAAAACTATATTATATAAAGACTAGAGTAAAAAAGTTGAAGGTCATATCAACATGTTGAGCGATGACCATATAGACCTCAGACTTCTACATGACCATATGAAAACTCACTCCACCTAAATGGACCTCCCTTTTCAAACCACACCTAAGAGGTCTTTGGAGTGAGTTTTTAAGATTAAATATGAAAAACAATTCCAACCCCGTTAGTTATGGTGAATTTTTTGTTTTTCTTTATCCTTTTTGCTTAGTTATTGTGTATTTTGTAAGAATTTTTCATTTTACTTTTTTTAATAGGGATATGTTCACGATAAGTCCTAAAACTTATTACAAAAATATAATTGAGTCATAAAATTTAGAAAAAGTACAATCAAGTCTTAAAACTTGTCAAATTTGTGCAATTAAGTCCTTTCACTAATATCGCCTGACTAATAAAAAATGCTGACGTGGCATTTTTATATTTTTTTTGTAGGATATATATAAATTGTGTTAGAGAAATCCCATATCGAAAATTTGATGTGGTGCAAAGTAGTTAATATATTTTAATTGGCTCATAATTCATTGGTTTAAGCCTTTGAGTGAAAATGAGTACAACTAGTTATATTTATAGATTCGGACTTGAGCTCCATCTTGGCGATCTCCCAAAGTGAAAGTATCGAACTTCTATTATGCACTCTCAACAAATGGTATCAGAGTCGATGGTTGATTGGTAGCCCACTCCCAATATGTATTGGTGTTTAGTGAATATCTTAAGGAAGGAATCTGGTGACCAATGCGATTTCAAGGCAAGTCATGGCTAGTGGCCGTCATGGTATAGCAACGCAGGCCCGATGATAGACTTCATGGTTCGTTTCGGAGAAAGAGACCATGGATGAAGTTGAGCATTGGAGATTTAAGTTGAGATAAGTTAAAGTAAAAGAATACCCAAATTAAGGGGAGCAAACATAATACTAGAGCTCACACGTGAAAGAGAGATTGCTAGGATGTACGTATGAGTTATGTTAAAGAAATCTCACGTTGGAGAATTGATATGGTGCAGAGCAGTTAATATATTCTAGTAGGTCCATAACTCATTGGTTTAAGTTTTTGAATAAATGTGAGTTCAATTGGATATACTTAGACTTCCTCTTGGCGATCTCCTCAAGGGAAGGTATCGGACTTCTGTTGTGCACTCCCAAAATTTTTATTTCCTACATGGCATTTCTTATTATTTTTATTCAATTCTTGCTTATTGACACCTAAATTCTGTCTTTTTAATTAGGATTTAATCGCGCAGAAAATTAAGGATTAATTTCTAAACCCTAGACAAAAAATAATTTTCACTAAATTGCATCGCGTATTAGCATTAGGAATATTCGCATTAATAATGATAATTATTAAAAATTTTCAAAAAAAAAAAAGAAGAGAAAAAATATTATTATTAATAAAAAGTATAATCATAAAGAAATCGAATAAGGCCAGGCAGAGGCTGGGCTTGCCCGACCCTCCTTTTCCCCCTTTTTCCTTTCTCTCCATGCAAACCCAGCCCACCTCTTCTTCTTTCTTTTCATGCAGGCTGACCCACCTCCTTTTCTCTCCTCTTCCTTCTTTCCTTCTTTTCGCACGGGCTCCCCCATCTCCCTTCATTTCGGCCCAGCCCGTGCACGGGTCTTCTTCCTCCTCATTCTGGTCATGCCTTTGCAAAAGAAGAAGAGTACAAGTCAATCCACGAGTTGAGATCAGGCAAGTCGATAGGCTGGCAATGGCAAAAGCCATTGCACGCCTACCGATCACCCTTAAAAGCGAGGGGGCTCGCTCATTTGAGGGGGTTCTAGTTTTGGCCTAGAGAGAGAGAGAGAGAGAGAGAGAGAGAGGAGCTCGTGAGGTTCCCTGACCGTCACCGGAGGCCCGCCATTCCTCGCAGCAGCTCTTTTCGAACCAGGTAGGTCTTACCTAAGCCTTCGTGCTCTGTTTTTTTTTTTTTTTTTTTGGGGTGCGGGGGGGGAGTAGTGAGCCGAAGCTCGCAGCCGATCAGTTCGCGCGAGCTTCAGTCCCGCCGGTCTTCCCTCAAAGCTTCTCCATGCTCTAACATGGGTCATTAGGGGTTTTGATCTGTGATTGAGTCCCTAGCGAGTCCAGAATCCCCCGTTCAGTAGTGTACGCCAAGTGTTCATTAAAATGTCTAAGTGAGATCTAGGTTCGTATGCTTTGTCATGGCCAAGATCTACTGTTGTCGTTCATACTCACGTCAAATGTAAATGATGTGTCTCTGAGTTGGTCCAAAATACCGCTTGTATGTCGTGAGTTGATTGTAGTCTGAACCCAAGTTCTAAAACCAACCTAGCTTTCTCTGTTAGTTAGTGCATCCTATATGTTTGATGAAATGCCACAGAGAAGACTGAGAGTTAGCTCGTTAACTCAAAGAGTGACGTGCCCTTGTTTCTGTGCTCATTGAGTCATGTCTGCTTCGTTTTTCCTGATAATGTTTTGTGTGATTTTTTGCAAAATAATTGATGTGACATATTTAGCCCAAAAATTTAGTCTCATAGAACAAATTTGGGGTTTTTGGTGTTACAAAAAAAAGTTTAGGGTAAATGTGTCATACAAATACAAATTTAGAATTTTTTTATCACAGAAAATAGTTTGTGGTAAATATCTTACACAAGTACAAAATTATGGTTTTTTGTGTCATAAAAAAATTTGGCGTAAATGTGTCACAATTAACAAAGTTTAGAGTCTTTGATTACTTTTTTCCCTTTTTCTTATTATCCTCAACCCACGCTTTGCATTGCATTTTAATCATGCTTAGAACTTGACACAATTTTTCACATTCTTCTCGCTTTGTATCTAAAAATAATACAATAGAATAAATTAAATCGTGATAAATTAACACCATTATATTAATGCACCCATCCTGAAAACAGGCCAGCTCCGTCCCTACATGTAATGCACGAATAAGTTATACTCCTGCAATTATGCATAGACTCATTAGCTATGATTTACACAAGAAGCATAGTTTTATACCACGCAACTAATTTCATTTTGTATTAAAATTGCAGTTTGGATGTGTTCATGTGAGTATATGCAGTTAGAATTAAGAAATACACATGATGGTCATTTTAGACTCCTATCTTGATAACCTTTATTATTAGAGAAACTATTTTTCATAATACTTAAAAAGTTCAAATCCTTACATCTCTTTTTTACGTGCAAGCCCCATTTTACACGCGAGGGAAGTATTAAGACATACTTTGTTTCTGGAAATACTCGTGAAATGTGCTCAGTACACGAGCCGTAAACAACTTTCGTAATAAATTGAGCCTTTTTGAAGGCCGTCATATAACTATCTTATTGATTTTAATTCCTACATACAGAGCATAGCATGGACCTCAAATTGCTAAATGTATGACCGGCATCTTTATTTCATAAAAGAGTCCATGCTTCAAACCATCAGGGACATGTAAACCCACCCGGTTCAACCAACAGTGCTACTTATGTACATCATGATCAAAATTATTCGGCAAAAATTAATCTTTGAGATGGGAAGAAAATATTTGGACGTGGAGTTTTGACTTCTTTTTTTTTTTTTTTTTTTTTTTTTTTGGGGGGGGGGAAGGGGTAAGGATGGTTTTTTTTTTTCAGTAATTATTAGCGAGATTCATTTATATATTCACTTACGTGTTACTCAAAATTTACAAAGTAGTCTCAATATCTCAAGTATTGTTTCTTCTTTAGCTGTTCGTTTCAATTGAAATAGAAAACTAGTTGCATGACTTGAGAGTTTGCTATTAATTAATAGACTAATGTATTACATCGAATAAAATTTTTTTGACAAAAGAATACATAAAAGTATTGGCAAACATATTAGGAGAAAATCACAAATATGATCTCAATACTATTGCCACTATTTAATTTTGGTTGTCATACTTTATCATGTGACAGATTGGGTTCATAAACTAATCTCTGATTTTCAATTTAAAAAATAAATAAATAATCGTCCAAATTTCATCAGCTCGTATGCTAACTAAGCATCAACACAAGTGACGCTAACGTGGAATGAAAAATAATTATTCAAATGATATTACAAAATGGTTCTTATATTATTGTCAATATTTAATTTTGGTTCTCGTTTTTTATAATAGACTTAGTCCTTAACTCGGCTTCAAAATCCCGATTTCAGATATTTTCTTCCAAACGTAAATAGAAATTACTGAGTAAGTGCCAAATCAATATAACAGTTCACACAATTTTAAGATTTCATCATGGATGATCCCCGTGCAGAGAAATTTACACATGTAATTCTAGTCAAGCTTTCTTTAGAAATCTAATAACATGCTTTGCTCGGGCACTAGCGCATTTGTCATAACTATTGCCCATTAATTGTTGAATAATCAATTTTACGAGGACCAATTTAGCCTAGAGTTGTAGCCCTTTCCCAAGTTCAAGTGGACCAAATTCTAGAAATTAGTACTTTTTTTTGTCATAAATTTTTTTATATTCACTTACTGCTCAAAATTAAAAGAGTCCATAAGAGGGGTGTCATTACAAAGCAGAGCTCATAGGCCTTAAGGCAGGTAAGGCCCTGCTTGTTTAATTGTGTTTCTGTTCCTTATAACAAAAATTTCTATTCTTTTGTTTCGGGGAACAAAAAAAGAACATAAATGCGTTTGTTTACACTTTTATTTTTTAGAACAAAAATCTATTTTTTTGTTCCAGAGAATAGATTTGGAACAGAAACAAGAAGTAGAAAAAACTTATTTCTTATTCTTGGGAACAATTTCGAGAAACACTTCTTTTTTTTTTCTTTGGCTAGTCGCCGGCCTCGACCATGTCTGGCGACCGGCCATCGAGGGCCGGCGACCTCGCCTGAGCGTTGCCAGCCCCTGGCGAGGCTCGGCCTCCCCTTGGCTGGGCGAGCTCGAGCTAGCCCAGATTCGACGAGGCCGCCGACCAAAAGGAAGAAAGAAAAACAGAAAAAATAAAGAAAAAAAGGAAAAATAAAATAAAAATATTAAAAAATTAAAAGAAACAAAAAAATTATACAAGTTTACCAAACGTGTTTCTGTTCTTTTTCTATTCCGGGAACATAAATTTCGTGCAGTTACTAAACATGTTCCTAAGAAAGCCAATTCCTGGGAGGATTTTTTTCCTTTGGACTTGAGCAAGCCAGTCGGCCACATCGTTAGCTTCTCTGAAGCAAAATCCCATCTTCAAGTCTCAAAGTGGAACATCAGATCACCACAATCGTTGATTAGTGCCCGAACCTCTCACCGAACTTGATCTGGTCTCTCTAAAGTACTTAATAGTTCGGCACAGTCAGCATCCAAGGAGATGTCTTCGTGTTTCCTGTCCAGCGAGTACTTTAGAGCTTCATTTAGGGCTAGGGATTCGGCGTGAGCTGCAGAGGTTGCCTTCATCGATTTCTCAAATCCATCGATGATCCTTCCAGTATAATCGCGGCATATACAAGCGATCGCTGCATCCAGGACTCCTTCAAACGACCATCTATAGTAACCTTCAGACCTCCTTTTCTCGATGGAATCCAAATCTGAGGTTGGCTTCTACTTCTCCGCTTCGTGAAGTTACTGTTTGTATTCCACTTTTTGAAATTTTTTCGCTCGATCTCTACTTCCTCAAGGGTGCTTCTCGGATCTGGAACTTGGTGCTTGAAGATAGAGTTGTCGCGCGCCTTCCATGTATACCATAAAACAATGGCTACGCGCTCTAGCGAAGGTGATGTTGTTGTTTTCTCTGTGAGTTTCAGTAACCATCTGTCAATTCTGCTTAAACCCAATCTTGAGATTTGCAAATTCACTGATGGGTCCAACCAGATTTGTCTTGTCCAGGGACAGAGCAGGAAAATATGTTCTGATGTTTCCGCTTCATGATTGTAGAGAGAGCACATTGGTTCAGGTATAATCTTCATTTTCCAAAGGTTTTCCTTCGATGGAATCGCATCCTAACATAGACTCCATATGAATATTTTAATTTTCGAGCTTGTCTGCATATTCCATAATTGGTTCCATAGTTTATGAGGGGGATGGAAAGAAGTGGAAGGTTGAATCTGTTGTGCTCTCTCTCTCTGTCGTGCATTTTATTATAGCCACTCTTTACCGTAAATTCTCCTGTCTTTGTGCCTGTCCAAACCAATTTGTCATGTGTTGTTTGTGGCTGATAGGGATTGAAAGAATTTCCTGAGTAGTAGGTTCATAAAAAAAGTCCAGTAGCTTTGTCTCATCCCATCTATCCTTATTTCTAAGTATCAAACCGTCCACTGTTTCCGACTCATTTCTATTTGCAGAACCTCCTATAATTCCCCTTTTCAACCATTTGTCCTCTTTGATTCATATGTGTTTTCCATTTCCTATTGACCACATGATTGAATTTGATATTGCCTCTCTGCCTATTAGTATACTTTGCCATCCCCAAGAAGGCCGAGAGCCTTTCTCTGTGTGCCAAAACTCTTGGTGAGGAAAATATATGCTCTTTAGTAATTTGCTCCATAGTGAATTTGAATCTTTGCCATCCTCCATGCCTGTTTGCCTAGTAAGGCTTTGTTAATAGTGCTTAGATCTCTGAACCCCGAACCATCGTTATCCTTTCTGAGTTTCAACACCTCCCACCTCCTCCAATTCAGACCTGCCCTTGAGTCACTATTCTTCCACCAGAAGTTTGCAATTTTTCTCTCTATAGCTATACAAATTGCTAGAGGGATTTTAAAAATTGACATAGTATATTGTGGAATTGCTTGAACTATAGCTTTGATAAGGACTTCCTTCCCAGCTTTTGACATTGGTTTTTCCTTCCACCCTTCCAGCTTCATGTTGATTCTGCCTAGGATCCATGTAAAAATCTCCTTATTTGATGCTTCCCAATCGGATGGAATGTCTAGATATTTCCCCATGCTATCTATTTTTGGAACTTTGATTTCTCTTGCCATGTTAACCCTTAAACTTTGAGGACACCCTATACTTGAAAAAGATTCTTGATTTATTAAGATTAATTGCTTGTCCTGAAGCAAAACAGTATTAATGTAACACTGCTGCTAAATTCTAGCACTCTTGGACCTTGCCATCAAGGAAGAAGATTGAGTCATCTGCAAAAAATAAATGAGATAGTGTGGGACAAAATCTGTTCAGTTTATACCCTTCAAGCTATCATCATCTACTGCTTTCTTCAATAGGGAGGATAGGCAATTTCGTACAATGATAAACAGGTAGGGAGATAAGGGGTCGCCTTATCTAATTCCTCTGGATGGTTGAAAAATGGAAGTGGCTCACCATTGACTTTCACACTAAAAGACACCGTGGCAACACACTGCATTAACCAATCGACCCACCTCTCGTTGAAACCCATCTTAATCATACATGCCTCTAAGAAGTCCCACTCGACTCAATCGTAGGCTTTCTACATATCAAGCTTTAAAACTGGCTGAAATTTTCTAATCCTTGTTCGCACTCTCAGCTGATGAAGCACCTCCTGTACTATCAAGATGTTATCTTGAATTTGTCACCACTAACAAAAGCACTTTGGTCTTGGGCTATCACATTTGGCAACCAATGTTTCAGCATATTTGCTAACATCTTGGAGAAGATTTTATACACAAAGTTACAAAGGTTGATAGGACGAAATTGCTCTAACCTTTGGTATGAGGGAAATGTATGTTCTGCTCAGTTCTGGGTTCATAGTCCCAGATATGAAGAAATTCCTTATCGCTCATATACATCTTCCCAATTGTGCTAATAAAATAATCCATTTAAACCATTTGGTCCTGGGGCTTTCATTGCTCCCAATTGGAAAGCAGCAGCTTTCACTTCTTCCATGGAGACCTCAGCTGTGAGTTTTTGATTCATTTCCTCCTGGACAACCTTTGGGCATTAATTCAGTACAGTGTCAAAATTTCTTTGACCGACAGAGGTATATAGATTTTGAAAAAATTCCATGGACAACCTTTATAGTTGACTCTGGTCCCTATGCCACACACCATTAGCATATTTCAACATAGAAATACGATTCTGTTGTCTCTTTGAATGGTTGTTGTACGGAAGTACTTTATATTCTTATCCCCCATTTCGGCCAACTTATTCTAGCTCTCATTCTCCGATACATCTCTTCTTGTCTCCATAAATTTTCGATCTCCCTTTCTAGTCGTTGAATTCTCTCTCTATTAAACTCTTCTTTGGTACTGTTGATTGCCTCTTGAATTTCTTGTTTGAGCATTTTGATTTTACTTTGTCCATTGGAAAATTTTTGTTTACTCCATTTAGCCAAAGCTTTCGAAACTGCAGCAAGTTTTTTCTGCAATGTATCATCCATCCTCTCAGGAGAATGCCGTGCATTTTTCACAATGGATCTGCATTCTTTATCCTCTAACCAAAAAGCCTCAAACTTAAACTCCCTTTTTCATTTCACTGGAGGAGGGAACGGAGTTAATAGTAAGGGGCTATGATCAAATCCAATGGCAGGAAGTGCATAGGCTTCAACTTTCGGAAATTTCAGTCTCCACTCAATATTAGCCACTACTCTATCTAGCCTCTTCTTCACATAGTTCTCCCCTTCTCTATTGTTTGCTCATGTGTAAGCACACCCCTTATATTCAATATCCATCAATGTGCATTCATTCAAGGAGTCCCGAAAGGCATTTAAGCGATATTGGTCAACCAAACATTTCCCCACTTTCTCCCAATAATATAATATTTCATTAAAATCACCCAAAAGCAAACCTAAGGAAGTGAATTCTGAGAGCTAATCCTGTTTAAATCCTCCCACAATGTAAGTCTTTCTTGATAAATGCTTGACGCGTGCAAAAAAGTAATTCGCATTTTGTCTCCCATTATTGAGTCTTCACTGATTAGGTTGATGCTTTCTTTGGAAGCAGAAATCACATGTAACAGAATAGTATCATCCCACAATATAGCCAACCCACCAGCAATTCCTGCCAAATTCACCACGAAGTAATGCTGGAAGTTTAACCGTTTTCTCACTCTTTGTATCACAGGTTCTTGGTTTCCATTAAGAAAACCATGTTGGGCCTTTCTTGAGCCACAAAAGCTCTTAAGTTTTGGATTGTCAAGGGTGTGCCCAACCCTGACAGTTCCAACATAAAATCTTCATTTGTAGCCTGGTGGTAATTGAGGCTAGCTACCCAAACCCATCCCTTCGCATCTTTCACCATTTTATTCTAGATTCTGACAGACTGTAGCCAAACAAATTTCAGTCTCCTCCTAACCTTCCATTTTTTTTTTTTTTAAAAACTTTTGTGTTAGGCAAACAAGCAACGCCTTTTCAGGACCCAAGTCAGCACAGTTACTAACCTTCTGAAGAAGGAAACAGCTAAAGAAAAATCACGGCTCACAGAGTGCTTTAATTAGATCGCATTTTTTGTCAGTGTTTATTGGTGTGGAAATTTTGTTTCTGGGTTTCTGTGGAACTATAGCTCCATTTCAACGGAGAAAATAAACTGGATCATTCTTGGACCAGCAGGGATCTATGGACGAAGGGTTTTTAGAGCTTATGGGAAATGAACTTTTGTGTTTGATTTTCCATGAAACAGCTCGCCCACAGTAGAAAAGATAAAAAGGAACATTTTTAGGTCAAGGGTGTGGAAAAAAAATAGCGACTAAAGGAGATTAGGGCTTATGGAGGTTGAGGGGTAAAAGAGAAGACTATCACAGTGAAGGATAGGGGAAACTTCTTTTGTTGAAAAGAGAATTAGGGTTTACGGAGGTTGAGGGGTAAAAGAGAAGGCTATCACAACGAAGGATAGGAAAAACCTGTTCCATTGAAGAGAGAGAGAGCTCCGATGCTGGAGAGAAAACTCCGGTGCTCTAGAGAAAGAAACAAATTTGCCCGAGCAGACCTTAGATATTAGTACTTTAAGTGATGATCTTTCAGCGAGAATTACTCCGGGTGATCGATTATACAGAACTTAAAACAACGTCAGCCGGTCAACGTTTCCCCAGAGCGAGCCACGTGTCCAATGGTCATTGGTTGTCTGCAGCTTTCTTTATTTAAACATTAAAAGATTACCAAACGGCAAACATAGAACAACCAAATTGTGGGGCCATATACTTTTGATATATGTAAGACTATTGCATTTTGCACGTGTAATTAGTATGTGCGATAAATCCCTACCGAGGTTAGAAGTTCGTTATGTTTATTTGGTGTTGCGCGTGTTGATACTCCATTGAGCCTTCGATATATGTAAAGTAGCTGCAAAAAATCATCAAATTCTTCGTTTGGCCAGAATCGTGGCACCTCATGCTATATGATTTTTTTTTTTTTTGTCTATTGATTTATTATAATTTTTTTCTATCTACGTTTTCTTTTCATTTATCAGAAATAACAAAAACATGTAACTTCTTGCTTTTCTTTGCTGGTCAATACTTTGAAGAGGAGGAAAAATCAACAAAGATAAAGAAGGATCCGTAGTTTTGCTTCTTTCATTGATAGAGTTCGTCTTATTTTTTTATGACATTCTAGAGTTCCTATACCTCAAATTGGATATTCTTTCATAAAAAAAGAAAAAGAATATTAATGAAGTTATTCAAAATATTAGAATTTTAAGCATGATTAATTGTAATAATTGGACGTTTAATTATCTGGACGAACCCACATAGTTTATAGCATATATAGAACACAAAAGAACTTTTCTATCACGTCAGAAAATTCAATATATTAAATTAAGCGGCATTAGTGCATTTTTCATAATCACCATTTTTTCTATTACATAAAATTCGTATAAATGTACGAATTGATCATGAATGCAGCTGTCGAGCCATGCTTAAAACTAACTTGTCTTATTTGAAGAGGAGGAAAAATCAACAAAGATAAAGAAGGATCCGTAGTTTTGCTTCTTTCATTGATAGAGTTCGTCTTATTTTTTTTCACGTTCTCTTCGGGAGAGAGTCCTCCCTCTCCTTAGGTATTGGTGTGAAGTACTCGTCCCATCCCTCATACCTCTTAGGCAAAAGACAATTATTTGTTTACTCGTCTTGAACTACTTGTTTAATTCTCTTGTCATCGTCAAATGTGAAAAACCAGATGCAATCATTTGTTTTATCCTCTTGAACAAATGACTATTCTATGCTTAATCCTCTTTAACTGTATGTTTAATTCTCTTGTCATCACCAAATGCAAACTCTGTGAAAACTCATCTAAAAAATACTAACTATATTGTATGAATGTCGATTTAGTTATAAACTTTTCAATTTGGCCAATCAATCCTAAATCCTTGGGCAATTTTTTAATGTAGTTCATTTGATTAATTTTGACTGAAATTACTGATGTGGTGGTCTAGTCAATACTTGATCTCCTATTGGGGCATATCTCCTTAACACCTAGAAACTTTTCCTAATCCACTCTAACAACACTTCTTCATAAAATAAAATACACAGAAAACTACTAGGTAAACCCTGTGCTTACCTTCAACCAAAAAAAGAAACCCATGCTTACTAGGTAGAACCTATGAAGCACGGACACAATGCCGGAGCTTTTGTATCGTGTCCGACATGTGTTGATGTGTCGGACACGTTCGGACATGCGGTCAACACGTGTCGGATTTTTGGACACGTGGTCAACTCTTCTCAACATATTTTGACACACGTGTCTGAGAGAGAGGATAGTTGAAGAAGATCATGGAGGGTAGAAGCAAGGGTGAGGGAGCGGAGGCAAGGGTGTGAGCGATGGTGAGGGAGTGGCATAGGAAGAGCAGAGACCAACAGTGACTGCGATGGAAGGCCAACGGCGAGGTTGCGGCTGTGAAAGAAGAAGGGCTAGAGGGCTAGAGGCTAGGCGACGAACTATTGTGATTAGGCGACCGAGAGAGAGCAGAGATCAAAAGGGAGAGGGTCGTGCAAGGAGGAGGAGGCAGTAGCTAGGGTTTGTGAGGGAGGAAACTCAAAAAATTAAAAATGGGATTTGATGGGACTTTGGCATGATCCTTTCTTTTTGGAGGGAGGGGAGTTGGGGTGGATAGGAGGGTGTTCAATTTTCAAGAAAGAAGTGACATGTTGGGGAGGGGGAGAAGAAACGAGGGAAAGATTGAGAAACGAGGGAAGTGAAATAAATTTGAGTGGGCGTAGGGGGTGGACCCGGGGACTTTTTTATCAGAAAAATAAATAAGGGAAGCTATAAAATTATTTGGAAAAATAAAAATACTAATGTTGAATAATTGTAAAAAATTATAGATTTATTTAAATAAGTTAATTCTAATTTCTTGTTAGTCATTAGTTTCATCAATAATTTTTGTTAGAGTTAGAAACATGTCCCAAAACATAGATACACATTAATTATGAATGTCTTTCGAATTTCCCATAAATAGATTTATTAATATTATTAGTATAAATATTCACCAAAAAAAATATTATTAGTGTAAATTCATTGTAGGCTCTTTTTTATTATTTATTTAATTGTGAATTTGAATCAAATTAATTAAAGATAAAAATATTAATTTAATATACAACGTATCCCAATGTGTCGAAATTCTCTATTTTTGAGAAATGATATGTCGGCGTGTCGTGTCGTGTCGTGTTGCGTGTCGGTATCGTGTGTCGGTGCTACTTATGGTAGAACAGAGGAAAGCTAATTGCAGGTCTTATCTTTTCTTTGGAGCAAATAAGGCTTTCAATTAATATTTTGTTCTCAATATGAGTTTCACTTGACAAAAGAAAGAAATAGTGTATGTACAGTTGTGTCCCTTAATCGATGCGACAGAATTTTCACACCCACTAACTTTAGGATGAGTTTCAAACTCTTTCTGACTTCATGATCTTTAAAAAGAAATGATAATTTATTATGGTGTTTCATTTATTTTTAAAATGGTGTTCACACTTGAGAGGGATTATTCCCCGTTACCAATCCAACTCTATTCAATCACGAAATGAAAATCATGAAAATTTACCAACTCGTACAAAAAAAAGGTCAATGTATACAAGAAACAATCTCAATTTTCACCTGATTTACACCCATTGAGTATACTCTGTTTTGATTACCAGCCAATACGTTGTCTAAGAAATGCGAGGAAACATGCAGGCAAGTGAAAGACCCCCCTTTCGACCGGCCTCTTGAGTGTCCAACGATATAACTTCAGAATACGTTCACAACTTTGCCTTATTTATATAGAGTGCAGGTTTTTTTCCCCCCAATAAGACAACATTCACAAGATGGAATGTACAGTGGACATGATCAGAGATAAGTATAGGAAAGGATATCAAGATTGTGTGGCATGATTTTATTCGCAATGATCCAACTCACTAACGACAGAGCTACAGTGGTTAAGAAATGTTTAAGGTTGTCGAAACTTACCTCCCACCACCATGATCAGCTGGATTGTTGTTCGCCATTAACCTTCCGACTCTGCCTCGTTAAGTCTCTTGCCTGAAAATGAAAACAGGATGAGGCTGTCACAGACCTCAGCGATGTTCTGGCCGAGGTGTGGTTTTATATACTTACATATGAAAAACTCACTCCAAAAGAACAGTTTTCTCTCATTTGGGTCCCATAAGAACGCTTCTTTTGGTACAGTGTTAAGCGCAATGAGTGATGTCATTGCCCTTAACAGTGTGCCAAAAGAAAATGACACCAAAAAATTCTTTTGGTTTCTTTTGTGCCAAAAGAAATTCTCTTTTGGGACTAAAATGGGAGAAAATGGTCCTTTTGGATGGAGTTCTTTTTGCCATGGTTGTCTCAACTCGGGGCAAAAGTGTATCATCAGATGGCAAAACTATATCATCACCATATGGAGTGAGGTTTTCATACAGAAGACCAGAGTGAAAAGGTTGAAGGCCATATGACCACATGGAGTGATGACCACACAGACCTCAGATTTACATGACCGCACGAAAACTCGCTCCACCTATATGGACCTCCAATTTCAAACTACACCTTGGAGGTCCATTCTAACCCCGTTAGCCATGGTGTATTTTTGCTTTTTTCTTTATTCATTTTTGCTTAGCTATTGTGTATTTCTGTAAGAAATTTTCGCTTTACTTTTTTGTTAATTGACCTTGGACCCTACCCAAAATTTATTCTTATTATCCTCAACAAACTGTAACTCATTTGATTTGCATTGATCATGATTAGAATCTGACACAATTTTTCGCATTCCGTTCACTTTTTATAACTGAAGACAATAAAATAGAATAAATTAAATCCTGATAAATTAACGCCATTATATTAATGCACCCATTCTAAAAACAGGCCAACTCCGTCCCTGTATGCAATGCACAAACAATTTATGCTCCTGCAATTATGCATAGACTCATTAGCTATAATTTACACAAGAAGCATTGTTTTTATACCAGGAATTGAATTTCACTTTGTATCTAAACTTGCAGCTCTAGATGTGTTCATGTAAGTATATGTAGTTAGTATAATTAAGAAATACACATGATGTTCATTGTAGGCTCGTATCTTGATAATCTTTATTATTAAAAAAAGGGTAAGTGTATTGAATGTTCTAAAATTTGTTATAAAAATGCAATTGAGTTCTAAAATTTTCAAAAAGTATAATTAAGTCCTAAAATCGTCACAAAGTGAATTAAGTCCTAAAACTTTTAAAAAAATACAATTAAATCCTAAAACTTGTCAAATTTGTCCAATCTAAGTCCTTCCATTGATTATATTTTTTGAAAGTTTAGGACTCGATGGCATTTTCGAGACAATTTTTAGGACTTGATTGATTTTTTGAAAGTTTTAGGACATGATTGAACTTTCATAACAAGTTTTAGGATTTAATTGCATTTTTTTGAAGTTTCAGAACTCAATTGTATTTTCATGACAAATTTTAGGACTTCTAATATACTTATCCCGTTAGAAAAAATATTTTCTATAATAGTTCAAAAGTTTAAATTTCTTACATCTCATTTTTCACGTGCAAGGCCCATTTTACACACGAAGAAGTATTAAGACATACTTCGTTTTTGGAAAAACTTGAGAAATGTGCTAAATACATGAGCCATAAACAACTTTCTTAATAAATTGAGCTTTTGTGAAGGCTGTTGTACAACAATTAGCTTATTATTTTAATTCCTACATACTAAGTAGAGCATGGAGCTCAAATTGCTAACATACCTGTCGATTGTTTTATGTGGCGCGGCGGGTGTTGAAAGCTCATTGCAAGTTACTTTTGGGCTAAATATAAAAAGAAACAAATGAGAGATTATCATTGAAAATTTGGTTGATAAAACATAGAAAATCTTCAAATTAAGTATTAAAATATGTCTTGAATTTGAGTCCGCAAACGAATCTTGACCCGAGATATATTGTTATTTGTGGACATCCGAATTTGTGCCATGAAGTTACAGATTTCCTATTTCGGTGGTAAAGCTCAAGTTGGATATTCCCTTATATCAAAGAGCAAAAATATAATCAACAACTTATACTCGAATTGTTGAAGCCTTTGAACTAATATTGGAAATCCAACGTGTACTAGAATTGCAATTACCGAGTCAACTGGTTTCCTTGTTGATCAAGACGTGAGAAAATTGAACTTCTCTGTGGCGGTGACTCTAAAATTCGAGGGGTTATTTTTTGTGGGTCTTGCTTATATATATAAAAAGCAAGTCTTGCCGTGGCCATCGGGGTCTTCTATTAGCGCCGTTTGTGTACCAGTGCTTGGTGGACGAAGATTGCCTGGTCAAAGGTTGCCAGGTCAAAGGTGCAACCTCGCAGCCTTTTGAGCCTCGCCAAAGGCCGACGACACTTGCCAAGGGCCGGCGAGGTTAAGGTCAACCTCACTAGCCTTTGCCTCTGGCTGGCTGGAGGAAGAAGGAAAGGGATAAACAAAGGAAAGAGGGAAAAAGAAGAAGAAGAAGAGAGGAACGAAAGAGTAAAGGAAATAAAAAAATAAAAAAATCCAAAAAATATAAATATTATTAAAAGTCGTATATGTGAGTGCTATGCTGACAAGCATCCACATCAGCGAAATCCAACAAAAAAGTTAGAAGGATTGATTAGCATCAAATCAAAATATTTATGATTAAATCGGCACTATTAAAATGTTTAGAACTAAATTGACACAAATGCAATAGATTTAGAACTTTTTTGATACTTTTTCCCAGAATTTGATAATACTTATCAAAGAAAGAACTTCACATCTTACTAAAGTAACTTGTTTTATCAATGGGTGAGATATGATGAGACACCCATGGCCCGTGAGAATGTCTTATGGGACAAAAAATCCATGTAAAAAAGCGGTCAATGACTATCAGCAATATATTTCACTTTTTTATAAATTTACAGAGTCACTTATTATGTCCCTATTATACTGTTTGCTTTGAGAGATTGAGCCACCAGGAACATCGAGAATGAAAACATGGACATATTAACAACAAGAGAAAAATAATAGAGAACAAATCTTGGGAGTACATATTGGTGTTCTAGCACTCCCATGCATGAGTTTCTAGGGAGAGATGATGCAAATAAATTGAATTTCTTATGATTTACTTTAGGCTTTTGACGGTCCCCGTTCAATTCTTCATCTCAAATACATATAAAGTGAAACAAAGAAAGTGGGATAGTTGGCTTCGCCTAAGCTCAAAACCCCTTCTCAGCTAGACAACAATAATTATTGTTGTAGACTTGGAGCGACTTCCCTCTCCCATATCTCGATGGATCAGACCCATCTCCCAAGATATATATAAAAAGAAAATTCTTAGTCATCGTCATCAACCTTTGTATATCGATTCTTACATTAAACCAAATAATATTTTTATAAGTACTCTCACTTTTCTTTTTCTTCCAAATATGCCCCCAACATATAAAAAGTCGTGCATCTAACTTTTCTAATGTGATTCCGCTTTATTCTCAAATGGTTGACTTTCATTTAAAATTCTGTGGTCAGTTACTTCTCTCTCTCACATGTTGCATGCATCCTTTATGTCGGGCTTAGTGCTTTTCATTTGTGACTCGAAGTACATGCCAAGATAGGGTGTAGAATATTGCTGACGTTAGGGCATAAGGATCGAGTTATGAACTACATAAAAATCAAGATTCGTGTGTCAATATTAATGAACAAGGATAAATTGATCTCGAATTCTCTAAATCAAATCCCCCATTTCTCTCTGGCAAAAGAAAAAAAAAAAGATCCCTTGTTTCTCCAATTTTATTGTATTGCACTAGGATCTTAACTAAGTAGTACCATTGGCTTCATCACCATATATTCTGCTTTGTGAAGTAAAAGGTGTTCAAAGTAATAATATTACAACATGAGGATCATGTCTGAGCCAACATTGGCAGTACGCATATCAAATCCAACTTTGCAAAAGTGAACCACAACGTTAGGAAAGTCGAGAACTATCATCATTCTCTAATTAATCCTCAGGTTCAAATGCGGATGAGATTATCAACACTAGGATGCAGGGAACAAGAATTTGCCAAGGCATGTCACCAAGTAAAATGTAAATCAGCAGACTACACCCGACACATCCGAGAACAATGGCTATGAGAGCATACACAACTTGGAACCTTGCGACCATATCTTGCCTTCCCATCGTGAAGATTAATTTTTGCCGGATGATCTTGATGACTATGTAGATAAGCATGATGGGTGCACTAGCAGTGCTGACCGGACCCGTAGAGCTATGCATGTCCCTGATAGCTTGAAGCAAGGACTCCTCTATGGAATCAAGAAGTTGGTTACTTGCAGCGATTTGAGCTCCATATCTTGGAATTAAAATCGGCAGACTACTTGTTAGAAGAAAGTCCTTCACAAAAGCTCAAGTTGATGATAATTTCTCTAAAAATTACCAAGCTATGAGTGTACGATAAATATCAAGCGGTCCGCAATGCTAATAACTAATATACTTGCATAAACACATCAAGAACTACCGATTAAAGTTAAAGGAAATTTAATGCACGGTATGATGCCGAGCTTCTAGTGGAAATCATAGCTACCGAGTGTATGCAATACAGGAGTTTAACCTATGTGTGCAGTGCATGAGTTTAACCCATCTTAACGGTAGTCATACTTGGGAGGGATTACTCCTGCTGTGACTCCAACTGTATTCAGTTACCAAAAGAAAATCCTGAGAAGGGTCAACGACTCCAAGAAACAATCTTTCTTTTCAATTATGCTCTGTAATTAGTACAAAAACCTGGATCATTTAGCAAAAGAGCAGAAGAAAAAATCTGGTTGGTACAATATAACTACCCCAATCTAGAAAATGTGAAAAAAATGCCATTTCGCATTGACTAGATATCATTTAGCAAAAGAGCAGAAGAAAAAATCTGGTTGGTACATGCTTTATTCTGAGTAAGGCCCATGCTCTGTTCTGAGAATGAGTCATTATGAACGTCGAAAACAAGAACGTGGATCAACAAACAATAAGAAAAAGAAAAACAAAGGAAAATCTGGTTGAAAGACTGGAGACTCTCAGATTCTAATTGGGCTCTTACATGCTGAACGCTACAAAGTTCAGAATGCGTCAGTAAGTTCACCTGGTTTACGTAGAAGTGCAGGTTTTTTCTCGATAAACAGCATTCACGTAAAGGACCATAACACTGGGCAGGATGATAGGAACATGGGCTACAAAAATTAAGACATGATTGAGGACGCCGAGGCTTACCTCTGACCACCACCGTCGTCAGCTGGATTGTTGTTCACCATTAACCTCGGACTTTGCCTTTTCTCTTCCCTTCTGAAAATTAGAAGACGTGTAGTGGGGGACGTCGAGATCTGTAGCAAGATTTTTGAAGGAACAGATTTTGGCCGACTTGGTGGCGTCATTAAGATAACAAAAAGGAAAAAGAAAAATGCAAGACGTTCACCTTTCGATGGACGTCGTTTCAGTTGTTTCGACATTTTCTATAGGTGGGCGTTTTCCTTCGTTCAATCCCCCACTGATGATACTCCATCATCTTTGACCTGTTGATTTTGCTCCTCCTGTATATTCATCCATCACATGTGTAATCCCTTCCGATAAATATGCTCTGCCCCCACAATCGCTCTCCTGATTCTCGACGCACTGGGTGAAAAATGAAATGGCTCTACATTGATTTTCCTTGGGCCAATTGCCCTCAAAAGAACCGGCTCCATTTGATTTGTAAAAAATAATAATTTGAAAAATATGTTCCTAAAACTGATCGATTATATTTATTAAAATAATTAGTTATAAAAAAAGTATTTTCATTATCGATAACAATTTAAGTCTAGATATTCTCATGGATAGTGAAAATATTAATCATTTATTCATTTTTGTAAGCCAATAAGTGATTATTTTTAAGAAAATATTTTCTAAATCGGTCATTTTGCACGACACAAATGGAGCCTTAAAATAGAAGAATACCTATAGGGTACAAATTATTGTTTTTCATTTTATATAAAGTGAAAAGGTTTGAATTTGTATTATGATAAAATTCCAAAATGATGCTATCATGAATCAATTATGTCATAAATGATTAAAGCTTGCGTATAAAAATATAACTATGTAGATTACATATTTTATGAATATATTGTAATCAATACTTTAAAAAATGTTTTGCTATTTCGTGCTATCAAGTAATAAATCGAAAAGCTAATATTCTCACTTCCGAAATCATCAGATGATATAATAATCTTATCTTTGAGGCAGAAAATGGTAATTAACGCGTTATATCAATTAATGAGAATATCAATTGAAATACTTTTACGCGACATACTGTTTTAGTGCAAATCTGCCTCTTTCATTTCCCAAAAAAATGAGTCGAACATTCTGCAGTTGAGTTAGATTAGAAAGAATGGACTATTACTATGCTCAAAAAGGTTAGATTCAACTAACTCAAAAGCGTGTGATTAAATACCATAAATAAGTCAACAATCTTCAACATAAATAAATTACGGAATCTTGCATTCCGCTCTAGTTGATTTCACAGTGGTTGCATACTCCTCCATACATTTCATTTTACCATAGAAAAACCTGAGCATGTGCACTGATGTGAAATGCATGTTAAAATAAACCATAACTTTGCATTTTCTAGTTTGGTCGCCGAAAAATAGACAGGTACTTCCACACCAAGTAGAGTATTTTAAGACATCGACTGCTCTTTTTTGATATCATGACTATTACTTCATTGGGCAGTTGCCCTCCTAAATTAGGTTGATTCTAAGCAAGGTTATAACCCATAGGCCCTCTTGCCGGCGAGGCAGATATTGAATTCACAGAGACGCAAGGCGATGGAAGGAGCTGTTTTCATTAGTCCAAGGGATATAGTGAGTAAATATATTAATAATGAGGGGAGCTATAGATTTTTGAATTTCTTAATGAAGTGGCTTTTTTTTTCTTCCATTTTTCAAGAAAGATGAGTATTGGTTTTGTCCCCTTTCCCTCTACGAAGAATCCATTAAACTTATGAAATAAACTTCTCATTGATGTATTGTTTTATCGAGATCTACCCAAATCAGAATGTCATTTTCATGATGTTGAGGGTACTCTTCTATACTCATTCCGCTCTTGCCTTCGTCCTTTAGTGAGAAAAATCAACAAGGAAGGAAACCATAACTCTTCATTTTCTAATTTGGTCACCATCGCATATATTTTCCAGCGACCAAATTGGAAGAGAGCGAAGCGGAGTGTCCTCGAAAATGGAGTTTGCCCTCAGCAGCAACGCCTTGAAGACCTTCGCCTGCCTCTCCTGCGTCGGCAATGACCTCGCCATCCAAGCTTCTCCTTTCCAGGTGATTCAACTAATATCCATGTGGACCATTCCTCAGCTTCATCCATCAAGTGAATTAGCTAAGCAGTTGCTTATTCGTGCCTTGTCGAGCGATGCTTAGTTTCAATGCTATGCTGTGTTAGTTATTGGCTCATTTAGCTTAATATAGTGTCCAATTGACAATTTTGAGAGTCCTTCGACCTATTGCCAGTTGGCAGTGGATTGAGGCAGAAATTCTTTAACACTTAGGGCAGATTGGCCCTGTGGACGGTGATTAGGACTTGACGTGCACAAACCTGTAGTCACTGAAAGAATATAATACTGTTGTAGGGTGATTCAAAGTCATTATGATGTAGGACCAAGGCAATTCCTTGCTATAGCCAGGAGCACCATCAGTGGTACTCGCGGACATTGTCAAATGGTGAAACCATAGGAAAAAACACCAATGGATAACCTTCTATGGGTACTGCTATTCTGGCTTGGTGGTAATGCTTTCCTAGTCTGTCTAGTTACTTTGATGGGGTTGTTTGGAGTTTTGCAACACTCAATAAGTGAAAGCATGATTGAACTCCCTATCATAACTCTAATATGACCATACTTTTCCATGACTTCCTTTTGCTTCATCTCATATAACAACCAAATAACCAGAGAAGTGTCAAGTTCTAGACTCATGTTTGGCAAGCTTACCTCCGACCACCGTGACCAGCTGGACTGTCGTTCTCCATTAACCTTCCCCATGTCTCTCCCTTTCTTCCCGAAAATGAGGTTTCTTCAAGTGTTTGCCGATTGCTGTATCATGAACGAAGAGGTTCACGGGAATAAAAGACACAGCGTGGGCGTTTGGGGTGGTGCGTTATTCCTTTTCCATCATGTTTTCGACTGTAAATGAGACCCTCAAAAAGCCAAAATCCGATCCCTTGAATTACTTGGAACATTGCGGGTCCAAGCACCTACGTGCTTCTCCATGATTTGTTCTCTATATTTATTTTTCCTTTTCATTAATGTATTCGTATTTTTATATACGCGGTTTCGTTATTGTATCTGGATTTTCATACGTGCAATTTCGGTAGACGGGGACTCTTTTGAGGAGACATGCACTTAGGGACATATTCAGTCATTGTATCCATTAAAAAAGTAAAATTTATTGTTGGTAGAAATTAAGGCTCCGTTCATTATACGGTCAGGATAATGTTTTCCAAGTTTTCCAACATTTGGTTCATGGAAAATAAACTAGTCAATTAAAACTTTTTCCATCAACAAAAAATAATCTCCTAATATAGGGGAAGATCTTTTCCTCTACGTCACTCACTCTCTCTTATCTCATTTTCTCGCAGCGCTTGTAGCGCTCTTTTTGTTCCTTTTTTTTCCTTTTTAAAAAAAAATTGATTGTTTAATTTTTTATCTTATTTTTCTTTTTCTTTTTCCTTCTTCCTCGATCAGTCACCAAACATGGCAATGGTCAGCAACCAGCCATCTGACCAGCCACAGACGAGATGGAGCCTTGCCAAATTTTGATGAGACGAGCCTTGTTGTTCACCATTAACCTTCTGACTCTGCCTCGCTAAGTCTCTTGCCTGAAAATGAAAAGAGGACGGGCTGTCACAGACCTTGGCGATGTTCTGGCCATGGTGTGGTTTTATATACTTACATATATGAAAAACTCACTCCAAAAGAAGTATTTTTCTCCCATTTGCGTCCCAGAAGAGAATTTCTTTTGGCACGGTGTTAAGCGCAATGACACTGAGCTTGGCCCGTAGAAATCGTGCTCTGCTTCATCTGTGGCTGAGCTTGATATGGCTGGTCGACGGACGATTGGAGGTGATGTTACGGCGGGTGGGTTGTGGTGATTGATAATCGTCGACGGTAGAGAGGAACCCTGTTACTCTCTATCCTCTGTGAATTCGAACGCTCCATCCGAGGTGCGTATTGTTCTCCTCTCTATTCCGTGACCGACCCAATGTGTATCTATTCTGATTCCAAATTCTGTTAGAGCTCATTCCACCTCAGCGTTCTAGAAGGTTGGGCGGATTTAGGCACATAAGGGGTGGAAAAAAAAGTCTGCCCATAATTTGACGTGATTTTTAATGTAAAAGGTGTTCGAGGTAATAATACACCATGAAGTTCATGCCCAAGCCAGTATTTGAAGGTTACAAAGCAAACCAAACTCATATAAAATACACATCACCATATCAGAAGGTCGGAAACTTTCACCATTCGCTAATTAATCCTTTAATTGGTGATGAACGTGAAAAGGATTACCAATAGTAGGACCCAGGGAAAATCAATCAGCCAAGGAAACTCATCAAACAGAATGTACATCAACAAACTGCTCACAACACATCCAAGAGCTAGAGCGATCAGAGCGTACACAAGTTGGAACCTTGTGTCCATATCTTGCCTTCCCATTTCGCTGAGTAATTTTTGCTGGATGATCTTGATCGCTGCAGAAATAAGCATAATGATAGGTGCATCATGAAGGTTGGTTGGACCTGTAGAGCTATGCATGTCCCCGGTGAGTTGAAGCAAGGCCTCCACTAGGGAATTAAGTTGTTGATTATATTCTGCAACAATTTGAGCTGCATGCTCTACTCCATATCTTGGAATGAATATCATCAATTTCTTGTTAGATAACCAGTCTTTCGCAAAAGCTCAAATAATGAGGATCAAAAATGAAGAAAAACTGTGCGATGGTTTCCCAATGCATCATTAGAAAGGATGAGCTCATCTGCTCTATGCCGGGGACAGATTATTTCTAGACAAAACAGCATTCAAGTAATGGAACACATACGGAAATGATGGGAGGTAGGAGGTTCTTGTTCAGGAAAGGAAATCAATACTGCATGCTTCTACTTGCAGTACTCCAACTTACTGAAGGAAGCTGGACTACAGTAGTCAAGAAATGTTGCAGTTCACGGTCGATACTTACCTCCGACTACCGTGATTGGTTGGGTTGTTGTTTGCCATTCGCCTCCAGAGTTTTGAGTGATTACTCTCTTCCTTCCTTGTTCGAATTAAAACTTGCTACGAGGCTGCGAGTTGAGCAAGACATATTTGTAGACCTATGGGAGGTCCTCTTTTTGGGAGAGAGCCCCCTCTCCTTCGGAGAAGAATTAAACAAATGGCCCAGGAGTAAACAATTAATTGTCTCTTTGTACCTGACGCACGAGTTTTGAGTCAAACTCTTTGTAGCATGGCGCAAGTGTTTTGCGGAGTAAACAATTAATTGCGTTTTTGTGAAACTTGATGACGCAAAGATTAATTTGTTTAATCTTTGCGTCATAAAGTTTCACCTGATTTATGTAGAGTGCAGGTTTTTTTCTCGATGAACAGCATTCGCATAAAGGAATATACCCAATGGGCATGATGATAGGAACGAGAAAGTAAATCAAGAGTTTCGCATGATTCACTCGCAATCCTCCCACTTACTGACGGAGACGGGACTGACGGTAATTAAGATAAGATCGAGGATGCCGAAGCTTACCTCCGACCACCACCGTCGTCACCTCGGGCTTCGCCTCGTCTCTTCCCTTCTGAAAATGAAAAGAGGTCGAGGTCGAGGTCGAGGCCTGGAGCAAGAGTTTTGAAGGAAACAGATTTTGGCCGACTTAGTGGCGCCATTAAATATTAGAAAGGTAAAAGTTGCGAGCAGTTCACCTTTGGATGGACGTCATTTTCTTCGATAAAAGAATTTCCACGATGATGGTTTATCATCTTTGACCTGTTCATGTTTCTCCTCACGTACTATTCATCACATGTGTAATCCCTTCTGATAAATATGCCCTCTCCCACAAACGCCCTCCCCTGATACGTGACGCGCTTAGTGACATGTCCTCCAAAGAACCGGTTTCGTGTGTTTTGCAAAAAAATAAATAATTTAATAAATATTTTCCTTAAAATAATCAATTACATTTATTAAAATAATTAGCTAATAAAAAGTATTTTTATTATCAATAACAATTTAAATCTGGATATTCTTGTGGATAGTGGAAATATTTATCATTTATTCATTTTTATAAGTCACTAAGTGATTATTTTTAGGAAAATACTTTCTAAATCGGTCATTCATTGTGAAATAAATGGAGCCTTAAAATAGAGGAATACCTATAGGGCACAAATTATTGTTATTTATTTTATATAACGTGAAAAACTTTGAATTTGTATTATGATAAAATTCCAAAATGAAGCTATCATGAATCAATAATATTATAAATGATTAAAGCTTGTGTATAAAAATATAACTATGTAGATTACACATTTCATAAATATATTGGAAGTAATACTTAAAATGTGCTACTATTTCATGCTATCCAGTGATAAGTCGAAAAGCTAATATATTCACTTTGGTAAACATCAGATAATATAATCTTATCTTTGGGACAAAAAAATGGTAGTTAATGTGTTATATTAATTAATGAAAATTTACATGACATACTAGTTTAGTGTGAGTTTATATCTTTCATCTTGGGATCACTAGTTCAAAGATAGGTAGGTTCCAAAGCTGGAACTTGAAACTTATCCTATTATAACCGATTTTTAGTTTTTGGACCATGAATCTACCCTATTTGTTTGGAACCAGTTATGGAACCTACTCTGTTTTTACGATCTGGTTCCAAGGTTTACTCAAGAACCTTTTTTTTTTTTTTGCTCCTTTTTTTGGTTCTTTTTTTACAACAAAATCATATGAGGTTAGGGGCAACAAAACGGTTCAAAGTAAGCTAAACAACATGAATCTCTATCCACCAAAAACAATAATTCATAAGATGAACACGTAGTCACTTACATTCAAACATGTAACATAAAATATAAATAATAAAACTACATTTTCCTTCGTCCATAAATAGGGGAAGATGAAAGACTGTAAGGAGTTTCAAGTAAGGACAAATGATGAAGAAGTACTGAGATTAGACTTTAGGGGAAAAAGAAATTAGGGTTTTGGTTTTCAAACTTATAAAACCAATTCCAAAAAAGGGCAGTCTAGTCCAGTTCTACAGTGGGTATTCACTTAAGACCTATTCATGTACTAGTTTAAATTGATTTAAAAAATTTGAAACCTGTTCCCAGACCAGTTTCAACGATAACTACTTCCTGGACTTGTTTTTTGGGCGGCTGGTTTCTGGGTAGAATTAGTCCTACTCCTAGGTAGAATTGGTCATGTTGCACACCCCTACTTTCAATTACCCAAAAATGAGTCGAACATTTGGCGGTTGACTTAAGAAAGAATATACTACTATTGTGCTCAAAAGGGTTAGATTCAACTAACTCAAAAGTGTGTGATCAAATACTATAAATAAGTCAACAAGCTTCGACATAAAGAAATTATAGAATCCTCCATTCCACTCCGTTTGATTTCACGTTGGCTACATATTCCTCCATGCATTTCATTTTACCATAGCAAAACCTGAGCATGTGCACCACTGTGAAATGCAGGTTAAAAGTAAACCGTAACTTCTCATTTTCTAATTTGGTCGTTGAAAAATATACAGTTACTTCCACGCCAAGTGGAGTATTTTAAGGCATCACTTGCTCTTTTTTGATACCACAACTGTTTCTTCATTGGGCAGTTGTCCTCTTAAGTTAAGTTAATTCTAGCAGGGTCATAACCCATAGGCCCTTTTGCAGGCGAGGCAAATATTGAATTCACAAATACGTCAAGCAACGTAAGGAATTGATTTCATTAGTTTGAGAGTTATAGTGAGTAGTATATTAATAAATAACAGGAGTTATTCAAATTTTTGAATTTCTTAATGAAACGACTTTTTTTTTTCCTTCCATTTTTCAAGAAAAAATAATCAGGACGTCATTTTCATGATTTTGAGGGTATTCTTTTGTACCCATTCCGCCCTTGCCTTCCTTCTTTAGCGAGAAAAATCAATGAGGAGGGAAGCCGTAACTTTTCATTTTTTAATTTGGTCAGCATCACATATACTTTTCAGCCACCAAATTGTTGGCTGGCCCAGCTATCTTAAATAAAAGAAAAGAAAAGAACAAAAAGAAGTGGGAGTGGTGGTCGTGTAGGTGTGTGCGTCCAAAAAGTGAAGAGAACAACAATGATAAGGCTGAAAAAAAGGCTGCAATGAAGCAGCAGTAGTGGAAAAGAAACAGAGGTAGGAAATACATATTAGAAAACTAGGCTCTGATACCATGCAGAAATAATTTGTATTTTCACTTATCATCATCAAGTGATTACAGGTATATATATACAAGAATAGATGATCTAAATTAGGTGAGAAAATCAAGAATAGAGGACCTAATCTCTATCAGTAGCTACTTTATAGCTAACAAAATCATATCACATGATCAAATCAAATCAAATAATATCACATAATATCCCAAATGATTTGGGAGAGATTATAGGAGATTTTCCAACAATACTTTATATTCTTATCCCCCCATTTCCGCCAACTTATTCTAGCTCTCATTCTCCAGTACATCTCTTCTTGTCTCAATAAATTTTCGATCTCCCTTTTTAGTCGTTGAATTCTCTCTCTGTTAAACTCTTCTTTGGTATCATCGGTTGCCTCTTGAATTTTTTGTTTGAGCATTTTTATTTTACTTTGTCCATTGGGGAATTTTTGTTTACTCCATTTAGCCAAAGCTTTCGAAACTGCAGCAAGTTTTTCTACAATGTATCATCCATCCTCTCAGGAGAATGCCACACATTTTTCATAATGGATTTGCATTCTTTATCCTCTAAACAAAAATCTTCAAACTTAAACTCCTTTTTTCATTTCACTGGAGGAGGGAACAGAGTTAATAGTAAGGGGCTGGCTATGATCAAATCCAATGGCAGGAAGTGCATAGGCTTTAGCTTCCAGAAATTTCATTCTCTACTCAATATTAGCCACTACTCTATCTAGCCTCTTCTTCATATAGTTCTCCACTTCTTTATTGTTTGCCCATGTATAAGCACACCCCTTACATTCAATATCCATCAATGCACATTCATTCAAGGAGTCCCGAGAGGTATTTAAGTGATAGTGGTCAACCAAACATTTCCCCACTTTCTCCTAACGATATAATATTTCATTAAAATCACCCAAACAAACCCAAGGAAGTGAACTCTGAGAGCTAATCCTTTTTAAATCCTCCCACAATGTAAGTCTTTCTTGATAAATGTCTGAGGCATGCAAAAAAGTAATTCTCATTTTGTCTTCCATTATTGAGTCTTCACTAATTAGGTTGATGCTTTCTTTGGAAGTAGAAATCACATGTAACAGAATAGTATCATCCCACAAAATAGCCAACCCACCAGCAATTCCTACCGGATTCACCACAAAGTAATGCTGGGAGTTTAATCGTTTTCTCACTCTTTGTATCACAGGTTCTTGGTTCTTGGTTTCCATTAAGAAAACCATGTTGAGCCTTTCTTGAGCCACAAGAACTCTTAAGTTTTGGATTGTCAAGGGTGTGCCCAACCTTGGCAGTTCCAATGTAATATCTTCATTTGTAGCTTGTTGGTAATTGAGGTTCGCATCTTTCACCATTTTATTCTAGATTCTGACATAATGTAGCCAAACAAATTTAGTCTCCTCCTAACCTTCCTTTTTTTTTTTTTTTTTAACTTCTGTGTCAGGCAAACAAGCAACACCCTCTTAGGACCCAAGCCAGCACAGTTACTTACCTTCTAAAGAAGGAAACAGCTGAAGACAAATCACAGCTCACAGAGTGCTTCAATTAGATCCCATTTCATGTCAGTGTTTATAGGTGTGGAAATTTTGTATCTAGGTTTCTATAGAACTATAGCTCCATTTCAACAGAGAAAATAAACTGGATCATTCTTCGGCCAGCATGGATCCATGGACGAAAGGTTTTTAGAGTTTATGGGAAATGAACTTTTGTGTTTGATTTTCCATGAAACAGCTCGCCCACAGTAGAAAAGATAAAAAGGAACATTTTTAGGTCAAGGGTGTGAAAAAAAATAGCGACTAAAGGAGATTAGGGTTTATGGAAGTTGAGGGGTAAAAGAGAAGACTATCATTGTGAAGGATAGGGAAAACTTCTTTCGTTGAAAAGAGAATTAGGGTTTATGGAGGTTGAGGGGTAAAAGAGAAGGCTATCACAACGAAGGATAGGAAAAACCTCTTCCATTGAAGAGAGAAAGCTCCGATGCTGGAGAGAAAGAAACGTTTTTGCCCAAGCAGACCTTAGAAATAAGTACTTTAAGTGATGATCTTTCAGTAGAGATGGCAAAATGGGTCTTAGACCCATATATGACCCATTTAAATCATAAATGGGTCATATATGAGTCACTTATTTTTTTTTAAGAAACTAGTTAAATGGGTTTAACAATTGAAGACTTAAGATAGATGGGTTTTAAGCGAGTCTTAAATGAGTTGGACTTGAAACCCATTTTTAACCAAAGCCTTACAATCTCTCTCTTCCCTTTTTAACTTACAAAAATATTTTTTTATAAAAATCGAAATTATAATTATTTTTTAGATTTCAATTTTTTTTTCCTTCTTCCTCTTTCCTTAGTTGGTGGCCGGCACGGTGATGGCCGACAACTGGCTAGGCGAGGCTCAAGCCTCATCAATCTAGCGAGCTTTGAGCTCCCGGCGTCTGGCGAGCTCAAGCTCAAGCTCATCGAATATGGTGAGACTTGAGCTCGTTAGATCTGACGACGGGCGAGCTCGAGCTTACCCGAGCTCAAGGCTCGCCTGTGGCTAGTTGTCGGCCATCATCGTGGCCAACGGCAAGCCGAAGAAGAAGAAAAGCAAAAAAGAAAAAAGAAAAAGAAAAAGAAAAAGAAAATTACAAATTATATTCTTAAAAAATAAAAATAATTAAAAATTCAATTTTTTAAAATAAAAAAATTGATTTTCTTTTAAAATAAATTTTAAAATTGTCCATTAAATTTGTGTTGCATAAAAGCATTTTAGCAATACCATTTAAAAAAAATAAGAAATAAGTTTTTTTAGGTTTAACTAAATGGGTTGGGTGTGGATCGGATATTGGTCGGATCGGGTATGAGTTAAAAATTTTGTATTTTAATAAATAGGTCATAAATGGGTTAAATTGATCAATTTGGGTCGGACCATTTTACCACTTGACCCAACCCGACCCGACCCGACCGTTTAATGGCTCTATCTTTCAGCGAGAATTATTTTGGGTGATCGGTTATAAAGACCTTAAAACAATGTCAGCCAGTCAACGTTTCCCAAAAGCGAGCCACGTGTCCAATGGTCATTGGTTGTCTGCAGCTTTTTTTATTTAGACATTAAAAGATTACCAAACGGCAAACATAGAACAACCAAATTGTGGGGCCATATACTTTTGATATATGTAAGACTATTGCATTTTGCACGTGTAATTAGTATATGCAATAAATCCTTACTGAGGTTAAAAGTTCGTTATGTTTTTTTTGTGTTGCGTGTGTTGATACTCCATTGAGCCTTCGAGATATGTAAAGTAGCTGCAAAAAATCATCAAATTCCTCATTTGGCCAGAATCGTGGCACCTCATGCTATATGATTTTTATTTCTCTTTATTATAATTTTTTTTTCTATCTATGTTTTCTTTTCATTTATCAGAAATAACAAAAACATGTAACTTCTTGCTTTTCTTTGCTGGTTAATCCTTTGAAGAGGAGGAAAAATCAACAAAGATAAAGAAGGATCCGTAGGTTTGCTTTTTTCATTGATGGAGTTCGTCTTATTTTTTTATGAAGTTCTAGAGTTCCTATACCTCAAATTGGATATTCTTTCATAAAAAAAGAAAAAAATATTAATGAAGTTGTTCAAAATATTAGAATTTTAAGCATGATTAATTGTAATAATTGGACGTCTAATTATCTGGACGAACCCACATAATTTATAGCATATATACAGCACAAAAGAACTTTTCTATCACGTCAGAAAAATCAATATATTAAATTAAGCGGCATTAGTGCATTTTCATAATCACCATTTTTTCTATTACATAAAATTCGTATAAATGTACAAATTGATAATGAGTGCAGCTGTCGAGCCATGCTTAGAACTAACTTATTATTATTATTTTTAAAGCGTCAAACTACATAACAAGTTAATTTTCCGCAACATCATGCGGATGACCCACTAGTTTTGCACTATTAATCATGTACCTCACAAAAATATGAACCGTCAGCGCCGAGAGGGAAGCGAAGAACTCAAAAATGGAGTTCAACCTCCGCGGCAACGCCTTGAAGACCTTTGCTTGCTCCATCACTTGCCTCTCCTTCGTCAGCAACGTCCTCGCTATTCAAGCTTCTCCTTTCCAGGTTAATCGATTTTGCCCACATTTCTTCTTCTGCTTCTCCGTCTCTCTCACCCTTAGCTCCGGTCAAAAAGTTCGCGGGTCGGCACTGAAGTCCATTTCGATCATTCCTCAGCTTCATCTGTCAATCGAAAAAGCTATGTCGTTGCTAATTCTTGCCCTGATGAGTCATGCTTAACTTAGATGCCGTGCTGTGTTAGGTATTGGCGTTGTATGGAGTTTTGCAATGCTCAATGAGTGAAAGCACGATTGCGTTCGCTAGCATAACTCTTGCATGACCATAGGTTTGTTGAGGTTTCATGAATCATGTATAAATAAAATTAACAAAAAGAACGCAGCGGAAATAAAAATATATTTTTTACATGATTCTCCTAAGGCGTTGTTCGTATGTTTTAATAAAAAAATATGAATATAAACCTCTTGAAGCGCGCTTTAAAACGAATCGGTTCGGATGTTCTTTAGTTCGAGTCTCACAAACGTCGAACCTCTAGTTCAGACATATCAACAATGGACGTCGAATGGAAGAGAGAACTTTCGGATAATCACCACTTTGATCGTGCTAGCAATCGCGTGAAGTAATTCTCCGTATCCTTTTAGTATTTAGACACGGCCCGAATAAGAGAGAATTGCTTTTCTTCCTCGCGTCTCGAAGACACAAGAACACACCTATTTCTCTCTATTTCAGCAGCCCTCTCTAAAACACAAAACACACGCCCCTCTTTCTATTTTTAAGCAATCCTTTTTATGTCCATACTTCAGCATTTTAAATAAAATAAAACTGATCAGCAACGGTTGCTAATCGATGGACGATCAGCAACCGTTGCTGATCGTCCGCTGATGCACGAATGATCGTGCATGAGCCAACCGCTGATGCACGATCTTGTGCATGATGGTCAGCGGTTGCTGACCATCCATGCTTCGTGCATAATGGTCAGCAACCTTCGTGCACATGCATGAAGCTTTAATTTATTTTTAAATTAGTTATTAATTAATTAATTAATTAATTAATCGTTTAATTAATTAATTAAATGAATAAATAAATAATTAATCAATCCCTTTTAAAAAGAACATAATATTTATATGTACAAATGGAATACGTTAACATGTATCCACTTTGGGCATGCATGTGCATCATATACAAATAGGCATGTGACTATAATACAAATTAAATTAAATATCATTTAATTTAACTTCAAATCGACACAATTCGATTGCAGTAATTACAAATACATTTGCAACATTATTTCTCTCTTGTTCCATGTTATCCTAATTGTTTATGGTGTATGACATCCCTAGGTTTATCACTAAGCTGGTAGTAAGACTTATACTAACACATTAGTACTCCCAAAAGAATTAATTGTCCCGATTAATCTTTTAGGTCCTACAAGCCATGATTGACATCTAGCAATATGTCATGGCTACCCAGATAGTGTGAATACTTTAAGAACATAATGAACCTGTCAGCTTTGGCTACAGTGTGATTCAATTCCTCTGTCTTACTATATCCTGATCAAACAAAGACCATGGAATATTTGTCAAGTCACTAATTCGATCATATGCACAAATCTAATTGACATGCATTTTATTTGAGACCTAAACAATTTATTCTCAATTACAACCCCAGCCGAGGATTTCAATGTAATGTCATAATTAGATCGCATAGGACATCATTATTATATATTCCATGTAACAAGGAGACAGATTCCATATTGCGCACACGTGCAACTTCGTATATGAATGAACTATGACCATCGGGTATAAAGACGGATCAACGACCCGACATTATGTGCACCTGTGAACCATAGTTGTTCAATACACAAGTTAACACTATGCCTCAGGTCTAAGGATTATTTACACAAGACCAAAGTATGAACAATTAGACATTGACCACGCTAAAAGCTTCCATGTCACTAATCGTTCCATATACGTCACGTTTAGTGAACTTCTCTAATACAAACACTTGTGTTCTAACTCAGGCATAATAATACCCAATGATATGTGACTCATCATTCCCTTAAGTATCCAATACTTAATGGCGAAGTTAAGAACACACCGGTCTCAACAGGATTATTAATATCCACTCAATAATCCATCGACCGGGAACAATTTAAAGATTCAGTCTAGCTATGAACCCATCACATATATTCTTGACATCTCAAGAATAGGTCTAGTTGCAACTGATCTTATGGAATCATTCATAAATATAAAATAATTAGACAAATGAATGAATACGTCATTGTCATTAATTAAATAATAATAATGAAAGTACAACTGAAATCCCTAATATGTAACTATTACATAGTAGCTTTAGGGCATACATCCAACAAGGTTTTCATGACTTACTTTTGCTTCGTTGCGTGTAATTACTGGATAACAATCGAGGTTCTAATTTCTGAGCTCATGTTTGGCACTTGGCATCATTTGCGCTGATTTGTTGTGTACAAATATCATCTTTGTACTCGTGGATATCGTTCATAAGATTATGAGATTCTTATAAAACCTCCAGCTTTCCTTCCATGTGCTCAATTCGTCAAGATTTGCCCACCAATTGATTATCTTCAGGCCAAACCTCTTTGATATATTTACCATATCTAGCACATAGATTCAATGCAACCTTCTTTTGAAATACGGTGCCATTGCTCATCTTATCGAAGAATTTGACAGTTTGTAGTTGTAAGCAACTAACAAAATAATTTGTGAATGCAGTTTGTTATGTCCTTAGAACATCTATTACAAACATTGATTCTTTTAAGCATTGAATTACCAGACATCAATGCATCAAAACTTCAATGGACTCTACAGTGTTTCAATGGTGAAGGCCTTTCAGTTGTTCGCATGGTGCTCTAAATTCATTATGTTGGAAATGTTGGATTTTATAGTTAAGATTGCGCACTTGTGGGCATAGATGGGAGGGTTAGAGGATTTCTTTTTCCCTCTAATGATAATCTCGTTCCAATTCCATTAAAAAAACTCCAGCAGAAATGAAGTCTTCTTCTGACGTGTTCGTTGAGAGAAAAAATGACTGCAAAATGCTATGATAAGCATCGTCACTTCATACGTGCCCCGAGAGACGAGCTTCTTCATATTCTCATCATGGAAAAGCAACATGAAATCTGTCAAACAGATATTGCAGCGCCCCAATCTGACCCTTGAAGCCCGTAGGTTTATAATAAAGAGATAGGAAGCTTTTACGTCAAACGGATGTTGTAGACCGCTAAGCTCGCATTAGCCTATGACCTGAAAGAGATGGAAAAAATTATCCAAAAATTTTAAATCTATTACACTTTTATCAATTCAGTTCTAAAATTTTTAATTTTACCAATTCAACCTAAACATTTTCACTTCTTACTAATTGAGTCAATCTGGCCAATTTTGACCGGAAATTACTAACATGGACAGGTGACCTTGAGACATGACAATTTTTAATAATATTTTGAATTATTTATGGCTTTTCTCTCTTTTTTTTTTTTTTTTTTTTTTTTTTTTTTTTCCTGGTATTTTAGCAAGGGCCAGCTAGGGTTGTTGGTTGACCCTCGTCGGCCACAGGGAAGGGTCGGCAACCCTTGCTGGCCATAGGCGAGGGTTGATTGACCCTCGTCGGCCTTGGGCAAGAGCGTCAAGCCCCTTGTCAGCTTTGGGCGCGGGCCGCGACACCCTCCCTAGATCTGGCCAGGCGAGGAGTCCGAGCAAGGTCGCCAAGGGCCGCTAAGCCCCAGATTTGGCGAGGGCGTCGCAGGCACGCCCTCGCTTTGGCCGGCAAGGGTCGACTGACCCTTGCCTGTGGCTGGCGAGGGTCGCTGGCCCTCGCTTGTGGCCAGTGATGGTCGGTCGGCCACCCTCACTAGCCAAGCCCCAAACCCCTAAAAAAATCAAGTAAAACAAAATCGAAAAGTTATGAAAATATCATTAATATATTATTAAAACGTGCCACGTTAGCACCAGCCGTCCGCATTGACAAATTTCGGTCAAAATTAGCCGAATGGACTCAATTGACAAGAAGTGATGAATTGATAAAATTGAAAAGTTTAAGACTAAATCGATAAAAATACAATAGATTTATGACTTTTTAAACAATTTTCTCAAAAGAGATGCGATCTTCAATGAGGCAGGCTGGTCCTGCCACATATTCTAGAACAATTAGGCCCATACTTGTTGTGACCTACCCTTTAGTACGGAGAGAAATAGGTTTAGAGGTATTGCCTAAAGGAAGGGCTTATGACACATGATTTAGATTAGGGCTCTCCCAAACGCATATCTCACACGACATTAGAATGTTCAACATGAACTTAATTTGGTGCTATGAGAATTTCCTGATGATGAGTCGCTATTAATCTATTGGAGTCGGTTAGAAATCGAATGAAACATAAAAGCGTATTTTACTTCTTATGCAACTAGAGAATCTAGGGTCTCTACATTAATTAATCAATTAGTATCCGTTTAATACTTAATCTTGTTCATTTAAGCAGTTTGTGTTGATTTTAAATCTATCTACTAACACATAAAGTAATCATGCGGGTACGCAATCATTAAAATAGCAATCGGCAAGCAAGAAAAACGTTAAATAAATTGCATGGAAGAGCAAGGATCTAACATTAACAAATTGGGGGTATGCCATATCTAACTAAGCTAAAAGAAAACCATAATCAACGTATGGAAGGTGCACAATAAAAAATGTTCATCTCTAAGAACAAATGGAACCTTATGGTAGAACCCTAAGGGATTGTTCAATTTTGAGCGCAATTTTAAATTGATCATTTCCGACACTTTAAAAGCTACCCAAAAACTATTTTTAAAGCTTTTTCTATAATAATCCGAATAGAGGGACCTGGCCAGAACATGGGCTGCACTTATACTCACGGTCCTGGGCCATGGATATGAATGGGCTTATAATAAAAAAAACCATTCGAATAGGAAAGCACCAAGCCCATCTCTTTGCAACTAAATGCACTAAGCCCATCTTACCAAAAAATCTCAGCCCAAGCACATCTAAGACTAAATCCAGCCCGAACTTACTTAAATCACTTCGGCCCAAAACCCATCGAGTCTAATTAAGCCCAAAGTGCATTAAACCAAACCAAGCCCTCTAACTCCAATCCCATTTCCCTCTGTTGTTTAGAAAAAGTCCATTTTTACTGACCAAATTTCTCCTCGTTCGTCCGCCCTTCCTCCTACGCTCCTCTCCTATCCCACAACTTCAAATTTCGTTCTGCACTTCACGACCAACCGGGAACAACTTCAAACAACGATTCATACGCCAAAGCCCCAAAACATGAACGCGTACAGTTCAGTCGTTCATCATTAAGCCTCCAACTAACGAACTTCTCTGGCCATCGGATTGCCGTTGTAGGCCACAAAGCACGAAATGCGAAACAAAGTAGATGATGGCGTAAGAGAGCACTTGATCGTGGAAATAACTCGAGAATTGATTAACGTGATGCAATCCGCTTTCTGATGACAGAAGGAAATGAAATCAATTTGCATAGAGTTTTTGAGGAGCATCTTGTCAAACAAGTTATGTGCGACCGACTGGGAACAAGCGAAAGCCATCTAAAAATGAGACTCATTGCCCGAATCAAACTAGGGCATCAAACGAAGTGCAAATCAGTGAAAAGCATCTCATTAGCCAAAACGAAAAGAGCTACTTCGACTTCATCTAGAACCGGACGGAGCAAAAGGGGCTCGTGGGAATGAGCATTTAATTGCGGAGACCCCTACTTGGCTCGGAGACGGCAGCTAGCGGGCAAGCTTGAGAGAAGTCAGGCTATGGTCCGCCCGCTGCCTTGGTATCTTCGAGCCGAGATCCTCAGGCAGGGGAGGTTCGAACCAAAGAAAGAAACTTACCGGCGACGCAGAGATTCGGGAGTGAGAGATTGTGTACTTAAGGGCGTCGGCCAGGGGTCGTCAGAGAGGGTTCCGGCGTGGCCGAGCTGCTGGAGAACACCTTCTCAGTCGCGCTCTCTCCCTCTCTCTCCATACTCTCTCAAACTCTCTTCCGCCGCTCGCTCTCTCGCTCGCTTTTCCAGTACCGAGCCTCCCCCTGAAGAACTCACAGCTTCCTCCCTATTACTCATCAATCCATCATCTTCTTTGAGCGGCACTTTCTCATGAGTCCCTCCCTCATCAACTCCATCTGCCACCAGAGCACCGCCGGTGCTCACCCCACCCACCAAACCTTCCACCTTCTCTGCAACATCCACTTACTCGACTTTCTCAACCTCATGTCCCGCGCTAGCATTCTCATTAAACATCGCCGCTCGGATCAACACGCTCGACATCATTCGTATCAAGACCTGGGTACGACGTCACCGAAAACCGGCTTCAATCCTTCCTCTCGCGAGTCGCCGTGGGCATCCACCGCCTCCTCGAGAACCTCCTCTCCTTCATTGACCTTCGAATCATCCCCCCGCCGAACCGACCCTCTCCTCTATTCTCCCCTGGTTGCTCACCCTCGAGCTCTCTCTTTCCCTCGTTTTTCAGCCGGAAGACCCCATATTTCTCCCTCTCTCCCTCCAGCCACGCCAGCTGTTGCTGACCAGCCCGACCTCACAGCGGTGCGCGCGACATTCCTCGTCCTCCGTCCTTCGTACCGTCCTCTGTCCTTCCCCCGTCATCGTCCAGCCAACGTACTGCGTTTTGTCGTTGAGCTATCGTCCAACGGCAGGGAGAGAAGGGAGAGAGAAGAAGGGGCCGGGCCGAGAAAAAGAAAAGAAAAAGTGGGCTGGGCCGGCCCAGGCAGGGAGAAAGAAAAGGGCAATGGCAAAGGGGCCGGGCCAAGGCTGGCCCTTGCCCGGCCCGGCTGCGTTTTCTGCTTTTTTAAATTAATTTTTAATTTTATTATTATTTTTAAAAAATTAATCTTTAATTCTAGTAATGAAAAAGTTCCTAATGCCTATATGTGGTGTAATTTAATGAAAATTATTTTTTGTTAAGGAATTAGGAATTAATCGCTAATTTTCCATGCAATTAATCTCTCAATAAATAAGCGAAATTTAGGTGTTAACAATATTAGATAAAATATATTCATGGCGCATGCTAGAAAAGAGGAATTTAATCTTCTTCTTTTTTTAATGGAGTGAGTGCCGGCTAATCTCTACTGCATAGAAAACAAGTCCAATGACATATTCATGTAATGCACTTTAAAGATGTCAACGTCTAAGTTTCTTAAAAGTTGACATTGAATATAAATCTTACTATCATTTAAATATATTTATATTCAACACCTTCTGCACAGTTTTTTTTTCTCCCACAATCATGCATGTATTGTATATATAGTAGGAAAAAAAGGCTACTTTCCGCGTAGATTTAAGAACCTAAATAGCAAGCGGCTTGGTTCGTCTGATATAATTTTACACACATGATTATTTATTTTTGGCCATGCACTAGGGATAAGTACCTTGTGACATCACCAAGTAATGTATAAATTTACCAAGTAATTTTGGTAATGAGTATAAAAAACATAACGTAGCGATCAAATTGGAGCTTTGATAATCAGGATAATTATCTTATCGGAGGTGATGAATCAAGCTTGTACTTGTCCATCTTGCTCTACTTAGAACTTGTGAGTTACCAATTAGCTGATTAGCTTAAATTTTGTTGCATAGAGATTGCTAAGTAAAAACGTGAGAATAGTGAATGAGGATAATGTAATTCTTTCTGACGTACTCTAATCATTTACTCTCTAGCCCCCAAAAAAAAAATTGCCTCATTTCTCCAATTTCATCATTTCTCAATTTGGAATTGCACCAAGAAGGATTGTAATCATCATCATAATTTATTCTACTTTGTGATGTAAAAGAAGTTCAAGATAACAATACACCATGAAGTCCATGACCGAGCTAGCGTTGGAAGGTTACGGAGCAAAAACAAATTCATATAAAATACAAATCACCATATCTTATCTAAAACTATCACCATTTTCAAGATAAGAATACACCATGAAGTTCAAGTTTGAGCCAGTGTTGGAAGGTTACAAAGCAAAACCGGATTCATATAAAATATACATCACCATATCAGAAAATCAGAAACTATTGTCTTTCACTAATTAATCCTTTATTCCATGATGAATGAGAATATGATTAGTAACGTATGACCCGAGGAAAGTCAATCAACCAAGGTATTTCATCAAGCAAAATGTATATCAATAGATTGCATGCAACACATCCGAAAGCTAGAGCAATTAGAGTGTACACAAGTTGGAATCTTGCATCCATATCTTGCCTTCCCAACTCAGAGAGTAATTTATGTCGGATGATCTTGATCGCTACACAAATAAGCATAATCATAGGTACACCAGTAACGTTGGCAGGACCTGAATAGCCATGTTGGTCCCTAATGAATCAAAGCAAGGCATTTGCTAGGGAATCAAGTTGTCAATTATATTTAGCAGCTATTTGAGCCACATGCTCTACTCCATTTCTTGGAATTAAAATCAGAAGATTACTTGTTAGAATGCTAGTCTAGCACAAAGCTCAAACAATGAGGATCGAGAATAAACACATCAATCAATTAACGAAGTAAACAAAAATGGGGCGATGGTTTCCAAATGCAACATTGAAAAGGATGAGTTCACTTGATCTATGTAGAGTAGACAAAGTAGCGTTTGAGTAATGTGACACACATGGGAAATGATCAAAGATAAGAAGTTCCTTAAGGAAACCAAGACCGCATGATCTTACTTGCAATCCTCCAACTTATTGGAGGCTGGACTACAGTAGTAAAGAGATGTTGCGGTTCGCTGCCAATGCTTACCTCCTCAGACCACAGTGATTGATAGGATTGTTGTTTGACACTAACCTACGAGTTTTGAGCAATTTCTCTTTTCCTTCCTTGTCTGAAGTAAAACTTGCCGTGAGGCTGTGTGTTGAGCAAAACATATTTGCAAACCAATGGGAGGTCCTCTCTTCAGGAGAGAGTCCTTCCTCTCCTTAGGTATTGGTGTGAAGTACTCGTCCCATCCCTCAGACCTCTTGGGCAAAAGACAATTATTTGTTTACTCGTCTTGAACTACTTGTTTAATTCTCTTGTCATCGTCAAATGTGGAGAACCAGATGCAAACATTTGTTTTATCCTCTTGAACAAATGACTAATCTATGCTTAATCCTCTTTAACTGTATGTTTAATTCTCTTGTCATCACCAAATACAAACTCTGCGAAAACTCTTCTAAAAAAATACTAACCATATTGTACGAAGGTCGATTCAGTTATAAACTTTTCAATTTGGCCAATCAATCCTAAATCTTTGGGCAATTTTTTAATGTAGTTCATTTGATTAATTTTGACTGGAATTACTGATGTGGTGGTCTAGTCAATGCCTGATCTCCTGTTGGGGCATATCTCCTTAACACCTAGAAACTTTTCCTAGTCCACTCTAACAACACTTCTTCATAAAATAAAATACACAGAAAACTACTAGGTAAATCCCGTGCTTACCTTTGACCAAAAAAAGAAACCCGTGCTTAACTTTGACCAAAAAAAGAAACCCATGCTTACTAGGTAGAAACTATGAAGCACGGACACATTGCTGGACCTTCCGTATCGTGTTCAACACGTGTCGACATGTCGGACATGCCCAGACATGTTCAGTCACGCGGTCAACACGTGTTAGATTTTTGGACATATGGTCAACTTTTCTCGACACGTTCCGACACACGTGTTTGAGAGAGAGGATAGTTGAAGAAGACCATGGAGGGTGGAGGTGAGGGTGAGGGAGTGGAGGCGAGGCTACGAGCGACAGCGAGGTTGTGACGGTGAGGGAGTGGCACAGGAAGAGCAGAGACTGAGCCGCGACTATGATGGAAGGCTAGTGGCGAGGTTGCAGTTGCGAAGGAAGAAGGGCTAGAGGGCTAGAGGCTAGGTGACGAACTATTGTGATGAGGCGACCGAGAGAGAGTAGAGATTGAGAGGGAGAGGGTTGCGCGAGGAGGAGGAGGAGGAGGAGGAGGAGGAGGAGGCGGCAGCTAGGGTTTGTGAGGGAGGAAACTCAAAAAATTAAAAATGGGATTTGATAGGACTTTGGTGTGATCCTTTCTTTTTGGAGGGAGGGGAGGTGGGGTGGACAGGAGGGTGTTCAATTTTCAAGAAAGAAGTGACAGGTTGGGGAGGGGGAGAAGAAACAAGGGAAAGATTGAGAAACGAGGGAAGTGAAATAAATTTTGGGGTGGACCCGGGGACTTTTTTATCAAAAAAATAAATAAGGGAGGTTATAAAATTATTTTGAAAAATAAAAGTACTAATGTTGAGTAATTGTAAAAAATCATAGATTTATTTAAATAAGTTAATTCTAATTTCTTGTTAATTATTAGTTTAATCAATAATTTTTGTTAGAGTTAGAAACATGTCCCCAAACATGGATACACATTAACTATGAATGTCTTTTGAATTTTCTATAAATAGATTTATTAATATTATTAGTGTAAATTCATTGTAGGCTCTTTTTTATTATTTATTTAATTATGAATTTGAATCAAATTAATTAAAAATTAAAATATTCATTTAATATACAATGTATCCTAATGTGTCGGAATTTTCTATTTTTGAAAAATGACATGTCAGCGTGTCGCTTGTCGATATCGCCTGTCAGTGCTACTTAAGATAGAACAAAGGAAAGCTAATTGTAGGTCTTATCTTGTCTTTGGAGCAAATAAGGCTTTCAATTAATATTTTGTTCTTAATATGAGTTTCTCTTGACAAAAGAAAGAAATAGTGTATGTACAGTTGTGTCCCTTAATCGATGCAACAGAATTTTCACACCCACTAACTGTAGGATGAGTTTCAAACTCTTTCCGACTTCGTGATCTTCAAAAAGAAATTATAGTTTATTACAGTGTTTCACTTATTTTTAAAATGGTGTTCACACTTGAGAGGGATTATTCCTTGTTACCAATCCAACTCTATTCAATCACGAAATGAAAATCATGAAAATTTACCAATTCGTACAAAAAAAGATCAATGTCTACAAGAAATAATCTCAATTTTCACCTGATTTACACCCATTGAGTATACTCTGTTTTGAGTACAAGCCAATACGTTGTCTAAGAAATGCGAGGAAACATGCAGGCAAGTGAAAGACTCCCCTTTCAAACGGGCTCTTAAGTGTCCAACGATATAACTTCAGAATACGTTTACAACTTTCCCTCATTTATATAGAGTGCAGGTTTTTTCCCCCAAAAAGACAATATTCACATGATGGAGTGTACACAGTGGACATGATCAGAGATAGGAATAGGAAAGGATATCAAGATTGTGTGGCATGATTTTATTTGCAATGATCCGACTCACTAACGACTGAGCTACAGTGGCTAAGAAATGTTTAAGGTTGTCGAAACTTACCTCCCACCACCATGATCAGCTGGATTGTTGTTCGCAATTAACCTTCCGACTCTGCCTCGTTAAGTCTCTTGCCTGAAAATGAAAACAGGATGAGGTTGTCACAGACCTCAGCGGATGTTCTGGCCGTGGTGTGGTTTTATATACTTACATATGAAAAACTCACTCCAAAAGAACAATTTTCTCTCGCTTGGGTCCCAAAAGAACGCTTCTTTTAGTACGGTGTTAAGCGCAATGCGCAATGCGCAGTGAGTGATGTCGTTGCGCTTTACACTGTGCCAAAAGAAAATGACACCAAAAAATTATTTTGCTTTCTTTTGGCAATGACACTGATGTCATTGCCCTTAACACCGTGCCAAAAGAAATTCTCTTTTGGGACTAAAAGGGGAGAAAATGGTCCTTTTGGATGGAGTTCTTTTTGCCATGGTTGTCTCAACTCGGCGCAAAAGTATATCATCGGATGGCAAAACTATATCATCACCATATGGAGTGAGTTTTTCATAGATAAAACCAGAGTGAAAAGGTTGAAGGCCATTTGACCACATGGAGTGATGACCACATAGACCTCAGACTTACATGACCGCACGAAAACTCGCTCCACCTATATGGACCTCCAATTTCAAACTACACCTTGGAGGTCCATTCTAATCCCGTTAGCCATGGTGTATTATTGTTTTTTTCTTTATTCATTTTTGCTTAGTTATTGTGTATTTCTGTAAGAAATTTTCGCTTTACGTTTTTGTTAATTGACCTTGGACCCTACCCAAAATTTATTCTTATTATCCTCAACAAACTATAACTCAGATATTGATTTGCATTACTCATGATTAGAATCTGACGCAATTTTTCGGGGGAAGTACACTATCAGTGCCAAAAGTTGCGTATGGTGCTCACTTTGGTGCCAAAAGTTTTAGTCGGATCACTTAAGTGCCAAAAAGTTTGAAAAATGCTCATTTCAGTGCCAACACTGATATGGTTGGCTAAAAATCCGACGTGACAGTTTTTTATTAATATTTGAAGTCGACGTGGATCGCCGGAGAGTACAATTAGCATGCAAACAACAAAACGACGCCGTTTAGCTTCTTTTCCCCTAAATAAGAAACCCTAAATCCCCAAATTCGACCAAAACCGAAAGTTGAAAACTCTAAATCCTGAATTCGACCAATTCGAGTGCATACTTCGATTTTCTTCCAAAGTTATCAGCTCGTTCTTGCAAATAGAGGGCAGAAGCTTCAGCAGCAGCTCACGTTCCTATAAAAAAAGTGAATTAGATGTGAGTGTTACTGTTATTGTGGGTTACCGAGTCCGAGAATAACATCTTGGACTTGGTTGAATCCCGGGAGAAGATTCCATGAGTGCGGCAGATATAGAGAAGGCTCAAAGTGCAAATATTTCAAATGGGTTGATAGAAAATTCTCTGATCGAGCGACAGAGGTGATCTTGGAGTTACTTGAAGGCCGAAATCAACCTCCACCTAAGTTAATGGACGAGTTGGAGGATGTCGACTCAATGCAAGCTCAAATGAATGGTTTAAAATCTTTGGTCGACCATTTGAAGAGGGAAGTTTCAAGGCTGAAAATTGAAAGAAACTTTTATCGAGCGTTGATTGTGTTCTTATTCTCTTGGGTAGTTTATTCAAATGTGAAATGAGTAATGAGAAGGAGTTTGCATGTCTGCCATAGTCGAAGACGTGGAATATGCATTTGTATTGGATTATTTATAAGTAAAATGTGTTTTTGGTTTGCAACAATTTTTGCATAGAACAGAAGGTTTTGTTGAAATCTATGGTAGAAATGGAAGGTTGGAGTTGGAATGCATTAGTTCTGAGCACTTAAAAGTTTTATTGTTTAATTGTATATTGTCAATGTTTGTTTTTGTTAGTTTTTACTTCAAATATAATGGTTTGCTGCATTTTTTATTTGGTAATGGTTTGCTGGTTTGCTGGTTTGTTGTAACTACAAACATGGCGAAATGGAAGGTGCTTTTGGAATGCATTAGTTGTGAGCACTTAAAAGTTTTATTATTTAGTTGTGTATTGTCAATGTTTGTTTTGGTTAATTTTTGCTTCAAATATAATGGTTTGTTGCATTTTTTATTTGGTAATGGTTTGCTAGTTTGCTAGTTTGCTGCAACTGCAAATCATGGCGAAATTAAGGGATGGTGGCAAATTCACGATTGACCATTTCAGTGCCATAAGTTGTAAAAAGTGATCGCTTGAGTACCAAATTTTTATAAAAGTGATCATTTAAGTGCCAGTTGCGATTACAAAGTGATCACTTGTGTTGCACAAGTTTTTTTTTTTTTTTTAAAAGAACATGTTAGTTTCAAACGTCACTTGACTTGCACCAGTCGTGGTGCATCTTGCATCTTGTTGCACCAGTTGGGTTGCTGGTGCATCTTCTTGTATCAGCCCATACAACAGTGTTGATGCAACAAAATGCACCAGCACCTAAAATTGCATCTTGTTCTTGCACTAGCACATACAACCAGAACCCCACAAATTCATTAGCATCCACAACTTCAACCGGCAACAGTATGCAGGCAACAACTACCATCAACAAAAAAATATACAGCATAACTGTTATAACTGTCTTGCTAGCATTACTAGCCGAAACAGCCAACACAAGCGAAAATAACAAAAACAGTTATTGTCATTGACATTGATTGATTATTTACAAAAGAAAAACATGTCTAACTTCACTCCCCAATCATTGAAGGTTCAGCACCCTCTTAAAAAAAAAACAGAAGCTATGGCATTATGCATGCAGCAACTATTATCAATGATATAATATCTAGCACCCTCCTAAAAAAAGAAAACATGAAAAGAAACCATGTCCAGCACCACATAAAAATAGACCATATCCAGCACCCTCCCATAAGTTAATATGGACAACACCCCGATCTCTTTTTCCTCTTGGAGGTTTGAATTGATTCATAATCCGAGCACTCTTTCGAACTGGATGTGCAGGTTCTTTAACTGGGCATTCTGTCACCTCCTTTTCCTTGTTCTTGACAGCGGCTATTTTTGTTCTAGCACGTGTCATGTGTTAGTCAATATCATGACTATTGCTCCCATGATCAGTTGGTTGAGATGGAACTGGTGCTGGGTTCTTTTTAGATGGTTGTTTTACAGCTATACCGACTGTCTTCTTCTTTAGAGCACTCTTCTTTGGCTGCACCCTTGATTCTTGAGTTAACCCACCTTGAAAGAGAAGTACCTCCGAAGTTCTCCCAAGCTACAAGAACCTAGTAATATTGTCAATCAAATAAATTGAAGTACAACAAATTAAATGCATGAAACCTACAAATCTTACATTCAAAATAGTCATTCCAGTATGTTCATCTGTGTAAATCTCATAACCATATTGCCTTAATCTTTTTCCAAGAGCCCCTCTTGTTCGCTGTGGTGCATCATTTTCAGCAACAACAAATGGGGGAGCAACATCTGCAACTTGTGCAGTTGCGCATCTTCTCACCCGAGAAACACATAACAAATTTAAATTTCAGCCCATAAAAGACAAACACAGCGGTGTACAACTTACATGATATTTTTTTCTCGTTTTCTCAACAGTGGATTCAGTTGTTGTTATTGCTGTCCTGCCCATTCCAGTCCCTGTTCCTGCACTTGAGCCTACAACATGGCTTGTTTCTGGCCCTTTAGTAGGCTTTACAACAATGTACTGTATTAGGATTATGACCAACTACAATGATTTGAATAATTAGACATCTACTCATTTTCATGGTGGGAAACCAGGAGAAAACTTCTCAAATTACAAGTGCCTGACATAGGAAAAGCAAAAGAGAAGTCAGTACACCTAGTCAACCATCAAACTCTATCAAATATGAACTGAAAAGTTAATGAGGGAAAGAGGATACTTACCTTACAGCAGAGCTTTCTGTTTGCCCTTCAATAGGCATTACAGCAGGGCCTTCTGTCCTCCCTTCAATAGGCCAAAGAAGAAGCTCTTCAGTAGGTCCTATTCCTAGCACTAAATCAGCTTGCTGTTGATGCTGCTTTTTCAGCTCACAACCTTTCTTATTGTGCCCTTCATTGCGGCAATAGGAGCATTTCATCTTTACCCCAGTCCTACTCATCCTCTGACTTGATGCCTCTTCCTGCTGCATTCTTCATCTCCTCTTTGGCCTTCCTATTTGCTTCTTCAATGGCAAAGGTAGATGGCTTTCATGATTTGTTGGCTCCCAAAATTTGCTGCTTCTGATAGGCTGCATCATGAATTGGTATGAAGCAATGTATAAGCTTTTTTTGTACCAATCATCTAGGTGATCATCTGGATTTTCTTGCTTCATTTGAATAGCACAAATGGCATGGGCACATGGAATTCCATTCAGTTGCCAGGCTCGGCATGAACACTTTCTTCTATCTAGGTTGACGACATACTTATCATAAAGAATCTCATATCCATTATCTCCATTCCAAATTGGATGGCAGAACCTACTAGCAGTAATGTTTGCATCAAATCTTTTTACAATCCTAGGGCCACAGTCTCTAGTCCAATTCGTAGCCTCATCTCTTTGCTTATGCAGTCTAGTCATCACCATAACTCGAATATCATCAAGCATGCTGATGATTGGTTTGCACCTGGCCTCTAAAATTCTGCCATTGAAAGCTTCACAGAGGTTGTTATCAAAGATATCGCATTTGAATTCTTCGCTGAAGAAGGCCTGACACCAGTGCTTAGCTTCTGTCTAGAAGAGTGCATCATAACCTTCATTTGTTAGCTGCAACAATCCTTATTTGGCTAATCTGAAATCAGCCATGTTAGTACTTTTCGCTATTTGCCAGAACTGTTTCTGCAGCCTATCTCCTTTGAAGTTCCTTGACCAGTTTGCATATATGTGCCTCGCGCACATTCTGTGCTCAGCATGGGGCATCAACTCAGCCAATGCAGGAATAAGTCTCTACAAAAATTTAAATCAATAAATATAAGTCAGGACAAATATGCAAGTGATTATATTAAAAGGGAATGAATTAATTGATAATGAAATTACCTTCGGTTGGTCGCTCATGAATGCCTATCCTCCCCCATCGGTTATCTTAAGGTCAGCCATTAAATTTCTGAGGAACCACGACCAAATATCCTTGTTCTCTATCTTCATTACCGCCCAAGCTATCAGAAACATTTGATTATTAGCCTCTCTCCCCACAGTAGCCAACAACTCCCCCTTGCATAAACTTTTTAGAAAGCATCCATCCAATCCTATAACTCTTTTACAACCAGTCAAGAAGCTCCGTTTGCATGCATCAAAACAGACATAAAATCTATCAAATCTAGTCCCAAGATCAGGGAGTGGCCTCTCCACAACCTCTAGATATACCATACTAGATGGGTTTTGAAACATGCATTCAGCAGCATAATTTCATACCTGCGCATATTCTTCCTTATACCCACTCATCAATATTTTCATCACCCTCATCTTAGCTCTCTTGCATTGATTCCTTGACACATTAACCCCTAATTGCTCCTTCACTAACAGCTGAAAATTGAGGACTCTTGATACCGGGCATTGCTTTGATAGTATTGAAAAAATGTTTCGATAACCACACACTTGTTACCCTTTTATTGTTAAAGATAATTGGACAAGTATGCTCCTCCTAGAAGGTCTTAATTTGGAATAACTCATTCTTACTCAGTGCGCTATAGAGCTTCCATGGACAATTGGGTTGTGAGCACTTCGCTCTCATAAATTCCTTCGTGTTTCTAATGAATTGAACGCTCCTTTGTTCAGCAATGGAGCTCTTCACAACAGCTTCCTTGAACTGTTTGGCATCATCAAATCTCATGCCCACAGACAAAACAGGTTTATCAACAGTCGGATCATAGCAAGGGTACTTACTTTTTCTTCCATGAGTAGGTTCTTCATCATCATTGTCAAGCTCATTTTCCGAACCAACAACTTCATCGCCGGAGCTTTCTTCATCTTCACTTCTATTACCTTCAGCTGGAGCTCTATCCCTATTTACTAGCTCGGGCCTCTTTGCTGAAGCTGCAACTTTTTTTATGAGAAATTCCCTTTGCTTTTGTCTTGACTATGCGAGTTCATCATCATCTTCGTCACTTGGGAAACTTATTGAAGCCAAATATTCATCTTTCGATTCACTGGATATAGCAATTTCCCATTCTAATCCAATGAAGTCTTCATCGCCCACATCTTCTCCCAAGATTTCAGGACATCTCCCTGTCTGTTCATCTCTATCAATATGACTTCCCTCCCTCTCATTTTGCCCTTCATCTAACCTAAACTCATCCCTGACCTGATTACTCGCTTGAATAGGATCCCTCACTTCTCCTCTTTCAATGGTGGTCTCCTCATCCTCATCCTCATCCTCATCCTCACTATAATACTCAACATATACCCTAGCTTCTTCGCCGTGAAGATAATGGTAAATGATATCCTTAATACCAATATCATCATTAAAAAATCTCAAGCCATCCTTCAATTTCTTCCCAGGAACACAGTAATATAGTTTTTGCACTTTGCATCGTAAAAAATACACCACATCCCTCAGAAAATCAATATATGATGGCTTTCGAACATTGACATAGATAGTACCTTCATTTCCACCACTATATTCCCAATCCTCGGCGCCAATAACAAACTCTCCACCATAGCAAACAATGATGCTTACCTAATTCTCGTCCATGTCGATGCTGCACCCAATGAAAAAATAAAAGGTCATTAGTTTTCGGGACCACATGATAGAATTAGCAACTTCACATACAGGTCTTTGTCATTTTGTTGTCAAGGAACAAATGCGAGGTCATCCATTCAATTAAGTGCTTTTATAGAAACAAAGGAAACCGAATTGAATAAACAAAGTGAGGTCCCCATCACCCATTTTTCAATTCAATCACATTCAGTCCCCACAGAAGCAGTCTAATTAATTAAACAAAGTAAGGTCCCACTACTGTTTTCCTCTGAGTGGAGCCCCATTTTCCCCTTCGCGCCCTATTTTTCTATTTGGTCCCCACAAAAGAAAGTGAATGAACGACGAAAATTTTTCTATTTGGTCCCCACCACTTTCCCCCTGAGCCAAGCCCTCAATTTGCCCTCCGCGCCCTAACTTGCCCGTTGGAATCCTAAATTTTTCACTAAATTGAGCCACGTAGAGAACATGACAAACCTGAGTGAGTGAGACTTGGGGACGCAGCCAGCAAAACAACCGTGAACGACGGCGCAACTATAGTGGTGGCCGAGCGACGGCGGGTGAGCGAACGACGGTGGGTGAGCGAGCTACAACCGGCGTCGAGCGAGAATCGTATACGAACCCTAGTGAATCCCTCTTCAGCGACGTTGTTTTTTATCGTAGTGAATCCACTCTATTTTACAAAACGACGGTCGTTTTCTAAGTGATCCACGTGGACTGGTAAAACATGTTTCTTACGAAGAAAGGAAAACGGTATCGTTTTATGCCATGCACCGTGGACAATCGATTTTTTTTTTTTTAAATATAAAACCCACGTAATCATTTTGGCCGGAATCTCTCGCCGGTGGCACCAAAATGATCGTTTTTTCTCTGATTTGGCACTTAAGTGATCCAACGGAAACTTTTGGCACCAAAGTGAGTGCCGTATACAACTTTTGGCACTAATAGTGTACTTCTCCCCAATTTTTCGCATTCCATTCACTTTTTATAACTGAAGACAATAAAAAATAGAATAAATTAAATCTTGATAAATTAACGCCATTATATTAATGCACCCATTCTAAAAACAGGCCAACTCCGTCCCTGTATGCAATGCACAAACAATTTATGCTCCTGCAATTATGCATAGACTCATTAGCTATAATTTACACAAGAAGCGTTGCTTTTATACCAGGAATTGAATTTCACTTTGTATCTAAACTTGCAGCTCTAGATGTGTTCATGTAAGTATATGCAGTTAGTATAATTAAGAAATACACATGATGTTCATTGTAGGCTTGTATCTTGATAATCTTTATTATTAAAAAAAAAAGGGTAAGTGTATTTTTTTTTTGGTCGGTCCTATTCTAATCCTACTTTAACACTCACTCTCAGACTTTTGCCCTGCCTCCTTGCAGGGCGTGGAAGTCGAAACCCACTCCCGAAATGAAATCGTCCTCACCCCAATTCCCCCTGAGAAGGTGGGGATTTGAATCCCCAACCTCTTCTTTCCAAATTGGAAGGGTGGCCACTGGGGCGAACCCCCAGTAGTTAAGTATATTTGAATGTCCTAAAATTTGTTATAAAAATGCAATTGAGTTCTAAAAATTTCAAAAAGTATAATTAAGTCTTAAAATCATTACAAAGTGAATTAAGTCCTAAAACTTTAAAAAAAATGCAATCAAATCCTAAAACTTATCAAATTGGTCCAACCTAAGTCCTTCCATTGATTATATTTTTTGAAAGTTTTAGGACTCAATGGCATTTTCAAGACAATTTTTAGGACATGATTGAACTTTTTGAAAGTTTTAGGACATGATTAAACTTTCATAACAAGTTTTAGGACTTCTAATACACTTATCCCGTTAGAAAAAATATTTTCTATAATAGTTAAAATGTTTGAATTCCTTACATCTCATTTTTCACATGCAAGGCCCATTTTACACACGGATAAGTATTAAGACATACTTCGTTTTTGGAAATACTTGAGAAATGTGCTTAATACATGAGCCATAAACAACTTTCTTAATAAATTGAGCTTTTGTGAAGGCTGTTGTACAACAATGAGCTTATTATTTTAATTCCTACATACTGAGTAGAGCATGGAGCTCAAATTGCTAACATACTTGTCGATTGTTTTATGTGACGCAGTAGGTGTTGAAAGCTCATTGCAGGATACTTTTGGGCTAACTATAAAAAGAAACAAATGAGAGATTATCATTGAAAATTTGGTTGATAAAACATAGTGCACCTTCGATTAAGTGTTAAAATATGTCTCGAGTTTGAGTCCACAAACAAATCCTAACCCAAGATATATTGTTATTTGTGGACATCCGAATTTGTGCCATGAAATTATATATTTCCTATTTCGGTGGTAAAGCTCAAGCTGGATATTCCCTTATATCAAAGAGGAAATATAATCAACAACTTATATTCGAATTGTTGAAGCCTTTGAACTAATATTGGAAATCCAACGTGTACTAGAATTGCAATTACTCAGTCAACTGGTTTCCTTGAGAAAATTGAACTTCTTCTCTGTGGCAATGACTCTAAAATTCGAGGGTTTACTTTTTGTGGGTCTTGCTTATATATATAAAAAGCAAGTCTTGCCGTGGCCATTGGGGTCTTCTTTTAGCGCCGTTTGTGTACAAGTGCTTGTGGACGAAGACTGCCAGGTCAAAGGTTGCCAGGTCAAAGGTGCAACCTCGCGGCTTTTGGCGAGGGTGAACCTTGCTAATGGCCGACGACACTTGCCAAGGGCCGGCGAGGTTAAGGTCAACCTCACCAGCCTTTGCCTTTGGCTGGCTAGAGGAAGAAGGAAAGGGAAAAACAAAGGAAAGAGGGAAAAAAAAAAAAAAAGAAAAAAAGAAAAAAAGAGGAACAAAAGAATAAAATAAATTAAAAAAAATGAAAAAAATCCAAAAAATATAATATTATTAAAAGTTGTATATGTTGGCGCTTTGCTGACAGGCATCCACATCAGCGAAATCTGACAAAAATGTTAGAAGGACTGATTAGCATCAAATCAAAAAGTTTATGACTAAATTGACACTATTAAAAGATTTAGAACTAAATTGACACAAATGTAATAGATTTAAGACTTTTTTGATACTTTTTTCCAGAATTTGATAATACTTATCAAAGAAAGAACTTCACATCTTACAAAAGCAACTTGTTTTATCAAGGGGTGAGATATGATGAGACACCCATGGCCCGTGAGAATGTCTTATGGGACAAAAAATCCATGTAAAAAAGCGGTCAATGACTATCAGCAATATATTTCACTTTTTTATAAATTTACAGAGTCACTTATTATGTCCCTATTATACTGTTTGCTTTGAGAGATTGAGCCACCAGGAACATCGAGAATGAAAACATGGACATATTAACAACAAGAGAAAAAGAATAGAGAACAAATCTTGAGAGTACATATTGGTGTTCTAGCACTCCCGTGCATGAGGGAGAGATGGTGCAAATAAATTGAATTTCTTATGATTTACTTGAGGCTTTTGGCGGTCCCCGTTCGATTCTTCATCTCAAACACATATAAAGTGAAACAAAGAAAATGGGATAGTTGGCTTCGCCTAAGCTCAAAACCCCTTCTCAGCTAGACAACAATAATTATTGCTGTAGACTTGGAGCGACTTCCCTCCCCCAAATCTCGATGGATCAAACCCATCTCCCAAGATATATATAAAAAGAAAATTCTTAGTCATTGTCATCAACCTTTGTATATCGATTCTTACATTAAACCAAATAATATTTTTATAAGTACTCTCACTTTTCTTTTTCTTCCAAATATGCCCCAACATATAAAAAGTCGTGCATCTAACTTTTCTAATGTGATTCCGCTTTATTCTCAAATGGTTGACTTTCATTTAAAATTCTGTGGTCAGTTACTTCTCTCTCTCTCACATGTTGCATGCATCCTTTATGTCGGGCTTAGTGCTTTTCATTTGTGACTTAAGTACATGCCAAGATAGGGTGTAGAATATCGCTGACGTCAGGGCATAAGGATCGAGTTATGAACTACGTAAAAATCAAGATTCGTGTGTCAATATTAATGAACAAGGATAAATTGATCTCAAATTCTCTAAATCAAATCCCCCATTTCTCTCTGGCAAAAGAAAAAAAAAGATCCCTTGTTTCTCCAATTTTATTGTATTTCACTAGGATCTTAATTAAGTAGTACCATTGGCTTCATCACCATATATTCTGCTTTGTGAAGTAAAAGGTGTTCAAAGTAATAATATTACAACATGAGGATCATGTCTGAGCCAACATTGGCAATACACATATCAAATCCAGCTTTGCAAAAGTGAACCACAACGTTAGGAAAATCGAGAACTATCATCATTCTCTAATTAATCCTCAAGTTCAAATGTGGATGAGATTATCAACACTAGGATGCAGGGAACAAGAATCTGCCAAGGCATGTCACCAAGTAAAATGTAAATCAGCAGACTACACCCGACAACATCCGAGAACAATGTCTATGAGAGCATACACAAGTTGGAACCTTGCGACCATATCTTGCCTTCCCATCGCGAAGATTAATTTTTGCCGGATGATCTTGATGACTATGTAGATAAGCATGATGGGTGCACCAAAAGTGCTGACTGGACCCGTAGAGCTATGCATGTCCCTGATAGCTTGAAGCGAGGACTCCTCCATGGAATCAAGAAGTTGGTTAATTGCAGCGAGTTGAGCTCCATATCTTGGAATTAAAATCGGCAGACTACTTGTTAGGAGAAAGTCTTTCACAAAAGCTCAAGTTGATGATAGTTTCTCTAAAAATTACCAAGCTATGAGTGTACGATAAATAGCAAGCGGTCTGCAATGCTAATAACTAATATACTTGCATAAACACATCAAGAACTACCGATTAAAGTTAAAGGAAATTTAATGCTCGGTATGATGCCAAGCTTCTAGTGCAAATCATAGCCACCGAGTGTATGCAACACAGGAGTTTACCCTATGTGTTCAGTGCAAGAGTTTAACCCATCTATTCATCCACCCCAATTAAGCTACTGAAAACTTACTTTTGGACGAAACATAATATCAGAGTAATAGGGGGTACCTCCCTAACACCCACTGTGACCACACTAATACACAAAACAAAATCACCGAGACACACAAACATGCTTACCGGTAGAAATAGAGTAAAGTTAATTGCAGTTCTCATCTTTTCTTAGGAGGAAAAGCTAAGCAGACTTCGTATTAACACGTTCTTCATATGAGTTTCCCTTGGCAAAAGAAAGAAACAAAGCGGGCATACAGTCGTGTCTCTTCATTAATGTGACAGAATTTTCCCACCTAGTAACCTCAGGGGATGGTTCACATTCTTTCCAACTTTGTGATTTTAAAAAAGAAATGACAGTTGTCATGTTATTTCACTCTCCTCTGAAAAACACAACCGTTTTAACGGTAGTCATACTTGAGAGGGATTACTCCTGCTGTGAGTCCAACTGTATTCAGTTACCAAAAGAAAATCCTGAGAAGGGTCAACGACTCCAAGAAACAATCTTTCTTTTCAATTATGCTCTGTAATTAGTACAAAAACCTGGATCATTTAGCAAAAGAGCAGAAGAAAAAATCTGGTTGGTGCAATATAACGACCCCAGTCTAGAAAATGTGAGAAAAATGCCATTTCGCATTGACTAGATATGCCCCTAAGTACATGCTTTATTCTGAGTAAGGCCCATGCTCTGTTCTGAGAATGAGTCATTATGAACGTCGAAAACAAGAACCTGGATCAACAAACAATAAGAAAACAAGAAAATCTGGTGGATCAACAAACAATAAGAAAAAGACCGGAGACTCTCATATTGGATGCAAATTGCGCAATCCCAATATCTCTATAACTAGAAAAAACAATAATTGAGAAAATCTGGTTGAAAGACTGGAGTCCTTCTACTCTCCAGATTCTTTAGCGCTGGCTCAATAAGATGGCCCCTCATCTTTAGCGTTAGGTAAACGCTCTTACATGCTGAACACTGCAAAGTTCAGAATGCGTCATAACCGTAAAACAGTAAATTACAATATCAATTAATGTAGTTCACCTGGTTTACATCTCATATTCTAATTGAAACACTGTGTTCAGAATGCGTTTTTGGTTTACTCAGATAAACAGCATTCACGTAAAGGACCATCCACACTGGGCATGATGATAGGAACATGAGCTACAAAAATTAAAACATGATTGAGGACGCTGAAGCTTACCTCTGACCACCACCGTCGTCAGCTGGATTGTTGTTCGCCATTAACCTCGGACTTTGCCTTTCCCTTCTGAAAATGAGAAGACGTGTAGTGGTGGACGTCGAGGTTTGTAGCAAGAGTTTTGAAGGAACAGATTTTGGCCGACTTGGTGGCGTCATTAAGATAACAAAAAGAAAAAGAAAAATGCAAGACGTTCACCTTTAGAGGGACGTCGTTTTCAGTTGTTTCGACATTTTCTATAGGTGGGTGTTTTCCTTGGTTCAATCCCCCACTGATGATGCTCCATCATCTTTGACCTGATGATTTTGCTCCTCCCGTATATTCATCCATCACATGTGTAAATCCTTCCGATAAATATGCTCTGCCCCCACAATAGATCTCATGATACGTGACGCACTGGGTGAAAATGAAATGGCTCTACATTGATTTTCCTTGGGCCAATTGCCCTCAAAAGAACCGGCTCCATTTATTTTGTAAAAAATAATAATTTGAAAAATATGTTCCTAAAAATGATCAATTATATTTATTAAAATTATTAGTTATAAAAAAGTATTTTCATTATTGATAATAATTTCAGTCTAGATATTCTCATGGATAGTGAAAATATTAATCATTTATTCATTTTTGTAAGCCAATAAGTGATTATTTTTAAGAAAATATTTTCTAAATCGATCATTTTGCACGACACAAACGGAGCCTTAAAATAGAATAATACCTATAGGGTACAAATTATTGTTATTCATTTTATATAAAGTGAAAAGGTTTGAATTTATATTATGATAAAATTCCAAAATGATTCTATCATGAATCAATTATATCATAAATGATTAAAGCTTGCGTATAAAAATATAACTATGTAGATTACATATTTTATGAATATATTGTAATCAATACTTAAAAAAAATGTGTTGCTATTTTGTGCTATCAAGTAATAAATCGGAAAGCTAATATACTTACTTCCGAAATCATCGGATGATATAATAATCTTATCTTTGAGGCTGAAAATAGTAGTTAACGCGTTATATCAATTAATGAGAATATCAATTGAAATACTTTTACGCGATATACTATTTTAGTGCGAGTCTGCCTCTTTCATTTCCCAAAAAAATGAGTCAAACATTCTGTGGTTGACTTAGATTAAAAAGAATGGACGATTACTATGCTCAAAAAGGTTAGATTCAACTAACTCAAAAGCGTGTGATTTAAAATCATATATAAGTCAACAAGCTTCAACATAAATAAATTACGGAATCTTGCATTCCACTCTGTTTGATTTCCCAGTGGTTGCATACTCCTCCATACATTTCATTTTATCATAGAAAAACCTGAGCATGTGCACTGATGTGAAATGCATGTTAAAATAAACCATAACTTTTCATTTTCTAGTTTGGTTGCCGAAAAATAGACAGATACTTCCACACCAAGTGGAGTATTTTAAGACATTGCCTACTCTTTTTTGATATCATGACTATTACTTCACTGGGCAGTTGCCATCCTAAGTTAGATTGATTCTAAGCAGGGTTATAACCCATATGCCTTCTTGCCGGCGAGGCAGATATTGAATTCATAGAGACGCAAGGCGATGGAAGGAGCCGTTTTCATTAGTCTAAGAGATATAGTGAGTAATATATTAATAATGAGGGGAGCTATTCGAATTTTTTAATTTCTTAATGAAGTGGCTTTTTTTTCCTTCCATTTTTCAAGAAAGATGAGTATTGATTTTGTCCCCTTTCCCTCCACAAAGAATCCATTTAACTTATGAAATAAACTTCTCATTGATGTATTGTTTTATCGAGATCTACCCAAATCAGAATGTCATTTTCATGATGTTGAGGGTACTCTTCTATACTCATTCCGCTCTTGCCTTCGTCCTTTAGTGAGAAAAATCAATAAGGAAGGAAACCATAACTCTTCATTTTCTAATTTGGTCACCATTGCATACATTTTCCAGCGACCAAATTGGAAGAGAGCGAAGCGGTTTTGTTATTGTATCCGGATTTTCATACACGCAGTTTCGGTAGACGGGGACTCTTTTGAGGAGACATGCACTTAGGGGCATATTCAGTCATTGTATCCATTAAAAAAGTAAAATTTATTGTTGGTAGAAATTAAGGCTTCGTTCATTATACGGTCAGGATAATGTTTTCCAAATTTTCCAGCATTTGATTCATGAAAAATAAACTAGTCAATTAAAACTTTTTCCATCAACAAAAAATAATATCCTAAAATAGGGGAAGATCTTTTCCTCTACATCATTCACTCTCTCTTATCTCATTTTCTCGCAGCACTCGTAGCCCTCTTTTCGTTTTTTTTTCCTTTTTAAAAAAAAATTGATTATTTAATTTTTGTTGTTTTTCTTTTTCTTTTTCTTTTTTCCTCGATCAGTCATCAAACACGGCAATGGTCAGCAACCAGCCACAGACGAGATGGAGCCTTGCCAAATTTTGATGAGCCGAGCCTTGTTGTTCACCATTAACCTTCTGACTCTGCCTCGCTAGGTCTCTTGCCTGAAAATGAAAAGAGGACGGGCTGTCACAGATCTTGGCGATGTTCTGGCCATGGTGTGGTTTTATATACTTATATATGAAAAACTCACTCCAAAAGAAGCATTTTTCTCCCATTTGGGTCCCAAAAGAGAATTTCTTTTGGCACGGTGTTAAGCGCAATGACACTGAGCTTGGCCCGTAGAAATCGTGCTCTGCTTCATCTGTGGCTGAGCTTGATATGGCTGGTCGACGGACGATTGGAGGTGATGTTACGGCGGGTGGGTTGTGGTGATTGATAATCGTCGACGGTAGAGAGGAACCCTGTTACTCTCTATCCTCTGTGAATTCGTACGCTCCATCCGAGGTGCGTATTGGTTCTCCTCTCTATTCCGTGACCGACCCAATGTGTATCTATTCTGATTCCAAATTCTGTTAGAGCTCATTCCACCTCAGCGTTCTAGAAGGTTGGGCGGATTTAGGCACGTAAGGGGTGGAAAAAAAAGTCTGCCCATAATTTGACGTGATTATAATGTAAAAGGTGTTCGAGGTAATAATACACCATTAAGTTTATGCCCAAGCCAGTATTGGAAGGTTACAAAGCAAAGCAAACTCATATAAAATACACATCACCATATCAGAAGGTCGGAAACTTTCACCATTCGCTAATTAATCCTTTAATTGGTGATGAACGTGAAAAGGATTACCAATAGTAGGACCCAGGGAAAATCAATCAGCCAAGGAATCTCATCAAACAGAATGTACATCAACAAACTGCACACAACACATCCGAGAGCTAGAGCGATCAGAGCGTACGCAAGTTGGAACCTTCTGTCCATATCTTGCCTTCCCATCTCACTGAGTAATTTTTGCCGGATGATCTTGATCGCTGCAGAAATAAGCATAATGATAGGTGCATCATGAATGTTGGTTGGACCTGTAGAGCTATGCATGTCCCCAATGAGTTGAAGCAAGGCCTCCACTAGGGAATTAAGTTGTTGATTATATTCTGCAACAATTTGAGCTGCATGCTCTACTCCATATCTTGGAATGAATATCATCAAATTTCTTGTTAGATAACCAGTCTTTCACAAAAGCCCAAATAATGAGTATCAAAAATGAAGAAAAACTGGGCAATGGTTTCCCAATGCATCATTAGAAAGGATGAGGTCATCTGATCTATGCAGAGCACAGATTATTTCTAGACAAAACAACATTCGAGTAATGGAACACACCCGGAAATGATGGGAGATAGGAGGTTCTTGTTCAGGAAAGGAAATCAACACTGCATGCTTCTACTTGCGGTACTCCAACATATTGAAGGAGGCTGGACTACAGTAGTCAAGAAATGTTGCGGTTCACGGTCGATACTTACCTCCGACTACCGTGATTGGTTGGGTTGTTGTTTGCCATTCGCCTCCTGAGTTTTGAGTGATTACTCTCTTCCTTCCTTGTTTGAATTAAAACTTGCTACGAGGCTCCGAGTTGAGCAAGACATATTTGTAGACCTATGGGAGGTCCTTTCTTTGGGAGAGAGACCCCTCTCCTTCGGAGAAGAATTAAACAAATGGCCCAGGAGTAAATAATTGTCTCTTTGTCCCTGACGCGCGAGTTTTGTGTCATACTCTCTGTACCATGGTGCAAGTGTTTTGCGGAGTAAACAATTAATTGACTTTTTGTGAAACTTGACGACGCAAAGATTAAACAAATAGTCATCCAGTTTCACCTGATTTATGTAGAGTGCAGGTTTTTTTCTCGATGAACAGCATTAGCATAAAGGAATATACACAATGGGCATGATGATAGAAACGAGAAAGTTAATCAAGATTTTCGTATGATTTACTCGCAATCCCCCCACTTACTGATGGAGACGGGGCTACGGTAATTAAGATAAGATCGAGGATGCCGAAGCTTACCTCCGACCGCCACCGTCGTCACCTCGGGCTTCGCCTCGTCTCTTCCCTTCTGAAAATGAAAAGAGGTGTGGAGGTCGAGGTCGAGGCCTGGAGCAAGAGTTTTGAAGGAAACAGATTTTGGCCGACTTGGTGGCGTCATTAAATATTAAAAAGGTAAAAATTGCGAGCAGTTCACCTTTGGATGGACGTCGTTTTCTTCGATAAAAGAATTTCCACGATGATGGTTTATCATCTTTGACCTGTTCATGTTTCTCCTCCCGTACTATTTGGGGGTGAGCGTGGTTCCCAGGTAGAACCGGGAACCGGAGAACCGGACCTCCGGTTCGGTTCCCGGTTCTGGAGAGGCCGGTTCCGGTTCCCGGTTCCCTATTTCTGGGAACCAGCGGTTCCCGGTTCCGGTTCCGGTTCCTATGAGAACCGGAACCGGTAGGAACCGGAACCTATTCCTAAAAACCCTAAATCAATTTTTCGCTTACGCTCAGTTCAGTTCTCCTCTCTCTCGTGACTCGTTCTCTGCTTCTGCCCTGTCCCCAACGTCGCTCGCCCTCGACGCCAATGCCGGACGCCGCTCGCCCTCGACGCCACCGCCGGACGCCGCTTATCCTCGACGCCACTGCCGGACGTCGCTCGTCTCGCCGTTGGACGGTCCTCACCCCCTCTTGCTCCCTCGACACCGTCACCCCTTGCTCGCCTCGCCACTCAGCCGCTGGACGCCGCTTGCCCTCGACGCCGCCGCTGGACGTCGCTCGACCCCCCGGTGGACGCCACTCGCCGCTCGCCCAGTTGCCCCCGATGCCGCTCGCCGCTAGCCCAGCCGCTCCTGACACCACTCGCCGCTTGCCCAACCGCCCCCGACGCCGCTCGCCACTAGCCCAGTCGCCCCTGACGCCGCTCGCCGCTCGCTAATTTTTAAGTATTGTCAAATAACATGCTATTTTGTAAGTATCGTCAAGTCTCTATAATGTTGATTTCTTTGTGATTTCAGGTATTAAAATGTTTGAGGATGTTGCTGAGTCCAAGGTATGTGTAAGCCTTCTGCTTTCTTCTTTCGTTGTTCTCACGTGTCTCTTATGTTTCTGTAGTACTTGAAGGGTTTTTTACTTGATCAGAATTAAAAGATGCCTCTTCCGGTAAAAAGCATAGTCAGCATACTTGCCCGTGTTTATGTTGTCGCATTATATAAATTGCTTCTCTTAATAGACTGAATGTTTTGGTAAAAGTAATCAAACTTGCTTGATAAATCCAAGCCGAAGATGTAAAATTTGCTGCCAAATTGGTACCAAACAGTTACAATGCTTGTTGTGATTTGCAGATGAGAAAAGGTGCTCTTGTGAAGTCTGTTGGTGTTGTTGATGCGAGTGCAGACACTGAATAGATCTGGTACTCCCATAATGGTCGCTCTGTGATTCCATTTGTCTACCTATACATTTCAGGTCTTGTTGCTAAAGTTTTTGATCGCACAAGAACTATGGCTGATGTTTATGGTGCTTTCTATGATTTTTCTTGTATCCTGAAGTTGAAGGTATGAAAGTCAGAGAAAGTCAAAGACTAGAATGCATGTATTGCATTCTATTCTCGTCAACTCACATTCTCATATCATATTTATTTTTAGTTATTATTTCTTGAAAATGTACAAGCAGTAACTAATGTGAGTTCTATTAGCATAATACGTTTGACCTATGAGTGATCCAAACTTCTCTTATCATTGTCCAACCACTTTTATTCCTTGTTTTTTCAGATGGGCTCTGTGGGAACACCAGCGAATCATAGAGATTTTTTTTGGATGCAGATGCATGTATTATCATATGCTTTTATGTACGTTTATAGTTTGTCCTTCTCCCTCAAATAAAGGGAAATAAGTACAATATCTCACATTTGTAAAAATTCATTTTAGTCCCAACTTACTAATTCCACATTTTGTCGCCCCTTACTCCCGGCAAATCCATCTTTGAGCTGATACTTTTGAATAACTCACAATATAGAATGGATTACAATCATTAGCAGTTGCACTTGCAACTCCAGTTTTGCATTAGTTGTCTGTACATCTACTTCCAGACCTTAGTAAACTCCTGAAACTACGTGCATTAATATCATATCACGCCACTAAGATTTGAGGAAAAAACAATAGGATTAAAAGATAGAGAAAGAAAAGGAAACTAAGTAGTTCTCATATCCAATTACATGCTGAATTGCTCTATTTGTCATCAAAGGAGCTAACTTCTTCACGAGCTTGAGCTCCCGACGGATCTGTGCTTGTTTGCACAATGCAGGCCGGATGAGATCTCAAATTCATAAGTCTTTCAATGAGTGGATGCTTTTCATTGGGTGCTTTGTTGCTCTTGGTAGGGGTCTAGAGCTTACATTCCTACCATCAAATTGCATGATGTCTTCAAACTTTTTGGCTATCTGATTGCCCTAACATTGCTCGTTATCCTTTCTTGTAGCTCTTGAGCAGTAAAGGGTATGGATTGCCAGGTTGCTGGTGTGCACTTGTTGGATTTCAATGGGTATGGCTAAATTCTTTGTCGTTGGCTTCTTTTTCCAGCATTAGTCACTTGCTTGGAGACTGAATTTTTTGTGGAATGTGTCCTTATTGGGACTCAGCTTATTCATGTGATGATGTCAGGCTCAGTTTTTCCTTGCTCTCCAATGCCTGCTGTCTCCAAATGGCATACTTCATGAAAATGATTCAGGCAAATACAAGCCAATTGACCTGAGAGCTACATAGCTTTAGATCCGTGTCTAATTCGTCTTGTCAACAAATTAGCAATCATGAAGCTGGAATGAGTCATCGAAAATGAGCTAATGATACTTCTGGGGAAGAGAATTATGTACGTAGATGAGAATAGGCGTGAATCTGTACATGTCATGCTAGACAAAGTGTTAAAAGGCCTGGTTGCTGCTTGATTGTTTTCAAATTCTGATGTTGCAGTGTAGAAGAAAGGGTCAAATAATTGGAATGGTTGTGGCTCTGTGACTTTGCCTGGCATCCTTACAACAAAAAAGCGCGGGTCCGCTGAAACTTCAAATGCATTGATTGATTATTTGTTCCGTCATATCATAATTCTTCTTTTCTGGGTCAAGAAAGATAACCAATCGATGCAAGTATTCTCTTTTATCTAGTTGAATTCCTTGTCAAGCATTGCTTTTCCTCTGTTGATAGTTCTCTTCATTTTGTATACTCTTTGATGAATGACAAGTTTGTTTATTATTGTTACTTTCATTTCTGTTTTTTTAAACTAAAAATGAAATTACAAAAAAAAAAAAAAAGAACCTGTTGGAACCTGGAACCGACCCCGGAACCTGTGACAGGGTAGGTTCTAGGTTCTTGGTTCCGATGGGTAGGTTCCAGGTTCCAAAAACTGAGGAACCTGTACCCGAGGGTAGGTTCCAGGTTCCAGGCGGAACCTGTAAGGAACCTGGAACCGCTCACCCCTAGTAGTATTCATCACATGTGTAATCCCTTCTGATGGATATGCTCTCCCCCAACAAACGCCCTCTCCTAACACGCGACGCACCGAGTGACGTGTGCTCCAAAGAACCCGCTACGTGTGTTTTGCAAAAAAAAAAATAATTTGAAAAATATTTCCTAAAAATGATCAATTGTATTTATTAAAATAATTAACTAATAAAAAGTATTTTCATTATCGATAACAATTTAAGTCTAGATATTCTCGTGGATAGTGAAAATATTTATCATTTATTCATTTTTATAAGTCAATAAGTGATTATTTTTAGGAAAATACTTTCTAAATCGGTCATTCATCGCAAAAGAAATGGAGCCTTAAAATAGAGGAATACCTAAAGGGCACAAATTATTGTTATTTATTTTATATAACGCGAAAAACTTTGAATTTGTATTATGATAAAATTCCAAAATGAAGCTATCATGAATCAATAATATTATAAATGATTAAAGCTTGTGTACAAAAATATAACTATGTAGATTACACATTTCATAAATATATCGTAAGTAATACCTAAAATGTGCTACTATTTCATGCTATCCAGTGATAAGTCGGAAAGCTAATATATTCACTTTGGTAAACATCGGATAATATAATCTTATCTTTGGGACAAAAAATGGTAGTTAACGTGTTATATTAATTAATGAAAATTTATGCGACATTCTGGTTTAGTGTGAGTTCACTTCTTTCATTTAGGGGTCATCGGTTCAAGGATAGGTAGGTTCTAGAGCTAGAACTTGAAACTTACCTTTTTATAACCGATTTTAGTTTTTGGACCATGAATCTCCCCTATTTGTTTGGAACCAATTATGGAACCTACTATGTTTTTAACGATCCGGTTCCAGGGTTTACTCGAGAACCTTTTTTTTTTTGGCTCTTTTTTTGGTTCTTATTTACAGCAAAATCATATGAGGTTAGGAGCAACAAAACGGTTCAAAGTAAAAGCTAAACAACAAGAATCTCTATCCGCCAAAAACAATAATTCATAAGATGAATACATAGTCACTTACATTTAAACACGTAACATAAAATATAATTTATAAAACTCCATTTTCCTTCATCCATAAATAGGGGAAGAGGAAAGACTGCAAGGAGTTTCAAGGAAGGAGAAAGGACAAAGAAGTATTGAGGTTACACTTTAGGGGAAAAAGAAATTAGGATTTGGTTTTTTAACTTATAAAACCAATTCCAAAATAGGGCGGTCTAGTCCAGTTCTATGGTGGGTATTCACTTAAAACCTATTCCTGTACCAGTTTAAATCAATTCCAAAAATTTGGAACCTGTTCCCAGACCAGTTTCAATGGTAACTGCTTCCTAGACTTGTTTTTTGGGCGGCTTTGTCCTGTTTCTAGGTAGAATCAATCCTATTCCTAGGTAGAATTGGTCATGTTGCACGCCCCTACTTTCAATTACCCAAAAATGAGTCGAACATTTGACGGTTGACTTAAGATAAGAAAGAATATACTACTATTCAAAAGGGTTAGATTCAACTAATTCAAAAGCGTGTGATCAAATACTATAAATAAGTCAACAAGTTTCAACATAAAGAAATTACAGAATCTTCCATTTCGTTTCGTTTGATTTCATGTTGGCTACATATTCCTCCATGCGTTTCATTTTACCATAGCAAAACTTGAGCATGTGCACCAATGTGAAATGCACGTTAAAAGTAAATCGTAACTTCTCATTTTCTAATTTGGTCGTCGAAAAATATACAGGTACTTCCACACCAAGTGGAGTATTTTAAGGCACTGCCTGCTCTTTTTTTATTACCATGATTATTTCTTCACTGGGTAGTCGTCCTCTTAATGTTGACACCTATTTTCAAATATATAAAAAAGAAGAAGAAAAAAACAAAAAAAGAAAAGAAAAAAATAATAACAAAACAAACAAAACAAAAACAACAAAAAAATAGAAAAAAGAAAACATGGAAGAGGCCGGGCCGGATCTTGCCTTGGCCCGTCCCATGCTGGCTTCCTCCTCACGCTGAAACCTAGCGGGGGAGGGGGAAAAGATGGGGGGGGTCGAGAGAGGAAAACAGGGAGAGAGTTGAGGGGGGCAGGAAGAAAAATCCTCTTCTTCCTCAGTAGCTCTTAGTTGCTCGACCCTCCGACACCGCGCCTCAACCTAATGCCTGCAGCTGAACCGCTGAGCACCGCCGTTCCGCCAGCCGTCCGCGACCGCCCAGCGCCAACCCACATCTGTTCCGCCTCGCCTGCAACCTGCAGATCCCGCGCCCGTCGCCGCCCTCAACCCGACGCCGTCCGAGCTGCCTCGCCGCCTCAACCTGCTGCCTAGGAGCCGCGACGCTGCCGCAACCACCGTCTCCGCCCTTGCCTGCCTTTTCACCCGAGCCGCAAAGCCGCTGCAGCCTGTGCCGTCGCTCGCCCGTCGCTGCCCTCGGTGCCAACATGCTGCTTGTTGCTACCTGAGTAGCCGGCAGCCGAAGCCCTCGCCGCGCCAGCCTGTGACTCGCCTTCCGCTCCCCTCCGAGCGTCGACCTACACTACCTGCTACCGCTACTCCCGACGTTGAGCCCGCGACACCGTCGTGCCTGCAACTCGACCCCTCTGCCGCTGTCACAACACCCATTCGGCCCTGTCGCAGCACCAATACCGCACCGTTGCCGCCCGTGCCGCCGCCACTCGCCGAGTCGCCACCGCCGTTAGCGCCGCCAAGAAGCCCTAGGGAGAGGAGGTACGAGTTGGGTCGCGGCCACCGAACCGGGTAGGGTTTTGACTCGTCCGAGTTGGGCCTGTCCGAATGGGTTAACACGTCCCTGGGCCTGGCCCATCATTTTTAAGGAAATAGGGCTAAATCTAGTTGGGCCGGGCTTCTTTTAAAAAAAAAGGGGAAAAGGGGATCTCGGGTCGGGCCTGCACTGCTAGCCCGCGTCGTGGGCCGGATCGGGTTGAACCCGGGTCAGGTCGGAGATCGGACCCGATCGGGTCGAACTCGGGTCGGGTCGAGACCGGACCGGACCATTCGCCCATTTTTTAAAAAAGTTAAAAATAAAAAAATTAGAAATTAAATTAAAAAAATTAAAAAAATTTCGAAAATTAAAAAATGTGGGGGTTGGTTAGGAATTGCCATGTATTGCCCTTATAGTGTAATTAGGCCTTTAGTTGCTCGTATATTGATTATATCGCATGTTTAATTTACCTGTTTAGTTATGTTTGCAATTGTTTAGTGGCATGTGTTAATTTTACTGCAATTAGGATCTTGTTATGATTATTATTTTAATGTGATCACCTCACATGTTAGTGAATAGGAATGAAATCAATCCAAACTGCCTGCCAAAAATCATTTTGTTAAAAATGAACAAGATTAGGTACCGAAAGGGCACTAATTGGATAATTAGTGTAATCAAGTCCTCGACCCTAGATTCTCTGGTTACGTAGGAAGTGAGATACACTCCCATATTTCACTTGGTTTCTAGCCGACCCCAATAGACTAGTGGCGACTCCTTTTTGCAAAATTCCTAAAAATATCCCAATGTCACGCGGGGTATGGGCTTGGGAGAGCCCGGGCCTAATCATGGGCCTTAGGCCCGTCCTTTAGGCAATACCCCTAAACCTGCTCCCTCCCCTCGAGGGTAGGTCGTGACACTTAAGTTAGGTTAATTCTAAGCAGGGTCATAACCCATAGGCCCTTTTACAGGCGAGGCAGATATTGAATTCACAAAGACGTCGGGCAACGTAAGGAATTGATTTCATTAGTATGAAGGATATAGTTAATAGTAATATTAATAAATAAGGGGAGTTATTTGAATTTTTGAATTTCTTAATGAAGCGACTTTTTTTCTCCTTCCATTTAGAAAAAAGAGAAAAAAATCGGGATGTCATTTTCATGATCTTGAGGGTATTCTTCTATACTCATTCCGCTCTTGCCTTCCTTCTTTAGCGAGAAAAATCAACGAGGAGGGAAGCCGTAACTTTTCATTTTTTAATTTGGTCGCCATCACATATATTTTTCAGCGACCAAATCGAGAGAGAAAGAGAGAGAGGCAGGGAAGCGAAGTGTCCTCAAAAATGGAGTTCGCCCTCAGCGGCAGCGCCTTGAAGACCTTGGCTCACTCCGTCGCCTGCCTCTTCCGCGTCGGCAGCGACCTCGCCATCCAAGCTTCTCCTTCCCAGGTGATTCAACTGAAATCCACGTCGAGTGAACATCAGTTGCTTATTCGTGCGCCCTGCTAAGCTTTGCTTAGTGGTTTAGATGGCTATGATGCCGTGTTAGGTATTGGCTCGTTTCTCTCGATACGCTGTCCGATTGACAAATTCTGAGAGTCCTTCCACCGATTGCTGAGCGCGTGGAGCTTTCGGCGGTGGATTTGAGGCAGAAGTTTGTTAACTTAGGGCGCGATTGGCCCTGTGGACGATGGTTAGAACTTGGCATGCGCAAATCTGAAGTCCACTAAAAGATAATAATACTGCCGATAGGGTGATTCAAAGTCGTTATATTGTAAGACTAAGGCAATTCACTGCTATAGACAGGAGAAGTATTAGGGGTACTTGTGGACAATGTCGAATGGTGAAACAATAGGAAAAAACCCCAATGGATAACCTTCTATGGGTGCTGCTATTCTGTCTTGGTATTCTTGGTCTGTCTAGTTACTTTTATGGTGTTGTATGGAGTTCTGCAACACTCAATAATTGAAAGCATGAAGTTTTGAAACTGACATTTTCACTGAGAGAAAATGACTGCAGAATGCTGTCATGAGCATTACTAAGTCATGTCGTATGAGTCCACCGGGATTAGCTTCTCTAATTTCTCATCATGCAAAAGCAATGTGAACTCTGTCTTACGGATTTTGCGATGCACCAAGACCTATAAAGCCAACGGATTTGGAATAAAGAGATGGGAAACTTATTGAATATTAGATTCCGTGTGTACGACTTTTACTTCTTTTTGTTGGCCACTCACCATTTTAAGTCTTTTGACTCAATAATACTAACTACATATCATTCAGTATGTTTTCTAACTGCAATGGAATCGGAGGCTGGCGCCTGTCAAACTTGCATTGATTTGATAAGAACCTGCACCATGCAGAAATACTTGTTTATCTCAGCTTGCCAACTATTTTTGTTCAGATGCAACAAGTATATTTCACGCAATCAGTGGATAACTGGTTTTATCAGATGACAGATGGTTAGTTATCTGCTTAGAGACCTAAAACATCCCCATGCATAGCTTCACAATCACAATAGTAAAGGCTCATGGCAATGTCAGTTTTGGGCTAAATATGAAAAAACGAGAGACTATCATTGAAATTTTGGTTGATAAACATAGTGCACCTTCAAATAGTCTGGATAATAATAGCTCGAGGAGATTTAAGTTCGGATGATAAATTATGTTTTTCATTTTTTCTTTCTTTTTAACAAAGAAAAATGCAGGTTCATGTATAAAGTGCACTTTCTTGCTGACCCATCGAGCTTACCTTTACTCACTCGGTCATGACATAAGCAACCAAATATTTGAAGAAACAAAATAATCACTAACAATACCTGACTAGAGTTCCTTAGGTCTGGCATCTAATCGTGGTTGATGGAGATCTATTCACTAGGTAACTCGTCGTGCTAAGCACATATGTTAGGAACTTTGTACTTAAACTGGCATTAGACATCATTTATAGGTCATCTCTACTAATGTTCCGCCAATCAACTCTACAATATATTATAGTTCATTAATACTAGTGTGGTGTCTCACTATGCCCTTCCCCTTGTTGGTATTTAACAGTTTTGAGCAAAACTTCTTACCATTGTTAATCTGGACATACTTGATCATCTTACCAGGATTAAAGCTCTCAAACACATGATCTCAACAACCTCAAACTTTTATAAAAAGATTCATATAATGCTTATGTTTTTGAGTTTTTTTTTTTTGGGCAAATATATCATTGTGACGTAATACACAAAATGGACAAAATTATAATATAAAAATAGCTAAGATGTAATCCTCTAAATATCTTACTAACATTGAATTTAAATCTTACAAATATTTAAACATTTTTCCCAAATTAATTTTTAATTATATTTAACTCTTTCCATACCTTCAAAATTTTTTTTCCACATGCATGTATGTAACTCTTTTTATGGTAGGAAAAAGAGAAGCAACTTTATGCGGCATATCTTATCGTTTTCATTCACCCTCTAACATATGTAAACACTTTTAGCTGTGATGTGGATGTTTTCTCTTTGATTTTGAATTGTTAAGGCTTTTCCCCAGTAAGATATATGACGAACCTTTGTATTATGGCTCCTAAGTACATTGTCTGGTCCTACAGTCTGAGTCACTAGGAGGGGAATAAAAACCCGGATGAATTGACAAAAGGAAAACCAAAGGATAGAGAACAGATGTTTACATTAAACAAGACAAAGGTGCAAGTAAATGGAATTTCTTGTGACATGCTTTTGGCTTTGGAGGGTGCCCAGTTGACCCTTCATCTCTTTTAAACACAAAGTTCACAAAGAAAGAAAATAATGGCTGAGGACTTAGAGCAACTTCCTTTCCCTGAATCTCAATGGATTAGGCCCATCTCCACGATATCTCTGACTCCCACCCTTTTTCTTATGAAAGATACTAATTCTTAGAAATTGACTTCTATCTCTACCTAAGTTCACTTATATCAAACCAAAATTACTCTGTCTCACTTTTCTATTTCTTCCAAACAGGCCCCAACATGTAAGAGGTCGTGCATCTCACTTTTCTAATGTGAATTTGCTTTGTTCTCCAATGGGTAAATCTTTTCATTACAAACTTGTGACCAGTTAGTTCCCTCTCTCTCACTTATTGCATGCTTCCTCTGTGACCTGAAGTACATGTCAAGATAATAGTATATAGAGTGTCGCCGAGGTTGGGATATCAGGATCGAGTCTTGAACTACATCGAAATCGTCAATTTGTGTACAGAAAGACTAGTGAATGAGGATAATGTGATTCTTTCTCAAATTCACTTAATCAATTCCCTAGTTTCTCCTTGACCAAAGAAAAAAATCCCTTATTTCTCCAATTTCATAGTATTGCTACAGGTAATTAACTAAGTACTACAATCATCTTCGTCATCATTACACGTGCTACTTTGTGACGTAAAAGGTGCCTGAGATAATAATAATACAACATGAGGCTCGTGTCTCAGCCAACATTGGCTAGGCGGACATCAAAACCAAGAGGAAACCACAACATCAGGAAAACCGAAAACTGTCAACCGTTCGTTCTCTAATTAATCCTGTTCGAATAGGGATGGGATTATCAACATCAGGATGCAAAGAATGAAAATCCAAGGCATGTCGCCAAGCAGAACATGTAGGAGCAAACTGCAACCGACACAACCTAGACACAAAGAATGAAAATCCAAGGCATGTTGCCAAGCAGAACATGTAGCAGCAAACTGCAACTGACACAACCTAGAGCAACAGCAATGAGAGCATACGCAAGTCGAAACCGTGGGTCCATATCTTGCCTTCCTATCTCGAAGATTAATTTTCGCCGGACGTTTTTTACCGCTGTATAGATAAGCATGACTGGTGCACTAGTATTATTGGCTGGACCTATATATATACGTGTCCCTGATGGCTTGAAGCAAGGACTCCTCCATGGAATCAAGATTTTGGCTATATGTTTCAGCAATTTGTACTATTTGCTCTGCTCCATATCTTTGAATTAAAATCAGCAAACTACTTGTTAGGCGACAATATGTTGCAAAAGCTCAAGTTGAGCTCTTTCTACATCATATACAATGATAATATATCCAAAAGCTATCAAGATATGAGTCTACAGCGAATATCAAGCAAATCTCAATGCTACCAACAAATATACTCACACAAGCAAATCAAGAACTACCAATATAAGTTCAAAAGGAAATTTAATGCGCAGTGTGATGCCAAGCTTCTAGCGCAAATCATAGCTGATGAGCCAATGCATTGCATGAGTCTAATCCACATATCGATCCATGGCTAATTTAAATTCTTCTTTTGAACAAAATGTAACATCAGAGTGAAGGGAGAACCTCCTCAACACCTACAAATCTTTCCGAGTCCACTGTAAAAACAATTATTCGCATAACAAAACTACTTAGATGCACAAAACTACCGGGTTAGCCCACATGCTTATTAGGTAGAAACACAGTAGTGACGCTAATAGCAGGTCTCATCTTTTCTTAGGAGGAAAAGCTAATAATACTTTCAATTAATACATTGTTCTTCATAAGATATGAGTTTCTTTTGATACAATATATATAGTCGTGTCTCTTCATCATGTGATAGAATTTCCCACCCAGTAACTTCATGAGACGATTTACATTCTTTCCAACTTTGTGGATTTCAAAAAAGAAATGCAGTTATTATGGATTTCACTTTCCTCAGACAAATTCAGCTGTTTTAAATGTATGCATACGTGAGAGAGATTCTTCTTGGTATGAGTCCTAATGCATTCAATTACCAAATGGATATCAAGAAAATATGCTAATTCGTACAGAAAAGGGGTCGATGACTACAAGAAGCATTCTTACAGAAGACAAAATCTGGGTGGTACAACATAACTACCCCAATCCAAGAAATGCAAGAGACAAGCCATTTTTCATCCACCGGATGTGCCGATAAGTACATGCTTTGTTCTAAGTAGAGCCCATTTCTACTCTTTGATAGTCGAGTCATTATGAACATTTCAATCGACAGAAGGAAAAAAACAAAAAGACGAAAAAATCTGGATGGTTAAAATTGGTGTTCCGATGTGACTCTCAGCGTGCATTTGTTAATTATTTAGTTTTTGATAATAATTTCTATTCAGAAATAATATTTTTCTGATTTTGTTTCCTTGATGAGTTTCTTCATTTACTAATTGTACAAAATTTCTATTCTTGAAATATATATATACATATATATATATATAAATATAAATGTGTTTAGTACAACTCTCAATTTTTTTTTGAAATGTAAAATTTCTTTTAATTTTTAATATTTTTTGGGGATTTTTCTCTCTCTTTTTCGCCCCCTCTTCTTACTCCTCTAGTCGGCGACCTCGCTGGCCTTTAGGGAGGTCAGTCTCACCTAGCCACCGCGAGGTCAACCTTGCCCGATCATGGTGAGGCCGACCTTGCGGTGGCTGGGTGAGGTCAAGCCTTGCTTGGGCGATAGCCAAAGACAACAGCCGGCAACCTCGCCGGCTCTTGAAGAGGTTCGCCTTGCCCAACCACCACGAGGTTAGCCTAGCCAAGGGCTAACGAGGCTTCGACAAGGTCGTTGAGTGCAGTAATTGGCTAGAGGAGGAAGAAAAAGAAGAAAAGGAAAAAAGAAAGGAAAAAAGAAAATGACTTAGTTTCAAAAATGGTTCCCAAGAACAAAAATGTAACTTTTTTCTACTTCTTGTTTTTGTTCCAAATTTATTCATTGACTACTTATTTGTTATTGAAAATAGAAATATTAGCTGACTTTACCAAATAGATTTTTATTCTTTTATTGTTTCAGGGATCAAAAGAACAGAAATAGTTAAGAATTGGCCAGTTACCAAACAGGGCCTCACAGTCTAATGCGAGAAACAAGCCATTTTCTACGAGCAAGTGAAATTTGCTGGGCCTCTTAAGGCGCGCTTGGTAATGTTTCTGTTCAAAAATTGTTCCAAGGAACAGAAATAGAAAAAACTATTTCTATTCCGGTGAACAATTTTTTAACAGAAGAACGCGTTTGGTAACTCGCACAAAATTTATGTTCCTGGAATAGAAAAAAAAACAGAAACACGTTTGGTAAACTTGTATAATGTTTTTGTTTCTTTTCATTTTTTTATTTTTCCTTTTTTATTTTTGCTTCCTTTTGGCTAGTCGCCGGTCTCGACCATGGCCACCGACCGGCCGATGAGGGCCGGCGGCCTTGCCCAGCCACGGCGAGGCTCGGCCTCGCCGGGCCACCGCGGCGACGCCGACTTGGCGATGGCCTCGGCAAGGCTGCCTGGCGGTGGCCCGGCGAGGCCGAGCCTCACCGATGGCCGGGCGAGCTTGGCCTTGTGATCGGGCGAGCTCGAGCTCGCATAGCCATCACCGGGGGCCGGCGACCGGCCAAAGAAAAAAGAAGAAGAAAAAAGAAGAAGAAAAAGGAGAAAAAAAAAAGTGTTTCTCGGAATTGTTCCCGGAACAAGAAACAAGTTTTTTCTACTTCTTGTTTCTGTTCCAAATTTGTTTTTGGGAACAAAAAAAAAATAGTTTTTGTTTCCGGGAACAAAAATGTAAACAAACGCGTTTCTGTTCTTTTTTTGTTCCCCTTAACAAAATGACAAAAATTTGTGTTCCGGGGAACAGAAACAGATTTAAACAAGCAGGGCCTTAAACTAATAGTACAGGTTCAGAGTTCCACAACCACTTCTATGTAGAGTGCAGGTTTTTCGCTCTAAAATGGCATTCACGTAATGGTTATATAGTGCGAGCTGATCAGAGGTAGGAACAGGAAACAATATCAATATTTTGGCATGAGTCTCCCCGCAATCCTCCTACTGAGTGACAGAGCTGGGCCACAGTTCTTAAGATTTATATAAGGCCGCCAAAGCTTACCTCCAACCACCGTGACCAGCTGGATTGTTGTTCTCCATTAACCTTCCCCAAGTCTCTCCCTTTCTTCGTGAAAATGAGGTTTCTTCAAGTGTTTGCCGATCGCTGTATCATGAACGACGAGGTTCATGGGAATAAAAGACCCAGCGTGGGCGTTTGGGGTGGTGCATTATTAATTTGTCCACCATGCTTTCGTCTGTTAATGAGATGAAGATAAAAAGCGGGAGCCCTCAAAAGGCCAAAATCCGATCCTTAGAATGTCTGCCCACTTGCCCCTTTTACTTGGAACATTGCGGGTTCTAGCACCCACGTGCTTCCCCATGATTTGTTCTCTATTTTTCTTTTTCCTTTTCGTTAATATGTCCGTATTTTTATACACGCGGTATCGTTATAGTATCCGGACTTTTATAACGCCGTTTCCGAACACGGAGACGTTTTCGAGGAGACATGTGCACGTAGAGGGGGACTTTTTCGAGGAGACATGTGCACTTAGGGGCAGATTCAGTCATTGTATCCATTAAAAAAGTAAAATTTATTGTTATTAGTCATTAAGGCTTTCATTTCACAGGGAAAACAACTAATGTTTTCCCAATTTTCCAATATTCGATTTACAGAAAATAAACTAGTTCAGGAAAACATTTTCGATCAATGTTTTTCCCTTCCTTACTCACTCTTTCTTATCTTATACTCTTGCAGCCCTCCTAGCCTTCTTTTCTTTCTTTCTTTTCCTTGTTAAAAAAATTTGATTTTTTAAATTTTTTTCTTTTCTTTCTTTGTCTTTTTCCTTCTTCCTTGGCCGATCGCCAGACACGATAATAGTTGGTGACTAGCCATAGATGATGTGGAGCCTCACCAAATTTTGATAGCCAAGTCTTGCTTGCCTCAAGCGAGGCTCCACCTCCTTAGAGGCCTCATCTAGCGAGGCTTGAGCTCGCCAATTGAGAAAAGCTGGCCAGTGGCTAGTCAATGGCCGTCATCATGGTTGGCCATTGGCCAAAGAAGAAGGAAAAGGAAAATGAAAGAAAACAAAAAGAGAAAGAAATAAAAGAAAAATAAATAAATAAATAAAATTCAATTTTTTAGTCATTTTTCTTTGGAAAATTTAATTTCCCTACCAAACAAAGAAAAATATTTTCTAGTTCATTTTTAAGTTTCATTGAATACCGGACAATATTATCATTTTCTAGGAAAATGACTTTTTGGAAAATATTTTCCAAAAACATTGCATTTTTTATGAAACGATCGAAGCCTACTCAATTTTATTTTTTTTTGACGTTAGTTCTTTATCCAACAAAATACTTTCATAGCAATAAGTATCTCAACATATATCTGTTGGAGAAATCTTTCTTATGTGTTTTGAAGTTGACAAAACGTTTCATAGTCTGAAGACTTCTAGACTCTACTATCAAAGTCTGAAGACCTCCAGACTGAAGACCGCTAGACTCAAGATTTAAAGTCTGCCCTCGTTGACAGTTTCTAGACCGATGAAGAAGTGTTATCCAGATATGAGTATATCCTTAAGGATTTGTTTCGAATGGTTGAAGATTATCTCACAGTTGGAGAAAACATCTAAAGATCTATTATTCGTATGGCAAGTAATTCGAGTAATTCAGATCCGTTGATTTGCGAAGTATACTTGGAAGGTTCTACTTATGGAAACCTAGATCCTGATTGTATGGGCGAACATGATTAGTAGGCTATCTTCATATTCCTTAAATAACACAAGATCTCCCTAATTGATTCGGTCCAACGGGTAGATTGGACGAACTCCTTTAGAAGGTGCCAACGGTTATGTAGGCATGGAGGAGTATAAAAGGAAGACGCTCTAGTTATTCGAGTGTGTGTGAGATAGAGAAATTCCAAAGTCTGAAAATCCTTACTCTTTGCTAACTCAACTCTTGGGCATACATTTGTACTCAAAAGAGATATTTTATATTTGTGAGACCTCGAGGAAGTGTAGCAGAGTTTCTGCACTGTGGAATCGATGACGTGAGATTGTAACATCTCTTTTGATTCATAGTGAAATCCAGCCAGTGAGCTATCAGCATGGGAGAGTGGACATAAGCTTGGTCTAAGCCGAACCACTATAAACTATGTGTTTCAATTCTCTTTCCTTATCTCTTTACTTAATTCGTAGTCATATCTATTTGTTTATATTTCTTCATACCCTTGTTCTGAATTAAGTTGTTAAGAAAAGAAAATTTTGTTTTTACACCTATTCACCCCTCTCTAGGTGTTCATACTAGCACTTTCAATTGGTATCAGAGCTTGCGTACTCATTTAATTGAAGTGTTTTTACTTCTGAGTTAAAGATCCATGGCTAGTATGTTGGCTCCAGGTTTGGTTGAAGGACAAAGCAACACCAAACCGCCTTATTTCGATGGAAATGAATATAATATATGGAAAAACAAGATGAAAGCATTTCTAAGATCGAAAGATCCTTTGGAATGGGATGTGGTTGACAAATGAATCATTCCTAAAGCTACAATAGTCTCAGAAAGGGGGAAAGAAACTGCAGAGGCTAGCGAGATGACTCAAGAAGAGATAACCAAGATACAGGCTCTTGATGCAAAAGCAATCTATTCATTATATTGTGCGTTATCTCCTATTGAATATAATAGAATATCTTCTTGTGAGACAGCTAAAGAAGTTTGGGATAGACTGCACATTACTTATGAAGGAACAGATCGAGTAAAAGAAACTAGAATCAATATTCTGCTCGGTCAATATGAAGCCTTCAAAATGAAGCCAACAGAATCTATTACTGATATGTTTAGTCGTTTTACAAAAATTGTGAATGGTCTTGAATATCAGGGTCAACCAATCTCAGGACCTATGAAGGTTAACAAATTGCTGCGTGGACTTTCTAAAGAATGGAATCACATAAAGACTTCAATAAGAGAAACACAGAGGATCGTGCCACTTTCCATTGATGAATTGGTTGGCACACTTTAGTCTTATGAAGTAGAGCAAATCAATGAAGAAGAAGATCCCAAAGGTAAGAAGTCTATTGCTTTAAAATCTAACGAAGATTTTGATGTTACAGACACTGAAGACAACATGGACGATGAAGAATTTGCTCTCATGATAAGAAGGTTTAGAAAACTGAACAAAAAGGGAAGAAGATTCAACTAGAAGAAACAAAGCTCTCAAAAGTTTCAAAACAAATCAGTTGAAGATGATGAATCCAATAAAGATGTAATTTGCTTTGAATGCAAGAAAAATGGACACATTAGACCCAATTGTCCCTTGCTGAAGAAAAGGAAAGGAAAAACTGAGAAATATAGAAAGGCACTCAAAGCAGAAACTTGGAGTGATACTGAATGTGAAGAGAGTGATGATGATTATGCTAATATTTGTTTAATGGCAAAATCAGAATCAGAATCAGACTCAGACTCTGAGACAGACACAGACTCAGACTCAGACAGTGAAATCGAGATAAGTAATTTCAAAGTTTCTACTAAAGTCTCAAAGTATATTAATGAACTTTGTCTTAGTCTCAAAGCCTCTCTTAAGAGGATTTCCGAGCTAAAAAAGGAGAATTCTACACTGAAGCAACAGGAAACCTCTTGGAAAGAAAAGTTTGAAAACTTAGACAAAAGCTTTACTGCTTTAGAAGAAAATGCAGACTCTCTTACAAAAGAAAATACATTTTTGAAAAATGATATTTCAAATATCTCAAAAAGGTTTTCTATAGGATCTGAGAAATTGAAAAAGATTCTTTCAATACAAAGACCTTACTTTAACAAATCAGGTTTGGGAATGAGTTCTGAAACCATATCTCTTATTGATTTTTCAAAAGTAAAGGAAATAATTAAATAGAGACCTACATAAGCTTTTTATAAAAATAATTTGTAAAGAGTTTTTGTTAAACCTGTTGGCCGAAGTGCTCTTAGATGTTCTAAGTGTAACAATTCAGAATACTTTGAGAAAGATTGTCCTATGGTTTGGAGACCTGTTAAGAAGGATTGTGCAAAGACTGTGTATTGCACTAACTCCTCTAGACCCAAATAAGTATGGGTACCAAAGAAAACTTGAGTTTCTTTTTTAATTGCAAGTCACTATCAAGAAAAATGTTAAATGGTATTTGGATAGTGGCTGTTCAAGACATATGACAGGAGATTCAGGTTGCTTTATCAAACTTTCGTAAGTAACTGGAGGAAAGGTTTCTTTTGGCGGAAACAACAAAGGAAGAATTGGTGGATGTGGAACTGTAAATATTGGAAGTCTCACAATTAACAATGTTTCCTTAGTAGAAGGACTCAATTACAACTTGCTCAGCATCAGCCAATTGTGCGATATTGGATTCAAGATTAGTTTTCAAGAAGGAATATGTTCGGGAACTAGTAAAGATTTTTCACAATCCTTTACTAGGCGAAGACATGGGAATATCTATCTTTTGGATATCAACCCAGAAAGATCTCAATGTCTAATCTTATTACAAGATGAAGAAAATCTCTAGCATCAAAAGCTTAGCCATATCAACATGAAGCAAATTGCCAAGATCTCCTCAAAGAAGCTTATTCGTGGACTACCCAACCTGAAGTATCAAAAATCTGAATTATGTACACCATGTGTATTGGGAAAACATGTTAGAAGTTCTTTTAAACCAATAAATCAAGTTTCGACTAATTGTGTCTTACAGCTCTTGCATATAGATCTCTATGGACTAACTAGAATTCAAAGCATTGGTGGAAAGAAATATTGCCTAGTAATAGTAGATGATTATTCACGATTTACTTGGGTCTACTTTCTTGCAAATAAGTCTGAAACCTTCTCTTACTTTTCAAAATTTGCCAAGAAATCACAGAATGAGAAAGGGTATGCTATTTCAAGCATTCGGACAGACCATGGAGGTGAGTTTGAAAATCAAGACTTTACTAAATTTTGTGAAGAATCTGGTTTTCAGCATATGTTCTCCTCTCCATACACTCCTGAGCAGAATGGAGTTGTGGAAAGAAAGAATAGATCTTTGCAAGAAATGGCTAGAACTCTTTTAATTGAAAGCAATATTTCATCTCGTTTTTGGGCTGAAGCTGTTTCTACAGCATGTTATATTATTAACAGAGTTTTCTTAAGGCCAATTATGGAGAAAACTCCCTATGAGTTATTCAAAGGAAAGAAGCCAAATGTTTCTTATTTTCATGTGTTTGGATGCAAATGTTTTATTTTGAAAAATGCAAATGATCGAATTGGTAAGTTTGAAGAAAAATCAGATGAAGGAATTTTCCTTGGATATTCAACTTCCAACAAAGCTTACAGAGTATACAACAAGAAGACTCAGTCTGTGGAGGAATCGATGAATGTTAAATTCCAAGATTTTATACAAAATCAATCAATCCAGACTCATCCTTAAGAATCTGAATCTGCTCCAAACTCTACAAGGTTTACTTCCCTTGAAGCAGCTCAGACTTCAGAAGCTCAACAACAAACTAATGTTGAAGACTCAACTGAAGAAAAAGTTCAGCAATATGTAAAACCAAACAGCAACTGGAAGCACAAGTCTAGTCATCTTGAAGAACTCATCATTGGTAATATTGATGAATGAATTCGTACAAGATCCAGAAGGCATGAAGAGTCTAGTGCTGTGGCTCTTATTTCTGAAATAGAACCCAAAAGCATAGAAGAAGCTTTATTTGATGAAAACTGGATTGAAGCTATGCAAGAAAAGCTCAGGCAGTTTAGCATTAATGATGTTTGGGAACTGACTCTTAAACCAAAAGATAAATCTGTTATTGGAGCTAAATGGGTTTTTAGGAACAAGATGGACGAGAAAGGAAAAGTTGTAAGGAACAAAGCAAGACTTGTGGCAAAATGATACACGCAAGAAGAAGGGATAGACTATGATGAGACTTACGCTCCAGTAGCAAGGTTATAAGCAATTAGATTATTACTTGCTTTTGCTTATTATAAGAATTTCAGGTTATTCCAAATGGACGTCAAAAGCGCATTCCTGAATGGATTTATCCAAGAAGAAGTCTATGTGGAACAACCTCCGGTTTCAAGACCCAAAGAAGCCAAACTCGTATTCGATTGAAAAAGGCTCTATATGGTCTAAAGCAAGCACCTCAAGCTTGGTACGACGGGTTAAGTAAGTTCTTAATCCAAAATGGTTTTGCCAAAGGTAAAATTGATACAACTCTGTTTATCAAGAAGGAATGTACACATTTTTTACTTGTTCAAATTTATGTTGATGATATAATTTTTGGATCTCCTAACGAAAGTCTATGCAAGAAATTCTTTAAGACTATGCAGGATGAATTTGAGATGAGCATGATGGGTGAATTATCTTTCTTTCTCGAATTACAAGTAAAGCAATTGAAGGAAGGAATTTTCATTCACCAAGAAAAATATGCGAAAGAACTTGTTAAAAAGTTCGGTTTAGATAATTGCAAAAAGGTTGAAATTCCAATGTCTAGTTCTTTGAAGCTGGATAAAGATGAAGAAGGAAAGAAAGTTGACCAGAAACTTTACAGGGGTATTATCGGTTCACTTCTTTATCTTACTACTTCTAGACCTGACATTTTGTTTAGTGTTTGCATTTGTGCCAGATTTCAATCAGACCCAAAAGAATCTCATCTAAGCGCTGCGAAACGCATCATCAAATACGTCTCAACAACTTCTAAGTTAGGTCTATGGTATCCCAAAGAAGGAGACTTTACTCTCCTTAGATATTCAGACGCAGATCTAGCAAGCTGCAGAGTTGAAAGGAAAAGCACTTCTGGTACTTGTCAATTACTCGGCAACATGACAGTATCCTGGTTTTCAAGGAAGCAAAGTACTGTAGCCCTTTCAACAGCAGAAGCAGAATATATGGCTCTTGGAAGTTGCTGTTCACAAATCTTATGGATAAAACAACAACTGAGAGACTTTGGAATCAAAGATTCTTGCACCGAGATCAAATGTGACAACACCAGCGCAATTAATCTTACCAAGAATCCTATTCTTCATTCAAGGGCAAAGCATATAGAGATTCGACATCACTTTATTAGAGATCATGTTCAAAATGGAGAAGTAATGATCCAATTCATTGACTCTAAGAATCAACTGGTGGACATATTTACAAAACCATTGGAGAAAAATCTATTTGAGTCTATTCGTACCAGACTTAATATCATATCTCTTACTCAGCAAAGTCTGGATATACTCAAGACTCAAAGGTAAAAGTCCGTAAGTGTTCAGACTCATAAGACCTCGAGTGACATCTGTAAGATGTTTTCTTTTTAAATATGAAAAGGTGTGATTTTCTATTATCTGTTAGTTGATTGAAATTATCTTTCCAAATTTTCTCCAATTTTCAAAAAGGCAGTTCTTGATTTTGAGAAGTCAGTTAGTTTTTAAAAGGGAAGTTATTGTTTTTAAAAAGGTACTTTTTATTTCCTTTTACGACGCTTCGTTTACTTCGCCTCACTTTCTTTAAATACCGCTGATACTCGTCTTCTTCGCTTTTCACCGAAACCCTAGAATATAAAATTCCTATTTTCTTTCACTTTCATTCTCGATTCGTTCGAAAGTTTTAATCTTTTTCGAACAAGTTGGTAATTCTCTCCATTGGAGTGACAATGTCTTCAAGAAAGTCTTCGAGGATTGCAAGCAGGGGACCACGTCGCATGCCTGAGGGTCCTAACTATTTTGACTTAACCGAAGAAGAAGATTCTTCTCCAATGCGTCCAAGTCAGCAACAACCTTCTCAGCAGCGTCAATCTTCCCCGACTCAACCAGACGATGAAGTTATAGAAGAGGCTGAACCTGTAAGAACTCTAACTCCAAAGGTTGCTTACAAAATCCACTCGAATTTGAAGAAAGAAGGAACGCCAATGTCTTTAATTGATGAATTCCTGAAAGATAGAGGATTCAAAAATGAAACCCTGTTTTTGAGAGAGTTGGAGAGGCTAGGAGTTGTAGAGAAATGATCGGTTGAAAAAACGTTTGAATGACCCACAATATGGCACTGCAAATCAACCGCAAACTCTGGATGATGATGAAAGGATGTTTTCTCACTTTCAACCTTGATCTGGGGTGGTTGCAGACATTACTGATGGTTCGAATCTGTTTAGATCCAAGAATCATAAAAAATTTTATTCAAAACTTTTGAAGAGAGGGGTGATGAACCCTAGAACTGTTGACTTCAATTTCCTTGATTCGATAAAAATCAATCTGAGGGAGAAGTTTGCTTTACTGCAATTGGAAAGGTTCTGTTCTGAATCCACTGCTGCATTTCTAGAGCTTACTGCATACTTTTATTCGAATCTATCTTTCTTGGATGCACAAAGTTTTATCTTCACTATGAAGGACATGGAATTTTTGGTGAACACAGACATTTTGACTGACATAATTGGAGTGGAAAGAACGAGTTTCCAACCAATTAGTATGTCCATTGCACATGCTATTCTATCTTTAGTGAGAGACAGGGATGTTGAGGTAAACTTTCTTATTCAAGGATGAGTGCCTCTAATGTTTTGCTGCACAAGATTGTAATTAACTGTATTCGTCCCAAATCGACATCTAAGACTGATGTCTCTCGATCTGTAGCTAAGTTGATGTGTGCAATCGATACTGGTTTTAAGTTCTCTATGCCTCACACAATTCTGTTCCACATGTATCGAACTGTGGTAAAAGATAAGGGACAGCTCCCTTATTCTGCTCTTATCACACGTCTTTTTAGACACTTCAAAATTCACATCTCTGCACCATTAAGCTTGAAAGCCATCTCTCCAATGGTGATTGGTTTCAAAATGGTGACAAAGATGCGCTTAAATGAGCTGAATAAAGTGTTAGAGCGTATGAAGGAGAAATCTCCTCTCAAAGCAAAGCAAGACTCTGCTGCTGCTAAGAGAAAAGGCAAAGAGCCCATGGTTGCTCTAGTGAAGAAAAGAAGAGCTCTCATCTTGCAAGATGAAGAAGATGAGAAAGAGCTTACTCTTTTTGCCCTAAGAAATTTAAAAAGTTTTGTTAGCTTTTGTGAGAGAAGAGAAGAGCCAGAAGAAGAAGGAGAAAAAGAGAGAGAAGAATCGGAGAAAGAAGAAGAACAGAGGAAGATAGAGGAAAGAAGAAGAGAAGAAGAGAAGAAGAAGAAGCAGAGGAAGAAGCAGAGGAAGAAGCAGAGGAAGAAGAGGAAGAAGCAAAAGAAGAAGCAGAGGAAGAAGAAGAGAGAGAAGAAGATCAAGATCAGGGTCTAGAAGATTCTTTCGAGCCGACCTTGGCTATCTCTCTGTCTAGTGAATCTAAGATAAGAGGGGTTGAATCTGTTGTAGCTCATCACTCTGAGACTGGGGAAGCTTTACCTACTCCACTTGAGGGCATTAAAACAGGGGGAGCTAATGGACTAAAAGATACTTCTTGACCTTTATTTGCTAGTGATGTAAGTCGCTCTGCAGCAGACCCAGAAGATGTGTATGCCTCGCACTATCCAGAAGACAGTTATGGTGGACCATCCACTGAGGTTCCATCATTTCTCAAATTCCCTGAATTACACTCTGCTGGTCCTAGTGATGCAACTGCTCAAACAGCAGACTTTTCAAGACTGCTGGAAATTCTATTGGATGTACGGAATCAGCAATATGCTATGGGATTTGAGTTGCAGGATCTTGAGAATACTGTTAAGGCCACTTCAGTGTTTCTGCATGAACAGTTAAATGCCCTGAAGATTCAAGTTCAGTCTAATGTGCGGTGAAAGACTTTCGCACCTTTGAAACAAAGTTTTGACAAGCTTGAGAAGACAGTGCATTCAATGGGAGAATACGAGCTTGTTCGCCTGCCCAAACAGCCTTGATTCTTAATTTTTTTTTTAAACCATCTCTTTTTGATCAATCTCCACTTTTTGCTGTTGACAAAAAGGGGGAGAAGTTTATGTAGATTTGATGACATTTCTTTTCTGTTTGATTCGATTTGGACTTTATCTTTTTGTTTGGTGTGGTTCTGTTTTGGACTAGTTTGGACTACTAAGGCTTGCTAAGTAACTTAAGTTATTATTGATTATGTTAAAGATAGTTGTGTTTTCAGGACTAACATGTTTTTTGTGATTGCAGATTCGCTACTATCTTTTTCTAATCTTTAATAATATTCATATAAGAGAACTCGGTTTGCTTAAGTGTTATTTTGCAGGTCATAGTGTCTAAATCATGAGAAAGTTTTGTCACTATCAAAAAGGGGGAGATTGTTGGAGAAATCTTTCTTATGTGTTTTGAAGTTGACAAAACGTTTCCTAGTCCGAAGACTTCTAGACTCTACTATCAAAGTCTGAAGACCTCCAGACTGAAGATTTAAAGTCTGCCCTCGTTGACAGTTTCTAGACCGACGAAGAAGTCTTATCTAGATATGAGTATATCCTTAAGGACTTGTTTCGAATGGTTGAAGATTATCTCACAGCTGGAGAAAGCATATAAAGATCTATTATTCGTATGGCAAGTAATTCGAGTAATTCAGATTCGTTGATTGGCGAAGTATACTTGGAAGGTTTTACTTATGGAAACCTAGATCCTGATTGTATGGGCGAACAGGATTGGTTGGCTATCTTCGTATTCCTTAAATAGCACAAGATCTCCCTAATTGATTCGGTCCAATGGGTAGATTAGACGAACTCCTTTGGAAGGTGCCAATGGTTATGTAGGCATGGAGGAGTATAAAAGGAAGACGCTCTAGTTATTCGAGTGTGTGCGAGATAGAGAAATTCCAAAGTCTGAAGATCCTTACTCTTTGCTAACTCAACTCTTGGGCATACATTTGTACTCAAAAGAGGGATTTTATATTTGTGAGACCTCGAGGAAGTGTAGCAGAGTTTCTGCACTGTGGAATTGATGACGTGAGATTGTATCATCTCTTTTGATTCATAGTGAAATCCAGCCAGTGGGCTGTCAGTGTGGGAGAGTGGACGTAGGCTTGGTCTAAGCCGAACCACTATAAACTCTGTGTTTCAATTCTCTTTTCTTATCTCTTTACTTAATTCGTAGTCATATCTATTTGTTTATATTTCTTCATACCCTTGTTCTGAATTAAGTTGTTAAGAAAAGAAAATTTTGTTTTTACACCTATTCACCCCCATCTAGGTGTTCATACTAACACTTTCAATGTCAACCTCTTTTGTTATTCCTATTGGAAGAGTTTAATGATATTAATGATAGGGAGTGACATGCTCTACTCACCATAAGGTTTTTCAAGGTTGTATGGTTTTCTTGAGAAAACTATGTCCCACCGTGGGATTCTTTAGATTAAAAATCAATAAATTAATTAAAAAGATAAAAAAAAATTACTTCCTTCTTGTTAATTTCATTGTCTATTTGAAAAAGGGAAATAATTATATAACAATACCATCTCTCTTGGAAAAGAGACGGTGTCCCAAGGTAACTGAATAAATTAATCATCCGGTTACTTTGGGAAATTTGGAATGAAATCTTAATCATTGGGATATCCTTTAATCCCTTTAAGTGGAATTTCTTAAATGTGAGCATAATAAAAAAAATAAAATAAGAGAACTGATAAACTTAAAGAAAATCCACAAAACATCCATGACAATATAAAAATTAAGAGTTGTAATCACTTATGACCACCAATTGAGCTGCCATAACTGCAAGCTTATATCAAGTAGCTATGACCTTTGAGCTTCGCAATTGGCAACAATGGTCCTCCCCCTCACTCTCTCAATATTTTGTTTTCTTATGTTGTTTGATGTGGTGCCTTTTTGGCTTATAATAATTTTCAGCCAATTATACCATGACATAAGTATTTCAGCATGGCACGTATATTCACTAGCATCTATATCATTAATTCTACAATTCACATCAACAAAAATCGACCAATAAGAGAAATATTATAATGGAAGGACTATATGTCTTTTAATTAAAAAGAAAGATAGAATGATGATTTTGATTTTTGGACAAAAATAAAGGAATGATGGTGATATCATTCATTAAATAATTTTTTTTTTTTTTTTTTAAAAAAAAAAAACCTCCATGCCATGGTATGTATTGTTCTTTATCTAGCTTCCTTTTTTTTGGGGGGGGGGGTTAAAAATCTAGCTTCCTTGTTGAATTAATTTAGGTTAGCAAATATAATAATGTCCATGTTTAGATTCCAACAAAAGTTCAATCGGTTGCCCGTTTCTTTGAAATTGAAATTGTAGCCCACAATCCACCAACATGGTCTTGGATAACAGTGGCCCTTAGGCTAGTGTCACGGGCCGATCGATTCACTCTCGATCACACGTAGGTTGACGAAACCTCTTGGACATGTTTTCTTTCGGGCCGTGACACTAGCATCTCCCTAGTTCAGGTAAAACTCATGGCTAGACGAATCCCTCTCTACAGGTTTTAACACCTTTACAACCGCTTCCTTATTTGAGAAAAAAGAATTACATTTGCGGTTGGAGTCGTTTTGAAAATGTCAAAGTTCGAAAAAATGCCAAGAAGCCTGTCTCATGCATGAACAGACTGCATTTCCTCGAGTCACTATCCCATGCACGAAGAGACCGATTAACCTTTTTTTTTTTTTTTGGTAAAAATTAATAATATATAGAGCTTTGAACCAATAATTACAAAATCCGGCGCCACAAAACTTACACTCAGCAAGACAACGAGTCAGCGTGAGTGAAAGGGAACCGGATGCAAGAGAAGCACCGCAACAGTGGGGAACAAAGCACAGTACAGCCAAAATAAGGCAAAGGAACAGATGAGAAAGGAGAAAGCCACATAGGGCCAAAAAACTCCTAAACTAACCAAACCAGCAAAGAAGAAAAGAAAGAACAAACAAAGACCACAAAACAGGTCCAACACCGAAGACGACCAGTAGATGTGTTGCCGTTCAGCACCCGACTCTTTCCAAAAGCAGTCTACAATCCACTCCACGGACGTCTAAGGCTGTGCTGAATACGGAGAGAAAATGCAAGGGTCTAACCCCCAACTACGCTGGAGTCTTCTATTCCTATGATTATCATCCACGTTTCTGAATGTTAGAGCTTTATCCTTGACCACTTTGATGAGATGATTTTGACGGCGGTGACCGCAACAGAGTGGTTTTTGAACAGGACATCATTCTTGTATCTCCAGATAATGTGGCAAAGAGCACCAAAAGAAAAACGGGCAATGGAGTGATAAAAGTCCTTACCAGAGAGAAACTTCATAGCCCATTGAGGGTTCTCCGACCAGGACCTATTTCGCTAGGGGAGATTGCATCTGGCCACCCAAAAGAAAGCCATGCTGGCTGTAATACAACACCCGAAGTAGAGATGGTCGATGGAGTCTGGCGTTAGCTTGCAAAAAGCACAAACCTCATTCCCAATTCTGCCATGCAACATAAGCAAGGTTTGGGTGGGAAGATGATTCTTGATAATGAACCAGAGATCAAATTGATATCTTGGGGTGATAGCCTTGTTCCAGATGAAGGATGCCCAACTGACCTTATCCTTCCTTCTTCTAAGAGTATGCCACGCCGAGGCTACCGAGAAAAGACCAGAAGTGCTATCAGTGCAAGTAAAATGATCTGGTGCCCTGGAGAGGATAGGGAGAGGCTGCTCCTAGGATTCAACCACTATCCTGAAGGATTGTCCTGTCGGTGAGAAAAGATCAGCCACCGTTGCATGTTGGGATAAACCCGAACTCATCATCATCGGATCCGAGCAAATAAGATGAATTGGACCTCTCATGTGCCAGTGATCAAACCAAAGGGAAGTTGATTGGCCGTCTCCGATCTTCCAGCGAAAAGAGAGCCGGAATTCGGTTCTTAGGTATAGGATTCTCTTCCAAGCCCAAGAACAAAGGGACGGCACCCCAACCACCCAAAAACTCTTCCTTTTCAGGAAGGTTGAGTGGATCCACCTGCACCATAATGACTCTTTGTCCGTGAATAGAATCCAAATATGCTTGAGCATCGTAGCCTTGTTGTATTCCCTCAGCCTGCGAATTCCAAGACCCCCTTCCTCCTTCGAGAGGCATACGTCGTCCCAGGAAACTTTCGCTCCACCCTTCCCAAGTGTCGGTCCCCTCCATAGAAACTGTTTGAGGATCTGCTCAATATGATCCAACACTGCAAAAGGAATGGTGAAAACACTCGCCCAATAAGTTTGGATCGCATGGAGAACTGATCTTATTAACTGCAATCTGCCAGCAAAGAATAGAAATCTCTGATTCTAGAATGGTGAAAACACTCGCCCAAAAGAGACCGATTAACTTTGTTGCTTGTTGTTAAGAGAAAGTCTTTATTTTCATTTTTTGGCTGAGCTTTTCTTATTTCTTCCTTTTGTGAAGAGAAACTCACATTACTTGCAATAAATTTTATTTATATGATCCACGTACTCAAAGGACGATGTGAGTGGTGCATTCCTTGCACGGACGTCAGTGGGACCACTTCCTCCCCCCGACTTCTTGTTTTGCTGGGTTATTGTGTATTCCTGGTCAGAAAATTCCTTTTTTTATTGGTATTTAAATCCTAATCAATTAATATCATTATATTACTTAAGAATAATAAAGCAGAAAATCAAAATTGGGAAATTTTTTGTATATTTCGATTTATATAGAAAAGAGTACATTGAGCCTATTTGCATATTTTGTTAGATAACTGTATAATGTCATATCTCAATCAAGATATGCACAATCAAAGAGAGATATACGAGCGCTTTTGAGAAATATAGATAATCAACAAAATTATCAAAATATCTCTAATAAAAGAAATTATTCTAGAGAAATCCCTAATTATCTCTAACATTCTTTCAAGCTCATGGAGATCTCAGTTTGAGTTCAAAATCAAGTCGAATAGCATTGGATGAGGCAGCATCCAGCGGCTAGTTGTATCGAAAAATCTAGATCTAGCTTGTTTGAGGGTGGTAAGTTTAGTGGTGGTTTTGGCTTCTCGAAACGACGTGTGAAAGGTCAAGAATCGAAGGGGAAACAATAAGCGTTTGATACGGTTGGCTTGCGAAACAATAACTAAGTGACGCAGTCTATACGGCTGGCTTGAGAAAATAGTTAATGAGTAATGTGGCGGGTGTGGCTAGCATTGACAAAATGCCAACTCTTTGAATATGGCTAGACTAGGCAATGTGGTCGGTGCGGTGAGCGTGGAAACATGACTATTGTGGAATGGACTCGATTAAGCACTTTCTCATATTAGACTTGTAAGTGAACACTATTGAGCGGATGGATTTATTTGGATGTGCACCAAGGTGCATGGGGTGCACCAGGTGCCTAGTGTACTAGGATTGTCTTCTAGGAAAGTGTCTGTCTGTATGCTAAAAGACAAAACCTTGAGGCTCGATATAGAACGGATTAAAGTGAACAATATTTCAAATGAGTTAATTCAGGGATGTCACAATATTATTACTTTGGAGAAATTGGTCCCTTTTTAAGTAAGGGGAAGCACCGACACTGTAGGCTAAATTGTCCTTCATAAAATGGTGATTCCACAACAAATCGGCAATAGTAAAGACAAATGTGCCAGAGTACTTTCAAAAACGAAATATGTCTCAACTACCTCTCTTTTATGTAAATCGGGCTTCCACGTGAAATATAATATGTAAGGATTCAAACTCTTTATGTACCATATAAGGCTTATAAGCCAACGGTTTTTCTAATGGATAAGGTTATCGAGGTACGAGTCTCAAATGGTATCATGTGTAATTGTTGATACTGCTAACTACATATACTCGTGTGAACACATCAAGAACTACAAGCTAAAACTCAGAAATAAATTTAACACGTGGTATGATACCACATTTCTAGTGAAAATCGTAGCTAACGAGTCTATGCATGATGGAGGAATAACGAGGGTGTCGCCTCGCGGATGCCTATAGATATACTGCAAGGAAGCAATCAATATGACCACTGGTAGAGATGGCAAAGCCTGCGTATTACTAATGTATGGAGTGGGTAATGTGAACGAAGCAAAAGCACTCGAGTCTCAAGTGATGGAATATGACAAAAAAACACCACCTTCAACTGCAACTCCTCCTCCTTGTCTATATTGCATCTGCCTTGTGAACTCTTAAACGCTTGAGTTCTGGATTCAGAGTTCAGACATCCCTTATGATGCAACATTCACCTACCTGTTCTCAAAAGCAAGCCTTGGCATTGCTTTCTGTAGATTGTTCAAGCAACGTCGCAGAGTTTGCTTCCAGAGTCATCGACGCAATGGCCATGGATAACTCATTTCAAGCAAGACAGAGAGGGCGAAGCACGTAATTTTGAGTTTGCATTTGTCGTTGGGGGTTCACAGCCGCCTGCGTCGGAAGCTGCTGGTGAGATCTTCTACGATGGTCGAATGAGGCCTCTGTGCCCCCGTCGTCCACGAAGCTCTGCTGCCTGACATTGTGATTCAAAACCCGGATGAGGATGGCCTTAATTCGAGGATCTCGAGGAAAGGGCCTATGCGGATGCTGGTTAAGAAGCTCAGGAGCAAAGGAACTAGACTCATTTGCGTCCTCCTCTTTCTTCGAAGCAGATGAGCTCGATGGCAGAGCTCCAGATATGTACTCTGCGTGGATGCCAAAATCACCAGGAGCTTCTTAGACACGCTCTAAGAGGTAGAATGTCGATGTGACTGTCAAGGTGGCGTGCAGAATATTGCTGGGATTGGGATGTGAGGATCTTGTTAAGAACTGTCATAATCACAATTCGTGTCTCGAATCTGTGAATGAGGATTATAATGCGATTCTTTCTCAAAGTCCTATGAATTGATTGCCATGTTTCTCTCTGGCAAAACTAGAAGAAGTCCCCTGTTTCTCCAACTTCACTGGCTTGCACCAGGGCCTTAATTAAGTAATACCAGTCTTCATTATCTTCATGTATTTCGCTTTGGGACGTAAAAGGTGTTCAATGTTATAACAACACGACACGAGGTTCATGTCCAATCCAGCTTTGGCAGGATGCACATCAAAACCAACTTCACAAAAAGCAAACCACACCATCAGGAAAATCGAAAACTGTTACCATTCTCTAATTAATCCTTGGGTTCGGATGTGGATGGCATTATTAGCATCAAGATGCAGGGAACGAAAATCAGCCGAGGCATGTCATCAAGCATAATGCACATCAGCAGACTGCACAAGACACATCCAAGAGCAATGGCCATGAGTGCGTATGCAAGTCAGAGCCTTGGGTTGATATCTTGCCTTCCCACCTTGAAGATTGACTTCCTTCGAACAATTTTGACCACTGTAGATAAGCATGATGGGTGCACTAGTGTTGTTGGCTGGACCTGTATATCTATACATGTCCCTGATGGCTTGAAGCTAGGACTCCTCCAGGGAATCAAGATGTTGGATATACATTGCAGCAATTTGAGCTCCATGCTCTGCTCCATATCTTGAATTAAAATCAGCAAACTATTCGTTAAACGATAGTCTTCTGCAGAAGATCAAGTTGCGAGCTTTGTCTGCTTCATATAAGTCTTAAATGAACATCTTGAGATTCTGCGTGGTTTAAAGCCAAGCTTCTAGCACAAATCACAGATAACAAGCCAATGCATTGCAGGAGTTGAACTGATGTTTACACTGCAGGAGTGTAACCATCTATTGACCCACGGCTAAATTAGCTAATGGAAACTCTTCTTTAGGACAAAATGCAACATCATAGCACTAGAGAATAACTCCTTTAACACCTACAAACCGTTCCCAAACCACTCTAACATCATGTGTTCACAAAACAAAACCACCCAGACGGACGAAACCACAGTGGACATGATCAGAGATGGGAACAGGAAAGGAAATCAAGACTTCAACACGTTTTTACTCCAATGCTGCAGCTTACTGACAGAGGCCGGGATACTGTGGTCAAGATATGTTTGAGGTCGCTGAAGCTTACCTCGAACCACCACCGTGATCAGCTGGATTGTTGTTCGCCATTAACCTTCCGACTTTGCCTCGTTAAGTCTTCCTTTCTTCCCTGAAAATGAGAGCGAGGATGAGGCTCTAGAGGTCATCGTTTTCAATTTTTACCGGTCGCTGCATTATTAAAGATAAAAAATAAACCATGAGGCAAATCGCCATCGACTAAAAAGTCTCGACCTCAGCATCTGATGCTTGGCCAGTCGCGAAGATAAACACTTTCTATGTCTTCCAAGAAGGATTAAATATTTTACGGATGAGAACAGGCGCTCTATATCGGCAATTTTCAGAAAAGAACGTATAAAAAATTGACTTTATATGATAATCGAATTTCCAAATAATGTTTATTTTGAGTTCACTTTAATTATATTATAAATGAGAAAAGTTTCTATAGAAACAATATATAAAAGAAAAATATGTTCACATGCGTAAATATTACATGACATGATTCTCTCTTTTGACAAGAAAATGATAATTGAAGACCTTCACTCTCTCGATGAAGTGCCTCTCCTGCGGCAGCAACGACCTCTCCATTGAAGCTTCTCCTTTCCAGGTGAGTCGATTTTGTCCATAATTCTTCGCTGACTCTCTCACCCACATTTCCGGTCAAAAAGTTCGCTGTCGCCACTTTCTATCCTCAGGTGCATTCATCGAGTGAAAAGCTTAGCGATGCCCTGACGAGTGATGCTTAGTTCAGATGCTATGCTGCCTCGTCAGGTATTGGCTCGTTTCCTTAGATAAAGTGTCCGATTGAGAGTCCTTGCTAGCATTTCAGTGGAGGATTTGCTGCAGAAATTTGTTTGTCTAGGTTCGTGATAGGCCCTGTTGAATATGAGTAGATCTTGACGTGCCCAAATCTGAAGCAAGGAGAATAATCAATACTAGTCGCCGAAAATGTCTCGTAGGAAAAGTTTGACATTCCTGTCTACGGTTGCTCCTATCCTGTTTTGATAAGGCTTTTTTGGTTTTGTTAGAGTTAATTAACTTAATCTGATATGGAGTTTACAACAGTAGTTTGGATTTCCAGTTTGAATCGAACTGGATTACTTGGTAGATGTTATTTATTGGTGATTATATTGCACATATCCTGCGATCAAAGGTAATCACTCAAATATAAAAAGAAAAAATGTTTTCCTTCATCAAGTAAATGAGAGAACAGTTTCTGACCTAACTTAGCTTACATATCTTTTGTATTCAACAAGTCAAAGCACGAATGCATTCACTAGCATCAGTCTTATATCACAAAACTATTTGATAAAAATAAAGTCGAAAATAGAATTGTGGAATTCCAATATATTATGATGAATAATATATGAGCCTATTTATAGGTTTTACGATATGATTATCTATAACAATAGAATTACAATATCAATTATAATCAATTCAGATTATGATCTTGGGAGATATACAGAATTAAAAAAATATATCTCTATTACTATTCATGACTTCCTTTCTTTTGCCGCATTTAACTACCGAATGACCGTAAGAATTCCAAGTTCTAAGCTCATGTTTAGCACTTGACACTATTGTGCTGTTTTGAACCATGATCAGAAGAAATATCAATCGGTATAGGTGAATATCGACCTCCAGCTTTCCTTTCAAGGACTTAATTTATCAAGATCTGTTTATCGACTAATTATTTTCAAGCTAGACCTATTTGATGTGTTTAGAGTACCTGGTGCACAGGTTCACTGCAGATTCCTTTGAAGGTATGCACAGGTTCCCTGCAGATTCCTCTGAAGGTATAGTGTCATTGCTTAACTTTTTGGTATATTTGTCTGTTGATAGTTTATGTCAAACGGATATTGCAGTCCTCCTTAAAGAGATCTGATCCTAGATGCGGCGGGCCGGTTCAGCCCCATATGCCCTGTTGCATTGGAACATTGAGAACAATGAGGCCCATTTTTTAAAAGTTAACATTGAATTTAAATTTTACAATCATTTAAATATAATTTATATTTAATACTTACCTTACATTTTTTTCTCCACAAGTATGCATGTATTGTATTTATAGTAGGGAAAAAGGCTACTTTCCACGTGGATTTAAGAACCTAAATAGCAATCGGCTTGGTTCTGATGTAGTTTTGCACACATGGTTATCGATTTTCAGCTAGGCATGAGCACCTTGTGATGTCATCAAGTAATGTATGAATGAAATTACCCAGTAATTTTGGTAAACAAGTATAAAAAACATAATGTAGTGATCAAATTGGAGCTTCAATAATCGGGTTAATTATCTTATCGGAGGTGATAAATCAAGCGTCCATCTTGCTCTACTTAGAACTTGTGAGCTATCGATTAGCTGATTTAGCTTAAATTTTGTTGCATAGAAATTGCTAAGTAAAAATGTAAGAATAGTGAATAAGGATAATGTGATTCTTGCTAATATACTCTAAATTATTTCCTCTCTAGCCCGAAAAAATAATTGCCTTATTTCTTCAATTTCATCATTTCTCAATTTTGAATTGCACCTAGAAGGATTGTAATCATTATCATATATATTCTACTTTGTGATGTAAAAAGTGTTCAAGATAACAATACACCATGAAGTTTATTTCCGAGCTAGTGTTGGAAGGTTACAAAGCAAAACCAAATTCATATAAAATACAAATCACCATATCAAATAATCGGAAACTATCATTGTTTTCAAAATAAAAATACACCATGAAGTTCATGTCCGAGCCAGTGTTGGAAGGTTACGAAGGAAAACCCAATTTATATAAAATACACATCACCATATTAGAAAATCGGAAACTATCACCGTTCACTAATTAATCCTTTGATTCATGATGAATGCAAATAGGATTAGTAACAATAGGACCCAAGGAAAGTCAATCAACCAAGGTATTTCATCAAGCAGAATGTACATCAGCAGACTGCATGCAACACATCCGAGAGCTAGAGCAATTAGATCGTACATAATTTGGAACCTTGCGTACATATTCTGCCTTCCCATCTTGGAGAGTAATTTCTGCCAAACAATCTTGATGGCTACACAGATAAGCATAATGATAGGTAAACCGATAATGTTGGCTAGACTTGAATAGCCATGCCAATCCTTGATGAGTTGAAGCAAGGCTTCCACCAAGGAATCAAGTTGTTGATTGTATTCTGCAGCAATTTGAGCCACATGCTCTATTCCATTGCTGGAAATTAAAATCAGCAGATTACTTATTAGACAACCGGTACAAAAGCTCAAACAATGAGAATTGAGAATAAACCCATTAATCAACTAACGAAGTAAACAAAAATGGGGCAATGGTTTGCAAATGCGACATTGAAAAGGACGAGTTCACCTGATCTATGCAGAGGAGACAAAACAGTGTTCGAGTAATGGAACACACACAGGGGAAATGATCGAAGATAGGAAGTTCCTTTTTAGGAAAGGAAATCGAGACTGCATGATTTTACTTGCAGTCCTCCAATATATTGGAGGCTGGACTACAACAGTGAAAAGATGTTGTGGCTCGATGCTAGTGCTTTCCTCAGACTACAATGATTGGCTGGAATGTTGTTTGCCATTAACCTACGAGTTTTGAGTGATTACTCTCTTCCTTCCTTGTCCATAGTAAAACTTGCTGCGAGGCTGCAAGTTGAGTAAACATATTTGTAAACCAATGGGAGGTCTTCTCTTCAGGAGAGAGTCCTCCCTCTCCTTAGGTAGAGGAGTGAAGTACTCGTCCCTTCCGTTGGACCTCTTGGGCAAGAGACACTCATTTGTTTGCTTGTCTTGAGCTATTTGTTTAATTCTCTTGTCATCATCAAATGCGGAGAATCGGATGCAATCATTTGTTTTATCCTATTGAACAAATGACTATTCTATGTCGGTCCTCTCGAATCATTTATTTAATTCTCTTGTCATCACCAAATGCAAATTCTCTAAAAACTCATATAAAAAAAAAAATACTAAACCTATTATACGATGGCCGATTTAGTCATAAACATTTCACTTTAACCGATTTAATCCTAAATCTTTTGACAGTTTTTTAATGTAATCCGTCTTATCAACTTTGTTCAGAATCATTGATGTGGTGATCTAGTTAGCATCGGATCTCCTACTGGAAAGTATCTCCTTAACACCTAGAAACATTTCCCAATCCACACTACCAACACTTGTTCACAAAACAAAACACACAGAAAGCTACAAGGTAAATCCCATGCTTACCTTTGACCAGAAAAAGAAACCCATGCTTACTAGCTAGAAACAAGGGAAAGCTAATTGTAGGTCTTATCTTGTTTTTTTTTTTTTTTTTTTGGAGGAAAAGCAAATATGACTTTGAATTAATTTTTTGTTCTTAATATGAGTTTCTCTTAACAAAAGAAAGAAATAGAATGTGTGTTCAGTCGTGTCTCTTCATTGATGTGACAGAATTTTCACACCCGCTAACTTTAAGAGAAGTTTCAAATTCTTTCCGACTTTGTAATCTTAAAAAAGAAACAATAGTTTATTATGGCATTTCACTTGTTTTTATAATGGTGTTCACACTTGAGAGGGATTATTCCCCACTACTAATCATACTCTATTCAATTACAAAATGAAAATCAGGAAAACTTACCAATTCGCACAAAAAAGGTCAATGACTGCAAGAAACGATCTCACTTTTCGCCAGATTTACCCCCACTGAATACTCTATTGTGAGTACAACCCAGTATGCTCTCAAAGAAATGCGAGGAAACACACTGGCAAGTGAAAGACGCCCCTCTCAATTGGGCTCTTAAGTGTCGAACAATATAATTTTAGAATACGTCCGCAACTTCGCCTAGTGCAGAGTTTTTTTTTTACCCCCCCACGTAATGGCACGTACACGGTGGACATGATCAAAGATAGGAACAAGAAAGGACATCAAGTTTGTGGCATGATTTTACTTGCAATTCTCCCAACTCACTGACGGCTGGGATACAGTGGTTTTTTAATATATTTAAGGTCGCTGAAACTTACCTTGGACCACCGTGATGAGCTGGACTGTTGTTGTCCGCCATTTACCTTCCGACTCTGCCTCGCTTAGTCTCTTGCCTGAAAATGAAAACAGGATGAGGCTGTAACAGACCTTGGCGATATTCTGGCCATGGTGTGTTTTTGTTTACTTATATATGAAAAACTCACTGCATATGGTCATGATATAGTTTTGCCGTCACCTGCTTTTCCACCATGGCAAAAGTTGGAGACAACACGCCTCTGCTTTTCCAACTTTCTGCTTTTCCTGGTTCGCTGAGATCAGCGAAACATACTGCTTTTCCATTTCCATTTCGCTGAGATCCTTTCTGCTTTTCCTACTTCGCTGAGATCAGCGAAATCATACTGCTTTTCCATTTCGCTGAGATCAGCGAAACGGAAAAGCAGAAAGTTGGAAAAGCAGAGTTTTGTCTCTACTTTTGCCATGGTGGAAAATCAGGTCACCGCGAAACTATATCATGACACATATGGAGTGAGTTTTTCATATGTAAGACCAGAGCGAAAAAGTTGAAGGTCATATGACCATATAGAGTGATGATCATACGGACCTCGGACCTATATGACTATTTGAAAAATCACTCCACCTATATGGAAACCGGACCGAAAATCGATCACCGTTAACCAGCATTTGCAAACGCAGCAGACTTTTGCATTTTGCATAAAAGAATTAGTTTATGCAATAAATCCTTACTGAGTTTAAAATTTCGTTATATTTATTTTGTGTTGCCTGTGTGGATACTTCATTGAGCCTTCGAGATACGTAAAGTAGATGCAGAAAATCATCAAATTCCTCATTTGGCCAGAATCCTGTCACCTCATGCTAAATGATATTTATTTCTCTTTATTAAATTTTTTCTATCTATGTTTTTTTTTTCATTTATCAATAATAACAAAAACATGTAATTTGCTGATTAATCCTTTGAAGAGGACGAAAAATCAACAAAAATAGAGAATGATCCGTAGGTTTGCTTTCATTTGTAGAGTTCGTATTATTTTATTTTATTTTTTTGAATTCTAGAGTTCCTATACCTCAAATTGGATATTCTTTCATAAAAAAGAAAAAAAAATTAATGATGCTGCTCAAAATATTAGAATTCTAAGCATAATTTACTATAATAGTTGGACATTTAATCATCTGGATGGACCAACTTAAATTATAGCATACAACACAAAAGCACTTTTCTATACAACACAAAAGCACTTTTCTATCACTTCAGACAAATCAATGTTAAATTAAGTAGCATTAGTGCATTTTCATAATCGCAATTTTTTCTATTACATATAATTCTTATAAATGTACTAAATGATAATTAATATAGCTGTCGAGCCATGCTTAAAACAAACTACATAACCAGTTAATTTTCCGCAACAACACGCGGGTGACCACTAGTTTTGCACTATGAATGACGTGCACGTGTAACATAATTTATTCAGTTGTGTGATTGCCATGTTTCTCCAATTTCATCGTTTCTCAATTCTGAATGGCACTAGAAAGGATCGTACTCATCATCATAATTTATTCAGCTGTGTGATGTAAAAGGTGTTCAAGGTAATAATACATCATGAAGTTGATGTCCAAGCTAGCATTGCAAGGTTACAAAGCAAACCAAACTCATATGAAATACACATCATCACATTAAAAAGTTGAAAACTATCACCGTTCGCTAATTAATCCTTTAATTCACGATGAATGCAAATACGATTACCAATAGTAGGAACCAAGGAATGTCAATCAGCCAAGGTATTTCATCAAGCAGAATGTACATCAACAGATTGCACGTAATAGATCCGAGAGCAAGAGCAATCAGAGCTTAAGCAAGTTGAAACCATGTGTCCATATCTTGCCTTCCCATCTCAGAGAGTAATTTTTGTCGCATGATCTTGATCGCCGCACATATAAACATAATGATAGGTGCGCTACTAATGTTGATTGGACCTATAGAGTTATGCCCATCCCCGATGAGTTGAAGCAAGGCCTACACCAGGGAATCAAGTTGTTGGTTATATTCTACAACAATTTGAGCCTTGCTCTGCTCCATTTCTTAGACTTAAAATCAGCAAATTACTTATTAGACAACTGGTCTCTCATAAAAGCTCAAACGGTGAGGATCATGAATAAACACATGGATCAATTCACAAGGTAAAGAAAAATTGGATGATGGTTTCCGAATGCAACGTTGAAACGGATGAGTTCACTTGATCTATGTAGAATATAGATTGTTTAGTAACGGAACACAAATAGGGCAAATGATTGGAGATAGGAAGTTCGTTTTTCAGGAAAGGAAATCAAGATTGCATGATTTTACTCGCAATCCTCCTCAGAGATGTTGCAATTCGCCGTCGATGCTTACCTCTGACTACCGTGATTGGTTGGATTGTTGTTTGCCATGGACCTCCAGAGTTTTTGAGTGATTACTATCTTCCTTCCTGGTCTGAAGTAAAACTTGCTGTGAGGCTGCGAGTTGAGCAAAACATATTTGTAGATCCATGGGAGACCGGTAGTCCTCTTTTCGGAGAGAGATCCCCTCTCCTTAGAAAAAGAATTAAACAAGTAGTTTTTGCTGCCCCTCTCCTTGGGAAGAGAATTAAACTGATACTTTTTGTGGTCCCAATTGCGGCCCGAAAAGCCATGTTTTAAGTGGGGGGAGACTTCATCCCTTGGTCTTCCTGGAAAAAAGAAAGTATTTGTTTACTCCTCTTTGAACAAATGACAATTCTACGTTTAATGCTCTTGAACCATATGTTTAATTCTCTTGCGTCACCAAAGCCAAATTCTATATAAACTCATCCAAAAAAACACTAAATCTATTGTACAATAGTCAATTTGATTACAGACTTTTCAATTTAATCGATTTAGTTCTAAATCTTTTGATAAATTTCCAATGTAGTCCATCTAGTCAACTTTGATCAAAATCACTGACGTAGTAGTTCATTAAACCTTGAATTTTCTACGTGACACATCCAACAATATGATGTGTCTGATGAAAATTGGACGAATAGACTATATTGAAAAATTGTCAAAAAATTTAGAGTGAATTAGTCGTCATACAATAAGCTTATGACTTTTGGGAAAATTCTATTGTCAAGTTTTTGTTTAAATCTCTTGAACTATTTGTTTAATTCTCTTCCTGAGGAGAGTTGGACTCTCTCCCTGGTGTTGTGAAACAGTGGAAACGAACAGACATTAAAATTGCCGAGAAGTTATGAGGTGGAAAAATTCTATCATATGCATGAAAGAGGCACGAGTGCACCTTCACTCTCTTGCTTTCTTTGGATAAGAAAAAAAAATCCATTTTTTTGCCCAAGTTTTTTCGTTTCTTTCTTTTGTAAGAGAAATTCTTATTTCAATAGTGACGACTTTTATTTGAAAGTCACAGTAACTTTTCCTCCTTAGAAATGATAAGACTTGCAATAAACCTTACTCGTAGAATACATTTTATCGAAAGACGAATCTTCGTTTTACCTAATTAATCGTGGATCCGTAGGTGATTACACTCCTGCAAGTGCCTCGGAATCGCCAGTAGGCTTGTTTAGTCGTCGTGTTTTCTAGCAAGCTATTTTACTCTACTTTTCTTGTTATTTGACGTTTGACCCTACCATTGATCTATTTTTGCTAACCTTGATCCACGATAACTCATATATGTTTTGCATATTTGGATCTTGCATTTGAATTATGCTTAAAATTTGACACAATTTCATTCACTTATCCTAGCTGAAAATAATTAAATATAATTATTTAAATCCCGATCAATTAACATCATTATATTAATCCACCCATTCTGAAAACAGGCTAGCTTCGTCCCTGCTACGATGCAAATATAGGATATACTTAAGCAACGATGCCATATTACAACAGGCCACACATTCAAATTCTTTTTGAATTTAAATGTTATACTTCTTGACTTGTTCATGTGAGTATACGTAGTTAGTGGTATTATGAAATATGTGTGATGTTCATTTTAGACTCGCATCTTGCTGACCGTAGATATTAGTAAAAACATGTTCTTCTGATGTACTTAAAGAATTCAAATTCTTACATCCCGTGCATCACGTGCAACGTGCGGTTTACATACGAGGGAAGTATAAAATATATTTCATTTTTGGAATACTTGATAAAATGTGCTTGATTTCAAGACCGAAGCTTAAAGTAATGTACTAATGATCGGAACCAGCGAAGAAGGATTGAGCAAGAGCCGAGCTCTTTGTGCATTTCGATCAGTAAACAGGGCAGAACAGAGAACGTTTTGCGTAGCTCGGACATGACGAGGATGGTGGTGGCGGGCAATCGGAACGGACTGGAGTTGGCGGACAACGGAAAATCGGGCAAAAGAATCGGTCTGAGAGATTACTTTAAGCTTCAGTCTTGAGATCACCTATTGAACACCTTCCTTGCCAACTCGATTTCTCCTTGTTTAGGTGATCTCAAGACTCAACCTTAAAATAATGTACTGATGATTGGAGCCAGTGAAAAAGGATCGAGCAAGAGCCGAGCTCCTTGTGCATTTCGAACAATAAACAGGGCAGACCAGAGGACGTTTCGCGTAGCTCGGACATGACGAGGATGGTGGTGGCGGGCAATCGGAACGGACCAGAGTTGGCGGAAAAAGGAAAAATTGGCCAAAAGAATGGCTCCGAGAGAGAGTAATCTCACTGAGCTTGGCCCGTAGAAATCGTGCTCTGCTGCACCTGTGGCTGAGCTTGATATGGCTGGTCGACGGACGATTGGAGGTGATGTTACGGCGGGCGATTGGAGGTGATGTTACGGCGGGTGGGTGGTGGTGATCGATAATCGTTGACGGTAGAGAGGAGCCCTGTTACTCTCTATCCTCTCTGAATTCCGTGATCGACCCAATGTGTATATATTATGATTCCAAATTCTGTTAGAGCTCATTCCATCTCAGCGTTCCAGAAGGTTGGGCGGATTTAGGCACATAAGGGGTGGGAAAAGAAGTCTGCCCATAATACACCGTGAAGTTATGTCCGAGCCAGCATTGGAAGGTTACAAAGCAAACCAAATTCATATAAAATACACGTTACTACATCAAAAGGTCGGAAACTTTCACCATTCACTAATTAATCCTTTAATTTGTGATGAACGTGAATAGGATTACCAATAGTAGGACCCAGGGAAAATCAATCAGCCAAGGTATCTCATCAAACAGAATGTACATCAACAAACTACACGCAACACATCCGATAGCTAGAGCGATCAGAGCGTACGCAAGTTGGAACCTTGCGTCCATATCTTGCCTTCCCATCTCGTAAAGTAATTTTTGCCGGATGATCTTGATTGCTGTGCAAATAAGCATAATGATAGGTGCATCGTGAATGTTGGTTGGACCTGTAGAGCTATGCATGTCCCCAATGAGTTGAAGCAAGGCCTCCACTAGGGAATTAAGTTGTTGATTATATTCTGCAACAATTTGAGCTGCATGCTCTGCTCCATATCTTGGAATGAATATCATCAAATTTCTTGTTAGATAACCAGTCTTTCACAAAAACCCAAATAATGAGTATCAAAAATGAAGAAAAACTGGGCGATGGTTTCCCAATGCATCATTAGAAAGGATGAGGTCATCTGATCTATGCAGAGCACAGATTATTTCTAGACAAAACAACATTCGAGTAATGGAACACACCCGGAAATGATGGGAGATAGGAGGTTCTTGTTCAGGAAAGGAAATCAACACTACATGCTTCTACTTGCGGTACTCCAACATATTGAAGGAGGTTGGACTACAGTAGTCAAGAAATGTTGCGGTTCATGGTCGATACTTACCTCCGACTACCGTGATTGGTTGGGTTGTTGTTTGCCATTCGCCTCCTGAGTTTTGAGTGATTACTCTCTTCCTTCCTTGTTTGAATTAAATGCTACGAGGCTCCGAGTTGAGCAAGACATATTTATAGACCTATGGGAGGTCCTCTCTTTGGGAGAGAGCCCCCTCTCCTTCGGAGAAGAATTAAACAAATAGCCCAGGAGTAAACAATTAATTGTCTCTTTGTACCTGACGCATGAGTTTCGTGTCAAACTCTCTGTGCCATGGCGCAAGTGTTTTGCGGAGTAAACAACTAATCGTGTTTTTGTGAAACTTGATGACGCAAAGATCTTGATGACGCAAAGATTAATTTGTTTAATCTTTGCGTCATCAAGTTTCACCTGATTTATGTAGAGTGCAGGTTTTTTTCTCGATGAACAGCATTCGCATAAAGGAATGTACACAATGGGCATGATGATAGGAACGAGAAAGTAAATCAAGAGTTTCGCATGATTCACTCGCAAATCCTCTCACTTACTGACGAAGACGGGACTAACGGTAATTAAGATAAGATCGAGGATGCCAAAGCTTACCTCCGACCACCACCGTCGTCACCTCCGGCTTCGCCTCGTCTCTTCCCTTCTGAAAATGAAAGGAGGTGTGGAGGTCGAGGTCGAGGCCTGGAGCAAGAGTTTTGAAGCAAACAGATTTCGGCCGACTTGGTGGCATCATTAAATATTAAAAAGGTAAAAATTGGGAGCGGTTCCCCTTTGGAAGGACGTCGTTTTCTTCGATAAAAGAATTTCCACGATGATGGTTTATCATCTTCGACCTATTCATCACACGTGTAATCCCTTCTGATAAATATGCTCTCCCCCACAAACGCCCCTCTCCTGATACATGACGAGCTCAGTGACGTGTCCTCCAAAGAACCGGCTTCGTGTGTTTTGCAAAAAAATAAATATTTTAAAAAATATTTTTCTAAAAATGATTGATTGTATTTATTAAAATAATGAACTAATAAAATGTATTTTCATTATTGATAACAATTTAAGTCTGGATATTTTCGTGAATAGTGAAAATATTTATCATTTATTCATTTATATAAGTCAATAAGTGATTATTTTTAGGAAAATACTTTCTAAATCAGTCATTCATCACGAAAGAAACGGAGCCTTAAAATAGAGGAATACCTATAGGGCACAAATTATTGTTATTTATTTTATATAACGTGAAAAACTTTGAATTTGTATTATGATAAAATTCCAAAATGAAGCTATCATGAATCAATAATATTACAAATGATTCAAGCTTGTGTATAAAAATATAACTATGTAGATTACACATTTCATAAATATATTGGAAGTAATACTTAAAATGTGCTACTATTTCATGCTATCCAGTGATAAGTCAGAAAGCTAATATATTCACTTTGGTAAACATGAGATAATATAATCTTATCTTTGGGACAAAAATGGTAGTTAATGTGTTATATTAATTAACGAAAATTTATGCGACATACTAGTTTAGTATGAGTTTACTTCTTTCATTTTGGGGTCGTTGGTTCAAGGATAGGTAGGTTATAGAGCTGGAATCTGAAACTTATCCTATTATAACTGATTTTTAGTTTTTGGATCATGAATCTACCCTATTTGTTTGGAACCAGTCATGGAACCTACTCTGTTTTTATGATCCGGTTCCAAGGTGTACTCAAGAACTTTTTTTTTTTTTGCTCCTTTTTTTGGTTCTTTTTTTACAGCAAAATCATATGAGGTTAGGGGCAACAAAACGGTTCAAAGTAAAAGCTAAACAACAGGAATCTCTATCCGCCAAAAACAATAATTCATAAGATGAACACATAGTCGCTTACATTCAAACACGTAACATAAAATATAAATAATAAAACTACATTTTCCTTCATCCATAAATAGGGGAAGAGGAAAGACTGCAATGAGTTTCAAGGAAGGACAAAGGATGAAGAAGTATTGAGATTAGACTTTAGGGGAAAAAGAAATTAGGGTTTTGGTTTTCAAACTTATAAAACCAATTCCAAAAAAGGGCGGTCTAGTCCAGTTCTACAATGGGTATTCACTTAAGACCTATTCCCGTACTAGTTTAAATCGATTTAAAAAATTTGAAACCTGTTCCCAGACTAGTTTCAATGATAACTACTTCTTGGACTTGTTTTTTGGGTAGTTGGTTTCTGGGTAGAATCAGTCCTACTCCTAGGTAGAATTGGTCATGTTGCACACCCTACTTTCAATTACCCAAAAATGAGTCAAACATTTGGCGGTTGACTTAAGAAAGAATATACTACTATTGTGCTCAAAAGGGTTAGATTCAACTAACTCAAAAGTGTATGATCAAATACTATAAATAAGTCAACAAGCTTTGACATAAAGAAATTATATAATCTTCAATTCCACTCCGTTTGATTTCATGTTGGCTACATATTCCTCCATGCATTTCATTTTACCATAGCAAAACCTGAGCATGTGCACCACTATGAAATGCACATTAAAAGTAAACCGTAACTTCTCATTTTCTAATTTGGTCGTAGAAACAGTTACTTCCACACTAATTTGGTTGTTGAAACAGTTACTTCCACACCAAGTGGAGTATTTTAAGGCATCACTTGCTCTTTTTTGATACCACAACTATTTCTTCATTGGGCAATTGTCCTCTTAAGTTAGGTTAATTCTAGTAGGGTCATAACCCGTAGGCCCTTTTGCAGGCGAGGCAAATATTGAATTCACAAATACGTCAAGCAACGTAAGGAATTTCATTAGTTTGAGGGTTATAGTGAGTAGTATATTAATAAATAAGGGGAGTTATTCAAAATGTTGAATTTCTTAATGAAGCGACTTGGTTTTCCTTCCATTCTTCAAGAAAAAATAATCAGGACGTCATTTTCATGATTTTGAGGGTATTCTTCTGTACTCATTCCACCCTTGCCTTCCTTCTTTAGCGAGAAAAATCAATGAGGAGGGAAGACGTAACTTTTCATTTTTTAATTTGGTCAACATCACATATACTTTTCAGCCACCAAATTGTTGGCTGCCCAGCTATCATTAAATAAAAGAAAAAAAATAAAAAGAAAAGAAAAGAACAAAAAGAAGTGGATGCGGTGGTTGTGTAGGTGTGTGCGTCCAAAAAGTGAAGAGAAGAGAAAGAAAACAAAAACTGTAGAAGCAAGGGAGAAGAGAAGAAAAGAAGAGGGCTACAACTTTGCGGCTCTGATTTGAAGGCCAAATATTGACGTGTTAATGCTAGTATAAACACCTAGAGTGGGGTGAATAGGTATGAAGACAATTTTTCAAAAGAACAATAGAAATATTTTGCTTCTAAAATAGAGTTTGAAGAACAATAGACTTTGAGCGAGCTCAGGCTTTAACAGTTAAATAGAATTACAAACAAACTAAAGAAGTTTAGGGAAGAGAATAAGAACACAAAAATTATAGTGGTTTGGCTTAGATCAAGCCTACGTCCACCCTCCACGCTGTTAGCCTACTAGCTGGACTTTACTAAGAGTCAAAAGAGATTTTACAACCTTGTGATCTCAACTTCACAGTGAAGAGTCTCTATTGCTCTCTCACGAAATCACACTAAGTATTTCTCTCTTTTGTATATAACTTTGAGCTCAGTATTTGGAGTAATAAGGAAATGGAAATCTTCAGACTTTAAAATTCCACTTTCATGCACTCTATCGAACAACTGGAGAGTCCTCTTTAAATACTCATTCATGCCTTCTCGATCGTTGGCACTTTCCAAATGAATTTTTCCAATCTACCCGTTAGACATAATCAATCAAGGAGATCTCGAGCCGTTTGAAGATTGTGATGAAAGCTCGTCAATTATGTTCACCCATACAATTAGGATCTTAGTTTCCATAAGTAGATCATTTTCATATTTACTTGCAATCCAAAAAAGATTTGATTTATCTAAATTGATTCCAATAAGGATAATAAATCCTGTAGGTGATATATCCAACCAGAAAGCCATCCATAAGCCATACGAATCGAACTCCTGAATAAATAAAATCGCATTTGGATAAGTCTTCATTCTTCAGTAGCGTTCAGTCTGGAATTTGTCAGTGTGGGCAGACTTTGACACAAAGTTTGGGATACTTCAGACTTTGACACTAAAGTCGGGAAGTCTTCAAACTAGACTCTGGATAAGTTTTGTCAATTTCAAAACATTAAAGGAGTTTTCTCCAACATGACGAACAGCTCAAATTTTAGTATGTTGTTCATAAGACCAAGGGCTACAAGTTGACGATTTTATTCATTGAGAACCGCCTCCGAATTCTCCAATTGCGATTAAGGTTTTCTTGTTCCAAACTTGTTTATCTACCTATGTGGTGAGAAAAAGATGATTGTAATGTTGATGTTGAGCCTCTAGTATGTGACTAGAGGAGAATACTTTGTGTATCATACTATTCTTGGTGATTAGTGGATGTTTTTGGGCGGTCCATGGTTTTTCCCATATCGGGTTTTCCACATTAAATCCTTGGTGCCGTAATTTGCTTTGTCTACTTATTATTTTGGTATTATATTTGCATATTTGTGAGGCTATATATTGTCGGTTGTTGTTGGGGTTAAGAGAATTTCAGTTGTTTTAGTTTTGGGAGAGAAATTGATCCTGGATTGTGTTTGGCTCGTAGTGAATTATTGTACTCGGGTTCTCCCCAACACAAATAGAGAGAGAGAGAGAGAGAGAGAGAGAGAGAGAGAGAGGGAAGCGAAGTGTCCTAAAAAATGGAGTTCACCCTTAGTGGTAGCGCCTCGAAGACCTTGGCTCGTTCCGTCGCCCGCCTCTCCCGCGTCGGCAACAACCTCGCCATCGAAGCTTCTCCTTCCCAGGTGATTCAACTGAAATCCACGTCGAGTGAAATAGCTACAGCAGTTGCTTCTTCATGTGCCCTGTTGAGCGATGCTGAGTAGTTTAGATGCTATGCTGTTGTATTAGGTATTGGCTCGTTTTGCTCGATATAGTGTTCGGTTGGGAAATTCTGAGAGTCCTTCCACCGATTGCCGAGTGCGTGGAGCTTTCGGCGGTGGATTTGAGGCAAAATTTTGTTAACTTAGGGCGTGATTGGCCTTGTGGCCGATGGTTAGAACTTGGTGTGTGCAAATTTGAAGTCCACTGAAAGAAAATAATACTGCCGATAGGGTGATTCAAAGTTATTATATTGTAAGAGGCAATTCACTACTATAGACAGGAGCACTATCAGTATTGGGGGTACTCACGGACAATGTTGAATGGTGAAACCATAGGAAAAAGCCCCAATGGATAACCTTCTATGGGTGCTGCTATTCTGTCTTGGTAATGCTTTCCTGGTCTATCTAGTTCCTTTGATGGTGTTGTATGGAGTTTTGCGACACTCAATAACTGAAAGCATGAAGTCTTGAAACTGACATTTTCATTGAGAGAAAATGACTGCAGAATGCTGTGATGAGCATTACTAAGTCATGTCGTATGAGTCCACCGAGATTAGCTTCTCTAATTTCTCATCGTGCAAAAGCAATGTGAACTCTGTCTTACGGATTTTGCAGTGCACCAATATGACCTATAAGGCCAATGGATTCGGAATAAAGAAATGGGGGCAACTTATTGAATATTAGATTCCATGTATACGACTTTTACTTCTTTTTGTTGGCCACTTACCATTTTAAGCCTTTTGACTCAATCATGCTAACTACATATCTTTCAGTATGTTTTCTAATTGCAAGAGAATCGGAGGCTGGCGCCTGTCAAACTTGCATTAATTTGATAAGCTGTACCATGCAGAAATACTTGTTTATCTCACCTCACCAACTGTGAGTTTTTGTTCATGCATATGTGATGAGGTTTAAACCTAGTTTTTGTCATATGTATGCAGGCATTAAGAGAACATACTGGATAGCTTGCAATGTTGACCCCAATGTACAACAATTATCTCTGGATAGGAGATGATGTCCTAGAAAATATTGTAGGGAGGCCTCATCATCTGAACTTGCCTGCAAATTTTCCTTCATCCTTTAGGAAATTACTCTCGTTGCAATTGAATGCAGCTCCATACCTTTTGATGCTGCAAGTGAATTTGGTGGGAAAGCCATTGAGTTTCGAAGCTAGATTGATCCTACCAAAGGTAGACACTAGTTATACTCTTTTCGACTGAATATGGAGAAGAATATCTGGTTCCGACTCTGGTTGCAGAGAATGACTCTTTGTTGCGCTCTCAACTGTGGATAGATCCCGTGGAAGAGTTTGGTAGTATGCTCATAGCGGCAATCCAGTAGACATGACTTTTGCTGTCAAAGAGTTGAAGGTATTTGACCTTATTTGTTATTGATTATATCAAGACATTTGGGTCATAAATGCAGCTGAAATTTCTTGAATATATGACTTCACTTTCAAACTTATCTCCATTTCCATGAAGTGAGTCCACCTAATTACAGTAATGCCATTGGAGTCACATTGAGGGCCCTGTGTTATGTTGAAGTTTTTCCTTGTGTCTTCTAGTGGAGACGATTATATTTAACATTCGTTCATCTCATGGAAATCCTGGCATTTCTTGCATTCTGTGAGGGATGTGAAGTTGACATTCATTTCTGCTTTTAGAAGGCTGGCGAGTAAGTAAATTCTAAATGCTCTTTTGCATCTTACCTTCCATCCTTTTTTTCCCCATGTTTCACTTCAATTTTGTTTATGCAAGTAGCTTAGATGCAACAAGTAGATTTCACACAATCAATGCATAACTGGTTTTATAAGATGACAGATTGTTAGTTATCTGCTCAGAGACCTAAAACATCCTCATGCATAGCTTCGCGATCACAATGGTAAAGGCCCATGGCAATGTTACTTTTGAGCTAAATATAGAAAAACGAGAGACTATCATTGAAAATTTGGTTAACAAACATAGTGCACCTTCGAATTAAGTCTTGATAATAATAGCTCGAGGATTTAAGTTCGGATGATAAATTATGTTTTTCTTTTTTTCTTTCATTTTAACAAAGAAAAATGCAGGTTCATATATAAAGTGCACTTTCTTGCTCACCTATGAGGCTTACCTTTACTCACTTGGTCATGACATAAGCAACCAAATATTATGGGAAACAAAATAATCACTAACGATACTTGACTAGAGTTCCTTGGGTCTGGCATCTAATTGTGGTCGATGGAAATCTATTCACTAGGTAACTCGTTGTGCTAAGCACATCTATCAAGAACTTCATAGTTAAATTAGCATTAGATATCATTTATAGGTCATCTCTACTAATGTTCTACCAATCAACTCTACAATATGTTATAGTTCACTAACACTAGTGTGGTGTCTCACTATGCCCTTCCCCTTTTTGGTATTTAACAGTTTTGAGCAAAACTCAATGCTACTATTAATCGGACATGCTTGATCATCTTACCAGGATTAAAGCTCTCAAAACATGATATCAACAACCTCAATTTTTATAAAAAGATTCATGTAATGCTTATGTCCCTTTTTTTTTTGCAAATATATTATTGCAGCATAATACACACAATATACAAAATTATAATATAAAAATAGTTAAGATGTAATCCTCTAAATATTTACTAACATTGAATTTAAATCTTACAAATATTTAAACGTTTTTCTCAAATTAATTTTTAATTATATTTAACTCTTTCCATACCTTCAAAATTCTTTTTTTTTTCACATGCATGCGTGTAACTTTTTTTATAGTAGGAAATAGAAAAGCAACTTTATGCGGCCTATCTTATCGTTTTCATTAACCCTCAACATATTTAAACGCTTTTAGCTGTGATGTGGATGTTTTCTCTTTGATTTTGAATTGTTTAGGCTTTTCCCCAATATATAACGAACCTTTGTATTGTGGCTCCGACGTTCATTGTCTAGTCCTACAGTCTTGAGTCACTAGGAGGGGAATAAAAACCCAGATGAATTAACAAAAGGAAAACCAAAGGATAGAGAGCAGACGTTTACATCAAACCAGACAAAGGTGCAAGTAAATGGAATTTCTTGTAATATGCTTTTGGCGTTGGAGGGTGTCTAGTTGACTCTTCATCTCTATTAAACACAAAGTTGACAAAGAAAGAAAATCATGGCCGAGGACTTAGAGCAACTTTCTTTGCCTAAATCTGAATGGATTAGGCCCATCTCCCAAGATATCTCTGATTCCCACCCTTTTTCTTATGAAAAGAAATAATAATTCTTTGAAATTGACTTCTATCTCTACCTAAGTTTACTTATATCAAACCAAATTACTTTGTCTTACCTTTTTCTTTTCTTCCAAACAGGCCCCGACATATAAGAGGGTGTGGACACCTGGACCCTTGGAGTGCCAAAAGTTGACACGAAGGGACACTTAAGTGCCAAAATTGGAGCAAAATGGATCACTGAAGTGCCAATCCTGCTAAAATGCTGACGTGGCAATTTTCCGGCGAAGTAAGTCCAAAACAGCGTCGTTACACGCTGAAGTGGTTAGACAATGCAAAAACAATGTCGTTTTAGTGTAGAAGTGGTAAAAATAATATAAAAATTAATTAAATTAAATTTAAAACCTAAATTTATTTAAAACATCTAAAAATAAAAATACAAATATTCAAAAAATTAATTTTTGACCTTACCAAAAAAAAAAATTGTTTTAAAGAGAGAGATAGAGAGAGAGAGAGAGAGAGAGAGAGAGAGAGAGAGAGAGGCGGTTGAGGGCTAAGCCCTCGCCGTCGGGAAGGGTGGCCACCCTTGCCTGCAGGCCCTCGCTGCCGGTCGGCTGGGGTCGTCAGCCCCCAACCAAGGCTTGGCAACCCCAGCCGACCCTCCCCCACCTTTTGGTGATAGCAGGGAGGCAGCAGTGTGGTGAGGGTTCAGCCGTTGGCTACCTTCCTCCTCCTCCTCCTCCACTTAAAAAAAAAAATTTTTTTTATTATTATTATTTTGTTTTAAATTTACTTTAATTAAATTTTATATTAAAATTCAAATTATACCAACACGATGTTGTTTTTTGTGTGTGTTTTGCTGAGTCAGCCTTCTCGGTGAGTCACGTAACGAGAAAATTAATAAAAAAAAAAAAAAATGTACCATCGCCCGCAACGGCGCAATGGCTTAAGCTCTCTCCCCCTTACGAATGGGAGAAGTTCGAATTCCAAAGGCGTCATTAGGGATTCTTACCTGGAGTACTGTGGTGATGGGTCCTGCAGTCACTCTCCCAGGGTTTGCTCACTAGATGTCGACTTACGGGGTTCCTTGGGTTACCAAAAAAGAAAAAATTAATAAAAAAAATGCCACGTAGAATTTCCGGCTGGCTTTGCCAAATGTGGCACTCAAGTGTGTCATTTTTCATAAAAAGTGGCACCTAAGTGTCACTTTCATAAATTTTGACACTTAAGTATTCATTTGTGTCAACTTTTGGCACTTGAAGCGTTCTTTTGCCAGCATCTCACTATTCTAATGTGAATTTGCTTCGTTCTCCAATGTGTAAATCTTTTCATTAAAGAATTTGTGACTAGTTACTTCCCTCTCTCTCACTTATTGCATGCTTGCTTTGTGACCTGAAGTACATGTCAAGATAGTATATAGAGTGTCGCCGAGGTTAGGATATCAAGATTTAGCCTTGAACTACATCGAAATTGTCAATTTGTGTACAGAAAGACTAGTGAACGAGGATAACGTGATTCTTTCTCAAATTCACTTAATCAATTCCCTAGTTTCTCCTTGACCAAATATAAAAATCCCTTATTCCTCCAATTTCATAGTATTGCTACAAGTAATTAACTAAGTAGTACAATCATCCTCGTCATCATTACACATTCTACTTTAGGACGTAAAAGGTGTTTGAGATAATAGTAATAATAGAGCATGAGGCTCGTGTCTCAGCTAGCATTGGCTAGGCGGACATCAAAACCAACTTTGTTAAGAGTAAACCGCAACATCAGGAAAACCAAAAACTGTAGCGTTCGTTCTCTAATTAATCCTCGGGTTCGAATAGGGATGGGATTATCAACATCAGGACACAAAAAACGAAAATCCAAGGTATGTCGCCAAGCAAAACATACATCAGCAAACTGCAACCAACACAACCAAGAGCAACAATGATGAGAGTGTACACAAGTCGAAAACGTGGATCTATATCTTGCCTTCCTAGCTCGATGGTTAAATTTTTGCTGGACCTTTTTTACCACTGTATAGATAAGCATGACTGGAGCACTAGTCTTATTGGCTGGACCTGTGTGTCTATACGTGTCTCTGATGGCTTGAAGCAAGGACTACTCCATGGAATCAGGATTTTGGTTATATGTTGCAGCAATTTGTGCTATTTGCTCTGCTCCATATCTTGGAATTAACATCAGCAAACTACTTGTTAGGCGACAGTATGTTGCAAAAGCTCAAGTTGTGAGCTCCTTCTACATCATAGACGATGACAATATATCCAAAAGCCATCAAGATATGAGTCTACAGCGAACATTAAGCAAATCTCAATGCTACCAACAAATATACTAACGCAAACAAATCAAGAACTACCAACATAAGTTCAAAAGGAAATCTAATGCGCAGTGTGATGTCAAGATTTTACAGTAAATCATAGCTAATGGGCCAATGCATTGCATGAGTCTAATCCATGTATCGATCCATGGCTGATTGAAATTCTTCTTTTGGACAAAATGTAACATCAGAGTGCAAGGGAGTACCTCCTTAACAGCTACAAATCTTTCTCAGTCCACTCTAACAACAATTATTTGCATAACAAAACCACTCAGATGCACAAAACTACCGGGTTAGCCCCCATGCTTACTAGGTAGAAACGTAGTAGTGAAGCTAATAGCAGGTCTCGTATTTTCTTAGGAGGAAAAGCTAATAAGACTTTCAATTAATACATTGTTCTTAATAAAATATGAGTTTCTCTTCATACAATATATATAGTCGTGTTTCTTCATCATGTGACAGAATTTCCCACCCAGTAACTTCACGAGACGGTTTACATTCTTTCCAACTTTGTGGATTTCAAAAAAGAAATGGCAGTTTTTATGGATTCCACTTTCCTCAGACAAATTCAGCTGTTTTAAATGTATGCATACGTGAGAGAGATTCTTCTTGGTATTAGTCCTAATGTATTCAATTACCAAATGGATGTCATGAAAATATGCTAATTTGCACAAAAAGGGTCGATGACTACCAGAAGCATTCTTACAGAAGACAAAATCTGGGTGGTACAACATAACTACCCCAATCCAGGAAATGCCGGAGACAAGCCATTTTGCATCCACCGGATATGCCGCTAAGTACATGCTCTGTTCTAAGTGGAGCCCATTTCTCCTCTTTGATAGTCAAGTCATTATGAACATCTCAATCAACAAAAGGAAAAAAAAAAGAAAAAACAAACAAACAAATTGGTTAGCATTGGTGTTCCAATACGACTCTCAGGGTGCGTTTGGTAATTATTTAGTTCCTAGGAATAATTTTTGCTCAGAAATAATATTTTTCTAATTTTTTTCCTTAGATGAATGTTTGAGCATTTGAACGTGTTAGATAACTGTACAAAATTTATATTCCCAAAATAAAAATATATATATATGAATATATTTAGTACAACCCTCATTTTTTTTGAAAAGTGAAATTTCTTTTAATTTTTAAATATTTTTTTTGGGATTTTTCTTCTTCTTTTTTCCCTCTCTTCTTACTCCTCTAGCTAGCAACCTCGCCGACCCCAGGGGAGGTCGATCTCACCTAGCCACTGCGAGGTCAACCTTGCCCGGTCATGGCGAGGCCGACCTTGTGGTGGCTAGATAAGGTCAAGCCTTGCTAGGGCGATTAGCCAAAGACAAGAGCCGGCAACCTCGCCGACCGTAAGGGAGCCTCCCCGGCTCTTAAGGAGGTCGGCCTCACCCAACCATCGTGAGGTTAGCCTCACCAAGGGCCAATGAGACTTCAGCAAGGTTGTCGAGTGCAACGACTGGCTAGAGGAGGAAGAAAAGAAGAAAAGAAAAAAAAAAAAAAAGACTTGGTTTAAGAAATTGTTCTTGAGAAAAAAAAAAAACATTTTTTTACTTCTTGTTTTTATTTCAAATCTATTCCTTAACTACTTATTTGTTCTTGGAAATAGAAACATTAGTTGACATTACCAAATATATTTCTATTCTTTTATTGTTTCAAGAATCAAAAGAAGAGAAATAGTCAATAATTGACCGGTTACCAAATAGGGCCTCACAATGCGAGAAATATGCCATTTTCTACGGGCGAGTGAAAGCCTGCTGGGCCTCTTGAACCAACAGTACAAGTTCAGAGTTCCACAAACTGTTCTATGTAGAGTGCAGGTTTTTGGCTATAAAATGGCATTCACGTATTGGTTATATAGTGCGAGCTGATCAAAGTCAGGAACCGGAAACAATATCAATATTTTGGCATGAGTTTCCCCGCAATCGTCCAACTAAGTGACAGAGCCGGGCCACAGCTCTTAAGATATATTTAAGGCCGCCGAAGCTTACCTCCGACCACCGTAACCAGCTGAATTATTGTTCTCCATTAACCTTCCAAGTCTCTCCCTTTCTTCCTGAAAATGAGGTTTCTTCGAGGGTTTGCTGATTGCTGCATTAAGAACGAAGAGGTTCATGGGAATAAAAGATCCGGCGTGGGCGTTTGGGGATGGTACATTATTAATTTTTCCATCATGCTTTCGTCTGTTAATGAGATGAAGATAAAAGTGGGAGCCCTCAAAAGGCCAAAATCCGATCCTTAAGAAAGTCTGCCCACTTGCCTCTTTACTTGGAACATTGCGGGTCCTAGCACCTACGTGCTTCCCTATGATTTGTTCTCTAACTTACTTTTCCTTTTCGTTAATGTGTCCGTATTTTTATAAGCGCGGTTTCGTTATAGTATCCGGCTTTTTATACACACGGTTTCCGTAGACAGAGACTCTTTCGAAGAGACGTGCACTTAGGAGCATGTTCACTCGTTGTATCCATTAAAAAAGTAAGATTTACTGCTAATAGTTATTAAAGCTCTATGCATTTTACGAAAAACAACTTTCAAGACAATGTCTTTCGGATTTTCCAACATTCGGTTTGCGGAAAATAAAGTTGTCTAGGAAAACATTTAGGATCAACAGAAAATAAATCTTCTAAAATATGAGAAAATGTTTTTCTCTTCCTCACTCACTCTTTCTTATCTCGTACTCTTGCAGCCCTCCTAGCCCTCTTTGCTTTCTTTCTTTCTTTATTACCTTTTTAAAAAAAATTCGATTTTTCAATTTTTTAAATTTTCTTTCTTTTTCTTTTTCCTTCTTCCTTGGCCGATCACTAGACACAACAACGGTCGGTGACCGGCCATAGGCAAGGTGGAGCCTCATCAAATTTTGATAGCCAACCTTGCTCACCTCAGGCAAGGCTCCACATCCTTAGAGGCCTTGTCTAGCAAGGCTCGAGCTTGCCAATTGAACGAGGCTGAGGCCTAGCCAGTGGTTAGTCACCGGCCATCACCATGGTTGGCCATTGGCCAAAGAAGAAGGAAAAGGAAAATGAAAGGAAAAAAAGAGAGAGAAAAAATAAAATAAAATAAAAAAATAATTAAAAATTCGATTTTTTAGTCAATTTTTTGTGGAAAATTTAATTTCTCAACCAAACAGTGGAAAATATTTTCTAGTTTACTTCCAATTTTCAATTGAATATTGAAAAATATTATTATTTTCTTGAAAAATGACTTTTTGAAAAATATTTTCTAGAAATATCATATTTTTTGGAAAACGATCGGAGCCTACATGGAATTTTTTTTGTTTGACGTTAATTCTTTATCCAACAAAATACTTCCATAGCCATGAGTGTGTCGACATATATTACCCATTGATGCATGCCTTATTTACATGCATCAACGGTTGAGAATTGTTTGAAAATGCCAATAGAAGCACCTTCGGAGATAGGGGATCTTCAACCTCTTTTGTTATTCCTATTGGAAAAGTTTAATGATATTAAAGATAGGGAGTAACGTCCACTACCCACCACAAGTTTTCTCAAGGAATTATATGGTTTTCTTGAGAAAACTATGAATCCCACCGTGGGATTCTTTAGATTAAAAATCAATAAATTAATTAAAAAATAATAAATATTTTAAAAAATAATAAATATTTCCTTCTTGTAAATTTCATTGTCTATTTGAAAAAAAATGATTATATAACGATAATATCTCTTGAAAAAAGACAGTGTCCCAAGGTAACTGAATAAATTAATTTCATTGTCTATTTGGGAAATTTGGAGTGATGGTGCATTCCTAGCATGGACGTTTGGGGCCACTTTCTCCCCACTGACTTCTTGTTTTGCTTGGTTATCGTGTATTCCTTGTCAGAAAATTGCTTTTTTATTGTTATTTAAATCTACCCTTCCAACTTGGAAAATTGAGGTGATTGTGAAATCATCACATTTTCGATTTGGGTGTGACAAGATTTAATTTCGGGAGATGGAAGTTTGAAATTTGCCATAGAAAGCGGTGACAAAAGTTCGAAATGAGTATAAAAGTAGGATTAGAGTAGGACCGACCAAAAAAAAATGTTGTTTAAATCCTAATCAATTAATATCATTTATATTACTTTGAGAATAATAAAGCGTAAGATAAAAATTGGGAAAATTTTTGTATATTTCGATTTATATAGAAAAGGGTAATTAAGCCTATTTACAGATTAAATAACTGTATAATGTCATATCTCAATCAAGATATGCACAACTAAAGAAAGATGTACCAACAATTTTGAGAGATACGGATAATTAACGAAATTATCCAAATATCTTTAACAAAGAAAATTATTCTTGAGAAATCCCTAATTATTTCTAACATCCTTTCAAGCTCATGGCGATCTAAGTTTGAGTTCAAAATCGAGTCGAATAGCATTGGATGAGGCAGCGTCCAACGGTTGTTCATATCGAAAAATCCAGATCTAGCTTGTTTGAGGGTGGTGAGTTTAGTGGTAGTTTTGGCTCCTCCAAATGACGAGTGAAAGGTCAAGAATCAAAGGGGAAACAACAAGCAGTCGATACGGTTAGCTTGCGAAATAATAACTAAGCAACGCGGTCTATACAGCTAGCTTGAGAAAATAGTTAGTGAGTAATATGGCTCGTGTGGCTAGCACTAAAATATGCCACCTCTGTGAATATGGCTGGACTAGGCAATGCGGTCGATGCGGTAAGCGTTGAAACATGACTATTGTGGAACGGACTCGATTAAGTACTTTCTCATATTAGACTTGTAAGTGAACACTATTGAGTGGATGGATTTATTTGGATATGTACGGCATGGATTTATTTGGATGTGCACTAAGGTGCATGGGGTGCACCAAGTGCCTAGTGTACTAGGGTGGTTTCCTAGGAAAGTGTCTGTTTGTACGCTAAAAGACAAAACCTTGAGGCTCGGTTTAGAATAGGCTAAAGTGGACAATATCTCAAATGAGTTAATTTAGAGATGCCACAATATTATTACTTTGGAGAAATCGGTCCCTTTTAAGTAAGGGGAAGCATTGGCACTGTAGGTTGAATTGTCCTTCATAAAATGGTGATTCCACGACAAATGGGCAATAGTCAAAGACAAATGTGCCAGAGTAAACGAAATATGTCTCAATTACCTCCCTTGAATGTAAATCGGGCCTTCCATGTGAAATATAAGACGTAAGGATTCAAACTCCTTATGTACCATATGAGCCAATGGTTTTTCTAATGGGTAAGGTTATCGAGTTACGAGTCTCAAATGATATCATGCGTAATTCTTGATACTACTAACTACAAATACTCATGTGAACACATCAAGAACTACAAGCTAAAACTTTTTTAACGCGTGGTATAATACCACGCTTCTAGTGAAAATCATAGCTGACGAGTCTATGCATCGATGGAGGAATAACGAGGGCGTCGCCTCGCAGATGCCTACGAACATACTGCAAGGAAGCAGTCAATATGACCACTGGTAGAGATGGCAAAGCCTGCGTATTACTAATGTATGAAGTGGGTAATGAAGTCGGGTAATGATGGAATTTGACAAAAAGAAGCAACTCCTCCTCCTTGTGTATATTGCATCTGCCTTGGAACTCTTAAACGCTTCCTCAGAGTTCTGAGTTTAGGATGCATTCACCTGAAAAGCAAAAAGCAACACCAGAGTCATGGATGCAATGGCCATCTCAACTGCATGGTTTTATTTATGTAGATGGGCTCCCGTCCGCCCATGTTGGGCCTTTGGGGCCCATGGATGAAAGGGTGCGTTGATTGCTTTTTGGGGGATCTTGAAGAGTTACGTCTTTGGAGAGAGCGTATTTAAGAACTCTTAAACGCTTCCTCGCTCAGAGTTCTCTCCTCTAATAGCAACAACACACCCCATTGGTAAACCAGGATCAGATTCATCCCTTATGATGCAATACATGTTTGTTTTTGGGCTCGTCTTCCGCATTCCGATTTAGTGTCGAATCCAGTTTTTAGTTCCCGACATTGGTATCGAAATTCATGTTTCAAGCAAAATTCTTGGCATTGCTTTTTTGTCCTTTTTTGGTTTTCTAGATTGTTTCGAGCAAGGGCTCGTCGATACAAGAAAATCGAGTTTGCTTCTAGAGTCATGGACGCAATGGCCATGGATAACTCAGCTGCCGGTTGGTTTGTCAAGACAAATCCGAGGGTTGACTCGACCGTTGAAGACCGACCCCCAAAAAAAAAAAAAAAAAAAAAAAAAGTGTGTTTCTTTTGCCAAGTAATTCTATGTGAATTATATGTAATCTCTGATTTATTCTGCATTTGTTGCAGGAACAATGCCTCCCCTTAAGTTGCACACACCTATTCGTGCAATTACCGATGATAAAAACGAAAGGCTTTCTAGCTTGATAGCTGAGCTGACTGATTGTCGATGGGAGAGTGGCGACTTAATTGATCACGTTCTTGAAGTCAACGGGAAAATTCAAAAGGTCATATGGAATGGTCGTCCCATGCCACAGTCTGAGATGGTGCGATTTTTCATGAACACTCTTCCACAAGAATGGCAAGGAGTGTTGAATCGCTTATGGGAAGTCAATAGAGATGCTTCGTATAGGAAAATTGTGATGGCTTTTATTGATGATTATTACTGGATTGTTACAAGGGAAAAGATCAAGAAATTGAACAAAAAAGGATCTTTCCCAGTTCATATATTGACTTGGTGTTAGATGTTTTTGACTGGTCTTTATTTAGTATGCTTGATGGACATATTATGTAAATGTTTTCTACCTAGTTGTTATTGGTGTAGCAGCTAATATGTTAGTTGTATTATGTGAAAGCATTATTATTATATCATTGTTTGATATCAAATATTATTTGATTAACGTTAATTGTTAGTCAGTTGTGGGTAGTTCATAGAAATTTTTTGTAATTTCAAAGAATTTATTTTGCATAAAATATTATATTAATAATAATTCCAAGTTAGGATTTTGGATGATGATTGGAAACATAGTGACCTTTTGATTCTAAAACCTCACTTGAAATTATTCATTAATACGATGGTTTTGTGCAAAATGGATGCATAAATGATAGGCATTAATAATTCGTGCATATATGTCTCGATATGTTCGGATCGATGGCTTCAGCCCACAAAAGCATAGTGATAACTATGAAATATGCTCTCAATGGTGATAACTATGAAATATGGCACATGAAAATCCAATATGTGCTAGAAGAGCAAGAGGCACTAGAACCTAACCATGGTTGGAAACTCATAAGAGAGAGTTTAAAATGACATCATGCGAGAGTTTAGGCGTTTTGAAATGTGGGAAGCGTTGGCAGCATCCCTTGGTCATGAAGCAACACCTTAGAAAGATGCAATTAATGAGCATGTCCTCGACAAGAAAACCATGAGCAACAAGTGCAAGCAGATTCGTTCCTTGCCTCGAAAAAGTTGGGAGCATATGAAGGTGCACATGACTCATAATGAAAATATCAAAACCTTTGAGGATGCGGTGCGTCATCTTGAGCCTTCCAAATCGAAGAGGATCGCCTTAAGTTTTCTGCGCCTAAGCCTCTCACAAGAAATTGGGTCCGATATTTATCATGGTGAGCAGGAAAGTGGAAGTCGGTTCTTAAAAGCAAGCCTTGGTCATCATGCTAGGTTCCAGCTCTTATAAGAAACCTTATGGTGGACCATGAAGCTCACCTTAGAAAGATGTCAAACATGATTAATGAGCTGTCCCATGTCAATGAGCAACAAGTGGTTTGATGAGCTGGAAGAAACCTATTTATCATGCTTCAGACTCACATGGAGCTTCATCCAAGAAAACGTCCTAGGTTTGATAAAGCGTCCTCGAAGAAACTAAGCTTGACCAACATGAAAGAAGCGTCCTCGAATGAAGAAGGCAAGGGTGAAGTGTTACAATTGTGATCGGAAAGGGTCACTATGCATTGCTTTGTTTGTTTTAGTGTTGGTTAAACTTGGTTTTAATATGAACTTCCATAATAGAGGTGTGGATTTGTATTTGGATACAAATTACTATGGTTGTGGTTATTTTCTAGATGGTTTCATTATATTAAATATTGACTTCGGTAATGCCAATGTTTGTTATTCCCTCTTCACGTCTCCTAATTCATATGATAATGATGTGAGTGTGTGGCATGCTAGACTTGGTCATATTGGCCAACAACGTATGAATAGACTAGCCAAAGAAGGCTTGTTAGGCAATATTGAAAAAGTTTTGGAAAAGGTAAAAAAGCTGAATTTCCTTTACAATTAATCCATTCCGACGTCGTGGTCCAATGAATGTGAGAGGAATGCATGAGGCTGTTTATTTCATCACATTTATAGATGATTATACTCGATTCGGATATGTTTATTTGATTTCTCATAAATTTGAAGCATTGGTTTGTTTCAAAAGGTTTATGAACTTGGTAGAAAATCAATTAGACAAGAAAATAAAAGTATTGCGATCCGATCGAGGTCGAGAATCAATTGTCTATTCCATATACTCCTCAACAAAATGGTGTTGCGGAGAAAAGGAGCAAAACCCTATTGGAAATGGTTAGGTCCATGATGGCGCATGCTAACTTACCTATCACTTTTTGGAGTGATGCGTTGTTAACTGCTGCCTATATACTTAACCGAGTGCCTTCCAAATCAGTTACTTCCACTCCATATGAGTTATGGACAGGCAGAAAACCGGACTTAAGTTTTCTTAAACCATGGGGTTGTGCTACTTATACTCATGAGCCCTCTCACAAGTTTGGGAAATTGGGTCCCAGAGGAAAGAAGAGTATTTTCATAAGATACTATAAACACTCGAAAGGGTATGTGTTCATAGGTGAGCAGGAAAGTGGAAGTATAACTGAATTCGAATCACGGGATGTCACATTCTTAGAGAATGGATTTCCTAAAAAGGGCAAAATAGGTGAGGATTACTCCCTATTTGAAACCTTGGATCAAGATAATGAACTTAGTGGAGTTCGTCCAAGCGGGAATAACATGAGAAGTGATGAATTTAATTCAACTCACTCTCAATTACAACCACAAGATGAGATGATATCGTCATTATCTAATCCGAGTGGGAGCATGATGAGAAATGATGTGCAAGGTGCACAATCTCCCATACGGCGAACAAGTCGCAAAAATATTCCCCGTCGACATTTTGACATTGAAGAGGAAACTTTTATGGTTGCTCCACAAGATGAAGATGAGTCGAGAAATGTTAGTGAAGCTCTAAATTGCCCTAGTAAGGAAAAATGGATGCATGCAATGGAAGAGGAAATTGAGTCAATGAAGTCGAACCAAGTTTGGGAACTGGTTGATCTTCTGAAGGGACGCAAAGCCATTGGGAACAAGTGGGTTCTCAAAATAAAGCGTAAAGCTGATGGCTCGATAGAAAGGCATAAGGCTCGCCTTGTAGCGAAGGGTATAATCAACGTCCCGTAGTGAGATTTACCTCACCCGCATTATTCGGCAATTGGCAAGTATGGATCTTGAGTTACATCAAATGGATGTAAAGACTACTTTCCTCAATGGAGAATTAGATGAAGAAATATATATGGAACAACCTGCTGGTTTCATTATGGAAGGCCAAGAAGGAAATGTATGTCGACTTTTGAGATCGATATATGGCACCGAAGCGTATAATGGCATATAATTTTACGATGATTGATGAGGATCATTGTGTATATATCAAAAGATCCAAAGATCAATTTGTGATCATATCATTATATGTTGATGATATACTAGTTGCCGGAAGCAATATGGAGTTTGTTAACATTGTCAAGAGTTGGTTATCTTCCAACTTTAAGATGAAAGATATGGATGAGGCTGCATACATTATTGGAGTTAAGATTTCAAGAGATCGTTCGAAGAGATCATTATCTCTTTCGCAAGAAACATATATAAATAAGGTTCTTGAACGATTTCGTATGCAAGATTGTAAACCCATAGATACTCCTATTACAAAAGGTGAAGGGTTGAGTTATAGACTGTATTCAAGGACTTCGCAAGAGAAGGAACAAATGAAACATGTTCCTTATGCTAGTGCTGTGGGATGCTTGATGTACGCTACGATGTGTACAAGACCAGACATATGTTTTGCAGTTGGAATGGTGAGTAGATACCAATTCAATCCAGGTCAAGCACATTGGAAAGCCGTTAAGAGAATACTGAGGTATCTAAAGGGAACTGCTGATTATACGCTGAGTTATCAAGGAAAGGATCTGCGACTCGAAGACTATTCTAATGCTGATTAGGGAGGAGATTTAGATTAAAGGATATCTACCTCTGGATTTGTTTTCTTACTAAATAATGGCCCCATATGTTGAAGCAGTAAGAAACAAACGTGTATAGCCTTGTTCACGATGGAAGCTGAGTTCGTGGCATTATCAGCAGCAGTACAAGAAGGTGTTTGGCTTAAGAGATTTTTGGATCATTTAGGTGTTATTGGATATGCTGCAAATCCATTATTGGTTAACTGTGATAGCCAAGCAGCTATAGCGTACACCAAAGATCCAAAATATCATGGTAAGACCAAACATATAGATACCAAGTATAATTTTGTCAAGGATATGGTTGCACGAAAGGATGTGAACTTACAGTACATATCTACGCATAGAATGGAAATAGATCCTATGACAAAGCCAATACCTAGAGATGTGTTTTGTGGCCATGTGAAATCTCTAGGATTGCGTAGAGGTTGATGTACTGGATATTGTAATTTCCCTGAGTTGTTCACATTTATGAACTTGTGTTTTTCATTATTAATGCCTATGAATCTTTGTTTGACTTTTATGCATCTTAATGCTCAGTGCATTACATTAAGTTGAGAAAGTATGTCAGACAGATATAAGATTAGCCCACTCACACGGGTAATCGCCTCTATTTACTATGTGATAAATAGAGATGATACGGTTTTTAAGCTCATTATCTAGGTGATAATCGAGAGCTCAAGCTTAGAATATACATGTCGCCTTAACTAAGTGTTAAGATGAGGACATGATATGTACTATGTCCGAAAGTAAAATACCCACAATTTTACTTTATCCGCATGAATGAGTAGATGAACTCAAGTTAGACATTGGGTATGTCTGAACTATCATCCGGTGAAGATGGTACACTCTATGGGAAAGGAGTTAATACCGTAATACGTATTTCATACTACGCTGCATGAAACGACTAAGAGTGGCAAAAGTTTGATCTTAACTTTTATGCTGTGAGACTCTTGAGGAAAAGAGTTCCTCAATTTTAGTGCCCTCATGACTTTTACTTATTCTCAAGATTTCTATTTAGTGTTTGCTATCTTAGGATGTTGCCAATGGTCATGAGTTGATTCGATCTAATGGGACATTTCTAGAAAAGCAAGCTGAACTGAAATTGAGAGTTTGAAGAAAAGAGGAAAATCCACATTGTAGTTTTGTATTCACCTTTGGTCGACCAATTATGACTGTCTTTGGGATAATCTTAATTGTGAATACATGTTTAAAAGAGATCAAGAGATATACAAATGTGATCGATCGATCTAGGGTACTGCATTCTAAATCTACTCAAAGTGTGATGCCCATTATGAGCTACTATATATTCCTAACATATGTAAAACGAGCCAGCTGGTCGCACGATTCCCCGAGAAGTAAAGATGTTCGGCCCACCATGTGCGAGTGGGAGATGATGGTTTTATTTATGTAGATGGGCCTAAGTTGGCCCGTCCGCCCATGTTGGGCCTAAGAACCCGGCCCGCAAGATTGGGGCCCATTGATGAAAGGGTGCGTTGAGGGGTCGTGTCTTTTTGGGGGACTGTATTACGTTGAAGAATTACGTCTCTTAGAAGAGACGTATTTAAGAGAGAAAAGAAAAGAGAGAAACGTATATTTTCAACGTACGTCAGTCTCTCCCTCTCCAAGAAGCGTAAGCAGACAACGTAAAAACAGAGAAGAAAAGAATGCTCTGTTTTTTCTCCCCTTCGCCCCATTGGTAAACCAGGATCAGATTCTTCCTCGAATTCAACGTTGGTGTTTAATCTGTGGATAATAAGGTAAGCTCAATTCCGTGGTGTGTCTTTGATCGGTGATACATGTTTGTTTTTGGGCTCGTCTTCCGCATTTGTTTTAGGGGTTCGATTTAGTGTCGAATCCAGTTTTTTGGGAATCAATTACTCCCGACAGACGTAATTTTGAATTCGCATTGGTCAGTGGGGGTTCACAGCTGCCTGTGTTGAAAGCTGCTGGTGAGATCTTCTATGATGGTCGAATGAGGCCTCTCTGCCCTCGTCGTCCATGAAGTCTGCTGTCCGATATTGTGACTCAAATCCAGGATGAGGATGGCCTTAATTTGAGGAATTTGAGGAAAAGGAGTAAGCCGATGCTGCTTAAGAGGCTCGGGAGCAAAGAACGAGACTCATTCGCGTCCTGTTATTTCTCCGAGGCAGATTAACTCGATGGCATAGCTCCAAAATTTGTTGTGCGGGGATGCCAAAATCACCAGGAGCATCTCAGACACGCTCTAAAAGGTAGAATATCGACAAGACTTCGAGGTCGTGTGTAGAATATTGCTGCGATAGGGATATGAGAATTGAGTTATGAACTCCGTCAGAATTTCAATTGGCGTCTCGGAAGGTCTGTGTATGAGGATAATAATGCGATTCTTTCTCAAAGTCTACGAATCAATTGCCATGTTTCTGTCTGGCAAAAGAAGGAAAAAGTCCCTTGTTTCAACAACTTCACTAAATTGAACCGGGCCTTAATTAAGTAATGCCGGTCTTCATTATCAATATGCATTCCACTTTGGGAGGTAAAAGGTGTCCAATGTAATAGCAACACAACAAGAGGTTCACGCCCGAGCCAGCATTGGCAGGACGCACATTAAAACCAACTCCACAAAGAGCAAACCACGCCATCAGGAAAACCGGAAACTCTTACCATTCTCTAATTAATCCTCGGGGTCAAATGTGGATGGCATTATCAGCATTAGGATGTAGGGAATGAAAACCAGCCAAGGCATGTCACAAAGCATACTGCACATCAGCAGACTGCACGAGATGCATCCAAGAGCAACGGCCATGAGAGCATACGCAAGTCAGAGCCTTGGGTCGATATCGTGCCTTCCCATCTTGAAGATTAATTTCTACCGGATGATTTTGACCACCATGTAGATGCATGATGGGTGCACCGGTATTGTTGGCTGGACTTTTATATCTATACATGTCCCTGATGGCTCGAAGCAAGGACACCTCCAGGGAATCAAGATGTTGGATATACATTGCAGCAATCTGAGCTCCATGCTCTGCTTCATATCTTGCAATCAAAATCAGCGAACCACTTGTTAGACGACAGTGTTTTGCAAAAGCTCAAGTTGCAAGCTCTTTCCACATCATATCAATGAACATCAAGAGATTCTGCGCGGTATAAAGCCAAGCTTCTAGCGAAAATCATAGATAACAAGCCAATGCATTGCAAGAGTCAAACCAATGTTTGCACTGCAGGAGTGTCACCATCCATTGACCCACGGCTAAGTAACCTCCTTAACACCTACAAACCATTCCCAGATCACTCTAACATCATGTGTTCACAAAACGAAACCACCCAGACGCACAAGACCACGGTGGACATGATCGGAGATAGGAACAGGAAAGGAAATCAAGACTTTGAAATGATTATACTCCTATCCTGCAGCTTACTGATGGAGGCTGGGATACAGTGGTCAAGATATGCCTGAGGTCGCCAAAGCTTACCTCCGATCACCACTGTGATCAGCTGGAATGTTGTTCGCCATTAGCCTTCCAACTTTGCCTCGCCAAGTCTCTTCTTGCCTGAAAATGAGAGCGTGGATGGGGCTGTCTCCAGAGGTCGTCGTTTTCAGTTTTACCCGTTGCTGCATCATTAAAGATAAAAAATAAAGCATGTGGCAAATCGCCATCAACTAGAAGTCTCAACCTCAACATCCGACGCTTGGCCAGTCCCGAAGAGAAATTACCTTCTACGTCTTCCAAAAAGGATTAAATATTATACGGTATGAGAACAGGCGCTATATATCAGCAATGTTCAGAAAAGTATGCATAAGAAATTGACTTTATAAGATAATCGAATTTGCGAATAATGTTTATTTTGAGTTTACTTTGATTATATTATAAATCGGAAAAAGTTTGTATAGAAGCAATATACAACGGAAATACATGTTCACTTGCATAATTATCACATGTCGACAAGAAAATGATAATTGATATTTACAACATTAATTGATTAACAAAAATATATCAAATAAGTTGAAACTCAAAATTTCATTATGAGTCTAATGACTTTTCTTTTATTTTATGCGAGTGTGGCAAGCTTGTCAACATTAATTTAACATCGTGTATTTTGATATTTTATGAATAAATTGCTAGCCATACCAGTTGAACCCGAGGCAATGCCTTGTGACATTCTTCCGATCCCGCCGACCACCTCATAAAGATCTCTACTACAGTGCTGAAGGGAAACGAAGAACTCAAAGATGGAGTTCATCTCTGTCATGTCTCGATCCTCCAAGCTTGTGCCCATCCCTGCTTGGTCAATATAATAACGATGTCCTAGGATGCATTGCTGACCCATTCATTTTAATATACGCATGCGGAAGCATATATAAAATCCCCAGATAATAAAACAATGAGATAAGAAAGCAGGACCAACTTTTTCAAACCAAAACAAGCCTTTTTATAAACGAATAGGTTTATATACAATGCCAGGCTATTTACAAAAATATCGGATTAACAAAAGGGAATTGTTCTATGACTCCCTAATCAGACAGGTATGCCGATTCTTCGATCTCCACCTTCCTAGACTTCGGGGCTTCCGGTCCTCCACTAACAGGTTATACAATAATCAGTGAGACAATATCTCAACAAGTTCAACCCCCTAAGACCCGATTAGGAATAAAATACGCCATAAGGACTGCCTAAGCACAAACAAGAGATAGAGGGCTTACCTTTGCCTCAGATCCTACCCGCAAGTCAGTATAAATTAAATACTTGCAAATCGTATCAACCAAACACATCAGATCGGATCATCGATCAATCGACTCGGTCGATTACATGTCATCGAGATCATTCCTCAATCATCTCAATCGACACTATCTATAAAGTCCGGCTATAGTCCAGGACTGCTCACTCTACCCGATATATATAGATAGTATAGCTCACTAGAAGTTGCCAGATCCACTGATTTGATATATTAAATATACTCACCAGAAGTTGCCAGATCCACTAATCTGATCTATTAAATATGCTCACTAGAAGCTGCCAGATCCACTGATCTAATATATTTATTATGCTCACCAGAAGCTACCTCAAATATTGAGATAATATACTATATATATGCTCACCTGAAGCTACCTCAAATTCTAATATAGTATCTTATATATGCTCGCCAGAAGCTGCCAGCCATACTTTCATAGTATGCTGAAAATTATCATTTAATCAAATCACAATTTTTATCATTCCAGATAAAAATATTTGTGTCTAGGCACACGATCGGCTTTAGCCAAAATATAATATTTTCACCTTTGAAAATCCCACAAATTTTCCATAGACCCAAACATATTTTTGGCGTTGTAAACCGATGTCCGATGATTTTCTAATTAATTACTGAAAATAAATCAATTTAGGAATAAATTCCAAAAATACAAATCATGCACAATCAGCACCATTATAGCTCAATTAAATAAATAAATCACACCACTGCAATTAGCATAAAATTCCGGTCACCGTTATCCGGTCTAATTTTCTGAAAAAAAATAAATAATTAATTATTAAATACTAAAAATTCACACTTATGCCCGAAAAATCTAATTAAATACCAAAACGGGTTCGGAAATTTCCGAACCACTCTAGATAAATTCTAGAGCTTGTTTAGGCTTTAACTACACTACTCTAACCACCTAACATACATCGATAATTAATTAATTTACTAAACCGTTCTAATTATCCACTAAACTAAGCTTAGTCTAAACTAAACAACCCTTAAACATCATTAACTTACTAAGTGATGATTAGTGAGATAAAATCGTTTATCGAATCGCTCGGTTCAATTCGACAGGAACGCGACGGGGCTCGATCTTCTCCAAAGTGGCGACGGTTTTCGAGCACGAATCGGGCCCAAAAAATGGCCCGCAAAGCTTCTGATTTTCTGCTCGTGTTCCTCGGCTATTGGGCTGATTTCGGTGAGGAAGCAATGGCCGAATCTTGCGGCTTCAAGCGGCTGCTTCGGTGCGACAAATTTGCGGAGCCAGCCAACGAAGAGAGACGGAGTTGGGCGGCACAATGATGCGGAGCAGCCGGCGTGGGGATGGAAAGCTTCGGCAGAAATGAAAACGCAAGCAAATGAGGCTCTCGGCTTGCAACGTGCGGATAAGGGAGAGAGGAGAGAGAAACCGAGGGCGGCTGGTCTTTGGACCGAGCAGAGGAAAACGGCCAAAAGCATAAAAGAAAGAAAATAAATAAACAAAAGGGGAGGGATGTCGGCAAGAGGGGATAAGTGAGGGAGAGGTAATATTGACAAAGTCAATGAAATGGGGAAGCAAAGTGGAAAACGGCAGAGGGCAGTCGGAGGGGGTTTCGCGCGAGTGAGTGAGAGAGAGAGAGAGAGAGAGAGATGATGCGGCGACGGGGACGTGCGGCCAAGAGGGGAAAGGAGAGAAAATAAAAGTAAAATTCCTAAACCAAAAATTCTTGGTCAAACTTGCTCTTATTTAGTCCAATTTGGTCCCAAAAATTTCCATGCTTAGAGTACTTGATTCTCACTTGCTTTCTTGCATCAAATTTCCCTCAAACAACAATTCTCGAGCAACAAAAACGATCATTTCCTTCAATTCCGAATTCTAATTCATTTTTTTCTGAATCCTATTTTCTGAACAAACTTTTTCGATTGAGGTCCAATTTGTTGAGGAAAAATCCCATAAAAAAATTTCCTTTCACTAAATTCACTTACATCGAGATGCCAAAAATCCCTTCAGAATGGCCAATCTGAATTTCCGTTCGTTTTCCAAAATGTCCGAAACGATTTTTTGTAAAAATCCCGAACTTGCCGGAAATTCCTCAAAATGTGAGCCAATGTTCCTAGAATGACTTGGGACACGACTAGACCTTTAATTTTTTAAATCAAATTCAAATTTGCGGTTAATTTCAATCAGATGTGATTTTAGCGTGACCTAGCTTATCGGGTAACTTTTAGGAATTTTTGCTGCGCGGTCAATTTTCTTCGAGCCATACGTACCTCTTCACACATTGGCGACTCTTGGTGGTCGTGAAAATTTCGAGATTTCAAATACGAACACATGGTACCCAAAAATGACAAAAATCGATCTAGTACCGATCGGCGAGAATTTTGCAATTTAGTAGAATCACCCACATTTAACAGAAGAAATACACTATCAGTGCCATAATTTGTGTATAGCGCTCACTTTGGTGCCAAAAGTTTCCGTTGGATTATTTAAGTACCAAATCGGAGGAAAAACGATCAGTTTGGTGCCACTGGCGAAAGATTCCGGCCAAAATGATTACGTGGCCTTTAAAAAAAAAAAAATCGACAAGGCCTTTAAACGACGTCGTTTTCGGTCCTCCTTAAGAAAATGACGTTGTTTTGCCGTCCTACATGGATGGCCTCACAAAAACGACGTTGTTTAACTCATTTGGGGATTTTTTTTTTTTTGGGGATGAAATTAGGGTTTTTTCGACCTAGCTCGCTTGGCCGTTGTCGCTCGGCCTCCGCCGTCGCTGGGCTACTGTCACTCGCTCAGCCGCCATTGCTTGGCGCTGTTCAGACGCCCTCAACGACACACGAGGGAGCACCAACCCCGGTCGCCGGAGCCTAGGTACTGAAAGACGCAAGCCAAGCACTCGTCGGGGAGATCGGAGATGGAGAGGGAGACATCAATGGTGGCGCACTCGTCGGCGGCCTCCCTGAGCACCGGTTAGATCACGGCCTTTGACTTGGCCGCCGAGTGACCGTCCCGGGGTCGGGGTCGGAGCTGCGGCCGCTGAGTGGCCATCGTCGCGGTCGGGGTTGGGGTCGGGCTCGGGGTCGGAGCTGCGGCCGCCAAGCGTGGGGGCCGTCGAGGATAGCGATTGGCCGGAGATTTAGGGTTTTGAATTGGGGGAGACACCAAACAACGTCGTTTTAGTGTTAGGATGCTGACTGTACTCTCCGACAAGCCACATCAGCTTTAAAAATTAATAAAAAAGTGCCACATCGGATTTCCGGCCAACTAGATCGGAGTTGGCACCAAAGTAAGCCTTTTTCAAACTTCTTGGCACTTAAGGCACGGTTTAATAACCATCCAAACAGTGCCTGATTCTGATTTTTTGTTCCCAAAATCAGTTTGGGACGAGAATCGCGTTTGGTAAAATTTTTGTTCTCGGGACCACATTTGTTCCCAGGAATAGATTGGGAAGAGAATCAAGAATAGAAAAAAAGTTGATTCTTGTTCCGGGAACAAAATTGAGAATCAAAACTCTTCTTCTTCTCTTTTCTTCTTCTTCATCGAACGCCATCCCGCGACCGCCGGCCGCCACCGTCCTCCGCCGTCGCCGCCATCCGTCCGCCGCCGGTCTCCCGAATCGGGTCCGGTGAGCTCGCCGGAGGCTCGCCCGGCCCACCGGCGAGGCTCGGCCTTGCTAGATCTGGTGAGGCCGAGCCTCGCCAATGACCACTTGGGCCTCGCCGGGGCTGGGCGAGGCCTGCCTAGCCCTGGCGAGGCTCGCCCAGCCCCGCCGGTGGCCAGGCGGGCCTCGCCCAGCCCCGGCGAGGCCCGAGGGGCCACCGACAAGGCTCGGCCTTACCAGATTTGGCGAGGCGGCTGGGTGAGCGCAAGGCTCGCCCAACCTCACCGGTGGCCAGGCGGGCCTCGCCTAGCCCCTGCGAGGCCCGCCTGGCCACCGGCGAGGCTCAGCCAACAAGGGCCGGCCTCGCCAAGGGCCGGTGATGCTCCGGTGAGGTCACTGCCCTCGTCTAGCCGGGCCGGGACCGGCGACCGGCCCGAAGAAGAAGAATGGGAGAAAAAAAAAAAAAAAAGGAAAAAATGAAAAAGAAAAAGAAAAGGAAAAAAAGAAAAGAAAAAAAGGAAAAAAATATAAAAATTATTTAAAAATTAAAAGAAATTGATTTGGAACAATCAATTAACACGGAACCAAACGTAATTCTATTCCAGAATCAGAAATTTTCGACAGTTACCAAACGCATTCTTTTAGTCAGAATCAGTTCTCGGGAACAGAATAAAAAATAATCATTTTTCGTCAGAATCTGTTCCCGAGAACAAAATCGTTACCAAACGCGCCCTAAGTGATCCGACAGAAATTTTTGGCATCAAAGTGAGCGACGTACACAACTTATGGCACTGATAGTGTACTTATCCCCACGTTTAACTACACACCTCAGTCAAGTCGACTTATCTCCGGTCTCTGATCGATTTCAAATTGTGCCGTAATGACCCTTAAAAACTAGCACGGTTAAACAGTTGATTCCTGGTCGAATTCTCAAGTTTATTGCATTAAAATCTCTTAACGGCTTCACCTGAACTCAGTTATCTCATGAGTGGCCATCTCAGAGAAAAGCACTATAGGCGCGTTGACGAAAGGCCCGACTTATCCGATTGAAATCAAAACCTGAAAATCAGGATGTCACAATCTCAGCAGCGACGCCTTAAAGAACTTCACTTGCTCGATCATGTGCCCCTCACGCAGTGGGGACAACCTCGCCATTGAAGCTTCTCCCTTGCCGGTGATCCATTTTTTCCACACTTCTTTGCTGACTCTCTCGCCCACATTTCCGGTCAAAAAGTTTGCCGTCGCCACTTACGTGCTCGTTATCTATCCTCAGTTGCATTCATCGAGAGAAAAGCTAAGTAGTTGCTTTACTGATGCCCTGACGATTGAATGCTATGCTGACTCGTTAGGTGTTGACTCGTTTCCTTCGATACAGTGTCCGATCGAGAGCCCTTGCTCCGATGGCCGAGTGTGTGAAGCTTTTCAAAGATGGATTTGCGGCAGAAATTTATTGGTTCAGGTTTGTGATTGGCCCTGTTGAATAGGAGTATAACTTGAAGTGCCTAAATCTGAAGCTGGAAAAATAATCACTACTGCTCGCCGAAAATGTCTCTTAGGACAAGTTCGAATTTCCAGTCTATTGTTGCTCCTGTCCTGTCTTGATAATGCTTTCCTGGTTTTGTTAGAGTTAATTAAATTAATCAGATATGGACTTTACTACACTAGTTTGGATTTCCAGTTTGAATCGAACTTGATGATTAAGTCGATGTTATTTGTTGGTGATTATATTGCACATATGCCGTGATCACATGTAATCACTTAAATATTAAAACAAAATTTGTTTTCCTTAATCAAGGAAATGAGAGAACAGTTTTTAACCTAACTTAGCTTACATATTTTTTGGATTCAACAAGTCAAAGCACGAATGCATTCACTAGCATTAGTCTTATGTTATTATACTATTTGATAAAAATAAAGTAGAAAATAGAATTGTGGAATTTCAGTACGGTAAATAATACATGAGTCTATTTATATGTTCTACAATATGGTTATCTATAACAATAGAATTACAATATCAATTATAATCAATTAATATTATGATCCTGGGAGTTATACAAAATCAAGGGAACATATCTCTAACATTATTTATGACTTTTTTTCCTTTGCTGCATTTAACTACCGAATGACCATAAGAATCCAAGTTCTAAGCTCATGTTTAGCACTTGACACTATTGTGCTCTTTTGAAATATGATTAGAAGCAACATCAAATATCAATCGGTATAGATGAATATTGACCTCCAACTTTCCTTTCCAGGACTTTATTCGTCAAGATCCATGTATCAACTTATTACCTTCAAGCCATACCTATTTGATGTGTTTAGAGCACTTGGTGCACAGGTTCAACGCAGATTCTTTTGAATGTATAGGGTCATTGCTTATCTTTGTTGTAATTGTCAGTTTATGTCAAACGGATATTACAGTATGACCTGAAAGAAATGCAATCCTCGATGAGGCAAGCCTGTCCAACCACAGATTCCAGAACAATTAGGCCCATAGAAGAGATATATATGGCCCATGCTAGTAAAAGGAACTTAATCGATTTTCCATAAACTGAGCGCCCGTTAATCTCTAATATACATAAAACAAGTCCAATGACATAATCAAATAATGCACGTTAAAGATATTAACGCCTAAATCTCTTAACAATTAACATTTATTTAAATCTTAGAATCATTTAAATATTTTTATATTTAACACTCTCCGCACAACTAATTTTTTTCCACCAGCATTCACGTATTCAAAAGCCACTTCCGTTGTAAATTTAAGAACCTAAGTATCAAAACACCTGATCAGTTTGATGAAGTTATGCATGCATGACCGTTGATTTTTGGCCATGCACTAGGCATGAGTACCTTGTGACATCATCAAGGAATGTATGAATGAAATTACCAAGTAATTTTTGTAAACCAGTGTAAAAAACATAACCATAGTGATCAAATTGGAGCTTGAATAATCGGGCTAGTTATCTTATCGGGCAGGTAGGCAAGCGGGTGATGAATTAAGCTTGTACTTGTCCATTTGCTCTACTTAGAACTTGTGAGCTATCTAATTAGCTACTTTAGCTTAAATTATGTTGCATAGAGATTGCCAAGTTCATAAATGAGGAACAAGTTATAAACTGTATCAAATTTGCAATGTGTATACCAAAAACGTCTGACATACTCTGATTATTTCTTCTCCACCACCCCCCCCCCCCAAAAAAAATTGCCCTGTTTCTCCAATTTCATCATTTCTAAATTTCGAATTGCACCAAGAAGGATCGCAATCTCATCATCATAATATATTGTACTTTTTGATGTAAAAGGTGTTAAAGGTAATAATACACCATGAAGTTCATGTCCAAGCTAGCGTTGGAAGGTTACAAACCAAAACCATCAGAAAATCCGAAACTATCCCTGTTTGCTAATTGATTCTTTAATTCATGATGAATGCACATAGGAATACTAATAATAGGAACCAAGGAATGTCACTCAACAAAGGTGTTTCGTCAAGCAACGTATGCATTAATAGACTACACACAACACACCCGAGAACTAGAGCAATTGGAGCATATGAAGTCGGAACCTTACATCCATATCTTGCCTTCCCATCTCGAAAAGTAATTTCTGTTAGACAATCTTGATCGTTGCACAGATAAGCATAATGACAAGTGCACCGGTAATGTTGGCTGGACCTGAATAGCCATGCTTGTCCCTAATGAGTTGAAGCAAGGCCTCCACCAAGGAATCAAGTTGTTGATTATATTCTGCCGCGATTTGAGCTACGTGCACTGCTCCATTTCCTGGAATTAAGATCAGCAAACTACTTGTTAGATAGCTAGTCTCTCACGAAAGCTTAAACAAGGATCAAGAGTAAACACATGGATCGATTAACAAAGTAAAAAAAAATAAAATGGGACGGTGGTTTCCTAATCCAACACTGGAGAGGACAAGTTCTTCTTTTTTTTTTGGTCGAAAGTGCATCTTCTTTTCATTTACTTAGATAAGTTCGGGACAATTACATTCGCAACATCAGCACAGAGTAAATCAATTAAGCCTATCGGGGGGTAGCTTACCCAGTTTCGAGGGAGATAATGTTGACGTTGGGCCCTTGCAAGCTAGTCGGCAGGCCTATTGGCTTCTCTGCTACAGTGGGCCAAAGTCAGGCACGGAAATCTTTTCCTTTTCTCTTGGATCCGGTCCACCAGTCCTGCAATTTCCCAGTTCGGTGTTGTCTCCTCCTCGACAGCTTGCACGAGCGACAGTGAGTCAAAGTGTACTTCAAAGACTTTGATCGAGCTGTTAGATAGGAAATCTAGGGTTTCCAAAAGTGCCATGGCTTCCGCTTGTTCGGCTGAGGAGACTGCTATCATCTTCGCGAACCCGTCCACCAGGCAGCCCCGAGAGTCACGGCAGATGCAGGCAATAGCGCTCCTGTGCTCGGTTCCGCCTCTGTTTTGTCCTAGATCTGGTGCTGTTCGGTTCGATCTGTGCACCGTGTCTCCATCATCCTCCAGATCTGGTAAGTTTCCTGCAATCTCGACAGATGGGGCTCTGTTTTCATTTCTGTTTTCAGTCCCTGCAGATTCGGCCTCGGGAGCGTGGGTTGGGCGGTTTTGACCATCCTCTGTTGTTTCTTCCAGGTTTGGAGCTGCTCGGTTCAATCTGGTCTCCGTGTCCCCATATTCCTCCAGATCTGGTAAGTTTCCTGCAATCCCGACCGAGGGGGTTTCATTTATGTATCTGTTCTCTTCCCCTATAGATTCTGCCTCAAGAGCATGGGTTGCGCGATTTTGACCCGTCTCTATTGTTTCTTCCAGCTCTGCTTCGCTCTCGGGGGCTCTGTTCGAAGCCCCTGCCCAGTCTTCCTCAATAGTTATTATTGTGCAATTCTGGTTCCCTTCTCTGTCAACTTCCGGTTCTAAAGCATTCCTTTCTTCCCCAACATCAGAGGAGTCAAGAACACCCCTGTTCTCCGCCCTAGCTCGATCCTCTCTGATCTCGACCATTAGGTCCCTCTCCAGGTCTGGTAGCTCAACTCCCTCCCCAACAAATGAGGCGTCTATATTTATGCTCAGAGTGTTGAGTGGCGGCGGTTTCCATCTTTGCTTTTGAGGAGTGCTGTTTTCTGCTACATCTTGCTTGCTGGTACAACTCATATAGTTCTCATGTAGTGCTATGGCTTTGGATAGGGTCTGATGCGAAGACAGGGGATGAGACTCAAAAACAAACCGGTTTCGATCTTTCCAAATACACCACATGGCCGTGGCAATTAAGTTAAAATCTCTATCTCTGTTTGGGTCTTCTTTTTACGATTGTAGCCATTCATCAACTCGTGTTAACCCAATTCTGGAAATCTGAATATGCAGGGGACTCACTCGCCATAACTGGATAGTCCAAGGGCATAGCAATAGCGCATGTTCAGTAGTCTCATCTTCTTTCTTGCAAATTGGGCATAAAGAATCAGGTACTATTCTCCTCCTGTGTAGGTTTTCCATTGTAAGAATGGCATTCTCGCAAGCATTCCAGAGAAACTATTTAACCCTAGGTAGAGTGTTTGATTGCCAAATGAGTTTCCAAAGGTCTGGTTTTGTTTGATGAGAGGAAGATGTTGTTGTATTTAGTGTGTTGGCTGTTTGATTTCTGTTGTAGATATATCCGCTTTTCACCGAATATTCCCCTGATTTGCTGCTCATCCATACTCGCTTATCTGCTGTAGAAGGTAATCCGATGGGAGTTTCCAGGATTTCCTTGATTTTGTGATCATCGAACATTGTCCGTAACATAGCCTCATTCCACTTCCCATCTTGTTGATCTATTAAAGCCTCCACTGTTTGTGGCTCGTTTCTTGTCACTGGCCCACCAATAATGCCGCTCCTTAGCCATTTATCTTCTCTTATTGAAATAGACTGTCCATTGCCAACAGCCCACATCACTTGAGGAGCTATCGAGTCTCTCCCCAAGACAATGCTTTGCCATCCCCAAGACGGTTTACTTCCTTTTCCAGCTTTCCAAAAGTCTCCTTGTGGGTAGTAAAGACCCTTCATTAGTTGGCTTAGAAGTGAAGATGGCTGCTAAGAAATACGCCAAGCTTGCTTGCCTAACATCGCCTTATTGAAATCCAAAAGATCTTTAAAGCCGAGCCCTCCTTCCTCCTTTTTGAGTTTTAAATTTTCCCATTTCTTCCAATGAATTCCAGCTGCTTTGTTCCCATTCCGCCACCAAAAGTTGGCAATTTTCTTCTCAATGGCTTTGCAAATTGACACAGGGAGTTTGAAAATGGACATAGCATATTGTGGGATGGCCTGCACTACTGATTTAATCAATATTTCTTTCCCAACTTTTGACAGCAAGTTTTCCTTCTAACTCTCTAACTTCATGTTGACTCTTGCAAGAATCCATGCAAATATTTCTTTTTTCGATCCTCCCCAATCCGATGGAATTCCTAAATACTTCCCTGTTTTCTCTATTTCTTAGACTCTAAGCATCTCAGTCATATTTCTTCTCAGATTCATAGGGCAACTTTTACTGAAATGAATACCTGATTTGTTAAGGTTAATGGCCTAGCCTGAGGCAAAACAGTATTGATGTAGTATAGCAGCCAAATTCTGACATTCCACAACAGAGCCATGAAGGAAAAATATAGAATCGTCCGCAAATAGCAGGTGTGACAAGCTAGGACAACATCTGTTTAGCTTAATTCCTTGTAGAGTGCCATCTATAATTGCTTGTTTCATGAGGAAGGATAGCACATTGGCCACTAGAATGAATAGATATGGGGAAATTGGATCACCTTGTCGTAGTCCTCTGGTGGGCTGGAAAAAAGGCAGAGATTCACCATTAAAGTTTATGCTGAAAGATACCGTGGACACACATTGCATCACCCATGTAACCCATTGTTCACTAAATCCCATTTTCCTCAAGCATGCTTGTAAAAAGTCCCATTCAATTCGATCATATGCTTTTTGCATATTAAGTTTAAGGACAGCTTGGAACTTACTCTTTCTCTCCTGCGTTGGCAGCTTATGTAGCACCTCCTGAACAATCAAGATATTGTCTTGAATTTGTCTTCCCCCCACAAAGGCACTTTGTTCTTCGGCTATGAGGTTTGGTAGTAAGGGTTTTAGTCTATTAGTCATAACTTTGGAAATGATTTTTTTATATGAAATTGCATAGGCTGATGGGACGGAATTGTTCGAGCTTTTCTGGGTTTTGGACTTTGGGAATAAGGGTGATTTGGGTTCTGTTTATGTCTGGATTTAACTGTCTTGTTTCAAAAAATTGCTTTACTTCGTTGAAAATCCCCTACCTTAGATCTGGCCAATGCTTTTTGTAAAAAAGTCCATTGAGGCCATCCGGTCCTAGAGCCTTGTTGGCTCCTAATTGCTGCATTGCCTCTGTGACCTCCTCTATTGTAACAGATTTTACCAACCTCTGGTTCATACTTTCATCTACTAATGTTGGAATATGTTGGATGACAGGCTGAAAGTCACGCGCCCCCACAAACAAGTACAGGTTTTTGAAGAAAGCTTTTGTCATCTCCTTCAAATTCTGATCTCCTTGCACCCAATCATCAGTTGTGTTTTTGAGTAAGGTGATTTTGTTCCTATTTCTTCTCTGAATAGTTGTTGCATGGAAAAACTTTGTGTTTTTGTCACCCCATTTTAACCAGTTGATTCTTGAGCGCATCCCCCAAAACATCTCCTCTTGCCGCCAAAGTTTTTCTATTTCCTACTTGATCCCCTTTGTTGTCGCAAATTTGTTATGTACACCATTTCCGTTTGACAGCCTTTGTAATGCATTTTTCAGCTCATCAATTTTCTGTTTAGCATTATGAAATCTTTTATTGCTCCACTGTGCCAACTGTTTAGCCACCATCTGCAGCTTTTGTGCTATATTCAGCCCTTGGGATTCCCCTTCAGCCCATACCTTTTTGACTAGCAGCATACTTTCCTCATTTTCTGCCCAGAAAGCTTCATAGCGAAATACCTTCCTTTTCTTATCTTTCCGTGCATTTAGGGATATCATAATAAGGCTATGATCAGACCCTATTGCTGGTAGTGCTATACTTTCTGCATTAGGATAAGATATTCTCCAATCTAGATTGCAAAGTCCCCTGTCAAGTCTCTCTTTGACGAATTGATCTCCTGTTCGGTTGTTTGTCTAGGTGAAGGCGCAGCCTTTGGATTCCAAATCCATTAGTGAGCACTTGCTGAGAAAGTCCCGGAAGGCTGTTATTCGGTAATTTTCTGCTCGTTTGCTACCCACTTTCTCCCAATGGTACAATATCTCGTTGAAATCCCCAACCCAAAGCCATGGTAAGTGGTAGCTTCTACTTGCTCTAAAAATATCCTCCCATAGTTGAACTCTTTCTCGAAAGATATTAGGGGCGTGTATGAAGGTGATCTGCATTTGCTTTCTGTTTTCCTTTACTTGACATAGAGCACTTATATAATTCTTGGAGAATGAGTTGATTGATAGCACTACCTGTTCATCCCAAAACACAGCCAAACCCCCCGCAATTCCTTCTGGGTTCACTACAAAGCAGTTGTGAAATTTCAGCTTCCTCCTGAATTGACGTACTTCCTGCTTCCGATTCTTTGTCTCCATTAGAAATAAAATACTAGGCCTTTCTTGAGTCACTAAGACTCGTAACGCCTGAATTGTCAGGGGTGTGCCCAACCCCTGACAATTCCAACTTAATATTTTCATGGCTTTTTCGGTGGCTTATCAGGGCTAGCCACCAAAGCCCATTGACATGATTTCTCTGCCACCTCAATCGGTGTCTCTATCAGCTGAGTACTATCTATCTCCAGTTCTTTTGAACTTTGCGCTCCATATGGGCAGAAAAGCTTTCCTTTCTTAGCTGAGTTGTGCTTAGTACCTTTGGATTTTCGCCTGATCAACCATTCCTCCCCTGTTTCAGCCTCTATCATATTGACTTCTGCTTCCTTTTGTTGTTCTTTGTAAAGGACCATCGCAAATTCTTCATCAATGCAGCAGCTCCCTCTCTTTTGCGGGCTTTTATTTCCCATAATTTGTATTGCTAACTGCTGTGGGGATGAATTAGTATCCTGTTGAGTCATCTGTTCATCATTGTTCTGTCCCCATGTAATATTGAAATGCTGATCCTGCTACTAGTTATCTGATGTAGAGTGCATGGGGGTTTCTGGCACACTTTCTGTTTCTTCAAGGACTGGCTCTTGTTTGCTGTAGAAAATTTTGCCGTACGGGCTTAATTCATGCACATCCGCTCGGAGCCAATTTCCAAATCTCCCCGGTAAGTCATCCAGTAGCCCTGACTTTTCATAAGGAATATCCTTACATACAGTAGCATAATGGCCTATTTTGCCACATGAGTAGCAATAGTGAGGTAGTCTCTCATATTTGAACTGAACCCATAGTTTTTTCCTTTCTAGATTCACAAGGACTCCCGTCTTTAACGGATTTTCCAGATTCAGCCTCACCTTTGCTTTTCCAATTTTGTAATGACTATTGCCTCTAGCTTCTAGTTTCACCTCAATGACTTCCCCCAATTTAGACGCAATGTCCCGAATGACTTCATTAGTGACTCTCCCGAACGGTAGGCCATATAAATTAACCCAAAAATCACAGTGGGTAAACTCATAACACATCTCAGGGGTATCAGGGTCACATTCTTGTAGTACTAGTAAATTGCTTGCGAAACACCATGGCCCAGTATCTAGCACCCTCTGTTTTTCTTCTTCCGATTGGAAAGCAAATGAAAAATATCCTGATCCGAGCTGAGTGCATGTAACCTTATCAACTTTCCATACTCATGTCATAGTGCTCACAAAAGCTGTGAAATTCACATTTGGTCTAGAGTATAGCTTCCCAAACACTGTTCTTCGGCATTCAATTAATTTTTCTTCTGAGATAGCACTCTTGATATCAACAACGTCATTTTCAGACCATAACTCACCTAGGCTTTTACACAGGGCAGCTAGGCACCGATCTTCCGCCAGATGACCTTCCATTGCTTATCTCCTGGATTCGATTGAAGGGAGCTCCCGATGGGAAATGGCGCCAATGGGCTGGAGGGAGCGATGTGAGGATGAGATGGTTTTAGGGTTTATTTGGGGTGAATGTTCAGTCGGTGATTAAGAGGTGGGTGTCTCGAGGTAGGTTCGGATTGAAGGGAAGTGGACTGATGCGGCCGATTGGATGTTGTGATGGAGATGAGGATTGAGGAGAAGGTTAGGGTTTGGCAACAAAGACAGGGATCAGGCCTTGGAGATGGAAAAAAAAAAAACTACCCAGTTGGTAGCAGAGGGTTCCCCATTCCACCTTTCATAATGGGGAAAGTAGGGTTTGGCACCAGAGGAAGCAGATCTTACCGTGAAGATGAGGAGGACTACCCAGCTGGTAGAGGGGGACTCGCCATTGTAGGGAGAGATTTTTGAGTGTCGGAAAGAGGACAAGTTCACCTGGTCTATGCAGAGTACATATTGTTTCTAAACAAAACAACATTCAAGTAATGGAACTCTCACGGGAAATGATCAGAAATAGGAAGATTTTTCTGGAAAGGAAATCAAGATTGCATGATTTTACTCGCAATCCTCCATCTTATTGAATGAGGCTGGACTACAATACGTTGCGATGCTTACCTCCGACTACCATGATTGGCAGGATTGTTGTTTGCCATGAGCCTCCGAGTTTTGAGTGATTACTCTCTTCTTTCCTTGTCCGAAGTAATATTTGCTGCGAGGCTGCGGGTTGAGGTCCTCCCTTTGGGAAGAGTGCCAACCCAGGCCGCCCCCCCCCCCAAAAAAAAAAAAAAAAAAAAAAACCCAAAAGGAGTCGTTTAAGAAAATTGAACAAATAATTGCCGGGTAAAGAGGTCATTGCTTGTTTAATCGACCTTTGACAATCCGATTATTTGTTTAATCGACCTTTGGCAATGACCTCATTACCCGGCAATTAGTTGTTTAATCCCCTTAAACGATCCTCGTTGCTAGACAAGGACCTTTTGAACAAATGACCTTTTAAACAATTCGTTTAATTCTCTCCTCATCACCAAATGCAAATTCTAAAAAACTCATCAAAAAAATACTAAACCTATTATACGGTTGTCAATTTAATAATAAATTTTTTAATTTGACCAATTTAATCTTAAACGTTTTGACAATTTTCCGATGTAATCCGTTTGGCCAATTTTTGATGAAATTCACTAATATGGTGGTCCAATCAGCGCTGGTTGTTTTACGTGGCACGGTCGACGATCTGATGTGTTTAACCAAAATTGGCCGAATGGACTATATTGGAAAATTATCAAAAGATTGAGGACTAAATTGACAAAATTAAAAGTTTTATGACTAAATTGACCGCCATACTATAAGTTTAGGACTCTTTGGATAATTGTCTTGTTAGTATTTATTTAATTCTCTTCCTAAAGAGAGGGAGGACTCTCCCCTAAGGTGTTGTGAAGCAGTGGAATCGAACAGTCATTAAAAAATGTCAAGAAGTTACGGGTGGAAAAATTATATGAAAGAGGCACTACTGCACTTTCACTCTCTTGCTTTTTTCTAACTACATTTTTTTTTTGGCTAAGTTTTTTCGTTTCTTTATTTTGTTTAGAGAGAAATTCTTACATTACTAGACTTATTATTTGAAAGCCTCAGTACCTTATACTCCTCAGAAATGATAAGACTTGCAATGTTTAATCTTATGATACATTTTTTCCAACAGACGAGTCTTCGTTGACCTAATTGATCGGGGATCATAGGTGATTACACTCCTGCAAGTGCCTCACAATTGTCAGTGTGGACAAAACTTTCTCATCCACAGACTTCCTTTTTTCTGCTTAGAGCTTCTTTATTTTGCGAAAAACACTTTCCTCCTTTTCCGACATTTTGAATTGCTTAAAATATTTTTTAAGTCAACAAGAAAACCGTCATTTGAAAATAATTTTCTCTTTAAAAAATATGATATCATTTTATAAAATATGACTAGATATTGATGTTTGGACTAGAAACGATGCGCTTGGGCACAAAAGTCCTAATGTTCATTCTCGAATCCCTAGCGCCTAGGCCAAAGCCCATTGAACCCAAGCCCAAGTCCCCAGTGCCAGTACCTGGGTCCCTACCACTAGTGCCAAGACCCATCAAGGCTAGGCTCGAGGTCCCGGTTGCTATGCTTGGGTCCCCAACACCCAAGCCCAAGTTCACAAAGGCCGTGCTCGGGTCCCCGGTGCTTAGGCTCGAGCCCCTGGATCCCCCACACGTGAGCCCAAGTTCATCAAGGTTGAGGCCCAAGACCTAGGCACCCACACCCAAGTCCATCGAGGTCCAGCTTGAGTCCATTAAGGCCAAGCTTAGGACCTTGGCGCCCATGCTTAGATCCGCCACGCATGAGCCCGGGCCCGAGATCCCTATGTCTGTGCTTGGGTTCCCAACACTTGAGCTCAGGTCCATCGAGGCAAGTCGGTACCCTAGTGCTTGTGTTTGAATCCCTCACGCAAATTCCTCACGCCCAAGCTCGGGTCCACTAAGACCTCGGCTTAGGACCCTGGTGCCCATGTTCGGGTCCATCGAGGCCTAGGGCCGGGTGTTGGGGATTCAAGCACGGGCATTGGGGTCTCAATCTCGGGCACGGATCCCTTGTGCCCGAGCCTAGGTCCATTGAGTCCCTGACTTCAGATCTTGTGCCCGAGCACTGGCACCATGTGTTTAGTTCAATGGACGCGGATGATTTTAGAGAAGTAACTCAACGTCTTTTCTGAGGGTGAGTTAGTTCCTGTACAATCATGGGTGTGGTGTAGTCGAGAGGAACAGTATCTATCCAACTATTTAATTACACACAACATGTTACATATGTTGTTTGAAATAAGAATTCATAAAATGGTCATTGTTTTAGAACAGAGCAACTTGGGTCTTACTCATAACAGAGCATATTCAGAGCGATTGGTAAAATTTTATGATACTCATTTGTAATTGAATATGATAGGATTCATAGCAGGAGTGATCCCTCTCACGTTTGAATACCATTAAAGCCACTCAATTTGTCTAAGGAGAGTGAAACGCCATAAAAATGTCAATTTCGTTTTGGAGAAAGAATGTGAACTTGCTCCTTAAATTACTGGGTGGGAAAATTCTGTCACGTTGATGAAGAGACGCGACCGTATATACAATGTTCTTTTGTCAATCTGGAACCATGTATCATATGGAAGTCCTATTAACTTTTCCTCCTAACAAAAGAAAAGACCTGCAATTAGCTTTACTTTGTTTCTACCTGGGTTGAAGGGGTCCGGACTTACCTGGTAGTTTTGTGCGTCTGGGTGGTTTTGTTTTGTGAATAAGCGTTGTCAGAGTGGGTTGGGAGAGGTTTGTTGGTGTTAAATACATAACAAACCCCAGGCACGAGTACCTTATGACATTACCCAGTCATATATGAACGAAATTGCCAAGTAATTTTGGTAAGCCAATCGCAAAAGTACAATGATAGCGATTAATCAGAGCTTTGTTGATCTAGTTAGCTATCTCAACAGACCGGCTTGCGACAGTTGATGAATCAAGCTTGTACTTGTTCAGTTTACTCTACGTGTGTAGTCGGATTGAATGAGTTACGTAGAACCTATGAGCTGTCCAATTGGCTACTTTAGTTTGAATTTTGTTGTATATAGATTGTAAGTTTTGAATATGAGGAACAAGCTATAAAGTATATCAAACTCGCAATGCATGAATCCGAAAGGAAAGAATAGTTAATGAAAATTGTGTAATTGTTTCTGCTATGCTCTGAATTATTTCCCATGTCTCTCTAGCCCAACAAAAAAAAAAAATTGCCCTGTTTACCTGGTTTCAACATTTCTCAATTTCGAATTGCAATAAGAAGGATCCTAATCATCATCATCACCACCTATTCTGCTATCTGATGTAATCATACAACATGAGTTTCATGTCCAAGCCAGCATTGGAAGGTTATAGAGCAAATGACATTCACATGAAATACACATAACCAAATCAAGAAAGCTACGAATTATCGCGATTCGCTAATTAATCCTCTAATTTTCATTGAATGCAAAATGGATTACTAGCATTAGGACATAGGGAATGAAAATCAGCCAAAGCAAAGCAGAATGTACATAAGTAATATGCACATAACACATTTGAGAGCAAGAGCAATCAGAGTGCACACAAGTCAAAACCTTGGATCCATATCTTACACAGGATTGCAGTTTTTTATGTTCACGTTGGGACATTTTTACATGACCAGAAAAATAAATTGGAAAATGGAGAAGAATGGAAGATAAAACGATTATGCATGACATATTACTTCAACAATCGTCATTATATATTCTGCTTTGATGTCAAGGGTGCTCTAGCTAATAATACAACAAGAGGTCCACCGACCCAGCAACACTCAAACCAAATTTATATAAAGTACACATCACGACATCAAAAATTGAAACTATGGCCATTTGCTGATTGAGCCTCTAATTTGCGATGAACACGAATAGGATTACCAACACTAGGACGTATGGAATGAAAATCACCCAAGGCTTGTCCCCCAGCAGATTGTAAAACAGCAAAGTACACTTGACCGATCCAAGAATAACAGAGATAAGAGCGTACGCTTGTAAAAATCCTGGGTCGATATTTTCCCTTCCCACCTCAAAGATTAATTTCTGCTGAATAATCTCGATCACTTCGCACATAAGCTTAATTTTGGGTGCATATCTAATGTTGGCTGGACCTATAGAGTTATGCCTGACCCTGATGAGTTGACGCAAGGCCTCCGCCATGGAATCAAGTCGTGGGTTGTAATATGCAGCAATTTGATGCACATGCTCTGCTCCATTTCTTGGAATTAAGATTAGCAAACTCCTTGTTAGACAATCGTATTTCAAAAGCTCATACGATAAGGATCGAGAATAAGCACATAGATCAATTAACTGGAAAAATTAACTCGGATATTTAGAACTACCAATTGAAGTTCAAAAGAAAATTTAACGCACGGTATGATGCTGGCTGCTAGTGCAAATCACAGCTAATGAGTCTGCATTGCAAGAGTCTAACCTTTGTATGCACTTCAGGAGGTTAACTCATCTATTGATCCACGGCTAAATAAGCTGATGAAAACCCTTCGTTTGGACCAAATGTAACAATAGAGGACTGGGGCATGTTTCCTTTAACACCTAGAAATGTTTCCCAATCCACTCTACCAACGCTTATTCACAAAACAAAACACGCAGAAAACCACTAGGTAAACCCCATGCTTAGTTATGACCAAAAAAAAAACCTTGGTTACCTTCGACCAAAAAAACAAAAAAGCCCCATGTTTACTGGGTAGAAACAAGGAAAGCTAAATGCAGCTCTTCTCTTTTCTTTGGAGGAAAAGCAATTTAGACTTTCAATTAATATTCAGTTCGTAATATGAGTTTCTCTTGACAAAAGAAAGAAATAGAGTTTATGTACTATTGTGTCTCTTCATTGACGTGACAGAATTTTCGCACCCACTAAACTTCAAGAGAAGTTTCACGTCCTTTCTAATTTTTTGATCTCCAAAAAGAAATGACAGTTTATTATGGCATTTCTCTTGTTTTTATAATGGTATGCCCACTTGAGAGGGATTATTCCCTATTACTAATCCAACTCTATTCAATTACGAAATTAAAATCAGAAAAATTGACCAATTCGCACAAAAAAGGTCAACGACTATAAGAAACAATCTCACTTTTCACCAGATTTACACCCACTGAATATACTCTATTATGAGTACAACCCAACATGCTCTCGAAGAAATGAGAGGAAAACATACAGGCAAGTGAAAGACGCCCCTCTTAACTGTGCTCAACTGTCGAACAATATAACTTTAGAATACCTCCACAACTTCGCCTCATTTATGTAGAGTGCAGTTTTTTTTTTCCTCTGATAAAAGAACACTCACGTAATGGCATGTATGAGATGAACATGATCAAACACAGGAACAACAAAGGACATCAAGATTGTGGCATGATTTTACTCTCAATCCTCCCACTCACTGACAACTGGGCTATACTGGTTATGTTAAGGTTGCCGAAACTTACCTCTGACCACTGTGATCGGCTGAATTGTTGTTCGCCATTAACCTTCCGACTCTGCCTCACTAAGTCTCTTGCCTGAAAATGGAAACTGGATGGGACTGTCAGAGACCTTGGCGAAGTTCTGGCCATGTTGAGGTTTCTAATACTCATATATGAAACACTCCATATGGTGATATGACCTTTCAACCCATGACATTCTACTTTTGCCACCAGTTCAGACAACCTTGGCAAATGAGGATAGTGAGGTCTTTTCGCTGTAGCAAGATGTGACATTTTCTCTGGCTCTATACAGTTTCCATATGGTGATATGACCTTTCAACCCATGACATTCTACTTTTGCCACCAGTTCAGACAAGATGTGCCTTTTGGCAAATGAGGATACATCTTGTGACGAGAGTCTTTTCAAGATGTGGGATTTCTGTAGCAAAATGGCAAGATGTGACATTTTCTCTCTTTCATGGGATTCTACAAGATGTATAGAGCCAGAGAAAATGTCACATCTTGCTACAGCGAAAAGACCTCGCTATCCTCATTTGCCAAGGTTGTCTGAACTGGTGGCAAAAGTAGAAGGCCACGGTAAAACTCTATTATATAAAGACTAGAGTAAAAAAGTTGGTCATATCACCATATTGAGCGATGACCATACAGACCTCAGACTTATACATGACCATATGAAAACTTGCTCCACCTATACAGACCTCTCTTTTCAAACCACACCTTAGAGGTCCTTGGAGTGAGTTTTTAAGATTAAATATAAAAAATAATTCTAACCCCGTTAGTTATGGTGAATTTTTGTTTTTTGGTTATCCTTTTTTGCTTAGTTATTGTGTATTTTGTAAGAATTTTTCATTTTACTTTTTTAATAGGGATATGTTTACGACAAGTCCTAAAACTTATCGCAAAAGTATAATTGAGTCATAAAACTTACAAAAAGTACAATCAAGTCTTAAAACTTGTTAAATTTGTGCAATTAAGTACTTTCACTAATACCGCCTAACTAATAAAAACTGCTAACGTGGCATTTTTTTTTTTTTTTGTTAGGATATACGTGTAAGTTGTGTTAGCGAAATCCCACATTGAAAAATTGATGTGATGCAGAGTAGTTAATATATTCTAGTTGGCCCATAATTCATTGGTTTAAGCCTTTGAGTAAATGTGAGTACAACTAATTATATTTACAGATTCGGACTTGAGCTCCCTCTTGGCGATCCCCCAAAGTGAAAGTATCGGACTTCTATTATGCACTCAACAAATGGTATCAAAGTCAATGGTTGATTGGTAGCCTACTCTCAATATGTATTGGTGTTTAGTGAATCTCTTAAGGAAGGAATCTGGTGACAAATGTGATTTCAGGGCAAGTCGTGGGCTAGTGGCCGTTGTGGTATAGCAACACAGGCCCGATTATAAACTTCATGGTTCGTTCCGGAGAAAGGGATCATGGATGAAGTTAAGCATTGGAGATTTAAGTTGAGATAAGTTAAAGTAAAAGAATACCCAAATTAAGGGGAGCAAACATAAGACTAGAGCTCACATGTGAAAGAGAGATTGCTAGGATGTACGTATGAGTTATGTTAGAGAAATCTCACATTGGAGAATTGATATGGTGCAGAGTAGTTAAGTTTTTGAGTAAATGTGAGTTCAACTATATATACTTAGATTTCTTCTTGGCGATCTCCTCAAGGGAAGGTATCGGACTTCTGCTATGCACTCCCAACATTTTTATTTCCTACATGGCATTATTTAATTCTTATTTATTGACACCTAAATTCTATCTTTTTAATTAGGATTTAATTGCGCAAAAAATTAGGGATTAATTTCTGAGACAAAAAGTAATTTTCACTAAATTGCATCGTGTATTAGCATTAGGAATATTCACATTACTAATGGTAATTATTAAAAAAAAAAATTTAAAAAAAAAAAAGAAAAAAAATTATTATTATTAATAAAAAGTATAATAAAAGAAATCGAATAAGGCCAGGCAGAGGCTGGGCTTGCCCGACCTTCCTTTTCCCCCTTCCTTTCTCTCCATGCAAACCCAGCCCACCTCTTCTTCTTTCTTTTCATGCAGGCCGACCCACCTCCTTTTCTCTCTTTTTCCTTCTTTTCTTCTTTTCGCACGGGCTCCCCCATCTCCCTTCATTTCGGCCCACCCCGTGCACGGGTCTTCTTCCTCCTCATTCTGGTCATGCCTTTGCAAAAGAAGAAGAGTACAAGTCAATCCACGAGTCGAGATCAGGCAAGTCGATAGGCTGGCAATGGCAGAAGCCATGCACGCCTACCGATCACCCTTAAAAGCGAGAGGGCTCGCTCATTTGAGGGGTTCTAGTTTTGGCCGAAAGCGAGAGAGAGAGAGAGAGAGGAGCTCGTGAGGTTCCCTGACCGTCACTGGAGGTCCACCATTCCTCGCAGCAGCTCTTCTTGAACCAGGTAGGCCTTACCCAAGCCTTCGTGCTCTGTTTGTTTTTTTTTTTTTTTTTCGGAGGTGGGGGGGGGGGGGGTGGAGAGAGTAGTGAGCTGAAGCTTGTAGCCGATCGGTTCGTGCGAGCTTCAGTCCCGCCGGTCTTCCCTCAAAGCTTCTCCATGCTCTAACATGGGTCATTAGGGGTTTTGATCTGTGATTGAGTCCCTAGCGAGTCTAGAATCCCCTGCTCAGTAGTGTGCGCCAAGTGTTCATTAAAATGTCTAAGTGAGATCTACGTTCGTATGCTTTGTCAAGGATATCTTACACAGGTACAAAATCAGGGTTTTTTGTCTCACCAAAAAAATTTGGCATAAATATGTCACAATTAGCAAAGTTTAGAATCTTTGATTACTTTTTTCCCTTTTTCTTATTATCCTCAACCCATGCTTTGCATTGCATTTTAATCATGCTTAGAATTTGACACAATTTTTCACATTCCGCTCACTTTGTATAACTAAAAATAATACAATATAATAAATTAACACCATTATATTAATGCACCCATCCTGGAAACAGGCCAGCTCCGTCCCTACATGCAATGCACGAATAAGTTATACTCCTGCAATCATGCATACTCATTAGCTATGATTTACATAAGAAGCATAGTTTTATACCACGCAACTAATTTCATTTTGTATTAAAATTGCAGTTTGGATGTGTTCATGTGAGTATATGCAGTTAGAATTAAGAAATACACATGATGGCCATTTGAGACTCCTATCTTGATAACCTTAATCATTAGAGAAATTATTTTTCATAATACTTAAAAAGTTCAAATCCTTACATCTCATATTCACGTGCAAGCCCCATTTTACAGGCGAGGGAAGTATTAAGACAGACTTTTTTTCTGGAAATACTTGGGAAATGTGCTCAGTACACGAGCCGTAAACAACTTTCGTAATAAATTGAGCCTTTTTGAAGGCCGTCATATAACAATCTTATTGATTTTAATTCCTACATACAGAGCATAGCATGGAGCTCAAATTGCTAAATGTATGACCGGCATCTTTATTTCATAAAGAAGTCCTTGCTTCAAACCATTAGGGACATGTAAACCCACTCAGTTCAACCAACGGTGCTGCTTATGTACATCATAATCAAAATTATTCAGCAAAAACTAATCTTGAGATGGAAAGACAATATTTGGACGTGGAGTTTTGACTTCTTCTTCTTCTTTTTTTTTTTGGGGGGGGCGGGGTGGTGGTATGGATGGTTTTTTTTTTTTTTTAGTAATTATTAGCGAGATTCATTTATATATTCACTTACGTGTTACTCAAAATTTACAAAGTAGTCTCAATATCTCAAGTGTTTCTTCTTTAGCTGTTCGTTTCAATTGAAATAGAAAACTAGTTGCATGACTTGAGAGTTTGCTATTAATTAATAGACCAATGAATTACATCGAATAAATTTTTTTTGACAAAAGAATACATAAAGTATTGGCAAACATATTAGGAGAAAATCACAAAAATGATCTCTATACTATTGCCACTATTTAATTTTGGTTGTCATACTTTATCATGTGACAAATTGGGTTCATAAACTAATCTCTGATTTTCAATTAAAAAAAAATTAAATAATCGTCCAAATTTCATCGGTGTATGCTAACTAAGTGTTAGAGGTACACAAGTGACACTAACGTGGAATGAAAAATAATTATTCAGATGATATTACAAAATGGTTCTTATATTATTGTCAATATTTAATTTTGGTTCTCGTTTTTTATAATAGCTTAGTCCTTAACTCGGCTTCAAAATCCCAATTTCAGATATTTTCTTCCAAACGTAAATAGAAATTACTGAGTAAGTGCCAAATCGATATGGTAGTTCACACAATTTTAAGAATTCATCATGGATGATCCTCGTGCAGAGAAATTTACACATGTAATTCTAGTCAGGCTTGCCTTAGAAATCTAATAATATACTTTGCTCGGGCACTAGCGCATTTGTCATAACTGTTGCCCATTAATTGTGGAATAATCATTTTACGAGGACCAATTTAGCCTAGAGTTGTAGCCCTTTCCCAAGTTCAAGTGGACCAAATCCTAGAAATTACTTTCTTTCTTTTTTTGTCATAAAATTTTTTAAATTCACTTACTGCTCAAAACCAAAAGAGCCCATAAGAGGGGTGTCATTACAAAGCAGAGCCCATAGGGCTTGAGGCAGGTAAGAAAGCCAATTCCGTGGGAGGATTTTTTTCCTTTGGGCTCGAGCAAGTCGGAAGCAAAATCCCATCTTCGAGTCTGAAAGGGGAACATCAGATCACGACAATTGCTGATAAGTGCCCGAACTTCCCACCGAACTTGATCTGGTAATAGTTCAGCAGAGTAGGTATCGAAGGAGATGTCTTCGTGTTTCCTGTCCAGCAGGCAGCAGGTACTTTAGAGCTTCGTTTAGGGCTAGGGATTCGCCGTGAGCTGCAGAGGTTGCCTTCATCGATTTCGCAAATCCATCGACGATCCTTCCAGTATAATCGTGGCATATGCAAGCGATCGCTGCATCCAGGACTCCTTCAAACGACCATCTATAGTAACCTTCAAACCTTCTTTTCTCAGTGGAATCCAAATCTGAGGTTGGCTTCTACTTTTAGAGAATTCATATAATACTTTGATGCGGAAATTCATAATAAAAACAATGATCTTTGATCTTCATGATTTTCACAAATAAATAAAAACGTATCTTTATCCATAGCGTTACCGTAGAACTCGAACTAAATAAGGAAATCCGATTTCTCTCCCTTAACCCACTATTCCTTACTGTATTCAATCGATGGAGGAGAGAATACCGAGTTCTTTTCTGTTATTATTGTTCATTGTAGGTGGAGAGAGGACCGGACTCTATTTATACGTTCTTTGAATAGGTGCCTTCCATCAAAGCGCATTTTCAACTTTCATAGAAGTCGTACCTCTTCGTTTTATTAGAGTCGCAACTTCTCATAACCAATATTTACTATTCTTATAGCATTTCAATCATTATTATTAAACCATATAATAAATCATATCATGTGGGCCACAATAATTCTTACATTCTCCCACTTGGCCCATATGATATTCCTTTCATGGTTTAATAAAGACTGTAATGTGCACAATAATATTATGCTATAAAAATTCATTAAATTGGCAATCACATAATAATCACAATTAAGTAAAGAAAACTAATGCGAGGCATAGTGGTTGTATGTCATTAATCAACATAGTCCATTCTATGCACAACAACCATAGCACTTTACTTAACATAATCCATAAATGAGAAATACAGTAATAGTCCAACTATAATGTCTCTTTAGAAACTATCCTGTTTAACATTTATCTATTTCCATAATGTATACTAAATAGAAAACAGGAAATATCAGAAATACGTAAGTGAGCTCAAAGTGTCAAATATATAAACTTAATGCAATCATAATACAAACATTAATGACGTCTAATAATGCTCATCTTTTCAACATGCTCATTAAATGTTTTGGGCGGCAGTCCTTTTGTTAAGGGATCTGCTATCATAAGTTGGTGCTAATGTGCTCAATTGACACTCTTTGTTTCTGAACTTCTTATTTGACAGACAAGTATGTGATCTCCATATGCTTAGCACCCTTAGAATACTTGTTGTTCTTAGAGAAGAAAATTGCTGCAGAGTTATCACAATAAATTTTCAGCGGCTTGGCAATATTGTCGACAATCACAAGCCCTGAAATAAAATTCCGCAGCCATAATCCATGAATTGTGGCCTCAAAGCATGCCACAAATTCAGCTTCCATAGTGGATGCAGCAATAACTGACTGCTTCACACTCTTCCATGAAATTGCCCCTCTAGCCAGAAGAAACAAGTAACCAAACGTTGATTTTCTTGTATCGACACATCTGGCTAAGTCTAAATCTAAATACCCAATCACCTCGAGATGATCGGATCTTTTATAAGTGAGCATATGATTCTTCATTCCTTGCAAGTATCTAAGAACTTTCTTTGCAGCTTTCCAATGATCCATTCCAGGATTACTTTGATACCTACCCAGCATTCCGACAGCAAAACTGATGTTTGGTCTGGTGCAAGTTTGTGCATACATTAAGCTCCCCACAATAAATGCATAAGGAATATTTTTCATTTGTTCTCGTTCCAATTCACTTTTTGGACATTGCATAAGACTAAATTTGTCACCTTTCTGAATTGGAACTATTCCTGCTGAACATTTACTCATATTAAATCTCTCTAAAATTTTCTCAATGTAAGCTTTCTGAGACAATCATAATAATCCTTGTGATCTATCACGGAATATTTCTATTCCTATCACATATGTTGCCTCTCCTATATCCTTCATTTCAAAATTCTTAGAGAGAAACTTCTTGGTTTCATATAACAAACCAAGATCATTAGCACCAAGCAAAATATCATCAACATACAGAACTAGAAAAATAAACTTGCTCCCACTAATCTTCATATATATACACTGATCAACGGTGTTTTCCTTAAATCCAAATGAAGTTATGGTATTGTTAAACTTAAGATACCATTGTCGGGAAGCTTGTTTAAGTCCATATATTGACTTCTTTAATTTACATACCATGTGTTCCTTTCCTTTAACTGAAAAACCTTCGGGTTGATCCATATAAACCTCTTCTTCTAAATTCCCATTAAGAATGCGGTTTTTACATCCATTTGGTGTAACTCCAAGTCATAATGAGCCACCAAAGCCATAATGATTTTAAGTGAGTCCTTCTTAGAGACTGGTGAAAATGTCTCTTTATAGTCAATGCCTTCTTTTTGCGTAAAACCGTTTGCAACAAGTCTGGCTTTATATCATTCAATATTGCCTTTTGAGTCGCGCTTGGTCTTAAAGACCCATTTACACCCGACCTTTTTACATCCTTTAGGCAATTCAACAATATCCCAAACTTGATTTTGATGCATGGATTTTAACTCTTCTTCCATGGCATTAAACCATTCATTAGAATCTTCACATTCCATGGCTTGGGAAAATGAATCTGGATCATTTTCAATTTCTAGGTCAATTTCTGATTCTTGGAGATAAACCATATAGTCATCAGAAATGGCCGACTTCCTTTCTCTTTGTGATCTTCTTAATGCTATCTCTTGTGACTTAGCTATTAGAGGTTCAATGTTGACATTTCCATTATGGAGTGTTTGTTCATTAATTTGTCGTTCTTGATTATTATTAGGTTGTATTATAATATCAGAAACAACAACTTTAGAAGTTTTGGGTATAGGAACTTCTACCCTTACTTCTTGAATGCAAGCATCACGCACTCTTTCACTCCCACTGATGTCACCATTCTCAATGAACCTAGCATTTCCAGATTCAACAATTCTTGTACTATTATTAGGACAATAAAATTTATACCCTTTGGATTTCTCTGCATAACCAATGAAATAACCACTGGTCGTTCTTGAATCCAATTTCCTTTCATGCGGATTGTAAATTCTTACTTCTGCTTGACAACCCCAAACATGCAGGTGTCGTAAACTAGGTTTCATTTCCGTTCACAATTCAAAGGGAGTCTTTGGAACTGCCTTACTAGGAACCCTATTTAATAAATACATAGAAATCTTTAAAGCATACATCCACAAGGATAAGGGTAAAGATGAATGACTCATCATACTCCTAACCATTTTCATTAAAGTACGATTACGCTTTTCTGCTACACCATTTTGTTGTGGTGTACTTGGCACTGTGTATTGAGCACAAATGCCATGTCTTTCAAGGAATTTAGCAAATGGACCTGGACATTGTCCCGATTAATCATACTTTCCATAATATTCACCACCTCTATCCGATCTTATTATTTTCACTTTTCTATCTAATTGCCTCTCAACCTCTTTAATATACACTTCAAGTGCATTCATAGATTGAGACTTATCATGCAATAGATAAATGTAGCCATAACGTGAAAAATATCAATAAATGTGATGAAATAGCTTTCCTTACCAAAAGATAGAACATCGAAAGGACCACATATGTCAGTATGTATAATTTCAAGAAGTTTTGTGCTTTTTGTGGCACCTTTCTTAGTGTGCTTTGTTTGTTTACCTTTAATACAATCAATACACACTCCAAGGTCAGTAAAATCCAAATTTGGAAGAATTTCATTCTTCACTAATCTTTGCATTCTTTCCTTGGATATATGACCCAAACGTTTATGCCACAAGTAAGCATAATTCTCTTTCACCAAACTTCGTTTAGTGCCAACATTATGATGCAAGGTCATTAATGTCTCAACAAAAGTATTATCAAGTCTAAATTTGTAGAGACCATCACATAAAGTTCCAGTTCCAATAAGAGTATCACTCTTAAATAAACTGAAAGATTCAGAACCAAACTTACAATAAAATCCCGCTACATCAAGTCTTGGCAAAGAAACTAAATTGCGAGAAAATGTAGGTACATAAAGGGTTCGAAACAAATCCAAATAATGCCCAGTGCCTAAGACCAAATGATAAGTGCCAATGCCTTCAACTGGAGCCTTGTTTCTGTTCCCCGTAATCACATAACTTTCATTTGGCTTTATAGTTTGGATAGTAAGAAATCCCTTTCTTTTCGAACCAAGCCTTACATTTCAGACAATCTTTCTTCAAGTGTCCAATTTTGTTGCAAAAATGACACTTAATAAGATTGTGTTCCTTCTTGTGGATTTGAGAAGCCTTTGAAGAGTCATTCAGGACGTGTAGTCCTTTCTTCTTGCTCCTTCCACCTTTCCTCTTGAAATTCTTTCGAACTTCTTGATGACTTGAGAAATGGACAGAATGAGCTTTTTGATTCTTTATCCTTGTTTCCTCTTGAACTAGCATACTGGCCAATTCATTTACATTCCACTTATCCTTTATAGTGTTGTAATTCATTTGAAATGGCCCATATTGCTCATGAAGTAAGGAATTAAGTATAAATTGTACTAAAAAGTACTCATCCACGTTCATTCCCAAAGTCCTTAACTTTGCTGCTAAATTCATCATCTCAAGTATATGCTCATGCATGGTACGCGAACCATCATATTTCATGGTGGTTAGTGTGCTCATCAATGTACCAGCAAGTGACTTATCAGCAGTTTGAGAACACTCTTCCACAAATTTCATAAATTCCTTAGCATTGTTAGTCTTGGGAAGAGAAGTCTTTAAGTTGTTTGCAACTGTCATTCGCATGAACATTAAGCTCAGTCTGTTCGATCTTTCCCAAGCTTTATGGAAAGAATTTTCATCATCGCTACTTTCATCAATAATAGCAGCTGGTTTCTCAGCTTGAAGCGTTAAATCAAGATCCAGGACACCTAAGTGAAACTGGACTTGTTCACTCCAATCGGGAAAATTTATCCCATTGAATAAGGGAACAGATGAGGCGTGTGAATGGACTGAAACAGTACGAGATACGCAAATGTGCAAGAAAATACTAATACATTAATGCTTTGAGAATATCACATAATCGATTCAAACTAAACGACACATGTACATCATAGTTCTCCTTTGGGCGATCCTATGATATACAAATATATATATATACCATAATGATGCTAATAAATTTTATTTGATGATTGTAAATATATCTTATTAAAATTTATTTGCTATCTCTGGATATACAAATAAATTTAAACAAGTCATATTAATTATCAACCATCATGTTCATGAATTATAAGAAAATAATTAACCTTTGGGTTAATCCCTAAATTCTTATAATAAATGAACTTCAATATACCCATAACTCCAACAATGATATAAAACATATCAATTTCATTTATAGCATCAATTAATCATGGGTAATTGAATAAAACAATTTACAATATCAAAAAATTCAAAAGACTTCAAGGTTTGACCACTTTGGTGACTAACAAACCATTCATAATATGAATTTTTTTAATATTGCAAAATATAAATATTTACCAAATTTGCACACAAAGACAAAAACTTAATCAAAGCATAAGGGCAAAATCGTAAAATCATAATTCCATAAGGGTAGAACCATAAATTTTATATCCAGGGGCAAAATGGTAAATAAACAGCAATGGCAGAATCGTAATTATAAATTAAACAGGGGCAGAACAATAAATAAATTGCTAGAAGGACAAAATGGGAATTTTAAAAATGGCATAGCGGCAAAAACGTAAAAAGGCCGCGCGGGGACGTCGGGCGCGTGCCGAGCACGCACCTTCATCTGCCGCGGGTGTTGACGCCTTAATTTTATTTAGGTTTTATTAATTAAGTTTTCGGATAATAAAAAAAACAACAAACAAAAAAACAAAAAAAAAAATAAGAAAAGCGAAAGCAAAAGCCCAGCCTAGTCCTTCCTCCCTTCGCGTGGGCCCTAGGCCCACTCTCCTCCTTCTTCACCCCCCGGCCCGACCCCTTTCTCTCTTCTTTTTCCTCCTTCCCTCTCCTCCGCCGCTGCAACTCACGCGCGCGAGGGAAGCCGATGCGCGAAGGACGGCCTACGGCCGAGGAGAGTAGGCCGACGTCGGCTGGAGAGGATAAAGTCTCAGGCGCCATTAATGCTGAGTAGTCTTCGCTGGAAAGCTCGATGGGACACCGGTTCAGCCGAGGGGAACCGGTAGGCAAGCTGGAAGTCGGCGGCCGAGGCCCTCCATCGACCGGATTTCCTTTGCCTATAAATAGGCGGCCTCAAGTACTGTCGGAAGGCATGGCGAGCTCGGAGATCTTTCACTGAGAGACATCGGGAAAGATCAAAGGGCGAGCGCAGGGGAGAACTCGAGTCGCGAGCTCAGCCCACCCTCCACCAAGAGACTTCGGGGAACGCTGGCGGCGAGCGAGTTCGAGAGGGTCAGATCTGGCCGGTGGAGGCTCGGATCTGGCCGGAGTGAGAGAGAACCAAGGCTGAGGAAGGTCCGGCCGAGATCTGCACCTCAGATCTGGGGTGACCGAGCCCCTCCACGGCACTGACACCGTGCCACCATCCTAACACCATGCCACCATCCTGACGCCGTCACCGCCGTCATCGCCGTCACCGTTGCTTCTCTAGAAACCCTCGCCACGCCTCGATCGTAGTCACCAGGTGGGAGGCTGTCTGTCGCCATTCCTGTTCGAAGAAAGGTGAGAAGCCCGCTACTGTCGCCTCTACTACCCGTTTTCCGTTGACTTAGCCGCCGTCGCCGCCGTCATCGCTGCCGTCGTAGTCGCCATAGCCGTCGTCGCCGCCGTTGCCGCGATAACGCCTCCGTTTCCCCCCTTCGGCGCCGCGGATTCACAAACCCTAGGGTTTGCGATTTTCCGGGTCACGAAGCGGATCTGGGTCCCGAAAATCGGGTAGGGTTCGCGATTTTGGGGTGGCTGGAAGACGGGTCGCGAGCCGGAGTTGGGTCGGGTAGGATTTCGCCGGGAGATTGGGTTGCCGGGGCCGGGTCATCGGGTCGGGTCGGGCATCCCCAAACGCTCGGCCGCGGCGCCGTTTTAAAGAAAAGAAAAGAAAAGAAAAAAAGTCGACCCCGCGTAGCGGGCACGTCTGCGTTTTGGGCTGGCCCGGGTCGGACACAACCCGTGATCCGACCGGGTTGGTTTTTATTATTTAAAATAATGTTTTAATAAATAAATAATAAAAAAATTATTTATTTTCGAAAAATATTAAAAATAGTAAAAAATATTTTATTTTCCAAAAAAATCAAGAAAAGATGAAACATAATTTATTTTCCAAAAAATATTAAAAAATATCTATTTTCTGAAAAAAAAAATTATTTCATATTTTCCAAAAAAAATGCCAAAAATCCAAAAAAAAAAAAAGCCAAAAATTCATGAAAAAGCCAAAAAGACTTGTATTTTCTAAAAATACCCAAAAATCCAAAAATCCCTTTTATGTTAAAAAAAAATGAGAAAAAGACCCAAAAATGTTTTTTCCTCCCCACAAATGCATGGAAAATCCCTCAAAAAGCCTAAGGGTTTAAACAAGATTAGGTACCGAAAGGGCATTAGTGATTAACTAGTGTAATGAAGTCCCGATCCTAATTTCTCTGGTTGCGCAGGAGCGAGTATTTCTCCCAATACTTCGCATGGGTTTCTAATCAACCTACCCCAAATCGATTAGTGGCGACTCCGTTTTAAAAATTAACTTGTAGGTTAAAAATTTAGACTATTAAAGTCGTGAATTGGTGGACTTGGGAGGGTCCGGGCATAACTAAATTTAGCCGAGCCATTAGCTTCCGCCGGCGCTCGCACACGATTTCGGGCGCCGAAAAAAAGAGGTTGCGACAGCGGGCGGGTGCCTTGCACGAGTTTGCAACTGCGCAAGAAGCCCCCGCGAGCGTGGATCCCACGCGCGCAGCACTTGCACGCGCGTGATGGCACATGTGTTCCATGCGCCTGCAACTGCAGCGTGCGCGTGGAGCCCACGCGCCTTCTTCCTCGTGCACAGACGCGATTTTTCGCCGGTTTTCGCCGTTTTCAGCTGCGATTTCGCCGCCGTTTCTTCTCCAGTAGCCCATCCCAGACACAAATAAATAATAGGTTTTTTGGAGTATGCCGGCACGACCACATGGGTTTAAGTTTCGTCGAAAATGACCAAGAAATTGGCCCCAAATCAAACCAAAATTTCTCAGAACACAAAACCTCCACCACCGCGGCTTCTGCCGCTCGATTAGCCTCCGGCGAACACCAATATACCGGAAAAACTCATGGCTAATGTTCCTCATGGCAGTGCGACCGTATGGGTCCGAAACCAAGCGGTGGGTCGCCGGATTTCGCCCGGAATCGGAGAGTTTCTTACTTGGCCTCAAAACTCTGAATTCCTCCTTTATTTATTTATTTATTTTTATTTAATCAAAATTGAACTTCACGACAAAGAAGATTTCCACTCCTTACAATACCCCTCTTTGCAAAGCCCCGTTGTCCAACCACAGACGACACTTTCATTTTCGTCTTTTTCTCCATGAAAACGATCCATCATTCGGTTCTTTTTCAAAACCCTCCGAAAACATTTCAACAACAACTTTGGTACGAATAAATGGTTTAACGAATCATCACACATAAATCATAATATTTCTATAACGAAAAAATCATGAGATCATAAACCTCTTGCTTTGATACTAACTTTTAGAGAATTCATATAATACTTTGATGCGGAAATTCATAATAAAAACAATGATCTTTGATCTTCATAATTTTCACAAATAGATAAAAACATACCTTTATCCATAGCGTTACCGTAGAACTCGAACTAAATGAGGAAATCCGATTTCTCTTCCTTAACCCACTATTCCTTACTGTATTCAATCGAAGGAGGAGAGAATACCGAGTTCTTTTCTGTTATTGTTGTTCATTGTGGGTGGAGAGAAGACCGAACTCTATTTATACGTTCTTTGAATAGGTGCCTTCCATCAAAGCGCATTTTCAACTTTCATAGAAGTCGTACCTCTTCGTTTTATTAGAGTCGCAACTTCTCATAACCAATATTTACTATTCTTATAGCATTTCAATAATTATTATTAAACCATATAATAAATCATATCATGTGCGCCACAATAATTCTTACATCTACTTCTCTGCTTCGTGAAGTTACTACTCAATCTCTACTTCCTCAAGGGTGCTTCTCAGATCTGGAACTTGGTGCCTGAAGATAGAGTTGTCACGCGCCCTCCATGTATACCATAAAACAATGGCTACGTGCTCTAGTGAAGGTGATGTTGTTTTCTCTGTGAGTTTCAGTAACCATCTGTCAATTCTGGTTAAACCCAATCTTGAGATTTGCAAATTCACTGATGGGTCCAACCAGATTTATCTTGTCCAGGGACAGAAAATGAATATATGTTCCGATGTTTCCGCTTCATGATTGCAAAGAAAGCACACTGGTTCAGGTATAATCTTCCTTTTCCAAAGGTTTTCCTTCGATGGAATCGCATCCTGACATAGACTCCATATGAATATTTTAATTTTCGAGCTTGTCTCCACATTCCATAACTGGTTCCATAGTTTATGAGTGGGATGGAAAGTGGAAGGTTGAATCTGTTTGTGCTCTGTCTCTTTACCATAAATTATCCTGTCTTTGTGCCTGTCCAAACCAATTTGTCATGTGTTGTTTGTGGCTGATAGGGATTGAAAGAATTTCCTGAGTAGTAGGTTCATCAAAAAAGTCCAGTAGCTTTGTCTCATCCCATCTATCCTCATTTCTAAGTATCAAACCGTCCACTCTTTCTGACTCATCTCTATTTGCAAAACCTCCTATAATTCCCCTTTTCAACCATTTGTCCTCTTTGATTCATATGTGTTCTCCATTTCCTATTGACCACATGACTGAATCTGATATTGCCTCTCTGCCTATTCGTATACTTCACCATCCCTAAGAAGGCCGAGAGCCTTTCTCTGTGTGCCAAAACTCTCGGTGAGGAAAATATATGCTCTTTAGTAATTTGCTCTGTAGTGAATTTGAATCATTTGCCATCCTCCATGCCTGTTTGCCTAGTAGGGCTTTGTTAACAATGCTTAGATCTCTGAACCTCGAACCACTGTTATCCTTTCTAAGTTTCAACACCTCCCACCTCCTCCAATGCAGACCTGCCCCTAAGTCACTATTCTTACACCAGAAGTTTGCAATTTCTCTCTCTATAGCTCTACAAATTGATAGAGGGATTTTAAAAATTGACATAGTATATTGTGGAATTGCTTGAACTACAGCTTTGATCAGGACTTCCTTCCCAGCTTTTGACATTAGTTTTTCCTTCCACCCTTCCAGCTTCATGTTGATTCTGCCTAGGATCCATGCAAAAATCTCATTTTTTGATGCTTCCCAATCAAATGGAATGCCTAGATATTTCCCCATGCTATCTATTTCTGGAACTTTGATTTCTCTTGCCATGTTAACCCTTAAACTTTAAGGACACCCTCTACTGAAAAAGATTCCTGATTTATTAAGATTAATTGCTTTTCCTGAAGCAAAACAGTATTAATGTAACACTGTTGCTAAATTCTGGCACTCTTGGACCTTGCCATCAAGGAAGAAGATCGAATCATCCGCAAAAAATAAATGAGATAGTGTGAGACAAAATCTGTTCATTTTATACCCTTCAAGCTACCATCATCTATTGCTTCTTCAATAGGGAGGATAGGCAATTTCCAACAATGATAAACAGGTAGGGAGATAGGGGGTCGCCTTATCTAATTCCTCTGGATGGTTGAAAAAATGGAAGTGGCTCACCATTGACTTTCACACTAAAAGACAATGTGGTAACACACTACATTAACCAATCTACCCATCTCTCATTGAAACCCATCTTAATCATACATGCTTCTAAGAAGTCCCACTCAACTCGATCATAGGCTTTCTGCATATCAAGCTTCAAAACTAACTGAAATTTTCTAGTCCCTGTTCGCACTCTTAGCTGATGAAGCACCTCCTGTACTATCAAGATGTTATCTTTAATTTGTCGCCCACTAACAAAAGCACTTTGGTCTTGGGCTATCACATTTGGCAACCAATGTTTAAGCCTATTTGCTAACATCTTGGAGAAGATTTTATACACAAAGTTACAAAGGTTGATAGGACGGAATTGCTCTAACCTTTGGTATGAGGGAAATGTATGTTTTGCTCAGTTCTGGGTTCATAGTCCCAGATATGAAGAAATTCCTTATTGCAGCATATACATCCTCCTTTACATCTTCCCAATTGTGCTGATAAAATAATCCATTTAAACCATCTGGTCTTGGAGCTTTCATTACTCCCAATTGGAAAGCAGCAGCTTTCACTTCTTCCACTGAGACCTCAGCTGTGAGTTTTTGATTCATTTCCTCCTGGATAACTCTTGGGCATTAATTTAGTACAGGGTGAAAATTTCTTTGACCGACAGAGGTATACAGATTTTGAAAAAATTCCATGGACAACCTTTTTAGTTGACTCTGGTCCCTATGCCACACACCATTAGCATCTTTCAACATAGAAATACGATTCCATTGTCTCCTTTGAATGGTTGTTGCACGGAAGTAGTTTGTGTTCTTATCCCTCCATTTCGGCCAACTTATTCTAGCTCTCATTCTCCAGTACATCTCTTCTTGTCTCCATAATTTTTCGATCTCCCTTTTTAGTTGCTGACTTCTCTCTCTGTTAAACTCTTCTTTGGTATCGTTGATTGCCTCTTGAATTTCTTGTTTGAGCATTTTGATTTTACTTTGTCCATTGGAGAATTTTTGTTTACTCCATTTAGCCAAAGCTTTCGAAATTGCGGCAAGTTTTTTCTACAATGTATCATCCATCCTCTCAGGAGAATGCCACACATTTTTCACAATGGATCTGCATTCTTTATCCTCTAACCAAAAAGCTTCAAACTTAAACTCCTTTTTTCTTTTCACTAGAGGAGGGAACAGAGTTAATAGTAAGGGGCTATGATCAAATCCAATGGCAAGAAGTGCATAGGCTTTAGCTTCCGGAAATTTTAGTCTCCACTCGATATTAGCCACTACTCTATCTAGCCTCTTCTTCACATAGTTCTCCCATTCTCTATTGTTTGTCCATGTATAAGCACACCCCTTACATTCAATATCCATCAATGCACATTCATTCAAGGAGTCCCGAAAGGCATCTAAGCGATAGTGATCAGCCAAACGTTTCCCCACTTTCTCTCAATGATATAATATTTCATTAAAATCACCTAAACAAACCCAAGGAAGTGAATTATGAGAGCTAATCCTTTTTAAATCCTCCCACAATGTAAGTCTTTCTTGATAAATGTTTGACGCATGCAAAAAAGTAATTCACATTTTGTCTCCCATTTCTGAGTCTTCATTGATTAGGTTGATGCTTTCTCTGTAAGCAAAAACCACATGTAACATAATAGTATCATCCCACAAAATAGCCAACCCACCAGCAATTCCTACCAGATTCACCACAAAGTAATGCTGGAAGTTTAGCCGTTTTCTCACTCTTCGTATCACAGGTTCTCGGCTCTTGGTTTCCATTAAGAAAACCATGTTGGGCCTTTCTTGAGCCACAAGAGCTCTTAAGTTTTGGATTGTCAAGGGTGTGCCCAACCCTGACAGTTCCAACATAATATCTTCATTTGTAGCCTGGTGGTAATTGAGGCTAGCTACCCAAACCCATCCCTTCTCATCTTTCACCATTTTATTCTAGATTCTGACAGACTGTAGCCAAATAAATTTCAGTCTCCTCCTAACCTTCCATTTTTTTTTTTACTTCTGTGTCAGGCAAACAAGCAACGGCCTCTCAGGACCCAAGCCAGCTCAGTTACTTACCTTCTGAAGAAGGAAACAGCTGAAGAAAAATCACGGCTCACAGAGTGCTTCAATTAGATCGCATTTCTTGTCAGTGTTTATAGGTGTGGAAATTTTGTATCTGGGTTTCTATGGAACTATGTGGAACTATAGCTCCATTTCAACAGAGAAAATAAATTCGATCATTCTTGGGCCAGCAGGAATCTATGGACGAAGGGTTTTTAGAGTTTATGGGAAATGAACATTTGTATTTGACTTTCCATGAAACAGCTCACCCACGGTAGAAAAGATAAAAAGGAACATTTTTAGGTCAAGGGTGTTGAAAAAAAATAGCGACTAAAGGAGATTAGGGTTTTATGGAGGTTGAGGGGTAAAAGAGAAGAATATCACAGTGAAGGATAGGGAAAACTTCTTCCGTTGAAAAGAGAATTAGGGTTTATGGAGGCTGAGGGGTAAAAGAGAAGGCTATCACAACGAAGTATAGGAAAAACCTCTTCCATTGAAGAGAGAGAGAGCTCCGATGCTGGAGAGAAAACTCCGGTGCTGTAGAGAAAGAAACGCTTTTGCCCGAGCAGACCTTAGAAATTAGTACTTTTAAGTGATGATCTTTCGGCGAGAATTACTCCGGGTGATCGATTATAAAGAACTTAAAACAACGTCAGCCGGTCAACGTTTCCCCAGAGCGAGCCACGTGTCCAATGGTCATTGGTTGTCTGCAGCTTTTTTAATTTAAACATTAAAAGATTACCAAACGACAAACATAGAACAACCAAATTGTGGGGCCATATACTTTTGATATATGTAAGACTATTGCATTTTGCACGTGTAAAGTACGAATACAACGACTTACATTCGGGGAAGAGTTTTTTTTTCGAAATAGTTCTTTTCTATTTTACATTAGAATAATTTCTAAGTAAAAGAACCTGTTTGGTAACTACATAAAATTTCTACTCTTGGAATAGAAAAAGAATAGAAAATACGTTCGGTAACGCAACAATTTCTTTTTTGTATTTATTCATTTTTTATTCTTGCTTACGGATCGCCGCCACCGCCCGCCTCCGGTTGCCGCCGCCGGCCGCCGACCACCGGCCGCCCGCCACCGGCCGGCAACCGGCGGCCGGCGGTGGCGGTGGCTCTGGCGGTTGACGATGGCCACGGCAAGAAAAAGAAATAAAAGAAAAATAAAAAAGAAAATCAGCTTATTTCTAGAAATTGTTCCGGGAACAAGAAGCAACTTTTTTTTTGCTTCTCAAAACTGTTCCCGGAACAAAAATTTAGAGAAATTGTTCCCGGGAATAAATGTTTTACCAAATAGGTTTCTGTTTTTTTGTTCCGGGGGAACAAAAAGAACAGAAATTGGGAGAAACAGGAGCATTACCATGCGCTACCTAATTAGTATATGCAATAAATCCTTACTGAGGTTAAAAGTTCGCTATATGATTTTTATTTCTCTTTATTATAATTTTTTTCTATCTACGTTTTCTTTTCATTTATCAGAAATAACAAAAACATTTAACTTCTTGCTTTTCTTTGCTGGTTAATCCTTTGAAGAGGAGGAAAAATCAACAAAGATAAAGAAGGATCCGTAGGTTTGCTTTTTTCATTGGTAGAGTTCGTCTTATTTTTTTATGAAGTTCTACAGTTCCTATACCTCCAATTGGATATTCTTTCATAAAAAAAGAAAAAAATATTAATGAAGTTATTCAAAATATTAGAATTTTAAGCATGATTAATTGTAATCATTGGACGTTTAATTATCTGGACGAGCCCACATAATTTATAGCATATATACAACACAAAAGAACTTTTCTATCACGTCAGAAAAGTCAATATATTAAATTAAGCGGCATTAGTGCATTTTCATAATCACCATTTTTTCTATTACATAAAATTCGTATAAATGTACAAATTGATAATGAATGCAGCTGTCGAGCCATGCTTAAAACTAACTTATTATTATTTTTTTTTTCAAAGTGTCAAACTACATAACAAGTTAATTTTCCGCAACATCATGCGGATGACCCGCTAGTTTTGCACTATTAATCATGTACCTCACAAAAATATGAACCGTCAGCGCAGAGAGGGAAGCGAAGGACTCAAAAATGGAGTTCAACCTCCGCGGCAACGCCTTGAAGACCTTTGCTTGCTCCATCACCTGCCTCTCCTGCGTCAGCAACGTCCTCGCTATTCAAGCTTCTCCTTTCCAGGTTAATCGATTTTGCCCACATTTCTTCTTCTGCTTCTCCGTCTCTCTCACCCTTAGCTCCGGTCAAAAAGTTCGCGGGTCGCCACTGAAGTCCATGTCGATCATTCCTCAGCTTCATCTATCAATCGAAATAGCTATGTCGTTGCTAATTCTTGCTCTGATGGGAGATGCTTAGCTTAGATGGCGTGCTGTGTTAGGTATTGGCGTTGTATGGAGTTTTGCAACACTCAATGAGTGAAAGCACAATTGCGTCCGCTAGCATAACTCTTGCATGACCATAGGTTTTCATGACTTACTTTTGCTTCGTTGCATGTAATTACTGGATAACATTGGAGGTTCCAATTTCTGAGTTCCTGTTTGGCATTTGGCACCATTTGTGCTGATTTGTTGTGTACAAATATCATTTTTGTACTTGTGGATATCGTTCATAAGATTATGAGATTCTTATAAAACCTCCAGCTTTCCTTTCATGCACTCAATTCGTCAAGATTTGCCTACTATCGTCAAGCCAAACCTCTTTGATATATTTACCGTATATAGCGCATAGATTCAATGCAACCTTCTTTTGAAGATACGGTGTCATTGCTCATCTTACCGGAAGAATTTGACAGTTTGTAGTTGTAAGCAACTAACAAAATAATTTGTGAATGTAGTTTGTTATATCCTTAGAACATCTATTACAAACATTGATTATTTTAAGCATTGAATTACCAGACATCAATGCGTCAAAACTTCAATGGACTTTGTAGTGCTTCAATGGTGAAGGCCTTTCAGTTGTTCGCATGGTACTTTAAATTCATTATGTTGGAAATGTTGTATTTTATGGTTAAGATGGCGAACTTGTGGGCATAGATGGGAGGGTTAGAAGATTCCTTTTTCCCTCTAAAGATAATTTCGTTCCAGTTCCATGAAAAAACTCCAGCAGAAATGAAGTCTTTTTCTGACGTGTTCATTGAGAGAAAAATGACTGCAAAATGCTGTGATAAGCATCGTCACTTCATACGTGCCCCTAGAGACGAGCTTCTTCATATTCTCATCATGGAAAAGCAGCGTGAAATCTGTCAAACAGATCTTGCAGCGCCCCAATATGACCCTTGAAGCCCATAGGTCTATAATAAAGAGATAGGAAGCTTTTACGTCAAACGGATGTTGCAGACCGCTAAGTTCGCATTAGCCTATGACCCAATAGAGATGGGAAAAATTATCCAAAAATCTTAAACCTATTACATTTTTATTAATTCAATCCTAAAACTTTTAATTTCACCAATTCAACCCTAAACCTTTTCACTTCTTGTCAATTGAATCTATCCGGCCAATTTTGACCAGAAATTACTAACATGGATGGGCGATGCGCGAGATGTGACAATTTTTAATAATATTTTAATAATATTTTGAGTTTTTTATGGTTGTTTTCTCCTTTTTTAAAAAAATTTCTTTTGCTTTTTCTTTTTCCTGTTTTTGAGCAAGGGCTAGCTAGGGTTGCCGGCCGACCCTCACCGGCCACAAGGAAGGGCAAGCGACCACCCTTGCTAGTCATAGGCAACGGTCGACTAACCCTTGCTGGCCCTAGGTGAGGGCATCGGGCCCCTTGCCAGCTTTGGGCGCGGGCCATGATGCCCTCGTTAGATCTGGCCAGGCAAGGGCTTGCTGGCCCTTGGTGGCCCCAAGCGAGGGCTTCGAGCGAGGTTGCCACCCTCGCTTGGGGCCGCTGAGCACTTGATCTGCTGAGGGCATCTTGGGCATGCCCTCGCTTTGGCCAGCGAGGGTCGATTGACCCTTGCCTGTGGCTGGCAAGGGTTGTCGGCTCTCGCCTATGACCAGTGATGGTCGGCCAGCCACCCTCATTGGCCAAACCCCAAACCCCAAAAAAAAAAAAATCAAAAAAAGTAAAAAAAAAAAAAGAAAAAAAATTATGAAAATATCATTAAAACATTATTAAAATGTGCCACGTTAGCACCGGCCGTCCACATTAGCAAATTTCTACCAAAATTGATCGGATAAACTCAATTGGCAAAAAGTGGAAACGTTTATTACTGAATTGGTAAAATTGAAAGATTTATGACTGAATTGACAAAAAAGTAATAAATTTAAAACATTTTAGACAATTTTTCCAAAAGAGATGTGATCTTCGATGAGGCAGGCTAGTCCCGCCACAGATTCCAGAACAATTAGGCCATACTTGTTGCAACCTTCCCTTCAGTATGGAGAGAAATATATTTAGAGGTATTGCCTAAAAGATGAGCTTATGACTCATGATTTAGATTGAGGCTCTCTCAAATGCATATCTTACACGACATTGGAGTGTTCAATGTTAACTCAAATTGACACTATGAGAATTTCTTGATGATAAGTCGCCACTAATCTATTGGGGTCGGCTAGAAATTAAGTGAAACATGAAAGCATACTTCACTTCTTATGCAACTAAAGAATCTAGGGTCCCTACATTAATTAATCAATTAGTACCCGTTTAATACTTAATCTTGTTCATTCAAGTAGTTTGGATTGATTTTAAATCTATCTACTAACATATAAAGTAATCATGCGGATACACAATTATTAAAATAGCAATTGGCAAGCAAGGAAAGTATTAAATAAATTGCATGGAAGAGCAAAAATCTAACATTAACAAATTGGGGGTATGCCATATCTAACAAAGCTAAAAGAAAACCATAATCAACGTATGGAAGGTGCACAATCAAGAACGTTCATCTCTAAGAAGAAACCTTATGGTAGAACCCTAAGAGCTTGTTCAATTTTGAGCACAATTTTAAATTGATCATTTCCAACACTTTAAAAGAAAACTACCCAAAAACTATTTTTTAATTAATAATCCGAATAGAGGGACCCGGCCAGAACATGGGCTGCACTTATACTCACTGTCGTGGGCCATGGATATGAATGGGCTTATAATAAAAAAGCCATTCGAATAGGAAAGCACCAAGCCCATCTCTTTGCAACTAAATGCACTAAGCCCATCTTACTAAAAAAATCTCAGCCCAAGCACATCTAAGACTAAAGCCAGCCCGAAACTTACTTACATCACTTAGGCCCAAAACCCATCGAGTCTAATTAAGCCCAAAGTGCATTAAACCAACCCAAGCCCTCTAACTCCAATCCCATTTCCCTCTGTTGTTTAGAAAAAGTCCATTTTTACTGACTAAATTCTCCTCCTTCGTCCGCCCTTCCTCCTACGCTCCTCTCCTATCCCACAACTACAAATTTTGTTCCGCACTTCACGACCAACCAGGAACAACTTCAACAACGATTCATACGCCAAAGCCCCAAAACATGAACGCGTACGGTTCAGTCGTTTATCATTAAGCCTCCAATTAACGAACTTCTCTGGCCATCGGATTGCCGTTGTAGGCCATAAAGCACGAAATAAAAAACAAAGTAAACGATGGCGTAAGAGAGTATTTGATCGTGGAAATAACTCGAGAATTGATTAACGTAATGTAATCCGCTTTCTGATGACAGAAGGAAACGAAATCAACTTGCACAGAGTTTTTCATGAGCATCTTGTCAAACAAGTTATGTGCGGCTGACTGGGAACAAGGGAAGGCCACTTAAAATGAGACTCATTGCCCGAGTCAAACTAGGACATCAAACAAAGTGCAAAATCAGTGAAGAGCATCTCATTAGCCAAAACGAAAAGAGCTACTTCGACTTTATCTAGAACCGGACGGAGCAAAAAGGGTTCGTGGGAATGAGCGTTTAATTGCGGAGACCCCTACCCGGCTCGGAGATGGCGGCTAGCGGGCGAGCTTGAGAGAAGTCAGGCTATGGTCCACCCGCTGCCTTGGTATCTTCGAGCCGAGATCCTCAGTCAAGGGAGGTTCGAACCAAAGAAAGAAACTCACCGGCGACGCAGAGATTCGGGAGCGAGAGATTGTGTACTTAAGGGCGTCGGCCAGGGGTCGTCAGAGAGGGTTCCGGCGTGGCCGAGCTGCTGGAGAACACCTTCTCAGTTGCGCTCTCTCCCTCACTCTCCATTCTCTCTCAAACCCTCTTCCATCGCTCGCTCTCTCTTGCTTTTCCGGTACCGAACCTCCCCCTGAAGAACTCACAGCTTCCGCCTTATTACTCATCAATCCCTCATCTTCTTTGACCGGCACTTTCTGATGAGTGCCTCCCTCATCAACTCCATCTGCCACCAGAGCACCGCCGGGGCTCACCCCACCCACCAAACCTTCTACCTTCTCTGCAACATCCACTTCCTCGACTATCTCCTCAGGATTCTCAATCTTCGCCGGTGTGCCAATTGCCTCCTCGAATTTCTCAACCTCATGTCCCGCGGTAGCATTCTCATTAAAAACATCGCCGCTCGGATCAACACGCGCGACATCATCCGTATCAGGACCCAGGTACGCCGTCACCGAAAACCGGCTTCAATCCTTCCTCTCGCGAGTCGCCGTGGGCATCCACCGCCTCCTCGAGAACTTCCTCTCCTTCATTGACCTTCGAGTCATCCCCCCGCCGAACCGACCCTCTCCTCTATTCTCTTTCTCCCTCTCTCCCTCCAGCCACGCCAGCTGTTGCTGGCCAGCCCGACCTCACAGCGTTGCGCGCGACATTCCTCGTCCTCTGTCCTTCCCCCGTCATCGTCCAGCCAACGTACTGCGTTTTGTCGTTGAGCTGTCGTCCCACGGCAGGGAGAGAAGGGAGAGAGAAGAAGGGGACGGGCCGAGAAAAAGAAAAGAAGAAGTGGGCTGGGCCTGCCCAGGCAGGGAGAAAGAAAAGGGCAATAGAGAAGGGGCCGGGCCAAGGCTGGCCCTTGCCCGGCCCGGCTGTGTTTTCTCTTTTTTTTTTTTTTTTTTAAAATTAATTTTTAATTTTATTATTATTTTTTAAAAAAAATTAATCTTTAATTCTAGTAATGCAAACGTTCCTAATGCCTATATGTGGTGTAATTTAATGAAAATTATTTTATGTTAAGGAATTAGGAATTAATCGCTAATTTTCCATGCAATTAATCCCTAAATAAATAAGCGAAATTTAGGTGTTAACATTATTAGAGAAAATATATTCATGGCCCATGCTAGAAAAGAGGAATTTAATCTATTTTTTATGGAGTGAGTGCCGGCTAATCTCTACTACATAGAAAACAAGTCCAATGACATATTCATGTAATGCACTTTAAAGATGTCAACGTCTAAGTTTCTTAAAAGTTGACATTGAATATAAATCTTACTATCATTTAAATATATTTATATTCAACACCTTCTGCACAGTTTTTTTTTCTCCCACGATCATGCATGTATTGTATTTATAGTAGGAAAAAAATGCTACTTTCCCCATAGATTTAAGAACCTAAATAGCAAGCGGCTTGGTTCGTCTGATATAATTTTACACTCATGGTTATTGATTTTTGGCCATGCACTAGGGATGAGTACCTTGTGACATCACCAAGTAATGTATAAATGAAATTACCAAGTAATTTTGGTAACAAGTATAAAAAACATAACGTAGTGATCAAATTGGAGATTTGATAATCATGATAATTATCTTATCAGAGGTGATGAATCAAGCTTGTACTTGTCCATCTTGCTCTACTTAGAACTTGTGAGTTGCCAACTAGCTGATTAGCTTTTTACCAACAAAAAAAAAAAAAAACTAGCCGATTAGCTTAAATTTTGTTGCATAGAGATTGCTAAGTAAAAACGTGAGAATAGTGAATGAGGATAATGCGATTCTTTCTGACGTACTCTGAATTATTTACTCTCTAGCCCTCCAAAAAACAAAAAAATTGCCTCATTTCTCCAATTTCTTCATTTCTCAATTTTGAATTGCACCAAGAAGGATTGTAATCATCATCATAATTTATTCTACTTTGTGATGTAAAAGATGTTCAAGATGACAATACAACATGAAGTCCATGTCCAAGCTAGCATTGGAAGGTTACAGAGCAAAAACAAATTCATATAAAATACAAATCACCATATCTTATTTGAAACTGTCGCCATTTTCAAGATAAGAATACACCTTGAAGTTGATGTCTAAGCCAGTGTTGGAAGGTTACAAAGCAAAACCCGATTCATATAAAATACACATCACCATATCAGAAAACAGAAACTATCGTCATTCACTAATTAATCCTTTATTCCATGATGAATGTGATTAGGATCAGTAACGGTATGACCCAAGGAAAGTCAATCAACCAAGGTATTTCATCAAGCAAAATGTGTTTCAATAGACTGCATGCAACACATCCGAAAGCTAGAGCAATTAGAGCGTACACAAATTGGAATCTTGCATCCATATCTTGCCTTCCCAAATCGGAGAGTAATTTACGTCGGATGATCTTGATTGCTGCGCAAATAAGCATAATGATAGGTGCACCAGTAATGTTGGCAGGACCTGAATAGCCATGTCGATCCCTAATGAGTCAAAGCAAGGCATTTGCCAAGGAATCAAGTTGTCGATTATATTCTGCAGCAATTTGAGCCACGTGCTTTACTTCATTTCTTGGAATTAAAATTAGAAGATTACTTGTTAGAATGCTAGTCTAGCACAAAGCTCAAACAATGAGGATCAAGAATAAACACGTCAAACAATTAACGAAGTAAACAAAAATGGGGCGATGGTTTCCAAATACAAATATTGAAAAGGATGAGTTCACCTGATCTACGTAGAGTAGACAAAGTAGTGTTTGAGTAAGGTGACACACGGGGGAAATGATGAAAGATAAGAAGCTCCTTAATGAAACCAAGACCACATGATCTTACTTGCAATCCTCCAACTTATTGGAGGCTGGACTTCAGTAGTGAAGAGATGTTGCGGTTCGCCGCCGATGCTTACCTCCTCAGACCACACTGATTGATAGGATTGTTGTTTGACATTAACCTACGAGTTTTGAGCAATTTCTCTTTTCCTTCCTTGTCTAAAGTAAAACTTGCTGTGAGGCTGCGTGGTGAGCAAAACATATTTGCAAACCCATGGGAGGTCCTCTCTTCGGGAGAGAGTCCTCCCTCTCCTTAGGTATTGGTGTGAAGTACTCGTCCCATCCCTCATACCTCTTAGGCAAAAGACAATTATTTGTTTACTCGTCTTGAACTACTTGTTTAATTCTCTTGTCATCGTCAAATGTGAAGAACCAGATGCAATCATTTGTTTTATCCTCTTGAACAAATGACTATCCTATGCTTAATCCTCTTTAACTGTATGTTTAATTCTCTTGTCATCACCAAATGCAAACTCTGTGAAAACTCATCTAAAAAAAATACTAACCATATTGTATGAATGTCGATTTAGTTATAAACTTTTCAATTTGGCCAGTCAATCCTAAATCCTTGGGCAATTTTTTAATGTGGTTCATTTGATTAATTTTGATTGAAATTACTGATGTGGTGGTCTAGTCAATACTTGATCTCCTATTGGGGCATATCTCCTTAACACCTAGAAACTTTTCCTAATCCACTCTAACAACACTTCTTCATAAAATAAAATACACAGAAAACTACTAGGTAAACCCCGTGCTTACCTTCAACCAAAAAAAGAAACCCATGCTTACCAGGTAGAACCTATGAAGCACGAACACAATGCCGGAGCTTCTGTATCGTGTCTGACATGTGTTGATGTGTCGGACACGTTCGGACATGCGGTCAACATGTGTCGGTTTTTTGGACATGTGGTCAACTATTCTCAACATATTTTGACACACGTGTCTGAGAGAGAGGATAGTTGAAGAAGATCATGGAGGGTAGGAGCAAGGGTGAGGGAGCGGAGGCGAGGGTGCGAGCGACGGTGAGGTTGCGACGATGAGGGAGTGGCATAGGAAGAGCAGAGACCAAGCCGTGACTGCGTTGGAAGGCCAACGTCGAGGTTGCGGCTGCGAAGGAAGAAGGGCTAGAGGGCTAGAGGCTAGGCAACGAACTATTGTGATTAGGCGATTGAGAGAGAGCAGAAATCAAAAGGGAGAGGGTCGCGCGAGGAGGAGGAGGCTGTAGCTAGGGTTTGTGAGGGAGGAAACTCAAAAAATTAAAAATGGATTTGATGGGACTTTGGCGTGATCCTTTCTTTTTGGAGGGAGGGGAGTTGGGGTGGATAGGAGGGTGTTCAATTTTCAAGAAAGAAGTGACAGGTTGGGGAGGGGGGAGAAGAAACGAGGGAAAGATTGAGAAATAAGGGAAGTGAAATAAATTTGGGTGGGCGTAGGGGTGGACCCGGGGACTTTTTTATCAGAAAAATAAATAAGGGAGGCTATAAAATTATTTGGAAAAATAAAAGTACTAATGTTGAATAATTGTAAAAAATTATAGATTTATTTAAATAAGTTAATTCTAATTTCCTGTTAGTCATTAGTTTCATCAATATTTTTTGTTAGAGTTAGAAACATGTCCCAAAAGATAGATACACATTAATTATGAATGTCTTTCGAATTTCCCACAAATAGATTTATTAATATTATTAGTGTAAATATTCACCAAAAAAAATATTATTAGTGTAAATTCATTGTATGCTCTTTTTATTATTTATTTAATTGTGAATTTGAATCAAATTAATTAAAGATAAAAATATTAATTTAATATGCAACGTATCCCAATATGTCAGAATTCTCTATTTTTGAGAAATGACATATCAGCGTGTCGTGTCGTGTTGCGTGTCGGTATCGTGTGTCGGTGCTACTTAAGGTAGAACAGAGGAAAGCTAATTGCAGGTCTTATCTTTTCTTTGGAGCAAATAAGGCTTTCAATTAATATTTTGTTCTCAATATGAGTTTCACTTGACAAAAGAAAGAAATAGTGTATGTACAGTTGTGTCCCTTAATCGATGCGACAGAATTTTCACACCCACTAACTTTAGGATGAGTTTCAAACTCTTTCTGACTTCGTGATCTTTAAAAAGAAATGATAATTTATTATGGTGTTTCATTTATTTTTAAAATGGTGTTCACACTTGAGAGGGATTATTCCCTGTTACCAATCCAACTCTATTCAATCACGAAATGAAAATCATGAAAATTTGCCAATTTGTACAAAAAGGTCAATGTCTACAAGAAACAATCTCAATTTTCACCTGATTTACACCCATTGAGTATACTCTGTTTTGAGTACAAGCCAATACGTTGTCTAAGAAATGCGAGGAAACATGCAGGCAAGTGAAAGACTCCCCTTTCAACTGGGCTCTTGAGTGTCCAACGATATAACTTCAGAATACGTTCACAACTTTGCCTCATTTATATAGAGTGCAGGTTCCACACACCCCACTCCCCCCACCACCCCCCCCCCCAATAAGACAACATTCACATGATGGAATGTACATGGTGGACATGATCAGAGATAGGAATAGGAAATGATATCAAGATTGTGTGGCATGATTTTATTCGCAATGATCCAACTCACTAACGACTGAGCTACAGTGGTTAAGAAATGTTTAAGGTTGTCGAAACTTACCTCCCACCACCATGATCAGCTGGATTGTTGTTCGCCATTAACCTACTGACTCTGCCTCGTTAAGTCTCTTGCCTGAAAATGAAAACAGGATGAGGCTGTCACAGACCTCAGCGATGTTCTGGCCGTGGTGTGGTTTATATACTTACATATGAAAAACTCACTCCAAAAGAACATTTTTCTCTCGTTTGGGTCCCAAAAGAACGCTTCTTTTAGTACGGTGTTAAGCGCAATGCGCAATGCGCAATGAGTGATGTCGTTGCGCTTTACACTGTGCCAAAAGAAAATGACACCAAAAATTCTTTTGGTTTCTTTTGGCAATGACACTGATGTCATTGCCCTTAACACCGTGCCAAAAGAAATTCTCTTTTGGGACAAAAATGGGAGAAAATGGTCCTTTTGGATGGAGTTCTTTTTGCCATGGTTGTCTCAACTCGGGGCAAAAGTATATCATCGGATGGCAAAACTATATCATCACCATATGGGGCGAATTTTTCTTACATAAGACCAGAGTGAAAAGGTTGAAGACCATATGACCACATGGAGTGATGACCACACAGACCTCAGACTTACATGACCGCACGAAAATTCGCTCCACCTAAATGGACCTCCAATTTTAAACTACACCTTGGAGGTCCATTCTAATCCCGTTAGCCATGGTGTATTATTGTTTTTTTCTTTATTCATTTTTGCTTAGTTATTGTGTATTTCTGTAAGAAATTTTCGCTTTACTTTTTTGTTAATTGACCTTGGACCCTACCAAAAATTTATTCTTATTATCCTCAACAAACTATAACTCATTATGATTTGCATTGATCATGATTAGAATCTGACACAATTTTTCGCATTCCGTTCACTTTTTATAACTGAAGACAATAAAATAGAATAAATTAATCCTGATAAATTAACGCCATTATATTAATGCACCCATTCTAAAAACAGGCCAACTCCGTCCCTGTATGCAATGCACAAACAATTTATGCTCCTGCAATTATGCATAGACTCATTAGCTATAACTTACACAAGAAGCATTGTTTTTATACCAGGAATTGAATTTCACTTTGTATCTAAACTTGCAGCTCTAGATGTGTTCATGTAAGTATATGCAGTTAGTATAATTAAGAAATACACATGATGTTCATCGTAGGCTCGTATCTTGATAATCTTTATTATTAAAAAAAGGGTAAGTGTATTGAATGTTCTAAAATTTGTTATAAAAATGCAATTGAGTTATAAAATTTTCAAAAAGTATAATTAAGTCCTAAAATCATCACAAAGTGAATTAAGTCCTAAAACTTTAAAAAAATGCAATCAAATCCTAAAACTTGTCAAATTTGTCCAATCTAAGTCCTTCCATAGATTATATTTTATGAAAGTTTAGGACTCGATGGCATTTTCAAGACAATTTTTAGGACTTGATTGATTTTTTTGAAAGTTTTAGGACATGATTGAACTTTCATAACAAGTTTTAGGATTTAATTGCACTTTTTTGAAGTTTTAAAACTCAATTGTATTTTCATGACAAGTTTTAGGACTTCTAATACACTTATCCCGTTAGAAAAAATATTTTCTATAATAGTTAAAAAGTTTGAATTCCTTACATCTCATTTTTCACGTGCAAGGCCCATTTTACACATGAAGAAGTATTAAGACATACTTCGTTTTTGGAAATACTTGAGAAATGTGCTTAATACATGAGCCATAAACAACTTTCTTAATAAATTGAGCTTTTGTGAAGGCTGTTGTACAACAATTAGCTTATTATTTTAATTCCTACATACTAAGTAGAGCATGGAGCTCAAATTGCTAACATACCTGTCGATTGTTTTATGTGGCGCGGCGGGTGTTGAAAGCTCATTGCAAGTTACTTTTGGGCTAAATATAAAAAGAAACAAATGAGAGATTATCATTGAATATTTGGTTGATAAAACATAGAAAACCTTCAAATTAAGTGTTAAAATATGTCTCGAATTTGAGTCCGCAAACGAATCCTGACCCGAGATATATTGTTATTTGTGGACATCCGAATTTGTGCCATGAAGTTACAGATTTCCTATTTCGGTGGTAAAGCTCAAGTTGGATATTCCCTTATATCAAAGAGCAAAAATATAATCAACAACTTATACTCGAATTGTTGAAGCCTTTGAACTAATATTGGAAATCCAACGTGTACTAGAATTGCAATTACCGAGTCAACTGGTTTCCTTGTTGATCAAGACGTGAGAAAATTGAACTTCTCTGTGGCGGTGACTCTAAAATTCGAGGGGTTATTTTTTGTGGGTCTTGCTTATATATATATAAAAAGCAAGTCTTGCCGTGGCCATCGGGGTCTTCTATTAGCGCCGTTTGTGTACCAGTGCTTGGTGGACGAAGATTGCCTGGTCAAAGGTTGCCAGGTTGAAGGTGCAACCTCGCAGCCTTTTGAGCCTCGCCAAAGGCCGATGACGCTCGCCAAGGGCCGGCGAGGTTAAGGTCAACCTCACTAGCCTTTGCCTCTGGCAGGCTGGAGGAAGAAGGAAAGGGATAAACAAAGGAAAGAGGGGAAAAAAAGAGAGAGAGAGAGGAACGAAAGAGTAAAGGAAATAAAAAAATAAAGAAATAAAAAAATCCAAAAAATATAAATATTATTAAAAGTTGTATATGTGAGTGCTATGCTGACAAGCATCCACATCAGCGAAATCCAACAAAAATGTTAGAAGGACTGATTAGCATCAAATCAAAATATTTATGATTAAATCGACACTATTAAAATGTTTAGAACTAAATTAACACAAATGCAATAGATTTAGAACTTTTTGATACTTTTTCCCAGAATTTGATAATACTTATCAAAGAAAGAACTTCACATCTTACTCAAGTAACTTGTTTTTATCAAGGGGTGAGATATGATGAGACACCCATGGCCCGTGAGAATGTTTTATGGGACGAAAAATCCATGTAAAAAAGCGGTCAATGACTATCAGCAATATATTTCACTTTTTTTATAAATTTACAGAGTCACTTATTATGTCCCTATTATACTGTTTGCTATGAGAGATTGAGCCACCAGGAACATCGAGGATGAAAACATGGACATATTAACAACAAGAGAAAAAGAATAGGGAACAAATCTTGAAAGTACATATTGGTGTTCTAGCACTCCCGTGCATGAGTTTCTAGGGAGAGATGATGCAAATAAATTGAATTTCTTATGATTTACTTTAGGCTTTTGACGGTCCCCGTTCGATTCTTCATCTCAAATACATATAAAGTGAAACAAAGAAAATGGGATAGTTGGCTTCGCCTAAGCTCAAAACCCCTTCTAGCTAGACAACAATAATTATTGCTGTAGACTTGGAGCGACTTCCCTCCCCCATATCTCGATGGATCAGACCCATCTCCCAAGATATATATAAAAAGAAAATTCTTAGTCATCATCATCAACCTTTGTATATCGATTCTTACATTAAACCAAATAATATTTTTATAAGTACTCTCACTTTTCTTTTTCTTCCAAATACGCTCCCAACATATAAAGAGTCGTGCATCTAACTTTTCTAATGTGATTCCGCTTTATTCTCAAATGGTTGACTTTCATTTAAAATTTTGTGGTCAGTTACTTCTCTCTCTCTCACATGTTGTATGCATCCTTTATGTCGGGCTTAGTGCTTTTCATTTGTGACTCGAAGTACATGCCAAGATAGGGTGTAGAATATCGCTGAGGTTAGGGTATAAGGATCGAGTTATGAACTACATAAAAATCAAGATTCGTGTGTCGAAAGATTAATGAATGAGGATAACTTGATCTCAAATTCTCTAAATCAAATCCCCTGTTTCTCTCTGGCAAAAGAACAAAAAGATCCCTTGTTTCTCCAATTTTGTTGTATTGCACTAGGATCTTAACTAAGTAGTACCATTGGCTTCATCACCATATATTTTGCTTTGTGAAGTAAAAGGTGTTCAAAGTAATAATATTACAACATGAGGATCATGTCTGAGCCAACATTGGCAGTACACATATCAAATCCAACTTTGCAAAAGTGAACCACAACGTTAGGAAAGTCGAGAACTATCATCATTCTCTAATTAATCCCCAGGTTCAAATGCGGATGAGATTATCAACACTAGGATGCAGGGAACAAGAATCTGCCAAGGCATGTCACCAAGTAAAATATAAATCAGCAGACTACACCCGACACATCCGAGAACAATGGCTATGAGAGCATACACAAGTTGGAACCTTGCGACCATATCTTGCCTTCCCATCACGAAGATTAATTTTTGCCAGATGATCTTGACGACTATGTAGATAAGCATGATGGGTGCAATGGCAGTGCTGACTAGACCCGTAGAGCTATGCATGTCCCTGATAGCTTGAAGCAAGGACTCCTCCATGGAATCAAGAAGTTGGTTAATTGCAGCGATTTGAGCTCCATATCTTGGAATTAAAATCGGCAGACTACTTGTTAGAAGAAAGTCTTTCACAAAAGCTCAAGTTGATGATAGTCTGTCTAAAAATTACCAAGCTATGAGTGTACGATATATATCAAGCGGTCCGCAGTGCTAATAACTAATATACTTGCATAAACACATCAAGAACTACCGATTAAAGTTAAAGGAAATTTAATGCTCGGTATTATGCCAAGCTTCTAGTGCAAATCGTAGCCACCGAGTGTATGCAATACAGGAGTTTACCCTATGTGTGCAGTGCAAGAGTTTAACCCATCTATTCATCCACACCAATTAAGCTACTGAAAACCTACTTTTGGACGAAACATAATATCAGGGTACTAGGGGGTACCTCCCTAACACCCACTCTGACCACACTAATACACAAAACAAAAACACCGAGACACACAAAAATGCTTACCGGTAGAAACGGAGTAAAGTTAATTGCAGTTCTCATCTTTTCTTAGGAGGAAAAGCTAATAAGACATCGTATTAACACATTGTTCTTCATATGAGTTTCTCTTGGCAAAAGAAAGAAACAAAGCGGGCATACAGTCGTGTCTCTTCATTAATGTGACAGAATTTTCCCACCTAGTAACCATAGGGGTAGGTTCACATTCTTTCCAACTTTGTGATTTTCAAAAAAAGATGACAGTTATCATGTTATTTCACTCTCCTCTGAAAAACTCAGCCGTTTTAACGGTAGTCATACTTGAGAGGGATTACTCCTGCTGTGAATCCACCCCAATCTAGAAAATGTGAGAAAAATGCCATTTCGCATTGACTAGATATGCCCCTAAGCATATGCTTTATTCTGAGTAAGGCCCATGCTCTGTTCTGAGAATGAGTCATTGTGAACATCGAAAACAAGAACCTGGATCAACAAACAATAAGAAAAAGAAAAACAGAGGGAAAATCTGGTTGGTACAAACTGGTCTTCCAATCTAACTCTCAAAGTCTAAAATATTCTAAGAAACAGCCCATTTTCTACAGGCAAGTGAAAGACTAGAGACTCTCATATTGGATACAAATTGCGCAATCCCAAGATCTCCATAACTAGAACAAGAACATGCATAATTGAGTAAAAATATTAACGCACCTATTTTGGGATCCATCGTTCTTGAAGTGGAAGTAGAAACTGATGTTCCTCGCACAAGTCCTCCTACTCTATTGCCTTCTGGCTCAATAAAACGGCCCCTCACCTTTAGCGCTAGGTAAACGCTCCTTATGTGAGGATACTTATGAGAATTAGGGTTAGAGGAGAGACTTGAGCACTATTTATAGAGTTTCCAACCAAGCCCTCTCATTACGGGTTAGGCTCAACTCGGCCCACACTAGCTAGCCCCATATTAGACTAATTAAGAAACATTCTATCTCACCTTAAACCAAACCCCGTTTTACGGTAACCGTAAAACAGTAAATTACAATATCAATTAATGTAATTCACATTAGGAAAATTCTTACATCTCATATTCTAAATGGGCTCTTACATGCTGAACACTGCTAAGTTCAGAATGCGTCAGTAAGTTCACCTGGTTTACGTAGAAGTGCAGGTTTTTTCTCGACAAACAGCATTCACGTAAAGGACCATCCACACTGGGCATGATGATAGGAACATGGGCTACAAAAATTAAGACATGATTGAGCACGCCGAAGCTTACCTCTGACGACCACCTTCGTCAGCTGGATTGTTGTTCGCCATTAACCTCGGACTTTGCCTTTTCCCTTCTGAAAATGAGAAGACGTGTAGTGGTGGACGTCGAGGTCTGTAGCAAGAGTTTTGAAGGAACAGATTTTGGCCGACTTGGTGGCGTCATTAAGATAACAAAAAGAAAGAGAAAAATGCAAGACGTTCACCTTTAGACGGACGTCGTTTTCAGTTGTTTCGACATGTTCTATAGGTGGGTGTTTTCCTTCGTTCAATCCCCCACTGATGATGCTCCATCATCTTTGACCTGTTGATTTTGCTCCTCCCGTATATTCATCCATCACATGTGTAATCCCTTCCGATAAATACGCTCTGCCCCCACAATCGCTCTCCTGATACGCGACGCACTGGGTGAAAATGAAATGACTCTACATTGATTTTCCTTGGGCCAATTGCCCTCAAAAGAACCGGCTCCATTTATGTTGTAAAAAATAATAATTTGAAAAATATGTTCCTAAAAAGGATCGATTATATTTATCAAAATAATTAGTTATAAAAAAGTATTTTCATTATCGATAACAATTTAAGTCTAGATATTCTCATGGATAGTGAAAATATTAATCATTTATTAATTTTTGTAAGCCAATAAGTGAGTATTTGTAAGAAAATATTTTCTAAATCGGTCATTCTGCACAACACAAACGGAGCCTTAAAATAGAAGAATACCTATAGGGTACAAATTATTGTTATTCATTTTATATAAAGTGAAAAGGTTTGAATTTGTATTATGATAAAATTCCAAAATGATGCTATCATGAATCAATTATATCATATGATTAAAGATTGCGTATAAAAATATAACTATGTTGATTACATATTCTATGAATATATTGTAACCAATACTTAAAAAGTTGTGTTGCTATTTCGTGCTATCAAGTAATAAATCGGAAAGCTAATATACTCCTGAAATCATCAAATGATATAATAATCTTTTCTTTGAGGCAGCAAATGGCAGTTAACGCATTATATTAGTTAATGAGAATATCAATTGAAATACTTTTACGCAACATACTGTTTTAGTGCAAGTCTGCCTCTTTCATTTCCCAAAAAAATGAGTTGAACATTCTGTGGTTGACTTAGATTAGAAAGAATAGACTATTACTATGCTCAAAAAGGTTAGATTCAACTTACTCAAAAGCGTGTGATTAAATACCATAAATAAGTCAACAAGCTTCAACATAAATAAATTATGGAATCTTGCATTCCATTTGATTTCACAGTGGTTGCATACTCCTCCATACATTTCATTCTACCATAGAAAAACCTGAGCATGTGCACCGATGTGAAATGCACGTTAAAATAAACCATAACTTTTCATTTTCTAGTTTGGTCGCCAAAAAAAATATAGGTATTTCCACATCAAGTGGAGTATTTTAAGACATCGCCTGCTCTTTTTTGATATCACGACTATTATGTCACGCTCCAATCCTCCGAGCATGTGCCCATCCCTCTATGGTCGATTAAATAGCAACGTCTTAGGACGCATCGCCGACCCATTCATTTTAATGCACATGCGGAAACAATTTAAGAATCCCCAAACAATAGCAATATGGGATAGAAAAGCAGGGCCATAATTCACAACTGAAACAAGCCTTTTATAAATAAACATGTTTATATACAATGCCAAGCTGTTTACAAAAATATCGGCTTAACAAAAATGGAACTATCCTATGACCCACTAGTCAGACACGTTCGTCGATTCTTCGGTCTCCACCTTCCCAAACTCCGGGGCTTCCGGTCTTCCACCAACACTATCTAAGGACCTAAAAATGGTTATACAATAACCAATGAGACAATGTTTCAGCAAATTCAACCCCCTAAGACCTAACTAGAAAGAAAATATGCCCCAAGGGCTATCTAAGCACAAACACAAGTCGGAGGACTTACCTTTGCCTCAATCCCTTCCTGCAAGTCAGTCTATGTCATGGATACACAAATCACATCAATTCATCAAATCAGATCAAACTATCGATCAATCAACTCAGTTGATTACATGTCATCACGACCTTCTCTCGGTCGGCCAAATCAATACTATCTAATAAGTTCGATCAACTCAAAACTGCTCCCTCTAAGCTGATAATAGATAATATAGCTCGCTCTAAGCTGATAAATAGTATACTACTCCCTTACTAAGCTGCCATATCAGAGCCCGTAGATTGATATAGTATACTAATAATGTTCACTCTAAGCTGATAGTAATATAGCTCCCTCTAAGCTGATAATAATATAGCTCGCAACCTAAGTTGATAAGGTATACTACTCTCTTACTAAGCTGTCATATCAAAGCTCGTAGGTTGATATAGTATACCGGTATACTGCTCGCAATCTAAGCTGACATATCGCCCACAGACTGATATAGTATACCACCCCAACCATCTATTCACTTTACCATTTTTATCATACTTGATAAAAATACTTGTGTGTGGGTACACGGTTGGTCTTAGCCAAAATACAAGATTTTCACCTTTAAACATCCCACCATTTCCAGCAGTCCCAAAATAGATTTTTGACGTTGTTGACCGATGCTCGGTAATTTTCCAATTAATTACCAAAATTATCAATTTTTGAGATAAATACTCACAAACACCAACTACACTTAATTCGCACAAAATAACAGTCAATTAAATAAACAGATCACACCTCTGCAATCAGCACAAAATTCCGATCATCGACTATCCTTGTCTAATGTCCGGAAAATAAATAAATAATTAATTAATTACAAAAAATAATAAATAAATGCCAATAAATAGAACTTAGGCTCGTAAAGCCTAATTGGAAGCCAAGATGGATCCGGAAAATTACTGAACCACTCTAGATAAATACTAGAGCTTGTCTAGGCTCTAACTACACTACTCTAACCACCTAACATGCAATTATAATTAATTAAATTACTAGTCTAATCTATCTATCCACCTAAACCATGTTTAGTCTAAACTAAACAACCTTTAAGCGTCATTAACCTACTAAGTAGGGATTAGTGAGTTAAACTCACTTGTTAAGCGATCCGCTCGGATTGAAACGACGAGGACGCGGTGAGGGACAAGAAACTCCAAAGCGGGCTTGCCAATCGGGATCAAGAACGGCTCGGAAATGGGTTGAACAGTAGCCTAGAGACCCACTGATTTCTGCTCTGGTCAAGGGCTGCAGAGGCTGGATTGGACGGCTTGAAGTGGCGAGGGTGGACGGCGACGGTGCAGCAAGGTCAAGCAGACTAAGGCGGGGCTTCACGGTGGTCAGAGGCGGCTGAACGGCCTCCAGCTAAGCCTCATGACATTGGATGGTGCTTGAACAGCACGGGACGGCAGCACGTTGGGCGTGGGCGCGAGCGAATGGCAGCCGACAGACGTGCTGGCTCAAGCGGTGCAGGTGGTGCAGGCGACGACTCCGGACTTAGGCGATTGGCTCGACGGCACGAGGAGGCTGAGCTCGGTTTTTCTAAGTTGCTAGAGCTTCAAAGGCGGCAATGGAGGGAGGCTGGTCGACGGTGGGAGGAAAGAGGAAGGAGGGGGAACCGGCTTTAGGCTCGGGGGGGCCACCAAAGGCCTCTCTTATCTTCTTGTCTCCTTTGAGCTTGGCCCACCACACCCAGCTGGCCTCCACAGCCAATTCCAAACCCAAAATGCCTCTTCTAGAAGGCTTAAGGAGGTCCAGTTGTTGGGTCCAAGGGGGCACACGAATTTTGCAATGTTTTCCCTCAATTGGACTCCAATTACTCCTTGAATCCAATCAATCCGGCCTCTAAAAATTCAACCAACGAGTCCTTGATCAAATTGGCATTTTTCCTCGCCAATAGAACTATCTTGCTTCCCAATCCCACAATAAAAAACGATCCCTTGAATTTTCTGGACGAAAACGACCCTACCTCGACTTTTTCCCAAAAATTCTTGGTTTGCAGAAAAATTTTCGAAAACTGAGTCGACGTTCCTAAAATGATTCGTGATATGATAGAACCTTCAATTTCTAAAATCAGATTCAAATTTGCAGTTAATTTCAATCTGGCGCATTTTTAGCGTGACTTAGGCTACCGGGTAGCTTTCAAAAATTTTTAGTACAAATGACCCGTGATCGATTTTCTTTGAGCCATAATGAACCTGTTCGACACATTAGCAATTCTCAGTTGTCGTGAAAATCTCGAGGATTCAAATACGGACACAGGGTACCAAAACAATAGAAAAATCAATCTAATGCCTATCGACGAGAATTTCTCAATTTGGTGGAATCACCCACGTTTAACCACATATTTAAGTTGAACTGACCTATCTCTGATTTTTAATCAATCTTACTGTGTCGAAATGATCTCTGTAGATGAGCACAGTCAAGTAATTGATTCCTAGTCGAATCCTCAAGTCTATTGCATTAAAATCTCTTAATGACTTCCCCAGATAGTCTAATTATCTCACGAGTGATCGGCTCTGAGAATAATACTATAGGAACGTCGATGAAAGGCCCAATTTAATTTAATTGAAAACAACATTGAAAATTCAGGATGTCACATATTACTTCACTAGGTAGTTGCCCTCCTAAGTTAGGTTGATTCTAAGAAAAGTTATAACCCATAGGCCCTCTTGCCGGCGAGGCAGATATTGAATTCACAAAGACACAAGGCGACGAAAGGAGCTGTTTTCATTAGTCTGAGGAATATAGTGAGTAATATATTAATAATGACGGGAGCTGTTCGAACTTTTGAAATTCTTAATGAAGTGGCTTTTTTTTCCTTCCATTTTTCAAGAAAGATGAGTATTGGTTTTGTCCCCTTTCCCTCTACAAAGAATCCATTAAATTTATGAAATAAACTTCTCATTGATGCACTGTTTTATCGAGATCTACCTAAATCAGAATGTCATTTTCATGATGTTGAGGGTACTCTTCTATACTCATTCCGCTCTTGCCTTCGTCCTTTAGTGAGAAAAATCAACAAGGAAGGAAACCGTAACTCTTCGTTTTCTAACTTGGTCACCATCGCGTATATTTTCCAGCGACCAAATTGGGAGAGAGAGAGAGAGAGAGAGAGAGAGAGAGAGAGAGCTTAATAAATAAATAAATCAATGGAGTTCGCCCTCAGTAGCATCGCCTCGAAGACCTTCACCTGCCTCTCTTGCGTCGGCAATGACCTCGCCGCCCAAGCTTCTCCTTCCCAGGTGATTCAACTAATATCCATGTCGACCTTTCCTCAGCTTCATCCATCGAGTGAAATAGCTAAGCAGTTGCTTATTCCTGCCTTGTTGAGCGATGCTTAGTTTCAATGCTATGCTGTGTTAGTTATTGGCTCATTTCACTTAATACAGTGTCCAATTGACAATTTTGAGATTCCTTCGACCTATCGCCAGTTGGCAGTGGATTGAGGCAAAAATTCGTTAACACTTAGGGCGGATTTGCCCTGTGGACGATGATTAGAACTTGATGTGCACAAACCTATAGTCACTGAAAGAATATAATACTGTTGTAGGGTGATTCAAAGTCATTATGATGTAGGACCAAGGCAATTCATTGCTATAGCCAGGAGCACCATCAGTGGTACTCGCGGACATTGTCAAATGGTGAAACCATAGGAAAAAACGCCAATAAATAACCTTCTATGGGTGCTGCTATTCTTGCTTGGTGGTAATGCTTTCCTAGTCTGTCTAGTTACTTTGATGGGGTTGTATGGAGTTTTGCAACACTCAATAAGTGAAAGCATGATTGCACTTCCTATCATAACTCTAATAAGACCATACTTTTCCATGACTTCCTTTTGCTTCATCTCATATAACTACCAAATAACCATGGAAGTGTCAAGTTCTAAACTCATGTTTGGCAAGCTTACCTCCGACCACCGTGTCAAGTTCTCCATTAACCTTCCCCATGTCTCTCCCTTTCTTCCTGAAAATGAGGTTTCTTCAAGTGTTTGCCGATTGCTGTATCATGAACGAAGAGGTTCACGGGAATAAAAGACACAGCGTGGGCGTTTGGGGGTGGTGCGTTATTCCATTTCCATCATGTTTTCGTCTGTAAATGAGATGAAGATTCAAATGGGAGCCCTCAAAAAGCCAAAATCCGATCCCTTGAAAGTCTGCTCGCTTGCCCTTTTACTTGGAACATTGCGGGTCCAAGCACCTACGTGCTTCCCCATGATTTGTTCTCTATATTTCTTTTTCCTTTTCGTTAATGTATTCGTATTTTTATATACGCGGTTTCGTTATTGTATCCGGATTTATATACGCGGTTTCGTTATTGTATCCGGATTTTCATACGTGCAGTTTCGGTAGACAGGGACTCTTTTGAGGAGACATGCACTTAGGGGCATATTCAGTCATTGTATCCATTGAAAAAATAAAATTTATTATTGGTAGAAATTAAGGCTCCGTTCATTATATGGTCAGGATAATGTTTTCCAAGTTTTCCAGCATTTGGTTTATGAAAAATAAACTAGTCGATTAAAACTTTTTCCATCAACAAAAATTAATCTCCTAAAATAGGGGAAGATCTTTTCCTCTACGTCACTCACACTCTCTTATCTCATTTTCTCGCAGCGCTCGTAGCCCTCTTTTCGTTCTTTTTTTTTTTCTTTTTCCTTTTAAAAAAATTTGATTGTTTAATTTTTTATTCTTTTTTATTCTTTTTCCTTCTTCCTCGATCAGTCACCAAACACGGCAATGGTCAGCAACCAGCCACAGACAAGATGGAGCCTTGCCAAATTTTGATGAGCCGAACCTTGTTCACTATTAACCTTCTGACTCTGCCTCGCTAAGTCTCTTGCCTGAAAATGAAAAGAGGACGGGCTGTCACAGACCTTGGCGATGTTCTGGCCATGGTATGGTTTTATATACTTGTTTATATGAAAAACTCACTCCAAAAGAAAGCATTTTTCTCCCATTTGGGTCCCAAAAGAGAGTTTCTTTTGGCACGGTGTTAAGCGCAATGACACTGAGCTTGGCCCGTAGAAATCGTGCTCTGCTTCATCTGTGGCTGAGCTTGATATGGCTGGTCGACGGACGATTGGAGGTGATGTTACGGCGGGTGGGTTGTGGTGATTGATAATCGTCGACGGTAGAGAGGAACCCTGTTACTCTCTATCCTCTGTGAATTCGTACGCTACATCCGAGGTGCGTATTGGTTCTCCTCTCTATTCCGTGACCGACCCAATGTGTATATATTATGATTCCAAATTCTGTTAGAGCTCATTCCACCTCAGCGTTCTAGAAGGTTGGGCGGATTTAGGCACATAAGGGGTGGGAAAAGAAGTCTGCCCATAATTTAACGTGATTTTTAATGTAAAAGGTGTTCGAGGTAATAATACATCATGAAGTTATGTCCGAGCCAGCATTGGAAGGTTACAAAGCAAACCAAATTCATATAAAATACACGTTACTACATCTTAAGGTCAGAAACTTTCACCATTCACTAATTAATCGTTTAATTTGTGGTGAACGTGAATAGGATTACCAATAGTAGGACCCATGGAAAATCAATCAGCCAAGGTATCTCATCAAACAGAATGTACATCAACAAACTGCACGCAACACATCCGAGAGCTAGAGCAATCAAAGCGTACGCAAGTTGGAACCTTGCGTCCATGTCTTGCCTTCCCATCTCGCTGAGTAATTTTTGCCGGATGATCTTGATTGCTGCAGAAATAAGCATAATGATAGGTGCATTGTGAATGTTGGTCGGACTTGTAGAGCTATGCATGTCCCCGATGAGTTGAAGCAAGGCCTCCATTAGGGAATTAAGTTGTTGATTATATTCTGCAACAATATGAGATGCATGCTCTACTCCATATCTTGGAATGAATATCATTAAATTTCTTGTTAGATAACCAGTCTTTCACAAAAGCTCAGATAATGAGGATCAAAAATGAAGAAAAACTGGGCGATGGTTTCCCAATGCATCATTAGAAAGGATGAGCTCATCTGATCTATGCAGAGCACAGATTATTTCTAGACAAAACAACATTCAAGTAATGGAACACACCCGGAAATGATGGGAGATAGGAGGTTCTTGTTCAGAAAAGGAAATCAACACTGCATGCTTCTACTTGCGGTACTCCAACATATTGAAGGAGGCCGGACTACAGTAGTCAAGAAATGATGCGGTTCACGGTCGATACTTACCTCCGACTACCGTGATCAGTTGGGCTGTTGTTTGCCATTCGCCTCCCGAGTTTTGAGTGATTACTCTCTTCCTTCCTTGTTTGAATTAAAACTTGCTACGAGTTTACGAGTTGAGCAAGACATATTTGTAGACCTATGGGAGGTCCTCTCTGTGGGAGAGAGCCCCCTCTCCTTTGGAGAAGAATGAAACAAATAGCCCAGGAGTAAACAATTAATTGTCTCTTTGTACCTGACGCACGAGTTTTGTGTCAAACTCTCTGTACCATGGCGCAAGTGTTTTGCGGAGTAAACAACTAATCGGACGACGCAAAGATTAATTTGTTTCATCTTTGCGTCATCAAGTTTCACCTGATTTATGTAGAGTGCAGGTTTTTTTTCTCGATGAACAGCATTCGCATAAAGTAATGTACACAATGGGCATGATGATAGGAACGAGAAAGTAAATCAAGAGTTTCGCATGATTCACTCGCAAATCCTCCCACTTACTGACGAAGACGGTACTAATGGTAATTAAGATAAGATCGAGGATACCAAAACTTACCTCCGACTACCACCGTCGTCACCTCCGCTTCGCCTCGTCTCTTCCCTTCTGAAAATGAGAAGACGTGTGGAGGTCGAGGTCGAGGTCGAGGTCGAGGCCTGGAGCAAGAGTTTTGAAGGAAACAGATTTTGGCCGACTTGGTGGCGTCATTAAATATTAAAAAGGTAGAAATTGCGAGCGGTTCCCCTTTGGATGGACGTCGTTTTCTTCGATAAAAGAATTTCCACGATGATGGTTTATCATCTATTCATCACACGTGTAATCCCTTCTGATAAATATGCTCTCCCCCACAAACGCCCTCTCCTAATACGTGACGAGCTCAATCACGCGTCCTCCAAAGAACCGGCTTCGTGTGTTTTGCAAAAAAGATAAATATTTTAAAAAATATTTTCCTAAAAATGATTGATTGTATTTATTAAAATAATTAACTAATAAAAGATATTTTCATTATCGATAACAATTTAAGTCTGGATATTTTCGTGAATAGTGAAAATATTTATCATTTATTCATTTTTATAAGTCAATAAGTGATTATTTTTAGGAAAAATACTTTCTAAATCGATCATTCATCGCGAAAGAAATGGAGCCTTAAAATAGAGGAATACCTATAGGGCACAAATTATTGTTATTTATTTTATATAATGTGAAAAAAATTGAATTTGTATTATGATAAAATTCCAAAACGAAGCTATCATGAATCAATAATATTATAAATGACTAAAGCTTGTGTATAAAAAGATAACTATGTAGATTGCACATTTCATAATTATATTGTACGTAATACTTAAAATGTGCTACTATTTCATGCTATCCAGTGATTAGTCGGAAAGCTAATGTATTCACTTTGGTAAACATAAGGTAATATAATCTTATCTTTGGGGCAAAAAATGGTAGTTAACGTGTTATATTAATTAATGAAAATTTACGTGACATACTAGTTAAGTGTGAGTTTACTTCCTTCATTTAGGGGTCATTGGTTTAAAGATAGGTAAGTTCTAGAGCTAGAACCTGAAACTTACCCTGTTATAATCTATTTTTAGTTTTTGAACCATGAATTTACCCTATTTGTTTGGAACCAGCTATGTAACCTACTCTGTTTTTACGATCCGGTTCTAGGGTTTACTCGAGAACCTTTATTGTTGCTCCTTTTTTTAGTTCTTTTTTTACAGCAAAATCATATGGGGTTAGGAGCAACAAAACGGTTCAAAGTAAAAGCTAATCAATAGGAATCTCTATCCGCCAAAAACAAATAATCCATAAGATTAACACATAGTCACTTACATTCAAACATGTAACATAAAATATAAGTTATAAAACTCCATTTTCCTTCATCCATAAATAGGGAAAGAGGAAAGATTGCAAGGAGTTTCAAGGAAGGACAAAGGATAAAGAAGTACTGGGGTTAGACTTTAGGGAAAAAGAAATTAGGGTTTTGGTTTTTTAACTTATAAAACCTATTCCAAAATAGGGCGGTCTACTCCAGTTCTAGGGTGGATATTCACTTAAAACCTATTCCCATACCGATTTAAATCAATTCCAAAAATTTACCTATTCCCATACCGATTTAAATCAATTCCAAAATTTGGAACCTGTTCTCAGACAAGTTTCAATGGTAACTACTTTCGGGACTTGTTTTTTGGGCGACTTTGTCCGGTTTCTAGGTAGAAGTAATCCTATTCCTAGGTAGAATTGGTTATGTTGCACACCCCTACTTTCAATTACCCAAAAATGAGTCAAACATTTGGTGGTTGCTTAAGTTTAGAAAAAATATACTAGTATTGTGCTCAAAAGGGTTAGATTCAACTAACTCAAAAGCGTGTGATCAAATATTATAAGTAAGTCAACAAGCTTCGACATAAAGAAATTACAAAATCTTCCATTCCGCTCCGTTTGATTTCACATTGGCTGCATATTCCTCCATGCGTTTCATTTTACCATAGCAAAATCCGAGCATGTGCATCAATGTGAAATGCACCTTAAAAGTAAACCATAACTTCTCATTTTCAAATTTGGTCGTTGAAAAATATACAGGTACTTCTACACTAAGTGGAGTATTTTAAGACATCATCTGCTCTTTTTTTATACCACGACTATTTCTTCATTGGGCACAGTTGTTCTATTAAGTTAGGTTAATTCTAAGTATGGTCATAACCCATAGGCCCTTTTGCAGACGAGGCAGTTATTGAATTCACAGAGACGTCAAACAACGTAAGAAACTGATTTCATTAGTCTGAGGAATAGAGTTAGTAGTATATTAACTAGATAAGAGGAGTTATTCGAATTTTTGAATTTCTTAATGAAGTGACTTTGTTTCTCCTTCCATTTTTCAAGAAAAAAGAATCAGGATATCATTTTCATGATCTTGAGGGGATTCTTCTGTACTCATCTGCTCTTGCCGTCCTTCTTTAGCAAGAAAAATAAACGAGGAAGGAAACCGTAACTTTTCATTTTCTAATTTGGTCCCCATCACATATTTTTCAGCGACCAAATCGAGACAGAGAGACAGAGAGACAGAGAGACGGAGAGGGAAAGAGGGAAAGAAGGAAGCGAAGTGTCCACGAAAAAGGAGTTCGCCCCCAGCGGCGGCGCCTTGAAGACCTTAGCTCGCTCCGTCGCCTGCCTCTTCCGCGTCGGCAACAACCTCGCCATCCAAGCTTCTCCTTCCCAGGTGATTCAACTGAAATCCATGTCGGGTGAAATAGCTACAGCAGTTGCTTGTTCGTGTGCCCTGCTGAGCGATGCTTAGTAGTTTAGATGCTATGATGTCGTGTTAGGTATTGGCTCGTTTTGCTCGAAACGGTGTCCGATTGAGAAATTCTGAGTGTCCTTCCTCCGATTGCCAAGCGTGTGGAGCTTTCAGCAGTGGATTTGAGGTAGAAGTTGGTTAACTTAGGGTGCGATTGGCCTTGTGGCCAATGGTTAGAACTTGGCATGCACAAATCCGGAAGTCCACTGAAAGAAAATAATACTACCGATAGGTGATTTAAAGTCATTATATTGTAAGAGGCAATTCACTGCTATAGACAGGAGCACTATCAGTATCAGGGGTAATCGCGGACAATGTTGAATGGTGAAACCATAGGAAAAAACCCCAATGGATAACCTTTTATGGGTGCTGCTATTCTGTCCTGCTAATGCTTTCCTGGTCTGTCTAGTTTGATGGTGTCGTATGGAGTTTTCCGACACTCAATAACTGAAAGCATGAAGTCTTGAAACTGACATTTTCATTGAGAGAAAATGACTACAAAATGCTGTGATGAGCATTACTAAGGGTGCGTTTGGAATTGGCTTTGCAAAGGATCTTTGGGCTTCTAAGGATATTTAGGCTAAAGTTAGGGTGTTTGGGAATAACTTTGAAATTCCCATTAGGCCAAAGTTGGCCTTCTCAAGGCTAAAAGCCCAAAGCAGGTGTGAGGGTGCCTTGGGCTTTCAGCTTTCTCGGCATACAAGAGGCATTGTTTACTTTTTTATTTTCTTCCCAAATTATCCTCATTTACTCTTATTTTTCTGGTTTTGCCCTTGTCATTGTACTGTTCATCTTCTTCTCTAGGTTGGCCGACAGCTCGAAGCTATGAGCAGCCGCCGACAGCCTAGCATGGTCGCGGTGGCCTAGGCGATTATTGCCAGGGAGTGGTGCGACTGCTGCCCTATCTAGGGCGGCAAGGTCGCGGGAGGACCTCACCGCCCTCGAATTTGGGTTGACGAGGTCACAGCGGTCGCCGGAGGTCGCGGCGAGGTAGCGCTACCCAAATTTGGGTCATGATGAGGTCGCCAGACGTCTGGCTGCCCTCGCCGAGAGTTGCTCGACGTCCGGTGGCCCTCGCCAGGGGTCGCCCGACCCTGGGTAGCCCTCACCGATGGTCTTTAGGGGTCGCTCAACCTTGGGCGGCCCTCCCCAGTTGTCTCTGAGGCTGCCTAAATCAGATACTGTCGCTGGCAACAAATTTAGATAGTCGGCGGCCGCTTGCCCTTACCAGTCAATTTTTTTTTTCTTTTGATAATTTTTTTTATCACAAAAGACTTTTGTAAATATAATTTCTCCAAACGCCATTTTGCTTAAACGTACTTCACAATGGACTTTTAAAGTGTAATTTAACAAACACAATTTCTGAAAAGTCCCTTTAACCTAAAGCCTTTTGCATTTTCCCAATAGCTTTTCCCAAAAGTCCAACCAAATGCACCATAAGTCATGTCGTATGAGTCCACCGAGATTAGCTTCTCTAATTTGTCATCGTGCAAAAGCAATGTGAACTCTATGTTGACACCTAAATTTTGGCGATCTAATCATTTATTTATTACATAGAAAATTAGGAGTTAATTTTATCCCTGCAAAAATAATTAATTGCATAGCATATAGATTTAGGTTCATTTAATTTTAATTTGCATTTTTTGCATTTATTTATTGGACCGGTGACGGGTGGGTTCAAATTAGTGGTTCGAGCTTCAACTTGACAGGTCGGACTAAGCCCATGAAGCAAGCAAATTAGCCCAAAAATTAATGATAAAACTTTATCCTGTGAAAAATAGGAATTTGAAATTTTTCCAGAATATGATGATTTTTTTAGATAGGACAGATGTGAAAAGTAAATATTACGTTCGCCAAAACGAATATTGCGTTTGGAAAAAGAATCTTCATGGATTTCAATTTGGGAAAATTAAAACCCTAATCTATGGCCTCTAAATAGGTTAAAACGCGTAGGGTTTTAGTAGGGGCCACACATTAAATCTCGGGTTTTCTAGGTCAAAAATTGAAGATAAAAGAGACTCCGTTTCTAGGGTTTTTGGGGAGTTTTCGAGGTCAACAATTCAGGAAAATAAAGAAGTGTTCGTTCTATGGGAAAAAGAAAAAGTTAGCGAAGAATTTTCCCTTCCGCTGAAAAGTGCAGTAGAAAATACAACAGCAGGAGGGAGAAGACGTGAGAAGACAAATTAAAAAAAAAAAAAAACACTTTTCATCTTCTTCCCCCATCCGCATTTGCCGTTCGCAAGCCAACCACCGCCACTCAGCCACTCAAGGCTTCTGCCCGCCGGACGCCTCCGCCCTGCCGCACCTCCGCCTCTGTTCCGCCCCACCTCCGCTTGTCCCCGAAGCCACGCATCAACGATCACAGCAGACCACCGCCGTCAATGACGATGGCAGCTTCGAACCGCTGCTTCGCCGGCCACGAGCACCGCCGCTTGACTACTCACCGCGACATCACTGCTGCCTCGGTTCTGTCCACGCCTCCTCTGACGCTGTGACCAACCCCTGCACGCTGCTCCGACGCCCAGCAGATCTGCTCCGACGCATGTAGATCCGCTCCGAGCCTCTTGCAAGTCGAAGCCCGTGATGCCTCTTCAGTTTCGTCCTCTGCTGCTCTCGGTGACCCGAAGCTCTGCAGCTCATGAACTGTTCCCTCGCCGCGACCCACTGTCCCCGCCTGTCGTCCGAGCACCAGGCCCACTCCGCCGCGCCCTTGCTACCGCGACACCCACGGCCCGACGCCGATCCGGGCCACCCCCCTCTCCGTCTTGCTAGAAGCCGCCACCCTTGCGAACCCGCCGCGCCTCCAGCCCACAACGACCAGCAAGCCTGACACTGCTGCCCCCTCTGAACGGCAGCACCACCGTGGCTCCTGCGACCAGTCCCAATTGCAACTCCAGACGCCGCCCCTATCACGTATGCTCCTCTACCGCGCCGCGCCTCACTTCGCTTCATCTTCCTCACCAGCCACCAGATCCCTCGCCGGAGATCCGACGACCGCGACTGGTGACCGACGGTGATCAGCCACCACACGAGCACAAGCCTTGCTCGGGAAAAAGAAGAAGAAAAAAACAGAATAGAAAAAAGGAAAAACAAATTAGGTAGTTTTTCTATTTACCCTTTTTTATTTTTATTTTTATTTTTATTTTTATTTTATTTTTTAGCAGAATTATTTCTTAATGTATGATTAAGATTCCGACATGAAATAGCCCTTCAAATTAAGGATTGGCAGTCTAATTTTTGCGTCCGAAATCCGATTCACAATCGCTTTGTAAAATCATCAATCCAATCTCACGTCCAAGATTCGATTCGCGATTTAGTTTACAATTGGCCAACCCGATCTCATGCACGAGATATGATTCGCCAATTTATGAATATAAATCCTATCTCGTCTGATTTGTTGTCGTGTTGGTTGAATCAATCTTATTTTCGTAAAAGAAAAAATCCAAAAAATATTTGAGTTAGGATTAGGTTTGTTTTAGAATATTTCTTGTTTTAGGGTTATCTTGCATATTTAGAATAGAGATTTTATTTCGAATTTATAAAATAAAAATTCAAAAAAATGCATTCATTTAGATATCAGTTTTAAATTTGAATTACCAGTTTAATTATTTGGCAATTTTAATTTCGAATTTCATAAAAAAAAATAGAATTAAGGAATTCTTTGCACGTTATTGCATATTATAATAGATTGCATGCTTATTAGGAAAATAAAAATCATGTGCACATCATATAGAATTAGGTTCATACAATGCACGTCATTTAGTGATTTTTGTTAGGTTCATTTAATTAGAAATTGCCCGTCATTAGAATTAGGTCATTAAGTTAATTTAGATTGCATATTTAAGTGTTGCATTTCTTTAATTTCGAATCTCATGGAAAATACAAAAAATTATTTTTTAGAATAAATCAATCTCATGCTTCAGGATAGACTACATGCTTATTTATGTTATATCGCTTAGGTCATATAGCTAGGTCATGTTGCCATGTCATATCATTTCATGTTAAATTAGTGGCATGCATTGCATAAAGTATGATTCTCATTAATTAAGTGAAAACAAAAAAAGAAATTGCGTGTTAATTAGAAATTATATTTAGGATCATTGATGTGAATTCTGATCTAACATTACAGATGCTTTCGTTGCCCTGAGGTTAGTTTTGCAATTTATTCATTTGCTTTCTTGAGTGCTAAATTGGTGGTTTGCACGCCCGCATGATCACCTCACATGTTAGGGAAGTGAATTAAAATTAATCCAAGCTGCTTGCCAAACATTTTTCAAAATAAAAGAGAAAGGTATTAAAAGGGCGTTAGAGAAATCTAACGTAATCAAGTCCCCATACCCAAAGTCTCTGGTTCGTAAGAGGAAAATAATTCTCCTATTATTTTACTTAGATGTTTAATCGACTTACTGTAAACTGATTAGTGGCAACTCCCTTTTGCATGCTAGATATTGAACCTAAGTCGCGAATTGGTAGGGGCTTGGGAGAGCCCGAGCTAAATCTAGGCTTAGCAATCCATTAGCCTAATTTTAGGTGGTGCACTCAAAAATTTGGTCGCGACACTCTGTCTTATGGATTTTGCAATGCACCAATATGACCTATAAATTCAATGGATTCAGAATAAAGAGATGGGGGAACTTATTGAATATTAGATTCCATGTATATGACTTTTATTTATTTTTGTTGGCCACTAACCATTTTAAGTCTTTTGACTCAATCATGCTAACTACATATCATTCAGTATGTTTTCTAACTGCAAGAGAATCAGAGGCTGGCACCTATCAAATCTGCATTAATTTGATAAGAAGCTGTACCATGTAGAAATACTTGTTTGTCTCACCTCGCCAACCGTGAGTTTTTGTTCATACATAAGTGATGAGGTTTAAACCTAGCTTTTGTCATATGTATGCAGGCATTAAGAAAACATACTAGATAGCTATCCTTTGGATAGGAGATGATACCCCAGAAAATATCATAGGGAGGCCGCATCATCTGAACTTGCTTGCAAATTTTCGTTCATCCTTCAGGGAATTACTCTCATAGCAACTGAATGAAGCTCCATACCTTCCGATGCTGCAAGTGAATTTGGTGGGAAAGCCGTTGAGTTTCGAAGCTAGATTGATCCTACGAAAGGTAGACTCTAGTTTTACTCTTTTCGACTGAATATGGAGACGATTATCTAGTTCATACTCTGGTTGCAGAGAACGACTCTTTGCTGCACTCTTGGCTGTGGATAGATCCTGTGAAAGAGTTTGGCAGTATGCTCATGGCGGCAACCCAACGAGACGTGACTTTTGCTGTCAAAGAGTTGAAGGTATTTGACCTTATTTGTTATTGATTATATCAAGACATCTAGGTCATAAATGCAGCTGAAATTTCTTGAATATAAGACTTCACTTTCAAACTTATCTCCATTTCGAGAAAGTGAGTCCACCTAATTGCAGTAATGCCATTGGAGTCACACTCAGGACCATCTATTATGTTGAAGTTTTCCCTTTGTCTTCCAGTGAAGACGATAATATTTAACATTTGTTCATCTCATGGAAATCCAAGCATTTCTTGCATTCTGTGAGGGATGTGAAGTTGACATTCATTTCTGCTTTTAGAAGGCCGGTAAGTAAGTAAATTCTAAATGCTCTTTTGTATCTTATCTTCTATCCTTTTTTTCCCATGCTTCACTTCAATTTTGTTTATGCAAGTAGCTCAGATGTAACAAGTAGATTTCGGCTATCAGTGCATAACTGGTTTTATTAGATGACAGATTGTTAGTTATCTACTCAGAGACGTAAAACATCCTCATGCATAGCTTCACAATCACAATAGTAAAGGCCCATGGCAATGTTACTTTTGGGCTGAATATGAAAAAACGAGACACTATCATTGAAAATTTGGTTGATAAACATAGTGCACCTTCGAATTAAGTCCGGATAATAATAGCTCAAGGAGGTTTAAGTTCAGATTATAAATTATGTTTTTCTTTTTTTTCTTTCCTTTTAACAAAGAAAAATGCAGGTTCATGTATAAAGTGCACTTTCTTGCTCACCCATCGAGCTTACCTTTACTTGCTTGGTTATGACATAAGCAACCAAATATTCTAAAAAACAAAATAATCACTAATGATACTTATAGTTCCTCAGGTCCAACATCTAATTGTGGTCGATGGAGATCTATTCACTAGGTAACTTGTTGTGCTAAGCACATCTATCAGGAACTTCATAGTTAAACTAGCATTAGATATCATTTATAGGTCATCTCTACTAATGTTCCGCCAATCGACCCTACAATATGTATAGTTCACTCACGCCAATGTGGTGTCTCACTTTGCCCTTCCCCTTTTAGGTATTTAACAGTTTTGAGCAAAACTCAATGCTACTATTAATCTGGACATACTTGATTTTCTTACCAGGATTACAGTTCTCAAATACATGATCTCAACAACCTCAAACTTTTATAAAAAGATTCATGTAATGCTTATGTCTCTCTCTTTTTTTTTCTTTTCTTTTTTTTGTGCAAATATATCATTGTGATATAATACACAAAATATATATAAAAAAAAATTGTGTATTCTTGTTAGAAATTTTAATTTTTTTTTTCTTGTTATTTGACCTTTGGCCCCACCAAAAAAAAAATTTACTATCCACACGTCAAATATCTTTTTGAAATTAAACTTGCAGTTACGGATGCGTTCACGTGAGTATATGGAGATATAAGAAAAATTGATGTTCAAGTTAGACTCATATCTCGATAACTTTAGCAATTAGGAAAACTGTTGTCTTTTATGATGCCTAAAGAGTTCGAATCTTTACATACCATATTTCACGTGTGAAGTCTGATTTAAATACGAAAAAGAAGTACCAAAACATATTTCTTGTTGGAAGCACCTTAGAAATGTGATTGATACACAAGAAGTAGCTTATTGATTTTAATTCCTCGATACGAAGCAAGTTCGAAGCTCAAATTGCTAGAATGTATAAATTCCATGGAGGAGTCCTTACTTTGAGCCATCAAGGACATGTACCCATATCAGCCAGACAAACATTGCCGGAGCACCCATCATGCTTATATACACCGCAGTCGAAATTGCACGGCAAAAATTAATCTTCAAGATGGAAAAAAAAAAAGATTTGGACTTGGGGTTCTGACTTTTTGGTGGGGGTGGTTTTTTTTTTTTTTTTAAGATGTTTAGCGAGATTTATTTGAATACTTACTTTTAGTTTATCATATCGCTGTAATTCAAATTTAATGAAGTAGTCTTAGTATCCCTAATATTATCTTTTCTTCCTTCAGCTATTCTTTTAATTGAAATAGAAAACTACTCAGGTGACTTGCAAGTTTTTTTTTTTTTTTTTGATAAGCAGGTGATTTGCAAGTTTACTATTAATTAGGCGATTAATGTTTTATATCGAACAAAAATGAATATTGATCTTTGAGAAAAGAGAACAATAATGTATTGAAAATATACCAGGGAAAAATTACAAAATGATCTCTTTACTATTGCCGCTATTCAACTTTGGTCATCATATATTATCTTGTGACAAATTGGGTCCATAAACAAATTGGTTCCAAATGCGACATCTCTGCTGTCGCAGAGGGGTGTAAGGGCGCATGCATAATTGAAAAAATGGAGTTCACCCTCTGCGGAGATCTGAGGTCGCTCGATCACTTGCCCCTCACACGGGAGAAACGACCTTGCTATTCCAGCTTCTCCTACCCAAGTAAATCAGTTTCTTCTTCTCTCCGTCTCTCTCGCCCACAACTCCGGTCAAAAAGTTCGCGGCCGCCACTGAAATCCATGTCAATCATTCCTTAACTTCAATCCATCGACTGAAAAGCTAAGGAGTCGCTTATTTGTGCCCTGATGAGTGATGCTTATTTTAGATGCTATGTCATGTTAGTTATTGGCTCATTTTGCTCGATATGGTGTCCGATTGAGAAATTTGAGTCTCCTTCATCCAATTGCCAAGTCATGAAGTTTTTGGTGGTGGATTGGAGGCAGAAATTTATTAACCAATTTTGTGATTAGTCCTGTTGACAATGATTACAACTTGACGTGCATAAATCTGATGTCAATGAAAGAATCTAATACTGTTGATAGAGTGATTTAAAGTCATTACATCCTAAGACTAAGGTAATTCACAGTTTTAACCAGCAGATCTATCAGTGCTACAGAAAATGCCGAATGGTTAAACTATAGGAAAAAAACCTACGGATAACATTCTATGGGTGCTGTTATTCAGTCTTGGTGATGCTTTCCTGGTTTGTCTAGTTACTTTAATTGGTGTTGCATGGCGTTTTGCAACACCCAATGAGTGAAAGCACGATTATGTTCACTTGCATAACTCTTACATAACCATACTTTTTTAGGGAAAAGTGTTAAAAAAAATCCTAAACCTTTTGTTAGTGCCAATTTAGTTCTAAACATTTTCACTTGGTGACAATTCAGTTCTTTCCGGCTAATTTTGGTTAGATTTTGTTGACTGAGTGCCGGTCGGCTGACGTGGCACAATCAACGCCGACATATATAACTTTTAATAATATTTTTTTAATATTTTTGAATTTTTGAATATTTTTCTCCTTCTCATCATCCTTCCTTTGGCCGGTCGCCGTAAAAAAAGAAAAGGAAAAAGAAAATAAAAAATTCAAAATATTAAAATATTATTAAAAATTGTTTATATCGTATCGATCGTGTCATGCAGTTGACTAGTGCCAATTAGCAAAATCCTACCAAAATTAGCTGAAAAGAACTGAATTGGCACCAACTAAAAATGTTTAGGACTAAATTGGCACCAGCAAAAAGTTTATGACTAAATTGGCACACTTATAAAAGGTTTATGACTTTTTTTAACACTTTTCTCTACTTTTTCATGACTTGCTTTTGCTTCATCGCGTCTAATTACCAAATAACAACAGAAAGTTCTAAGTTCTAAAGTCATGTTTTGCGCTTGGCACCCTTTTGTGCTGATTGAAACTAGATTAGATATAATATTGATTTGTATACAAATATCACTTCTTACTTGTAGGTATCAAGTTAAAATTCTGTTATTCCAATAAAACTTGCAGCTTTCCTTTCACACACTCAATTTATCAAGAACTACCTATCAATTGATTACCTTCAAGAAGGACCTCCTTTGATATATTTATAGTATCTGGCACTAAGGTTCATGCAACCTTCTTTTGAAGGTACGGTGTGTTGCTTTTCCTACTGGAATTATTCTATAGTTTATAGTTGTAAGCAACTAACAAAATAATTAGAACACCTATTACAAACAGTGATTATTTAAGTGTGCTATTACCACACATCAATGCGTCAAAAGTTCAATGGACTATGCAGTGCTTCATTGGTAAAGGCCTTCTAGTTGTGTGGATGGTGCTCTAAATTCATTATATTGGAAATGGTGTATTTGATTGTTGAGATGGCAAACTTGTGGGCATAGATGGAAGTATTAGAGAATTCATTTTTCCCTCTAAAAATAATCTCGCTCCAATTCTATCGAACCAAGCAGAAATGAAGTCTTGAAATTGATGTGTTCACTGAGAGAAAATGACTGCAAAATGCGTTGATAAGCATTTTCACGTCGTATGTATCCATGGAGATGAGCTTCTCTGTGAGATCTGTCAAACGGATATATGGCATTGCCCCAATGTGACCCATAAAGCCTACAAGTTCAGAGTAAAAGGACAGAGGAACTATGGGTCAAACGGATGTCGCAGCCCTTTATGCTCGCTAACAGATCCTATCGTCGATCGTGTAGGCTAGTCCAAGATTTTGAAACTAATCCGATCCTCTCGTGAAAAAATTTATAAATTTATTACACTTATGTGAATTCGGTCTTAAACTAACATTTCAATTATACAAATTAAGTCATTAACCGTTGACAGTCCATTTGGCTAATTTTCGCCAGAAATCGATGTGTGGATGTTGGCCATGGTTAGCCAACATTGACGTGGCAATTTTTACAATTTTTTAGATATTTTCCTCTTTTTCCTTTCTTTCTTTTTTCATTCTTTCTCTGCCAGTTATCAAGCCTCAAAGATAGCCCATGACCAACCAAAGGCGACAATTGACAAGGGTTACCCTCACCAGAGGCCAGTGAGGGGACCCTTGCCAATCGTTGCTTGTGGTTAGCCATCGTTGAGGCCTAGTGATCGGCGAAGGAAGAAAGGAAAGAAAAAAGAAAGAAAATAAAAGAAAAATATAATAAAAAATTGTAAAACTTGTCCACCTCAACATCAATCGTGTCACATAGACTAACAGACCTTAGTGATTTTCTGTCAAAACTAACTTAATGAACTACATTGGCAAACTATTATAATATTTAGGACTCAATTGGTACGATTAAAAGTTTATGACTAAATTGATATAATTGCAATATGTTTAGGACTTTTTTTGGTAATTTTTCCAATTACAAATTTATACTTATATTGAAGCAAAATTACTTTGTCTCACTTTTTTGTTTCTTCTAATTATGCCTCAACATTCATAAAGTCGTGCGTCTCACTTTCCTAATGTGAATTGGCTCTGTTCTCAAGTACGTAAATCTTTCGTTGAAGAATTTGTGTGGCCGGTTACTTCCGTTTCTCATTTATTAGGGAAAATGTCACAAATGGTCCCTATACTATTACTTAATGTGCAATTTGGTCCATGAACTTTCGATCGGCTCAATTTGGTCCCTGAACTATTGATAAATGTTCAATTTGGTCCATAAACTTTCGATCGGCTTAATTTGGTCCCTGAACTATTGATAAATATCTGATTTGGTCCCTGAACTTTCAATCGGCTCAATTTGGTCCATGAACTATTGATAAATGTCCAATTTAGTCCTTCGTTACTATTTTTTTTTTTTGCTTCTTCTCTCTTCCCTCCGCCGGCTCGCCTTGCCGGACGCTGGCGGCGGAGGGAAGAGAGAAGAAGCAAAAAAAGAAAAAAGAAAAAAGAAAAAGAAAAATAGTAACGAATGACTAAATCAAACATTTATCAATAGTTCAAGGACCAAATTGAGCCAATCAAAAGTTCAGGGACTAAATTGAGCCTTTTATCAATAGTTTAGGGACCAAATTGAGCCAATCGAAAGTTCATGGACCAAATCGAACATTTATCAATAGTTTAGGGACCAAATTGAGCCGATCGAAAGTTCAGGGACCAAATTGCACATTAAGTAATAGTATAGGGACCATTTATGACATTTTTCCCATTTATTACATGCATGCTTCCTTTCTGTAAAGGAGTACGTTGGGCTTAGTTGCTGTCATTTTTAAATTGGGGTACATGTGAAGATAGTGTGCAGATTATTGCTGAGGTTGGGATATGAGGACCTACTTATGACCATGGTCAAAATTGTCATTTGTGTATCAAAATATCAGTGAATCAGGATAATGTGATATGACGGAAATTACAACTATAATCAAACTACTTAACCACTCTCGTGTTTCATAACTCTCAATTATATTCAAAATAGTGTTTAACCTTAATAATTTTTCATGAAACAATCTCTCGATCGTATAAATGAATAGAAAGAGTCTAACCCACAAGATTTAATCCGTTTCAATATTCTCGATTGATAGATGGTGTAATTCATGAATGGGCCTGCTCTTACTTCTTTACATAAGGCGTGGACACCCCCCCCCCCCCCCACTTACATTTAATGTATTTGAATCCATAAAAAAAAAAAAAAAACTCTTATGAAAAGCTTAATCAAACTAGGAAATTTGCTCTAACCAAAAAACTTACTTAAAATAAATTTTCAATTCAAACTCGAGACATATTTTCAACTGTCTTTATTATCGTCATTTATTCTACTTTGTGATATAAAAGATGTTCCAGGTAATAATAATACATCACAAGGTTCTAGTCCAAGCCAGCATTACTAGGACACACATCAAAGCCACATTTGCAAAGGGCCAATCACAGCAAGAGGAAAATCGAAAATCGTCACCATTCTCTAATTAATCCTCGGGTTTGATAAGATTATCAGCATCAGGATGCAAGGAATGATGATCAGCCAAGGCATGTCACCAAGCAGCATGTACATCAGTAAGCTGCACGAGACACATCCTAGAGCAATCGTGATAAGAGCGTACATAAGTCGAAGCCTTGGGTCTATATCTTGTCGTCCCATCTCGAAAATTAATTTCTGTCGGACGGTTTTGACAATCATGTGGATAAGCATGATTGGCGCCTCGCTAATGTTGGTTGGACCTGTATAACCATACATGTCCCTCATGGCTTGAAGCAAGCACTCCTCCAGAGAATCAAGAAGCTGGTTATATGTTGCAGCAATTTGAGTTTCATGCTCTGCTTCATGTCTAAGAATCAAAATTAACAAACTACTTGTTAAATGACAGCTTAAGCTCAAGTTGTGTGCTCTTTTGCATCTTATAAAAGGACAATTTTTCCAAAAGCTATCTAGATATGAATCTACAATGAACATCAAGCAGTTCTCAATGCTACTAACTAATATAATTGCATAAACACATCAAGAACTACCAATTTAACTTCAAAAGAAATTTAATGGGCGGCATGATGCCAAGCTTCTATTGCAACATTGTCGGAGTCTAACCTATGTTTGGACTGCGGGAGTGTATATCCCATCTTATGTACAAAATGTAACATCACGGTACAAGGGGATAATACCTCTTTAACACCTACAAATCTATCCCAACCTACTCTAACAACACTTGTTCACAAAACAAAGCCTCCACCCAGACGCACGAAACTACTTGGTAAGTCTCCGTGCTTATTGGGTAGAAACAGAGTATAGCTAATTGCAGGTCTATCTTTTCTTAGCATGGGTTTCTTTTGACAAAAGAAAGAGACCGTGGATATACAGTCGTGTCTCTTCCATCAATGTAATGAATTTCTCACCTAGTAACTTGAGAAGAAGGTTCACATCATTCCCAACTTTCTGAATTTCAAAAAGAAATGACAATTATCATGGTATTTCACTCTCCTCTGACAAGCCCAGCTGTTTTAATGGCATTCAAACTTGAAAGGGATCATTCCTGCTATGAATACAACTGAATTCCATTCCAAATTCGTATCACGAAAATTTGCCAATTCACGCACATAAAGGATCAATAACTACGAGAAACAATCTTATTATTTCGACGACACCCACTGAATATACTCTGTTATGGGTAACACCCATCATCCTCTGTTCTGAGTAGGGCCCACGCCCTGTTCTGAGGCTTATGAAGATGGAGAACAAGAACCTGGATCAATCTATAAAAAGGAAAAAAGAATAGGGAAAAATTTTGTGGGGTACAATTTGCTGCTTTGACGACGCAAAAGGGTCAACAACTACGAGAAACAATCTTACTTTTCGACGACATCCACTGAATATACTCTGTTATGAGTTACATGTTGGATGCAAATTACGCAATCCCAAGATCTCTATAACTAGAACAAGAACATGCATAATAGATCAGAAAGATTTACGCACCTGTTTTAGGATCCATTGTACTTGAAGCGGAAGCGGAAACACAATGTTCCACGCGCAAGTCCTTCTCCTCTATTGCCCTCCGTATCACTGGCTCAATGAGGCAACCCCCCTCACGTTTAGTATTAGGTAAACACTCCTTAGGTGAGGATACATGTGAGAATTAGGGTTAGAGGAGAGACTTGAGCACTATTTATAGAGTTTCCAGCCAGTCTCCCTCATTACGGGCCAGGCTCAACTCGGCTCACATTAGCCAGCCCATATTAGACTAATTAAGAAACCTTCTATCTCACCTTAGACCAAACCCCGTAAAACGGTAAACGTTAAACGGTACATTACAATATCAATTAATGTATTCCACAATTAGAAAAACTCTTACATTCTCCCACTTGGACTATATTAATTGAAATCGTACTGTATGTGCGCACATTGGTCCAGAGATAATTCTTAATAGTCAATCATATCCCATAAAGTCTTAAACATCGAATCATGGCGGTAACTGCATGTATACACACAGAGCCTTCCATGGTCACGAATGTTCTCAACTTTGTTGATATGGATTCAATATGATAGTGTGGCAAATGGATAACATCTCTCATAGAGAGATCTCATTTGTCAGTCACCATTCTCTTAACTTTAGGCGTCACAAAAACTTGTGCCATTAGAGAATGCTTTATGGTTCCAATGAACCCACATATGTCTTGTCCTTACGGTTAACCTTTCTTTATGTATCACAAGACATATGCACAAGGCTAATAACCAGATGCCCGAATGCCCCTAGCCTTCACTCAAGGTTTATACAATCCCTTGAGACTTTATCAATATGTATTCAACATAATAACAACACATTCAAAAATATTTTATTGAATGCAAAAATTAATACATATCAAACCGTTACAAAGTGTAACGAACACAGATGAAACCTTTATCAGAGTAAAGCCAAAATAGCTCCCACTAAACAACAGCATCTCATGATGCTCCTAGGCCCATGCTAATGACATGTCGCTCAAATACACATGGGTATAGGCCTTTAATTAGTGGATCTGCAACCATATCATCTGTGAAAATATATTATATTATTACGTCACATTTCTGTATCGTTTCCTTTTGGTCAAAAATTCTGACCACCATATATTTAGACCCATTGAGACCTCTGTAGTAAATAAATAATACTACAAATTTGTTATCTCAATACAACCGTATGGGCCAATCCATAAAATTAAAAACGGTCAACTCCTTAATGAGGTTTCGGAGCCTAATAGCCCAAGTAACAACCTAAAAAAAAAAAAAAATGTTACTAGCACTGCTTACATAGTAGAAGATGACATAGAACTTTATTTACTGCACTTCTTGCTAACATAAATATGTATTCTGTTATTGATCTCTTGTCATCATAACAGACAGCAAAATTTACATCTAAATATCCTACTAACTGCAAGAATTAAACATGTCTGTAAATTAGCATATAATCTCTTGTCCTTTTAAGTACCTCAAAACCTTTTTGGCAGCAACCCAGTGATCACATCCTGGATTTGACTGATATCTACCTAGAAGTCTCGTCACAAATACGATATTTAGTCTAGTGCAAATTCGAGCATACATTATACTTTTAAGTGCACTAACACAAGGTACACCATTTAATTAGATTTTCCCAATATCTAAATAAGGACAATGTGATAAATTCAGTCCATCACCCTTAACAACAGGAGCAATTCCTGGTTTGCAATGATGTATATTGAATATTTCCAATATACAATCAGCAAATGTCCTCCGAGAAAATCTAATATAATATGGCAAAAACAATCCTTACAGACCTCAGTATAAAGGATATAATATGTCTCAAGGTCACAACTTGTAAGCAAAAAATTATGTACATAAAGTATGAGAAAAAATAAATTTCCTCCCACTAGCCTTGCAGTATATTGAATTACTCTGTTCCCAATTGAACAAAATAACAACACTACGAAACTTTAATAATATTGTCTAGAAACTTGCTTAAGACCATGAATTAAGACTTTTCAGTCTATACACAAGTTTACTTGAATCATCTATTGCAAAATCCTTCAGTTGCACTATATAGATTTTGTATCTATTTGGCGTAACTCCATATCAAAATAAATTATTAATGCCACGTTCACTCTGAAAGAATCTTTAAAAAAAAAACTAGAAAGAAATAATTATTTCTTCACTATAAACTATCCACCCCTCTTTCAGAGTGAAAACTTTATTATCTTTTTTATGACATCTAATCACATACTTAATTAAGAACAAGAAACGACATTTATATAAGTTGCTAAAACAACCATGTAGTGGATATTGTAATCATGCTCTCACAAATAGACTATATATTCTAATGGTATAACTGATCGTCTTTCCCTAACAAATCTCCTTAATAAAGCTGCAACCACTTCATTCTGCATTTGAGAGGTTTGAATAATTTCATTATAAACTATATCAAAAATAGTACCTTAAACCTCAACAAGTTTAGTCTATGGTACAAGAGATTCCACAATTGTCTATATAGGCAAAGACAAAGATACAGTGATCTTTCATCACATTATTATCCTTAATAGTCTAAGAGCAGCTATCCTCTACAATTACGTCGATCTTTAGAAACTTTAGAGTATGTGATTCCATAATTCTTGTACCTTCTTTAGGGTCATAAAATCAATACCCCTTTAACAATCTAGATAAAATACAAAATAATTCCAAGTGGATCTGAATTGCAACGCACTTAAAATTGGATTAGATAATCTCACTTCCATAACACCTCTAAATTTAATATGATTCAAGTAATCTATGCCCAGTCTATAACTCAAAAGAAGTTTATGAAACAACTTTGATAAGAGACACCTTTTGTATGTGAAAAAGTTGCTTTCATAATATTAGTCCACGTAAGACCGAATAAATTAGTCTTACTTACCATACTCATCACCATGTTCATTATGGTGCTTCATGCCTTTTAGCCAAATCTTCTTGTCAGGATTTTCAAGCATAGTAATTAAATTACCACCCCAGAATTTACCAAGTATTTGACAAATGACCCTTTAAGCAATTCAGTATGGTCATACTTGTCAAAATACTTACTGCTACTATTAGGCCTGACAACCTTCAAGACTAATTTTTAACCAGTTTATTCTTTATCATGGCCATTTTCCTTAAATAGAAAACTTTTGGAAACAACCTTTTAACCATATACGAGATGTATATGTCATTAGGACTTAAACACAATCTTTGCAGATGTGTCCTAATTTCGATATCAGACAAGACATAATTTCAAGCAACTAAGGCTTTCATCATCTTATAGTAGTGCAGTCCATAGGCATAACTCTTTTCAAGTGTTCCAGCGTGAAACGCTTCATGGACAGTAAGCAAATTCTATTGCTCTTTTCTCAAGCAACAAATTATATGTCCACAACTTAAAATTTGAAGCAGTAAAAACCTCAATAATACTGGAGTTATAAATTACAGAAAATGTGACTGAAAAACAAGCAATGTATATAATTAGTATCATGTGAGCACCGTGTAACTTGACGTACAAGTACACATCCAGAGAGTTACACGCATAATCATATAATCACCTTTGGGCAGAATACATGACATGCAGTTGTACACTCCCCACATGATAGCGGTTATGAGAATATATTCCAATTCTTCGTGAATTCATCACCTTTGGGCATATGAATCACTAGAATCAGTCACTCCTCCACCACACCATCATGTATCCCTCCATGAACTAATACACAATCACCTCCTTTAGAAGTATGACTACGCATCAGACCAGGAGACATCCCAATAATCATACGAGACTGAAATTTCTCAAACATAATCAAGCGTGCCACTTTGGCGGTCACTACTCAATTGAATCCTTGAAATTCTCTCATACCAGGGATATAAACTTTACTTCTCACTTACACCATAGACATGTGATTTTAACTTCAGTGATAGGAGCAGCATATCACCAAAATCACATATTATGCTAATTACATTGCTTTATTCATTAATAAAATCTTTATTATACATATATATATATATATATATATGTATATATTGAATCCTTGAAATTCTCTCATACCAGGGATATAAACTTTACTTCTCACATACACCATATACATGTGATTTTAACTTCAGATAGGGGCAGCATATCACCAAAATCACATATTATGCTAATTACATTGCTTTATTCATTAATAAAATCTTTATTATACATACATACATATATATATAGCAAACCTGAAAGATAGATTCCAATGAGATCAACGATCACAGCAACACAAGAAACTTCTCATAACATAGAAGCAAGCATCTCTTGTGCACCCCGATTACTGATTACTAGAACAACATAAAAAAAATACTGATCTAGAATATCTCTCACAAATTAACATCAATAGTAATACAGGGTACACCAAGTCGACAAGCTTGACAGCTGATCCATTATCACTCATGAGTTTCATAAGGTAAAAAATAACTCCAAGACCAATAGCTGATTTATTAGCCAATTTTTAAGTAACAAATTATCATTGTAATCAACCAGTGGCCTATTAATTGAGTCAAACCAGAGAACCAAATATCTAAAATTTAACAGTAGATACTATTACTCTGCGTAAATATTGTCATACTCCTTAACCATAAAAAATATTCAACTTGATAGATATTAACAAGTGACCAAATGAGTTCATGTACAATATGCATTAACTTAATTGACATGCATTACCCACATTCAGCAGATGTGTTAATCAGTACAATCAGTTTGGTCACGAATTCTTAAGATGTCCATCATTCAAAGATTACCAGTGTGTAAATGAGTATACTTAAACAACAAAAAATTTCAGAATCAATACATAACTCAATTACTATCTCATAATGGTTGTATCTCATTAAGTAAGCTTCAGTTCACAATAAAGTTTAATATTTTATTAATGAATCACACCATTATAATGTTTATGAGATAACATACCTGTAACCCAACACTTATAATTCCAAAATCACAGAAAATATAAGAAAAATACGCAAAAATACACTAAAAATACGCGTATTTAGGGTTTCATATGAATTTTCACATCCATAAAATCATCAAAAATATAAAATAAATACATCACGACGTAGAGGAAGATCATACGAATCCAACGCCGCCAACCACGCGCCGATCGAAGTCTCCACGCGTCCACATGCGCCGCCTGAGTGCATGGCGCGTGGAGCTCACGCGCGGCGTGCGTTCGACGCCCAGGCGGCACGTGGCCGCACGTGGGGGCGCGTGCGGCCTCCTCCGGCGACGCGCCGCCGACCATCTTGCTCGTCTCATCGAGCCCAATCCGAATTTATGATTTAATTTTATTTTTATTGAACAAAAAATCACGAAAATCACAAATTATGGCAAAAATTCTATGCGTTCGAGTTCTAGGGTTATAGTTGCTCTGATACCACATGTTGGATGCAAATTACGCAACCCCAAGATCTCCATAACTAGAACAAGAACATGCATAATAGATCAGAAAGATTTACGCACCTGTTTTAGGATCCATTGTACTTGAAGTGGAAGCGGAAACACAATGTTCCACACGCAAGTCATTCTCCTCTATTGCCCTCCGTATCACTGGCTCAATGAGGCAACCCCCCTCACGTTTAGTGTTAGGTAAACACTCCTTAGGTGATGATACATGTGAGAATTAGGGTTAGAGGAGAGACTTGAGCACTATTTATAGAGTTTCCAGCCAGTCCCCCTCATTACAGGCTAGGCTCAAATCGGCCCACACTAGCCAGCCCATATTAGACTAATTAAGAAACCTTCTATTTCACCTTAGACCAAACCCCGTAAAACGGTAAACGTTAAACGGTAAATTACAATATCAATTAATGTAGTCCACAATTAGAAAAACTCTTACATTACACCCATCATCCTCTGTTCTGAGTAGGGCCCAGACCCTGTTATGAGAACAAGAACCTGGATCAATCTACAGAAAGGAAAAAAGAGCAGACGAAGAAATCTGGGTGGTACGAACTTGCTGTTTCAATCCGATTCTCAGAGTCTAAAATGAGAGAAACAGGGTCATTTTGTACCGTCGGGTGAAAGACGCCTCTCTCAATAGACCAAAACGCGTCAACCAGTACGAGTCCAGAACGCGTCAGCCCGTTCATTGGATTTACGTAGAGTGCATGCTTTTTCCCAGTAAAACAGCTTTCACGTAAAGTAACATACGCAGTGGGCATGATCAGAGATAGGAACAGGGGAAAAGGATCTCAAGATTTTGGCATGATTTTAAGCACTGCGCTACAGTAACTGAGATTCGGTCTGAGGTCGTTGAAGCTTACCTGCGACCACCGAGATCAGCTGGATTTTCGTTCGCCATTAACCTTGCGACTTTGGCTCGCTAGGTCTCTTCCTTTCTTGCCCGATTATGGGACGGAGTGGGTGGAGAATATGAGACGAGGTGGTCGTCCAAGGTCGTCGTTCTCAGCTTTTTACTCTTTGCAGTGTTTCTAAAATAAAATAATAAACCACGTAGCAACGGCCACCAAGCAATGTTTCATTCCCAACATTTAATGCTTGACCAACCCCGAATAAAAAAAGCCTTCTGTGCCTTTATAAATAGGGCCAAATACTATACGGTACGGTAACAGACTATATATCAAATACATATGGAAAAGCATGCGAAAAATTGACATTGCATAATAATAGAAATTAGAAATAATGTTATTGTGAGTTTTCTTCAATTAAATTACGAATGAGAAAAAAGGCGAAGCAAAAATATGAGAGTAAGTTGAGAATTAGAATAGGACAAAAAAAAAAATTAAGAATATATCGAATTAATTCAAACTCAAGGTTTTGTTTTGAGAATAATGAATGTCTATTTTATTTTTGAGTAAGTTTAGCAAGCTTGCAAACAGCAAAAGTTTTTATTGAAAGTGATGCATATGGATATTTTATAAAGAATTGCTAGTAATGCAAATCAAAACCAAAGCAGGAAGCACGCACATCAGCCCCCACGTCATAAGGAATCTGTACTACAGTAATACAAATTTTTAAGTTGAGGTTAGTAATTGGCCCTGTTGAAGATGACTAGAAGATAAGGTGGATATAAATCTGAAGCTGGAAAATCATAAGCACTACTCGCGGAAAATGCCAAATGGTGAAACCATAGGGAAAAAACCCGATCGATGACCATCTATGGTTGAATGCTATCCTGACTTGATAATGCTTCTCTGGTTGGCGAATGAATTAACTTAATTTGATGGTGTTATAAGGGGTTTGCAACACTGGTTTGGATTTCCAGTTCGAATCGAACTACGTTGCTAAGTTGATTAGATTGCACTTATGTCATGATCATAAGTAATCACTCCACCATAATACAAAGATGTTTTTCCTCCATCAAGCAAACGAGGGACAGTTTTTGACCTAATTTAGTCTACATATGCTTTGGATTTGATAAGTCAAAGTACGAATGCATGCACTAGCACAAGTCTTATGTAACCAGTCATTTCATGACTTCCTTTTCCTCCTCCGCATTTAACTACCAAATGAAATTCGCCATTCTAACCTCATGTTTAGTACTTGACAATATTTGTGCTGGTATATAAATATCACCTTCTTATTTGTAGTTATCATATTCGGATTCTACACGAATCTGACCTCTAGCTTTCCTTTTATGCACTCAATTCGTCAAGATCTGTTTATCAATTGACTACTTGCAAGCCAAACCTCTTTAATGTGTTTATAGTAATTGGCGCACAGTTTCAATGCGGCGTTGTTCAAAAGTATAGTGTCATTGCTAATCTTTTGGGTATATTTGTCAGTTTATAGTTGTAAGTGCTCGACAAAACAATCTAAGAAAGCAATCTGTTTTGTCCTTAGAACACCTATTCCAAACATTGATCACGTAATTAGACATGGATTAAAAGTTCAATGGACTCTGTAGTACTTCAACGGTAAAGACCTTTCAATTGTGCGCATAGAGCTCTAAGTTCATTATGTTGGAAATGGCGTATTTGACGGTTAGGATTGCAAACTTGTTGGAATGGATGGAAGAGTTAAGAGGATTCCCTCCTCGTTTGAGTCAACTAATAATCATTACATTGGAATTTGAATTTCGCTGCTTCTTTTCATAGGATCAACCACTTGAACTTCACCATAACAACAAACCTTATTATAATACCAATTCTACTTGTACTTTTGGCAACCCTATCAGGAATTTTCAAACACAAACTCATTTACCACAGAGAAATAATCAATAACCCAACCTAATTATAATTTCTTGGGAGTCCAACATCCAATAGGTAATTTGTCCTGCTAAGTGCGATTGCGAGAAATTTCCTAACCATACTAATATTAGACAATATTTATAAACCATCTCTAGTAATGCTCTACTCATCAACTTTGCAATATGTTACGGTTCATTAGTATTAATGTGTGTCTCATTATGCTCTCCTCATTGCAAAATATGTTTAACAGTTTTGAGCAAAACTTCCTGCTACTATCAATTCGGACATATTTGATTGTCTTATCAGAATCAAAGCTCGACCTTAACTTTTATTTTAAAAAAATTCAAGTAATACTTGTGTCTTCTTTTAGATATATTATTATAACATAGTAGGATAAAATGGACAGAATTGTAATTTAAAAATAGTTGTGTAATCTTTAAATATCTTACTAAACATTGCATTTAAATCTTACAATATTTTATACTTTTTTTTTCACAATTTTCAATTATATATTTAACTCTTTCCACACCTTTAAATTCTTTTTTCCACGCGCACGCCTGTAAATCTTTTTATAGAAGGAAGATATATCTATAAAACAAAAAAAAGTAGCTTTATGCGATCGGTCTTATTGCTTTCATCCACCCTCGACATATTTAAAAGCATCTTTAGTTGTGATGTGATGTTATCTCTTTGATTTTGACTTTTTAGGCTATTTCCCAGAAGAATATGTGACAACTTTTGTGTTGTGGCCCCTAAGTACATTGTCTGGTCCGGTAGTCTGAGTCACTGGGAACGGAATAGAAGCCTGGACGAATTAACAAAATGAAAACAAAAGGATAGAAAATAGATGTTTACATTAAACAAGACAAAGGTGCAAGTAAACAGAATTTCTTGTGATTTGCTTCTAGCTTCAAAGGATCCCCAGTTGACTCTTCATCTCTATTAAACACAAAGTTGACAAGGACAATAATTGCTGAGGACTTATAGCAATTTCCTCCCCTGAATCTCAATGGAGTAGGCCCATCTCTGAGGATACTTATGAGTCCCACCCTCTTTTATTATAACAAGAAACAACAATTATTAGACGTTGACATCTATCTCTATCCGTCTTTATCATATCAAACTAAAATTACTTTGTCTCATCTTTCTATTTCTTCCGAACATGTCCCAACATACAAGAGGTTGTGCATCTGACTTTTCTAATGTGAATTGGCTTTGTTCTCCAATGGGGAAATCTTTTCATTAAAGAATTTGTAACCAATTGTTTCCCTCTCACATATTGCATGTCTCCTTTGGGACTTGAATTTCATGTCAAGAGAGTATATAGAGTGTTGCCGAGGTTGGAATATCAAGATGGAGTCATGAACTACTTCAAATCGTCAATTCGTGTACTGAAAGACTTGTAATTGAGGATAATGTGATTTGTTCTCAAATTCTTTTAATCGATTCCCTAGTTTTTCTCTGGCCAAAGAAAAAATAACTCTAATTAATCCTCGAGTTGGAATGGGAATGGGATTATCAACACCAAGATGCAGAAAACAAAAATTGGCCCAGGCATGTCACGGAGCAGAATGTACATTAATAGACTACACCCAACACAACCAAGAGCAACAGCCATGAGAGCATACGCAAGTCGGAACATCGGGTCCATATATTGCCCTCCCATTTTAAAGACTAATTTCTGCTGGATATTTTTAACCACTATATATATAAGCATGACGGGTATATTGGTATTATAGGTTGGACCTATATAGCTATACATGTCCCTAGATAGCTTGAAGCAAGGACATCTCCATGGAATCAAGAGTTTGGTTATATGTTGCAGCAAATTGAGCTAGATGCTCTTCTCCATATCTTGGGATTAAAATCAACAACGACGTTATGCTGCAAATGCTCAAGTTCTGAGCTCTTTCTGCAGCATATACAACGACAGAATATCCAAAAGCTATCAAGATATGAGTCTACCACATAAAACAATGCAAATCTCAATGCTACCAACTTATACACTTGCACACACAAATCCATAACTACCAATATAAGTTCAAAAGGAAATTTAATGTGTGGGATGATGCCGAGCTTCTAATGCAAATCATAGCTAATGAGTCATTGCAGGAGTCCAATCTATGTCCACAGTGTAGGTGTGTAACCCATGTATCAATCCACAGCTAATTAAGCTAATTTAAACTGTTCTTTTGGACAAAATGCAACATCTGAGTACAAGAAAGTACCTCCTTAACACCTACAAATCTTTCCCAATCCACTCTCACAACTATTATTCACAAAACAAAACCATTCAAACGCACAAATCCAGGTGAGCCCTCATGCTTATCGAGCTGAAACAAAGTAGTGAAGCTAATAACAGGTCTTATCTTTTCTTAGGAGGAAAAGCTAATAAGACTTTCAATCAATACATTGTTCTTAATAACGCATGAGTTTCTATGGTGGTGTCGCTTCATCAATGTGACTAAATTTTCCCACCCAGTAACTTTAGCACAACCTTTGGAAAGTTGTGATCTTTATAAAGAAATTACAGTTATTATAGCATTTTACTATCCTTAGACAAAAAAAGTAATTGTTCTTGAGAAGAATCATTCCTACTATGAATCCAAGTGTATTCCATTAGTGCAAGCAAACAGAATTTCTTGTGATTTGATTTGGGCTTTTGATCTCCCCATTTGACTCTTCATCTTAATGGATTAGGCCCGTCTCCCAGGAAATCTGTCTCCCAACCCTTTTAACACATAATTCAAAAAACAAGAAGTTCCTAGTCATGGACGTCTATTGATATATGTCTGTACTCAGATTGAAGCAAGATTATTGCATCTCACTTTTCAGTTTTTTCCAAATGTCTCAAAATACAAAAAGTCGCACATCTCCCTTTTCTAATGTGATTTCGCTTTGTTCTCAAATGGGTAAATCTTTCGTTGAAGAATTTGGGGCCGGTTACTTCCCTTTCTCACATATTGCATGCTTCCTTTATGCCAGGCTTAGTGGTTTTCATTTGTGACTCGAAATTCAGGTCAAGATAGTGCCTAGAATATTGTTGAGGTTTGATATGAGGATTGGGTTACGAACTACGTCTAAATTGCAATCCGTGGATCGAAAGATTAAATAATCTCTAGCCTAAGAAAAAAAATCCCTGTGATTTCAACTTCATTGTATGGCACCAGAATCTTAACTAAGTAGTAGCATTATCTACATCACATCACATATTATACTTTTCGATATATAAGATGTTCGAGGTAATAACAGTATAGCACAAGGTTCATGTCCTGACCAGCATAAGCACAATACACATAAATACCAACTTACCAAAGAGCAAACCACAATATTAGGAAAACCAAAAATGGTCACAATTCTCTAATTCACGATGAATGCTCATGGGTTCATCAACGAGAGGACGCGGAGAATGAAAATCGACCAAGGCATGACACGAAACGGAATGTACATCAACAAACAGCATCTGACACATCCGAGAACAATAGCAATGCAAGCGGATGTAAGTGGGAACGTTGGGTCCATATCCTGCCTTCCCATCTTGAGGATTAGTAATTGTCCAACGATTACGAGCATTGTGTAGATACACACGATGGTTTCAAGGTTAGTGATGGCTGGAATACCCATGATTCCGATGGCAAAAATCACAATTTTTAGCAGGGTCTTCTCCAGGAAATGAATTGAAGTAAGTCGATCCGCATGCTCTGCTCCACGTCTAAGAAATAAAATCAGCAAACCACTTATTAGTGTACAGTCTTTTGGTAAAGCTCAAGTTTTGAGCTCCTTCTTCATCACATAAGACGGCAGTCCTTCCAAAAGCTTTCAAGAACTCTACCAATTTAAGTTCTAAAAAAATTTGATGTTGTATGACACCAAGCTTCTAGTGCAGATCATAACTAACGTGTCTATGCATTGCAGGACTCTAACCTATAGATGCACCGCAAGAGTATAGCCCCTCTAGTGATCTGTGGCTAATTAAGCTAGTGAAAAACTCTTCTTTCCGACAAACTAGAACACGAGAGTACGAGGGGATACCTCCTTTAACACCTATAAACCTTTCCTAACCTACTCTAACAACACATTCACAAAAACAAGACCACCCAGATGCACAAAACTACCAGGTAAGCCGCTGCTTACCGAGTAGAAAAGCCAACTGAATATCTTCTCTTTTCTTAAAAGGAAAAGCCAAGAAGGCTTTCAATTAATATGGTGTTCTCTTGACAAAAGAAAGCTGCGGAGTTCATAAACAGTCGTGTCTCTTTAACTTTCCCTCTTACCCAGTAACTTTAGGAGAAAGTTAACATTCTTTATAACTTCGCGGTTTTCAACAAGAATGGCAGTTTACATGGATTTCACTTTCCTCGGACAAACTCAGCTGTTTTAATGGTATCCATACTCCGAGAGGAATTATTCCTGGAATGAGTCCTACTGTATTCAATTACTAAATGGATATCATGAAAATTTACCAGTTCGCACTTAAAAAGGAGGTCAATAACTACAAGAAGGCATTTTGCCTGCACCAGATATGCACGTTTACATGCTCTGCTCTGAGCAGAGCCCACTCCTGCTCTTTGAGTGTCGAATTATTATGAACATCTCAATCAATAAAAAGAAAAAATGAACAGATGGAGAAATCTGGACGGTATAAATTGGTGTGCCAATCCGACTCTTCCAATCTAACACGAGAAACAGGCCATCTTTTACAGGCAAGTGGAAGGTTCCCCTGGGCTCTTACGTGAACAGTACATCCAAAGACTAAAATGCAGGTTTTTTCACCACAAGACATTATTCACGTAATGATACATGCAGTATGACATGATCAGAGATGGAAACAGGAAAGAATATCAAGATACTGCCATCAGTTTCCTCAGAATCCTCAAACTTGCAGACGGAGCTGGGCTAACAGTGCTTTTTTTATGTATTTGAGGTTGCTGAGGCTTACCTCCGAACACCACCGTGATCAGCTGGATTGTTGTTATCCATTAACCTTCCTACTTTGCCTGATCTCCCCCTTCCTTTCTTCCTGAAAATGTGGTTTCAAGTGTTTGCAGATTGCTATCTTCTGAACGAACAAAGTGAATATGAGATCAGAGTTCTCGGGGGGCGGGTTGGCTATTTGGGTTGTGCGGAGCTTTATATGGGTGCCTGCCTAGTGCCGAGAGCTTTCATATTGGGGCCAGGCCGAGCCGAGCCGAGCCGAGCCGGGCTGAGCCGAGCTTTGATACGTGGACTAAGGAAATGCCCCGGCAGAAAAACCTGTGCGCTGATCTTATATATTAACCAAATTCCTCCCCCCGCCGCCGCCGCTGATCTCACATATTCCCCCCTGCTGAACTCATATTAACAAAATTCCGGGTTTACTTTTTTATATTTGACGTGGGCTCTCCCGCGGAAGTGATGAAAGCGAAAAGGCTAAATCGTCTTTTAAATTCTGCTTTTTTTGCGCCTTGCCTTGAACATCGAGGGTCGTCCGCGGAGCACCCATTTGAACCCAAGATTACCCTGTCTATTTTTCTTTTGCTTTTTTTGTTAATATATCTAGATTTCTATACACGTGGTTTCTAATGGCAGAGGCCCTCAGAGCAGACAATATGCACTTAGAAGCACATTCAGTCATTGTAGATCCACCAAAAAGTAAGATTTATCGCTAGGAGTCATTAATCCTTTCTTTTTTGGACACGGATTTTTTATTTCAAATGGTAATATCTCAACATACCTCAACCATTGATAAATGCCTTATCTACATGCATCCCCAGTGGAGAATTGGTTAAAATGGCAATGGAAGCTTCTTCAAAGCAGATAAACTTCTTTAAAAAGTAGATCTACAAATTTATTTGGTAAATTAGTATAGGTAAAACTCATGGCCAGAGTAATCCCTCTCCATAAGTTTTAGTACCTTTACAACTACTTACTTATATTAGAAAAAAGAATTATACTTAGATTTTTTTTGTTTCATGAAAAATAAATTATTTGAATTTTTTTTTTTTTTTTTAAAAAAGCGATCGCTTGTATCACTTACAAAAAAAAATGAACGAAAATATTTTTGTTGTCCACAAAAATATTTAGACAAAATTATTATTGATAATAAAACTATTTTTCATTAAATAATTACATAATAAATTGAATAAGACAAGATGCAAGTGAATGGAATTTCTTGGGATTGCCTTTGGCTTCTCATGGTTCCCTTTTGAGACTTCATCTCTTGGACCCATAAAGTTGAACAAAAGCAGTTGGTTTAACGGCTAAGCCAAAGGATCATAAATTGGAGCGAATTCCTTCCCCTAAATCTCAATTCTTCAAGCCCATTTCCTAGAAAATCTCTCTTCCCCACCGTTTTTACATATAGAACATATGTATAATCTCAGTTATCAACATCTAATGTGATTCTTTCTCAAATTCTCTTAATCAACGGCCTTATACCTCGAAAAGACAAAAAAGACCCCAGCGATGGAGGTGGAAGAAAGTTTGATTCATCATGCCTTCTTCCCTCTTCTTTGCCCAATCAAAACCTGAGATGAGGAATCCGGTCTTTCCAACATAAAATATAATTGAACACTATAAAAGGAGAGACAGATTCATTCAACGGATAAATAGAACTTCAAAAGAAGTGTCGATTTCAGTTATGTTGCTGATTAAATTTTGTTCATCCAATCTTACTCCGGTACACAATAATTAACTTGACAAGTTAATTACGTTATGGAAATAATTCAATCTCATACTGACAAAATCCCTAAAATATGGGAAAGAACATATTAAGAAAGGATCTAGGAAATGCTCTAATTCCCAATTTCCAATCTAAAAGCCAATAATTTCCCATGCCCAAACACAGAGTCTTCGATTAAAGTATCAATATATAGTCATATTTTATCTTTGATTTTTTAAATATGAAATCATTTTCCTGAATTAAATATTAATTTTCCATTGGCTAAGAAAAAATTTTCATTGACTCATTTTTCTAAGTAATCCAAACACTAGAAATAAGGAAAATATTATTTTAGAAAATAAATTTTGCGAAACAAATAGAACATGATGTCATGAAACATTGCAAATATGCATAGAAAAAGAGGATGCAGATCCTCTATCCCAAATGGTGTTTCCATTGATATCTCAATCAATTCTTAACAATGATGCATGTAAATGATGCATGCACCAGCAATTTTACATACATCAACGATTGAGATATATTGAGATGCTTATTATCCGTGGGATTATTTTGTGGAATAAAGAATTCATGTCCAATTGCGAGTTAGCATTTCGAAATGGGAAAAAGAATCAACGTTACCTCAGACATTCGATTGGGCGAACGGACGAAGCAAGAGAGACAGGGGTTTTACTTATTGAGGATTGGGCGTGCTAAATACGGTGGACTCTAGGAGGATGATGTTGAAGGTTGTAGACGTGTCCAAGGTTTGAGTGGCTCGCCAGCCCAGCAAGTGGGAAGGGGGAGCATGGAGGATGGGTGATGTAAACACTTACATCAGCTAAACTGGCCATTTCTCAAAAGTCGGCTCAGCTCGCCGCTTGGAGATCATTGAGCGGCTGTGATGTGGTAAAATAGGAGGAAAATGGGAAGTGAAGTGATGAATCGGGTGAGGTAGGTTATAGAATTGGAGCTGTTAAATCAAAGGGGTGCATCCGCGAACTTGGGGGGAAAGAATGTCTCTCCTTTTAACTTTTGATTTTCCCCATAGATTTTTGTTCTGGTTTCTGGAGAAAATTGTTAAAATGAAATTATAACATCTTTGTATTTATAGAGATAGACTATGAGCTTTACCTAGTGGGCCATAAGATGTGGGCCTTTGCATCTCGATTCGAGAGAAGTGAGCCAATTTAATTAGGCCCGATGTACATATAAGTGATTGGATCACGGAATGTTCATAGTACTTGGGCCCATGTAAAAGCTGATTATGTCACACCTACGATAGTGTCCAACGGGCACAGTTGCAATTGCATGGGCTTTTGCTTATTTTATCTTCTTCTGTTTTTTTTTTCCAAATGTCTGGTTTACACCTAAACAATTTCCTAATGGTACGGATGGTGTCTTTGTGCAAAAGATGTGCCTTCTTTTTTCTGCTTCGGCAAATTTCTGTATGATGCATGGTCAAAATTTGCTACTGTTGGATATTATATCGCTAAAGTCCCTCTTATGTTTGTTTTAACTCGTCTTCTTGCTTCTCTTTTGGCCTCTCTTGGAGAAATTGCCCCATCAAATAAGCCACAACTTAAATCGTCTCACTGTTCTATAATAAGATTCTAACCCCATATGCAACATTAGGGCCACGCTGGTGCTGTCATTTCTTTGTGAAAGTACCCTAAAGGAGGGTCCCTTCATCGGTGGAGTGTCAATCAACATGAAAAACACCATAATTAGTTGTGGGAGAGAGCGCTTTCCATCAAATCATTTCAAACATTTTTTTTTTTGATAACCGATGATTGCACCACAGGCCCCCCGTGCCCGAAGGCTCCTGAGGGCCGGGCCTCTATACCTCGAGGGAGACTAACCCAGCAACCTACCGCCAGGGTCTCCTACTTAAATCGCTAGTAACTACGGGTTTCGAACTCTCGACCCCGACGATGAGAGAGGGACTCTCAACCAACATAGCTACCCACAGATGTGTATCATTTCAAACATTGTTGGTTTTTGAGCATATCCAAAACACTCTTCATTTTTCAATTTTGGCAATTCAACCATAAATCTTTCAAATTTTATCAATTTAATTCTAAAATTTTGATGAATTACCAAACTAGGCCTAAAGCTTTTAACAAATTGCCAAATTAATCTTTCCGACTAATTTTGGCCGGATATTATTGATGTAAGAGCCTACTTAGTGCCTCTTGTTCTATGTGACATGGTCGGTTCTAATGTAGATAATTTTAAACTTTAAAAAAATTATTTTTTATTGTCTTAAATCTTTTATTTTCTTCTCTTTTTTTACACAAGGCTAGTGGCCCTACCGGAGACCTCCACTAGCCACTAAGCAAGAGTCGATGGCCCTCGTTAGGCCTTGGGTGAGGGCTTGTGATGTGCTTTCCATCCACAACAAGGGTTCTGATCCTCGCCCACGCCCACGGCCAACGAGGGCTTTGCGGCCTACTAGCTTTATGTAAAGAGAAGGGAAAAAAAGAAATGAAAAAAATAATAAATATTAATTAAAAAACTGAATTTTAAAAAAAAAAATTAAAAAAATTGTCCATATTAATATTAATTGCATCACGTAATACGACTGTTGCTAACTAAGTTGCCAAAGATTATTATAAGATTAAGGATTAAGTTGGCAAAATTAAAAATGTTAGAACTAAATTAGTTGTATAATAGGGTTAGGATAATTTGAATTTTCCCTTCATAATGGCTGAGCAATTAAAAACAAAAATAAAAACAAAAGATGTTGAGTGAGCTATGCTTTGACTATAAATGGACTTGGAGAAAAATGGGTCTGGCGTTCTGCTAGGATTGACAGTTGGCAACTCAACTTGCGTCTTGGGCCCCGAAATATTCACGCCGCCACCAAGAGTCTATTGTTTCCAGAAAATGGGAGGGTTGCAGTCAATTACTCTTTCTGTCAGTAACGGAACCAACTACAGTCACACAAATCGATTCGTAGTATGTAAAGTTTACATGCCCCGGGAGGGTCCCTAAAGCGCGAATTTATTGTGGTTTGGATCGTCTTGAAGCTCTCTTGTCGTACGTGACTTTTCCATCTTGTGCTCTTGCATTCGACATATTTGAATATTGTTGGTGGCGTACTGTTATCTCTTTGGTTTTAAATTGTTTAGGACTTTTCCCAAAAAGATATTATGAACTTTTGAGTTGTGGGCATATCATCCTACACCTTGCTGTTGCATATTCCCATGTTTCTCATCCAAAGAAGGCTCAGCTGTGTCGGTTTTCCAAAACCTAGTACAAGGATGGATGATTTAAATTATAAGGAATCTCAATGTAAGACAATTGCTTAGTCAGATGCATATTCTTTTGCATCGTTTCTCAATTTTGAATTGCACCACAGAGGATTGGAAACATCATCATCATATATATCCATACCAGTCTAACAACATTCCCCGAGCACATGTCATTCTTATACATACCGTGGTAAAAATTGTCCGGTAAAATTAATCTTTGAGATGGGAAGATAAAATTTGGACTTAGGGTTATAACTATTTTTGGCGGTGACGATTCTTTGTTTTAATAATATCTAGAGAGATTTATATAAATATTTACTTACAAATTATCACATTAGTGTAACTCAAAATACTCTGAGTATTCTGAATGAAAGAGAAAGCTAGTCGCGTGACTTGCGAGTTTACTATTAATGAATAGACTAATGTTTTACATCGACTGAAAAATTGGCAATGATCATTGAGATGACGAAAGCATAAAATTATTGGAATATATTTCCAGGAAAAATTACAAAAACGATCTTTGTATTATTGCCACTATTTAATTTTGGTCATCATACTTTATCTTGTGATAGATAGGGTCCATACAATATTCGCCAATTATCATTTTAGGAAAAATTTCAATGACCGACCAAGGGAATATGCTAACGGAGATATGCCAGCGGCACTAATATGGAATGAAAATAATTATGCAAAAGATATTACAAAATGTTCCCCATATTACTATCGATATTTAATTTTGGTTCTCGTACTTCATCTTACGACTAATTAGTCCTTACCCGACTTCTGATCCCAATTCCAGATATATCCTTCCAAATGCAGGCAGAAATTGGTCAATAAGGTGGGCCCAATTAATATGCTAGTTGACACAATTTAAAGAAGTTATCAAAGATGAAAACTTGCACATGTGATTCTAATATGATTATTCTTAAGTATCGTAGCTTTTACTCACACTCATGACTATTGCCCATTTATTCTGGAATTAACATTTTACGGAAGACAATTTGGCCTGGTGTTGTAACTCTTCTCCTAGTCCAAATGGACTAGATTTTCGAAAGTAATATTTAAGGGTGATCATTTAGTGACAATTGCTCTCCCCGGCATCGTCCCACACAGAAAGAAAGAGCGCAGAGCCCCAGCCCGACCTCTATCCCTTTCGATCGAACCATCTTGGCCTGTAAGCCCGCGTCCACGCCTGGATGGGTAAAGCCCAGCAAAGCAGCAGGGTGCTAGGGGGCACTGAGCAATGGGGGAGATGAGGGCGACTCCGCCCATGGGTTGGACCACACCACAGGGTGAAGTCCTTCCACGGCAGGAGAAGGGCAACACTAAATATCTGTTCGTTTCGCGGAAAATAATTTCCGGGAAAATGTTTTTCGAATTTTCCGGTGTTTGTTTCACGGAAAATAAACTAGTTAAGGAAAATGTGTTCCATTAGTGGAAAAAACAACTTTTAAAGTGAGGAAAATGTTTTCCATTATTGGAAAAAACAACTTTTAAAGTGAGGAAAATGTTTTTCATGAAATGTGGAAAACGTTTTCCATGACTTCTTCCCTCTTACTTCTTTTCATCAATACATTTTCATTTTATTTTTATGCTTTCTTTTTCTTTTCTTTTTTTTAAATCGAGTTTAATTTCTTTTCTTTTCTTTTTTTCTTTTCATTCTTTCATTTTCATCTTCTTCTTTGGCGGTGGCCGCGATCGGCCATGGCGGCGTTCGGAAACCGGCTACGACCGGGGACCGACCGCAAGCCAGCGGCCGGCGACCTCGTCGACCTCGCCCCAGGCCGACAAGGCTTCACCTAGCCTCGATCTGGCAAGCCGAGATCGGGCCTCGCCAATCAAGCGAGGCGGAGCTCTCGCCGGCCTAGGCGGAGCTCATGCGCTCGCCAGATCCGACGAGCTTGGCAGGGCTCGAGCCTCGCCCGAGCTCGCCGCGAGCTCTGGCGAGATCGGCCGAGCCTTGGGCTCGCCGGATCTGGCCACCGGGTCTTGGTCGACCGTCGGGCAGCCAGCCATCGTCAGGCAGGAAGGAGGCGGCAGCGGCGGAAGGAGGAGGAAGGAGGTGGCGGTGGAGGAAGGAGGAGGAGGAGGAAGGAGGAAGGAAAATAAAAGAAAAAAGAAAAAGAAAAAGAAAGAAAAAATAATAAAAATTTCGATTTTTTAAAAATATAAATAATTAAAAATTCATTTTTAAAAAAATATAAAAAAATAAAATTAATTTTTGGTCAATTAAAAATATTAAAATTCAATTTTTGATAATTTTTCCCAAACAATTAAATGAGCTAACGAATGGTGGAAAATATTTTCCACTCAAATTTTAGGTTTTGGCCGCCGAACACTGAAAAATAGAGTCATTTTCTTGGAAAATGACTTCCGTAAAAAATGTTTTCCGGAAACATGATATTTTCCGCGAAATGAACGGATCCTAAAACAGTGTTACCAGGTCAAAGCTTCTCAGGAGCAAGTCACGTATCATTTTCTCATTATTCGTGTTATTGGATTTTGGCGTCAAATAAAATATAATGTGCATTACAACGATCAATTGTTACTTATAATACTATGAACTATTTATGTGATATGCACTTTATGCAGACATATATTATAAACACACCTTCACATGTATCGATTTATATGTTGGACATGTGCTTATTAATAAACACATTTTGACATGTGTTTTTTATTCTCTTTTTTTTTTTTTTAAATCAGTGTCACCAATTTTGGCATAATGTTATCTGGGCTTGTTATCAAGCGGGCATAGTAAGAATACTTGTTAAACCAGACATACGAAATGTGGCTGAAAGTTCGACATCAAATCTTGCTGAAAAAGACCTATAATAGAAATTTTTGGTACTCGCACAATAGAAAAATCAGAAAAGAAGAGTTTGTATACATTTAGATTCATCACAATTTCAAATTTTATTTTTTAGAAGTATATGGATTTCTTTATTCTATGTTATATTTTTCAATTGATATTTTCTTCAAAGTTTAGGGGCTAAATGAAAACTAAACATCATATCTTCCTATCCGTATTTAAATTATATTTGAATTGTAAGATCGAGAACAAAAGTTGTTGAACAATAAAATAACAAATTAAAGCTAATGAACTTCTCTCTTATCTGATTTTTTAAAATCAATTTCAAATTATGTGGATTTTATCTAATCTCATTTTCATCGTTTACTTTCTTAATGTATCTATTTTGATAGATACATGCTATAACTAGATAAGTGGATTTCCAAAGTTGCACGAATCCTCTTCCAAGTATGGACAGATGTGGATACAAATTATATACTCTCTATTTGATAGATGATCGAACTACGAAGACTTCTAATTTGCACACATTTTGAGCTTGGGACGTGCTCCATCTGTGGTGTTGGAACTTGGGAACTCTCCCTTTTCACTCCTTCCATCACCAGTGTCTTAAAGCAAAGACACTAGTGAGAACCAGCTAACTAATTGAAGTCTTTTAAGTTCTGTAATTCACCAAGATCTTTCCGCATTTTGACAACACAATGATCCCTTCAAAAGCAAGATATACGAGGTTACCAGTTAAGTGCAGCTTTCGTTTGTTTCGTTTTACAAAATCATTTATCAAGTTGATCATATGCAAAAGGAAAAAGGAAAACCCCCATGAAACTTCGCAGTCCGGAGTAAACTACGTATGCAGAGGGATGAAGAATTGCCCGAATTCAGCCGGAGGAGGATCGAGAGCAATGCACCGACACCAGGTGAGAGAAGCGACAAGGCGTGAACGTGGATTATGGATTTTATATGGGTCGGAGCTTAAATCCGAGTCCTCTATGACCCGCAACAGATCCGATCCTCGATGCAGCGGGCTGGTCCAGGCCCAAAAGCCCCCGCTTCATGGGAACGTTAAGCACAATTAGGACCGTACTAGAGAAATTATATTTACGGTGCATGCTAATTTAATCGATTATCCATAGAGTGAGTTTCGGTTAATTACTACTGCATACAAACAAATCTAACGAGGATTTCAACTTTTATAATAAAAATCTTTAAGTAATGCTTATGTCTGTATGTCATAGTGACATACTACGATAAAATGGACAATATTGTAATTTAAAAATAGTTAAGATATAATCTTCTAATTATCTTACTTACTAGCGTCGAGTTTAATCTTACAATAAGTTAAATATATTCTTCATACGCATGTGCGAATTCTTTTTATTGTAGAGGAATAAAGCAATTTTTTACATGAATTTAAACTCCTACATAACAATCGGTTTGATTCCTCATTTATTATCATGTAATAAAATACATAAAAATGCGCACATTACCATCATTGTTGTTCGGCCATGGACCATGGATGATTAACTAGTGACAATGTGATTGATGAATGATGAAATTATCAAATAATTTTGTTAAACCAATCTCAAAAGCACAACGGTAGTGATGAAAATTATATGAGGAAGAAGTTATAAACTATATCAAACTAACAACACGTGAATCCCAAATGAAAGAATACTAAGGATCCGTTCGTTTTGCGGAAAATATCATATTTTCGGAAAACATTTTCCTGGAAATCATTTTCTAGGAAAATAACTCTATTTTTCGATGTTCGGTCGAAAACCTAAACTTTGAGTGGAAAATATTTTTCATCATTCGTTAGCTAATTTAATTGTTTGAGAAAAATTATCAAAAATTGAATTTTAATATTTTCAATTGACCAAAAAATTAGTTTTATTTTTTATATTTTTTTAAAAAGAATTTTTAATTATTTGTATTTATTAAAAATCGAAATTTTTATTATTTTTATTTTTTCTTTCTTTTTCATTTCCTTCATCCTCCTCCTTCCTCCACTGCCGCCTCCTTCCTCCTCCTCCTTCCTCCTCCTTCCTTCGCCACCGCCGCATGCCTGACGATGGCCAACTGCCCGGCGGCCGACCAAGACCTAGTCGCCAGATCCGGCGAGCTCGAGGCTCGGCCAATCTCGCCCGAGCTTGCCAGAGTTTCGTCGGGCTCTGGTGAGCCGTGAGCTCCACCCCAATCCAGCAAGAGCTCCGCCTCGCCCGATCTAGCGAGGCTCGAGCTCGACTTCGCCAGATCGAGCTAGGCGGAGCCTCGTTGGCTTGGGGCGAGGCTCGAGCTAGCTTGCGGCCGGTCGCCGGACACCACTATGGCCGGTCACCGACCGCCGCCAAAGAAGAAGATGAAAAGGAAAGAAAGAAAAGAAAAAAAGAAAAGGAAAAAAATTAAAAACTCAATTTTAAAAAAAAAAAAAAAAAAAGAAAAAGAAAGCATAAAAATAAAACGAAAATGTATTGGTAAAAAGAAGCAAGATGGAAGGAGTTATGGAAAACATTTTCCTCACTTTTAAAGGTTGTTTTTTCCAATAATGGAAAACATTTTCCTTGACTAGTTCATTTTCCGTGAAACAAACGTTGGAAAATCCAAAAAATGTTTTCCTGGAAATCATTTTCCGCGAAACGAACGGACCCTAAATGAAGGTGTACGATTCTTTTTTATATACTCTCATTTCCCCTATTTTCTCTGTCCCAAAGGAAAAATTTGCCTTGTTTCTCTAATTCACCATTTCTTAGTTTTGTTTACTGGTAATGCAACTCCATAAGCTTTATCTTACCAATGCAACTCGATCCAAAGTGGAATTGATGGACCTAAATGTACTTAGAATTTAAACTGAAACTGGCACTCCAACAAAAGGATTAAAGCTGCCTTATAGGGAAGGGGCTGGTGGAAACTTTCCAAGATATGTTTAAAATAGCTCAAAATACTCTTAGATGGAGAGGACTTCGCACCAGAATAAATTATGATGATATTCTAATCATCATCATAATTTATTCTACTATGCTATGCAAAGGGTGTTCAAGGTAATAATATAATATGAGGTTCACATCCGACCCAGCATTAGAAGGTTAACAAGCAACTCAAGCAATTCAAATACATTTAAACAACACAAACTATCGCCCCAATCAATCCTCAATTGGCGATGAACACAAACGTGGCTACCAACATTAGAACGCAGCCAACAAAAATCGGCCAAGGCAAGTTGCCAAGCAGGACGCACATCAGGAGACTGCACATGACACATCCAAGAGCAATGGTGATCATAGCAAAGGCAAGTCGAAAACTTGGGTCAATATCTTGTCTTCCCATCCTCAGGATTAATTTTTGCCGAATGATTTTGATTGCTTCATAGATAAGCATAATGCTTGGTGCATTGGAAATGTCGGCTGGACCTATAGAGGTATGCCTATCCCGGATGAGTTGACACAAAGCATTCTCAAGGGAATCAAGATCTTCGTTAACTTGAGCCACATGATCTAACACGTTCCTTGAAATAAAAATCAGCAAATCGCTTGTTAGATAATCGTCTTTTACATAAGCTCAAGCAATAAGGATCAAGAATAAGCATATTGATAGATAAACAAATGAACATATGAGCAACTCATACTTGTACCATGGTTTTAGAATGAAACATTAAAAAAGACAGATTCACCTAATTTACATAGAGTACAGATTGTTTCCTAATGAAACAGTATACACGTAAAAACATGATAAGAGATAGGAAGTTCTTTTTCATGAAAGGAAATGAAGACAGCATTCGCAGTCCTCCACACTCAAATTCTTTCCAACCTCTTGATATTCAAGAAAGACATGATGCTTAATATAAATTTCACTTTCTTCAGACAAACTCACCTGCTGTTTTTATGGTATGGATACTCGAGAGGGATTATTCCTGGTGTGAGTCCTACCGTATTCAAATATCAAATGGATATCACTAAAATTTACCCATTCGCACAGAAATAGGGGTGATGACTACAAGAGGTATTCTTACTTTTCTGTCAGATTTACACCCACTGAATATACCCTGATATGAGCACGAGCCAACATGCTCTGTTGTTAGAGTCTAGTTATATGAACAGCGAGAACAAAAACCTGGATCAATTAGCAAAATAGAAGAAGACAAAATCCGGGTGGTACGACATAACTACCGTAATCCAGGAAATGCGAGAAACGGGCCATTTTACATCCCCACCAGATATGGCTTTAAGTACATGCTCTGTTCTGAGAAGAGCCCATTTCTGCTCTTTGAGAGTCATGAACATCGAGAACAAAACCTGTCTCAAGCCTCAATCAACGAAAAGAAAAAAAGTATAGGAAAAAATCTGGATGTACAAAGTGGTGTTGTGATCGAATTTTCACAATCTAATCGGTGTTGTGATCCAGTTCTCACAATCTAAGACAAAGAACAAGCCATCTCTACTGACAAGTGAAAGACCCACCATTGGGCTCTTAAGTATTGAACAATACGAGTTCAGAAGGCATCAACAAGTTCACTTGATTTACTTAGAGGGCCGGTTCCTTAAACAGCATTCACGCGTAATGGAATATACACAGCGAACATGATCAAAGATAAGAACAGAAAAGGATGGCATTATATTACTTGCAGTCCTCCAACTTACAGACGGAGCCTGGGCTGGTTAAGATACGTTTGAGGTGGACGAAGCTTACCTCCAGCTACCGTGATCAGCTGGATTGTCGTTCGCCATTAACCTTCAACTTTGCCTCGCCAATCTCTTCCTTGCTTGGCTGAAAATGAGAACACGGTGGGGCTCTCGCAGGCCTTGATTATGAAAAATTCCCTGGGGTGATTAAAAAACTCAGGAAATGGAACTATCATGACACCCAGAATTGACATCCGTCTAAACGGCTTAGCATGGCTCCACCAAATAGTCGGATGTCAATTCAAATAGTGGCTGCGCCAAATAGTCCGATGCAAATTCTGGGTGTCATAGTAGTTCCATTTCCTGAGGTTTTTAATCAGAAAAGCTCACTCATTTCCCAAGATGTTCTAATGGGCGAGTTTTAGTAAATGAGCGCACCTTAACGTGTTTGAAGCATGGACTGAGATTATAGTTTTATGGGCCGTTAACTGATCTGGGCCATGTGAGATGGGTTGGTTTAAAAGGTCTAGTTACCCCTCTTACCAAAGAATCCGAATTGCTCTCTCTATTTTTTTTTTTAAATTTGTTTATTGAATTGCTTATTATTTATCTATTTATTTTTTTGTCCTTTTTGTTATTATACAACTATCCCTCATTAAAAATTATCTCAATAATTAAAATGATATCTAGATTTTATTGACTGGTGGTGAAATGAGAATGTAAATGGACTTAACTTTAAAAAAATAATTTAGAGATATTAACTGTGAACATTGACCTCCCACCTTGATATAGCTTGATGCACTTTGCCCACCATGATGATTAGTCTTTTTTTTTTTAATTTGATTTGATTTTTTTTGTTTTGTTTTGTTTATTATTGGGGAGTTCGATGTAGAATAGGTTTATTTATTTATTTATATAAATATGAAAAGCTCACTCCATGAACCTCTGATGGAGATGGAATAGATTTTTCATATAAATATGAAAAGCTCACTGCATGGACATCCAACGTGTGATTTTTCATATTTATGTCATGGACTTAGAAATATGCACTTCGAATGCTACTATATGCAATTGAAGTGAGGTTGCAGGAAATGAATTACGAGGATTTGATTTTCCTGATAAAATAAAAGAAGATAAAACTCTTAATTATTAAAAACTTAATTGAACCATATCTATTGATGTCCTCCGCAGTAGAGTTTAACCTTGGAGGTCAATGGTGTGAGTATGCTAGCCCGTTGGCCGTGGCGTATGTTTGTTCTTTTTTCCTTTTTTTTTTGCTTAGTTATCGTGCATTCTTGTTAGAAAGTTTAATTTGTTTTTCCCACTCATCTGTACTCGTTCCGCTCCTGCCTTCCTTCTTTAGCGAGAAAAATCAACGAGGAAGGAAACCGTAACTTTTCATTTTGTAATTTGGTCGCCATCGCATATGATTTTTCAGCGACCAAATCGAGAGAGAGGGGGAAGCGAAGTGTCCGCGAAAGTGGAGTTCGCCCTCAGCGGCAGCGCCTTGAAGACCTTGGCTCGCTCCGTCGCCTGCCTCTCCCGCGTCGGCAACGACCTCGCCATCCAAGCTTCTCCTTCCCAGGTGATTCATCTGAAATCCACGTCGGGTGAAATAGCTACAGCACTTGCTTCTTCGTGTGCCCTGCTGAGCAATGCTTAGTAGTTTAGATGCTATGATGCCATGTTAGGTGTTGGCTCGTTTCGCTCGATGCAGTGTCCAATTGAGAAATTCTGAGAGTCCTTCCACCAATTGCCGAGCGCGTGGAGCTTTTGGTGGTGGATTTGAGGCAGGAGTTTGTTAACTTAGGGCGCGATTGGCCTTATGGCCAATGGTTAGAACTTGACGTGCGCAAATCTGAAGTCCACTGAAAGAAAATAATACTGCCGATGGAGTGATTCAAAGTCGTTATATTGTAAGAGGCAATTCACTGCTATAGACAGGAGCACTATCAGTATCAGGGGTACTCACGGACAATGTTGAATGGTGAAACCATAGGAAAAAACCCCAATGGATAACCTTCTATGGGTGGTGTTATTCTGTCTTGGTAATGCTTTCATGGTCTGTTTAGTTACTTTGATGTTGTCGTATGAAGTTTTGCAACACTCAATAAGTGAAAGCATGTCGTCTGGGAACTGACATTTTCACTGAGAGAAAATGACTGCAGAATGCTGTGATGAGCATTACTAAGTCATGTCGTATGAGTCCGCTGGGATTAGCTTCTCTAATTTCTCATCGTGCAAAAGCAATGTGAACTCTGTCTTATGGATTTTGCAGTGCACCAATATGACCTATAAAGCCAATGGATTCGGAATAAAGAAATGGGGGCAACTTATTGAATATTAGATTCCATGTATACGACTTTTACTTCTTTTTGTTGGCCACTTACCATTTTAAGTCTTGTGACTCAATCATGCTAACTGCATATCATTCAGTATGTTTTCTAACTGCAAGAGAATCGGAAGCTGGCGCCTATCAAACCTGCATTAGTTTGATAAGAAGCTATACCATGCAGAAATACTTGTTTATCTCACCTCACCAACTGTGAGTTTTTGTTCATGCATATGTGATGAGGTTTAAACCTAGTTTTTGTCATATGTATGCAGGCATTAAGAAAACATACTAGATAGCTTGCAATGTCGACCCCAATGAACAACAATTATCTCTGGATAGGAGATGATGCCCTAGAAAATATCGTAGGGAGGCCTCATCATCTGAACTTGCTTGCAAATTTTCGTTCATCCTTCAAGGAATTACTCTCATAGCAACTGAATGCAGCTCCATACCTTCTGATGCTGCAAGTGAATTTGGTGGGAAAGCCGTTGAGTTTCGAAGCTAGATTGATCCTACGAAAGGTAGACTCTAGTTTTACTCTTTTCGACTGAATATGGAGAAGATTTTCTGGCTCATACTCTGGTTGCAAAGAATGACTCTTTGCTGCACTCTCAGCTGTGGATAGATCCTGTGGAAGAGTTTGGTAGTATGCTCATGGTGGCAACCCAGTAGACGTGACTTTTGCTGTCAAAGAATTGAAGGTATTTGACCTTATTATTTGTTATTGATTATATCAAGACATTTGGGAATATATGACTTCACTTTCAAACTTATCTCCATTTCCATAAAGTGAGTCCACCTAATTTACGTGCATCCATAGCTGAGAATTGGTTGAAATGCCAATCAAAGCACCTTTGAAGTAGAGGATCTTCATCCTCTTTTGTTATTTATATTGAAAATATTTTCATATATTCATTTCGACATGTGATATAAGCAATCATTTTTATAAAAATATTTTTTAAATCATTCATTTTTTGAGAAGTAAATAGAGACTTAATGAAAACTAGACGTCATCTCTCCTTATCCATCATTCAAATTCTATTTGAATTGTAAGATTGAGAACAAAAGTCGTCGAACAATAAAATAACAAATTAAAGCTCATGAACTTCTCTCGTATCTAATTTTTTAAAATCAATTTCAAATTGTGTGGATTTTATTTAAAATCATTGTCATTGTTTACTTTCTTAAAAATGTAACTATTTTGATAGATATAAACTATATTTGATAAGTGGATTTCCAAAGTTGCATGAATCCTGTTCCTAGTATGGACGGATGTGGATACTTAATTTTTACTCTATTTGGTTGACAATTGAACTACAAAAGATTGCTACTTCTGATTTGCACACATTTGAGCCAAGGACATGCTCGATCTAGGGTGGTGAAACTTGGGAACTCTCCTTTTTCGCCCCTTCCATCACCAGTCTCATTAAAAACAGCTGACACCATGTTTCCCATGTTGTTGGATCCCATGAAGCTTTCCAAGAAATCTCCAGACTTAGACCAAATACGCGATTCCTAGCTCCGCGAGTCGTTAGAGAAGTCCCAATATATTTTTCATGCGAAGAGGGGACTGCAATGAATGGATCATTCATGACTTTATCATCACCAAGAAGGGTCAATCATTTATCAACATGACTTTATCATCACCAAGAAGCAAAGCTACATTCCTACAAAAAAAAAAAAAAAAAGGAAGCCCATGAAAAGAAGGGTGCGAGCTAAATTTTCATCCCTATAACCAGCAATTCGGCAAGAACCAGGCCCAACTAATCTTTTTGGTCGGAGGCCCAACTAATCTTTTTAGTCGGAGGCCCAGCTAATTGAAGTCTTTTGAGTTCTGCAATTCACTTGGATCTTTCCTGCATTTTCTCAATGCAACGTTCAATTCAAAAACAAGATACACGAGTTTACCGGTCAAATGCAGCTTTCGTTTAACAAAATCATTTTCCGAGTCGATCGTATGCAAAAGGAAAAAAAAATCCACATGAATCATCGCAATCTGGAGGCAACTACGTATTTAGAGGGATGAAGAGTTATGGGAATTCAGCCAGAGGAGGATCGGGAGCTATGCAGCGGCACCAGGTGAGTAAAGTGACAATGTGGGAACGTGGATGGAGGATTTTATACGGGCCGAATCTTAAATCGGAATCCTCTATGACCTGCAACAGATCCAATCATCGATGCGGCAGGCCGGTCCAGGCCCAAAAGTGCCTGCTTCGCGTGAATGTTGAGAACAATTAGGCCCATACTAGAGAAATTATATTTATGGCACATGCTAATTTAATCGATCATCCATAGAGTGAGTGCTGGTTTTTGCCTACTGTATAGAAACAAATCCAACGAGAATTCACCTTTTATAGAAATCTTTATGTAATGTTTATGTCTCTTTGTCAGATATATCATAGGGACAGCATAACAAAATGGACAAAATTGTAATTAAAAAATAGTTAAGATATAATCCTCCAATTATCTTACTTACCATCATCGAATTTAATCTTACAATCATCTTTAAAAAATTCCCATATTAATTTTTATTTTCATATTTAACTCTCTCCACAAATTTTAATGTTTTCTTCACACGCATGCCTATACTCTTTTTATATCAAGTGAATAAGGCAACTTTTTTACATGGATTTAAGAACCTAAATCACAATTAGTTTGATTTGTCATTTTTATCATGTGATGCAATAAAATACATGAAAATGCAAACGTGACCATCCTTGTTTTTCGGCCATGGACCATGCATGACTCCCTGGTGACACTACGAGTGATGTATGAATGAAATTATCAAATAATTTTGGTAAACCGGTCTCAAAAGCAGAATCGTAGTGATCAAAACGGAGCTGTGTTAATCTGGTTAGCTATCTTATTGGGCGGGCAAGTGACGAATCCAGCTTGTACTTGTCCAGCTTATTGTGCGTGTGTAGTTCAGTCGAACAAATTACTTAGAACTTGTGAGCCATCCAAGTAGGTATTTTAGTTTGAATTTTGTTGTATAGAGATTGCTGATTTTGTAATATGAGGAACGAGCTATAAACTATATAAAACTAACGATGCATGTATTCGAAACGAAAGAATAGTGAATGAGGGTATGCGATTCTTTTTTATACACTCTTCATTCCCCCTTTCTCTCGTGCTGAAGGAAAAACTTGCCCTGTTTCTCCAATTTCACTGTTTTCAGGTTATGCAACTCATGAGCTTTTATCTTACCAATGCAACTCGATCCAAAGTTGAAGTAATGGACCTAAACGCACTTAGGACTTAAACTGAAACTGGCAATCTAGCAAAAGGATTAAAACTGCCTTATAGGGAAGGGGTTGGTCGAAACTTTGCAGAGATATGCTTAAACTAGCTCAAAATACTCTTAGCTGGAGAGTAACTTTGCACCAAAATAAATTCTAATCATCATCATAATTTATTCTACTATGTTATGCAAAAGGTGTTCAAGGTAATAATATAACATGAGGTTCACATCCGACCCAGCATTGGAAGGTTATTGAGCAAATCAAATTCATATAAATGACACATCACTACATCAGAAAAGCCATAAATTATCGCCCCAATTAATCCTTCAGTTCGCGATAAACACAAATGTGGCTACCAACATTAGAACGCAGGCCACAAAAATCGGCCAAGGCAAGTCGCTAAGCAGAACGCACATCAGGAGACTGCATGTGACACATCCAAGAGCAATAGTGATCACAATCAAGGCAAGTCGAAAACTTGGGTCAATATCTTGCCTTCCCATCTCTAAGATTAATTTTTGCCGAATGATTTTGATTGCTTCACAGATAAGCATAATGCTTGGTGCATTGGAAATGTTGGCTGGACCTATAGAGGTATGCCTGTCTCTGATGAGCTGACGCAAAGCATTCTCAAGAGAATCAAGATCTTCATTAATTTGAGCCACATGATCTAACATGTTCCTTGTAATAAAAATCAGCAAATCACTTGTTAGATAATCGTCTTTCGCAGAAGTTCAAATAATAAGGATCAACCTTAAGCATATTGATAGATTAACAAATAACATATGAGCAACTCATACCTGTACCATAGTTTCAAAATGAAACAATAAAAAGGACTGATTCGCCTAATTTACGCAGAGTATAGATCGTTTCCTAATGAAACAGCATACATGTAATGAAACACACACAGAAACATGATAAGAGATAGGAAGTTCTTTTTCACGAAAGGAAATGAAGACAACACTCGCAGTCCTCCACACTCACCTTCTTTCCAACCTCATGATTTTCAAAAAAGACATGGTAGTTATTATGGATTTCACTTTCCTAAGACAAACTTAGCTGTTTTAATGGTATGCATACTTGAGAGGGATTATTCTTGGTATGAGTCTACTGTATTCAATTACAGAATGGATAAAATTAAAATTTAACCATTTGCAAGAAAAAGGGGTTATGACTACCAGAGGCATTCTTACTTTTCGACAAATTTACACCAAGTATACCCTGACATGAGCACAAGCTAACATGCTCTGTTCTTAGAGTCTAGTCATTATGAACAGTGAGAACAAAAACCTGGATCAATTAGCAAAATAAAAGAAGACACAATTTGGGTGGTACGACACCCTAATCCAGGAAGAAATGTGAGAAACAAACCATTTTGCGTACACCGGATATGCCCCTAGGTACAGTTCTGAGGAGAGCCCATTTCTACTCTTTGAGAGTCGAGTCATTACGAATTTCTCAATCAACGAAAGGAAAAAAACAGAATAGAGTAAAAAATCTAAATGGTACAAATCGGCGTTCAAATCCGACTCTCACAATCTAATGCGAGAAACAGGCCATTTTCTACAGGCAAGTGAGAGACCCCTCAGGCGTTTTCAGAGTTCCAGAACCTGTTCTACATAGAGCGCAGGTTTTTTCGCCATAAAACAACATTCACGTAATGGAATATACAGTGTGACATGATCAGAAGAATGAACTAGAAAGAATATCAAGATTTCGTCATGAGTTTCCCCAAAGAATATCGAGATATTGACTTTGAGTTTCCTCAGAATCCTCCAACGTTAACGGAGCTGGGCTACGGTGCTTTCTTATATATTTCAGGTCGCTGAGGCCTACCTCCAACCAGCGTGATCAGCTGGATTGTTGTTCTCCATTGAACTTCCCACTTTGCCTATCTCTCCTCTTCCTGAAAATATGGCTTCTTCGAAGGGTCTGCAGATTGCTGTCGTGTGAACGAAGTGCTTCAGGGGAAAAAGAGACCTGTGGACCTGGGGTGTTTTTCATTTCTACTCGTGTAATGTAGGCTGCCCCTTTTAATTTTCGGTTTCGGGACTAGTCCTCGGTTTCGCGAACTAGAGTTAGTTCGAACTAACTCTAGTTCGCGAAACCGAGGACTAGTCCCGAAATTTCAAGGCTTGATGGGATTAATTGCAAAGTCCCCAAAATGAAAGGTAAAAGCCAGTCCCGCAGGTGGGTCCAACCAAAATTGAAAGGGACAGCCTACACCCAAAAAAAAATTGCACGAGCAAAAATAAAAACTATGTTATTTTTCTCATCGTTTTGTCCGTTTCTGCTGTTGCTCTACATTCGAATGCGAGCCCTCCAAAGCCGAGTTAATTCCGCCACGACTTGAATATTGAGGTTGGGGGCAGCCACTTGCTCACCCATTACTTTGTTCTCTATTGTTCTTTTTTAACTTTTTGTTAATATATCCAGATTTTCCTACACGAGGTTTCTAATGACAGAAATTCCCGGGGCAGACATATGTACTCAAGGGCATATTCGTTATTCAGTCATTGTAGATCCACTAGAAGGTAAGATTTATTGCTAATATTCATTAATCCTTTTTTCTTTTAATTTGGACGTGAATTATTCACCTCACAAGGCAACCATGAGTATCTCAACATATCTCAACGGTCGATGCATGCCTCGTTTACATGCATCCACAGCTGCGAATTGATTGAAATGTCAATCAAAGCACCTTTGAAGTAGAGGATCTCCTTCCTCTTTTGTTATTATATCAAAAATATTTATTTATTTATTTTTGTATGTGATATAAGTAATCATTTTTATAAAAATATTTTTTAAATAATTCATATTTCGAAAAGCAACTAGAGACTAAGTGAAAACTAGATGTCATCTCTCCTTATTTAATAATTAAATTTTATTTGAATTGTAAGATCATGAACAAAAGTAGTCGAATAATATAATAACAAATTAAAGCTTATGAACTTCTCTCATATCTAATTTTTCAAAATCAATTTCAAATTATGTGAATTTTATCTAAAATCATTGTCATTGTTTACTTTCTTACAAATGTATCTATTTTGATAGATATAAGCTATATTTAGATAAGTGGATTTCTAAAGTAGCATTAATCCTGCTCCTAATATGGACAAATGTGGATACTTAATTCGTACTCTCTATTTGATTGACGATTGAACTACAAAAGATTGCTACTTATGATTTGCACACATTTGAGCCAAAGACATGGTCGATCTATGGTGGTGGAACTTGGGAACTCTCCTTTTTCGCTCCTTCCATCACCAGTCTCACTAAAAATAGCTGACGCCATATTTCCCATGTTGTCGGATCCCATGAAGCTTTCCAAGAAAATCTCCAAACTTAGACCTAACACGCGTTTCCTAGCTCCGTGAGTCGTTAGAGAAGTCCCAATATATTTTTCATGCGAAGAGGGGATTGTGCGATGAACGGACCATTCATGACTTTATCATCACCAAGAAGGGTCAATCATTTACCAACATGACTTTATCATCACCACGAAGCAAAGCTATACCAAAAAAAAAAAAAAAAAAAAAAAGTCCATAAAAAGACGGGTACGAGCAAATTTTCTCAACGCAACAATCAATTCGAAAGCAAGATACACGAGTTTACCGGTCAAATGCAGCTTTTGTTCAACAAAATAATTTTCCGAGTCGATCGTATGCAAAAGGGGGGAAAAAAAAAGAACACATGAACCATTGCAATCTGGAGGAAACTACGTATTTAGAGGGATGAATAATTATCGGAATTCAACCAGAGGAGGATCGAGAGCTATGCAGCGGCACCAGCTTCCAGGTGAGTAAATCGACAATGCGGGAACGCGGATGGAGGATTTTATACGGGTCAGATCTTAAATCGAAATCCTCTATGACCCGCAACAGATCCGATCGTCGATGCAGCGCGCCTGTCTAGGCCCAAAATTGTCTGCTTTGCGTGAACGTTGAGAACAATTAGGCCCATACTAGAGAAATTATATTTATGGCACATGCTAATTTAATTGATTATCCATAGAGTAAGTGTTGGTTCTTGCCTACTGTATCGAAACAAATCCAACGACGATTCAACTTTTATAGAAATCTTTATGTAATGTTTATGTCTGTTTGTCGGCTATATCATAGAGACAGCATAACAAAATGAACAAAATTGTAATTGAAAAATAGTTAAGGTATAATCCTCTAATTATCTTACTTACCACCATCGAATTTAATCTTACAATCATTTTTAAAAAATTCCCATATTAATTTTTATTTTCATATTTAACTCTCTCCAAAATTTAAAGGTTTTCTTCACACTCATGCCTGTACTCTTTTTATATCAGGGGAATAAAGCAACTTTTTACATGGATTTAGGAACCTAAATCACAATTAGTTTGATTTGTCATTTATTATCACATGATGCAATAAAATACATGAAAATGCACACGTGACCATCGTTGTTCTTCGACCATGGACCATGCATGACTACCTTGTGACACTGCGAGTGATGCATGAATTAAATTATCAAATAATTTTGGTAAACCAGTCTATAAAGCAGAATCGTAGTGATCAAAACGGAGCTGTGTTAATCTGGTTAGCTAAGCTTATTGGGTGGGCAAGTGACGAATCAAGCTTGTACCTGGCCAGCTTGTTGTACGTGTGTAGTTCAATGGAACAAATTACTTATAACTTGTGAGCTATCCAATTAGCTATTTTAGTTTGAATTTTGTTAATAGAGATTGCTGATTTTGTAATATGAGGAACGAGCTATAAACTATATTAAACTATCGATTCGTGTATCCAAAACGAAAGAATAGTGAACGAGGGTATGCGATTCTTTTTCATACACTCTCATTCCCCTGTTTCTATCATGCCAAAAGAAAAACTTGCCCTGTTTTTCCAATTTCACCATTTCGTAGTTCTGTTTTCAAGTAATGCAACTCCATGAGTTTTTATCTTACCAATGCAACTTGATCCAAAGTAGAATTAATGAAACTAAACGCAATTAGGACTCAAAACTGAAATTGGCAATCTAGCAAAAGGATTAAAACTGCCTTACAAGGAGGGGGCTGGTGGAAACTTTCGGAGATATGCTTAAACTAGCTCAAAAATACTCTTAGCTGGAGAGGACTTTGCACCAGAACAAATTCTAATCATCATCATAATTTATTCTACTATGTTATGTAAAAGGTGCTCAAGATAATAATATAACATGAGGTTCACATCTGACCCATCATTAGAAGGTTACCGAGCTAATCAAATTCTTATAAACTACTTCACCACATAAGAAAAGTCATAAACTATGGCCCCAATTAATCCTTCAGTTCGCGATGAACACAAACGTGACAACCAACATTAGAATGCAGGCCACAAAAGTTGGCCAAGGCAAGTTGCCAAGCAAAGCGCACATTAGGAGACTACACGTGATACATCCAAAAGCAACAATGATCACAGCAAAGACAAGTAAAAAACTTGGTTCAATATCTTGCCTTTCCATCCATAAGATTAATTTTTGCTGAATGATTTTGATTACTTCACAGATAAGGTATATGCCTGGCCCTAATGAGCTATCGCAAAGCATTCTCAAGGGAATCAAGATCTTTGTTAACTTAAGCCACATGATCTAACACGTTCCTTGGAATAAAAATTAGCAAATCGCTTGTTAGACAATCGTTTTTCACAGAAGTTCAAACAATAAGGATCAAGAGTAAGCATATGGATAAATTAACAAAGAACATATCAGCAACGCATACTTGTACAATGGTTTCAGAATGAAACAATAAAAAGGATGGATTCACCTAATTTATGCAGAGCAGAGTTTGTTTCCTAATGAAAGAGCATACACATAATGGAACACACACAGAAACATGATAAGAGATAGGAAGTTCTTTTTCACGAAAGGAAATGAGGACAGCACTCACGATCTTCCACACTCGACTTTTTTCCAACCTCGTGATTTTCAAAAAGACATGGCAATTATTATGGATTTCACTTTCCTAAGACAAACTCAGCTGTTTTAATGGTATGCATAGTTGAGAGGGATTATTCCTCGTATGAGAATTAAACAAATAGTCTAAGAGGACCAGGAAGGAGGATGCCGTCATCCTTCATGGAGGAGGATGGAGCATGGAGCATGAAGCTCTATGTAAGCTGATCTCCATGGAGCTCGATGGTAGAGGAGCTCAATGGAGCGCTCCATGCCCCATGGAGCTCCGTGGAGGAGGATCCTCCTCATGCTTGCAATCGTCCAACTTACAGACGGAGGCTGGGCTAACAATAGTTAATACATGATTGAGGACGCTGAAGCTTACATCCGACCACCATCGTCAGCTGGACTGTTGGTCGCCATTAACCTCGGAATATGCCTCGTCTCTTCCTTTCTGATAATGAAAAAAGCCGTGGGAGAAGAAGAGGCTTGGATCAAGAGTTTAGAAGGAACAGGTTCGGGGGGAAAAGAGCAGCGGAAGAAGAGGCTTGGAGCCAGAGCTACAAAGGAACAGGTTCGAAGGGAGGTTTGATGATGACACTGAAGATAAAAAAAAAAAAAAAAAAATAGGCGAGACGGGGGTCGTTCTCACTTCCTCCAGGTCCCTATTTCCCATTGGTCTGCGATGGCTTCGTGATTTCCTTCGTTTAATGAAATTTTTTTTCCCAACAACCGATTGGTGCTTAATCATCTTCGACCTGTATGGTATCCAACCCAGTAACGCGCTCCTGATACACGAGGCGCTGACGTGTCATAGGGAAACAGCCTCACGGCCCTCGCCGTGAATCTCATATTATCGTGGTTGAAAATGAAATAGCTCTACATTGATTCTCCCTTGGCCAATTAACCACGAAACAACTTTACTGCGTCTTAAAATAAAGGACACAATTATAGAGTACAAGCTATTGTTATATTTTTTACATATTGCGAAAACGTTCAGATTTATATCAAGACAAATACAATAAAAATCCTTAAACTATACCTATTGCGACACAGATATCTCAAACATTTTTTGTATCATTAAAAATCCTAAACTTATCCTCCAACTTTTTTTGTGTAAAAAAAACTCAAACTTATATATATATAAACACTCTATTTCAATCTATCCATGATATATTTGTCACATTGGTATAAATTTGGGAGCAATTATGACATAATTTTTTTTAGGGTATTTGTGTTATAATGGACGAGTTTAGGGTTTTTAGTAATGCAAAAAAAGTATGGGATATTTATGTCACAATAGGCATAATTTAAGATTTTTTTGTTGTATTAATCCCTTATATTATAATAAAATTCCAAAATGATGCTATCATGAATCAATTATATTATAAATGATAAAAGCTTGTGTATAAATATATAACTATTTAAATTACACATTTTATGAATGGCCTAATTCCAAAAAAAAAAAAAGTACCAACTTCAGGTGGAATGATAATTCTGGTCCCAACTTTTTTGTCTCGAAAAAAAATCACAAAATTTCACTTAAATTGCCAAATCTGGCCCCCACCATTGATTGTCCTCAACAATAAATCCATATGCACTTGCTTGCTAGATTTAAAGCACTATCCATTTTCTTCTTCTTTGAGTCACAACTTGGAGAATAATAGTGAAGCTATTCATGGTCTCCTATACTTCACCAGCAAGTCTCCCGATTGAATTTCTCTAGCCAGACTTTTAGACAGAGAGTTAACAATGGGGGCCTAGATTCGGGATAAAGGTGAAAGTTTGTGATTTTTTATGAGACAAAAAAAAATTGGGACTAGAATTGTCATTCAACAATTCAAAGTTTGTGCTTTTTTACAAGACAACAAAATTTAGAACAAGAATTGTCACTCAACCTAAAGTTAGTGTCTTTTTTTTTTTTTTTTTGAATTAGCCCTTTTATGATTATATTATAATTAATACTTGAAATTTGTTATTATTTCGTGCAATCCAATGATAAATCAGAAAACTAATATACTCACTTTAGTAAACATTAAATGATATAATCTTACCTTTGGGGCCAAAAATGGCCGTTGACTTGATATATCAATTAACGAAAATATCTTATGAAATATTTTTACACGACATGGTTTGAATCTGCTTCTTTCATTTAGCAAAAAATGAGCCGAACATTCTGCGGTTGATTTAGATCAGAAAGATTGGATTATTATTTTGCTTAAACGGGATAGATTCAACTAACGCAAAATCTGACCCCATAGACCGAAAAAGAAATCTGACCCAAAAAGGAAAGAAAGAAAACTAGCTCAGAAGCTTTTGAACAAAAAGCATAAATAAGTCAAGAAACGTCAACATAAAATAAATAAATAAATAAGGCTCTCCTAAAAAATTAATAGATAGAAAAAAGAAAATACTATAATAATCGGATTGGCCAAAAAATAAATTAGGGAAACATGCACGTGCATTCCACCCTGTTCGATTTCATGTTCACCGCTAGATCCTTCGTGCGTTCCATGTTACCAACACCAAAACCCAAGCACGTGCCCAACGAAAAACATGGAATTCAACCTCAGCGGCAACGCCTTGAGGACCTTCGGTCGCTCCATCACTCACCCCTCTCGCATCCGGAACGACCTCGCTATTCAAGCTTCTTCTTTCCAGCTATCTCCATTTCTTCCGTCTCTCTCACCCACAGCTCCGTCAAAATGTTCGCGGGTCGCCACTGAAATCCATGTCGATCATTCCTCAGCTACATCCATCGAGTGAAATAGCTATGTAGTTGCTTATTCGAGCCCTAATGTATGATGCGTAGTTTAGATGCTATGCTCTGGTAAGCAGTGACTCATTTCCGTCGATACAGTGTCCGATTGTGAAATTTGAGAGTCCTTCAACCGGTTGCCAAGTGAACGAAGCTTTAGGCGGTGGATTTGAGATAGAAAATTCATTAACCTATGATGCTTAGAACTTGACGTGCACATAATCTAAAGTCATTGAAAGAATTTAATACTGTTGATAGGGTGATTCAAAGTCTAGTTCCTTTGATGCTGTCGTATGGAGTTTTGCAACACTCAATAAGTGAAAGCATGATTGCATTCGCTTGCATAATTCTAATATGAACATACTTTTCCATGACTTCCTTTTGCTTTGTCGCATTTAACTGCCTAATAACAAAATCCAAGTTCTTAGCTCATGTGTGGCACTTGGCACTATTTGTGCTAATTTGAAACTGGAATAGAAATAATATTGATCTGTGTACAAGTATAAACTTCTTTCTTATAGAACTCTTATTAAGATTCTAATACTCGTATTCAACCTCCAGCTTTCCTTTCAGCACTCAATTTGTCAAGATCTCCTATCATTTGGTTACCTTCAAGCCAAACCTCTTTGATGCGTTTGTAGTCTATGGTGCACAGGTTCAATGAAGTGCTCTTTTGAAGGTTTAGTGTCATTGCTCAACTTTCTGGTATATCTGTTAGTTTACAATTATAAGCGACTAACAAAATAATGTGTAGGCCGTCTGTTCTCTCCTTAGAACACCTATTACAAACATTGATTATTTGAGTGTGCTATGACCAGACGTGCATCCAAAATTCAAAGGACTCTACAGCTCTTCAACAGCAGAGACCTTTCAGGTGTTTGCATAGTGCTCTAAGTTCATTATGTCGGAAATGGTGAACCTTGAGTCAATATTTTGCCCTCTCATCGTGACAAGTTTGAGTTCTCTCTGCGTTATATAAGACGATAGTCCATCCAAAAGCTATTAAGAACTCCCAATTCAAGTTCAAAAGGAAATTTAATGCACGGCATGAGGCCAAGCATCTAGTGCAAATCATAGTTAACAAGACTACGCATTGCAAGATTTTAAACTGTGTATGCACTGCAGGAGTAACCAATCTACTCATCCACGGCCAATTAAGCCAGTGAAAACTTCCTTTTGGGAAAAAAATAACATCAGAGTACTAGGGGATACCTCCCTAGCAACTACTCTAACAGCACTTATCCACAAAGCAGAACCACCCAGATGCACAAAACTACTTGGTAAGCCCCATGCTAACAAGGTGGAAACAGAGTAAAGCTAATTGCAGGTCTTAGCTTTTCTTAGGAGGAAACGCTAGTGAGACTTCCAATTAGTACATTGTTCTTAATACGAGTTCTCTTGATAAAACAAAGAAACATAGTGTATATACAGTCGCGTCCCTTCATCAACGATGTAACGGAATTTTCTCACCCAGTGACTTTAGGAGAAGATTCCCATTCTTTACAACTTCGTGATTAATAAAAAAGAGATGACAGTTATTATGGCAAAATCTGCCATTTTGACGTGAATCATACTCGAGGGTAACTGTATTCAATTACCAAATGGATTCATGAAAATTTATCCATTCACATAAAGAAAGGGTCAGTGACAAGAAGAAACATTCTTTTTGCCACTGAATATAACACTCTTATGCGCACGAGCCAGCATGCTCTGTTCTGAGGGTCGAGTCATTGTGAACATTGAGAATTAAAATCTGGATCAATCGGCAAAATGGTAGAAGACAAAATGAGGGTGATACAACCTGTACCCACTTCTAGAAAATGCGAGAAACAAGCCATTTTACACATCCACCAGACATGGCTCCAAGTACCTGCTCTGTTCTGAGTAGAGCCATTTCTACTCTTTGAAAGTTGAGTCCTCATGAACATCGGGAAAAAAAAACCTGTCTCCAGCCTCAGTCAATAAAAATAAAAAAGAGGAAAAAATCTGGGTACAAAGTGGTGTTCTGATCCGACTGTCACAATCCAAGGCGAAGAACAAGTCGTTTCTACAGACAAGCGAAAGACCCCAACTGGGCTCTTAAGTGATGAACAGTGCGAGTTCAGAATGCATCAACAAGTTCACCTGAGTTACGTAGAGTGCAGGTTTTTTCGACATTAAACAGCATTCACGTAATGGAATATACACAGCAAGCATGATCAAAGATGGGAACAGGAGAGGATATCAATAATTTGGCATTAGTTTACTTGCAATCCTCCAACTTACAGACGGATGCTGGGCCGTTTAAGATTGTTTGAGGTCACCGAAGCTTACCTCCTACCACCATGATCAGCTGGATTGTTTGAGTTCGCCATTAACCTTCCAGATTTGCCTCACTAATCTCTTCCTTGCTTGGCTGAAAATGAGAACAGGGTCGAGCTGTCGCAGACCTTGACTATGAAAAATTCCATGGAAGAGGAACGAGTGAGCTTTTGTTATTAGGAATGAGAAATCGGGAAGAGTGACGATGGTCATTTGTCACGTAGGGAATAAAAAGGGTTTTTTTTTTTTTTTCCCTACGTGACGAATGACACAGAGAAAAAAAAAAACCCTTTTTATTCCCTACGTGACGAATGACCATCGTCACTCTTCCCGATTTCTCATTCCTAATAACAAAAGCTCACTCGTTCCTCTTGTAAACTTACAAGAGGTCATATCAGCCCGAATGGGCGAGTTTTTTTCTAAATGAGCCCACCTTAACCTGTTTTAAGCATGGACCGAGATTACAGTTTTATGGGCCGTTAACTGATCTGAGCCATGTGAGATGGGTTGGTTTGAAAGGTCTAGTTACCCCTTTTACCAAAGAATCCGAATTGCTCCCTCTATGTTTTTTCTTCTCTGTTTATTGAATTGCTTATTATTTATCTTTTTTTTTTTTTGTCCTTTTCGTTATTATACAAATATCCCTCTTCAAAAATTAGCTCAATAATTAAAATGATACCTGGATTTTATCAACAGGTGGTGAAATGAGAATGTAAATGGACTCACCGTAAAAGAAATAATCTAGAGACATTAACTGATGGTGGATTGGAGGCAGAAATTTGTTAACCAATTTTGTAATTAGCCCTGTCAATAATGATAACAACTTGACATGCATAAATCTGAAGTCAATGAAAGAATCTAATACTGTTGATAGGGTGATTCAAAGTCATCACATCCTGATACCAAGGTAATTCGCAGCTTTAACTAGTAGATCTATCAATGCTAATCGCAGAAAATGCCGAATGGTTCATAGGAAAAAACCTACAGATAACATTCTATGGGTGCTGTTATTCGGTCTTGGTAATGCTTTCCTGGTTTGTCTAGTTACTTTGATGGTGTTGTATGGCGTTTTGTAACACAATGAGTAGAAGCACCATTGCATTCACTTGCATAACTCTTACATGACCATACTTTTTCATGACTTACTTTTGCCTGTTCACATTTAATTATCAAATAACAATAGAAAGTTCTGAGTTCCAAGGTCATGTTTGGCACTTGGCACCATTTGTGCTGATTAATATTGATCTATATACAAATACCGTCTTTGTACTTGTAAATATCATATTAAGGTTCTGATATTCTTATAAAACCTCCATCTTTCTTTTCACACATTTAGTTTGTCAAAATTTGCCTATCAATTGATTACCTTCTTTGACCAAAAAAAAAAAAAAATGATTACCTTCAAGAGAAACCTCTTTGATATATTTATAGCATGTGGCGCTAAGGTTCATGCAACCTTCTTTTGAAGGTACCTTCCTGGAATTATTCAACAGTTTATAGTTGTAAGCAACTAACAAAATAACCTATGCAGGCAGTCTATTCTATCCTTAGAACACCTATTACAAACATTCATTATTTGAGTGTGCAATTACCAGACATAAATGTGTCAAAAGTTCAATGGACTCTGCAATGCTTCAATGGTAAAGGTCTTGTAGTTGTGTGTATGGTGCTCTGAATTCATTATGTTGGAAATGGCATATTATTTGATGGTTAAGATTGCAAACTTGTGGGCATAGATGGAAGTATTAGAGAATTCCTTTTTCCCCCTAAAAATAATCTCGCTTCAATTCTATGGAACCAAGAAGAAATAAAGTCTTGAAATGGACGTGTTCACCGAGAGAAAATGACTGCAAAATGCGGTGATAAGCATTGTCACGTTGTATGTATCCATGGAGATGAGCTTCTCTGTGAGATCTATCAAACGGATATGGCAATCCCCAGTATGACCCAGAAAGCCAACAGGTTTAGAGTAAAAGGATAGGGGAACTCTGGGTCAAACGGATAATTATGCTCGCTATTAAGACTTGAAACAAATCCGATCCTCGATAGGATAGGCCAATCCAGTATTCTGAAACTGATCCGATCCTTCAACAAAAAAAAAAAAAAAAAAAAAAAAAATCATAAATCTAATATACTTATATCAGTCGGTTCTAAACCAACTTTTCAATTGTACAAATTGAGTCATTCATCTTTTGACATTTTGTTATTATAGTCTATCGAGCTAATTATCAATGTGTGGACGTTGGTCAGGTTAGCCAATACGAATGTGGGCAATTTTTACAAATTTTTCTTTTAGAATTTATTTTCTATCTTTTATCTTCTATCTTTTTTTTTTCTTTTTCATTCTTTCTCCATTGGTCGCTAGGCCTCAGAGATAGCCTGCAACCAACCAAAGGCAACAATCGACAAGGGTTGCCATAGCCAGAGGTTAGCGAGGGGACCCTTGCCAATCGTTGCCTATGGTGAGCCATCATTGAGGCCCAGCGATCGTCGGAGGAAGAAAGGGGGAAAAAGAAAAATATATATATTAAAAAAATGTAAAAATTCTCCACCTCAACACCGGTCATGCCACGTAGGCTGACCGATGTCAATGATTTTCTGTCAAAACTGACTTAATGAACTACATTGGCAACAATGTTAAAATATTTAAGATTCAATTTATTCATTTAAAAGGTTATGATAGGATTGATAGAGATATAATAGGTTTAGGACTTTTTTTAGTAATTTTCCCGGTACATATTTATACTTATATTGAAGCAACGTTACTCTGTCTCACTTTTTTGTTTCTTCTGAATATGCCTCAACATTCAAAAAGTCGTCTCACTTTCCTAACGTGAATTGGCTCTATTCTCAAATAGGTAAATCTTTCATTGAAGAATTTGTATGGCCGGTTACTTCCCTTTCTCACATATTGCATGCCTGCATGCTTTCTTTGTGTGAAGGAGTACGTTGGGCTTAGTAGCTTTCATTTGTAACTTGGGGTGCATGTGAAGATAGCGTGCAGATTATTGCTGAGGTTGGGATATGAGGACCTAGTTATGACCTAGGTCAAAATTGTCATTTGTGTATCGAAATATCAGTGAATGAGAATAATGTGATATCACGGAGATTACAACCATAGTCAAGCTACTTAACCATTCTCGATATTTAATGACTCTCAATTATATTCAATAATTCACATAGTGTTTAACTCTAATAATTTTTGTGAAACAATCTCTTGGTTGCACAAATGAATAGAAGAAGTCTAACCCATGAGATTTAATTGGTTTCAATACTCTTGATTGCTTCATGGTATAATTCATGAATAAGCCTCCTCTAACTTCTTTACATAAGGCGTAGAAACCCACCCTAACATTTAGTGTATTTGAATCCAAAAAAGAAAGCTCTTCAAGAAAACTTAATCAAGCTAGGAAATCTGCTCTAACTAAGAAACTTGCTTAAAACAAAATTTCAGTTCAAATTCGAGATATATTTTCAAAATGTCATCATTATCGTCATTTATTCTACTTTGTGATATAAAAGATGTTCCAAGTAATAATAATACATCACGAGGTTCCTGTCCAAATCAACATTGGTAGGACGCATATCAAAGCCACATTCGCAAAGGGCAAATCACAACAACAGGAAAATCGAAAATCGTCAAAATTCTATAATTAATCCTCAGATTCGATGGGATTATCAACATCAGGATATAGGGAACAATGATCAACCAAGGCATGTCACCGAGCAGAATGTGCATCAGTAGGTTGCACAAGACACGTCCTAGAGCAACCACGATGAGAGCGTACATAAGTTGAAGCCTTGGGTCTATATTTTGTTGTCCCATCTTGAAAATTAATTTCTGTCGGACGGTTTTGACAATCATGTGGACAACATGATGGGTGCCCTGCTAATGTTGGTTGGACCTGTATAGCTATACATGTCCCTCATGACTTGAAGCAAGCACTCCTCCACAGAATCAAGGTGCTGGTTATATGTTGCAGCAATTTGAGTTCTATGCTCTGGTCCATATCTAAGAATCAAAATTAACAAACTACTTGTTAAACAATGGCTTAAGCTCAAGTTGTGAGCTCTTCTGCATCTTATAAAAGGACAATTTTTCCAAAAGCTATCTAGATATGAATCTACAATGAACATCAAGCGGTTCTCAACGCATAAACACATCAAGAACTGCCAATATAACTTCAAAAGAAATTTAATGGGCGGTATGATGCCAAGCTCCTAGTGCAACATTGCAGGAATCTAACCTGTGTTTGGACTGCTGGAGTGTATAGTCCATCTTATGGACAAAATATAACATGATGGTACAAGGGGAAAATACCTCCTCAACACCTACAAACCTATCCCGACCTACTCTAATAACACTGGTTCACAAAACAAAACCACCACCCAGACGCACAGAACTACTTGGTAAGCCTCCATGCTTCTTGGGTAGAAAAAGAGTATAGCTAATTGCAGGTCTATCTTTTCTTAGCATGGGTTTCTTTTGATAAAAGAAAGAGGCCGTGTATATACAGTCGTGTCTCTTCCGTCAATGTAATAAATTTCTCACCCGGTGACTTGAGAAGAAAGTTCACATCGTTCCCAACTTTCTGAATATCAAAAAGAAATGACAATTATCATGGTATTTAACTCTCCTCAGACAAGCCCAGCTGTTCTAATGGCATTCAAACTTGAAAGGGATCATTCCTGCTATGAATCCAAATGAATTCCATTCCGAATTCATATCATCAAAATTTGCCAATTCACGCACACGAAGGGTCAATAACTACGAGAAACAATCTTACTTTTCGACGACATCCACCGAATACACTCTTTTGGGTTACACCCATCATCCTCTGTTCTGAGTAGGGCCCAGGCGCTGTTCTGAGGCTTATGATTACCGAGAACAAGAGCCTGGATCAATTTACAAGAAAGTAAAAAAGAACAGAGGAAGAAATCTGGGTGGTACGACGTGCTGTTTCAATCCGACTCTCAGAGTCTAAAATGAGAGAAACAGGGCCATCTTGTACCGTCAGGTGAAAGACGCCCCAATAGACCAAAACGCGTCAACCAGTACGGGTCCAGAACACGTCAGCGCGTTCACCAGATTTACGTAGAGTGCATGCTTTTTCCCAGCAAAACATCTTTCACGTAAAGTAACATAGGCAGTGGGATCAGAGATAGGAACAGGAGAAAAGGATCTCAAGATTTTGGCATGATTTTAAGGGCTGCGCTAAAGTAATTGGGACTTGGTTTGAGGTCGTTGAAGCTTACCTGCGACCACCGGGATCAGCTGGATTTTCGTTCGCCATTAACCTTCCGGCTGTGGCTCGCTAGGTCTCTTCCTTTCTTTGCCCTATTATGGGACGGAGTGGGTGGCGTATATGAGACGAGGTGGTCGTCCAAGGTCGTCGTTCTCAGCTTTTCGCCCTTTACAGTGTTTTTGAAATAAAATAATAAACCACGTAGCAACCACCACCAAGCAATGTTTCATTCCCAACATTTAATGCTTGACCAACCCCAAATAAAAAAGGCCTTGTGTGCCTTTATAATATGACCAAATACGATACGGTATGTAAACAGTCTCTATATATCAACTACATTTGGCAAAGCATGCGAAAAATTGACATTACATTATAATGGAAATTAGAAATAATGTTATTGTGAGTTTTCTTCAATTAGATTGTGAATGAGAAAAGAGGCAGAGCAAAAATATGAGAATGAGTTGAAAGTTAGAGTATGACAGATAAAAAAAAAAAGTTGAGAATATATCGAATTAGTTAAAACTCGAGATTTTATTATGAGTATAATGAAGGTATGTTTTATTTTTGAGTAAGTATAGCAAGCTTGCAAACATCGAAATTTTTTATTGAAAGTGACGCATATGGATATTTTATGAAGAATCGCCAGTAAAGCAAATCAAAACCAACGCAAGAAGCACGCACATCAGCCCCCACGTCAAAAGAAATCTGTACTACAGTAATACAATTTTCTTAGTCGAGGTTAGTGATTGGCCCTGTTGAAGATGAATAGAACATGACGTGTATAAATCTGAAGCTGGAAGCATAAGGACTACTCGCGGAAAATGTCAAATGGTGAAACCATAGGGAAAAAAGCCCGATGGATGACCATCTATGGTTGATGCTATCCTGCCTTGATAATGCTTCTCTGGTTGGCAAATGAATTAACTTAATTTAACGGTGTTATGTGGAGTTTGCAACACTAGTTTGGATTTCCAGTTCGAATCAAACTGCGTTGCTAAGTTGATTAGATTGCACTTATGTCGTGATCAAGGAAATGAGGGACGTTTTTGACTTGACTTAGTCTACATGTGCTTTGGATTCGATAAGTCAAAACACGAATGCATGCACTAGCATAACTCTTATCTAACCAGTCATTTCATGACTTCCTTTTCCTTCTCCGCATTTAAATACCAAATGAAATTCGCCATTCTAACCTCATGTTTTGCACTTAACACTATTTGTGCTAGTGTATAAATATCACCTTCTTACTTGTAGTTATCATACTAAGATTCTAAGCGAATGCAACCTCCAGCTTTTTTTTTACGCACTCAATTTGTCAAAATCTGCCTATCAATTGACTACCTTCAAGCCAAAACTCTTTAATGTGTTTACAATAACTGGCGCACAGCTTTTATGAAACACTATCGACTAACAATTAGTTTGCTAATTTTATTTTGAAGATATTGAGCAGAGCTTGGAATTCCAATTGCTGCAATGTATAACAACATCTTGATTCCATGGAGGAGACCTTATTTCAAGCCATCAGGGACATTTATAGCAATACAAGTCCACCCAACGTTACTAGTGCACCCGTTATGCTTGTCCACACAATGGTAAAAAACGTTCAATGGAAATTAATTTTCAAGATAGGAATGCAAGATATTGGCCCAAGGTTCCAACTTGTGTGTGCTCTCATCTCTGTTGCTCTCGGATGTGTAACGTGCAACCTATTGATTTACATTCTACTTGGTGACATGCCTTGGCTGATTCTCGTTCCCTTCGTCCTGATGTTGATGATCCCATTCGAATTCGAACTTGAGTATTAATTGGAGAATGGTGACGGTTTTCGATTTTCCTAATGTTGTTGTATGCTTCTTAGGAAGTTGGGTTTGATGTGCATCTTGCCAATTCTAACTCAAACAAGAACCTTGTGTTGTACTATTATTACCTTAAACACTTTTTACATAACATTGCGAAAATATATGATGATGAATACGATGGTACTATTTAGTTAAGATTCTAATGCAATTCATTGAAATTGGAGAAGCAATTTTTTTTTTCTTTGTGCAGAGAGAAACGGGGGAGTTGATTCAAAAATCCAGGATATATAAACCAAAACAAAAAAATAAAATAGAGAACAAATCTTGGGGGACAACTTGGTGTTCTAGCACTCCCCATCTGTGAGTTGTCGCGATCAAATAAGACAAGGTGCAAGCAAACAGAATTTCTTGTGATTTGATTTGGGCTTTTGAGTGTCCCCATTTGACTCTTCATCTTAATGGATCAAGCCCGTCTCCCAGGAAATCTGTCTCCCAACCCTTTTAACACATAATTCAAAAAACAAGAAGTTCCTAGTCATGGACGTCCATTGATATGAAGCAAGATTATTGCATCTCACTTTTCAGTTTTTTCCAAATATGTCTCAAAATACAAAAAGTCGCACATCTCCCTTTTCTAATGTGATTTCGCTTTGTTCTCAAATGGGTAAATCTTTCGTTGAAGAATTTGGGGCCAGTTACTTCCCTCTCTCACATATTGCATGCTTCCTTTATGCCAAGCTTAGTGGTTTTCATTTGTGACTCGAAATTCAGGTCAAGATAATGGCTAGAATATTGTTGAGGTTTGATATGAGGATTGGGTTACGAACTACGTCTAAATTGCAATTCGTGGATTGAAAGATTAAATAATCTCTAGCCAAAGAAAAAAAATCCCTATGATTCCAACTTAATGTATGGCACCAGAATCTTAACTAAGTAGTAGCATTATCTACATCACATCACATATTATGCTTTTCGATATATAAGATGTTCGAGGTAATAACAATATAGCACAAGGTTCATGTCCTGACCAGCATAAGCACAATGCACATAAATACCAACTTACCAAAGAGCAATATTAGGAAAACCAAAAATGGTCACAATTCTCTAATCCGCGATGAATGCTCATGGGTTCATCAACGAGAGGATGCGGAGAATGAAAATCGACCAAGGCATGACACAAAACGGAATGTATATCAGCAGACATCATCTGACACATCCGAGAACAATAGCAATGCAAGCGGATGTAAGTGGGAATGTTGGGTCCATATCCTGCCTTCCCATATTGAGGATTAGTAATTGTCCGACGATTACGAGCATTGTGTAGATACACACGATGGTTTCAAGGTTAGTGATGGCTGGAATACCCATGATTCCAATAGCAAAAATCACAATTTTTAGCAGGATCTTCTCCAGGAAATGAATTGTGGTAATTCGATCCGCATGCTCTGCTCCACGTCTAAGAAATAAAATCAGCAAACCACTTATTAGTGTACAGTCTTTTGGTAAAGCTCAAGTTTTGAGCTACTTCTTCATCACATAAGACGGCAGTCCTTCCAAAAGCTTTCAAGAACTCTACCAATCTAAGTTCTAAAAAAAAATTGATGATGTATGACACCAAGCTTCTAGTGCATATCATAACTAACGTGTCTATGCATTGCAGGACTCTTAACCTATATATGCACCGCAAGAGTTAGCCCATCTAGTGATCTGAGGCTAATTAAGCTAGTGAAAAACTCTTCTTTTCGACAAACTGGAACATCAGAGTACGAGGGGATACCTCCTTTAACACCTATAAACCTTTCCTAACCTACTCTAACAACACATTCACAAAAACAAGACCACCCAGATGCACAAAACTACCAGGTAAGCCGTTGCTTACCGAGTAGAAAAGCCAACTGAATATCTTCTCTTTTCTTAAAAGGAAAAGCCAAGAAGGCTTTCAATTAATATGGTGTTCTCTTGACAAAAGAAAGCTGCGGAGTTCATCTACAGTCGTGTCTCCTTAACTTTCCCTCTTACCTAGTAACTTTAGGAGAAGGTTAACATTCTTTATAACTTCGCGGTTTTCAACAAGAAATGGCAGTTAACATGGATTTCACTTTCCTCGGACAAACTCAGCTGTTTTAATGGTATCCATACTCGAGAGGAATTATTCCTGGAATGAGTCCTACTGTATTCAATTACCAAATAGATATCATGAAAATTTACCAATTCGTACTTAAAAAGGGGGTCAATAACTACAAGAAGGCATTTTGCCTACACCAGATATGCCCGTGTACATGCTCTGCTCTACTCCTGCTCTTTGAGTGTCGAATCATTATGAATATCTCAATCCTTAAAAGGGAAAATGAACAGATGGAGAAATTTGGAAGGTATAAATTGGTGTTCCAATCCGACTCTCCCAATCTAACACGAGAAACAGGCCATTTTTCTACAGGCAAGTGGAAGATTCCCCTTGGCTCTTACGTGAACAGTACATCCAACGACTAAAATGCAGGTTTTTTCACCACAAGACATTATTCACGTAATGATATATGCAGCATGACATGATCAGAGATAGAAACAGGAAAGAATATCAAGATACTGCCATGAGTTTCCTCAGAATCCTTAAACTTGCAGACGGAGCTGGCTTAACAGTGCTTTTTTATGTATTTGAGGTTGCTGAGGCTTACCTCCGAACACCACCGTGATCAGCTGGATTGTTGTTCTCCATTAACCTTCCTACTTTGCCTGATCTCCCCCTTTCTTTCTTCCTGAAAATGTGGTTTCAAGTGTCTGCAGATTGCTGTCTTCTGAACGAACAAAGTGCTTCAGGGGAATATGGGATCAGAGTTCTCGGGGGGCGGGTTGGCTATTTGGGTTGTGCCGAGCTTTATATGGGTGCATGCCTAGTGCCGAGAGCTTTCATATTGGGGCCAGGCCGAGCCGAGCCGGGCCGAGCCGAGCCGAGCTTTTATACGTGGACTAAGGAAATGCCCCGGCAGAAAAAACCTTTGCACTGATCTTATATATTAACAAAATTCCTCCCCCCCAGCCGCCGCTGATCTCACATATTTACCCCCGCTGAACTCATATTAACAAAATTCCGGGTATACTTTTTTATATTTGACGTGGGCTCTCCCGCGGAAGTGACGAAAGCGAAAAGGCTAAATCGTCTTTTAAAGTCTGCTTTATTTGCGCCTTACTCGGAGCACCCATTTGAACCCAACATTACCCTGTCTATTTTTCTTTTGCTCTTTTTGTTAATATATCTAGATTTCTATACACGTGATTTCTAATGGCAGAGGCCCTCGGAGCAGACAATATGCACTTAGAAGCACATTTAGTCATTGTAGATCCACCAAAAAGTAAGATTTATCGCTAATAGTCATTAATCCTTTCTTTTTTGGACGCGGATTTTTTTATTCCAAATGGGAATATCTCAACATACCTCAACTGTCAATAAATGCCTTATCTACATGCATCATTAGTGGAGAATTGGTTAAAATGCCAATGGAAGCTCCTTCAAAGCAAAGGCACTTCATTAAAAAGTAGATCTACATATTTATTTGGTTAATTAGTATAGGTAAAACTCATGGCCAGAGTAATCCCTCTCCATAAGTTTTAGTACCTTTACAACTACTTACTTATATTAGAAAAAAGAATTATACTTAGGTTTATTTGTTTCATGAAAAATAAATGATTTGAATTCTTTTTTTTTAAACGATTGCTTGTATCACTTACAAAAATAAAAATGAACGAAAATATTTTCATTGTCCACAAAAATATTTAGACAAAATTATCGTTCATAATAAAAATATTTTTCATTAAATAATTATATAATAAATTGAATAAGACAAGATGCAAGTGAATGGAATTTCTTGGGATTGCCTTTGGCTTCTCATTGTTCCCTTCCTAGAAAATCTCTCTTCTCCCACCGTTTTTACATATAGAACATATGTATAATCTTAGTCATCGACATCTAATGTGATTCTTTCTCAAATTCTCTTAATCGACAGCGTCATACCACGAAAAGACAAAAATGCACCCCTAGCAATGGAGGTGGAAGAAAGTTCGATTCATCACACCTTCTTCCCTCCTCTCTGCTTCTACCCAATCAAAACTTGAGATGAGGAATTTGGTTTTTCCAACATAAAATATAATTGAATGCTATAAAAGGAGAGAGAGATTCATTCAACAGATAAATAGAACCTCAAAAGAAGTGTCAATTTTAGTTTTGTCGTTGATTAAATTTTGTTCCTCCAATCTCACTCTGGTACACAATAATTAACTTGACAAGTTAATTACGTTATGGAAATAATGCAATCTCATACTAACAAAATCCCTAAAATCTAAGAAAGAACATATTAAGAAAGGATCCAGGAAATGCTCTAATTCCCAATTTCCAATATAAAAGCCACCAATTTCCCATGCTTGAACATGGAGTCTTCAGTTAAAGTATCAATATATAGTCATATTTTGGAAAATAATCTTTGATTTTTTAAATATGAAATCATTTTCCTGAATTTAAATATTAATTTTTCATTGGCTAAGAAAAATTTTCCATTAACTCATTTTCCTAAGTAATCCTAACGCTAGAAATAAGGAAAATGTTATTTTAGAAAATAAATTTCGCGAAACAAATAGAACATAATGTCATGAAACATTCCAAATATGCATAAAAAAAGAGGATACAGATCCTTTATCCCAAATGGTGTTTCCATTGATATCTCAATCAATTCTTAACAATGACGCATGTAAATGAAGCATGCGTCAACGATTTTACATGCATGAATGATTGAGATATATTGAGATGCTTATAATATGTGGGAGTATTTTGTGGAATAAAGAATTTACATCCAATTGTGAGTCGGCATTTCTCCCTCTTTTTGAATGTGAAAAAGAATCAACCTTACCACAGACATTTGATTGGGCGAATGGACGAAGCAAGAGAGACAGATGGGTTTTACTTATTGAGGATTGGGCGTGCTAAATACGGTGGACTCTAGGAGGATGATGTTGAAGGTTGTAGACGTGTCCAAGGTTGAGTGGCTCGCCAGCCCAGCAAATGGGAACGGGGAACTTGGAGGATGGGTGATGTAAACACTTACATCAGCTAAACTGGCCATTTCTCAAAAGTCGGCTCAGCTCCAACCTTGGAGATCATTGAGCGGCTGTGATGTGGTAAAAATAGGAGGAAAATGGGAAGTGATGAATCGGGTGAGGTAGGTTATAGAATTGGAGCTGTTAAATAATCAGAGGGGTGCATCCGCGAACTTGGGGGGAACAAATGTCTCTCCTTTTAACTTTTGATTTTCCCCGTAGATTTTTGTTCTGGTTCCTCGAGAAAATTGTTTTAATGAAATTATAACATCTTTTTGTGTTTATAGAGATAGACTATGAGCTTTACCTAGTGGGCCATAGGATGTGGGCCTTTGCATCTCGATTCGAGAGAAGTGAGCCAATTTAATTAGGCCCGATATACATATAAGTGATTGGATCACGGAAATGTTCATAGTACTTGGGCCCATGTAAAAGCTGATTATGTCACACCTACGATAGTGTCCAACGGGAACAGTTGCAATTGCATGGGCTTATGCTTATTTTATCTTCTTCTTTTTCCAAATGTCTGGTTTGCACCTAAACAATTTCCTAATGGTACAGATGGCGTCTTTGTGCAAAAGGTGTGCCTTCTTTTTTCTGCTTCGGCAAATCGCTTAGGATGCATGGTCAAAATTTGCTACCGTTGGATATTATATCGCTAAATTCCCTCTTATGTTTGTTTTAACTCGTCTTCTTGCTTCTCTTTTGTCCTCTCCTGGAGAAATTGCCCCATCAAATAAGCCAACTTCAATCGTCTGACTGTTCTATGATAAGATTCTAACCCCATATGCAACATTAGGGCCACGCTGGTGCTGTCATTTCTTTGTGAAAGTACCCTAAAGGAGCGTCTCTTCATCGGTGGAGTGTCGATCAACATGAAAAACACCATAATTAGTTGTGGGAGAAGAGTGCTTTCCATCAAATCATTTCAAACATTGTTGGTTTTTTAGCACTCTTCATTTTTCAATTTTGACAATTTAGCCATAAATCTTTCAAATTATGTCAATTTAATTCTAAAATTTTGACGAATTACCAAACTAGGCATAAAGCTTTTAACAAATTGCCAAATTAATCTTTCCGACTAATTTTGGCTGGCTATTACTAATGTAGTAGCTTACTTAGCACCTCTTGTCCTATGTGATATGGTTGGTTCTGATGTAGATAATTTTAAATTTTTAAAAAATCTGTTTTTTATTGTCTTCAATCTTTTATTTTCTTCTCTCTTTTTACACAAGGCTAGCGGCCCTACCGAAGACCTCCGCTGGCTGCTAAGCAAGAGTTGACGGCCCTCGTTGGGCCTTGGGTGAGGGCTTGCGATGTGCTTTCCATACACAGCAAGGGTTATGACCCTCGCCCTCGGCCAACGAGGGCTTTGCGGCCCACTAGCTTTATGTAAAGAGAGGGAAAAAAAAAAGAAATGAAAAAATCAATAAAGATTAATAAAAAAAATTGTCCATGTTAATATAGTCACATAAGATGATTGTTGCTGACTAAGCTACCAAAGACTAGTTTGCCAAAATCATTTAAAAACTTATGATTAAATTAGCACAATCAGAATGTTTAAGACTGAATTAGTAAGTTGTCATGAGATTTAGGACTAAGTTGGAAAAATTAAAAAATAAAGAACTGAATTAGTTGTATAATAGGGTTAGGATAATTGAACAATTTTTCCTTCATAATGGCTGAGCAATAAAAAAAATGTTTTTGACTGAGCTGTGCTTTGACTATAAATGGACTTGGAGAAAAATAGGTCTGGCGTTTCGACCTGCTAGGATTGACTGTCTCGAAATATTCACACCGCCACCAAGAGTCTATTGTTTCCAGAAAATGGGAGGGTTGCAGTCAATTACTCTCTGGGGTGCATGACAACTCCTTATTTCTGTTCCAAAAATAATTTTTCAATTTCAGACTTGTTTTTGGAATAGAAATCCATTTGATAAAATTATTCAATTTTTCTATTTCTGAATAGGTTTGGAAAAGAACAGAAGCAAAAATTTTCTACTTCTCTATTTCTAGAATAGAAATGAGAAATAAAAATTCTTCTCATCATTCGTCAACCGGTCCTCCATCCGTCGCCATCGACCACAGTCCGCCGGCCGGTGCCGGTCGCTGGCCACCGCCGCCCGAAAGGAAGAAATTTTGTGTTATTATCAAACGAATTTTTATTTTTAGAGTAGAAATTTTATATTGTTATCAAACGGGTATTTTTGCTTAGAAACTCATTTAGAAATAGAAATAAAAAATTATTTCTCTTCTATAAATCAAATTCAGGCCAAAATGGTTATCATTTGTGCCCTTTCTGTTAGTAACAGAACCAACTACAGTCACACAAATCGATTCGTAGTATGTAAAGTTTACATACCCCGAGAGGGTCCCTAAAGCGCGAATTAATTGTGGTTTGGATAGTCTAGAAGCTCTCTTGTCATACGTGACTTATCCATCTTGTGCTCTTGCATTCGACATATTTGAACCAAATTGTAACCATCTGCCATCATTTCTGTGATACTGGGCTGGCAGTCGTCGAGAGGCCAGTGCAGCAGAGCGCAGATCAAGCCCGGGGGTGTTTTCAATTTGGTTACAATTCCCCCGGCGGTTTGACATTACCCCATTTTAGGTTTGGGGTTGTCTCCGATAAACCTAGCAGTTTAAGGTCAATTCGACATATTTGAATATTGTTAGTGGCGTACTGTTATCTCTTTGGTTTTAAATAGTTTAGGTCTTTTTCCAAAAAGATATTATGAACTTCTGAGTTGTGGGCATATCATCCTACACCTTGCTATTGCATATTCCCATGTTTCTCGTCCAAAGAAGGTTCAGCTGCGTCGGTTTTCCAAGACCTATTATAAGGATGGATGATTTAAATTATAAGGAATCTCAATGTAAGACGAATGCTTAGTCAGGTGCATATTCTTTTGCATCGTTTCTCAATTTTGAATTGCACCACAAAGGATTGGAAACATCATCATCATTTATACCCATATCGGTCTGACAACATTCCCCGAGCACATGTCATTCTTATAAATACCGTGGTAAATATTGTCTGGCAAAATTAATCTTTGAGATGGGAAGATAAAATTTGGACCTAGGGTTACAACTATTTTTGGTGGCGACAATTTTTTTTTTTTAATAATATCTAGATAGAATTATATAAATATTTACTTACAAATTATCACATTAGTGTAACTCAAAATAGCTTGAGTATTCTGAATTGAAAGAGAAAGCTAGTCGTGTGACTTGCGAGTTTACTATTAATGAATAGACTAATGTTTTACATTGAATAAAAAATTAGTAATGATAATTGAGATTGAGATGACAATAGCATAAAATTATCGGAATATAGATCCAGGAAAAATTACAAAAACGATCTTTGTATTATTGCCACTATCTAATTTTGGTCATCATACTTTATCTTGTGATAGATAGGGTCCATAAAATATTCGCCAATTATCATTTTAGGAAAAATTTCAATGACCGACCAAGGGAATATGCTAACGGAGGTATGCAAGCGGCACTAATATGGAATGAAAAAATAATTATGCAAAAGATATTACAAAATGTTCCCCATATTACTGTCGATGTTTAATTTTGGTTCTCGTACTTCATCTTACGACTAATTAGTCCTTACCCGACTTCTGATCCTAATTTCAGATATATCCTTCCAAATGCAGGCAGAAATTGGTCAATAAGGACCCAATTAATATGCTAGTTGACACAATTTAAAGAAGTTATCAAAGATGAAAACTCGCACATGTGATTCTAATATGATTATTCTTAAGTGTCATAGCTTTTACTCACACTCATGACTATTGCCCATTTATTCTGGAATTAACATTTTACGGAAGACAATTTGGTGCTAGGGGGCACTGAGCAATGGGGGAGATGAGGGCGACTCTGCCCATGGGTTGGACCATACCACAGGCTGAAGTCCTTCCACGGCAGGAGAAGGGCACCGCAGCGTCCTTGTTGTCGGACCGGAACGAGAAAGGGAATTCTAAAGACACTAAAACAGTGTTACCAGGTCAAGGCTTCCCAAGAGCAAGTCATGTATCATTTTCTCATTATTCGTGTTATTAGATTTTGGCGTCAAATAAATATAATGTGCATTACAACGACCAATTGTTACTTATAATACTATGAACTACTTATGTGATATGAACTTTATGCGGACATATATTGTAAATGCACCTCCACATGTATCGATTTATATGTTGGACATGTGCTTATTAATAAACACGTTTTGACATGTGCTTTTTATTCTTTCTTTTTTTATCAGTGTCACCAATTGTGGCATAATGTTATCTAGGTTTGTTATCAAGCGGGCATAGTAAGAATACTCGTTAAACCAAACATACGAAATGTGGCTGAAAGTTTAGACATCAAATCTTGCTGAAAAAGACCTACAATAGAAATTTTTGGTACTCGCACAATAGAAAAATCAGAAAAGAAGAGTTTGTATACATTTAGATTCATCACAATTTCAATTTTTATTTTTTAGAAGTATATGGATTTCTTTATTCTATGTTATATTTTTCAATTGATATTTTCTTCAAAGTTTAGCAGCTAAGTGAAAACTAAACATCATATCTTCCTATCCATATTTAAATTATATTTGAATTGCAAGATCGAGAACAAAAGTTTTTTTTTGGTAAAGGGTAAATATATATTAATTAACTAAAGAACCAAGGAGCTACACAAATGTACAGCAACAGACCTTGGCACCAAGGCTTCCACTCAGAAGACAACCAGTCAAGAGAGTGGAAGAATGTCGGGGAAGTGTTGGGGGGGGGGGAGCTGCAGAAAGAGGAACGAAAGAACAGCAGCTAGAACTAGGCTAAACATCAGCCAAAAAGAAGGGAAGGGGAAAGACGAAGGCACCCGCGTAGGGGAGAAGGAATACAACCAGAAAACTGAAAGACAGCGAGCTAGGGACACCATGGAAGCATCCAAAGTTGAAGAGATCGGACGCCGCATCACGCAAAGGGAATATCTTGGAAGCACCGGAGATAGCCAGCAACCAGTGTTGAGCAGAAAGCGAACAGCCAACGAACGGGAACCCTCCGGGCGAAAATTGGAGAAGGAGGGAGGTTGTCCTTAGAAAACTTGCTGAGATGAACTGCAAAGAAAACCAACCAGAATCTTGGAGGAACTGACCAGTAAAAGGTAACGCCTTAGTCAAAGATAATGAACTTCTCTCTTATCTGATTTTTTTTAAATCAATTTCAAATTATGTGGATTTTATCTAATCTCATTTTCATCGTTTACTTTCTTATAAATGTATCTATTTTGATAGATACATGCTATAACTAGATAAGTGGATTTCCAAAGTCGCACAAATCCTCTTCCAAGTATGGATAGATGTGGATACAAATTATATACTCTCTATTTGATAGATGATCGAACTACGAAGACTTCTAATTTGCACACATTTTGAGCTTGGGACGTGCTCCATCTATGGTGTTGGAACTTGGGAACTCTCCCTTTTCACTCCTTCCATCACCAGTGTCTTAAAGCAAAGACACTAGTGAGAACCAGCTAACTAATTGAAGTCTCTAAAGTTCTCTAATTCACCAAGATCTTTCCGCAGTTTGACAACACAATGATCTCTTCAAAAGCAAGATATACGAGGTTACCAGTTAAATGCAGCTTTCGTTTGTTTCGTTTTACAAAATCATTTATCAAGTTGATCATATGCAAAAGGAAAAAGGAAAGCCCCCATGAAACTTCGCAGTCCGGAGTAAACTACGTATGCAGAGGGATGAAGAATTGCGCGAATCCAGCCGGAGGAGGATCGAGAGCAATGCAGCGACGCCAGGTGAGAGAAGCGACAAGGCGTGAACGTGGATTATGGATTTTATATGGGTCGGAGCTTAAATCCGAGTCCTCTATGACCTGCAACAGATCCGATCCTCGATGCAGCGGGCCAGTCCAGGACCAAAAGCCCCTGCTTCATGGGAACGTTAAGAACAATTAGGCCCATACCAGAGAAATTATATTTATGGCACATGCTAATTTAGTCGATTATCCATAGAGTGAGTGCCGGTTAATTACTACTGCATACAAACAAATCTAACGAGGATTTCAACTTTTATAATAAAAATCTTTAAGTAATGCTTATGTCTGTTTTTCAGATATGTCATAGTGACATACTACGATAAATGGACAAAATTGTAATTTAAAAATAGTTAAGATATAATCCTCTAATTATCTTACTTATTAGCATCGAGTTTAATCTTACAATAAGTTAATTATATTTTCATACACATGTGCAAATTCTTTTTATTATAGGGGAATAAAGCAATTTTTTACATGAATTTAAGATCCTATATAACAATCGGTTTGATTCCTCATTTATTATCATGTAATGCAATAAAATACATAAAAATGCCCACATGACCGTCATTGTTGTTCGGCCATGGACCATGGATGATTAACTAGTGACATTGTGATTGATGAATGATGAAATTATCAAATAATTTTGTTAAACCAATCTCAAAAGCACAACAATAGTGATGAAAATTATATGAGGAAGAAGCTATAAACTATATCAAACTAACAACACGTGAATCCGAAATGAAAGAATACTAAATGAGGGTGTGCGATTCTTTTTTATATACTCTCATTTCCCCTATTTTCTCTGTCCCGGAAAAATTTGCCCTGTTTCTCTAATTCACCATTTCTTTGTTTTGTTTACTGGTAATGAAACTCCATAAGCTTTATCTTACCAATGCAACTCGATCCAAAGTGGAAGTGATGGACTTAAATGCACTTAGAATTTAAACTGAAACTGGCACTCCAGCAAAGGATTAAAGCTGCCTTATAGGGAAGGGGCTGGTGGAAACTTTCCAAGATAGGTTTAAACTCACTCAAAATACTCTTAGATGGAGACAACTTTGCACCAGAACAAATTGTAATCATCATCATCATAATATATTCTACTATGTTATGCAAAGGGTGTTCAAGGTAATAATATAACACGAGGTTCACATCCGACCCAGCATTAAAAGGTTACCAAGCAAATCAAATACATTTAAACAACACAAACTATTGCCCCAATCAATCCTTAGTTGGCGATGAACACAAACGTGGCTACCAACATTAGAATGCAGCCAATAAAAATCGGCCAAGGCAAGTCGCCAAGCAAGATGCACATCAGGAGACTGCACGTGACACATCCAAGAGCAACGTTGATCACAGCAAAGGTAAGTCAAAAACTTAGGTTAATATTTTGCCTTCCCATCCTTAAGATTAATTTTTGCTGAATGATTTTGATTGCTTCACAGATAAGCATAATGCTTGGTGCATTGGAAACATTGGCTAGACCTATAGAGGTATGCCTGTCCCTGATGAGCTGACGCAAAGCATTCTCAAGGGAATCAAGATCTTCATTAACTTGAGCCACATGATCTAACACGTTCCTTGAAATAAAAATCAGCAAATCGCTTGTTAGATAATCGTCTTTTACAAAAGCTCAAGCAATAAGGATCAAGAATAAGCTTATTGATAGATAAACAAATGAACATATGAGCAACTCATACTTGTACCATGGTTTTAGAATGAAACATTAAAAAAGACGGATTCACCTAATTTACAGAGTACAAATTATTTCCAAATGAAACAGTATACACGTAAAAACATGATAAGAGATATGAAGTTCTTTTTCGTGAAAGGAAATGAAGACAGCATTCGCAGTCCTCCACACTCACCTTCTTTCCAACCTCTTGATATTCAAAAAAGACATGATACTTAATATAAATTTCACTTTCTTCAGACAAACTCACCTGCTGTTTTTACGGTATGGATACTTGAGAGGGATTATTCCTGGTGTGAGTCCTACCGTATTCAATTATCGAATGGATATCACTAAAATTTACCCATTCGCACAGAAAAAGGGGTGATAACTACAAGAGGCATTCTTACTTTTCTGACAGATTTACACCCACTGAATATACCCTGATATGAGAACGAGCCAACATGCTCTGTTGTTAAGAGTCTAGTCATATGAACAGCGAGAACAAAAACCTGGATCAATTAGCAAAATAAAAAAAGACAAAATCCGGGTGGTACGACATAACTACCGTAATCCAGAAAATGCGAGAAACGGGCCATTTTACATCCCCACCTGATATGGCTTTAAGTACATGCTCTGTTTTGAGAAGAGCCCATTTCTGCTCTTTGAGAGTCATGAACATCGAGAACAAAAGCCTGTCTCAAGCCTCAATCAACAAAATGAAAAAAAAAAAAAAAGAGGAAAAAATCTGGATGTACAAAGTGGTGTTGTGATCTAATTCTCACAATCTACTCGGTGTTGTGATCCAGTTCTCACAATCTAAGGCAAAGAACAATCCCATTTCTACTGACAAGTGAAAGACCCCCCATTGGGCTCTTAACTATGGAACAACAGTACGAGTTCAGAAGGCATCAACAAGTTCACCTGATTTACTTAGAGGGCCGGTTCCTTAAACAGCATTCATGCGTAATGGAATATACACAAAGAACGTAATCAAAGATAAGAACAGAAAAGGATATCAAGATTTTGGCATTATTTTACTTGCAGTCCTCCAACTTACAGACGGAGCCTGGGCTGGTTAAGATACGTTTGAGGTGGACGAAGCTTACCTCCAACTACCGTGATCAGCTGGATTGTCGTTCGCCATTAACCTTCAACTTTGCCTCGCTAATCTCTTCCTTGCTTGGCTGAAAATGAGAACACGGTGGGGCTGTCGCAGACCTTGACTATGAAAAATTCCCTGGGGTGAGCTTTTCTTTTTAAAAAACTCAGGTAATCAAACTGATATGACATCCAGATAGTGAAATCGAGAAACCAAGCTAATACGACTGAGTTTTTGGGGGCTTGAAATCGAGCTAATAGTTTTTTGGGGGCTTGAAATCGCTCGATTTCAAGCCCCAAAAAACTCAGTCGTATTAGCTTGGTTTCTCGATTTCACTATCTGGATGTCAGATCGAGAAACCAAGCTAATATGACTGAGTTTTTGGGGGTAGTCTCGACTTCACTATCTGGATGTCAGATCGAGAAACCAAGCTAATACGACTGAGTTTTTTAAAAAGAAAAGCTCACTCATTTCCCAAGATGTTCTGGGCGAGTTTTTGTAAATGAGCCCACCTTAACGTGTTTGACTGTTTGGAGCATGGACTGAGATTATAGTTTTATGGGCCGTTAACTGATCTTGGCCATGTGAGATGGGTTGGTTTAAAAGGTCTAGTTACCCCTCTTACCAAAGAATCCGAATTGCTCTCTCTATGTTTTTTTTTTCATCTGTTTATTGAATTGCTTATTATTCATCTATTTATTTTTTTGTCGTTTTTGTTATTATACAACTATCCCTCATTAAAAATTAGCTCTATAATTAAAATGATATCTAGATTTTATTGACTGGTGGTGAAATGAGAAAGTAAATGGACTTAACTTAAAAATAATAATTTAGAGACATTGACTGTGAACATTGACCTCGCACCTTGATATCACTTGATGCACTTTTGAGTAGCTTACCATGATGATTAGTCTTTTTTTATTTGATTTGATTTTTTTTTTGTTTTGTTTTGTTTATTATTGGGGAGTCCGATAAAGATAGAATAGGTTTTTTTATATAAATATGAAAAGCTCACTGCATGGACCTCTGATGGAGATGGAATAGATTTTTCATATAAATATGAAAAGCTAACTGCATGGACATCCGATGTGTGGTTTTTCATATTTATGCCATGGACCTAGAAATATGCACTTCAAATGCTACTATATGCTGTAGAAGTGAGGTTGCGGGAAATGAATTACAAGGATTTGATTTTCCTGATAAAATAAAAAAAGATAGAACTCTTAATTATTAAAAACTTAATTGAACCATATCTATTGATGTCCTCCGCGGTAGAGTTTAACCTTGGAGGTCAATGGTGTGAGTATTCTAGCCCGTTGGCCGTGGTGTATGTTTGTTCTTTTTTCCTTTTTTTTGGCTTAGTTATCGTGCATTCTTGTTAGAAAGTTTAATTTGTTTTTCCTACTCTTCTGTACTCGTTCCGCTCCTGCCTTCCTTCTTTAGCGAGAAAAATCAACGAGGAAGGAAACCGTAACTTTTCATTTTCTAATTTGGTCGCCATCACTTATATTTTTCAGCGACCAAATCGAGAGAGAGATAGGGAAGCGAAGTGTCCGCGAAAGTGGAGTTCGCCCTCAGCGGCAGCGCCTCGAAGACCTTGGCTTGCTCCGTCGCCTGCCTCTCGCGCGTCGGCAACGACCTCGCCATCCAAGCTTCTCCTTCCCAGGTGATTCATCGGAAATCCACGTCGAGTGAAATAGCTACAGCAGTTGCTTATTTGTGCGCCCTGCTGAGCGATGCTTAGTAGTTTAGATGCTATGATGCCATGTTAGGTGTTGGCTCGTTTCGCTCGATACGGTGTCCGATTGACAAATTCTGAGAGTCCTTGCACCGATTGCCGAGTGCGTGGAGCTTTCGGCGGTGGATTTGAGGCAGGAGTTTGTTAACTTGGGGCACGATTGGCCTTGTGGACGATGGTTAGAACTTGGCGTGCGCAAATCTGAAGTCCACTGAAAGAAAATAATACTGCCGATGGGGTGATTCAAAGTCGTTATTTTGGAAGAGGCAATTCACTGCTATAGACAGGAGCACTATCAGTATTAGGGGTACTCACGGACAATGCTGAATGGTGAAACCATAGGAAAAAACCCCAATGGATAACCTTTTATGGGTGCTGCTATTCTGTCATGGTAATGCTTTCCTGTTCTGTCTAGTTCCTTTGATGGTGTTGTATGGAGTTTTGCGACACTCAATAACTGAAGGCATGAAGTCTTGAAACTAACATTTTCATTGAGATGAAATGACTGCAGAATGCTGTGATGAGCATTACTAAGTCATGTCGTATCAGTCCGCTGGGATTAGCTTCTCTAATTTCTCATCGTGTAAAAGCAATGTGAACTTTGTCTTACGGATTTTGCAGTGCACCAATATGACCTATAAAGCCAATGGATTCGAAATAAAGAAATGGGGGCAACTTATTGAATATTAGATTCTGTGTATATGACTTCTACTTCTTTTTGTTGGCCACTTACCATTTTAAGTCTTTTGACTCAATCATGCTAACTAAATATCATTCGGTATGTTTTCTAACTGCAATAGAATCAGAGGCTGGCACCTGCCAAACCTGCATTAATTTGATAAGAAGCTACACCATGCAGAAATACTTGCTTATCTCTCCTTGCCAACTGTGAGTTTTTATTCATGCATACACGTGATGAGGTTTAAACCAAGTTCTTGTCATATGTATGCAGGCATTAAGAAAACATATTGGATAGCTTGCAATGTTGACCCCAATGTACAACAATTATCTCTGGATACAAAATGATGCTCCAGAAAATATTGTAGGGAGGCCTCATCATCTGAACTTGCTTGCAAATCTTCCTTCATCCTGCAGGAAATTGCTCTCGTTGCAACTGAATGCAGCTCCATACCTTCTGATGCTACAAGTGAATTTGGTGGGAAAGCCATTGAGTTTCGAAGCTAGATTGATCCTACCAAAGGTAGACACTAGCTTTACTCTTTTCGACTGAATATGGAGAAGAATATCTGGTTCAGACTCTGGTTGCAGAGAACGACTCTTAGCTGCACTCTCAGCTATGGATAGATCCTGTGGAAGAGTTTGGCGGTATGCTCATAGCGGCAACCCAGTAGATGTGACTTTTGCTGTCAAAGAGTTCAAGGTATTTGACCTTATTTGTTATTGATTATATCAAGACATTTGGGTCATAAATGCAGCTGAAATTTCTTGAATATATGACTTCACTTTCAAACTTATCTCCATTTCCATAAAGTGAGTCCACCTAATTGCAGTAACGCCATTGGAGTCACATTCAGGACCATCTATTATGTTGAAGTTTTTCCTTGTGTCTTCCAGTGGAGATGATAATATTTAACGTTCGTTCATCTCATGGAAATCCAGGCATTTCTTGCATTCTGTGAGGGATGTGAAGTTGACATTCATTTCTGCTTTTAGAAGGCCGGCGAGTAAGTAAATTCTAAATGCTCTTTTGCTTCTTACCTTCCATCCTTTTTTTCCCATGTTTCACTTCAATTTTGTTTATGCAAGTAGCTCAGATGCAACACGTAGATTTCACACAATCAGTGCATAACTGGTTTTATAAGATGACAGATTGTTAGTTATCTGGTCAGAGACCTAAAACATCCTCATGCATAGCTTCACGATCATAGCAGTAAAGGCCCATGGCAATGTTACTTTTGGGCTAAATATAGAAAAACGAGAGACATCATTGAAAATTTGGTTGGCAAACATAGTGCACCTTCGAATTAAGTCTTGATAATAATAGCTCGAGGAGGTTTAAGTTTGGATCATAAATTATGTTTTTCTTTTTTTCTTTCCTTTTAACAAAGAAAAATGCAGGTTCATGTATAAAGTGCACTTTCTTGCTCACCCATCAAGCTTACCTTTACTCACCTGGTCATTGCACAAGCAACCAAATATTCTAAGAATCAAGATAATCACTAACGATACCTAACTAGAGTTCCATAGGTCTGGGATCTAATCGTGGTTGTTGGAGATCTATTCACTAGGTAACTCGTTGTGCTAAGCACATCTGTCAGGAACTTCATAGTTAAACTAGCATTAGATATCATTTATAGATCGTCTCTACTAATGTTCCGCCAATCAACTCTACAATATGTTATAGTTCACTAACACTAGTGTGGTGTCTCACCATGCCGTTCCCCTTTTAGGTATTTAACAATTTTGAGCAAAACTCAATGCTACTATTAAACACAAAGTTGACAAAGAAAGAAAATAATGGCTGAGGACTTAGAGCAACTTCCTTTCCCTGAATCTCAATGGATTAGGCCCATCTCCGAGGATATCTTTGACTCCCACCCTTTTTACTTATGAAAAAAGACAATAATTTTTAGAAATTGACTTCTATCTCTACCTAAGTTTACTCATACACTGAGTATTCCCTGACATGAGTACGAGCCAACATGCTCTGTTCTTGGAGTCTAGTCATTATGAACAGCGAGAACAAAAACCAGGATCAATTGGGAAAATAAAAGACAAAATCTGGGTGGTACGACACCCTAATCCAGGAAATGCGAGAAACAACCCTTTTTGCGTCCACCAGATATGCCCCTAGGTACAGTTCTGAGGAGAGCCCATTTCTACTCTTTGAGAGTCGAGTCATTATGAACATCTCAATCAACAAAAGGAAAAAAATGAATAGAGGAAAAAATCTAAATGGTACAAATCGGTGTTCAAATCCGACTCTCAAAATCTAATGCGAGAAACAGGCCATTTTCTACAGGCAAGTGAGACACCCCCTCAGGCGTTTGACTGAACAAGTTCAGAGTTCCAGAACCTGTTCTACATAGGGTGCAGGTTTTTTCGCCATAAAACAGCATTCACGTAATGGAATATAGAGTGTGACATGATCAGAAGAAGGAACTAGAAAGAATATCAAGATTTCGGCATGAGTTTCCCCAAAGAATATCGAGATATTGACATGAGTTTCCTCAGAATCCTCCAACTAACACGGAGCTGGTCTACAGTGCTTTCTTATATATTTAAGGTTCGCTGAGGCTTACCTCCAACCAACGTGATCAGCTGGATTGTTGTTCTCCATTAAACTTCCCACTTTGCCTAATCTCTCCTTCTCTTCCTGAAAATATGGTTTCTTCAAAGCGTTTGCAGATTGCTGTCCTGTGAACGAAGTGCTTCAGGGGAATAAGAGACCTGAACATGGTGATGTGGACTTTGGGGTGGTTTTCATTTCTTCTAGTGCAATATCTTGGTTTAGGGCAGTGCTTTTCCGCATTTGACTGGACCCACCCGAAAAGCAGATAGAAAGTCAAGCAGATCGAAAGTAGAGCATCAGCAAACATACCGTTTTGTCTGAGCAAAGCAGATCGAAAGTAGAGCAGCAGAAACAGACAAAACGGGACAATGTTTGCTGATGCTCTACTTTCGAATTTTATTTTTCATACCGTTTTATCTGTTTTTGCTGTTGCTCTACATTCGAATGCGGGCCCTCCAAAGCCTAGTTAATTCCGCGATGACTTGAATATGGATTATCGAGGTTCGGGGCAGCCACTTGCTCACCCATTACTTTGTTCTCTATTTTTCATTTTTTACCTTTTGTTAATATATCCAGATTTTCCTTCACGAGGTTTCTAATGACAGAAACTCCTGGGGCAAGCATATGTAATCAAGCGCATATTCGTTATTCAGTCATCGTAGATCCCCTAGAAGGTAAGATTTATTGCTAATTATCATTAATCATGATAATCCTTTTTTTTAATTGGACACGGATTATTCACCTCACAAGACAAACACGAGTATCTCAATATATCTCAACGGTTGATGCACGCCTCATTTACGTGCATCCATAGCTGAGAATTGGTTGAAATGCCAATCGAAGCACCTTTGAAGTAGAGGATCTTCATCCTCTTTTGTTATTTATATTGAAAAATATTTTCATATATTCATTTCGGCATGCGATATAAGCAATCATTTTAATAAAAATATTTTTTAAATCATTCATTTTTGGAGAAGCAAATAGAGACTAAATGAAAACTAGATGTCATCTCTCCTTATCCATCATTCAAATGCTATTTGAATTGTAAGATTGAGAACAAAAGTCGTCGAACAATAAAATAACAAATTAAAGCTCATGAACTTCTCTCGTATCTAATTTTTTAAAATCAATTTCAAATCGTGTGGATTTTATTTAAAATCATTGTCATTGTTTACTTTCTGAAAAATGTAACTATTTTGATAGATATAAGCTATATTTAGATAAGTGGATTTCCAAAGTTGCATGAATCCTGTTCCTAGTATGGACGGATGTGGATACTTAAATTTTACTCTATTTGATTGACGATTGAACTACAAAAGACTGCTACTTCTGATTTGCACACATTTGAGCCAAGGACATGCTCGATCTAGGGTGGTGAAACTTGGGAACTCTTCTTTTTCGCTCCTTCCATCACCAGTCTCATTAAAAACAATTGACGCCATGTTTCCCATGTTGTCGGATCCCATGAAGCTTTCCAAGAAAATCTCCAAACTTAGACCAAATACGTGTTTCCTAGCTCCGTGAGTCGTTAGAGAAGTCCCAATATATTTTTCATGCGAAGAGGGGACTGTGCAATGAATGGATCATTCATGACTTTATCATCACCAAGAAGGGTCAATCATTTACCAACATGACTTTATCATCACCATGAAGCAAAGCTACATACCTATAAAAAAAAGAAAAAGAAAAAGGAAGCCCATGAAAAGAAGGGTGCGAGATAAATTTTCATCCCTATAACCAGCAATTCGGCAAGAACCAGGCCCAACTAATCTTTTTGGTCGGACGCCCAACTAATTAGAGTCTTTTGAGTTCTGCAATTCACTTGGATCTTTCCTGGATTTTCTCAATGCAACGTTCAATTCAAAAACAAGATACACGAGTTTACCAGTCAAATGCAGCTTTCGTTTAACAAAATCATTTTCCGAGTCTATCGTATGCAAAAGGAAAAAGAAATCCACATGAATCATCACAATCTGGAGGCAACTACGTATTTAGAGGGATGAAGAGTTACGGGAATTCAGCCAGAGGAGGATCGGGAGCTATGCAGCGGCACCAGGTGAGTAAAGCGACAATGTGGGAACGTGGATGGAGGATTTTATATACGGGCCGAATCTTAAATCGGAATCCTCAATGACCCGCAACAGATCCAATCATCGATGCAGCGGGCCGGTCCAGGCCCAAAAGTGCCTGCTTCGCGTGAATGTTGAGAACAATTAGGCCCATACTAGAGAAATTATATTTATGGCACATGCTAATTTAATCGATTATCCATAGAGTGAGTGCTGATTTTTGCCTACTATATAGAAACAAATCCAACGAGGATTCAACTTTTATAGAAATCTTTATGTAATGTTTATGTCTGTTTGTCAGATATATCATAGAGACAGCATGACAAAATGGACAAAATTGTAATTAAAAAATAGTTAAGATATAATCCTCTAATTATCTTACTTACCACCATCGAATTTAATCTTACAATCATCTTTAAAAAATTCCCATATTAATTTTTATTTTCATATTTAACTCTCTCCACAAATTTTAATGTTTTCTTCACACGCATGCCTGTACTCTTTTTATATCAGGTGAATAAGGCAACTTTTTACATGGATTTAAGAACCTAAATCACAATTAGTTTGATTTGTCATTTTTTATCATGCGATGCAAAAAAATACATGAAAATGCAAACGTGACCATCCTTGTTTTTTGGCCATGGACCATGCATGACTACCTTGTGACACTACGGGTGATGTATGAATGAAATTATCAAATAATTTTGGTAAACCAGTCTCAAAAGCATAATCGTAGTGATCAAAACGGAGCTGTGTTAATCTGGTTAGTTATCTTATTGGGCGGGCAAGTGCCGAATCCAGCTTGTACCTTTCTAGCTTATTGTGTGTGTGTAGTTCAGTCGAACAAATTACTTAGAATTTGTGAGCTATCTAAGTAGCTATTTTAGTTTGAATTTTGTTGTATATGGATTGCTGATTTTGTAATATGAGGAACGAGCTATAAACTATATCAAACTAAGGATGCATGTATCTGAAAAGAAAGAATAGTGAATGAGGGTATGCGATTCTTTTTTATACACTCTTCATTCCCCCTTTCTCTCGTGCCGAAGGAAAAACTTGCCTTGTTTCTCCAATTTCACCATTTCTTAGTTCTATTTTCAGGTTATGCAACTCCATGAGCTTTTATCTTATCAATGCAACTCGATCCAAAGTAGAAGTAATGGACCTAAACGCACTTAGGACTTAAACTTAAACTGGCAATCTAGCAAGAGGATTAAAACTGCCTTATAGGGAAGGGGTTGGTTGAAACTTTACAGAGATATGCTTAAACTAGCTCAAAATACTCTTAGCTGGAGAGTAATTTTGCACCAAAACAAATTCTAATCATCATCATAACTTATTGTGCTATGTTATGCAAAAGGTGTTTAAGGTAATAATATAACATGAGGTTCACATCTGGCCCAGCGTTGGAAGGTTATTGAGCAAATCAAATTCATATAAACGACACATCACTACATCAGAAAAGCCACAAATTATTGCCCCAATTAATCCTTCAGTTTGCGATAAACACGAACGTGGCTACCAACATTAGAACGCACGCCACAAAAATCGGCCAAGGCAAGTCGCTAAGCAAAACGCACATCAGGAGACTGCATGTGACACATCCAAGAGCAATAGTGATCACAATCAAGGCAAGTCGAAAACTTGGGTCAATATCTTGCCTTCCCATCTCTAAGATTAATTTTTGCTGAATGATTTTGATTGCTTCACAGATAAGCATAATGCTTGGTGCATTGGAAATGTTGGCTGGACCTATAGAGGTATGCCTGTCTCTGATGAGCTGACGCAAAGCATTCTCTAGAGAATCAAGATCTTCATTAACTTGAGCCACATGATCTAACATGTTCCTTGTAATAAAAATCAGCAAATCACTTGTTAGATAATCATCTTTCGCAGAAGCTCAAATAATAAGGATCAAGCATAAGCATATTGATAGATTAACAAAGAACATATGAGCAACTCATACTTATACCATGGTTTCAAAATGAAACAATAAAAAGGACTGATTTGCCTAATTTATGCAGAGTATAGATTGTTTCCTAATGAAACAGCATACACGTAATGAAACACACACAGAAACATGATAAGAGATAGGAAGTTCTTTTTCACGAAAGGAAATGAAGACAGCACTCGCAGTCCTCCACACTCACCTCCTTTCCAACCTCGTGATTTTCAAAAAAGACACCTAGTTATTATGGATATCACTTTCCTAAGGCAAACTCAGCTGTTTTGATGGTATGCATACTTGAGAGCGATTATTCCTGGTATGAGTCCTACCGTATTCAATTACAGAATGGATATAATTAAAATTTACCCATTTGCACAGAAAAAGGGGTTATGACTACGAGAGGCATTCTTACTTTTCGACAGATTTACACCGAGTATACCTTGACATGAGCACGAGCAAACATGCTCTGTTCTTGGAGTCTAGTTATTATGAACAGCGAGAACAAAAATTTGGATCAATTAACAAAATAAAAGAAGACAAAATCTGGGTGGTACGACATAACTTCCCTAATCCAGGAAATGTGAGAAACAAGCCATTTCGCATCCACCAGATACGCCCCTAGGTACAGTTTTGAGTAGAGCCCATTTCTGCTCTTTGAGAGTCGAGTCATGATGAACATCTCAATCAACAAAAGGAAAAAAAAAAAGGACAGAGGAAAAAATCTAAATGGTACAAATCAGTGTTCAGATCCGACTCTCACAATCTAATGTGAAAAACAGGCCATTTTCTACAGGCAAGTGAGAGACCCCCTCAGGCGTTTGACTGAACAAGTTCAGAGTTCCCGAACCTGTTCTACTAGGGCGCAGGTTCTTTTCGCCATAAAACAGCATTCACGTAATGGAATATACAGTGTGACATGATCAGAAGAAGGAACTAGAAAGAATATCGAGATTTTGGCATGAATTTTCTCAAAGCATAATGAGATATTGACATGAGTTCCCTCAGAATCGTCCAACGTTAACGGAGCTGGGCTACTGTGCTTTCTTATATATTTGAGGTCGCTGAGGCTTACCTCGAACCAACTTGATAAGCTGGATTGTTGCTCTCCATTAAACTTCCTACTTTGCCTGATCTCTCCTTCTCTTCCTGAAAATATGGTTTCTTCAAAGCGTCTGCAGATTGCTGTCCTGTAAACGAAATGCTTCAGGGGAAAAAGAGACCTGTGGACTCGGGGTGTTTTTCATTTCCTCGTGTAATATTTTATGGTATGAGGCTGTCCTTCTCCTTTGCCGCTTTGTCTTGTACCACCCCCGAAAGGCATATACAAAGTCGAGCAGATCGAAAGTTTTTTTTAACAGGAAGGAATAGCAGTTAGACGTCATAGCTATCGTCATATTCCCTACTCTCCTCTTCTTTCAATCTGCATTTTCTTTCTGCTTTCCTGGTTGGTCCAATCAAAAGCGCGGAAAAGGACAGCCCTACATATCGTTTTGTCCGTTCTCTGGCTGTAGCTTTACATTCGAATGCGGGTCCTCCGGAGACGAGTTAATTCCTCCACGACTTGAATATTGAGGTTCGGGGCAGCCGCTTGTTCACCTATTACTTTGCCCTCTATTGTTCTTTTTTGAAGTTTTTGTTAATATACCCAGATTTTCCTAGACGAGGTTTCTAATGACAGAAACTCCCGGGGCAGACAAATGTACTCAAGGGCATCTTCGTTATTCAGTCAGTGTAGATCCAGAAGGTAAGATTTATTGCTAATAGTCATTAATCCTTTTTATTTTTATTTTTAATTGGACGTAAATTATTTACCTCATAAGGCAACCATGAGTGTCTCAACATATCTTAATGGTTGATGCATGCCTCATTTACGTGCATTCACAGCTGCGAATTGGTTGAAATGTCAATCAAAGTACCTTCGAAGTAGCAGATCTTCATCCTCTTTTGTTACTTGTATCAAAAGTATTTATTTATTTATTTTTGTATGTGATATAAGTAATCATTTTTATAAAAATATTTTCTAAACCATTTATATTTCGAGAAACAAATAGAGACTAAATGAAAACTAGACGTCATCTCTCCTTATCCATTATTTAAATTCTATCTGAATTGTAAGATCATCAACAAAAGTAGTCGAACAATCGAATAACAAATTAAAGCTCACAAACTTCTCTCATATCTAATTTTTCAAAATCAATTTCAAATTATGTGGATTTTATCTAAAATCATTGTCATTGTTTACTTTCTTACAAACGTATCTATTTTGATAGATATGAGCTATATTTAGATAAGTGGATTTCTTAAGTCACATGAATCCTGCTCCTAATACGGACATATGTGGATACTTAATTCGTACTCTCTATTTGATTGACGATTGACCTACAAAAGATTGCTACTACTGAATTGCACACATTTGAGCCAAAGACATGGTCGATCTATGGTGGTGGAACTTGGAAACTCTCCTTTTTCGCTACTTCCGTCACCAGTCTCATTTAAAACAGCTGAGGCCATATTTTCCATGTTGTCGGATCCCATGAAGCTTTCCAAGAAAATCTCCAAACTTCAGACCAAATACTCATTTCCTAGCTTCGCAAGTCGTTAGAGAAGTCCCAACATATTTTTCACGCGAAGAGGGTACTGTGCAATGAACGGACCATTCATGACTTTATCATCACCAAGAAGGGTCAATCATTTATCAACATGACTTTATCATCACCAAGAAGCAAAGCTATATTTCTACAAAAAAGAAAAAAGAAAGAGCCCATAAAAAGACGAGTGCGAGCTAAATTTTCTCAACGCAACAATCAATTCAAAAGTAAGGTACACAAATTTACCGGTCAAATGCAGCTTTCGTTTAACAAAATCATTTTCCGAGTCGATCGTATGCAAAAGGAAAAAAAAATGTAGCTTGAATCATCGCAATCTGGAGGAAACTACGTATTAGAGGGATGAAGAATTACCGGAATTCACTTACCAAAAAAAAAAAAAAAAGAATTACCGGGATTCAGCCAGAGGAGGATCCAGACCAAAGCAGCGGCACCACGGGAGTAAAGCGACAATGCGGGAACGTGGATGGAGGATTTTATACGGGTCGGATCTTACATCGGAGTCCTCTATGACCCGCAACAGATCCGATCATCGATGCAGCGGGCCGGTCCAGGCCCAAAAGTGCCTGCTTCGCGTGAATGTTGGGGACAATTAGGCCCATACTAGAGAAATTATATTTATGGTACATGCTAATTTAATCGATTATCCATAGAGTGAGTGCTGGTTTTTGCCTCATGTATAGAAACAAATCCATTGAGGATTCAATAAATGTTCATGTCTGTTTGTCAGATACATCATAGAGACAGCATAACAAAATGGACAAAATTGTAATTAAAAAATAATTAAGATATGATCCTCTAATTATCTTACTTACCAGCATCGAATTTAATCTTAGAATTGTTTTTTAAAAATTCCAATATTAATTTTTATTTTCATATTTAACTTCTCCACAAATTTAAATGTTTTCTTCACACGCATGTCTGTACTCTTTTTATATCAAGGGAATAAAGCAACTTTTTACATGGATTTAAGAACCAAAATCACCATTAGTTTGATTCGTCATTTATTATCATGTGATGCAATAAAATACATGAAAATGCACATGTGACCATCCTTGTTCTTCGACCATGGACCATGCATGACTACCTTGTGACACTACGAGTGATGTATGAATGGGATTATCAAATAATTTTGGTAAACCAGTCTCAAAAGCAGAATCGTAGTGATCAAAACGGAGCTGTGTTGATCTGGTTAGCTGTCTTATTGGGCGGGCAAGGGACGAATCCAGCTTGTACCTGTCCAGCTTGTTGTACGTGTGTAGTTCGATGGAAAAAATTACTTAGAACTTGTGAGCTATCCAATTAGCTATTAGTTTGAATTTTGTTGCATAGAGATTGCTGATTTTGTAATATGAGGAACGAGCTATAAACTATATCAAACTAATGATGCGTGTATCTGAACCGAAAGAATAGTGAATGAGGGTATGCGATTCTTTTTTATACACTCATTCCCCTGTCTCTCATGCCAAAGGAAAAACTTGCCCTGTTTTTCAAGTAATGCAACTCCATGAGCTTTAATCTTACCAATGCAACTTGATCCAAAGTAGAAGTAATGGACCTAAACGCAATTAGGACTTAAACTGAAATTTGCAATCTAGCAAAGGATTAAAACTGCCTTATAGGGAGGGGGCTGGTGGAAACTTTCCGAGATATGCTTAAACTAGCTCAAAATACTCTTAACTGGAGAGGACTTTGCACCAGAACAAATTCTAGTCATCATCATAATTTATTCTACTATATTATGTAAAAGGTGTTCAAGGTAATAATATAACATGAGGTTCACATTTGACCCAACATTGGAAGGTTACAAAGCAAATCAAATTCTTATAAACAACACATCACCACATCACAAAAACCATAAACTATTGCCTCGATTAATTCTTCAGTTCGCGATGAACATGAACGTGACAACCGACATTAGAACGCAGGCCACAAAAGTTGGCCAAGGCAAGTCGCCAAGCAGAGCACACATTAGGAGACTGCACGTGACACATCCAAGAGCAACAATGATCACAGCAAAGGCAAGTCGAAAACTTGGGTCAATATCTTGTCTTCCCATCCGTAAGATTAATTTTTGTTGAATGATTTTGATTGCTTCACAGATAAGCATAATGCTTGGTGCATTGGAAATGTTGGCCGGACCTATAGAGGTCTGCCTGGCCCTGATGAGCAGATGCAAAGCATTCTCAAGGGAATCAAGATCTTTGTTAACTTGAGCCAAACAATCTAACACGCTTCTTGGAATAAAAATTAGCAAATCACTTGTTAGATAATCGTCTTTTACAGAAGTTCAAACAATAAGGATCAAGAATAAGCATATTGATAAATTAACAAAGAACATATGAGCAACTCATACTTGTACCATGGTTTAAGAGGGAAACACTAGAAAGGACCGATTCACCTAATTTATGCAGAGTACAGATTGTTTCCTAATGAAACAACATACACATAATGGCATACACACAGAAACATGATAAGAGATGGAAGTTCTTTTTCACGGAAGGAAATGAAGACGACACTCCCAGTCCTCCACACTCACCTTCTTTCCAACCTCGTGATTTTCAAAAAAGACATGGCAGTTATTATGGATTTCACTTTCCTAAGACAAACACAGCTATTTTAATGGTATGCGTACTTGAGAGGGATTATTCCTGGTATGAGAATTAAACAAATAGTCCAAGAGGACCGGGAAGGAGGATGCCGTAATCCTCCGTGGAGTTCCATGGAGGAGGATGCTCCTGGAGGAGGCGCTCTATGGAGCATGGTGCATCGTGCTCCATGGAGCATCGACCATCGAGCTCCATGCAGTGCTCCATGGAGCTCATCCTCCTCCGTGGAGCATGAAGCGCTCCATGATGCTCCACCATCGAGCTCCATGGAGCATGGAACATGGAGCTCCATGGAGCTCTCCATGGAGCACCCTCATCCACCATCGAGCTCCATGGAGCGTGGAGCATGGAGCTTCTCCACCAACAGAGGAGCGCTCCATGCTCCATGGAGGAGGATCTCCAGGGAGCTCGATGGTGGAGGAGCCCCATGGAGGTCCTCCATGGCGCTCCATGGAGCTCGATGGTGGATGAGTTCCATGAAGCATGATCCATGTTCCATGCTCCATGGAGGAGGATCCTCCTCATGCTCCATGGAGGATCCTCATCCACCATCCTCATCCACCCTCGAGCTCCATGGAGCGCCACGGAGAGGACCGCTCCATGGGAGGCCCTCCATGGAGCATGGATCGCTCCATGGGGCTCCTCCACCATCGAGCTCCTCCATGGAGGACCTCCATGGCGCTCCATGGAGCTCGATGGTGGTTGAGGATGGTGGATGAGGATCCTCCATGGAGCATGAGGAGGATCCTCCTCCATGGAGCATGGAACATGGAGGTCCATGGAGCATCCTTATCCACCTTGAGCTCCATGGAGCGCATGGAGGACCTCCATGGTCCTCCATGCATCCATGGAGTCCTCCATGGATGTTCGATGGTGGATCCATGGAGGGTCCTCATCCACCATCGAGGTCCATGGAACGCCATGGAGGTCCTCCATGCACTCCATCGAGAAGCTCGATGGTGGAGGAGCCCCATGGAGCGAACGATTTCAGACTGCATCAGCAAGTTCACCCGATTTACTTAGAGTGTAGGTTTTTTCGACATTAAACAGCATTCACGTAATTGAGTATACACAGCAACCATGATCAAAGATAGGAACAGGAAAGGATATCAAGATTTTGGCATTATATTACTTGCAATCCTCTAACTTGCAGACGGAGGCTGGGCTGTTTTAGATGTGTTTGAGGTCACCGAAGCTTACCTCCTAGCACCGTGATTAGCTGGATTGTTTGAGTTCGCCATCAACCTTCCAAATTTGCCTTGCTAATCTCTTCCTTGCTTGGCTGAAAATGAGAACAGGGTGGGGCCGTCACTGAACTTAACTAAGAAAAATTCCATGGAGGGAGCTTTTCATAGGCAGCTGCAGTTCGATTCTCATTCGGTAAACACAGGAAATCGAACTGGGAGGGAGATTCTCATTCGGGAGATTCTCATTCATTGGCAGCTCATGTTAAATAAACATTCTCGATTCTCATTCGGTAAACACAGGAAATCGAACTGGGAGGGAGATTCTCATTCGGGATTTCTCATTCATTGGCAGCTCATGTTAAATAAACATTGTTTATTTAACATGAGCTGCCAATGAATGAGAATCTCCCTCCCAGTTCGATTTCCTATGTTTATTTAACATGAGCTGCCAATGAAAAGCTCCCACCATGGAATGCCAATGAAAAGCTCCCTCCTTTTTATTTATTTATTTATTTATCTATTTATTTATTTATTTTATAAATATGAACTGTCTGTGAAAAGCTCGCTCGTTCCCTGAGATGGTCTAATGGGCGAGTTTTTTAAAATGAGCCCACCTTAACCTGGTTTAAGCATGGACTGAGATTTTTAGTTTTATGGGCCTTTAGCTGATCTGGGCCATGTGACATGGGTTGGTTTAAAAGGTCTTAAAAGGTCTAGGTACTCCTTTTACCAAAGAATTCGAATTTCTCTCTATTTTTTTCCTTTGTTTATCGAATTGCTTATTATTTGTCTATTTATATTTTGTTGTTATTTTCTTGCTACACTTGAATTGGCGACTGAAATTAAAGTGTCAAAAGCCATCCCTCTATAAAAAAGTAGCTCAATAATTAAAATAATACTTGAATTTTATCGATGAGATGAGAGTGTAAATGCACTTAACACAAGAAAAATGGTCTAGACATTAACTGTGAATACTTGCCTCGGACTCTGTATCGCTTGATGCATTTCTGAGCAGCTCACCATGATGATTAGTTTTTTTTTATTTGCTTTATTTTTTTTGTTTATTATTAGGAGTGATTTTTTTTTTTTTTTTTGGGTATGAAAAGCTCACTTCATAAACCTCCCATGGACCTCCAACGTGCAGTTTTTCATATTTATGCCATGGACCCAGGAGTAAGTGCACTTGAAACGCTACCATAAGCTACAGAAGTGAGGTCGCGGAATATGAATTACGTGGTTTTGATTTTCCTAAAAAAATAGAAGAAGATAGGACTCTTAATTATTCAACTACTAAAAAAGAAAAAAAAATTATTCAAGACTCAATTGAATCATATCTATTGACCTCCTCCACAGTAGAGTTTAACCTTGGAGGCCAATGGTGTGAGTATTCTAACCCATTGCTCATGGTGTTTTTTTCCCCTTTTTTTTCTTTTTTTGCTTAGTTAGTGTGAATTCCTGTTAGAAATTTTAGTTTGTTTTTCTTGTTATTTGACCTTTGAACCCACCCAAAAACAAATTATTTTTACTATCCATGACCCATGAGAACTCATTTTATGTTTAGATTGAATTCGCCACAATTTTATTCATTTTTTTATAACTCAAAATAATGTTACTATATTAATGCACTCACTATTAAAAACAGGCCGTCCCTACCTACAAAGCGCATGCATGTTTACTGTTGCAACGATGCACGGACTCATTAGCTATGATTTACACAAGATGCATGGATTTATACCACACGTCAAATATCTTTTTGAAACTAAACTTGCAGCTCTGGATGTGTTCATGTAAGTACATGGAAATATAAGAAAAAATGCATGATGTTCAGTTTAGATTCATATCTCGATAACTTTAGCTATTGAGAAAATTGTTGTCTTTTATGATGCCTAAAGAGTTTGAATCCTTATATTTCGTATTTCACATGCAAGGTCTGATTTACATACGAGGAAGGTATCAAGACATATTTCGTGTTGGAAGCACCTTAGAAATGTAGGTTTGCTTATTCAATTTTAGAGATCGTTTCACTTTTTATGAAAATTTAGGGTTCCCATATGTCAAGATGGATATCTTTACACAATAAAAGGGAAAAAGATCATGAAGTTAATCAAAACATTAGAATTTTAAGCAGAATTAATTGAAACAAGTGGATATTTAATTATTGCATGGACCTACATAATTTATAGCATAATTTATATAAGGTATAACGACACGAGCTTTTTCTTTCACTCCAGGTAGATAATTCTTGCAGATGTACTTCGTTATAGTGAACGCATCAGTCGAACCGTTCTTAAAACTAACAAATTTATTTTTTTGAACGTGTCGAACTACATAACAAGTTATTTTCTGTAACAACATGCCAGTGCCCGCAGTTTGCACTATTATAATGCGTTGATGCCACATATTAATATTTAGCTCTTCGTCTGCATTTTTTGTTTGCATTTGGACAAAAAGAAAACGACAGTTAACCTAAAATCAAAATTCAACAACACTCCACCAACCAAATATGCGATAAATATAAAATTCAAAGACCAAAACTGAAAAGGAGTACTACTAGTGGAGGTACCAATTTTGTAACTACCCCTCAAGTTTTAAGTAGTGATTTGCATGCCAGTGCCACGTGTTCATCTCCAGTGTTTAGTTAGCACTTTCTGTCAACATTTGGATGGAAAATATGGAATTTATTGTGAAATTGTGACCTAGGTTTAGTTTAGAGATCAAATCTGTCGTGATAAATGTTCCAGCCAGCGCTGGTAGAGAGCGGGCAATTCGCAGCCGTTGTATCACGTAATGAGGCACGTATTAGTTATTGTGATATGTTGAGACCCTCATGGCCCGTGGGAGTATCTTGTGGGTCAAAAATTCCACGTCCCTAAAAATAGGGACGATTATTTATCTTACTTTTTTATAGATTTACAACCACTGAATAAGTCCCTAATTACATTGCTTGCTCCGATAGATTGAATCACTAGGGGAAATGTGCTAAAAAAAGTCCTAAATCTATTGTATTTATATCAATTCAATTTTAAATCTTTCAAAGAGACCAATTTAATCTTAAACATTTTTTATATTAATACCAATTAAGTCCATCCAATCAATTTATGTCGGAAATTGCTAACATAGAGACCAATTTAATCTTAAACATTTTTATATTAATACCAATTAAATCTATCCGGCCAATTTATGTTGGAAATTACTAACATGGATGCCAATTGTCCTACATAAGACGATTAGTGCTGATATGGATATTTTTATATTTTTTAAATTATTTTCTCGAATTTTTTATTACTTTTTTTCTTTTTCTTTTTCTTTTTTTCCTTCTCTTTTCCTTCTTTCCTTTTTTTCGCCTTCTTTATTCTCCTTTCTTCCTTATCTTCCTCCACCCAGCTCCAGCCGGTGGAGTTTGCTGGCTGCTGGCGAGTGCAAGGGCCGGCCTCACCTGGACGAGGCCCCTCGTCATCCAGGTCTTTCTTCTGCTCGATGGAAGAGAGAATCCTCCACGAAACCTCCGTGTGCCGGTCACATTCTTGTAATCGACCAAGAGCAGGTTCCTCTCTTCCACCGTCCGCTCGACATCGAGCTTTGCCACATTCTTCATCGCCTCAACCATTTCTGTCACATTCAAAACAGCCAAAATTTCAATCAATCTTACACATACGCGACAACCTAGATGAAGCACCCCCCACCATTTCCCAACTTAGAAAACTCCCAAACGGTCGACCCTCTACTTCACCCTAATAAACCGAATCGTCAGACCCAGAATAAAAAGAAGAAGAACCCAAGTCAACATCAACGCCATGGATGAGATCGAGAACGAAATATCGATCTCAGGATCAGAAACGTTCCAAAAAATATCCAAACTTGACTAGCGCAGCAAGGACCCAGATGGAGTCAAGACGTTAGGAGCAGAGAGAGACTGAAAAAATAAGATCGATCCAGAGGAGGGAGACGAACCATCATAGCGCTTGACAAAGGTGGCCTCGCTCGGAAGGCGAAGGGCCTCGTCTAGGAGAGGCCAGCCCTTGCAAGGGGACCCTCGCCCAGCCCTCGCCAAAGGCTGGGGAGGGCGTCCCGGCCCTCACCCTGGCCGGTCGGAGGTGGGTAGAGGAAGATAAGGAAGAAATAAGAAAAAATAAAAGAAAAATAAAAAGAAAAAATTAACTAAAAAATCCCAAAAATAATTAAAATTATATAAAAATGTCCATATCATTGTGTCATGTCATATAAGGCGACCAAGCATCTGGTCAACAATTTCTGATAAATTGGCTGGATAGATTCAACTGATATTAATTTGAAAAAAATTAAGACTAAATTGATTCAATTGAAAGTTTTATTATTGTATTAATACTAATACAATATATATTAAAACTTTTTTGATACTTTTCCTGAATCACTAGGGACATCGAGAACAAAAACCTAAATACATTAGCAAAAAGAGAAAAAGAATAGTGAAAAAATCTTGGGGATACGAATTGGTGTTCCTACCCTCCCGTCCATGAGTTTCTTGCGATCAGACAAGACAAGGTGCGAGTAAGCGGAATTTCTTGTGATTTGCTTTTGACTTTTGAGGGTCCCCATTTGACTCTTAATCTCAACTACACATAAGGATAAGGATAGTTGGTTTCGCTGAAGCTTAAAACCTCTTCTCAGCTAAACAAAAACAAAGATAACGTGATTCTCTATCAAATTCTCTGAATCAATTCCCCTATTCCTCTCGGGCCACAAGAAAAAGGTCCACCGTCTCTCCAATTTCATTGTTTTGCACCAGGATCTTAACTAAATAGTAACATAGTCTATCATAAATTCGGTTTTGCGTGGTAAAAGAAGTTCAAGGTAATAATACAACACAAGGTTCATATCTAAGCCAGCATTGGCAGGACGCACATCAAAGCTATCATATCTAAGCCAGCATTGGTAGGACGCAAATCAAAACTAACTTCGAGAAAGAACAAACCACAACATCAGGATAACTAAAGATTATCACCATTCTCTAATTCGCAATGAATGTGAATGGGATTATCGACAAGAGGACGCTGGGAGCAAAAATCAGCCAAGGCATATCCCCAAGAATAATGTATATCAGCAAGCTACACCCGACACATCCGAGAGCAACAGCAATGAGAGCTCACGCAAGTCAAAACTCCGAATTCATATCTGCCTACCCATTTCAAAGATTAATTTCTGCCATGCAAGTTTGACAACGGTGTAGATAAGCATAACCAGTGCACCGGCAATGTTGGCTGGACCTATATAGCTATGCATGTCCCTGATGACTTGAGCAAGGATTCCTCAATGGAATCAAGATGTTGATTATATACAGCAGCAATTTCAACCCTATGCTCTGCTTCATGTCTTGGAATTAAAGCCAGCAAAATACTTGTTAGACGACTATTTTTACTAAAGCTTGAGTTGTGAGCTCAATGTGTGGGACATAAGATGACAGTTTTTCCCAAAAGCCATCAAGATATGTGTCTACCGTGAACATCAAGTGCTGCCAAGAAATTTAATGCACGATATGACGTCAGCTTCTAATAAAAATCATAGCTAATGAGTCCATGCATTGCAGGAGTGTAACCTATATACTAATCCACGACTAACTATGCTAATGAAAACTCTTACTTTTAAACAAAATGTAACATTAGAGTGGTATGGGATACCTCCTTCACACTACAAACCTTTCCCATCCCCGTCTAACATGTAACGTCACTAACCAACAAAACATTACCACCCAGACGCACAAAACTACCACATAGGCCTCCATTCTAACCGGGTAGAAACAGAGTAAGAGCTAATCACAAGTCTAATATTTTCTAAGGAGGAAGAGCAAATAAGACTTTCAATTAATATATTGTTCTTAATATGAGTTTGTCTTGACAAATGAAAGAAACAATAGTGTCTCTTCATCAACGTGACAGAATTTTCCCACCCAGTAACTCTAGGAGAAGTTCGCATTCTTTTTAACCCTTTGATTTTTGCAAAGAAATGATAGTTAATATTGCATTTCACTTTCCTCCTACAAACTCAGCCGTTTTAAGGGTGTGAGAGGGAATGCATTTGGTTGCATTTCCAAGGGTTTTCGGCTCCCAAAGCCCCTTAGGGAAATGATGGACAATTTGACAGTCGTTTTAAATGAGCTTTCAGCCAAATTCTAGCCTTAGGAAGGCTTAAAACCCAATGCTAGTAGGGACTAGCATTGGACTTTCAGCATTTGGCCAAATACTGAAACTAATTTTTTCTTTCCAAAACTATCCTCACCAATTTTCAAATTTTCTATTTTGTCCTTGGTTAATTTTTTTTATTAAAAAAAAAATGGAGACAACCCCTCGCTAGACCAACGAAGAGCTACGGCCATCAAAGAGCCAGATCTAGTGCTGGAAGCCATTGGTTGAGGTCGTCCGAAGTTGAGCAACCTCCGACGAGGGTTGCTTGACCCAAGCAACATGCTACCCCAGGTGACCACCACTTGGGTCTCATGAGGTCGCACGACAGTGGTCATGACCCAAGCAACAGTTGCCCTTGCTTTCGCGTGACCCTCGCGAGACCTAGGCGAGGGCCTCCTGAGGCCGTGAGACCTAGGCGACGGTTGCTTGGGACGCGCACCGCTTGGGTCAAGAGACCCTCACCAGAGGTCACCCGACCTCAGGCGGCCATAGCCCTTTGCTAGTTTGGCAAAGGGTTTGATCCATTTTTCAAAAAAAGAAATATATATACCCAAAATCCATTGCAAAAGGTTTTTGTCAAACACACATTCAACTCAAAGTCCATTTACAAAGAGGTTTAACCAAATATAATTTATATTTCTCTAAATAGCTTTGACTTTTAACATTGGCATTACACTTAAAGCTCATTTTCAAAACTGAATCAAATGCAGAGTATAGCTGGATTCACAGCAGCTATATGCTGTGAATCCAGCTATACTCAATTACCAAATGAATATCATGAAAAGTTACCAGTTCACGAAAAAAAGAAAAAAGAAGAGAAAGTGTCAATGACTACAAGAAACAATCTCCCTCCACTGAAGCTACAACATAACTACCCAATTTAGGAAATGCGAGAAACAAGTACATGCGTTGTTCTGACTAGGGCCCTCAATCTGTTGTGAGAATTGAGTCATCATGAACGTCGAGAACAGAAAAAGGAAGAAGAAAAGGAACAGAAATGCAAGAAACAGGCCATTTTCTACAGGCATGACCCTCTCAATTGGGCTCTCAAGTTTTCAACAATTCAAGTTCAGAATGCGTCTACAAGTTCATCTGGTTTACGTAGATTGCAGTTTTTTTTTTTTTTTTTTTTGGGCAATAAAATGGCACCCACGTAATGGAATGGAACGTACATAGTGGACATGATCAGAGATGGAAACAGGAAAGGATATCAGGATCCTAGCATGATTTTACTCGCAATCCTCCAACTTACTAGTGGAGGCCAGGTACAGTGGCTGAGATATGCTCAAACCAAGCTTACCTCCGACCGCCATGATCAGCTGGATTGCTCCTCGCCATTAATCTTTCGACTTTGCCTCACTGGTTGTCCCCAGAGGTCATCGTTTACAGTTTTTAGCCTTCGCGTATTTTTAATATGAACGAATAAACCGTGGCAACGGAGTTAGAATTTCTCACTAGGCAAAAGCAAAGAAGACAGACAAACACCGCGGCTTAAGAAAGACAAACACCGTGGGTTTTTGTCTTTTTCCCTTTAGCCCCGCGACATTTTGAAACCGTCAGCCATGGTGTACTTTTGTGAGAATCGTTCATTCGAATCTCAATCATGGAACATAATGGAGCTACAAAGTGATTTTCTTGCTTATGAAGGCTGAGCTTTTGTCTCAAGCATGAGCACCATCGAAACGGTGTTAGAATGTACTAATAAATTGAAAAAAATACACCATGGCTAACGGCCTTGGAAATTTAGAATGTCTCACATGGCAAAAGCAAAACGACAGACAAACAGCGTTAGCCTTGCATTTTAAAGCCGTTAGCCATAGTGCATTTTTGTGAGAATTGTTCATCGAATCTCAGTCATGGAACATAAATTACATAATTGAGTTACAAAGTGATTTTCTTGCTTATATCCGCTGAGTTTTTGTCTCAAAGTATGAATACCATCAAAACGGCCGAGCTTGTTTGGAGAAAGTGAAATGCCATAACAACTGGCATTTACTTTTCAAAAATCACAATGTTGGTGAGAATGTGAACCTTCTCCTTAAGTTACCTGGTGGGAATCTTTCGGATGGCTGAAGAAACATGACCGTATGTACACTCTGTTTCTTAGTCTTGTCAAGAGAATCATAATTAAAACGATCGAATAATTGGAAGTTTTATTAGATTTCCCTCCTACGAAAAGATCTGTAGTTAGCTTTACTCTGTTTCTACCTGGTAAGTATGGGGGCTTACCTCGTAATTTTGTGTGCCTATGTGGATAAATACATGGGTCACACTCCCGCAGTCGGCTAGACTCGTGCCATGCATATACACATTAGCTATGATTTGCACTAGAAGCTTGGCTTCATACTGCAAATTAAATTTTCTTTTGAATTTAATCAGTAGTTCTTGATGTGTTTGGGCAAGTATATTAGTTAGTAGCATAGAGAATTGCTCGATGTTCATTTTAGACTCATATCTCGATAGCTTTTAGAAAAATTACTGTCTTGTGTGATGAAGAAAGAGCTCACAACTTCCATATTGAGCGCTATTATAGGGGAGTAAAGATTGTAAATATCGGTATTGTACTGTAAGTAGGCGATGAATTAACTGTCAAGTAGTTTGCTGATTTTAATTCCAGGTTATGGAGCAGGGCATGGAACTCAAATTGGTGCACTGTAGAATCAACATCTTGATTCCAAGGAGGAGTCCTGGCTTCAAGCCATCAGCACATGTATGACTAACATCTTACTCTTCAGACGCTGTTCTGTCTTAATAACGTCGTTCTGTCTTAAAATTGCAATCCTCTATGCTCCGTCACTTCGACACAGATCCCATCCTCAATGTGGCGGGCCAGGCCAGGCCCAAATTTCCTGCTGCACGGGAACATTGAGAACAGTTAGGCCCATTCTAGAGAAAACGGCCCATGCTACAAGGACTTAATCAATTTTCCGCAGAGCGAGTGTCGGTTACTCTAGTACATAGAAAATAAATCCAGTGAGGATTTCAATCTCATACTTCTACGAATAAACTTCACGTAATGGTTATGTCTTTTTTCTCAAATATATCACAGTGACTATTTAACCAAATGGAAAAAAGTTAAATTTAAACCTTATAATCAATTAATATTTTCCTATGTTAATTTTAAATTTTACATTTAACTCCCTCTGGACATTAAAATTTCTTTTCCACACGCATGCTTGTACTCTTTTTATAGTAGGTTTCGTGTGAATTTAAAAGAGCCTAAATCTCAGGCAGCTTGATTCGTCTGTTATTTTACACGCATGGCTGCCGTTGTTCAACCATGCATAAAGCATAAGTACCTTGTGACAGTACCAATTCACGTATGAACGAAATTACAAAGTAATATTGGTAAACCAGTCTCAAAAGCATAATAATAATAATAATAATAATAATAATAATAATAATAATAATAGTAGTAGTAGTAGTAGTAGTAGTAGTAGTAGTAATCCAATCGAAGCTTTATTAATCTGGTTAGTTCTATTATCGGGCAGGTGATGAATAAAGCTTGTTCTTGTCCAGCTTGCTCTACTCGTGTAGTTCGATTGAACAAGTAAATTAGAACTTGTGAGCTGTCCAACTGGCTGCTTCAATTTAAATTTTGGTGCATAGAGATTGCTGAGGTTGTAATACAAGGAACGAGCTACGAACTATATCAAACTTGCAATCTGTGTATTTTTTTTTTTTTTGGGGGTAATTGAGGACTCCGCCACATGCCCCTCGTGCCCGAACGACTCCTGAGGACCGGACCCCTATACCTCGGGAAAGACTAGCACAACAACCCACCGCCATGGCCCCCACTTAAATCGCTAGCAACGCAGGGTTTCGAACTCTCGACCTTAGCGATGAGGGAGGAACTCTCAACCAACTGCGTTATCCACAGATTGGTACAATCTGTGTATTTGAAATAAAAGAATAGTGAATATGGTTTATGTGAGTCGTATTCCTCAGCTATTTGAGCTCCACGCTCTATTCCACACCTAGGAAATTAAAATCAACTATTAATTATACTTGGGGATGGATGGAGATGTAAATTCCAAGGTGAAGTTTTAGCGTGCAAAACTCCAGAAGCTTAAATAGTGATATGATGGGCAGTATATCTAGAAGAGGAGAAAGAAGACGATTTTGCATGACGTATTACTTGTAGATGGTAAACGACGCAGCAGTATGACGTCAAACTGGGGCTTTCATATGTGGAGGGTGGAATGATGTCTCGATCTTGGACATGGTTTCTTTCCTATGTTTGACTTTCCCATCTGGACTTCTATTCACCTCAACGTATTTTCATATTGTTAGTTGCGTGATGTTTTTCTCTTTGATCATAAATGTTTTAGGCTTTTCCCCCCGAAAAAACAGATAATGGACTTTTGTCTTCTGGGTGTATTATTCTATTGCCTATTATTGCATATTCTGAGGCTTGTCATCCAAAAAAAAAATGTGTCGATTTTCTGAAATCTATCGTATTAAAGGATGGTTCAAATTATTAAGAATTTCGATCTAGAATGGTGTACATTCTTAATCAGGTCCTTATACTTTTCATCATTTCTTAATTTTGAATTGCATTTGGATGAATTGTAATTATTGATAAAATGTCTAATCTAAAATTTAAACTTAAAGGTGTAGCGAAACCACCTATATATGTAGAGCTTATAAATTCTATAGAAAAGTGATGGGATATCTTAACAATCATCATCATATAATATACTCTGGAGATGTAAAAGGTGTTCAAGATAATAATACAACATAAGGTCCATATCCAGACCAACATTAGAAGGTTGCAAGCAAACCAAATTCATATAAAGTACACATCACCATATTGAAATCCGGAAACTATTGCTGTTTTCTAATTAATCCTTTCATTTGTGAGAAAACGAATGGGATTACCAACATTAGGATGCAGGCAATAAAAATTGGCCAACGCATGTCACCAAGAAAAAATGTTCATCAAGTGACTATACATGACACATATGAGAGTAGCAGCAATGAGAGCGGATCGAAGTTGCAAACTTGGGTTCATATCTTGCCTTCCCATCTCGGAGAGTAATTTCTGTCGAATGATCTAGATCATTGCTCAAGCATGATAACAGGTGCACCGGTAATGTTGGTAGGACCTTGGGGCAATGCTTGTGATGAGTTGTCGTGATCAAATTTTCGGGTGAACTACCTAGAGTTTGGCTAATAGATTACTAAGCCTAAACTTCGCTCAAACTCTCTCAAGCCCATACCAATTCGCGACTTAGGTTCAAGTTTTCAACATGCGATTGATTTTTCAATTAGGAGTCGCCACTAATCTATTTTTGGTGGGTCGATTAGAAACCTAAAGTAAAGTAAATACTACGAACAAGAGATTGTGAGTTCGGGGACTTAATTATACTAGATTTCTTTAACGCCCTTTCAGTACCTTTCTCTTTTATTTTAAAAAAATGTTTGGCAAGTAGCTTGAATTGATTTTAATTTGCTTCCCTAACATGTGAGGTGATTATGCGGGTGCGCAAACTACCAATTTAACACCCATATAAAACAGTGAATAAATTGCAGGACTTATTCACATCGATAGTCCTAAATATGATTTCTAATTAACATGCAATTTTTTGTTTGTTTTCACTCATTTAATGAGAATCATGATTTATGCAATGCATGTTACTAATCTAACATGAAATGATATGACATGGCAATATGACCTAAACTATATGACATAAATAAAATATAAGCATGCAATCTATCCTAAAGAATGAACTTGGCAATCTTTTTTGCTATTTTCCATGAAATTCGAAATTAGGAAATTTAAAAAATTATCTATCCAAATTAAGATATTATCCGACTTATATTAAGATTCAGATTAGGTCAAATCTTAATTTAAACTAGGATGTTATCCCTAACCTAAAATGCAATCTATCTAGGAAAAAAAATATCTAAACTTAAAAAACAAGCATGCAATCTTATCATAATATGCAATGACGTGCAAAGAATGGCCTAATTCTAATTTTTTTTTTGAAATTCGAAATTAAAATTGACACATAATTAAACGTGCAATTTAAAAAAAAAAAAAAACTAACATCCTAAATGCATGCATTTTTTGGATTTTCATTTTTTCAAAGACTCAAAATAAATAAATCTCCTATTCTAGATATGCAAGATAACCCTAAGACGAGGAATATTCTAAAACGAATCTAATCCTAATTCAAATTTTTTTTTGGATTTTTTCCTTTTTACGAAAACAAAATCGACTCAAACCACACGATGGCAAATCTGAGCAAGATAAGATTGATATTTAAAAATTGACGAACCATATCTCGCGCATGAGATCGGGTTGGTCAATTTTAAATAAACCGCGAATCGAATCTTGAGCGTGAGATCGGATTGGCGATTTTTTCGTACAATTGCGAGTCAGATTTCGAGCGCGAAAATCGAACTGTCAATCGTATGCACGTTGTGAAATTAGGAAGATTTTCCAATTTAAAAGGTTATTTGAGATTGTAGATATAATAGCATATCGGGAATTTCAATCATATGCATTGACAAATATCTCAAATAAGGTAACGAAATTTTCGACAATCAAAATAGATAAGATTTTCACCTAATTTGAATATTGGTTTCCGAATTCCGATCCTCAAATGGCTACTCGCGATGCAACGTGGCGGTGCTCGGTTGCTCGAAAGTCACCCGACGGGCTCCATGAGACCTGCGAAACAAAAATTTCCAAGCTCATCGATGATTGGGTGCAGGCACAAACAATCTTTCTTTTTTTCCTTTTTAATTGGTTTGTTCAAACTTTGACCACAAATTCTCCACCTGCAAAGAAAGACCAGTATGCGTCGTTGGGGATTCCACGGACGACCCAATGGGCCACACGGATGCGGCTTACGTCGGGGGTGGCATCCCAAACTCGGAGAAATCGTCAGGACTCCGAAAACACTCGTGGGAGTGGAACTTGACGTCGGAGCAGTGCGGGCAGGCAATGTTGCCGTTGTGGGACACGGGCAACAGCTCCTCGACGGTGATCACCAGTAGCAGGTCGTCACCGAAGGGTCGCAGCACGGTCCAGCAAACGACGGTGCAGCAATGGCATGGAATCAGCAGGGGCGGCGCGTCGAGATGGGGGGAACAGCAGCTTCGTCGAGGCGGTGCGGCAGGGCTCGGAGGAACTCGCTTGGTGCAGCAACATTGCGAAAGACCAGCATGGCAACTGATGAGGGCGTCACTGGAAACTTGGCAATAAGCTTGAATCACTCTAAACAGCGAAATTTGCTATTTGTTCCCTGATCACTCGCCGTAAAACCTCTTGGGATTGTCAATAATCAGAATGCGAGGGCGTTTTCTATGATGTGGAAGATGTAGGCATAACCCTTAAAAAAATTAGGAAAAGAACAATACTGGGATGCAAATATGCGATACTGATGATGGGTCGGCCTCCCCTTTCGTCTTCTACGACGGTTTCCTATGTCTCTCTCTCCCTCTCGGCTTCTTTGCTCTCTCAATGGCCGTGTGTATCAATACGTGTGACCCCCTAAAACCTTACACGAACAACCTTTTTATAGGCTAAGGATTAAGGTTTTAATTTCTTTTTCAAATCAACATCCACGAAAATTTCTTTTCCGCACACAATATTACTTTTTTATTTTCCACGTCTCTTCTAAATTTCCTTTGCAAAAATGAATATTCTCCACCGATTTTTCACATATTGTCAAAGATTCAAAATTGCAATAGGATTTTTCAAATTTCAAATCTTGCAAAGATGAGCTCGTAATATTTCCTCGAGAATACGAGCTTGGGCCAATTTGCTCTCTCTCGAGCTTAGTCCAATTTGTCAAATTAAAGTTCAGAACCACCAAATTTGTTGAAATAATAGTTATTTCCTTTTGCACGTTTTGCTGATTTGGTTTTTTAGTTATTGGAGTTAGTGGAGTCATGTGTGTTGGTTATCCTAGTTTTCAGGTGTTAGTGGGGTAAGTGTTTTATGCAGAACATGGGTAGTTATGGGTCCTCTTTTAGTGGTGGTGTTTTTTTTTTACGTAATGTATTTTTGTCTTTTGTAAAAGACTTGGTTGTTCTGTACGAAAGATGAAGTTTCAGCTTCATCTCTTCTCCCTTTAGCAATTTAATAGTGGTATCAGAGCCTGAGAGAAACGTGAGAGAGGTGTGAGATAATTTCGTCAGATAATTGCAGCAGCAATATTTCCAATGGCCACCGACAATTTTATTCAACCAGCAATTCCACGCTTTGATGGTCACTATGACCATTGGAGCATGCTAATGGAGAATTTTTTACGATCAAAGGAGTATTGGTCGGTTGTCGAATCTGGAATTCAAGAGCCACCAGCGGTATGGCTTTGACGGATCCCCGAAAGCAGAATTGGAAGCTAGAAAGTTGAAGGACACAAGGCAAAAAATTATCTCTTTCGAGGCTATTGATCGTTCCATCTTGGAGACTATTCTTTGCAAAGAAACTTCCAAGGATATTTGGGATTCTATGAAGAAGAAATATCAAGGCTCTGTTAGGGTGAAGCGTGCATAGCTTCAAGCCTTGAGAAAAGATTTTGAGACACTAGTGATGAAGGATGGAGAATCTGTCACTAGTTATTGTGCCAAATATAGAGATCAGCAACAAGATACGATTCCATGGCTTGAAGATGGACGACGTCACCATTGTGGAGAAGATTTTGCGTTCCTTGACACCAAAGTTTAATTATGTTGTCTGCTCAATTGAAAAGTCGAAAGACATAGATGCACTCTCTCTTGATGAATTGCAAAGCTCCTTATTGGTCCATGAACAGAAGATGAACAGAAGTTCAACAATAGAGGAGCAAGCGTTGAAGGCTTCTACCAATACTCAATCCAACAATTTCAGAGGAAGGGGTAGAGGTAGAGGTAGAGGAAGGGGAGATCGAGGAAATAGAGATGTTGGCAGGAATTTCAAAGCCAATAATGACCAATTTCAAGGCAAAGGCAGAGGACGGGATCCTAACAAATCAAAGGTAGAGTGTTTTAGATGTCATAAATTTGGTCATTATGCATCTGAATGTTATACTAGGCTACCTAATAATAAAGAAAAGGTAGAGAGTTCAAATTTTGTTGAAGAAAATGAAGCAGAAACGTTGTTGATGGCTGTTCAAGATGAAAAGAAGCGCGAGTCAGATATTTGGTATGTGGATACAGGCTGCAGTAACCACATGAGTGGAAATAAGTCTTCTTTTTTTCATCTAAATGAAGATTTTCATTCCACTGTGAGTTTTGGGGATCTTTCTGCTATGAAAGTTATGGGAAAATGTGATATTAAGATAAAAACCAATAATAGTTTTGTGGAAACATCTCTAATGTGTTGTATGTTCCTGACTTGAAAAGTAACCTGTTGAGTGCTGGCCAATTACAAGAAAAAGGTTATGTAATCACCATTCAGAATGGTGCTTGTGAAATTTATGATTCTGTTAGAGGTGCTATTGTAGTTGTTCATATGAGTTCAAATAGATTGTTTCCATTAAAGATTGAAAATATTCAATCTTGTTTGATGGTTGAAAAGAAAGATCCCTCATGGCTGTGGCATTTTCGCTATGGTCACTTGAGTTTCGGTGGATTGAAGACCCTTCAACAGAAAAACATGGTGACTGGTCTTCCTCAAATTACTATTCCTTCCCAAGTTTGCGAAGAATGTGTTGTTAGCAAACAATATTGTTCTCAATTTTCAAAAGAAAAGTCATGGAGAGCAAAAGATGTTTTGCAGTTGGTGCATTCGGACATTTGCGTTTCTATAAACCCATCTTCTAATGGAGGTAAAAGATACCTAATTACCTTCATTAATGATTTTTCTAGAAAAACTTGGGTTTATTTTTTACAGGAAAAATCAAAAGCTTTCTCCACATTTAAAAACTTCAAAGCTCTTGTTGAAAATAAAGCAAGAAAGACCATTAAGACTCTTCGAACAGATCATGATGGTGAATATTGCTCAAAAGAATTTGAAGTTTTTTGTGCAGAGCATGGCATTCGAAGAGAGCTTACTGCTGCATATACACCACAACAGAATGGTGTATCTGAGAGGAAAAATAGAACAATTCTCAACATGGTGAGAAGTTTATTGGCAAGAGGAAGAATTCCAAAGACTTTCTGGCCAGAAGCAGTAAATTTGAGTATTCATGTTTTGAACATAAGTCCAAGTTTTGCTGTTCAGAATATGACACCAGAAGAGGCTTAAAGTGGGAGAAGACCGGCTGTAGATCACTTCAGAATCTTTGGATGCATCGCATATGCCCATGTCCAGGATGTGGAAATGAAGAAACTTGATGACAATGCTGAAAAATGTGTCTTTCTTGGTGTAAGTGAAGCATCCAAAGCATATAAATTATTCAATCTACTAACAAAGAAGATTGTGACTAGCAGGGATGTTATTTTTGATGAAGAGAACACTTGGGATTGGAATAGGCAGCAGCCTATCCAAGTCCTTTATGACAATGATGCTGAACAAGAGCAGATTTCAGCACCTTGTATGCCCCAAAATTCATCAAATACGACTTCTACAGTTGCTGGAATTTCACCAACAAGCGCTGAAGTCAATGAAGAAGAAGCCCAATCTCTTCGCCGCGTTAGAAAAAGGCCTGCTTGGATGGAAGATTATGAGGTAACTGGAATTGGAAATTCAATTACTCACTTTGCCTTGTTTTCAAACTATGATCCTACAACTTTTGAGAGTGCTGTAAAAAAAGAAAAATGGCGAAAAGCAATGGATGATGAAATTAATTCCATTGAAAGAAATGATAATTGGGAGCTATCCGATCTTCCGGATGGACAAAAAACCATTGGTGTAAAGTGGGTCTTTAAAACAAAACTGAAAGAAAATGGTGAAGTTGACAAATACAAAGCACGTTTGGTAGCCAAGGGATACAAGCAGCAACATGGGATCGACTATACAGAGGTTTTTTCTCTAGTTGCGAGACATGACACGATCAGATTGGTGGTTGCATTGGCGGCACAGAATTCTTGGCCTATTTTCCAGCTAGATGTCAAATTGGCATTCTTGCATGGGTACTTGGAGGAATAGGTATTTGTCGAGCAACCCCCTGATTATGTCAAGATTGGAAATGAGCATAAAGTTTATAGATTGAAAAAAGCTCTTTATGGGCTAAAACAAGCCCCTCGGGCTTGGTGTAGTCGTATTGAAACTTATTTTCTTAAAGTTGGGTTTTCAAAGTGTCCTTATGAGCATACGCTTTTTGTCAAGATTGGAGATAAAGGGAAAATGCTCATTGTCTGCTTGTATGTTGACGATCTTATATTTACTGGAAGTTGTGATGGCATGTTTGAAGAATTCAAGAAATCTATGATGAATGAGTTTGAAATGTCTGATCTTGGTACGATGCATTACTTCCTTGGCATAGAAGTGGTACAATCGAATGATGGGATCTTTATTTCTCAAAAGAAATATGTGGGAGAAATTTTGGACAGGTTTCAAATGAAGGATTGTAATCCTGTTAACACTCCAGTTGAGTTTGGCTTAAAGTTACACAAAGATCATTATAAACAAATTGTTGGTAGTTTGATGTATCTAACTGCAACAAGATCAAACATAGTGTATTATGTGAGTTTAATCAGTAGCTATATGGAGAATCCTACAAACATGCATTTGTTAGCTGCCAAGAGAATCCTTCGTTACTTGCAAGGAACTAGAGACTTTGGGCTATTTAACAAGAAGGGTGAAAAGTCCAATTTGTTGGGATTTACTGATAGTGACTATGCAGGAGATCAAGATGATAGGAGGAGCACTTTGGGTTATGCTTTTATGTTTGGGACATGTGCTATTTCGTGGTCATCCAAGAAGCAACCAATTGTCACATTGTCAAGTACAGAAGCTGAATTTGTTGCAGCAACGGCTAGTGCTTGTCAAGCTATTTGGCTAAGGAGAATTCTTGAAGAGCTGCAATTCAAGCAACCAGGAGCTACTAAAATTTTTTGTGACAACAACTCAGCAATCAAAATCTCCAAGAATCCTGTGCTACACGGAAGAAGCAAGCACATTGATGTGAAGTTTTATTTCTTGAGAGATCTTAGCAATGATGGAACAATTGATTTAATCTACTGCAGGAGTGAAGATCAAGTTGCTGATATATTCACCAAGGCCCTCAAGATGGAGTCATTTGTGAAGCTCAGAAGGTTACTAGGTGTTTGCACGTTGAAAATAGTTTAAGGCTTTAAACTGAATGTTAGTAAACATCAGTTTAAACATTCAGTTTAAGGGAGGGATTGTTGAAATAATAGTTATTTCCTTTTGCACGTTTTGCTGATTTGGTTTTTCAGTTATTAGAGTTAGTGGAGTCATGTGTGTTGGTTATCCTAGTTTTTAGGTGTTAGTGGGGTAAGTGTTTTATGCAGAACATAGGTAGTTATGGGTCCTCTTTTAGTGGTATTGTTTTTTTTTACGTAATGTATTTTTGTCTTTTGTAAAAGACTTGGTTGTTCTGTATGAAAGATAAAGTTTCAACCTCATCTCTTCTCCCTTTAGCAATTTAACAAAATCAAACCCATCCGTCATCAGTCCAATGCAAATAAAAAATGCTCCTAAAACTATATACTATGCAACTTAATTTTATTTTTTTAGGGGTTAAAAATTAATCTCTAATTTTTAATGCAATACATAAATAACTTGGGTCAGCCAAAATTTAGATGTCAATATGAGTTGATTCATACGTTGGATGTATGTTGTAGCAATTTAAGCTCCATGCTTTGCTCCATTTCTCATAATCAAAATCACTAAATTACTTGTTAGAAAACCATCTTTCAAAGCTCAAATAATAAGGATAAAAAATAGACACATGCCAATATTAACAAAAAAGAAAAAGAAATCCAGGATTTGTACTTGTACCATGGTTTCCAAATGCAGCATTGCGAAGGACAGCTTCACTAATCTATGCACCGTACAGATGGTTTCCATATAAAACGGCATTCTAAAAGGGGAACACGCCCAGCAGAAATGATCAGAGATAGGAAATTCCTTTTCGGGAAAGGAATTCCAGACAGCGCGAGTTTACTCGCGGTCCACCAAACTCACTAAAAGGAGGCTGGACCATAGTGGTGAAGAGAGCTTGGCCCCGATAGCGTCGATCGACAAGGGGTGGGTCGGCGACCGAGGGGTGCAAAGACTTTAAATTATGCAATTCGTTCCTCCGATTCGAATTTTCTTTTATTTTTGTTGGCTTTTCTAATTTTTATTTTTAATCTTTTATAATGTGGTGTCACAATAATAATGTCACATCAGCCACTACATTAATTTTTAATGACCATCTTCGACGGAACTATATGTATCATCATGGTAAAAATGTGGGTTTCTTCCTCTTTTCTTCTTTGTTGACACCAACCCCCTCCAGCTCTTTGCGCAACCCCAAACTAGCAGGTTAAAATTTCAAAAAATTCCAATACAAAAGTTTAGTTCTTTTTTTCATAAATATAGGTGTACCAAAAGTCTTAAAATTAGTGCAATTGAGTTCTTAAAATTTTAAAATATGCGATCAAATTCTCAATTAGTCCAAATAGTACAATTAAATACTCCCATTAGCTCCGTCAAATATGAATAACGGAAATATTCTTACTTGTTATTCTTTATCATATGTCAAAGACCCGTGGCACGAATGTGGGTGTTGCGGAAAAAAAAAAAAAGAAAGGAAAAAGCCAACAATCAAATATCAAATATTAAAAAATAAAAAAAAATGACCGAATTGGGGAAGAGAGATGGCCTAGGGTTGAAGTTGGCGGCCCCACCGTCCCACTTCGCCGTCGAGGTCAATGGCATCAACAAAAGCCGGCGACATATCCACGAAATGATCCTCTCATTTTGACAATTAAAAAAAAAAGGAGGAAACTGGCCTGGAAGTAGCCAGATTCAAGTCAATTTGATTCTTCTGCACTTCATTCTCTGTTTCCAGCTTCACCTTCATATCTCCGATGTCTCTCCGATGTGACTTTAGGATTTTGTTTTTCAAGTGCGTTGCTCTTCGTTGGCAAAAAATAAAAATGCAATGTTCTTCCATTAGGCATGGTAATGTTTGTTTAAATTAGTTCTTTAATGTGATTAAATGATCCTGTGCAGTTTAAGGAATCATCCATGTTGGTAATTCAAAAGTTATTAGGGTTTTTATTGTTTGTTGACTTATGGAAATCGAGATTTGAGTTGTACTAAGTGAGTGTTACAATGGGGTTAAGGTGACACCACTGTGCCATGGCCAACGGCCCAGCGGCCCTTGCTTGCGGCTGACAACCTTCGCCATGAGGGGCTCAGCGATGGTTCCCAAATGAGAAATCCCTGTCATGTCCTTTGTTTTTAATTTTTTGGATTTTTTTTTCTCTTGTTATTTTTTGAAATTTTCTCAATGTGGCGCACTCTTCACACCACATTTGTACCAAGTGCCCTTAAAATATTTTAAAAAAAAAAAAAAATCACATAGGCATTTTCCATCACTTAAATCATACAGAGTTATTAAAAGTTTTAAAACTCGAATGCATTTTTATAAAAACATTTAAAAATTTCTATTTAACTTATCTTTCTTTGAACATGAAGTATATTTTGCTTCCAACCAAATAAAAATAGATTTCATCGATCTTTTCCAAATGATTTCATATTGCAATACATTAAAATGGGATAGTGGAATTGATTAGAAGAAAAAAATAGACAATGACATAAATGGTCTATAAATTTCTGTTCAAAGTGCAATGAATGTGGTCTATAAATTTTAGCCCATCGTGCAATATCATCCCCAAACTTTCAATTTATTCAATGTGATCTCTAAACTTTTGGTATATGTTTAAGTTAGTCCGTAAACTATATAAAAATGTTCAATATTATCCTTTTATTTATTCAAGTTTAGGGATAATATTGAACATTTTCTATATAATTCAGGAATTACATTGAATATGTGTCTAAAGTCCAAAAACTGGATTGAACAAATAAATTGAAAGTACAAGTACGACATTGCATATTGAGTTAGAGTTTAGGGACTACATTGAACAAATTAAAAGTTCATGAATTATATTATACATTAGGTAAAGGTTCATGGACTATTTGTGTTATTATCCTAAGAAAAAAAAGAAGATGATTGACTGCTCTTTGACCATGTAGGATAGAGTATGTTCCTTATATTTCTCTTAACTTCAAACCCATAGATCATTTTTTTTTTATAATTCTAGGACACAAGTACAAGATGTCTGTAAGCATATGAAATATTTTGCAGATACAGTGAACCAGTTAAGTTCAAACCTCTAGGCTATACAAAACTTAAATCTCTAAAGTTTGAAGTGAAAATCTCCCGACACTCCAACCAACCACATCAACAATAGGAGTTTCAATTGCCATATTCAGATTCATGTTGATCAAATTTGTGGGAAAGAAATATATAATTTTATGCATCCAATTATCGTTTCTATGATGAGCACAGAATACGTAGTTGGACATAGACGCGAGAATATGCAGTTGGAATACGAACTTAACAAAGTTTGATCTGGGTTAATCGCGTATTTGTGTGATAATGGTGTCAGTGCGCTTTCATAACATGTGTGTTTGTGTTTTGCTTCTAGATATGAAATTAACTATCATTACATATTTGTTCGATTGATGTGAACTAGTTTGACATATTTAACTTTGCTATAGTTCATATCTATATATGTACATGATACAAGTGGACTATATATCAGTATTGCGCGTGGAACAATTGTTCGGCATTCGGGTACCAAATAACACCTTTGATCAACATACATACTCTGTCTACTGTTTATTTCAATTCACGTAATATGCCCCTAATAAACAAAAGGCCGTGCATCTCACTTTTTTTTAATGTGATTTGACCTTGTTCTCAAGTGAATAAATCTTTTGTTAATATTAATCTCTCTCAATTCGGAATTCCTGCATTGAAAGATCGGTAAACAAGGATAATATAATTCTCTCTCAAATTCTGTGAATCAATTTCCTGTTTCACTTTGGCCAAAGAAAAATCCTGTGTTTCTCCAATTTCATTGTATTGCACAAGGATCTTCACTAAGTTGTGCCATGATCTTCATCATCATCTCATTATATGTAAAATATGTCCATGGTAATAATAGCACAATACAAGGTTCATGTCCAACCCCATCAAAGGATGCACATCCAAATTCACTTCTACAAAGAGCAAATCACGACATCACGAAAATTAAAAACTATCACCACTTCCTAATTATCCTCGGGTTCATATTCGGATAGGATTATCAGCATTAGGATGCATGGAACCAAAATCAACAAAGGCATGTCACCAAGCAGGATGTACATCAACAGACTGCACGAGACACATCCAAGCGCAACAGCAATGAGAGCACATGCAAGTTGAACCGTTGGGTGGATATCTTGCCTTCCCATCTCCAAGATTAATTTCCGCCGGAGCATTTTAACCATTGTGTAGATAAGCATGACGGGTGCACCGATATTGTTAGCTGGACCTGTGTAGCTATACATGTCCCTGATGGCTTGAAGCAAGGACCGTTCCAAGGAATCAAGATGTTGGTTATATGTTGCAGCAATTTGAGCTCCATGCTCTGCTCTATATCTTGGAATAAATTAGCAAACTACTGGTTAGACATCAGTCTCTAGCAAAAGTTCAAGTGGTGAGCTTATTCTGCATCATATACGACGATAGTTTTGTCAAAAGCTATAAAGATATGTGTCTATAATGAACGTCAGGCAATTTTTTTTAGTGCTACTACCCATATACTCGCATAAACAGAGCAAGAACTACCAATTTAAGTTCAAAAGGAAATTTAATGCACGGTATGATGTCAAGCTTCTCGTGCGAATCGTAACTAATGAGTCTTTGCATTTCAGGAGTCTTAAGCTGTGTATGCACTGCAGGAGTGTAAACCACCTATTGACCCATGGCTATTAAACTGACGAAAACTCTTCTTTTGGACAATATGTAACGTCAGAGAACTAGATAAACTATGAGGTAAGCCCCCATGTTTACCGGGCAGAAACAGAGTAGAGCTAATTGCGGGTTCAGACCGAAACTCAGGTACAAGCTTGGTACAGAGCTAGCAACCCGCACACACTTGGACCCGAAACTTAGGTACGAGCTCGGTATAGAGCTAGAAATCGAGATTCAGGCTGAGACTCCTGAACTGGTCGGACCGGAACACAGGTACAAGCTCGGGACAGAGCTAGAAACCCGCAAATGGTTGGCCCGGAACTAAGGTACAAGCTCAGTACAGAGCTAGAAATCGAGACTTGGCTCAGGTACAGGCTCCGAACAACTAGAAACCAAGACTCAGAAATGGGTCGGACCAAAACTCAGGTACAAGCTCATACAGAGCTCGAAACCGAGAGTCAGGCATGGGTTCAGACAGAAACTCAGCTACAAGCTTAAAACCCGCACAGGCTTGGAACTCAGGTACAAGCTCTGTCCAGAGCTAGAAACCCAGAGTCGGGCATGGGTTCGAACCGAAACTCAGAGACTTAGCTACAAGCTTGAATGCCGCACAGGCTCGGACAGAAACTCTGGTACAAGCTCTGTACAGAGCTAGAAACCCAGAGCCGGGAATGGGTTTGGAGCGAAACTCAGCTACAAGTTCAGTGCACAGCTAGAAACCTGCACAGGCTCAGACGAAGCTCGGGTGCAAGCTTAGATGCTGCTCAGGCTCGGATGGAAACTCAGGTACAAGCTTGGTACAGAGCTAGAAACCAAGAGTCGGGTACGGGTTTGGAGCGAAACTCAGCTACAAGCTCGGTACACCGCGAGAAACCTGCACAGGCTCAGACGAAACTCGGGTTCAAGCTTGAAACTTGTATAGGCTTAGACAGAGACTCAGGTACAAGCTCGGTACAGAGCTAGAAAAGGAGAGTCGGGCATGAGTTCGGATCGAAACCCAACTACAAGCTGGGTACACAGCTAGAAACCTGCACAGACTCGGACAAAACTCGGGTACAAGCTTGAAACCCGCACAGGCTCGGACAGAAACTCAGGTACAAGCTCGGTATAGAGCTAGCAACCGAGAGTCGGACATAGGCACAGGCTCGTCCTGGAGTTCACCTGATTTTTCGTGGAGTGCAGGTTTTTTTTTTTCCCAATGAAATAGCATTTGTAATTGGATACGCACGGTGGACGTGATCAGAAATAGGAACAGGAAAGGAAATAAAAAGTTTGACAGGATTTTACTTGCAGTCCTCCAACTTACTGATGGAATCTCGGTAAGATGTGTTTGAGGTCGCCAAAGCTTACCTGCGATGATCAGCTGGATTGTTGTTCCACATTGGCCTCGCTAACTCTCTTCCTGTCTTGCGTGAAGATGATAACAGGGAGGAGTGATCGCCAGAAAGTAGTCTTTCTCAGTCCACTGTCGACCCAACGGTTGTCTTTTCTCGCTTTTGCCATGTGCAATCTTCCAATGGCGATTCTTAGCGGGGTTAAATGTGTTTAATATTTTGGTGGGGTTCACAGATTTCATTTACGTAAATAATGCATTATGTAATCCACGTGGCTAATCGCCTCGACTCAAAAGTCTTAACATCCCCATTTCATGCTTTGCAATCCAGGAAGAGGAAAAACTTTCTACGTCTTCAAAAAAAGCATTAAAAGTGAGTTTAATTTGATAATACGCTAAATGAGAAGAAGCAATATACAAAATAATAATACGTTTTTTTTTGTCAGTCAAAATAATAATATGTTCACTTGCATAAATATTATAGGAAAAATCCTCTCTTCAACGTGAATATGATAGCTGATATTTGCAATGAGAAAAAACTCATAATTCTATTACGAGTATATTATGAAAAACTTTCCAGTAATACTAATGAACCCAAAGAAATGCATTACGACATTCTTCCAATCCCGCCAATCTTTAGAGCGACCGCCTCATGAAAAATCTTGACCGTCAGCACAGAGAGAAGCGAAGATCTCAGAAATGGAGTTCACCATCAGCGGCAACACCTCGAAGACCTTCGCTCGTTCCATCACTTTGCCTCTCCCGCGTTGGAAACGACCTCGCTATTCAAGCTTCCCATTCCCTGGTAAATCAATTTTTGGACACATTTCTCCTTCTTCTCCGTCGTCTCTCTCACCCACAGCTCCGGTCAAAATGTTCGCTGTCGCCACTGAAATCCATGCCAATCATTCCTCATCTTCATCTATCGTGTGAAGTAGCTACACAGCCGCTTATTCGTGCCCTGATGAGTGATTATTAGTGTAGATGTCATGCTGTGTTAGGTGTCAGGCTCGTTTCTCTCGATACAGTGTCCGATTGAGAAATTTGAGAGTCCTTCCACCGATTGCCGAGTGCGTGAAGCTTTCGGCGGTGGATTTGAAGGAGAAATTTGTTGACCTAGGTTGTGATTGGCCCTGTCAACGATGATTTGAACTTGTATATAGAACGATATTATTTTTATTCCAGTTTCAAATCAGCACAAATAGTGCCAAGTCCCGAACATGAGCTCAGAACTTGGAACTTCTATTGTTATTTGGTAGTTCAATGCGACGAAACAGAAGGAGGTCAGGGAAAAGTACAGTCATATAACAGTTATGCTAGAGAATGCAATTGTGCTTTCACCTATTAAGTGTTGCAGAACTCCATACAACACCATCAAAGTAACCAGACAAACCAGGAAAGCATTATCAAGACAGAATAGAAGCGCCCATAGAAGGTTTATCCATAGGGTTTTTCTCCTCTGGTTTCACTATTTGACATTTTCAGCAAGTAGTACTGATAGTTCTGCTGTCTATCGCAGTCAATTGCCTCAGATGTAATGACTTTACAATCACCCTCTCAACAGTATTAGATTCTTTCAATGAAATGCCTTCAGATTGAGAAAGGGCGGAGGAAAAAGAGAATCGAAGCAACTATTATGCTTGACGCAACATAATGATGAGCAAGGTGACAGACGGATGTTCCTTCTTTCCCCCCCTTTTCACTTTCTCTTTCTCTTTCCTGGCCCCCCAAACTTGTAATTATCAGATTATGATTTTGATATTCATATTCAACCTGCAGCTTTTCTTTCACGTCCTCAACTCGTCAAAGATCTGCCCACCAAAGATTCCGATTTGCACTCTCTATGTTTTTTTCTCTGTCCATTGAATTGCTAATTATTTATCTATTTATTTTTTGTGGTCCTTTTTGTTATTATACAACAATCCCTCTCGAAAAGTAGCTCGATAATTAAAATGATACCTGCATTTTATCGACAAGTGGTGAAATGAGAATGTAAATGGACCTAACATAAAAAAATCTAGAAACATTAACTGTAAATGGACCTTGATATCACTTGATGCACTTCTAAGCAGCACACCATGATGGTTAGTCTTTTTTTTATTTGATTTGAATTTTTTTTTTTTGTTTATTACCTGGGATTCCGATGGAGATGGACTATGTTTTTCATGTAAATATGAAAAGCTCACTCCATAGACCTTCGATAGAGATGGAATAGATTTTTCATAAAAATATGAAAAGCTCACTCCATAAAGCTCACTCCGTGGATGTCCAACTTGTGATTTTTCATATTTATGCCATGGACCTAGGAATATGCACTTCGAATGCTACTATATGCTATAGAAGTGAGGTTGTGAGAAATAAATTACGAGGGTTTGATTTTCCTGATAAAATAAAAAGAATATAGGACCCTTAATTATTCAAAACTTAATCGAATCATATCTATCGACGTACTTCGCATTAGAGTTTAACCTTGGAGGTCAATGGTGTCAGTATTCTAACCCGTTGGTCATGGTGTATGTTTGTTCTTTTTTTCCTTTTTTTTCGCTTAGTTATTGTGCATTCTTGTTAGAAAGTTTAATTTGTTTTTCTTGTTATTTGACCCACGACCCCACCAAAAGAAAATTATTTTTACTATCCATGACCCATGAGAACTAGTATATGTTTTGCCTAAATTCGTCACAATTTTATTCATTTTTTCTAACTCAAAATATTCAGAAAGAATTGATTAAATCCTTATCAATTAACGTCATTACATTAATGCACCCACAGCTAATAGATCATCCATACCTACAATGCATATATAGGTTATACTTCTGCAACGATGCACTGACTCATTAGCCATGATTTACACAAGAAGCATGGATTTATACCACGCGTCAAATATCTTTTTGAAATTAAACTTGCGTTCTGGATGTGTTCATGTGAGTATATAGAAATATAAGAAAAATGCATGATTTTCAATTTAGACACATATCTTGATAACTTTAGCTCTTAGGAAACTTGTTATCTTTTATGATGCCTAAAGAGTTTGAATCCTTACATTTCTTATTCATGTGCAAAATCTGATTCAAATACGAGAAAAGTATCAAGACATATTCCGTGTTGGAAGCACCTTAGAAATGGTGCTTATGGTGCTTGATACACAATGAGCTTATTGATTTTAATTCCTAGATACGAAGCAGGTTCAAAGTTCAAATTGCTAGAATGTATAATTAGCATCTTGATTCCACAGTCCTTCTTCTGAGCCATCAAGGACATGTACCCATATCGGTCCGGCAAGCATTGCCGGACCACCCATCATGTTTATGTACACCAAGGTTAAAATCGCGTGGCAAAAATTAATTTTCGAGATGGTAAGAAAAGATTTAGACTTGGGGTTCTGACTTTGGTGGGGATGGTTTTATGTTTTAAAGATGTTTAGTGAGATTTATTTGAATATTTACTTACAATTTATCACATCGCTGTAATTCAAATTTAACAAAATAATCTTAGTATCCCTAATATTATCTTTTCTTCCTTTAGCTATTCTTCTAAATGAAATGGAAAACTAGTCAGGTGACTGGCAAGTTTACTATTAAGAAGATGATTAATGTTTTATATCGGACAAACTTAATATTGTTCTTTGAGAAAGGAGAACAATAATGTATTGGAAATAAAACAGGGAGAAATTACAAATTGATCCTTTTACTATTGCCGCTATTCAACTTTGGTCATCATATATTATCTTGTGACAAATTGGGTCCATAAACAAATTGGTTTCAAGTGCGACATCTCTGCTGTCGCAGAGGGGTGTAAGGGCCAATGCATAATCGAAAAAATGGAGTTCACCCTCTGCGGAGACCCGTGGTCTTTCGATCACTTGCCTCTCACACGTGAGAAACGACCTTGCTATTCCAGCTTCTCCTTCCCAGGTGAATCGATCTCTTCTTCTCTCTGTCTCTCTCGTCGACAACTACGGTGAAAAAGTTTGCGGTCGCCACTGAAATCCATGTCAATCAGTCCTCAGCTTCATCCATCGACTGAAAAGCTAAAGAGTTGCTTATTCGTGCCCTGATGAGTGATGCTTAGTTTAGATGCTATGCTGTGTTAGTTATGGGCTCATTGTGCTCGATATAGTGTCTGATTGAGAAATTCGAGTCTATTTCGTCCAATTGCCAAGTCATGAAGCTTTTGGTGGTGGACCGGAGGCAGAAATTTGTTAACCAATTTTGTGATTAGCCCTGTCGACAATGATTACAACTTGATATGCATAAATTTGAAGTCAATGAAAGAATCTAATATTGTTCATAAGGCGATTCAAAGTCATTATATCCTAAGACTAAGGTAATTCATAGTTTTCCCCCTAAGAAAAGATAAGACCTACAGTTAGCTTTACTCTGTTTCTACTTGGTAAGCATGCGATCTTCCCTGGTAGTTTTTTGCATCTGGGTGGTTTTGTTTTGTGCTTAAGTGTTGCCGGAGTGAATTGGGAAAGGTTTGTAGGTTTTAAGGAGGTATCCCTTGTACTCCGATGTTACGTTATGTCTGAAAGAAGAGTTTTCATTAGCTTAACTAGTGGTGGATCAATAGATGGGTTTCACTCTTGCAGTGCATACATGGGCTAGCCTACTGCAATGTATAGACTCGGTAGCTATGATTACTGATTAGCACCAGAAGCTTGACATCATACCACGAACTAAATTTCCTTTTGAACTTAAATTGGTAGTTCTAGATATGCGAAAGTATATTAGTTAAGAGGCCATGGAAATCGCTTGATATTTATGGTAGACTCATTAGATCTTGATAGCTTTTGAAAAAACTATCATCATGTATGATGCCGAAAGAGTTCACAACTTAAGCTTTTCCAAAAGATTATAATCTAACAAGTAGTTTGTTGATTCTAATTTGAAGATATGGAGTAGAGCTTGGAATTCAAATTGCTGCAATATATAACGAACATCTTGATTCCATGGAGGAGACCTTGCTTCAAGCCATTAGCTACACAGGTCTAGCCAACATGACCGGTGCACCCATCATTCTTATCTACACAGTGGTCAAAAGCATCTGGTGGAAATTAATTTTCAAGATAGGAAGGCAAGATATTGGCCCAAGGTTTCAACTTGCAATGCTCTCATCCCTATTGCTCTCAGATGTGTCGCGTGCAGTCTGCTAATACACAATTTGCTTGGAGACATGCCTTGGCTAATTCTTGTTCACTACATCCTAATATTGATAATCCTATTCGAATTCAAATCCGAGGATTAATTAGAGAATGGTGACAGTTTTTAATTTTCCTAATGTTGTAATGTGCTCAGTTTTGATGTGTGTCTTGCCTATGGTGTGACTCAAACATGAACATCATGTTGTTCTATTATTACCTTAAACGCTTTTTATTCACGATGCAGTTCATAATGATGATGGTGATGAAGTCGGTACCACTTAGTTAAGATCCCGATGTAATTCAAAGAAATCAAAGAAACAATGATTTTTTCTCCCTCAAGCCATAGAGCAAAGGGGAAATTGATTCAAAGATTGAGAACAAATAATATGATCCTCATTCACTAATCCTTCGATACATGAATTGCGATTTCGATCTAGTTCAAAACTCGATCCTCATATCCCTACGTCAGCAATATTCTAAACACCAACTTGATATGTATTTCAAGTCACAGATGAAAGTTACTCATCAATACATGTATTAACACATATTCGTTTTAATAAGATATTGGACGGATCATAATAAAGTATAGATTTGGGTTAGGATATCAATTTAAGATTTTCTATGAGATGAAAATTAGTTTGGGTAAATATGGCATGGCCTATCAATTTCGAGCTTTTAATTGGATGCTCTATTTTACTATTTTCATATTACATTTTCACATTTAAAGTTATATCTTTTAAATTTTTACTTTGATTAATTTTATTATCATCTTTAAATGAAGCGAGTTCATTGGTTACTGTATTGTGCAATAAAATTAGATATTTTCAGTTATGAATAGTTCTAATAGAAATATTTTATTTTTTATTTCGATTATAAGTATATATTTTTATTTTCTTTAACTGATTTTGCTGTAATAGTTAAATTAAGTTAATACCAAATGCAGTTGAATCATGTTATGAGATAATCGATATTTAAGATTGGGAGTAGCTAATCTAGGATTGAGTTGCAATATATAATTCTAATTATATGTAGTCTGATGTCATCAATTGATCTCCAACTGCTACCTGTTAATTAAGCACCGGGCTTAGGTGGTATGGAAGCAGCCTCCCTTTAAAGCCCATAAAAGCGAGGATACATAGTTTGAAATGGCTCTCCATCAGACTTTCTTCGGCCAACTGCTCGAAAAAGAACTTAGTACGTCTCCACAAAAAGGACGAAAATAAAAAGGTACAGATTATTGTTATTTTTCTTTAAAAACCGCTGAAAAAGCTCACACTTATATCCTTATAAAATTCAAAAACGATGCTATTAGAGTCAATTATATCATATGTGACAAAAGCTTTTATGTGAAGATATAACTAATTCGATTGCATACATCATAATTACATTATCTTTAATAATTAAAATTGTTCATTATTTCACCCTATCTAATGACATATAAAAAAAAAGCCTAATATACTTTCTTAGGTAAACATCAGTGATATAATCGTATCTTTGGGGGCGAATGATGATAGTTAACGTGTTATATCATTAATTCACCGAGCCAAAGACCAAGCGTCTCCCTCTTCCAATTTCGCCAAATTTTCAGCCACCACCTCATAAAAATCTGTACCGTCGGTGCAGAGAAGGAAGCGAAGTACTCAGAAAATGGAATTCACCCTCAGCGGCAACGCCTTGAAGAACTTCGCTAGCTCCGTCACTTGCGTCTTCCGCGTCGGCAACGACCTCGCCATCCTAGCTTCTCCTTCCCAGGTCATTCAATTTCTTCCAACTTTTATTCTTCTTCTCCGTTGTCTCTCTCACCAACAGCTCCAATCAAAAAGTTCACAGTAGCCATTGAAATCCATGCCAATCGTTCCACAGCTTCATTCATCAAGTGAAAAGTGATGTGGTTGCTTATTTGTGCCCGGATGAGTGATGCTTATTTTTGATGCTATGTTGTGTGAGGTATTGGCTCGTTTCGCTCGATACAATGTCCAATTAAGAAATTTGAGAGTCTTTCAACCGATTGCCAGGTGCATGAAGCTTTTGGCGGCGGATTTGAGGCAGAAATTTGTTAACCTAGGATGCAATTGGCCTTGTCTAAGATAATTAGAACTTGACATACGTAAACCCGAAATCATCGAAAGAATCTAATACTATTGATAGGGTGATTGAAACTCATTATATCATAAGACTAAGGCGATTCACTGCTATAGCCAGGAGAACTATCAGTGGTACTCACGGAAAATGTCAGAATGGTGAAACCATAGGAGAAAAATCCTATGGATAACCTTCTACCGGTGTTGCTCTGCTAATGCTAGTGAATGCAATCCTGCTTTCACTTATTGAGTATTGCAAAAATCCACACGACACCATCGAAGTGATCATGCATGGTTGGTCATTTTCATTCTATTCTACTTCTAGAAAAACAAGAAAAGAGAGCGATCAATGGAATTGAAATTGCAAGACAGTAAGTAAACAATCAAGGAAAGCAATAAATCTATTATGCAATCCTAGAAAATATAAAAGAGAAACACAATTGAAAAAAAGATGAGAGAAAGAGAGAAAACCCACAACTTGTAGGGTTTTATACAACAAATGGAACCTGAGACATATGTCGGGGAAATGAATAGTACATGATAATGGTCGAAATGGACATCGACCTCCACCATCTTCGCGCTTTCTCCATCTTCAGGGTCCTAATCTAAACCTAATTTAAGAAACTTATATCTAGGTGCATACAATGAATAGAAACAAGCATACACATCAAAACAATAAAAAAAACAAGATATCATGTTGAGATCAATCATTTAAAGGAAGTGCAATACGAAAGTCAAATTTTGGGGCCTCGGGGTTGGCCTTTGTCTTTCATGCGAGGGTCCTACTAAGACACCTACCCAATCCATTTTTTTTTTTTTGTGACTTATAGCAATTGTTGACCAATTGTATTTTCGCATGACCAATAACGCTTATAAGTCTCCTAATCAAGCCATCTATGTGATCCAGGGGTTTTCCCTCAATAGCATGCATCGATCCTACCATTCATCTAAAAGTCACATGCATTGCAGAAATTTAAACATGTATGCAGGTCTTTTGAATCTTGTTTCTCAACCAATCAAGCAAGAAAGTGAACCGCCGGTGGGTCACTTATTACCAAAGGCATGCACCAATCACAATCACAGGCAATTTCAGAACAAGCGTGTAAGGACAGCGAAATTGGGCAATACCTAATGACAATTTGGCGATGAAAAAATTTCCTAACATGCATGACATGATGATGAAGAACTTTCGTGAAGAAAGTTTTGTCAAAAAATATACATATGATTTTACAAAAATCAAACAACAAGTAACAACACATCAGAAATTTGCCAAAATAACAGGACATTCAGCTAATGTCATGAAGATTTGTCCTATTAAAACATGTCTAAAAATCATCAAATTTACACGCAACATAGCCAACATGATGACAAGAAAGTCTCATGAAGAGGTCAAGTTTATATTCCAAATAGAAAAAAATGGAACAAAAATATCAAAGAATTGTCCAAACAGGGGTCAAAACAGGGGTCTGAATTTGATCTCTTGTCCAGATTGTAATCTGAAATTGAAAAAATGGAAAATAGTCCAAAAAATGAGCAATTGGCATGAAATTAGCAGCATTAGAAACTTCTAAGTGTGTCCTACACCTTCCTAGAAGAGCTCAAGTCCAAACTAGGTCAATTTGGTATCCTAAAATCAAGATCTCTAAAAGTATGCGCATCAGTTATCGAAAAAACAGAACATAAATACTCATTAAGAAACCTTTAAATCATTCAAAGAATGCACAAATGGCATGAAGAAATCACATGGGACTTAGGATTGGATGCGATGGAAAGTTTGGATAGTTATCTAATCCTAAGTCGGCATGCAAAATGTCATACAATTTAAATGACATTATGAGATGATTCATGATTCCTAATAATATGCTTGGGAATTCTAAGTATGATGAACACTTTTTGTAAGACAATTTAGTGTGCAAGATGAAATTCAAATGACATGACCTAAACACATATGCAAACCTTGCAACATACGGTTTAATCATCAAGAAGGCATGATCGTAAGATTTGATCCTTAGATGACTCAAACAAGCATGGAAATGTGCACATATGACAAGGTTTCATTTCAGCATTAAGTTTACAGAACAAGCATGACTTCAACCATCCTCAAGACATGCATAAATCCTACAAAAAATCTCATATACAAAGCATACGATGATGAAGATTTCTCATTAAGAAATCAAAACTCAATTAAGATCACATGAGTCGTGGCAAAAATGGCAAAACAGACCAATCTATATGTCCAGCACATATCGCAGCAGTACCTTTTACTCTAATGCATGCAATTGACTCACTTTACCAATGTAAAAACCTTGCAAAGCATGTATCAATTGAACATATATATTATGTATTTCAACTTTCATGAAGGATTTGAGTTCAAATAGGTGCATTTATGGACTCAATTTCACCAAAACAAATCTCGGATTAAATGCAGGGCAGACTGACCTATGTTCAGATCTAAGTAATTTTGAACTAGCTAAACATGTCTAAAAATTTTGAAAAAAAAATACAAGACATTCACAACATCTGTACAATCAAATTTCATGGGGAAAGTTGTTCCAGAAATCAACACAAAAATCAGCACAAAAATAACAAAATCAGAGAGTGATATGGAACAGATTGACCTAAACCCGGATCTAAGTAGATTTGACCTAGTTGAACAAATCCAAAAATCATGAAAAGATACATAAGATGCATGAGATGATTTGGAACAAAACTCATGAATAAAATTTTATCAAAAAATGATTAGGAAAGTCGGCACAAAAAATAACAAAGTCAGAAGGTGAAACAGGATCAGAACCGAAAAAGACCTAAAATACTACATAATCGTTAATCTTCGGAGGTGTTTTTCGAGAACCAAATGATGCTTGATTGGGGCGTGCGACCTACCGTTTCGAAGCTCGTGATGTATACATCAAACTTCTAGTTCATAACTTTGCAAGATAACAACATTTAAGATCTCAAAACCGGCCTAACAGAAACATGCACATCCAAATTCGAAAATCACAGAACCACAAGATCTAAATATAATCAACTCCAGATCATTCAAGCATTGATTCTAATCAGATTTGCAACACATCCTAGCCCCGAACCTTCGTTGTAGATCATGTATTTCGACATGAGAAGCTCTTGCCTCATCGAACGCTATTAAAATGAGTTTTATCACACTTATCTCGATTGAACTAGCGAAGAATCAACTTTCAAAGATGTTCGCCTTTCAACGACAATGAAGCTGCTAGCTTCGATCTCGCTTCAGGAATCGCCAGACGTGAAGAATATCGAGTTCGACTCCAGTACAAGAGCTGTTCAACGCTGATCTTTAGATTCTGTTAGCTGGATCTTGCTGCTGTAATTTTTCTGGAAATCAAAACACTAGCAACTTTTGATGGCCGAATAGCAGCTTCTGATGGCTGAATCAGCAAGAGGAAAATCCTTCGAATGGATAACGAAGTTCAAGGAGATTGTTGGAGAACTGGATCAATTTTCTCCACAAAATGCAGAATCGCTAGCCTCCATTGTCTTTCGGCGAGAAGAAATCCATGGATTATTTGCACTAGAGGGAGAATAAGTGGATTTCTTCTTGAAATGCTTGCTCGAATGAAACAAAACTAGAAAAAAGAAAGCCTCAGTGGAGAGAATTGCAAATAGGATTTTGTGAAAAAGTTCTGCTAGAAAGAGAATGAGTGGGCGGAGAGAGTAAATGCTAAAAATTGCCCAACCTCTTGAGCGAACACTTGTTTCGCTTTTCCTTGAATTCTGCTTGATTTTTGCCGAAGCTTGAAGAAAAATGGAGAGGAATTAGAGAGAGAATCTTAGTGGGAGAAAGTAGATCTGGAAAGATGGCCCCCTCCTCAATTTTGGAGGGAAAATTAGTTATATAGTTTAAGGCAATATCAAATCTTAGCCCTTGGATAGGGTTGGATCTTCCTAGCTAATTGGTTTGTTAAATTTGTTAAGAGCACCCCTAACTGAGCACATGTATATTTCAATGGCCATGATAAATTCTTAATGAACGGATGATGATCAATCGTATATTAATTTGGGTCTTTTTTTGCAATTTTCATAACATGAGGGGTCGATTTGCGAATTTCGTAAAATCCGTAACAAAATTGGAAATTTGAAAATTAAGGGCACAGATGCATTGGCCATGAAGTGGGCTGGTAGATGGTGGTTTCCGACCAAAAGATGGCCAGAAAAATTCGCCTGTCAACGCTGATCAGATCTAGTCAACGCTAGTCAATGCCAGGTTGATCGGGTTGACTTTTTGTTTGAATTGTGTTCTATTTTTTTTTTTTGGTTTTGTTTGATTTAAATGAAATCAAATATTTACATATGAATCGGTTAAAATGAGATGCAATTGAGCTATCTCAAGTCGACTAATTGTGCACAAAATATTCAAAAATATTGAATTCCTATTGAAGTGAGGCAACAAGCTAGACTCACAGCTTCAATTTGAATTGAAGCTCAATTATTTCAATTGCACTCTAGTTTAAAATGGGCCAAGTCAAATTACGTAAATTGAAGCACCTTAGCTAGGCTTTCTAATCTTTGAACACGCCAAATCGACCAAATTAAAATGCATCCGATCGAATCTCCCAAAATTGACCCCGAATTTGGACTCATCTCTTTAATGATGTATCGATTAAAAATCAAGTGTCAACAGTACTCAACCTCCAGCTTTCCTTTCAAGCACTCAATATGTCAAGATCTGCCAATTAATTGATTACCTTCAAGTCAAACCTCTTTAATGTGTTTATAGTATATGGCGCACTGGTTCAATGCAGCGTTCTTTTGAAAGTATAGTGTTATTGCTCATCTTTATGTTATATTTAACAGTTTTTAGTTATAACAAATGACAAAATTATCTACGAAAGTAGTTTGTTCTGTCCTTAGAACAACTATTACAAAGATTGATTCTTCGAGGGTCCAACAATTAAATATAAATGCATCAAAAGTTTAATGGACTTTGTAGTGCCTCAATTTTCAGTCGTCTGTGTCTATATAGATCCTCTATTCATGGATTAATGAAAATGCACAAAAGATCCCATGACTATAATTTTAGAGAGACATGAAAGCGAAAGCCTATGGGGTCGTTTCTGTAACTAGATAACCAGCACTGAAAATCATCTTTACATTGGATGGTTTGGTGTTTTGATGATCCCTATCTTATTGATTGCAAACCAAATCCAATTCTCCCTTGATATGTTCCTAAAAAAATCCGATTCAGGCGGATTCTTCCCCCAACTAATGAAGAGATCTTGGTAGAATTGCCACATATGAAATTAAGCACAAGTTAGCAAAGAAATAGTTCAAGGTTCATAACCCTGAGGTCACAAGTTCAAATCCCGCCTCCATAACATTTTTGTGATAAAATAATGAGTTGTTGACTATTAAAATTAATTACTACTTTCAATACCAAAAAACAAAAAAAACGGTTACTACTTTTTATTATTACCTCCCTTTTTTGGGGGATAGAATCATTCACTATGCTATCATAATCAATTGTGTCATTCTAATTCTTCAACATTATTAGTTCAGACCTCCACTTAGTTTCATTCAAACTTCATACTGGTCATGGATAGATCACCCAAGTTCAGGTCCATAAGTAGTGACAATTGCCCTATGAAGACTCACTTTTGCTATGGCTCTTGTGGGTTTCCTTAACTAAGCCATGGCCTGAGAGTCACCGGCTCATTCTTCAATAGGCATGCGGTCATGGTCCTAGCACTCTCCTCCCATTGCTTGGGAGTTTGCAGTTTCATGTTCTATTTCACTTCCTGATGGGGGTTCTTTTTCCTATGGAATTCTAATCTAAACTCTATTTACAATTCATTATTTTTATCTCATTGGTCCCTATTTTTCCTTTTTTCAGCGATAGCTTTATATGCCTAGTCTATTCTTTTTGCCGAATGAGTCTATGAATGTGGCACCCCCCGAACGGCCCCCGATCCGTTGGGGTCGCCACAGCTCACTTACCCTTCTTTTGCTTTACCTGAAGGTTTATCAATCCTGGGGGTTTATAACTTTTAGATCGGTCCCTGCGCAAAAGTATGGTGAAAGCGTATCCGTCATCTCCCTATCCAAAATTCAGAAATAATGCACACCAACTAAAACTTTTATAAGATACTTTACCAAAAAAAAACTAAAACTTTTATAAGATAAAGCCGAACACTTTTATTTACATAAAATTAGATGGACATCTTTAGTCGGTACACCAAAATGCCGTAGTCTTCTATACTCGGCTATATTTCAAAAGATGACCGATATCTTTTCCAACAGTTGTATACTTAAAGTCCATCGATCAGTGTCGGCGTCCAAAAGTTCCTTCCTCTGTTGTCCTCCTCCTCGCGGCCATATCCAACCACTCGGTCCATCTGCTGGTGGCGGTGGCAGCAGAGGTATCTTATCTAGTCTGAAATGTTAGTCCCCAAAAGGGGTGAGTACAACCACTCAGCAGTAAAAGATTCATCAAGCTATATCAAGCAGTACCATTAATATCCAGATTCATGCAAGATAGACATAAACAGATAGTCAGAGGATGAGTATGCATCAAAATCATGAAATCCTTTAATGCAATGGCCAAACGTGATTTCAAAAGAATCAAAATGCATCATGTCCAGTTACACCAGTCCCGATCATAGGGCCAAACTGTAATAACACGTCCCATTCCATGCCATACAATTTAGTCCCATAACCAGACCACACTCACACTTAATATAATCACCAATTTTAATAATTCAAATGGTTTTATCCCCCCAGAGGACCAACGTTTGCATCCTTCTGGGATTCCGCACCCAACCTTGGCGTTGCGGAAGCCTCCAAGCATGTATTCAAAATACAACCGGGCATCCAAAAGGCATCGACTCATTCGAACCTCTGGGCATCTCGCACCCCACCTGGCATCAAGAGGAATTTCTAGGGCTCGCCATGAAAATGGTTACCCCTACCATCCGGGCATGCATCATAATACAACCCCTCACCCTCCGGGCATGTATCATTATACAACCGGGCATCCCGACACTCCTGGGGAAAACCTCTGGGCATGTATTCATAATACAACCAGGCATCCAAAGGGCATCAACTCATTCGAACCTTTGGGCATCCCGACTCCGGGGGCATCGTTGACCCGAGGGTCCAATGGGAACATTAACATCTTAGATTTACCAGAATACTTTCAAATGCCAAGAACAATCCATTTCATGCATCCACTATCCAATCTCAAAATTGCACAAATATCCACAACTAGTACCATCATATCACATAACCATTTCAAACATATTCACCTTTGGGACATTTTGTGAAAATTCGAAAATAGAGCAACCCGATTTTACCATGCACAGTTCTGGTAAATATTTCGAAATAAATACTAAATGAGCTCTAAAAATTGTGAAATTTTGAAATATTATCACTGAGACCCTAAGGAAAAAGTTTCATGAAGAACACCAAGTCAAATTCCTTATGTATCGAGAGTAAAAATTCCGGTATTCCTTATTAACGTTCTGTAAAATTTCCAGATTTAACATTTCCGTATAAAAATCATTTCATCGACCAAATCTTGTCCATTTATGCTAAATTTTTGATATGTTACTCTTACAGATGTGCTCTCCAATTTTCATTAAGTATTCGAAGTCAAATTTTGGCTAGAAAATTCCAGAAAAATCGATAAATCACCGGAGGTCATACTGTTCTTGCAAAAACAGTTTACTAACCTAAAGAGAAATATTCCTATCCTTGAATCTCGGCATCCAACGTCCACGGCCAAGCATTTACAAATGTATTACACCATCTTACAGCCTCTTCACTTCCAAAAATCCACCATAGCTAGATCCTTGAGTTCTTATTTCAATTCAAAAACCGAAATCCATAGAACATACTCTATTTTTGCTCAGTTTCTTAGTTCAGCTTCATCTCATTCATCTAAAATCAACATGCAGCTCCAAATTCAGCATTTTCTCTCATCTACCAGCGCTTCACTAGATAATTACAGCAAGCAAAACATAGATCGATGAACTTTCACTTGCCTCAACACCTAGCTTGCTCGGCAACCAAAAACAGAGACTTGGGACTTCGAACGCAGCTCAATCGATGACAGGGATCGGCGGCGTCGACGGCGGCAGCACAGACACGGCGGGAGGCGATCCTCCTCTTCGTCCTTCGTGGCTCACGCCCGTACGCCCGCTCACCCTCTCTTTCGGTCTCTCACTCGACCCTCTCTCCCTCTCTCACTTGCTCGGTTCACTCCCTCTCTCTCTCTCTACCCATCAATTCCGAAACCCCCTCCCCTTTTTGTTCTTTGATTAATAATTAATCACCTTTTTGCATGCAGAAATTTTGATAAATGAAGCTGCAATGGACAAGTGGCTTCAAAGAATGAACAAGTGGAGGCAATCAAGACAAGTGTTGAATGGCATTCTCCCCCCCCCCCTTCTTGATCCGGTCGACATTCATGGGGGGTTCTTTGGGCTTGCTTGGGCCCGAAATTTTGGGCCCAAAAGTCCTTAAAATAAAAGCCCAAAAATCCTTTTTTTTTTAAACGATTGGTTCCACCAAAATTAATTTAATATCCCCATAATCCATTTGCTTCATATACAAGGATATAATCGAAATTCTTGCGTGCCATCCAACATCCTCAGAAATTTTATTCTTTAAATTTCAGCACGCATATTCCTTACGAAAGACCGAATTCCATCCTTTCGGTTCAAAAATAAAATATTAATCAATCATAGTCCAAAGATTTTCTCTTGTTGCATGATTGATCGATCCATTGCTTAACATACTATGCCAATCTGACAAATACAGATGACTGCCCGTCATTTATATCATTGCTATAGTTCGCTAACACTTTCACCAATTGGTCATGACCGTCACCTGTCCGAGGATCGTCTAAATTTTTTTTGGATGCCACAATGAAATTACGTCTTCAACAAAGGGATTATGAAATTGCGGAGGCTTGGTTCGATCAAGCAGCTGAGTATTGGGCACCCAATTTTTCTGATTCAACAGTTCGATTTGTGATTTTTTATTCATCGACATTGATAAAGATCCTTCCATTTAGCGCATAGCGCTCTGGATCCATGATGTTGGACATGGTTTATTTGATGGTTAAGATCATATAGGGAAGAGCTTGTGGGCACAGATCAGATCGTTGATGGTGCGGGCCGGTCCAGGCTTAAAATGTCTGCCTCATGGATCATTGAGAACAATTAGGCTCATAATAGAGAAAAAAGAATATAATCAATTTTCCATGGAGTGAGTGCCGATTAATCTTTACTGCATAAAAAACGAATTTAATGAGGATTTTAACCTCAAATTTTTATTGAAAAAATTCATGTAATGCTTACTTCTTTTTTCCAAGTAGGTCATAGTGACATAGTAAAAGAAAATGGACAAATTTGTAGTTTACAAATAGTTAAGATACAATCCTCTAAATATCTTACTCAATTTTGAATTTAATTTCTTACAATCGTTAAATTTTTGTTCCTATAGTACTATTTATCTTTATATTTAACTCTCCACAGATATTATTTCTTTTGTCCACATGCACATGTGTACTCTTTTTATAGTAGGGTAAAAAAGCGACTTCTTGCATGGATTTAAGGACCTAAATCTTAATTGGCTTGGGTCATATACTAATCCCATGTGATGAAGTAAAATCCATAACATGTACCAATGGCCTCGTTGATGGGCCATGCACTAGGCATGAGTACCTTGTTACATTAGCAAGTAATGTATTAACAAAATTACCGAGTAATTTTGGTAAACCAGTCTTAAAAAATACAGTGATTGTGATAAAATCATAACTTTGGTAACCTGGTTAGTTATCCTATCGCATGAGCGGGCAGGTGGGCAGGTGGGTGATGAATCAAGCTCACACCTGTCCAGCCTGCTCTACGTGTGTAGTTCAATATCCAATTAGCTGGTTTAGTTTGAATTTTATTGTATATAGATTGTTGAGTTTGTAATATGTGGAATGAGCTATAAATTATATCAAACTCGCAATGCATATATCCAAAAACGAAAGAATAGTGAATGGGGATCATGTGATTCTTTCTGATTCACTCTGAATCATTTCCCTTATTTTCTCCTAACTCCAAAAAAAAAAAAATGCTTGATTCCTCCAATTTCATCATTTCTCAATTTTAAATTGCACCACGATCTTTGAGTAAAACTATCATCATCATCCTATATCAAGCTTTGAATGCAATAATAGGACGCGAGGTAAATGTTCAAGCTAGCATTAACAGAGAATAACCAATTCTTAACTGTTGATTCATGTAAATAAGGCATGTACTGACGAATTGAGAAACGTTAAGACACTCATGACTTGTGAGATTATCTTGTGGGATTAAGAATCACGTCCAAGAAAAAGGGGTCAATAACTATCAACAATAAATCTTGCTTTTGATAGATTTAAAATCACTCGATACGTCCTTAAGTACATTTGCTGCTTCAAGAGTTTGAGCTACTAGGAACATCAAGAATAAAAACCTGAATATATTAACAAGTAGAGAAAAAGAATAGAGAACGATCTTGGGGATACAAATTGGTGTCCAACTATTTTGTGGAAAATTTGACATTTCTGAAAAATATTTTCCAATAACTAATTTTACTAGAAAATGACTAATAAAGCTAGTATTCACACCTTGATGAGGGTAAATAGGTATTTAAAAGAAATCTTGACAAATATGTACGAAATAAAATAATTGTTTTTTTCAAAGTCTGGATGAGAATCAGAAACACGAAACTCCAACCTTCTATGATAATCAGAAAGTGTGCAACAAACTATAAATGAAGGAGTTAAGGAAAAAGAAAAATGTACACGAATTTTATAGTGGTTTAGCTTAAATCAAACCTACGTCCACTCTCTTGCGCTGATAGCCTACTGGCTAGATTCCACTATCAAGAGATTACAACTCATAAGCATACACTTAGTGGTGGAATTCTCTAACTCACTAAGACACTCTTTTGTGTTTTCTCCCTTGATCACACTTTGTAATGCCCACAGACAAAGACAAGCAAAATGAGAGTAACTTCAGACTTCGGAATCTCAAAGTCACGTTCCCACATTCTTCTAGACCGAATGACCTCCTTTAAATATTCCTTCATGCCATACTAGCCATTAGCAATTTCCGAAGAAACTTTCTTCCAATTAGGCCGTTGGACAAAATCAATCAAAGGGATCTTGTGGCCGTTGAAGTTAGGGATAAAATTCCACTTGATTCTAATCACCCATACAATCAGAATCTTGATTTCCATAAGTAGATGCCTCCTAAAAAAGAACATGTCTTCAAGATTGATTTCATCAATTTATGATTGATACCATCAACGTATTTATAAAAAGTAAATGAAATCATTCGCCAAAGAGCTAGACAACATAAAATAATTAACCACTGGGGGTTCGCCCCAGTGGCCACCCTTCCAACTTGGAAGGGGGAGGTGGGGGGTTCAAATCCCCACCTTCTCAGGGGGGATTGGGGTGGGGACGATTTCATTTCAGGAGTGGGTTTCGACTCCCACGCCTTGTAAGGAGGTAGGGCAAAAGTCTAAGAATGAGTGTTAAAGTAGGATTAGAGTAGGACCGCCAAAAAAAAAAAAAAAAAAAAAAAAACATAGAATAATTTCATAATGAATTCATTATGAATCTGTATCACCAAATCGATAAGTCTAATTCTACACTCTTCCTCATTCGCAACATGATCTCATTTTGGACTTCATCAGAATGGGAAGTGCTTCTAGGGATGATGAATAGACTTTTGCAAAAGTCTTCAATAGTTCCTCAGATACCACTTTAAAAGCTATATGTTCTTAATATTAGCGTTAGATTCATAAAGTTTTGTCAACTTCAAAACTTAGGATGAATTTTTTCAACAATGACAATATTTTTCCAAATTTGGCCGGAAACTAAAATTGAATTGGAAATTATTTTTTGTCTTTTGAAAAGGAAAACCTACTTTAATTTCCTATATAGAAATGCACCATATGAGCACTATTGACATGGGCATGAGTAGCGGGAGAATCGGGCATGGGTCTATAGAAGTCGGGCCCAAGATCCCAATGTCCGTGCCTAGCTCCCTAATGCCTCGAGGCAACCACAAGTCCATAGAGGCCGAGCCCTGGATCTTGATGTTTATTATCGTGTCTTTAGCGCTCGAGCATGCAACCATTGAGGTTGGGCTGAGACAACCATCCCCATGCTTGAGTCTCTAATGCCATAGCTAGCCTCGTCTTAATTTTTGTGGACCTAGGCTCAATCTCAATGGACCTGGCCTAGGCATTGAGGATCCAAGCATGAGCACAAGGGTCTCGGGTTAGGGCACCGGGGAGCTAGGAACAAGCACTGAGTTCCATGGCCCATCCTTTGTGGATTAGGCTTGGCCTCTATGGATCCGAGCTCAAGTGTCAACGATCAAGCACGAGCACCAAGGCCCTAAGCCCGACTTTGATGGACCTAGGCTTAGCCTCAATGGACTTGGGCTAGGCCTCGATGGACCAGCCCTAGCTCACTGCTAAGGACTAAGGATAGGCAGTGAGGTTCCCGTGCCCAAACACAAAATCTCTAGTCCAAGTGTCAAAGTCTAGTGATATTTTAGAAAATGATTTTTTTTAAGAGGATCATTTTCCTAAAATTTAAGTATAAGTTTTCTGTTGCCTAGGAAAATATTTTCCGTTGACTCATTTTCCAAAGCAACCTAAACGCTAGAAAAATAAAATTATTTTAAAAAATATTTTCTACAAAACCAATGAAACCAAATATCCTAAAACTTTTTTAATAGAACATGGAGATCCTCTACCTCTAACAGTGTTTCCATTGGTATTTCAATCAATTCTTAAGATATATGTAAATGAGACATGCATAAGCGACGAATATGTTGAGAAACAATTTATGGGAGCATTTTGTGGTATAAAGAATCCACGTCCAAATGTGAGGTCGGTGTCTCTCTTTTCTAAATGGGATAAAGAATCCACGTTCAAATGGGCCAAAGAAAGCCCAAGAGCCTCATAAAAATATTTTCGTTCTTCATCAAAATATATAGAAATAAATTATTGTTTATAATAAAAATACTTTTTATTGGTGAACGATTCCGAGCAATATAATTCGTCTTCTTGAAATATATTTTTTAAATCATTCATTTTTCTATCAAACAAATGGACCCATATATAAGAATGATTTATAGTATTGCTTTGTTGATAGAGGCACATTTGTTCTTGAGGAGTTTGGTGGGTTATACTTTACAGCAACTTCCAATCGAGTGTATGTTGAAGTGTAAACGGCTTACGCAATGGGTTTACTACTACTTTTGATTTGGATTATTTTTTGAATCTTAATTTTGGGAGTTCCGGTGTCGACCCTATTGAAACGCAAAGAGTGCTCAATGAGAAGTTATGTTTCCTTCTAATTATCTGGCTAACTATTTCCTAATTTTAATGAATTTGTTTAATGCGGAAGCTGATAATACCTACCAAAGAAAGGGCGTCACATATTAAAAAGGTATCTTCTTTCATCAACGGGCGAGATATGTCAAGACACTCATGACCTGTTGGAGTATCTCGTGAAAAAAGAATTCACGACCCTTTTATTAGCAATAGATCTTACTTTTCAATAGATTTATAGTCACCGAATATGTCCCTAATTATTCAGTTTGTTTCAAGAGTTTGAGTCACTAGGAACATCAAGAATTAAATCCTGGATATATTAACAAAATAATAAAAAGAATAGAGAATACATCTTGAGGGCACAATTTGGTGTTCCAACGCTTTCCTCTATGAGTTTCTTGTGATCAAACAAGACAAGGTGCGAGCAAACAGAATTTCTTGTGATTTACTTTGGGTTTTTGATGGTCCACATTTGACACTTCACCTCAAGTACACACAAAATTGAACAAAGAAAATGGAAATAGTTGGCTTCGCTTAAGCTTAAAACCCATTTCCCAGCTAAACAAAAACAATCATTGCTGAGGAGTTGGAGCGACTTCCTTCCCCTGAATCTCAATGCATCAGGCCCATCTCTAATTTCGGCTCCCCAATCCTTTTTACATATAATTACATAGACATTCTTAGTCATTGACATGCCTCTATATACGTCTTTGCTTATATTGAACCAGTTTACTCTATCTCACTTTTTTTTTCTTCCAAATATGCCTCAACATGCAAAAGGTCGTGCTTCTCAATTTCCTAATGTGATTTCGGTTTATTCTCACATCGGTTTGTCTTTCGTTGAAAAAGTTGTAGCCGATTACTTCCCTCTCTCATGCTTCCTTTATGTCAAGGAGCACGTCGGCCTTTGTAGCTTCATTTCTTACTTGAAGAACATGTCCACGTAGTATGGACAATATTGCTGAGGTTCGAATATGAGGATTGGGTTATGAATTAAATCTTAATCGCAATTTGTGGATCGGAAGATTAGTGAATGAGGATAATTTGATTCTTTCTCGAATTCTGTAAATCAATTCCCATGGTTCTTTTTGGCTAAACCAAAAATATCCTGTTTCTCCAATTTCACATTTTTGTATTAGGATCTAACCAAGTAGTACAACACAAGGCTAATCCAAGCCAGCATTAGGACACACACAAAAGCCAACTTCACAAAGAGCAAACCTCAACATCTAGAGAGCCGGAAACTATTACTATTCTCTAATTCATGATGAATGCAAATGCTATCAGGACACAAAGAACGACAATTGGCCAAGACATGTCACCAAGTAAGACGTACATCAATAGACCACATTTGACACCTCCAAGAGCAACAGCAATGAAAGCGGATACAAGTGAGAACCTTGGATCCAAATCTTGCCCTCCCAACTTGACGATTTTAAGCAACCTGTAGATACGCATGATTTTTGCACGGGTAGTGTTGGCTGGAACACCCATGCACTCGATAGCTTGATACAGGTTGCCCTCCAGGGAATGAAGACGTGGGATACTTGCAGCAATTTGATCAATCAGCTCTGCTCCCCGTCTTGACAATAAAATCAGCAAATCACTTGTTAGTGTACAGTCTTTTGTCACTGCATCGCATGAGACGGCAGTCTTTCTAAAAGCTTTCAGGAACTACCAATTTAAGTTCTAAAGGAAATTTGATGCTATATGACGCCAATCTTCCAGTGCAAATTATAGCTAAAGAGTATGCAATGCAGGAGTCTAACCTCTGCATGTACTGCAGGTATGTAACCCATCTATTGATTCATAACTAATTAAGCTAGTGAAAACTTTTACGACAAAATGGAACATCAGAGTACCGGGGAATACTCCTTACCGCCTATAGCCCTTCCTAACCTACTCTCACAACACGTTCACAAAACAAAACCACCCATACATACAAAATTACCAGATAAGCCCCCTACTTGCCGGTTAGCAACAGAGTAAAGCTAACTGGGGGTCTTATCGTTTTTCTTCGGAGGAAAAGCTAGTAAGACTTCCAATTAATAATTGTTCTCAACATGAGTTTCTCTTAACAAAAGAAAGAAGCGGAGTGACTATAAAGTCGAGTCCCTTCATCAAAGCGACAGAATTTTCCCACCCAGTAATTTTAGAAGAACATTCACACTTTTTGCCAACCTTGTGATTTTTAAAAAGACGTGGCAGTTATTATGGATATCACTTTCCTCAGACAAACTCGGCCATTATTAATGGTATGCACACTTGAGTGGGATTATTCCTGGTGTGAGTCCTTAGTTTATTCAATTACGGAATGGATATCACTAGAATTTACCCATTTGCACAAAAAAAGGGGTTGATGGCTGCAATAGACATTCTCACTTTTAGACAGATTTACACCCAACGAGTATTATTACTCTGATATTACCACGAGCTAACATGCTCTGTTCTGAGAATACTCTGATATGAGCACGAGCCAACATGCTCTGTTCTGAGAGTCGAGTCATTATAAGCAGAGAGAACAAAAGCCTGGATCAATTTGCAAAATAATAGAAGACAAAATCTGGGTGGTAGGACATAGCTACCCTAATACAGGGAATGAGAATGACGGGCCATTTTGCATCCACCAGATATGCCCCTAAGTACATGCTCTGTTCTGAGTAGAGCCCCTTTTTGCTAGTTGAGAGTCGAGTCATTACGAACATCTCGATCAATAAAAGTAGAAAATAAATAGATGAAAACATTTGGATGGCACAAACTGGTGTTCCGATTCGACTCCCTCAATCTAATGCGGGAAACAGGCCATTTTCTACAGGCAACTCTCCATGGGCTCGTAAGTTGAGCAGCACAAGTTCAGAATTTAAGAACAAGTTCGCCTGATTTACCTCCAGTGCAGGTTTTCTCGCTTTAAAACAGCATTCACGTAGTGGAATATACTGTGTGACATGATCGGAGGAAGGGACAGGAAAAAATATCAAGATTTTGACATGAATTTCCCCAAAGATTATCAAGATTCTGTCATGAGTTTTCCCCGCTATCCTCCGAATGGAGCTGGGCCACAGTGCTTAAGATATATTTAAGGTTAATGAAGGTTACCTCCGACCACCGTGATCAGCTGGATTGTTGTTCTCCATTAACCTTCCGACTTTGCCTAATCTCTCCCTTTCTTTTTTCCTGAAAATGTCGTTTCTAAAAGCGTTTGCTCCAAGCGTTTGCAGATGGTTGCCTTGTGTACATAGAGACTTCATGCAAGTGCTTCGGAATTTTAGATCCGTAAACCGATCAAGAATGACTATTCTTTCTTTCATTTTTTTATATGCAAGGATGTTGTGAGTTTAATTAAATAGTTTAATATTTAAAAGGTCAAGGTCAATGTCGTAGCGCAATAGACTTAAGCATGCATCTCGAACCGCCATCTCGTTCCATTTCGCAACATTGCTCCCCAAGGATTTGCTTTCTATTCATATTCTCTCCCTTTTTATTAAAATATTTAACTAATAATTCACACATTCATATCAAAATTTAAGCTTTTACCATAATTAACAATGGTCCTTTAAAAAAAAAAAATTCTCACATAATATCAGAGTTAAGAAATCCCGACTTCAAATTTTCCAAGCCTGTATTTGTCTCTGTAATCGATCACGTTTAAGGTTGAGGCTAAAGTCCAGCCTACACGTGAGAAGAGTGGAGAGCGTTAGAATATTCAAATAATAAATCACGTCAGGTCTAAACTTTTATAAGAGTGGACACTTATTTCTTGAAAATGTGATTTCTCCAAGTGTTTGCGGATTGTTGTCATTCGTATACAAAGGCTCCATGCAAGTGTCGGTAATATTAGATACATGAACCGCTTAAGGATGACCATGAATTTTCTTAAGACTCTTTTTATGTGCAAGGATGTTGAGAGTCAAATTAAGAAGTTTTAATATTGGCCCTTGAAAGCTCAGTCTCGAAGCGATAAGACTTTAAGCATGAATCTTGAACCGACCTCTCGTTTCCCCTGTCGATATTGCTCCCCCAGGATTTGTTTCCTCTTTTTTCTCCCTTTCTGTTAATATTTCCAAATATTTTATTCCCGATTTTTCTAATGACGGAGACCATCGGAGACTAATCCGATGAGCGGCATATATTTTTTTTTTTGTCGGTTATACTCTAATCCTACTCTAACATTCACTTTCAGACTTTTGCCCTGCCTCATTGCAGGGCGTGGGAGTCGAAACCCACTCCTGAAATGAAATCGTCCTCACCCCAATCCCCCCTGAGAAGGTGGGGATTTGAACCCCCCACCTTCCCCTTCCAAGTTGAAAGGGTGGCCACTGGAGCGAACTCCCAGTGGTTGATGAGCGGCATATTCATTCATTGCAAATCCATCAAAAAGTACGACTCATTGGCGATGGCCATTAATCCTTTTGTTTTTTTTTTTTCTTTACATGGATATTTTATCCCACAGGGCTACGAGAGACTTCCATAGCCACAAGTGTATCACAAGTCTCATTTACAAGCATTGACAGTTGAGATTTTTTTTTTTTTGTCTATCCTATTTTAACTCTTTGGCTTTTGTCCCATCTCTTTGCAAAGCACGAGAATCAAAACTCACACATAAAATTAAGCATCCCCACCGTAGCCTCCTAATAAGGTGGACCTCCTACTTTTTATGTGGAAAAAGTAACCACTGATACAAGCCGTAGTGATTTGTTTAAGAATTGGTTGAAACACCAATGAAAGCACCTTGGAGGTAAAAGATCTTTATCCTCTTTTGTTATAATTTGGTAAAGATAAGTATATTAAAACTCCTAAAACTTGTGACTCAAATAAAATTGAATCATTAAATTTTTGAAAATTATAATTAAATCCTAAAATTTGTCATGAAAGTATAATTAAATCCTAAAACTACAAGCCCCAAAGGTTGTCAAATTGGTTGAATCAAGTTATTTCATCAATTGCACTTTAGGAAAGTTGTAGGATTAAATTGTATTTTTATTATAAGTTTACTATACTTTTTGAAAATCTTACGATTTAATTGTATTTTTATGACAAGTTTTAGAATTTTTGGTGTATTTATCACAATATAGAAATTAGTTCAAGTAAAACTCATAGCCAAACTAATCCCTATGCCATAACTTTTAATACCTTCAACACTACTTACTTATCTGAGAAAAAAAAATTCCGTTCACTGTCGAGTCTTTTTGAAAAAACTTTAGCTTTGAAAAAATGTAAAGGAGCCTCTAAAACAATTTCTTTGTTTTTCTTGTCATTTGTCGGTGGACCCCACCAAAAGTTTATTTCTACTATCTCGACCCATGAAAGTCCATATCATGTTTTGCATTTTTTGGGTCTTGCATTTGAATTACGCATAGAATTTGACGCTATTGTCACCACCTCATTCTTCTTTTATAATTGAAAATAAATAAAAAAGAATTAATTAGGTCCTAATCAATAAAACGTTATCGTACTAATGCACTCAATGCGAAAACAGACTAGCTTCGTCCCGGCACACAATGCACATATAGGTTGTACTCCTGCGAAGGTGCATAGACTCGTCAACTATAGTTTACACTAAAAGCATGGTACTATACCTCGAATTGAATTTCTTCTTGAATTTAAACATGCTTAAATGTGTTCATGTGAGTATATGTAGTTAGTAGTATTAAGAAAAAAACATGATGTTCATTTTAGATTCATATCTTGATAACCTTAGCTATTAGAAAATCCGTTGTCTTATACAATAAATAAAGAGTTTGAATCCTTATGTTTCATATTTCACATGCAAGTTATATACCAGGAAAGTATTAAGACATAAAATACTTGAGATATGTGTTCATTGCATGTGCCGTAAAAACCTTCCCTAATTACTTGAGTTTTTGTGAAAGATTGTCATACATGTGACTAGTTTGTTCATTTTAATTACTAGATACAGAGTAGAGCATGGAGCTCAAATTGCTAGAACATATAACCACCATACTGATTCTGGCCGTGCGTATGATGATAGGTGTTCACGTCAGTAATTTCTAGTCAAAATTGATTAGATGTATTTACTTGGCAAAATACAAAAGGTTTATGACTCAATTGATAAAATAAAAAGATTTAGAAATGAATTGATAAAATTGTCATAAATTTAGGGCTTTTTAGAATGGATGAAGGAACGGAGCTAGAGAGAGGGGCTTCATTTAGAGAGAATGGGGCGTGCTAAACACGTAAGAGTACCGCGGGACAGGACAGTATGAGAATAGTGTTGAAGGTTGTACAACGTGCCCGAGGTTGAGTGGCATGCCAGCCCAGCATATTGAAAAGGGGAGCTTGTGGGGCGGGCTTTCTAACCGCTTACATCAGCTAAACTCGCCGGTGACGTACACGCTTACATCAGCCAAGCTTGCCACTTGGAGATCGTTGAGCGGCTGCGATGTGGTCTGGTGCCCTTTTCCTCTGCTCTGCCGACGTGAACTTCTGTAGATGCTGTGTGCTGAGTGCTCGTAAAAATATTTTACGCTGTAGATTCCACCGCCACGAATAAAGCAAATTACAGTACAACGTAATGTTATTTTCACAAACATCGACCGAATAGAAGAATGATTTCTTTTTAGTATTCTGTCGATTACAGCGCATTTGTATTTGAGGAGTTTCACGGGTTATAATTTGCGGCAACTTCGATCAAGGATTTGTTGAAATAGAAATGGCTTGGGTTGAAAGTTTATTTTGAAGATAGGAAATAGGTTTACTCTTTTCGATCTGAATTATTATTTGAATCTTAATTTTGGAAGGTTTGGTGTCGACCCTATTGGAACACAAAAGGTGGCTCAATGAGAAGTTGTGTTTCCTTCTATTTATCGAGTAAAATATTTTCCTAACTTTTTTATGAATTTATTTAATGTTGGAGCTGATAATAGGTACCAAAGAAAGAGCTTCATATTTTACAAGAGTATCTTCTTTAATAAACGGGTGTGATATGTGGAAACACTCATGGGCTTGTAGGACAAAGAACCCACGTCCAAGGAAAAGGATACGGGTGTGATATGTGGAAACACTCATGGGCTTGTAGGACAAAGAACCCACGTCTAAGGAAAAGGATCAATGATTATCGACAATAAATCTTACTCTTCAATAGATTTACAACTATCGAATATGTCCCTAATTACATTGTTTTCTCCAAGAATTTGAGTCAAAAGGAATATCGAAAATGAAAACCTGGATATATTAACAAAATGAGAAAAAGAGTAGGAGAACAAAACTTGGGGGCAAAAATTGGTGTTCCAATACTCTCATTTATGAGTTTCTTGTGATCAAACAAGACAAGGCGCAAGTAAACGAATTAAAGTTAATGAACTTCTCTCTTATCTAATTTTTTTAAAATCAATTTCAAATTATGTGGATTTTATCTAATCTCATTTTCATTGTTTACTTTCTTATAAATGTATCTATTTTGACAGATAAATGCTATATTTAGATAAGTGGATTTCCAAAAGTCATACAAATCCTCTTCCAAGTGCAGACAGATGTGGATACAAATTATGTACTCTCTATTTGATAGAAGATCGAACTACCAAGACCTCTAATTTGCACACATTTTGAGCTTGGGACGTGCTCAATCTGTGGCGTTGGAACTTGGGGGAACTCTCCCTTTTCACTCCTTCCATCACCAGTGTCTTAAAGCAAAGACACTAGTGAGAACCGGCCAACTAATTGAAGTCTTTTAAGTTCTGCAATTCACCAAGATCTTTCCGCATTTTCACAATGCAACGATCCATTCAAAAGCAAGATACACGAGGTTACCAGTTAAATGCAGTTTTCGTTTTACAAAATCATTTATCGAGTCGATCATATGCAAAAGAAAAAAAAAAGAAAAAAAAACCCACATGAAAGCTTCGCAGTCCGGAGTAAACTACGTATGCAGAGGGATGAAGAATTGCCCGAATTCAGCCGGAGGAGGATCGAGAGCAATGCAGCGGCACCAGGTGAGAGAAGAGACAAGGCGTGAACGTGGATTATAGATTTTATATGGGTCGGAGCTTAAATCCGAGTCCTCTATGACCCGCAACAGATCCGACCCTTGATGCAGCGGGCCGGTCCAGGCCCATAAATCCCTGCTTCATGGGAAAGTTAAGAACAATTAGGCCCATACTAGAGAAATTATATTTATGGCACATGCTAATTTAAACGATTATCCATAGAGTGAGTGCCAGTTAATTACTACTGCATACAAACAAATCTTTGAAGATTTCAACTTTTATAATAAAAATCTTTAAGTAATGCTTATGTCTGTTTTTCAGATATGTCATAGTGACATAATATGATAAAATGGACAAAATTGTAATTTAAAAATAGTTAAGATATAATCCTCTAAATTATCTTACTTACTAGCGTCGAGTTTAATCTTACAATAAGTTAAATTTTTTTCCTATATCAATTTTTATTTTTATATCTAACTCTCTCCACACATTTAAATATATTCTTCATATGCATGTTCGGACTCTTTTTATTATAGGGGAATAAAGCAATTTTTTACATGAATTTAAGATTCTATATAACAATCGGTTTGATTCCTCATTTATTATCATGTAATGCAATAAATTACATAAAAATGCACACATGACCATCATTGTTGTTCGGCCATGGACCATGGATGACTAACTAGTGACATTGTGATTGATGAATGATGAAATTATCAAATAATTTTGTTAAACCAATCTCAAAAGCACAACGGTAGTGATGAAAAATATATGAGGAAGAAGCTATAAACTATATCAAACTAACAACACGTGAATCCGAAATGAAAGAATACTAAATGAGGGTGTGCGATTCTTTTTTATATACTCTCATTTCCCCTATTTTCTCTAGCCCAAAGGAAAAATTTGCCCTATTTCTCTAATTCACCATTTCTTAGTTTTGTTTACTGGTAATGCAACTTCATAAGCTTTATCTTACTAATGCAACTCGATCCAAAGTGGAAGTGATGGACCTAAATGCACTTAGAATTTAAACTGAAACTGGCACTCCAGCAAAAGGATTAAAGCTGCCTTGTAGGGAAGGGGCTGGTGAAAACTTTCCAAGATATGCTTAAACTAGCTCAAAATACCCTTAGATGGAGAGGACTTTGCACCATAACAAATTCTAATCATCATCATAATTTATTCTACTATGTTATGCAAAGGGTGTTCAAGGTAATAATATAACATGAGGTTCACATCCGACCCAACATTAGAAGGTTACCAAGCAACTCAAATACATTTAAACAACACAAACTATCACCCCAATCAATCCTCAGTTGGCGATGACCACAAACGTGGCTACCAACAGTATAACGCAGCCAACAAAAATCGGCCAAGGCAAGTTGCCAAGCAGGACGCACATCAGGAGACTGCACGTGACACATCCAAGAGCAACGGTGATCACAGCAAAGGCAAGTCGAAAACTTGGGTCAATATCTTGTCTTCCCATCCTCAGGATTAATTTTTGCCGAATGATTTTGATTGCTTCATAGATAAGCATAATGCTTGGTGCATTGGAAATGTCGGCTGGACCTATAGAGGTATGCCTGTCCCTAATGAGCTGACGCAAAGCATTCTCAAGGGAATCAAGATCTTCGTTAACTTGAGCCACATAATCTAACACGTTCCTTGAAATAAAAATCAGCAAATCGCTTGTTAGATAATCGTCTTTTACAAAAGCTCAAGCAATAAGGATCGAGAATAAGCGTATTGATAGATAAACAAATGAACATATTAGCAACTCATACTTGTACCATGGTTTAAAAAATGAAACATTAAAAAAGACGGATTCACCTAATTTACATAGAGTACAGATTGTTTCCTAATGAAACAGTATACACGTAAAAACATGATAAGAGATAGGAAGTTCTTTTTCATGAAAGGAAATGAAGACAGCATTCGCAGTCCTCCACACTCACCTTCTTTCCAACCTCTTGATATTCAAAAAAGACATGATAGTTAATATAAATTTCACTTTCTTCAGACAAACTCACCTGCTGTTTTTATGGTATGGATACTCGAGAGGAATTATTCCTGGTGTGAGTCCTACCGTATTCAATTATCGAATGGATATCACTAAAATTTACCCATTCGCACAGAAAAAGGGGTGATGACTACAAGAGGCATTCTTACTTTTCTGACAGATTTACACCCACTAAATATACCCTGATATGAGCACGAGCCAACATGCTCTGTTGTTAGAGTCTAGTCATATGAACAGCGAGAACAAAAACCTGGATCAATTAGCAAAATAAAAGAAGACAAGATCCGGGTGGTACGACATAACTACCGTAATCCAGGAAATGCGAGAAACGGGCCATTTTACATCCCCACCAGATATGGCTTTAAGTACATGCTCTGTTCTGAGAAGAGCCCATTTCTGCTCTGAGAGTCATGAACATCGAGAACAAAACCTGTCTCAAGCCTCAATCAACGAAAGAAAAAAGTAGAGGAAAAAATCTGGATGTACAAAGTGGTGTTGTGATCGAATTCTCACAATCTAATCGGTGTTGTGATCCAGTTCTCACAATCTAAGGCAAAGAACAAGCCATCTCTACTGACAAGTGAAAGACCCCCCATTGGGCTCTTAAGTATGGAACAGTACGAGTTCAGAAGGCATCAACAAGTTCACCTGATATACTCAGAGTGACGGTTCCTTAAACAGCATTCGCGCGTAATGGAATATACACAGCGAACATGATCAAAGATAAGAACAGAGAAGGATATCAAGATTTTGGCATTATATTACTTGCAGTCCTCCAACTTACAGACGGAGCCTGGGCTGGTTAAGATACGTTTGAGGTGGACGAAGCTTACCTCCGACTACCGTGGTCAGCTGGATTGTCGTTCGCCATTAACCTTCAACTTTGCCTCGCTAATCTCTTCCTTGCTTGGCTGAAAATGAGAACACGGTGGGGCTGTAGCAGACCTTGACTATGAAAAACTCGCTGGAGTGAGCTTTTCTTATTAAAAAACTCAGGAAATCGAACAGATATGTCATCTTGTGTGGTAGTATCTACACAAGATGACAAATTTGTTCGATTTCCTGAGTTTTTTTAATAAGAAAAGCTCACTCATTCCCTGAGATGTTCTAATGTCATCTTGTATGGTAGTATCTACACAAGATGACAAATTTGTTCGATTTCGAGTTTTTTAATAAAAAAAAGGCTCACTCATTTTCTCAGATGTTTTAGTGGGCGAGTTTTTCTAAATGATTTGGGCCATGTGAGATGGGTTGGTTTCAAAGGTCTAGTTACCCCTCTTACCAAAGAATCCGAATTGCTCTCTGTGTGTGTGTGTGTTTTTTTTTTAATTGAATTGCTTATTATTTATCTATTTATTTATTTTGTGTCCTTTTTGTTATCATACAACTATCCCTCTTTAAAAATTAGCTCAATAATTAAAATGATACCTAGATTTTATCAACTGGTGGTGAAATGAGAATGTAAATGGACTTATTTAAAAATAATAATAATTTAGAGACATTAACTATAAACATTAACCTCATATTTGACATTGCTTGATGCACTTTTGAGCAACTCACCATGATGATTAGTCTTTTTTTTATTTGATTTGATTTTTGTTTTGTTTTGTTTTGTTTATCATTGGGGAGTCTAATGAAGATGGAATATGTTTTTCATATAAATATGAAAAGCTCACTCCATGGATGTCCAACGTGTGGTTTTTCATATTTATGCTATGGACCTAGAAATATGCACTTCGAATGTTACTATATGCTATAAAAGTGAGGTTGCAGGAAATGAATTATGAGGATTTAATTTTCCCGATAAAATAAAAGAAGATAGAACTCTTAATTATTAAAAACTTAATCGAATCATATCTATTCACGTCCTCTGCAGTAGAGTTTAACCTTGGAGGTCAATGGTGTGAGTATTCTAGCCCGTTGGCCGTGGTGTATGTTTGTTCTTTTTTCCTTTTTTTTTGCTTAGTTATTGTGCATTCTTGTTACAAAGTTTAATTTGTTTTTCCTACTCTTCTGTACTCCTTCCGCTCCTGCCTTCTTTCTTTAGCGAGAAAAATCAATGAGGAAGGAAACCGTAACTTTTCAATTTCTAATTTGGTCGCCATCACATATGTTTTTCAGCGACCAAATCGAGAGAGGGAAGCGAAGTGTCCACGAAAGTGGAGTTTGCCCTGAGCGGCGGCGCCTTGAAGACCTTGGCTCGCTCTGTCGCCTGCCTCTTCCGCGTCGGCAACGACCTCGCCATCCAAGCTTCTCCTTCCCAGGTGATTCAACTGAAATCCACGTCGGGTGAAATAGCTACAGTAGTTGCTTCTTCGTGTGCCCTGCTGAGCGATGCTGAGTAGTTTAGATGCTATGATGCCGTGTTAGGTGTTGGCTCATTTCACTCGATGCGGTGTCCAATTGACAAATTCTGAGAGTCCTTCCACCGATTGCCGAGCGCGTGGAGCTTTCGGCGGTGGATTTGAGGCAGAAGTTTGTTAACTTAGGGCGTGATTGGTCGCAAATCCGAAGTCCACTGAAAGAAAATAATACAGCCGATAGGGTGATTCAAAGTCGTTATATTGTAAGAGGCACTTCACTGCTATAGACAAGAGCACTATCAGTATCGAGGGTACTCGCGGACAATGTTGAATGGTGAAACCATAGGAAAAAACCCCAATGGATAACCTTCTACGGTTGCTGCTATTCTGTCTTGGTAATGCTTTCCTGGTGTGTCTAGTTCCTTTGATGGTGTTGCATGGAGTTTTGCGACATTCAATAACTGAAAGCATGAAGTCTTGAAACTGACATTTTCATTGAGAGAAAATGACTGCAGAATGCTGCGATGAGCATTACTAAGTCATGTTGTATGAGTCCACCGAGATTAGCTTCTCTAATTTCTTATCGTGGAAAAGCAATGTGAGCTCTGTCTTACGGATTTTGCAGTGCACCAATATGACCTATAAAGCCAACGGATTCGGAATAAAGAGATGGGGGGGAACTTATTGAATATTAGATTCCATGTGTACGACATTTACTTCTTTTTGTTGGCCACCTACCATTTTAATTCTTTTGACTCAATCATGCTAACTACATATCATTCAGTATGTTTTCTAACTGCAATAGAATTGGAGGCTGGCACCTGTCAAACCTGCATTAATTTGATAAGAAGCTGCACCATGCAGAAATACTTGTTTATCTCACCTTGCCAACTGTGAGTTTTTATTCATGCATACACGTGATGAGGTTTAAACCAAGTTCTTGTCATATGTATGCAGGCATTAAGAAAACATATTGGATAGCTTGCAATGTTGACCCCAATGTACAACAATTATCTCTGGATACAAAATGATGCTCCAGAAAATATTGTAGGGAGGCCTCATCATCTGAACTTGCTTGCAAATCTTCCTTCATCCTTTAGGAAATTACTCTCGTTGCAACTGAATGCAGTTCCATACCTTCTGATGCTGCAAGTGAATTTGGTGGGAAAGCCATTGAGTTTCGAAGCTAGATTGATCCTACCAAAGGTAGACACTAGTTTTACTCTTTTCGACTGAACATGAAGAAGAATATCTGGTTCAGACTCTGGTTGCAGAGAATGACTCTTTGCTGCACTCTCAGCTGTGGATAGATCCTGTGGAAGAGTTTGGCGGTATGCTCATAGCGGCAACCCAGTAGATGTGACTTTTCCTGTCAAAGAGTTGAAGGTATTTGACCTTATTTGTTATTGATTATATCAAGACATTTGGGTCATAAATGCAGCTGAAATTTCTTGAATATATGATTTCACTTTCAAACTTATCTCCATTTCCATAAAGTGAGTCCACCTAATTGCAGTAATGCCATTGGAGTCACATTCAGGACCATCTATTATGTTGAAGTTTTTCCTTGTGTCTTCCAGTGGAGACGATAATATTTAACGTCCGTTCATCTCATGGAAATCCAGGCATTTCTTGCATTCTATGAGGGATGTGAAGTTGCATTCATTTATGCTTTTAGAAGGCCGGCGAGTAAGTAAATTCTAAATGCTCTTTTGCTTCTTACCTTCCATCCTTTTTTTTTTTCCCATGTTTCACTTCAATTTTGTTTATGCAAGTAGCTCAGATGCAACTAGTAGATTTCACACAATCAGTGCATAACTGGTTTTATAAGATGACAGATTGTTAGTTATCTACTCAGAGACCTAAAACATCCTCATGCATAGCTTCACGATCACAATAGTAAAGGCCCATGGCAATGTTACTTTTGGGCTAAATATAGAAAAACGAGAGACATCATTGAAAATTTGGTTGACAAACATAGTGCACCTTCGAATTAAGTCTTGATAATAATAGCTCGAGGAGGTTTAAGTTCAGATGATAAATTATGTTTTTCTTTTCTTCTTTCCTTTTAACAAAGAAAAATGCAGGTTCATGTATAAAGTGCACTTTCTTGCTCACCCATCGAGCTTACCTTTACTCACTTGGTCATGACATAAGCAACCAAATATTCTAAGAATCAAGATAATCACTAACGATACATGACTAGAGTTCCATAGGTCCGGCATCTAATCGTGGTCATTGGAGATCTATTCACTAGGTAACTCGTCGTGCTAAGCACATCTGTCAAGAACTTCGTAGTTAAACTAGCATTAGATATCATTTATAGATCGTCTCTACTAATGTTCCACCAATCAACTCTACAATATGTTATAGTTCACTAACACTAGTGTGGTGTCTCACCATGCCATTCCCCTTTTAGGTATTTAACAATTTTGAGCAAAACTCAATGCTAGTATTAAACACAAAGTTGACAAAGAAAGAAAATAATGGCTGAGGACTTAGAGCAACTTCCTTTCCTTGAATCTCAACGGATTAGGCCCATCTCCCAGGATATCTCTGACTCCCACCCTTTTTACTTATGAAAAGAGACAATGATTCTTAGAAATTGACTTCTATCTCTACCTAAGTTTACTCATACATTGAGTATTCCCTGACATGAGCACTAGCCAACATGCTCTGTTCTTGGAGTCTAGTCAATATGAACAGCGAGAACAAAAACCAGGATCAATTGGGAAAATAAAAGACAAAATCTGGGTGGTACGACACCCTAATCCAGGAAATGCGAGAAACAGCCCTTTTTGCGTCCACCAGATATGCCCCTAGGTACAGTTCTTCTGAGAGCCAATTTCTACTCTTTGAGAGTTTTTTTTTTGGTCTGTACTCTTTGAGAGTTGAGTCATTATGAACATCTCAATCAACAAAAGGAAAAAAAATGAATAGAGGAAAAAATCTAAATGGTACAAATCGGTGTTCAAATCCGACTCTCACAATCTAATGCGAGAAACAGGCCATTTTCTACAGGCAAGTGAGAGACCCTCTCAGGCGTTTGACTGAACAAGTTCAGAGTTCCAGAACCTGTTCTACATAGGGTGCTGGTTTTTTCGCCATAAAACAGCATTCACGTAATGGAATATACAGTGTGACATGATCAGAAGAAGGAACCAGAAAGAATATCAAGATTTCGGCATGAGTTTCCCCAAAGAATATGGAGATATTGACATGAGTTTCCTCAGAATCCTTCAACTAACACGGAGCTGGTCTACAGTGCTTTCTTATATATTTTAGGTTCGCTGAAGCTTACCTCCAACCAACGTGATCAGCTGGATTGTTGTTCTCCATTAAACTTCCCACTTTGCCTAATCTCTCCTTCTCTTCCTGAAAATATGGTTTCTTCAAAGCGTTTGCAGATTGCTGTCCTGTGAACGAAGTGCTTCAGGGGAAAAAGAGACCTGAACATGGTGATGTGGACTTTGGGGTGGTTTTCATTTCTTCTAGTGCAATATCTTGGTTTAGGGCAGTGCTTTTCCGCATTTGACTGGACCCACCGGAAAAGCAGATAGAAAGTCAAGCAGATCGAAAGTAGAGCATCAGCAAACAGACAAAACGGGACAATGTTTGCTGATGCTCTACTTTCGAATTTTATTTTTCATACCGTTTTGTCTGTTTTTGCTGTTGGTCTACATTCGAATGCGGGCCCTCCAAAGCCTAGTTAATTCCGCCATGACTTGAATATGGATTATCGAGGTTCGGGGCAGCCACTTGCTCACCCATTACTTTGTTCTCTATTTTTCATTTTTTACCTTTTGTTAATATATCCAGATTTTCCTTCACGAGGTTTCTAATGACAGAAACTCCTGGGGCAAGCATATGTAATCAAGCGCATATTCGTTATTCAGTCATTGTAGATCCCCTAGAAGGTAAGATTTATTGCTAATTGTCATTAATCCTTTTTTTTTAATTGGACATTGATTATTTACCTCACAAGACAGACACGAGTATCTCAATATATCTCAACGGTTGATGCACGCCTCATTTACGTGCATCCATAGCTGAGAATTGGTTGAAATGCCAAGTGCATCCATAGCTGAGAATTGGTTGAAATGCCAATCGAAGCACCTTTGAAGTAGAGGATCTTCATCCTCTTTTGTTATTTATATTGAAAATATTTTCATATATTTATTTCAGCTTGCGATATAAGCAATCGTTTTTATAAAAAAAATTTTAAATCATTCATTTTTTGAGAAGCAAATAGAGACTAAATGAAAATTAGACATCATCTTTCCTTATCCATCATTCAAATGCTATTTGAATTGTAAGATTGAGAACAAAAGTCGTCGAACAATAAAATAACAAATTAAAACTCATGAACTTCTTTTGTATCTAATTTTTTAAAATCAATTTCAAATTGTGTGGATTTTATTTAAAATCATTGTCATTGTTTACTTTCTTAAAAATGTAACTAGTTTGATAGATATAAGCTATATTTAGATAAGCGGATTTCCAAAGTTGCATGAATCCTGTTCCTAGTATGGACGGATGTGGATACTTAAATTTTACTCTATTTGATTGACGATTGAACCACAAAAGACTGCTACTTCTGATTTGCACACATTTGAGCCAAGGACATGCTCGATCTAGGGTGGTGAAACTTGGGAACTCTTCTTTTTCGCTCCTTCCATCACCAGTCTCATCAAAAACAGTTGACGCCATGTTTCCCATGTTGTCGGATCCCACGAAGCTTTCCAAGAAAATCTCCAAACTTAGACCAAATACGTGTTTCCTAGCTCCGCGAGTCGTTAGAGAAGTCCCAATATATTTTTCATGCGAAGAGGGGACTGTGCAATGAATGGATCATTCATGACTTTATCATCACCAAGAAGCAAAGCTACATTCCTACAAAAAAAAAAGGAAGCCCATGAAAAGAAGGGTGCGAGCTAAATTTTCATCCCTATAACCAGCAATTCGGCAAGAACCAGGTCCAACTAATCTTTTTGGTCGGAGGCCCAACTAATCTTTTTAGTCGGAGGCCCAGCTAATTGAAGTCTTTTGAGTTCTGCAATTCACTCGGATCTTTCCTGCATTTTCTCAATGCAACGTTCAATTCAAAAACAAGATACACGAGTTTACCAGTCAAATGCAGCTTTCGTTTAACAAAATCATTTTCCGAGTCGATCGTATGCAAAAGGAAAAAGAAATCCACATGAATCATCGCAATCTGGAGGCAACTACGTATTTAGAGGGATGAAGAGTTACGGGAATTCAGCCAGAGGAGGATCGGGAGCTATGCAGCGGCACCAGGTGAGTAAAGTGACAATGTAAGAACGTGGATGGAGGATTTTATACGGGCCGAATCTTAAATCGGAATGCTCTATGACCTGCAACAGATCCAATCATCGATGCAGCGGGCCGGTCCAGGCCCAAAAGTGCCTGCTTCGCGTGAATGTTGAGAACAATTAGGCCCATACTAGAGAAATTATATTTATGGCACATGCTAATTTAATCGATCATCCATAGAGTGAGTGTTGGTTTTTGTCTACTGTATAGAAACAAATCCAACGAGGATTCAACTTTTACAGAAATCTTTATGTAATGTTTATGTCTGTTTGTCAGATATATCATAGAGATAGCATAACAAAATGGACAAAATTGTAATTAAAAAATAGTTGAGATATAATCCTCTAATTATCTTACTTACCAGCATCGAATTTAATCTTACAATCATCTTTAAAAAATTCCCATATTAATTTTTATTTTCATATTTAACTCTCTCCACAAATTTTAATGTTTTCTTCACACGCATGCCTATACTCTTTTTATATCAGGTGAATAAGGCAACTTTTTACATGGATTTAAGAACCTAAATCACAATTAGTTTGATTTGTCATTTATTATCACGTGATGCAATAAATTACATGAAAATGCACACGTGACCATCCTTGTTTTTCGGCCATGGACCATGCATGACTACCTTGTGACACTGAGTGATATATGAATGAAATTATCAAATAATTTTGGTAAATCAGTCTCAACAGCAGAATCGTAGTGATCAAAACGGAGCTGTGTTTATCTAGTTAGCTATCTTATCGGGCGGGCAAGTTCCAGCTTGTACCTGTCCAGCTTATTGTGCGTGTGTAGTTCAGTCGAACAAATTACTTAGAACTTGTGAGCTATCCAAGTAGCTATTTTAGTTTGAATTTTGTTGTATAGAGATTGCTGATTTTGTAATATGAGGAACGAGCTATAAACTATATCAAACTAACGATGCATGTGTTTGAAACGAAAGAATAGTGAATGAGGTCTATTTTATACACTCTTCATTCCCCCTTTCTCTCGTGCCGAAGGAAAAACTTGCCCTGTTTCTCCAATTTCACCATTTCTTAGTTCTGTTTTCAGGTTATGCAACTCCATGAGCTTTTATCTTACCAATGCAACTCGATCCAAAGTAGAAGTAATGGACCTAAACGTACTTAGGACTTAAACTGAAACTGGCAATCTAGCAAAAGGATTAAGACTGCCTTATAGGAAAGGGGTTGGTCGAAACTTTATAGAGATATGCTTAAACTAGCTCAAAATACTCTTAGCTGGAGAGTAACTTTGCACCAAAACAAATTCTAATCATCATAATAATTTATTCTACTATGTTATGCAAAAGGTGTTCAAGATAATAATATAACATGAGGTTCACATCCGACCCAGCATTGGAAGGTTATTGAGCAAATCAAATTCATATAAACAACACATCACTACATCAGAAAAGCCATAAATTACCGCGTCAATTAACCCTTCGATTCGTGATAAACACGAATGTGGCTACCAACATTAGAACGCAGGCCACAAAAATCGGCCAAGGCAAGTCGCTAAGCAGAACGCACATCAGGAGACTGCATGTGACACATCCAAGAGCAATAGTGATCACAATCAAGGCAAGTCGAAAACTTGGGTCAATATCTTGCCTTCCCATCTCTAAGATTAATTTTTGCCGAATGATTTTGATTGCTTCACAAATAAGCATAATGCTTGGTGCATTGGAAATGTTGGCTGGACCTATAGAGGTATGCCTGTCTCTGATGAGCTGACGCAAAGCGTTCTCAAGAGAATCAAGATCTTCATTAACTTGAGCCACATGATCTAACATGTTCCTTGTAATAAAAATCAGCAAATCACTTGTTAGATAATCGTCTTTTGCAGAAGTTCAAATAATAAGAATCAAGCATAAGCATATTGATAGATTAACAAAGAACATATGAGCAACTCATACCTGTACCATGGTTTCAAAATGAAACAATAAAAAGGACTGATTCGCCTAATTTACGCAGAGTATAGATTGTTTCCTAATGAAACAGCATACACATAATGAAACACACGCAGAAACATGATAAGAGATAGGAAGTTCTTTTTCACGAAAGGAAATGAAGACAGCACTCGGAGTCCTCCACATTCACCTTTCCAACCTCGTGATTTTCAAAAAAGACATGGTAGTTATTATGGATTTCACTTTCCTAAGACAAACTCAGCTGTTTTAATGGTATGCATACTTGAGAGGGATTATTCCTGGTATGAGTCCTACTGTATTCAATTACAGAATGGATATAATTAAAATTTAACCATTTGCACAGTAAAAGGGGTTATGACTACAAGAGGCGTTCTTACTTTTCGACAAATTTACACCGAGTATACCTGACATGAGCACGAGCCAACATGCTCTGTTCTTAGAGTCTAGTCATACAAGAACCTGGATCAATTAGCAAAATAAAAGAAGACAAAATCTGGGTGGCACAACACCCTAATCCAGGAAATGCGAGAAACAACCCATTTTGCATCCACCAGATATGACCCTATGTACAGTTCTGAGGAGAGCCCATTTCTACTCTTTTAGAGTCGAGTCACTGTGAACATCTCAATCAACAAAAGGAAAAAAAAAGAGAAGAAAAGAGGAAAAAATCTAAATGGTACAAATCGGTGTTCAAATCTGACTCTCATGGTCCAATGCGAGAAACAGGCAATTTTCTACAGGCAAGTGAGAGACCCCCTCAGGCGTTTGACCGAACAAGTTCAGAGTTCCAGAACCTGTTCTACATAGAGCGCAGGTTTTTTCGCCATAAAACAGCATTCATGTAATGGAATATACAGTGTGACATGATCAGAAGAAGGAACTAGAAAGAATATCAAGATTTCGGCATGAGTTTCCCCAAAGAATATCGAGATATTGACATGAGTTTCCTCAGAATCCTCCAACTAACTAACGGAGCTGGTCTACAGTGCTTTCTTATATATTTTAGGTCGCTAAGGCTTACCTCCAACCAACGTGATCAGCTGGATTGTTGTTCTCCATTAAACTTCCCACCTTGCCTAGTCTCTCCTTCTCTTCCTGAAAATATGGTTTCTTCCAAGCGTCTGCAGATTGCTGTCCTGTGATCGAAGTGCTTCAGGGGAAAAAGAGACCTGTGGACTTGGGGTGTTTTTCATTTCTACTTGTGCTCTATTTTCGGTCTAGGCTGTCCCTTTCCGTTTTGGTTGGACCCACCGAAAAGCAAAAGGCAAATAGAAAGTCAAGCAGATCCATAATGTTCAGGAACCTTATATGAACCTTATATCGCATATCGCTCCATTTTGGATCTGCTTGACTTTCTATTTGCCTTTTGCTTTTCGGTGGGTCCAACCAAAACGGAATACTGAGGCTATTTTTTTCATATCGTTTTGTCCGTTTTTGCTGTTGCTCTACATTCGAATGCGGGCCCTCCAAAGCTATATTTAGATAAGTGGATATCTATTGTCGCATGAATTATGTTCCGAGTACGGATGGATGTGGATACTTATTTTGTACTCTCTATTTGATTGACGATTGAACTACAAAAGACCGCTACTTCTGATTTGCACACATTTGAGCCAAGGACATGCTCGGTCTATGATGGTGGAACTTGGGAACTCTCCCTTTTCTATCCTTCCGTCACCGGTCTCATTAAAAACAACTGACACCATGTTTCCCATGTTGTCGGATCCCATGAAGCTTTCCAAGAAAATCTCCAAACTTAGACCAAATACACGTTTCCCAACTCCACGAGTCGTTAGAGAAGTCCCAATATATTTTTCATGCGAAGAGGGGAATGTGCAATGGACCATTAATGACTTTATCATCACCAAGAAGGGTCAATCATTTGGGCCCGTTTGGTTCAACTTTGGGGAAATGGCTTTACATTTCCCCAAGTATCTTTAGAAGAATGAGCATTTGGTGAAGGTAGAAGTATTTGGGTACTCTTATTTTGGTGTATTTTGCAAAGTAGCTTTGAGGTGAAAAGAAAAAAGGAAAAAAAGAAAAGGAAAAAGGAGGAGGAGGAGATGCTGAAGCAGAGGGGACGATTGGGAGGCAGCCGGAGCTAGTGGGGGAGGCGACTGGTGGCTGTGGTGGGGGGAGGCGGCGCGTCGCGCGACCCAAGCGACGCTGCCTGAGGTCGCGACCCACGCAACGGCGGTGCGTGGGCGACCAGATCTGGCCGGTTGAGCACCGCTCAGCCCATCACGTGGGTCGCGCGACCCAGATGACATCGCCTGAGCATGCGACCCACGCGACGATGGTGCGTGGTGATGGCGGTGCGTGGGCGACCAGATCTGGCCAGCTGAGCTCCATCGGCTAAGCTTCACTCTTGAAGAAACAAGTCCAACGAGGAAGATGATGAACAGTATTTTTAAGGGTAAAACAGGAAAATGCAATTATCAGTGAGGGCAATATTGGAAGAAAAAAAATTCATTAAACCCCTCTTTAGCATTCCGAAAATGCTGAATGCCCACACTTGCTTTGGGCTTTCAGCATTTCAAAGGCCAGCATTTGGCCAAGGAGACCTCTAAATACTGAACCATACACCCAAAATTTTTCTCAAGAGGCAGTTTCTTAGGAAAGCCGAACCAAACGGGGCATTTATCATCCCCAATAAGAAAAGCTACATTCCTGCAAAAAAAGAAGGAAGCCCATGAAAAGACGGGTGCGAGCTATATTTTCATCCCTGTAACCAGCAATTCGGCGAGAACCAGGCCCAACTAATTTTTTTGGTCGGAGGCCCAACTAATTGAAGTCTTCTAAATTCTGCAATTCCCCACGATCTTTCCTGCATTTTCTCAACGCAACGATCGATTCAAAAGCAAGATACACGAGTTTATCAGTCAAATGCAGTTTTCGTCTAACAAAATCATTTACCGAGTCGATCGTATGCAAATTTAAAAAAAAAAAAAAAAACCTACATGAATCATCGCAATATGGAGGAAACTACGTATTTAGAGGGATGAAGAATTACCGGAATTCAGTCAGAGGATGATCGAGAGCTATGCAGCGGCACCAGGTGGGTAAAGCGACGATGCGGGAACGTGGATGGAGGATTTTATAAGGGTTGGATCTTAAATCAGAGTCCTCTATGACCCGCAACAGATCCGATCCTCGGTGCAGCGGGCCGGTCCAGGCCCAAAAGTGCCTGCCTCATGTGAAAGTTGAGAACAATTAGGCCCATACTAGAGAAATTATATTTATGGCACATGCTAATTTAGTCGATTATCCATAAAGTGAGTGCTGGTTTTTGCCTACTGTATAGAAACAAATCCAACGAGGATTCAACTTTGATAGAAATCTTTATGTAATGTTTGTCTGCTTGTCAGATATATCATAGAGATAGCATAACAAAATGGACAAAATTGTAATTAAAAAATAATTAAGATATAATCCTCTAACTATCTTACTTACCAGCATCGAATTTAATCTTACAATCATTTTTAAAAAAATTCCCATATTAATTTTTATTTTCATATTTAAAACTCCACAAATTTAAATGTTTTCTTCACACGCATGCCTGTACTCTTTTTATATAAGGGGAATAGAGCAACTTTTTACATGGATTTAAGAACCTAAATCACGATTAGTTTGAATCATCATTTATTATCATATGATGCAATAAAATACATGAAAATGCACACGTGACCATCATTGTTCTTCGACCATGGACCATGCATGACTACCCTGTGACACTACGGGATGTATGAATGAAATTATCAAATAATGTTGGCAAACCAGTCTCAAAAGCAGAATCGTAGTGATCAAAACGGAGCTGTGTTAATCTGGTTAGCTATCTTATTGGGTGGGCAATTGACGAATCCAGCTTGTACCTGTCCAGCTTGTTGAAAGCGTGTAGTTCGATGGAACAAATTACTTAGAACTTGTGGGCTATCCAATTAGCTATTTTAGTTTCAATTTTGTTGTATAGAGATTGCTGATTTTTTAATATGATGCGTGTATCCGAAACAAAAGAATAGTGAATGAGGGTATGCGATTCATTTTTATACACTCTCATTCCCCAGTTTCTCTCATGCCAAAGGGAAACTTGCCCCAGTTTTTCCAATTCCCTCATTTCTTAGTTCTATTTTCAATTAATGCAACTCCATGACCTTTTATCTTACCAATGCAATTTGATCCAAAGTCGAAGTAATGGACCTAAACGCACTTAGGACTTGAACTGAAACTGGCAATCTAGCAAAAGGATTAAAACTGCCTTATAGAGAAGGGGCTGGTGGAAAATTTATGAGATGTGCTTAAACTAGCTCAAAATACTCTTAGCTGGAAATACTCTTAGCTGGAGAGGACTTTGCACCATAATCATCGTTATAATTTATTCTACCATGTTATAGAAAAGGTGTTCAGGTAATAATATAACATGAGGTTCACATCCGACCTAGCATTCGAGCAAATCAAATTCTTATAAACAACACATCACCACATTAGAAAAGCCGTAAACTATCACCCCAATTAATCCTTCAGTTTGCGATGAACATGAACTGACAACCAACATTAGAACGCAGGCCACAAAAGTTGGCCAAGGCAAGCTGCCAAGCAGAGCGCACATTAGGAGACTACACGTGACACATTCAAGAGCAACAGTGATCATAGCAAAGGCAAGTCGAAAACTTGGGTCAATATCTTGCCTTCCCATTCGTAAGATTAATTTTTGCCGAATTATTTTGATTGCTTCACAAATAAGCATAATGCCTGGTGCATTGGAAATGTTGACCGGACCTATAGAGGTATGCCTGGCCCTGATGAGCTGATGCAAAGCATTCTCAAGGGAATCGATATTTTTGTTAACTTGAGCCACATGATCCAACACGTTCCTTGAAATAAAAATTAGCAAATCGCTTGTTAGACAATCATTTTTCGCAGAAGCTCAAACAATAAGGATCAAGAATAAGCATATGGATAAATTAACACAGAACATATGAGCAACTCATACTTGTACCATGGTTTCAGAATGAAACAATAAAAAGGATGGATTCACCTAATTTACGCAGAGCGCAAATTGTTTCCTAACGAAACAGCATACACATAATGGAACACACACAGAAACATGATAAGAGATAGGAAGTTCGTTTTCACGAAAGGAAATGAGGACAGCACTCGCAATCCTCCACAATCACCTTCTTTCCGACCTCGTGATTTTCAAAAAGACATGGCAGTTATTATGGATTTCACTTTCCGAAGACACTCAGCCGTTTTAATGGTATGCATACTTGAGAGGGATTATTCCCGGCATGAGAATTAAACAAATAGTCCAAGAGGCCCGGGAAGGAGGATGCCGTCATCCTCCATGGAGGAGGATGCTCCTGGAGGAGGCGTTTTATGGAGCATGGAGCATGGAGCATCAAGCTCTATGTAAGCTGATCTCCATGGAGCTCGATGGTAGAGGAGCTCAATGGAGCGCTCCATGCTCCGTGGAGCTCCATGGAGGAGGATCCTCCTCTTGCTTGCAATCCTCCAACTTACAGACGGAGGCTGGGCTAACAGTAGTTAGTACATGATTGAGGATGCTGAGACTTACCTCCGACCATCGTTGTCAGCTGGACCGTCAGTCGCCATTAACCTCGGACTTTGCCTCGTCTCTTCCTTCCTGGTAATGAAAAGAGCCGTGGGAGAAGAAGAGGTTTGGATCAAGAGTTTAGAATGAACAGGTTCGAAGGGAAAAAAACAGCGGAAGAAGAGGCTTGGAGCCAGGTACGGCGCTCGTTGATTAGAATATAAACAAAAAATAGGCGGGTCCGGAGGTCGTTGATTAGAATAAAAACAAAAAATAAGCGGATCCGGTTCTCAGTTCCTCCGGGTCCCCACTTCCCATTGGTCTGCGATGGGTTCGTGATTTCCTTCGTTTAATTAAAAAAAAAAAAATTGCCCCCACGACCGATGTTGCTCCATCATCTTTGACCTGTATGGTCCTCAACCCACTATCGCCCTCCTGATGTGCGACGCGCTAACGTGTAATAGGAAACAGCCTCACGGCCCTCGCATTGAATCCCATATTATCGAGGTTGAAAATGAAATGGCTCTACATTGATTCTCCTGGCCAATTGCCCACAAAACAACTTACTATTAAAAATAAAGGACAAAACTATGGGTTACAAATTATTGTTTTTTTTTATGGCAAAAAATTTCGAATTTATATCAAAGTAAATACCACAAAAAAACCTTAAATTATACCCATTGCGATACAAGTATTCAAAACCCTTTTTTGTGTCATTAAAAATCCTAAATTTGCCCCCAACTTAAATGAAGGGTATATATGTAACATATATACCCTTCATTTCAGTTCTATCTATGGTATATTTGTTATAGTGTTATAAATTTGAAAGTAATCATGACATAATTTTTTTTTTAGGGTATTTGTGTTATAATGGACAAGTTTAAGGTTTTAAGTAAAACAAAAAAAGTTTGAGATCTTTATCATAATGGGCATGGTTTGGGATTTTTGTTGTTGTATTAATCCCTTATATTATGATAAAATTGCAAAATGATGCTATCATGAATCAATTACATTATAAATGACAAAAGCTTGTGTATAAAAATATAACTATTTAAATTACACATTTTATGAATGGTCTAATTCCAAAAAAAAAAAGTATCAACTTTAGGTCGAATGACAATTTTCACCCCAATTTTTTTTCTTTAAAAAAATCACCAACTTTCACTTAAATTGCCAAATTTGGCCCCCCCTTGATTTAAAGCATTATTCATTATCTTCTTATCTGAGCCACAGCTTAGAGAATAACGATGAAGCTGTACATCGTCTCCTACACTTCACCAACAAGTCAGAAAGATCTCCATATTAAATTTCTCTTGCCAAACTTCGCTGTTTATCATAATTCGACATTGTAGACCTCACCTGTTGAGAGACACCATGGACGAGATGTGCTAAGCTCACGACTAAAACATTTTTTCCTAAAACAAGGTTGACTTCAGACAAAGAGTGAACGATGGAGGCCAGATTTGGGATAATGATGAAAGTTTATGATTTTTTAAGAGACAAAAAAAAAGTTAGGGCTAGAATTGTCACTTGACCTAAAATTGGTGCTTTATTTTGGAATTAGTCCTTTTATGAATATATTATCATTAATACGTGAAATTTGTTATAAATTCGTGCTATCCAATGATAAATCAGAAAGCTAATGTACTTACTTCAGTAAATATCATATGATATAATCTTATCCTTGGGGCCAAAAATGGTGGTTAACGGGTCATATTAATGAAAATATCAATTGAAATATTTTTACACGACATAGTGTGAGTCTGCTTCTTTCATTTACCAAAAAATGAACCGAACATTCTGCAGTCGACTTAGATCAGAAAAATTTGGATTATTATTGTGCTCGAAAGGGATAGATTCAACTAACTCAAAAGCGTTTGAGCAAATAGCATAAATAAGTCAACAAACATCAACATTAAAAAAAAAAAAAAAAAAAAGGCTTTTTATAAAAAATTAATAAATAGAAAAACAATCAACTATAATATTGATTTGTGTATGCATTTCACCCCGTCTGTTTTCATATTAACCGCCTAATTCCTTCGCGCGTTTCATTTTACCATACCAAAACCCAAGCACGTGCGCCAACGAAAAACATGGACTTCAACCTCAGCGACAACGCCTTGAGGACCTTCGCTGACTCCATCACTCACCTCTCCCGCGTCGGGAACGACCTCGCTATTCAAGCTTCTCCTTCCACGTTTCTTCTTCTTCTTCTTCTCAGCTCTCTCTCACCCACAGCTCCGGTCAAAAAGTTCGCAAGTTGCCACTGAAATCCATGTCGATCATTCCTCAGCTTCATCCATCGAGTGTAATAGCTAAGAAGTTGCTTATTCGAGCCCTGACGAGTGATGCGTAGTTTAGATGCTATGCTTTGTTAAGTAGTGGCTCGTTTTGGTCGATACAGTGTCCGAGTGAAATTTGAGAGTCCTTCAACTGGTCGCCGAGTGCTTGAAGCTTTTGGTGGTGGATGTGAGGCAGAAAATTCGTTAACCTATGATGATTAAAACTTGATGTGCATACATCTAAAGTCATTGAAAGAATCTGATACTATTGATGGGGTGATTCAAAGTCGTTACATGATCAGACTACGGCAATTCAATGCTATTGCCCAGAGAACCATCAGTTGTATGTGCAAAAAATGTCGAATGGGGTAACCATAAGAAAGAACAACCTATGGATAACCTTCTATTGGGTCCTGCTGTCTGTCTTGATGATGCTTTCCGGGTTTGTCTAGTTACTTTGATGGTGTTGTATGGAGTTTTGCAACACTCAATAAGTGAAAGCACGATTGCATTCGCTTGCATAACTCTAATATGAACATACTTTTCCATGGCTTCATTTTGCTTCGTTGCATTTAACTGCCAAATAACAAAATCCAAGTTCTTAGCTCGTGTGTGGCACTTGGCACTATTTGTGCTAATTTGAAACTGGAATAGAAATAATATTGATTTGTGTACAAGTATAAACTTCTTTCTTGTAGATCTCTTATTAAGATTCTAATATTCGTATTCAACCTCCAGCTTTCCTTTCAGCACTCAATTTGTCAAGATCCCCTATCATTTGATTACCTTCAAGCCAAACCTCTTTGATGCGTTTATAGTATTTAGCGCACAGGTTCAATGTAGTGCTCTTTTGAAGGTTTAGTGTTGTCAGAAGTTTGGATAGAAAGCAGTAGATGGTTTTGGACAATTTGAAACTCTTTCTATATCATTCATGTGTATAATTACACCACTATTTATAATACAAGAGATCTAAGTCTATAAGGAAGGATAATATACAATAAATCAAATAAAAGAATATTTCTGGCAATCAAGATCATTTAAGATCACTTCCTATCAGCACAAGATCAATTAAGATCATTAACTATCAGCAACCGTATCTTCAACAAGTGTCATTGCTCGTCTTTCTGGTATATCTGTTAATTACAATTGTAAGCGACTAACAAAATAATATGTGTAGGCTTTCCGTTCTGTCCTTAGAACACCTACTACAAATATTAATTATTTGAGTGTGCTATGACCAGACGTGCATCCAAAATTCAAAGGACTCTACAGCTCTTCAACAGTAAAGACCTTTCAGCTGTTTGCATAGTGCTCTAAGTTCATTATGTCGGAAATGGTGTTTTGACAGTTAAGATTGCAAACTTGTGGGCATAGATGTAAGAGTTAGACGATTCCTTTTTCTTCTTAAAAATAATAGGCCCCAATTCTATTTAAAAATCAGCAGAATGAAGTCTTGAAAATAACATATTCATTGTGGAAAAGGACTGCAAACTACTGTGATAAGTATCATTGTGTCGTATGTGCCATGGAGATGAGCTTCTCCATTTTCTTATTATGCAAAAGCAGTGTGAACTCTGTCTATCGGATTTTGCAGTGCATCAATATGACTTATAAAGCCGACGGATTCAGAATAGAGAGACAGCAGGAAGTTTGTCAAATTAGATTCCAATGTCTGCCGCTTATACTTCTTTTCTTGTTGGCCACTTACCATTTTAAGTCCTTGACTCAATCATGTCAACTACATACCATTCAGTATGTTTTCTAACTGCGACACAAATTGGAGGATGGCGCCTGTCAAACCTGCATTAATTTGATAAGAAGCTGCACCATGCAGAGATACTTGTTTATCTCACTGCGCCAACCGTGAGCTTTTGTTAATGCGTACATGTGGAGGTTTAAGCCAAGTTCTTGTCATATATATGCAGGCATTAAGAAAACATACTGGACAGCTTGAATTGTTGACCCGACGTACAACAACTTTCTCTTGATAGAAAAAGATGCCCCAGCAAAAATTTTAAGGAGGCCTCGTCATCTGAACTTGCTTGCAAATTTTCGGACATCCTTCAAAAGATGCTCCAGCAACTGAACTCAGCTCCATACCTTCTGATGTTGCAAGTAAATTTGGTGGGAAAGCCATTAAGGTTTGAAGCTACATTGATCCTACCAAAGTGAGACGCCAGATTTACTCTTTTTGACTGAATGTGGAGAAGAATATCATGGTTCAGATTTTGGTCGCAGAGAACAACTCTTTGCTACACTCAGCTGTGGATACATCATGCGGAAGAGTTTGTGCAGTATGCTCATAGCAGCAACCTAGTAGACATGACTTTTGCTGTCAAAGATTTAAAGGTATTTGATCGTAGTTGTCATTGGTTATGTCAAATATCGAGACATTTGGGTCATAAAGGCAACTAAAAGTTCTTCAAACACATCTCCATTGCCATAAAGTGAGTCCACCTAATCGCAGTAATGTTATTGGAGTCACATCCAGGACCATCTATTCTGTTGAAGTTTTTCCTTCTGTCTTCCAGTGAACACGATGCTATTTAACCTTTGTTCATCTCATGGAAATCCAGGCATTTCTTGCATTCTGCGAGGGATGTGAAGTTGACGTCCATTTGTACTTTCTGAAGGCCAGCGGGTAAGTAAATTCTAATTGCTCTTTTGTATCTCACTTTCTAATCCATTTTTTTTCCGTGCTTCCCTTCGATTTTGTTATGCAAGTAGCTCAGATGCAAAGAGTAGCTTTCATGCAATTAGTGCATAACTGGTTTTATTAGATGACAGAATGCTAGTTATCTGCTCAGATACCAAAACGTGCTAATGCATAGCTTCACAATCACAATTGTAAAGGCCCATGGCAACGTTACCTTTGCGTTAGATATATATAAAAAATAAAAATAAGAAAAGGAAGAGAGACTGTCATCGAAAATTTGGAAATATATGGCACCTTCGAATTAAGTCTGTATAGTACTAGCTTAGGGAGGTTTAAGTTCAGATGATAAATGGTTTAATTATCAAGTTTGATGTAAGATGCTAGTAGAGTATTCCAGCTAAAAATATCAGTGCAAAACTTGATGGTGGATATGTCTTTTGCTTTTTTTTCCTTTAGGTACTAATTTCTTGGTTTCAAGTGCAAACATCTCTGCCGTCGCAGAGGCGTGTAAGCGCCGATGCACAAAGAAAAAATGGAGTTCCCCCTCTGTGGAGACATTTGGTCGCTCGATCACTTGCCTCTCACACGTGAGAAACGACCTTGCTATTCAAGCTTCTCCTTCCCAACTGAATCAATTTCTTCCACATATCTTCTTCTTCTGTCTTTCTCACTCACAACTCCCGTCAAAAAGTTCACGGTGGCCACTGAAATCTATGTCAATCATTCCTCAGCTTCATCCATCAAGTGAAAAGCTAAGTGGTTGCTTACTGTGCCCTGATGAGTGATGCTTAGTTTATATGCTATGCTGTGTTAGGAATGTCCGATTGAGAAATCTGAGTCTTCTTCAACCGATTGCCAGGTCATGAAGCTTTTGGTGGTGGATTGGAGACAGAAATTTGTTATCAAGTTTGTGATTAGCCCCGTTGACAATGATTGCAACTAGATGTGCATAAATCTGAAGTCATTGAAAGAATCTAATGCTGTTGATGGGGTGATTCAAAGTCATTACATCCTAAGACTAAGGCATTTCACAGCTTTAGCCAGTAGATCTATCAATGTTAATCGCAGAAAATGCTGAACGGTTAAACCATAGGTAAAAACCTACGGATAACATTCTATGGGCGCTACCGTTCAATCTTGGTGATGCTTTCCCGGTTTGCCTAGTTAATATGATGGTGTTGCATGGAGTTTTGCAACACTCAATAAGCTAAAGCGCGATTGTCGCTTGCATAACTCTTAAATGACCATGCTTTTTCATGATTTACTTTTGCTTCATCGCATTTAGTTACCAAATACCACTAGAAGTTCTGATTTTTAAGCTCATGTTTGGCAATCGGCATCATTTGTGCTCATTTGGAATAAATATCATATTAAGATTATTATATTCGTATAAAACCTCTGGCTTTCCTCTCACGGACTCAACTCGTCAATATATGCTTATTAACTAATTACTTTCAAGCTAGACCTTTTTGATATATTCATAAAGTATCTAGCGCACAGTTTCAATGCAACCTTCTTTTGAAGGTACGACGTCATCATTCATCTTACTAGAATAGCTTGACAGTCAATACTTTTAACAGCTAACAAAGAAATCTGCGCAGGCAGTCTGATTTGTCCTTATAACATCTATTATAAACATTGATTATTTGAGTGTGCAGTTGCCGGACATCAATGCCTCAAAATTTCAATGGTCTCTATAGTGCGTCAATGGTAAAGGCCTTTCAATTGGGTTTATAGTGCTCTGAATTCATTACGTTGGAAATGGTGTATTTGATGGTTAAGATTGCAAACTTGTGGGCATAGATGGAAGAGTTAAAGTAATCCTTTTTCCACCCTAAAAATAATATCGCGCCAATTCTATGGAAAAACCAGCAGAAATAAAGTCTTCAAACTGTGTTCAAGGACATGAGCTTCTCCATATTCTCATGAAGCAATTTAATCAAATTTCCGTAGAGTGGCCCATGCTAGAAAACGAAGTAGGCCCATACTAGAGAAAAATATGTCAACGGCCCATGCTAGAAGAAGGAATTTAATCAAATTTTCATAGAGTGAGTACTGGTTTATCTCTCCTGTACATAGAACAAATTCAATGAGGATTTCAACCTCAAACTTTTATAGAAAAGCTTTATGAAATGCTTGCCTTTTTCTTAGATATATCATTGTGAACAAAATGGACAATCCTCTAAATATCTTATTAACGTTGAACATATATCTTAAAATCATTTAACTTTTTAATTATATTAATATTTATTTTCATATTTGACTTCCATAAATTTAATTAATTAATTATTTTTTTTTTGCACATTCTGTGTACTCTTGTCATAATAGGGGAAAAAGCAACTCTCTTCGTAGATTTAAGAATCTAAATCTCAATCAGCTTTGTTCATGTGTTATTATCATGGGTAATGTAGTAAATTACATAACATGCACAAATGGCCGTTGTTTTCAGTCCACAACCATGCACTAGGCATGAGTACCTAGTTATATTAGCAACTAACGTATGAAAATAAAAATTACTGAGTAATTTTGATAAACTAACCTTAGAAGTACAACGATAGCAATCAAATCAAAGCATTGTAATGTAAAAGTAGTTCAAAGTAATAACAGTACAACACAAGGTTCATGTCTGAGCAAACGACAAACAACTTCAAAAAGAGTAAACCACAATATCTAGAGACCTAGAAACTATCACAATTATCTAATTCGCATCATGAATTCGCATCATGTCTGAGCAAATGACAAACAACTTCAAAAAGAGCAAACCACAACATCCGGAGACTTGGAAACTATCACCATTGTCTAATTTGTGACGAATGCAAATGCCATCAAGACACAGAGGATGAAAATCAGCCTAGGCATGTCACCAAACAGAATGTACATCAGTAGCCCACACTTGACACATTTCAGAGCAATAGCAACGATGGTGAACGCAAGTCGGAACCTTGAGTCCATATTTTGCCCTCTCATCGTGATGAATTTGAGCATTGTGTAGATCCGCATAATTTTTGCATGGGTAGTGTTGGCTGGAACATCCGTGTACTGGAGGGCTTCGGTCAGGTGCTCCTCCAGCGAATCAAGACGTGGGATAAATGCAGCAATTTGATCTGCAAGCTCTGCTCCGCGTCTTGGATTTAAAATCAACAATCTACGTGTTAGGCGACAATTTTTTGCAAAAGCTCAAGTTTTGAGCTCTTTCTGCGTTATATAAGACAATAGTCCATCCAAAAGCTATTAAGAACTCCCAATTTAAGTTCAAAAGGAAATTTAATTCACGGTATGAGGCCAAGCATCTAGTGCAAATGATAGTTAACAAGACTACGCATTACAAGATTTTAAACTATGTATGCACTGCAGGAGTAACCCATCTATTCATCCACGGCCAATTAAGCCAGCGAAAACTTCCTTTCGGGAAAAAAATAACATCAGAGTACTAGGGGATACCTCCCTAACAACTACTCTAACAGCACTTATCCACAAAGTAGAACCACCCAGATGCACAAAACTACTTGGTAAGCCCCATGCTAACAGGGTGGAAACAGAGTAAAGCTAATTGCAGGTCTTAGCTTTTCTTAGGAGGAAACGCTAGTGAGACTTCCAATTAGTACATAGTTCTTAATACGAGTTTCTCTTGACAAAACAAAGAAACATAGTGTATATACAGTCGCGTCCCTTCATCAACAATGTAAGGGAATTTTCTCACCCAGTGACTTTAGGAGAAGATTCCCATCCTTTACAACTTCGTGATTAATAAAAAAGTGATGACAGTTATTATGGCAAAGTCTGCCATTTTGACGTGAATCATACTTGAGGGCAACTGTATTCAATTACCAAATGGATTCATGAAAATTTACCCATTCGCGTAAAGAAAGGGTCAGTGACAACAAGAAACATTCTTTTTGCCGCTGAATATAACACTCTTATGAGCACGAGCCAGCATGCTCTGTTCTGAGGGTCGAGTCAGTGTGAACATTGAGAATTAAAATCTGGATCAATCGGCAAAATGACAGAAGACAAAATGAGGGTGATACAACCTGTACCAACTTCTAGAAAATGCGAGAAACAAGCCATTTTACACATCCACCAGACATGGCTCTAAGTACCTGATCTGTTCTGAGTAGAGCCATTTCTACTCTTTGAAAGTAGAGTCCTCATGAACATCGAATAAAAAAAAAACTGTCTCAACCCTCAGTCAATGAAAATAAAAGAAGAGGAAAAAATCTGGGTGTACAAAGTGGTGTTCTGATCCGACTCTCACAATCCAAGGCGAAGAACAAGCCGTTTCTACAGACAAGTGAAAGACCCCCAACTAGGCTATCAAGTGATGAACAGCGAGTTCAGAAGTTCACCTGAGTTACGTAGAGTGCAGGTTTTTTCGACATTAAACAGCATTCACGTAATGGATTATACACAGAGAACATGATCAAAGATGGGAACATGAGAGGATATCAACTTTGGCATTAGTTTACTTGCAATCCTCCAACTTACGGACGGAGGCTGAGCTGTTTAAGATGTGTTTGAGGTCACGGAAGCTTACCTCCTACCACCATGATCAGCTGGATTGTTTGAGTTCGCCATTAACCTTCCCGATTTGCCTCGCTAATCTCTTCCTTGCTTGGTTGAAAATGAGAACAGGCTGGAGCTGTCGCAGACCTTGATTATGATAAATTCCATGGAAGAGCTTTTGTTATTAGGAGTGAGAAATCGGATTGTGTGATGTGGTCACATCAAGGGTGGCGTAGGGTGGGGTCGGGGAGGGCAGACCCCAAAGTTCTCCCTCGCCGACCCCAAATTCCCCAAAACCCCTCCCCGACCCCACCCTACGCCACCCTTGATGTGACCACATCACACAATCCGATTTCTCATTCCTAATAACAAAAGCTCGCCACCGTTGATGGGTTGGTTTGAAAGGTCTTGTTACCCCTTTTACCAAATAATCCGAATTGCTCTCTCTATGCTTTTTCTTATTTGTTTATTGAATTGCTTATTATTTATCATTTTTTTTGTCCTTTTTGTTATTATACAAATATCCATCTTCAAAAAGTAGCTCAAGAGACATTAACCGATGGTGGATTGGAGGGAGAAATTTGTTAACCAATTTTGTGATTAGCCCTGTCAACAATGATAACAACTTGACATGCATAAATCTGAAGTCAATGAAAGAATCTAATACTGTTGATAGGGTGATTCAAAGTCATCACGTCCTAATACTGTCACGCCCTGAACCCCGAGCGTGTGCCCATCCCTCTCTGGTCGATAATGTTTTGCGACTTCCCAGGACGAGTCGCCGACCCTTTCATTTTATTACACATGCGGAAGCGAAAATAAATCCCCTGACAGTAACCATCTCGGGATAGAAAAGTAGGACAACAAACTTCACAAACAATCATGCCTTTATAAACATATAATGAGTCATGTACAAGAGTCTATGGTCAAAAGACTACAAAAGACCGTTCTCCAAAAGAAGCGGTCCTATCCGACCTATATTTCACATCATCTCCTCTCTGCTCCAGGTCCTCCACTCGACGAACTTGAAAATAGTTATATAATAACCAGTGAGACAATGTCTCAGCAAGTCCACCCACTAAACTCCTATTAGGAGGGAAATACGTTTTAGGGTGCTCTAGCCACACAATCACATAATTGGAACAGGGAACTTATCTCGCCTCAGTTCCTTCCTGCAGGTCAGCACAGTTCATATCTCAAATGCACGAAATTAATGCATACGACAATTGAAACACCTTACTTTTCTCAATCAACTACAAGGGTCTCAGCCCAATCCATCACAAGAGTCCCGATTATAAGACTAAACTATTATGACACGACCCATACCATGCCACACAGTTTTGTCTCATAATCAGGCACATCAAACTCAGACAATCATGCGTTCCAATTGTTAATTAAGCCACTCGAGGCACTGTCGATATCCATGTTCAGCAGTCTACTGGCATAGCTAGGCATCGTCTCTTCCCCATAGAGCACGGCTACGTCACATTGACGGCTATTCCGAAGGAGCTTAGGTCCAGAATTTACTGCGACCCGCTACCCTAATGCATGGGTAACCCGAAAGTAGGATTTAGTAACGTTCGGCATAAATGCTAGGACGGGTTCACTTTAACTAGCACACGACCACTCAATTTCGGCCCTAGACACTGTGCATTGCATACAAATGCCTCGATTAAAATACCAATCCTGGCCTATTTTCTTCGTATTAAAAATACATTGTAAATTAGTCATGTGTGGGTACACGGTCAACTCGACCCAAAAAAGGTGATGTCTTTTACTTTTAAAATCCCACTGTTTTATATAGTATATAGAACTATTTTCGGTGTTAAAATCCGACACCGAGATTTTCTGCATAAATATTGGAAATTCACAATTTTTGGAATTAAATACTAAAATTCAATCAGCACTCAATTTGCATAAATTAAAATTCAATTGCAGAAATTAACCACACCATTGCAATCAACACGAAATTCCGGTCACCGGCTATCCCAGCCTAATTTCCGGAAAAATAATTAATAAATAATTAATTTCGAAAATTAATTAATTAATTCAATTCAATTTCCAAAAATACTAACCTAGGCCAAATTTATTAAATTAAATATCAATACGGACCCGGAAAATTCCCGAACCCTTCTAGATAAATAATACAATTTATTTAGGCCTTAACTAAACCATGCTAACCACCTAAAATGCTCAATTAAATAATTAAATTTCTAATTTAATCTAACTAACCACCTAATTCCTAATTAAATAAATCTAAACACCCCTTAGACTTCATTAGCCTAGAGTACAAACTTACTGGTTAATTGCGGAAACCGGTTCACCGTGGCGACGACGCGACGGCGGCCGAAACCCAAATTTTCTATGGCATCGACGGACTTGGACCAGGCCTAAACTTGGCCCAACAAATCTCAGCCCACACTGAGATTTGTTGCTGAATCGAGCTGGGCCTCAAATGAACTGAACAGGCCTTTAATGGGCTGTCTTCGCGGGCTTTTGATTTTGTTGGGCTTCGCTGGACTAGGCTGACTTCAAGATGGGCTGCTGGACTTATGGGCCCGGCTAGACTGTAATTTCACTAGGCTTCAAAATTGGGCTGAACCAATGCTGAACATGGGCTGAAGACACGACTCAAAGGAGCTGCTGGCTTGCGTGGGCTTGAAGAAGACGGGCCGTGAAGATGGGGATTCGGTGGAGAGAGAGGGGTGTGCCAAATGTAGAGACCAAAGGAAGCAAAAAAAAGAATCGAAGCAGGGGCAGCGAGCGGATGGGGGTGCCGACCAATGTGTCCAAGAAGTCAAGGAGGAGGGGCCCAACATTGTCAATCTTAGCTATTACATTAACTCACTTGTCTACTATTTCTTTCCACTTGATAAATCCATATATTATCCAATTAAATTCCCAAAATTCCAGCCCCTTATTCAAAACCAAATTTCACAACTTTAATTTCAATTTCATCACTCAATTTCCCAAATTGAGGTCCAATTTTGATGAAGAAAAATCCCGTACAATTTTCTACAAGTCCTCAATATTCAAAGGCTCAGCTTGGAAGTCAAAACTCACTTAAATTCGGCTCGTATGAATTTCCGCTAATTTTCCGCGACGTTCGAATCTATTTTCCGTAAAAATCTCGGAATCTCTAAAAAATATTCGGAGGATGAGTCGACGTTCCTAAAATAGATCGTGACACTACAGAACTTTCAATTTCTGAAATTGGGTTCAAATTCGCGGTTAATTTCAATCTGATGCTATTTTAGCATGACCTAGTCTACCGGGTAGTTTTTAGGAATTTTTGGTGCAATTGACCCGTGATCAATTTATCTCGAGTCACATAGTGCATCTTCGACAAATTGGCGACTCTCAGTGGTTGTGAAAATCTCAAAGTTTCAATTACGGGCACCGGATACCAAAACGATAGAAAAATCGGTCTAGTGTCGATCGACGAGTATTTTGCAATCAGGTGGAATCACTCATAATTTGATCACATATCTCAATCGAATCGACCTATCTCTAACCTCTGATCGATCTCTGACGGTGCCGTAATGACCCTTGCAGACCAACACGGTCGAATAGTCGACTCTTGGTCGAATTCTCAAGTCCAATTGCATTTAGATTCCTTAATTGTTTCCCCAGATAGTTCCAGATAGTTCAGTTATCTTGTGAGTGATCAGCTCAGAGAATGACACTATTGGTGTGTCGATGAAAAACCCGATTTATTTAATCGAAAACGAAATATGAAAATTCAGGCTGTCACAAATACTAAGGTAACACGCAACTTTAACTAGTAGACCTATTAATGCTAATCGCAGAAAATGCCAAATGGTTAAATCATAGGAAAAAACCTACAGATAACATTCTATGGGTGCTGTTATTCGGTTTGGTAATGCTTTCTTGGTTTGTCCAGTTACTTTGATGGTGTTGTATGGCGTTTTGCAACATAATAAGCGAAAGCACCATTACATCCACTTGCATAACTCTTACATGACCATACTTTTTCATGACTTACTTTTGCGTCGTCACATTTAATTATCAAATAACAATAGAAAGTTCCGAGTTCCAAGGTCATGTTTGGCACTTGGGCACCATTTGTGCTGATTAATATTGATCTATATACAAATATCATCTTTGTACTTGTAAATATCAGATTAAGATTCTAATATTCTTGTAAAACCTCCATCTTTCTTTTCACACATTCAGTTTGTCAAGATTTGCCTATCAATTGATTACCTTCTTTGACCAAAAAAAAAGAAAAAAAAGAATGATTACCATCCAGAGAAACCTCTTTGATATATTTATAGCATCTGGCGCTAAGGTTCATGCAACCTTCTTTTGAAGGTACCTTCCTGGAATTATTCAACAGTTTATAGTTGTAAGCAACTAACAAAATAATCTATGCAGGCAGTCTATTCTATCCTTAGAACACCTATTACAAACATTCATTATTTGACTGTGCAATTACCAGACATAAATGTGTCAAAAGTTCAATGGACTTTGCAATGCTTCAATGGTAAAGGTCTTGTAGTTGTGTGTATGGTGCTCTGAATTCATTATGTTGGAAATGGCGTAATTGATGGTTAAGATTGCAAACTTGTGGGCAAAGATGGAAGTATTAGAGAATTCCTTTTCCCCCTATAAATAATCTCGCTCCAATTCTATGGAACCAAGAAGAAATAAAGTCTTGAAATGGACGTGTTCATTGAGAGAAAATGACTGCAAAATGCGGTGATAAGCATTGTCACGTTGTATGTATCCACGGAGATGAGTTTCTCTGTGAGATCTGTCAAACGGATATGGCAATCCCCAGCATGACCCAAAAAGCCAACAGGTTCAGAGTAAAAGGATAGGGAACTCTGGGTCAAACGGATACTGCAGCCGTTTATGCTCGCTATTAAGACTTGAAACAGATTCGATCCTCGATAGGGGGTAGGCCAATCTAGTATTCTGAAACTGATCTGATCCTTTGGCAAAAAAAAATCATAAATTTATTATACTTATATCAATTCGGTCCTAAACCAACATTTCAATTGTACAAATTGAGTCATTTACCTTTTGACATTTTGTTAATGTATTCTATCCAGCTAATTTTATCTAGAAATCGATGTATGGAGGTTGGCCACGGTTAGCCAACACAGACGTGAGTAATTTTTACAATTTTTATTTTTCGAATTTTTTTTTTTTTTTTCTCTTTTTTCTTTCTTTGTCCGACGGTCGCTTGGCCTCAGAGATAGCTTGCGACCAACCAAAGGTGACAACTGACAAGGGTTGCCCTAGCGAAAGGTTAGTGAGGGGACCCTTGCCAATCGTTACCTGTGGTGAGCCAGCGTTGAGGCTCAAGGATCGGCAAAGGAAGAAAGGGGAAAAAAGGAAAGAAAATAAAAGGAAAATATAATAAAAAATTATAAAAATTATCCACCTCAATGCCGGTTGTGCCACGTAAGCCAATGGATGTCAACAATTTTCCGTCAAAACCGACTTAACGAACTACATTGGTAAAAATATTAGAATATTTAGGATTCAATTTGTTCGATTAAAAGGTTATGACAGGATTGATATAAATATAATAGGTTTATGAATTTTTTTAGTAATTTTCCTAGTACATAGTTATACTTACATTGAAGTAATATTACTCTGTCTTACTTTTTTGTTTCTTCTAATTATGCCTCAACATTCGAAAAGTCGTCTCACTTTCCTGACGTGAACTGGCTCTGTTGTCAAATAGGTAAATCTTTCCTTGAAGAATTTGTATGCCAGCTACTTCCATTTTTCACATATTGCATGCATTCATGCTTCCTTTGTGTGAAGGAGTACGTCGGGCTTAGTAGCTTTCATTTGTAACTTGGGGTGCATGTGAAGATAGCGTGCAGATTATTGCTGAGGTTGGGATATTAGGACCTAGTTATGACCTAGGTCAAAATTGTCATTTGTGTATCGAAATATCAGTGAATGAGAATAATGTGATATCACAGAGATTACAATCATAGTCAAGCTACTTAACCACTCTCGATATTTACAAACTCTCAATTATATGCAATAATTCACATAGTATTTAACTGTAATAATTTTTTGTGAAACAATCTCTTGATCGCACAAATGAATAGAAGAAGTCTAACCCACAAGATTTAATCGGTTTCAATACTCGTGATTGCTTCATGGTGTAATTCATGAATAAGCCTCCTCTTACTTCTTTACATAAGGCATAGACACCCACCCTTAAATTTAATGTATTTGAATCCAGAAAAGGAAAGTCTTCTAGAAAACTTAATCAAACTAGGAAATCTGCTCTAACTAAGAAACTTACTTAAAACAAATTTCTAGATCAAATTCAAGACATATTTTCAACTGTCATCATTATTGTCATTTATTCTACTTTGTGATATAAAAGATGTTCCAGGTAATAATAATACATCACGAGGTTCCTGTCCAAGCCAACACTGGTAGGACGCATAACAAAGCCACATTCGCAAAGGGCAAATGACAACAATAGAAAAATCGAAAATCGTCATCATTCTCTAATCAATCCTCGGATTCGATGAGATTATCAACATCAGGATGTAGGGAACGATGATTAGCCAAGGCATGTCATCGAGCAGAATGTACATCAATAGGCCGCACGAGACACATCCTAGAGCAACTGCAATGAGAGCGTACATAAGTTGAAGCCTTGGATCTATATCTTGTCGTCCCATCTTGAAAATTAATTTCTGCTGGACGGTTTTGACAATCATGTGGATAACATGATGGGTGCCCTGCTAATGTTGGTTGGACCTGTATAGTTATACGTGTCCCTTATGCTTTGAAGCAAGCACTCCTCCAGAGAATCAAGATGTCACGCCTCGAACCTTGAGCTCGCGCACATCTCTCGGCGGTCGATTAAAAAATTTGCGACATCCCAGGACGCGTCGCCGATCCTTTCGTTTTATGTACATGCGGAAGCGAACTAATAAACCCTAGACAACAAACAACCACAGGGATAGTAAAAGCAGGACAACAATTTTCACAAACCACACTTTATAAACAAACCAAGTCAACCCTGCAAGTTTATAAACAAGTTTGTCTCCAAAAAGAAACTACCATACAACCTACACTCTGGACCCTTTCGCCTCGGGCTCCGGATTCTCCATCCTAGGGACCTGAAAAAGGGGTAACCACGACGGGGTTAGATAAAATCTCAGTGAGTCGACACCCTAAACTCCAATTAGGACGGAAATTCACCCAGAGACAGCTTAAACAAGCACCACACAAGACTTATCTCGCCTTGGCACGTCCCTGCACATTAGATCATCACATATGCACTTATAAACGCATCAAGCGTAATCAATAACTAGAACGTATCATTTTCATATATCACTCAATCATAGAGGTCCCAATTATAAGGTAAAATCATTATGACACGTCTCATTCCGTGCCACACAATTTTACCCCATAATAAAGTGCGGCTATCTCAACCACTCGGGCATGTTCCAATTATTTACGACCCATCAGCCACGACCAACTCAACAGTTGGCGATCATCCGGCATAACCAGGCATCGTCCCGGCAACGTCTACATTTAGACGACATTCCATAAAGGAGCATCGGCCTAGCCTCCACTACGACCGGCATTCGTTGACAAAGGGCATCCGAACTTAATCAGGCTTGAGCAATCAATTTCACATATAAACTCATCCATGACGATCAACATAAAATTTTGATAAACGGCTAATCCGTCACTAATTACGTTAATTACGATTAATTAAATAAATCTCGATTAAATAAATAAATTGTAATTAATTAAACCGAACCACTTAATTAACCTAACCATGCAACACTTCATCAATCAAGTCAACTTTATCCTCCATCATATAATCATGAACACCAAAAATCCCTTTCTAAAACTCACTTGGCAACCCCGTTTTTTTTGTTCAAACTTGTCGAAATAAATTTGTACAGGGTCCCGTATTTAAAATTAACCCACCAAACTTTGCACGCCTAGTATAAAACCTCCTCGTTTTATTGAACACATAAAACTTGGCGTCCAAACCCGACACCATATTTCTTTTCTAATTTCTTTTCCAATCACCCTCTTTTGAAAGCAAACCTTAGTAACCCCTCTTTTTTTTTTTGTTCAAATTGTTTAGAAATAAATTCGTAGGTGCTCAGGTACTCAAAATTAATCCGTCAAACTTTGCATGCACCTAGTTTAAAACCTCATTTTTTTTTATTGGGCAAATAAGTTTTGGTGTCCGGACCCAACACCTCATTTATTTTCTATTTAAAAGCTTATAAGGTCCTCTTTTGACATAAAACTCGGAACCCACATAGAGCAACTAATCTCGTCCTATCACGCATAAGTCCTCAGCATGCCAAAAATCCATCAAATCACAAAATATACCATTATCCAACAAGCAAGACACCAAGAACAACCACAAAACCACAATCGGCCATAACCGGCAGAAACCAGGTCCACTCGCGCGCCTCCAAGTTTAATTCCATAAACCTAACCAAACGAGTTCAGAAAATTCTCAAATTTTAATATGTTATAAAGGACACTTAAACGAACATTTTTTTGTGAGACACCTTGACCCAGATCCTTCTAGATTAAGAGTAGTAAATCGCTCAGACCGTTACAAAAACTGTGTCCCTTTCCAGAAATTATATTTTGCAAAATCAGTTTAATTCGAGGTCCAAAACTTGTCCGTTTAAACTAAAATTTGACTATATTAAATTAAAAGATGTGATGAACAACTTTTGTGAAGAAACTCTTTCAAAAATCGGACCCTAAGAGTTGATAAAAATCTTTTGAACATCAAAAGGTCACAAGTTCCAGCATCAACCCAAGATTCTATTTTGCAAATGACGGGGCCGAAATCTTATCCTTTTAATTCCCTGAAATCTTGAGTAAAATACATGTCATAGCTGAAAATGTCTAGAACATTTTTCAAGAAGGAAGCAACCTCAAAATCGCAACACATTTCCATCCACGAAAATAGCAAACGGCAAGGGTCTAGTAAACTGATCCGGAGAGAAATCCACTAAACCAACTTAATTAGCACTAATCAATCTTAGCACTAATCTAACCAAGCTCAGTACTAATCTAAACAAGCTAATTAACACTAATCTAACCCTCTAAGCGCAATTAACAATCTAATCAATGATTAGGGAGTTAACTCACCGGAATTCGACGACGGCAGCCTCACGGCGATGGTGACGCGAAGGCAGTGAAGACCAGAGCCTACCACATCTCCAACGGAGGCTTGGCAGAGGTGGGGTTGGCTCTACAAGCTCACAGCCAAGAGGAGCTCGGTTCGGCTTCTGTAGGCTATTGGTTTGAGCTGATTTCGGCTTGGCTTGGGCTGATCTGCGGAGGAGATTCGGGCGCCGGGTGTTGTTGGTCGGTGGTGAGGTGATGGAGTGAGCTGGTGGCTAGGCGGATGATGCAGCATCAACAAAATGAAGAGAATGATGCTGGCGTGAAAATGGGATGGGGGTGAAGATGATGTGGACAGTGAAGTGGGCTGAGACGGTGACTGTGTTGGACGTGAGGTGGGGTTTGCGGGCTATGTGTGTATGGAGAGGATGAGAAATTGAAGATGGGAAGCTGCTGAAGATGTGGTGCGGCCAAGATGAAGAGGGAGGGAGAAGAAGAAATGTGAGAGAGGAATGAAGAAGAAGAAAGTGGTCTGCTGCAGCAAGGGGAGGGGTTCACGCATGGTAAGGTAGAGAGGAAAGAGATGGGAGAGAGAGGGAGAACAAGGGGAGAAGAAGTCAAGTAAGGAGCCAATGGGAGCTAAGGGGAAAATATCAAGCACTTGAGTGCTTTGCCACCAAAGTCTTCAGCCCTCTTTGTCAAACACTCCTCCAATGGCTGATTTCTTCTCATTTCTTCACAAAACAACTTCAATTTGATGGCCAAATATCCTCCTAGAGCAGCCCATACGAATTTCCCCTAAATTCTTTTTGTCGAAAACCGATTTTTCCGCAAAATTCTGGGCTCAACAAAATTTCCCCGAAAGATGAGACGAGATCCTAAAAATAAATCGTAATATGCTCGAACGTTCGATTCCCGAAACTGAATTCAATTTCATGATTAAAGTCGACCGAATGCGATTTTAATACGACCTAACCTATCGGGTAGCTTTTAGGGATTTTAGTGCGTTTGACTCATGGTCGATAATTTTCGATCCACGTTTGTGCATCTCCGGCTCGTAGGCGACTCTCAGTTGTCGTAAAAATCACAAGATTTCAAATACGTGTCCCGAGTGCACTATCAATAGAAAATCGGGTTACAGCCGTTCGATGCGAAATTTTGCAATCATGCGGAATCACCCGCAATTCAATTAAGTGTTTCTGTCGAATCGACTTATATCCGATTACAATTCGATTATAACAGTGTCGTATTGACCCTTGCCGATTATTATGGTCGAGCAGTCGATTTCCGATCAAATTCTCTAGTCCGTCATGTTTATATCTCTTAACGGCTTCACCTAATAGAGTAGTTAACTCGTCAGGGGTCAGCTCAGAGTAAAATGACCATAGGCCTGTCGACAAGATGCCTATTTCATATTATCGGAACGGGGTCGAATTTCAGGATGTCACACAAGATGCTGGTTATATATTGCAGCAATTTGAGTTCCATGCTCTGGTCCATATCTAAAAATCAAAATTAACAAACTATTTGTTAAACAATGCTTAAGCTCAAGTTGTGAGCTCTTTCTGCGTCTTATAAAAGGACAATTTTTCTGAAAGCTCTCTAGATATGAATCTACAATGAACATCAAGCGGTTCTCAATGCATAAACACATCAAGAATTGCCAATATAACTTCAAAAGAAATTTAATGGGCGGTATGATGCCAAGCTCCTAGAATCTAACCTGTGTTTGGACAGCTGGAGCGTATAGCCCATCTTATGGACAAAATATAACATGACGGTACAAGGGGAAAATACCTCCTCAACACCTACAAACCTATCCCGACCTATTCTAATAACACTGGTTCACAAAACAAAACCACCACCCAGACGCACAGAACTACTTGGTAAGCCTCCATGCTTCTTGGGTAGAAAAAGAGTATAGCTAATTGCAGGTCTATCTTTTCTTAGCATGGGTTTCTTTTGATAAAAGAAAGAGACCGTGTATATACAGTCGTGTCTCTTCCGTCAATGTAATAAATTTCTCACCCGGTGACTTGAGAAGAAAGTTCACATCATTCCCAACTTTCTGAATATAAAAAAAGAAATGACAATTATCATGGTATTTAACTCTCCTCAGACAAGCCCAACTGTTCTAATGGCATTCAAACTTGAAAGGGATCATTCCTGCTATAAATCTAAATGAATTCCATTCCAAATTCATATCATCAAAATTTGCCAATTCACGCACACAAAGGGTCAATAACTACGAGAAACAAGCTTACTATTTCGACGACACCCACTGAATGTACTCTGTTATGAGTAACGCCCATCATCCTCTGTTCTGAATAGGGCCCACGCCTTGTTTTACTCCCTGTTCTGAGGCTTATGCAAATCGAGAACAAGAACCTGGATCAATCTATAAAAAGGAAAAAAGAACAGAGAAAAAAATTTGTGGGGTACAACTTGCTGTTTCGACCACACGAAAGGGTCGATAACTACGAGAAACAATCTTACTTTTCGACGACATCCACCGAATACACTCTGTTTTGGGTTACACCCATCATCCTCTGTTCTGAGTAGGGCCCAGGCGCTGTTCTGAGGCTTATGATTACCAAGAACAAGAGCCTGGATCAATCTACAAAAAGTAAAAAAGAACAGAGGAAGAAATCTGGGTGGTATGACGTGCTGTTTCAATCCGACTCTCAGAGCCTAAAATGAGAGAAACAGGCCCATCTTGTACCGTCAGGTGAAAGACGCCCCAATAGACCAAAACGCGTCAATTAGTAAGGGTCTAGAACACGTCATTCCGTTCACCAGATTTACGTAGAGTGCATGTTTTTTCCCAACAAAACAACTTTCACGTAAAGTAACATAGGTAGTGGGATCAGAGATAGGAACAGGAGAAAAGGATCTCAAGATTTTGGCATGATTTTAAGGGCTGCGCTATAGTAATTGGTGATAGGGTTAGTAAGAGCACCTAGAGGGGGGTGAATAGGTGATCAAAGAAGTTTTCGCAAAACTTTAACAAACTAATTTGGCTTCTAAGAATAATAGACTGAAGATGTAAACGACTATAAACAGTAATATAATGCTACGAATTAAAGTAAAGAGATTAGGGAAAGAGAATTGAAACATAATATTTATAGTAGTTCGGCTTAGACCAAGCCTACATCCACTCTCTCGTACTGACAGCCCACTGGCTGAATTCCACTAAGAACCAAAAGAGATTTTACAGTTTCATGTCCTTGATTCCACAGTGTAGAGACTCTGCTACACTTCCTCAAGGTCTCACAAGTATTTAATCTCTCTTTTGAATACAATTTATGCTCGACGAAATGAAACAGTGAAGAACTAAGAGCTTCAGACTTTGGAATTTTTCTTTCACGCACACACTCGAATAATTTGACCATCTTCCTTATATACTCCTTCATGCCTTCATAACCGTTGGCACATTCCAAAGAAGTTTTTCCAATCTACCCATTAGACAGAATCAATTAGGGAGATCTCAAGTTATTTAAGGAATGTGATGATAGCCCACCAATCCTGCTCGCCCATACAATTAGGATCTAGGTTTCCATAAGTAAAACATTCCAAGTATACTTCGCCAATCAAAAGATCTAATTATCCGAATTGAAATCAATAAGAATAATTGATCATGAGATGCTCTCTCCAGCCGTGAAATCTTATTCAACCGTACGAACCAAATCCTTAAAGATTTACTCGCATCTAGACAAGTCTTCTTCATCGAATAAAACTTTCCTTCTTTGGTCTAGAGACTATCAATATGGGCAGACTTTAAATCTTGAGTCTTGAGTCTTGAGTCTTCAGACTTTGACAATAGAGTCTAGAGTTCGTCAGACTTTTACACTTGAGTCTACAAGTCTTTAGACTAGACTGATGGAAACGTTTTGTCAACTTCAAAACAAATAAGGAAGTTGTCTCCAACAATCTCCCCCTTTTTTATGGTGACAAAACTTTCCTGCAGATTTGAACACTTTTGACTTGCAAAACAACACTTAAGCAAAACAAGATATCTCAAATAAGATAAGTAGATTATAATATGGATATAGTAGCGATTCTGCAACCACAGAAAACGAGTTAGTCTTGCCAAATCAAACAACTACCCTTTCCATAATCATCATCAACATAGCTTAAGTTACTGCAAGTCAAAGCATTAAATTAGACAGTCCAAATCACAAAAGATAAGTCCAACAAGTCTCCAACAATTCAAACAAAAGTTAAATCAAATCTGCATCTAAACTTCTCCCCCTTTTTGTCAACAACAAAAGGTGGAGAACGAATAAAAAGAGTTGTTGAAAATAAAGTCAGAATCATGGATGTTTTGGAAGGCGAACAAGCTCGAATTCTCCCATAGAATCCACAGTCTTCTCAAGCCTTGCAAAACTCTGCTTCAGTGATTGGAAATCTGCACCCTATACTGTAGACTGCACTTGATTCCTCAGGGCGTTTAACTGATTGTGCAAAGACACTGAAGTAACCATGAAAGCATTTTTGAGATCCTACATCTCATATCCCATAGCATATTGCTGCTTTCTTACATCCAATAGAATCTCTAACAGCCTTAAAAAGTCAGCTGTTTGTTCTGTAGCAGCATTAGGTCCAGCAGAGTCATTTCCAGGGACTTTGAGAGCGGATGGATCTTCAAAAGGTCCACCATGACTTTCTTCTGGGTAATGAGAAGCAAAAACATCTTCTGGATTTGCAGCGGAGCGACTCACATCACTAGTAAATAAAGGGAAAGAAGTACCTTGTTGTTCAACAGCTCCCCCTATTTGTTTGCTTGTAAGAGGAGTAGAAACAACTTCTTTAACTGTAGCTTCTGTGGTAGAGTGATATTTGTCTGTGTCAAGAGCTCCAGCAGTCCTAGTGTCAGCCATTGCAGATGCACTGGACAAAGAGACAGCCAAAGTTGGCTCAAAAGAGTCGTTGTGACCCTGATCTCTCTCTTCTTCTCCTTCTTGTCCTTTCTCTTCTCTTCTTCCTGCTTCTTCTTCCTCTTCTTCTTCTTCTTCTTCTTCTTCTTCTTCTTCTTCTTCTTCTCTCTCTTCTCTTCTTTCCTCTGTCCTCCTCTGTTCGTCAGTTTCTTGCTATGTCTCTTCTCTCTCATTTTCTCCTTCTTGAGGCTCTTCTCGAGTCTCTTCAAAGCTGACAAAACTTTTCAAATTTCGTAAGGCTGAAAGAGTCAGTGTGTCCTCATCCTCTTCATCCTGCAAGATGAGAACTCTCTTCTTCTTCACTGGAGCGTCCATGGGCTCCTTGCCTTTTCTCTTGGCTGTAGCAGAGTCTTGTCTTGTTTGCACGGGAGACTTCTCCTTCAAAGGCTCCAACACCTTGTTCAGCTCTTTTAAGCGCATCTTTGTGACCATTTTAAATCTAATCACCATTGGAGAAATTGTTGACAATCTTAATGATGCAGGGATGTGAATGGTAAAATGTCTAAAAAGACTCGAGATAAGAGCAGAATAAGGGAGTTGTCCCTTATCCTTCACCACTGATCGATACATGTGAAACAAAATGGTGTGGGGCAGAGAGAATTTGTAGCCAGTGTTGATGGCAACATCAATTTCGCTTCAGATCGAGAGACATCAGTCTTGGAAGTCGACTTGGGACGAATGCAGTTGATTACGATCTTGTGCAGTAAGATGTTTGAGGCATTCATCCTTGAATAGGAAATTTTGTCTTCAACATCCCTAACTTTCACCAACGACAAAGTAGCATGAGCAATAGACACGCGAATTGGTTGGAAACTCGTTCTTTCCACCCCAATTATATCAGCCAACGTGTCCATATTCACCAAGAACTCCTTATCTCTCACTATAAAAGAAAAGCTGTTTGCGTCCATGAAAGATAAGTTCGAATAAAAAAATGTTGTGAGTTCAAGATAAGCAGCAGTGGATTTAGAACAAAAGCACTCTAATTGCAGTAGAGCCAGCTTCTCTCGCAGATTGACTTTTACCGAATCAAGGAAATCAAAATCAACATTCCTAGGGTGCATGACCCCTCTCTTCAACAGATTCGAATAAACCCTCTTGTGGTTCTTTGATCTAAATAGATTAGAACCATCAGTAATATTTGCAACCACTCCCGTTCTAGGCTGAAAATGGGAAAACATCCTTTCATCGTCATCCAGTCCTTGAGGTTGATTAGCAGTCCCAAAGCGTGGGTCACTAGGAAAGTTAGCAAACACTTTTTCAGCCGATCCTTTTTCGGCAATACCCATATTTTCCATGTCACGCAGAAAAAGAGTCTCATTCTTATAAACTCTCTCTCACAGGTATTCATCAATCAAGGACATAGGAGTTCCCCCTCTTTTCAAATTGGAATAAAGCTTGAAAGCAACTTGAGGAGATAACGTTCTTACAGGATCAGCCTCTTCTATAACTTCTTGTTCTGATTGAGTCGGTGTAGAAGATGGGCACTACTGAGAAGGTTGTTGCTGTCTTTGTTGCTGAGGTGGAGTAGAAACTTCTTCTTCGGTCAAGTCGAAGTGCGTAAGACCCTCGGGCATGTGCCGTGATCCCCTACTCGCAATCCTTGAAGATTTTCTTGAAGACATTATCGATTCAAGGGAGAGATTTTCCAACTTGCTCAAAAAAGGTGAAAACTTTTTGGGCAAATCGAGAGTGAAAGTGAAAGTAAGTGGGAATTTTGTATTCTAGGGTTTCAGTGTAAAAACGAAGAACGAGTCTCTGCTGTATATATATAAAAAGCAAGTGAAGCGAGGTAAACGAAACGTCATAAAAGGAAAAATAAAAAATACCTTTTCGAAAAAAAATAACTGCCTTTTTGAAAATAAATAACTTCCATAAAATTAAGAACTCGGAAAAGATAGCTTCTAAAAATAACAATCAATTAGCAATTAAAAGTAATCGTACCTTTTCAATTTAAAATACTGGAATAGAAATAACTTACAGTTGTAACTTCCTCAGTTATTCTGAGTCTGAACAGCTTCAGACTTTACCTCTGAGTCTTGAGCACTTCCAGACTTTACTGAATAAAGGATATGATGTTCAGTCTGGTGCGAATAGACTCAAATAGGCTTTTCTCTAGAGGCTTTGTAAATATGTCCGCCGGTTGATTCTTTGAGTCAATGAATTGAATCAAAACTTCTCCATTTTGAACATGATATCTAATAAAGTGATGACGTATCTCTATATGCTTTGCTCTTGAATGAAGAATTGGATTTTTTGTGAGATTAATTGCGCTAATGTTGTCACATTTGATCTCGGTGCATGAGTATTCAATTCCAAAGTCTCTCAGTTGTTGTTTTATCTATAAGATTTGAGAACAGCAACTTCCAAGAGCCACATACTCTGCTTCTGCTGTTGAAAGAGTTACAGTGCTTTACTTCCTTGAGAACCACGATACTGTCTTGTTTCCCAGCAATTGACAAGTACCGGAAGTACTCTTTCTATCAACTCTGCATCTTGCTAGATCTGCATCTGAATATTCAAGGAGAGTAAAGTCTCCTTTCTTAGGATACCACAGACCTAACTTTGAGGTAGTTGCAACGTATTTGATGATGCGTTTTGCAGCAGTTAGATGAGATTCTTTGGGATCAGATTGAAATCTAGCACAAATGCAAACACTAAACAAAATGTCAGGTCTAGAAGCAGTAAGATAAATGAGTGAACCAATAATACTCCTGTAGAGCTTCTAGTCAAATTTCTTTCCTCCTTCATCTTTATCTAGCTTCGAAGAACTAGACATTGGTATCTCAGTCTTTTTGCAATTCTCCAATCCGAACTTTTTAACAAATTCTTTTGCATATTTTTCCTGTTGAATGAAATTCCTTCCTTCAATTGTTTTACTTGTAATCCGAGAAAGAAGGATAGTTCACCCATCATGCTCATCTCAAATTCATCCTGCATACACTTAGAAAACTTCTTGCACAGGTTTTCGTTAGGTGATCCAAATATTATATCATCAACATAAATTTGAACAAGTAGAAAGTGTTTACCTTCTCTCTTAATAAACAAAGTAGTATCCACTTTTCTTTTGACAAAATCATTTTGAATTAAAAACTTACTTAACATGTCATACTATACTCGAGGTGCTTGCTTTAAACCATATAGAGCCTTTTTCAGTCTGAATACTGAGTCTGGTCTCTTTGGGTCTTCAAATCCAGGTAGTTGTTCCACATAGACTTCTTCTTGGATAAATCCATTTAGGAATGCACTTTTGACGTCCATTTGGAATAACCTGAAATTTTTATAACAGGCAAAAGCAAGCAGTAATTTAGTAGATTCTAACCTTGCTACTGGTGAGTAGGTCTCATCATAGTCTATCCCTTCTTATTGTGTATATCCTTTGGCCACGAGTCTTGCTTTGTTCCTGATCACTTTTCCTTTCTCGTCCATCTTGTTCCTGAAAACCCATTTAGCTCCAATAATGGATTTACCTTTTGGTTTAGGAGTTAATTCCCAAACATCATTAATGCTGAACTGTCTGAACTCTTTTTGCATAGCTTCAATCCAGCTTTCATCAGATAAAGCTTCTTCTATGCTTTTGGGTTCTACTTCATAAATAAGTGCCATAGCGCTAGACTCTTCTTGCTTTTTGGATCTGGTATGAATCCCTTCATCAATGTTACCGATAATGAGTTCTTTGGGACGACTGGACTTATGCTTCCAGTTGCTGGTTGGTCTGGTAGAATGATGTTCTTCTTCTTCAGTTGATTCTTCAACCTCCGTTCGTTGATTGTCTTCAAAAGTCTGAGTCACTTCAGGGGAGTTAAACTTTGTAAAGTCTGAAGCAACTTCAGATTCTTCAAGCTGAGTCTGAATCAATTGATTCTGCAAAGAGTCTTGGAATTTGACATTCATAGATTCTTCCACAGACTGAGTCTTTTTGTTGAATACTTTGTAAGCTTTGCTAGTGGTTGAATATCCAAGGAAAATTCATTCGTCTGATTTCTCCTCAAAATTACCAGTTCGATTATTTGCATTTTTTAAGACAAAACATTTGCAACCAAATACATGAAAGTAAGAAACAATTGGCTTCTTTCCTTTGAACAACTCATAAGGAGTTTTCTCCAAAATAGGCCTTAAGAATACTCTGTTAATAATATAACAAGCTGTAGAAATTGCTTCAGCCCAAAAATGAGAAGAAATATTACTTTCAATTAAAAGGGTTCTTGTCATTTCCTGCAAAGATTTATTCTTTCTTTTCACAACTCCATTCTGTTCTAGAGTGTATGGAGAGGAGAAAACATGCTGAAATCCAGAATCATCACAGAATTTGGCAAAGTCTTGATTTTCAAACTCATCTCCATGATCTGTCCATATGCTTGAGATAACATATCTTTTCTTATTCTGTACTTTCTTGGCAAACTTTGAAAAGTGAGAAAAGGTTTCAGATTTACTTGCCAGAAAGTGAACCCAAGTAAATCGTGAATAGTCATCCACAATCACTAAGCAATATCTCTTTCCACCAATGTTTTGAGTTCTGATTGGTCCAAAGAGATCCATATGCAGTAGCTGCAAAACACGAATAGTAATAACTTGATTTATTGGTTTAAAATGGTTTTTTTACCTATTTTCCCAACACACATGGTGTACAAAGGTCAGAATTTTTAAACTTCAAGTTGGGTAGGCCACGAACAAGTTTCTTGGAAGAGATCTTGGCAATTTGCTTCATATTGATGTGGTCAAACTTACGATGCCAAAGGTTTGCTTTATCTTGAATAAAAATTAGACATTTAGGCCTTTCTGGTTTGATATCTAGAAGATAGATGTTCCCATGTCTTCGTCCAGTAAAAGATTGTGAAAAATCTTTACTAGTTCCCGAACATATTCCTTCTTGGAAATTGATTTTGAATCCAGTGTCGCACAGTTGACTTATGCTAAGCAGATTGTAATTTAGCCCTTCCACCAAGGAAACATTGTTGATTGTGAGACTTCCAATCTTTACAGTTCCACACCCAACAATTCTTCCTTTGCTATTTCCTCCAAAAGAGACTTTTCCACCATTTACTTGAATAAACTTTATAAAACAACTTGAATCTCCAGTCATGTGGCTTGAACAACCACTATCCAAATACCATTTGACATTTTTCTTGATAGTGACCTGCAATTAAAAAAGAAACTCAAGCTTTCTTTGGTACCCACATTTTCTTGGGTCTAGTGGAGTTAGTGCAATATACAGTCTTTGCTCAATCCTTCTTAACAGGTCTCCAAACCATATGACATTCTTTCTCAAAGTGTTCTGGGCTATTACACTTAGAACATTTGAGAGCACTTCGACTAATAGGTTTTACAAAGACTTTTTGAAAATGATTTCTATAAAAGGTTTTTGTACGTCTTTGTTTGATTCTTTCCTTTACTTTTGGAAAATCAATTAGAGGAATGATTTCAGAAGTCATTCCCAAGCCTGATTTGTTGAAGTAAGGTCTTTGTACTAAAAGAATCTTTTTCAGCTTCTCAGACCCTATTGAAAACCTTTTTGAGATATCATTTTTCAAAAATGTATTTTCTTTTGAAAGAGAATCAGTATTTTCTTTTAAAACAGCAAAATTTTTGTTCAAATTTTCAAAATTTTCTTTCAAAGAATTTTTTTTTTTTTTTTTTTGCTGGAGGAACCGCCTCAACCGGTAGCCGAAGCGTAAACCCCCATGTACTACTTAAGCGGGAGGACCCACCACCCCTGGAAGCACACTTAAGACACCAAGTAACTCCGCCAGAGCGTTTGCATTACAAAGGTTTCGAACTTCTCACCTCTCTCGCAAAGGTTCACTGAAGCCTACCCAGCGGAGCCACCACGGCCCGTGGTTCTTTCCAAGAATTTTCCTGTTGCTTCAGTGTAGAATTCTCTCTTTTTAGCTCAGAAATCCTCTTAAGAGAGGTTTTGAGACTAAGACAAAGTTCATCAATGTATTTCGAGACTTTAGTATGAATCTTTAAATTACTTACCTTGAATTCACTATTTGAGTCTGAATCTGTATCTGTCTCAGAGTCTGAGTCTGATTCTGATTTTGCCATTAAACAGATATTGGCATAATCTTCATTACTTTCTTCGTATTTAGTATCATTCCATAATTCTGCTTTGAGAGCTTTTCTGTATTTTTCAGCTTTTCCCTTCTTTTTCTTCAACATATGACAATTAGGTCTGATGTGTCCCTTTTTCTTGCATTCAAAGCATATCACATCTTTGTTGGTTTCATCATCCTCAGTTGATTTGTTATGGAACTTTTGAGTGCTTTGTTTCTTCCAATCGAACCTTCTTCCATTTTTGTTCAATTTCCTGAATCTCTTTATCATAAGTGCTAACTCTTCATCGTCTATGTCCTCTTCAGAGTCTGTAACATTAGAATCATCGTTAGACTTTAAGGCAATTGACTTCTTACCTCTGGGATTTTCTTCCTCGTTGATTTGCTCTACTTCATAAGACTGAAGTGTCCCAACCAGTTCGTCTACCGAAAGTGGCATGATTCTTTGTGTTTCCCTTATTGAAGTCTTCACGTGATTCCAGTCTTTGGAGAGTCCACGCAGCAATTTGTTGACCTTCATTAGTTCTGAGATTGGCTGTCCCTGATACTTTAGACCGTTTACAATTTCTGTAAAACGACTAAACATGTTAGTAATAGATTCTACTGGTTTCATCTTGAAGGCTTCATACTGTCTGAGTATAATATTGATCCTTGTTTCTTTTACTCGATCAGTTCCTTCATAGGTAACGTGCAACCTATCTCAGACTTCTTTGGCTGTTTCACAAGAAGATATTCTATTATACTTAGTAGGAGATAATGCACAATATAAAGAGTAAATTGCTTTAGCATCAAGAGCTTGTCTCTTGGTCTTTTCTTCTTGAGTCATCTCGCCAGCGTATGCAACTTCTTTTCCCCTTTTTGACACAGATGTAGCTTTAGGAATAATTCTTTTTTCTATCGCATCCCATTCCAGAGGATCTTTTGATCTTAGGAATGCCTTCATCTTGTTTTTCCATATGCTGTATTCCTTTCCTTCGAAATAGGGTGGTCTGGTGTTGCTTTGGCCTTCAACCAAACCTGGAGCCATATTATACTAGCCATAGATCTTTAACTCAAAAGTAAAAACACTTCAATTAACTGAGCACACAAGCTCTAATACCAATTGATAGGGCTAGTAAGAGCACCTAAAGGGGGGTGAATAGGTGATCAAAGAAGTTTTTACAAAACTTTAACAAACTAATTTGGCTTCTAAGAATAATAGACTAAAGATGTATATGATTATAAACAGTAATATAATGCTATGAATTAAAGTAAAGAGATTAGGGAAAGAAAATTGAAACACAAGATTTATAGTGGTTCGGCTTAGACCAAGCCTACGTCCACTCTCCCGCACTAACAACCTACTGGCTGGATTCCACTAAGAACCAAAAGAGATTTTATAGTTTCACATCCTTGATTCCACAGTGTAGAGACTCTGCTACACTTTCTCAAGGTCTCACAAGTATTTAATCTCTCTTTTGAGTACGATTTAAACTTGACGAAATGAAACAGCGAAGAATTAAGAGCTTCAGACTTTGGAATTTTTATTTCACGCACACACTCGAATAACTTGACCGTCTTCCTTATATTCTCCTTCATGCCTTCATAACCATTGGCACCTTCCAAAGAAGTTCTTCCAATCTACCCATTGGACAGAATCAATTAGGGAGATCTCAAGTTATTTAAGGAATGTGATGATAGCCCACCAATCCTGCTCGCCCATACAATCAGGATCTAGGTTTTCATAAGTAGAACTTTCTAAGTATACTTCACCAATCGAAAGATTTAATTATCCAAATTGAAATCAATAAGAATAATTGATCATGAGATGCTCTCTCTAGCCGTGAAATCTTCTTCAACCGTACGAATCAAATCCTTAAAGATATACTCGCATCTGGACAAGTCTTCTTTATCGGATAAAACTTTCCTTCGTCAGTCTAGAGACTATCAGTGAAGGCAGACTTTAAATCTTGAGTCTTGAGTCTTGAGTCTTCAAACTCTGACAATAGAGTCTGAGTTCGTCAGACTTTTACACTTGAGTCTACAAGTCTTCAGATTAGACTGATGGAAACATTTTGTCAACTTCAAAACAAATAAAGAAGTTTTCTCCAACAATTGGGACTTGGTTTGAGGTCATTGAAGCTTACTTGCGACCACCGAGATCAGCTGGATTTTCGTTCGCCATTAACCTTCCGACTTTGGCTCGCTAGGTCTCTTCCTTTCTTTGCCCTATTATGGGACGGAGTGGGTGGCGAATATGAGACGAGGTGGTCGTCCAAGGCCGTCGTTCTCAGCTTTTCGCCCTTTACAGTGTTTTTGAAATAAAATAATAAACCACGTAGCAACCGCCACCAAGCAATGTTTCATTCCCAACGTTTAATGCTTGACCAACCCCGAATAAAAAAGGCCTTGTGTGCCTTTATAATAGGACCAAATACGATACGGTATGTAAACAGTCTCTATATATCAACTACATTTGGCAAAGCATGCGAAAAATTGATATTACATTACAATGGAAATTAGAAATAATGTTATTGTGAGTTTTCTTCAATTAGATTGTAAATGAGAAAAGAGGCAGCACAAAAATATAAGAGTGAGTTGAGAATTAGAGTATGATAGATACAAAAAAAAGTTGAGAATATATCGAATTAGTTAAAACTCGAGATTTTATTATGAGAATAATGAAGGTATGTTTTATTTTTGAGTAAGTTTAGAAAGTTTTTATTGAAAGTGACGCATACAGATATTTTATGAAGAATTGCCAGGAATGCAAATCAAAACCAAAGCAGGAAGCACACACATCAGCCCCCACGTCAAAAGGAAACTGTACTACAGTAATACAATTTTTTTAGTCGAGGTTAGTGATTGGCCCTGTTGAAGATGACTAGAACATGACGTGCATAAATCTGAAGCTGGAAGCATAAGGACTACGCGCGGAAAATGTCAAATGGTGAAACCACAGGGAAAAAAGCCCGATGGATGACCATCTATGGTTGATGCTATCCTGTCTTGATAATGCTTCTCTGGTTGGCAAATGAATTAACTTAATTTAACGGTGTTATGTGGAGTTTGCAACACTAGTTTGGATTTCCAGTTTGAATCAAACTGCGTTGCTAAAGTTGATTAGATTGCACTTATGTCGTGATCAAGGAAATGAGGGACGGTTTTTGACTTAACTTAGTCTACATATGCTTTGGATTCGATAAGTCAAAGCACGAATGCATGCACTAGCATAACTCTTATGTAACCAGTCATTTCATGACTTCCATTTCCTTTTCCGCATTTAAATACCAAATGAAATTTTCCATTCTAACCTCATGTTTAGCACTTGACACTATTTGTGCTAGTGTATAAATATCACCTTCTTACTTGTAGTTATCATACTAAGATTCTAAGCGAATGCAACCTCCCGCTTTTCTTTTACGCACTCAATTTGTCAAGATCTGCCTATCAATTGACTACCTTCAAGCCAAAACTCTTTAATGTGTTTACAATAACTGGCGCACAGTTTTAGTGCGGCATTATTCGAAAGAATAGTGTCATTGCTAATCTTTTTGCTATATTTGTCACTTTATAGTTGTAAGCAACTAACAAAATAATCTTTGTAGGCAGTGTGTTCTATCCTTAGAGCACCTATTCTAGACATTGATCACGTAATTAGACATGGATCAAAAGTTCAATGGACTCTGTAGTACTTCAACGGTAAAGACCTTTCAATTGTGTGCATAGTGCTCTAAGTTCCTTATGTTGGAAATGGTGTATTCGACTGTTAGGATTGCAAACTTGTTGCCATAGATGGAAGAGTTAGAGGATTCCTTCCCCGTTTGAGTCAACTAATAATCATTACATTGGAATTTGAATTCTGCTCCTTTTCATGGGCTCAACCGCTACAAATTGACCACTACAAATTTCTTCTAAGTCCATCTATTACTTGAACTTCGCTATAACAATAGACCTTATTATAATATCAATTCTACTTATACTGTTAGCTAGTCTACCAGGATTTTCAAATACAAACTCATTTACCACAGATAAAGCAAAACCAGTATTGCATCTATATTTATTAGGAAATCAAACACACGACTTGTCAAGCTTAATAGCTTCAGCAAATTGTTAGCTCTACAGGCCCAACTCGGCTATAAGAATCGCTTGGATTGATTATTGCACTAGCACCTGCTGCCTCAGAAGTTTCTCGTTACAACTTCACCTTATGTTGAACACCTTCCAAATCCATAAAAACTACCATAATCACTCGTGAAAGATTCATTAAATGTAACTTCTTTGTCAACAATGGAAAAATTAAACTCTGAACACCACTAGTAGCCCCCTCATCTCGTGTATAGCTTCTTGTCCTCTCATTGAGCTTACCATTACTCACTCAAAAATGACATAAGCAACCAAATATTGTAAAAAAGAAATAATCAATAACCTTACCTAATTATAATTTCTTGGGAGTTCGACATCCAATCCATTCACTAGGTAACTTGTTGTGATAAACGCAATTGCGAGGAACTTCCTAGCCATACTAGTATTAGACAGCATTTATGAGCCATCTTTAGTAATGTTTTACTTATCAACTTTGCAATATGTTGTGGTTCATTAGTATTAATATGTGTCTCATTATGCTCTCCTCATTGCAGAATTTGTTTAACATTTTTGAGCAAAACTCCATGCTATTATTAGTTTGGACATATTTGATTGTCTTACCAGGATCAAAGCTCAAGCTCAACTTTTATTGATAAAAAAGCTTCAAGTAATGCTTATGTCTTCTTTTAGATATATTATTGTGACAGAGTAGAACAAAATGGACAGAATTGTAAGTTAAAAATAGTTAAGATGTAATCCTCTAAATATCTTACTTACTAACATTGAATTTAAATCTTACAATCTTTTATACTTTTTTTTCTTAATTTGCAATTATATATTTAACTCTTTCCACACCTTTAAATTCTTTTTCCCATGCGCATGCCTGTAAATCTTTTTATAGAAGGAAGATAAAAAGGCAGCTTTATGCAACCTATCTTATCGTTTTCATTCGCCCTCAACATATTTAAAAACATCTTCAGCTGTGATGTGATGTTATCTCTTTGATTTTGACTTTTTTAGGCTATTCCCCAGAAGGATATATGACCAACTTTTGTCCCCTAAGTACATTGTCTGGTCCGGTAGTCTGAGTCACTAGGAACAGAATAGAAGCCTGGATGAATTAACAAAATGAAAACAAAAGGATCGAGAACAGATGTTTACATTAAACAAGACAAAGGTACAAGTAAACGGAATTTCCTGTGATTTGCTGTTGGCCTTTGGCGGATCCCCAGTTGACTCTTCATCTCTATTAAACACAAAAAGTTGACAAGGACAGTAATTGCTGAGGACTTACAGCAATTTCCTCCCCCCTTGAATCTCAATGGAGTAGGCCCATCTCCCAGGCTACTTCGAGTCCCACCCTCTTTTCTTGTAAAAAGAAACAATAATTCTTAGACGTTGACATCTATCTCTATCTGTTTTTATCATATCAAAACCAAAATTACTCTTGTCTCGCTTTTCTATTTCTTCGGAACATGACCCAACATACAAGAGGTCGTGCATCTCACTTTTCTAATGTGAATTGGCCTTGTTCTCCAATGGGGAAATATTTTCATTAAAGGCTTTGTGACTGGTTGCTTCCCTCTCTCACATATTATGCCTCCTTTGGGACTTGAAGTACATGTCAAGATAGTATATAGAGCGTTGCCGAGGTTGGGATATCAGGATGAGTCATGAACTAAATCCAAATTGTCAATTTGCGCACCGAAAGACTTGTAATTTGGATAATGTGATTTGTTCGCAAATTCTTTTAATCAATTCCCTAGTTTTTCTCTAGCCAAAGAAAAAATAATTCTTGTTTTTCCAATTTCAAAGTATTGCGCCAGGATCTTAACTAAGCAGTACAATTGTCTTCGTCATCATTACACATTCTGCTTTGTGATGTGATGTCCGAGGTAATCAAAATACAACTTAAGGCTTGTGACTGAGCCAGCATTGGCATTGACACACATGAAAACTAACTTTACAAAAAGCAAACCACAACATTAGGAAAATAAAAAGTATCACCCTTCTCTAATTAATCCTTGAGTTGGAATGGGAATGTGATTATTAACAGTAGGACGCAAGGAATGAAACTTGGTTGAGGCATGTCACCAAGCAGAATGTACTTCAGCAAACTACACCCGGCACAACCGAAGGCAATAGCCATGAAAACGTTTGCAAGTCAAAACATTGGGTCCATATCTTGTCTTCCCATCTTAAAAATTAATTTCCGCCGATTTTTTTTTACCACTACAAATATATAAGCATGACAAGTGCATTGGTATTATTGGTTGGAGCTATATAGCTATACATGTCCCTATATAGCTAGAAGCAAGGACACCTCCATGGAATCAAGAGTTTGGTTATATCTTGTAGCAAATTGAGCTAGATGCTCTGCTCCATATCTTGGAATTAAAATCAACAACAATAGTATGTTGCAAATGATCCAGTTCTGAGCTCCTTTTGCATCATATACAATGACAGAATATCCAAAAGCCATCAAGATATGAGTCTACAACAAATAACAATGCAAATCTCAATGCTACCGACTTATATACTTGCACAAACACATCAATAACTACCAATATAAGTTCAAAAGGAAATTTAATGCACGGGATGATGCCGAGCTTCTAGTGCAAATCATAGCTAATGAGTCAATGCATTGCAGGAGTCTAATCTATATACACACTATAAGAGTGTAACCCATGTATCGATCCACACCTAATTAAGCTAATTAAAACTGTTCTTTTGGACAAAGTGTGACATTTGAGTACAAGAAAGTACCTCATTAATGTAAGTGCTAGTATGAACACCTAGAGGGGGGGGGTTGAATAGGTGTGAAGACAATTTTTCGCTAAGAACAATAAAAATAATTTACTTTTGAAACTGAGTCTGAAAAAAAACAGACTTTGAGCGAATTCAGACTTTAGCAGTTAAATAAAACTACGAACAAAAGTAAGGGGTTCAAGGAAGAGAATAAGAACACAAAATTTATAATAGTTCGGCTTAGATCAAGCCTACGTCCACTCTCCCACACTGACAGCCTCCTGGCTGAATTCCACTAAGAATCAAAAGAGAATTTACAATCTTGCGATCTTGACTTCACAATGAAGAGTCTCTACTACTCTCTCACAAAGTCACACTATGAGTCTCTCTCTCTTTTGTGTACAACTTTGAGCTCAGTATTTGGAGTAACAAGAAAATGGAAAGTTTCAGACTTTGGAATTTCTATTTCACGCATATTGTAGAACAACTAGAGAGTTCACCTTAAATACTCCTTCATGCCTTCTCGACCGTTGGCACTTTCCAAAGGAATTCTTCTAATCAACCCGTTGGACAGAATCAATCAAGGAGATCTCGAGCCGTTTGAAGATTGTGATAAAAGCCCGTCAATCCCGTTCGCCCATACAATCAGGATCTTGGTTTTTATAAGTAGATTCTTTCCAAATTTACTTGCTATCCGAAAAGATTTGATATATCTAAATTGATTCCAATAAAGATAATCAATCTCGTAGGTGATATTTCCATCTAGAATGCCATATATAACCTGTACGAACCGAACTCTTGAATAAAGAAATATGATCCCTCATCTGGATAAGTCTTCATTCTTCACTTGTGTTCAGTCTGTAATTTTTCAGAGTGAGCAGACTTCTGATGTAAAACAGACTTTGACACTAAAGTCTGGCAGTCTTCAGACTTTGATACAGAAGTCTGAAAATCTTCTGAATAGACTTTGGAAAAATTTTGTCAACTTCAAAACATCAAAGGAGTTTTCTCCAACACTTAACACCTGTACGAACCGAACTCTTGAATAAAGAAATATGATCCCTCATCTGGATAAGTCTTCATTCTTCACTTGCGTTCAGTCTGTAATTTGTCAGAGTGAGCAGACTTCTGATGTAAAACAGACTTTGACACTAAAGTCTGGCAGTCTTCAGACTTTGATACAGAAGTCTGAAAATCTTCTGAATAGACTTTGGAAAAATTTTGTCAACTTCAAAACATCAAAGGAGTTTTCTCCAACACTTAACACCTACAAATATTTCCCAATCCACTCTCACAACAATTATTCACAAAACAAAACCATTCAAACGCACAAAGCCTCCATGCTTACCGAGCAATAGCGAAGCTAATAGCAAGTCTTATCTTTTCTTAGGAGGAGAAGCTAATAAGACTTTCAATCAATACATTGTTCTTAATAACGCATGAGTTTCTACGGTGGTGTCACTTCATCAATGTGACTAAATTTTCCCACCCAGTAACTTTAGCACAATCTTTCCAAAGCTGTGATCTTCAAAAAGAAATTACGGTCATTGTGGCATTTAACTATCCTTAGACAAAAAAGGTATTTGTTACTGAGAAGGATCATTCCTACTATAAATACAACTATATTCCATTACCAAATAAAGATCATGAAAAATTTATCGATTTGCACTAAAAGAGGGTCAATGAATACAAGAAACAATCTCACTTTTCATCAAATTTTTACCCAATGAATAACTCTGTTATGAGTACGACTCAACATTCTCTCTAAGAAATGCGAGATACAGGCCATTTTCCACGGCCAAGCGAAAGACGCCCCTCTCAATTGGGCTCTTAAGTGTTGAAGAATAAGTTTAGAAAGCGTCCACAAGTACACCTGAGTACACCTGATATATATAGAGTGCAGGTTTTTTTCTCAATAAAACAGCATTCACGTTATGGAATATACAGTGGACATGACCAGAGATGGACAAAGGAAAGGATATCAAGATTTTGGCATGATACTACTCGCAAGCCTCCTATAAGATTTTGTGCGACTATTATCAATTATTCTAAAAACTTAAACTGTTAGATAAATTAATGATTTATTATTTAAATATTCTAACACCTCCAATTACTGATGGAGACAGGCTTACAGCATGAAAGATATGTTTGAGGTTGCCGCAGCTTACCTCCGTAATCAGCTGGATTGTTGTCAGCCATTACCCTTCCGGTTTTGCCTCGCAAAGCCTCTTCCTTCCTTATGAGAACAGGGTCGTGCTCTATTTTCACGTTTAAATATGTTGGCGTATTATCCTTAAACATTTAAATATGTCTATTTTACTTTCCTGTCTACTCTTCGTTCCTGTCTATTTTTCTGTCCTGTAAATTCCGAGTTCCTGTCTATTCTTCCTTACCATGTGTATTCTTGGGATAAGCACATTAAAAGTGCCAAAAGTTGTATATGGCACTCACTTTAGTACCAAAAGTTTTTATCGGTATACTTAAGTGTCAAAAGTTTTCACCGGCACACTTAAGTGCCAAATGGGAAAAAAAAACAATCATTTAAATGCTAATGGCGAGAAATTCCGGCCAAATTAATTACGTGGCGTTTTTAATTAAAATTATGTTATGACTTGGCAAATTTTTAAAAAACTCCAGTTCACGTGGCATTTCCACGTAGCATGCTTGGTACTAAAATGATCATTTTTTAATAACGACTGGCACCAAAGTGATCGCTTTTAACAAAAATTGGCATTCAAATGATCATTATTTACAACTTTTAAATGACATCGTTTAGGGGTTATATGCTGACTAGGCATGCCGGTGAGCCACGTAAAATTGAGAAATTAATAAAATATAACCACGTCAGATTTCTGGTGACCTTAATCGGAGTTGGCACTTAAGTGATTTTTTTTTTTTAAAATGTGGTACTTAAGTGATCCAAAAAAACCTTTTTGCAATAAAGTAAGTACCGCTCACAACTTTTGACACTTCTAGTGTACTTATCTCATTCCCTATATTCTTCACTCCTATCTATGCTTCTTTCATATTTAAATAGAAAAACGACACCATGTCCATGGCTAACGTGGTTAGACTGATTTTGTTCTTTTGGCTTTTGCCCTGTGACATTCTAATCCCATCGACCATGTAGTATTCTTGCATTTTTTGTCTTTTTTTTCCCTTTTATACTAAGCTATTGTGTATTCTTGTAAGAAGTTTTAGTTTGTTTTTCTTGTTATTTAACCTTGGACCCCACCAAAAATCTATTTTGACCATCCTTGACGCATGATATCTCATATTCTGTTTTGCATTTTTGAATCTTGCGTCTGAATCATGCTCAGAATTTGACACGATTTATTGTTATGTCACTCATTTTTTATAACTGAAAATAATAAAATGGAAATATAAATCCTCATCAACTAATATCATCAAATTAATGCACTCACCGTAAGAAAAAGGCTAGCCCCGTCCTTACCTACAATGTACACCTGCAACGATGCACAAACTCATTAACTATGATTTACACAAGAAGCATGGTTTTATACCATGCATTAAATTTTTTTGTGAATTTAAACTTGCAGTTCTGGATGTTCAAGTAATTATATGTAGTTAGTAATATTAAGAGATATGCATGATGTTCATTTTACAGTCATATCTAGATAATTTTAGCTATTAGGAAAACTGTCGCCTTTCATGATACCTAAAGATTTTGAATTCTTATATCTTATATTTCACATTCAAGGCCTAGTTCACATACGAAGGATGTAGTAAGATCATATTTCATTTTTTTGGAAGTACTTGAGAAATGTGCTTAATACACAAGCCGTGGACACCTTCCCTGATGACTTGAGCTTTGCGAAAGATTGCTGTGCAACAACTAGTTTATTGATTTTAATTCTTAGTACAGAGCAGAGCATGGAGCTCGAATAGCTAGAATGCATAACCAGTATCTTGATTCCATGGAGGAGTCGTCAAAGACATGTATACCTACCTGATATTGCTTAAACATTCGTCCAGCTTATGGAAGGACAAGATTTGGACCTCGGGTTATGACTATTTTTTGTGAGGTGGTTTTCTTTTTAATAGTACCTAGCGAGATTTCATTAAATTTCCACTGCAGTTTATCACATTACTACTAGTCTAAAACTTAAATTTTATAAAGTAGTTTCAGTATCTTGAGTATTACCTTTTCTTCCTTTAGCTTTTCTTTTGAATTGAAATGGGAAACAAGTCGCATGACTTGTGCGTTTATGTTATTTAATAGGCTAATGTTTATATTGAACAAAATAACGATCTTTGAGAAAAGAAAATATTAAAATATTAAAAAATATATATTAGGGGAAAAATTATTAAAATGATACCTATATTGTCACTATTGAACTTTGGTCATCATACTTTGTTTTGTGACATATTGAGTCCACATATCATATTAAGAAAAAAAAAAAAACTACGTATATGTCCAAAGAGAAACATAATATGTTGACTGAGCATGGAAGGTTTACAAGTGGCGATAACGCGGAATGAAAAAAATAATTGTTCAAAATAAATTACAAAATGGTTCCTATGTTATTGCCAATGTTCAATTTTGGTTATCATACTTTATTTCATCATAGATTTAGTCCTTCAGAATCTTGACAGGGGATAAATGTGAAACACAAATATAATTTTGAAATTTTTAATGTCATAAAAAAAATTTAGGGTAGATGCTTTTTCGTGATTATAGTTTGAGATTTTTGGTAACTTTTTTCCTAACCAAAATTACTCTATTGCTTTTGTGCGCAGACTTTCTTGGGGACGACAATGAAAAGTTACCCATCAACTTAAATCATTGGACCTACTTTATTACTATTACACATAATGGGGGTTAAAGGGTAATTTGACATTGTCGATTAAAATATAATCCCATGGCATCCAAATATTGTTTAATTTTATCGTTGTTAATTAATTTGACACTGACTTTGTATTTTAATCGTGGATTGGATTTTAACAACAATAAAACTAATTAACGATAGTTGAACGCCATGGGATTGTATTTTAATCGGGATTGTATTTTAATCGACAATGTCATATTACCCATTAACCCAACCAGTTCTGTGTAATATTAATTGAGTAGGCCGAATGAGTTGGGTAAATGGGTATTTTTCCCATTGTGTTTCTGTTTGTCTACCGGGCCGGTAGTCTATACATTCAGGCAAGAAAGAGACTTAGCAAGGCAAAGTGGGAAGGCTAATGGAGAACAACAATCCAGCAGCTGATCATGGTGGTTGGAGGCAAGCTTGGTCGACCTCAAACATGTCTTAAGTAATGTAGCCCAGCCTCCGTCTGTAAGTTAAAGGATTGCGAGTAAAATCATGCCCAGATCTTGACATTCTTTCCAGTTCCGTCTCTAATCACGTCCACTGCGCCTATTCCATTACGTGAATAATGTTTTAATGGGTAAAAACCTGCGCTCTACGTAAAGCCCCGTGAACTTTGTACCACCCAGCTTTTTTTCTATATTCTTTTTATCTTTTTGTTATTGATCCAGGTTTTTGTTGGCGTTCATAATGACTTGAGTCTCAGAACAGACGATGTACTTAGGGACACATTTCGTTGATGTAAAATGACTTGTTTCTGACATTGGCTACATTGGGCTAGTCATGTTGTACCACCAGCTTTTGTCTTCTATATTTGTTTGCTAATTGATCCAGATTTATATTCACGAGGTTTATAATGACTTGACTTTCAAAACAGAGCATAGTATGTAGTACTCATAACAGAGCATATTCAGTGGAGTCAAATTGTACTCATTGACATTTTTTTTATGGGAAATGACAAACATTCGTGATATGCATTTGGCTATTGAAAACAGTTGGGATTCATAGCAGCAATAATCCCAAACGACAGAGTTTGTCTGAAGAGAGTGAAATAAAATCATAACAGTTTTTTTTTCAAATCACATAGCTGGAAAGAATGCGACCCTTCTTTTAAAGTTACATGGTGGGAAAATTCTGTATGTTGATGAAGAGACACGACTGTATACATGCTATGTTTCTTTCTTTTGTCCAGCGAAACTCATAGAAAGAACAATCTAAAGTCTTGTTAGCTTTTCCTCCTTAGAAAAGATAAGACCTGCAATAAGCTTTCCTTTGTTTCAACCCAGTAAGCATGGGAGCTTCCCTGGTAGCTTTGTGCGTCTAGATGGTTTAGTTTTGTGCATAAGTGTTACAGGAGTGAGTTAGGAAAGGTTTGAAGGAGTTAGGGAGGTATCCCTCGTACTCCGATGTTACATTTTATCCAAAAGAAGAGCTTTCATCAGCTTAATTAGCGGTCGATCAATAGATGGGTTATACTCCTGCAGCGCATAGATAGGTTAGACTCATGCAATGCATAGACTCATTAGCTATGATTTGCACCAGAATCTTGACGTCATACCACGAATTAATTTTCCTTTCGAACTTAAAACGGTAGTTCTTGATGTGTTTCTATGAGTTTATTAGTTAAGAGGCCTTGGGAAACGCTTGATGTTTACTGTAGACTTGCATCTTGATAGCTTTTGGAAAAATTGTCATCTTGTATGATGTAGAAAGCGCTCACAACTTAAGCTTTTGTGAAAAACCAGCGTCTACAAGTAGGTTGCTTATTTTAATTCAAAGATATGGACCAGAGCTAGTTATTCAAATTGCTGCAATATATAATGGCCATCTTGATTCCATGGAGGAGACCTTACTTCAAGCCATTGGGGACATGTATAGCTATACAGGTCCAGCCAACATTACTGGTGCACCTGTCATGCTTATCTAACAATGGTCAAAAATTTCTGATGGAAATTAAGTTTCGAGGTAGGAAGGCAAGATATTGGCCCAAGGTTTTGACTTGCATATGCTCTAATCTCTATTACTCTCGGATGTGTTGCATGCAATTTGTTGATATACATTATGCTTGGTGACATGCCTTGGCTGATTCTTGTTCCTTGTGTCCTAATGTTGATGATCCCATTTGAATTCGAACCCGAGGATTAATTGGAGAATGGTGACAGTTTTCAATTTTCCTAATGTTTTTTTTTTTTTTTTGGTGACCGAGGAACTGCCGGAGCCTCCTTTCGCTTACGCTAATCGGGGTTACACCGTCCTCCGATGCCCGGTGGCACTGTTGAACGTCGTTGCAAGCCACTATTTAGACTTAAACTTCGGGGGAGACTAGCCCAGCAACCCACCACCAAGACCCCCCACTTTAATCGTGTTGACAACAAGGGGATTCGAACTCTCAACCACAACGTTGCAGGAGAGAGCGAATACCACTCGTGCTGCCCACAGGTGGGTTCGATTTTCCTAATGTTGTTGCATGCTTCTTGCAAAGTTTGTTTTGATGCGCATCTTGTCAATTCTGGCTTGGACATGAACCTCATGTTGTACTATTATTACCTTAAACACTTTTTACATAACATTACAAAAATATATGTTGATGATGATGAAGATGATGGTACTACTTAGTTAAGATTCTGATGCAATTAAATGAAATTAGAGAAACAAGGATTTTTTTCTTCCTTTGGCCAGAGAGAAACAAGGGAATTGATTCAAAGAATAAAACCCCGATATATTAAACAAAAATGAGGGAAGAGAGAACAAATGTTGGGGGTACAACTTGGTGTTCCAACGCTCCCCATCTATGAGTTGCCCGCGATCAAACAAGACAAGGTGCGAGCAAACGAAATTTCTTGTGATTTGCTTTGGGCTTTTGAGTGTCCCCATTCGACTCTTCGTTAATGGATCAGGCCCATCTCCCAAGAAATTTCTGTCTCCCAACCCCTATAACACGTTAATGCCAAAAACAAAATATTCCTAATCATCGACATCTATCTATATACATATATAATTAGATTGAAGCAAAATTACCGTCTCACTTTTCAATTTTTTCCATATATGCCTCATCATACAAAAGGTCATACATCTCCATTTTCTAATGTGATTCCTCTTTGTTCTCAAATGGTAAATATTTTGTTGAAGAATTTGGGGTCCGTTACTTCCCTCTCTCACATATCGCATGCTTCCTTTATGCCAGGCTTAGTGGTTTTCAAGTGACTTGAAGTTCGGGTCAAGATAGTGTCTAGAATATTATTCAGATTAGATATGAGGATTGGATTGCGACCTATGCCTAAATTGCAATTTGTGGATCGAAAGATTAGTGAATGAGGATAAGGCGATTTTTTCTCACATTTTATAAATCAATACCCTATTTCTCTTTAGCTAAAGAAAAAAAAAATCCCGTGTCTCCAACTTCATTGTATTGCACCGAGATCTTAACTAAGTAGTACCATTATCTTCATCACATCACATATAATGCTTTCTAATATATAAGATGTTCGAGGTAATAATAGTACAACACAAGGTTTGTGTCCCTAAGGTAATAATAGTACAAAAACAGGTTCGTGTCCCGACCAACATAAGCACAATGCACATCAATACCAGCTTCCTAAAGAGAAAACCACAATATTAAGAAAACCGAAAATGGTCACATTCTCTAATTTACGATGAATGCTTATGGGTTCAGTAACTCGAGGATGTGGAGAACGAAAATCGGCCAAGGCATGACACGAAGCGACATGTACATCAATAGACAGCACCTGACACATCCAAGAACAACAATGATGTGAGCGGACATAAGTCGGAACCTTGGGTCCATATCTTGTCTTCCCATCTTGAGGATTAGTAACTGCCCGAAGATTACAAGCACTGTGTAGATACACACGATGGTTTCAAGGTTAGTGATGGCTGGAATATCCAAGATTCCGATGGCACCAATCATAATCTTTAGCAAGAACTTCTCCAGGAAATGAATTGTAGCAATTCGAGCTGCATTGTCTGCTCCATGTCTAAGAAATAATCAGCAAATCACTTGTTAGTGTACGTACGGTCTTTCGGAAAAGCTCAAGGTTTGAGCTCTTTTTGCATCACATAAGAGGGCAGTCTTCCCAAAAGCTTTCAAGAACTACCGATTCAAGTTCTAACGGAAATTTGATGCGGCATGACACCAAGCTTATGGTGCAAATCATAGCTAACGCGTCATGCATTGCAATACTATATATGCACTGCAAGAGTATAGCCTATCTATTGATCCGAGGCTAATTAAGCTAGTGAAAAACTCATTTTCGACAAACTGGAACATCAGAGTACAAGGGGATTACCTTCTTAACACCTATAAACCTTTCCTAACCTTCTCTTACAACACATTCACAAAAACAAGACCACCCAGATGCACAAAACTACCAGGTAAGCCCCCTGCTTAGTGGGTGAAATAGAGTAAAGCTAACTGGACGTCTTCTCTTTTCTTTGGAGGAAAAGCTAAGAAAACTGTCAATTAATGCGGTGTTCTCAATATGAGTTTCTCTTGACAAAAGAAAGCTGCAGTATGCATATATAATCGTGTCTCTTCATCAACGTGACAAAATTTTCCCCCTCACCCAGTAACTTTAAGAGAAGGTTAACATTCTTTCCAACTACGTGATTTTCAAAAAGAAATGGCAGTTATTATGGACTTCACTTTCCTCGGACAAACTCAACTGTTTTAGTGGCATGCATACTTGAGAGGGATTATTCTTGGTATGAGTCCTACTATATTCAATTACCAAATTGGTATCATGAAAATTTATCAATTTGCACCAAAAAAGGGGTCGATGACTATAAGAAGCATTTTTACTTTTTGGACGGATTTACACCCACTGAATATACTCTATTATGAGCACGAGCGAATATGCTCTGTTTTGAGAGTCTGAGTCACTATGAACATCGACAATTAAAGCCAGGATCAATTAGCAAAATAATAGAAGACAACATCTTTGCGGTACGATATCACTACCCCAATCCAGGAAGTGCGAGAAACTAGTCATTTTACAACCACCAGATATGCTTCTAAGCACTCTCTTCTCAGGAGCCCATTTCTGCTCCTTGAGAGTCTGAGTCATTATGAACATCCAGAACAAAAAACTGGCTCAATCAACAAAAAGAATAAAACAAATAGAGGAAAAAATCTGGACGGTAACGAGAGACAAGCCTTTTTTCTACAGGCAAGTGGAAGATTTCTTGGGGCACGCAGGGGGCAGTGAACAGCACAAGTTCAGAGTTCCGCGACGACTTCACCTAATTCACGTAGAGTGCAGCTTTTTCTCCATGAAACAGCATTCACGCAGTGCAATATACAGTGTGACATGATCAGAGTCAGGAACGGGAAAGAATATCAAGAATCCAGCATGGGTTTGCCCGGGATCCTCCAGCTTACCGAGGGAGCAAGGCTACAGTGCTCAATATATATATAAGGTCGCCGAAGCTTACCCCCGACTGCCGTGATCACCTGGACTGTTATTGTTCTCCATTAAACTTCCGACTTCTCCTAGCCCCCCCTCCTTTCTTCCCGAGAACAAGGTTTCTTCTTGTGTCGCACGCGCGGACCGATTACAACAGCGCTGGGAGTTCCTCATGGGAAGTCCTTCATGCGAGTTGCGGCCACTTTTCTTGTGTTGCATGCGTCAGCTGACTTGTCAGCACTCAGCAGCCCAGGCTCACTTATAGTAAGGAAGAGTCTGCGGAATCTGACCAGAGAAAAGAAAAAGGCGAAAGCGACCCAAGTTCGGCCCCAAAGTTTTAAAATCCGAATTTTAGTTTTAAAATCTTACCGTCCGCGCGTCTTGCGTGAATGGAGAATGCCAAGTGCCGGGTACTTACCAGAAAATAAAAAATAATCGAACCTACGATCCATTCTCCTTCGTTCTACTATTTCCTTGACCAGAGGAGAAGATATCATCAACAACCTCCGCCGATGTTTTTGTCCTCTATCCTCTTTTTTCTTTTCTTTTTTTGGTTTATATATCCAGATTATCATTCACGACGGTCCTAATGACTAGGACTCTCAGTGCAGACAATGTACTTATGGACACTCGGTGATTATATAAACCCATTAAAAAGTAGGACTTGCCGCTAATACACATTAGCTTTATTCTGTTTTTGTCTGTGGATTATTTATCCCACACACGATATCTGTCTCCATATATCTCAACCATTGACACGTGTCTCATTTACGTACACCAACGGTCGAGAATTTGTTGAAATACCAGAAGCAACTTCGAGGTAGAGCATCTCCATCCTCCTTTTTTTATTCATATTCAAAAAGTTAAATGATATTAATTCGGTGATTTAAACTTCATTTGTTTCGCAGAAAAGTTTAACATTCTGGAAAATAGTTTTCTAAAAATAGTTTTGTAGAAAATCACTATATTTTTCTAAGTTTGGCCAATATTGAAAAATGAATTGGAAATTGTATTCCGCCGTTTGGAAACAAAAACCTGCTTCTATTTACCCAAATAAGCATGCATTATTTGCAGACTAGTGACTTGAGCACAGACAGGCAAAAAACCAAACATGAGCACGAGGTCCTAGGTATGGCCTCTGCAGACTCGGGAAAGGTGCTTGTGGCCGGGTCCATTGAGTCAGGGCCAAAGTCTGTAGAGCCCAAACCCGAGATTTTTGGTCCCTAGTGCCTGGGCCTCGATCAATCAAGGTAGGGCCTAGGACCTTGTAGCTTATGCCTAGATCCTTGATTCCCAGGGCAGGCCTATCGAAGACAAATAGGGACACCAATGCCCATGCTCAAATCTCTAACACTCGGGCTCAAGCTCCTTGAGCAGGTCAAGGTCCACAAAGGTTGGGTTTGGGATCTTGATGTTTGTGCCCAAATCCCTGATATCCAAGCCTAGGACCCGAGAGTGTTCCACCCTTAGACTTGATCGTCCCAAGCACTAGCGTCAGAACTGAGGGTACAAGCATCAAGGTCACAAGTTTGGACCTCGATGGACCTAGACCCTGCCTCGATGAGATTGGTACTGGGAGTCAAAAACTCAAGCACTAGCCCTGAGGTCCTGGGCTCAAGTGCCGAGTACTCAAGCCCTATCTTTACTTATATGGAAGCAAAATTACTCTTTCATCTTTGTATTTCTTCCAAATATGCGTCAACATACAAAAGATCGTGCATCTCCCTTTCCTAATGTGATTCCACTTTGTTCTCAAATGGATAAATCTTTCGTTGAGGAATTTGTGGCTGTTTACTTCCCTCTCTCACATATTGCATGCTTTCTTATACCAAGCTTAGTGGTTTTCATTTGTGACTCGAAGTTCATGTCAAAATAGTGTCTAGAATATTGCTGAGGTTGGATATCAGGATTGGGTTATGAAGTACGCCTAAATCGCAATGTGGATTGGAATATTAGTGATTGAATATAACGTAATTCTTTCTCAAATTTTATGAACAATTTTCCTATTTCTCTATAGCCAAAGAACAAAAAATCCCGTGTCTCCAACTTCATTGTATAGCACTAGGATCTCAATTGAGTAGAACCATTATCTTTATCACATCACCTATTATGCTTTCTAATACATAAGATGTTCGAGGTAATGATAGTACAACACAAGGTTCGTGTCTTGGCCAACACTAGCGTGATTCACATCGATACCCACTTCCCAAAGAGCAAACCATAATATTTGGAAAACCAAAAACCGTCATGCTTCTCTAATTTGCAATGAATGCTTATGGGTTCATCAACTCAATGACGCGGAGAACAAAAATTGGCCAAGGCATGACATGAAGCATAATGTACATCAACATAATACACCTGACACATCCTAGAACAATAGCAATGTGAGCAGCCATAAGTTGGAACCTTAGGTCCATATCTTGCCTTCCCATCTTGAGGATTAGTAATTGCCCAACGATTATGAGCACTATGTAGATACATATGATGATTTCAAGGTTAGTGATGGTCGGAATACCCGTGATTTCGATGACACCAATCAAGATCTTTAGCAAGATCTTCTCTAGGAAATGAATTGTAGCAATCCAATCTGCATGCTTTGCTCTATGTCTTGGAAATAAAATCAACAAAATCCTTGTTAGTGTACAGACTTTTGGAAAAGCTCAATTGCTGAGCTCTTTCTACATCATATAAGACAACAGTCTTTCGGAAAGGCTCAATTGTTGAGCTCTTTCTACATCATATAGGACCACAGTCTTTCCAAAAGATTCCAGAACAACCAATTTAAGTCCAAAAGGAAATTAATGCGCAGTTTGACACCAAGCTCCTGGTGCAAATCATAGCTATCAGCTAATGAGTATGCGCTGCAGGAGTGTAATCCTTTCTTTTATTTTACGGCAAATTAAGCTAGTGAAAACTCTTCTTTTGGACAAAATGCAGCATGAGAGTACTAAAGGGATACCACCTTAGCACTTACAAACCTATCCCAATCCCCTCTAACCGCACTTATTCACAAACAAAACCACCCCCACGGCACGAAACTACCAGGTAAGGCCCATGCTTACCGGGTAGAAACAGATTAATGCTACTTGCAAGTCTCATTTTATTAAGAGGAAAAGCTAATAAGACTTTCACTTAATACATTGTTCTAGATATGATTTTCTCTTGAGAAATGAAAGAAAGAGAGTGTATATACAGTCGTGTCCCTTCATCGACGTGACAGAATTTTCCCATCCAATAACTTGAGGAGAAGGTTCAGATTTTTTCCAAAGAAATGGCAGTTGCTATGGCATTTCACTTTTCTCAGAAAAATTACCCCAGCCTAAGAAATGCAAGAAATAAGTCATTTTACATCCACCAGATACGCCCCTAAATGCGCCGTTCCGAGTAGAGCCCATTATTTCTGCTCTTTGATAGTCTATCATTATGAACATCGAGAACAATAACCTGGCTCAATCAACAAAAAGAAAAAAGGAAGAGAGGACAAAAAATTCTGGGCCGTACAAATTGGTGTTCCAATCCAATTCTCACAATCTAATGCAAGAAACAGGCGATTTTCTGCAGGCAACTCCCCACGGGCTTGTAAGTTAAACAACACAAGTTCAAGAACTCTTGTACGAGTTCACCTCATTTACCTAGAGTGCAGGATTTTTCGCTATAAAACGGCATTCACGTATTGGAATACATGGTGAAACGTGATTAGAGGTAGGAACAGGGAAGAACATCAAGATTTTGACGTGAGTTTCCTCCGGATCCTCCGACTTACCGACAGGAGAAGGACTACAAAACTTAAGATATATTTGTTGGAATTCAAGTCAGCGGAAGACAACTAACCTATTTCCGATGCGCAGTCAACAATGTACCCCGGAACGATAATTGAATTGCGAATGAATCACGAACAAGATTATCTCACGTTGGTCTGAATGTAATCACGAGGAAAACATCCGATTTCCACAGTATAAATGCCAATTGTTCTTGTAAAGAAGGAATGGAATGCCTTCTTTTCTTTTTTTGATGGAAAGGGGACAAGAAAAAGAGAGAAGTTTTGAGCGTACGTTTTGCCAACCGTGCCAACGGTTGTCTTCAGGAGTCTTTTAGATGACTCCATTACACCCTTTCAAAAAGTGCATTTCCATCATAGCATATCAAGACGAAACGGTGCATTCCAATCGCACCCCATCATTGACGTATTAATAAAATACTACATCTCTCACTCGGACATAATGGGCTTGATAGCACTCTATTAATAATATAAGGCATTCATCATTCATCAACTTTACAAAACAATTCATACTGGCAAGTAAGCCGTGTGATCAATGAGTACACCTGCACTTGGGAGCTCAAATTATGCACCTGTTAGGGATGACATAATGGCTACAACCCCGAAAAGAAATAAACAATCGATGTCTCACAGTGTCCCAGACATATTTTGTTACATCAATCCAAGTATACCTGTCCCTTAAAGGCTATACTTGACTATTCTCAAAAACACAATGTATTTACAATTATATCTGCAACCACATAAGGCAATATAATTGGTCGACCAGTAAATACATGTGATAGATGTAAAACAACAATAATCTTCCTTCGCACTCATGTCTCTCTCCATTTCAGGACAACTCCTTTCCTAGACACGTCCCATAAGCCATATCTATTCATGACCGCCAGTAACATGCTAAAGTAGCAACATTGATCTTTCACTTCGAGAATATAGTCAGAAGTAACATAGGGCACAAAATGAGGTAAATCATAAATTACCTCAAGGGCTCACACGATGAGTAAATAGGGATAACTTTACTCACCTTCCCTTGTCGGTCGTACAATGCACATGTATTATGAATTACATGCTATAGTGGATTTGTCTTTCTATAAGAACGTATGTCATTTATTAAATATATACACTATATGGATCTTAGCCTAAACATAGTCACGTGCTTCTCACGTACTCATGTTTAGCTCGAGTGCTACACTAGCTCACTTTCTATAGCGCCCAATTAAGTACTCGCATCCGGCATCTTTCAGACATACATGATTGTAGGACTATCATGTTCGATCTTATAATAAACAAATCATATTGACTCCAATCAAGGCGACAAATTATTTTATGTACTAAACTTGCTCTTCAGCATTTATTTGTACATAAAGTCTCATCTCAACGTGCTAACTATAGCACTTGAGGTGATTGCTTGTGTGAGTGAGCCAATCATTGCCTGCTGACATACTTTTCAATAGTATATGTGTTTATGTGCTAGTCTCATAATGGATTTGTACTTATTGATAAAATATCAAGTCACTAATAAACAAATAAGTACAGTACATATGTCCACATATACATAAACCAATGATCCTCTACAATAACACATATCACATTTTACGCAATCCTAGTGACATCCCGTGAGTCAAGAATATGTCTTTAGGAACAGCCTTCGTAAATGGATCAGCAACCATTATATTGATTGAAATGTATTGTAGGATCACGTCTTTCTGCGTTATTATATCTCTTATGAAGTTGCTCTTTATGTCAATGTGCTTCGTCCTTCCATGATACTTGAAATCCTTCACATAGGCAATGGCTGCTTGACTATCGCAATAAATTATCACCGGTCTTGGAATCTCAGTGACAGTGGCTAAATTTTCCAAGAAACATTTTAACCATACTGCTTCTTGTATTACGGCAGAGCATGCAATAAATTCTGCCTCCATCATAAATAAAGCTGTGCATGTCTGTTTCTTGCTATTCCAAGAAATTGCACCTCCATTGAGCAAGAACGCATATCCAGAAGTCGATTTACGCTCATCTAGGTCTCCACCCCAATCAGTATTTGAATAACCTAATAGGCGTAAATCATTTCCTTGATAACAAAGTTGATAGTTCATAGTGCCTTTCAAGTATCTCAAGATCCTCTTCACTGCTTTCCAGTGTGCTTGACCAGGATTTGATTGATATTGGCTCACCAATCTCACGGTATAACATATCTCGAGTCGATTACACATCATAGCATACATCAAACTTCCGATCGCACTAACATAAGGAACAGTTTCCACCATTTTAATTTCTTCTAGAATCTTAGGATACATCTCATTACTTAGGCCTTCACCTTGCATGACAGGGTTATTAATGGGATTACAGTGCTGCATATTGAAGCGTTTAAGAATCTTCATTATATAAGACTCTTGTGATAAAGTAAGGAGTTTCCTTGATCGACCTCTTTCGATCTTAACTCCTAATATATAAGCAGCTTCTCTCATGTCATTCATTTCAAAATTGGAGGACAACTATTCTTTTTATGGTAATAACCAAAATCTTGTCATTTCCAGCCAATAAAATATCGTCCACATGAAGTGATAAAATCACAAATTTATCTTCGGACCGCTTGACATATACACAGTGATTTTCTTCGATCATCATGAAACCAAAAGTTGTTATGGCTTGATGAAAAAACGAAGATACCACTGTCTAGAATAAGGCATATTGAGGCAAACCTTACAACTGGTGAAAAGGTTTCCTCATAATCTATACCCTCTTGTTGAGTATAACCTTTCTCCACAATGTGAGCCTTATACATTTCAATGGATGAGAGAGCCTCTTGAACAATCTTTGGCTCGGCATCATCTTTCTGAGTAATCATAAATACTTCTCCTTCAATCTCAAAACGACGACGAGGAATACTTTTACGATTACTTTTACGCAACTGAATTTCTCTTGAATTCAATTCGCTAGATGATGCAACACTCCTACTAGGTCTTGCATGTTGAGGTAAATCTTCATTTCCCTCTACAACATCAGTGGGTGTGTTATTAGGATCTTCCATCTCATATAATTGGAAATCCTTATCAATCTCACCTCTACTAGAAAAATCGTTCTCCAAGAACGTGACATCTCGTGACTTCATTTCGATCACACTTCCATCAGCTTGTTCACCTATGAACACGTACCCTTTGAGTGTTCAGAATATCTTATAAATATACATTTCTTCATTCTAGGACGTAATTTGCCATATTTATTGGAAGAATCATGAACATAAGCTGCACATCCCCATGAACGTAGAATACTCAAGTCTGGTTTCCTACCAGTCTATAATTCATAAGGGGTGGAAGTGACCAAATTTGAGGGCACTCGGTTAAATACATAGACAGTAGTCAATAACGCATCTCCCCAATATGAGATAGGTAAATTTGCTTGCGACATCATAGACCTTACCATTTCCAATAGGGTACCATTCCTTCTCTCAGCTACCCCATTTTGTTGTGGAGTACCAGGAATAGTCAATTGTCGTACAATTCCCTTTTCATCACAAAGAGTCTTGAATTGCTCCGATATATACTTATGTCCACGATCAGTTCTTAATGTCTTTATTGTTTTGTTCAATTGATTCTCTACCATCGTTATATATCGTCTAAACCAATCTAATGCTTCTGAGTTATGGGAGATTAGAAAAACATAACCGAAACACGTGAAGTCATCTATAAAAGTGATAAAAATATGACGCTCTATAACTCGCCCTCATGTTCAAAGGACCATAAATGTCAGAATGTATGAGTTGCAATGGAAATTCAGCTCTAGTCCTTTTACTGAATGGTTTTCTAGTTGCTTTTCCCGCTAGACAATGTTCACATACGGGTAGATCAACATTAGTGAGTGATCCTAAAAGGCATTTTCTAGCTAATCTTTACATTCTTTGCAACCCAATGTGACATAATCTAGCATGTCAAGTACTTGCATCAATTTCAACATTACTTGAAGATGCAATTAAAGAAAAACAACCATCGACATTAACATTGTACTGATCATAGTCAATGTCTAAACCATAAAACCATTCGATACATGACATGAACCATAATAAACCGTTCCAAACAAAATGTCAACACAATCACCATGGAAATTCAATACATAACCTAGGCTAAGAAGAACAACTACGGAGACTAAGTTTCGTCGAATATTTAGAGCATAGAGGACATCATGTAGGAATATGCTTCGACCACTACGTAAAATTAATTTACATGTGCCGATACCCTTCACTTCAATTCTTGAGTTATTCCCAACATATATCCATCTTCTTCCAGGCTGTATCCGACGATACTCTACAAATGCTTCTCGGTCTCTAGCTACGTGGTCTGTTGCTCCTGAGTCTACAGTCCACATTGGATGAGATTCAGCAAACATTACAGTGCTAGAAACAAAAGCATTACTAAAAGTAATTGAGTAATAGGGTACCTCTTTCGGCTCAGTGCATTCACAAGCAAAGTGACCCATCTTGCCACAATTGTAACACTTCATCTTGGTCTTGTCCTTCTTCCCACCACGCTTCTTGTGTTGAAAGGTCTTAACCCTCTTAGGTGCCTGATCAGTCTTCTTCCCTTTGTTGTTGAATTGATGATTCATTTTGCGCTTGAAGTCCGAAGCTTTGCGCAAACTCGATTCAGCAACATAAGCATGGGTAGAGAATCTTGCGGCCTCTAGGCGCTCATCCTCTAACTCCAAATGACGCGCAATATCATCAAAAGTGACAATATTCTCATTATGCGTCATATTGATCTTCATATGCTCTCAATTATCAGGAAGATACCTTATAACAGCCTGAACTTGCTGTTCATCAATAAGGGAGTGACCTGCCGACTTCAGCTCACAAATCATGTCTAACATCTCCCGAAGATGCTGTCTCATCATTACATTTGGACGCTTTCGGTATGTGTCAAACTTGATGGTGAGTCTCCTCAGCTTAGTGGTAGATGTACCCCTAAACTTATCTTTCAAGGCAACCCACATAGCTTGAGCTTTATAGTAACTTTCAAACTCACACATGAGATCATCTTGCATACAGCTCAGTAACGTGATGCGATCAATACTATTTTTCTTTTTCCAAGCTTGATAAGCTTCTAGATCTCTCATGTGTTGAGCTGAAGTTCCATGCTCAGGTTCATCCATGGTATGGTTGAGGGTTTCCAAAACCTCTTGCTCTTCAAGGATGTACTGAACATTTCGATGCCAAATATCATAATTGTCACCGTTCAGCTTCTCACCCTTATTGAGGTCAGCCACAATGGTCTTGGATGCCGAAACCATAATTAATTGCTATAACATATTGACATAATAAATGCAGAATCAATACTAGCACACTTTTCAAAGTAATACACATATTTAATTTGCAACAAAAACAAACTAAATTAATTCAACAAAATACACAGAAACGAAAGTTCACTATGTTCCCAATCAGTTCCTATGTACGATTGTTCTATTATCATTAATTAGTTTAAGTTGCGCAAATTTTAAGTTCTAGGTGAGAACTCCTTCAAATTCTACCAACCTACGAACTCCCACTAAGAAAAATAATTACATGACCTCATGTAATTTTTTTTATATTTTTCTAATAACACAAAAACATAGCATGATGTGAACCAACGTACAAAAAACAATCATGCTACAATTACAATCAAAACTGCAATTCAACATGTAACAAAAAAACAAGGATTTCCTACCATTGTTCGAATTTTCTTAGAACTAGAAAATTGCAAGTATATTAAACTATATACATGCTACTATCGAACCAAGCTCTACACAGCATATATGACATCATTTTCATATAGGCTAGCTATTGTATTTCCTAAAACATAAGAAAATACAAGTTACAAACGAATAAATTATGAATTTATACCCTAAAAAATATACGTACTTAGGGTTCCGTACACAATTTCATACATTTATAAAATTCAAATATAAAAAATAATAATAAACCATAGTGTAGAGTTCAACCATACGAACCAAACGCCGCTGACCACGCTCCAATTGGAGCTCCCACGCGCCTACACGTGCCACTTGAGTGTGCAGCGTGTAAGACGCATGTGCCAGCGAGCCAAACGGCTCCTGGCCGGTCCGATCGGTTTGACCACCGAACCGGTAGACCGGTCAATAGTTGGGTCCAGTCTCGAGTTAGGTCAGGCCTCGAGTCGGGTCCAATCGCCGGCCGGCGACCGACCGGCCAACTGCACCAACGGTGACGTCATCGATGACGTCATCCGGCAGTTACCGACCGTTGATGAAGTCACGGATGACGTCAACACGCGTCGGTTCACCGACGCGTGCGTGACGTCACACGCTGGTGTGCCCAGCGCGTCAGGCACGTGGATCCCACGCGCAGCGGCTTCTAGCCGCGCGTGTGGGTGCGTCCGGCGTCCTCCGGCGATGCTCAACCCATCGTCGGACTCGTTTCGACGAGTACTTTCACTCTGTATATTTAAAAAATTGTTTTGGCCGAAAAAATATTTCGAGAAATGGCCAAAACTGTACAGGTGTACGCGACCCCAAACCCGTTCTTCGCTTCGGTTCGTTTTCGACGATTCAGATTGAATTCCGAGCAATAAGCATCCAAACATAATAGATTTCATTCTCTTGATCTCGATATTAAGTGGTAAACGAGAAAATTCGATGAAGAACAAGGTAAAAATCACAACCGGGCTCTGATACCAATGTAGAAAGAAAGTCAGCGGAAAATGACTAACCCGTTTCCGATGCGCAGTCAACAATTTACCCCGAAACGATCATGGAATTGTGAATGAATCATGAACAATATTATCTCACATTGGTCTGAATGTAATCATGAGGAAAACATTCGATTTCCATAGCGTAAATGCCAATTGTTCTTGTAAAGAAGAAATGGAACGTTTTTTTCTTTTTTTGATGGAAATGGGACAAGAAAAAGAGAATTTCTGAGCGTACGTTTTGCCAACCGTGCCAACGGTTGTCTTCAGGAGTCTTTTATATGACTCCATCACATCCTTTCAAAAGGTGCATTTCCATCGTAGAATATCAAGACGAAACGGTGCGTTCCAATTGCACTCCATCATGGACGTATTAATAAAATACTACAATATTTAAGATCCCTGAGACTTACTGTGACATCCTAGTTTTTCAATACTGTTTTCTACTGAATTAATCGGGCATTTCATTGATGCGCCTATAGGGCTGTTCTCGGAGCCGATCACTCTCGAGATAACTAGACTATCTGGGGAAGCTATTAAGGACTTTAAGGCGAATAAACTTGAGAATTCGACCAAGAATCAGCTTCTCGACCGTGCTTATCTTTAGAGGCCATTACGGCACAGTTAAAAATCGATTTGAAATCAGAGATAGGTCTGTTCGACCGAGATGTGTGGCCGATCGTGGGTGACTCCACTAAATTGGAAAATTCTCGTCGACCGACCATACACTGATTCTTCTGTCGTTTTGGTACCCTGTATCCGTAATTGAATCCTCGAGATTTTCACGACAATCGAGAGTTGCCATTGAGTCGAGTGGGTTCATAGTGGCTCGAAGATAATCGACAACAGGTCATTTGTCCTAAAAAGTTCTGAAAACTACCCAGTAGTCTAAGTTACGCTAAAAACGCGTCGAATGGAAATTAACCGCCAATTCAAGTTCGATTTCAGAAATTGAAGATCCTATCATGTCACAATAAATTCTAGGACTCACGACTCAGTCTTAGAAGATTTTTCTGACAACCGACACTTTTTGGGAAAAAGTCGTTGCCAGGTCATTTTTGTGCGGAAAATGCCAAAGATGGTTTTTGATGGCAAAATTGAGATGCGTGATGGATGTATGGGTGAGGAAAAATGTCAATTGAAGTATAGAGGTGTCAATTTAAATTATGGAGACCAAATGAGGATAAACGGAGTAAGATTGAGTAACCAATTGGCGCTTATACTTGCAATTTCGTGTGTCCCTCCCCTCCCTAGCCAAATGGACCAAAAGAGAAGTCATGGGGTGTGTTTTGGTGGACCATTGGGAGCCAAGAAGATATGCTTGGCCTAGAATGAAACTTGAAGACCAAATTTGGAAAATCAAGCCACAAGGGCCCCTCCATTCTCCCTCACTCTTATTGTCTCCCCTTCTCTCTCCTTGTGCCGTCCACCTCCATCCTCTCTCTCTCCCTCAACCGTGCGACAGCTCCTTCTCCATCTCCTTTGCTGTCTTTTTCCTTCGGTCTTCACACCTGCAAGCTGCCATCCTACGCCCCTGTATTTTTCCTTCTTTCGTTTACTTTCGTTTGTCCCCTGAAGCGGCCACGATTCTATCAATCAGCGAGCTCCCCACGCTGACCTCGATCCACCAAATTGAAGCCACCATCTGCTGTCTCCTCTACACTCTCCACCATCTTTGACCGAAGACCCTCCCTCTTGCTGCCGCCCGTTCCCTGCTCCACGCGTCCAAACAGCAACCGAAGCTACTTCACGTCCCCACGCTGGTCAACAATCAAGCTGCCTCCTCCCATCTTGACCGAAGCAACCCTAACGTTCAGTGCTCACCTGCCAAGCAAAGACAACGATCATTCCTCTCTTCCCTTCGTCCACGTGGTCGTCTTCAGTTCCGTGGTCGCGTCTCCATCTCCTGCTGCCAGCGTCGCCCGAAGCTGCTTCTCCTCTTTGCCGCACCAGTTGAAGCCAGTGAAGCTTGCAGCAGTTCAGCCGCTCGTTCCTCCTTGCGTGTCTTCAGCCCGAGTGAGGAGCAACCCAGCGGCCCATCTTCTCCAATTTTCACGCAAGTCAGGCCAGAATTCAGCCCAGCATTTTCAGTCTTTTGGGCCTAGCAAAGCCCGGTTCAGCAGCTCACAAATCAGTAAATTTCAGCCCATCTTCATTTGTTGTCCAGCTCACTTGAAACCCAACAAATTCAGATTCAGCAAGCCCAAGCCCGCGAAGCCAAGCCCATAAATTTCTGTGGGCTTGCAAGACCTGTTGGGCCCGGCTCACGTGTTAGTCAATGCCGCCAAAAATCCGGATTTCGGCCGCCGTCGCGGTGATTCGGTCTCCGCTTTTAATCAGGTGAGTTTTGCTCACTAATGCTTTCTTAGTTTGCTAATTATTCTTAAGGGTTGATTAGTTTTAATTAAGTAGGATTAGGTGTTAGATTATAGTAGATTAGTGATTATTAATTAAATATGATGCATATTAGGCATTTGACTACTGTAATTAGATAATGGATAGCCTATATTATTTATTGAATACATCTCGGGATTTTTCCCTACCGTCTCGGGCTTTAATTAGGCATTACGGACCTAAATTGGATTTATTGTATTTATTTATTAATTTTCGAAATTAATTTAATTATTTATTTATTTTCCGGAAATTAGGCAAGGATGGCCGACGACCGGAATTTTATGCTAATTGTTATGGTGCAATCCGTTTATTTATTTGAGCTCTACGTTGTGCTGAATTGAATTGTTTATGATATTTCAAGAATTTATTCTAAATTGAATGGAGATTGAGTGATTGATTGGTAGATGGCCGAGTATATTTATTTAGCGCTAATAATGCTTTGATGGGCTAAAGTAGAGAGAATTGTAAGAGCGAATGGGAATACTCTTGACTAAGACCGATCAGGTATGATGTTATGGATCTACATGGTTCGGTGATTAAGGACATCACTAGCGAAAGTGGCGCCTTAAAGAATGTACGTAACGGTCTAGTACATACATCATTATAGACATACGTGGTTCGGTGATTAAGGACATCACTGACGAAAACGGCGCATTAAAGAACGCACGTAACTATCTATTAAATACATCGTTATAGGCATGCGTGGTTCGGTGATTAACGATATCACTGGCGAAAATGGCGCCTTAAAGAACGTACGCAATTGTCTAGTGTATACGTGACCTTGGCGAAAACGACGCTCGAGAGCATTAATGTGGCTCTGTGACTGAGTGTACTATTGGAGGTTATATAGTGAGGAGTGAAATGACCGGGGAATTGTCCGAATGATATGTAATCGACTAGGTCGATTGATCGAGATAACGATCTGTGATGTGATTACTTGGGTGCCTATTGAACTGTGCTAATATGCAGGTGGAATCTGAGGCCAATGTAACTCCTCTGACCCGTGCGTGCATAAGCAGCCTGGTTAGCATATTGGTTTACTAATCGAGTATTAGGGAGTAGAACTTGCTGATACGTGATCTCAATGGTTATTGTATAACCATTTTAGGACCCTGATGAGGAACCTGAGGATGAGGAACTTGAGGAGGAGAACCCTGATGTGAAACTTGAGGAGGAGGAAGATTTTGAAGAAGAAGATGATCCTGAGAAGGATCCTGAGTACGATCCGAATGAGGACTGAGATCCCATCCTATTTTGCAAACTTTGTGTTTTGGTTGGATATATAATAGATCAGACTTGTGAATAGTATTATATGATACTATAGTTTGCCGTGTATAAAAGTGTGGTTATGTGTTTTCATATTGTGAAAATTATGACCTACTTTTCTATCACAATGTTTTATTGTCTGGGGATTATTGCCTGTTTCCGCATGCGTATTAAAATGAAAGGGGTTGGCGATGCGTCCTGGGACGTTGCTATTAATCAACCAGGTGAGGGATGGGCACGCGATCGAGGATCGGGGCGTGACACTTACCTCCGACCACCGTGATCAGCTGGATTGTTGTTCTCCATTAAGCTTCCGACGTCGCCTTCCCGGAGAGTTGGAGAAGAAGATGAAATGTGGAAACAATGGATTCACCAGGCACGATACGAAGAACTACAGTCGCCGCTCGGGGGGGGGGGGGGGGAAGAGCTCTAGCACTTATAAACCCCATAGCATAAGTATTACATGATATAATGCTCTCTTCGACATGAAAATGATAATTAATATTTGTTCCATTAATTGATTAATAAAAAAAAATCATACTAATTAAAACTCAAAATTTTATTATGGGTACAATAACGTTCGTTTAAAAAAAAAAGAAAGCTTGCAAACAATGAAAAGTATCATTGAAAAATGGTGTAATTATATGTTTTATGAAAAAAAAATTGCCAGTAATATAATGAACCCAAACAAATGCATCGTGTCACTCTTCCAATACCGCCAATTTTTCAGCGACCACCTCATAAAAAATCTATGCCGTCAGTGCGAAGAGAAAATCGAAGACCTCAGAGGTGGAGTTCAGCCTCAGCGGCAATGGCTTGAAGACCTTGGTCCCTCCATCGCTTGCCTCTCCCGTGTCGGAAATGACCTCACTATTGAAGCTTCTTCCCAGGCGATTCAACTGAATTCCACATCGATCATTCCTCAGCTTCATCCATCGAGCGAAAAGTTAAAGTAATAGTTTTTTCAAGAAAATTTCAAATAAAGGCCTAAAGTGCATTCATTTTCTCAAATAAAGGCCTGAAGTAAATCTTGTTTCAAATAAAAACCTGAATTTCCTATTGATAAGGGCATTTTCATTATTTATCTTATTTTTTCCTTTCTTTTTCCTTTTTTTTTTTTTTTTTCCTTTTTCCGGTTTATCTTCCTTCTTCACCAATGGCCCACCTCGGCCGGCCACCGGCGATTCCTGAAGAGATCTGGGCACGGGTCACCCTCGTCCAATCCATCAAGGGCCACACTCGCCTGGGTGAGGCAACCCTCGCCCTGGGGGAGGCCGCTCTTACGACCATCAGCGAGGTCAACCCTCACTAAATCTGGGCGAGGGTAGCCTTGCTAGCGGCCAATGAGGGCCCTCGCCATAAAAAAAATTTAAAATTAAAATTATATTCAGATGAAAAACGCCCTCTGATTGATTAGAACATTTAGCCAACTGGTGACTTGATTGATTAGAACATTTAGCCAACTGGTGACCGATGAGGTTAGGCTCTTATTTGAAATAACCATGGACACTTCAGGCTCTTATTTGAAGTCACTATGGTCACTTCATGCCCTTATTTGACACAAGGCCCAATTCAGACTCTTATTTGAGAAAATGAAAACACTTCGAATCCTTATTTGGAATATTCCCTTCATGGCCTGATGAGTGATGCTTAATTTAGATGGTATCTTGTGTTAGGTATTGCTCGTTTTGCTCAATACAGTATCCAATTGAAAAATTCGAGAGTCCTTCCACCAATTGCCTAGTGCGCTTTTAGCGATGGATTCGCGACAGAAATTTGTTAAGCTAGGTTGTGATTGGCTCTGTCGATGATGATTAGAAGTTGACGTGTATAAGTCTGAAGTCATTGAAAGAATCTAATACTGTTGATAGGGTGACACGAAGTCATTACATCCTAAGATGAAGGTAATTCACAACTATAGCTAGCAGATATATCAGTGCTAATCGCGGAAAATGCTAAATGGTTACACCATTGGGAAAAACTTATAGATAACCTTTTATGGGTGCTGCATTCAGTCTTGATAATGCTTTCCTGGTTTGTCTAGTTATTTTGATGATGTTGTATGGAGTTTTACAGCACTCAAAAAGCAAAGCACGATTGCATTCGCTTGCATAACTTGACCATATTTTTCATGACTTTTTTGCTTCGTCGCATTTCATTACCAGTTAAATTTTAACAATAGAAGTTCCAAGTTCCGAACTCATCTCTGGCACTTTGCACTTTTGTGCTGATTTGAAATTGGGATAGAAATAACATTGATCCATATACAAAATATCACCTTCGTGCCTGTAGATATCAGGTTAGGATTCTAATATTCGTGTTCAATTGCCAGTTTTCCTTTCACACACTTAATTTGTCAAGTTCTACCTAAGGTTCCAATTTGCATATGCTTTCATCTCTATTGCTCTCGGATGTGTTGCACGCAATCTACTGATGTACATTCTGTTTGGTGATATGTCTTGGTTGATTCTTGTTCCCTACGTATCAATGTTGATAATCCCATTTGAATTTGAACCCGAGGATTAATTAGAATATGGTGATCGATTTCAGGTTTTCCTATTGTTGTTGTAAGCTCTTCGCGAAGTTGGTTTTGATGTGCATCTTGCCAATGCTAGCTCAGACACAAACCTCGTGTTACACCTTAAACACTTTTTACGTCACAATGCAAAATATATGATGATGATGATGATGGTTAGTTAAAATCCTGATGCAATTTAATGAAGTCGAAGAAAAACGGATTTTTTTGTCAAAGAGAGATGGAGGAATTTATTCAAAGAAGCTTTCAGCATTCCTCAAAAGCTGAAACTAGAGTTAAATAATTTTTTTTTTTTTTTGGGCCAAAACTACTCTCACAAATTCTTTCATTTTTTGATTTTGCCCCTCATTATTACTATGCATCTTCTTTACACAAATGTGGTCAACGAGGCCAGATCTAGCAAGCGAGGTCACGTGATCCCAAGTGGCCCTCACCAAGGGTCATCCTCGCCAAGGGTCATGTGACCTTGGGCAATGGCCGTCGGCACCAGATCTAGCTCGCCGGCAGCCTGGAGCCTTCATCGGAGCTGATGAAGGGTTTAATTTTTTAATAAAAAAGAAAAATTGAACCCAAAAACCTATTGCAAAAAAATAAAATAAAATTACCAAACACTAACTTAACCCAAAGTAGCTTTATAAAAGATTTTTAACCAAACACAATTTGCATTTCTCCAAAAATGCAATTTGCATTTTTCCAAAGGGTTCTAGATCAAATGCCTTTGCATTTCTCCGAGGCTCATTACCAACCAAACCCACCTATAATCAGCTTCGCTTAAACCTTAAATCCCATTCTCCACTAAACATTAAAAAAAAATAAAAAATCATTGCTGAGGACTTGGGGCAACTATCTTCCCCTGAATCTCGATGGATCGAGCCCATCTCCTGGGATATCTGACTTCCCAACCCCTTTCTTGCATATATATATATATATATATATAAAATAAAAAAATATCTTAGTCATTGACAGTCTGTTTATATTTGTCTATACTTATACTAAGGAACTCAAGCCAATCAACCAAGGGTATTGTGTTGGCAGCCAATTGATTGGCCTAAGCGGAGCTGCACCTACACAACAATGGGACTTTCACCCACCTTCAATTCACGCCAAGCACAAAGAGCTACTATACTTTTCTACCCGGTGGTAACCAATACTAAAGTACTGATGTGGAGTCTACCTTCCCCATCGAAGAGGCTCCTAAGTTCTCACCCAAACTTTTCTTCCCATATGAGAACAAATACGGATGGTGACATTGCAGGGCCTCCCACCCTAAAATCAATCTCCCGCATGTTTCCTCTCTCTTGAGTCTTTTAAGAACCTACTTAGATCCATACCAAAATTACTCTTATCTCGCTTTGATGGGATTCTCTGTTTTGTTGTGCGCGAACTTTCTTGGGGAGTCAACCCATCATTCGAAGTCCAAAATTTACCTATTGGCCCTACTTTATTACTATTACGCAGAATGGATACCCATTATGCCACACGCAAGTCTGGAATGGCAAAGGGTTAATGGGTAATTTGACATTCAGTGATTCAAATTACCCACTAACCAAACCCATCATTCTGTGTAATTTAATGGGTTGCGTTCATGAGTAATTTAACAGTCGGTGATTTAACGCTCAACGAACATCAAATCACCGCATGTTAAGTTACCCATTAACCCAATTCATTCTGTGTAATATTAATGAAGTAGGCCGCATAAGTTAGATATTTGAGTACACAAATATGGGAGAATCACGAATCGCGACACATGTTTGTACTCTTTAATATTAGGGAAAAATAACTTTTTGCGTAGATATAAGAACCTAAATCTTAATTGACTTGTTTAGTTTGTTATTATTGTGTGATATGGTAAAATACATAACATTCACACACGGTTGTCGTTGTTTGGCCATGCACTAGGCATGAGTACCTCGTGACATTACCAGATACTGCATCAATGAAATTGCCAAGTAATTTTGTTAAACCGGTCTCAAAAGTACAACAATAGTGATCAAATTGGAACTTTATTAATCTGGCTAGTTATCTTATACTAATTACACCTCACGGATAAATCAAGATGTAAATTCCAAGCTAAGTTTAGCGTGCAACACTCCAAAAGCATAAATTCGTATGATGGGATCATTATCTAGAAGAAGAGAAAGAACACGATCTTGCATGGCATGTCACATGTAGATAATACACGACGCGGCAGTTTGACGTCGAAGCGGGGCACTGGTCTCGGTCCTGGGGAAGTTTTCTTTCTTATGTTTTACTTTCCCATCTAGTCGCTTCCCAGCGCAATATGGACTTCTGTGTCGCGGGTGTGTTGTTTCTCAGCTGATCACTGCATAATCAAGGTCTAATTGTGTCTGTTCTCTGAAATCTATTCCACGAATGGATGGTTAAGATGACGTACATGCTTATCAGGTCCATATCCTGTCCATCATTTCTCACTTTTGAATTGTACCGGAAAGGATAGGAAGAACTGCTAAAACATCAGATTCGACATCTTAAACTTATAAATGGAGAGACACGTATGTATACAAATAGCATATATATCTCATATGAAAAAGTGACTTACTTTTTCGATCATCATATATATTTGGCTTTGTAATTTGAAAGGTGTTCAGATAATAATATGACATGTTGGAAGATCACCTAGACATCACCGCATCAAGAAAGTCATAAAACGATAGCCATTCGCTTATTGATCCTCTAATTTGCGATGAACACAAATAGGATCACTAACATTATGACACAAGGAATGAAAATCAGCCAAGGAATGTCACCAAGCAGATTGTGCATCAACGAGCCACACTCGACGCATCCAAGAGTAATAGAGATGAGAGCGCACGCAAGTAAATACCCCAGGTTGATATCTTGCCTTCCCATCATGAAGAGTAATATCCACTGGATGTTTTCGATCACTTCACAAAAAGGTAGAATGATGGGTTCATCGGTGATGTTGGCTGGACCTATAGAGCTACGCCTGACTTGGATGAGTTGCACAAGGCCTCTGCCAGGGAATCAAGCCATGGGTTATATTCTGCAACAAGTTGAGCCACATGCTCTACTCTATTTCTTGGAATCAAAACCAAGAAGCTACTTGTTAGACAATCAGCTTTTACAGAAGCTCAAACCATAAGGATCAAGAATAAACACAAAACAAAAAATGAACTTCTGGGCGATTTGTACTTGTGCCATGGCCGCTGAATGCGGCAAGGGAAAGGACGAGTTCAGCTTATCTATGCATAGTATAGATTCGTTCTGAATAAAACGGCATTCAGAGAATGGAGCACACGCAGGGAAAATGGAGAGATATTGGAGGTTCTCTTTCAGTAAAGGAACTCAAGAGTGCATGATTTTACTCACAATCCAACATATTTAAGGAGGCTAGACTACAGCAATGAAGAGATGGCACGGGTTGCCGTCGATTTACCTCTGACCACCGCGATCAGCTGGATTGTTGTTTGCCATCAACCTCGACTTTTGAGGGATTGCTCACTTCCTTGTCTGAAAGAAAAATTTTCTGCTGAGGCCGTGAATCGAGCAAACAAACTTGTAGACCAATGTTGGGTCCCTTTCCCCATTTCCTCAGGCACTTCGAAGAAGTCTATGTAAGCATCCATTTTCCCACGAAAATGCCCACGTGGAAGGAACCCTTTTCCTCGGTCATACTTGAAAGAATGACGGTGGATAAGCACGGTCAATGCAACGGAGGAGCCCCGCAAAGTCTCAAATAAAGATAAAAAAAGAAAAGAAAAAGGATACGCTTCTCCTGGATTTTTCTGAAAATGTCATAATCAACTTGTCAAATGACCGGCTCGCTCCGCTGAATTCGTTGGTAGGGTCCTAGAGTCATGTGTCTACCTTCCATTAAGCCGATGGCGGCCAAAATGTAAAGTGCTCCCTATTTATTTTTATCTAACTCATGATTATCTGTACTACATTAAAGTCATGAAATAAAACTTGTATGTTAAAAGAAAAGTTATTTCCTCTAGAAGCATGGGCGTGGTATATTCGAGAGGAACAGTGTTTATCCAGCTGTTTAATTACACAGAACATATCATTACATCATTTCCATATGTATGTTTACTTCAGTCCAGTCCACGATCCAACGTGACAATACTATGCCAGGTGGCCACGTTATTTTAGAAGTTAGATGTTTGGCAAAACTATGCCCTATGTCCTGCCATATAATATAACTCATTGTTTTCTATTATTTTAATTTTGTTTCCGGCTTATCTTAAATGAATAGAGAAATTGGAAACAAAACAACGTAACCATCAATGAGTTACACTTAATTATTGTTTATCGTGTTAATGTTCTCATGATTAATTATATTATATTTCAATCAATGAATTAAGTATAATGTTATCACTCAGTAGTGGATATACTTTATATTAGGCTTACCTTTTTATTGGGAAGCTCTTTTTGTTTTTGTAACTATTTTATACCTATAAAAGTTACATCTTTTAAAGTTTAAATTTAAATAATTCTATCATCATGTTTACTTGAAGTGAGTTTATTGGTTACTAAATTTAATCGCGCAATGAAATAAGATATCTTTTCAATGAATAATAACTTGAAAAGAAGCATTTTATTCTTATTTTGTTTCTATTTTCTTTTATTAGTATATCTTTTTAGTTGTTGTTTAACTAATTTCACTTAAATAGTTCAATTAAGTTAGGGAAAATGGCACTAATGATCTCTAAACTTTAGGCCGGTTTGCAATGTCATCCATGGATTTTATTTGTGCAACATGGTCCTTGAACGAATTCTAAATGTTCAATCTAGTCCGTAAACTTTGAATTTGTTCAATTTAATTCCTCAATAGTCCATAATAAAGTCATATCAGTTTTTCAGTACTATTCTCAAGTTTTCATACCACACCATTTTCCAGATTTCAGAATTTCTTTTCGTTTCAATTCATTACTAATCAGAATTGTATTGTGTCGATATTCATGCTATGTCTAAATGTTTTTGTAAGGATTACAACTACCATACTAAAATTAATTTAAATCATATTCCTAATTTTTTAGAGATAAAATTTTCAAGCTTTTGTTTTTTGTACTTTCTTATTTGAATTTAGTTAAATCTATAAATTAAAAAATTTAAGTAGTAGGAATATCAACATGATACAACTCTAAATGACGTTCTACTTTTATAATTAGGGCTAATACCATGAAAACTCTAAACTGATACTTTTATGACAAATTTGCCCCAAACTAACTTTTTCACCACATAAAAACCCTAAATTGGCATACTTATGATAAATTTAACCTCCGTTAGTTTCAATTAAATTTTATTATTTAATTGCTAAGCTAGATAACACATGATAATTGATAGGTTAGTTATCACAAGTATATCAATTTTTGATTTTTTGTTATATTAATCCAATTTAATAGAAACTAACGAAAGGTAAATTTGTCACAAATGTATTGATTTTGGGTTTTTGGTGGACAAAAAGAAAATTTGAGATAAATTTGTCAAAGGTGTACTAGTTTAAGGTTTTTCATGGTAAAAAAATTAGTTTAGAGTAAATTTATCATAAATATATCATCTGTGGTTTTTTATCGTATTAACCCTTAGAACTATAGAAATATTAATTTAAAATATACTTAAACGAAATTGTCATAATGTTTATAAAGACTAAAAAGTTAATAAAAAAAGATAGCATATATTTTTTTATTAATTTACGAAATCAATTGAAATAAAATGATATTCTAAAATTTGGGAGAATAATTATGAAAACTTGTGAATGGTATTGAAGAACTAAGGTGAGAGCACGGAGTGAGTAAGCGCAAGATCGACTTAGGACGAGAGTATAAAGAGAGAGTCATAGAGATGGTTGAGTCTAAGTAAATTATAAACTCATTTAACACTTATATTATTTTGAACTCGAACATTCTAAAACCCATTTATAACCTATTTACTAGATATAACTAACCCATATAACAACCATCAAATGTGGGTTAAGAAAAGAGTTTATAACCCATTTTAACAGATCTACGTAATGTTGAAGATGTGCAGTTGAACTGGCACTACCTTGATTTTCTTTGGTCAACTGCCCAAAAATGAACTTGGTACACCTTTTAAAAAGAGGGCGAAAATTATAAAGTTAAAACTGTCTCTTCCTTTCTAACGAATGAAGTTTGGAGGTGGCTTAAAAGCTCCTTTATTCATAATTCGGGTTTCTTCTCGAAAGTCAGTTAGCATAATCATTTTTGAACTAAGAAATTTGTAGGGTTTTTAAATGATGTGCGATAAAGGTACAAATTATTACTTATTTAAAGAACGTGAAAAGGTTCAAAATTTACATTATGATAAAATTTAAAATTTGTATTATTCGAATCAATTATATTATAAATAAATGAAGCTTGTATGTAAAAATATTTGGATTACATTTTTTAATATAATCTTTATTTTTAATAATTAATTTTGTATTATTTTGTGCTATCTTAATGATAAATCAAAAAACTAATATACTCACTTGACTAAACATCAGAATCATATCTTTGGGAGCAAAATATGATAAACGTGTCATATTGTTAATTGATTAATAAATGATATTATCTATAGAAATATTTTTACACGACGTATGTTTTTATTACCGCGACCTATTTAACATGAAACACCACCCAATTGTCCCCAGATTCTCCCACGGAAAAGCAAGATCATCATACACATAAAGTCTACACTAACGGTACTAAAACATACTTTATTTATCAACAAAATTCGGAAATGTATGTAAAGAATCTACATTCTATCATAAGAGAATATAGAATAATGTTATAGTGAGTCTAATTTATTATAAATGAAAAAAGGTCGTGTAGAAGCAATATACAAAAGAATTATATGTTCATTTGCATAAATAATATTACATGATGTAATGCTCTCTGCAACGTGAAAATGATAATTGATATTTTCACCATTAATTGATTAACAAAAATAATTCAAACAAATTATACTCATAATATTCTGAGTTTTATGACTTTTTTTTTTTTTTTTTGGTGGGTGTGTGTAAGTTTAGCAAGCTTGCAAACAATGGAACTTTTATTGCAAATGATGTACTTGGATATTTTGTAAAAGATTGCCAGTAATGCTAATCGAACCCAAGGCAATGCTTTGTGACATTCTTCCGATCCTGCCAATTTTTCAGCGTCCACCTCATAAAATTCGGACTACAGTACAGAGAGGGAAGCGAAGAACTCACCGGCACTGCCTTTTAAGTTTTAAGACCTCCACTCGCTCAATCACGTGCCTCTCACGTGTTGGGAATGACCTTGCCATTGAAGCTTCTTCTTCCCAGTTGAATCAATTGCTTCCATTTTTCTTCTGGTTCTCCGTCTCTCTCACCCACATTTCCGGTCAAAAGGTTTGTCATCACCGCTGAAATTCTCGTGATCGATCATCAGTTGTGATTGGCCCTATTGAATATGATCATCAGACGTGCTTATATCTGAAGCTGGAAGAATTGTCAGTACTCTTATTAGAAAATGTCAAATGGGGAAACCATCTTTCAATGGTTGCTGCTCTCCTGTTTCAATAATAAAATCCTGGTTTGTCGCGTTAATTAACTTAATTTGATGATGTTACATGGAGTTTGCAACACTGGTTTGGAATTCCATTTTGAATTGAACTTGGTTATTAAGTTGATGGTATGTATTGGCAATTAGATGGCACTTAGGCCGTGATCAAAGGTAATCACTCCACTGTAAGAAAGAATGTTTTCCTCCATCAAGGAAATGACAGGACAGTTCTTGACCTTAGCTTACATATTTTCTGGATTCCATAAGTCAAAGCACTGATGCATTCGCTAACTTAGTTTACTCAATTTCTGGTACATTTGTCAGTTTGTAGTTTTAACTCTTAGTTCATCATGTTGGAAATGGTGCATTTGACGGTTAAGATTGTAAACTTGTGGACATAGGTGGAAGGATTAAAGGATTTATTTTTCCCCCAAAAAGTAATCTCACTCCAATTCTATGGAAAAACTAGCAGAAATGAAGTCTTGGAAATGACATTCATCCAGGGAAAATGACTGCAAAATGCCGTGATGAGCATCGACGCATCATATGTGCCCATAGAAATGGAGATGAGCTTCTCCATATTCTCACCAAGTAAAAAAAGCATCAAATTTGTCAAACAGATATTGTAGTGCCCCAACAAGTTCATAATGTAGATACAGGGAACTTCATGTCAAACGAATATTGCAGTCCTCTAACCTCGCGGTACTCTATGACCCGAAACAGATCCGATCCTCGATGTAGAGAGCCGGCCCAGGCCCAAAATACCTGCCGCATGGGAACATTGAGTACATTTTGGCTCAGACTCGAGAAAATACATTTATGGCCCATGCTAGAAAAGGAATTTAATTGATTTTTCATAAACTGAGTACACACGACGATTGTTACATCAAATTGTGAAATAAACTATTTTGGATTTTTCTTTTCTTCTTTGTTCATCTTTTAAAAGGGTGCAAGAGGCAACCGATGGTAGCAACTCCTTTGGACATTAGGATCATGATTCAAACTTCACTTATAAGAAAAGAAATTTTAGACTTTTTTTATTTTTTCAAAAGACGAGGGACAATCGATGATAACAACTTCTCTGGTTGTTATCTAAACTCATTTGTATCTAGATAGACACATTGACTGTGGGGGAAAATACATTTTGTTTATCAAATTGTGAAATAAATTATTAAAATGTCATAAACATATAAATTGTTTTTGGATAAATTTCCTTGAATTATATATCGATTTCTTTATATGGGAGCGAAATGTACGTTGCCCTATCAACAGCTATGGCCCACGTGGACTGAGCTGTAGGAGTTCCGTACGAAAGCTTCGCTTCTTTCCCGCAGCGGAAGCAAGCGGAGTCCACGTGTAATGAGCCCATTGCCCTCGTACGTTGCAGTTCGTTAATCGAATATTATTACTTATAGTTATTATAAATATACTTCATGATAATGAATGCAGCAGTCGAACGACTCGAACCTTCCTCAAAATCTAACTATTTATTATTTTTTGACGTGCCAAACGACGTGACAAAGTTATTTTTCTGTAACATGCCCACTAGTTTCGCACTATTATAACACGATGCCACGTATTCATCTTTGGCTCCTAGCCCTTACTTTTTGTTTGCATTTGGACGAATAAAAACACACGACATTCCTAAAATCAAGATTGGACGTTGTTCCACCAACCAATTACATGACAAAAATAGTGCCATATGTTCACGTCCAATGTTTATTTAGCATTTTCTATCAAAATTTGAACGAAAGAAAGATACGGAACTGATCCTAAATATGTGACTTGGGATAGTTTAGGAATCAAATTCGTCACAAAACAAAGTACAAAGACAAAAAATAATAGTAACTACCTGAGGCAGCATTGGCAAAGAGCAACTATTGATTCATATAAATGATGCACATATCGATGATCGAGAAATGTTAAAACACTCATGACCTATGGGAGTATTTTGTGGGACAAAGATATTATGTCTCAAGTATATTATCTTTTTTGTGAATCTCAGTTACTAGGAATATAAAGAGTAAAAATTTGGATATATTAACAAAAAGAGAAAAGAAGAAGAAGAAGAATAGAGAACAAAATTTTGGGGTGAAAATTGGAGTTCCAACACTCCCATCTGCGAGCTTCTTGTAAATAAACAAAATGAGGTGCAAAGTAAATGGAATTTTCTTGTGGTTTGCTTTGGGCTTTTAAGGTTACACATTTGACACTCCATCTCAAGTACACATAAAGTCGAGCAAGAGAAGACGGCATAGTCCGCTTCGCGGAAGCTTGAAACCCATTCTCTACTAGACAAAAAGAGACTTGAGACGACTTGCTTGCCCAGAATCTCAATGGATCAGGCCCCATCTCTCAGAAAATCTCTTATTTCCACCCTTTGTGTACATAGAAACTAAAAATCTTAGTCATCGACATATATTTATATCTTGGTCCAGCTTTTCTGTCTCCCACCCCCATCTTCTTCCTAGTCACAGAACCCCTCCATCTCCAATCATTTTGTGATTAACTAGGACTGTCCCCTTATTTTGACCTTCTCGAGGGACCACGTTCCGCTTCATGAAAACTACCCATTAACCCAACCCATTCGGTCTCCTTAATCAATATTACACAGAAGGGCTTAGGTTGAGGAGTAATTTTAACATTGGTACCGAGGAATCGGAATCGGTTAGACAAACCCTGCAGTTGTAGGGTCTGAGAAATCGGACTTCTCCGACCCAACCTTGTAATTTAACATTGGTTCTTAGAAATTCGACAGACAAACCCTGCAGATGCTCAGACCCCACGAGCATAGGCGGGGTCTGAGAAATCGGATTTCTCCGACCCAGCCTTGTCATTTAACATTGGGCCTTAGAAATTCGAGACATGGGGTCTGATTATAGGATGATCTGCCATTGCGTTTCTGTTTTTGAGGCGGCGTAGTCTATACATTCACGCGAGAAAGGAAGTCACTTAGCGATGCAAAAAGTGGAAAGGTTCATGGAGAACAACTATCCAGCTGATCACGGTCGTCGAAGGTAAACTTCATCGTCCTCAAATACGTCTTAAGCAATGTAGCCCAGCCTCCATCAATAAGTTGGAGGATTGTGAATAAAATCATGTCAAAATCTTGATATTCTTTGCGGTTCCCATCCCTGATCATGTCCACTGCATATATTCCATTACGTGGAAGCTGTTTTACTAGGAAAACACTTGCACTAAATCAGGCGACCTTTGTACCACCCAGATTTTTTCCAATATTCTTTCTATCTTTCAGTTATTGATTCAGGTTTCTGTTATCCATGTTCATGATGATTCGATTCTCGGAACAGAGCACGTACTTAGGGGCACATTTGCTGGATGTAAAACAGCTTGTTTCTGGCATTTCCTGGAAGCTGTACTCCCATAATTTGTCTTCTATTCCCTGCTAAATGATCGAGCTTTTTATTCTCGATGTATATAATGGCTTGACTATCAGAACAGAGCATACTGGGTCGCACTCAAAACAGAGCATATTCAGTGAAGTGAAATTGTACTCATGGACATTTTTTTTTGGCGACTTGATAAATACTCGTGATATTCATTTAGTGATTGAATACAGTTGGATTCATAGCAGCAACAATCCCAAACGACAGAGTTTGTCCAAGGAGAGTGAAATATCGTAATAACTGTTAGTTCTTTTTTAAAATCACAGATTTGGAAAGAATGCGACCTTCTTTTATAGTTACCTGGTGGAAAAATTCTGGATGGTGATGAAGAGACACAACTGCATTTACACTCTGTTTCGTTCTTTTGTCCAGCGAAACTTATAACGAGAACAATGTAAAGTCTTGTTAGCTTTCCACATAAGTAAAGAAAAGACTTGCAATTAGCTTTACTCTGTTTCTACCCGATAAGTACGGGAGCTTTCCTGGTAGTTTTGTGCTAGTGGGTGGTTTTGTTTTCGTGATTAATGTTATCGCGAGTGAGTTGGGAAAGGTTTGAAGGAGTTAAGGAGGTATCCCTTGTACTCCGGTGTTACATTTCGTCCAAAAGGAGAGCTTTCGCCAGCTTAATTAGTCGTGGATCAATACATGGGTTACACTCCTGCAGTGCATACATAGGTTAGACTCATGCAATGCATAGACTCATTAGCTATGATTTGCACCAGAAGCTTGACATCATACCACGAATTAATTTTCCTTTTGAACTTACATTGGTAGTTCTTGATGTGTTTCAGCGAGTTTATTAGTTAAAGAGGTCTTGGGAAACGCTTGTTGTTTATTGTGGACTAGCATCTTGATATAGCTTTTGGGAAAAATGTCGTCATGTATGGTGTAAAAAGAGCTCACAACTTAAGCTTTTGCCAAAAACTAGCGTCTAACTAGTAGTTTGCTTTTTTTAATTCAAAGATATGGAACAGAGCTTGTAATTCAAATTGCTGCTACATATAACGACCATCTCGATTCAATGGAGGAGATCTTACTAGCCATCAGGAACATGTATAGCTATACAAGTCCAATCAACACTACCAGTGCACCCATCATGCTCATCTACACATTGGTAAAAAATGTCCGACACAAATTAATTTTCGAGATAGGAAGGCAAGATACTGACCCAAGGTTCCAACTTGCATATGCTCTCACCTCTATTGCTCTCAGTTGTGTTGCATGCAGTCTGTTGATATACATTATGCTTGGTGACATGCCTTGGCTGATTCTCATTCCTTGTGTCCTAATGTTGATGATCCCATTCGAATTCGAACCGGAGGATTAATTGGACAATGGTAATAGTTTTCAGTTTTCCTAATGTTGTTGTGTGTTTCTTACGAAGTTTGTTTTGATGTGCGTCTTTCCAATTCTGGCTTAGATATGAACCTCATGTTGTACTATTATTACCTTAAACACTTTTTGCATGACATTGCAAAAATATATGATGATGATGAAGACGATGGTACTACTTAGTTAAGATTCTGATGCAATTCATCAAATTGGAGAAACAAGGATTTTTTTTCTTTGGCTAGAGAGAAACAGGGAAATTGATTCAAAGAATAAAGCCCGTATATATTAAACAAAAGAAGAAGAATATAGAACAAATCTTGGGGGTAAAACTTGGTGTTCCAATGCTCCCCATCTACGAGTCGCTCGCGATCAAACAAGACTGGGGCTAGCAAATGGAATTTTTTGTGGTTTGCTTTGGGCTTTTGAGTATCCCCATTTGACTCTTTATCTCAACAGATCAGATCCATCTCTCTGGAAATCTCTATCTCCCAACCCATTTAAAACATAAACACCAAAAACAAAAAATTCCTAGTCATCTATATATTGAAGCAAAATTACTATGGCTCACTTTTCAATTTTTTCCACATATGCTTCAACTTACAAAAGGTCATGCATCTCCATTTTCTAATGTGATTCCTCTTTATTCTCAAGTGGGTAAATCTTTCATCGAAGAATTTGGGCCCCGTTACTTCCGTCTCTCACATATTGCATGCTTCCTTTATGCCAATCTTAGTGGTTTTCATGTGACTCCAATTTTGGGTCAAGATAGTTTCTAAAATATTGTTTAGGTTAAATATGAGGATTGGATTACGAATTACGCCTAAATTGTAATTCGTGAATCGAAAGATTAATGAATGAGGATGATGTGATTTTTTTCTCAAATGTTATGAATTGATTCTAGCCAAAGAAAAAAAGATTCCCTATGTCTCCAACTTCATTACATTGCACTAGGGTCTTAACTAAATAGTACTATTCTCTTCATCAGATCACATATTATGCTTTTCGATATGTACGATGTTCAAGGTAATAATAGTACAACACAAGGTTCATGTCCCTAAAGTAATAATAGTACAACAAAAGGTTCATGTCTAGGATAACATAAGCACGATGCACATCAATAGTAGTTTCCCAAAGAGCAAATCACAATATTAAGAAAACTGAAAACGGTCACAATTTTCTAATTCTCAATGAATGCTTGTGGGTTCATCAACTCAAGGACATGGAGAATGAAAATCGGCCAAGGCATGATGCGAAGCAAAATGTACATCAGCAGACAGCACCTGACACATCCGATAACAACAATCATGTGAGCAAACGTAAGTCGGAACCTTGGGTCCATATCTTGCCTTCCCATCTTGAAGATTAGTAACTGCTTGACGATTACGAGCACTGCGTAAATGCACACGTTGGTTTCAAGGTTAGTGATGGTTGGAATACCCATGATTCCGATGGCATCAATCAAGATCTTTAGCAGGATCTTCTCCAGGAAATTAATTGTAGCAATTCGATCAGCATGCTCTGCTCCACGTCTACAAAATAAAATCAGTAAATCACTTGTTAGTGTACGTATAGTCTTTTGGAAAAGCTCAAATTTTGAGCTCTTTTTGCATCACATAAGAGGGCAGTCTTTCCAGAAGCTTTCAAAAACTACCAATTTAAGTTCTAAAGGAAATTTGATGATGTATGAAACCAAGCTTCTGGTGCAAATAGTAGCTAAGGCGTCTATGCATTGCAGGACTCTAAGCTATATACGCAATAAGAGTATAACCCATCTATTGATCCACGTCTAATTAAGCTAGTGAAAGACTCTTCATTTCAACAAACCGGAACATCAGAGCAGAAGGGGATACCTCCTTAACACCTATAAAACTATCCTAACCTTCTCTTACAACACATTCACAAAACAAGACCACTCACATGCACAAAACTACCAAGTAAGCCCCATGTTTAGTGGTTGAAACAGAGTAAAGCTACCCGCGCGTCTTCTCTTTTCTTAGGTAGAAAAGCTAAGAAGACTTTCAATTAATGCGGTGTTCTCCATATGAGTTTCTCTTGATAAAAGAAGGCTGCAGAGTGCATATTAAGTCGTGTCTCTTCATCTCAGTGACAGAATTTTCCCTCTCACCCAATAACTCTAGGAGAAGGTTAACATTATTTCCAACTTCATTATTTTCAGAAAGAAATGGCAGTTATTCCTCGTATGAGTCCTACTATATTCATACTTTTTCGACGGATTTACACCCACTGAATATACTCTATTATGAGCGCGAGCCCATATGCTCTGTCCCGAGAGTCTAAGCCACTATGAACGTCGAGAATAAAAACCAGCATCTGAGTGTTACAATATAACTAACCCGATAAAGGAAATGATTTTACATCCACCAGATATGCCCCTAAGCACTCTCTTATTTAACATCCACCAGATATAACTACCTCAAACCGGCATCTAAGTGGTCATTATGAACATCGAGAACAAAAAGCCGGCTCAATCAACAAAAAGAGAAAAAAACGAGCACAGGAACAAATCTGGACGGTAACAAGTCGGTATTCCAATCCGACTCTCAACAGCTTACGCAGTGGAATACAGTGTGACATAATCAGAGGCAGGAATGGGAAGCAATATCAAGAATCCGGCGTGAGTTTGCCCGGGATCCTCCAACTTACTGAGGGAGCTGGCCTACAGAGCTCAAGATATATTCAAGGTTGCGGCAGCTTACCTCCAACCGCCGTGATCAGCTGGGCGGTTATTGTTCTCCATTAACCTTCCGACTTCGCCTAGCCTCCCCTTCTTTCTTCCCGAGAACAAGGTTTCTTCAAGCACGGGGCGATTGCAGCGCGCTAGGAGCTCCTCATGGGAAGTCCTTCATGCTATTTGCTGGCGCTTTCTTGCGTTGGATGCGTCAGCTTTGTCAGCACTCAGCAGCCCAAGTTCACTTATACTAAGGAAGAGGCTGCGGCATCTGTCCAAAGAAAACAAAAAGGCGAAAGCGACCTGAGGTCGCCCCCCAAGTTTTGTTCTCTAATCTCTTTTCTTATGGTTAACATATATACGTTGGAATAATTAAATATTAAATTACGCATTCGTCCAACAATTTAAGCTTTTAGAACTGTCGACAATAATCTCACAAAATCTTGCATGGTATCAAAGTTAGAGGTCTTAAAATTCAAATATTTACAGGCTCCATTTACCTATCAAATTAAATATGTCAACATTTAATACTAGACAAAAAGATAAGACTAAACATGAGGGTGGGTATTAAAATAATTAAATATTAAATCATGCTTCCATCTAACGGTTTAAGTTTTTAAAACAGTCAAGGGTGGTCCACAAAATCTCATAGTATCCTAATTTTAGTTTTAAAATCTTACCGTCCGTACGTATTGCCAAGTGCCGGGCAATTACTTGAAAATAAAAAATAATTGAACGCACGATCCACTCTCCTTCGTTCTACCGTTTCCTTGACTAGAGGTGAACGTATCATCAACAAGCTCCACCGATATTTTTGTCCTCTATCCTCTGTTTTGTTTTGTTTTTCTTTTCTTTTTGTTGATATATCCAGATTATCATCCACGATGGTCCTAATGACTGGGACTATCAGTGCAGACAATGTACTTATGGACATTCGATGATTGTATAGACCCATAAAAAAGTACTCATTGCTAATACACGTTAACTTCAATTTTTTTGTCTCTGTATTAGTAACCCCACACGATACTTCCACTGGTCATAAAGTGTCTCTACATATCTCAATCATTGACGCATGTCTCATTTACCTTAATCAATGGTCGAGAATTAGTTGAAATACTAGAACCAACTTCGAGGTAGAGAATATCCATCCTCTTTTTCTTTATTTCTTTATTCATATTCAAAAAGTTAAATGATATTAATTCGATAATCTAGACTTCGTTTGTTTCATGGAAAAATTTAACATTTTTGGAAAATATTTTCCAAAAAATAGTTTTCTAAAAATCACTATATTTTTTTTATGTTTGGCCAATAACGGAAAATGAACTGGAAATTATATTTTGCTGTTTGGAAATGAAAACCGGCTTCTATTTACCTAAATTAATATGCATTATTCAGACGATAGTAACTTGAGCACAAATAAGGAAAAACCAAGCATGAGCACGGGGTCCGGGATATGGCCTCTGTGGACTCACGAAAGGTGCTTGTGGCCGGGTCCATCGAGGTAGGGCCAAAGTCTATGCAAACCTAAGATTTTGGGCCCCTAGCGCGTGGGCCTTGATCAATCCATGTAGGGCTTGAGACCTTGGATTCTATGCCCATCTCCCCAAGCTTAGGCCCATCGAGGATGGGCAGGGAACCCAATGCTTGTGCCCGGATCTCTAGCACTCGGGGTCAGCCCCATCGAGCTGGTCAAGGTCCACAAAGGCTAGGTTTGGGACCCTAGTGCCCATGCCGAGATCCCTGATATCTAAGCTTAGGACCTGAGAGTGTTCCACCCTTAAACTCGATGGCCCCGAGCCTAAGCATTGAGGGATCGGGACCGAGGGCATAAGCACCGAGGTCTCGAGTTTGGACCTCAATGGACCTAGGCCTTGCCTCGATGAAATTAAGATTGGGCCCTCGGTCTCGAGTTTGGACCTTGATGGACCTAGGCCCTACCTCAATGAAATTAAGATTGGGCGTCAAGCACTCAAGCACTAGCCGTGAGGTCTCGAGCTCAAGTGCCGAGGACTCAAGTACCGTCCTTACTTATATTGAAGAAAAATTACTCTCACCTTTCTATTTCTTTCAAATATGCGTCAACAAACAAAAGGCCGTGCATCTCCCTTTTCTGATGTGAGTCCGCTTTGTCCTCAAATGGGTAAATCTTTTGTTGAAATATTTGTGGACGGTTACTTCCCTCTCTCACATTTTACATGCTTCCTTATACTAGTGTAACAACCCCAGAACGTCACGGCTACTGTAAAACTACCAGCATCATTATCTTTTCCATTTCATCTTTCTTAAGCATGTGGAAGCGTAAGAGATTAAAGAAAATCCTGCGGTACAAGCAATTTCCTGTAAACAAGGCAACTTCATTTCTTATTTATTTATATATGTACACCAAATAACAAGTGGGGTGCACTAAAGCATTCAAAAGGTTAGTATTACGGACTACACCGAACTGTGCATTGATCACCCATCTCCACCTAGCTATACACGTTTCACCTAACCTAAGCCCCTGACACCGTCAAAATCTTCCCAGCTTTAAAAGTCCTGCTTCCCTCCTGCGTAAAGTCAACTGGCACCCCGTCATAGACCATCGAGGAGGTAGGTGGGATTGACTTTCTATTAATCAACCAATAAGTCACAACCCAGCAAGTAAAAGGTCCACCAATCTATACTACATAAATCGACCACCATATTGACAAAGAAAGCCTCAATAGAAAGTTCAGTAAATTACATGTACATCAACTCACCTGAGAACCTTTTCAAAATACATGGTAGACCAATACGCTAATAAATTTTCCCAACATATAACTAGTAATTCAATTCAGAAATACCAAAGTCATAATCAATATAATTTCATGTTGTCATCGTCATTGAGGGAACCTATTTTTCAGCAATAAAATTTTAGTGACTTATAATGGCCTGATCCATATTATTGAAATACATCAATATTTAATTCAATTTACAAAAAATTTTATCCGCCCATAAAAACAACCAAAAACCCCAAACTTTACTCAAAATGATAAATTTACCACAATTTTTTTTTGTGACACAAAAAACCACAAATTTTACCAACTATGACACATTTATCCCAAACTATATGGCCATGGGCATTTTCTTCTAAATTTTATAATTTTCTTTCCTTTTTATGTTTTTCCTTTTTTTTTCTCTTTTTTTCTTCTTCTCTCTTCCCTCCACCGGCCATGCCGGAGGGAAGCCAGACTCAAGCGAGGGTCATTGTCACCAGCGTCAGGCGAAGCGACCCTCACCTGACGCTAGTAATGGCGGCCCTTGCCTAGGTTGGCGAGGTCGAGCAAGGACAGCCCTCGCTAAACTCAACGAGGGCAACCCTCACCTGCATCGAGCGAGGGTTGCCCTTCTCAAATCTGGCGAGGGCCGCCCTCACCAGCGTTGGGCAAGGGTTGCCCTCGCCAAATTCGAGGAGAGCTGCCCTCAGTTGAGGGTGGCCCTTGCTTGACGCCGGCAAGGGTGGCCCTCGCCTAAGTCCGACTTCTCTCTATCAGCCATGGTAGAGGGAAGAGACAAGAAGGAAAAAAAAAAAAAAGAATAGAAAAAGATTCTATGAAAGACGAAAATGTTTTATAGTTTGGGGTGGATATGTCACACAAATATAAGTTTGGAGTTTTTTGTGTTACGAAAAAAAGTTTGAGGTAAATATATCACAGTTGGCAAAATTTGGGATTTTTGACATCACAAAAAAAAGTTTGAAGTAAATTTGTCACATTAGACACAGTTTGGGGTTTTTGATATCACAAAAAAAAGTTTGGGATAAATTTGTCGTACCAGATAAAGTTTGGAGTTTTTAGTGTCTTTTTTTCCGCCCATGTAATCCACTTGAAGTTATAGGGTGGACGTGTTTGCATGTAGGTTGCGGTACACGAAATAGGCCCCAACGGCTAAAAAGTAATACGTGGCCCAATTCAAATTGAAATATGGGTATGAGTTAAACCCATTTAAACCCACTTTTAATTGGGCTTTGATTTTTGTAATACTTTTTAACCCACTCATAAAATTGGAGCGGCCTACCATAAACCCAACGCCGTAAATACGGGTGGAAAATGGGTTGCCTTGTCTCGTGTTAAGAAGGCATTCCCTTATACTAACGTTTTATTCTCTTGATTAGCCGTGGATTAATAGATGAGTTATGCACTCCTCTAATGCATACATAGGTCAGACTTCTGCAATGCATAGAGTCATTACTATTAGTTGCACTAGAATCGTGGCATCATACCATGCATTAAATTTCCTTCTAAACTTAAGTTTTGGTAGTTCTAATGTGTTTATAAGAGTATATTGATGTTCATCATAGACCCACATCTTGATAGCTTTTGGAAAAGTTGCCGTCTTGTATGATGCAAAAAGCTTTTGTGAAAGACTATTGTCAAACAATAGTATGCTCATTTTAATTTCAAGAATAGAGTAGAGCATGGAGATCAAATTGCTGCATTACACAATCAAAATCCTGATTCCACGGAGTTGTCCTTGCTTCAAGCGATCAGGGACATGTATATCATGTCTATCGATACAAATCCAGCCAACATTACCAGTACACCAGTCATGCTTATCTACACAGTGGTAAAAAATGTCCAATAGAAATTAATATTCGAGAGGCGAAGGCAAGATATCAACCCAAGGTTTCAACTTACACACACTCTCACTGCTATTGCTCTTGGATGTGTCAGGTGCAATCTGCTGATATATATTATATTCAGTGACATGTCTTGTCTAAGTCTCATTCCTACATCTTGATGTTGATAATGCCATTCACATTCAAAGCCAAGGTTTGCTCTTTTGCAAAGTTGGTTCTGATATGATTTCTACCAATGCTAGCTTGGACATGAACCTTGTGTTGTATAATTATTCCCTTGAACACCTTTCCTGTCACAAAGCAAAGAATAATATGATGATGAAGCTGATGATACTACTTATTTAAGATCCTAGTGCAATACAATTAAATTGGAGAAATGGGAAATACATATATATATGTACTGGCTAGAGATTCAAATAACTTGAGAGAGAATCACATTATCATTGTTCACTGATCTCTCGATACATATTACGATTTTGACATAGTCCATAAGTTGATCCTTTTGTCCCATCCTCTCTCTTGACATACACTTCAATTAGCGATAAATGTGTTCCCTTATACATTTTCACAGTATTTTGGACAAAATCCTAAAGGATGGTTGATTTGAGTTAGGTAGTAGTTTATAATATTTTGTGTAAAAAATTAATTTGAAGTAAATGTGTCATGTGGTTTCAATTTGGGATTTTTTATGATATAGAAACAGCCTCACTTTGAATCCCATGAAAAAGAACTTAATCATGTCTTAGGAAAACGTCAAAAATTATGCGGTACAAATGATTGTATTTTTTTAAACAAAGTGAAAAAGTTCAATTTGTTATTATGATAAAAATTGGAAATGATTGTATTATGAATCATTTATATTATAAGTTATAAAAGATTGCATTTAACAATTTAAATTCTATAACAATTTCCAGCAATTGCATTTAACAATTTAAAATCTATAATAATTTCCAGCAATCTAATGATAAATGAAAATAAAAATATACTTACTTGGCATCATCAGATGATATGATCATATTTTTGGCGTAAAGAATGATAACTAACATGTTATATCATTATTTGATAAAATATTTAAAATCTATTGAATTTATGTGATGTGTTTTTTAGGGTATGTTTGGAAAACATTTGCCTAAAAACAATTGCTTGTATCACTTATAAAAAATGAAGTAGCAAAAAACAATTCCACCGTTCACAAGAATGTTTAAACATAAATTGTTGTTGAAAATGAAAATATTTATGGGGTAATTATTTTAAGTGATATAAACAAACATTTTTTATAAAATGTTTTATAAATCATTTATTTTTTTGTGAAACAAACAAAGCCTTAGTTTAAGTTTAGTACAAACAAAAATATCGCCATGTTATCACGTACAAGTGTAAAAAGTCATAAAAGGTGAACGCTAGTTTGTTAAAGAAACTCATAATAGTAAAATTATCAATTTAAGTTGAAAATATTACTTCTTTTGATTTGAAATGCGAAAAGACATAGATGAAGAAAACATGTTGTGAAATAATTTTTAACTAATATATGTTATTTTTTAATATAACTCATAATGGAAAAATATTAATTTAGTATGATGCTAAGGTAAAGTGACAACCATTACTCATTGTGTGAATAAAATTGACGATGTAGGTTATTCCAAATATAATTGATAATATCAAACTATATACAATTACGATTAAAAACAATGCAAATGAATCGTAGGCTGATTATTCTGAATTTTAAATACGGCTCATCTCATAACTTTGTTTAACTTCATTTAATAATAACTTAGTTGAACTATTACAATGATATTAGCTAAATAAAAATTAAAAAGATTCTTATAAAAGAATGTAAATGAGGCATATATCAACCGCTGAAATATTTTGAGACACTTCAGAAAACGGTCAAGGTCGAGGACTATTACCAATAAATCTTACTTTTTGATAGATTTACAGCCACTAAATACGCTCTTGAATAACTATTAGGGTTTGCTCCAATGGTTACCCTTCCCACATGAGAAGGGAAAAGTGGGGAGTTCGAATTATCATTTTCTCAAGAGAGTTGGGTAGGAATGATTTAACTACAGGTGTGGGTTTCGACTCTCACAATTTTAAGAATATGAGTAAGAGTAGGAATAGAGTAGAATCGACCAAAAAAAAAAGTAGAATCGAGATAGAGCAAAAGTCTGAAAATAAAAGTAAGAGTAGGAGTAGAGCGGAACCGACCAAAAATAAGTAGAGTAGAACTGCTCTTGAGTACACGGTCTACTCTAGGAGGCTTAAGTACTAAGGTGAGAGAGAGAGAGAGAACAAAACTTGGGGGTACAAATTGGAGTTCCAACACACTGATCTATGACTTTCTTTTGATCAAATAAGACATGGAGTGTGCAGTCTACCGATATCATTCTACTCGATGACATGCCTTGCCCGATTCTCATTCCCTGCGTTCTAATGTTGATACTCCCATTCAAATTCCAACCCAAGGATCAATTGGAAAATGGTGATAATTTTTTATTTTCCTAATGTTGTGTGCTCTTTTGGAAGTTTGTTTTGATGCGTGTCTTGTCAATTCTAGCTTGGAATGAACCTCATGTTGTACTATTATTATCTTAAACACTTTCTATGTAACATTGCAAAAATATATGATGATGATGGAGACAATGGTCCTACTTAGTTAGGACTCTGATGCAATCCAATGAAATTGGAGAAACAAGGATCTTTTTTTTCCTTCCTTTGGCCAGAGAGAAACGGAGGAATCAATTCAAAGAATAAAATATGGATATATTTAAAAAAAAATAGAGAAAAAATCTTGGGGGTACATCTCGGTGTTCCACACTCCCCATCTATGAGTTGCTCACGATCAAACAAGACAAGGTGCAAGCATACAAAATTTCTTGTGATTTGCTTTTGAGCTTTTGAGTGTCCCAATTTGACTCTTCATCTTAATGGATTAGGCCCATCTCCTAGGAAATCTCTGTTTCCCAACCTTTTAACATGTAAACGAGAAAAACAAAAAATTCCTAGTCATCGAAGTCTATCTACATATGTCTATACTCAGATTGCAGCAAAATTACTCCATCTTACTTTTCAAATTTTTCCAAATATGCCTCAACATACAAAATGTCGCACATCTCCCTTTTCTAATGTGATTCCGCTTTGTTCTCAAATGATAAATCTTTTATTAAAGAATTTGGGGCCGGTTACTTCCCACTTTCGCATGCATGCTTCCTTTATGCCAAGCTTGGTGGTTTTCATTTGTGACTCGAAGTTTAGGTCAAGATATTGTCTAGAATATTGTTGAGGTTGGATATGAGAATCGGGTTATGAACTACGTTAAAATTGCAATTGGTGGATTGAAAGATTAGTGAATGAGGACACTGTGATTTTTTCTCAAATTTATGAATCAATATCTTATTTCTCTCTAGCCAAAGCAAAAAAAAATCACCGGTGTCTCCAACTTCATTGTATTGCACCAGGATCTTAATTAAGTAGTATCATTGCCTTCATCAAATCACATATTATGCTTTCCAATATATAAGATGTTCGAGGTAATAATAGTACAAGACAAGGTTCGTGTCCTGAACATAAGCACGATGCACATCAACACCAACTTCCCAAATTGCAAACCACAATATTAGGAAAATCGAAAATGGTCACAATTCTCTAATTCGTGATGAATGCTTATAGGTTCATCAACGCGAGGATGCGGAGAATGAAAATTGGCCAAGGATGACTCGAAGCAGAATGTCCGCTCGCATCCCATATTGAGGATTAGTAACTGTCCAATGATTGTGAGCACTATGGGCCCGTTTGGTTCGACTTTTGGGGAATGCATTTGCAGAAATGCAAATACCTTTGGGTGAAGGGGGTTTTCCGAAATGCAAATGTCGTTTGGTAAAATTTGCATTGAGAAACAACTTTGGCCAAAATACCGTTTAGGAAAATTTGCATTTGTAATTAACTTTTATTAAATTAAAAAAGCAAAAATATGTTTATATTTTTTATATAAACATATTTTTATATAAAAAATATTTAAAAAAATAAACATAAAATATATTTATTAAACATAAAATATATATAAAAATAGATATGTTTATATCTATATAAAATATATAAAAATATATATATTTTTTATATAAATATATATTTATTAAACATAAAATATAAAAAAATAGATATGTTTATATTTTTTATATAAAAAATAAACATAAAATATATGTTTATATTTTTATATAAAATATAAAATATATATTTTTATATAAAATATAAAATATAAATATAAAATATAAAATATATATTTTTATATAAACATATTTATTTTTATTTAGGCGGCCGATCGGCTTCTCCACCGGAGAGATGAACAATACCGGAAGTTGCATTCCGAAAATGCAACTTTCCAAAGCTTCTCAAGAGTTGCATTGGGCTAAAGGCCCTTAGAGCCACTTGGAGATGCAATTGCATCTCGCCAAAGTCGCGCAAAAAAAACGAACCAAACACCTTTGCATTTGGCCAAGGGACTTTAGAGCCCAAATGAGCATTCCAAATGTTGAACCAAATAGGGCCTATGTAGATACACACGATAGTTTCAAGGTTAGTGATGGCTAGAATACCCATGATTCCAATGGCACCAATCATAATCTTTAGCAAGATCTTCTCCACGAAATGAATTTTAGCAATTTGACCTGCATACTCTACTCCGGGTCTTTGGAAATGAAATCAGCAAACCATTTGTTAGTGTACAGTCTTTTGGAAAGCTCAAGTTTGAGCTCTTTTTGCATCACATAAGAGGGCAATCTTTCCAAAAGCTTTCAAGAACTACGTATGACACCAAGCTTTTGGTGCAAATCATAGCTAACAAGTGTAGCATTGCAGGAGTCTAACCTTCGTATGCACTGGAGGAGTATAGCCCATCTATAAAACCAATTAAGTTAGAGAAAAACTCTTCTTTTCAACAAACTGGAACATCATAGTATCAGGGATACCTCCTTTTTTTTGGAACTAAATCAGGGATACCTCCTTGACACCTATAAACTTTTCATAACCTTCTCTTACAACACTTTTCACCAAAAAAAGAAAAAAGAAAAGAAAAGAAAGACCACCCAGTTGCACAAAACTGCCAGGTAAGCCCCCCTGTTTACGGGTAAAAACAGAGTAAAGCTAACTGGATGTCTTCTCTTTTTTAGGAGGAAAAGCTAAGAAGACTTTCAATTAATTTGGTGTTCTCAGTATGAGTTTCTCGACTGACCCGACTCTCACAATCTAACACGATAAACAGGCCATTTTCTACGGGCAAGTGAAAGATTCCCATCGGCTATGCAGGTTTCTTCGCCATAAAGCAGCTTTTATATAATGTATATGCCATGTGTCATGATCAGAGACAGAAACAGAAAAGAATATCAAGATATTGCCATGAGTTTCCTCGGAATCCTCAGACTTACTGACGGAGCTGGGCTAACACAGCTTTTAAATATTTTTAGGGTCGCTGAGGCTCACGTCCGGCCACCGTGATCAGTTGGACCATTTTCCTCCATTAACCTTTCGAATTTGCCCGATCTCTTCTTCTCTTTCCTGCAAATGTCGTTTCTTTGAGTGTTTGGGTATTGCTGTCTCGTGAACGAAGTTCTTCAGGAGATTAAATAGTGTGCGGCGAACGCTGTGGGTATTTTCGTGTGGGGCCCCCCGTTGACGATTTGATGACCATTGCTTTTCTTCTTTTTTCTTTTTGTGATCGCCTTTGCATTTGCCACCTCTATTTTTATTTGTGTTAATATATCCAGAGTTTTGTTCATGTATATCCAAATACAGCCATATAGGTTATACTCCTATAACGATCCGTACGCTCATTGGATATGATTTATAATACGATGCATTAACAGACCTAAATAACTCTTTAAAAGGCTCAAGATAGAAGAAACAAGTGGAAGACCTATCTCGTAATGTCACTTCCCGTATTCCCTCCTCCTCGGGTAAATCTAAGAGGGAATTGAGAAGCTTCCAGTAATGAAAGTAGACACAACGTCAAGATTTCAATCTTAATGACCGTCGGATTGGTAAGTATAGTGGCTTCCCACACTTGAGGTGAGAAGGTGGGGCTTTAATACCCCTGCTAGGTTGGCTGCCTTATGGCAAAGTCCACTGAAACAACACAAACTATATATATTCACATATAGAACTGCAGGTGGGAAAGTCACTTTACATGGGCTGCCTCAAATTTCTATATAGAACTACAAGTCTAACAAAAATAAATAGAACTGCGAGTCTGACAAAAAGAAATTAGTCAACAGATAGGCAGCCTTTGTTCGAAAAAAAAAAAACAGCAGCCTAGGTAAAGTGACTTTGCCACTTGCAGCTCTATATGTGTTCGTGTGAATATTTGTAGTTTGTGTTGTCTGGGTCCACCTTCGTGTGGAACCCAGCTAACGTTAAAATAAATAAATAAAGGATAAAAAAAGTCAAAAAAAAAAAAGAAACAGAAAGAAGGAGGCGTGTGCCGGAGAGAGGAGAGAGAGCGACAAAAGTGAGAGCTCACCGAGAACAGGGGAGAAAGAAGCAAAAGGGACGGAAACTTTGCGGCTCTTCGAAGGGCAAACGTGATAAAATTTACTCAAATATGAGTATGTTATTCATGAGACCAAACACTACGAATTGATCAGCTTCATTTGTTGAGAACCTCCTCTAAATTCTCCAATCGCAATTATAATTTTTTTGTTAAGTTTATGTTAATCCATCTTTTTGGTGAGGAAATGTGATTGTAATATTGATGTTGAGCTTCTAACGTGTGACTAGATTAAGTTATTTTTCATTGATTTAGTTTTGTGGAAAAAATTGATCCTAGATTAGCTTAGTTCTTGACGAATTGTTGCCCCAATTCTCCCCAATAGTTTGTAGTATTAAGAAGTACAGACAATATTCATTTGAGACAAGTATCTTGATAACTTTAGTTGCTAGAAAAAACTGCTGTCTTCTATGGTACTTAAAGGGCTCAATTCTTTGCATCTCCCATTTCATGTGCAAGGCCCATTTTATGTACTAGTGAAGCATAAAGGCAAATTTTATGACCAAAAAAGAAAAGTATAAAGGCAAATTCCATTTTTTAAAATACTTGAGAAGTGTACTTAACAAGACAGGTCATTAACACATTTCCAGATAACTTGATAACTTGAGGTTTTGCAAAAGACTATCGTATAATAAGTTTTTTTTTTATTATTTTAATTCCTAGTATGGAGCAAAGCATGCAGCTCATGATAAAATGGATGACTAACATCTTGATTCCATGGAGGAATCTAAACCATTAGGGACAGTATACCCATAGCGGTCCAACCAACATTGCCAAAATAACCGTCATGGTTATGTACACTGTGGTCAAAATTGCTTGGCGAAAATGAGATCGGAAGATAATATGTGGACTTGGATTTCGATTTCTTTTTTTTGGGGGGGTGGGTGCGGCGGGCGGTTGTGGGGAAGGTAAGGGCGGCCTTTTTCAATGCTACTTAGAGAGAGTTTTACATATTCACTTATAATTTATAATATCACCGTAACTCAAATTTTATAAGGTAATTTCAGTTTTCCAAATATTACCTTCTCTTACCATAGCATTTTTTACAATTGATACAGAAAACTAATCGCATGGATTGCGAGTTTTACCACTAATTAATAGACTAATGTCTCTACACCAAATGAAAAATGAATGATGATTATTGAGAAAAGAATTCACGAAGCGATGGAAGATTTATTCAAAAGAAATTATAAATGGTCCATTTCCTACCGTCGATGTCTAATTTTGGTGACCGTCCCTTACTTTATTGTAGATTTTGTCCTTAACCTGACTTTCGATACCAATTTCAAATATTTTCTTCCATATGCAAATGCAAATTGCTGGGTAAGTGCCAAAGCAATATACTAGTTCACCTAGTTTGAGGAAATTATCAAAGGTGATTCACGCAAAGAAATCTGCACATGTGTTTTCGGTCGGGCTTTCCTCGGATATCCAATAATATTGCTTTTGCTCGCTCATTAGCACAGTTGTTTTGACTATTGCCCAAATACTGTGGAATGATCATTTTATGAAGGACAATTTAGCATATACTTATAATGCTTCCCCTAGTTCAAATGGACTAAATACTCGGTTGCTATTGAGGGGTCTCGCCTAGCCACAACAAGGTTGCGAGACCTTGTCTCTGGCCTGTTGCTGGCCATTGACGAGCCTAGTGACCGACTAAAGGAGGAGGAAGAAGAAAAGAAAATGAAGAAACCAATAAATTTAAAAATTTTAAAAAAAAATGTCTTGTTTCAGAAATTGTTTTCGAAAACAAAACAGTAACTTTTTTTTTTATTATTATTTCTTGATTATGTTCCAAATCTATTCCCTGGCCATTGATTTGTTTACGGGAATAAAAGGATTAGCCAATGTTTCCAAACAAATTTCTATTTATTTTTTGTTCCAAGAAACAAAAAAAAAAAAAAAAAGAAGAAGTAGAAATAGCCAAGAATTGACCAGTTACTACATAAGGCTTTAGAGAGAATTGCTGGCAAAGGTCAAGGGAAGCCAGTTTTGAATCTCCAGGCTCTTTCCTATTTTTTTTTTTTTTTAAATTATCTTTTAACTTTTCTAATCTTTATATTTGTTTATATTTTTTCCAATTACATGAATAATGATGATATATGTACCTATATGTATTTAGACTATTGTATTTTGCACATGTAATTAGTATTTGACAGTAAATCTATTGTGAGAAAAAAATTGTTATGCTATGGTACCATTATTTCGTCTTTCCCGTATTGATACTCTGTGGAGCCTTTGATATATAGTAAAATAGTGGCAAAAAATCATCAAATTTCTCATTCGCCCTGAATTTTTTTTTTCCTTCATATTCCTCTTTTTCTTTTTCTTATATAAGCTCTTTTCATTTATCAATAATATGAAAAATATGTACCTTTTTTGTCTCGTTCTTGATTAATCCTTTGAAGAGGAGGAAAATTCAACAAGATAAAGAAAGATCTGTAGGTTTGTTCTTTTTATTTTAGACTTGCTACTGATTTTAATGAAATCCTAGGGTTCCTAAAACTTCAAAATGGATATTATTTCATAAAAAAGGAAAATATTATGAAGTTACTGAAAAATAATAGAATTTTCCACGGGGTTGATTGAAACAATTGAATATTTAATTATTTGCATTGACCTAAATAGTTTATAGAAGGTATATACAACACAAGAGCATTTTTCTATCAGTTCAAACTAATTAATATTAAACTAAGTGGTAATTAAAGCATTTTAACAATTGCAATTCATCTATCATAGATAATTTCTGTAAATGTACTTAACGATAATGAACGCAGCTGTCAAACCAAGCTAAAAAAACTGTTTATTATTTTTTGATGTATCAAACTATATAACAAGTTATTTTTCCACAACAAGCGAGTGCCCACTGGCTTTACACATGCTGCATGACAATCTTTAGCCCTCACTTCGCATCTTTGGTTTGCATTTGGACGAAGAAATCAACATTTATCCTAAAATCAAGATTGTTTATTAGTTCGCCGACTAAATATGTGACAAAAATAAAGTATCAGGATTAAAATTGAACAGAAATATATGAACCATTTTTGTGATTTCCCATCAAGTTATAAGTTGTGAGTTACGTGTCAATGCTATAACCTAAAATATCTTCTTGGGTAAACATCAATGATATAATGGTGTCTTTAGGGGGCAAAAAATGATAATTAAACGTGTTATATCATTGATTCACCAAGCCAAAGACCAAGCGTCGTCTTCTTCCAATCCCGTCGATTTTTTCAGCGACCACCTCATAAAAATCTGTAGCGTCGGTGCAGAGAGGGAAGCGAAGAGCTTGAAAAATGGAGTTCACCCTCAGCGGCAACGCCTTGAAGATCTTGGCTCGCTCCATCACTTGCCTCTCCCGCGTCGGCAACGACCTTGCCATCCAAGCTCCTCCTTCCCAGGTGATTCAATCAATTTCTTTCCAGCATTTCTTCTTCTTCTTTGGTGTCTCTCTTGCCCGCAGCTCCGGCGTGTCACCACTGAAAACGATGTCGACCGTTCCTCAGCTTCATCCATCGAGTGATATAGCTACAGCAGTTGCTTATTCACCCTCGGATGAGTGATGCTTAGTTTGGATGCTATGTTCTGTTAGATATTGGCCCGTTTCGCTCGATACCATGTCTAGTTGAGAAATCTGACAGTCCTTGCACTGATTGCCAAGTGTGTGGAGCTCTTGGCGGTGGATTTGAGGCAGATATTTGTTAACCTAGGCTGTGTTTGGCCCTATCGACGACGATTACCACTGGACGTGCATGAATCTGAAGTGACTAAGAGAATCTAATACTGTTGATAGGGTGATTCAAAGTCATTATTATATTGCAAGATTAAGGCAATTTACTGCTATAGGCAGGAGAACTATCAATGGCGCTCTCGGAGCATGTCGAATGGTGAGACCATGGGAGAAAAGCCCTATGGATAACCTTCTAACTGTGCTGCTATTCTGTCTTGATAATCCTTTCCAGATGTGTCTAGTTACTTTGATGGTGCTGTATGGAGCCTTGTAACACTTAGGGGTGTCAAAATGAATCCATGACCCATTTTTTAATTTATACTTTATATTAACGGTTTGCATATGAGTTCTAAATATATAAAGGCCTAGCTAAAATAGGTTCAAAAACTTTTAAATTGACTTATATGGGTCAGACATTCTGACCCTTTTTCAATTAATTTAAAACACTATATAAGTGGCTGACCTAATACAAAACTTCCTCAACTCATACAATCGACCGCAATACTTTGTCGCTCACCTCCGCCGCTTGCCTCTGCGCCCACCTTTATCGCATCTCTCTTCTCTTCACCAAGGTCTAATCTAAGTTATCCACTTCCATCTCTCTATCTTCGTTTTTATTTTTCCTCGTCTCAGTCTTCACTAAGAGAATTTTGGGTCATGGAGCAAGTAATTGCGCAAGCAATGGGGGTGTTTGCTCGAAAAAGGTATTTGACATGGCGGAAAGTCCGTGCAAAAGGTATTTGACATGGCATCCGCTGGAACGTGACCATGCATGCAGCTCGTCCTTTTTCACTGGCCTTTGCATGGAAATTCTAGTGTTATCTACTTAGGGTTTTCTGGGTGTTGTGATGGAGGTCGAGAAGCTCTATAATTTCGATTCCAGGTTAAAGGCAAGATCGCCATCATCACCGACGGCGCCAGCGGGATCGAGGCGAGCGCGGTGAGCCTCTTCCACGAGCACAGCGTGTGGGTCGTGATCGCTGATGTCCAGGAGGAGCTGGGTCGCGCCTTGGCTGAGAAGCTGGGCCATCAAGCCTCCAATGGCCACTGCAACGTCTCCGTGGAGACCGAGGTGCGCGGCCTCGTGGACGCCACCGTGGCCAAGCACGGCCAACTTGACATCATGTACAAGAATGCGAGGGTCCTCAACCGGCCCTTCAGGGGCATCCTCGACACATCCCTTGCCAGCCTCGATCGCATCCTCTGCATCAACCTCTACAGGGCCTTCCATGGGGCGAGGCACGCGGCGCGGGACATGGTGCCGCGGCACCAATGCTGCATCCTATTAAATTTGATTTAATTGTTCGATTTGGTTTTTTAATTTGATTTGAATATAGAGCATAAAGTTGGTGTGGGTTTTTCTAGAATATTAATGGGTTTTAGCAATATAGGTCCGGTTAGGTTAGGTATGGGTTATTAAACCTACACTACATAAATATAGATCAAAACGGGTTAAATAAGTCAATATGGACAGACTATTTTCAACATGACCCAAGTCCTACTCGACCCACCCATTTGATGAGTCTAGTAACACTCAATAAGTTAAATGAAAGTACAATTGTATAAGAGTGAACATACTTTCCCATGGCTTCCTTTTGCCCAAATAACAATAGAAGTTCCAAGCGCTAAGCTCATCTCTGGCACATGGCACTATTTGTGCTGATTTTAAATTGGAATAGAAAAATATTGAGCTATGTACAATTATCACCTCCGTATCTGTGGATATCAGGTTATGATTTTAATATTCATATTCGACCTCCAATTTTTTTTTTTCACCACTCAATTCATCAAGATCTGCCTATCAATTGATTATCTTCAAGTCAGACCTCTTTGATGTGTTTGCCGTATGTGACGCACAGATTTAATGCAGCATTTTTTTGAAGGTGTAGTGTAATTGCAAATCTTTCTGGTATATTGTGTTAGTTTGTAGTCGTAAGAAACTTAAAAAATCTCCATGTGATGATTTTGTCCTTTTTTTCACATACATCACAAAAACATGGTATGACAAAATGGACAGAATTGTAATTTAAAAATAGTTAAGAAATGATCCTCTTAAAATCTTATTTACCAACATTGAATTTAAATCTAACTATCACTTAAATATTTTTCCTATATTAATTTTATATTTTATATCTAACTCTCTCCGCACATTCAAATTTATTTCACACAAACACGTGTACTCTTTTTACAGTATGGGAAGAAAAAGTAACTTTATGTATGAATTTATGAGCCTAAACCTCAATTGGTTTGATTTATCTTTTATTGTCATGTGATGTGATGTAGGAAAATACATAATAAGCACACATGGCTGTTGTTCTTTGGCCATGCACTAGGCATGAGTACCTCATGACATTTTCATGTGATGTACGAAGAAATTACCCAAGTAATTTTGGTTAACCAGTCTTAAAAGCACAATGCTGATGACAAAACCAAAGCATCATTAATCTGGTTAGTTATCTTATTGAATTTGTTTTCTATATAGGGAAAACGTATTTAAAAAAATCCTAAACTTATTGTATCGTACCAATTTAATCTCGAACCATTCAATTAGACTAATTTAGTTTTAAACATTTTCATATTAGTATCAATTCGGTCAATTTAACCAATTTAGGTTGGGAATCGCTAACGTAAACGACAGACGTCCTACGTGATGACTAGTGTGACATGGACAATTTTTTTATTTTTTTTTTTTTTTAATTTTTTTTTTAAATTTTTTTAAATTTTTTTTAAATTTTTTTTTTTTTTCTTTTTTATTGTTATCTTTATTTCTTTTTTTTTTTTCCCTTTTTTGTTTTTCCTTTCTATTTCTTTTTACCCTTATTACCCTCTACTAGTCGCTTAGTAGATGAAGGTTGCTGGCTACTAAAAAGGGCAAGGGACACCCTCACGAGCCATTAGCAACGGTCAAAGAGGGGACCCTAGGCAAGGGGCATCATTGCCATTGCCAAGGTCCTCAAGTTAGGATCCCCTCTCAAGATCTAGTGAGGGGCGGCCTCGCCTAGCTGTCGCCAGCCTTTGCCCTAGCCAGTGACCTTTGCCAGCTTTGCGACCGGCGAAGGATAATACAAATAAAAGAAAAAAGAGAAAGGAAAGAAAAAAAGAAAAGATGGAAAGCAAAGAAAACAAAAAAGAAAAGAAAAATTAAATAACATGTCCATGTTAGTGTAAGCGTACCACATGGGATGATCGAATCAATGTTGTCATTTTTTTGCTCAAATTAATCGGATAGATTGAATTAGTAAAAATATGAAAATATTTAGAACTAAATAGGTATAATTAGAAGTTTTACAATCGAATTTGTATCCCAATACAATAGGTTTATAACTAATCTGATACTTTTCCCTTCTATATAGCTTCCCTTCTATATAGCTTGCTTGGATAAGCTCCATGCTCCGTTCCACACCTAGAAAATTAAAATCAACTGTAAATAATAGAATTATGAGAGGGTAACGGTGGATTGCTCGCTTTGCCCCGAACGGACCACAAAGTTATTTATGGAATACCGGATGACTTGTTCGTTAAGTTTTGAAAAATCATGATGATTTACATTTACATTATTATATATCATTCTAGCTACATAACAATATCTAGAGCTTGCTTACAGTAATTTGTACTTTTTCTTTTTCGCACATCTTCAGGGGCATCCCCTTCACCTTTTTTGAACCTTAAACATCTAAAATTTTCATAATAGATAAATATTGACGTGAGTATGAATATTCCTATCTAATTTTTTCATAATCTTTAAAGATTTGAATAATATTTTAGAATTAACAGAAAAGTACAAAAGTTACTTTTAACTTTTGATTAGTCTAAACAAACAACCTAATTTGAATTAGCATATCAGTCAACTCATTATAATTTAAATTAAATATAATTTGGAACACGAAATCGGAGACACTCGTAGCAAGCACTCCGTATGCGATCAATATATGATTCACATCCGAACACGGCCCCTGGATAACAACAAAATCTGGTAAAAACAGATATTTTCAAATCTCTCTCCAACCTCCAGAAATAATCTATCTACCATACACCGTGCCGACTGTATTAGCTAGCGTGTTCTCTCCGTATCTCTCCTCTGTGTATTTCTCAACAACACGGAGAGCCTCTCGAAGGAGGAAGAGAATGGATCCTGTACAGGTTGCAGAAGCTCTTGCCAGACGCTTTGCCCAAAAGTATCATCAGATCTTTGCCACGAACTATGCGGAGACAGCCCGGTTTTATCGTGCAAACTCGTTCCTGCACTTCGACGGCGAGAAGATCTTGGGCTACGAGAGAATCCTCACCAAATTCACCAACTTGGAGTTCCGGCAATGGCGGCACAGGATCATCTCTGTTGATGCCCAGCCTTCCGGCATCCCTCGCAGCGTGCTCGTCTTCGTCAACGGCGACGTCATCTGTGTGCAAGCCGGGGAGCAGTTCGCCTTCACTCTCCTTGAGGTTGGTTTGTCTCTCTCCCTCTCCCTTCTGTTTTGTGCGCAATGCGGGTCAAAGAATCCTGATGAACTTCCTTTTAGACTTTTCAACTTATGCCGGAAGAGGACGGAGGCCTCTATATTCTCAACCAACACTCTCGTTTCGTCAAAATGGGGCCAAACGAAGAAGCTGTTAGGGAGGGAGCACTCTCGGTTGCAGATCAGTGAATTGAGAGTTATTCTGTGATGAGAACACGCTATCTTTTGCTGAATCAGTATGCGCTAATGATTTGACCTCTTCATAAATAGGAGTTTAGATAAGTTTTGTTTGATGACTGTAGGTGATTCAGTTGGTTGATAGCAGGAGATGCTATCACCACTTCCTTTACTCTTCTTCATTGATGTCGCATCTTAGATGTCTATGACTTCCTTCATGCAATTCTTTGCGCTTCTGAGATGTCGAGAATGACTTCCTTCATGCGATTCTTTAGTGAGCGAATATAGAAAACCAATGACAGCGTGACTTTTCTCTTTGGCTTACTTTTCCCTGCCAACATTCTTTGCAATTGGTGAATGATATGAAAGTGACTCTCAAGCCAAATCAAGAAAGAGAGATCTCTCAAGCCAAAGCCCACTTTGTTAAGGCAATATCGGACATGTGAGCTGAGCTTTCTACATCTGATCCACCTGGGCTCCTGATGCGTTAGTTACGAATAACGTGAAAATCCAAGTAACATCTGAGAAGTTACTCAAGCTACGAGGCAGATGCCGATGGAGGCACACGCTACCGAACAGGTCTCTGTAATTGGCTCTGCGGATGGGCTTGTTTAATTTCTAATTTCACAGCATTTATGGTTCCGCAACTCGCTGTTCGCTTTTAAGCCGATTCAGCAAATCATTGTACAACACATTGTAACCGATGGCATTTCCACGGAATAGGGGAGGGACAGTCCCAAAATCGTTAGAAAGTGAAAAAGGAAAAGGAAAAATAAAAACGGAAAGAAAGTTCATGGTAATCACTCAATTGGGAGGGATTGCGTATTGTCCCAAAGCCATTGACGAGCAGAACGTCTCGCAGCGGAGAAACCTGCGGAACGAGGACAGCAGAAAAGTAGGATGAATCGGTGGGGTTTAAGGGGGCGATGAACTCTCTTTTTAGTCATCTGTTCTCGAAGTAGGGCCTGACCTTTTCCCAGACTTGTGCATGGTAGTCGTTGAGCCAGTCGATCTCGGTGGAAAAGAGCAAGACCGAGTCCACCATTTTAGTCTGTACAGAAACTCACGAAATAAGGACGAGCACCAACAGCCAAAAGCACCAAGTAACACATCCTGTTGAGAAAAAATATATAAATAAAGCACCACGCACCTGAATTGAAACAAACGTGAGTTTCTCAAATCCCAGATATCCGACCCCTCCAAAGTGATATGGTGTGTTCATCTCCACCACAGAAAGAAGGTTCTGCAGAGTAAAAGACGGTCACAATCTCAAGAGTCGCCACAGAAAATTTCGGGGATTCGTGACGTCAATAGACAAAGGATAACAAACTCCAATTGAATCAGAATCTCTATGTGAGGCAAGTAATACAGCAAGGGTACGAAGCAACTGCATGAACCAGAAATGATGAATATTATCTCGAGAAGCAACCAGCCAGAATAATGACAACGTGAGAGCTCAGTTCGAAAAATTATCCATCCGTTCAGCAGTGATGCACCTCTGAAACTCTTTATTCAAAGAGCTACAAAGATGTATAGAATAAGTGCCATAAAATACATATGCATATGCAGGACGTGGAGTTTTCAGGAAATTTGTACGCCCAGCTGATTTTCCACCGCATCCACCACGTCCGTTTTCCTGTCTCAGGGGATCCGCTGTATAGATCCAGGTAGCCTATTGTGCTCTATTACACCTCAACTTATAGAATAGGCACGAAATCTTTTTTTTTTCCATCCCCCAAATTGGATTTGGGTGCCAAGATCTCCCCTAAATCTTATAGAGAAAATGAATTATTCATATGATAACTGATGTCGTACCTCAATACGAATGCCGAAGGCATGGTCTTCATGGTAACCAAGTTCGTTGCTCATGACCATCCCTTACTGTAAGGAGGTCAGATTCCCGTAACAGAATCTAATACTTTGAGGTCCTTCATGAACATTTAGTGCAGCTCCCACGGCATGTCCAGCCCCTATTACAAGGAAAGAAAAAGAGGCCGCACTTGAATGTATTAGCATAGGTATTTTGAATAACCAAGAAGCTGAGAAATGAAATGTACCATGCCGATAGTCGAGGCCGATCTTCCATAGAGACAAGCGAGCAAATGCATCCAGGACAAAGCCAAGGGTATTTTCAGGAAAAACAGCTTGATCAAGAGCTATGTGACCCTGAAATGAAACGTTTCATCAAGAATGGGGAGACAAACAATCACTGAAAACAACAAAAAGTCGGCCTAAAACATTAGACTGGGACGGACATTGTCAAAAAGAATAGGCATCTCAACTTATAGAATAAGCACGAAATCTTTGTTTTTACCATCCCCAAATTGGATTCGGGGGCCAAGATCTCTCCTAAATCTTATTGAGGAAATGAACTATTCATATAATAACTGATGTCGTATCTCGATACGAATGCCAAAGGCATGGTCTTCATGGTAACCAGGTTCGTTGCTCATGACCATCCCTTTCTGTAAGGAGGTCAGATTCCCGTAACGGAAACTAATACTTTGAGGTCCTTCATGAATATTTAGTGCAGCTCCCACGACATGTCCAGTCCCTATTACAAGGAAAGAAAAAGAGGCCGCACTTGAATGTATTCTCATAGGTATTTTGAATAACCAAGCAGCTGAGGAATGAAATGTACCATGCCGATAGTTGAGGCCAATCTTCCATAAAGACGAGCGAGCAAATGCATCCAGGACAAAGCTAGAGGTATTTTCAGGAAAAATAGCTTGATCAAAAGCTATGTGGCCCTGAAAAGAATCGTTTCATAAAAAATGGGGAGACGAACAATTATTAGAAACAGCGTGTCGCCACTGAAATCCATGTCGATCGTCTTTCCTCGGCTTCATCCATCAAGTGAAATAGCCACAGCAGTTGCTTCTCCGTGTGCCCTGCCAAGCGATGCTTCGGTTAGATGGCTATGATGCTGTGTTAGGTACGGGCTCATTTCGCTCGATACGGTGTCCGATTGAGAAATTCTGAGAGTCCTTGCACCGATTGCTGAGGGCGTGGAGCTTTTGGCGGTGGATTTGAGGCAGAAATTTGTCGACCTAGGTTGTGATTGGGCCTGTTGACGATGATCAGAACCTGATGTGCATAAATCTGAAGTGACAAAAAGAAGCTCATACTGTTGGTAGGGTGATTCAAACTCATTATATCGTAAGGCTGAGGCAATTCGCTGTTATAGACAGGAGAGCTATGAGCGGTACTTGCGGCAAAACATCGAATGGTGAAACCATAGGAGAAAAGCCCTATTCTATGGGTGCTGCTAGGGGTGAGCAGCGGTCTAGGGTCGACCCTGGACCGATCCTGGACCGGCCCAACCCTGCCGGTCCTGGTCCGGTTCCCAAGGGGACTGGGTCGGTCCTTGGTCCTGAAATTCCAAGACCAACACTGTGCGGATTGGTCCTCGGTCCTAAGAGTTTTGGGTCGGTCCAACCCTGGACCAACCCTGTATATTATATTATATTATTTATAATTCTTTTATATATTCAAACCTAAGTAAAATTGCTATTATATTATATTATATTGAGATGTTCTATCAATAACACTAATAGTAATTTCAATTTAAAACTTTTGTTGAGTATTAATTATGTGTCGTTTATTTTGTTTTCAGGTGTTTAGAAGTTCAAGTGAATTAACAAAATGTGAAGTTATATATTCATGGTTTATATTAAGTATTTTGAACTTTTTATGGTTTAATTGTATTTTACTAATGAATTTTAGCTACACTTTGCTTTTCAATTTGTGTTAAATGGTAGAAGTTTTTGAAGAGTAGAGTAGTACTGCAATTGCTACGGTGATTTGTTAGTCAAGCGGTGTGAAGCTCATTTTTTGGTTGAGTGGACTCTACATTATCAAATGCTAGTCAAGTGGCGTGAAGCTTTCGACCAAAAAAAAAACAAAAGTGGTGTGTAGCTCATTTTTTGGTTAAGTGGACTCTGCATGATCAAATGCAGGAAAATGCTTTTGCATATGGTGTTATGAATATTAAAGATAGATGATTACAAGAACTTTCCATCTTGTCCCATATCTCGATGAGCGGTTAGTAGGTACAAAATTTCTATTATTGTGTCATCTTAAATTTGCTAAATATGTATTGGTATTTATAATTTAGTTGCACAATGTCGCATTGTCGATGGATGTGTAATTTGAATTTGTAGGTTTGCTTTTTTAGGGAATATAAAAAATAAGACGAAAAAAATTATCGATCGGTCCCGAGTTGACCCTGAAACCGGACCGAACCCATTGGGTCGGTCCGGTCCTTGGTCCTAGGCTCAATAGGGTCGGTCCTCGGTCCTAAAAATTGAGGACCGACACTGTACGGGTTGGTCCTAGGGTTAGGGGGTGGCCCGGACCAACCCGGACCATGCTCACCCCTAGGTGCTGCTATTCTGTCTTGCTAGTGCTTTGCTGGTTTGTCTAATTACTCTGATGGTATTATGTGGAGTTTCGCAACAATCAATAAGTGAAAGCACGATCGTGCTCCCTAGCATATCTCTTATGTGACCATACTTTGCATGACTTCCTTTTGCCTTGCTGCATTTAATTGCCAAATAACAATAGAAGTTCCAAGTTCTAAGCTCATTGTTTGGCACTCGGCACTATTTGATGTATTAGAATTGCAATATTATTGATCTTTGTACAGATATCACCTTCTTACTCGTATATATCAGATTAAGATTCTAATTTCATTCTCATATTCATATTTGACCTCCAGATTTCCTTTCACACGCTCAATTCGTCGAGATCTGCCTATCAATTGATAACCTTCAAGCCAGACCTCTTTGATGTATTTACAGTATCTGGTGCGCAGGTTCAATGCAGCATTCTTTTAAAGGTATATTGTCGTTTGTCATCTTTAAAGTGTATTTGCCAGTTTATAGTTGTAAGCAACTTACAAACACTGACAAAGTACTCTGTGCAGGCTGTCTGTTCTGTCCTTAGAACGCCTATTGCAATGGTGTATTTTACAGTATCTGGTGCTCTGTATTCATTATGTTCGAAATGGTGTATTTGACAGTTAAGATTGCAAGCTCGTGGCACAGATGGAAAAGTTAGCACATTCCCTTTCCCCCTAAAAATAATCTCGCTTCAATTCTATTGGAAAATAGGGAAGTCTTGAAACTGACATGTTCATTGAGAGAAAATGACTGCAAGATGCTGGGAGAAGCATTTATTTGTCATGTCATATGTGTCCACAGAGACAAGCTTTGATAATTTCTCATCATGTAAAAGCAGCATGAACTCTGTTAAAGGGATTTTGCAGTGCCCCAATATGACCTATATAGCCAACAAATTCAGAATAAAGAGATGGGGAAGTTTATGTTAAAAATTAGATTCCACTGTCAAACACTTTTACTTCTTTTTTTGTTAACCACATAACATTTTAAGTCTTTGTGACTTAGTCATGCTAACTACATACTATTCAGTATGTTATCGAACTGCAATATAAATAGGAGGCCGGCACCTGTCAAACCTGCATTAATTTAATAAGAAGCTGCACCATGCAGAGATACATGTTTATCTCAGTATGCCAACTGTGAGTTTTTGTTCATGCATATGTGATGTTGTCGTCATATGCATGCAGGCATTAAGAAAACGTACTGGATTACTTGCAATGTTGACCCTGACATACAACGATTATCTCTGGACAGGAGAAGATACCCAAGCAATTTTGTAGTGAGGCCTCGTGATCTGAATAGATTGCTTGCAAATTTTCAGTCATCCCTTCAGGAAATTACTATCATTGCAACGGAACACAACTCCAATCCTTCTGATGCTGCCAGTGAATTTAGTGGGAAAGCTGTCAAGTTTCGAAGCTACATTGATCCTGCCAAAGGTAGAGATTGACTTTTTTCCTTTTCAATCGAATATGGAGAAGAATATCATGGTTCAGATTCTGGTTGCAGAGAATGACTCTTTGCTGCACACTCAGCTGTGGATAGATCCTGCAGAAGAGTTCGTAAGGTATACTCATAATGGCAACCCAGTAGACGTGACTTTTGCTGTCAAAGAGTTGAAGGTGTTCCATCTGATTCGTTTTTTATATATTATCTATCAAAACGTTTGGGTTGTAAATGCAGCTAAAAGTTCTTGAACATATGACTTCACTTTCAAACTTAGCTCCATTTCCTTAAAATGACTCCACCTAGTTGCTGAAATGCTATTGGGGTCACATACAGGACCATCTTTTATGTCGAAGTTTTTCCTTGTTTTTTCCTGTGAACATGATAGTATTTAAAGTCTGTCCATCTCATAGAAACCCAGGCATTTCTTGCATTCTGTGAGGGATGTGAAGTGGACATTCATTTGTACTTTGAGAAGGCTGGCGAGTAAGTAAATTCTGAATGCTCTTTTGACTCTTGCCTTACTATCCATTTTTTTCCATGCCTCACTTCAATTTTGTATATGCAAGTAGTTCAGATGCAACAGGTAGTTGTCATGCAATCAGTCCATAACTGGTTTTAATAGATGCATAATTGCTAGTTATCTGCTCAGAATTTTAATACATGCTAACGCATAGCTTCACAATCACAATCGTAAAGGCCAATGACAAGCTTACTTCTGAGCTAAATGTCAAGAAACAAGAGACTATCATTGAAAATTTGGTTGGTAGAATATAGTGTACCTTCGAATCAAGTTTGGATAATAATGGTTTAAGGAGGTTTTAGTTCGGATGAGAAATGGTTTATTTATTGAGTTTAATGCAAGGTGCTAGTAAAGTATGCCAGCTAAGAATATCTGTGCAAAACTTGATGGTTAATGTAAGTCTTTTGACTTTTCTTTTTTGGTACTAGATTCGTGTTTTCAAGTGCAACGTCTCTGCCATCACCGGGGGGCTTAGGTGCAACTAAATGCAAAATAGATAAGAATTAAGAAATTAATATAACTGAATGTTTTTATGCAACAGGCCTATTTTGATGGCCCCTAAATTTGGCATTGATGAAGGGGCCTCTTCTAATTTTGATGCTACACTTGTACTGGCCACCATGCTTACATCCCAATTACATGAAGGTACTACTGGACCTTCAGCAAATGAAGTGCCAGGCCAGGCCGATACTGTGGAAGCTTCTGGAGAACAGCCAGAGAGGAATAGAACAAGTGCTTCCGAGATTCCATCAAACCATACCAGAATATGGTCTGAACTCTCGGGTGAGTAATCCTTGTAGCCTGTAGCACTATCATCTCAATGATGACAAGGAAATTGACTTTGCTTTGCTCCAAAATGAGATGCTGTGTATGTCATCAGTAAGATAACGTTTTTTAGGAAGTCAATAGGAAGGTATCTCTTGGGAATTAAAATTTGAGTGGTTTACTAACTTTGGGCAGGAAGTGCTGCTTGAAGTGGCAGTGGTTCTGATGGAAGGCAAGTTCCAGAAGAAAGGATCCTAAGAGCTGGTGTTCAGTCAAGAATTGAAAGGGTCAGCACCATTCAAATATCAAAAGCTGCATCAGCTGAAGGAAACACCCAAACTGGTCCAGATTCTTCATCTCTCAATCTCTCTCTCATTTTTTGTGTATGATGAACACCATCTTTATCTGTAGGTCAAATTATTTTGTTATCTCCTACAAATATTTCTTAATAAAGTTGCTACTTTCTCAATTGCCTGTTTCCCTACTGTAAATGCTGCTTTGCAAGAAAGCATTCGGCTTAGGCCAATTGATTGTGTACTCTATCTTGGAATCTTGCAAAATTTTACTCGTTATTCATGCATTGATAAGGAAAAAGTTTTGGCAAAAATCCATGTATGTTCTAGCAAATCTGTAAGCATTTTTGTGCGACTGTCCACCTGATATCAGAGACAAGGTGGAGCAAAACTATTTTACGCTTTTTGCTCAACTGTGAACCCCGAGGATACATTGCACATGCCTGTGCAAGTACCTATTTCTGGAAGACTGAACTCACATGCCTTTCTTGGGCTTCTCAGTATCGTTTCAATTAGTCTGCTTGTATCATGTCATTCGTTAGTGGCTGTAAATGTTTTTAGAGGCAAAGGTACTGAACAAGATTGTCACTTATATAGCACTAATTAGCGCATCATAAGTATGTTCATGCAGTTTTTTAATAGTTGAATTGGATAATCCTTCTAAAGCGATTCTCTTCATTCTTCTCGTGTAGATGGAAATGGTTTTTCACAACGTCATCCAAGTAATTGGGTTGACACCGATGAGGATGAGGATGATGATGACGAGGATGGTGATGGTGATGAACTCTGTGTTCGATCAACACCACTATACTATGAAGATCAATAACATTATGTTTCCTGTTTGAATATGATAACCTCTGTCTCTTAGTTCTATTAGTAAGTGATTGTGCCTTCCAATGCTTGATATATCCTGTCCTTTTTTTCTTCAAATAGTTGGGACTAGTGTCTTTTGAGCGTCCTGTGTCATTTTTTCTTTTCTCGTTTTTTCTCCTACTTGACTATATATTGGTGCTTGTGCCAATTTAACTAGTCCATCATGCAACAAAGCTGCCATTTTAATGCACTTCTTTTTCCCTCTCTTTTGTTTTTCAGTATTAAGTTGATGCACTTTGCTGAGTGAGGTATCGATGTAGGTATGGTTCTGCACTTCTATTCTACCACAACTTGTTCCTGGCTCCCTGCCAATAAAAGCAGAGAAGTGTCGATAGTTCTTACAAGAGTCACGTGCTTTATGGACAGGACATAGCAATTTAGAACTATTGGAAATTGTGTTTAGACCTTGTTAAATCTGTCAAATAATTCCTTTCTAGTTTTGCAACTTCAAATATGGTGGAAGAGGAAGAGAAGGGTTTTTCCTTTTTTTTGTGGTTGGGCGCCCGGGGAAGGGGGGGTTGGGTTTGGCTGGTCAATACCATCTAAAACAGCTATTCATGTGGAGACCTATGACTTGTTTGATTAAAGTTTCTGCTGCCTTCTATACCGAGTTTCTCTGAGCTATTCTTGTAGTGAGTGATTTCTCTCTTCCTTCCTTGCCGAAATGGAGCTTGTTCCGAGGCTGCGAGTAGAGCTGAACACATACATAAGACCGATGGGAAGGCCGAGGAAAGTAGGATGCGCATTCGTCCACGGCGCAACTCGCTCACGGAAAGCTTGCAAGCATTGATAATTTTACAAAAAACGAATCAGACGTTTGTTTTATTTTATTTTATTTTTGTAAACTTAGAAAGCTTGCAAGCATTGATAATTTTTATTAAAAATAATGTAACTGGATAATTTATGAAAGAGACGAATGTACAGAAATCTCAAAACTTATTATAAAAGTTCGATTGAATCTTAAAATTTTTAAAAAGTGCAATCAAGGTTTAAAATTTGTTAAATTGATTTAATCAAAACCTTCCATGAAATTTGCTTAACAGAAAATGTTGACGTGCTATTTTTTATTATTTTCTTCTCTTCATCTTAATTACATTAGATTAAAAATAAAAAATATATGCTAAAATCTTATTAAAAATAGAAGTGAACTTGTAAAGAAAAGAGCCACAGTTCTCTCACCAGTGCGTTGCTGCCGACGTCGCCAGAAAAGGCCAGTGGATGTTGCTAGGGCGTCGTCGATGACCGGCGAGGACCAGGCCCCCTTGTCCTTTGGAGGGGGGAGGCGGCGGGGGTGCAACCCTCACTTCCCCAAATTTAAGAGTGTTGCCGGCAACCCTAACCCGCCACATGCACCAACCCCTTCAATGACTAGACCTTGATTAGGGTTTTCTAAATTCGCTCTCCTAAAATTATTATCAAATGTATTTTCAGGCTCATTTTGAATTCTGGGCAATCGAATGAGCACTCCGTCCACCTTTCTCGTAATTTGATTTGTTTCGAGTCCATTCTCCATGACTGATCAGATTTTGGAGGATAAGAAGGACGCAGCGGGCAGATTTTGGTGCATGAGGTTGTTCAGGGACAAAAGGAGGGGCTTCCCATGTCCGGAAGATGGCAAGACGCCTTCAACCTTGAGTTCTTTGCAACACCATCGGAATCAGATGCACGTACCTCGAGCTTTTTCTGGGCACCCGACGTGCCACTGAAAGTGAAATTAAGCTCCGCTGTTTGAGTTGTCATCTGTTCTTTTAGCATTTTGATGCCGATGAGGCTATGCACGAGGGCTTGAATGCGGGCATGTGGTGAGCTCCTGAGAGATTTCGGGCAATGTATGATCCGAAAGGACTTGAGTTTGCGTGGGGATCTAGTATGTGAATTGGATCTGTTGGGCTTTAGTTTGTCAGCTTGGTTCTTGAGGGAAAGGGGTTCTTCTCATTTGTGCAGATTCTCAACTCAGAGGCAACTGTTTCTATGGCTTGGCTTCTACTCTCATCATATAAATAAGAAATTTAGAAATATCTACTAAAACCACCAATGGATCCTTGAAATGAATTTTCTTTTGATAATTTAGGATGCTATGGGGAAATATTATTAAATTTTTTTTCGACCTGTGCAAAATCTGCCTACATTTTAACTTTTTTATTTTTGTAATCTAATTTAAGTAGGATTTGAGGAAGAAAATAATAATAACAAATACCACATGGGAGAGAGAAAAAAAAAATGTTAGGTTGGTATTTTCCTTTACGTCAATTGACAAAAATAACGGAAAAATTTGATCATACCATTTGATAAGTTTTAAGATTTCAATACACTTTTGAGAGTTTTAGAATTCAATTAAATTTTTACGAAATTTTTAGAATTCCTTATTATAGAAGTAAGCAATCGAACAATAAAATAAGCAAGATAAAAATATAAATCGGACACCATACTTATGAAATTCAGTTAGTATGATCTACATTCACGGGAGAGTGACAAAATACTCCACTATATTATAAATATATTATCTTTAATAATCAAATTTCATTAGTATTTCATGCTATCTAATGATGAATCTAAAAAACTAACATACTCACTTGGGGAAACATCGGTAATATAACGGTATCTTCGGGGGCAAAAGATGATAATTAAAGTGTGATATTGTTCTTTTTTTTTTTTTTGGTCGGTTACGTGTGATATTGTTCACTGAGCCAAAGAAAGACCAAAAGCGTCTCCCCTCTTCCAATCCCACCAATTTTTTAGCGATTACCTCATGAAAATCTGTAGCGTCAATGCAGAGAGAAAAGCGAAGAGCTCAGAACCTTGAACTTGAAGTACGGTTCAGTGAATCTTGTCTAATCCAGCCCTGCATCTTTTTTTCCCCTCTCGCTTACGTGGTGGAACTACTCTCGAGACAATATTAAACATAATGGGTCGCAAGTCGACTAATGAAAAAACAACGATTGCAATAATTCACACCAGCACAATCAAACAACAATTCCAGAGGAACGCTTTTGACCAGCATGGTAGGGGAGACAACCGATGTAAAAATTCTTTATAGCCCCATCATGGAAATGCTTAAGTGTTGATGATTTTTTAGGCATGGATGAAAGATACCCCAGCAACAATTCGTCTGAAGATTAAAAGAATATGGTTTTGTACGATTTGCCCCAAAATCTCGTCAGTTCGGTCTCACCTTCTCGAACTTAATAAGCAAGGGAAAAAGAGCGTCTCTGGCGAACGGCGACGGGCGAGTTAGCTTCCACAGGAGGCCGAGGCGATGCAGACGAACCACCGGCGAAGAGTGAGAAAATCTCCCACTCTCGGTCTCTCTCTGCCTCTTCTGCAATGGCCGAGTCTTCTCCTTTTTCTGCAGAGCTCGAGCCCCTTCTCCCAAAATCAGAAGACCCTTTACTAAAAAAACTCATCACCTCCCCAAAAAGCCCTTCTCTGCCGAAGACCTCCTCCAAAACCGTAACCTTCTACCCCCTTTTCATTTGCGTGATGCCCTCTCCCCCCAAAAACCTCGCGCCCCCCGTGCGTTCTCCCCTCGGTCGGTCGTGGTCACTTTATCCTCCCTCTCAGGCGTGCGCTTGCCAGTGAAAGGAAAAGGACTATGGGCTGAGCTTATGCTTTTCTTTCTTGAGTTCACATCGTGGGCTTAGACGAAGAAACATGGGCTCAAAATATGGGAAGTTGGATTAAGGGATAGGTGAGCCGAAAATTTAGCCAAGTGGGGCGGACACGCCGGCCCGCTCGATTTCATCGTTTTCATCATTTCATCATTTTTTTTATGTCATTTTTATCATCAATTTTTTAATTTATCATTATTATTTTTTATAATTAATTTTATTTATTATATTATTATATATTTTTTTTTATATTTTTGCAAAATAAATGGATTTTAAAAATGTCGACAAAAATTCGGCTGTTAACAAAATAGTATCTCAACTTTCCATAATAAAGTCAAATCAAGTTTTTTGGTAATATTAAAAAGTTTTCATAGTACACTAATCTGAATTTTAGAAAATTTGGCATCTCAATTCATTTCTTGAATCAACAAAATTATGACTTCTCTAATTACCTTTTACCTTTTGGTCCTTTTAAATATCACAATAGTTTCGTTTAAATATATTTTGGCTTACAATATCTATAATAGTAAAAGTAGAACCTCACTTATAATTGTATTCGTGTTAATATTCCTGCTATTTTAATTTTCTAATTCACAGATCTAACTCAATTTAATTAAGAAAGCATGAAACACAAAAAAAAAAAAAATTGAAAATTTTATCTATTTGAAAAAATTAGTATTGACACCTAAATTTTTGCCTAAAGATTTTGTTTACATTTTTCCTAAAGATTGGAACTTGTTTTACCACAAAAACATTTCATTTTTATAGATTACTTAAGCATTTAGTATAGTTTTTTTTGTAATGGGATTAGGGTTCTTGAAATCTGCTTTCCCAATAAAATATAGAAAGAAAGGGGGGCGAAGGCCAAATATCTGTGTGTGAACATCCAAGCCTTGAGGGGTCATATTGCAATTGGAAATAGCAAGTTGGGGGCAAAATGCAATTCTCAAAAGTTGGAGTACCAATTTGCAAATTTCACAAAATTTGTTCTCTACGAGTTTGGTGCGTAATAATTTACGGCAACTTCCGATTAAGTGTATGTTAAAGTAAAAGGGCTTCAGCTGGAAGCTTATTTTCAAGAAAGGAAATGAGTTTACTACTTTTGATCTGGATTATTTTTTGAATCTTAATTTTGGGAGGTCCGGTGTAAAGCCTTGTGAAATGCAAAGATTGTGATAAGTAATGTTTCTTTCCAATTATCTGGTTAACTATTTCCTTTTTTTTTAACGAATTTGTTTAATGCAGAATTTGATAATACCTACCAAAGAAAGAACTTCACATATTAGAAAAGTATCTCCTTTCAGGTGAGATGTGTTAAGATATTCATGACCTATTGGAGGATCTTGTGGAAAAAGTATCTTTGTCCATGAAGAGGGTCAATGACTCTCAGCAATAGACCTTACTTTTCCACAAATTTACAGTCACCAAATATGTCCCTAATTACATTGTCTAGTCCAAGAGTTTGAGTCACTAGGAATATCAAAAATTAAATCCTGGATATATTAGCAAAATAATAAAAAGAATAGAGAACATATCTTGGGGGTACAAATTGGTGTTCCAAGGCTTTCATCTATGAGTTTCTCATGATCAAATAATATGAGGTGCAAGAAAAACGGAATTTCTGGTGATTGGCTTTGGGTTTTTTATAGTCCACATTTGACACTTGACCTCAAGTACGCATAAAATTGAACAAAAAAAATGGAAATAGTTGGCTTCACTTAAGCTTACAACCCCTTTCTCAGCTTAAAAAAAAAAAAAAAAAAACTATCATCAGCTTAAAAAAAAACTATCATTGCTAAGGGCTTAGAGCGACTTCATTCCCCTAAATCTCAATGGATCAAGCTCATCTCCCAGGAAATCTCTGACTCCCCAGCCTTTTTTACATATAAAAATACTCTTAGTCATCGACATGCATCTATATATATCTACGCTTACATTGAACCAAGATTACTCTATCTCATTTTTCTGTTAAGATCTTGATTCAACCATAAGGTTCATCTCCAAGCCACAGCATCTAGAGAACCGGAAATTGTCGCTATTCATCATCATTACGTAATCTCTTTATGATGCATATACTGATAGAGCAATACAAGGTTCATCTCCAAGCCAACACTCATCAAAGCTAAGTTTGCAAAGAGCTAACCACAGAATCTAGAGAATGGGAAGCTGTCACTGTTCTCTAATTCTCCAAGCCACAGCATCTAGAGAACCGGAAATTGTCGCTATTCATCATCCTTACGTATTCTCTTTATGATGTAAAAGGAATTTGAAGTACTAATAGAACAATACAAGGTTCATCTCAATTCACGGATCTACAACGTGGATTTGTCGCTCCGTGACAGCTTCTTCGACCTTGTCGCCAGCCACATTGACCATACGAGAGTGGTGGTTCCGGATATAGTAGCCTCCGTCATTTTCCAGTATAAGTTGAAAAGTCTAAAAGGAAGTTTATCAGGATTCTTTGACCTCGAGCGATAAAGAAGGGAGACGGAGAGAGATAAACCAACCTCAAGGAGAGTTAAGGTGAACTGCCTGCCATCTTGCAAACAGACGACCTCGCCGTTGATGAAGACAAGCACGCTGCCAGGGATGCTGGAGGGCTGGGCGTCGACGGAGACGACCCTGTGCTGCCATTGCTGCAAGTTCAAGTTGCTGAATTTGGCGAGGATTCTCTCGTAGCCCTGGATATTCTCGTTGTCGAAATGCAGGAACGAGTTTGGACGATAGAACTGGGCTGCGTCTGCATGGTTCGTGGCAAAGATCTGATGATATCTTCGTGCAAAAGATCCAGCAATAGTTTGCGCTACGTCTACAGGATCCATATTCTTTTTCTTCGAGAGCCTCTCTGTGTTCTTGAGAACACGAAGGAGAGATACAGAGAGAACACTAGCTAATACAGTCCGCACAGTGACCGCAGATCAGTTCTGGAAGTTAGAGAGAGGCGTGAAGATATCAGTTATTTTACCAAATTCTGTTTTTATTCCGGGGCCTGTGAAAATATCAGTTAGGTTAGTCTCAAGAAGTTAAAAGTAACTTTTGTACTTTTCTGTCAATTCAAAAATATTATTCAAATTTTAAAAGATTATGAAAAAAATTATATATGAGTATTCATACTTGCGTCAATATTTATTTATTATGAAAATTTTAGATGTTTAAGGTTCGAAAAAGGAAAAGGAGATGCCCCTCAAGATGTGCAAAAAAGAAAAAGTACAAATTACTAAAAGCAAGCTCTAGATATTATCAAAAGATTATGAAAAAATTATACATGAATATTCATACTTGCGTCAATATTTATTTATTATGAAATTTTAGATGTTTAAGGTTAAAAAAGGCAAAGGGGATGCCCCTCAAGATGTGAGACAAAGAAAAAGTACAAATTACTGTAAGCAAGCTCTAGATATTATTATGTAGCTAGAATGATAATAATGTAAATGTAAATCATCATGATTTCTATACATCCTTTGAGAGTGATGGAGCAAAAAGTATTTATGCATGTGTTAATGGAAAATTACTTTTTTGCGAATTAAAAATTAAGGCGCATTGTGGACGGACTCCAGAGGGTCCCAACCATATAGACTTCTTTTCCTCCAAATTGCCTCTTGCTTTCTTTTGATTTTTCAAAACTTAACGAACAAGTCATCCGGTATTCCACAAATAACTTCGTGGTTCATTCGGACCGTAGCGAGCGATGCACCGTTACCCTCTCATAATTCTATAATTTACGGTTGATTTTAATTTTCTAGGTATGGAACGGAGCACGGAGCTTATCCAAACAAGTTATATAGAAGGGAAAAGTATTAGAAAAGTCATAAATTCATTGCATTGAGATATCAATTCAGTCGTAAAATTATCAATTATACCAATTTAATTCTAAATATTTTTATATTGATATTAATTCAGTCTATTATATCAATTTGGACAAAAAAATTGTTAACATGGATGCTGATTATCGTGCGTGACATGGCTGACGTTGATGTGGACACGTTATTTTTTTAAAAAATTTGAATTTTTTATTATGTTTTCTTTTCTTTTTCGTTTTCTTCTCTTTTCTTTCTTTTCTTTTTTTTCTTTCTTTTCTCTTTTTTCTTTTTTCTGATGATTGCTCAAATTAGAGGAATTCAATCGATTAAGGAGATTTCCAATTGAGAGGTGATTACGAAATCAATATCAAAGATAATGGGTAGGGGACCCTTCTCCTATGGCTTGTCAGTGGGGCCACTTTCTCCCCCACCGACTTCTTCTTTCGGCTCAGTTATTGCGGATTCCTTGTAAGTAATTTCCTCTTTTCGTGTCGATTAAATCCCAATCAACTAACATCATTGTATTAATGCACTCACTTTGAAACATGCTAGCTCTATCTTGAATCTATCAAAATCCATCGTAAACTCATTTCTTAAACCATATTTGGTAGACTTGATTATTATGTGTTAGTTATATTTACTAAATGAAACAAGAATTTAGAATAATGACACTTGAAATAATATAGATATTAAATGAGTTCACAATTTATTTATATTCAACTCATCTATATGACTTTTTCTCACCCTTTCTCGATCTAGTATTCACTCACTTTGTGCTCTCACCTTAATTTGGGTTTAAATTTTTGTATATTATGTTAAATATAGAAGTGTTTTAGTAATATGAATTGAATCGGTTATGAGTTGAGTTGTGTATAGGTCACTAAACTTATATTTGATGAAAATGGATCAATTCGGGTTGGATCATATTCGACTCGACTGACTCATTTGATAGGTTTACATTGCCCCCATTCTTTCTTATATACTTTAATTATATTTCAGTTTTCTAATCTTTACATTTTATTTATATTTTTTCCAATTACATGAATAATGATGATATATGTACCTATATATAATTAGACTATTGCATTCTGCAAATATAATTAGTATTTGACAATAAATCTATAGTGAGAAAAAATTGGTTACGCTATGCTACCAATTTTTTGTCTGCCATGTATTGGTGCTCCATTGAGTCTTTGATGTATAATAAAAGAGTGGCAAAAAATCATCAAATTCCTCGATCGCCCTGAATTATTTTCCTTCTAATTCCTATTTTCTCCCCTTTTATCTAATTTTTTTTTCATTTATCAGTAATATGAAAAACATGTACCCTTTTGTCTATTTTTGTTGATTAATCCTTTGAAGAGAATGAAAATTCAACAAGATATAGAAAGATTTGTAGGTTTGTTCTTTCAATTTTAGAGTTGCTATTATTTTTTTAATGAAATTCTAGGTCTCCTAAAACTTAAAAATGGATATTTCAAAAAAGGGGGAAAAAACTAGGACGTTACTAAAAAAATAATAGAATTGTAAGCAGGATTGATTGAAACAGTTGGATGATTGAAACAGTTTGATGTTTAATTATTTGCATGCACCTACATAGTTTATACAAGGTATATACAACACGAACATTTTTCTATCACTTCAGATAAATTAATATTAAATTAAGTAGCACTCAAAGCATTCTTAAAAAATTGCAAATGTTATCTATCATAGATAATTTCTGTAAATGTACTTAACAATAATGAAGCGCAGCTGTTGAACCATGCAAAAAAAAAAAAAAAAAAAAAAAGCCTTTTTACTATTTTTTGACATGTCAAACTATATAACAAGTTATTCTATGCAATAACATACGATGCCTACTAGTTTTGCACTATTATGAATTGTTAATGTCGCTTAATAATCTTTAGCCCTTACTTTGCATTTTTTGTTTGCATCTGGACGTAGAAATCAACATTTATCCTAAAATCAAAACAGAAGATTATTTCACCAAACAAATTTATGACAAAAATGAAGTGTTAGGATCAAAATTGAGCAGGAATACTCGGAATCATTTTTGTGATTTTCTTTCAAATTATAAGTTGTGATTTACGCGTCAATACTATCTAGTGATGAATCTAAAAAACCGAGGATGCTATCTTGGGTAAACATCAGTGATACGATTGTATCTTTGGGGGCAAAAAATGATAATTGACGTGCTATATCATTAATTCCTGATCCAAAGACCGAAAGTGTCGTCTTCTTCCCATCCCGCCAATTTTGCAGCGGCCGCCCTCATAAAATTCTGTAGCTTCAGTGCAGAGAGGGAAAGCGAAGAGCTGGAAAAAATGGAGTTCACCCTGACTCCTTCCCAGGTGATTCATCTGAAATCCATGTCGAGTGAAGTAGCTACAGCAGTTGCTTCTCTGTGTGCCCTGCTGAGCGATGCTTCGTTTAGATGGCTATGATACTGTGTTAGGCATTGGCTCATTTCGCTTTACACAGAGTCCGATTGAGAAATTCTGAGAGCCCTTGCACCGGTTGCCGAGTGCGTGGAGCCTGTCGGCAGTGATTAGAACTCGACACGCATAAAAATCCGAAGTGATTAAAAGAATCTGATACTGTTGATAAGGTGATTCAAAGTCATTAGATCGTAAGACTGAGGCAATTCGCTGCTATAGCCAGGAGAACTAACAGCGATACTCTTGTCAAATTGTCGAATGGTGAAACCATAGAAGAAAAGCCCTATGGATAACCTTCTACAGGTGCTGCTATTCTGTATTGCTAATGCTTTGCTGGTTTGTCTAGTTACTTTGATGGTGTTGTATGGGGTTTTGCTTTCTCTTTTTACACTCAAAAAGTGAAAGCAAGTTTTGCGCTTCCTAACATATCTCTTGGTATTGATCCGTGTACAAATATCAACTTCTCACTTGTATAAAACAGATTAAGATTCTCATACTCATATTCGACCTCCAGATTTCCTTTCACGCACTTAATTCATCAAGATCTGCCTATCAATTGATTACCTTCAAGCCAGACCTTTTTGATGTGTTTACAGTAACTGGCGCACAGGTTCAATGCAGTGTTCTTCCAAAGGTATATTGTTGTTGCTCATCTTTCTAGTATATTTGTCAGTTCATAGTTGTAAGCAACTTACCAACACTTACAAAGTACTGTGTGCAGGCTGTCTGTTCTGTCCTTAGAACGCCTATTTCAAACATTGATTATTTGAGTGTGTAATTACTAGACATCAATGCATCAAAAGTTCAATGGGCTTTGCAGTGCTTCAATGGTAAAGACCTTTCAGTTGTGTGTGTGGTGCTCTGTATTCATTATGTTGGAAATGGTGTATTTGATGGTTAAGATTGCAAGCTTGTGGCACAGATGGAAAAGTTAGCACATTCCCTTTTCCCCCTAAAAATAATCTCGCTCCAATTCTATGGAAAAACAGCAGAAATGAAGTTTTGAAACTGACATGTTCGTTGAGAGAAAATGACTGCAAGATGCTGTGAGAAGCATTTATTTGTCCTGTCACATGTGTCCACGGAGACGAGCTTTTCTAATTTCTCACCTTGTAAAAGCAGCGTGAACACTGTCAAAGGGATTTTGCAATGCCCCAATATGACCTATAAAGCCAACGAATTCAGAATAAAGAGGGGAAATTTATGTTAAAAATTAGATTCCGATGTCTACCAAATGTACTTTTTTTGTTGGCCACTTACCATTTTAAATCTTTGTGACTCAGTCATTCTAATTACATACTATTCAGTATGTTGTCTGACTGTAATATAAATCCGAGGCTGGCACCTGCCAGACCTGCATTAATTTGATAAGAAGCTGCACCATGCAGATATACATGTTTATCTCACTATGCCAACTGTGAGTTTTTGTTCATGCATATGTGGGGTTGTCATACACATGCAGGCTCTTAGAAAACATACTGGATTTTTTGCAATGTTGACCCCGACATACAACAATTATCTTTGGATAGGAGAAGATACCCAAGCAGTTTTGCGGTGAGGCCTCATGATCTAAACAGAATGCTTGCAAATTTTCAGTCATCCCTTCAGGAAATTACTATCATTGCAATGGAATGCAACTCTGATCCTTCTGATGCTGCAAGTGAATTTGGCGGGACAGCTGTTGAGTTTCGAAGCTATGTTGATCCTACCAAAGATAGAGATTAACTTTTTTTCTTTTCAATCAAATATGGAGAAGAATATCAATATCATGGTTCAGATTCTGGTTGCAGAGAACAACTTTTTGCTGCACACTCAGCTTTGGATAGATCCTGTGGAAGAGTTTGTGCAGTATGCTCACAACGGCAACCCAGTAGACGTGACTTTTGCTGTCAAAGAGTTGAAGGTGTTCCATCTGATTCGTTTTTTATTATATTATATATTGAGACATTTGGAAATAAATGCAGGTAAAATTTTTTGGACATATGACTTCACTTTCAAACTTATCTCCATTTCTCTTTAAAATGAGTCGACCTAGTTGCTGGAATGCTATTGGAGTCACATTCAAGACCATCTTTTATGTCGAAGTTTTTCCTTGTGTTTTCCAGTGAACATGATAATATTTAACGTCTGTCCATCTCATGGAAATGCAGGCATTTCTTGCATTCTGTTGGGGATGTGAAGTGGACATTCATTTGTACTTTGAGAAGGCTGGCGAGTAAGTAAATTCTAAATGCTCTTTCCACTCTGACCTTCTATCCATTTTTTTCCATGCTTCACTTCAATTTTGTAGATGCAAGTAGTTCAGATGCAACGAGTAGTTTTCATGCAATCAGTCCATGACTGGTTTTAATAGATGAATGATTGCTAGTTATCTGCTCAAGAATTTAAAAACATGCAAACGCATAGCTTCATGATCACAATCATAAAGGCTGATGACAGTTTTGCTTCTGGGCTGAATGTCAAACACGAGAGATCATCATTGAAAATTTGGTTGAGAGACTATAGTGATCCTTTGAATCAAGTTTGGATAATAATGGTTTTAGGAGGTTTAAGTTAGGATGATAAATGGTTTATTTATCAAGTTTAATGCAAGATGCTAGTAAAGTATGCCAGCTCAAAATATCAGTGCAAAACTTGATGGTTAATGTATGTCTTTTGACTTTTCTTTTTGGTACTAAATTCATGGTTTCAAATGCAACATCTCTGCTGTCAATTGGGGAGGGGAAGAAGAAGGGGGGGAGGGGGTAAGTGCAACTCAATGCAAAATAGAAAAGAATAAAGAACTTGATACAACTGCATGTTTTAATGAAACAGGCCTATTTTGATGGCCCCTAAATTTGGCATTGATGAGGGGGCCTCTTCCAATTTTGATGCTACACTTGTACTGACCATTATCGCAGTTACATGAAGGTAACACTGGACCTTCAGCAAATGGAATGCCAGGCCGGGCTGTTACTTGGGAAGCTTCTGGAGAACAGCCAGAGAGGAATAGAACAAGTGCTTCTGAGATTCCATCAAATCATACCAGAATATGGTTTGACTCTCACGTGAGTGATCCTTGTAGCACTATCATCTCTCAATGATGGCAAAGAAATTGACTTTGCTTTGCTCTAAAATGAAATGTTGTGTATGCTGTTGGTAAGACACTTAAAGTCAATGTGAAGGCATATCTTGGGAATCAAAATTTGAGTGGTTTACTAACTTTGGGCAGGAGGTGCTGCAAGCAGTGGCAGTTGTTCTGATGGAAGGCAAGTTCCAGAAGAATGGATCCTAAAAGCTGGTGATCAGTTAGGAATTGAAAGAATAAGCACCCTTCAAATATCAAAAGCTGCATCAGCTGAAGGAAACATCCAAACTGGTCCAGCTTCTTCATCTCTCAACCTCTCTCAGTTTGCGTGTGTGATGAACATCATCTTTATCTCTTGAGGTCGGATTATATTGCTGTCTCCTGCAAATATTTCTAAATAAAGTTGGTACTTTCTCAATCGCCCATTTCCCTACTGTAAATGCTGCTTTGCAAGAAAGCATTTGGCTTAGGCCAATTGATTGCACAACTTTATCTTTGAGTCTTGCCAAATTTTACTCTTTATTCTTGCGTCAAGAAGCAAAAAATGTGGCAGAAATCCATTTATGTCCTGCGAAACCTGTAAGCATTTCTGTTTTTCCACTTTTTAGTACTTTTTTTCCACTCTTTAGTGCGTCTGTCCATGTGATACTAGAGACAAGTTGGATTTTCTGCTTTTTACTCGACTGTGAACCTTGATGATTCGTCGCACATACCTGTGCAAGTACCTATTTCTAAAAGACGGAACTCACATGCCTTTCTTGGGCTTCTCAGTATCTCAGTATTGATTCAATTAGTGTGCTCATATCATCCAAGTAATTGGGTTGATGCTGATGAGGATGAGGATGATGATAACAAGGATGAACTCTGTGTGCAATCAACACTATTATACTACGAAGATCAGTAGCATTACGTTTCCTGTTCAACTATGATAACCTTGCTCTCTTTTACTGTTTAGTGCTTATGCCTTCTTCTATTTCCAAATGTTAAAGTAAGAATGAGAATCCCTGTTTTGATACCGAGGTTCTCTGAACTATTTTTGTATTCCATTCGTTTATGATAATACTATGTCAGTTTTTCTCCCAATTTCTTTCTCTAATATTTGCAATAGCACATTAGAAACATTAAGAAGACTGTTGGAGTTTTTGACCAAATAGATCCCTCGCCGTAGAAAGCTTTTCTGTTTTGTCTTTTGAAAACCATTTTAAGTACATTAAAAAGGAAGTGATCACAGGGTTTTTTTAAATGTTTATGTTCCTTCTTAAAATCGCATTCTAGGATGATTAGGTCGTTTTTGAACTCTAACAATTTCAGTTCAACTTTTCCTCGTCAGTTGCTTCCATTATTTTTTATTATGATATCATATTACATGCTTTTACAGCGAGGGATGCTTTGTGTCATCGAACATTACCACATCAAGAAAGCTGGAAACTATAGCCGTTCACTAATTGATGACCATGAATGGGATTATCAACATTAGGACACATGGAATGAAAATCAGCCAAGGTATGTTGCCAAACATATTGTACATCAGCAGGCCACACTTGACACATCCAAAAGGAATAGAGATGAGAGTGTACTTGAGTAGAAACCTTCTGCCGATATCTTGCTTTCTCATTATAAAGATTAATATTTGCTGGACCTTTTGTATCACTTCGCAGATAGGCACAATGATGGGTTCTACAACAACATTGGCTGGACAGAGAGAGGTGCGCACGATCCTAATGAGTTAACGAAAGGCCCCTGCTAGAGAATTAATCTGGTGGTTATATTTTGCAGCATTTTCTTGGAATTAAAATAAGCAAATTATTTGTCAGACAACTGAGAGAAGCTCAAACAATAAAGATCGTGTATAATCGCAAGGATCTATTAACAAAGTGAAGAGATCTAGGTGATTTGTACCCGTATCATGGTTCTTGAATGCAACATTGTAAAGGATGAGTTCACGTGACCGATGCAGAGTACAAATTGTTTCCAAATAAAACAACATTCGGGTAATGGCACACACAGAGGAAATGATTAGAGAGAGGAAGCTCTTCTCTTTTAGGAAAGGAATTGGAGACCGCATGATTTGCCGTCAAACATGTAAGTAGAGGGAAAAATGGTTAGCAAAGGTCAAAACGCATATTGTCTTAAATAACGAAAAATATATTCAGATGGGGCTCCGTTATATTCACTTGGCAGCAGGGAGCGAAGCAAACATATTTAGAGCACGAGGTGGTTGGAAATGTCTTAAAGAACGACCAAAAGGTAGTATGAAGATGGGGCTCCCTTCCCCTGCATTCAAGCTAATCAAATGACCTAATAGACTTGTGAAATGTTAGGAAGTATCCATACTCTTCAAGAGTTTTTATGTCATGTCGAATATTTCGACAAGTGTTTGATTCTCTTTGATATTTTCTTGACACTCTCCGGCATATGGTCAACTTTATCAACACTCTCCGACACTTGGTCGAATTCCGACATACAAGTTTTAGACATGTGATTCCAATACATGAAATCAATTTTAAAAATTTTCAAAAAATGAGGAATTAAAATGTAAATATATGAAAAAAATAAAATAAAAAAATAATAAATGGAAAAAAAGAAACACTTAATTTTCTCTTCTAACTCCACTTACTATGATACACAATTCACCCATTCAATTTTTTATCTCTTCTCTTTCAACACATTTGACACGAGTTTAGAATATAATTTTTTCTTTTAAAAATTTTTATGGAATATTGGAATGGAGTTGAATTTATCAAATTGAAACAGTAATAATAAATGATAGATTAATATTTTTAGTGTAAATTCATTTTATTTTATTATTTATTTATTTATTTTTGAATTTAAATCAAATTAAATTTGATTAAAAATCATTAAAATGATAATTTATTATGTATATATAAAAATATATATATAACATGTTCAATGTCGAAATTCTCTATTTTTTAAAAAACGATATGTCGGCGTGTTGTGTCGTATCGTGTTGCACGTTATGTATCGGTATTGATACAACTTAAGTGAAATGACCGATGGGATGCTTTCTTTTTAACTTAGTATTTATGATCTCGTCACAAGTGCCTACCTTCAATAACGCCCATGGTGGCCAAAAACAAATAAACCTTTATGAGCTCTCTATTTACTTTATCTTAAGTCATGATGATTTGTACTGCATTAGTCATGAAATAAAACTTGTAAACTAAAGATAAGTTAGTTCCACCAGGATCATGGGCATGGTATAGTGGAGAGGAAATAGTGTCTATGTTGTGTAAATTAAGCTGGATTGCAATCGATTGTAGTGAAATTCTAATAATCAAAATTGTGCAGTATGTGAAACATAAATAACATAGTAGATAAGAGAGAAGAAGAACGATACACCAGAATTTTTTATGTGGAAACCCAAGATGGAAAAAACTTTAAGACGTTGATTCGAGAACTCTCCACTATAATCAAAGGATTGCAATTAACACTCTAACGGTGTTTCTCTCACAATAAATCCTCATAATTGTCACAAAACACATCATCGCTTGACAAACTCTCAAAATCTCGTGTTTACATGCTCTCACTTAAAAAACTCTCAACTCTTGTGTTTACATGCTCTCGCTTAAAAAACCCTCAAGAACTCTTGTGTTTACTCACGTTATTGAAGACTCTTATGATCTCTCTAGAGTGTTTCTCTAGTGTATTTAGAAACCTCCACCCAAGCTCTTCTATTTATAGTGGTAGACCTCCACCCAAATTAAGAATCCTACCTAATTGATTTCGTAATCACCTCTCAATTGGAAATCTCCTTAATCGATTGAATTCCTTTAATTTGAGCAATCATCAAAATTAATTTTATCCTTGAATTCTTCCTAAATAAGACTCATTCTTATTTAAATTTCTTCATTTTCAGCATCCTACCATAATAGGACTCCTTCCTATTGATAAGCAATCATAGGATATCCCAAATCGACTCTTGAATATGTTGGGCTGTGCTGCTCCAAACAAATCTTTCCCCAGCCCATCATGTAGGGTTTTAAACTTTCTTATCACTTCAATAAGCTAGTTTCCTTCCTATAAAACTTTAGTTTCTCCGTAGGTAGAGACATTATCAACATATTAGCATCATGTTTGTCTGTGTAGATCTTCTCAAGCTTCAATTACTTCTCCTTCAACACTTCTCGTATCCAATGATACCTAATATCAATATGCTTCATCATAAAATGATATGTGGAATTTTTACTAAGATGAATAGCGCTTTGACTATCGCAATGCACAACATAATCATCTTGCTTGTGCCCCAATTCTTACAAAAATCTCTTCATCCACAACATCTCTTTGCTAGTTTCGGCGGTAGCTATGTACTCAGCCTCCATTGTAGATAATGCAATGCACTTTCATAATCTCGATTGCTAAGAGACAGCACCACCTACAAAAGTCATGAAATAATCAAATGTAAATCACCCGGAATCTACATCTCCCACCATGTCTGCATCAATGAACCCCTCAAGTATCAGTTTTCTATCACCAAAACACAAACACAAACTATATGTACTATCCACTTGATAGCCTCTTAATGTTGTTAGCCGAGGTTTGACATGTATCGGCTCACAATTCCAATAGCATACCTAGTATTTGGTCGTGTGCACACCATCGCATGCATGCGAGTTCAACAGTAAAGACTTAATAAATCTTCAGCATCTCTTCCTTCTTCCTTTCACTTGAGGGACACTGCCTCGTGCTAAGCTGAAAATGATTGGCTAAAAGTGAACTAATTGCTTTGGTGTTGCTCATGTTGAATCTAAGCACAACTTTTTCTACATATCTCTCTTAGGATAACCATAACTACAAGCTCTGTTGCTCTATGTCCTCATTCCAAGTATTTGCCTTGCCGGTCCAAGTTCTTTTATGGAAAATTCCTTGCTCAACTCATCATTGAGCTTCGTAATTTTTCTGACATCATGCCCCACAATTAACATATCATCAATATATAATAAGAGAACTAGAAAATTGCCATCATTGAACTTCTTGATGAACACACAATGATCTCTCGTCGTCGTCTTGTATTCATTCCTCTCCATAAATGAATCAAACTTTTTATACCATTGCCTTGGACCGTGTTTGAGCTTGTAGAGGCTCTTTTTCAACCTAAATATAAAATTTTATTTACCTTCAAGCTGCTTCATATATATCTCCCCATCAAGATCACCATGTAAGAATACCGTTTTCACATTGAATTGCTCGACCTCCAAGTTCAAGGTTGTTGCTAAATCAAGAACTACTCAAATGGATGACATCTTTACAACAGAATAGAAAATCTCCTCATAATCAACTCCCTTCTTATGACCAACACCCTTCACCATCAATCTTGTTTTGTAATGTGGTTTGGGGTTGTTTTCTTTAATCTTCAACCTAGACACCAATTTGTTTTTGAGTGCTTTTTAGCCCTTTGGTAGCTTCACCAAATCATAGGTGTGATTATCATGCACGGATTGCATCTTTTCTTGCATTACTTTCATTTGTTCCTTTTTGTGGGTATAAAAAAAAATTTATTCCACTTACATCTTGGAAAGTCTCGGGTTCTCCCCCATCAGTGAGAAAGACATACTAATTTGGGGAGTATTTTTTACTTGGTTGCCTTTCTCTTGTTGATCTCATTGGCTGTCCTTGAGGAAAATCATCAACATAAGTTGTTTCCTCCTCAACCTCATCATCAACTACTACATCTTCATCATCTCCATTATTAGTCTCAGCCTCAACTCCTTCATTAGCCTCATCATTAGCTACCATCTCAGTTTGTGCTTGCTTAACCAAATCAATCTCGACCTCTTTTTGTGCTCCCCCACCAATAGAATTTTGTGATGAGCCTAAGGGCTCCGGGTCAACTAGCTCTTCCTCCACATTTTGAGCTTCTTCATGCTTCTTGAGATCTTTGATAATTTAATCCTCAAAGAACACCACATCTCAATTGCGAAACACCTTCCGGTGTATTTTGTGAGTTTATAGTTGTAAGAAACTTACAAAATCTCCATGTATAACTTGTGTCATTTTTTCATATACATCACAGTGACATGGTATTACAAAATGAATAGAATTGTAATATGAAAATAGTTGAGATATGATCCTCTAAAAATCTTACTTACTAACATTGAATTTAAATCTAACCATCACTTAAATATTTTTCCTATATTAATTTTAAATTTTATATCTAACTCTCTCCACATGTTTAAAATTTTTTTCATTGGAATGTGTACTCTTTTCATAATATGGGAAAAAAGCAATTTTATGCGTGAATTTAAAACTTAAATCTCAATCGGATCGATTCATCTATTATTATCGTGTGATGTGGGAAATTACATAATAAGCACACATGGTTGTTGTTCTACAACAATGCACTAGGCATGAGTACCTTGTGACATTTTTGAGTAATGTACGAAGAAATCATCTAAGTAATTATGGTAAGCCAGTCCCTAAAGCATAACAATGGTGACAAAACCAGAGCATCATTAATCTGGTTAGTTATCTTATTGAATTTGTTTTCTATACAAGGGAAAATTATTTAAAAAGTTCTAAATCTATTACATAGTACTAATTCAATCATAAACTTTTCAATTGAACTAATTTAGTCTTAAAGATTTTCATATTGATATTAATTCAGTCCATATGACCAATTTAGGTCAAAAAATCATTGATGTGAACACATGTCATCTTATGTGTCATAGTTGGTACTAACATGAATAATTTTTTAATTTTTTAATTTATTTTTTTTTTCAAATTTTTTTTTGTTTTTTTTCCTTTTTTTCTTATCTTTTTTTGTTTTTTTTTTCCTTTCTCTTTTTTTTTTTATTTTTTCCTCATTAGTCTTTGCCAATCGCCAGCTACCGATGAGGGTGAAAGCTTGAACATCGTTAAAGGCCGACAAAGGGACCCTAGCGAGGGGCCTCATCACCATCACCAAGGGCCTCACCTAGCATCAGCCTCTAGCAAGGGCTAGGCGAGGGTCCCCTCTTTGGATCCGGCGAGAAGTAGCCTCACTTAGCCGTGGCTGATCCTAGCCCTAGCCGACGGGTGGTGACCTCCACTAGTTGGTGACTAGTGGAGGGTAATACGGAAAAATGAAAAAAAAAAGAAAAGGAAAAAAAAATAAAATAAAAGAAAGGAAAGAAAGAAAATAAAAAAAAATTCAAAAAAGTATTTAGAAGTTAAATAATATGTTCACATCAACGTTATTTGTGTCATGTAAGATGATCGACATTCACGTATGGACCGAAATGGTATTAATATAAAAATACTTATTACTAAATTAATCAAATTAGAAGATTTCAACTGAATTGGTATCCTAATGCAATAGATTTGTCACTTTTTTATACTTTTCGCTTCTATACGCCTTCCTGGGATTAGCTTCAGGCTCCATTCCACACCTAGAGAATTAAAATAAACTGCAAATTATAGAATTATGAGAGGGTGACGGTGCCCCTACTTTCCTCGCCAGAAACGGACCCACCATGGCCGCGAAGTTACTTGTGGAATACCGGATGACTTGCCCATTAAGTTTTGAAAACAATTTGGAGGAAAAAGGTGTACATGGATGGACCCTCCTCTCCAGTCCGTCATCCCCAATGCTCTTTAATTTTTTAATTCTCAAAAAAGTAATTTTTTATTAACACATGTATAAATACTTTTAACTCCATCGCTCTCAAAGGATGTACAGAAATCATGACGTTTGTTTACATATACATTAGTAGGTATCATCACAGCTACATAATAATATCTAGAGCTTGCTAACAGTAGTTCTTACTTTTTATTTTTCGCACATCTTGAGGGGCATCTCTTTCGGCTTTTGTTAACCTTAAACATCTAAAATTTTATAATAGATAAATTTGGCAAATATAAATATTCATAAGTAATTTTTTGTAATCTTTTAAAATTTAAATAATATATTATAATTAACAGAAAAATACAAAAGTTACTTTTAACTTTTGATTAGTCTAGACAAATAATCATAGTTTGAATTGGCATATCAATCAATTAATATAATTTAAATTAAATGTAATTTTGCATCACGAAATCAAAGACACTTGTAGCAGCACTCCGTGTGTGATCAATATATGTTTCACATTAAAAAAAAGTGGTGTATTGCTGTTGAGACTTGAGAGGACATGTACATCAACATCATGTGTGTGTGCATATATATATTTTTTGTCTGGCTTCCATTGTCAAATTAATTAAGGTAAGCAAAATTTTATAGAAAATGCATTTGGATTCCTCATGCCTCCACAAGTCCACCGGTTGCCATGGTGTCTTCGAAGAAATTTGTGGTGGACACGTCTCCGTCATTCTCAAAAAGTGTTGAAAAAAATAATAACAAAGAAAGAGGAGGAGACGGTTACTATAGCAGCGTTCGCTATTATACAATATGGATGCATCGAGATGTAAATTCGATATTTATTGTTTTTATTAATTCAATTCTAAATTTTTTAATTATATTAATTGAGCCTTAAATCACATAAGCCACATAACATGATGATCTTTGAACTCGAGATGAACATGAATGGGGTCACCAACATAAGGACACAAAGGTTATTAGGGTGGGACCGATAGGCGATATGTGCTTTACCTGGTGCACTAATACAATAATGGCTGTGCTATGTTGACCAGGCTGGTGTCGTCTCTGATGGATGGCTTGAAGGGAGGACTCCTCCATGAAATCGAGATGCCGGCTATACAGTGCACCAATTTGAGCCCCATGCTCTGCTTCTATTTCTGATGAAGAGACGCAACTGTATATACACTCTATTTCTTTCTTTCGTCACCAGAAACTCATATTAAGAACATGTTAATCGAAAGTCTTATTAGATTTCCTCCTAAGAAAAGGTAAGACCTTGTTTTTGAATAAGTGTTTGTAGGTCTTAAGGAGGTATTTCCTGGTACTCTGGCGTTCCATTTTGTTGAAAAGAAGATTCACGAGCTTTCTTAGCCATGGATCACTAGATAGGTTAAATACATGCGGCATATGCAGAGGTTAGACTCCTGCAATTCATACTAACAACTGGTTTGCTAATTTTATTTCCAAGGCGTGGAGTAGAGCTTGCAGATCAAATCGCTCCACGTACCCGACGTCTTCGTTCCTTGGTGGGGTTCCTGGATCAAGTCATCGAGTCGGTGGGAGTGGGTGTTCCAGCCAACGATACCTGTGCAAAAATCATGCGTATCTACGGACTACTCAAACTCGTCAAGATGGGAGGGCAAGATATGATGGATCCAAGGTTCCGACTTGTGTCCGCTCTCATCGATGCTGGGCTTGAAAGTGTCAAATGTGGCCTGTTAATGTACATCTTGCTAAGTGACAAGCCTTGGCCGATTGCCGTTCTTTATATCCTGATGGCATTCGCATTCATTGCGAATTAGAGAATGGGGACAGTTTCTGGTTTCCAAGATGTTATGGCTTGCTCTTTGTGAAGTTGGTTTGGATATTTGGACATGACCTTGTGTTGTACTAATATTAGTTTGAATACCTTCTACATCATGAAAGATAAAACCTTATTTATGCTAGAGAGGCTATTTCCTTTTTCCATATTCTATTTATTCATTCTCTCCTACGCGACCTTCTAACGAGGGCATTTATGCTCGTAGTGTCCTTTATGTAAAGATTGTAATACCAGAGGAACATTACCATGGGGCATACTCGTCCCTCGCCTCATTAGAACCCTTCGATAACTAATACAAGTGCAGACAATACATCATAGAACTAAGTGATGATGATATGGGTCAGCCCCTTCTTCTTGAGCGAAAGATCTTAAGATTTCTGAAGGAACTGGAGCTGCAGGGGTCATGCAAAGGCATGGTCCCCTTCCCTTCTCTTTTGAATGAATGATCCTACTCTCTTTCTATAAATAAAACCACTCTCTTGCTTCATACCTTCATTCGTTCGATCAAGATCCTAGGTTTCAACCTTCTGGTTTCTGTAAACCTTCTTAACGTGGCTTTTTTTTTCCCATTTTGGAAAGAGAGAAATGCTGACTTCACTTTTGGACATGGATTCTTTATTTCACAATACGATTTCTCGAAACACAAGTGTCTCAATATATCTCAACCGTTAATACATGCCTCATGTACATGTCTCATTGTTAAGAATTGATTGAGATGCCAATGAAAACACTGTTTGAGGTAAAGGATCTCCATCCTTTTTATGCCTATTAAAAATACAGTTCGTTTATTTCACGGAAATTTTTTTTAGTTCATTTTTTGGCATTTGGATTGTTTAGGAAAATGAGTTAAGCCTCTTTGGTAACCTTATAAGGAACAACTATTTCTGTTTTTTTGTTCCCCAGAATAAAAAAAGAACAGAAATCCATTTGATAAAAATTTTATTCTGGGGAACAAAAATCTATTTTTTTGTTCTTGAGAATAAATTTGGAGGGAAATAGATTTGGAATAGAATTAAGAAGTAGAAAAAATTATTTTTTTTCCTTTTGGCAGGTCGCTGGCTCTGTCTATGGCCGGCGACCGGCCAAACGAGGGTTGGCGACCTCGCTGGAGTGTCGCCAGCCCTCGGCGACGCCGAGTCATGGCAAAAAGCTCATCGGCCCAAGCCTCATCGTGGTTGGGCAAGGCTTAGCCTCGCCAGGCCAGGGTGAGGCCAACCTCGTCGGCTTGGGCGAGGTCCAGGCGAGCCTCCGGTGACTCGCCGGACCTCACCCAACAAGTCGCCTATCCTTTCATCATCGTGGCCGACGGCGCTACAAAGAAAGAGGAAGAAGAAGAGAAAAGAAAAATATAATAAAAGTATTAAAAAATTAAAATAAACAAAAAAATTAAGAATCCTACCAAACACATTTCTATACCAGGAATAAAAATTTTGGACAGTTACCAAACGCATTCTTTTGCTCAAAATTGTTCTTGAGAATAGAATTGTTACCAAACATGCCCTTAACGAACCATTTTTTCTAAGTCAATGGAAAACTTATGCTTAAATTCAAGAGAAACTAACAAAAGAAAATTCAGGAAAATAAATTTCTCTCTAAAAATCAAAAATCATTTTCCAAATATGACTAGAAATCAAGCCAGAGAGTCCAAGGCTGTTTCATGGGTCCTTAGCATTGGGCCAAGGTTGAGTCCATCGAGACCGAGTGTAGGTCCATTGAGGCTAGGCTTGGGTCCATCGAGGTTGAGCTTGGGATCCCGATGCCTAGTCCTTGATATTCGGGCCTGTGTCCACAAAGACTAGGCATCCACAAAGGTTGGGCTTGAATTCATAGAGGTCGAGCTCATATCCTCCAATGATAGGCTTGGGATCTCGGTGCTCATTCCCGACTCCCTAGTGCCCTAGCCTATTACTCTGTGCTCATGCTCAGATCCTTGTTGCCCAATCTAAGTCCATTGACGCTAAGCCCGAGTCCACAAAATTTAGGTCGAGCAACAAGCACGAATGTTCTAGGCTAGCCTCAATGGACATGGGCTAAAAAGCACCAAGGACATGGGCATGAGCATTGAGGTCCCGGGCCTAGCCTCTATGGTTGTGCCTAGTCTCCATGAACTAGGGCTTAGGTGTTGAGGACCCAAGCAGGGTGCTGAAATCCTAGGCTTGACCATTGTGGACGCTAGCCCGCCTTGAAGGACCCAGCTCAAGGTGCCGAGTAACCGGGCATGGGCATTGGGATCTTGAGCCCAACTTCTATGGGCCCGTGCTCGATTCCATGACTACCCATGCCCAAATTATTAGCGTCTACATAGTGCATGTTTATTTAAAAAATTAAAGCAAGTTTTCCTGTTCAAATTATTTCTTAGAAAATATTTTAAAAATGTCAAATTTTCCCACGAAACAATTGGAGACCAATTTGTACCTTGCAGATTTCCCCTCTATTCCTTTTCTGTATATGTTAATATATTCGAGTTTATATTCTTGATTTCCGAGTTACTCAAATTCTTGAAGCAAAGTAATCAAGAACATATTAAGTGCTTTTAAATGGTTTTAAATCTATCGAAAGTAAGATTTATTGTCGATACTTATTGACCCCTTTTTCTTAAATGTGGTTCTTTGTCTCACAAGGCATAAGTGTCTCAACATATCTCAATTGTTAATACATGCCTCGTTTAGATGAATCAAAAGGGAAGAATTGGTTGCTCTCAGTTAATACTGGCTTGGACATTCACCTTGTGTTCTATTATTACATTCAAAGCGGGATATAGGATGATAATGGTAATTTTACATAAGATCGTGGTGCAATTTAAGATTGAGAAATGATGAAATTATTATTTTAGCTTAGAGAGGACCAGGGGAAACGATGAGTACATTAGAAAGAATAACATGATCCCCGTTCACTACTCTTTCGTTTTTGGATACACACATCGTGTGTTTGATATAATTTGTAGATCGTTCCTCATGGTACTAGCTCAACAATCTCTATACAAAAAAATTTAAAGTAAACTAGCTAAGTGGACATCAAAGCACACACGTAAAGCAAGCTAGACAAGTACAGGCTTGATTCATCACTTCGTCGCCTGTTTGTGCCATGGGACAACTAACCAGATTGCCGAAGCTATGATTTTATCACTATTTTAAGATCGGTTTACCAAATTTACTTGGTAATTTCATTCATACATTACTTGCTAATGTAACAAGGTACTCGTGCCTAGTCGATGGCCAAACAACGATGGCCATCTATGCATGTTATGTATTTTACTTCATCTCATGGTATTAGCACACAAACCAATCCGATAGAGATTTAGGTTCTTAAATACACGCAAAAAAAGTTGCTTTCTTTTCCTACTATAAAAAGAGTACGCGCCTGCATGTGGCAAGAAATGTCTTTGCCACTAGAGAAATCAAATGTCTTTGATCATGAATGTGACACCCTAAATAAGTGCCAAATCGGTCCCAGCCTCCAAAGGTCATGGGCATCATGAAAGGATGAATGTCGGACTTCATGTGCTGGTATATGGGACAGAATAAAACTGAACAAACATCAAGACATTTGCCCTGAAGGTTGAAGTCCGTGGATGAATGACCGTAGGTGGAGGTGACAAATTCAACATAAAACGACACGATGCCAAGACCCAAAATGTGTGAGGAAAAACACAGACACAAGGACTTGCGTGTCCTGAAATTTACATGGAGGTACTTATTCTGCAGAACAAACTCCTTATCCGAACCTTAAGAAAGTTTTATGATACCTTGACTCTGTCACAAATTATCTCCGCAGCATGAGTATAGATAATGGAATCAACTGACAAGGAAAAGTTAAAACTGAATCGGTTGGAGTTTAAAAATGACGTAATCATTCTAGAATGAGATTTTAAGAGACGAACATAAACATCTCTAAAACCGTTTGACCTTTCCTCTTCTATATACACAGATTAACTTAAAATGGTTTCCAAAAGACAAAACAGAAAAGCTTTCCACCGCAGGGCATCTATTTGGGTCAGTACAAATGAAAAAACTACAAGCAACTTCAACACCATCTCCAATAGTTCGAAACTGCAGGTCCTGTCCATATAGCATGTGACTGTAGGATCTCTCGGCGCTGCTCTGTTTTTCTTGGCAGGAAGCCAGGAAGAGTTATCAGTTGTGACAGAATACAAATGCAGAAACATACCTATACCGACACCACCTTCAGCAAAGCACATCAACTTAATACTGCAAAACAAAAGAGAGGGGGAAAAGGAATTGCAATTAAATGGCCGCTTTGTTGCATTCTGGACTTGCTAAAAAGGCACGATGGTAAATTCGGGCAATCGAATATGCACCTTATCAAACTTAGAGTTATAGCAACCGTTGGCTCCTCTTTGTAAACTTATTTTTGGACTTGGTCCTTTGTTCGGGGGTTGCGATATCTGGACCATGTTTTACAACAATAATTACCAAAAAATCATTAAATGATCTAGTGCGCGGGCGAGAGCGATGATTCTATTTTGGAACAGTATTAATTTAATAGTATACCCCATGATATGATGGTAACTTTCCATGTTGAGGCGAAAAGAGTCCAATATAATAGTCATTCTACCGAAAAAATCGAGAAAGGAAAGTGAAAACTTTCGCGGTCGCCCTGACATCTACGCCAATCATTCCCCAAAAAGTCATATATCGAGGGAAAAGCTATATCATTGTTTATTCGTGCCCTGATGAGCGATGCTTAGTTTAGATGCTATGATGTGTTAGGTATTGGCTTGTTTCGCTCAAAAGTGTCCGATTGACAAATTTGAGAGTCCTTCCACCGATTATCGAGTGCGGGGAGACTTTGGCGATGGATTGAGGCAGAAGTTTGTTGATCTAGGTTGTGATTGGGCCTATGGACGATGGTTAGGACTTGATGAGGATAAATTTTAAGCTATTAAGAGTGCATTTGATAACCATTATATTCTCGGAAACAATTTCTTCTTAAAACTTTTTTTTATTCTATTTCCTAGACAAGTTTTTGAACATTCAAAAGCGTTTAAAAACTGCACAAAATTTTTTATTTTCAAAATAGAAATGTGTTGAATACGACTGTCAAATTTTTTTGTGACTTAAAATTTCTTTTAATTTTTAAATAATTTTATTATATATTTTTTTTTTTTCTTCTTCTTCTTCCTCTAGCCGATCGCTAGCCATGGCTGAGGTTGGCCATTGGCTAGATGAGAATGGGCGACCTCACCAGCCCTACCGAGGTCAAGCCTCATCGGCCCAAGCCTTGCTAGTGGCTGGTTGAGCTTGACTTTCTTGGCTGGGCGAGGCTCTAACGAGGTTGTTAACTAGAGGAAGAAGAAGAAGAAGAAAATGAAAAGAATAAAAGAAAAAAAAAATTTGCTTGATTCTTGAGTTGTTCCTAGGAATAAATAAGTAGATTTTTTCTGCTTCTTGATTTTGTTCCAAATTTATTCCCGAGAACAAATATATTCATGTTTCCGGAAACAAAGACATTATCAAATGGATTTGTGTTCATTTTTTTTGTTTTGGGGGAACAAAATAACATATATAGTCACTATTCAAAGTCATGATATGCTGACTAAGCAATCATTCAACAATTAAATATGTGCATTCCCTTATCTTTAGTTAGCACATTTCCTTATCTTTAATGAACTGAATCCATAAATTAATCCTCGGTTATTAGGTAGCTGATCAAATATTGACTACATATGCTTACTAAGCACCGGAGGTATACAAGTAGTGCTAACATGAAATGAAAAAGATAATTATTCAAAAGAAAATACAAAGTGGTCAATGTATTATTGTTGATGTTTAATTTTGGTGGTCCTCCTCTATTTTATTACAAATTTAGTCCTTAACCCGACTTCCCATTTTCAATTTCAGATATTTTCTTATATGTGCAAACAGAAATTGCTAAGTTCGTCCCAAATCAATATGCTAGTTCACACAATATGAAGAAGTTATCAAAGACGATCTACACAAATAAACTTGCATGTGCGGTTCAAGTCGGGCTTTCCTAAGTATCTAATAGTATCGCTTCTAACCATTTTATGAAGGATAATTTAGCCTATACTTGGAATGCTTCCCCTAGTTCAAACGGACCAAAATGCTCGAGGCCTTCTGCTGAGTGCTGATCGATCACTTAGAATTGTTGCAGGTAGACACAACGGGTTATTGGTCAAGGTTTCCCCAGGAGCAAGCCATGTATCAGTTTTTCATTGCCTCTCTGTCGTCTTATAACTAGATTAAAGAATGACCAAGACTATCAAAATCAAAGGGCCAGCGGTCGGAAATGCAGCAAGGTCGGTGGGAGCCAGGCTCGAATCTCCGGGCGCTTTTATAATTCTTTTAATTATCTTTTAACGTTTCTAATATTATATTTTCTTTATATGCTTTCCAATTACATGAATAGTGATGATATATATACCTATATATAATAAGAATATTGCACTTTGCACATGTAATTAGCATTTGACAATATATCTATTGTGAGAAAAAATTCATTCAGCTATGATATCATTAATTCATGTAACCTATATTAATGCTCCACTAAGCCTTTGATGCATAGAAAAATAGCGGTAAAAAATCATCAAATTCCACGTTTGCCCTTATTGCTTTTCCACCTTATTTCTCTCTCTCTCTCTCTTTTTCTTTTTCCTTTGTTCTTTTCATTTATCAATAATAAGAAAAACATGTACCTTTTCGTCTATGTTTGTTGATTAATCCTTTGAAGAAGAGGAAAATTCAACAAGATAAAGAAAGATCTGAAGGTTTGTTCTTTCACTTTTAGAGTTCCTATTATTTTTTTTAATGAAATTCTAGGGATCCTAAAAACTCAAAATGTATATTCTTTCATAAGAAAAAGGAAAAAAATTATGAAGTTACTAAAAAATAATAGAATTCAAGCAGAATTGTTTGAAACAATTGGATATTTAATTACTTGAATAGACCTACATAGTTTATAAAAGATATATACAACACAAGAATATTTTTCTATCACTTCAGACAAATAAATAGCAAATTAAGTGGCAATTAAAGAATTATAATAACGCAAATGTTATCTATCATAGATAATTTCTGTAAATGTCAAACCATGCTTAAAAAAAGCTGTTTATTATTTTCTGATGTGCCGAACTATATAACAAATTATTTTCTCGCAAGAACACACGGGTGCCCATTGTTTTTGCACTATTATTACATGTTAATGCCACATGACAATCTTTAGCCATTACTTCGCACCTTTTGTTTGCATCTAGACGAAAAAATCAACATTGATCCTAAAATCAAGTTTGAAGATTAGTTTACCGATCAAATACGCGACAAATATAAAGTATCATGATCAAAATTGAATGGGTATACTCGTACAAGAACCATTTTTGTGATTTCCCTTCGAGTTATAAATTATGATTTACGCATCAATACTATTTAATGATAAATCTAAAAACCTAAAATACTTTCTTCGGTAAACATCAATGATATAATCGTAACTTTGGGGGCAAAAAATGATAATTAATGTGTTACATCATTAACATCATTAATTCCCTTATCCAAAGAGCAACTTGAGCATCAGACCATTGAAGACTATAATTGGTAATAGCTGTCGTGGATTGACTTGGAGTTCTAGAAGATGTGGCATTGGAATTCAAAATATATTCGCTTCCCTCTCTACACCTTCGCCTAATCTTCTTCTTCCAATCCCGCCAATTTTTCAATGACCGCCTCATAAAAATCCATAGCGTCAGTGTAAAGAGAGAAGAAAAGAACTCAAAAATGGAGTTCACCTTGAGTGGCAACGCCTTGAAGACCCTGGCTCGCTCCATCACTTGCCTCTATCACGTCAGCGACGACCTCGCCATTCAAGCATCTCCTTCCAGGTCATTCAATCATTTCTTTCCACATTTCTTCTTCTTCTCTGTCGTCCCTCTCGCCCACAGCTCCGGCCACTGCCGAGGCACGCGGCCAACGGAGGAAGAAGGTGGAAGGAAAAGAAAAAAAAAAAGGAAAGGAAAAAAGAAAGTAATTAAAAATAATAAATTGAGTAAGATAAAATGCGTCTCATGGTCCCCATTCTCTTCATCTCTTCGACCCATAAAGTTGAACAAAGTAGTTGGTTTAATAGCTGAGCCAAAACGATCATAACTTGGAGCGACTTCCTTCCCCAAATCTCAATTGTTCAAGCCTATCTCCCAGAAAATCTCAGTTCTCTCACCGTTTTTACATATAAAAGATATGTATAGTCTTATTCGTCAACATCTAATGTGATTCTTTCTCAAATTCTCTTAATCGACAGCCTTATTCCATTCATCGCACCTTCTTCCTCTTCTCTTGCTTGGACCCAATCAAAACATGAGATGAGGAATTTGGTTTTTCGAACAGAAAATAGAATTGAACGATATAAAAGGAGAGAAGATTCATTTAACAAATAAATAGAACTTTAAAAGAAGTGTTGATTCCAATTATGGTGCTGATTAAATTTTGTTCGTCAATCTCACTCTAGTATAAAATAATTAACTTGACAAGTTATTTGCATTGCAAAAATAATGCAATCTCATCCCAACAAAATCCCTAATAAGATCTGAGAAAGAACAAATTAAGAAAGAATCCAAGAAATGCTCTAATTCCCAATTTCCAATCCAAAAGCCAGTATCGTGCCCAAACGCAAAGTCTTCAATTATCCATATCCAATCATATTTTGGGAAAAAAAAAAACCTTTGATTTTTTAAATATGAAATTATTTTCTTAATTTAAACATTAATTTTTCATTGACTCATTTTTCTAAGCAACCAATTCTTAACACTAATGCACGTAAATGAGGCATGCATCAATGGCTAAGATGTGTTGAAATACTTATGATCCATGGCAGCATTATGTGGAATAAAGAATTCACGTCCAAAAGCGAGTCAGCATTTCTCTCTCTTCTTGAAATGGGAAAAAGGATCCATGTTTGAAAGGGATGAAGAAATCCCGGAAGCCTATATCCTCCGACCTTCGATTGCGCAAATGGATGAAGCAAGAGAGAGAGGGGGGGTTTTACTTATTGAGGATGAGGCGCACAGTGTCTCTCAATCGGGGTACAAGGCCAACAAGTCAATAGGTTGCAATAGGTGTTTCACCTTTACTGACGCGACTAACTATTATACCGGTTTATTAGTTCCTCAAACACCTCTTACAAGGTATGGTAACTCCACACCTGAAGGTCTCTAATTCTCGACTATAATTTTTTCTTCCCCACCTAAGAGGGAATACTCCTGGTATTTTACATTTTAGAGTTCAGATAAAGTAGTTTTAGGACACGGTCCACGTTGAGTGTTGACATGCTGGACAAGACAATAGAAGAATGGTATTGAAGGTTGTACCACGTGTGGTATTGAAGGTTGTACCACGTGTCCGAGGTTTCAGTGGCCTTCCAGCCCAGCAGTGGGAACGGGGAGCTTGGAGGGTGCGAAATGTAAACGCTCACATCACGCGCGCTTGAGTGGCTGTGTGTCCGGTGCCCTTTTTCTCTGCTCTTCCCACATGACCTTCGTAGATATTGTGTGCTACAGGCTCCGCTGCTCTTATAACGTTGTAGATTCTATCGCGAGGAATAAAGCAAATTATAGTACAACGTGATGCCTTTTTCACGAACGTCGACCAAATATCAAAATGATTTATATTTATTACTTTGTCGATTGGGCCGCGTTTGTATTTGGGGAGTTTCATGAGTTATAATTTACGGCTGACTTCGGTCAAGCATAAATTATAGTTAAAACAGCCTGGACCAAAAGTTAACTTTCGATAAAAGAAATGGATTTATTCATTTTGATCAAAATTTTGGAAAGGCTGGTGGCTGGTGCCCACCCTATTGAAACACGAAAAGTGGCCCAATGAGAAGTCATGTTTCCTTCTATTTATCTAGCAAACTATTTCCTAACTTTTTATGAATTTGTTTGGGGAAACATCAGTAATATAATTGTATCTTTGGGGGCCAAAAGTGATAATCAACTGTTATATAATTGATTCCCGAGCCAAAGACCAAAAGCGTCGTCTTCTTCCGATCCCGCCAATTTTTCGGCGACCACCTCATAAAAATCTGTAGCGTCGCTGCAGAGAGGGAAGCGAAGAGCTCAAAAAATGGAGTTCACCCTGAGCGGCAACGCCTTGAAGACCTTGGCTCGCTCCATCACTTGCCTCTCCCGCGTCGGCAACGACCGCGCCATCCAAGCTTCTCCTTCCCAGGTCATTCCATCAATTTCTCCCAACATTCCTTCTTCTTCTTCTTCTTCTTCTTCTTCTTCTTCTTCTCCGTCGTCTCTCTCTCGCCCACAGCTCCGGCATGTCGCCACCGAAATCCACGTCGATCATCGTTCCTCAGCTTCATACGTCGAGTGAAATAGCTACAGCAGTTGCCTTCTTCGTCTGTCCTGCCGAGCGATGCTTAGTTTAGATGGCTATGATGCTGTGTTAGGTATCGGCTCGTTTCGCCCGATACAGTGTCCGATTGAGAAATTCGGAGAGCCCTTGCACCGATTGCCGAGTGCGTGGAGCTTTTGGCGGTGGAATTGAGGCAGAAACTTGTTGACCTAGGTTGTGATTGGCCCTGTGGACGGTGATTAGAACTCGACGTGCATAAAAATCTGAAGTGACTAAAAGAATCTGATACAGTTGATATGGTTATTCAAAGTTGTTGTATCATAAGATAAGACTAAGGCAATTCACTGCTGTAGCATATTTCTCATGCGACCGTATTTTGCATGACTTCCTTTTGCCTTGTCGCATTTAACTACCAAATGACAATAGAAGTTCCAAGTTCTAAGCTCAATGTTTGGCACTTGGCACTATTTGACGTATTAGAATTGAAATAGTTTTGATTTGTGCACAAATATCACCTTCTTACTCGTATATATTGGATCAAGGTTCTCATTTCATTCTCATATTCATATTTGACCTCCAGATTTCCTTTCACGCGCTCAATTCGTCCACATCTGCCTATCAATTGATAACCTTCAAGCCAGACCTCTTTGATGTGTTTACAGTATCTGGTGCACAGGTTCAATGCAGCATTCTTTTAAAGGTATGTTGTCGTTGGTCATCTTTCTAGTGTATTTGCCAGTTTATAGTTGTAAGCAACTTACAAACACTGACAAAGTACTCTGTGCAGGCTGTCTGTTCTGTCGTGAGAATGCTTATTACAAACATTGATTATTTGAGTGTGCAATTACCAGACATCAATGCATCAAAAATTCAATGGGCTCTGCAGTGCTTCAGTGGTAAAGACCCTTTCTGTTGCGTGTGTGGCGCTCTGTATTCATTATGTTTGAAATGGTGTATTTGACAGTTAAATTGCAAGCTCGTGGCACAGATGGAAAAGTTAGCACATTCCCTTTCCCCCTAAAAATAATCTCACTTCAATTCTATGGAAAAACAGCAGAAATGAAGTCTTGAAACTGACATGTTCATTGAGGAAAATGACTGCAAGATGCTGGGAGAAGCATTTATTTGTCATGTCATATGTGTCCACGGAGACAAGCTTTTATAATTTCTCATCATGTAAAAGCAGCATGAACTTTGTTAAAGGGATTTTTAGTGTCCCAATATGACCTATATAGCCAACAAATTCAGAATAAACAGATGGGGAAGTTTACATTGAAAATTAGATTCCAATGTCTACCACTTTTGTTTAATTTTTGTCGGCCACTTAACATTTTAAGTCTTTGTGACTCAGTCATGCAAACTGCATACTGTTCAGTATGTTATCTAAATGTAATATAAATCGGAGGCCAGCACCTGTCAAACCTGCATAAATGTGATAAGAAGCTGCACCATGCAGAGATACATGTTTATCTCACCGTGCCAACTGTGAGTTTTTGTTCATGCATAGGTGATGTTGTCGTATGCATGCAGGCATGAAGAAAACATACTGGATTACTTGCAATGTTGACCCCGACATACAACAATTATCTCTGGATAGGAGAAGATACCCAAGCAATTTTGTAGTGAGGCCTCGTGATCTGAATAGATTGCTTGCAAATTTTCAGTCATGCCTTCAGGAAATTACTATCATTGCAACGCAACGCAACTCCTATCCTTCTGATGCTGCAAGTGAATTTGATGGGAAAGCTGTCGAGTTTAGAAGCTACATTGATCCTACCAAAGGTAGAGATTAACTTTTTTCTTTTCAATCGAATATGGAGAAGAATATCATGGTTCAGATTCTGGCTGCAGAGAACGACTCTTTGCTGCACACTCAGCTGTGGATCGATCCTGTGGAAGAGTTTGTGCAGTATGCTCGTAATGGCAACCCAGTAGACGTGACTTTTGCTGTCAAAGAGTTGAAGGTGTTCCATCTGATTCGTTTTTCATTATATTATCTATCAAGACATTTGGGTCATTAATGCAGCTGAAAGTTCTTGAACGTATGACTTCACTTTCAAACTTATCTCCATTTCCTTAAAATGAGTCCTAAAATGAGTCCACCTACTTGCTGAAATGCTACTGGAGTCCCATTCAGGACCATCTTTTATGTCGAAGTTTTTCCTTGTGTTTTCCAGTGAACATGATAGTATTTAAACTCCGTCCATCTCATGGAAATCCAGGCATTTCTTGCATTCTGTGAGGGATGTGAAGTGGACATTCATTTGCGCTTTGAGAAGGCTGGCGAGTAATTAAATTCTGGATGCTCTTTTGACTCTTACCTTTCTTTCCATGCTTCACTTCAATTTTGTATATGCAAGTAGTTCAGATGCAACGAGTAGTTTTCACGCAATCAGTGCATAACTGCTTTTTAATAGATGCATGATTGCTAGTTGCTCAGAGATTCAATACATGCTAATGCATGGCTTCACAATCACACTCGTAAAGGCTGATGACAATTTTACTTCTGACTAAATGTCAAAAAACAAGAGACTATCGTTGAAAATTTGGTGGATAGTATATAGTGAACCTTCAAATCAAGTTTGGATAACAATGGTTTAAGTTTAAGTTCGGATGATAAACGTATTAATTATAAGTTTGATGCAAGATGCTAGTAAAGTATGCCGGCTAAGAATATCAGTGCGAAAAATAAACTTGATGGTTAATGTATGTCTTTTGACTTTTCTTTTTTGGTACTAAATTCGTGGTTTCAAGTGCTACATCTCTGCTATATGCAAAATAGAAAAGAATAAAGAACTTGATACAACTGAATGTTTTTATGCAACAGGCCTATTTTGATGGCCCCTAAATTCGCATCGATGACGGGCCCTCTTCCAATTTTGATGCTACGCTTGCACCGGCCACCATGCTCACATCCCAATTACATGAAAGTAATACTGCACCTTCGGCAAATGGAATGCCGGGCCAGGCTGATACTGCGGAAGCTTCTGGAGAACAGCCAGAGAGGAATAGAACAAGCGCTTCCGAGATTCCATCAAATCTAAACTCTCAGGTGAGTGATCCTTGTGGCTTGTAGTACTATCATCTCAATGATGGCAAGGAAATTGACTTTGCTTTGCTCTAAAATGAAATGCTGTGTATGCCATCAGTAAGATACTTTGTTTTTGGAAGTCAACAGGAAGGTATCTCTTGGGAATTAAAATTTAAGTGGTTTACTAACTCTGGGCAGGAAGTGCTGCAAGAAGTGTGAGTGGTTCTGACGGAAGGCAAGTTCCAGAAGAAAGGATCCTAAGGGCTGGTGGTCAATCAGGAATTGAAAGGATCGGCACTATTCAAAAATCAAAAGCTGCATCAGCTGAAGGAAACACCCAAACTGGTCCAAATTCTTCATCTCTCAATCTTACTCTCGGTTTGAATGTATGATGAACATCATCTTTATCTCTAGGTCAAATTATTTTGCTCTCTTACAAATATTTTTTAGTAAAGTTGCTACTTTCTCAATTGCCTATTTCCCTACTGTAAATGCTGCTTTGCAAGAAAGCATTTGGCTTAGGCCAGTTGATTGCGCGACTTTATCTTGGGATCTTGCAAAATTTTACTCTTTATTCAAGCATCAAGAAGGAAAAAGTTTTGGCAGAAATCCATGTATGTCCTACCAAACCTGTAAGCATTTCTGTTTTTCCACGATTTAGTGCGACTGTCCACCTGATACCATAGACAAGGTGGAGCAAAACTATTTTCCGCTCCTTACTCGACTGTGAACCCTGAGGATGCATTGCACATACCCGTGCAAGTACCTATTTCTGGAAGACTGAATTCATATGCCTTTCTTGGGCTTCTCAGTATCGATTCAATTAGTCTGCTTGTATCACGTCATTTGTCAGTGGTTCTAAATGTTTTTGGAGGCAAAGGTACTGAACAAGATTGTCACTTACATAACACTAATTAGCGCATCATAAGTAAGTTCATGCAGATTGTTAGTAGCTGAAGCGATTCTCTTCATTCTTTTCTTGTGTAGATGGAAATGGTTTTTCACAACGTCATCCAAGTAATTGGGTTGATGCCAATGAGGATGAGGATGATGATAACGAGGACGGTGATGAACTCTGTGTTCGATCAACACCGCCGTACTATGAAGATCAATAACGTTATGTTTCCTGTTTGACTATGATAACCTTTCTCTCTTAGTTTTACTGGTAAGTGCTTGTGCCTTCCAATGCTTGATGCATCCTGTCCTGTGTTCCTGCAAAGAGTTGGAGTAGTGTCTTGCTTGCTTTAAGCGTCCTTTGTCATTTTTTTCTTTTCTCGTTTTGTCTCCTACTTGACTATACATTAGTGCCTGTGCCAATTTAACTAGTCCACCATGCAACAAAGCTGCCATTTTAATGCACTTCTTTTTCCCTCTGTTTTCTTTTTCAGTATCAAGTTGATACACTTTGCTGAGTGAGGTATTGATACAGGTATGGTTCTACACTTTATTCTTCAACAATTTGTTCCTGGCTTCCTGCCAATAAAAACAGAGCAGTGTCGATAGTTCTTACAAGAGTCACATGCTTAGTGGACAGGATATAGCAATTTAGAACCATTGGAAATTGTGTTTAGACCTTCTAAAATCTGTCCAATAATTCCTTTCTAGCTTTGCAACTTCAAATGTGGTGGTGGTGGTGTGGGGGGGTTGGGGCGCTCAATACCATCTCTAAAACAGCTATTCATGGGGAGATTTATGACTTGTTTGATTAAAGTTTCTGCTGCCTTCTATACTGAGTTTCTGTGATCTGTCCTCGTAGTCCATCCGTTTATGAAAATATAACGTCAGCTTTTCTCCCACTTTCTTTCCCTACTGTATGTATCAGCACATTCAAAACGTGAAGAAGACTGTTGAAGTTTTTTGACCAAATAGATCCCTTGCCATAGAAAGCTTCTGTTTTGTCTGTTAAAAAACATTTTAAAGTCAATTTGTGTATATTAAAGAGGAAGCAGTCAAAAGGTTTTTGAGATGTTCGTGTTCCTTTCTTAAAATCACATTCTAGAATGGTTACGTCATTTTTAAACTCCTACGAATTCAGTTTTAACTTTTCCTTGTGAGTTGCTTCCATTTTCCATACCCAAGGATGCCGAATTTCCAGTGTTCTGATTTGTGACAACATCTTCTGCTGAGGTAATTTGTGACGGTGTCAAGGAGTTTGTTCTGCGGAGTAAATCCCTCCTTTTTTGTCAGTAATGGAACCAACCAGAGTCAGAGTGATTCGTGGAATTCAAAGTTTACTTGCCCCGAGAGGTTGCCTAAAGCACGAATTGATTGTGGTCTGGATCGTCTAGAAGCTCTCTTGTCGTACGTGACTTTTGAGTTGTGGGCGTATCATCCTACACCTTGCTGTTGCATATTCCCATGTTTCTCATCCAAAGAAAAGAAGGTTCAATTGCATCGGTTTTCCGAAACCTATTGTAAGGATGGATGATTTAAATTATAAGGAATCTCAATGTAAGATGGTTGCTTAATCAGGTGCATGTGCTTTTTCATCGTTTCTCAATTTCGAATTGCACCATGGAGTATTGGAACTCTCCCTTTTCGCTCCTTCCATCACCAACTAACTGAAGTCCTAAGTTGGGCAATTCACCTGGAGCTGTCTGCATTTTCACAACGCAACGATCCATTCATAAGCAAGATACATGAGTTTACCAGTCAAATGCAGCTTTCGTTTTACAAAATAATTCATCAAGTCAATCGTATGCAAAAGGGAAACAGCCCACATGAAAGCATCGCAATGTGAAGGAAACTACGTATTCAGAGGGATGAATAATTACAGCCGGAGGAGGACCGAGAGCTATGCACCGGCAGCAGATGAAAGAAGGCACAAGGCGGGACCGTGGATTGGGGATTTTAAACGGGACAGAGCTTAAACCCCAGTCCTCTCCATGACCCGAACAGATCCGATTATCGATGCAGCGGGCCGGCCCAAGCCCGAAAGCCCCCGTTGCATGGGAACATTGAGAACAATTAAGCCATATTAGAGAAATTATATTTACGGCCCATGCTAATTTAATCGATTATCCATAGAGTGAGCGCCGGTTAGTTACTACTATATAAAACAAATCCCAAACGAGGATTTCAATTTTTTTTAAAAAAAATTATGTAATGCTTATGTCCATTTGTTAGATATATCATAGTGCATAGCTCAACAAAATGGACAAAATTGCAACATAGATATACGTAAGATAATAATACTTTATATATCTTACTAGCATTGAATTGAATCCTACAATCATATTAATTTTATACCAATATTAATTTTTATTTTTGTATTTATCTCTCTCCACACATGTAAATGTTTTCTTCACGTGCATGTGTAGATATAAGCGTGGTCCGGGTAAGCGGTTCTCACCCTTAAATAGGGAATTGCCTATTGGTTCGTTGACCGCCGATTCAGTCTGGTTCTCAAGTAGAACCATGGTTCCATCGAGCTTCATGCACTAAGTGTAACATTTTCCAATAAGCCAAAGTAAACTAAAAAATAAAGAACGTTCCTATTCTTCATAGCAAGATAAGTAAAAAGATCGGACTCGTACTAAAATTTGAGAGTCGACGACGTGAGTCGATGAGTGTTGAGCTTGTGAGAGATAAAGAGACGACTTATATGAGGTGAGAGTGAGACAAGACAAGCATTCAATTAATGGGTGTCGAGCTTCAAATTATAGATTTTAGGGTTTTCATTTATTTTTTTATTTTTTTTTCCGTTGGAAATTTTTCTTGAAAATCAAATGTATATATTTATATATTACCGATCCGGTCTAGGTGGGTGAGTACGTGGTTCCACACTTAAAACCCAGAACTAGATCGGCACCCACCAGTTTCCGGTTCTTTTGCACGCCCTCATGTATGTGCGTACTCTTTTTATACCACAGGAGTAAGGCAACCTTTTACATGGATTTAAGAACCTAAATCAGAATCGATTTGATTCGTCATTTGTTATCATGAACCAGACTCAAAAGCACAACGATAATAATCAAAACTATATGTGGGATGATCTATAAATTATATTAAACTAACGGTGCGTGTATCCGAAATGAAAGAATAGTGAATGATCACACGGGAAGTTTTTTATATACTCAAAAACTTGCCCTGTTTCGAAATCAATCCTCAATGTGGGGCCCTAATAGAGTGGTAGGTATGGGCGGCTGGAGTCGAAGGCGAAGTAGTATTGACCGCCAAAAAAGGCGGCGATTAAGCGTGGTCGAGTTCTTGGAGGGGAGGTGGGGGACGAGACATCTGGGATTTAAGGGTTTACAGCGGTTTTGGTTTCCATAAGGAATCGTGGGGTGGGGTCATGTGAAAAGAAGGGGAGGATTATATATGTTTGTTTTTTTTTTTATTTATAAAAAAAAAAAAAAACCGACCCGACCCGAAACCTGGTCCGTCCGTTGACCCGACCGATTTCGAATTAATAAGAAAACCCTCGAAGCTGCGCTAGGGATTTTTTCTTGGGGTTACCGTCTGAATCGCGTGCACAAAGCGAGGAGGAGGAGGAGGAGGAGGAGGAAGAGATGTCGACCATCAAGTCAGAAGACGAGGATCTGATAGGGAAGGCGAAGCGGTTCATGGAGAACTACTACAGGACGTTCGACGCGAACCGGGCGGATTTGGTCAATCTGTTCCGGGAAGAGTCGGTGCTGGCCTTCGAAGACGAGCATATCAAGGGCAAGGAGGCTATCGTCGCCAAACTTGCCTCCATTCCGGAGTGCCACAACGAAATCGCCGACTTCGACTGCTTGCGCCACAGCACACCCGGCAGTATGCTCGTCTGGGTCTGCGGCCAGACGTGGGTAGGCGGCACCAAGGACAAGGCGTACGCCGTCCTTACAAACCAGGTCTCTCTCTTTCTCCCTCTATTGATTTAACATCACCCACCACCACCTTGGTTGATCCCCTTATCCATCCTATCCAATCCACTGTTAGCAGAGACTATTCGTCTGTCTGTAGCGTAATGGAAAGGAGTTGTTGAATTGTTGCTCCGATGATGAAGTTGTTCAAGAAAAAGCTAAATCAATTTAACCTTTTTCTAAGTTATTATTTCTTGTCAACTGTTTGCAATTTCTCTATCGATCAATTGATTAATCGATTAATCAATCCTCCTGCGCATAAATTCTGAGAGTCCGACCCTGATTCTTTCCCTTTTCAGTTGTTCCATCTGATGCCAACACCAGAAGGAGGCTTTTACGTAGGAACACAAATTTGGAGGCCCTTTGATCTCAACAAGGTTCGGGCCTCGTTGGCAGCACCACCAATGTCCGCCTCAGCACCGGCACCAGCATCTGTCTCCGCACTGCCCATGGCCACCTCGACATCGCCAGCATCTGTCTCCGCACTGCCCATGTCTCCCAAGGCGGGACGATGAAACATCCTTAGGCTTCAGTCTGATCATTCTAGTGCCCATGTCTCCCAAGGCTAAGGACGACGAAATATCCTTAGCCTTCAGTCTGATCATTCTAGTCTCTGTTTTATTTTCAATGTATGAATCCAGTCCTGCTTGATTGCAAGTTGTGGTTAAAACGTATTTCTATCTATGTATATATATGTGTGTGTATGGAATTCACCTTGAACTGGTCATCACTGCTGGTGGAATCGTAATTGAACTGACTTATCTTGTCCTCTTCTCGATCTATGCCTCCACCGAAGAGAAGGTCTCTCCCTCTCCCTCTCACTTTCGCGTTTAAAAGTGTAGCAAAACTATTGTCCCTTTGTCATCTTAACCATGTGTTGTTCATTATTTTGCATTTTGAGCGTTTAAGCAAATCATGACAGGCTGTCAAGCCTGGCCATAGGGGCAAAAACTATTGACGCAATTCATTATCTATTTTGCATTTACGAGCAAGCATTGGTCGAGATTGTAATGGGTATTCCCATTGTTATTGTGCGAAGTTTGTGTTTTCACTTATTTGCCGAATAGCTAAAGCTTTCTAACAACCTTACATGTTAGCCCTTCATCAAAATTTAGGGAAATATACTAAAAGAAAGTCTTATTTAGTCCTAAACCTCGCTGAAAAAAATGAAAACACAAAAATAAAGGAAAAAAAAAGAGAGATAAAAATAAAAATAACAATAATAAATTCATAAAAAATTATAAAAATTGTCCGTGTCATTGCTGTTGTACCACATAAGACAGTTGATGTCTATTTTAGCGATTTCCGGTCAAAAGTGACTAAATTAATTGAATTGAAAAATTATCAAATGGTTTATGATTAAATTGACTAGATTAAAAAGTTTATGAGTGAATTAAAATAATTATAATAGATTTTAGAATTTTTTTTTTGATAATTTTCTCTCAAAATTTAGGTAATTAATGCATTTAAGAAGACATGCAAAAAAGAAAAAAAGAAATCAATTCGTAGGAAATTTATGTGACGGTGAATAAAAATGAAAAACTTTTAGGAGATTACAATTTATCTCATTTGACACTATAATCTAAGGAAATTTGTGTGAATCATCAATTTGTGCAGATATACACAGCAAAGTTGATGCTGCTGTTCGATATAGGAGGTTTCGGAGTGATGATGGCGCTGACCATCTTGCTTCTCAAGGGTCAGCATCGCGTCAATGTCGTTGGATGGATCAATGCGACCTTCAGTCTCGTGCCATTCGCAGTGCCTTTGAGCATCATGGTATCACTCAATAAGTGTAGAGATGCAGTTCTTTGCCTATGCTACAGCAACTAAACCAGTCCAAAACAAGAGTTTTTGCAATTTTTTAGTGTTATTTTGTGTTTAGTGCAGTGGAGGGTTATAAAGACCGGAAGCGTGGAGTTCATGCCGTTCACTCCGTCCTTGCTCGTCACCCTCTCTGCCATAACCTGGTTCTTCTATGGCCTCGTTATCAAGGACTTGAAAATCGCTGTAAGAACCTAGCTTTCTCAATCATTCAGCAGCGATTTCATTTTCTTAGTCACCTAGATGCACCAGTAAACCTTGCACCGGGAGTGTAATTTTTTTTTTTTTTGGCACAGTTATTACCAGATATTTCTCGTAAGCCTGTTAAGTTGAGTTCTCGTATTTCTTACTTAGACTGAACTGGGAAAAACGATGAGACTTGAATCCGTCCCCTGGTCAATTATAACATGAGACGCTATCGATCCATCTGTCATTGGAGTTTTTGCATTACTTTTTCTTTTACCTTTTCACGCATACAACATGAGAAAATTTTGGGTATCCATAGGCTATACCTAAGTACCAACTCAACAAATTACTAGTTCACTCCTCACACAACATGTCTCTCCATACGACACACCTTTCTCTCTCTCTGTCATATTGGTTATTTGCTGACTTTGAAATTAAAATGAGGGGTCAATTGGGTGTTTCAGCTACCAAATGCAGTGGGACTTGTGCTTGGCCTCACTCAAATTATCCTGTACGTTATATACAACGATGGAAACGAGAAAATGGAAGAGACAAATGAGGGGCACAACCTGCAAGAAGTGTCTCTGGACATGAAGAAGCTGAACCCGACTTCACAGCACCAACCACAAGTCACAGAAATGGATATCTCTCTCAGTGGCAAACCAATTGAACCAAACGACGATGTTTGATGAATCCATGTCTCCAGCGCAAGTCATAAGCAAGCAAATTATCGCCCAGAGAAACTGTGGAGGGTGACAGTTTTTATCACTTTGACTATTGTTCCAGTAAGGGTGTTAGGTTGTCTGCGTGACGGGAGTGAATGGAATGATTGTATTGGTAATATTTTCCATTTAAGGAGACGATATCTCTGTAATTTGTGCTCAAAACTTCTATTATATAAAGCGCTGGATTTGGCAAAAATAATCTTCTCATCGACACACTTTCCCTTTAGATCTCCCCTATCCCTTTGATCGGATGCTTCAAGTAGAAGCATGCCTTTCCAGACCATAGGTTCAGACCACTGACAGTTGATATACTTCTAAGATATCACTTTATCTCTGATGACGAGGAGTTCTCAAGTCATCCAACTTCCAGGATGATCTGAAGAAACCACTGTCGTAGAGAGAGATTGGACTGATCTCTTATGCATCCCGACTAGCTTATCTAAATTAAGATGTCTGAGTACGCTAACCTTTTTAAGCAAGAAAAATAAAAGAAAGGCTATGCATAAAGCCAAAGGAGAGTTTTGTTTGAATATTTAAGGATCAAAAGAACGGCAAATAGACCACCGGCCGCGGTGGCTCCGCTAGATAAGGCCCTGCTGATCCTCAGCCCAAAGGTGAAGGGTTCAAAACCTAGGGGAGGTGCTAGGTGTATTAAGTGTGACTCAGGGGTGGTGGGTCCTCCTGCTTAAGTGTCACCTGGGGGTTTACGGCGCGGCTGTCGGCTGCAAGCCGGTTCCTCCAGCACCCAAAAAAAAAAAAAAAAAAGAACGGCAAACAGGAAGAACGGCAGCTACTACTTATTTTTTTGGTAAGTACGGCAGCTACTACTTTGATGAATATGCAAATAGTGAATGGAGCTGTCACCTTCATCTATAGAGCAATAGAGATGCAAAACGAGGTCGAAGAAAACAATCCATACTCGGCGTTATTCCCACTGAGCCTAACAGAAGACATTCTATGGCGACTGCTCTATCTTCAACCAACAAAACGGATCATCTTTGCTAATGTTGATGTTCTACACACTTTGTGGGCAACTAGTAAGCTTATTTTTCTATCCTATCGACTCCACTTTCATCCTCGCTCTCTGGGCTAGACTCACCTTGACATATCATACTGATGAATGATTTTGTTGCCTGACCAAAAGTACGGATGATTTTTTCTCACCCCTGCAACAACAGGTTGTAACAAGATAATTGGCAGGTTAGCTCTCTCTTAAATTGCTGTATTAAGCATTTGGTGGACATATATCAGACATTGTGAAAACAAGAGATTACAAAGTTATTTTAGGAAGTCGGTTGAAGGGATCAATCTAAGAGGAGGGGGATGGCCTGTCCTTGAGCACAAGAACCAATCTGTCGAATTCCAGCTTCTGCAGCCTGCAGAGCTTGAGCTGATTTATTTATTCCATCAGCTATGTCCTGGCTATTAAGAGGACAAAGAAAAAGGAAAAATTACCTCGAGTTAACCTTTGTCATGTTAATAACAAAAACAGCTTATGAGAAGAGATGAATTACATGTTACAAATGTTTATCCACATGAACCTATGCTCAATCTTAAAAGAAGTCTCTGCAGTGATCATTCACCATGCAGGATACACGTTCACTTGACTCTATCAAAGCATGTCTTACCTTCACATTCAGCATGAAACATCTTACCCATGGAACATATTATCTTGGACGATTTGAGCTCTGTATTCATTCTTCAGTTCGAAGTGCTTCAAATGCCTTTTTCTTTCTTTTTTTAAAAAGGATGCCTCAACATGAACTTCACAGCAAAAGTCCAGACAGGGTTCGACAACTCAACAGCAATGCTAGATGTGCGTGTGACAGTATAATCGGCAGCTAATTGCATGGCATTCCCTCAATTGTTGATGAAATTAGTTTGGATGCATCACTCGGTGCATGGATTAGCAACTATGACAATATGATTTCAGCTCAAATAAAAGCACATAATTACCTTCGATGTTCAACTCCAGTGTAAGGACACCGATCTCCATGCCGGAGAGCCTAATAGCAGCAATTGTGCTTGGCAGCTCCTCGCATGCTGTATCTGCCAGTTTGGAAAGAGACATTGCAGCTCTCTTCATGGCCCGTGAGGGTATCATAACCAAGAACTCCAAAAAGGATGCTAGATCTACAAATAGACCAGACACCTTGAATCATGATCCTTCATTGCATTAAAAGCAATTACTACACATCGTTTTTTTCTTCATCCATTAAGCAACTTCATGAAATCATTGATCCAGAACATTCCCAAGAATACAATCTACACATGCTCTATGAATTCACCAGTCAGATAACAAAGCAGAACGATTCATACCACAAACTGAGCCTATCATAACCACGTATAAACAACACATAATCTTAAACGAAATCGGTCTTACATATAATCCTCGGAAACAGCTGCGATGACAAGGCTATGAACGCAACAGAAGTTTGCATGGATCGAATCCCAAGCTCAGTTCTGATGATATGATGGTGTCCCTTCACTCTCTCGCTCTTCTCCTTCTCTCTCGAGGACCGGCGACGACTTCTGCGATGAATTTTCCCTCCCATCACGCTAGCTTATTCACTCTCTCTAACTTGAACTTTTCGTCTTCGTTATTCGATTGTCAAGGCCCAAGCCCAAGCGGATGCGGGTCAAACACTTTTTCCATCCCGAGGCTCGGTCCGGTCCAGTTCCTGCTCATCTAGGCCTATCTACCGTGCTCGATCGTATCCACAACGAAATGTTGGATCTGATTAACGAGCGCTTGTGAAGGGCTTAATGGATACTCGTTTCTAAAATAGCAATCGCATGTATCACAAATACGGTTAGTGCATTGTCGTATTTGCAGGTATTTCCTTATTTGGTTGCTCACTCGTGCGCCCGTCTATGAAAAATAGAAGAAAGTTTTGCTATTATGTTAGTCATTAATAAACGGGTCTGGCTTAGAGTTTGGGCTCTGCATGTAGAAATAAGTGTACATTATCCATTTAGCCCCTAAAAATGTTTCGAGTGTACAAGAAGGACCTTGATACCATAAGGGTCTAAACATTCTCATAATTCGTGACTTAAGCTTCCTCTTGAAAAAATTATCTAAACAGTCCTAAATTTATTGTACGACGGCTAATTTAGTTTAAACCTTTCAATTTTGCCAATTCACTCATAAACCTTTTGACAACTTGCTAATTTAGTCTTAGACCTTTTATTGTATTAATTTAATCCTCAACATTTTAACGATTTGCCAAATTAGTCATAAATCTTTTAACAAGTTGCTAATTTAGTGATTCTAGCTAATTTTGACCAGATAGCATCGATGGAGCAATGTAGTCAGTGTAGATCATTTTATGTCGCGTGACTAGTGCTAATGTGGACTTTTTTTTATTGATTTTTATATTTCATATTTCATATTTCATATTTCATATTTTTCTTTTTCTTTTCTTTTTCCTTCATTTCTCTTTTTTCCTCCTTTTATGGAGGGTCAGCGGCCACTGAATGAGGCCCACAACCCTCATTTGTTGCTAGTGGCCCCCCGGGTCACCTATAAAAAGAGGAAAAAAAGATAATATAATATAATAAGAAAAAAAATCAATTTTACAAAAAAAAAATTCACGTCATCATAGGCCACATTACTTCGTGATGTCTAGCCAAAATTAGTAGGAATAACTAAATTAGCAATTCATTAAAATGTTTAGGATTAGTTTGGCAAACCGTTAAAAGATTTAATACTAAATCGACGCAATTCGAAAGTTTAGAATTGAATAGAAAAATTATCAAAAATTTTAAGATTAAATTGATAAAATTGAAAAGTTTCAGATTGAATTAGTCGCGTACAATAGGTTTATGACTTTTTGGACAATTTTTCCACTTATTGTTTGACCAACTATGCTTAGAGAGCGTCCCGACCCATGTGTGATGCGTCAAGGATGATGATGATGGATAGCCTTGTCATGTTAATCGAAATGCATCTCCAGCGACAATAAACTGTTGATTGTGTGGAATAATAAGATCAAACATCGGGTAAGTATGTTTATGAGAATCTAAGTCTCCTAGCAGACATGAGTAAGAAGTATTTGCTCCAATGTAATCCTCGAACTTCATCTGCCACTTTTGTTAAGGACATTTGGCAAGTAGTATTATTCATATAATAAAACTCTTTCTATTCAAAACCGATCGATCAATTACTTATTCTCAATATCCATATAGAATATACCGTTTGTCCTAATCGAATAAAAGTCGTGATGTTTCATGAACAAAAGAGTCACGAATTGCATTCTGCACGTATCATTGCCTGTGCTCTTTGTTCTTTTTTACATCACCTTAAAAGATTTCCCAAACCTTAATCTTTGGAGAGCATTTCACCTGGACCGTTGCCACAGAACAGAATCACCTTGGGAGCAGATGCAGAGATGCAAGGAATGGGTGAAAAAGAAGGAAACAAAAATACCCACCAAAAAATAATACTTTCTTATATATATATTTTTTTAAATATACCTTTTGGATCAATAATTTTTTGTGAAACAATAATTTTTAGGGAAGGAGTGGGGTGGGGAATCAAATCAACATCCGGACTCACATTGCTCGCCCCAGACCAGCACAAAAACTCTTTTTCCTTCCACAATTTGAATCCCATCTCAGTTTTGCTTGCTTGCTTCCCACACCACGCAACCCCCTTGTCTCTCTCCCCCACACCATTTTACTTGTATTCGCTCCTTCTTCTGATGATATGATGGTGTTTCTTCACCCTCTCTCTCTCTCTCTCTCTCTCTCTCTGAGGACTGAGGACGATCTGTGCGTTAAATTTTCGCCCTACTTTCACGCTAACTTATGCCCTCTCTCCCTCTCTCTCTCTCTCTCTGCGCGACTGAGGAGGCCAAAGTGGATACGTTTCGGCTGACCGGTGACCACCATCATTCACTATCACTTCCCTCTCTCCCACCGTCGCCATCAACGCTCCTCTTTTGGGTCAAGCCCTCATCCTCTCTTCTTGCCTTCTCTCTCTCTCTTTCCACCTCCGATCTTTTGACGACTTCTGCGAGCCGTGGGGGGGAAAAAGCTTTTCACTTAGCTTGTGTCCTTCGTCCAACAACTAATCAACAACAACAGCAGCACCAACAAATCTTTCGCCTTGAAATTTGAGTATTCCCTTATATATCGGGTTCATAAAAAGTCAAACTTTCGATTATCTGAAGTTGAAAGTGATTCCTTTTTTTTTCCTTTGAACTTTAAGAATACTATAATTGAAGTCTTATGGATGTACTAAATCTTTAGATGTTTTTATACATGCATACACCAACATACAAAGCAGTCAAACGGTGCCCTTGTAAACAATCGCAAAAGCATTAATCGCCATAGATTATGTTTCGCAAATTAAGTTGCTTAAGTTGATTGATATCCAAGGTCACCATCATATGATTTGAACTCAATATGGCAAGTTCACAGCTGAAGATGGTAGACGCTATGAAATGTTTCGGTTGTTTCCCCTAATGGAAAAACGAGTTGATTGAGACTTTTCTCTTTTACCAATTTGTAAAAAGAGTAGGGAGGGCGACCAACATTAGTAGCTCTCCCTAAACGTTATTATAAGAGTTTCACTTTTACCGCAATATAATAATTATTGCACACCACTTGCCGAAAGTCCAAAGTTGGCAAGCCTGCCATTACAAACCACCAAATACTAACAATTAGGAGTACATGACATGTCGTGGTTAAAGAAAGTAGCACGGATTGTTCGGATTTCTACTCATAACATAAATCAAACTTCAACATTTTGTAAAATATATGTGACCTTTTTTACTTTTGCACGAATTTTTTGAAGTGGTTGTATTCAGTAAAATATATTTCACTGACGCTTTGATATGTTTTTTACTTGATTTAGCAAAAAGAAAAGAAAAAAGAGTTATTTTACTTGACGAGAAATGGGTAACTTGCGTTGGGTTAAACAGTCCCCCCCGTTTCGGCGGCAGAGAGAATCCGACGTTTGACTAGGGGCTGCATACGTAATAACATCGTTAATATCCGGTAAAATGCATGGTAGATTCACCCGTCCACGTCAAAAAAGAAGAAGAAAGAGAAAAGCCTGACGATCTAGGTCATACCTACTAAGTGCGACATCATCTCCAAATCCTTCCCTCGCGACTCACGAGCTCTTCCTTTGGAGAAATCCAACGTTTCTGCATTAAAGACAAACGATGCATACGGGTCATGTTGGACAATCCAGTAAAAAAAAAAAAAAACAGAGTATTTGCTTGAAATTTATTTTAAAAATTACAAAAAATTATCCACACCAATGATATCTATATTTATTATTTCCTGTCACAATTAACTAAAATAATTATATTAGCAAAATCAACGTGTTGAAAGAGACCGATACTTCCGTCCCCATGAAAATATCCAATTGAACCCACTTCACTTAAAAACTTAGATTTATGAGTTGCGAGTCAATTATAAAATATTAAGTGTTCTACATTACATTAATTCTTCAATATGAGATTTTTCAATATAACTCACACGTATATCCTAACAATTCACTTTACATGTGAGGTCTTCCTTAATTTAAGTATCATTCTATATCAAAATACCAAGTCTGCCACAAAGACTGTATTGTTACACCATAACGCCCACTACCCAAGAATTACATCTAACTTCAACCACCAAGCATTCAAATAGACCATTGGCTTTATTGTCGATTTTTAGGAGTGCTAATTGAAACCTAATACTTTTGGCCCGAGAAAATCGTCAAGAGAGAGCCTAACTCAAAGCCTGTTAATTGACAGAAATTGAAGAAATGAAAATTGGAGAGTGTTTTGGAAGAAATCGTAATCTGTATTTTTCTGTATATTCATGTACAGGAGCACTGCTCTATATATGTTACAAGAAAAAGACAGGAAAGAAAATATACAAGATCATAGTACGATTACATTCCCACTTTACCAAGCTAATCATAGATTAACTGAATCAATTAATTGGCAATATAGTCAATATGGAATCGATATCTGCCATCATATTTCCAACACTCCCCCTCAAGCTGGTGGCATGTCAAGGACACTTAGCTTGCTCAAAAGGTATGTATGTTGTCTTTGACATAATGGCTTGGTAAAGATACCTACAGGCTGCTATACAATTCCAATTCCTCTTGCTGTGATGATCCCTTCTTGAATCTTGTCTCGAGTGAAATAACAATCAACTTCTATATGTTTAGTCCTCTCATGAAAAACTGGATTTGTCGCTAACTTGAGTGCAGCATCATTGTCACAAAATAGTTCACTGGGTCCCTCGATTTGTACTCCAAGGTCGAAGAGTAACCCACGTATCCACACTACCTCACAAACAGTCTTTGCCATGGCTCGATATTCTGATTCGGCTGACGACAAAGGTGACACGGTCGATCGCTTTGTCTTTCATGAAATGAGCGACTTCCCTAGTTTGATACAAAAACCAGTTGCTGATCTCCTCATCATTGGACAAGTGGCATAATCTACATCGCACAAGGCTGTTATCTTCATATTGCAATCACGAGATAAGAAAATACCAAGTCCTGGACATCTCTTCAAGTACTTCACAACCTTTAATGCGGCATTCATATGAGATTGCTTCGGCTTGTGCATGAACCGGCGGGTATCCGTGCTTTGCATAACAAATATCGGGTCTTGTCATGGTGAGGTAGATTAGTTTTCCAACAAGACGTTGATATCCCGATGGATCCTCCAGCAATGGATCAACTGTGGATGAGGGCAAGCTTATATCGTATTCATGTGTCGTTAGCTTCGCATTTTGTTCAATCGGTATGGTAGCCATTCTGCATCCTGATAATCCTGCTTCTGAAACTATCTCCAAAATGAACTTTCGTTGACTAAGGCCGATTCCCTTATCGGAGCGAGCTATTTCAATTCTTAGGAAATATTTGGGAGGTCCCAAATCCTTGATATGAAAAGCATAATGCAAATATTTTTTGAACCTTATGATAGCCAACTCATTGTTTCCCATGATAAGAATGTCGTGAACATATATCAACAAATAAATCGATGAAGTACCTTCAGTCCAAGTAAACAAGGCATAGTCGTGCTTAGAGTGCTGGAATCCTGCGCCGATTAGTGCAGTAGTGAATTTGGCATACCACTATCTAGAAGCCTGTTTAAGTCCATCCAAGGATTTGCGTAGATGACACACACGAGACTCCCCTTGTCTACGTAAACCCGGTGGAAGTTCCATGTAAATCTCTTCATCTAAGTCCCCACGTAGGAAGGCATTATGAACATCCATCTGATGTAGTTGCCAATTACGAAGGGCTGCAATAGATAAAAAATAACGAACAGTAACTTCTTTAGCTACAAGGGAAAATGTTTCATGGTAATCAAAACCTTCCCGTTGCGTGAAACCCTTCGCAACTAATCGAGCCTTGTATCTTTTGATGGAACCATCTGCCTTGAACTTTATCTTGTAAACCCATTTGCAGCCAATGGGTCTTCGATGTGGAGGTAAAAGAACAATGTCCCACGTGTGGTTTTCAATCAGTGCTTTAAGCTCAGCTTCCATTGCATCCTACCATTTGGGGTCGCATGCCTCCTCATGATAGGAAGACGGCTCATGTTCTTCAAAAATCCGACTAATGCAGCATATATGTTCCGGTGAGAGCCAACTAAAAGAAACGTACGAAGATACTGGATATTGTGTACGTGGATAATTTAGCATAGGGCATATGTAATGCTTTGTCCAGATGTGTGGTTGTGTATGTTGACCAGAACGCCGAGGCTCCCCCACTCTTCCTTCTTCAGTAATGACAAGTAAGGAGTCTTGTGAAGAACACTGTAACTCCTGTTGTGAAGAAGTGACCGGAGAACCGGATGGCTGATTTTGTTCATATGAAAGAACGGGTAATTCAGCTCCACGATAAGATGGATTTGTTGTTATCGGTGTAGGTTGTTTTGGTGCAATGATTACATATGGAGGTTCCACACATAGATCTTCTTCTGATAAAAAGGGGCGATGATTGGGAGCTGAGATAGAGGATGAGGGGGTACTTTCCTGAAATGGAAATATGTCTTCATGAAAAACCACATCCCTTCTCACGAAGAAGTGCCCTATAGAGATCTCCATGACTCTATAACCCTTTTGCAAGGAGGGATATCCCATAAAAATACATGGAATAGCACGAGGGTCCATTTTATCCCGAGGCCCTACTGTTGTGGCATAACACAAGCATCCAAATACTCTGAGATGATCAATTCTCACTTCCTTTCCATAAAGCAATTGAAAAGGCGTTTGCCCATTGAGAATCCGTGTTGGCATGCGATTAATCAAATAGGCTGCCGTAACAACACAGTCTCCCTAAAAATCTTTAGGAATCGAAGCTTGGTATTTAAGAGCATGAGAAACTTCTAAGAGGTGCCGATGTTTACGCTCAACTATCCCATTCTGCTGAGGAGTATATGTGCAAGAGCTTTCATGGATTATTCCCTTAGATGATAGAAAATATTCACACTCTCTAGTGTAGAACTCGCATCCATTGTCCGTACGAATTCTTTGAACAGTTTTTTTGAATTGATTTTTGATAAGAGTGAGAAACTTTGATAGAGTTGGGAAAGTTTGGCTCTTTGATTGCATGAGGAAAACCCAAGTCGCACGACTATAATCATCAACAACGGTAAGAAAGAATCGTGACTCATCACAATGTGGTGTGTGATAAGGTCCCCAAATATCAATGTGTAGTAAAGAGAAAGCAATGCTGGCTCGAGATGTGCTAGTGGGAAAGTGTGTCCGAGACTGTTTAGCTAGGGGACAAATGGGACATTTCGGATTAGGGAAACGTGCACTATGACCCAAGCGCTGATGGAAAATAAGATTTTTATTATTGATAATAGCATTACAAGAAGTGCTTTTATCAAAAACTTCAGAAGAACTAATCCAAAAATAAAGTCCTTGTGCAACACTATCCAAGCCCATCGGTTTGCCAGTTGAAGGAAAGGTCCTGAAAGAAACAATTGTCGGAGTTGAATATGACACGACAAGAATTATCTTCACAAGCTTTTGAGCATGGGTCTCAGGTTGAACTCAAACTCTGGAATATGGAGGACATTTTTAAGGACAATATCGGAAACTAAGGTGAACAGTTCCAACCTTAGTGACATGAGTAACATTGCCATTCAGAAGTCGCACAGACTATAAATATGGACTTTTCTGAGCATGAGAAAATAATTTCTCATTGCATATTATATGATCACTTGCACCTAAATCTATAATCCATGCATCAGTTGGTATTGAGTTTGTTTCACCAAGGATAGTACCTGAAAAGCCTGCACTCTTGTCACTTGTGGTTAAACGATCCAGAGCCCTCATGATATTCTTGTATTGATCTTGGGTAATTGGTTGGTGTGCCCCATCAGTCCTTAGTTCCGACACCTGATAAGCATAAAACTCATTTTCCTTCTTTTCTTTATCACCCGGCTTGCCATGCAATTTCCAGCAAGTTTCTATAGTATGGTGTGGACGTCTGCAATATTGACAAAATTTTCCTTTATTTTTTGAAATTTTCCCACCTGATCTGTGTGATGACGTGGCGTGATGTGGTCCGTTGGATCCCATAAATATTTGAGCTGACGTGGCCAAGCTAGAGCTATTGGATTCTGGCGCACCGAAGGGAGAATATTTAACGTCGGATCTCCTTTGTTGCCCACCGTTGGATCCAAAAGGGTTGGCAAGTGGATATGAGCCGTTGGATGGCTTCCTTTGATCCTGACCGTCCATCCGTGGGTTCTTAGGGTTCCCACTTATCTTCCTTGCCGCTGCAGCCACAAGTCCCCCGGAGCTCCCGAAGCTATTGCTTCCTCCATGGCTGCATGCGTCGGGTCGAGCAAGATAGAGCCTTCGGCGAATGCAGCAACAAGAGCAACTCCATCAGCTACTCGCGCGTGCTCGATGGTCGCCAATTTCTGACTTTCTTCTTGAATAGCCAGCTAATAAATTCGTCCGAGCGAGGGCGTTGGCTCCATCGTCAAGATATGCGACCTAAAGGTGGTGTATGTCTTGTTTAGGCTTAGTAAGAACTATGTCACTTTCTCCCTTTCTTTCATGGCCCTATATTGATGAAGTGTTGCTTCGGGTCCGTCCAATCGTTCCTTAGCCGCCTCAAGCTCATTCCAAAGAGCTAAAAGCCGATTGAAGTAAGCGGTAATCGTGAGGTTCCCTTGCTTCAATTCGGAGAGGGCTTGCGTTATGGTGAATAGCTTCACCCGATCGAGCCGTTCGTACATTTCACGAATGTTCTCCCGGAAAGGTCCTTGAGTCGTACGTCGGAGGAAGCCCCGCTGCGACGTTCGGTGTGAGGCAATTTCCAATCCAGGTACATACCAACTGATTGCACTAGCACCAGTGCTGTTGAAGGCGTTCTTATGTTGGGTAGGGCACAGATCCGTCGAGAAATCCCTCTTTGTCTTTGGTGATGAGGGCTCGACGGAAATCGCGTGCCAGTCTTTGTAGTTGTCTAGCTTGGTGAGTCAGAATCGAATGAGCTTCAAATATGGTCCATCCCCCAGTGATGTGAATAGTGGGTTGCTGGCTTCGGGTCAGTTGTTGTTGCCGGTGTGAAACAGATACGATAGGTAATCGGGTCCAAAAATCGGGTAGGGATTTGGTCCTTGACCTGGTATGGACCCGATCCCTTGGTTCGGATCCCTTCAATCCACTCCCTGATCCGGGTCGGCTCCATTTTTGTGTATGCTTGGATCTTCTTTCGGCTGTGGTCAGGCAATGTGCGAGCTCTCTTCGGTATATGGCCCATATTGAGTCCATGCCTGTCCTGGACCTGTGGCCCATTGGCCTTGAATAGGATACCATGGAAACGGAGGCTAATGAATCGGTCCTGAAGCTTGAACCGAAACAGAAGGAAAAATGGTGGTGTTCTAAGGATCTTCGGACTTTTGGACGGATATATCCTCCTGTTCATTCGAGTTGATTTGAACCGATGAAGCTGGAGTCTGGTCTTGAGACATCTCTTCCAAAGGTTAATCTTGAGCATTCCCCCTTTTTTCCATGGTACATAAAATTGAATTCAAACTTGGCTTTTTGGTTTGTTTAGATTAGAAAACCGCAACAACAAAACTCAAAAAAAGAAACGAGGGCAATTCTGAGGTTGCGGAAGCTAGGTCTGGGATTGTAACTCTAATACCATGACAGAAATTGAAGAAATGAAAATTGGAGAGTGTTTTGGGAGAAATCGTAATCTGTATTTTTTTGTATATTCATGTACAGGAGCACTGCTCTATATATGTTACAAGAGAAAGACAAGAAAGAAAATATACAAGATTATGTTACTATTACATTCCCACTTTACCAAGCTAATCATAGATTAACTGAATCAATTAATTGGCAATATAGTCGATATGGAATCGATATCTGCCATCATACTTCCAACATTAATATATCTAGTTAAACTCCCTCTTAATAATTTCCCTAGACGAAAGATATTGGACTTTTGCTTTGTGCTCCTAATAATTAAGATTAAATAGATGAAGTCAAAAAAGTTTATAAGTAAATTAACACCCGTATCTCCATAAATCACTTATGACGAGTGGACCTATCTCAAAGCATTTGTGACATTAAAAATTTTGTGCACGCTTCCGCATTGCATAGGTTGCACGGACGTTGCAACATGAATTTCACTAGTTGGTCTTTATGGTGAAAAATGTTATAGATGAGAACGTGCCACGAAAAGTCATGCAGCTTGAATTTCTCAGATTAACCATGCTTGTCCTTTTGTAGTAATTATCACAAAGGGGGAGGGGGTTAAAGAGAAAAAAGGGCTTGAGTCATGTTGAATTGCTTTAAAGAATTGCCAACTTCTAGACTCAATCAATCAATCTCTCTCTCTCTCTCAATCTCTCTCGAGTGGGACTGCGTCCATAAATGCACGAGCAGGCCCTTCACTTCGCTCTCATACTTAACACAACGCGAAAGCTCCAAGATCAGGTTCAGACAACGTTCAAGACCAGTGGGGGTAGGGGTATCAACGGTTCGGTTCGGTTCGGTTCGGTTTTTTTGAAAAACGGAACCGAACCGAACCGTTAGAAAAATCTTCCGAACCGAAATTTCGGTTCAGTTCGGTTTTTCGGTTTTCAACTTTTGGTTTTCGGACTCGAAGTGCGTCACTTGCTCTTCGATCGCCTCGATCTGCCGCACGTACTCATCGAAGCCCTCGCTCTTGGACTTCAGCTGCTCCACGACACGAACACTCTCAGCCCCGACGCCATGTCGCCGAACCCCACGTACTCCTCCACCACTCGCTGGTTCATCTTCTCCACTAGCTCCAGCTAATTGTTCGCGCCCTGGACCGCCCGATTGGCCGACGCAAGACACTATCATCCAATTCCATCATCCGTCAGATTAGATAACCCCACCAATTGATCGCGGAAATCTCAAGGGCGGATTCATTCATTGCACGGAGCAGAAAACCTCGAGGAATTTGAGATGAGGACGAGGGAACGAGATCGAGGTACCTGGAGTTCGGATTTGACCATCATGGAGAGGTTGAGGAAGAGATCGTTCAGCGACTCGGCGAGCGCATCTCCTTCCATCGTTGTCCCGTCTGCCTTCTTCTTCTTTTAGCTTCCGATCGTCCAACCCGCCACTGGAGCTTCCGACGGAAACGGAAGAAAGTGCAGTAACATTGCCATCACTATTTCAATTTGTCGCCGTTGCCGTCCTTGTCACCATTGCCGTCGTCGTCCCTGCCGCCGTTGCCATCCCAATCATCGTCGCAGTCACAGTCGCCTTTGTCGTCGCTGTCGCACCTTCAAGACGAGAGGAGACGGGAGAGAAATAGGGTTGGCCCTTTGCCGGTTTGGTTAATGGTTCTATTTTTCGGTTTATTGGTTCGGTTTGGTTCGGTTAACCGATAAAAACCGAACCGAACCGAAAAATTTCGGTTTTTAATGAAAATTGAACCGAAAAAACCGAATTTTTCGGTTCGGTTCGGTTCAGTTCGGTTTTTAGTTCAGTTACTGACACCCCTAAGTGGGGGAGCTCTGCTGGAGAAGCAGGGCACGTGCAGAGCCTCCCTATTGCTCGTTGAGTCCTAGGGCCTCTTTGTTGGAAAAATATGGCTTCGAATTGGGTAGAATAATGAAGTCGAATCTTTAAAGTAATCAAGTCGGACTTTGAGTTTGAGGCGTGATATCACTTTCTTTAAAGATTTATTTGCCCCACAACGTTGCTAATGGTCATCGGCAAATTTCCTCCAGGATACAACAAAGATAACAATTCTAGTATTTCTCTAGGATCTCTCTAGGAAACAATTGAAAATATGGCTGTAGTTTTTTTCAAAAAGAAATGCTCGGAAAGATAAAATGATCACACACGTTGTTCTTTTGAAAACTGACATGTATATATAAAATAGTCTTAAAACCTAGGCAACTCTTTGAATACATTTCGAAAAATTGTCCAGATGAACAAAGGCGTCCATTCGAAAGAAGTTGAAGAACAAACAAATGCAACCCTTCGGGAAAGGTTGCAAACTAAACGAGTATCTTTTTCAAAGGTTATCTTGAAAGGACACAAACAAAATTCGGAATAATTTAAAAAAACTATTATTATTATTTAATAAATAAAATTTCAAAATTATTATTTATTATTTTTAAAATTTCCAAAAATTCTCAATAAACAAAAACCAACCTTTGAATTGACTAAAGTTAATAAGATAACCATACGAAAAAAAAGAAGAGGGGATTAGTGCTAATTAAACCGCCGGCGCGCAAACGTGCTAAGTGTAGTAGTGTGGTAGTGCAGTATGGTGGTATCTAGATGCACTAAAGAAACCCCACACTTATTAATTGGCCCACTTCCGCCCACTTTTCCTATGTGGGACAAGGAAACATACACTTAGTTTGTTTTTACAAACAAACTAACAACACTCTCTACACGTGCTCCCCTTCTCCAACATGTGTTCCCTCGCTCCCCACCATCTTCTTCTGCTCCCGGTGTGCAGCGTGCGCACATCGATCGGTTCGGTCGTACATGTTGCCTTCCTCTTTCGAACTTTTGCCTGTTCATTTTCGCCCTACTTGAAGTCGCATCCTCCACTCCGGTTCAGTACTTCACCTGTATCTCGTGTCTTTTTTTGGATATATAATCTAGAATATATGTTCCCCTTTTCTGCTAAGCGCACGAATGATATCATTAAACTTCTAGAACCTGAGCAGGAGGATATAGCTCGCTCCGTATAGATCAGTTTGGTCTGACAAACGCTACTGTCATGCATCTATGAGCAGTGCTCTTATGTTTACATCCACACAACTCCAACAACCCCCCCCCCCCCCCTCCCCGCGAGAGCTTTTTGGTTTGATCGAGAGCGGCTGTCGATTGATGCTCGGCGATGGACCATCATCCGACTGAGCCATGAAGCGGCTATAGAAACGAAGTATGGAGCTTTTCTGGGCCAAACCCGAAGTTTCTGTGACAAGAAGACTGTAATTTTATGCTTCGTGAGGATGCAAGGCATTTTCTATGTCAAAATGTATGCAGAGAACTCTGTTCCGATTCGAAAACCATGTATTAGGTCGAGCACTTTAACTACGTTCTGTAATGCACAACTGCCACACTCATTCATCAATGGACATATTCATCATGGTAAATGAGCTTAGCTGGCAAGAGAAAAGAGTTAAGAACAGGTCAATAATGAACGGGTTTGCGGCCACATCATTCACGACATTAATTGGCATGCGGCTTGAAAACTGTACTCTTTTTTTCTTTTCTCGTTTTTTCTCCTACTTGACTATACATTAGTGCCTGTGCCAATTTAATAGTCCACCATGCAACAAAGCTGCCATTTTAATGCACTTATTTTTCCCTCTCTTTTGTTTTTCAGTATTAAGTTGATGCACTTTGCTGAGTGAGGTATCGATACAGGTATGGTTCTACACTCTATTCTACAACAATTTGTTCCTGGCATCCTGCCAATAAAAACAGGGCAGTGTCGATAGTTCTTACAAGATACATGCTTAATGGACAGGATATAGCAATTTAGAACCATTGGAAATTGTGTTTAGACCTTCTAAAATCTGTCCGATAATTCCTTTCTAGCTTTGCAACTTCAAATGCGGTGGTGGTGGTTTGGGGGGGGGGGGGGGGGGGTGGTTGGGGCGCTCAATACCATCTCTAAAACAGCTATTCATGGGGAGATTTATGGCTTGTTTGATTAAAGTTTCTGCTGCCTTCTATACTGAGTTTCTGTGATCTGTCCTCGTACTCCGTCCGTTTATGAAAATACAATGTCAGTGTTTCTCCCACTTTCTTTCTCTACTCTATGTATCAGCACATTCAAAACGTTAAGAAGACTGTTGAAGTTTTTTGACCAAATAGATCCCTTGCTATAGAAAGCTTCTGTTTTGTCTGTTAAAAAACATTTTAAGTCAATTTGTGTATATTAAAGAGGAAGCAGTCGAAAGGTTTTTGAGATGTTCGTGTTCCTTTCTTAAAATCACATTCTAGAATGATTACGTCATTTTTAAACTCCTACGAATTCAGTTTAACTTTTCCTTGTGAGTTGCTTTCATTTTCCATACTCAAGGATGGCGAATTTCCAGTGTTCTGATTTGTGACAACATCTTCTGCTGAGGTAATTTGTGACGGTGTCAAGGAGTTTGTTCTGCGGAGTAAATCCCTCCTTTTTGTCAGTAATGGAACCAACCAAAGGCAGAGTGATTCGTGGAATTCAAAGTTTACTTGCCCCGAGAGGTTGCCTAAAGCACGAATTGATTGTGTTCTGGAACGTCTAGAAGCTCTCTTGTCGTACGTGACTTTTGAGTTGTGGGCGTATCATCCTACACCTTGCTGTTGCATATTCCCATGCTTCTCGTCCAAAGAAGGTTCAATTGCATTGGAAAACCGAAACCTATTGTAAGGATGGATGATTTAAATTATAAGGAATCTCAATGTAAGATGGCTGCTTAATCAGGTGCATGTGCTTTTTCATTGTTTCTCAATTTTGAATTGCACCATGGGGTATTGGAACTCTCCCTTTTCGCTCCTTCCATCACCAACTAACTGAAGTCCTAAGTTGTGCAACTCACCTGGAGCTGTCTGCATTTTCACAACGCAACAATCCATTCATAAACAAGATACATGAGTTTACCAGTCAAATGCAGCTTTCGTTTTACAGAATCATTCATCAAGTCAATCGTATGCAAAAGGAAAACAACCCACATGAAAGCATCGGAATGTGAAGGTAACTACGTATTCAGAGGGATGAATAATTAGCGGAATTTAGCCGGAGGAGGACCGAGAGCAATGCACCGGCAGCAGATGAAATAAGGCACAAGGCGGGACCGTGGATTGGGGATTTTAAACGGGACAGAGCTTAAACCCCAGTCCTCTCTATGACCCAAACAGATCCGATTATCGATGCAGCAGGCCGGCCCAGGCCCAAAAGCCCCCGCTGCATGGGAACATTGAGAACAATTAAGTCATGCTAGAGAAATTATATTTATGGCCCACGCTAATTTAATCGATTATCCACAGAGTGAGCGCCAGTTAATTGCTACTGTATAAAACAAATCCAAATGAGGATTTCAATTTTTATAAGAAACTTTATGTAATGCTTACGTCCATTTGTTAGATATATCATAGTGACATAGCTCAACAAAATGGACAAAATTGCAACATATATATACGTAAGATAATAATACTTTATATATCTTACTAGCATTGAATTTAATCTTACAATCATATTAATTTTATACCTATATTAATTTTTATTTTTGTATTTATCTCTCTCCACATATGTAAATGTTTTCTTCACATGCATGCATAGAGGTAGGCATGGTCCAGGTAAGCGGTTCCCACCTTGGAATAGGGAATTGCCCGTTGGTTCCTTAACCGCCAGTTCGGTCTGGTTCTCAAGTAGATCCATGAAACTGGTCCAATCAAGCTTCATGCACTTAGTGCAACATTTTCCAATAAGCCAAAGTAAAGTAAAAAATAAAGAACGTTCCTATTTTTAATAGCAAGATAAGTAAAAAGATCAGACTCATACTAAAATTTGAGAGTCAACGCTGTGAGTCGATGGGCATTGAGCTTGTGAGAGATAGAGAAATGACTTATATGAGGTGAGAGTGAGACAAGACAAGCATTCAGTTAATGGGTGTCGAGCTTCAAATTATGGATTTTAGGGTTTTCATTTTTCTTAAATTTTTTTTTGTTGGAAATTTTTCTTGAAAATTAAATGTATATAATTATATATTACTAGTCCGGTCTAGGTGGGTGAGTACGTGGTTCCATACTTAGAACTGGGAACTAGATCGGTACCCACTAGTTTCCGGTTCTTTTGCACACCCCCATGTATGTGTGTACTCTTTTTATACCATAGGAGTAAAAGCAAACTTTTACATGGATTTAAGAACCTAAATCACAGTCGATTTGATTTGTCATTTATTATCATGAACCAACCTCAAAAGCACAACGATAATAATCAAAACTATATGTGGGATGAGCTATAAATTATATTAAACTAACAATGCGTGTATCCGAAATGAAAGAATAGTGAATGAGCGCATTTTTTTAATATACTCTCATTTGCCCTGTTTCTATTTGGCCCATAGGAAAAACTTGCCCTGTTTCTCCAATTTCCTCCATTGCTGAGTTCTGTTTACTGGTAATGCAACTTGATCCAAAGCGGAAGTAATGGACCTAAACGTACTTAGGACTTAAACTGAAACTGGCACTCTAGCAAAAGGATTAAACTTGCCTTACAGGGAAGGGGATGGTAGGAACTTACCGAGATATGCTTAAACTAACTCAAAGTACACTTAACTGGAGTTGACATTGCGCCAGAAAGGATTGTAATCATCATCATAATTTATTCTGCTATTACGTAAGAGGTGTTCAAGGTAATAGTACAACACGAGGTTCATATCCGAGCCGGCATTGGAAGGTTCCAGAGTAAATCGACCACATCACCACCTTAGAAATGCTAATCATTTAATTCACAATAAACTAGAGCAGAAGTACCAACGTTAGGTCCCAGGCAATCATAATCGGCTCAGGCCAGTTGCTGTGCAGAGCGCATATCAGGAGAGCACACTCAACACATCCAAGCATAGCAGCGATCCAAGAAAAGACGAGTTGGAAATTTGGGTCAATGTCCTATCTCCTCGTCAGGAAGGTTAATAGACACCGGATGATAAGGATGACATTACAGATATGCCGAATGCCTTCTGCACTGACAATTGGACCTGTCAAGGTCTCCTGACCATGATCAGCGAATGCAAGACAATGAGGATGGCATCAAGAGCTCTGTTAACTCCAGCAACATCCTCCTCTAACACAAACCTTGTTATAGAATCAACAAATAATTGGTTAGACAATCTGTCTTTCACAGAAGCTCAAACAATAAGGATCAAGAATAGCCATACAAAAGATTAACAAAGAAAAACATGTGAGCGGTTCATACTTGCACCAAAATTTCGAAATGATGGAACAAATACGGAGACATTAAGAAGTTCTTTTTCATGAAAGGAAATGAAGACTGCATTCTGGCAATCCTCCAACTGCAGACTCACGTTCTTTCCAACCCGAGATATTAAAAAAGAAATGGCAGACTACACTTTCCCCAACAAACTCAGTTGTTTTAATGTTATGCATACTTGGAGAGGGATTATTCCCTGGCATGAGTCCTACCGTATTCAATTAGAGAATGAATGTCATGAAAATTTTTCAGTCACAAAGACAGGGGTCGGTGAACTCAGTTGAATAGGCATATAAAAGAATTAACAAAGAAAAACATGTGAGCGATTCATACTTGTACCAAGGTTTCGAAGTGGAACACACACAGAGACATGACGAAGTTCTTTTTACGAAAGGAAATGAGGACTGCACTTGTGGCAATGACTGAAGGGTCACGTTCTTTCCAACCCCGTGATATTCAAAAAGAAATGGTGGATTTCACTTTCCTTAGACAAACTCAGTTGTTTTAATGTTATGCATACTTGGATTGTTCCTGGCATGAGTCCTACCATATTCAATCACAGAATGGATATCATGAAAATTTTTCAATCACAAAAAACAGGGGTCGATGACTCCAAGAAACGTTCGTACTTTTGGACGGATTTATACTCACGGAATACACTCTGTTATGAAGAATGAGCACGGTCGACAATGGACATGATCAGAGATGGGATCTGGATATCAAGGTTTGGCATGATTTTACTTGCAATCCTCCAACTTACTTGACGGAGTGCTGGGCTACATTGCTTAAGACATGTTTGAGGTTGACGACGCTTACCTCCAAGCGAAGTGCTCAGCCAGGTCGTTGCGCTTCGCTCCCGACTTTGCCGAATCTCTCCTGTTCTTCCTGAAAACGGGTTTCGGGTGCTTTCGGAGTTGCTTTTCTGAACAGAAGGCCTTGAACTTCCAGGTCGGCCGTCCGTTTATGTCGACAGGGTGCAGAACTACTCAACCTGGGGAGTGGATGTTTTGAGCGTTCCGGATGTTTTGACGTGGAGTTGCGCTTTTGCTTTCGGGACGTTTTGACCTGGGGAGTCGCGCTTTTGCGTTCGGGCTTTTGCATTTGCACTTTTGCGTTATTGAGTGGTGACTCACTCAGACGAAAGTGACCGGTGGACTCTTAACAGTGAGAGGGTGGATCACTCGCCTCAAATTGCTCATGCGCTATTTGAATGTGAACACAAACGAGCTCCATCCCTCATTGGATATGATTTATACCAAAGGCATGGTATTATACCTCATATTGGATTTTCTTTTTGAATTTAGACTTGCAGTTTGGGTTGTGTTCATGTGCGTATATGTAGCTTGTAAACCATGATCATTTTAAATTCGTATCTTGCTTTTAGAAAAAAGTTGTTGTCTTTTATGATACTTAGTAGGTTCAAATCCTTACATCTCGTATTTCATGTGTACTTGCCCAATTTACATACAAGAAAGTATCTAGACATGTTTCGTTTTTTGAAGTACTTGATAAGTGTGTCTAATAAACGAGCCGTGGACAGATTCCCTGATAACTTGAGCTTCCGCAAAAGACTGCTGTATAAACGAGTGTTTTTGTCATTTTAATTCCTTGTACATCAAAACGTGCAGCTCAAAATGCTAAAATGAATAACAAACATCTTGATTCCACGGAGGAGTCCTTAATTCAAGTTAGTAGGGACTCGTATACCCATAGAGGTCCGACCAATATTGCCAGAACACTCGCCAATAAGTACACCGTGGTCAAAATCGCTTGGCAAAAACTAAGGTGGGAGATATTTGGACCTGGGTTTCGACTTTTTCTTTTAGTGAGTGTGGCCTTTCTTGATACTACTTAAAGAGATTTTCTTACGATAGTCACTTACGGTTAATCATATCATTATCCCAAGTATTACCTTTACTTCCCTTAGCATTTCATTTGAATTGATAGTGAAAACTAGTCACGTGGCTTGCGAGTTTACCACTAATTAATAGACTAACGGCTCCATTTAGTAATTTCTTTTGAATAATTATTTTTTTCATTTCACGTCAGCACTACTTGTACATCTCTAGTGTTTAATAAGCATAAATAGTCTATATTTGATTATGGAAATCTGTTCCAGAAATAGAAAAATAAAATTATATTACCAAACGGATTTATGTTCTAGACGTATTCCGAGAAACAGAAAAATAGAGAAATTGAATAATTATTATCCACGCCCTAAAATGTTTAGCTTTTCTATTTCTGGAACAAAAGTAAGAAATGAAAACTCTTCTCTTTATTCACACTCGTCACTGCTTGCCGCCCACCCGTCGCCTATGGGATGCTGAACGCCCATTGCCACCAACCACTAACCACCAGCCGTCGAACGCTAAACATCGGTCACCTATTGCCGGCTGTCGCCCCCCTTCCCCTTGGCCACCAACTGCTGGTCACCGGATGCCGCCCCTCACCTCCCGCCGCCCACCCATCGCCGGCCACCGGACGCTGGCTGACAAACGCTGGACGCATCCCTCACCACTTGGGAATGAGAAATTTTGTATCGTTATCAAATGAATTTCTATTTCGAGAACAAAAATTTTATAAGGTTATCAAACGCGTAATTTTGCTCAAAAAATTGGTCAGTGAATAGAAATAGAAAAATCAATTTCTAACTAGAAATTAATTTCTAAAACAAAATGATTATTATGCGTGCCTTTATTAGTGTTGGACCTTTAAAATTAAAAAAAAAAAAAGAAAGAAAGCGTAGAGATTATTTAAATAGGAGATTGATATATAAATGACATGAGTCAACTCGCCTTTCTATAGTGAGCTGATGAAGCAGCAATTTTTTGAAACACATGCAGTTAAATAATTATTAAATGTTTAGCCCTGGTCGGCGAATTAAAGTTGCGGGAAATGGGTAACTTTCCCAGAATCATTATGAGAATAAACATTTATATATAAGTTATGTTTATGTAAATTATATATTCCTCCTATACAGAATAAAAAATAAATATTATTTTTTCAGGCTCTGTAATTATCGTTTTATGACTGCCCAATCATGTGGAACTCTGAAAGCGATGCCTCTTTGTTTCCACCTTAAGCCATTTTCAACCAATCAATATCAAATATTCTGTCTCACCTAATTGGTAATAATTATTATAATATCTGGTAGCTCTTCTTTTCTTCCTTCTCCCACCAAAAGAAAACAAAAAAAGATTATTCCCTAATTTGGGGCACCACATAAAAGAATCGGTTGCTTGGAAAATACTTTCCCAACAATATTGTCCATAACTTATGTGAGAGTACTAGTAGAAATAACAATTTGTATCTACTTCTTCTTGTCACAAAGGAAAAGAAATACTTACTTCTAATATAGAATTGCATTTTGATAAGTTGTCTATGATAATTTAACTTGCAAAATGACCCTAGTTTTACCATTTTAATCTAGTTTAAGATGATTATCAATGGAAAAGTAATTGGGGTCGCTTGTGATTTCAATATTTTCAAGAAATGGTTAAGTGGAGCACATAGTACCTTTATTTTAATGCTTTAAGAGTCATATAAATTGGAGCAAGGGCAGGGAGATCGATAGTTGAACATGGTCGGAGTCAGTGTTATTTCTTGTAGGAATTATGAAAGAAGTTAGGACGCAAATGATAACCATTTTATTTTTCTATTTCTCTGTTTTTCTATTTCCTAGACCAAGTTCAGAATAGAAATATATTTGGTAATGCAATTTTATTTTTCTATTTAATTTAGAAATAGATTTGGAATAGATATCAGAAATTGAAAATTTTTAGATTTTCTATTTTTTAAACAAAAATGAAAAATGAAAACCCTTCTCATCGTTCATTCTCATTACTGCAAACCGTCCACTCGTTGCCCGTGGGATGCCGAACACCCGCCATCACCCGACGAACGCCGCCGCTTGCTTGCCGTCGGTCACCGAACACCCGCCGCTGGATGCTAGATGCCTCCCACCACCATTTAGGAGGGAGAAAATTTTATATCGTTATCAAACAAATTTCTATTTCATGAACATAAATTTTATAAAGTTATTAAATGCGTATTTTTGCTCAAAAATTTATCTGAGAAATAGAAATAGAAAAATCAATTTCTAGCCAGAATTTTTTTTTTTTTTTTTTTTTTGGTGACCTAGGGAACCCCGTACAGCCGACAGCCGGCGAGTAAACCCTGGGGTAACGCTAGCGGAGGATCCACCACCCCAACGTCACGCTTAAGATCCCAAGCGACCACGCTGAGATTCGAACTTCTCTCCTTTCGTGGGAGGGAAGTAGCTCGAGCCAACGCAGCCACCAAGGTGGTGGTGAAAAATTGACTTCTAGAATGGAATGATTGTCATGCACGCCCTAAGTGGCTGTGTGTCCGGTGCCTTTTTTGTCTACTCTTCCTATGTGAACTTCGTAGATGTTGTGTGCCACCTGCGCGCAAAATGTTGTAGATTCCTTCGCGATGAATGGAGCAAATTATAGTACAATGTATTGTTTTTTTCACGAACATCGATCAAATATCAGAATGATTTATATTCATTGCTTTGTCGAGTGGACCGCATTTGTATCTGGGGAGTTTCATGGTTTATGATTTATGGCTGCCTTCAGTCAAGTATAAGATACAGTTAAAACAGCTTGGGCCAAAAGTTTATTTTCGATAAAAGAAATGGATTTACTCATTTCAATCTAAATTTTGGAAAGTCCTGTGCCCACCCATTGAAACGCGAAAATTGGCCCAAATGAGAAGTCATGTTTGCTTCTATCTATCTAGCAGACTATTTCCTTTTTTTTTTTTTTAATGAATTTGTTTATAAAACTAAGATATTCACTTGGGGGAACATCAGTAATATATCGCATCTTCGGGGGCAAAAAGTGATGATTAACGTGTTATACCATTGATTCACCGAGCCTGAGACCTAGCGCCTAATTCTTCTTCCAATCCTGCCAATTTTTCAGCGACCACCTCAAAGCGTCGCCGCAGAGAGGGAAGTGAAGAGCTCGAAAAATGGAGTTCACCCTGCGGCAACGCCTTGAAGACATTCGGTCGCTCCATCACCTGCCTCTCCCACGTCGGCAACGACCTTGCCCTTCAAGCTTCTCCTTCCCAGGTGAATCCATCGATTTCTTCCCCCATAGCTCCGGCGTGTCGCCACTGAACTCCACGTCGATCATCATTCCTCAGCTTCATCCATCGAGTGAAATAGCTACAGCAGTTGATTCTCCATGTGCCTTGCTGAACGATGCTTAGTTTAGATGGCTATAATGATGTGTTACGTATAGGTTCGTTTCGCTGCATACAGCGTCAAATTAAGAAATTCATGTCAAAATTAGTTGGAATGACTAAATTGGTACTAGATCAAAATATTTATGACTAAATTGATATTATTAAAAGGTTTATAACTAAATTGGCACAAATATAATAGGTTAAGATTTTTTTGACACTTTTCTTGTCTGTTTTCACATTAAGTGTATTGATTAGGATTTAATTAACAAAAGAAAAAAGGGAATTACTCACAAGGAAAACACAATGGCTGAGCCACAAAAAAGAAGTCAGCTGGGAAGAAAGTGGCCCCACTTTTTTTCTTCTTTTTGGCTAAGTTTTTAATTTCTTCTTTTTGTTAAGAGAAACTCATATTACTTACAATTAACTTCATATGCATGTTGCACGTAGTGAAGAGACAAATATTTATTGGCAGTAGATGTAGGTGGTACCTTCTTTGCATGGATCGTTAGGGGGCTGCTTTCTCCCCCAGCCGGGAAAAGAAAAACCACCACTCGCCCTCCTTCCTCTTCTTTTAGTTTAGCTATCAGAAAAAATTCCAAATGAAAATTTGAAATGAATTTATTTTCTTATAAAAAGATTTAAGGACTTGAAGTGGCCAGTCGACCAAATGCTTGCCTATAACCATTTTCTTGAGATTTGGAATAGGGGTAATTTTGTACAAAATTTGCAATTGAGTAAAAAAGAAAAGAAAATCCCGAACTTGAATTAGAATTAGGTTCTTACTTCAATTTTTAACATTTTTTCCTTCCTCTCCATCCTATCCTCAACCACTTGGCACTCGGTCCTCACCACTCCTTGCCTAATCCCCATCACTCTTCGCAAGCTTCAATCCATCGTCCGCAGTTGTCTGTTCTCTCACAAGTTCCATCGTCCGCAAGCTTCAAGTCCGTTGTCCCGAGCTTCAAGTCCGTTGTCCACAAGTTCAAGTCCTTCCTTAGTGCCGCTTTTGCTCTCGTGCACATTTTGTTCTTCAATGCCACTTAGCTGAAGGAATTAGGTGCCACATGAGGCTCCGATGGTTGCTTTCATTAATTCCGTCAGTGGCGGGAGGCATAATTCGCCCCAGCACAATCAAACAACAGTTCCAGAGGAACACTCTTGACCCGCACGGCAGGATAGACAACCGATGCAGAAATTCTTCATAGCCCTATCATGGGAATGCTTATGTGCTGATGATTTTTTAGGCATGGTGAAAGATACCCCAGAAACAATTCTTCCGAAGATTAAAAGAGAGAAGGAGAAACTGCCGGGGTTAAAATAATGGAATAGAGTATGTCTAAGAAAAGGGGTCGTTGCTGACGCGTCTGAAAATTCCAAGCCCCGAAGATACCTGGGCCACTTTTTCCTACGATAATTACCGAAAATTCATTAACTGATCTAGTGCACGAGTCAGAACAATGATTTTTTTTTTTTTTTTTATGCTGGAGGAACCGGCTTGCAGCCGACAGCCGCGCCGTAAACCCCTAGGTGACACTTAAGCAGGAGGACCCACCACCCCTGAGTCACACTTAATACACCTAGCGCCTTTCCTGGGTTTTGAACCCTTCACCTCTGGGCTGAGGATCAGCAGGGCCTTATCCAGCGAAGCCACCGCGGCGGTGGTTCAGAACAATGATTGTATTTTGGAACATAAACTAATTTAGTTAGTATATTCCATGTGATGATGGTGACCTTCCATGTGGGGCCGAAAAGAACCTAATATAATAATGCATTCTACCAAAAAAAAAAAAAAAAAAAATGGCGACCGGAGAGTGAAAAGTTTGCGATCGCCCATGATATCCACGCCAGTCACTGCAGGGAGCTTTTGGCGGTGGATGGAGGCAGAAGTTTGTTAACCTAGGTTGTAATTGGCCCTGTGAATGATGATTATAAATCTAAAGTGATTAAAAGAATCTTATACCATTGATAGGGTGATTCAAAGTCATTATATGCTGACTAAGCAATCGTTCATCTATTAAGTATGTGCATTCCCTTTTCTCCGGTTCGCGCATTTCCTTACTTTGAAATGGACTAGGTCCATAAATTAACCTCCAGTTATCAAAGTTACTGATTGAATATTGATTGAATATGCTTACTAAGCACCAGAGGTATACAAGTAGTGTTACAACCTTAATAAAGTTATAATTTCATTATCCTTAATACATAAAGATATAACTAATTTGATTACATACATTATAAATTCATTATCCTTAATAATTAAATTGTCAATAATTCAAACTATCGAATGATCAATTAAAAAAACATAGTATACTCGGTTAAATGTCAATGATATAATCGTATGAATTTTTTGTGAACCTTGATGGTCTGCGGAGGTAGCTGGCCTTAGGTGAGGGCCACCCTCGTCAACCAAGGTGCAGGTGTCCCTCACCCAAGGCGATTGAGGGAAAAAGGGAAAAAGAAAAAAGAAAAGGAAAAGACAAAATAAAAAAATAAAAAAATTGTCTATGTCAGCACCAACTTTACCATATAAGACGATTGACGCTAACTAGATCGTCATGTCAACTATTTTCGACCAAAATTGATCCGAATAATTAATTTGGCAAATCGTTAAAAGGTTTAGGACCAAATTAGCAAATTATCAAAAAGTTTAGGACTAATTGTCAAATAGTCAAAAGGTAGATGACTAAATCAACACAGATAAAAAATTATGGACTAAATTGACCACCGTATAATATGTTTAAATTTTTTGCCCTAACTATTTATTATTTTTTTGACGTGTCAAATTGCATAAGAGAGTTATTTTTTGGCAACATGCCTACTAGTTTTGTACTATTATAACATGTTGATGCCACATATTGATCTTGAGCTTTTAGCCCTTACTTTTTGTTTGCATTTGGACGGGAAAAAAAAAATACGACATTCCTCAAATCATGATTGAACGTTAGTCCACCGGCCAATTACATGACAAAAATAAAATTTTGTTGTGATTTACGCGTCAGTGCCACATGTTCATCTCCAAGGTTAACTTAGCACATTCTGTCAATATTTGGACAAAAAATATGGAATTGGTCCTGAATTTGTGACATGGGATTAGTTGAGGGACCAAATCCGTTACAAAACAAAGTACAATGACAAAAAATGATACTGAATGTCCAAGGTACGATTGGTAAAGAGCAACCGTTGATTCACGTAATTGATGTACGTATCGATGATCGAGATATGTTAAGACATTGGTGGCCTATGGAAGTGTCTTACGGGATAAAGATATCATGTCCTAAGTACATTATCTGCTCCATGAATCTCGGTCACTAAGAAGATCAAGAATTAAAACCCGGATATATTAACAAAATGAGGGGGAAAAAGTATAGAGTACAAAACTCGGCTAAAAATTGGTGTTCCAACTCTTCCATCCCATCTATGAGTTTCTTGTAAATAAAGAAGACGAGTTGCAAAGTAAACGGACTTGTGATTTGCTTTTGGGCTCTTGAGGGTCCGCATTTGGCACTTCATCTTGAGTACACCTAAAGTCGAGCAGAAGAAAACGGCATAGTCCGCTTCGTGGAAGCCTAAACCCCATTCTCCACTAAAGAAAATGAGATAATTGATGAGGACTTAGGGCGATTCCCCCCCCCCCCCCATGTGTACAGTAAACGGCAAATCTTAGTCGTCCACATCTGTCCGTACCTTGGTGCCGCTTTTCTGTCTCCCATCCATTGGTCTTACTAGTTACAGAACCCCCAACATTTCCTATGATTTTGTAATTACTGGGACTGTTCCCTTTTGTTGACTTTCTCGAGGGACCACGTTTTACTTCCCAAAAATTACCGATTAACTTAATCCATTCGTAGTACTACTTTATTAACATTTCCACACAGAATGAATGGGGTGCTGGGGTTGAAGGGTTGAATGGGGTCGAAATGGTATAGAATGTCGAATTACCCATTCAACCCCACCCATTCATCATTTCGAAATGGTATAGAATGTCGGTAACCCATTCAACTCCACCCTTTGTCATCCGAAATGGTATAGAATGTCGAATTACCCATTCAACCCCACCCATTCTGTGTGGTAATGTTAATAAAGTAGTCTGAATGGATTGGGTTAATCGGTAATTTGCCCATTGTCTTTTCTGTTTCTCACAAAACCAAAGCGTGGGAGGTGCTCAGATAGTCTATACATTCAGGCAAGAAGGAAGAGACTTAGCAAGGCAAAGTGGGAAGGTTAATGGAGAACAACAATCCAGCAGCTGATCACGGTCGTCGGAGGTAAGTTTCGTCCACCTCGAACATATCTTAAGCACTGTAGCCCAACCTCCATCTGTAAGTTGGATATTTTGCAAGTCAAATCATGCCAAAATCTTGATTTCCTTTCCATTTCCTAAGAACCTCAACTCTGATCACGTCCACTGCACGTAATAAATACGCGAATGCTGCTTTAATGGGGGAAAAAAATGCACTCTACGTGAATCCGGTGAACTTTGCAGCACCCAACTTTTTTGCCATATTCTTTTTTATCTTTTAGTTATTGATCCAGGTTTTTGTTCTCGTTGTTCATAATGGTTCGATTCTCAGAACAGGGAATGTACTTAGGGGCCCATTTAGTGGATGTAAAATGGCTTGGTTTTGGCATTTCCTATATCAGGCTAGTTATGTCGTACCATCTACATTCTGTCTTCTATTCTTTTGCTAATAGATCCAGGTTTTCATTCTCAACGTTCATAATGACCTGATTCTAAAAAACAGTGCATTCTGGGTCATATTCACGAGGAAGCATATTTAGTAGGAGTGTGCAACCGGACCGGGTATACCCGGGAACCGGACCAGCCCACCCGGAAAATAGGGTCGGGAACCAATTCCCGTTGAAACCGGTTCCCAAAATTCGGAACCGGTTTAAATCGGTCCGGGAATCGGGTCTAATTGATTACCCACCCAGGAACCGGTTCCCGGACCGGTTTTGGAACTGATTTTGTAAATATATGTTCAAAACCCTATTTTTTTCCCCTTATTTCTTTTCTTACTCCCGCAATCACACGGCGTTTTTCCTCCTGGCTCTCTCAAACACACACGGCACTTCTCCTTCATCGTTCCTCTTTCTCACTTGCTTCCCTCCCTCATCGGCTCCCTCTCGCATTGTCCGACGAACATACGGTGTTCATCGCTGCCAAATTCTTGTGTACCACGTGAATTAGCTCGCCTAATTTCTCTTTTGTAGAAGGATTTATGCTTGCATAAATGAGTAGTTGTGGAAATAAGACTAATATTAAACCCATGTTTGTTGCTAATTCTTTGTCTTATGATTTTATTTATTATAATTAGCCCTGTGGATTCTTAATTTTTCCTTTAGTCAAAAAGTTAATGTATTTATTTATCATAAGTGCTTAATGTTTCGATACAAATTAGGAGGATTACGTTATTTTCTCACGTATTAATATAAAATTCGAAGTTGTATAGGATATCGGAAGATTGCAAAACAGGTTCCAATGGAAACAGGGTTGACCCTGGAACCGAATCAAAAAAATATGGTGGGTCGGGTATAGAGTCCAATACAAATAAAGTCGAGTACATAGTCCAAAAAAGGGGAACCGGTTATAACAGGGTCGGGTACAGTGTCCAAAGAAGGGGAACCGGTTATAATAAGATCGGGTACAGGGTCCAAGTTTAGACCTTACCCACCCTGGACCCGATCACCCCTAATATTCAGTGGAGTGCAATTGTCCTGATTGACAATTTTTTTGTACAAATTGGAAAACATTCATGATATTGAATATAGTTGGATTCAAAGCAACAATAATCCCTTCCAAAGTTTTTTCTTTTTGGGGGGTTGAAATCCCTCTTGAGTTCGAATACGAGATAGAATAGTAAATAGATTAAAAAATTCCGCTATCACATGTTTGATATCGTTCTTGTACCCACAACAATCTGAAATTCATATCTAGTGATTATGGTGAAATCGGATGCTCTAACATATTTATCTGATCGATTTATTGCATTTAGTCTACAAATTTGATTTTTAATTTATTCTTGATTATATTTTGATCTGTTAGATAAATTTTAGAATTAATCTATTTTAGTATTTAATTAGTTTATTAATCATCGATCTCCGTGGGACGATACTTTTTCTCATCATTATATTATTTGTTCGACACGTTCACTTGTGTTTAGAATTTTACGAACAAGTTTTTGGTGCCGTTGCCGGGGGATCGTTTGTTTAATACTAATTAATATTGATGCCAAATAATTCTAAGTTTAATCTAGCTTTCGTTTTGTTTTATTTTTTAAGGTGTACATCGGTTTATGACACGTAGCCAACAAGGGAAACTTGCTGAGCTTGATCCAGAAATCAAGCGTACATTCAAAAGGCGACTGAGAGAATAGAGAAATCACGCTAAAAAGATGGCAGATGGTGATAATGAAAATCCACGTAGACTCTTAAGAGATTATACTACACCAACTGTTCAAGGCACCACATCGAGTATTAGAAGACTTGCAATTCAAGCAAATAACTTTGAGATTAAGCCGTCACTCATTCAAATGCTTCAACAATCAATGCAATTCAGTGGGCTACCAAGCAATGATCCAAATGCTCACATCGATGCTTTTCTTAAAAAAAAGTAACAAAGAAAGAGGAGGAGACGGTTACGATAGCAGTGTTCGCTATCATACAATATCGCTATCATACAATATGGATGTATCGAAATGTAAATTTGATATTTATTGTTTTTATTAATTTAATTCTAAATTTTTTAATTATATTAATTGAGCCTTAAATCACATAAGTCACGGAACATGACGATCTTTGAACTCGTGATGAACGTGAATGGGATTACCAACATAAGGACGCAAAGGTTGTTAGGGTGGGACCGATAGGCGATATGTGCTTTACCTGGTGCACTAATACAATAATGGCTAGGCAATGTTGACCAGGCTGGTGTCGTCTCTGATGGATGGCTTGAAGGGAGGACCCCTCCATGAAACCGAGATGCCGGCTACACATTGCACCAATTTGAGCCCCATGCTCTGCTTCTATTTCTGAAATTATATTCGGCAAAATATTTGTTAGACAACCCTGTTTCACGAAAACTGAAACAATAAGTGTCGCCTTCGGACAATTGTGCTTGATATTTTTCGGTTAACAAATAGATTTAAAAAAAAAAAATCCATGTGCGGCATCCTAATAGAATTTGGATAATTCAAGTCAACAAAGTCCGTGGCTTACTTTCCTTTTCCATCTACCTCGACCGACTCCGGTAGTTTGAAGGAAATTGCGTTGTGTTTTTCACTTTCCCAATCATCGCTTATTTTAACCACTTCAATGTGGGTGGATTTTATTTGACTGACTCAAATTCAAGACATATTTTGAACACGAAGTAACAAAACACCATTCACGGGATGGAAAACAAACTGAGGACATGATTGGAGATGGGAGTTGTTCTTTTTTCAGGAAAGGAATTCAAGACCATATGAATTTACTCACGGGCCCCCAACTTATCGAAGGAGGCTGGGTTTATTTGACCGACTCAAATTCAAGACATATCTTGAACAAGAAATAACAAAACACCATTCATGGGATGAAAGATGAATCCTGGACATGATCGGAGATGGGAGTTGTTCTTTTTTCAGGAAAGGAATTCAAGACCACATGAATTCACTCACGTGCCCCCAATTTATTGAAGGAGGCTGGACTACGACAGTTAAGAGATGCCGCGGCTCGCAGTCGGTGCTTACCTCCGACCACCGTGACTGGCTGGATTGTCGTTTGCCAATTGATCTCCAAGTTTTGAGTGAGTGATTTCTCTCTTCCTTCCTTGCCGAAATGGAACTTGTTCCGAGGCTGCGAGTAGAGTAGAACACATACATAAGACCGATGGGAACGCCGAGGAACGTAGGATGCGCATTCGTCCACGGCGCAACTCGCTTACGGAAAATAGCGAAGAGAGAGAGAAAGAGAGAGAGAGAGAGAGCACCACGAGGGTTTCTCTCTTCCTCTCTGTGTCTTCTTTTGCAGGACTTGTGATTCGGAGCTAATGACTGGATGCATCGTCGCAGGATTATAGCTTTACATGTGCATTCTAATAAGTGGGACTGTATAGTGGGACCCATATGTGATTTATATGGTGGTAAGGTGCTGGCCCGATTTCAGGGTGGAGCGCTAATATAATAATCGATAATTGATCCTGATCGGGATATAATTACTTCTAATCTATTATTTTCGATTATAAAAAAAGGAACGAAATTGTGGCAAGCATGTTGACGTGAACGTGGGTCATCTTACGTGACATGAGTGACGCTGATATGGTTATTTTTTATAAATTTTAATAAAATTTGGAAGTTTTTTATATTTTTCCTTTTCCTTTTTTTTAGTTTTTTTTTTCCGTAGACTTATGGGTGGGACACCCTAGTCAAATCGGGTTAGGAAAGTTGCTGACATAAACGCCTACCATTTTACGAGACATGACCGGTGCTAAGTTGATATTATTTTAATATATTTTAATAAAACTTTGAATTTTTATATTTTTATATTTTTTCTTTGATTTTCTTTTCTTTAGTTTTTCTTTTTTTTTCTCTAGACTTATGGGCGGGATGCCCTTGCCAAATCTGGCCTAGAAATTCACCGACATGAATGCCGATCATCTTATTTGATATCATTGGTGTTGACGTGAATATTTTTTATTATATTTTTTCAAAAATTTGAATGTTTATAATTTTTTCTTTAGTTTTTAGTTTTTTCCCTAGACTTATGGGTGGGATGCCCTCACCAAATCTAGCTAGGTGAGGGCGCCACAACCCTCGCATGATTTGGCTGCGCAAGGCCATCGCAACCCTTGCCTAGGGCCAGCAAGGGCCACGACAGCCTTGCCCCATGCTAGAAGGAAGAAAATAAAGAAAAAATTATGATAAAATTCAAAAATTATTAAAATATCATTTAAAAAAGTCCATGTCAATGCCTATAGTGTTACATAGAGTGGCCAACATGTCTATGTTAGCAATTTTCTAATAAAATTTGTTGGATGGACTGAATTAGTATAAATATAAACAATTGGTAAAGAAAAAAAAAGTTCAGAACTGAATTGGCACAATTGCAATAAATTTAAAAAAAAATTGGTAATTTTCCGTAAGCATGATTCTAATGCAAAATACAATGTGAATTATCATGTTCAAGAATAGTAAGAATAAATTTTTGGTGCAGCCAAATGTCAAATAACAGGAAAAACAAAGTTTTCTTGGAAGAACACACACTAACTAAGCTAAAAAAGGACAGCCACGCCACTGACCATACTGAGGCACTTACAGGAGGGCAATCACCTACGGATCCATGATTGATCAAGCCAATCAAGACTCCTCTTTGTCCAAGCATTTCTGAGGAGGAAAAGCAAGTGAGACTTTCGAATAATGAAATCACAATTAATATGAATTTCTCTTAATGCATGTGATAGAATTTTTGCACCCTATAATACTTTGTTTGTTTCATGAAAAGTAAATTATTTACAAAATGATTGTTTGTATTATTTGAAAAATAATTTTTAATTTTTTAATTATGAAATTATTTTTCTGAATTTAAAAATTAATTTTCCATTGACTAGGAAAATTTTTCTATTGATTCGTTTCTCTAAGCAATCCAAATGTTGGAAATAAGAAAAATGTTATTTCAGAAAATAAATTTCGCAAAACAAATGGAGCCTAAAGGATGGAGATCCTCTATCCTGAATGGTGTTTCCATTGACATCTTAATCAATTCGTAACAATGATATATGTAAATGAGGCATGCATCAACAATTTTATGTGCATCAATGATTGAGACATGTTGAAATACTTATAATCCATGAGAGCATTTTGTGGAATAAAGAATTTGCGTCCAAATGCGAGCTGGCATTTCTCTCTCTTTTCAAAACGAGAAAAAGAATCTATGTTCCAAAGGGATGAAGAAGCCCCGGAAGCTAGAAACCTTGGACCTTTGATTGAATGAAGTGATAAAGCAAGAGAGAAAGAGGGGGTTTTATTTATTGAGAATAGGGCGTGCTAAATACATTGAGTGTAGACATGCAGGACAGGACACTTGGAGTTTGTTTGATAATCATTCTATTTCAGAGAATAATTTCTCTTCAAAATTTTGTTCCCTGGAGGAGGTTCTAAGTATTTGAAGGCATTTGATAACTGTCCAAAATTTATATTCTCAAGACAAAATTATGTTTGGTAGGACCTCAAATTCTCTTGGGATTTAAAATTTATTTTAATTATTTTAATTATTTTATTAGATTTTTCTTTTTCTTTTCTTTTTTTCTTTTCCTCTTCTCCTTCATCCTTTGGTCGGCAACCTCGTCGGAGCATTGCTGATCCCCAGCTGAGCCTCCTCGGCGGTTGGGAGAGGCTCAGCAAGGCGAGCTCTGCCTCACCTAGATCTAATGAGGCAAGCTCGGCCAATCGCTAGCGAGACTTGACCTCGCTAGGCCTCGCGACCTCACCATGGCCAAGCGATGCTACCGTCGTGGTGGTCTAGCAAGCTTTGCTCGACCACTAGGGAGGCATGGCCTCGCTAAGGGCGGGCGATGCTCCGACGAGATCGTCGACCTCGTTGCCGGCCTAGCTGAGGTCGGCGATTAACCAAAGGATGAAGGAGATAAAGAAAAGGAAAAAGAAAAGAAAAAAAAGAAAAGAGGAAACAAAGAGGAAATAGACTTGATTCTGAAATTGTTCTCGGGAATAAAAAAGCAACTTTTTTTTACATCTTCATTCTACTCCAAATCTATTCCCTGGAATAAAAAAGTTACTAAACGGATTTCTTTTCTTTTTTTATTCCAAAGAATAAAAGAATAGAATAAGAGACTATTTAGTCGATTACCAAACAGGCCCTAGGAAAATAGTGTTGAAGGTTGTACCATGAGTCAGAGGTTGAGTAGCGTGCTAGCCCAGGAATGGGGGCGGGGAGCTTGGAGGATAAGTGACGTAAACGCTTACATCAACTACACTGGCCATTTCTCTAAAGTCGGCTCAGCTTGCCACTTGGAGATCATTTTTAGATTAGAAGCAATCAGTTCCTAGTTCAATCTGATTCTAAGGTGAAACCAAGAACCAAACCAAGGACCACTGATCCGATCCAATGAAACCGATCACTTTTTTTTTTCTCACTAGTTGATGTCTTCTATTATGAAGAGATTAAAAAAAAAAAAAAAGCTAGTCACTTTCATTTTTTTAAGAAATTAAAAAGAAAAAGAAGATTAGTGTAGATCCAGAGATTTTCGAATAGGTCAACCTTTCAAATTACTGCTGAATCCATGGGTAGGCAAGAGACAACTTAGCAAACTGAAACATTTTAGTAGCTAGAGGAAAAGAAAGTGGTCTTTTGGAACTAGGAACCAGATTGCCTGAACACCGGTTACAATTTTAGAAATCGGGAACCGGATCGACATTTTAGAAAACCAAATCCAATCGGTCGGTTTAGTTCAGTCCGGTCTGATCTGGGCGGTTCCCGATTCGGGTCATTAGTTTTGCACCACCCTAATTGTGATGGGGTCGAGCAAAGTGTTGAAAAAAGTCATAAACATTTTGCATTTGTGATAATTTAGTCATAAACCTTTTGATTTGGTGCCAATTCAATCCTTCGACTAATTTTGACAGGATATTTCTCACATGGACGCTGGTCGGCCAACGTGTAATGTTTTAATATTTCTTTTGAATTTGTTTCTTTTATTTTTCCTTTTTTTCCCTCATCTTCCTCCTTTCTCCAGCTATTCGCCAAACCTCAGTGATTGGCAGGTTGCGTCCACGAGGGCTTGAGCCCTCACCAATGTTTGGGCAAAGCTCGACCTCATCGAATCTAGCAAGGTCGAGCCTCGCCCGCCCAGTGTGAGGCCGCCCTTGCAGCCTTGAGCTTGCCTCGCCTGCCTCGCTAGAGGTTAGGCAAGGCTCGACCTCATTGGATTTGGGGAGGTCGAGCCTCGCTTGCCCAGCGTGAGGTTGCCCTCGTTGCCGTTGGCGAGAGCTTGAGCCTCACTAACCCTTGCCTTTGGCAAATCGCCAAGAAAAGGAAAGGACAAAAAAGAAAATAAATAATAAATAATAAATAATTACAGAAGTACTAAAATATTATTAAAAATTGTCCATGTCAGCAATATCCAATCGAATTTAGTCGGAATGACTGAGTTGGCCCTATGTCAAAAAGTTTAGGACTAAATTGACACCAAATCAAAAGGTTTAAAACTAAATCAACACAAATAAAAAGTTTATGACTAAATTGGCATCAATGCAAAGATTTAGGGCTTTTCTTACATTTTTCCCAATGAACTATGGTGCTTTTCAGCTCTTCTCTTCCAACATAAGCTTTTATAGATGTTGCGTGCTAGTTGCTCATAAAAATATTTTACGCTATAGATTCCATTGCGATGAGTAAAGCAAATTGCAGTACAAAGTAATGTTATTTTCACGAACATCGACCAAATACCAGAATGATTTCTATTTAGTACTTTGACGATCGCGGCACATATGTATTTGAGGAGCCTCATGAATTATAATTTACGGTTACTTCCGTCAAATGTATATTAAAGTAAAAACAGCTTGGGCTGAAAATTTATTTTCAAACAAAGGAAAAGGGTTTACTCATTTTGACCGAATTATTTTTTGAATCTTAACTTTGGAAGGTCTGGTGTCGACCCCACTGAAGCGAAAAGTGGCTCAATGAGAAGTGGTGTTTGCTTCCATTTATCTAGTAAACTATTTCCTAATTTTTTATGAATTTGTTTAATGCGGGAGCTGATAAATATACCGAAGAAAGAAGTCCACATGTTCCAAAAGTATCTTCTTTTATCAACGGGTGAGATATGTTAAGGACACTCATGGTCTTAGGGATAAAGAATCGACGTCCAAGAAAAAAAAATCAATGATTATCAAAAATATTGGCGATATTGGCGAGATTTGCTCTCCTATTCAAGGAAAGGACATATTGTGGGCAAATCTCTGTATTGATAGTTTTCCTATTTTTGAAATTTCCTTTTTTTGTTGCGGCGAACCCTATGTACAAATTGCAGAAGAATGTTATGACAAAAATAAGAGAGTAGAGAGTTTTTGTCCGAGAATGTAGGCACATTGCTGAACCTCGTAATCCTTGTGTTCTTTTCTGATTACCTTACTAAAATTCAACATGGTATCAGAGCAGGTTTGATTCAACTTGTGATTTTTTTTTTTTTTTGGTTTGTTTTCTGCACATCTGATTGTCTCGATCTGCATATGTTCGAGACCGTTCCTGTTCTACGACAATCTGTATTCTTCAATTAGTGCTTGTTCCTCTCTTTGTTGCTGTCATATCCTTGTTATTACTAGCAACGCGTCATGGATGGGTCAAAGAAGTCAGGAGATGCATCCAACACAACAAAGGTGCATGAGACAAACAATCGGCGGTTGACTTCGTTGTTGCTAAACGAAAGAAATTACCTTCCTTGGTCATGAGCTGTAACTGTTGCTCTTGGGGGTAGATCGAAGCTTGGTCACATCAACGAGAAGATTAGAGCCCCTCCCGTGACAGATCCCAAATTCGATGAATGGCAAGCGAATGACCACAGTATGATGTCTTGGATATTCAATTCCATGGAACCAGAGATCTACGAGATATTTGCATATTCAGAGTCAGCCAAGGCGTTGTGGGATTCGATAAACGAGATGTATGGTCAAGCCAGGAATGCATCTCGGATCTTTGAACTGCAACAAGGACTTGCTTCTTCTAAGCAAGGCGCAACACAATCTTTCACTGAACACTTGGGAAAAATGAAGAAGCAATGGGATGAGCTTCGTCAGTATAGACTTGCGACCCAGAATGTGATGGATTATGTCAATCGAGAAGAGCAAGATAAAATCTTTCAATTGTTAGCAAGCATTAGGCCTGAATTTGAGGACACCAAACATCAAATTCTTATGAGTCATGAATTGCCCACTTTCAATGAAGTTTGTGCCGTAATCCAAAGTGAGGAAACAAGGAGACGCGTCATCCCTTCAGTTCTAATTACATCAGGAGAGCTTGGTGAACAATCGGCCCACAGTGCTATCAACACGAAGCAAGGAGACTCCACTGCTCGGTTTGCCAAAGGAAAATTTAAGAAACCAGCACGGTTCCATTGTGACCATTGCAATCGCGATGGCCATTCCAAAGAGAGGTGTTGGGTTCTTCATCTGCATTTGCGTCTTTCCAAAGATAGGGGTTCAGAAGCTAAGGTGGCAATCCAAGAAAATCCAAACGATTTTCAATCCAAGTTGGAGGCTTTGTCTCAACAAGTTCAGCAATTACTTCAGATACATGGCAATGGAATGAACACTTCTAGCACCGAAACCGAAAATTTGGCTATGACGTCTGGTAATGTCCATGCTTACTCAACTTTATCCAAAACTCAATTTATTGTTGACTCAGGGGCTACAGACCACATGTGTAGTTCTCCAAACTTGCTATCCAATATTACTTCAGGTGTGTCATATCCACCTATTACTATTGCTAATGTTGGGCAGGTTCCAACTAGTGGTGTTGGACAAATTAATTTCTTTTCAAATAATTATGAAGCATTGTTGGTACCTGAATTATCCTCAAATTTAATGTCAATTAGCAAATATACTAATCAGTGGAATTGCAATGTTATTTTTACTCCTCAAAAGGTGTTTTTTCAAGATCGAACCACCAGGAGGATGATTGGTGAAGGGCGGTTGCAGAATGGGTTGTATACGGTGGACCTCAACAACGAAGCGTTGATGGCACAAAGGAAGACTGTTGACACTTCCCAGTTGTGGCATTGGCGTCTAGGTCATCCCTCTGATCGGGTGTTACATGCTCTTGATATGACTTTAAGTTATGATTCCAATTGCTGTGATCCTTGTCATTATGCTAAGCAACATAGGTTACTTTTCCACATAGTACACATAAATCAAAACAGTTTTTTGATTTAGTTCACTCGGATGTTTGGGGAGCTTCTCCTATTGACTCTAAGGAGGGGTTCAAGTATTTTGTTACATTTATTGATGATAAATCTCGAGCTATATGGCTTTATCTGCTTAAATCCAAGAGTGAAGTTATGACTGTGTTTCAAGATTTTTGCAATATGGTGACTGTGTTTCAAGATTTTTGCAATATGGTGAAAAATCAATTTAACACTATGGTGAAGATTCTTCGTACAGACAATGGAACTGAATATACCAATCGGGCTTTTCAAGTGTTCCTGCGTAGCTTAGGAGTCATTCATCAGACCTCTTGCGTTGGAACTTCACAGCAGAATGGAGTTGCTGAAAGAAAAAATAGGCATCTGCTTGAGGTTACCCGAGCATTGTTATTCTCAGGAAATTTACCCAAGACATATTGGGCTGACGCTGTCCTTACTAGCTGCTACTTGATCAATCGTTTGCCTAGTAAAGTGTTGGGGGTATAAAGTTCCAATTGAAAGTCTGTATGGCCGAAAATTTGGTATCTCTCACCTAAGAATTTTCGGATGTGTGTGTTATGTGCATTCTCAATCTGGTGACAAGCTGGATCCACGGGCTCGAAAGTGTGTGTTTGTGGGATACTCAAATGTCAAGAAGGGATACAAATGTTATGAACCAAGTACTAGACGTGTTTATATTTCTCGTGATGTTGTTTTCGATGAGGCTCACATGTTTTTTGCTAGGAATCAAATTCAGGGGGAGCAAGATGACTATTCTGAATTTTTGCTTCCTATCCTACCTATCGGAGATTCAATGTTGGATCAAGAGGAAATTCCAACAACGGCTGTTCAAGGGAATCAGCTTGTCCCTAATGTCGATGCCATTCCTAATATAGCTACCATTACAACAGATGGGGCTGATTTGGAAGTAGAGGTTGAAAATGCAACAGAGGTAGATCCAGCAGATACGGTACCTAATATCTCAGCCTCAACCCGCAGGTCATCACGCATTCCAAGGCCTTCAACACGGCTCTGTGATTTTTTAACATATCATACGGCTCAGCATCCTATTCAAGATTTTATTGGGTATGATAGAATTTCTCATAATTATTTAAGTTTCTTATCTACCATTGAAAATCAGCAGGGAACCCAATACCTTCTTGGAAGCATGTAAAAGTAGTGTGTAGGTGAATGCCATGAAAGATGAATTTCAAGCATTGGACCGTAACCATACTTGGGAATTTGTTAAATTGCCAAACGGGAAAAAGACAGTTGGATGTCGGTGGATTTACAAGATCAAATACAATAGTGATGGTTCGATTGAGAGGTACAAAGCTCGGCTCGTCGCAAAAGGGTATACTCAAACATATGGGATAGACTACAAGGACACATTTGCTCCTGTAGTGAAAATGAACACTGTTCGTGTCATTCTATCTGTGGCAATTAACTGTAGCTGGCCATTGTTTCAGATGGATGTGAAGAATGCTTTCCTCCAAGGGGACTTAGAAGAAGAGGTTTATATGGATCTTCCTCCAAGACATCCCTTAGAGAATAATAAGGGAATGGTTTGCAAATTAAAGAAGGCAATATATGGTCTCAACAGTCACCTAGAGCATGGTATGGCAAGCTAAGTTCCGCACTCATTAGATTTGGTTTCAAAAGGAGCGCAACTGATTCTTCGATGTTTACTAAAGTAACTAGTGAAGGTATTGTTGCTATTCTCATTTATGTTGATGATCTTATTATTACTGGCAGTAACTTAGTAGGTATTGCAAAACTTAAACAGTTGTTGAGTAAAGAGTTTGACATTAAAGATCTTGGAAAATTGAGGTATTTTTTGGGGATAGAGGTAGCAAGTTCTAACAAAGGTATGTTCTTGACTCAAAGGAAATATATCCTAGATCTATTGAAGGAGACTGGTAAGCTGGGTGTTAAACCTGCTAGCACTCCTATGGATTACAACAATAAGACTATGTCTAAGGAAACACCATTACGGGATATTGGGCAATTTCAGCGTTTGGTAGGGAGATTGATTTACCTAACCATTACTAGACCTGACATTGCTTATTCTGTTAGCTATGTGAGCCAATTTATGCAAAAACCTACATAAGGACATATGGAGTTGCTAAACCAGCTCCTTCAATATCTAAAGGCTTCTCGAGGAAGAGGAATATTGTTGAAGAATAATGGTAATACAGAGATTGTGGGATTTACTGATGCTGATTGGGCTGGGAACCCCATGGATAGAAAATCTACCACGGGTTTTTGTACCATTGTTGGTGGAAATATTGTTACTTGGAAAAGTAAGAAGCAAACAGTTGTGGCTAGATCTAGTGCGGAAGCTGAGTATCGAGCCATGGCTACTGCCACTAGTGAGATCGTATGGCTTCGTCTATTGCTTTAAGAATTGGGTTGTGATGCCATGTCTAAACCTACGAAGCTATTTTGTGATAATCAAGTGGCAACACACATTGCTTCAAATCCGGTCTTTCATGAAAGGACCAAACACATAGAGGTCGATTGTCACTTTGTAAGGGAAAAGGTTCAAGACAAGACAATAGAGACACCATATATTCGTAGTGGGGATCAACTTGCTGATGTCTTCACCAAAGCTTTACCCAAGGGAGTATTTTAGGATATGGTGAACAAATTGACCTCTGACGATGTCTTTGCTCCAACTTGAGGGGGAGTATTGGCGATATTTGCGAGATTTGCTCTCCTATTCAAGGAAAAGACATATTGTGGGCAAATCTCTGTATTGATAGTTTTCCTATTTTTGAAATTTATTTTTGAAATTTCCTTTTTTTGTTGCGGCGAACCCTATGTACAAATTGCAGAAGAATGTTATGACAAAAATAAGAGAGTCGAGAGTTTTTGTCCGAGGACGTAGGCACATTGCTGAACCTTGTAATCCTTGTGTTCTTTTCTGATTACCTTACTAAAATTCAGCAAAAAATAAATCTTACTCTTCGATAGATTTATACCCATCAAATATGTCCCTAATTCCTTTGTGCTCTGAGAGTTGAAGTCACTGGCATCTCTCGAAAATAAAAACCTGGATATATTAACAAAAATAGAAAAAGAGTAGGATCATTCATCCAAAAGAGAAGGGAAGGGGCCTATGTCCAGCTCCTTTGGGAAAGATAAGATCTTTGGCACAAGAAGAAGGGATCATAAATTAGTTCTATGACATATTATCTATACTTGTTTGTACTAGTTACCGGAGGGTCCCAATAAGACAAGGGAAGAGTATGTCCTGTGGTAATGTTCCTCTGCCGTTACGACCTTTATATAAAGGACATTACGAGCATAAATAACCTTTTTAGAAGGTCGCGTAGGAGAGAATGAATAAATAGAATATGGAAAAAGAAAATAGCCTCCTTAGCATAAATACACGGTCTTATCTTTCATGATGTAGAAGTTATTCAAACTAATATTAGTACAACACAAGGTCATGTCCGAATATCCAAACCAAATTCGCAAAGAGTGAACCAGAACATCTTGGAAACCAAAATATGTCCCCATTTTCTAATTCGTGATGAATGCAAATGCCATCACGATATAAAGAACGGCAATGGGCCAAGGCTTGTCACTTAGCAAGATGTACATTAACAGACCACATTTGACGCTTTCAAGCCCAGCATCGATGAGAGCAGCAACAAGTCGAAACCTTGGATCCATCATAATTTGCCCTCCCATCTTGACGAGTTTCAGTAGTCCATAGATCCGCGTGATTTTTGCACAGGTATCGTTGGCTGGAACACCCATCAACTCGATGACTTGATCCAGGAACCCCACCAAGGAACAAAGACGTCGGGTACGTGGAGCGATTCGATCTGCAAGCGCTACTCCACGCCTTGGAAACAAAATTAGCAAACCAGTTGTTAATATGAATTGCAGGAGTCTAACCTCTGCATGCACCGCATGTATGTAACACATCTAGTGATCCATGGCTAATAAAGCTCGTGAAAACTCTTTCTTTTCAACAAAAGGGAACGCCAGAGTACCAGGAAATACCTCCTTAAGGCCTACAAATCTTTCTCAACCTTCTCTTACAACACTTATTCACAAAACAAGATCAACCATAGGCATGGTTAAGCCCCCATGCTTATCAGGTAGAAACAGAGTAAAGCTAATTGCAGGTCTTACCTTTTCTTAGGAGGAAAGCTAATAAGACTTTCGATTAACGAGTTCTTAATATGAGTTTCTGTTGACGAAAGAAAGAAACAGAGTATATATACAGTTGTGTCTCTTCATCAATGTGACAAAATTTTCCCTCGCAAGAACAGGGTGTATATACTACCAGAAAAGGCCCGTGCTTACTGGGTAGAAGCTAAGTCTTGGCTAGAACCTAGAAACTGAGTCTTATGTATTCGGGTAGAAGACTCAAGTAGAAATAGAGTCTCAAGCTACCTGAGATTGGGTACAAGCTCAGTGGTTTGTCTTCAACCGAGCATGAACGTGAGTTTCGGTCCGAGAATGTGCCCAAGTCCCGTTTTCTAGCTTCTACTTGCCACGCGAGTAGCTTGCTCCCAATTGTTTTCTCAGTTCTAGACGTCAGATAGTTATGACATGTTTGAGGTCCCTGAAGCTTTTAACTAGGAGGAAAAGCTAAAAAGACCTTCAATTAATACGTTCTTCTTAATATGAGTTTCCATTGACAAAAGAAAGAAACAGAGTGGATATACTTTCGTGTCTCTTCGTCGATGTGGAAGAATTTTCCCTCCCAGAAACAGAGTGAATATACAACCAGGTAAGACCCATGGTTACTGGGCAGAAGCTTAGTCTCAGGTACTTGGGTAGAAGACTTGGGTAGAAGACTCAAGTACAAACCGAGTCTCAAGCTAACCGAAACTAGGATACAAGCTGGGTGCTCCGTCTTGTACCGAGCATGAACCTGAGTTTCGGTATGAGAATGTAACCAAGTCTCGTTTTCTAGCTTCTACTTGAGACTCGAGTGGCTTGTGCTCTAGTCCTGGTTCCTAAGTGCTACACCTGGAATTGACCTCTTAAGTGCTGAACATACAAGATCATGGAATTGAGCTCTTAAGTGCTGAACATACAAGATCATAATGCGTCAACAAGTTAAACTGGTCTACGTAGGACGCAGGTTTTTTCCCAAACAAATAAGCATTCAGTGGACATGATCAGATATAGGAACAGGAAAGGAAATCAAGATCTTGGCATGATTTAAGTCACAATTCTCCAACTTATTGAAGGACATTATGCCACGTTTGAGGTTGCTGAAGCTTTACCTCCAACGACCGAGATCAGCTGGATTGTTGTTCTCCATTAACGCTCTGATTCTGAGTTGCCTACTAGAGAGACGGAGGAGAAGAAGAAGAGATGTGGAAAATATTGATTCACCAGGGATGAATGCTTCGGCAAACGAGGATAGTAGTTTTGGGGAGAATCCGCTCATTTCAGCAGGGGAGGAGTAGTTTCGGTGCTTTTGTGAGGGTGTTTTGGTCCTTTCAGCGGGTCTTTGCGCAAAGGCGCGCTGCACAAAGGCGCGCTGAACGGACCAGCCCCAAAGACGCGCTGAAAGGACCAAAACACCCTCACTAAAGCACCGAAACTCCCCCGCAGGTTCGCTGCGCAAAGACGCGCTGAAAGGACCAAAACACCCTCACAAAAGCACCGAAACTCCTCCTCCCCTGCTGAAATGAGCGGATTCTCCCCAAAACTACTATCCTCGTTTGCCGAAGCATTCATCCCCTCAATATTTTCCACATCTCTTCTTCTTCTCCTCCGTCTCTCCAGTAGGCAACTCAAATGTGGCCTGTTAATGTACACCTTCCTAAGTGACAAGCCTTGGCCGATTGCCGTTCTGTATATCCTGATGGCATTCGCATTCATCGCAAATTAGAGAATGGTGATAGTTTCTGGTTTCTAGGATGTTAGGGCTTGCTCTTTGCGAAGTTGGTTTAGATATTCGGACATGACCTTGTGTTGTACTAATAGTAGTTTGAATACCTTCTACATCATGAAAGATAAAACCGTATTTATGCTAGAGAGGCTATTTCCTTTTTCCATATTCTATTTATTCATTCTCTCCTACATGACCTTCTAAAGAGGGTATTTATGCTCATAGTGTCCTTTATGTAAAGATTGTAATACCAGAGGAACATTACAATGGGGAATACTCGTCCCTTGCCTCATTAGAACCCTTTGATAACTAATACAAGTGCAGACAATACATCATAGAACTAAGTGATGATGATATGGGTCAGCCCTTCTTCTTGAGCCAAACATCTTAAGATTTCTGAAGGAACTGGAGTTGCAGGGGTCATGCAAAGACATGGTCCCCTTCCCTTCTCTTTTGAATGAATGATCGTACTCTCTCTCTATAAATAAAACCACTGTCTCTTGCTTCATTCCTTCATTCGTTCGATCAAGATCCTAGGTTTCAACCTTCTGAGTTTCTGTATACCTTCTTAACGTGGCTTTTTTTTCCCATTTTGGAAAGAGAGAAATGCTGACTTCACTTTTGGACATGGATTCTTTATTTCACAAGATGATTTCACGAAACACAAGTGTCTCAATATATCTCAACCGTTAATACATACCTCATGTACATGTCTCACTGTTAAGAATTGATTGAGATGCCAATGAAAACATTGTTCAAGGTAAAGGATCTCCATCCTTTTTATGCCTATTAAAAATAGGCTTCATTTATTTCATGGAAAAAAAATTTTAGTTCATTTTTTGGGATTTAGTTTGTTTAGAAAAATGAGTTAAGCCCTGTTTGGTAATCTTCTGGGGAATAATTATTTATGTTCTTTTGTTCTCTGAAATGAAAAAAGAACATAAATCCATTTGGTAAAATTTCTGTTCTCGAGAACAAATATCTATTTTTTGTTGTTTCCGAGACTAGATTTGGAACAAAATCAAGAAATAGAAAAAAATTGCTTTTTATTCCCAGGAACAATTCTTAGAATCAGTTCCTGTTTTTTTTTTTTTCTTTTCTCCACTTTTCTTCTCTTTTCTCTTCTTCTCTTTCCCTTTCTTCTTCTTCCTTTTGGCCGGTCGCCGGCCCCAACTATGGTCAGCGATCGACCAGACAAGGGCCGGCAACCTTGCTGAAGCATCGCCAGCCCCCAGCAACGCCGAGCCATGGCAAGGCTCGTCGGCCTAAGCCTCGTCATGGCTGGGCGAAGCCGACCTCGTGTGGCCTGGGCGAGGTCGAGGCTCGCCTTGGCCTCGGTGAGCTTGCCAGACCTCGCCCAACCCTTGGCTGCCCAACCCGTGGCCGGCGACTAGCTACAAAGGAGGAAAAAGAAGATAAAAAGAAAAAGAGAAAAGAGAAAAATAAGAAAAATATAATAAAAGTATTAAAACTTAAAAGAAACAAAAAAATTTAAGAATCCTACCAAATGCATTTCTATCTCAAGAATAAAAATTTTGGACAGTTACCAAGTCACATTCTTTTGCTCAGAAATTGTTTCCAAGAATAGAATAAAAAAAAACCATTTCTGATAAAAAATTGTTCATGAGAATAGAATTGTTACCAAATGCGCCCTTAACGAACTATTTTTTCCAAGTCAATGGAAAACTTATATTTAAATTCAGGAAAAACTAACAAAAGAAAATGTAGGAAAATAAATTTCTCTCTAAAAGTGAAAAATTATTTTTGAAATATGACTAGAAATCAAGCCAGAGACTCCAACGCTATTTCATGGGTCCTTAGCAATGGGCTAGGGTTGAGTCCATCAAGACTGGGCATAGGTCCATTGTGGCTAGGCTTGGGTCCATCGAGGTTGAGCTTGGGATCCCGATGCTTAGTCCTTAATGTTTGGCCTGTGTCCACAAAGGCTAGGCATCCACAAAGGTTGGGCCTAAATTCATAGAGGCCGAGCCCATATCCTCAAAGGCTAGGCCTAGGATCTCGGTGCTCATTCCCGACTCCCCAGTGCCCTAGCCTAATACCCCTGTGCTCATGCTCAAATCCTTGTTGCCCAACCTGAGTCCATTGATGTTGAGCCCGAGTCCACAAAATTTAGGTCGAGCAGCAAGCGCGAGTGTTCTAGGCTAGCATCAATGAACACAGGCGAAAGCACCAAGGACACAAGCATGAGCATTGAGGTCCCAAGCCCAACCTCTATGGCTTGTGCCTAGCCTCCATGAACTAGGGCTTGGGTGTCGAGGACCCAAGCACAGGCGCTGAAGTCCTAGGCTCAACCATTGTGGATGCTAGCCCACCTTGAAGGACCCAGCTCGAGGTGCTGAGCAACCAGGCATGGGCATTGGGAATCTTGAGCCCGACTTCTATGGGCCCATGCTCGATTCCATGACTGCCCATGCCCAAATTATTAACGTCTACATAGTGCATGTCTATTTAAAAAATTAAAAACAAGTTTTCCTATCCAAATTATTTCTTAGAAAATATTTAAAAAATGTCAAATTTTCCACGAAACAATTGGAGACCAATATGTACCTTGTAGATTTGCCCTCTATTCCTTTTCTGTATATGTTAGTATATTCGAGTTTATATTCTTGATTTCCGAGCGACTCAAATTCTTGAAGCAAAGTAATCAAAAAAATATTAAGTGGTTTTAAATGGTTTTAAATCTATCGAAAGTAAGATTTATTGTCGATAGTTATCAACCCCTTTTTCTTAAATGTGGTTCTTTGTCTCATAAGGCATAATTGTCTCAACATATCTCAATTGTTAATACATGCCTCGTTTACATGAATCAAAAAGTGAAGAATTGGTTGCTCTCTGTTAATACTGGCTTGGACGTTCACCTTGTGTTCTATTATTACATTCAAAGCAGGATATAGGATGATAATGGTAATTTTACATAAGATCGTGGTGCAATTTAAGATTGAGAAATGATGAAATTGGAGAAACTAGGCAATTTTAATAATAATAATAATAATAATAATAATAATTATTATTATTATTATTATTATTATTATTATTATTATTATTATTATTATTATTATTATTATTATTATTATTATTATTATTATTGCTTAGAGAGGACCAGGGGAAACAATGGGTACATTAGAAAGAATAACATGATCCCCGTTCACTACTCTTTCGTTTTTGGATACACACATTGTGTGTTTGATATAATTTGTAGATCGTTCCTCATGGTACTAGCTCAACAATCTCTATACAAAAAAAAAAAAAATTAAACTAAACTAGTTAAATGGACATCGAAGCTCACACGTAGAGCAGGCTAGACAAGTACAGGCTTGATTCATCACTTGGTCACCCGTTCACGCCATGAGACAACTAACGAGATTACCGAAGTTATGATTTTATCACTATTTTAAGACCGGTTTACCAAATTTACTCGGTAATTTCATTCATACATTACTTGCTAATGTAACAGGGTACTCATGTTATGTATTTTATTTCATCACATGGTATTAGCACATGAACCAATCCAATTGAGGTTTAGGTTCTTAAATCCACGCAAAAAAAGTTGCTTTCTTTTCCTACTATAAAAAGAGTACGCGCCTGCATGTGGCAAGAAATGTCTTTGCCACTAGAGAAATCAAATGTCTTTGATCATGAATGCGACACCCTAAATAAGTGCCAAATCGGTCCCAGCCTCCAAAGGTCATGGGCATCATGAAAGGATGAATGTCGGATTTCATGTGCAGGTATATGGGACAGAATAAAACCGAACGAACATCAAGACATTTGCCCTGAAGGTTGAAGTCCGCGTATGAATGACCGTAGGTGGAGGTGACAAATTCAACATAAAACGACACGATGCCAAGACCCAAAATGTGAGGAAAAACACAGACATAAGGACTTGCGTGTCCAGAAATTTACATGGAGGTACTTATTCTGCAGAACAAACTCCTTATCCGAACCTTAAGAAAGTTTTATGATACCTTGACACTGTCACAAATTATCTCCGCAGCATGAGTATAGACAATGGAATCAACTGACAAGGAAAAGTTAAAACTGAATCGGTTGGAGTTTAAAAATGACGCAATCATTCTAGAATGAGATTTTAAGAGACGAACATAAACATCTCTAAAACCGTTTGACCTTTCCTCTTCTATATACACAGATTAACTTAAAATGGTTTCCAAAAGACAAAACAGAAAAGCTTTCCACCGCAAGGCATTTATTTGGGTCAGTACAAATGAAAAAACTACAAGCAACTTCAACACCATCTCCAATAGTTCGAAACTGCAGGTCCTGTCCATAGAGCATGTGACTCTGTAGGATCTCTCGGCGCTACTCTGTTTTTCTTGGCAGGAAGCCAGGAAGAGTTATCAGTTGTGTCAGAATACAAATGCAGAAACATACCTATACCGACACTACCTTCAGCAAAGCACATCAACTTAATACTGAAAAACAAAAGAGAGGGGGAAAAGGAATTGCAATTAAATGGCCGCTCTGTTGCATTCTGGACTTGCTAAAAAGGCACGATGACTAATCTATATTCGGGGAATCAAATATGCACCATATCAAACTTAGCAGCTATAACAACCGTTGGCTCCTCTTTGTAAACTTATTTTTGGACTTGGTCCTTTGTCTGGCGGTTGCGATATCTGGGCCATGTTTTACAACAATAATTACCAAAAATCCATTAAATGATCAAGTGCGCAAGCGAGAACAATGATTGTATTTTGGAACGGGATTAATTTAGTAGTATACCCCATGATATGATGGTAACTTTCCATGTTGAGCCGAAAAGAGTCCAATATAATAGTCATTCTACCGAAAAAATCGAGAAAGGAAAGTGAAAACTTTCGCGGTCGCCCGACTCGCCCCTGACATGACATCTACACCAATCACTCCCCAAAGAGTCATATATCGAGGGAAAAGCTATGTCATTGTTTACTTGTGCCCTAATGAGTGATGCTTAGTTTAGATGCTATGATGTGTTAGGTATTGACTTGTTTCGCTCAAAAGTGTCCGATTGACAAATTTGAGAGTCCTTCCACTGATTTCCGAGTGCGGGGAGACTTTGGCGATGGATTGAGGCTGAAGTTTGTTGATCTAGGTTGTGATTAGGCCTATGGACGATGGTTAGAACTTGATGTGGATAAATTTTAAGTAATTAAAGGTGCGTTTGATAACCATTATATTCTCGGGAACAATTTCTACTCAAAAATATATATTTTTTATTCTGTTTCCTAGACGAGTTTTTGAGCATTTAAAGACGTTTAAAAACTGCATAAAATTTCTATTCCTAAAATAGAAATGTGTTAAATACAACCGTCAAATTTTTTTGTGACTTAAAATTTCTTTTAATTTTTAAATAATTTTATTATATTTTTTCTTTTCTTTTTCTTCTTCTTCTTCCTCTAGCCAATCGCTAGTCACAGCTGAGGTTGGCCACCGACTAGACAAGAATGGGTGACCTCGCCAACCCTAGTGAGGTTGAGCCTCATCGGCGCGAGCCTCGCCAATGGCTAGTCAAGCTTGACTCCCTTGGCTGGGGAGGCTGTAACGAGGTTGTCAACTGGAGGAAGAAGAAGAAGAAAATGAAAAGAATAAAAGAAAAAAAAAATTGCTTGATTCTTGAGTTGTTCTTAGAAATAAATAAGTAGATTTTTTCTACTTCTTGATTTTGTTCCAAATTTATTCTCGAGAACAAATTTGTTCATGTTCCCGAAAACAAAAACATTATCAAACGGATTTATATTCCTTTTTTGTTTTTGTTTTGTGGAACAAAATAACATATATAGTCACTATTGAGCTAGTTACTAAATAGGGCCTAAAAGAACCTTATGCTATTGATATAGTAATTCAAAGTGATGATATGCTGACTAAGCAATCATTCAACAATTAAATATGTGCATTCCCTTATCTTTAGTTAGCACATTTCCTTATCTTTAACGAACCAAATCCATAAATCAATCCCTGATTATTAGGTAGCTGATCAAATATTGACTACATATGCTTACTAAGCACCGGAGGTATACAAGTAGTGCCAACGTGAAATGAAAAAGATGATTATTCAAAAGAAATTACAAAATGGTCAATGTATTATTGTTGATGTTTAATTTTGGGGGTACTCCTCTATTTTATTACAAATTTAGTCCTTAACCCGACTTCCGATTTTCAATTTCAAATATTTTCTTATATGTGCAAACGGAAATTGCTAAGTTCGTCCCAAATCAATATGCTAGTTCACACAGTCTGAAGAAGTTATCAAAGACGATCTACACAAATAAACTTGCATGTGCGGTTCAAGTCGAGTTTTCCTAAGTATCTAATAGTATTGCTTCTAACCATTTTATGAAGGATAATTTAGCCTATACTTGTAATGCTTCCCCTAGTTCAAATGGACCAAAATGCTCGAGGGCTGCTGCTGAGTGCTGATCGATCACTTAGAATTGCTGCGGGTAGACACAACGGGTTATTGGTCAAGGTTTCCCCAGGAGCAAGCCATGTGTCAGTTTTTCATTGCCTCTTTGTCGTCTTATGACTAGATTAAAGAATGACCAAGACTATCAAAATCAAAGGGCCAGCGGTCGGAAATGCAGCAAGGTCGGTGGGAGTCAGGCTCGAATCTCCGGGCGCTTTTATAATTCTTTTAATTATCTTTTAACGTTTCTAATATTATATTTTCTTTATATGGTTTCCAATTACATGAATAGTGATGATATATATACCTATATATAATAATAATATTGCACTTTGCACATGTAATTAGTATTTGACAATATATCTATTGTGAGAAAAAATTCGTTCCGCTATGATATCATTAATTCGTGTATCCTATATTAATGCTTTACTGAGCCTTTGATGCATAGTAAAATAGCGGTAAAAAATCATCAAATTCCATGTTTGCCCTTATTGCTTTTCCACCTTATTTCTCTTTTTTTTTTTCTTTCTCCTTTGTTCGTTTCATTTATCAATAATAAGAAAAACATGTACCTTTTCGTTTATGTTTGTTGATTAATCCTTTGAAGAAGAGGAAAATTCAACAAGATAAAGAAAGATCTGAAGGTTTGTTCTTTCACTTTTAGAGTTCCTATTAGTTTTTTAGTGAAATTCTAGGGATCCTAAAAACTCAAAATGTATATTCTTTCATAAGAAAAAGGAAAAAAATTATGAAGTTACTCAAAAATAATAGAATTCAAGCAGAATTGATTGAAACAATTGGATATTTAATTACTTGAATAGACCTACATAGTTTATAAAAGATATATACAACACAAGAATATTTTTCTATCACTTCAGACAAATATATAGCAACTTAAGTGGCAATTAAAGAATTATAATAACGCAAATGTTATCTATCATAGATAATTTCTGTAAATGTCAAATCATGCTTAAAAAAAAGCTGTTTATTATTTTTTGATGTGCCGAACTATATAACAAATTATTTTCTCGCAAGAACACACGGGTGCCCATTGTTTTTGCACTATTATTACATGTTAATGCCACATGACAATCTTTAGCCATTACTTCGCACCTTTTGTTTGCATCTAGACGAAAAAATTGACATTGATCCTAAAATCAAGATTGAAGATTAGTTTACCGGTCATATACGCAACAAATATAAAGTATCAGGATCAAAATTGAATGGGTATACTCGTACATGAACCATTTTTGTGATTTCCCTTCGAGTTATAAATTATGATTTACGCATCAATGCTATCTAATGATAAATCTAAAAAACCTAAAATACTTTCTTCGGTAAACATCAATGATATAATCATATCTTTGGGGGCAAAAAAAGATAATTAATGTGTTACATCATTAACATCATTAATTCCCTTATCCAAAGAGCAACTTGAGTATCGGACCATTGAAGACTATAATTGGTAATAGCTGTTGTGGATTGACTTGGAGTTCTAGAAGATGTACCACTGGAATTAGCGCCGTGGATTGACTCGGAGTTCTAGAAGATGTAGCAATGGAATTCAAAATATTTTCGCTTCCCTCTCTACACCTTCGCCTAATCTTCTTCTTCCAATCCCGCCAATTTTTCAATGACCGCCTCATAAAAATCCATAGCGTCAATGTAGAGAGAAAAGCAAAGATCTCAAAAATGGAGTTCACCCTGAGCGGCGATGCCTTGAAGACCCTGGCTCGCTCCATCACTTGCCTCTCCCATGTCAGCGACGAACTCGCCATTCAAGCATCTCCTCCCAGGTCATTCAATCATTTCTTTCCACATTTCTTCTTCTTCTCCATCGTCCCTCTCGCCCACAGCTCCGGCCGCCGCTGAGGCACGTGACCAACAGAGAAAGAAGGTGGAAGGAAAAGAAAAAAAGAAGAAGAAGAAAGACGAAAAAAGAAAAGAAAAGGAAAGGAAAAAAGAAAGTAATTAAAAATAATAAATTGAGTAAGACAAAAGGCGTCTCATGGTCCCCGTTTACTCTTCATCTCTTCGACCCATAAAGTTGAACAAAGTAGTTGGTTTAATAGCTGAGCCAAAACGATCATAACTTGGAGCGACTTCCTTCCCCAAATCTCAATTGTTCAAGCCTATCTCCCAGAAAATCTCAGTTCTCTCACCGTTTTTACATATAAAAGATATGTATAGTCTTATTCGTCGACATCTAATGTGATTCTTTCTCAAATTCTCTGAATCGACAGCCTTATTCCATTCATCGCACCTTCTTCTCTCTTCTCTGCTTGGACCCAATCAAAACATGAGATGAGGAATTTGGTTATTCGAACAGAAAATAGAATTGAACAATCTAAAAGGAGAGCAAGATTCATTTAACAAATAAATAGAACTTTAAAAGAAGTGTTGATTTCAATTATGGTGCTGATTAAATTTTGTTCGTCCAATCTCACTCTAGTATAAAATAATTAACTTGACAAGTTATTTGTGTTGCAAAAATAATGCAATCTCATCCCAACAAAATCCCTAATAAGATCTGAGAAAGAACAAATTAAGAAAGAATCCAAGAAATGCTCTAATTCCCAATTTCCAATCCAAAAGCCAGTATCGTGCCCAAACACAAAGTCTTCAATTATCCATATCCGATCATATTTTGGGAAAAAAAAATCTTTGATTTTTTAAATATGAAATTATTTTCCTTAATTTAAACATTAATTTTCCATTGACTCATTTTTCTAAGTAACCAATTCTTAACACTAATGCATGTAAATGAGGCATGCATCAATGGCTGAGATATGTTGAAATACTTATGATCCATGGCAGCATTCTGTGGAATAAAGAATTCACGTCCAAAAGCGAGTAAGCATTTCTCTCTCTTCTCGAAATGGGAAAAAGAATCCATGTTTGAAAGGGATGAAGAAACCCCGGAAGCCTATATCCTCCGACCTTCGATTGTGCAAATGGATGAAGCAAGAGAGAGAGGGGGGTTTTATTTATTGAGGATGAGGCATGCTAAACGCAATGTCTCTCAATCGGGGTACAAGGCCAACGAGTCAGTTGAGAAACATTGTCCAAAGCACAAGTTGCAATGGGTGTTTCACATTTACAAACGCAAGTAACTATTATATCGGCTTATCAATTCCTCAAACATCCCTTACGAGGTGCAGTGGAGTCTACCCTCCTCACTCGAAGGTCCCTCTAATTCTCGACTATAGTTTTTTCTTCCCCACCTAGGAGAGAATACTCCCGATATTTTACATTTCAGAGTTTAGACAAAATAGTTTTAGGAGATTCTCGGTCCACGTTGAGTGTTGACATGCTGGACAGGACAATGGAAGAATGGTATTGAAGGTTGTACCACGTGTCCGAGGTTCAGTGGCGTTCCAGCCCAGTAGTGGGAACGGGGAGCTTGGAGGGTGGGAAATGTAAATGCTCACATCACGCGCGCTTGGGTGGCTATGTGTCCGGTGCCCTTTTTCTCTGCTCTTCCTATGTGACCTTCGTAGATATTGTGTGCTACAGGCTCCGCTGCTCGTATAACGTTGTAGATTCTATCGCGAGGAATAAAGCAAATTAAAGTACCACGTAATGTTTTTTTCACGAACATCAACTAAATATCAGAATGATTTATATTTATTACTTTGTCGATTGGGCCGCGTTTGTATTTGGGGAGTTTCATGAGTTACAATTTACGGCTGACTTCAGTCAAGTATAAGTTAAAGTTAAAATAGCCTGGGTCGAAAGTTTACTTTCAATAAAAGAAATGGATTTACCCATTTTGATCAAAATTTTGGAAGGGCTGGTGGCTGGTGCCCACCCTATTGAAACACAAAAAGTGGCCCAATGAGAAGTCATGTTTCCTTCTATTTATCTAGCAAACTATTTCCTAACTTTTTATGAATTTGTTTATAAAACTAACATATTCACTTGGGAAACATCAGTAATATAATTGTATCTTTGGGGGCCAAAAGTGATAATCAACTGTTATATAATTGATTCCCCGAGCCAAAGACCAAAAGCGTCGTCTTCTTCCTATCCCGCCAATTTTTCGGCGACCACCTCATAAAAATCTGTAGCGTCGCTGCAGAGAGGGAAGCGAAGAGCTCAAAAAATGGAGTTCACCCTGAGCGGCAACGCCTTGAAGACCTTGGCTCGCTCCATCACTTGCCTCTCCCGCGTTGGCAACGACCTCGCCATCCAAGCTTCTCCTTCCCAGGTCATTCCATCAATTTCTCCCAACATTCCTTCTTCTTCTTCTTCTTCTTCTCCGTCGTCTCTCTCTCGCCCACAGCTCCGGCGTGTCGCCGCTGAAATCCACCTCGATCATCGTTCCTCAGCTTCATACGTCGAGTGAAATAGCTACAGCAGTTGCCTTCTTCGTCTGTCCTGCCGAGCGATGCTTAGTTTAGATGGCTATGATGCTGTGTTAGGTATCGGCTCGTTTCGCCCGATACAGTGTCCGATTGAGAAATTCGGAGAGCCCTTGCACCGATTGCCGAGTGCGTGGAGCTTTTGGCGGTGGAATTGAGGCAGAAACTTGTTGACCTAGGTTGTGATTGGCCCTGTGGATGGTGATTAGAACTCGACGTGCATAAAAATCTGAAGTGACTAAAAGAATCTGATACAGTTGATATGGTTATTCAAAGTTGTTGTATCATAAGATAAGACTAAGGCAATTCACTGCTGTAGCATATTTCTCATGCGACCGTATTTTGCATGACTTCCTTTTGCCTTGTCGCATTTAACTACCAAATGACAATAGAAGTTCCAAGTTCTAAGCTCAATGTTTGGCACTTGGCACTATTTGACGTATTAGAATTGAAATAGTTTTGATTTGTGCACAAATATCACCTTCTTACTCGTATATATTGGATCAAGGTTCTCATTTCATTCTCATATTCATATTTGACCTCCAGATTTCCTTTCACGCGCTCAATTCGTCCACATCTGCCTATCAATTGATAACCTTCAAGCCAGACCTCTTTGATGTGTTTACAGTATCTGGTGCACAGGTTCAATGCAGCATTCTTTTAAAGGTATGTTGTCGTTGGTCATCTTTCTAGTGTATTTGCCAGTTTATAGTTGTAAGCAACTTACAAACACTGACAAAGTACTCTGTGCAGGCTGTCTGTTCTGTCGTGAGAATGCTTATTACAAACATTGATTATTTGAGTGTGCAATTACCAGACATCAATGCATCAAAAATTCAATGGGCTCTGCAGTGCTTCAGTGGTAAAGACCCTTTCTGTTGCGTGTGTGGCGCTCTGTATTCATTATGTTTGAAATGGTGTATTTGACAGTTAAATTGCAAGCTCGTGGCACAGATGGAAAAGTTAGCACATTCCCTTTCCCCCTAAAAATAATCTCACTTCAATTCTATGGAAAAACAGCAGAAATGAAGTCTTGAAACTGACATGTTCATTGAGGGAAAATGACTGCAAGATGCTGGGAGAAGCATTTATTTGTCATGTCATATGTGTCCACGGAGACAAGCTTTTATAATTTCTCATCATGTAAAAGCAGCATGAACTTTGTTAAAGGGATTTTTAGTGTCCCAATATGACCTATATAGCCAACAAATTCAGAATAAACAGATGGGGAAGTTTACATTGAAAATTAGATTCCAATGTCTACCACTTTTGTTTAATTTTTGTCGGCCACTTAACATTTTAAGTCTTTGTGACTCAGTCATGCAAACTGCATACTGTTCAGTATGTTATCTAAATGTAATATAAATCGGAGGCCAGCACCTGTCAAACCTGCATAAATGTGATAAGAAGCTGCACCATGCAGAGATACATGTTTATCTCACCGTGCCAACTGTGAGTTTTTGTTCATGCATAGGTGATGTTGTCGTATGCATGCAGGCATGAAGAAAACATACTGGATTACTTGCAATGTTGACCCCGACATACAACAATTATCTCTGGATAGGAGAAGATACCCAAGCAATTTTGTAGTGAGGCCTCGTGATCTGAATAGATTGCTTGCAAATTTTCAGTCATGCCTTCAGGAAATTACTATCATTGCAACGCAACGCAACTCCTATCCTTCTGATGCTGCAAGTGAATTTGATGGGAAAGCTGTCGAGTTTAGAAGCTACATTGATCCTACCAAAGGTAGAGATTAACCTTTTTTCTTTTCAATCGAATATGGAGAAGAATATCATGGTTCAGATTCTGGCTGCAGAGAACGACTCTTTGCTGCACACTCAGCTGTGGATCGATCCTGCGGAAGAGTTTGTGCAGTATGCTCATAATGGCAACCCAGTAGACGTGACTTTTGCTGTCAAAGAGTTGAAGGTGTTCCATCTGATTCGTTTTTCATTATATTATCTATCAAGACATTTGGGTCATTAATGCAGCTGAAAGTTCTTGAACGTATGACTTCACTTTCAAACTTATCTCCATTTCCTTAAAATGAGTCCTAAAATGAGTCCACCTACTTGCTGAAATGCTACTGGAGTCACATTCAGGACCATCTTTTATGTCGAAGTTTTTCCTTGTGTTTTCCAGTGAACATGATAGTATTTAAACTCCGTCCATCTCATGGAAATCCAGGCATTTCTTGCATTCTGTGAGGGATGTGAAGTGGACATTCATTTGCGCTTTGAGAAGGCTGGCGAGTAATTAAATTCTGGATGCTCTTTTGACTCTTACCTTTCTTTCCATGCTTCACTTCAATTTTGTATATGCAAGTAGTTCAGATGCAACGAGTAGTTTTCACGCAATCAGTGCATAACTGCTTTTTAATAGATGCATGATTGCTAGTTGCTCAGAGATTCAATACATGCTAATGCATGGCTTCACAATCACACTCGTAAAGGCTGATGACAATTTTACTTCTGACTAAATGTCAAAAAACAAGAGACTATCGTTGAAAATTTGGTGGATAGTATATAGTGAACCTTCAAATCAAGTTTGGATAACAATGGTTTAAGTTTAAGTTCGGATGATAAACGTATTAATTATAAGTTTGATGCAAGATGCTAGTAAAGTATGCCGGCTAAGAATATCAGTGCGAAAAATAAACTTGATGGTTAATGTATGTCTTTTGACTTTTCTTTTTTGGTACTAAATTCGTGGTTTCAAGTGCTACATCTCTGCTATATGCAAAATAGAAAAGAATAAAGAACTTGATACAACTGAATGTTTTTATGCAACAGGCCTATTTTGATGGCCCCTAAATTCGCATCGATGACGGGCCCTCTTCCAATTTTGATGCTACGCTTGCACCGGCCACCATGCTCACATCCCAATTACATGAAAGTAATACTGCACCTTCGGCAAATGGAATGCCGGGCCAGGCTGATACTGCGGAAGCTTCTGGAGAACAGCCAGAGAGGAATAGAACAAGCGCTTCCGAGATTCCATCAAATCTAAACTCTCAGGTGAGTGATCCTTGTGGCTTGTAGTACTATCATCTCAATGATGGCAAGGAAATTGACTTTGCTTTGCTCTAAAATGAAATGCTGTGTATGCCATCAGTAAGATACTTTGTTTTTGGAAGTCAACAGGAAGGTATCTCTTGGGAATTAAAATTTAAGTGGTTTACTAACTCTGGGCAGGAAGTGCTGCAAGAAGTGTGAGTGGTTCTGACGGAAGGCAAGTTCCAGAAGAAAGGATCCTAAGGGCTGGTGGTCAATCAGGAATTGAAAGGATCGGCACTATTCAAAAATCAAAAGCTGCATCAGCTGAAGGAAACACCCAAACTGGTCCAAATTCTTCATCTCTCAATCTTACTCTCGGTTTGAATGTATGATGAACATCATCTTTATCTCTAGGTCAAATTATTTTGCTCTCTTACAAATATTTTTTAGTAAAGTTGCTACTTTCTCAATTGCCTATTTCCCTACTGTAAATGCTGCTTTGCAAGAAAGCATTTGGCTTAGGCCAGTTGATTGCGCGACTTTATCTTGGGATCTTGCAAAATTTTACTCTTTATTCAAGCATCAAGAAGGAAAAAGTTTTGGCAGAAATCCATGTATGTCCTACCAAACCTGTAAGCATTTCTGTTTTTCCACGATTTAGTGCGACTGTCCACCTGATACCATAGACAAGGTGGAGCAAAACTATTTTCCGCTCCTTACTCGACTGTGAACCCTGAGGATGCATTGCACATACCCGTGCAAGTACCTATTTCTGGAAGACTGAATTCATATGCCTTTCTTGGGCTTCTCAGTATCGATTCAATTAGTCTGCTTGTATCACGTCATTTGTCAGTGGTTCTAAATGTTTTTGGAGGCAAAGGTACTGAACAAGATTGTCACTTACATAACACTAATTAGCGCATCATAAGTAAGTTCATGCAGATTGTTAGTAGCTGAAGCGATTCTCTTCATTCTTTTCTTGTGTAGATGGAAATGGTTTTTCACAACGTCATCCAAGTAATTGGGTTGATGCCAATGAGGATGAGGATGATGATAACGAGGACGGTGATGAACTCTGTGTTCGATCAACACCGCCGTACTATGAAGATCAATAACGTTATGTTTCCTGTTTGACTATGATAACCTTTCTCTCTTAGTTTTACTGGTAAGTGCTTGTGCCTTCCAATGCTTGATGCATCCTGTCCTGTGTTCCTGCAAAGAGTTGGAGTAGTGTCTTGCTTGCTTTAAGCGTCCTTTGTCATTTTTTTCTTTTCTCGTTTTGTCTCCTACTTGACTATACATTAGTGCCTGTGCCAATTTAACTAGTCCACCATGCAACAAAGCTGCCATTTTAATGCACTTCTTTTTCCCTCTCTTTTCTTTTTCAGTATCAAGTTGATACACTTTGCTGAGTGAGGTATTGATACAGGTATGGTTCTACACTTTATTCTTCAACAATTTGTTCCTGGCTTCCTGCCAATAAAAACAGAGCAGTGTCGATAGTTCTTACAAGAGTCACATGCTTAGTGGACAGGATATAGCAATTTAGAACCATTGGAAATTGTGTTTAGACCTTCTAAAATCTGTCCAATAATTCCTTTCTAGCTTTGCAACTTCAAATGTGGTGGTGGTGGTGTGGGGGGTTGGGGCGCTCAATACCATCTCTAAAACAGCTATTCATGGGGAGATTTATGACTTGTTTGATTAAAGTTTCTGCTGCCTTCTATACTGAGTTTCTGTGATCTGTCCTCGTAGTCCATCCGTTTATGAAAATATAACGTCAGCTTTTCTCCCACTTTCTTTCCCTACTGTATGTATCAGCACATTCAAAACGTGAAGAAGACTGTTGAAGTTTTTTGACCAAATAGATCCCTTGCCATAGAAAGCTTCTGTTTTGTCTGTTAAAAAACATTTTAAAGTCAATTTGTGTATATTAAAGAGGAAGCAGTCAAAAGGTTTTTGAGATGTTCGTGTTCCTTTCTTAAAATCACATTCTAGAATGGTTACGTCATTTTTAAACTCCTACGAATTCAGTTTAACTTTTCCTTGTGAGTTGCTTCCATTTTCCATACCCAAGGATGCCGAATTTCCAGTGTTCTGATTTGTGACAACATCTTCTGCTGAGGTAATTTGTGACGGTGTCAAGGAGTTTGTTCTGCGGAGTAAATCCCTCCTTTTTTGTCAGTAATGGAACCAACCAGAGTCAGAGTGATTCGTGGAATTCAAAGTTTACTTGCCCCGAGAGGTTGCCTAAAGCACGAATTGATTGTGGTCTGGATCGTCTAGAAGCTCTCTTGTCGTACGTGGCTTTTGAGTTGTGGGCGTATCATCCTACACCTTGCTGTTGCATATTCCCATGTTTCTCATCCAAAGAAAAGAAGGTTCAATTGCATCGGTTTTCCGAAACCTATTGTAAGGATGGATGATTTAAATTATAAGGAATCTCAATGTAAGATGGTTGCTTAATCAGGTGCATGTGCTTTTTCATCGTTTCTCAATTTCGAATTGCACCATGGAGTATTGGAACTCTCCCTTTTCGCTCCTTCCATCACCAACTAACTGAAGTCCTAAGTTGGGCAATTCACCTGGAGCTGTCTGCATTTTCACAACGCAACGATCCATTCATAAGCAAGATACATGAGTTTACCAGTCAAATGCAGCTTTCGTTTTACAAAATAATTCATCAAGTCAATCGTATGCAAAAGGGAAACAGCCCACATGAAAGCATCGCAATGTGAAGGAAACTACGTATTCAGAGGGATGAATAATTACAGCCGGAGGAGGACCGAGAGCTATGCACCGGCAGCAGATGAAAGAAGGCACAAGGCGGGACCGTGGATTGGGGATTTTAAACGGGACAGAGCTTAAAACCCCAGTCCTCTCCATGACCCGAACAGATCCGATTATCGATGCAGCGCGCCGGCCCAAGCCCGAAAGCCCCCGTTGCATGGGAACATTGAGAACAATTAAGCCATATTAGAGAAATTATATTTACAGCCCATGCTAATTTAATCGATTATCCATAGAGTGAGCGCCGGTTAGTTACTACTGTATAAAACAAATCCCAAACGAGGATTTCAATTTTTTTTAAAAAAATTATGTAATGCTTATGTCCATTTGTTAGATATATCATAGTGCATAGCTCAACAAAATGGACAAAATTGCAACATAGATATACGTAAGATAATAATACTTTATATATCTTACTAGCATTGAATTGAATCCTACAATCATATTAATTTTATACCTATATTAATTTTTATTTTTGTATTTATCTCTCTCCACACATGTAAATGTTTTCTTCACGTGCATGCGTAGATATAAGCGTGGTCCGGGTAAGCGGTTCTCACCCTTAAATAGGGAATTGCCTGTTGGTTCCTTGACCGCCGATTCAGTCTGGTTCTCAAGTAGAACCATGGTTCCATCGAGCCTCATGCACTAAGTGTAACATTTTCCAATAAGCCAAAGTAAACTAAAAAATAAAGAACGTTCCTATTCTTCATAGCAAGATAAGTAAAAAGATCGGACTCGTACTAAAATTTGAGAGTCGACGACGTGAGTCGATGAGTGTTGAGCTTGTGAGAGATAAAGAGACGACTTATATGAGGTGAGAGTGAGACAAGACAAGCATTCAATTAATGGGTGTCGAGCTTCAAATTATAGATTTTAGGGTTTTCATTTTTTTTTTAATTTTTTTTTTCCGTTGGAAATTTTTCTTGAAAATCAAATGTATATATTTATATATTACCGATCCGGTCTAGGTGGGTGAGTACGTGGTTCCACACTTAGAACCCAGAACTAGATCGGCACCCACCAGTTTCCGGTTCTTTTGCACGCCCCCATGTATGTGCGTACTCTTTTTATACCACGGGAGTAAGGCAACCTTTTACATGGATTTAAGAACCTAAATCAGAATCGATTTGATTCGTCATTTGTTATCATGAACCAGACTCAAAAGCACAACGATAATAATCAAAACTATATGTGGGATGACCTATAAATTATATTAAACTAACGGTGCGTGTATCCGAAATGAAATAATAGTGAATGATCACACGGGAAGTTTTTTATATACTCAAAAACTTGCCCTGTTTCGAAATCAATCCTCGATGTGGGGCCCTAATAGAGTGGTAGGTATGGGCGGCTGGAGTCGAAGGCGAAGTAGTATTGACCGCCAAAAAAGGCGGCGATTAAGCGTGGTCGAGTTCTTGGAGGGGAGGTGGGGGACGAGACATCTGGGATTTAAGGGTTTACAGCGGTTTTGGTTTCCATAAGGAATCGTGGGGTGGGGTCATGTGAAAAGAAGGGGAGGATTATATATATTTGTTTTTTTTTTTATTTATAAAAAAAAAAAAAAAAAACACCGACCCGACCCGAAACCTGGTCCGTCCGTTGACCCGACCGATTTCGAATTAATAAGAAAACCCTCGAAGCTGCGCTAGGGATTTTTTTTCTTGGGGTTACCGTCTGAATCGCGTGCACAAAGCGAGGAGGAGGAGGAGGAGGAGGAGGAAGAGATGTCGACCATCAAGTCAGAAGACGAGGATCTGATAGGGAAGGCGAAGCGGTTCATGGAGAACTACTACAGGACGTTCGACGCGAACCGGGCGGATTTGGTCAATCTGTTCCGGGAAGAGTCGGTGCTGGCCTTCGAAGACGAGCATATCAAGGGCAAGGAGGCTATCGTCGCCAAACTTGCCTCCATTCCGGAGTGCCACAACGAAATCGCCGACTTCGACTGCTTGCGCCACAGCACACCCGGCAGTATGCTCGTCTGGGTCTGCGGCCAGACGTGGGTAGGCGGCACCAAGGACAAGGCGTACGCCGTCCTTACAAACCAGGTCTCTCTCTTTCTCCCTCTATTGATTTAACATCACCCACCACCACCTTGGTTGATCCCCTTATCCATCCTATCCAATCCACTGTTAGCAGAGACTATTCGTCTGTCTGTAGCGTAATGGAAAGGAGTTGTTGAATTGTTGCTCCGATGATGAAGTTGTTCAAGAAAAAAGCTAAATCAATTTAACCTTTTTCTAAGTTATTATTTCTTGTCAACTGTTTGCAATTTCTCTATCGATCAATTGATTAATCGATTAATCAATCCTCCTGCGCATAAATTCTGAGAGTCCGACCCTGATTCTTTCCCTTTTTCAGTTGTTCCATCTGATGCCAACACCAGAAGGAGGCTTTTACGTAGGAACACAAATTTGGAGGCCCTTTGATCTCAACAAGGTTCGGGCCTCGTTGGCAGCACCACCAATGTCCGCCTCAGCACCGGCACCAGCATCTGTCTCCGCACTGCCCATGGCCACCTCGACATCGCCAGCATCTGTCTCCGCACTGCCCATGTCTCCCAAGGCGGGACGATGAAACATCCTTAGGCTTCAGTCTGATCATTCTAGTGCCCATGTCTCCCAAGGCTAAGGACGACGAAATATCCTTAGCCTTCAGTCTGATCATTCTAGTCTCTGTTTTATTTTCAATGTATGAATCCAGTCCTGCTTGATTGCAAGTTGTGGTTAAAACGTATTTCTATCTATGTATATATATGTGTGTGTATGGAATTCACCTTGAACTGGTCATCAGTGCTGGTGGAATCGTAATTGAACTGACTTATCTTGTCCTCTTCTCGATCTATGCCTCCACCGAAGAGAAGGTCTCTCCCTCTCCCTCTCACTTTCGCGTTTAAAAGTGTAGCAAAACTATTGTCCCTTTGTCATCTTAACCATGTGTTGTTCATTATTTTGCATTTTGAGCGTTTAAGCAAATCATGACAGGCTGTCAAGCCTGGCCATAGGGGCAAAAACTATTGACGCAATTCATTATCTATTTTGCATTTACGAGCAAGCATTGGTCGAGATTGTAATGGGTATTCCCATTGTTATTGTGCGAAGTTTGTGTTTTCACTTATTTGCCGAATAGCTAAAGCTTTCTAACAACCTTACATGTTAGCCCTTCATCAAAATTTAGGGAAATATACTAAAAGAAAGTCTTATTTAGTCCTAAACCTCGCTGAAAAAAATGAAAACACAAAAAAAGGAAAAAAAAAGAGAGATAAAAATAAAAATAACAATAATAAATTCATAAAAAATTATAAAAATTGTCCGTGTCATTCTTTGTTGTCTGCATAAAGACAGTTGATGTCTATTTTAGCGATTTCCGGTCAAAAGTGACTAAATTAATTGAACTGAAAAATTATCAAATGGTTTATGACTAAATTGACTAGATTAAAAAGTTTATGAGTGAATTAAAATAATTATAATAGATTTTAGAATTTTTTTTTTGATAATTTTCTCTCAAAATTTAGGTAATTAATGCATTTAAGAAGACATGCAAAAAAGAAAAAAAGAAATCAATTCGTAGGAAATTTATGTGACGGTGAATAAAAATGAAAAACTTTTAGGAGATTACAATTTATCTCATTTGACACTATAATCTAAGGAAATTTGTGTGAATCATCAATTTGTGCAGATATACACAGCAAAGTTGATGCTGCTGTTCGATATAGGAGGTTTCGGAGTGATGATGGCGCTGACCATCTTGCTTCTCAAGGGTCAGCATCGCGTCAATGTCGTTGGATGGATCAATGCGACCTTCAGTCTCGTGCCATTCGCAGTGCCTTTGAGCATCATGGTATCACTCAATAAGTGTAGAGATGCAGTTCTTTGCCTATGCTACAGCAACTAAACCAGTCCAAAACAAGAGTTTTTGCAATTTTTTAGTGTTATTTTGTGTTTAGTGCAGTGGAGGGTTATAAAGACCGGAAGCGTGGAGTTCATGCCGTTCACTCCGTCCTTGCTCGTCACCCTCTCTGCCATAACCTGGTTCTTCTATGGCCTCGTTATCAAGGACTTGAAAATCGCTGTAAGAACCTAGCTTTCTCAATCATTCAGCAGCGATTTCATTTTCTTAGTCACCTAGATGCACCAGTAAACCTTGCACCGGGAGTGTAATTTTTTTTTTTTTTGGCACAGTTATTACCAGATATTTCTCGTAAGCCTGTTAAGTTGAGTTCTCGTATTTCTTACTTAGACTGAACTGGGAAAAACGATGAGACTTGAATCCGTCCCCTGGTCAATTATAACATGAGACGCTTATCGATCCATCTGTCATTGGAGTTTTTGCATTACTTTTTCTTTTACCTTTTCACGCATACAACATGAGAAAATTTTGGGTATCCATAGGCTATACCTAAGTACCAACTCAACAAATTACTAGTTCACTCCTCACACAACATGTCTCTCCATACGACACACCTTTCTCTCTCTCTGTCATATTGGTTATTTGCTGACTTTGAAATTAAAATGAGGGGTCAATTGGGTGTTTCAGCTACCAAATGCAGTGGGACTTGTGCTTGGCCTCACTCAAATTATCCTGTACGTTATATACAACGATGGAAACGAGAAAATGGAAGAGACAAATGAGGGGCACAACCTGCAAGAAGTGTCTCTGGACATGAAGAAGCTGAACCCGACTTCACAGCACCAACCACAAGTCACAGAAATGGATATCTCTCTCAGTGGCAAACCAATTGAACCAAACGACGATGTTTGATGAATCCATGTCTCCAGCGCAAGTCATAAGCAAGCAAATTATCGCCCAGAGAAACTGTGGAGGGTGACAGTTTTTATCACTTTGACTATTGTTCCAGTAAGGGTGTTAGGTTGTCTGCGTGATGGGAGTGAATGGAATGATTGTATTGGTAATATTTTCCATTTAAGGAGACGATATCTCTGTAATTTGTGCTCAAAACTTCTATTATATAAAGCACTGGATTTGGCAAAAATAATCTTCTCATCGACACACTTTCCCTTTAGATCTCCCCTATCCCTTTGATCGGATGCTTCAAGTAGAAGCATGCCTTTCCAGACCATAGGTTCAGACCACTGACAGTTGATATACTTCTAAGATATCACTTTATCTCTGATGACGAGGAGTTCTCAAGTCATCCAACTTCCAGGATGATCTGAAGAAACCACTGTCGTAGAGAGAGATTGGACTGATCTCTTATGCATCCCGACTAACTTATCTAAATTAAGATGTCTGAGTACGCTAACCTTTTTAAGCAAGAAAAATAAAAGAAAGGCTATGCATAAAGCCAAAGGAGAGTTTTGTTTGAATATTTAAGGATCAAAAGAACGGCAAACAGACCACCGGCCGCGGTGGCTCCGCTGGATAAGGCCCTGCTAATCCTCAGCCCAGAGGTGAAGGGTTCAAAACCCAGGGGAGGCGCTAGGTGTATTAAGTGTGACTCAGGGGTGGTGGGTCCTCCTGCTTAAGTGTCACCTGGGGGTTTACGGCGCGGCTGTCGGCTGCAAGCCGGTTCCTCCAGCACCAAAAAAAAAAAAAAAAAAAAAAAAAAGAACGGCAAACAGGAAGAACGGCATCTACTACTTATTCTTTTGGTAAGTACGGCAGCTACTACTTTGATGAATATGCAAATAGTGAATGGAGCTGTCACCTTCATCTATAGAGCAATAGAGATGCAAAACGAGGTCGAAGAAAACAATCCATACTCGGCGTTATTCCCACTGAGCCTAACAGAAGACATTCTATGGCGACTGCTCTATCTTCAACCAACAAAACGGATCATCTTTGCTAATGTTGATGTTCTACACACTTTGTGGGCAACTAGTAAGCTTATTTTTCTATCCTATCGACTCCACTTTCATCCTCGCTCTCTGGGCTAGACTCACCTTGACATATCATACTGATGAATGATTTTGTTGCCTGACCAAAAATACGGATGATTTTTTCTCACCCCTGCAACAACAGGTTGTAACAAGATAATTGGCAGGTTAGCTCTCTCTTAAATTGCTGTATTAAGCATTTGGTGGACATATATCAGACATTGTGAAAACAAGAGATTACAAAGTTATTTTAGGAAGTCGGTTGAAGGGATCAATCTAAGAGGAGGGGATGGCCTGTCCTTGAGCACAAGAACCAATCTGTCGAATTCCAGCTTCTGCAGCCTGCAGAGCTTGAGCTGATTTATTTATTCCATCAGCTATGTCCTGGCTATTAAGAGGACAAAGAAAAAGGAAAAATTACCTCGAGTTAACCTTTGTCATGTTAATAACAAAAACAGCTTATGAGAAGAGATGAATTACATGTTACAAATGTTTATCCACATGAACCTATGCTCAATCTTAAAAGAAGTCTCTGCAGTGATCATTCACCATGCAGGATACACGTTCACTTGACTCTATCAAAGCATGTCTTACCTTCACATTCAGCATGAAACATCTTACCCATGGAACATATTATCTTGGACGATTTGAGCTCTGTATTCATTCTTCAGTTCGAAGTGCTTCAAATGCCTTTTTCTTTCTTTTTTTAAAAAGGATGCCTCAACATGAACTTCACAGCAAAAGTCCAGACAGGGTTCGACAACTCAACAGCAATGCTAGATGTGCGTGTGACAGTATAATCGGAAGCTAATTGCATGGCATTCCCTCAATTGTTGATGAAATTAGTTTGGATGCATCACTCGGTGCATGGATTAGCAACTATGACAATATGATTTCAGCTCAAATAAAAGCACATAATTACCTTCGATGTTCAACTCCAGTGTAAGGACACCGATCTCCATGCCGGAGAGCCTAATAGCAGCAGTTGTGCTTGGCAGCTCCTCGCATGCTGTATCTGCCAGTTTGGAAAGAGACATTGCAGCTCTCTTCATGGCCCGTGAGGGTATCATAACCAAGAACTCCAAAAAGGATGCTAGATCTACAAATAGACCAGACACCTTGAATCATGATCCTTCATTGCATTAAAAGCAATTACTACACATCGTTTTTTTCTTCATCCATTAAGCAACTTCATGAAATCATTGATCCAGAACATTCCCAAGAATACAATCTACACATGCTCTATGAATTCACCAGTCAGATAACAAAGCAGAACGATTCATACCACAAACTGAGCCTATCATAACCACGTATAAACAACACATAATCTTAAACGAAATCGGTCTTACATATAATCCTCGGAAACAGCTGCGATGACAAGGCTATGAACGCAACAGAAGTTTGCATGGATCGAATCCCAAGCTCAGTTCTGATGATATGATGGTGTCCCTTCACTCTCTCGCTCTTCTCCTTCTCTCTCGAGGACCGGCGACGACTTCTGCGATGAATTTTCCCCTCCCATCACGCTAGCTTATTCACTCTCTCTAACTTGAACTTTGTCGTCTTCGTTATTCGATTGTCAAGGCCCAAGCCCAAGCGGATGCGGGTCAAACACTTTTTTCCATCCCGAGGCTCGGTCCGGTCCAGTTCCTGCTCATCTAGGCCTATCTACCGTGCTCGATCGTATCCACAACGAAATGTTGGATCTGATTAACGAGCGCTTGTGAAGGGCTTAATGGATACTCAGTTTCTAAAATAGCAATCGCATGTATCACAAATACGGTTAGTGCATTGTCGTATTTGCAGGTATTTCCTTATTTGGTTGCTCACTCGTGCGCCCTGTCTATGAAAAATAGAAGAAAGTTTTGCTATTATGTTAGTCATTAATAAACGGGTCTGGCTTAGAGTTTGGGCTCTGCATGTAGAAATAAGTGTACATTATCCATTTAGCCCCTAAAAAATGTTTCGAGTGTACAAGAAGGACCTTGATACCATAAGGGTCTAAACATTCTCATAATTCGTGACTTAAGCTTCCTCTTGAAAAAATTATCTAAACAGTCCTAAATTTATTGTACGACGGCTAATTTAGTTTAAACCTTTCAATTTTGCCAATTCACTCATAAACCTTTTGACAACTTGCTAATTTAGTCTTAGACCTTTTATTGTATTAATTTAATCCTCAACATTTTAACGATTTGCCAAATTAGTCATAAATCTTTTAACAAGTTGCTAATTTAGTGATTCTGGCTAATTTTGACCAGATATCATCGATGTAGCAATGTAGTCAGTGTAGATCATTTTATGTCGCGTGACTAGTGCTAATGTGGACTTTTTTTTTATTGATTTTTATATTTCATATTTCATATTTCATATTTTTCTTTTTCTTTTTCTTTTCCTTCATTTCTCTTTTTTCCTCCTTTTATGGAGGGTCAGCGGCCACTGAATGAGGCCCACAACCCTCATTTGTTGCTAGTGGCCCCCCGGGTCACCTATAAAAAGAGGAAAAAAAGATAATATAATATAATAATAAAAAAAATCAATTTTACAAAAAAAAATTCACGTCATCATAGGCCACATTACTTCAGTGATGTCTAGCCAAAATTAGTAGGAATAACTAAATTAGCAATTCATTAAAATGTTTAGGATTAGTTTGGCAAACTGTTAAAAGATTTAATACTAAATCGACGCAATTCGAAAGTTTAGAATTGAATAGAAAAATTATCAAAAATTTTAAGATTAAATTGATAAAATTGAAAAGTTTCAGATTGAATTAGTCGCGTACAATAGGTTTATGACTTTTTGGACAATTTTTCCACTTATTGTTTGACCAACTATGCTTAGAGAGCGTCCCGACCCATGTGTGATGCGTCAAGGATGATGATGATGGATAGCCTTGTCATGTTAATCGAAATGCATCTCCAGCGACAATAAACTGTTGATTGTGTGGAATAATAAGATCAAACATCGGGTAAGTATGTTTATGAGAATCTAAGTCTCCTAGCAGACATGAGTAAGAAGTATTTGCTCCAATGTAATCCTCGAACTTCATCTGCCACTTTTGTTAAGGACATTTGGCAAGTAGTATTATTCATATAATAAAACTCTTTCTATTCAAAACCGATCGATCAATTACTTATTCTCAATATCCATATAGAATATACCGTTTGCCTAATCGAATAAAAGTCGTGATGTTTCATGAACAAAAGAGTCACGAATTGCATTCTGCACGTATCATTGCCTGTGCTCTTTGTTCTTTTTTACATCACCTTAAAAGATTTCCCAAACCTTAATCTTTGGAGAGCATTTCACCTGGACCGTTGCCACAGAACAGAATCACCTTGGGAGCAGATGCAGAGATGCAAGGAATGGGTGAAAAAGAAGGAAACAAAAATACCCACCAAAAAATAATACTTTCTTATATATATATATTTTTTAAATATACCTTTTGGATCAATAATTTTTTGTGAAACAATAATTTTTAGGGAAGGAGTGGGGTGGGGAATCAAATCAACATCCGGACTCACATTGCTCGCCCCAGACCAGCACAAAAACTCTTTTTCCTTCCACAATTTGAATCCCATCTCAGTTTTGCTTGCTTGCTTCCCACCCCACGCAACCCCCTTGTCTCTCTCCCCCACACCATTTTACTTGTATTCGCTCCTTCTTCTGATGATATGATGGTGTCTCTTCACCCTCTCTCTCTCTCTCTCTCTCTCTCTCTCTCTCTGAGGACTGAGGACGATCTGTGCGTTAAATTTTCGCCCTACTTTCACGCTAACTTATGCCCTCTCTCCCTCTCTCCTCTCTCTCTCTCTCTCTCTGCGCGACTGAGGAGGCCAAAGTGGATACGTTTCGGCTGACCGGTGACCACCATCATTCACTATCACTTCCCTCTCTCCCACCGTCGCCATCAACGCTCCTCTTTTGGGTCAAGCCCTCATCCTCTCTTCTTGCCTTCTCTCTCTCTCTTTCCACCTCCGATCTTTTGACGACTTCTGCGAGCCGTGGGGGGGAAAAAGCTTTTCACTTAGCTTGTGTCCTTCGTCCAACAACTAATCAACAACAACAGCAGCACCAACAAATCTTTCGCCTTGAAATTTGAGTATTCCCTTATATATCGGGTTCATAAAAAGTCAAACTTTCGATTATCTGAAGTTGAAAGTGATTCCTTTTTTTTCTTTCCTTTGAACTTTAAGAATACTATAATTGAAGTCTTATGGATGTACTAAATCTTTAGATGTTTTTATACATGCATACACCAACATACAAAGCAGTCAAACGGTGCCCTTGTAAACAATCGCAAAAGCATTAATCGCCATAGATTATGTTTCGCAAATTAAGTTGCTTAAGTTGATTGATATCCAAGGTCACCATCATATGATTTGAACTCAATATGGCAAGTTCACAGCTGAAGATGGTAGACGCTATGAAATGTTTCGGTTGTTTCCCCTAATGGAAAAATGAGTTGATTGAGACTTTTCTCTTTTACCGATTTGTAAAAAGAGTAGGGAGGGCGACCAACATTAGTAGCTCTCCCTAAACGTTATTATAAGAGTTTCACTTTTACCACAATATAATAATTATTGCACACCACTTGCCGAAAGTCCAAAGTTGGCAAGCCTGCCATTACAAACCACCAAATACTAACAATTAGGAGTACATGACATGTCGTGGTTAAAGAAAGTAGCACGGATTGTTCGGATTTCTACTCATAACATAAATCAAACTTCAACATTTTGTAAAATATATGTGACCTTTTTTACTTTTGCACGAATTTTTTGAAGTGGTTGTATTCAGTAAAATATATTTCACTGACGCTTTGATATGTTTTTTACTTGATTTAGCAAAAAGAAAAGAAAAAAGAGTTATTTTACTTGACGAGAAATGGGTAACTTGCGTTGGGTTAAACAGTCCCCCCCGTTTCGGCGGCAGAGAGAATCCGACGTTTGACTAGGGGCTGCATACGTAATAACATCGTTAATATCCGGTAAAATGCATGTAAGATTCACCCGTCCACGTCAAAAAAGAAGAAGAAAGAGAAAAGCCTGACGATCTAGGTCATACCTACTAAGTGCGACATCATCTCCAAATCCTTCCCTCGCGACTCACGAGCTCTTCCTTTGGAGAAATCCAACGTTTCTGCATTAAAGACAAACGATGCATACGGGTCATGTTGGACAATCCAGTAAAAAAAAAAAAAAAAAAAAAAAAAACAGAGTATTTGCTTGAAATTTATTTTAAAAATTACAAAAAATTATCCACACCAATGATATCTATATTTATTATTTCCTGTCACAATTAACTAAAATAATTATATTAGCAAAATCAACGTGTTGAAAGAGACCGATACTTCCGTCCCCATGAAAATACCCAATTGAACCCACTTCACTTAAAAACTTAGATTTATGAGTTGCGAGTCAATTATAAAATATTAAGTGTTCTACATTACATTAATTCTTCAATATGAGATTTTTTCAATATAACTCACACGTATATCCTAACAATTCACTTTACATGTGAGGTCTTCCTTAATTTAAGTATCATTCTATATCAAAATACGAAGTCTGCCACAAAGACTGTATTGTTACACCATAACGCCCACTACCCAAGAATTACATCTAACTTCAACCACCAAGCATTCAAATAGACCATTGGCTTTATTGTCGATTTTTTAGGAGTGCTAATTGAAACCTAATACTTTTGGCCCGAGAAAATCGTCAAGAGAGAGCCTAACTCAAAGCTTGTTAATTGACAGAAATTGAAGAAATGAAAATTGGAGAGTGTTTTGGAAGAAATCGTAATCTGTATTTTTCTGTATATTCATGTACAGGAGCACTGCTCTATATATGTTACAAGAAAAAGACAGGAAAGAAAATATACAAGATCATAGTACGATTACATTCCCACTTTACCAAGCTAATCATAGATTAACTAAAATCAATTAATTGGCAATATAGTCAATATGGAATCGATATCTGCCATCATATTTCCAACACTCCCCCTCAAGCTGGTGGCATGTCAAGGACACTTAGCTTGCTCAAAAGGTATGTATGTTGTCTTTGACATAATGGCTTGGTAAAGATACCTACAGGCTGCTATACAATTCCAATTCCTCTTGCTGTGATGATCCCTTCTTGAATCTTGTCTCGAGTGAAATAACAATCAACTTCTATATGTTTAGTCCTCTCATGAAAAACTGGATTTGTCGCTAACTTGAGTGCAGCATCATTGTCACAAAATAGTTCACTGGGTCCCTCGATTTGTACTCCAAGGTCGAAGAGTAACCCACGTATCCACACTACCTCACAAACAGTCTTTGCCATGGCTCGATATTCTGATTCGGCTGACGACAGTGACACGGTCGACTGCTTCTTTGTCTTTCATGAAATGAGCGACTTCCCTAGTTTGATACAAAAACCAGTTGCTGATCTCCTCATCATTGGACAAGTGGCATAATCTACATCGCACAAGGCTGTTATCTTCATATTGCAATCACGAGATAAGAAAATACCAAGTCCTGGACATCTCTTCAAGTACTTCACAACCTTTAATGCGGCATTCATATGAGATTGCTTCGGCTTGTGCATGAACTGACTGAGTATCTGTACTGCATAACAAATATCGGGTCTTGTCATGGTGAGGTAGATTAGTTTTCCAACAAGACGTTGATATCCCGATGGATCCTCCAGCAATGGATCAACTGTGGATGAGGGCAAGCTTATATCGTATTCATGTGTCGTTAGCTTCGCATTTTGTTCAATCGGTATGGTAGCCGTTCTGCATCCTGATAATCCTGCTTCTGAAACTATCTCCAAAATGAACTTTCGTTGACTAAGGCCGATTCCCTTATCGGAGCGAGCTATTTCAATACTTAGGAAATATTTGGGAGGTCCCAAATCCTTGATATGAAAAGCATAATGCAAATATTTTTTGAACCTTATGATAGCCAACTCATTGTTTCCCATGATATGAATGTCGTGAACATATATCAACAAATAAATCGATGAAGTACCTTCAGTCCAAGTAAACAAGGCATAGTCGTGCTTGGAGTGCTGGAATCCTACGCCGATTAGTGCAGTAGTGAATTTGGCATACCACTGTCTAGAAGCCTGTTTAAGTCCATCCAAGGATTTGCGTAGATGACACACACGAGACCCCCCTTGTCTACGTAAACCCGGTGGAAGTTCCATGTAAATCTCTTCATCTAAGTCCCCACGTAGGAAGGCATTATGAACATCCATCTGATGTAGTTGCCAATTACGAAGGGCTGCAATAGATAAAAAATAACGAACAGTAACTTCTTTAGCTACAAGGGAAAAGGTTTCATGGTAATCAAAACCTTCCCGTTGCGTGAAACCCTTCGCAACTAATCGAGCCTTGTATCTTTTGATGGAACCATCTGCCTTGAACTTTATCTTGTAAACCCATTTGCAGCCAATGGGTCTTCGATGTGGAGGTAAAAGAACAATGTCCCACGTGTGGTTTTCAATCAGTGCTTTAAGCTCAGCTTCCATTGCATCCTACCATTTGGGGTCGCATGCCTCCTCATGATAGGAAGACGGCTCCTGTTCTTCAAAAATCCGACTAATGCAGCATATATGTTCCGGTGACAGCCAACTAAAAGAAACGTACGAAGATACTGGATATTGTGTACCTGGATAATTTAGCATAGGGCATATGTAATGCTTTGTCCAGATGTGTGGTTGTGTATGTTGACCAAAACGCCGAGGCTCCCCCACTCTTCCTTCTTCAGTAATGACAAGTAAGGAGTCTTGTGAAGAACACTGTAACTCCTGTTGTGAAGAAGTGACCGGAGAACCGGATGGCTGATTTTCTTCATATGAAAGAACGGGTAATTCAGCTCCATGATAAGATGGATTTGTTGTTATCGGTGTAGGTTGTTTTGGTGCAATGATTACATATGGAGGTTCCATACATAGATCTTCTTCTGATAAAAAGGGGCGATGATTGGGAGCTGAGATAGAGGATGAGGGGGTACTTTCCTGAAATGGAAATATGTCTTCATGAAAAACCACATCCCTTCTCACGAAGAAGTGCCCTATAGAGATCTCCATGACTCTATAACCCTTTTGCAAGGAGGGATATCCCATAAAAATACATGGAATAGCACGAGGGTCCATTTTATCCCGAGGCCCTACTGTTGTGGCATAACACAAGCATCCAAATACTCTGAGATGATCAATTCTCACTTCCTTTCCATAAAGCAATTGAAAAGGCGTTTGCCCATTGAGAATCCGTGTTGGCATGCGATTAATCAAATAGGCTGCCGTAACAACACAGTCTCCCTAAAAATCTTTAGGAATCGAAGCTTGGTATTTAAGAGCATGAGCAACTTCTAAGAGGTGCCGATGTTTACGCTCAACTATCCCATTCTGCTGAGGAGTATATGTGCAAGAGCTTTCATGGATTATTCCCTTAGATGATAGAAAATATTCACACTCTCTAGTGTAGAACTCGCGTCTATTGTCCGTACGAATTCTTTGAACAGTTTTTTTGAATTGATTTTCGATAAGAGTGAGAAACTTTGATAGAGTTGGGAAAGTTTGGCTCTTTGATTGCATGAGGAAAACCCAAGTCGCACGACTATAATCATCAACAACGGTAAGAAAGAATCGTGACCCATCACGATGTGGTGTGTGATAAGGTCCCCAAATATCAATGTGTAGTAAAGAGAAAGCAATGCTGGCTCGAGATGTGCTAGTGGGAAAGTGTGTCCGAGACTGTTTAGCTAGGGGACAAATGGGACATTTCGGATTAGGGAAACGTGCACTATGACCCAAGCGCTGATGGAAAATAAGATTTTTATTATTGATAATAGCATTACAAGAAGTGCTTTTATCAAAAACTTCAGAAGAACTAATCCAAAAATAAAGTCCTTGTGCAACACTATCCAAGCCCATCGGTTTGCCAGTTGAAGGAAAGGTCCTGAAAGAAACAATTGTCGGAGTTGAATATGACACGACAAGAATTATCTTCACAAGCTTTTGAGCATGGGTCTCAGGTTGAACTCAAACTCTGGAATATGGAGGACATTTTTAAGGACAATATCGGAAACTAAGGTGAACAGTTCCAACCTTAGTGACATGAGTAACATTGCCATTCAGAAGTCGCACAGACTATAAATATGGACTTTTCTGAGCATGAGAAAATAATTTCTCATTGCATATTATATGATCACTTGCACCTAAATCTATAATCCATGCATCAGTTGGTATTGAGTTTGTTTCACCAAGGATAGTACCTGAAAAGCCTGCACTCTTGTCACTTGTGGTTAAACGATCCAGAGCCCTCATGATATTCTTGTATTGATCTTGGGTAATTGGTTGGTGTGCCCCATCAGTCCTTAGTTCCGACACCTGATAAGCATAAAACTCATTTTCCTTTTTTTCTTTATCACCCGACTTGCCATGCAATTTCCAGCAAGTTTCTATAGTATGGTGTGGATGTCTGCAATATTGACAAAATTTTCCTTTATTTTTTGAAATTTTCCCACCTGATCTGTGTGATGACGTGGCGTGACGTGGTCTGTTGGATCCCATAAATATTTGAGCTGACTTGGCCAAGCTAGAGCTATTGGATTCTGGCGCACCGAAGGGAGAATATTTAACGTCGGATCTCCTTTGTTGCCCACCGTTGGATCCAAAAGGGTTGGCAAGTGGATATGAGCCGTTGGATGGCTTCCTTTGATCCTGACCGTCCATCCGTGGGTTCTTAGGGTTCCCACTTATCTTCCTTGCCGCTGCAGCCACAAGTCCCCCGGAGCTCCCGAAGCTATTGCTTCCTCCATGGCTGCATGCGTTGGGTCGAGCAAGATAGAGCCTTCGGCGAATGCAGCAGCAAGAGCAACTCCATCAGCTACTCGCGCGTGCTGGATGGTCGCCAATTTCTGACTTTCTTCTTGAATAGCCAGCTAATAAATTCGTCCGAGCAAGGGCGTTGGCTCCATCGTCAAGATATGCGACCTAAAGGTGGTGTATGTCTTGTTTAGGCTTAGTAAGAACTATGTCACTTTCTGCCTTTCTTTCATGGCCCTATATTGATGAAGTGTTGCTTCGGGTCCGTCCAATCGTTCCTTAGCCGCCTCAAGCTCGTTCCAAAGAGCTAAAAGCCGATTGAAGTAAGCGGTAACCGTGAGGTTCCCTTGCTTCAATTCGGAGAGGGCTTGCGTTATGGTGAATAGCTTCACCCGATCGAGCCGTTCGTACATTTCACGAATGTTCTCCCAGAAGGTCCTTGAGTCGTCTGTCGGAGGAAGCCCCGCTGCGACGTTCGGTGTGAGGCAATTTCCAATCCAGGTACATACCAACTGATTGCACCAGCACCAGTGCTGTTGAAGGCGTTCTTATGTTGGGTAGGGCACAGATCCGTCGAGAAATCCCTCTTTGTCTTTGGTGATGAGGGCTCGACGGAAATCGCGCGCCCAGGTGCTGTAGTTGTCTAGCTTGGTGAGCTGTAACTGAATGAGCTTCAAATATGGTCCATCCCCCAGTGATGTGAATAGTGGGTTGCTGGCTTTGGGTCAGTTGTTGTTGCCGGTGTGAAACAGATACGATAGGTAATCGGGTCCAAAAATCGGGTAGGGATTTGGTCCTTGACCTGGTATGGACCCGATCCCTTGGTTCGGATCCCTTCAATCCACTCCCTGATCCGGGTCGGCTCCATTTCTGTGTATGCTTGGATCTTCTTTTGGCTGTGGTCAGGCAATGTGCGAGCTCTCTTCGGTATATGGCCCATATTGAGTCCATGCCTGTCCTGGACCTGTGGCCCATTGGCCTTGAATAGGATACCATGGAAACGGAGGCTAATGAATCGGTCCTGAAGCTTGAACCGAAACAGAAGGAAAAATGGTGGTGTTCTAAGGATCTTCGGACTTTTGGACGGATATATCCTCCTGTTCATTCGAGTTGATTTGAACCGATGAAGCTGGAGTCTGGTCTTGAGACATCTCTTCCAAAGGTGAATCTTGAGCATTCCCCCTTTTTTCCATGGTACATAAAATTGAATTCAAACTTGGCTTTTTGGTTTGTTTAGATTAGAAAACCGCAACAACAAAACTCAAAAAAAGAAACGAGGGCAATTCTGAGGTTGCGGAAGCTAGGTCTGGGATTGTAACTCTAATACCATGACAGAAATTGAAGAAATGAAAATTGGAGAGTGTTTTGGGAGAAATCGTAATCTGTATTTTTTTGTATATTCATGTACAGGAGCACTGCTCTATATATGTTACAAGAGAAAGACAGGAAAGAAAATATACAAGATTATGTTACTATTACATTCCCACTTTACCAAGCTAATCATAGATTAACTGAATCAATTAATTGGCAATATAGTCGATATGGAATCGATATCTGCCATCATACTTCCAACATTAATATATCTAGTTAAACTCCCTCTTAATAATTTCCCTAGACGAAAGATATTGGACTTTTGCTTTGTGCTCCTAATAATTAAGATTAAATAGATGAAGTCAAAAAAGTTTATAAGTAAATTAACACCCGTATCTCCATAAATCACTTATGACGAGTGGACCTATCTCAAAGCATTTGTGACATTAAAAATTTTGTGCACGCTTCCGCATCGCATAGGTTGCACGGACGTTGCAACATGAATTTCACTAGTTGGTCTTTATGGTGAAAAATGTTATAGACGAGAACGTGCCACGAAAAGTCATGCAGCTTGAATTTCTCAGATTAACCATGCTTGTCCTTTTGTAGTAATTATCACAAAGGGGGAGGGGGTTAAAGAGAAAAAGGGCTTGAGTCATGTTGAATTGCTTTAAAGAATTGCCCACTTCTAGACTCAATCTCTCTCTCTCTCTCTCTCTCTCTCTCTCTCTCTCTCTCTCTCTCTCTCTCTCTCAATCTCTCTCGAGTGGGACTGCGTCTATAAATGCACGAGCAGGCCCTTCACTTCGCTCTCATACTTAACACAACGCGAAAGCTCCAAGATCAGGTTCAGACAACGTTCAAGACCAGTGGGGGTAGGGGTATCAACGGTTCGGTTCAGTTTTTTTGAAAAACGGAACCGAACCGAACCGTTAGAAAAATCTTCCGAACCGAAATTTCGGTTCAGTTTGGTTTTTCAGTTTTCAACTTTTGGTTTTCGGACTCGAAGTGCGTCACTTGCTCTTCGATCGCCTCGATTTGCCGCACGTACTCATCGAAGCCCTCGCTCTTGGACTTCAGCTGCTCCACGACACGAACACTGTCAGCCCCGACGCCACGTCGCCGAACCCCACGTACTCCTCCACCACTCGCTGGTTCATCTTCTCCACCAGCTCCAGCTAATTGTTCGCGCCCCGGACCGCCCGATTGGCCGACGCAAGACACTATCATCCAATTCCATCATCCGTCAGATTAGATAACCCCACCAATTGATCGCGGAAATCTCAAAGGCGGATTCATTCGTTGCACGGAGCAGAAAACCTCGAGGAATTTGAGATGAGGACGAGGGAACGAGATCGAGGTACCTGGAGTTCGGATTTGACCATCATGGAGAGGTTGAGGAAGAGATCGTTCAGCGACTCGGCGAGCGCATCTCCTTCCATCGTTGTCCCGTCTGCCTTCTTCTTCTTTTAGCTTCCGATCGTCCAACCCGCCACTGGAGCTTCCGACGGAAACGGAAGAAAGTGCAGTAACATTGCCATCACTATTTCAATTTGTCGCCGTTGCCGTCCTTGTCACCGTTGCCGTCGTCGTCCCTGGCGCCGTCGCCATCCCAATCATCGTCGCAGTCACAGTCGCCTTTGTCGTCGCTGTCGCACCTTCAAGACGAGAGGAGACGGGAGAGAAATAGGGTTGGCCCTTTGCCGGTTTGGTTAATGGTTCTATTTTTCGGTTTATTGGTTTGGTTCGGTTCGGTTAACCGATAAAAACCGAACCGAACCGAAAAATTTCGGTTTTTAATGAAAATCGAACCGAAAAAACCGAATTTTTCGGTTCGGTTCGGTTCGGTTCGGTTTTCGGTTCAGTTACTGACACCCCTAAGTGGGGGAGCTCTGCTGGAGAAGCAGGGCACGTGCAGAGCCTCCCTATTGCTCGTTGAGTCCTAGGGCCTCTTTGTTGAAAAAATATGGCTTCGAATTGGGTAGAATAATGAAGTCGAATCTTTAAAGTAATCAAGTCGGACTTTGAGTTTGAGGCGTGATATCACTTTCTTTAAATATTTATTTGCCCCACAACGTTGCATCATCGGCAAATTTCCTCCAGGATACAACAAAGATAGCAATTATAGTATTTCTCTAGGATCTCTCTAGGAAACAATTGAAAATATGGCTGTAGTTTTTTTCAAAAAGAAATGCTCGGAAAGATAAAATGATCACACACGTTGTTCTTTTGAAAACTGACATGTATATATAAAATAGTCTTAAAACCTAGGCAACTCTTTGAATACATTTCGAAAAATACATTTCGAAAAAGGCGTTTCGAAAGAAGTTTTTTTTTTTTTGGTCAGTCCTACTGAACAAAAACTTAAGCGTCGAGAAGGTGGGGATTTGAACCCCTCACCTCCCCCTTCCATGTTAGAAGGGTGGCCACTGGGGCGAATCCCAGTGGTTCATTCGAAAGAAGTTGAAGAACAAACAAATGCAACCCTTTGGGAAAGGTTGCAAACTAAACGAGTATCTTTTTCAAAGGTTATCTTGAAAGGACACAAACAAAATTCGGAATAATTTTAAAAAAACTATTATTATTATTTAATAAATAAAATTTCAAAATTATTATTTATTATTTTTAAAATTTCCAAAAATTCTCAATAAACAAAAACCAACCTTTGAATTGACTAAAGTTAATAAGATAACCATACGAAAAAAAAAAAAAAAAAGGGGGATTAGTGCTAATTAAACCGCCGGCGCGCAAACGTGCTAAGTGTAGTAGTGTGGTAGTGCAGTATGGTGGTATCTAGATGCACTAAAGAAACCCCACACTTATTAATTGGCCCACTTCCGCCCACTTTTCCTATGTGGGGGGACAAGGAAACATACACTTAGTTTGTTTTTACAAACAAACTTCCAACACTCTCTACACGTGCTTCCCTTCTCCAACATGTGTTCCCTCGCTCCCCACCATCTTCTTCTGCTCCCGGTGTGCAGCGTGCGCACATCGATCGGTTCGGTCGTACATGTTGCCTTCCTCTTTCGAACTTTTGCCTGTTCATTTTCGCCCTACTTGAAGTCGCATCCTCCACTCCGGTTCAGTACTTCACCTGTATCTCGTGTCTTTTTTTGGATATATAATCTAGAATATATGTTCCCCTTTTCTGCTAAGCGCACGAATGATATCATTAAACTTCTAGAACCTGAGCAGGAGGATATAGCTCGCTCCGTATAGATCAGTTTGGTCTGACAAACGCTACTGTCATGCATCTATGAGCAGTGCTCTTATGTTTACATCCACACAACTCCAACAACCCCCCACACCCCACCACCCCCCCCGCGAGAGCTTTTTGGTTTGATCGAGAGCGGCTGTCGATTGATGCTCGGCGATGGACCATCATCCGACTGAGCCATGAAGCGGCTATAGAAACGAAGTATGGAGCTTTTCTGGGCCAAACCCGAAGTTTCTGTGACAAGAAGACTGTAATTTTATGCTTCGTGAGGATGCAAGGCATTTTCTATGTCGAAATGTATGCAGAGAACTCTGTTCCGATTCGAAAACCATGTATTAGGTCGAGCACTTTAACTACGTTCTGTAATGCACAACTGCCACACTCATTCATCAATGGACATATTCATCATGGTAAATGAGCTTAGCTGGCAAGAGAAAAGAGTTAAGAACAGGTCAATAATGAACGGGTTTGCGGCCACATCATTCACGACATTAATTGGCATGCGGCTTGAAAACTGTACTCTTTTTTTCTTTTCTCGTTTTTTCTCCTACTTGACTATACATTAGTGCCTGTGCCAATTTAATAGTCCACCATGCAACAAAGCTGCCATTTTAATGCACTTATTTTTCCCTCTCTCTTTTGTTTTTCAGTATTAAGTTGATGCACTTTGCTGAGTGAGGTATCGATACAGGTATGGTTCTACACTCTATTCTACAACAATTTGTTCCTGGCATCCTGCCAATAAAAACAGAGCAGTGTCGATAGTTCTTACAAGATACATGCTTAATGGACAGGATATAGCAATTTAGAACCATTGGAAATTGTGTTTAGACCTTCTAAAATCTGTCCGATAATTCCTTTCTAGCTTTGCAACTTCAAATGCGGTGGTGGTGGTTTGGGGGGGGTTGGTTGGGGCGCTCAATACCATCTCTAAAACAGCTATTCATGGGGAGATTTATGGCTTGTTTGATTAAAGTTTCTGCTGCCTTCTATACTGAGTTTCTGTGATCTGTCCTCGTACTCCGTCCGTTTATGAAAATACAATGTCAGTGTTTCTCCCACTTTCTTTCTCTACTCTATGTATCAGCACATTCAAAACGTTAAGAAGACTGTTGAAGTTTTTTGACCAAATAGATCCCTTGCTATAGAAAGCTTCTGTTTTGTCTGTTAAAAAACATTTTAAGTCAATTTGTGTATATTAAAGAGGAAGCAGTCGAAAGGTTTTTGAGATGTTCGTGTTCCTTTCTTAAAATCACATTCTAGAATGATTACGTCATTTTTAAACTCCTACGAATTCAGTTTAACTTTTCCTTGTGAGTTGCTTTCATTTTCCATACTCAAGGATGGCGAATTTCCAGTGTTCTGATTTGTGACAACATCTTCTGCTGAGGTAATTTGTGACGGTGTCAAGGAGTTTGTTCTGCGGAGTAAATCCCTCCTTTTTGTCAGTAATGGAACCAACCAAAGGCAGAGTGATTCGTGGAATTCAAAGTTTACTTGCCCCGAGAGGTTGCCTAAAGCACGAATTGATTGTGTTCTGGAACGTCTAGAAGCTCTCTTGTCGTACGTGACTTTTGAGTTGTGGGCGTATCATCCTACACCTTGCTGTTGCATATTCCCATGCTTCTCGTCCAAAGAAGGTTCAATTGCATTGGAAAACCGAAACCTATTGTAAGGATGGATGATTTAAATTATAAGGAATCTCAATGTAAGATGGCTGCTTAATCAGGTGCATGTGCTTTTTCATTGTTTCTCAATTTTGAATTGCACCATGGGGTATTGGAACTCTCCCTTTTCGCTCCTTCCATCACCAACTAACTGAAGTCCTAAGTTGTGCAACTCACCTGGAGCTGTCTGCATTTTCACAACGCAACAATCCATTCATAAACAAGATACATGAGTTTACCAGTCAAATGCAGCTTTCGTTTTACAGAATCATTCATCAAGTCAATCGTATGCAAAAGGAAAACAACCCACATGAAAGCATCGGAATGTGAAGGTAACTACGTATTCAGAGGGATGAATAATTAGCGGAATTTAGCCGGAGGAGGACCGAGAGCAATGCACCGGCAGCAGATGAAATAAGGCACAAGGCGGGACCGTGGATTGGGGATTTTAAACGGGACAGAGCTTAAACCCCAGTCCTCTCTATGACCCAAACAGATCCGATTATCGATGCAGCAGGCCGGCCCAGGCCCAAAAGCCCCCGCTGCATGGGAACATTGAGAACAATTAAGTCATGCTAGAGAAATTATATTTATGGCCCACGCTAATTTAATCGATTATCCACAGAGTGAGCGCCAGTTAATTGCTACTGTATAAAACAAATCCAAACGAGGATTTCAATTTTTATAAGAAACTTTATGTAATGCTTATGTCCATTTGTTAGATATATCATAGTGACATAGCTCAACAAAATGGACAAAATTGCAACATATATATACGTAAGATAATAATACTTTATATATCTTACTAGCATTGAATTTAATCTTACAATCATATTAATTTTATACCTATATTAATTTTTATTTTTGTATTTATCTCTCTCCACATATGTAAATGTTTTCTTCACATGCATGCATAGAGGTAGGCATGGTCCAGGTAAGCGGTTCCCACCTTGGAATAGGGAATTGCCCGTTGGTTCCTTAACCGCCGCCGGTCCGGTTCTCAAGTAGATCCATGAAACTGGTCCAATCAAGCTTCATGCACTTAGTGCAACATTTTCCAATAAGCCAAAGTAAAGTAAAAAATAAAGAACGTTCCTATTTTTAATAGCAAGATAAGTAAAAAGATCAGACTCATACTAAAATTTGAGAGTCAACGCTGTGAGTCGATGAGGCATTGAGCTTGTGAGAGATAGAGAAATGACTTATATGAGGTGAGAGTGAGACAAGACAAGCATTCAGTTAATGGGTGTCGAGCTTCAAATTATGGATTTTAGGGTTTTCATTTTTCTTAAATTTTTTTTTTTTTTGTTGGAAATTTTTCTTGAAAATTAAATGTATATAATTATATATTACTAGTCCGGTCTAGGTGGGTGAGTACGTGGTTCCATACTTAGAACTGGGAACTAGATCGGTACCCACTAGTTTCCGGTTCTTTTGCACACCCCCATGTATGTGTGTACTCTTTTTATACCATAGGAGTAAAAGCAAACTTTTACATGGATTTAAGAACCTAAATCACAGTCGATTTGATTTGTCATTTATTATCATGAACCAACCTCAAAAGCACAACGATAATAATCAAAACTATATGTGGGATGAGCTATAAATTATATTAAACTAACAATGCGTGTATCCGAAATGAAAGAATAGTGAATGAGCGCATTTTTTTAATATACTCTCATTTGCCCTGTTTCTATTTGGCCCATAGGAAAAACTTGCCCTGTTTCTCCAATTTCCTCCATTGCTGAGTTCTGTTTACTGGTAATGCAACTTGATCCAAAGCGGAAGTAATGGACCTAAACGTACTTAGGACTTAAACTGAAACTGGCACTCTAGCAAAAGGATTAAACTTGCCTTACAGGGAAGGGGATGGTAGGAACTTACCGAGATATGCTTAAACTAACTCAAAGTACACTTAACTGGAGTTGACATTGCGCCAGAAAGGATTGTAATCATCATCATAATTTATTCTGCTATTACGTAAGAGGTGTTCAAGGTAATAGTACAACACGAGGTTCATATCCGAGCCGGCATTGGAAGGTTCCAGAGTAAATCGACCACATCACCACCTTAGAAATGCTAATCATTTAATTCACAATAAACTAGAGCAGAAGTACCAACGTTAGGTCCCAGGCAATCATAATCGGCTCAGGCCAGTTGCTGTGCAGAGCGCATATCAGGAGAGCACACTCAACACATCCAAGCATAGCAGCGATCCAAGAAAAGACGAGTTGGAAATTTGGGTCAATGTCCTATCTCCTCGTCAGGAAGGTTAATAGACACCGGATGATAAGGATGACATTACAGATATGCCGAATGCCTTCTGCACTGACAATTGGACCTGTCAAGGTCTCCCTGACCATGATCAGCGAATGCAAGACAATGAGGATGGCATCAAGAGCTCTGTTAACTCCAGCAACATCCTCCTCTAACACAAACCTTGTTATAGAATCAACAAATAATTGGTTAGACAATCTGTCTTTCACAGAAGCTCAAACAATAAGGATCAAGAATAGCCATACAAAAGATTAACAAAGAAAAACATGTGAGCGGTTCATACTTGCACCAAAATTTCGAAATGATGGAACAAATACGGAGACATTAAGAAGTTCTTTTTCATGAAAGGAAATGAAGACTGCATTCTGGCAATCCTCCAACTGCAGACTCACGTTCTTTCCAACCCGAGATATTAAAAAAGAAATGGCAGACTACACTTTCCCCAACAAACTCAGTTGTTTTAATGTTATGCATACTTGGAGAGGGATTATTCCCTGGCATGAGTCCTACCGTATTCAATTAGAGAATGAATGTCATGAAAATTTTTCAGTCACAAAGACAGGGGTCGGTGAACTCAGTTGAATAGGCATATAAAAGAATTAACAAAGAAAAACATGTGAGCGATTCATACTTGTACCAAGGTTTCGAAGTGGAACACACACAGAGACATGACGAAGTTCTTTTTACGAAAGGAAATGAGGACTGCACTTGTGGCAATGACTGAAGGGTCACGTTCTTTCCAACCCCGTGATATTCAAAAAGAAATGGTGGATTTCACTTTCCTTAGACAAACTCAGTTGTTTTAATGTTATGCATACTTGGATTGTTCCTGGCATGAGTCCTACCATATTCAATCACAGAATGGATATCATGAAAATTTTTCAATCACAAAAAACAGGGGTCGATGACTCCAAGAAACGTTCGTACTTTTGGACGGATTTATACTCACGGAATACACTCTGTTATGAAGAATGAGCACGGTCGACAATGGACATGATCAGAGATGGGATCTGGATATCAAGGTTTGGCATGATTTTACTTGCAATCCTCCAACTTACTTGACGAAGTGCTGGGCTACATTGCTTAAGACATGTTTGAGGTTGACGACGCTTACCTCCAAGCGAAGTGCTCAGCCAGGTCGTTGCGCTTCGCTCCCGACTTTGCCGAATCTCTCCTGTTCTTCCTGAAAACGGGTTTCGGGTGCTTTCGGAGTTGCTTTTCTGAACAGAAGGCCTTGAACTTCCAGGTCGGCCGTCCGTTTATGTCGACAGGGTGCAGAACTACTCAACCTGGGGAGTGGATGTTTTGAGCGTTCCGGATGTTTTGACGTGGAGTTGCGCTTTTGCTTTCGGGACGTTTTGACCTGGGGAGTCGCGCTTTTGCGTTCGGGCTTTTTCATTTGCACTTTTGCGTTATTGAGTGGTGACTCACTCAGACGAAAGTGACCGGTGGACTCTTAACAGTGAGAGGGTGGATCACTCGCCTCAAATTGCTCATGCGCTATTTGAATGTGAACACAAACGAGCTCCATCCCTCATTGGATATGATTTATACCAAAGGCATGGTATTATACCTCATATTGGATTTTCTTTTTGAATTTAGACTTGCAGTTTGGGTTGTGTTCATGTGCGTATATGTAGCTTGTAAACCATGATCATTTTAAATTCGTATCTTGCTTTTAGAAAAAAGTTGTTGTCTTTTATGATACTTAGTAGGTTCAAATCCTTACATCTCGTATTTCATGTGTATTGCCCAATTTACATACAAGAAAGTATCTAGACATGTTTCGTTTTTTGAAGTACTTGATAAGTGTGTCTAATAAACGAGCCGTGGACAGATTCCCTGATAACTTGAGCTTCCGCAAAAGACTGCTGTATAAACGAGTGTTTTTGTCATTTTAATTCCTTGTACATCAAAACGTGCAGCTCAAAATGCTAAAATGAATAACAAACATCTTGATTCCACGGAGGAGTCCTTAATTCAAGTTAGTAGGGACTCGTATACCCATAGAGGTCCGACCAACATTGCCAGAACACTCGCCAATAAGTACACCGTGGTCAAAATCGCTTGGCAAAAACTAAGGTGGGAGATATTTGGACCTGGGTTTCGACTTTTTCTTTTAGTGAGTGTGGCCTTTCTTGATACTACTTAAAGAGATTTTCTTACGATATTCACTTACGGTTAATCATATCATTATCCCAAGTATTACCTTTACTTCCCTTAGCATTTCATTTGAATTGATAGTGAAAACTAGTCACGTGGCTTGCGAGTTTACCACTAATTAATAGACTAACGGCTCCATTTAGTAATTTCTTTTGAATAATTATTTTTTCATTTCACGTCAGCACTACTTGTACATCTCTAGTGTTTAATAAGCATAAATAGTCTATATTTGATTATGGAAATCTGTTCCAGAAATAGAAAAATAAAATTATATTACCAAACGGATTTATGTTCTAGACGTATTCCGAGAAACAGAAAAATAGAGAAATTGAATAATTATTATCCACGCCCTAAAATGTTTAGCTTTTCTATTTCTGGAACAAAAGTAAGAAATGAAAACTCTTCTCTTTATTCACACTCGTCACTGCTTGCCGCCCACCCGTCGCCTGTGCGATGCTGAACGCCCATTGCCACCAACCACTAACCACCAGCCGTCGAACGCTAAACATCGGTCACCTATTGCCGGCCGTCGCCCCCCTTCCCCTTGGCCACCAACTGCTGGTCACCGGATGCCGCCCCTCACCTCCCGCCGCCCACCCATCGCCGGCCACCGGACGCTTGGCTGACAAACGCTGGACGCGTCCCCCACCACTTGGGAATGAGAAATTTTGTATCGTTATCAAATGAATTTCTATTTCGAGAACAAAAATTTTATAAGGTTATCAAACGCGTAATTTTGCTCAAAAAATTGGTCAGTGAATAGAAATAGAAAAATCAATTTCTAACTAGAAATTAATTTCTAAAACAAAATGATTATTATGCGTGCCTTTATTAGTGTTGGACCTTTAAAATTAAAAAAAGAAAAAGAAAGAAAGCGTAGAGATTATTTAAATAGGAGATTGATATATAAATGACATGAGTCAACTCGCCTTTCTATAGTGAGCTGATGAAGCAGCAATTTTTTGAAACACATGCAGTTAAATAATTAATAATGTTTAGCCCTGGTCGGCGAATTAAAGTTGCGGGAAATGGGTAACTTTCCCAGAATCATTATGAGAATAAACATTTATATATAAGTTATGTTTATGTAAATTATATATTCCTCCTATACAGAATAAAAAATAAATATTATTTTTTCAGGCTCTGTAATTATCGTTTTATGACTGCCCAATCATGTGGAACTCTGAAAGCGATGCCTCTTTGTTTCCACCTTAAGCCATTTTCAACCAATCAATATCAAATATTCTGTCTCACCTAATTGGTAATAATTATTATAATATCTGGTAGCTCTTCTTTTCTTCCTTCTCCCACCAAAAGAAAACAAAAAAAGATTATTCCCTAATTTGGGGCACCACATAAAAGAATCGGTTGCTTGGAAAATACTTTCCCAACAATATTGTCCATAACTTATGTGAGAGTACTAGTAGAAATAACAATTTGTATCTACTTCTTCTTGTCACAAAGGAAAAGAAATACTTACTTCTAATATAGAATTGCATTTTGATAAGTTGTCTATGATAATTTAACTTGCCAAAATGACCCTAGTTTTACCATTTTAATCTAGTTTAAGATGATTATCAATGGAAAAGTAATTGGGGTCGCTTGTGATTTCAATATTTTCAAGAAATGGTTAAGTGGAGCACATAGTACCTTTATTTTAATGCTTTAAGAGTCATATAAATTGGAGCAAGGGCAGGGAGATCCATAGTTGAACATGGTCGGAGTCAGTGTTATTTCTTGTAGGAATTATGAAAGAAGTTAGGACGCAAATGATAACCATTTTATTTTTCTATTTCTCTGTTTTTCTATTTCCTAGACCAAGTTCAGAATAGAAATATATTTGGTAATGCAATTTTATTTTTCTATTTAATTTAGAAATAGATTTGGAACAGATATCAGAAATTGAAAATTTTTAGTTTTTCTATTTTTTAAACAAAAATGAAAAATGAAAACCCTTCTCATCGTTCATTCTCATTACTGCAAACCGTCCACTCGTTGCCCGTGGGATGCCGAACACCCGCCGTCACCCGACGAACGCCGCTTGCTTGCCGTCGGTCACCGAACACCCGCCGCTGGATGCTAGATGCCTCCCACCACCATTTAGGAGGGAGAAAATTTTATATCGTTATCAAACAAATTTCTATTTCATGAACATAAATTTTATAAAGTTATTAAATGCGTATTTTTGCTCAAAAATTTATCCGAGAAATAGAAATAGAAAAATCAATTTCTAGCCAGAATTTTTTTTTTTTTTTGTGACCTAGGGAACCCCGTACAGCCGAAAGCCGGCGAGTAAACCCTGGGGTAAAGCTAGCGGAGGATCCACCACCCCAACGTCACGCTTAAGACCCCAAGCGACCACGCTGAGATTCGAACTTCTCTCCTTTCGTGGGAGGGAAGTAGCTCGAGCCAACGCAGCCACCAAGGCGGTGGTGAAAAATTGACTTCTAGAATGGAATGATTGTCATGCACGCCCTAAGTGGCTGTGTGTCCGGTGCCTTTTTTGTCTACTCTTCCTATGTGAACTTCGTAGATGTTGCGTGCCACCTGCGCGCAAAATGTTGTAGATTCCTTCGCGATGAATGGAGCAAATTATAGTACAATGTATTGTTTTTTTCACGAACATCGATCAAATATCAGAATGATTTATATTCATTGCTTTGTCGAGTGGGCCGCATTTGTATCTGGGGAGTTTCATGGTTTATGATTTATGGCTGCCTTCAGTCAAGTATAAGATACAGTTAAAACAGCTTGGGCCGAAAGTTTATTTTCGATAAAAGAAATGGATTTACTCATTTCAATCTAAATTTTGGAAAGTCCTGTGCCCACCCATTGAAACGCGAAAATTGGCCCAAATGAGAAGTCATGTTTGCTTCTATCTATCTAGCAGACTATTTCCTATTTTTTTTTTTTAATGAATTTGTTTATAAAACTAACATATTCACTTGGGGGAACATCAGTAATATATCGCATCTTCGGGGGCAAAAAGTGATGATTAACGTGTTATACCATTGATTCACCGAGCCTGAGACCTAGCGCCTAATTCTTCTTCCAATCCTGCCAATTTTTCAGCGACCACCTCAAAGCGTCGCCGCAGAGAGGGAAGCGAAGAGCTCGAAAAATGGAGTTCACCCTGAGCGGCAACGCCTTGAAGACATTCGGTCGCTCCATCACCTGCCTCTCCCACGTCGGCAACGACCTTGCCCTTCAAGCTTCTCCTTCCCAGGTGAATCCATCGATTTCTTCCCCCATAGCTCCGGCGTGTCGCCACTGAACTCCACGTCGATCATCATTCCTCAGCTTCATCCATCGAGTGAAATAGCTACAGCAGTTGATTCTCCATGTGCCTTGCTGAACGATGCTTAGTTTTGATGGCTATAATGCTGTGTTACGTATAGGTTCGTTTCGCTGCATACAGCGTCAAATTGAGAAATTCATGTCAAAATTAGTTGGAATGACTAAATTGGTACTAGATCAAAATATTTATGACTAAATTGATATTATTAAAAGGTTTATAACTAAATTGGCACAAATATAATAGGTTAAGATTTTTTTGACACTTTTCTTGTCTGTTTTCACATTAAGTGTATTGATTAGGATTTAATTAACAAAAGAAAAAAGGGAATTACTCACAAGGAAAACACAATGGCTGAGCCACAAAAAAGAAGTCAGCTGGGAAGAAAGTGGCCCCACTTTTTTTCTTCTTTTTGGCTAAGTTTTTAATTTCTTCTTTTTGTTAAGAGAAACTCATATTACTTACAATTAACTTCATATGCATGTTGCACGTAGTGAAGAGACAAATATTTATTGGCAGTAGATGTAGGTGGTACCTTCTTTGCATGGATCGTTAGGGGGGCTGCTTTCTCCCCCAGCCGGGAAAAGAAAAACCACCACTCGCCCTCCTTCCTCTTCTTTTAGTTTAGCTATCAGAAAAAATTCCAAATGAAAATTTGAAATGAATTTATTTTCTTATAAAAAGATTTAAGGACTTGAAGTGGCCAGTCGACCAAATGCTTGCCTATAACCATTTTCTTGAGATTTGGAATAGGGGTAATTTTGTACAAAATTTGCAATTGAGTAAAAAAAAAAAAGAAAATCCCGAACTTGAATTAGAATTAGGTTCTTACTTCAATTTTTAACATTTTTTCCTTCCTCTCCATCCTATCCTCAACCACTTGGCACTCGGTCCTCACCACTCCTTGCCTAATCCCCATCACTCTTCGCAAGCTTCAATCCATCGTCCGCAGTTGTCTGTTCTCTCACAAGTTCCATCGTCCGCAAGCTTCAAGTCCGTTGTCCCGAGCTTCAAGTCCGTTGTCCACAAGTTCAAGTCCTTCCTTAGTGCCGCTTTTGCTCTCGTGCACATTTTGTTCTTCAATGCCACTTAGCTGAAGGAATTAGGTGCCACATGAGGCTCCGATGGTTGCTTTCATTAATTCCGTCAGTGGCGGGAGGCATAATTCGCCCCAGCACAATCAAACAACAGTTCCAGAGGAACACTCTTGACCCGCACGGCAGGATAGACAACCGATGCAGAAATTCTTCATAGCCCTATCATGGGAATGCTTATGTGCTGATGATTTTTTAGGCATGGTGAAAGATACCCCAGAAACAATTCTTCCGAAGATTAAAAGAGAGAAGGAGAAACTGCCGGGGTTAAAATAATGGAATAGAGTATGTCTAAGAAAAGGGGTCGTTGCTGACGCGTCTGAAAATTCCAAGCCCCGAAGATACCTGGGCCACTTTTTCCTACGATAATTACCGAAAATTCATTAACTGATCTAGTGCACGAGTCAGAACAATGATTTTTTTTTTTTTTTGCTGGAGGAAACCGAAAAACCCCTCACTTAAACAGGAGGACCCACCACCCCCGAGTCACACTTAATACACCTAGTCCCCCGGTTTTGAACCCTTCACCTCTGGCTGAGGATCGTCAGAACAATGATTGTATTTTGGAACATAAACTAATTTAGTTAGTATATTCCATGTGATGATGGTGACCTTCCATGTGGGGCCGAAAAGAACCTAATATAATAATGCATTCTACCAGAAAAAAAAAAAAAAAAAATGGCGACCGGAGAGTGAAAAGTTTGCGATCGCCCATGATATCCACGCCAGTCACTGCAGGGAGCTTTTGGCGGTGGATGGAGGCAGAAGTTTGTTAACCTAGGTTGTAATTGGCCCTGTGAATGATGATTATAAATCTAAAGTGATTAAAAGAATCTTATACCATTGATAGGGTGATTCAAAGTCATTATATGCTGACTAAGCAATCGTTCATCTATTAAGTATGTGCATTCCCTTTTCTCCGGTTCGCGCATTTCCTTACTTTGAAATGGACTAGGTCCATAAATTAACCTCCAGTTATCAAAGTTACTGATTGAATATTGATTGAATATGCTTACTAAGCACCAGAGGTATACAAGTAGTGTTACAACCTTAATAAAGTTATAATTTCATTATCCTTAATACATAAAGATATAACTAATTTGATTACATACATTATAAATTCATTATCCTTAATAATTAAATTGTCAATAATTCAAACTATCGAATGATCAATTAAAAAACATAGTATACTCGGTTAAATGTCAGTGATATAATCGTATGAATTTTTTGTGAACCTTGATGGTTTGCGGAGGTAGCTGGCCTTAGGTGAGGGCCACCCTCGTCAACCAAGGTGCAGGTGTCCCTCACCCAAGGCGATTGAGGGAAAAAGGGAAAAAGAAAAAAGAAAAGGAAAAGACAAAATAAAAAAATAAAAAAATTGTCTATGTCAGCACCAACTTTACCATATAAGACGATTGACGCTAACTAGATCGTCATGTCAACTATTTTCGACCAAAATTGATCCGAATAATTAATTTGGCAAATCGTTAAAAGGTTTATGACCAAATTAGCGAATTATCAAAAAGTTTAGGACTAATTGTCAAATAGTCAAAAGGTAGATGACTAAATCAACACAGATAAAAAATTATGGACTAAATTGACCACCGTATAATATGTTTAAATTTTTTGCACTAACTATTTTTTATTTTTTTGACGTGTCAAATTGCATAAGAGAGTTATTTTTTGGCAACATGCCTACTAGTTTTGTACTATTATAACATGTTGATGCCACATATTGATCTTGAGCTTTTAGCCCTTACTTTTTGTTTGCATTTGGACGGGAAAAAAAATACGACATTCCTCAAATCATGATTGAACGTTAGTCCACCGGCCAATTACATGACAAAAATAAAATTTTGTTGTGATTTACGCGTCAGTGCCACATGTTCATCTCCAAGGTTAACTTAGCACATTCTGTCAATATTTGGACAAAAAATATGGAATTGGTCCTGAATTTGTGACATGGGATTAGTTGAGGGACCAAATCCGTTACAAAACAAAGTACAATGACAAAAAATGATACTGAATGTCCAAGGTACGATTGGTAAAGAGCAACCGTTGATTCACGTAATTGATGTACGTATCGATGATCGAGATATGTTAAGACATTGGTGGCCTATGGAAGTGTCTTACGGGATAAAGATATCATGTCCTAAGTACATTATCTGCTCCATGAATCTCGGTCACTAGGAAGATCAAGAATTAAAACCCGGATATATTAACAAAATGAGGGGGAAAAAGTATAGAGTACAAAACTCGGCTAAAAATTGGTGTTCCAACACTTCCATCCCATCTATGAGTTTCTTGTAAATAAAGAAGACGAGTTGCAAAGTAAACGGACTTGTGATTTGCTTTTGGGCTCTTGAGGGTCCGCATTTGGCACTTCATCTTGAGTACACCTAAAGTCGAGCAGAAGAAAACGGCATAGTCCGCTTCGTGGAAGCCTAAACCCCATTCTCCACTAAAGAAAATGAGATAATTGATGAGGACTTAGGGCGATTCCCCCCCCCCATGTGTGTACAGTAAACGGCAAATCTTAGTCGTCCACATCTATCCGTACCTTGGTGCCGCTTTTCTGTCTCCCATCCATTGGTCTTACTAGTTACAGAACCCCAACATTTCCTATGATTTTGTAATTACTGGGACTGTCCCCCTTTGTTGACTTTCTCGAGGGACCACGTTTTACTTCCCAAAAATTACCGATTAACTTAATCCATTCGTAGTACTACTTTATTAACATTTCCACAATGAATGGGGTGCTGGGGTTGAAGGGTTGAATGGGGTCGAAATGGTATAGAATGTCGAATTACCCATTCAACCCCACCCATTCATCATTTCGAGATGGTATAGAATGTCGGTAACCCATTCAACTCCACCCTTTGTCATCCGAAATGGTATAGAATGTTGAATTACCCATTCAACCCCACCCATTCTGTGTGGTAATGTTAATAAAGTAGTCTGAATGGATTGGGTTAATCGGTAATTTGCCCATTGTCTTTTCTGTTTCTCACAAAACCAAAGCGTGGGAGGTGCTCAGATAGTCTATACATTCAGGCAAGAAGGAAGAGACTTAGCAAGGCAAAGTGGGAAGGTTAATGGAGAACAACAATCCAGCAGCTGATCACGGTCGTCGGAGGTAAGTTTCGTCCACCTCGAACATATCTTAAGCACTGTAGCCCAACCTCCATCTGTAAGTTGGATATTTTGCAAGTCAAATCATGCCAAAATCTTGATTTCCTTTCCATTTCCTAAGAACCTCAACTCTGATCACGTCCACTGGACGTAATAAATACGCGAATGCTGCTTTAATGGGGGAAAAAATGCACTCTACGTGAATCCGGTGAACTTTGCAGCACCCAACTTTTTTGCCATATTCTTTTTTATCTTTTAGTTATTGATCCAGGTTTTTGTTCTCGTTGTTCATAATGGTTCGATTCTTGGAACAGGGAATGTACTTAGGGGCCCATTTAGTGGATGTAAAATGGCTTGGTTTTGGCATTTCCTATATCAGGCTAGTTATGTCGTACCATCTACATTCTGTCTTCTATTCTTTTGCTAATAGATCCAGGTTTTCATTCTCAACGTTCATAATGACCTGATTCTCAAAAATAGTGCATTCTGGGTCATATTCACGAGGAAGCATATTTAGTAGGAGTGTGCAACCGGACCGGGTATACCCGGGAACCGGACCAGCCCACCCGGAAAACAGGGTCGGGAACCAATTCCCGTTGAAACCGGTTCCCAAAATTCGGAACCGGTTTAAATCGGTCCGGGAACCGGGTCTAATTGATTACCCACCCAGGAACCGGTTCCTGGACCGGTTTTGGAACTGATTTTGTAAATATATGTTCAAAACCCTTTTTTTTTCCCCTTATTTCTTTTTTTACTCCCGCAATCACACGGCGTTTTTCCTCCTGGCTCTCTCAAACACACACGGCACTTCTCCTTCATCGTTCCTCTTTCTCACTTGCTTGCCTCCCTGATCAGCTCCCTCTCGCATTGTCCGACGAACATACGGTGTTCATCGCTGCCAAATTCTTGTGTACCACGTGAATTAGCTCGCCTAATTTCTCTTTTGTAGAAGGATTTATGCTTGCATAAATGAGTAGTTGTGGAAATAAGACTAATATTAAACCCATGTTTGTTGCTAATTCTTTATCTTATGATTTTATTTATTATAATTAGCCCTGTGGATTCTTAATTTTTCGTTTAGTCAAAAAGTTAATGTATTTATTTATCATAAGTGCTTAATGTTTCGATATAAATTAGGAGGATTACGTTATTTTCTCACGTATTAATATAAAATTCGAAGTTGTATAGGATATCGGAAGATTGCAAAACAGGTTCCAATGGAAACAGGGTTGACCCTGGAACCGAATCAAAAAAATATGGTGGGTCGGGTATAGAGTCCAATACAAATAAAGTCGAGTACATAGTCCAAAAAAGGGGAACCGGTTATAACAGGGTCGGGTACAGTGTCCAAAGAAGGAGAACCGGTTATAATAAGATCGGGTACAGGGTCCAGGTTTAGACCTTACCCACCCTGGACCCGATCACCCCTAATATTCAGTGGAGTGCAATTGTCCTAATTGACAATTTTTTTGTACAAATTGGAAAACATTCATGATATTGAATATAGTTGGATTCAAAGCAACAATAATCCCTTCCAAAGTTTTTTCTTTTTGGGGGTTGAAATCCCTCTTGAGTTCGAATACCATTAAAACGGCTGAGTTTGTCTAAGGAGAGTGAAACGCCATAATACATTTCTTTCTGAAAAATCACATAGGTGGAAAGAATGTGAGAAGTTACTTGGTGGGAAAAGTTTGTACTTTGATGAAGAGACACGATCGTATATACACTTTGTTTCTTTCTTTTGTCCAGTACCCTATAAAGTCTTGTTAGCTTTTCCTACTAAGAAAATACATGCAATTTGCTTTACTTTGTTTTTGCCTGCTAAGCATGGGGCTTCCCTATTGGATGCAAAACGTGCAACTCCAAGATCTCCATAACCAGAACAAGAACACAGATGATTGAGTAGAAAGATTAACGCACCTGTTTTGGAATTCATCATTCTTGATGCGGAAGCGAAAAGTGATGATTCACACGCAAGTCATTCTCCTTTATTGTCCTCTGTATCACTAGCTCAATGAGATGGCTCCCCACCTTTTAGTACTAGGTTAACGCTCATTTTGTGAGGATAAATGTAAGAATTAAGGTTAAAGGAGAAACTTGAACACTATTTATAGAGTTTTCAACCAGACCCTCTTATTACGGGCCAGGCTCAACTCGGCCCACATAGCCAATCTTATATTAGACTAATTAAGAAACATTTATCTCACTTTAGACCAACCCCGTAAAACGATAAATTACAATATCAATTAATGTAGCCCACATTATGAAAACTCTTACATTCTCCCACTTGGACTATATTAATTGAAATTGTACTGTATGTGCGCACATTGGTCCAGAAATAATTCTTAATAGTCAATCATATTCCATAAAATTTCAAACACCGAATTATAGTAGTAACTACATGTATACACATAGAGCCTTCCATGGTCACGAGTGCTTTCAACTTTATTTATATGGATTCAATATGATAGTGTGGCAAATGGATAACATATCTCATAAAGAGATCACATTTGTCAGTCACCAATTTCTTATCTTAAGCGTCACAAAAACCTTGTGCCACTAGGGAATGTCTTTATGGTTCCAATGAACCCACATATGCCTTATCCTTGCGGTTAACATTTCTTTATGTATAACAAGACATATGCACAAGGCTAATAACCCGATGCCCCTAGCCTTCACTTAAGGCTTATACAATACTTTGAGACTTTTATCAATATGTATTCAACATAATGACAACACATTCAAAAATATTTTATTGAATACAAAAGTTATCAAACTATTATTAAGTGTAACGAATACGGAAGTAAACTTTATTAAAATAAAGCCAAAATAGCTCCTACTAAACAATAGCATTTCATGATGCTCTTAAGCTCATATTAATGACATGTCATTCAAGAACAGAAGAGCGACGTCCTTTAGTTAGTGGATCCATAACCATATCATTGTGGAAATATGTTATATTAAAACGTCACATTTCTGTATCGTTTCTTTTGGTCAAAAAATTTGACTGTCATATATTTAGACTAATTGAGACATATGTTATTAATAAATACTTCTACAAATTTATTGTCTCAATACAACCATATGGGTCTATCCATAAAGTTAAAAACGGTCAACTCCTTAATGAGGTTCTGGAGCCTAATAGCCCAAGTAATAGTCTAAAAGAATGTTACAAACTATGCTTACATAGTAGAAGATGACACATAACTTTATTTACTGCACTTCCTATTAACATAAATATGTATTCCGTTATTAATCTCATATCATCATAACAGCCAGCAAAGTTAACATCTAAATACCCTACTAACTGCAAGAACTGAACATGTATGTAAATTAGTATATAATCTCTTCTCCTCTTTAAGTACCTTAAAACCTTCTTGGTAGCAACCCGATGATCACGTCTTGGATTTAACTGATATCTACCTAGAAAGCTCGTCGCAAAGACGATATTTAGTTTAGTGCAAATTTGAGCATACATTATACTTTTAAGTGCACTGACACAAGATACACCATTTAACTAGATTTTCTTAATATCTAAATAAGGATAATGTAATAGATTCAGTCCATCACCCTTAATGACATGAGCAATTCCTGGCTTGTAGTGATGTATATTGAACATTTCTAACAAATGTCCTCTAAAATTAATCAAATATATATATCGAGAACAATTCTTATAGATCTCAATACAAAGGACAAAAGATGCCTTAAGGTCACTACTTGTAAGCAAAATATCATGTACATAGAATATGAGAAAAATAAATTTCCTCCCATTGACCTTGCAATATATATATATGTTGAATTACTTTGTTTCCAACTGAACGAAATGACAATACTATGAAACTTTAATAATATTATCTAGAAATTTACTTAAAATCATGAATAAGATTTTTCAGTTTACACACAAGTTTACTTCAATCATCTGCTGCAAAATTCTCCTGTTGCACTATATAGATTTTGTTATCAACATGTCCATTTGAAAAGATAGCATCTATTTGATGTAACTCCATATAAAAAATAAACTATTAATGTCACGGTAACTCTGAAAGAATCTTTAAAAATACTAGAAATAAATATTTATTTCTTCACTATTAACTATCTACCCATCTTTTAGAGTGAAAACTCTGGCTACTAGTTTAGCTTTAAACTCCACAATATTTCTTTCAAATCCTTTTAGTTTTGTACGTCTATTTGCAACTAATGAACTTGTGATCTTTAGGCAAATCAGTAAATTTCCAAACACTATAATATTTTATAGATTACATATCGTTTTTTATGGCATCTAATCACATACTTGATTGATGATAAGAAACAACATTTATTTAAATCGTTGAATCAACCATATAGTAGATATTGCAGTCATGCTCTCACAGATAGATTATGTAGTCTGATGGTATAACTGATTGTCTTTCCCTAAAAAATCTCCTGAATAAAGATACAACCACTTCATTATGCACTTGAGAGGTTTGAGAAATTTCATCATAAACTATATCAAGAATAGTACCTTGAACTTCAACAAATTTAGTCTATGGTATAGAAGATTCTACAATTGTCTGTATAGGCAAAGACAAAGATACAGTAACCTCCATTGTACTATTATCCTTAATAGTCTAAGAGCAATTATCCTCTACAACTACGTCGAACTCTAAAAAAAAAAACTTTACTGTCTGTGATTCCACAATACTTGTACCTTTATTAGGGTAATAAAATTGATACCCCTTTGAACAATATGGGTAAAATACAAAATAATTCTGAGTGGATCTGAATTCCAACGCACTTAATACTAGATTATATAACCTAACTTCTGTATGACACCTCTAAATTTTAATATGATACAAGTTAAATTTACGTCCAATTCATATCTTAAAAGAAGTTTAGGGAACAACTTTGGTAAGAAACACGTTTTTGTATGTGAAAATAGTTGCTTTCAAAATATCAATCCACAGAAGACCGAATAAATTAGTCTCATTCATCATACTTATCACCATGTTAATTATGGTGCAATTATGCCTTTTGCAAAATCATTTTGTCAGGATTTTCAGGCATAATAAATTAAGTTACCATCCCAGAATTTACCAAGTATTTGACAAATGAACCTTTAAGATATTCAGCATTGTCATACTTGCCAAAATACTCACAACCACTGTTAGCCTTGACAACCTTTAAGACTAATTCTAACTGTTTTATTCTTTACCTCGGTCATTTTTCTTCCACAATAATCTATATAAATCTTTAAATAACCATTAAGAGTAGACAGAATATCAACATTATCACATATTCTACTATTTCTTTAAACATGTGTGAGATTATTCCTTAAATAGAAAATTTTGGAAACGACATTTTCAACCGTACACAAGACGTATATATCATTATGTTAAAAAGTCCTTGCAGATGTGTTATAATTTCGGTATTAGACAAGACATAATTTCAAGCCACTAAGACTTTCATCATCTTTTAGCAGTATAGTTAGTTGGTAAACCACTTTTCAAGTGTTCCTGAATGGAACGCTTCATGGACAGTAACAAATTCTATTGCTCGTTTCCCAAGCAACAAATCATATGTCAATTACTTAAAATTTGAACTAGTAAAAACCTCAATAATAATGGAATTATTAATTACAGAAAATGTGACTGAAAAACAAGCAATGTATATAATTAGCATCATGTGAGCACTGTATAACTTAATGTACAAATACACATCTAGAGAGTTACATGCAAAATCATATAATCACTTTTGGGCATAATACATAACATGCAATTATACACTCCCCACATGATAGCGATTATGAGAATATATTCTAATTTTCGTGAATTTATCACCTTTGGGCATATGAACTACTAAGATCAGTCACTCCTCTACCACACCATCATGTATCCCTCCATGAACTGATACACAATCATCTTTTTTGGGAGTATGACTACGCATTAGACCAGGAGACATCCTAATCATTATATGAGGCCGATATTTCTCAAACTCAATTAAGTGTGACACTTTGGTGGTCACAACTCAATTGAATCCTTGAAATTCTCTCATACCAAGAATATAAACTTTACATATCACATACACCATATACATGTGATTTTAACTTTAGTGATAGGGGCAATATATCACTGAAATCACATATCATGCTAATTACATTGCTTTATTCATTATTAAAAGTTAAACTTTATACATGTAATCAATGAATCACATTTTTATAATATTCATGTGATAACATACTTATAAACCAACACCTGTATTTCCAAAATCATAGAAAAATACAAGAAAAATACGCGAAAATATACTAAAAATACACGTATTTAGGGTTTCGTATGTATTTTCACATCCATAAAATCACCAAACATGTAAAATAAATACACCACAAGATAAAGAATTACCATACGAACCAGATGCCACCAGCCACGCGCCGATCGAAGTCTCCACGCAATTGCACACGCCGCCTGAGTGCGCGGCGCGTGGAGCTCACACGCGGGCATAAAGGCCGATCAAAACCGGTCCAACCAGTAGCAGTCCAACCAAGTCCTAGCTCGACCATCCGGTCCGATCGGTTGACCGGTCTAGTCCACGGTTGACCGGGTCGGGTCAGATCGAGTCAACGGGTCAAGTCGAGCCATGGTTGCTTACATCATTGTGACATCAGCCTCCGCGCATGGGAACGCGTGAGGGCGCGTGGGGCGCGTGCTCGATGCCTTGGCCACGCGTGGGGGTGTGTGGGGCCTCCCCCGGCGATGCATCGCCAATGATCTTGCTTGTCTCGACAAGCTCAGTCCAAATTTATAATTTAATTTGATTTTTATTGAACAAAAAATCACGAAAATCACAAAATTAGGGCGAAAATTCTAGCATTTAAGTTATAGGGTTATGGTTGCTCTAATACCACATGTTGGATACAAAACGTGCAACCCAAGATCTCAATAACCATAACATAAGCACATATGATTTAGTAGAAAGATTAACGCACCTATTTTGGAATCCATTGTTCTTGATGCGGAAGCGAAAAGCGATTGATCCACGCACAAGTCATTCTCTTCTATTGCCCTCTGTATCACTAGCTCAATGAGACGCCCCCCTCACCCTTTAGCGCTAGGTTAACGCTCCTTTTGTGAGGATACATGTGAGAATTAGGGATAAAGGAGAGATTTGAGCACTATTTATAGAGTTTCCAACCAGACCCTCTCATTATGGGTCAGGCTCAATTCGGCCCACACTAGCCAGTCCCACATTAGACTAATTAAGAAACATTCTATCTCACCTTAGATCAACCCTATAAAACGGTAAATTACACTATCAATTAATATAGCCCACATCAAGAAAATTGTTACATTCCCTGCTAGTTTTGAGCGTCTAGGTGGTTTTGTTTTTGTGAATGTCGTTAAAGTGAGTTGGGAAAGGTTTATAGGAGTTAAGGAGGTATCCCCTTGTCCTCCGATGTTACACTTTGTCCAAAATAAGAGTTTTCAATGGCTTAATTAGTCACGAAATAATAGATGGGTTATTCTCCTAAAGTGCATGCATAGATTAGACTCCTGCGATGCATAAACTCATTAGCTATAATGTGCGCTAGAAGCTTGACATTATGCCGCGAATTAAATTTCCTTTGGAACTTAAATTGGTAGTTCTTGATGTGTTTCTGTGAGTATATTAGTTAAGGGGCCATGGGAATCGCTTATGTTTATTGTAGACTCATATCTTGAGAGCTTTTGAAAAAATTATCATCTTCTATTACGTAGAAAGACTCAGAATTTAAGCTTTTGCAAAAGACTATCGTCTAACAAATAGTTTGCTTATTTTAATTTGAAGATATGGAGCAGAGCTTGGAATTCAAATTGCTACGATGTATAACGAACGTCGACCTTACTTCAAGCCACAAGGGACATGTATACTAGTCCGGCCAACATTACTGGTGCGCCCATCATGCTTATCTACACATTGGTAAAAAACGTTCGGCGGAAATTAATTTTGGAGATAGGAAGGCAAGATATTGGCCCAATGTTTCAACTTGCGTACGCCCTCATCTCTATTGTTCTCGGATGTGTTGTGTGTAGTCTATTGATTTGCATTTTGCTTGGTAACATGCCTTGGCCAATTCTCGTTCTTTGCCTCCTGATGTTGATAATCCCATTCGAATTTGAACCTTAGGATCAATTGGAGAATGGTGAAAATTTCTGGTTTTCCTAATGTTGTTGTCCTGCTCTTTGTGAAGTTGGTTTAGATGTGCGTCTTGCCAATGCTGGCTAAACTTAAACCTCTTGTTGTACTATTATTACCTTAAACACTCTTTATCTTTATTTTGATTTTCTATTACAAGTATATATATTTAATTGTTGTTTAACTAATTTTATTGTAATAGTTAAATAAAATTAATATCACATGCAGTTAAATCATGTTATGAGATAACCTACATTTAAAAGTAACTAATCCATTGTAGAGTTGCATTATTTAACCCTAATTATAAGTTTGATGTCGTTAATTGATCTCCAACTGCAACCTGATATTTAAGCACCGGGCTTAGGTGATATGGAAGCAGTCTCACCTCAAAACCCGTAAAATCGAGGATATATGGTTTGAAATGACTCTCCATTATTTTATTTTATTTTTGGCTAACTGCTCATAAAAGAAGATGGTAAGTCTTCACAAAAGAACAAAAATAAAGATGCGAATTATTGTTATATTTTTCTTTAAAAAACGTGAAATAGCTCGCACTTACATTATGAGAAAATTCAAAAAGATGCTATTAATATCAATTATGTTATAAATAGCAAAAGCTTTTATATGAAGATATAACTATTTTGATCACAAATGTTATAAATACATAATCTTTAATAATTAATTTTTGTCATTACTTCATGCTATATATATTAAAAAAAAAACTAATATACTTTCTTGGGTAAACATCAGTGATATAATCGTATCTTTGGGGCCAAAAAATGATAATTAACGTGTTATATCATTAATTCACCGAGCCAAAGAAAGACCAAGCGTCTCCCTCTTCCAATCCCGCCAATTTTTCAGCGACCACCTCATAAAAATGGAGATCACCCTCAGCGGCAACGCCTTGAAGACCTCGGCTCACTCCATCACTTGCCTCTCCCGTGTCGGCAACAACCTCGCTATTAAAGCTTCTCCTTCCCAGGTGATTTTATTTGTTCCCTCATTTCTTCTTCTTCTCCGTTGTCTCTCTCGCCCACAGCTCCGGTCAAAAAGTTCGTGGTCGCCATTGAAATCCATGTCAATTGTTCCTCAGCTTCATCCATTGAGTGAAAAGCAAAGTAGTTGCTTATTGGTGCCCCCAGTGAGTGATGCTTAGTTTAGATGCTTATGCTGTGTTAGGTATTGGCTCATTTCACTCGATACAATGTCCAATTGACAAATTTGAGCCTTCAACGGATTGCCGATTGCCGAGTGCGTGGAGCTTCTAGCAGTCGATTTGAGGCAGAAACTCATTAATCTAAGTTGTGATTGGTCCTGTCAACGACGATTAGAACTTGACGTTCATAAATGTGAAATCATTTCATTGAAAGAATCTAATATTGTTGATAGGGGGATTTCAAAATCATTATATCATAAGACCAAGGCAATTCACAGCTATAGCCAGGAGAACTACGAGTGCTACTTGAAGAAAATGTCAAATAGTGAAACAGAGGAAACAAACCCTATGGATAAGCTTCTATGGGGGCTGCTATTCCGTCTCGATAATTCTTTCCCGGTATGTATGGTGAAGTTGATGGTGTCGCATGAAGGTTTGCGACACTCAATAAGTGAAAGCACGATTGCATTTACTAGAAAAACTCTCGCATGACCATACTTTTCCAGGATGTCCTTTTGCCTCGTCTTATTTGATTACCAAATAACAATAGAAATTCCAAGTCTAAGCTCATGTTTGGCACTTGGCACTATTTGTGATTATTTGAAACTACAATAGAAATAATATTGATCGGTATACATATCACATTCTTACTTATAGATGTCTAATTAAGATTCTAATATTTGTATTCAACCTCTAGCTTTCCCTTCACGCAATCAATCCATTAAGATCTGACAATGAATTAATTACCTTCAAAGCAAATGTCTTCAAAGTGTTTACGGTTGTTGACACCCGAATTTTTGTTGACGTTTTTAAATATCCATTTATTTTGCAAAAATATAAAAAATTATAAAAGATAAGAAGCAAAAAAAAAAATTGAAAAAAATGAACAAAGTGGATCAAACAAAAATGAAATTAAAACAAAAATAAAAGGGGGAAATCGAGCGGACCGGCTTGTCTAGCCCACTTGGTTATTTTCGGCTCACCCTCCGGCCCAGCTTCCCATTTCCTTTCTTTTCTTTGGCCCACCAGAGCCTAAAAAAGAAGCCTAGCCCATCACTTCTTTCCCCTCTTTACACACGTTGCCACACGCTCACGGGCATAAACTGGAGAGTCCCTCCGCGGCCGTGACGTCACCACGGTGCACGAGCAAAAAGGAATCTTCTGGGGGATGATGTTCTGTCGGGTGAGGAGAGGAGGAGAGGAACGAGCGACGAGTGCATGGAGATGGAGTGGAGAGGGGACGTGCGCTCGGGAAAAAAGAGACAGAGCTCGTGGAAGAAAGGGGTCTGGTTCTTCTTCTTCTTTGGGGGGATTATTCTGACAAATACACGGGAGGAAAGAAAACGAGAGAGAGAGAGAGAGAGGGGAAGGAAAGGAGCCGGCTGGTTCGTCGCCGGCCATTAGAAGGCTTCGGCTGTGACTGTGAGAAACTGAAAGAGAGAAAGGTTGAAGAAGAAAGGTGGCCGATCGTTTGAGCGGAAGTTTTCATTCTAGTCTCGTCGTCCGTCGAAGCTCTGCCGGCGATCGAACGACACCAAAAACTCCACCCCGAACCCGGTAGGAGGTCGTTCTCAAACATCATGTTTTTGGCCATATTTCAGTGAATCTGAGATCTGAATTTTTTTTTTTTTTAGGCTCATAGACGCCTGACATAGTAATAAGATTGATCTATAATCTATAATGTTGGTTTATGTCTTCATGTGTCGAGATTTGAGACTCATTTCATCATGAACACAGATCCGTAGCTTGCCTACTAAAATGTACATCATGTGTTTGCTAAAATGTCTAAAACATGACTGAAAAATTCATATCTGCATGCTCGAATCGGTTGCAGTCTTTGAGGAGATCTTGAGGAAATAAAGTTTATTTTCTGCTAGGAATGGTGTTTTAAGTCTGTGTGCGTCGTTTTTTTGCTAGGATTCGCTTAGAAACCGAATCGGCATGCTATTGTCAAATCTGCATAATATGTGTTTGACAAAATGCCTGAATGATCTACCGAAATCCATGCTATCCGATCGACGTTAGAAGTTTAGTTTTAATGCTTGATTGTTCGCGTGTCTCATTTTTATGTTTTTCATTCAGCGTTTTCCTTCCGGCGATAGCTTTGGGATGTCATATTAGCTTTCTACTTCCCTTTCGGTGTTATCTGCATGATAAGGAATTATATTGCTTGAGGAATATTAGTTAATGATGTTTGGTGGCCGGAGATCAATCACCGTTCGAAATCGACTTTGTCTCAACCATCGTCAGCAATAGACTGACGGCGGAGTAGGCGGCGGGCATTTGGCATTGGTGTGACGGCGGCATGGGTGCCGAAGGTCATGGCAAGGGCGGATGGTGGCGTCGTCGAGCGTTTTGGGTTCTGGAAAAACGGGCTGCAGGCGTGAAGAGAGTGTTGGGGTAGTAGATGGGTTGAGGAAGAAGTTGCAGGGGAGAAGGAGAAAATAGAGGAAAAGACAAAAGAGAAAAAGAAAGAAAAATAGAAAAATCATTAAAAAATTTTAAAAATTACTTTTTCTCTTTTGTCCTTTTCTCTATTTTGTCTTTTTCCCCTCCACCTTCTTCTTCCCAGAATCGTCTTCGACCTCACGCCTCCCTCCTTCCTCTACACCGAAGCCTCCATCGCCTACAAACCAGCCCAAACCAGAAAACCGACACGACCACCACTCTATCCGGCCACTGACCACCGTCCTCAGCCGTCATAGTAACAACATCAGTTGCTGGTCGTCCGCTTCGACCGACGCCCACCAACGCCGGCCCCCTACTCCGACGACCCCAAACAAAAGGGAAAAACCAGACCGAAGCTAATATCTCTTTAAAAAAAATAAACAATCCCAGCAAACGATCAAACATGAATACAGAGAAAAGAAAGCCTAACTATTGCGGCCTCGAACCGCTGGCACGCTGGTGAGGGGTAGGTTTTCGACAGGGGACTTTCGGGCGAGAAGACGTTCATCCATGGCCGACTCGTGTATCAAACGACATGCCACAAAATCAAAGGCAAACCCAGATTCAGTGGTAATGCAACAATATTAGGACAAACCGAGCGTAAAACAAACATTTTAAGCATCCATTTTATGAACTCGAATTCGGTGCTTCATTCAACCATTTTGTAAAACGGTTCATCTGCAATTCGGAATACCAAGTTCGGATTTAACATCGTTTGTGGCACAAAACCAGCATATTAAGCACTAGATAAACCTTATTGGCAACAAATCAGTATGGTTTCGTACGATTTGCCCCAAAATCTCGTCAGTTCGGTCTCACGTTCTCGAACTTGATAAGCAAGGCAAAAAGAGCGTCCCCGGGGTTATCTGGTTCGGGAGCTTGCTACGGCGAACGGCGAACGGCGACGGGCGAGTTAGCTTCCGCAGGAGGTCGAGGCGATGCAAACGAACCACCGGCGAAGAGTGAGAAAATCTCTCACTCTCGGTCTCTCTCTGCCTCTTCTGCAATGGCCGAGTCTTCTCCATTTTCTGCAGAGCTCGAGCCCCTTCTCCCGAAATCAGAAGACCCTTCACTAAAAAAACTCATCTCCTCCCCAAAAACCCTTCTCTGCCGAAGACCTCCTCCAAAACCGTAACCTTCTACCCCCTTTTCATTTGCGTGATGGCCTTTCCCCCAAAAAACCTCGCGGTCCCCCTGCGTTCTCCCCTCTTTCACGAGCGAGCACCCACGCTGACCTCACCTCCGCGGGGGAATTTTTTCAGCTATCGCTCTCTCCAGCTCAGCCATCTTCCAGAAGGCTTGAGCTTCGCTCTCGTTACTCACGGTCTCTTCGCCTCACCTCACAAGCGCCATTCCACGGTCCCCTTTCGGTCGGTCATGGTCATCTTATCCTCCTTCGCAGCCGTGCGTTTGCCAGAGAAAGAAAAAGGACTATGGGCTGAGCTTATGCTTTTCTTTCTTGAGTTCACATTGGCTTAGATAAAGAGACTTAGGCTCAAAACATGGAAAGTTGGGTCTAGGGATAGGTGAGCCGAAAGTTTAGCCAAGTGGGCCGGACACGCCGGCCCGCTCGATTTCATCATTTTCATCATCTCATCATTTTTTTTTTCATTTTTATCATCAATTTTTAATTTCTCATTATTATTTTTTTATAATTACTCATTTATTATATTTTATAATTTTTTTTATTTTTTCAAAATAAATGGATATTTAAAAATGTCGACAGAATTCAAGTGTCAACAATATAGTATCTCAACTTTCCATAACAAAGTCAAATCAAGTCTTTCGGTAATATTAAAAAGTTTGCATAGTACACTATTATCTGAATTTTAGAAAATTTTGCATCTCAATTCATTTCTTGAATCAACAAAATTATGATTTCTCTTTAATTACCTTTTTACCTTTTGGTCTTTTTAAATATTACAATAGTTTCATTCAAATATATTTTGGCTTACAATCTCTATAATAGTAAAAGTAGAACCTCGCTTATAATTGTATCGTGTTAATATTCCTGCTATTTTAATTTTCTGATTCACAAATCTATCTCAATTTAATTAAGAAAACACAAGACACAAAAAAAAAATGAAAATTTTATCTATCTTAAAAACTTAGTATTGACACCTAAATATTTGCCTAAAGATTTTGTTTACTTACATTTTTCCGAAAGACTAGAACTTGTTTTACCACAAAAATATTTCATTTTTATAGATTATTTAAGCATTTAGTATAAGTTTTTTTTTAATGGGTTTAGGGTTCTTGAAATCTGCTTTCCCAAAAAAATAAAGAAAGAAAGGGGGGGCGAAGGCCAAATATATGTGTGTGACTATCCAAGCCTTGAGGAGTCGTATTGCAATTGAAACAGCAAGTTGGAGGTCAAAATGCAATTCCCAAAAGTTGGAGTAATCTGGTGTCTAATAATTTACGGCAACTTCTGATTACGTGTATGTTAAAGTAAAAAGGGCTTCAGCTGAAAGTTTATATTCAAGAAAGGAAATGGGTTTACTACTTTCGATCTGAATTATTTTTTTAATCTAAATTTTGGGAGGTCCGGACTAAAGCCTTTTGAGATGCAAAGAGTGGCCCAATGATAAGTAATGTTTCCTTCTAATTATCTGGTTAACTATTTCCTATTTTTTAACGAATTTTGTTTAATGCAGAAGCTGATAATATCTACCAAATAAAGAACTTCACATATTAGAAAAGTATCTCCTTTCGTCAACGGGTGAGATGTGTTAAGATATTCATGACCTATTGGAGTATCTTGTGGAAAAATAATCTTTGTCCATGAAAAGGGTCAATGACTATCGGCAATAGATCTTACTTTTCTGCACATTTACAGTCACCAAATAGTCCCTAATTACATTGTCTGTTCCAAGAGTTTGAGTCATTAGGAACATCAAAAATTAAATCCTGGATATATTAACAAAATAAAAAAAGAGTAGAGAAACCTCTTGGGGGTACAACTTGGTGTTCCAACGCTTTCATCTATGAGTTTCTAATGATCAAACAATATGAGGTGCAAGAAAATGGAATTTCTAGTGATTTGCTTTGGGTTTTTGATGGTCTGCATTTGACACTTGACCTCAAGTACGCATAAAATTGAATGAAGAAAATGGAAATAGTTGGCTTCGCTTAAGCTTACAACCCTTTCTCAGCTAAAAGAGAAATAAAAAAACTATCATTGCTAAGGGCTTAGAGCAACTTCTTTCCCCTGAATCTCAATGGATCAAGCTCATCTCCCAGGACTCTGACTCCCCAACCCTTTTTACATATAAAAACATTCTTAGTCATTAACATGCATCTATATATGTCTATGCTTATATTGAACCAAAATTACTCTATCTCATTTTTCTGTTAAGATCCCAATTCAACCATAAGGTTCATCTCCAAGCCATAGCATCTAGAGAATTGGAAATTGTCGCTATTCATCATCATTACATACTCTCCTTATGATGTAAAAGGTATTTGAAGTAATAATAAGGTTGATCTCCAAGCCAGCATTAGGACACACATCAAAGCCACGTTTGCAAAGAGCTAACAACATCTAGAGAATGGGAAGCTGTCACCATTCTCTAATTCGTGATAAATGTAAATGCTATCAGGAGGACATAATGAACAATAATTGAACAAGGCATGTCTCCAAGCAGAACATACATCAGCAAATAGCACTTGACAGCTCCAAGAGCAATAGCAATGAGAGCAAAGGCAAGTCGGAACCTTAGGTCTAAATCTCGCCCTCCCATCTTGACGATTTTCAGGAGTTTGTAAATATGCTTGACTTTTGCACGGGTAGTGTTGGGTGGAACATCAGTGCACTCGACAAGTGGAATCAAGTTCTTCTCTAGGGATTCAAAAAATTCGATCAATGTAGCAATTCGATCTGCTTGCTCTTCTTCACCTCTTAGAAATAAAATCAGCAAACCACTTGTTAGTGCACAATGTCACGGGCCGATCGATTTAGCATTCCCTTACCCGTGCGGCCTTAGGATTTCTCCCAAGCAACCTTTCTCACACTCAACTCACAAGGATCTTTAGAGAGAAAAGAGAGAAGCTCTGGATTATATTTACTTATGAATGAGATGAGTACAATGAGGAGGAGGAGACCCCTATATATACAAATACAAGACAAACCGTATCCGTAGATCTCTTCTCGATCTAACGGTGGAGATCTCCCCAACTACCAACTACCCGCATTTATTACATACGAATACAATTACCGTATCGCCCGCCCCCAAGAGTATTCTAGAAGACTCGAGAAAACCCTAGGTCTTGGGGATACAAGCCGAGAGTCGCTTGATCCACGGATGTGTCACGGCCGTCCCTTAGAACCCTCTTGGATCGGCTTTCTTTCGGGCCATGACAATAGTCTCTTGGAAAACCTCAAGTTTTGAGCACTTTCTGCTTCACGTAAGATGGCAGTCTTTCCAAAAGCTTTTAAGTTCTAAAGGAAATTTGATGTGATATGATGCCAAGCTTCTAGTGCAAATCATAGCTAATGAGTATACATTGCAGTTGTCTAAACTCTGTATGTAGTGCGGGTATGTAACCCATCTTTTGATCCACGGCTAATCAAGCTAGTGAAAATTCTTCTTTTCGACAAAATGAACATCATAGTAAGGAGATGCCTCCTTAACACGTACAAACCCTTCCTAGCCTACTCTTACAACACATTCACAAAACAAAACCAACCAGACGCACCAAACTACCAGGTAAGGCCCCTGCTTACCGTCTAGAAACAGAGTAAAGCTAACAACAGGTTTTTCTTCGGAGGAAAAGCTTATAAGGCTTCAAACCAATAGTTGTTCTCAGTATAAGTTTCTCATGACAAAAGAAAAAAGCAGAGTCGATAGGCAGCCGTGTCGCTTCTTCAATTTGACAGAATTTTCTCATCCAGTAACTTTAGGAGAAGGTTCACATTCTGTCCAACCTTGTGATTTTCAAAAAGACATGGCAGTTATTATGGATTTCACTTTCCTCGGACAAACGTAGCTGTTTTAATGGTATGCATACTTGAGAGGGATTATTCCTGGTATGAGTCCTACTACATACACTTGCCGAGTAGAGCCAGTTTCTGCTCTTTGAGATTCGAATCATTATGGACATCTCGATCAATAAAAGAAAAAATGAAAGGATGAAAAAATCTGGATGGTATAAATTGGTGTTCCGACCCAACTCTCACAATCTAACGCGAGAAACAGGCCATTTTTCTACAGGCAAGTGAATGATTCCCGAGGGCTCTTAAGTAGCACATACAACGACTAATATGCAGGTTTTTGTGGCCATAAAACAGTACTCCCGATGGAATATCCAGTGTGACATGATCAGAGGAAGGACAGAAAAGAATATCAAGATTTTGGCACGAGTTTCCCCAAAGAATATCAACATTTAGGCATGAATTTCCCTGCAATTTTTCCTAATTGCAGACGGAGCTGGGCTACAGTGCTTTTTTATATATCTAAGGTTGCTAAAGCTCACCTCCGACCAACGTGATCGGCTGGATTGTTGTTCTCCATTAAACTTTCAACTTTGCCTAATCTCTCCTTTGCTTCCTGAAAATGTCGTTTCTCTTCGCAGCTGGCTGTCTTGGGAACAAAACGAAGCGGTTTTCCTCCGCGGGTGAAGACGAGACCAGTCGGCATTTCGTTTATGAGGGCTGCGGTTTGCTTTTATATATGTTTTTTTTTTTTTGAACATATGCTTTTATACATGTTTGAGAGGGACAGAAACTTCAACATACGCAGAAACAAACATGTTTTGTATGTTTAGTTCCTGTCCCTATCAAACATATCCTACCAAGTAGGTGCTACCGTCGCTGCCAGTGCAACGTATGTTTTTCTTGGGTCTTGACTTTAACATCTTCTTGAACCTCGACTTTCTGTTTTCTTCGACCTTGACTTTAACATTGAGGGTGGCACTCGTAGCACCCACTTGCCATGTCTTAGGACAGAGGCTCTCAGAGCACACATTGTATTTAGAGGCATATTCGGTCATTGTAGATCCATAAAAAAAGTATCGACCAAAAAGAAAAGATCCATCAAAAAGTGTTTATTGCCAATAGTCATTAATCCTATTTTTTTGGACATGAATTATTTATATCACAACATAATATCTCTAACATATCTCAATTGTTAACATATCTCAATCATCGATGAATGCCTCATTTATGTGCATCGACAGTTGAGAATTGGTTGAAATGCCATTGAGAGCATGTAGAGGATCTTCATCCTCCTATTATATAAATTGGAGAAGTTTCCTGATGTTTTTGGTAAATTAGTTTAGGTAAAACTCATAGCTAGAGTAATCTCTCTCCATAAGTTTAGTACTTTTACAACTGCTTATTAATTTGAGATAAAAGAATTAGATTTAAACTCTATTTGTTTTGCGAAAAATGAACTATTAAGAAAATATCTCTAAAAATAATCGTTTGTTTCACAGGCAAAAATGAATAAATAAAAATATTTTCCTCGTTTACGAAAATATTTAAATGTAAATTGTTGTCGATAGTGAAAATATTTTTCATTGACTAATTATTTCAAGCGATCGTTTTTAAAAAAGTATTTACCAAATCATTTATTTTCACAAAAATAAACAGAGCTTATATTGTCGATTGTAAAATCTCAAAATTTGAAAAAAAAAAATGCCAAGAAGCCTCTATCGCATCAATGAAGAGACCTCATTTTCACTAGCCACTCTCCCATGTACGAAGAGACTGCACATTAACTATTGCTGTCTTTTGTTAAGAGAAACTCTTTCTTCTTTGTCTGGACTAAGTTGTTTATTTCTTCCTCATGTTAAGAGAAACTCACATGACCTGCGATAAACTTTATTTGGATGATACACGTAGTCAAAAGACGAATTTGCATCGGCAGATGATGGCGGTGGGACCCTCCTCCGATGGCTTGTCAGTGGGGCCACTTTCTCCTCCACCGACTTCTTCTTCTGGCTCAGTTATTGCGGATTCCTTGTAAGTAATTTCCTCTTTTCGTGTCAATTAAATCCTAATCAACTAACATCATTATATTAATGCACTCACTTTGAAATAGGCTAGCTCTATCTTAAATATGTCAAAATGCATCATAAACTCATTTCTTAACCCATATTTGATAGACTTGATTATTATGTATTAGTTATATTTACTAAATGAAACATGAGTTTAGAATGGTGACACTTGAAATAATATAGATATTAAATGAGTTCACAATTTATTTAGATTTAAATCACCTCTATTACTCTTTCTCATTCTTTCTCGATCTTGTATTCACTCACTTTGTGCTCTCACTTTAATTTGGGTTTAAATTTCTATATATTATGTTAAATGTAGAAGTATTTTAGCAATATGGATTAAATCGATTATGAGTTAAGTCATGTATAGGTTACTAGACTTATATTTGATGAAAATGGATTAACTCGGGTTGGATCATTTTTGACTCGACTGACTCATTTGATAGGTTTACCTTGCCCCCATTCTTTCTTATATATTTTAATTATATTTTGGTTTTCTAATCTTTACATTTTATTTATATATTTTCCAATTACATGAATAATGATGATATATGTACCTATATATAATTAGACTATTGCATTCTGCACATATAATTAGTATTTGACAATAAACTATAGTGAGAAAAAATTGGTCATGCTATGATACCAATTTTTTGTCTTCCATGTATTCATGCGCCATTGAGTCTTTGATATACAATAAAAGAGTGGCAAAAAATCATCAAATTCCTCAATCGCCCTGAATTCTTTTCCTTCTAATTCCTCTTTTCTCCCTTTTTATCTAAATTTTTTTCATTTATCAGTAATAAGAAAAACATGTACCCTTTTGTCTATTTTTGTTGATTAATCCTTTGAAGAGGACGAAAATTCAACAAGATATAGAAAGATTTGTAGGTTTGTTCTTTCAATTTTAGAGTTGCTATTTTTTTTTAAAAGAAATTCTAGGTCTCCTAAAACTTAAAAAAGGATATTTCAAAAAAAGGGAAAAATAACTATGACGTTACTAAAAAAATAATAGAATCGTAAGCAGGATTGATTGAAACAGTTGGACGTTTAATTATTTGCATGGACCTACAAAGTTTATAGAAGGTATATACAACACGAACATTTTTCTATCACTTCAGACAAATTAATATTAAATTAAGTAGCACTCAAAGCATTCTTAAAAAATTGCAAATGTTATCTATCATATAATTTCTATAAATGTACTTAACAATAATGAAGCGCAGCTGTTGAACCATGCAAAAAAAAAAAAGCCTTTTTACTATTTTTTGATGTTTCAAACTATATAACAAGTTATTCTATGCAATAACATACGATGCCTACTAGTTTTGCACTATTATGAAATGTTAATGTCGCTTAATAATCTTTAGCCCTTACTTTGCATTTTTGGTTTGCATCTGGACGTAGAAATCAACATTTATCTTAAAATCAAAACTGAAGATTATTTCACCAAACAAATTTATGACAAAAATGAAGTGTTAGGATCAAAATTGAGCAGGAACACTTGTGAATCATTTTTGTGATTTTCCTTCAAATTATAAGTTGTGATTTACGCGTCAATACTATCTAGTGATGAATCTAAAAAACCGAGGATGCTATCTTGGATGAACATCAGTGATACAATTGTATCTTTGGGAGCAAAAAATGATAATTGACGTGCTATATCATTAATTCCCGATCCAAAGACCGAAAGTGTCGTCTTCTTCCCATCCCGCCAATTTTGCAGCGACCGCCCTCATAAAATTCTGTAGCGCCAGTGCAGAGAGGGAAAGCGAAGAGCTGGAAAAAATGGAGTTCACCCTGACTCCTTCCCAGGTGATTCATCTGAAATCCATGTCGAGTGAAGTAGCTACAGCAGTTGCTTCTCTGTGTGCCCTGCCGAGCGATGCTTCGTTTAGATGGCTATGATACTGTGTTAGGCATTGGCTCATTTCGCTTTACACAGCGTCCGATTGAGAAATTCTGAGAGTCCTTGCACCGGTTGCTGAGTGCGTGGAGCTTTCGGCGGTGGAATTGAGGCAGAAATTTGTCGAGCTAGGTAGGGTTTGGCCCTATCGGCGGTGATTAGAACTCGACGCGCATAAAAATCTGAAGTGATTAAAAGAATCTGATACTGTTGATAAGGTGATTCAAAGTCATTAGATCGTAAGACTGAGGCAATTCGCTGCTGTAGCCAGGAGAACTATCAGCGATACTCTTGTCAAATTGTTGAATGGTGAAACCATAGAAGAAAAGCCCTATGGATAACCTTCTACGGGTGCTGCTATTCTGAATTGCTAATGCTTTGCTGGTTTGTCTAGTTACTTTGATGGTGTTGTATGGGGTTTTGCTACACTCAAAAAGTGAAAGCAAGTTTTGCGCTTCCTAACATATCTCTTAGTATTGATCCGTGTACAAATATCACCTTCTCACTTGTATAAATCAGATTAAGATTCTCATACTCGTATTCGACCTCCAGATTTCCTTTCACGCACTCAATTCATCAAGATCTGCCTATCAATTGATTACCTTCAAGCCAGACCTCTTTGATGTGTTTACAGTATCTGGCGCACAGGTTCAATGCAGCGTTCTTCTAAAGGTATATTGTCGTTGCTCATCTTTCTAGTATATTTGTCAGTTTATAGTTGTAAGCAACTTTCCAACACTTACCAAGTACTGGGTGCAGGCTGTCTGTTCTGTCCTTAAAATGCCTATTTCAAACATTGATTATTTGAGTGTGCAATTACCAGACATCAATGCATCAAAAGTTCAATGGGCTTTGCAGTGCTTCAATGGTAAAGACCTTTCAGTTGTGTGTGTGGTGCTCTGTATTCATTATGTTGGAAATGGTGTATTTGATGGTTAAGATTGCAAGCTTGTGGCACAGATGGAAAAGTTAGCACATTCCCTTTTCCCCTAAAAATAATCTCGCTCCAATTCTATGGAAAAACAGCAGAAATGAAGTTTTGAAACTGACATGTTCGTTGAGAGAAAATGACTGCAAGATGCTGTGAGAAGCATTTATTTGTCCTGTCACATGTGTCCACGGAGACGAGCTTTTCTAATTTCTCACCTTGTAAAAGCAGCGTGAACACTGTCAAAGGGATTTTGCAATGCCCCAATATGACCTATAAAGCCAACGAATTCAGAATAAAGAGGGGGAAATTTATGTTAAAAATTAGATTCCGATGTCTACCAAATGTACTTTTTTTGTTGGCCACTTACCATTTTAAATCTTTGTGACTCAGTCATTCTAATTACATACTATTCAGTATGTTGTCTGACTGTAATATAAATCCGAGGCTGGCACCTGTCAGACCTGCATTAATTTGATAAGAAGCTGCACCATGCAGATATACATGTTTATCTCACTGTGCCAACTGTGAGTTTTTGTTCATGCATATGTGGGGTTGTCATACACATGCAGGCTCTTAGAAAACATACTGGATTTTTTGCAATGTTGACCCTGACATACAACAATTGTCTTTGGATAGGAGAAGATACCCAAGCAGTTTTGCGGTGATGCCTCGTGATCTGAACAGAATGCTTGCAAATTTTCAGTCATCCCTTCAGGAAATTACTATCATTGCAATGGAATGCAACTCTGATCCTTCTGATGCTGCAAGTGAATTTGGCGGGACAGCTGTTGAGTTTCGAAGCTATGTTGATCCTACCAAAGGTAGAGATTAACTTTTTTCTTTTCAATCAAATATGGAGAAGAATATCAATATCATGGTTCAGATTCTGGTTGCAGAGAACAACTCTTTGCTGCACACTCAGCTTTGGATAGATCCTGCGGAAGAGTTTGTGCAGTATGCTCACAACGGCAACCCAGCAGACGTGACTTTTGCTGTCAAAGAGTTGAAGGTGTTCCATCTGATGCGTTTTTTATTATATTATCTATTGAGACATTTGGGTCATAAATGCAGGTAAAAGTTTTTGGGCATATTATGACTTCACTTTCAAACTTATCTCCATTTCTCCTTAAAATGAGTCGACCTAGTTGCTGAAATGCTATTGGAGTCACATTCAGGACCATCTTTTATGTCGAAGTTTTCCTTGTTTTCCAGTGAACATGATAATATTTAACGTCTGTCCATCTCATGGACATGCAGGCATTTCTTGCATTCTGTTAGGGATGTGAAGTGGACATTCATTTGTACTTTGAGAAGGCTGGCGAGTAAGTAAATTCTAAATGTTCTTTCCACTCTTACCTTCTATCCATTTTCTTTTTCAATGCTTCACTTCAATTGTGTAGATGCAAGTAGTTCAGATGCAACGAGTAGTTTTCATGCAATCAGTCCATGACTGGTTTTAATAGATGAATGATTGCTAGTTATCTGCTCAAGAATTTAAAAACATGCAAACGCATAGCTTCATGATCACAATCATAAAGGCTGATGACAGTTTTGCTTCTGGGCTGAATGTCAAACACGAGAGATCATCATTGAAAATTTGGTTGAGAGAATATAGTGCACCTTTGAATCAAGTTTGGATAATAATGGTTTTAGGAGGTTTAAGTTAGGATGATAAATGGTTTATTTATCAAGTTTAATGCAAGATGCTAGTAAAGTATGCCAGCTCAAAATATCAGTGCAAAACTTGATGGTTAATGTATGTCTTTTGACTTATCTTTTTGGTACTAAATTCGTGGTTTCAAATGCAACATCTCTGCTGTGAAATGGGGAGGGGAAGAATAGAAAAGAATAAAGAACTTGATACAACTGCATGTTTTAATGAAACAGGCCTATTTTGATGGCCCCTAAATTTGGCATTGATGAGGGGGCCTCTTCCAATTTTGATGCTACACTTGTACTGACCACCATGCTCCCATCACAGTTACATGAAGGTAACACTGGACCTTCAGCAAATGGAATGCCAGGCCAGGCCGATACTCGGGAAGCTTCTGGAGAACATTTAGAGAGGAATAGAACAAGTGCTTCTGAGATTCCATCAAATCATACCAGAATATGGTTTGACTCTCACGTGAGTGATCCTTGTAGCACTATCATCTCTCAATGATGGCAAAGAAATTGACTTTGCTTTGCTCTAAAATGAATACTGTGTATGCAGTTGGTGAGACACTTAAAGTCAATGTGAAGGCATATCTTGGGAATCAAAATTTGAGTGGTTTACTAACTTTGGGCAGGAGGTGCTGCAAGCAGTGGCAGTTGTTCTGATGGAAGTTCCAGAAGAAAGGATCCTAAAAGCTGGTGATCAGTTAGGAATTGAAAGAATAAGCACCCTTCAAATATCAAAAGCTGCATCAGCTGAAGGAAACATCCAAACTGGTCCAGATTCTTCGTCTCTCAATCTCTCTCTGTTTGCATGTGCGTGATGAACATCATCTTTATCTCTTGAGGTCAGATTATATTGCTGTCTCCTGCAAATATTCCTAAATAAAGTTGGTACTTTCTCAATCGCCCGTTTCCCTACTGTAAATGCTGCTTCGCAAGAAAGCATTTGGCTTAGGCCAATTGATTGCACAACTTTATCTTTGAGTCTTGCCAAATTTTACTCTTTATTCTTGCGTCAAGAAGCAAAAAATGTGGCAGAAATCCATTTACGTCCTGCGAAACCTGTAAGCATTTCTTTTTTTCCACTTTTTAGTACTTTTTTTCCACTCTTTAGTGCGACTGTCCATGTGATACTAGAGACAAGTTGGATTTTCTGCTTTTTACTCGACTGTGAACCTTGATGATGCGTCGCACATACCTGTGCAAGTACCTATTTCTAAAAGACGGAACTCACATGCCTTTCTTGGGCTTCTCAGTATCTCAGTATTGATTCAATTAGTGTGCTCATATCATCCAAGTAATTGGGTTGATGCCGATGAGGATGAGGATGATGATAACAAGGATGAACTCTGTGTGCAATCGACACTATTATACTATGAAGATCAGTAGCATTACGTTTCCTGTTCAACTATGATAACCTTGCTCTCCTTTACTGTTTAGTGCTTATGCCTTCTTCTATTTCCAAATGTTAAAGTAAGAATGAGAATCCTTTGTCTGTTTCGATACCGAGGTTCTCTGAACTATTTTTGTATTCCATTCGTTTATGATAATAATATGTCAGTTTTTCTCCCACTTTCTTTCTCTACTATTTGCAATAGCACATTAGAAACATTAAGAAGACTGTTGGAGTTTTTGACCAAATAGATCCCTTGCCGTAGAAAGCTTTTCTGTTTTGTCTTTTGAAAACCATTTTAAGTATATTAAAAAGGAAGTGATCACAGGGTTTTTTTTAAATGTTTATGTTCCTTCTTAAAATCGCATTCTAGGATGATTAGGTCGTTTTTGAACTCCAACAATTTCAGTTTAACTTTTCCTCGTCAGTTGCTTCCATTATTTTTATTATGATATCATATTACATGCTTTTACAACGAGGGATGCTTTGTGTCATCGAACATTACCACATCAAGAAAGCTGGAAATTATAGCCGTTCACTAATCGATGAACATGAATGGGATTACCAACATTAGGACACATGAAATGAAAATCAGCCAAGGCATGTTGCCAAACATATTGTACATCAGCAGGCCACACTTTGACAGATCCAAAAGGAATAGAGGTGAGAGTGTACTCGAGTAGAAACCTTCTGCCAATATCTTGCTTTCTCATTATAAAGATTAATATTTGCTGGACCTTTTGTATCACTTCGCAGAGAGGCACAATGATGGGTTCTACAACAACGTTGGCTGGACCTAGAGAGCTGCGCACGATCCTAATGAGTTAACGAAAGGCCTCTGCTAGAGAATTAAGCTGTAGGTTATATTTTGCAGCATTTTCTTGGAATTAAAATAAGCAAATTATTTGTCAGACAACCGAGAGAAGCTCAAACAATAAAAATCAAGTATAATCGCAGGGATCTATTAAGAAAGTGAAGAGATCTAGGTGATTTGTATATGTATCATGGTTCTTGAATGTAACATTGTAAAGGATGAGTTCACCTGACCGATGCGATACGGAGTACAAATTGTTTCCAAATAAAACAGCATTCGGGTAATGGCACACACAGAGGAAATGATTAGAGAGAGGAAGCTCTTCTCTTTTAGGAAAGGAATTGGAGACCGCATGATTTGCCGTCAAACATGTAAGTAGAGGGGAAAATGGTTAGCAAAGGTCAAAACGACAAAAAGGCATTGTCGAAAGATGAGCTCGAACTCCTTCCATCCAGCATATTGTTATATAACGAAAAATATATTCAGATGGGGCTCCGTTATATTCACTTGGCAGCAGGGAGCGAAGCAAACATATTTAGAGCACGAAGTGGTTGGAAATGTCTTAAAGAACGACCAAAAGGTAGTATGAAGATGGGGCTCCCTTCCCCTGCATTCAAGCTTATCAAATGACCTAATAGCTCGACCAAAAAAAAAATGACCTAATAGACTTGTGAAATGTTAGGAAGTATCCATACTCTTCAAGAGTCTTCGTATCATATTGGACACTTCGACACGTATCCGACACTCTTTGATATTTTCGGACACTCTTCGGCATATGGTCAACTTTATCGACACTCTCCGACACTTGAGTCGGAATTCCAACATGCAAGTTTTAGACATGTGATTCCAATACACGAAATCAATTTTAAAAATTTTCAATAAATGAGGAATTAAAATGTAAACATATGAAAAAATAAAAAAATAAAAAAATAATAAATGGAGAAAAAAGAAACACTTAATTTCCTCTTCTGATTCTCACTTACTGTGATACACAATTCACTCCATTCAATTTTTTATCTCTTCTCTTTCAACACATTTGACTCGCGAGTTTAGAATATAAATTAATTTTCTTTTAAAAAGTTTTATGGATTATTGGAATGGAGTTGAATTTATCAAATTGAAATAGTATTAATAAATGATAGATTAATATTTTTAGTGTAAATTCATTCTATGTTTTATTATTTATTTATTTATTTTTGAATTTAAATCAAATTAATTTGATTAAAAATCATTAAAATGATAATTTATTATGTATATATAAAAAAATATATATATAACATGTCTCAATGTATCGAAATTCTCTATTTTTTTAAAAACGAAGCGTCAGCGTGTTGTGTCGTATCGTGTTGCACGTTGTGTATTAGTGTTGATACAACTTAAGTGAAATGACCGATGGGATGCTTTCTTTTTAACTTAGTATTTATGATCTTAGAGTCACAAGTGCCTATCTTCAATAACGCCCATGGTGGCCAAAAATAAATAAACCTTTATGAGCTCTCTATTTACTTTATCTTAAGTCATGATGATTTGTACTGCATTAGTCATGAAATAAAACTTGTAAACTAAAGATAAGTTAGTTCCTCCAGGATCATGGGCATGGTATAGTGGAGAGGAAACAATGTCTATGTATTGTAAATTAAGTCTAATTGCAATCGATTGCAGTAAAATTCTAATAGTCGGAATTGTGCAGTATGTGAAACATAAATAACATAGTAGATAAGAGAGAAGAAGAATGATACACCAAAAATTTTAATGTGGAAAATCCAAGATGGAAAAAACTCTGTGACATTAGTTTGAGAACTCTCCACTATAATCAAAGGATTACAATTAACACTCTAACGGTGTTTTCCTCACAATAAATCCTCATAATTGTCACAAAACACATCATCGCTTGACGAACTCTCAAGATCTCTTGCATTTACACACTATCACTTAAAAAACTCTCAAGAACTCTCGTGTTTACTCACATTATTGAAGACTCTTATTATCTCTCTAGAGTGTTTCTCTAGTATATTCAGAAACCTCCACCCAAGCTCTTCTATTTATAGTGGTAGACCTCCACCCAAATTAAGAATCCTCCCTAATTGATTTCCTAATCACCTCTCAATTGGAAATCTCCTTAATTGATTGAATTCCTCTAATTTGAGCAATTATCATAATTAATTTTATCCTCAAATTTTTCCTAAATAAGACTCATTCTTATTTTAAATTTCTTCCTTTTCAGCATCCTATCATAATAGGACTCCTTCCTATTAGGTATTATTGATAAGCAATCATTAGGATATCCCAAATCGACTCCTGAATATGTTGGGCTGCGCTGCTCCAAACAAATCTTCCCCCAACCCATCATGGAGGGTTTTAAACTTTCTTATCACTTCAATAAGCTAGTTTCCTTCCTATAAAACTTTAGTTTCTCCGTAGGTAGAGACATTATCAACATATTAGCATCATTTTTGTCCGTGTAGATCTTCTCAAGCTTCAATTACTTCTCCTCCAACACTTCTCGTATCCAATGATACCTAATATCAATATGCTTCATCATAAAATGAAATGTGGAATTTTTACTAAGATGAATAGCACTTTGACTATCACAATGTACAACATATTCATCTTGGTTGTGCCCCAATTCTTACAAAAATCTCTTCGTCCACAACATCTCTTTGCTAGTTTCGACGGTAGCTATGTACTCAGCCTCCATTGTAGATAATGCAATGCACTTTCATAATCTCGATTTCTAAGAGACAGCTCCACCTACAAAAGTCATGAAATAATCAAATGTAAATCACCTGGAATCTACATCTCCCACCATGTCTACATCGATGAAGCCCTCAAGTATTGGTTTTCTATCACCAAAACACAAACACAAACTATATGTACTATCCACTTGACAGCCTATTAATGTTGTTTGCCGAGGTTTGACATGTATCGGCTAACAATTCCAATAGCATACCTAGTATTTGGTCGTGTGCACACCATCGCATGCATGAGAGTTCCAACAGTAAAGGCATAATAAATCTTCAGCATCTCTTCCTTTCACTTGAGGGACACTGCCTCGTGCTAAGCTGAAAATGATTGGCTAAAAGTGAGCCAATTGCTTTGGTGTTGCTCATGTTGAATCTTCGCACAACTTTTTCTACATATCTCTCTTAGGATAACCATAACTACAAGCTCTGTCGCTCGATGTCCTCATTCCAAGTATTTGCCTTGCCAGTCCAAGTTCTTTCATGGCAAATTCCTTACTTAACTCATCATTGAGCTTCGTAATTTTTCTAACATTATGCCCCACGAGTAACATATCATCAATATATAATAAAAGAATTAGAAAATCGCGTCATTGAACTTCTTGATGAACACGCAATGATCTCCTGTTGTCTTCTTGTATTCATTCCTCTCCATAAATGAATCAAACTTTTTATACCATTGCCTTGGACCTTGTTCGAGCTCATAGAGGCTCTTCTTCAACCTACATATAAGATTTTATTTACATTTGATCACAAAACCTTCAAGCTACTTCATATATATCTCCCCATCAAGATCACCATGTAAGAATACTGTTTTCACATTGAATTGCTCGACCTCCAAGTTTAAGGTTGTTGCTAAATCAAGAACTACTCAAATGGATGACATCTTTACAACAGAAGAGAAAATCTCCTCATAATCAACTCCCTTCTTATGACCAACACCCTTCACCATCAATTTTGTTTTTGTAACGTGGTTTGGGGCTGTTTTCTTTAATCTTCAACCTAGACACCAATTTGTTTTTGAGTACTTTTTAGCCCTTCGGTAGCTTCACCAAATCATAGGTGTGATTATCATGCAAGGATTGCATCTTTTCTTGCATTACTTTCACTTGTTCCTTTTTTTGGGTATCAATTTCCACTTACATCTTGGAAAGTCTCGGGTTCTCCCCCATCAGTGAGAAAGACATACTCATTTAGGGAGTATTTTCTACTTGGTTGCCTTTCTTTCGTTGATCTCATTGGCTGTCCTTGAGATAATCATCAATATAAGTTGTTTCCTCCTCAACCTCATCATCAACTACTACATCTTCATCATCTCCATTATTAGTCTCAGCCTCAACTCCTTCATTAGCCTCGTCATTAGCTACCATCTCGGTTTGTGCTTGCTCAGCCAAATCAATCTCGACCTCTTTTTGTGCTCCCCCACCAATAGAATTTTGTGATGAGCCTAAGGGCTCCAAGTCAACTAGCTCTTCCTCCACATTTTGAGCTTCCTCATGCTTCTTGAGATCTTTGATAATTTGATCCTCAAAGAACACCACATCTCAATTGCGAAACACCTTCTGGTGTATTTTGTGAGTTTATAGTTGTAAGAAACTTACAAAATCTCCATGTATAGCTTGTGTCCTTTTGTCATATACATCACATTGACATGGTATTGCAAAATGAATAGAATTGTAATTTGAAAAACGTTGAGATATGATCCTCTAAAAATCTTACTTACTAACATTGAATTTAAATCTAACCATCACTTAAATATTTTTTCTATATTAATTTTAAATTTTATATCTAACTCTCTCCACATGTTTAAAATTTTTTTCATTGGAATGCGTGTACTCCTTTCATAATATGGGAAAAAAAGCAATTTTATGCGTGAATTTAAAAACTTAAATCTCAATCGGATCGATTCATCTATTATTATCGTGTGATGTGGGAAATTACATAATAAGCACACATGGTTGTTGTTCTTCAACAATGCACTAGGCATGAGTACCTTGTGACATTTTTGAGTAATGTACGAAGAAATCAACTAAGTAATTATGGTAAGCTAGTCCCTAAAGCATAACAATGGTGACAAAACCAGAGCATCATTAATCTGGTTAGTTATCTTATTGAATTTGTTTTCTATACGGGGGAAAAGTATTTAAAATTTTTTAAATCTATTACATAGTACCAATTCAATCATAAACTTCTCGATTGGACTAATTTAGTCTTAAAGATTTTCATATTGATACTAATTCAGTCCATTTGACCAATTTAGGTCAAAAAATCATTGATGTGTACACAGGTCGTCCTATGTGTCACGGTTGGTACTAACATGAATAATTTTTTAAATTTTTTAAATTATTTTTTTTTAAATTTTTATTTTTTTTTTTATTTTTTCCTTTTTTTTTCTTATCTTCTTTTGTTTTTTTTCTTTCCTTTCTCTTTATTTATTTTTTTTTTTCCTCATTAGTCTTTGCCAATCGCCAGCTACCGATGAGGGTGAAGGCTTGAACATCATTGAAGGCCGACAAGGGGACCCTAGCAAGGGGCCTCACCACCATCACCAAGGGCCTCAGCTAGCATCGGCCTCTAGCAAGAGCTAGGCGAGGGTCCCCTCTTCGGATCCGGCAAGAAGCAGCCTCGCTTAGCCGTGGCTGATCCTAGCCCTAGTTGGCGGCTGGTGACCTCCACTAGTTGGTGACTAGTGGAGGGTAATACGGAAAAATGAAAAAAAAAAAGAGAAAGGAAAAAAATAAAATAAAAGAAAGGAAAGAGAAGAAAATAAAAAAAATGTCAAAAAAGTATTTAGAAGTTAAATAATATGTTCATGTCAACGTTATTTGTGTGTCACAAGATGATCGACATTCACGTATGGACCGAAATTGGTATTAATATAAAAATACTTATTACTAAATTAATCAAATTAAAGATTTCTACTGAATTGGTATCCTAATGCAATAGATTTGTAACTTTTTTTTATACTTTTCGCTTCTATACGCCTTCCCGGGATTAGCTTCAGGCTCCATTCCACACCTAGAAAATTAAAATAAAATGCAAATTATAGAATTATGAGAGGGTGACGGTGCCCCTACTTTCCTCGCCAGAAACGGACCCACCATGGCCGCGAAGTTACTTGTGGAATACCGGATGACTTGCCCATTAAGTTTTGAAAACAATTTGGAGGAAAAAGGTCTACATGGGTGGACCCTCCTCTCCAGTCCGTCATCCCCAATGCTCTTTAATTTTTTAATTCTCAAAAAAGTAATTTTTTATTAACACATGTATAAATACTTTTAACTCCATCGCTCTCAAAGGATGTACAGAAATCATGACGTTTGTTTACATATACATTAGTAGGTATCATCACAGCTACATAATAATATCTAGAGCTTGCTAACAGTAATTCTTACTTTTTATTTTTCGCACATCTTGAGGGGCATCTCTTTCGGCTTTTGTTAACCTTAAACATCTAAAATTTTATAATAGATAAATATTGCACAATATTCATAAGTAATTTTTTGTAATCTTTTAAAATTTAAATAATATATTATAATTAACAGAAAAATACAAAAGTTACTTTTAACTTTTGATTAGTCTAGACAAATAATCATAGTTTGAATTGGCATATCAATCAATTAATATAATTTAAATTAAATGTAATTTTGCATCACGAAATCAAAGACACTTGTAGCAGCATTCCCTATGCGATCAATATATGTTTCACATTAAAAAAAAAAAAAGTGGTGTATTGCTGTTGAGACTTGAGAGGACATGTACATCAACATCATGTGTGTGTGCATATATATATTTTTTGTCTGGCTTCCATTGTCAAATTAATTAAGGTAAGCAAAATTTTATAGAAAATGCATTTGGATTCCTCATGCCTCCACAAGTCCACCGGTTGCCATGGTGTCTTCGAAGAAATTTGTGGTGGACACGTCTCCATCATTCTCAAAAAGTGTTGAAAAAAATAATAACAAAGAAAGAGGAGGAGACGGTTACTATAGCAGCGTTCGCTATTATACAATATGGATGCATCGAGATGTAAATTAAATTTGATATTTACTGTTTTTATTAATTCAATTCTAAATTTTTTAATTATATTAATTGAGCCTTAAATCACATAAGCCACATAACATGATGATCTTTGAACTCGAGATGAACATGAATGGGGTCACCAACATAAGGACACAAAGGTTGTTAGGGTGGGACCGATAGGCGATATGTGCTTTACCTGGTGCACTAATACAATAATGGCTGTGCTATGTTGACCAGGCTGGTGTCGTCTCTGATGGATGGCTTGAAGGGAGGACTCCTCCATGAAATCGAGATGCCGGCTATACATTGCACCAATTTGAGCCCCATGCTCTGCTTCTATTTCTGAAATTATATTCGGCAAAATATTTGTTAGACAACCCTGTTTCACAAAAACTGAAACAATAAGTGTCGCCTTCGGACAATTGTGCTTGATATTTTTCGATTAAAAATAGATTTAAAAAAAAAAATCCATGTGCAGCATCCTAATAGAATTTGCACCAATTCAAGTGAACAAAGTCCATGGCTTACTTTCCTTTTCCATTTACCTCGACCGACTCCGGTAGTTAGAAGGAAATTGTGTTCTGTTTTTCGCCTTCCCAATCATCAGTTTTTTTTTTTTGGTCGAAAAGGCTTCATTTCATTTCAACTCAAATAGATAAAGTAGGACACGAGCCCAATTGGGCTTCAGAACAAAGAACATCAAACAGCGGTTGGGGTGGGCGTGATACCCAGTTCAAAGGAAGGGATTGATTGAGTTGGGCTTTTACGACCCAATCGGCGGCCTTGTTTTGTTCTCTGAAACAGTGAGTTAGTAGTAAGTGAGGCGAAGAGGACATTGAGGCTCGGCCCATCTTGACTTGTGCAGCAACTTTCCACGGTACTTGGTTCTCCCCCAACATTGCCTGAACTAAACAGCAACAGTCAGACTCAATAGTTATAGTTGTACTTTCACTTTTGCCTTTCTCTTTCTCCCATTCGTGCATAAACTCCATCCCCTCAATCAGAGCTAGGGTTTCTGCTTGGAGTGCAGATTGCACTCTCACCTGGCATGCAAATCCTCCTAAGAAAACTCCGACGGCATCTCTACATACTCCGGCGATTGCTCCGGTGGATGTGCCCTCACGAAACCCTCCATCTACGTTTATTTTCAGCGACTTCGAGGCAGGGGGACTCCACTTCGTAGCAGAGGTACGATCTCTTTCTCCACCATTTTTCTGTTTTGAGTTCCAGCTTCTGAAGTTTTCGTGCTTTGCAAGGGCTTCGGTGACTGCTCTGTCCGGATCCGGTGGTTTCTTTCGGAAGATAGCCCCATTCCTCTCTTTCCACACTACCCATAGCATTTCGGCAACTAATTCGAGGGATGGTGCGTCTGGTAAGCCTCTCCCATAATGAAGAAGCCATCTATCTATGCTTGTTAGTCCCTTGCTCTATATAGATTATTTTAACCACTTCAATGTGGGCGGGTTTTATTTGATTGACTAAAATTCAAGACATATTTTGAACACGAAGTAACAAAACACCATTCATGGGATGGAAAACGAACCAAGGACATGATCGGAGATGGGAGTTGTTCTTTTTTAAGGAAAGGAAATCAAGACCGCATGAATTTACTCATGGGCCCCCAACTTATCAAAGGAGGCTGGGTTTTATTTGACTGACTCAAATTTAAGACATATTTTGAACACGAAGTAACAAAACACCCATTCACAAGATGGAAAACAAACCGTGGACATGGTCGCAGATGGGAGTTGTTCTTTTTTCAGGAAAGGAATTCGAGACTGCATGAATTTACTCACGTGCCCCCAACTTATCGACGGAGGCTGGACTACAGAAGTGAAGAGTTGCTGCGGCTCACAGTCGGTGCTTACCTCCCACCACCGTGAGTGGTTGGATTGTCGTTTGCGAATTGATCTCCAAGCTTTGAGTGAGTGATTTCTCTCTTCCTTCCTTGCCGAAATGGAACTTGTTTCGAGGCTGCGAGTAGAGCAGAACACATACATAAGACCGATGGGAAGGCCGAGGAACGTAGGATGCGCATTCGTCCACGGCGCAACTCGCTCACGGAAAATAGCGAAGAGAGAGAGAGAGAGAGAGCATACCACGAGGGTTTCTCTCTTTTTTTCCCTAGACTTATGGGCGGGATGCCCTTGCCAAATCTGGCCAGGTGAGGGTGCCACAACCCTTCCATGATCTGGCTGCGCTAGGCCATCGCAGCCCTTGCTTGGGGCCATCAAGGGCCACGATGCCCTCGCCCCATGCTAGAAAGAAGAAAATAAAGAAAAACTAAAGAAAATAAAATAAAAAAGGAAAAATTATGACAAAATTCAATAATTATTAAAATATCATTTTAAAAAGTCAATGTCAACACCTGTAGTGTTACGTAGAGCGGCCAGCATGTCTAAGTTAGCCATTTTCCAATAAAATTGATTGGATAGACTGAATTAGTATAAATGCAAAATGTTTATGATTCGATTGGTAAAGAAAAAAATTAGAACTGAATTAGCACAATTGCAATAGGTTTAAATTTTTTTAGTAATTTTCCGTAAGCATGATTCTAATGCAAGGTCCAAAAATGCAAAATAGAATGTGAATTATCATGTTCAAGAATAGTAAGAATAAATTTTTGGTGCAGCCAAATGTCAAATAACAAGAAAAACAAAGTTTTCTTGGAAGAATACACAATAACTAAGCTAAAAAAGGAAAGCCACGCCACTGACGATACCGAGGCACTTACTGGAGGGCAATCACCTACGGATCCATGATTGATCAAGCCAATCAAGACTCCTCTTTGTCCAAGCATTTCTGAGGAAGAAAAGCAAGTGAGACTTTCTAATAATGAAATCACAATTAAAATGAATTTCTCTTAATGCATGTGATAGAATTTTTGCACCCTGTAATACTTTGTTTCATGAAAAGTAAATTATTTAAAAAATATTTTTTCAAAATGATTATTTGTATTATTTGAAAAAATAATTTTAAAATTTTTAATTTTGAAATTAGTTTTCTGAATTTAAAAATTAATTTTCCATTGACTAGGAAAGGACCAAAACAACGGGAAAGCCCGGTCTTTCCCCACCGTGACGTCACGGTGCATTCCATGACGTCGCGGTGCATTCCATCACGTCGCGGTGCATACCTCGGTGACCGGGAAACCGGGAAAGCCCGGGCTTTCCCCACCATGACGTCACGGTGCATTCCATGACGTCGCGGTGCATACCTCGGTGACCGGGAAACCGGGAAAGCCCGGGCTTTCCCCACCGTGACGTCACGGTGCATTCCATCACGTCGCGGTGCATACCTCGGTGACCGGGAAACCGGGAAAGCCCGGGCTTTCCCCGTTGTTTTGGTCCTTTCACTCCGGTCTTACCCCCAAAAAGCCCGGTCACCTCCCACTCCGAGCATGTTCAAAAGCACCGAAACTCCTCCTCCTCTGCTGAAATGAGCGGATTCTCCCCAAAACTACTATCCTCTTTTGCCGAAGCATTCATCCTGGTGAATCAATATTCTCCACATTTCTTCTTCTCCTCGGTCTCTCCAGTGGGCAACTCAGAACGTCAATGGAGAACAATAAACCAGCCGATCTCGGTCGTTGGAGGTAAAGCTTCAGCAACCTACGTGGCATAATGTCCTTCAATAAGTTGGAGAATTGCGACTTAAATCATGCCAAGCTCTTGATTTCCTTTCCTGTTCCTGTATCTGATCATGTCCACTGAATGCTGATTTGCTGGGAAAAAGCCTGCGTCCTACGTAGATTAATTTAACCTGTTGACTCATTATGATCTTGTATGTTCAGCACTTAAGAGGTCAATTCCAGGTGTAGCAATTAGGAACCAGGACTAGAGCATAAGCCACTCAAGTCTCAAGGACTTGGTTACATTTTCGGACCGAAACTCAGGTTCATGCTCGGCACAAGACTGACCACCGAGCTTGTATCCAAGTCTGGGTTAGCTTGAGACTCGGTTTCTACTTGAGTCTTCTACCCAAATACCTAAGACTGAGCTTCTGCCCAGTATGCATGGGTCTTACCTGGTTGTTTATTCCCTCTTGAAAATTCTTTAACATTGATAAAGAGACGCGGCTGTATATACACTCTGTTTCTTTCTTTTGTCAATGGAAACTCATATTAAAAACAATGTATTAATTGAAAGTCCTATTAGCTTTTCCTTCTAGTTGAAAGCTTCGGTGACCTCAAACATGTCATAACTATCTGAGGTGTAGAACTGAGAAAGCAAGACTTGGGAGCAAGCTACTCGAGTGGCAAGTAGAAGCTAGAAAACGAGACTTGGTACCTTCTCGGACCAAAACTCGCATTCATGCTCGGTACAAGACAGACCACTAAGCTTGTACCTGATCTCATCTCGGGTAGCTTGAGACTCCGTTTCTACTTGAGTCTTCTACCGAATACCCAAGACTTGGTTTCTAGGTTCCAGCCAAGACTTGGCTACTACCCAGTAAGCACGGGCCTTTTCTGGTAGTATATACACCCTGTTTTTGGGAGGCAAAATTTTGTCACCTTGATGAAGAGACGCAACTGTATATACACTCTGTTTCTTTCTTTCGTCACCAGAAACTCATATTAAGAACATGTTAATCGAAAGTCTTATTAGATTTCCTCCTAAGAAAAGGTAAGACCTTGTTTTTGAATAAGTGTTTGTAGGTCTTAAGGAGGTATTTCCTGGTACTCTGGCGTTCAATTTTGTTGAAAAGAAGATTCACGAGCTTTCTTAGCCATGGATCACTAGATAGGTTAAATAAATGCGGCACATGCAGAGGTTAGACTCCTGCAATTCATACTAACAACTGGTTTGCTAATTTTATTTCCAAGGCGTGGAGTAGAGCTTGCAGATCAAATCGCTCCACGTACCCGACGTCTTCGTTCCTTGGTGGGGTTCCTGGATCAAGTTATCGAGTCGATGGGAGTGGGTGTTCCAGCCAACGATACCTGTGCAAAAATCATGCGTATCTACGGACTACTCAAACTCGTCAAGATGGGAGGGCAAGATATGATGGATCCAAGGTTCCGACTTGTGTCCGCTCTCATCGATGCTGGGCTTGAAAGTGTCAAATGTGGCCTGTTAATGTACATCTTGCTAAGTGACAAGCCTTGGCCGATTGCCGTTCTTTATATCCTGATGGCATTCGCATTCATTGCGAATTAGAGAATGGGGACAGTTTCTGGTTTCCAAGATGTTATGGCTTGCTCTTTGCGAAGTTGGTTTGGATATTTGGACATGACCTTGTGTTGTACTAATATTAGTTTGAATACCTTCTACATCATGAAAGATAAAACCTTATTTATGCTAGAGAGGCTATTTCCTTTTTCCATATTCTATTTATTCATTCTCTCCTACGCGACCTTCTAACGAGGGCATTTATGCTCGTAGTGTCCTTTATGTAAAGATTGTAATACCAGAGGAACATTACCATGGGGCATACTCGTCCCTCGCCTCATTAGAACCCTTCGATAACTAATACAAGTGCAGACAATACATCATAGAACTAAGTGATGATGATATGGGTCAGCCCCTTCTTCTTGAGCCAAAGATCTTAAGATTTCTGAAGGAACTGGAGCTGCAGGGGTCATGCAAAGGCATGGTCCCCTTCCCTTCTCTTTTGAATGAATGATCCTACGCTCTTTCTATAAATAAAACCACTCTCTTGCTTCATACCTTCATTCATTCGATCAAGATCCTAGGTTTCAACCTTCTGGTTTCTGTAAACCTTCTTAACGTGGCTTTTTTCTTTCCCCATTTTGGAAAGAGAGAAATGCTGACTTCACTTTTGGACATGGATTCTTTATTTCACAATACGATTTCTCGAAACACAAGTGTCTCAATATATCTCAACCGTTAATACATGCCTCATGTACATGTCTCATTGTTAAGAATTGATTGAGATGCCAATGAAAACACTGTTTGAGGTAAAGGATCTCCATCCTTTTTATGCCTATTAAAAATACAGTTCGTTTATTTCACGGAAATTTTTTTTAGTTCATTTTTTGGCATTTGGATTGTTTAGGAAAATGAGTTAAGCCTTGTTTGGTAACCTTATAAGGAACAACTATTTCTGTTTTTTTGTTCCCCAGAATAAAAAAAGAACAGAAATCCATTTGATAAAAATTTTATTCCGGGAACAAAAATCTATTTTTTTGTTCTTGAGAATAAATTTGGAGGGAAATAGATTTGGAATAGAATTAAGAAGTAGAAAAAATTATTTTTTCCTTTTGGCAGTCGCCGGCTCGCCTATGGCCGGCGACCGGCCAAACGAGGGTTGGCGACCTCGCTGGAGTGTCGCCAGCCCTCGGCGACGCCGAGTCATGGCAAAAAGCTCATCGGCCCAAGCCTCATCGTGGTTGGGCAAGGCTTAGCCTCGCCAGGCCAGGGTGAGGCCTTGCCCAACCACGATGAGGCCAACCTCGTCGGCTTGGGCGAGGTCCGGGCGAGCCTCCGGTGACTCGCCGGACCTCACCCAACAAGTCGCCTATCACTTTGTCGTGGCCGACGACCGGCTACAAAGAAAGAGGAAGAAGAAGAGAAAAGAAAAAAATATAATAAAAGTATTAAAAAATTAAAATAAACAAAAAAATTAAGAATCCTACCAAACACATTTCTATACCAGGAATAAAAATTTTGGACGATTACCAAACGCATTCTTTTGCTCAAAAATTGTTCTTGAGAATAGAATTGTTACCAAATGTGCCCCTAACGAACCATTTTTTCTAAGTCAATGGAAAACTTATGCTTAAATTCAAGAGAAACTAACAAAAGAAAATTCAGGAAAATAAATTTCTCTCTAAAAATCAAAAATCATTTTCCAAATATGACTAGAAATCAAGCCGTAGAGTCCAAGGCTGTTTCATGGGTCCTTAGCATTGGGCCAAGGTTGAGTCCATCGAGACCGAGTGTAGGTCCATTGAGGCTAGGCTTGGGTCCATCGAGGTTGAGCTTGGGATCCCGATGCCTAGTCCTTGATATTCGGGCCTGTGTCCACAAAGGCTAGGCATCCACAAAGGTTGGGCTTGAATTCATAGAGGTCGAGCTCATATCCTCCAATGATAGGCTTGGGATCTTGGTGCTCATTCCCGACTCCCTAGTGCCCTAGCCTATTACTCTGTGCTCATGCTCAGATCCTTGTTGCCCAATCTAAGTCCATTGACGCTAAGCCCGAGTCCACAAAATTTAGGTCAGGCAACAAGCACGAATGTTCTAGGCTAGCCTCAATGGACATGGGCTAAAAAGCACCAAGGACATGGGCATGAGCATTGAGGTCCCGGGCCTAGCCTCTATGGTTGTGCCTAGTCTCCATGAACTAGGGCTTAGGTGTTGAGGACCCAAGCAGGGTGCTGAAATCCTAGGCTTGACCATTGTGGACGCTAGCCCGCCTTGAAGGACCCAGCTCAAGGTGCCGAGCAACCGGGCATGGGCATTGGGATCTTGAGCCTAACTTCTATGGGCCCGTGCTCGATTCCATGACTACCCATGCCCAAATTATTAGCGTCTACATAGTGCATGTTTATTTAAAAAATTAAAAGCAAGTTTTCCTGTTCAAATTATTTCTTAGAAAATATTTTAAAAAATGTCAAATTTTCCACGAAACAATTGGAGACCAATTTGTACCTTGCAGATTTCCCCTCTATTCCTTTTCTGTATATGTTAATATATTCGAGTTTATATTCTTGATTTCCGAGTTACTCAAATTCTTGAAGCAAAGTAATCAAGAACATATTAAGTGCTTTTAAATGGTTTTAAATCTATCGAAAGTAAGATTTATTGTCGATACTTATCGACCCTTTTCTTAAATGTGGTTCTTTGTCTCACAAGGCATAAGTGTCTCAACATATCTCTATTGTTAATACATGCATCATTTACATGAATCAAAAGATAAGAATTAGTTGCTTTTTGTCGATGCTGGCTCGGACATTCACCCTGTGTTCTATTATTACATTAAAAGCAGGATATAGGATGATGATGGTAGTTTTACTTAAGATGGCAGTGCCATTTAAGATTGAGAAATGATGAAATTATTATTTTAGCTTAGAGAGGACCAGGGGAAACGATGAGTACATTAGAAAGAATAACATGATCCCCGTTCACTACTCTTTCGTTTTTGGATACACACATCGTGTGTTTGATATAATTTGTAGATCGTTCCTCATGGTACTAGCTCAACAATCTCTATACAAAAAAATTTAAAGTAAACTAGCTAAGTGGACATCAAAGCACACACATAAAGCAAGCTAGACAAGTACAGGCTTGATTCATCACTTCGTCGCCTGTTCGTGCCATGGGACAACTAACCAGATTGCCGAAGCTATGATTTTATCACTATTTTAAGATCGGTTTACCAAATTTACTTGGTAATTTCATTCATACATTACTTGCTAATGTAACAAGGTACTCATGCCTAGTCGATGGCCGAACAACGACGGCCATCTGTGCATGTTATGTATTTTACTCCATCACACACGAACCAATCCGATTGAGATTTAGGTTCTTAAATCCACGCAAAAAAGTTGCTTTCTTTTCCTACTATAAAAAGAGTACGCGCTTGCATGTGGCAAGAAATGTCTTTGCCACTAGAGAAATCAAATGTCTTTGATCATGAATGTGACACCCTAAATAAGTGCCAAATCGGTCCCAGCCTCCAAAGGTCATGGGCATCATGAAAGGATGAATGTCGGAATTCATGTGCAGGTATATGGGACAGAATAAAACTGAACAAACATCAAGACATTTGCCCTGAAGGTTGAAGTCCGTGGATGAATGACCGTAGGTGGAGGTGACAAATTCAACATAAAACGACACGATGCCAAGACCCAAAATGTGTGAGGAAAAACACAGACACAAGGACTTGCGTGTCCTGAAATTTACATGGAGGTACTTATTCTGCAGAACAAACTCCTTATCCGAACCTTAAGAAAGTTTTATGATACCTTGACTCTGTCACAAATTATCTCCGCAGCATGAGTATAGATAATGGAATCAACTGACAAGGAAAAGTTAAAACTGAATCGGTTGGAGTTTAAAAATGACGTAATCATTCTAGAATGAGATTTTAAGAGACGAACATAAACATCTCTAAAACCGTTTGACCTTTCCTCTTCTATATACACAGATTAACTTAAAATGGTTTCCAAAAGACAAAACAGAAAAGCTTTCCACCGCAGGGCATCTATTTGGGTCAGTACAAATGAAAAAACTACAAGCAACTTCAACACCATCTCCAATAGTTCGAAACTGCAGCTCCTGTCCATATAGCATGTGACTGTAGGATCTCTCGGCGCTGCTCTGTTTTTCTTGGCAGGAAGCCAGGAAGAGTTATCAGTTGTGACAGAATACAAATGCAGAAACATACCTATACCGACACCACCTTCAGCAAAGCACATCAACTTAATACTGAAAAACAAAAGAGAGGGGGAAAAGGAATTGCAATTAAATGGCCGCTTTGTTGCATTCTGGACTTGCTAAAAAGGCACGATAGTAAATTCGGGCAATCGAATATGCACCTTATCAAACTTAGAGTTATAGCAACCGTTGGCTCCTCTTTGTAAACTTATTTTTGGACTTGGTCCTTTGTTCGGGGGTTGCGATATCTGGACCATGTTTTACAACAATAATTACCAAAAAATCATTAAATGATCTAGTGCGCGGGCGAGAACGATGATTCTATTTTGGAACAGGATTAATTTAGTAGTATACCCCATGATATGATGGTAACTTTCCACGTTGAGCCGAAAAGAGTCCAATAGAATAGTCATTCTACCGAAAAAAATCGAGAAAGGAAAGTGAAAACTTTCGCGGTCGCCCCTAACATCTACGCCAATCACTCCCCAAAAAGTCATATATCGAGGGAAAAGCTATGTCATTGTTTATTCGTGCCCTGATGAGTGATGCTTAGTTTAGATGCTATGATGTGTTAGGAATTGGCTTGTTTCGCTCAATACAGTGTCCGATTGACAAATTTGAGAGTCCTTCCACCGATTACCGAGTGCGGGGAGACTTTGGTGATGGATTGAGGCAGAAGTTTGTTGATCCAGGTTGTGATTGGGCCTATGGACAATGGTTAGGACTTGATGAGGATCAATTTTAAGCTATTAAGAGTGCATTTGATAACCATTATATTCTCTAAAACAATTTCTTCTTAAAACTTTTTTTTTTATTCTATTTCCTAGACAAGTTTTTGAACATTCAAAAGCGTTTAAAAACTGCACAAAATTTTTTATTTTCAAAATAGAAATGTGTTGAATACGACTGTCAAATTTTTTTGTGACTTAAAATTTCTTTTAATTTTTAAATAATTTTATTATATTTTTTTCTTTTTCTTCTTTTTCTTCCTCTAGCCGATCGCTAGCCATGGCTGAGGTTGGCCATTGGCTAGATGAGAATGGGCGACCTCACCAGCCCTACCGAGGTCAAGCCTCGTCGGCCCAAGCCTTGCTAGTGGCTGGTCGAGCTTGACTTTCTTGGCTGGGCGAGGCTCTAACAAGGTTGTTAACTAGAGGAAGAAGAAGAAGAAAATGAAAAGAATAAAAGAAAATTTTTTTTTGCTTGATTCTTGAGTTGTTCCTAGGAATAAATAAGTAGATTTTTTCTACTTCTTGATTTTGTTCCAAATTTATTCCCGAGAACAAATATATTCATGTTTCCGGAAACAAAGACATTATCAAATGGATTTGTGTTCATTTTTTTTGTTTTGGGGGAACAAAATAACATATATAGTCACTATTCAAAGTCATGATATGCTGACTAAGCAATCATTCAACAATTAAATATGTGCATTCCCTTATCTTTAGTTAGCACATTTCCTTATCTTTAACGAATTGAATACATAAATTAATCCCCGGTTATTAGGTAGCTGATCAAATATTGACTACATATGCTTACTAAGCACCGGAGGTATACAAGTAGTGCTAATGTGAAATGAAAAAGATAATTATTCAAAAGAAAATACAAAATGGTCAATGTATTATTGTTGATGTTTAATTTTGGTGGTCCTCCTCTATTTTATTACAAATTTATTCCTTAACCCGATTTCCCATTTTCAATTTCAAATATTTTCTTATATGTGCAAACGGAAATTGCTAAGTTCGTCCCAAATCAATATGCTAATTCACACAATATGAAGAAGTTATCAAAGACGATCTACACAAATAAACTTGCATGTGCGGTTCAAGTCGGGCTTTCCTAAGTATCTAATAGTATCGCTTCTAACCATTTTATGAAGGATAATTTAGCCTATGCTTGGAATGCTTCCCCTAGTTCAAACGGACCAAAATGCTCGAGGCCTTCTGCTGAGTGCTGATCGATCACTTAGAATTGTTGCAGGTAGACACAACGGGTTATTGGTCAAGGTTTCCCCAGGAGCAAGCCATGTATCAGTTTTTCATTGCCTCTCTGTCGTCTTATAACTAGATTAAAGAATGACCAAGACTATCAAAATCAAAGGGCCAGCGGTCGGAAATGCAGCAAGGTCGGCGGGAGCCAGGCTCGAATCTCCGGGCGCTTTTATAATTCTTTTAATTATCTTTTAACGTTTCTAATATTATATTTTCTTTATATGCTTTCCAATTACATGAATAGTGATGATATATATACCTATATATAATAAGAATATTGCACTTTGCACATGTAATTAGCATTTGACAATATATCTATTGTGAGAAAAAATTCATTCCGCTATGATATCATTAATTCATGTAACCTATATTAATGCTCCACTAAACCTTTGATGCATAGAAAAATAGCGGTAAAAAATCATCAAATTCCACGTTTGCCCTTATTGCTTTTCCACCTTATTTCTCTCTCTCTCTTTTTCTTTTTCCTTTGTTCTTTTCATTTATCAATAATAAGAAAAACATGTACCTTTTCGTCTATGTTTGTTGATTAATCCTTTGAAGAAGAGGAAAATTCAACAAGATAAAGAAAGATATGAAGGTTTGTTCTTTCACTTTTAGAGTTCCTATTATTTTTTTTAATGAAATTCTAGGGATCCTAAAAACTCAAAATGCATATTCTTTCATAAGAAAAAGGAAAAAAATTATGAAGTTACTCAAAAATAATAGAATTCAAGCAGAATTGTTTGAAACAATTGGATATTTAATTACTTGAATAGACCTACATAGTTTATAAAAAAGATATATACAACACAAGAATATTTTTCTATCACTTCAGACAAATAAATAGCAAATTAAGTGGCAATTAAAGAATTATAATAACGCAAATGTTATCTATCATAGATAATTTTTGTAAATGTCAAACCATGCTTAAAAAAAAGCTGTTTATTATTTTCTGATGTGCCGAACTATATAACAAATTATTTTCTCGCAAGAACACACGGGTGCCCATTGTTTTTGCACTATTATTACATGTTAATGCCACCTGACAATCTTTAGCCATTACTTCATACCTTTTGTTTGCATCTAGATGAAAAAATCAACATTGATCCTAAAATCAAGTTTGAAGATTAGTTTACCGATCAAATACGCGACAAATATAAAGTATCGGGATCAAAATTGAATGGGTATACTCGTACAAGAACCATTTTTGTGATTTCCCATCGAGTTATAAATTATGATTTACGCGTCAATACTATTTAATGATAAATCTAAAAAACCTAAAATACTTTCTTCGGTAAACATCAATGATATAATCGTAACTTTGGGGGCAAAAAATGATAATTAATGTGTTACATCATTAACATCATTAATTCCCTTATCCAAAGAGCAACTTGAGTATCGGACCATTGAAGACTATAATTGGTAATAGCTGTCGTGGATTGACTTGGAGTTCTAGAAGATGTGGCATTGGAATTCAAAATATATTCGCTTCCCTCTCTACACCTTCGCCTAATCTTCTTCTTCCAATCCCGCCAATTTTTCAATGACCGCCTCATAAAAATCCATAGCGTCAGTGTAACGAGAGAAGAAAAGAACTCAAAAATGGAGTTCACCTTGAGTGGCGACGCCTTGAAGACCCTGGCTCGCTCCATCACTTGCCTCTATCACGTCAGCGACGACCTCGCCATTCAAGCATCTCCTTCCAGGTCATTCAATCATTTCTTTCCACATTTCTTCTTCTTCTCTGTCGTCCCTCTCGCCCACAGCTCCGGCCACTGCCGAGGCACGTGGCCAACGGAGGAAGAAGGTGGAAGGAAAAGAAAAAAAAAAGGAAAGGAAAAAAGAAAGTAATTAAAAATAATAAATTGAGTAAGACAAAATGCGTCTCATGGTCCCCATTCTCTTCATCTCTTCGACCCATAAAGTTGAACAAAGTAGTTGGTTTAATAGCTGAGCCAAAACGATCATAACTTGGAGCGACTTCCTTCCCCAAATCTCAATTGTTCAAGCCTATCTCCCAGAAAATCTCAGTTCTTTCACCGTTTTTACATATAAAAGATATGTATAGTCTTATTCGTTAACATCTAATGTGATTCTTTCTCAAATTCTCTTAATCGACAGCCTTATTCCATTCATCGCACCTTCTTCCCTCTTCTCTGCTTGGACCCAATCAAAACATGAGATGAGGAATTTGGTTTTTCGAATAGAAAATAGAATTGAACGATATAAAAGGAGAGAAAGATTCATTTAACAAATAAATAGAACTTTAAAAGAAGTGTTGATTCCAATTATGGTGCTGATTAAATTTTGTTCGTCCAATCTCACTCTAGTATAAAATAATTAACTTGACAAGTTATTTGCATTGCAAAAATAATGCAATCTCATCCCAACAAAATCCCTAATAAGATCTGAGAAAGAACAAATTAAGAAAGAATCCAAGAAATGCTCTAATTCCCAATTTCCAATCCAAAAGCCAGTATCGTGCCCAAACGCAAATTCTTCAATTATCCATATCCAATCATATTTTGGGAAAAAAAAAACCTTTGATTTTTTAAATATGAAATTATTTTTCTTAATTTAAACATTAATTTTTCATTGACTCATTTTTCTAAGCAACCAATTCTTAACACTAATGCATGTAAATGAGGCATGCATCAATGGCTGAGATGTGTTGAAATACTTATGATCCATGGCAGCATTATGTGGAATAAAGAATTCACGTCCAAAAGCGAGTCAGCATTTCTCTCTCTTCTCGAAATGGGAAAAAGGATCCATGTTTGAAAGGGATGAAGAAACCCCGGAAGCCTATATCCTCCGACCTTCGATTGCGCAAATGGATGAAGCAAGAGAGAGAGGGGGGTTTTACTTATTGAGGATGAGGCGCACAGTGTCTCTCAATCGGGGTACAAGGCCAACAAGTCAATAGGTTGCAATAGGTGTTTCACCTTTACTGACGCGACTAACTATTATACCGGCTTATTAGTTCCTCAAACACCTCTTACAAGGTATGGTGGAGTTTACCCTCTTCACCTGAAGATCTCTAATTCTTGACTATAATTTTTTCTTCCCCACCTAAGAGGGAATGCTTCTGGTATTTTACATTTTAGAGTTCAGATAAAGTAGTTTTAGGACACGGTCCACGTTGAGTGTTGACATGCTGGACAAGACAATAGAAGAATGGTATTGAAGGTTGTACCACGTGTGGTATTGAAGGTTGTACCACGTGTCCGAGGTTTCAGTGGCCTTCCAGTCCAGCAGTGGAAACGGGGAGCTTGGAGGGTGCGAAATGTAAACGCTCACATCACGCGCGCTTGAGTGGCTGTGTGTCCGGTGCCCTTTTTCTCTACTCTTCCCATATGACCTTCGTAGATATTGTGTGCTACAGGCTCCGCTGCTCGTATAACGTTGTAGATTCTATCGCGAGGAATAAAGCAAATTATAGTACAACGTGATGCTTTTTTCACGAACGTCGACCAAATATCAAAATGATTTATATTTATTACTTTGTCGATTGGGCCACGTTTGTATTTGGGGAGTTTCATGAGTTATAATTTACGGCTGACTTCGGTCAAGCATAAATTATAGTTAAAACAGCCTGGACCAAAAGTTAACTTTCAATAAAAGAAATGGATTTACTCATTTTGATCAAAATTTTGGAAAGGCTGGTGGCTGGTGCCCACCCTATTGAAACACGAAAAGTGGCCCAATGAGAAGTCATGTTTCCTTCTATTTATCTAGCAAACTATTTCCTAACTTTTTATGAATTTGTTTGGGGAAACATTAGTAATATAATTGTATCTTTGGGGGCCAAAAGTGATAATCAACTGTTATATAATTGATTCCCCGAGCCAAAGACCAAAAGCGTCGTCTTCTTCCGATCCCGCCAATTTTTCGGCGACCACCTCATAAAAATCTGTAGCGTCGCTGCAGAGAGGAAGCGAAGAGCTCAAAAATGGAGTTCACCCTGAGCGGCAACGCCTTGAAGACCTTGGCTCGCTCCATCACTTGCCTCTCCCGCGTCGGCAACGACCTCGCCATCCAAGCTTCTCCTTCCCAGGTCATTCCATCTATTTCTCCCAATATTCCTTCTTCTTCTTCTCCGTCGTCTCTCTCTCGCCCACAGCTCCCGCGTGTCGCCACTGAAATCCACGTCTATCATCGTTCCTCAGCTTCATCCGTCGAGTTGGAATAGCTACAGCAGTTGCCTTCTTCGTCTGTCCTGCCGAGCGATGCTTAGTTTAGATGGCTATGATGCTGTGTTAGGTATCGGCTCGTTTCGCCCGATACAGTGTCCGATTGAGAAATTCGGAGAGCCCTTGCACCGATTGCCGAGTGCGTGGAGCTTTTGGCGGTGGAATTGAGGCAGAAATTTGTTGACCTAAGTTGGGATTGGCCCCGTGGACGGTGATTAGAACTCGACGTGCATAAAAATCTGAAGTGACTAAAAGAATCTGATACAGTTGATATGGTTATTCAAAGTTGTTATGTCATAAGATAAGACTAAGGCAATTCACTGCTGTAACCAGGAGACCTACCAGCGGCACTTGCGGAAATTTGTCGAATGGTGAAACCATAGGAAAAAAGCCCTATGGATAACATTCTACAGTTGCTGCTATTCTGTATTGCTAATACTTCGCTGGTTTGTCTAGTTACTCTGATGGTATTATGTGGAGTTCTGCAGCACTCAATAAGTGAAAGCATGAATGTGCTCCCTAGCATATTTCTCATGCGACCGTACTTTGCATGGCTTCCTTTTGCCTTGTCGCGTTTAACTACCAAATAACAATAAAAGTTCCAAGTTCTAAGCTCAGTGTCTGGCACTTGGCACTATTTGATGTATTATAATTGAAGTAGTTTTGATTTGTGCACAAATATCACCTTCTTACTCGTATATATTGGATCAAGATTCTCACTTCATTCTCATATTCATATTTTGACCTCCAGATTTCCTTTCACGCGCTCAATTCGTCCAGATCTGCCTATCAATTGATAACCTTCAAGCTAGACCTCTTTGATGTGTTTACAGTATCTGGTGCACAGGTTCAATGCAGCGTTCTTTTAAAGGTATGTTGTCGTTGGTCATCTTTCTAGTGTATCTGCCAGTTTATAGTTGTAAGCAACTTACAAACACTGACAAAGTACTCTGTGCAGGCTGTCTGTTCTGTCCTGAGAACGCCTATTACAAACATTGATTATTTGAGTGTGCAATTATCAGACATCAATGCATAAAAAATTCAAAGGGCTCTGCAGTGCTTTAGTGGTAAAGACCTTTCTGTTGCTGTCAAAGAGTTGAAGGTGTTCCATCTGATCCGTTTTTTATTATATTATCTATCGAGACATTTGGGTCGTAAATGCAGCTAAAAGTTCTTGAACATATGACTTCACTTTCAAACTTAGCTCCATTTCCTTAAAATGAGTCCACCGAGTTGCTGAAATCCTATTGGGGTCACATTCAGGACCATCTTTTATGTCGAAGTTTTTCCTTGTTTTTTTCTGTGAATATGATAGTATCTAACGTCTGTCCATCTCATGGAAATCCAGGCATTTCTTGCATTCTGTGAGGGATGTGAAGTGGACATTCATTTGTACTTTGAGAAGGCGGGCGAGTAAGTAAATTTCTGAATGCTCTTTCGACTCTTACCTTCTATCCATTTTTTTCCATGCTTCACTTCAATTTTGAATATGCAAGTAGTTCAGATGCAACGGGTAGTTTTCACGCAATCAGTCCATAACTGGTTTTAATAGATGCATAATTGCTAGTTATTTGCTCAGAGTTTTAATACATGCTAATGCCTAGCTTCACTATCACAAATGTAAAGGCCGATGACAATTTTACTTCTGAGCTGAATGTCATAAAACAGGAGACTATCATTAAAAATTTGGTTGATAGAATATAATGCACCTTCGAATCAAGTTTGGATAATAGTGGTTTAAGGAATTTTTAGCTTGGATTATAAATGGTTTATTTATCGAGTTTAATGCAAGGTGCTAGTAAAGTATGCTAGCTAAGAATATCAGTGCAATAACTTGATGGTTAATGTAAATCTTTTGACTTTTCTTTTTTAATACTAAATTCGTGGTTTCAAGTGCAACATCTCTGCCGTCATAGGGGGGCTTAGGTGCAACTAAATGCAAAATAGATAAGAATAAAGGACTTGCTACAACTGAATGTTTTTATGCAACAGGCCTATTTTGATGGCCCCTAAATTTGGCATTGATGAAGGGGCCTCTTCCAATTTTGATGCTATGCTTGTACTGGCCACCATGCTTACATCCCAATTACATGAAGGTACTACTGGACCTTCAGCAAATGGAATGCCGGGCCAGGCTGATACTGCGGAAGCTTCTGGAGAACAGCCAGAGAGGAATAGAACAAGCACTTCGGAGATTCCATCAAATCATACCAGAATATGGTCTAAACTCTAAGGTGAGTAATCCTTGTAGCTTGTAGTACTGTCATCTCAATGATGGCAAGGAAATTGACTTTGCTTTTCTCTAAAATGAAATGCTGTGTATGCCGTCAGTAAGATACTTTGTTTTTGGAAGTCAACAGGAAGGTATCTCTTGGGAATTAATTTGAGCGGTTGACTAACTTTGGGCAGGAAGTGCTGCAAGAAGTGTGAGTGGTTCTGACGGAAGGCAAGTTCCAGAAGAAAGGATCCTATTCAACTATCAAAAGCTGCATCAGCTGAAGGAAACACCCAAACTGGTCCAAATTCTTCATCTCTCAATCTTTCTCTCAGTTTGTATTTATGATGAACATCATCTTTATCTCTAGGTCGAATTATTTTGCTCTCTTACAAATATTTCTTAATAAAGTTGCTACTTTCTCATTTGCCTATTTCCGTACTGTAAATGCTGCTTTGCAAGAAGGCATTTGGCTTAGGCCAATTGATTGCGCGACTTTATCTTGGGGTCTTGCAAAATTTTACTCTTTATTCATGCATCAAGAAGGAAAATGTTTTGGCAAAAATTTATGTATGTCCTACCAAACCTGTAAGCATTTCTGTTTTTCCACAATTTAGTGCGACTGTCCACCTGATACCATAGACAAGGTGGAGCAAACTATTTTCCGCTTCTCACTAGACTGTGAACCCAGAGGATGCGTTGCACATACCTGTGCAAGTACCTATTTCTGGAAGACTGAATTCACATGCCCTTACCAAAAAAAAAAGAAAATATGCCTTTCTTGGGCTTCTCGGTATCGATTCAATTAGTCTGCTTGTATCACATCATTTGTCAGTGGTTCTAATGTTTTTGGAGGCAAAGGTACTGAACAAGTTGTCACTTACATAACACTAATTAGCGCATCATAAGTACGTTCATGCAGTTTGTTAGTAGTTGAATTGGATAATTCCTCTAAAGCGATTCTCTTCATTCTTTTCTTGTGTAGATGGAAATGGTTTTTCACAACGTCGTCCAAGTAATTGGGTTGATGCCAATGAGGATGAGGATGATGATAACAAGGATAGTGATGAACTCTGTGTTCAATCAACACCGCCATGCTATGAAGATCAATAACATTATGTTTCCTGTTTGACTATGATAACGTTTCTCTCTTAGTTTTACTGGTAAGTGCTCGTGCCTTCCAATGCTCGATGCATCCTGTCCTGTGTTCCTTCAAAGAGTTGGAGTAGTGTCTTGGTTGCTTTAAGCGTCCTTTGTTATTTTTTTCTTTTCTCATTTTTTCTCCTACTTGACTATACATTAGTGTTTGTGCCAATTTAATAGTCCACCATGCAACAAAGCTGCCATTTTAATGCACTTCTTTTTCCCTCTCTCTTTTGTTTTTCAATATTAAGTTGATGCGCTTTGCTGAGTGAGGTATCGATACAGGTATGGTTCTACACTCTATTCTACAACAATTTGTTCCTGGCTTCGTGCCAATAAAACCAGAGCAGTGTCGATAGTTCTTACAGGAGACATGCTTAATGGACAGGATATAGCAATTTAGAACCATTGGAAATTGTGTTTAGACCTTCTAAAATCTGTCCGATAATTCGTTATCTAGCTTTGCAACTTCAAATGCGGTGGTGGTGGTTTGGGGGGGTTGGGGCGCTCAATACCATCTCTAAAACAGCTATTCATGGGGAGATTTATGACTTGTTTGATTAAAGTTTCTGTTGCCTTCTATACTGAGTTTCTGTGATCTGTCCTCGTACTCTGTCCGTTTATGAAATACAATGTCAGGGTTTCTTCCTTTCTCCCACTTTCTTTCTCTACTATATGTATCAGCACATTCAAAACGTTAAGAAGACTGTTGAAGTTTTTTTACCAAATAGATCCCTTGCCATGGAAAGCTTCTGTTTTGTCTGTTAAAAAACATTTTAAGTCAATTTGTGTATATTAAAGAGGAAGCAGTCAAAAGGTTTTTGAGATGTTCATGTTCCTTTCTTAAAATCACATTCTATAATGATTACGTCATTTTAAACTCCAACGAATTCAGTTTAACTTTTCCTTGTGAGTTGCTCCCATTTTCCATACTCAAGGATGGCGAATTTCCAGTGTTCTGATTTGTGACAACATCTTCTGCTGAGGTAATTTGTGACAGTGTCAAGGAGTTTGTTCAGCGGAGTAAATCCCTCCTTTTTGTCAGTAATGGAACCAACCAGAGTCAGAGTGATTCGTGGAATTCAAAGTTTATTTGCCCCGAGAGGTTGCCTAAAGCACGAATTGATTGTGGTCTGGAACGTCTAGAAGCTCTCTTGTCGTACGTGACTCTTGAGTTGTGGGCGTATCATCCAACACCTTGCTGTTGCATATTCCCATGTTTCTCATCCAAAGAAGGTTCAATTGCATCGGAAAACCAAAAGCTATTGTAAGGATGGATGATTTAAATTATAAGGAATCTCAATGTAAGATGGCTGTTTAATCAGGTGCATGTGCTTTTTCATTGTTTCTCAATTTTGAATTGCACCATGGGGTATTGGAACTCTCCCATTTCGCTCCTTCCATCACCAACTAACTGAAGTCCTAAGTTGTGCAATTCACCTGGAGCTGTCTGCATTTTCACAACGCAACGATCCATTCATAAACAAGATACATGAATTTACCAGTCAAATGCAGCTTTCGTTTTACAGAATCATTCATCAAGTCAATTGTATGCAAAAGGAAAACAACCCACATGAAAGCATCGGAATGTGAAGGAAACTACGTATTCAGAGGGATGAATAATTAGCGGAATTTAGCCGGAGGAGGACCGAGAGCTATGCACCGGCAGCAGATGAAAGAAGGCACAAGGCGGGACCGTGGGTTGGGGATTTTAAACGGGACAGAGCTTAAGCCCCAGTCCTCTCCATGACCCGAACAGATCCGATCATAGATGCAGCAGGCCGGCCCAGGCCCAAAAGCCCCCGCTGCATGGGAACATTGAGAACAATTAAGCCATACTAAAGAAATTATATTTATGGCCCATGCTAATTTAATCGATTATCCATAGAGTGAGCGCCAGTTAATTACTACCGTATAAAACAAATCCAAACGAGGATTTCAATTTTTATAAAAAAATTTATGTAATGCTTATGTCCATTTGTTAGATATATCATAGTAACATAGCTCAACAAAATGGACAAAATTGCAACATAAATATACGTAATATAATAATATTTTATATATCTTACTAGCATTGAATTTAATCGTACAATCATTTTAATTTTATACCTATATTAATTTTTATTTTTGTATTTATCTCTCTCCACACATGTAAATGTTTTCTTCACATGCATGCGTAGAGGTAAGCATGGTCCGGGTAAGCGTTCTCAACCTGAAATAGGGAATTGCCCGTTGGTTCCTTGACCACCGTTCAGTCTGGTTCTCAAGTAGATCCATGAAATTGGTTCCATCAAGCTTAATGCACTTAGTGCAACATTTTCCAATAAGCCAAAGTAAAGTTAAAAATAGAGAACATTCCTATTCTTAATAGCAAGATAAGTAAAAAGATCGGATACATACTGAAATTTGAGAGTCAACGCCGTGAGTTGATGAGTGTTGAGCTTGTAAGAGATAGAGAGACAACTTATATGAGGTGAGAGTGAGACAAGACAAGCATTCAATCAATGGGTGTCAAGCTTCAAATTATGAATTTTAGGGTTTTCATTTTTCTTAATTTTTATTTCGTTGGAAATTTTTCTTGAAAATTAAATGTATATATTTATATATTACCGATCCAGTCTAGGTGAGTGAGTACGTGGTTCCACACTTAGAACCGAGAACTAGTTCATTACCCACTCGTTTCTGGTTCTTTTGCACACTCCCGTGTATGTGTGTACTCTTTTTATACCACGGGAGTAAGGCAACCTTTTACATGGATTTAAGCACCTAAATCACAATCGATTTGATTCGTCATTTATTATCATGAACCAGACTCAAAAGCACAACGATAAAAATCAAAACTATATGTGGGATGACCTATAAATTATAGTAAACTAACAATGCGTGTATTCGAAATGCAAGAATAGTGAATGAGTGCATGGGATTTTTTTTTGTATACTCTCATTTGCCCTGTTTCTATTTGGCCCATAAGAAAAACTTGCCCTGTTTCTCCAATTTCCTCCATTTCCGAGTTCTGTTTACTGGTAACGCTACTCCATGAGTTTTATCTTACCAATGCAACTCGATCCAAAACAGAAGTAATGGACCTAAACGCACTTAGGACTTAAGCTGAAACTGGCACGCTAGCAAAAGGATTAAACTTGCCTTACAGGGAAGGGGATGGTAGGAACTCACCGAGATATGCTTGAACTAAATCAAAGTACACTTAACTGGAGACGACATTGCGCCAGAAAGGATTGTAATCATTATCATAATTTATTTTGCTATTACGTAATAGTTGTTCAAGGTAATACTACAACACGAGGTGCATATTCGAGCCAGCATTGGAAGGTTCCCGAGCAAATCGACCACATCACCACATTAGAAAAGCCAATCCTTCAATTCAAAATGAACCAAAGCAGAAGTACCAACGTTAGGTCCCAAGCAATCATAATCGGCTTAGGCCAGTCGCTATGAAGAGCGCATATTAGGAGAGCACACTCAACACATCCAAACATAGCAGCGATCCAAGAAAAGACAAGTTGGAAATTTGGGTCAATATCCTGTCTCCTCGTCAGGAAGGTTAATATACACCGGATGATAAGGATGACATTATAGATATGCCGAATGCCTTCTGCACTAACAATTGGACCTGTCAAGGTCTCCCTGACCATGATCAGCGAATGCAAGACAATCAGGATGGCATCAAGAGCTCTGTTAACTCCAGCAACATCCTCCTCTAACACAAACCTTGATATAAAATCAGCAAATAATTGGTTAGACAATCTATCTTTCACAGAAGCTCAAACAACAAGGATCAAGAATAGGCATATAAAAGATTAACAAAGAAAAACAAGTGAGTGGTTCATACTTGCACCAAGGTTTCAAAATGATGGAACAAATACGGAGACATTAAGAAGTTCTTTTTCATGAAAGGAAATTGTCGGGAAACGGATTCCCAAAATAACGATCTGATACTCAATCGAATGCCAAAAAACAAACGCGGAAAGCGAGCCTAGAAACATGTTACACCGATCATAAGGTACATTACAAAGTCGAATATACCTTGTCTTTCACAGATTAAACACCATTGTCGCACTTTGATGAGGAATTCTAATACTGTTCTTCAAAAGAGCGTACTGTACTTGGGGAGAAACTGAGAGAGCGTAGGAAAACGAGAGAGTGTATTCTCTCTTCTCTTCAGATTACATAACGTATATGAAACCAACTTATCAAATTTATTAATTGCCCAGATTTTCCTTTTTTATTTTTTATTTTATAGTAACTGTTCTCTTCTATGGGCCCTTCACTTACAGGTCGGGTTTTGGCCCAACATGGGCGAACGGGCTTAAATAAGCCCATCAAAAACATAAAAACCCATCATCTCCCACTCGCACATGGTGGACCAAACAGAATCCTCTTTACCTCTCTGCAATATTCATACTAGTGAATAATCCGTGCGACCAGCATACTTTGAAAGCCCGTTGCCATACATCTGTTAGGAATATATAGCAGCTCATAATGGGTATCATATTTTTTAATAGATTTAATATGCAGTACCCTAAATCGATTGATCACATTTATATCTTTCTTGATCTCTTTTTAAACAATGATATATATTGTATTCACAATTATGATTATCCCAAAAACAATCATAATTAGTCGACCGGTGAATACAAAACTAGAATGTAATTCTCCAAATTCGATCTTCCTCTTTCTTTGAAACTCTCAATTTCAGTTCAACTTGCTTTTCTAGAAACGTCCAATTAGATCGAATCAATTCATGTTCATTGGCAACATTCTAAGATAGCAAACACTAGATAGAAATCTTGAGAATAAGTAAAAGTCATGAGGGCACTTAATTGAGAAACTCTTTTCCTCAAGAGTCTCACACGACATAAAAGTTGAGATCAAAACTTTTGCCACTCTTGTTGGTCATCTCATGCATACATAGTATGAAATACGTATTACGGTATTAACTCATTTCCTATGGAGCGTATGTCTACACATTCAATACTGTACAAATGATAGTTCAGACATACCCAATGTCTAACTTGAGTTTACATATCTACTCTTTCACAAAATTCATCAGAACTCACATCTGGCATCATAAACAAATAAAGTAAAATATGTGGGTTATTTTACTTTCGGACATAGTAAATATTATGTCCTCATCTTAACACTTAGTTAAGGTGACATATATATTTTAAGCTTGAGCTTTCAATTATCACATAGATAATAAGCTTAAAAATTGTCTCATCCCTATTTATCACATAATAAATAGAGACAATTATTCGTGTAAGTGGTTTAATCTTTTATTTGTCCGATATACTTTCTCAACTTTATATAATGCACTAAGTATTAAGATGCATAAATGTCAAACAAAGAGTCATAGGCATTAATAATGAAAACATAAATTCATTAAATGTGAACATTTCAGGGAAATTACAATAATCAGTACATCAGCCTCTACGTAGTCCTAGAGATTTCACATGCCCACAAAACACATCTCTAGGTATTGGCTTCGTCATAGGATCTGCTACCATTCTATGCGTAGATATGTACTGTAAGTTCACATCTTTTCGTGCAACCATATTTTTGACAAAATTATACTTTGTATCTGTATGTTTGGTCTTGCCACAATATTTTGGATATTTGGTGTACGCTATCGCTGCTTGGCTATCACAGTTAACCAACAATGAGTTTGCAGCATTCTTAATAACACTTAAATGATCCAAAAATCTCTTAAGCCAAACACCTTCTTGTATTACTATTGATAATGTCACGAACTCAGCTTCCATCGTGGACAATGCTATACACGTTTTTTTTTTTATTATTGCTTCAAGATGTGGCGCCATTATTCAGTAAGAAAACAAATCCAGAGGTAGATTTCTTTTCATCTAAATCTCCTCCCCAATCAGCATTTGAATAGCCTTCAAGTCGCAGATCATTTCTTTGGTAACTCAGCGTATAATCAGCAATTCCTTTTAGATATCTCAATATTCTTTTAACAGATTTCCAATGTGCTTGATCTGGATTGGATTGGTATCTACTCACCATTCCAACTACAAAACATATGTCAGGTCTTGTACACATCATAGCGTATATTAAGCTTCCAACAGCACTAGCATAAGGAACATGTTGCATTTGTTCCTTCTCTTGTGGAGTCTTTGGATACATTATATGGCTCAATCCTTCACCTTTTGCAATAGGAATATCTATAGATTTACAATCTTGCATACGAAATCGTTCAAGGACTTTATTTATGTATGTTTCTTGCGAAAGAGATAATGATTTCTTCAAACGATCTCTTGAAATCTTAACTCCAAGAATGTATGCAGCATCACCCATACTTTTCATCTCAAAGTTGAAAGATAACTAACTATTGACAGTCTTAACAAATTTCATATTGCTTCCGGCAATTAGTATATCATCAACATATAATGATATGATCACAAATTGATCTTTGGATCTTTTGATATATACACAATGATCCTCATCAATCATTGTAAAATCATATGCCATTATGGCATTACGAAAACGTATATACCATTGTCTTGATGACTGCTTAAGGCCATATATCGATTTCAAAAGTCAACATACCTTTTGTTCATGACCTTTCATAATGAAACCAGCAGGTTATTCCATATATATTTCTTTCTCTGATTCTCCATTAAGAAAAGCAGTCTTTACATCCATTTGATGTAACTCAAGATCCGTACTTGCTACCATTGTTAGAATAATGCGAATTGAGGTAAATCTAACTACAGGAGAAAATGTTTCTTCATAATCAATTCCTTCCTGTTGATTATACCCACTCGCCACAAGACAAACTTTATATCTTTTTATTGAGTCATCAGCTTTACGCTTTATTTTGAGAACTCACTTGTTCCTAATAGCTTTGCGTCCTTTTGGAAGATCAACCAGTTCCCAAAAATGTTTTGACTTCATTGACTCCATTTCCTCTTCCATTGCATGCATCTATGTTTCCTTATTAGGGCAATTTAGAGCCTCATTTACATTTACTGGTTGATCTTCATCTTGCAGAGCAACCATAAAAGTTTCTCCTTTAATGTTAAAACGTTGACGGTGAATACTTTTGCGTCTTGTTCGCCTTATGGGAGATTGTACACTTTGTACATCATTCCCCCTTATGCTCCCACTCGGATTAGATAATGACGATATCGTCTTATCATGTGGTTGTAATTGAGAGTAAGTTGAATTAAATTCATCACTTCTTATGTTACTATCACTTGGATGAACTCCACTAAGTTCATTATCTTGATCCAAGGTTTCAAATATGGAGTAATTCTCACCTATTTCGTCATTCTTATGAAATTCATTCTCTAAGAATGTGACATCCCATGATTTGAATTCAGTTATACTCCCACTTTTCTGCTAACCTATAAACACATACTCTTTTGAGTGTTCAAAGTATCTTATGAAAATACTCTTCTTGCCTCTAGGACCCAATTTCCCAAACTTGTGAGAGGGCTCATGAGTATAGGCAGCACAACTCCACGGTTTAAGAAAACTTAAGTCCGGTTTTCTACATGTCCATAACTCATATGGAGTGGAAGTAACTGATTTGGAAGGCACACGGTTAAGTATATAGGCAACAGTTAATAAAGCATTACTCCAAAAAGTGATAGGTAAGTTAGCATGCGCCATCATGGACCTAACCATTTCAAGTAGGGTTATGTTTCTTCTTTCCGCAACACCATTTTGTTGAGGAGTATATGGAATAGACAATTGTCTTTCTATTCCTTTTTCATCACATAAATTTCTGAACTCATCAGAAAAATATTTTTGACCTCGATTGGATCTCAATACTTTTATTTTCTTATCTAATTGATTTTCTACCAAGCTCATAAACTTTTTGAAACAATTCAATGCTTCAGATTTATGAGAAATCAAATAGACATATCCGAATCGAGTATAATCATCTATAAATGTGATGAAATAAACAGTCCCGTGCCTTCCCCTCACATTCATTGGACCACCAACATCAGAATGGATTAAATACAAAGGAAATTTAGCTCTTTTATCTTTTCCAAATGCTTTCCTTGTCGTTTTCCCTACTAAGCAATAGTCATATAAAGGCAAATCGACATTTTCAATGTTGCCCAACAAGCCCTCTTTGGCTAGCCTATTCATACATTGTTGGCCAATATGACCAAGTTTAGCATGCCACACATTCACATCATTATCATATGAATTAGAAGACGTGAAGAGAAAATAACAAACATTGACATTACCACAGTCAACATTTAATACAATAAAACCATCTAGAAAATAACCACAACCATAATAGTTTGTATTCAAATACAAAATCACACCACTACTATGGAAGTTCAAATTAAAACCAAGTTTTACCAACACTAAAACAGATACTAAATTACAACAAATCTCTAGAGCATATAATACATCATGTAGGAACAAAATGCGTCTACCATGCATGTTCAATTGGCAGGTGCCAATCCCTTTTACTTTGGCTCTGGAATTATTTCCTACATAGATCCACTTAGTTCAAGTCGGTAATTGTCGAAATTTCATGAATGATTCTCTATCATTCGCTATATGGTCTGTTGCTTCCGAATTTACAGTCCGCAAAGGATTAGATTCAGTTAATAATACAGAACTTAACACATATGTAAAGTTCTTAAGAGTATAAGGGGTGACTACCTTCTTTGGCTCACGACAGTCGCAGGCATAGTGACCCTTTTGGTCACAGTTATAACATTTCACTCTTGAAATTCTCTTCACTCGAGGATGTTTTTATCTCTTATGTTGGTTAACTCTTGGTTTCTTGCAAGAATGACTTGATCCCTTGCATTTCCACCTTTTAAATGAATCAATGCGCTTGCACTTAAAGCTTGAAATCCCTTATGAGCTAGAACCAACACAGCAAATATCTATTTCCCGCTCAAATGCCTTTAGGCGGTCCTCTACTACCTCAAAATGACACATAGCATCCTCAAGTTCTTCCATAACATGGTTAAGAGCTTTTAGTGCTTCTTGCTTTTCAAGCACATATTGAATTTTCATATTCAATATTTCATAATTCTCGCCATTCAATTTCTCTTCTTTGTTCAACTCAGCAATTATGCTCTTAGTTGCTGAAGCCATCGATCTGAACATATCAGACACATATGCACGAATTATTAATGCCTATCATTTATGCATCAATTTTGCATAAACTCATCATATTAATGAATAATTTCAAATAACGTTTCAAAATCAAAAGGTCACTATGTTTCCAATCATCATCCAAAATCCTAACTTGAAATTATCATTAACATAATCTTTCATGTAAAAAATAAGTTCAGTAAAGTCACTAAAACTTTCTTGAACTTCCCACAAAGAATTGTAAATTAACATACTAATTTATCAGCAAAGTCACTAAAACTTTCTTAAACTTCCCATAAAGAATTGTAAATTAACATACTAATTCACAACAATAGATAACATTGAACTTTCAATAATTAAACATGTCCATTACACTAAGTAATATATTCAGAGGAAAAATATCAACATAGAAAGAGATATCTACACTTAAAACATCTCAAACTAATCTAAGAAAAAATAAATAATTAAACCCAAATATTATCATTTATCTCATAAATTGGGAAAGTCTCTTCTAACATCTTAGTAAAATTCTCTGAGAATTTTGAAGGCACATTGGTCAACCACGAAAAAACCTTTGGAGAGCTCTCATGCCACCTCCAAGGCGCATTCATTATGTGCCATGTGACACTCAACCCAAGGGTTGAAGTCTTGGTTAACTCGATTTTATAGTACTCTCTTACAAAAGCTATTGCAAGCCTCCTATAATCTAGGACCAAGTTGACCTCCCATAGGCGATCGAACACTACTTGTCATTCAGGTGGAAGAGTGTTCATTAAGGCCGTCACCTTCTCAAAATCCGACATAGGATAACCATTCCAGATGATTTCTTGTATCATCTGATTGACCCTGACCACGTGTGATATTATATCATCGTCGTTCCACCGATAATTAGCTAATTCGGTTTTTAGCCCTTTAAGTCTCGCATTTTCTTCATCCGTTCTTGGAAATGTAGGCATGCGTGCAAAACGCATCATTGTTCCTACAACAAATACAGAATAAAAAGGGATTACTTATAATCCACAATGAATAAAATAGGAAAAACATAATTTCCCTTTTTTTTTTTTCGCCGGTCAATGGTGGTCAAAAATGGTTAGCGCCAGTCAACGGTAGTTAAAGCAGATCAACGCAGACGAGTCAGGTCGTTTCAAACCGACGACCAGGCATGTGCCCTGAGTGTGCGCAGGCAACCGTCGGCTGACGTCACAATGATGTCAGTTGGTGTGTGTGTGCACGTGCCAGCGGTTGCTACACGCGTCAGCGGTTAACGTGCGCTTGCCACGCACACGCCTACGGTTTGCCCCACTCGCTGCATGCGCTGACGACACCGATCATTCTGGCCGCGCGTGGCGGCGTGTCCGGCAGCCCTCGGCGGTGAGCCACCAGTTGATTTTCTCGTATCGACGAGAGCTACAACCCTACACTATCAGAAATGAGATTCGATTTACGGAAAATTAAAAAAAAAAGGGGGGGGGGAATAGTACGGGTGTTGGGATTTTCCGTCCTCGAGTGACCAACGTCGGCCTTTTAGGAAAATTCAATCAAAAATAATTTATAAACATCTACAGTAATCGGGAAACATAAACAACATCGCTTCGATACCAATGTCGAGAAATGGATTCCCAAAGTAATGATCCGATACTCAATCGAATGCCGAAAAACAAACGCGGAAAGCGAGCCCAGAAACATGTTACACCGATCATAAGGTACATTACAAAGTCGAATATACATTGTCTTTCAGAGATTGATGATCCGATACTCAATCGAATGCCAAAAAACAAACGCAGAAATAGAGCCCAGAAACATGTTACACCGATCATAAGGTACATTACAAAGTCGAACATGCCTTGTCTTTCACAGATTAAACACCATTGTTGCACTTTGATGAGGAATTCTGATATTGTTCTTCAAAAGAGCGTACTGTACTTGGTGAGAAACTGAGAGAGTGTAGGAAAACGAGAGAACGTATTCTCTCTTCTCTTCAGATTACGTAACATATCTGATAACCAACGTATCAGATTTATTAACTGCCCACATTTTCTCTTTTTCTTTTTTATTTTACAGTAATTGCTCTCTTCTATGGGCCCTTCACTTACGGGCCGAGTTTTGGCCCAACATGGGCGGACGGGCTTAAATAAGCCCATCAAAAACCTAAAAACCCATCAGAAATGAAGACTGCATTCTGGCAACTTTAATTCGCCAAGTTGGCAGCTTGGCCATCAAAAATTCGAAATCAATCCTCGATGTGGGGCCATAATAGAGTAGTAGGTATGGGTGGCTGGAGTCGAAAGCGAAGTAGTATTGACCGCCAAAAAAGGCGGCAATTAAGCATTGTCCATCGATGCGGCGAGAGTGACGAGAGAGCGTTTGGATTTTGGCAATCATAGCGTTCTTGGACGTGAGGTGGGCGACAAGACATCTGGGATTTTAGGTTTCATTTGGTTGTCCAGATTTCTAATCGGGATATGAATGGATAGGATAGGATATGAAATTTTGAGATTTTTTTTATATTCTGTCCATTATTTAGTAAATCGTAGTATTAAAGTCGGATATATTCACATCATATCATGTACATTTTTTTTTTATATAAATGGCATATCATTATTAATGAACCTAAATGTTCATAAACGGAAAGTCAATGGTCAATGATCAACGAAGTCAACCTTCAATGTAGACGGGTTGGGTCATTTCAAACCGACTACACGGCACGTGCCCTGTGCGTGCGCGAGCAACCGCTGGCTGACGTCACGATGACGTTAGCTGGCGCGTGTGCGCACGCGCCAGCGGTTGCTACACGCGCGAGCGGTTGCCGCACGCGCGCCACGCACGTGCGTGCCACACACGCGCGGGCGGTTTGCCCCGCTCTTGCGTGCGTTGCACACGCCAACGACGCTGAACATTCTAGCCACGCGTGGCGGTGCGTCCGGCAGCCCCCGGCGATGAGCCACCAGTTGATTTTCTCGTATCGACGAGAGCTACGACCCTACAATATCATAAATGAGATTCGATTTACGGAAAAAAATGGGGGGGAAAGTACGGGTGTCGGGATATTTCATCCCTGAGAGACCAACAGCGGCATTTCAAGAAAATTCAATCAAAAACAATTTATAAACATCTATAGTAATCAGGAAACATGAACAACATCGCTCTGATACCAATGTCGGGAAACATATTCCCAAAGTAACGATCCGATACTCAATTGAATGCCGAAAAACAAACGCGGAAAGCGAGCCCAGAAACATGTTACACCGATCATAAGGTACATTACAAAGTCGACCATACCTTGTTTTTCAAAGGTTAAACACCGTTGTCGCACTTTGATGAGGAATTCTGATACTGTTCTTCAAAAGAGCGTAATGTACTTGGGGAGAAACTGAGAGAGCGTAGGAAAACAAGAGAACGTATTTTCGCTTCTCTTCAGATTACGTAACATATATGATAACCAACTTATCAAATTTACTAACTGCCCAGATTTTCCCTTTTTATTATTTTTTTATACAGTAACTACTCTCATCTATGGGCCATTCACTTACGGGCTGGGTTTTGGCCCAACATGGGCGGACGGGCTTAAATAAGTCCATCAAAAACATAAAAACCCATCAGAAATGAAGACTGCATTTTGGCAACTTTAATTCGCCAAGTTGGCAGCTTGGCCATCGAAAATTCGAAATCAATCTTCGATGTGGGGCCATAATAGAGTAGTAGGTATGGGCGGCTGGAGTCAAAGGCGACGTAGTATTGACCGCCAAAAAAGGCGGCGATTAAGTGTGGTCCAATGGCGCTGCGAGAGTGACGAGAGAGCGTTTGGATTTCGGCGATCAAAGCATTCTTGGAGGGGAGGTGGGCGACGAGACATCTGGGATTTTAGGCTACGTTTGGTTTTCCGAATTTCTAATCGGGATAAGACTGGATAGAAAATGATATGAAATCCTGAGATTTTTTTATATCCTATCTATTATTCGGTAAATCGTAGTATTAAAGTCGAATATATTCACATAATATCATGTACATTTTTTATATATAAATGACGTATCATTATAAATAAGCCTAAATGTTCCTAAACGGAAAGTCAATGGTCAACGAAGTCAACAGTCAACACAGAGGGGTCGGGTCAGACGGGTTGGGTCGGTTCAAACCGACGACCCGGCACGTGCCCTGCACATGCACAGGAAACCTCCGGCTAACGTCACGATGACGTCAGCTAGCGTGTGTGCGCACGCGCGTGTGGTTAACGTGCGCTTGCCACACACGCGCGTGCGGTTACCGCGCGTGTGCCATGCACGCGCCTGGGATTTGCCCCGCTCGCGCGTGCGCTGCACGTACCGACGATGCCGAACATTCTAGCCGCGCATGGCGGCGCGTCCAGCAGCCCCCGGCGATGAGCCACCAGTTGATTTTCTCGTATCAATGAGAGCTACAACCTTACGCTATCAGAAATGAGATTCCATTTACGAAAAATAAAAATAAAAATAAAAAGGGGGGGGGGGACAGTACGGGTGTCGGGATTTTCCATCCCCGAGCAACCAACGGCGGCATTTCACAAAAATTCAATCAAAAAAAATTCGGGAAACATAAACAACATCGCTTTGATACCAATGTCGGGAAACAGATTCCCAAAGTAACGATCCGATACTTGATCGAATGCCAAAAAACAAACGCGAAAAGCGAGCCCAAAAATATGTTACACCGATCATAAGGTACGTTACAAAGTCGAACATACCTTGTCTTTCACAGGTTAAACACCGTTGTCGCACTTTGATGTGGAATTCTGATATTGTTCTTCAAAAGAGCGTACTGTACTTGATGAGAAATTGAGAGAGCGTAGGAAAACAAGAGAACGTATTCTCTCTTCTCTTCAGATTACATAACATATCTGATAACTAACGTATCATATTTATTAACTACCCAAATTTTCTCTTTTTATTTTTTATTTTATAGTAACTGCTCTCTTCTATGGGCCCTTCACTTACGGGCCGGGTTTTGGCCCAACATGGGCGGACGAGCTTAAATAAGCCCATCAAAAACATTAAAACCCATCAAAAATGAAGACTGCATTCTGGCAACTTTAATTCACCAAGTTGGTAGCTTGGCCATCGAAAATTCGAAATCAATCTTCGATGTGGGCCATAATAGAGTAGTAGGTATGGGTGGCTGAAGTCAAAGGCAAAGTAGTATTGACCGCCAAAAAAGGAATCGATTAAGTGTGGTCCAACGGCGCTGCGAGAGTGACAAGAGAGGGTTTGGATTTCGGCAATCAGAGCGTTCTTGGAGGGGAGGTGGGTGACGAGACATCTGGGATTTTAGGCTACGTTTGATTTTCCAGATTTCTAATCGGGATAGGACTAGATAGGATAATATGAAATCTTGAGATTTTTTTATATCCTGTCAATTATTTGGTAAATCGTAGTATTAAAGTCAGATATATTCACATCATATCATGTGCATTTTTTTTATATAAATGGCATATCATTATAAATAAACCTAAAATGTTCCTAAATGGAAAGTCAACGGTCAACGCAGATGGGTCGGGTTAGACAGGTTGGGTCGGTTCAAACCGACGACCCAGCACGTGCCCTACGCATGCGCAGGCAACCGTCGGCTGACGTAACGATGACGTTAGCTAGCGCGTGTGCGCAAGCGCGTGCGGTTAACGTGCGCCTGCCACGCACGGGCGTGCGGTTAACGTGCGCCTGCCACGCACGGGCGTGCAGTTACCGCGCGTGTGCCATGCATGCGCCTGCGGTTTGCCCCGCTCGCGCGTGCGCTGCACGTGCCGATGACGCCAAACATTCTAGCCACGCGTGGTGGTGCGTACAGCGGCCCCCGGTGGTGAGCCACCAGTTGATTTTCTCGTATCAACGAGAGCTATGACTCTACATTATCAGAAATGAGATTCCATTTACGAAAAAAAAAATTGGGGGGGGGGGAACAGTACGGGTGTCGGGATTTTCCGTTCCCAAGCGACCAACGGCGGCATTTCACGAAAATTCAATCAAAAAAAAATTATAAACATCTACAGTAATCGGGAAACATGAACAACGTCGCTTTGATACCAATGTCGGGAAACAGATTACCAAAGTAACGATCCGATACTCAATCGAATGCCGAAAAACAAACTCGAAAAGCGAGCCTAGAAATATGTTACACCAATCATAATGTACATTACAAAATCGAACATATTTTGTCTTTCACAGATTAAACATTGTTGTCGCACTTTGATGAGGAATTCTGATACTGTTCTTCAAAAGAGCGTACTGTACTCAATGAGAAACCGAGAGAGAATAGGTAAACGAGAGAATGTATTCTCTCTTCTCTTTAGATTACGTAACATATCTGATAACCAACGTATCATCTTTATTAACTCCCCAGATTTTCTCTTTTTATTTTTTATTGTACAGTAACTACTCTCTTCTATGGGCCCTTCACTTACGGGCCGTGTTTTGACCCAACATGGGCGAACGAGCTTAAATAAGCCCATCAAAAACATAAAAACCCATCAAAAATGAAGACTGCATTCTGGCAACTTTAATTCACCAAGTTGGTAGCTTGGCCATCGAAAATTCGAAATCAATCTTCGATGTGGGCCATAATAGAGTAGTAGGTATGGGCGGCTGGAGTCAAAGGCAAAGTAGTATTGACCGCCAAAAAAGGAATCGATTAAGTGTGGTCCAACGGCGCTGCGAGAGTGACAAGAGAGGGTTTGGATTTCGGCAATCAGAGCGTTCTTGGAGGGGAGGTGGGTGACGAGACATCTGGGATTTTAGGCTACGTTTGATTTTCCAGATTTCTAATCGGGATAGGACTAGATAGGATGATATGAAATCTTGAGATTTTTTTATATCCTGTCAATTATTTGGTAAATCGTAGTATTAAAGTTAGATATATTCACATCATATCATGTGCATTTTTTTTATATAAATGGCATATCATTATAAATAAACCTAAAATGTTCCTAAATGGAAAGTCAACGGTCAACGCAGATGGGTCGGGTTAGACAGGTTGGGTCGGTTCAAACCGACGACCCAGCACGTGCCCTACGCATGCGCAGGCAACCGTCGGCTGACGTAACGATGACGTTAGCTAGCGCGTGTGCGCACGCGCGTGCGGTTAACGTGCGCCTGCCACGCACGGGCGTGCAGTTACCGCGCGTGTGCCATGCACGCACCTGCGGTTTGCCCCGCTTGCGCGTGCGCTGCACGTGCCGATGACGCCAAACATTCTAGCCACGCGTGGTGGTGCGTCCAGCGGCCCCCGGTGGTGAGCCACCAGTTGATTTTCTCGTATCGACGAGAGCTATGACTCTACGTTATCGAAATGAGATTCCATTTACGAAAAAAAAAAATTGGGGGGGGGGAACAGACGGGTGTCGGGATTTTCCGTTCCCAAGCGACCAACGGCGGCATTTCACGAAAATTCAATCAAAAAAAATTTATAAACATCTACAAGAATCGGGAAACATGAACAACGTCGCTTTGATACCAATGTCGGGAAACAGATTACCAAAGTAACGATCCGATACTCAATCGAATGCCGAAAAACAAACGCGAAAAGCGAGCCTAGAAATATGTTACACCAATCATAATGTACATTACAAAATCGAACATATTTTGTCTTTCACAGATTAAACACTGTTGTCGCACTTTGATGAGGAATTCTGATACTGTTCTTCAAAAGAGCGTACTGTACTCAATGAGAAACCGAGAGAGCGTAGGAAAACGAGAGAATGTATTCTCTCTTCTCTTTAGATTACGTAACATATCTGATAACCAATGTATCATATTTATTAACTCCCCAGATTTTCTCTTTTTATTTTTTTTTGTACAGTAACTACTCTCTTCTATGGGCCCTTCACTTACGGGCCGTGTTTTGACCCAACATGGGCGAACGAGCTTAAATAAGCCCATCAAAAACATAAAAACCCATCAGAAATGAAGACTGTATTCTAGCAACTTTAATTCGCCAAGTTGGCAGCTTGGCCATCAAAAATTCGAAATCAATCCTTGATGTGGGGCCATAATAGAGTAGTAGGTATGGGCGGCTAGAGTCGAAGGCGAAGTAGTATTGACCGCCAAAAGAGGAGGTGATTAAGAGTGGTCCATCGACGCTGCAAGAGTGACAAGAGAGCGTTTGGATTTCGGCGATTAGAGCGTTCTTCGAGGGGAGGTGGGCGACAAGACATCTGGGATTTTAGGCTACATTTGGTTGTCCGGATTTCTAATCGAGATAGAACTAGGTAGGATAGGATATGAAATCCTGAAATTTTTTTATATCATGTCCATTATTTGGTAAATTGTAGTATTAAAGTCGGATATATTCACATCATATCATGTACAATTTTTTTTTTATATAAATGGCATATCATTATAAATGAACCTAAATGTTCATAAACGGAAAGTCAATGGTCAACGGTCAACGAAGTCAACGTGTCAACGCAGACGGGTAGTGTCGGTTCAAACCGACGACCCGGCACGTGCCCTGTGCGTGTGCGGGCAACTGCTGGCTAACGTCACGATGATGTCAGCTGGTGTGTGTGCGCACGTGCTAGCGATTGCTACACGCGCTAGCAGCTGCCGCACACATGCCACGCTCGCGTGTATGATTACCGTGCGCGTGCCATGCACGCACCTACGGTTTGCCCCGCTTGCGCGTGCATTGCACGCGCTGATAATGCTGAACATTCTGGCCGCACGTGCCAGCGCATCCGGCAGCCCCCGGCGATGAGCCACCAGTTGATTTTCTCGTATCAACGAGAGCTACGACCTTTCGCTATCAGAAATGAGATTCAATTTATGGAAAAAAAAAAAAACGGGGGGGAACTGTACGGGTGTTGGGATTTTCCTTCCCCGAGCAACCAACAGCAGCATTTCACAAAAATTCAATCAAAAACAATTTATAAACATCTACAGTAATTGGGAAACATGAACAACATCGCTTGGATAGCAATGTCGAGAAACGGATTCCCAAAGTAACGATCCGATACTCAATCGAATGCCGAAAAACAAATGCGGAAAGCGAGCCCATAAATATGTTACACTGATCATAAGGTACATTATAATGTTGAACATACCTTGTCTTTCACAAATTAAACACCATTGTCGCACTTTGTTGAGGAATTCTGATACTGTTCTTCAAAAGAGCGTACTAGGGGAGAAACTGAGAGAGCGTAGGAAAACAAGAGAACGTATTCTCTCTTCTCTTCAGATTACGTAACATATCTGATAACCAACTTATCAGATTTATTAACTGCCCAAATTTTCCCTTTTTATTTTTTATTTTACAGTAACTACTCTTTTCTATGGGCCTTTCACTTCTGGGCCGAGTTTTGGCCCAACATGGGCGGACGGGCTTAAATAAGCCCATCAAAAACCTAAAAGCCCATTAGAAATGAAGACTGTATTCTAGCACCTTTAATTCGCCAAGTTGGCAGCTTGGCCATCGAAAATTTGAAATCAGTCCTCGATGTGGGGCCATAATAGAGTAATAGGTAAGGGCGGTTGGAGTCGAAGGCGAAGTAGTATTGACTGCCAAAAAAGGCGGCGATTAAGCGTTGTCCATCGGCACGGCGAGAGTGACGAGAGAACATTTGGATTTCGGCGATCATAGCATTCTTGGAGGGGAGGTGGGCGACGAGACATTTGGGATTTTAGGCTACGTTTGGTTGTCCAGATTTCTAATCAGGATAAGATTGGATAGGATAGGATATGAAATTCTAAGAGTTTTTTATATCCTATCAATTATTTGGTAAATCGTAGTATTAAAGTCGAATATATTCACATCATATCATATACATTTTTTTTTATATAAATGGTATATCATTATAAATGAATCTAAATGTTCATAAACGGAAAGTTAATGGTCAACGGTCAACGAAGTCATTGATCAACGCAAACAGGTCGCGTCGGTTCAAACCGACAACCCGGCACGTGCCTTGCGCGTGCGCGGGCAACCGCTTGCTGACGTTCTTTCCTAAACGGTTCAGCTGCAGTGACTGATTTCTTCAGCTGGGTTCTTTTCTTTCTTCCCCCAACCGAGACACCCAACTCTTCTCACTCTTATTTTCGCTTCGTTCTGCCAAAGATCTGCCTCGTGCTTAGCCCCTCTTAGCCCTGTGCCTTCTTCCAGCAGTGAGACCGTCGCTGCCTTGCACCGTTCGGAGCTCCCACCGTCAGCTGTGAAGCCCCAGCTCGCCCGACGCCTCCTCCCTCTTCTACCGGTGAAAGATCCAAGCAAGTGAAGCTGTCTTCGTGGTCTCAAGTTCATAGGTTTGCCCCGCCTTGTGTTGTATGTTGATTTAGGGTTGGGTGGCTGCATTGGGGGTGCAGGGGACAACTGAAACGTTGGGTTTTGGGGTAGGATAGGTTCTGATTTTGAATTGCCGTGGCTGGTAGGTGGTGGATATCGCGTTCCACCCGGTCGACGACCTACCAACCCATAGCTTACTTCCCTCTCTCTTCCATTTCTCTCTTTTCGTCCCTCGGTCTCGGTTTGAATAGAACGGAGCCTTGATGTCCCTATTTTGGTATATATGGGTTAGCCGAGAGTCCGAATAAGAGTTGTGAGCGAGAGGGGGAGCGTGCGAGAGAGAGAGGGAGAGAGCCTATGAGAGAGGTGCGGATTGAGCGAATTGAGAACGATTCTTGATTTGATGATTCTGTTTTGGGCTCATTCAAGCTGGTCGCAGGGTTGGATGGGTGTTCGGTGACTTGCGTGTGAGGCTTGTGGATGGTATGGCATAAGTTAGGGCGAGAGGGGGGCTGTGGTCTATCGTTGTTGGGTAGAAAAGATTGATGAGCTACGAAATGGGCTTACATGTTGACTTAGGAAGGTCGAGACTTCAATTGTGGCTTTGGATGGATTTCTAGAATTATTTGTGATGAATCACTGGTGGTTAACGCTCGTTTAGGTGCTATACATGTGTGGTTGAGGCTCAAATGGGGGTTCGTGAGGGGACTAATTAGCTAAGAGTAGCTAAGTGCAGATGCTAGAGTTCATGGTTGGTCTATCTGGGAAGAAAAGCTCGCTAAGGTTGCTGGTTTGTTGATTTTCCATCATCAAATGTATTAAGAATTGGATGAACTTATTTTCTGGAAAGTTATGCAATACATTCTGATCTACGACATATATTTAATTGAGAATTTTATGAGTTAAACTGATCCACATAAAGACTTGATTTTATACTATAGTGAGCTATTCAGTACCGTGAAATCATGACCTCAGTGTGCTTTTGAATTTCTATAAAATTATTGAGTTAGAATATGGATTTACTTCCTTCATGAAAGTAGTAGAAGACATGTAGGTGCAGAACATATCAAAATTTCAAAACATTTTACTGACTATTGAACTTCGAAATGGGCTAAACCTCCTAGTTGTTAGTTTTGTTCGGCGGAAGGAATTTTGAGCTGCATGGACCACATTGCTACTCTCTTTATAGAAGGAACCGGACTTGGTTTCCTTCTTGAAAAGTGTTCATTTAGGGCCTTACTATCACATATTAAAATTTGAGAGTTTTCTGTGATGATTTACTATGGTTTTGGCTCTAAACATTGAGGGTGCATTTGAGAACCACTTCCCAAAGCCCTTTGGGCAAATGCAAGTGTGTTTGGCATTTGTTTTTGGGTTTGCATTCCCCAAATGCTAGCTTCACAAGGCTGAAAGCCCAAGGCAGGTTGGGGGCTGCCTTGGGCTTTCAGCTTACCAAAAATGTTGAGCTTGAGGGGCTAAAAAAAAAAAAATTCTTCCCAAATTACCCTCATTGATTTTTCGTTTGTCCGATTTCGCCATTACTATTCATCGTCTTCTTCCGCAAGCTTCTTCTTCTTCCGTGAGCTTCTTCTTCTTCCGCAAGAGCTTCTTCTTCTTCCGCGACCGGTCGCCGGCGAAGGGCAAGCAGTTGCCGGCAACCGTCGCCCAGATGACCGTCGTCAGGGGTGGCGCGACCGACGCCGGGGGGTGGGTCGCGGCGAGGTCTAGGTCGCCGAGACCCAGATTTGGGGCGGTAGGGTCGCGGGAGGACCTTGCCACCCCCGATCTGGGTCGCGTGACCTCGCCGCCCCCGGATCTGGGTCGTGTGACCTCGCCGCCCCCGGATTTGGGTAGCGGCGGCGTCGCGCGACCTCCCGCGACCTTGCCGCCCTAGATCCGAGGGCGGCGCAGTCGCGCGACCCAGATCCGGGGCGGCGAGGTCCTCCCGCGACCTCGACGCCCCGGATCTAGGTTGTCGGAGGTCGAGGCGGCGTCACGCAACCTCGCCACCCCCGGATCTGGGGTCGCCGGAGGTCGCGGGAAGTCGCGCGACGCCGCCACGACCAGATCCGGGGTCGCCGGGCCTCGCCGCCCCAAATCCTGGGTCGCCGGAGGTCGCGACGGCGTCGCGTGACCTCACCGCCCTAGATCCGGGGTCGCCAGAGGTCGCCGGCGGCCGTTGCCCTTGCCAATCAATTTTTTTTTAATTTTTCTTTTGATAACTTTTTTTTTTACCACAAAGATGCTTTGTAAATATAATTCCCCAAACACCATTTTGCTCAAAGTGCTTCACAAAGGGCTTTTAAAGTACAATTTACCAAATACGGTTGCATTTTGGAAAACACCTTTAACTCAAAGGGGTTTGCATTTTCCTAAAGACTTTCCTCAAAAGTCTTCCCAAACGCACCTTGAGACTAGTCGCTTTTGCCTAGTTCTATCTATGTTAGGAGATTCTGTGTTTTCTGTAAGAAAATGTTGGACTCTTACGTTGTTGCCTCTAGTGAGGGTTATATACCCTGTAGTATTTAACAATGTATGTTTAGACATTGGTGTGATTGTTAGCATACTGGAGCAACAAGGCGAAATTATGAATGTGTGTAGTTGGCTAAGGAGCCAATGAGAGACCCCAGGTGTCGGGATGCCTGGAGAGGGGTGATGAGGAGTAATGGTATTCTCTCCAAGTGACTAAGAAGGGTTGAATAACTTCTCAGGGGACCTCATGATGCTAGGTTGGGGTGAGGGGTACAGGGTGGAGTGTCGTCTTCCCTGGGTGATTGTGAACCTCGTGACGCCAGGTTGGGTGCGAGGGGTACAGGGTGGAGTGTCATCTTCCCCTGGGTGATTATGAACCTTGTGACACCAAGTTGGGTGCGCGGGGTACAGGGTGGAGTGGCGTCTTCCCTAGGTGATTGTTGTAGCTAGACTTCTATAGATTCTGCAAATTGATAATTTGTTTACCTATTTGTCATGCTATTGGTCAACTCCAAGTTAAGACTAACCGCCCACTTGCTGAGTTTTTATTTACAAAACTCACACTTGTTTATTGTGTCTTTTCTTCATATTAGAAGGTGACCAAGGAGCGCTCGACATGTGGGAGAGTTTTATTTATTTTATTTTTTTGATAGTACGTACATACTCGACAAGAGGCAGGATATTAAGTGTTTGTGACTCCTAGTGTTTTTTTTTTTTATATATAGAAATCCCCCTCCTTAGCCTCATCTCCCGATGTGTATGGAAACAAAGTTTTTAGTAAATATAATCGAGTGCAGTTTAGTTTCTTATGACTCAACTTAGAATGAAATTTATTTTATGATCTGAAATTAATATCTCCCCTAATTTATAAAGCAAGTCATGTGACTTGACCTGAGATCCTGGGTGTCACAATGACACCATTATAGGCATGGATTGGCTCTGTAAGCAGCGAGCTAATGTGGATTGTTATAGAAAAAGATTCAGTTTAGCCCCTCCGATGAACCTAGTTATGAATTCTTTGGGAACGAAATGACCCCCTCCACGACCCTTATTTCGGCGATGGAAGCACATAGACTCTTAGATGGGGGATGTCAAGGATATTTAGTGATGGTTAAGGATCAGAAAAAGAAAGAGACGAAGCTGGAGGAAATTAGTGTAATACGTGAATTTCCTGATGTATTTCCAGAAGAACTCCCTAGATTACCCCCAAACCGAGATGTTGAGTTTGCTATCGAAATACTTCCGGGGATGGAACCCGTATCAAAAGCTCCATATTGGATGTCTTTGACAGAATTAAAGGAATTAAAAATCTAGCTGCAAGAATTATTGGATAAAGGATTTATAAGACCGAGTGTATCTCCATGGGGGGCACCAGCCCTATTTGTGAAAAAAAAAAGACGGATCAATGCGTCTTTGCATTGATTATAGGAAATTGAACCAAGTTACAGTTAAGAATGAATACCCTCTACCAAGGATTGATGATCTATTTGATCAATTAGCTAGCAGTTCGGTCTTTTCAAAAATTGACTTGAGGTCTGGGTACCATCAACTAAGAGTTAAGGGGGAAGACGTTCCCAAAACAGCTTTTAGGACTCGGTATGGTCATTACAAACTTCTAGTTATGTTGATCTGACCAATGCGCCTGCTGCCTTCATGGATCTGATTAATAGGATATTTATATCTTATCTGGATCAATTTGTGATTGTTTTTATAGATGACATTTTATTTATTCAAAAGGGTCAGAAGAGCACAAGGAACACCTACGGATCGTGCTACAGACCCTTAGAGAACACAAATTGTACGCCAAATTTAGTAAATGTGAATTCTGGTTAGACCAAGTAGCATTTTTGGGTCATGTGGTGTCGGAAAAGGGATTAACAGTGGACCCATCAAAGATTGAGACTGTAGTTGAATGGCCAAGACCCACTACACCGACAAAGATTCGGAGCATTTTAGGGCTTGCAGGATATTACTGAAGGTTCATAGAAGGATTCGCACGACTCACAAGACCCTTGACTCACCTGACAAAGAAAAATGTGAAATTTGAATGGAATGACGAGTGTGAACAAAGTTTTCAAGAGTTGAAAAGAAGGTTGACCTCGGAACCAATATTAACCCTACCTTCAAGGTCTTGTGGGTTCACAGTGTATAGTAATGCTTCCTACTAGGGACTCGGTTGTGTCTTGATGCAACATGGAAAAGTCATTGCATATGCATCAAGACAACCGAAACCTTATGAAAAGAACTATCCCACCCATGATTTAGAGTTGGCCGCAATTATTCTCGTGTTGAAAATCTGGAGACATTATTTATATGGGGAGAAATTTGAAATTTACACAAATCATAAAATTTTGAAATATCTATTTTCACAAAAGGAGTTAAATATGAGGCAAATGAGATGGATGGTATTAACTGAATCGATTAAAAAAATTTCAGTTTTTAATGAGAACCGAACCGAAAAAATCAAATTTTTTGGTTTGGTTTGGTTCGGTTCGGTTCGCTTTTTAGTTCGGTTTTCGACACCCCTAATAAAAAGTATGTAGAATCTTTGTCATCAACATTTAACGTGATTCTTTTTCAAATTCTCTAAATCTACGCCTTATACCACAAAAAGACAATAATCTCCCGCCCCACCCCCAAACAAAAAGAAAAAGTCAAAGGTTTGATTCATCACCTCCTCCTTCCCTCTTCTCTACTTCGACCCAATCAAAGCCTGAAATGAGGAATTGGGTCTTTCCAACAGAAAATAGAATTGAACGTCTAATCTCACTCTGGTACACAATAATTAACCTGACATGTTAATTGCATTGTGGAAATAATGCAATCTCATATCGACAAAATCCCTCAAATCTGAGAAAGAACATATTAAGAAAGGATCCAAGAAATGCTCTAATTCCCAATCTCATATCGACAAAATCCCTAAAATTTGAGAAAGAACATATTAAGAAAGGATCCAAGAAATGCTCTAATTCCCAATTTCCAATTTAAAAGCCAGTAATTTCGCATGTCCGCACAGAGTTATCAGTTAAAGTATCAATATCTAGTCATGTTTTGAAAAATAATCATTGATTTTTTAAATACGAAATCATTTTCCTGAATTTAAACATTAATTTTCCATTGGTCAGGAAAAATAATTTTAGTGATTCATTTTTTTAAGTAATTCAAATGCTGAAAATAAGGAAAATGTTATTTCATAAAATAAATTTTCGCGAAACAAACGGAACTTAATATTATGAAACTTTTCAAATATGCATAGAAAAAGAGGATGGAGATCTTCTATCCCGAACGTTTTTCCATTGACATCTCAATTAATTCTTAACAATGATGCATGTATATGAGGCATACATCAACAATTGAGATATGTTGAGATGCAGTAAAATACTTATAATCAATAGGAGTATTTTGTGGAATAAAGAATTCACGTCCAAATGTAAGTGGGCAATTCTCTCTTCTGGCAATGGGATAAAGATTCCACGTTCGAAAGCGATGAAGAAACCCCGGAAGCTAGAAACCTTGGACCTTTGATTGAAGGAAAAGACGAAGCAAGAGAGAAGGAGGGGGTTTTATTTATTGAGGATTGGGTGCGCTTAGAGTGTCGACATGCGGGACAGGACACTGGAAGAACGGTGTTGAAGGTTATACCACGTGTCCGAGATTGAGTGGCCTGCCAGCCTAGCAGTGGGAACGGGGAGCTTAGAGGGTTGGAAATGTGAACGCTTACATCTCGCGCGCCCTTAGTGGCTGTGTCTGGTGCCCTCTTTGTCTGCTCTTCCCGTGTGAACTGCGTAGATGTTGAGAGCTACCTACTCGTAAAACGTTGTAGATTCCATCGCGATGAATAAAGCAAATCATAGTACAACGTCATGTTTTTTTCACTATCATCCATCAAAATCAGAATGATTTATATTTATTGCTTTGTTGATTGGACCGCACTTTATTTGGGAAATTTCATGTGTTATAATTTACAATTACCTTTGATCAAGTATAAGTTATAGTTTTTTTTTCGTTGAAAAGTTATAGTTAAAATAGCTTGGACAGAAAGTTTATTTCTATTAAAAGAAATGGGTTTACTCATTTCGATCTGAATTTTGAAAGGTTTGGTGCCGAGCTTATTAGACCTATTCTAGATGTATAAACGCAAAAAGTGACCCAATGAGAAGTCATGTTTCGTTCCATTTATATAATAAACTATTTCCTAATTTTTATGAGTCTGTTTATAAAATTAACATATTCACTTTGGGAAACATCAGTAATATAACGTCGTGTCTTTTCGGGGGCAAAAATGATAATTAACGCGTTATATCATTGACTCCCCGATCTAAAGACCAAACGTGTCATCTTCTTCCAATCCCGCCAATTTTTTAGCGACCACCTACTGAAAATCTGTAGCCTGTCGGTGCAGAGTGGGGAAGCGAAGAACTCGAAAAAATGGAGTTCACCCTGAGCGGCAACGCCTTGAAGACCTTGGCTCGCTCCGTCACCTGCCTCTCCCGCGTCGGCAACGACCTCGCCATCCAAGCTTCTCCTTCCCAGCTCATTCCATCCATTTCTTCCCACACATTTCTTCTCCTCCGTCGTCTCTCTCGAGCACAGCTCCGCCCTGTCGCCACTGAAATCCACGTCGATCATCATTCATCAGCTTCATCCATCGAGTGAAATAGCTGCACCAGTTGATTATCCATGCGCTGATGATTGATGCTTAGTTTAGATGCTATGATGCTTTGTTAGGTATTGGCTCGTTTTGCTCAGTACAGTGTCCGATTGAGAAATTCTGAGAGTCCTTGCACCGATTGCTGAGTGCGTAGAGCTTTCGGCTATGGATTTGAGGCAGAAACTTGTTGACCTAGGCTGTGATTGGCCCTGTCGACGGTGATTAGAACTTGATGTGCCTAAATCTGGAAGTCGTTTAAAGAATAGGATACTGTTGATAGGGTGATTCAAAGTCATTATATCACAAGACTAAGGCAATTCACTGCTATAGCCAGGAGAACTATCAGTGGTACTCCCAGAAAATTGTCGAATGGTGAAACCGTGGCAGAAAAACCCTATGGATGACCTTCCATGGGTGCTGCTATTCTGTCTTGCTGATTTTTCTGTTACTTGGATGGTATTATGTGGAGTTTTGCAACACTCAACAAGTGAAAGCACGATTTGTGCTCCCTAGCATATCTCTTGTGTGACCGTACTTTGCATGACTTCCTTTTGCCTTGTTGCATTTAACTACCAAATGACAATAGAAGTTCCAAGTTCTAAGCTCATTGTTTGGCATTCGGCACTATTTGATTTGAAATAAGACTAGAAATAGCATAGATCTGTGTGCAAATATCACCTTCTTACTTGTATATATCAGATAAAGATTCTCATATTCGTATTCGACCTCCAGATCTCCTTTCACGCGCTCAATTTGTCAAGATCTGCCTATCAATTGATTACCTTCAAGCCAGACCTCTTTGATGTGTTTACAGTATCTGGTACAAAGGTTCAATGCAGCATTCTTTCAAAGGTATATTGTCGTTGCTCATCTTTCTATCATATTTGCCAGTTTATAGTTGTAAACAACTTACAACACTCACAAAGTGCTCTGTGCAGGCTGTCTGTTCTGTCCTTAGAACGCCTATTACAAACATTGATTATTTGAGTGTACAATTATCAGACATCAATGCATCAAAAGATCAATGGGCTCTGCAGCGATTCAATGGTAAAGATCTTTCAGTCGTGTGCGCGGTGCTCTGAATTCATTGTGTTCGAAATGGTGTATTTGATGGTTAAGATTGCAAGCTCATGGCACAGATGGAAAAGTTAGCGCATTCCCTTTCCCCCTAAAAATAATCTCGCTCACATTCTATGGAAAATCAGCAGAAGTGAAGTCTTGAAAATGACATGTTCATTCAGAGAAAATGACTGCAAGATGCTGCAAGAAGCATTTATTCATCATGTCATATATGTCCATGGAGACGAGCTTCTATAATTTCTCATCATGTAAAAGCAGCATGAACTCTGTTAAAGGAATTTTGCAGTGCCCCAATATGACCTATAAAGCCAACAAATTCAGAATAAAGAGACGGGAACTTTATGTAAAAAATTGGATTCCAATGTCTACCTACCACTTTTACTTATATTTTGTTGGCCACTAACATTTTAAAGTCTTTGTGACTCAGTCATGCTAACTACATACTGTTCAGTATGTTATCTAACTGTAATATAAATCAGAGGCCGGCACCTGTCAAACCTGCATTTATTTGATACAAAGCTGCACCATGCAGAGATACATGTTTATCTCACTGTGCCAACTGTGAGTTTTTCTGTTCATGCATATGTGACGTTGTCATATGAATGCAGGCATTAAGAAAACATACTGGATCACTTGCGATGTTGACCCCGACATGCAACAATTACCTCTGGATAGGAGAAGATACCCAAGCAATTTTGTAGTGAGGCCTCGTGATCTGAACAGATTGCTTGCATATTTTCGGTCATCCCTTCAGGAAATTACTATAATTGCAACAGCAACAGAACGCATGATCCTTCAGATGCTGCAAGTGAATTTGGTGGGAAAGCTGTCAAGTTTCAAGCTACATTGATCCTACCAAATGTACAGATTAACTTTTTCTTTTTCAATCGAATATGGAGAAGAATATCATGGTTCAGATTCTGGTTGCAGAGAACGACTCTTTGCTGCACACTCAGCTGTCGATAGATCCTGTGGAAGAATTTGTGCAGTATGCTCATAATGGCATCCTAGTAGATGTGACTTTTGCTGTCAAAGAGTTGAAGGTGTTCCATCTGATTCGTTTTTTTATCATATTAACTATCAAGACATTTGATCATAAATGCAGCTAAAAGTTCTTGAACATATGACTTCACTTTCAAGCTTATCTCCATTTCCTTAAAATGAGTCCCCCTAGTTACTGAAATACAGTTGGAGTCACATTCAGGACCATCTTTTATGTTGAGGTGAACATAATATTTAACCTCTGTCCATCTCATGGAAATGCAGGCATTTCTTGCATTCTGTGAGGGATTTATAGTGGACATTCATTTGTACTTTGAGAAGGGCTGGCGAGTAAGTTAATTCTACATGTTCTTTTGAATCTTACCTTCTATCCATTTTTTTCCATGCTTCACTTCAATTTTGTATGTGCAAGTAGTTCAGATGCAATGAGTAGTTTTCATGCAATCAGTCCATAACTGGTTTTAATAGATGAATGATTGCTAGTTATCTGCTCAGAGATTTAATACACGCTAATGCATAGCTTTACCATCACAATCGTAAAGGCCGATGACAATTTTACTTTTGGGCTGAATGTCAAAAAAGAGAGACTATCTTTGAAAATGTGGTTGATAAAATATTGCGCACCTTCGAATCAAGTTTGGATAATAATGGTTTATGGAGGTTTAAGTTCAGATCATGAATGGTTTATTTATTAAGTTTAATGCAAGATGCTAGTAAAATATGCCAGCTAAAATAACAGTGCAAAACTTGATGGTCAATGTATGTCTTTTGACTTTTCTTTTTGGTACTAAATTTGTGGTTTCGAGTGCAACATCTCTGCTATCACAGAAGGTGATAAGTGCATCTAAATGTAAAATAGAAAAGAACATAGAACTTGATACAACTGCATATTTTTATGAAACAGGCCTATTTTGATGGCCCCTAAATTTGGCATTGATGAGGGGGCCTCTTCCGATTTTGATGCTACACTTGTACTGGCCACCATGCTCACATAAAAATTACATGAAGGTAATAATGGACCTCCGGCAAATGGAATGCCGGGCCAGGCTGATACTGCGGAAGCTCCTGGAGAACAGCCGGAGAGGAATAGAACTAGTGCTTCCGAGATTCCGTCAAATCGTACCAGAATATGGTCTGAACTCTCAGGGTGATTCTTGTAGCTTGTAGCACTTTCATCTCAATGATGGCAAAGAAACGGACTTTGCTTTGCTTTAAAATAAAATGCTGTGTATGTTGTCAGTCAGATACTTTTTTATGAAGTCAATGGAAGGTATCTCTTGGGAATCAAAATTAGAGCAGTTTACGAACTTTGGGCAGGAAGTGCTGCGAGAAGTGGCAGTGGTTCTGATGGAAGGCAAGTTCCAGAAGAAAGGATCTTAAAAGCTGGTGGTCAGTCAGGAATTAAAAGGATTAGCACCATTCAAATATCAAAAGCTACATCAGCTGAAGGAAACATCCAAACTGGTCCAGATCTCTCAGTTTGGGTATGTATGATGAACATCATCTTTATCTCTCTAGATCACATTATTTTGCTGTCTCCTACAAATATTTCTTAATAAAGTTGCTACTTTCTCAATTGCTTGTTTCCCTTCTGTAAATGCTGCTTTGCAAGAAAGCATTTGGCTTAGGCCAATTGATCACGCGACTTTATCTTGGAGTTTTGCAGCAGTTTACTCTTAATTCTTGCATCAAGAAGCAAAAGTTTCTGGCAAAAATCCATATAAGCCTACCAAACCTGTCAGCATTTCTTTCTTTCCACTCTTTAGCACGACTGTCCACATGATACCATAGACAAGGTGGAGCAAAAACATTTGCCGCTTTTCACTCGACCATGAACCCGGATGATGTTTTGCCCACCCCCATGCAAGTACCTATTTCTGGAAGACTGAACTCACATGCCTTTCTTGGGCTTCTCAGTATCGATTCATTTAGTCTTCTCATATCGTGTTGTTTGCTAGTGGTTCCTAATGTTTTTAGATGCAAAGCTACTGAACAAGATCATCACAAACATAGCACTAATTAGCGCCATCATAAGCACGGTCATGCAGTTGCGTTAGTGGTTAAATTGGATAATCCCTCCAAAACGATTTTCTTCGTCCTTTGGTTGTGTAGATGGACATGGTTTTTCACAACGTCATCAAAGTAATTGGGTTGATTCCAATGAGGATGAGGATGATGATAACAAGGATGGTGATGAACTCTGCGTACTTTCAGCACCACCATATACTATGAAGATCGATAGCATTATGTTCCCTGTTTAACTATGATAACCTTGCTCTCTTGGTTTTACTAAGTGCTTGTCCCTTCCAATGCTTGATATTTCATTTCCTGTGTTCCATCAAATAGTTGGAGAAGTGTCTTGCTTGCTTTTAGCATCCTTTGTGATCTTTTCTTTTCTCGTTTTTCATCCTACTTGACTATACGTTAGTGCTCATGCTTATTTAGCTAGTCCAGCATGCAACAAATCTGCCATTTTAATGCACTTTTTTTCCCCCTTTCTTTTGTTTTTCAGTATTTAGTTGATGTGCTTTGCTGAAGGTCGGTATAGGTATATTTCCGCACTTGTATTTTGTCACAGCCCGTTCCTGGCTTCCTGCCAAGAAAAATAGAGCAGTGCTGATAGATCCTACAGAGTCACATCTTTTATGGACAGGACCTGCAGTTTAGAACTATTGGAGATGGTGTTGAAATTGCTTGTAGTTTTTATATTTGTACTAATAACCTAAATAGATCCCTTGCCATAGAAAGCTTTTCTGTTTTGTCTTTGGAAACCATTATTAGTTTATCCGTGTATATAAAAAAAGAAAGGAAGGGGTCAAACGGTGTTTGAGATGTTTATGTTCCTTTCTTAAAATCACATTCTAGAATGATTACGTCATTTTTGAAGTCCAACGAATTCAATTTAACTTTTCCTTTGCAGTTGCTTCCATTATCTATACTCGAGGGTAGCAAATTTCTGGTATTCTGATTTGTGGGAATATTTTCTGCTGAAGCAATTTGTGACATTGTCAAGGTATCAAAAAACTTACTTAAGGCTCGGACAAGGAGTTTGTTCTGCAGAAATAAGTCCCTCCATGTAAATTTCAGGACAATCAAATCTTGTGTCTGAGTTTCACACATTTTGGGTCTTGGCATCATGTCGTTTAGGGTTGCATTTGTCACCTCCACCTACGGTCATTCATCCACGGACTTCAGCCTTCAGGGCAAACGTCTTGATGTTTGTTCAGTTTTGTTCTGTCCCATATATCTGCACACGAAGTCTGACATCCACCCCTTCATGTTGCCCATGACCTTCAGAGGCAGGGACCGATTAGTACTTGTTTAGAATATCACATTCATGATCAACGGCATTTGATTTCTCTAATGGCAAAGGCATTTTTGTCCACATGCATGCGTGTAGTAGGGGAAAAAAGCAACTTTTTTTTTTCGTGGATTTAAGGACCTAAAACTCAATCGGCTTAGTTCGTGTGCTAATACCATGTGATGAAGTGAAATACATAACATGCACAGATGGCCGTAGTTGTTTGGCCATCAGCTAGGCTCGAGTACCTTGTTACATTAGCAAGTAATGTATGAATGAAATTACCGGGTAAATTTGGTAAACTGGTCTTAAAATGGTGATAAAATCATAGCTTTGGTACTCTGGTTAGTGTCTTGTGGCGTGAGCAGGCAAGCAAGTGATGAATCAAGCTTGTACTTGTCTAGCCTGCTCTACATGGGTAGTTCGATTTCCAATTAGCTAGTTTAGTTTAACTTTTGTTGTGTAGAGACTGTCGAGTTTGTAGCACAAGGAACGAGCTACAAATTATATCAAACACACAACGCGTGTATTTCAAAACGAAAGAATAGTGAATGGGGATCATGTGATTCTTTCCAATGTACTCATCATTACCCCTCGTTCTCTCTAGCTCAAAAAAAAAAATGCCCAGTTTCTCCAATTTGATCATTTTTCAATCTTAAATTGCACCAAGATCTTAAGTAAAATTACCATTATCATCCTATATCCTGCTTTAAATGCAATAATGGAACACGAGGTGAATGTCCGAGCCACCATTAACAGAGAGCAACCATTAACTTTTGATTAATGTAAATGACGCATGCATTAACAATTGAGATATATTGAGACAATGATGACTTGTGAGACAAAGAACAACGTCCAAGAAAAAGGGGTCGATAACTATCGACAATAGATCTTACTTTCGATAGATTTAAAACCATTTAAAAGCACTTGGGATGTCCTTGACCTCCCGCCTCTCAGCTCGGCAGAAGATGACTTAGAAGAGCTTACTGCCATTTAAAAGCACGCCTCTCAACATCTCATCGTCTCGGCGGAAGATTTTTAGAAGAGCTCTGCCTTTCACGCCTCTTAAAATCGCATCGGCATTTTTTTTTTTTTCAGATTGATTATGCTGTGGGTCTTCTTCTATTCCCAGAAATCGTCGATCATTGCATCTCTTCTTTGTTCTTACATGCCGACATTTTCAAAGACTGGATGCCTTTCTTCTTTTGTTTTGCTTTAACTTCTATTTTTCCGGCGCATGATGAAGCCGAGCATCATATTAGTGATGAAGCTATATGAAACACTATCAATGATTTTTTTTTCTTTTTGAAAAAGTGATGGCTACCTGGGAATTATTTGCAAATTTATCAGTTCTATTGGACCACCCAAAAATCGGACCAGATCGTCCCTAGTTCTAAAAACTGCAATTCGTGGATCAGAAGATTAGAGAGCAATTCGTGGATCAGAAGATTAGAGAACAAGGATAATGTGATTATTTCTCAAATTTTATGAATCAATTCCCCTACGCAAAGAAAAAAGGTCCCTTGTGTCTCCAACTTTATTGTATGGCACCAGGATGTTGACTAAATAGTAGCATTATCTACATCACATCACATATTATGCTTTTCAATAAATAAGATGTTCAAGGTAAAAATAATATAGTACAAGGTTCATGTCCTTGAGGTAATTATAGTACAATAGAAGGTTCTTGTCTCGACCAACATAAGCACGACATCAATATCAACTTACCAAAGGGCAAACCACAATATTAGGAAAACTGAAACCGATCACAATTCTAATTCACAATGAAGGCTCATGGGTTCATCAACGAGAGGACGCGGAGAACGAAAATCGGCCAAGGCATGACACGAAGCGGAATGTACACCAGCAAACAACACCTGGCACATCCGAGAACAACAGCGATGCAAGTGAACGTGAGTTGGAACCTGGGGTTCATATCTCGCCTTCCCATCTTGAGGATTAGAAACTGCCCAACCATTATGAGCACTGTATAGATAAACACATGATGGTTCCAAGTTAGTGATGGCTGGAACACCCATGATTCCGATGGCGCCAACCATAATTTTTAGCAAGATCTTCTCCAGGAAATGAATTGTAGCAATTATATCTGCATACTCCACTCCATGTCTTGGAAATAAAATCAGCAAACCATTTGTCAGTGTACAGTCTTTTCAAAGCTCAAGTTTTGAGCTCTTTTTGCATCACATCAGAGGGCAATCTTTCCAAAAGCTTTCAAGAACTACCAACTTAAGTTCTAAAGGAAATTTGATGCTGTATGACACCAAGAGTCTGGTGCAAATCATAACCAACGTTTCTATGCATTGCAGGACTCTAACCTATCTATGCATAGCGAGAGTGCCCATCTATTGATTCGAGGCTAATTCGGGTAGTCAACCAGGGGACACATCATTAACTCCTCTTTTCGAAGAACTGGAATATCAGAGAATCAGGGGATACCTCTTTAACACATACAAACCTTTCCCAACCTTCTCTTACAACACATTCACAAAAACAAGACCACCCAGATGCACAAAACTACCAGGTAAGCCCTCTGCTTACTGGGTAGAAACAGAGTAAAACTACCTAGATTTTTAGGAGAAAAAGCCAAGAAGGCTTTCAATTAATTTGATGTTTTCAATGTGAGTTCCTCTTGACAAAAGAAAGCTGCAGAGTGCATAAATAGTCGTGTCTTTTCATCAACATGACAGAAATTTTCCTCTCGCCCAGTAATTTTAGAAGTAGGTTGACTATCTTTCCAATTTATTGATTTTCAAGAAGAAATGACAGTTATTATGGCATTCACTTTCCTTGAACAAACTTTAATGGTATGCATACTCGAGAGGGATTATTCCTGGTATGAGTCCTACTGTATTCAATTACCCAAATGGATATCATGAAAATTCACCAATTCGCACAGAAAACAGGGGGCTGAAGTACATGCTCTGCTCTGAGTAAGCCCATTTATGCTCTTTGAGAGTCGAATCTTTATGAACATCTCAATCAGTAAAAGGCAAACACGAATAGATGAAAAAATCTGGATTGTATAAATTGGTGTTCCAACCCGACTCTCACAATCTAACACAAGAAACAGGCCATACAGGCAGGTGAAAGATTCCCCTGGGCTGTAACTAGCGCCTGCAGTATAAACTAGCGCCTGCAGTGACTAAAACGCAGGTTTTTTCCCCATAAAACAGCATTCACGTAACGGTATATGCGGTATGACATGATCAGAGATAGAAACAGAAAGAAGATCAAGATATTGACGTGTTTCCTCAGAATCCTCAAACTTACAGACGGAGCCGGGTGTGCAGTGCTTTTTTATATATTTAAGGTTGCTGAGACTTACCTCTGGCGACCACCGTGATCAGCTGGACTGTTGTTCTCCATTAACCTTCCGACTGCCTGATCTCTCCTTCTTCTTCCTGAAAATGTGGTTTCTTCAAGTGTTTGCAGACTGCTGTGAGAATAAATAGAGGCCGCCATGGGTATGGACCAATGACGTAATTTGTGTCCTGACGTAAGTGTTTCATTCACGACTGGAATACCACTGAATATTTTCTCTTCATTCACCCACCTCCGATCGATGTTCTCCCTAATGGACTTTTGACATTTTCTGCGCCTTTGAGGGACCCCTCGCATTTTGATGTCGGAACCTTTTGCGACCTTTTGGCGACCCAGGAATCCCGAAGGCAAGTCTGCTTACTGGCGCCTTGACTTGAAATTCGGGTCGGAGCAACACCGGGTCGTAGCGCCCTTTTGCTCTGCCAAGATTTATTCTCTATTTTTCATTTTTACTTTTTGTTAACATATCCAGATTTTTGTTAATTTATTTAAATGCAGCCATATAGGTTATACTCCTACAACGATCCGTACACTCATTGAATATGATTTATAACACCATGCATTAAAGGTGAGCTTATTTCACCGAAAACTCACATAAAGAAAAATACTTTCCTAGAAAGCATTTTTCATAAGTTACTTTTTGAATTGGAACTTACCATTTTAAATGTGTTCGCGTGAGTATTCGTATTCGTAGTTGGGAAAATGTCACAAAAAGTACATAAACTTTCATTTAATGTTCAATTTCATCCCTAGACTTTCTATTTGCTCAATTTGATCATTGAATTATTGACAAATATCCGATCTAGTCCCTAGACTATTTGAAAATTTACCAATTTCGTCATTCCATTAGTTAAAGTTAATGGAATTGACTTACATGACTTTAGTCTCTTAAGTATAAAACAAAAGGGACATGTGGAAGGATTGTGTCTACCGTTAACAGCTCAAGACCATGGAGAAGTTGATGGAGGGAAAAATTATGGATTGAATTCAGAAATCATCTGCTTTTGCTCCTTGGCAGTACCGCTCCTTCTCCTTCAGTGAGTGCTCAGTTCACTAATCTACGCGGATATCCAACCGATGCCACTTTTGCCATAGGGTATCAACTTCAGGTGTCAAATTGAGTGTATTCATCTCCACGTCTTGCTCTCTTTCTTTCTTCAATTGTTGTACGTCTTCCTGCTTTTTTTGTTCTAGAATTTTGCTCCAGGTAGGATATGGTATAATCGGTACACAAAGGTGAAAATGTCAAAATCAACTCAAAAGATAACCAATTTATCTCCTTCTAGGAAGCAAGTCCTTCAATTGCCGAATTATGAGCAATATCCCCTTTATAGTAGTCAATTCCTAGGTCATCCATAGCATTCAAGGTAGACCGAACACAAGCTCTTCAAAATTTTTAGTTGCGATGCTCGCACGGCTCTTTACTTATTCCTCTCTATTCTAAATTTTGATTGAGCAGATTCGGAGTTTTCACCTGCACGAGCGGTGGCGCGCCCACCAAGACCCCAAGATCCAAATTGTCGCCGGCGTCAATCTCAACCCAACCATCTTTGCTCCAGTCTTTTTGAGAAGTCCGATGTTGAGGAGGAAGAATCGTCAATGCGAAAAAGAGGATCGTGTTAGACAATTCATATAATACTTGATGCGGAAATTCAAAGTAAACAATGATCTTTTGATCTTCATGATTTTTACAAATAGATGAAGACATACCTTTATCCATAGCATTACACTTGATGATGATCGTTGTAGAAAACCCGAAGAACTCGAACCAAAAGAAGAAATCCGATTTCTCTCCCTTAACCCACTATTCTTAATGTATTCTATCGATGGAGGAGAGAATACCCAATGCTTTGATGTTATTGTTGTTCATTATGGGTGGAGAGAGGACCGGACTCTATTTATACGTTCGTTGAAAAGGTGCCTTCCATCAAAGCGATATACCCTTTCATTTTATTAGAGTCGCAACTTCTCGTAACTAATAATTATTTATTTTATAGCATTTCAATAATTTATTAAACCATATAATAAATCATATCATGTGGGTCACAATAATTTTTACATTCTCCCACTTGGCCCATATGATTTTCCTTTCGTGATTTAATAAAGACTGTAATGTGCACAATAACATTATGCTATAAAATTTCATCTCTTCCAATCCAAGTGTGTCGCCAGGAGAGAGGAAGCTTTGACGCACTTGGTCGAGGACGCGCCGATCAATTTCGCAAGCCTAGTGGCCAAATTCCTCTGTGGAATTGTCACGTATGCTGGCGGTGGTACCTTCCGATTCTCCCTCAAGGATGGATCCGTCGATATTGAGCTTCACGGAGTCATTCTTTGGTGGTTTCCACTGTACAAGTTTGTCTTCTCTCTTCTTCCATTTGTTCGGTGTTGGTAGGTTCCAACACACAAAGCTTTTGTTCGTCGCGGGGGATTACGCTCAGATCTGGTCACTTTGAAAAAGAGGGCTTTTGAAGCCCTAATTTGTTTTCCCTTTTTAAAGTCAATATTGACTCATAATTTTAGTAATCCAACTCAACTCCACATTATCAATCAATGCTCCACGTCATCACTTAACAGTTTGAACAAACGGAAGGACTAAATGACGAAATTGGACATTAGATAAAAGTTCGGGACCATTTGTAACATTTTCCCTTTGCAGTTCTAAATCTTTTATGGTTAGTCCTACTCAACACCTATTTTACTCTCACTCTCAGACTTTTATTACACCTTGGACATTAGATAAAAGGTCGGGACCATTTGTAACATTTTCCCTTTGTAGTTCTAAATCTTTTATGGTTAGTCCTACTCAATACCTATTTTACTCTCACTCTCAGACTTTTATTCCACCTCCTTACAAGGCATAAGAGTCGAAACTCACACCTAGAAATAAATCGCCCCCACCCCACAAGTGAGGATTCGAACCCCCCACCTCCCTCTTTCCATGTGGGAAGGGTGACCACTAGGGCAAATCTCGTGGTTGAGTATATGTAATTTGTAGTATTAAGAAATATGCACGATATTTATTTTAGACATGTATCTTGATAACTTTCATTACTAGAAAAAACCGTTGTCTTCTATGACAACATCTTGCATTTCATGTGCAAGGCCCATTTTACATATTAGTGAAGTATCAAGGCATATTCCATTTTTTAAAGCATTAGAGATGTGTACTTAACAAAACGGGCTTGAACATTTCCTCATAACTTGAGGTTTTGCAAAATTTTGTCCAATAAGAAGTGCTTTTGTTGATTTTAATTCCTAGTATGGAGAAAAGCATGCAGCTCATGCTAAAATGGATAACCAACATCTTGATTCCATGGAGGAATCCTTACTTTGAGCCATTAGGGATATGTATACCCATAGCAGTCCGACCAACATTGCCAGAACAACCGTCATTATTATGTACACTGTGATCAAAATCTCTCGGCGAAAATGAGTTGGGACGATAATATATGGACCTAGGTTTCGACTTTTTCTTTTGGTGATGGCAGCCTTTATGGATGCTACTTAGAGAGAGTTTTAGATATTCACTTACAGATTATAATATCACCATAACTCAAATTTTACAAAGTAATTTCAGTTCTCGTAAGTATTACCTTTTTTTTCCTTAGCATTTTTTATAATTGATATAGAAAACTAATTGCATGGCTTACGATTTTACCACTAATTAATAAACCAATGTCTCTACTCAAATGAAAAATAATGATGATCTTTGCGAGAAGAATTCATGAAGTGTTGGAAAATGTATCATGGAGAACTTACAAAAATGATTCCCATACTGTTGCCACTATTAAATTTTGATAATCATGCTTTATATTGTAACAAATCGGGTCAATAAAGTAATCTCTAGTTATCAGAAAAAAAAAATATATAATTGATCATATATTGACGAAGCACCGAAGCTATACAAGAAGCTCTAACATGGAAGCATGGACCTGCATAGTTTACAGAATGAATACACAACACAAGCATTTTTTTTATCACTTCAGACTAATTAATATTAAATTAAGTGGCAATTAAAGCATTCTAATAATCACAAATATTATCTATCATAGGTCATTTCTGTAAATGTATTTAACGATAGCAAATGCAGTTGTTGAACCAAGCTAAGAAGAACTGATTGTTATTTTTTGATGAGTTAGACTATATAACAAGTTATTTTTTTCGCAACAACACATAGGTGGCCACTGGTTTTGCACTATCATGACATGTTAATGCCGCATAACAATCTTTAGCCCTTACTTTGTATTTGTTCGCATTTAGACGAAGAAATCGACATTTATCATGAAATCAAGATTGATGACAGAATATGTTACAAAAATAGAGTATTGTAGTCAAAATTGAAAGGAAATATTCGTGCAAGAACATTTTTGTGATTTCCCTTCAAGTTATAAGCTGCGGTTTATGCGTCAATGCTATGTAACGATGGATCTAAAAAACCTATAGTACTTTATTGGGTAAACATCAGTGATATAATGGTATCCCTAGGGGCAAAAAATGATAATTAAACGTGTTATATCATTGATTCCCCGAGCCAAGGACCGACTACCGAGCGTCGTCTTCTTCCAACCCGCCAATTTTTTGGCGACCCCCTTATAAAAATCTGTAGCGTCACCGCAGAGGGGGAAGCGAAGAGCTGGAAAAATGGAGTTCACCCTGAGCGGCAGCGCCTTGAAGACCTTGGCTCGCTCCATCACCTGCCTCTCCCGCATCGGCAACGACCTCGCCATCCAAGCTTCTCCTTCCCAGGTCATTCCATCGATTTCTCCCCACACATTTCTTCTTCTTCTTCTTCTTCTTCTTCTTCCTTTTCTTCTTTTTCTTCTTCTTCTCCGTCGTCTCTCTCGCCCACAGCTCCGGCGTGTCGCCACTGAAATCCATGTCGATCGTCGTTCCTCGGCTTCATCCATCGAGTGAAATAGCCACAGCAGTTGCTTCTCCGTGTGCCCTGCCGAGCTATGCTTCGTTTAGATGGCTATGATGCTGTGTTAGGTACGGGCTCATTTCGCTCGATGCGGTGTCCGATTGAGAAATTCTGAGAGTCCTTGCACCGATTGCTGCGGGCGTGGAGCTTTTGGCGGTGGATTTGAGGCAGAAATTTGTCGACCTAGCTTGTGATTGGGCCTGTTGACGATGATCAGAACTTGACGTGCATAAATCTGAAGTGACTAAGAGAAAGCTCATACTGTTGATAGGGCGATTCAAACTCATTATATCGTAAGACTGAGGCAATTCACTGTTATAGACAGGAGAGCTATCGGCGTCACTTGCGGCAAAACGTCGAATGGTGAAACCATAGGAGAAAAGCCCTGTGGATAACCTTCTACCAGTGCTGCTATTCTGTCTTGCTAGTGCTTTGCTGGTTTGTCTAATTACTCTGATGGTATTATGTGGAGTTTTGCAACAATCAATAAGTGAAAGCACGATCGTGCTCCCTAGCATATCTCTTATGTGACCGTACTTTGCGTGACTTCCTTTTGCCTTGCCGCATTTAACTGCCAAATAACAATAGAAGTTCCAAGTTCTAAGCTCATTGTTTGGCACTCGGCACTATTTGATGTATTAGAATTGCAATAGTAATGATCTGTGTACAGATATTACCTTCTTACTCATATATATCAGATCAAGATTCTCATTTCATTCTCATATTCATATTTGACCTCCAGATTTCCTTTCACGCACTCAATTCATCGAGATCTGCCTATCAATTGATAACCTTCAAGCCAGACCTCTTTGATGTGTTTACCGTATCTGGTGCTCAGGTTCAATGCAGCGTTCTTCTAAAGGTATGTTGTCGTTGGCCATCTTTCTAATGTATTTGCCAGTTTATAGTTGTAAGCAACTTACAAAACTGACAAAATACTCTGTGCAGGCTGTCTGTTCTGTCCTTAGAACGCCTATTACAAACATCGATTATTTGAGTGTGCAATTACCAGACATCAATGCATCAAAAATTCAATGGGCTCTGCAGTGCTTCAGTGGTAAAGACCTTTCCGTTGCGTGTGTGGTGCTCTGTATTCATTATGTTCGAAATGGTGTATTTGACAGTTAAGATTGCAAGCTCATGGCACAGATAGAAAAGTTAGCGCATTCCCTTTCCCCCTAAAAATAATCTTGCTTCAATTCTATGGAAAAACAGCAGAAATGTAGTCTTGAAACTGACATGTTCATTGAGAGAAAATGACTGCAAGATGCTGGGAGAAGCATTTATTTGTCATGTTGTATGTGTCCACAGAGACAAGCTTTTATAATTTCTCATCATGTAAAAGCAGCATGAACTCTGTTAAAGGGATTTTTAGTGCCCCAATATAACCTATATAGCCAACAAATTCAGAATAAAGAGATGGGGAAGTTTACGTTGAAAATTAGATTCCATTGTCTACCACTTTTATTTAATTTTTCTCGGCCACTTAACATTTTAAGTCTTTGTGACTCAGTCATGCAAACTGCGTACTGTTCAGTATGTTATCTAAATGTAATATAAATCGGAGGCTAGCACCTGTCAAACCTGCATAAATGTGATAAGAAGCTGCACCATGCAGAGATACATGTTTATCTCACCGTGCCAACTGTGAGTTTTTGTTCATGCATATGTGATGTTGTCGTATGCATGCAGGCATAAAGAAAACATACTGGATTACTTGCAATGTTGACCCCGACATACAGCAATTGTCTCTGGATAGGAGAAGATACCCAAGCAATTTTGTAGTGAGGCCTCGTGATCTGAATAGATTGCTTGCAAATTTTCAGTCATCCCTTCAGGAAATTACTATCATCGCGACGGAACGCAACTCCGATCCTTCTGATGCTGCCAGTGAATTTGGTGGGAAAGCTGTCGAGTTTCGAAGCTACATTGATCCTACCAAAGGTAGAGATTAACATTTTCCTTTTCAATCGAATATGGCGAAGAATATCATGGTTCAGATTCTGGTTGCAGAGAATGACTCTTTGCTGCACACTCAGCTGTGGATAGATCCTGTGGAAGAGTTTGTGCAGTATACTCATAATGGCAACCCAGTAGACGTGACTTTTGCTGTCAAAGAGTTGAAGGTGTTCCATCTGATCCGTTTTTTATTATATTATCTATCAAGACATTTGGTTCGTAAATGCACCTAAAAGTTCTTGAACATATGACTTGACTTTCAAACTTAGCTCCATTTCCTTAAAATGAGTCCACCTAGTAGCTGAAATCCTATTGGGGTCACGTTCAGGACCATCTTTTATGTCGAAGTTTTTCCTTGTTTTTTCCTGTGAATATGATGGTATTTAATGTCTGTCCATCTCATGGAAATCCAGGCATTTCTTGCATTCTGTGAGGGATGTGAAGTGGACATTCATTTGTACTTTGAGAAGGCTAGCGAGTAAGTAAATTCTGAATGCTCTTTCGACTCTTACCTTCTATCCATTTTTTTCCATGCTTCACTTCAATTTTGTATATGCAAGTAGTTCAGATGCAACGGGTAGTTTTCACACAATCAGTCCATAACTGGTTTTAATAGATGCATAATTGCTAGTTATCTGCTAAGAGTTTTAATACATGCTAATGCATAGCTTCACTATCACAATTGTAAAGGCCGATGACAATTTTACTTCTGAGCTGAATGTCATAAAACAAGAGACTATCATTGAAAATTTGGTTGATAGAATATAATGAGCCATTGAATCAAGTTTGGATAATAATGGTTTAAGGAAGTTTTAGTTTGGATTATAAATGGTTTATTTATCAAGTTTAATGCAAGGTGCTAGTAAAGTATGCCAGCTAAGAATATCAGTGCAATAACTTGATGGTTAATGTAAATCTTTTGACATTTCTTTTTTGGTACTAAATTCGTGGTTTCAAGTGCAACATCTCTGCCGTCACAGGGGGGCTTAGGTGCAATTAAATGCAAAACAGATAAGAAAAAAGAACTTGATACAATTGAATGTTTTTATGCAACAGGCCTATTTTGATGGCCCCTAAATTTGGCATTGATGAAGGGGCCCCTTCCAATTTTGACGCTACGCTTGTACTGGCCACCATGCTTACATCCCAATTACATGAAGGTACTACTGGACCTTCAGCAAATGGAATGCCAGGCCAGGCTGATACTGCGGAACCTTCTGGAGAACAGCCAGAGAAGAATAGAACAAGTGCTTCCGAGATTCCATCAAATCATACCAGAATATGGTCTGAACTCTCGGGTGAGTGATCCTTGTAGCTTGTAGCACTATCATCTCAATGATGGCAAGGAAATTGACTTTGCTTTGCTCTGAAATGAGATGCTGTGTATGTCATCAGTAAGATAATGTTTTGTAGGAAGTCAATAGGAAGGTATCTCTTGGGAATTAAAATTTGAGTGGTTTACTAACTTTGGCCAGGAAGTGCTGCAAGAAGTGGCAGTGGTTCTGATGGAAGGCAAGTTCCAGAAGAAAGGATCCTAAGAGCTGGTGGTCAGTCAGGAATTGAAAGGATCAGCACCATTCAAATATCAAAGGCTGCATCAGCTGAAGGAAACACCCAAACTGGTCCAGATTCTTCATCTCTCAATCTCTCTCTCATTTTTTGTGTATGATGAACACCATCTTTATCTGTAGGTCGAATTGTTTTGCTATCTCCTACAGATATTTCTTAATAAAGTCGCTACTTTCTCAATTGCCTGTTTCCCTTCTGCAAATGCTGCTTTGCTGGAAAGCATTCGGCTTAGGCCAATTGATTGCGTGACTTTATCTTGGAATCTTGCAAACTTTTTCTCTTTATTCATGCATCAAGAAGGAAAAAGTAAATTTACTCTTTATTCATGCATCGAGAAGGAAAAAGTTTTGGCAAAAATCCATGTATGTCCTACCAAACCTGTAAGCATTTCTGTGCGACTGTCCACCTGATATCACAGACAAGGTGGAGCAAAACTATTTTATGCTTTTTGCTCAACTGTGAACCCCGAGGATACATTGCACATACCTGTGCAAGTACCTATTTCTGGAAGACTGAACTCACATGCCTTTCTTGGGCTTCTCAGTATCAGTTCAATTAGTCTGCTTGTATCATGTCATTTGTTAGTGCTTGTGAATGTTTTTAGAGGCAAAGGTACCGAACAAGATTGTCACTTATATAGCACTAATTAGCGCATCGTTAGTATGTTCATGCAGTTTGTTAGTAGTTGAATTGGATAATCCTTCTAAAGCGATTCTCTTCATTCTTCTCTTGTATAGATGGAAATGGCTTTTCGCAACGTCATCCAAGTAATTGGGTTGACACCAATGAGGATGAGGATGATGATAACGAGGATGGTGATGAACTCTGTGTTCGATCAACACCACCATACTATGAAGATCAATAACATTATGTTTCCTGTTTGACTATGATAACCTCCGTCTCTTAGTTTTACTGGTAAGTGCTTGTGCCTTCCAATGCTTGATATATCCTGTCCTTTTTTTCTTTAAATAGTTGGGAGTAGTGTCTTGCTTGCTTTAGGTGTCCTGTGTCATTTTTTCTTCTCCTTTTTTCTCCTACTTGACTATACATTGGTGCTTGTGCCAATTTAACTAGTCCATCATGCAACAAAGCTGCCTTTTTAATGCACTTCTTTTTCCCTCTCTTGTTTTTCAGTATTAAGTTGATGCGCTTTGCTGAATGAGGTATCAATATAGGTATGGTTCTGTACTTTTATTCTACCACGACTTGTTCCTGGCTTCCTGCTGATAAAAGCAGAGAAGTGTCGATAGTTCTTACAAGAGTCGCATGCTTTATGGACAGGACATAGCAATTTAGAACTATTGGAAATTGTGTTTAGACCTTGTTAAATCTGTCAAATAATTCCTTTCTAGCTTTGCAACTTCAAATATGGTGGAAGAGGAGGAGAGAGGAAAAGAAGAGGGGGGGGGGGGGGCTACTCGATGCCATCTCTTAAACAGCTATTCATGTGGAGATCTATGACTTGTTTGATTAAAGTTTCTGCTGCCTTCTATACTGAGTTTCTCTGAGCTATTCTCGTAGTCTGTCTGTTTATGAAAATAAAATTGTCAGTTTTTCTTCCGCTTTCTTTCTCTACTATTTGCACCAGCACATTCAAAACATTTAAAAGACTGTCGAAGTTTTTTGACCAAATAGATCCCTTGCCATAGAGAGCTTTCTGTTTTGTCTGTTGAAAACCAATTTAAGTCAATCTGTGTATATTAAAGAGGAAGCAGTCAAAAGGTTTTTAATAGGTTCATGTTCCTTTGTTAAAATCACATTCCAGAAGGATTACGTCATTTTTAAACTCCAAGGAATTCAGTTTAACTTTTCCTTGCAAGTTACTTCCATTTTCTATACTCAAGGATGGCGAATTTGCAGTGTTCTGATTTGTGGCAATATTTTCTGGTGAGGTAATTTGTGATGGTGTCAAGGTATCATAAAATTTACTTAAGGCTCAGATAAGGAGTTTGTTCTGCAGAGTAAATCCCTCCATGTAAATTTCACGACACACAAGTCCTTGTGTCTGAGTTTTTCCTCTCACCCATTTTGTGTCTTGGCATCATGTCGTTTTATGTTGCATTTGTCACCTCTACATACGGTCATTCATCCATGGACTTAAATCTTCAGGGCAAATGTCTTTATGTTTGTTCAGTCTTATTCTGTCCCCTATATCTGCACATGAAATCTGACATTCATTCTTTCATGCTGCCCATGACTTGTTGAGGCTGGGACTGATTAGAAATTATTTAGGTAGTCGTGTTGAAGAGATTTGATTTCTCCAGTGGCAAAGACAGATCGGTTGTTCGGGCAGAAATTATGAGATTATATTGCTTTTTTTCAATGGAACATTGTCTTGTTTGATCAGTGGCCTTTGAAAGCATTTTAGCAATTTATGTCGTTGCAGTCGTCTGATTTTATTTGCTTTAATGTTCAGCGAAGACAGCCCATCTTGCTGTTTCTATTAGAAAGAGATGATATGAGGTGGATTGGCCAGTGTAACAATTCCAGAAGGACGATGCCGAAACTTGGTTAGAGATGATTCGCCCTGATGCGGGAGGTTGTAGAGATAATATTAGCTCGCCTTGATGTGAATAAGGGACAGAAGAACACTTAGATGGTCTTTGTAGATGAACCAAAAGTCCGGCCCTTCGGATGGCATAACCCAGAAGACTGCATCGTATAGCCTTCCAAGGGGGCCCTCGATGCATTTGTTCGAGGTACCTTATGGATATTCCTGTTCTCTCTCTCTCTCTCTCTCTCTCTCTGTGCGCATTTCCTGCTTACTCTCATCATGTGCGGTTGGTGAAAAGATGACTCCAAGAACGAATTGACCGATTATTTTCAAATCAATTCCATAGTCTCTAAGCCCCTTTATTCAGTTTCAACTTCCATTCCATACGAATTGATTTCTGGGGGCGACTATTTCTTCACTGGTCAGCACGATTCCTTCAGATATGTCAACGACATCATAAATCATCACCGAGTTATTAATTGCTTAATACACATTCCTCCATTCATCGGTAGGTAAAATGAGAGGAACATGGGAAGTGATGAATCGGGTGTGAGGGTGGGTTAAAGAATTGGAGCTGTTAAATCAAAGGGGGCACATCCGTCAACTTGGGGGGAACGAATGTCTCTCTCTCCTTTTAACTTCTAGATTTCCATGTCGATTTCTGTCCTGGTCCAGATTTTAGAAAATTTGTTTTAATGAAATGGTGTTAGGAGATTCGCCGAAAGAGAGAGCGTGTCTGAAGAGCTATTTCTGGAGTGATTATTTTTCTATTTTTCGGTCTTTTTTCGGGGCCAGCTCCTTTTTTTTTTTCTTTAGTCATTAAAAAAATGATATTTTAGGGGCAGAGCAGGTTAAGAAACAGCTGGCATTGGGAGGCATTAGTTGGATTCTGGAGACGCGCAAACAGCGCATCGAGGGAGTGATCTGTGTTTTGCGTTTGCGACGGGCCCCGCCCCTTTAACGGCGGCTTTTACTTCCGTCAGATAACGACGTCTGCTCGCCTGACGACAGCCGTTGGTCATTTGAACTTTGTTCCTTCGTTTTTGGCTCCAAAAGGTGAAACTGGCAACACAGAGTTAAATGGAGGGATGACGGGGGCCTTGCACTTGCAGTCGAACGAACGCTGCAACGCTAGTCTCCGAGCTTTGAAAAAAGTTAAATAGAATCAATAGATGGTTTGGTTTAATTGTCATAACACGAATTTACTTGGATACAATCTCTAGGAAATTACTTGGATTCAAAATTATAACAGTACTTCTTGAGCCTTGATGTGTTTTCTAGAAATCAATTGACCTGAGAATTCGTGGTGATATGAATGCAGTGAGTTATTATTAAATCAAATTGTTAAGTTGGTGTGCCTAAATACAAAGTTGCCACTTCAACTAAATAATTTATGTTGTCATGACTTGTGAGAAATGATAAATTTGCAGTCCATACATTTTTCATTTTGTGGGTTTCTTTTTGGGCTTGTCTAATCCCACCAGTTTCATTTGTATAGTTCAATCATCTCAATTTTTATAGCGTTATCGTATTTTGCAGTCTTGAATTTAAAATATTGATGTGGAGTTTACCAGGTAATTGATTATATATATACTTCTTTTGCTGACTAATTAAATTTACTTTATACATCAACCTTTTCTGTATAACTTTGAACGTTCCTCAAGATTGCTCTTCGAGCAACAACATACATGGCTGACGGTACCTTAACGGAAGTGGGCAAGAGAGATAGATAAAGGGGCAAGTGAGTCTGGAGGAGGAGAGAGAGAAAACGTGTTTCGGTTAAAAACAGGATTCTGGCAAGAGGACTGAATTATAACTTATTTGGGGAATAGGTGCAAACCCTAGGTGCCCCTCTCCTGCCCCCAACATTTCTTTATTCTCTCTCCTTTCTCTCTCATCTCTTTTTCTCAACCACTTGAGAGAAGGATTACAACCAGTCAACCATGTGTGGTGCCGGCCTTAATGAAAACAACAACCCTATTAGGCGCCCTTAATTACACACTTGCCATTGGTGTTTGTAGCTTAGGGGCAAACTAGAACACGCCATTGAATTTAGCTGGGATTACAAAAGGTCGAGCCAGGCCACTACCATGATGAATAAGCGGAAAAAAAACGAAAATTTGGACATAAGAAATGACTAACGCAAGTTAATTTGTCCACATTGTTTGGTTAGTTTCAAATTTGGATTGATTTCTCTTGTATCATTGCTCTATGAATGCCTTGCACCTTCTAAGGAGAACAATGTACCCGTTAGAAAGTGGAATTCGAATTACATCATAACGTCGGTCTCATATTTCTCGTTCTATAATGTCTAAAGATTGAGCGAGCCTATTCAATTGGAATGCACGGTTTCATATTCATCCAATGGAGAGTTTAGAAAGTACCTCCCCGCTATCCTTTTCATATGCGGCTACTAAGTACAAAATTGAGGTCCACATTGGCGGTTGTGGACAGAATTTCAAACCTCCGCAGTGGCAATCCCGTAAATAAACCCCGAACCCACGCCTGGAAATTCAACTCCACCTCAGTCTTATAAGGGTTGGCTCCTCTAGCCTTCGTCCTGTGTCTTCCAGCTTCCCCCCACAGCAGAAGAAGTAGAGAAGAGCCAGCCTCTCACCTCCCATTCCACCCACCAAACAAGTATTCTAGAGAGAGAGAGAGAGAGAGAGAGAGAGAGCATCTTCTCATAGTCCGAGGCAAGACCCAGAAGCAGGGAAACCTCAAGAAACCGCTCGTTCACTCATCCAAGCAAGCACCCAGAAACCCAAAAAGCACCGTCGAGATGGCAAGCATCTTCTCTCCGTCGCCGCGGTCCTGCCTCTTCCTGATCTCAGCCCTCGTCCTGGCGAGCCTCCTCGCCTCCGCCGTCCACGGCGGCGGGGTCGCGAGCACGGCCACCGCTGGGGGTGGGCCAGCCGGCGCCGCGGATCGCGGCTAACGAGGGTCAACAGATTAGGACCGGTTGACGAACGATGAAAAATTTTTTATTTCTAATTTTTGTTTCAGAAATAGAAAGTAGATTTTTTCTACTTCGATTTCTCTTCTTCCAAACCTATTTCTTGAATATAAATCTATTCCAGAAATAGAAAAATGGAGACAGTTTATCAAACGGATTTCTCTTCCAGAAACAGGTCTGGAACAGAAATTTTGGGTTATCATGCACCCCCTTAGTTTCTCCGTAGGTAGAGACTTTATCAACATATCAGCATCATTTTTGTCCGTGTAGATCTTCTCAAGCTTCAATTACTTTTCCTCCAACACTTCTCGTATCCAATGATACCTAATATCAATATGCTTCGTCATTGAATGAAATGTGGAATTTTTACTAAGATGAATAGCGCTTTGACTATCGCAATGCACAACATATTCATCTTGCTTGTGCCCCAATTCTTACAAAAATCTCTTCGTCCACAACATCTCTTTGCTAGCTTCAGTTGTAGCTATGTACTCAACCTCCATTGTGGATAATGCAACGCACTTTTGTAATCTTGATTGCTAAGAGACAGCTCCACCTACAAAAGTCATCAAATAATCAAACGTAAATCACTTGGAATCTACGTCTGCCACCATGTCTGCATTTGTGAACCCCTCAAGTATCAGTTTTCTATCACCAAAACACAAACACAAACTATATTTTCCTTTTACGATACTTACATATCCACTTGACAGCCTCTTAATGTTGTTTGCCGAGGTTTGACATATATCGGCTAACAATTCCAATAGCATACCTAATATTTGGTCGTGTGTACACCATCACATGCATGAGAGTTCCAACAATAAAGGCATAATAAATCTTCAGCATTTCTTCCTTCTCCCTTTCACTTGAGGGACACTGCCTTGTGCTAAGCTGATAATGATTGGCTAAAGGTGAGCTAACTACTTTGGCGTTGCTCATGTTGAATCTTTGCACAACTTTTTCTACATATCTCTCTTAGGATAACCATAACTACAAGCTCTGTCACTCGATGTCCTCATTCCAAGTATTTTCCTTGCCAGTCCAAGTTCTTTCATGGCAAATTCCTTGTTCAACTCATCATTGAGCTTCATAATTTTTCTGACATCATGCCGCACAATTAACATATCATCAATATATAATAAAAGAATCAGAAAATCGCCATCATTGAACTTCTTGATGAACACGCAATGATCTCTCGTCGTCTTCTTGTATTCATTCCTCTCCATAAATGAATCAAACTTTTTATACCATTGCCTTGGACCGTGTTCGAGCTCATAGAGGCTCTTTTTCAACCTACATATAAGATTTTATTTACCTTCAAGCTGCTTCATATATATCTCCCCATCAAGATCACCATGTAAGAATACTGTTTTCACATCGAATTGCTCGACCTCCAAGTTCAAGGTTGTTGCCAAATCAAGAACTACTCGAATGGATGACATCTTTACAACAAGAGAGAAAATCTCCTCATAATCAACTCCCTTCTTGTGACCAAAACCCTTCACCATCAATCTTGTTTTGTAACATGGTTTAGGGCTGTTTTCTTTAATCTTCAATCTAGGCGCCAATTTGTTTTTGAGTGCTTTTCAGTGCTTTGGTAGCTTCACCAAATCATAGGTGTGATTATCATGTAAGGATTGCATCTTTTCTTGCATTGCTTTCATCTGTTCCTTTTTGTGGGTATCAATTTCCACTTACATCTTGGAAAGTCTCCGCTTCTCCCCCACCAGTGAGAAAGACTACTCATTTGGGGAGTATTTTCTACTTGGTTGCCTTTCTCTCGTTGATCTCATTGGTTGTCCTTGGGGAAAATCATCAACATCAGTTGTTTCCTCCTCAACCTCATCATCAACTACTACATCTTCATCATCTCCATTATTAGTCTCGGCCTCAACTCCTTCATTAGCTTCGTCATTAGCTGCCATCTCTGTTTGTGCTTGCTCAGCTGAATCATTCTCGACCTCTTTTTGTGCTCCCCCACCAATAGAATTTTCTAATGAGCCTAAGGGCTCTGGGTCAACTAGCTCTTCCTCCACATTTTGAGCTTCTTCATGCTTCTTGAGATCTTTGATAATTTGATCCTCAAAGAACACCACATCTCAGTTGCGAAACACCTTCTAGTGTATTTTGTGAGTTTATAGTTGTAAGAAACTTACAAAATCCCCATGTATAGCTTGTGTCCTTTTTTCATACACATCACAGTGACATGGTATTACAAAATGAATAGAATTGTCATTTGAAAATAGTTGAGATATGATCCTCTAAAAATCTTACTTACTAACATTGAATTTAAATCAAACCATCACTTAAATATTTTTCCTATATTAATTTTAAATTTTATATCTAGCTCTCTCCACATGTTTAAAATTTTTTCATTGGAATGTGTGTACTCTTTTTATAATATGGGGAAAAAAGCAATTTTATACGTGAATTTAAGAACTTAAATCTCAATTGGATTGATTCATCTGTTATTATCATGTGATGTGGGAAAATACATAATAAGCACACATGGTTGTTGTTCTTCAACAATGCACTAGGCATGAGTACCTTGTGACATTTTTGAGTAATGTACGAAGAAATTGCGTAAGTAATTATGGTAAGCCAGTCCCAAAAGCATAACAATGGTGACAAAAGTAGAGCATAATTAATCTGGTTAGTTATCTTATTAAATTTGTTTTCTATACAGGGGAAAAGTATTCAAAAAGTTCTTAATCTATTACATAGTACCAATTCAATCATAAACCTTTCGACTTGACCAATTTAGTCTTAAAGATTTTCATATTGATACTAATTCAATTCATCTTACCAATTTAGGTCAAAAAATCATTGATGTGAACACATGTCATCCTATATGTCACGGCCGGTACTAACAAAAACAATTTTTAAAAATTTTAAATATCTTTTTTACAATTTTTATCAATTTGTTTTCTTTTTCCTTTTTTTTTCTTCTTATCTTCTTTTGTTTTTTTCTTTCCTTTCTCTTTTTCTTTTTTTTGCTTTATTAGTCTTTGCCAGTCGCCAGCTACCAATGAGGGTGAAGGCTTGAACATCGTTGAAGGCCGGCAAGGGGACCCTAGCGAGGGCCTCACCACCATCACCAAGGGCCTCACCTTGCATTGGCCTCTAGCAAGGGCTAGGCGAGGGTCCCCTCTTCGGATCTGGCGAGAAGTAGCCTCGCTTTGCTGTGGCTAATCCTAGTCCTAGCCGGCGGCTGGTGACCTCCACTAGTTGGTGACTAGTGGAGGGTAATATGGAAAATTGAAAAAAGAAAAGAGAAGAAAATAAAATAAAAAATTGAAAAAGTATTTAGCAGTTAAATAATATGTTCATGTTAACGTCAGTCGTGTCACGTAAGATAATCAACATTCACGTATAGACTAAATTGGTATTAATATAAAAATATTTATTACTAAATTGATCAAATTAAAATGTTTTAACTGAATTGGTATCCTAATGCAATAGGTTTGTAACCTTGTATACTTTTCGCTTCTATACTCCTTCCTGGAATTAGCTTCAGGCTCCATTCCACACCTAGAAAATTAAAACAAACCGTAAATTATAGAATTATGAGAGGTGACGGTGCCCTTACTTTCCTCGCCAGAAACGGACCCACCACGGCCGCAAAGTTACTTGTGGAATACTGGATGACTTGCTCATTAAGTTTTGAAAACAATTTGGAGGAAAAAAGTCTACATGGTTGGACCCTTCTCTCCAGTCCATCATCCCCAATGCTCTTTAATTTTTTAATTCTCAAAAAAGTAATTTTTTATTAACACGCGCATAAATACTTTTAACTCCATCGCTCTCAAAGGATGTACAGAAATCATGATGTTTGTTTACATATACATTATTAGGTATCATTCCAGCTACATAATAATATCTAGAGCTTGCTTACAGTAATTTGTACATTTTATTTTTTGCACATCTTGAAGGGCATCTCCTTCGGCTTTTGTTAACCTTAAACATCTAAAATTTCATAATAGATAAATATTGGCACGAATATGAATATTCATAAGTAATTTTTTGTAATCTTTTAAAATTTAAATAATATATTATAATTAACAGAAAAATACAAAAGTTACTTTTAACTTTTGATTAGTCTAGACAAATAATCATAGTTTGAATTGGCATATCAATCAATTAATATAATTTAAATTAAATGTAATTTGCATCACGAAATCAAAGGCACTTGTAGCGAGCACTCCCTATGCGATCAATATATGTTTCACATTAAAAAAAAAAAAAAGGCGGTGTATTGCTGTTGAGACTTGAGAGGACATGTGCATCAACATCATGTGTGCGTATTCATATATATTGTCTGGCTTCTATTGTCAAATTAATTAAGGTAAGCAAAATTTTCTAGAAAATGCATTTGGATTCCTCATGCCTCCACAAGTCCACCCGGTTGCCATGGAGTCTTGAAAGAAATTTGTGGTGGACACGTCTCTGTCATTCTCAAAAAGTGTTAAAAAAAAAAAACAAAGAAAGAGGAGGAGACGGTTACGATAGCAGTGTTCGCTATCATACAATATGGATGTATCGAGATGTAAATTTGATATTTACTGTTTTTATTAATTCAGTTCTAAATTTTTTAATTATATTAATTGAGCCTTAAATCACATAAGCCACGGAACATGACGATCTTTGAACTCGCGATGAACGTGAATAGGATTACCAACATAAGGACGCAAAGGTTGTTAGGGTGGGACCGATAGGCGATATGTGCTTTACCTGGTGCACTAATACAATAATGGCTGGGCAATGTTGACCAGGCTGGTGTCGTCTCTGATGGATGGCTTGAAGGGAGGACTCCTCCATGAAATTTAGATGTCGGCTATACATTGCACCAATTTGAGCCCCATGCTCTGCTTCTATTTCTGAAATTATATTCGGCAAGATATTTGTTAGACAACCCTGTTTCACGAAAACTGAAACAATAAGTGTCGCCTTCGGACAATTGTGCTTGATATTTTTTTATTAACAAATAGATTTGAAAAAGAAAATCCATGTGCAGCATCCTAATAGAATTTGGACAATTTAAGTCAACAAAGTCCATGGTTTACTTTCCTTTTCCATTTACCTCGACCCACTCGGTAGTTAGAAGGAAATTGCGTTGTATTTTTCGCTTTCCCAATCATCGATTATTTTAACCACTTCAATGTGGGCGGATTTTATTTGACTGACTCAAATTCAAGACATATTTTGAACACAAAGTAACAAAACACCATTCACGGGATGGAAAACGGACGAAGGACATGATCGGAGATGGGAGTTGTTCTTTTTTCAGGAAAGGAATTCAAGACCACATGAATTTACTCACGGGCCCCCAACTTATCGAAGGAGGCTGGGTTTTATTTGACTTACTCAAATTCAAGACATATTTTGAACAAGAAGTAACAAAACACCATTCACGGAATGGAAAACGAACCGTGGACATTATCGGAGATGGAAGTTGTTCTTTTTTCAGGAAAGGAATTCAAGACCGCATAAATTTACTCACAGGCCCCCAACTTATCGAAGGAGACTGGGCTACAGCAGTGAAGAGATGCCGCGGCTCACAGTCGGTGCTTACCTCCGACCACCGTGACCGGCTGGATTGTCGTTTGCCAATTGATCTCCAAGGTTTGAGTGAGTGATTTCTCTCTTCCTTCCTTGCCGAAATGGAACTTGTTCCGAGGCTGCGAGTAGAGCAGAACACCTACATGAGACCCATGGGAACGCCGAGGAACGTAGGGTGCGCATTCGTCCACGGCGCAACTCGTTCACGGAAAATAGCGAAGAGAGAGAGAGAACACCACGAGGGTTTCTCTCTTCCTCACTCTGTCTTCTTTTGCAGGACTTGTGATTCGGAGCTAATGACGGGATGCATCGTCGCAGGATTATAGCTTTACATGTGCATTTCAATAAGTGGGACTGTATAGTGGGACCCATATGTGAATTTATATGGTGGTAAGGTGCTGGCCCGATTTCAGGGTTGATGCGCTAATATAATAATCGATAATTGATCCTGATCGGGATACAATTACTTCTATTCTATTATTTTCGATTATAAAAAAGGAACAAAATTGTGGTGAGCGTGTCGACGTGAATGTGGGTCATCTCACGTAACATGACCGACGCTGATATAGTTATTTTTTAATAAAATTTAATAAAATTTGGAAATTTTTTATATTTGTCTTTTTTTTCTTTTCTTTAGTTTTTTCTTATTTTTTTTTTCCCTAGACTTATGGGTGGGACACCCTAGTCAAATCGGGTTAGGAAAGTTGCTGATGTAAACACCTACAATTTTACGAGACATGACCGGTGCTAAGTTGATATTATTTTAATATATTTTAATAAAACTTCAAATTTTTTATAATTTTTTTCTTTTTCTTTGATTTTCTTTACTTTAGTTTTTCTTTTTCTTTTTCCCTAGACTTATGGGCGGGATGCCCTTGCCAAATCTGGCCTGGAAATTCATTGACATGAATGTCGGTCATCCTATTTGATATGACCTAGTGCGCGTAAATATTTTTTATTATATTTTTACAAAAAATTGAATGTTTATAATTTTTCTTTAGTTTTATTTTTTCCTAGACTTATGGGTGGGATGCCCTCACCAAATCTGGCCGGGTGGGGCGCCACAACCCTTGCATGATTTGGTTGCGCAAGGCCGTCGGCCCTTGCCTAGGGCCAGCAAGGGCCACGATAGCCTTGCCCCATGCTAGAAGGAAGAAAATAAAGAAAAACTAAAGAAAAGAAAAAATTATGATAGAATTCAAAAATTATTAAAATATCATTGTAAAAAGTCCATGTCAATGCCTGTAGTGCTACGTAGAGTGGCCAACATGTCTATGGTAGCGATTTTTTAATAAAATTGGTTGGATAGACTGAATTAGTATAAATGCAAAAGGTTTATGATTCAATTAGTAAAGAAAAAAAAAGTTCAGAACTGAATTGGCACAATTGCAATAGATTTTAAAAAAAAAAATTTGGTAATTTTCCATAAGCATGATTCTAATGCAAGATCCAAAAATGCAAAATACAATGTGAATTATCATGTTCAAGAATAGTAAGAATAAATTTTTGGTGCAGCCAAATGTCAAATAACAGGAAAAACAAAGTTTTCTTGGAAGAACACACAATAACTAAGCTAAAAAAGGGAAGCCACGCCACTGACCATACTGAGGCACTTACAGGAGAGCAATCACCTACGGATCCTTGATTGATCAAGCCAATCAAGACTCCTCTTTGTCCAAGCATTTCTAAGGAGGAAAAGCAAGTGAGAATTTTGAATAATGAAATCACAATTAATATGAATTTCTCTTAATGCATGTGATAGAATTTTTGCACCCTATAATACTTTGTTTGTTTCATGAAAAGTAAATTATTTACAAAATATTTTTTCAAAATGATTGTTTGTATTATTTGAAAAATAATTTTTAATTTTTTAATTATGAAATTATTTTTCTGAATTTAAAAATTAATTTTCCATTGACTAGGAAAAATTTTCTATTGATTCGTTTCTCTAAGCAATCCAAACATTGGAAATAAGAAAAATGTTATTTCAGAAAATAAATTTCGCGAAACAAATAGAGCCTAAAGGATGGAGATCCTCTATCCTGAACGGTGTTTCCATTGACATCTCAATCAATTCTTAACAATGATATATGTAAATGAGGCATGCATCAACAATTTTACGTGCATCAATGATTGAGACATGTTGAAATACTTATAATCCGTGAGAGCATTTTGTGGAATAAAGAATTTGCGTCCAAATGCAAGCTGGCATTTCTCTCTCTTTTCAAAACGAGAAAAAGAATCTATGTTTGAAAGGGATGAAAAAGCCCCGGAAGCTAGAAACCTTGGACCTTTGATTGAATGAAGGGATGAAGGAAGAGAGAAAGAGCGGGTTTTATTTATTGAGAATAGGGCATGCTAAATACATTGAGTGTCGACATGCGGGACAGGACACTAGGAGCTTGTTTGATAATCATTCTATTTCGGAGAACAATTTCTCTTAAAAATTTTGTTCCCCGGAGGAGTTTCTAAGTATTTGAAGGTATTTGATAACTGTCCAAAATTTATATTCTCAAGATAAAATTATGTTTGGTAGGACCTCAAATTCTCTTGTGATTTAAAATTTATTTTATTTTTTTAATAGTTTTATTAGATTTTTCTTTTTCTTTTTCTTTTTTCTTTTTCCTCTTCTCCTTCATCCTTTGTTCGGCAACCTCGTTGGAGCGTTGCTGATCCCTAGCTGAGCCTCCCTGGCGGTTGGGAGAGGCTCAGCAAGGCGAGCTTTGCCTCACCCATATCTAATGAGGCAAGCTCGGCCAATCGCTAGCGAGACTCAACCTCGCCAGGCCTCGCGACCTCACCATGGCCAAGCAATGCTGCCCTCGTGGAGGTCTAGCAAGCTTTGCTCAACCACTAGGGAGGCATGGCCTCGCTAAGGGCGAGCGATGCTCCAACGAGATCGTCGGCCTCGTTGCCGGCCTAGTCAAGGTCAGCGATTAACCAAAGGATGAAGGAGATAAAGAAAAGGAAAAAAAAAAGAAAAGAAAAGAAAAGAGAAAACAAAGAGGAAATGGACTTGATTATGAAATCGTTCTCGGGAATAAAAAAAAGCAACTTTTTTTTACATCTTCATTCTGCTTCAAATCTATTCCCTGGAAAAAAAAAAAGTTACTAAACGGATTTCTGTTCTTTTTTTATTCCAGATAATAAAAGAATATAATAAGACACTATTTAGTCGATTACCAAACAGGCCCTAGGAAAATAGTGTTGAAGGTTGTACCATGAGTCAAAGGTTGAGTGGCGTGCTAGCCCAGGAATGGGGGCGGGGAGCTTGGAGGATGAGTGATGTAAACGCTTACATCAACTACACCTCTAAAGTCGGCTCAGCTTGCCACTTGGAGATCGTTTTTAGATTAGAAGCAATCAGTTCCTGGTTCAATCCGATTCTAAGGTGAAACCAAGAACCAAACCAAGGACCATTGATCCGATCCAATGAAACTGATCACTTTTTTTTTCTCACTAGTTGATGTCTTCTATTATGAAGAGATTAAACAAAAACAAAAAAAAAAAGCTGGTCACTTTCATTTTTTTAAGAAATTAAAAAGAAAAAGAAGATTAATGTAGATCCATAGATTTTCGAATAGGTCAACCTTTCAAATTACTGTTGAATCCATGGGTAGGCAAGAGACAACTTAGGAAACTGAACATTTTAGTAGCTAGAGGAAAAGAAAGTGGTTTTTTGGAACTAGGAACCAGATTGCCTAGACACCGGTTACAATTTTAGAAATCGAGAACCGGATCAACATTTTAGAAAACCAAATCCAATCGGTCGGTTTAGTTCAATCCGGTCTAATCTGGGCGGTTCCCGATTCGGGCCATTAGTTTTGCACCACCCTAACTATGATGGGGTCGAGCAAAGTGTTGAAAAAAGTCATAAACATTTCGCATTTATGATAATTTAGTCATAAACATTTTGATTTGGTGCCAATTCAGTCCTTCAGCTAATTTTGACAGGATATTTCTCACATGGACGTTGATCGGCCGACGTGTAATGTTTTAATATTTCTTTTGAATTTGTTTATTTCCTTTTTTCCTTTTTTTTTCCTCATCTTCCTCCTTTCTCCAGCTATTCGCCAAACCTCAGTGATCGGCAGGTTGCGTCCACGAGGGCTCGAGCCCTCGCCAATGGTTGGGCAAGGCTCAACCTCACCAAATCTAGCAAGGTCGAGCCTCGCCCGCCCAGTGTGAGGCCACCCTTGAGGCCACCCTTGCAGCCTTGAGCCTGCCTCGCCTGCCTCACTAGAGGTTAGGCAAGGCTCGACCTCATTGGATCGAGGGAGGTCGAGCCTCGCTTGCCCAATGTGAGGTTGCCCTCATTGCCGTTGGCGAGAGCTTGAGCCTCGCTAACCCTTGCCTTTGGCAAATCACCAAGAAAAGGATAGGACAAAAAATAAAATAAATAATAAACAATTGTAGAAATATTTAAATAGTATTAAAAATTGTCAATGTCAGTAATATCCAGTCAAAATTAGTCGATTGACTGAGTTGGTCCTATATCAAAAGGTTTAGGACTAAATTGACACTAAGTCAAAAGGTTTATAACTAAATCGACACAAATAAAAAGTTTATGATTAAATTGGCATCAATGCAAAGATTTAGGGCTTTTCTTACACTTTTTCCCAATGAACTATGGTGCTTTTCTGCTCCTCTTCCAACATAAGCTTTTATAGATGTTGCGTGCTAGTTGCTCATAAAAATATTTTACGCTATCGATTCCATTGCGATGAGTAAAGCAAATTGCAGTACAAAGTAATGTTATTTTCACGAACATCGACCAAATACCAGAATGATTTCTATTTAGTACTTTGACGATCACGGCACATATGTATTTGAGGAGCCTCATGAATTATAATATCCGGTTACTTCGGTCAAATGTATATTAAAGTAAAAACAGCTTGGGCTGTAAATTTATTTTCAAACAAAGGAAAAGGGTTTACTCATTTCGACCGAATTATTTTTTGAATCTTAACTTTGGAAGGTCTGGTGTCGACCCCACTGAAGCGAAAAGTGGCTCAATGGGAAGCTGTGTTTGCTTCCATTTATCTAGTAAACTATTTCCTAATTTTTTATGAATTTATTTAATGCAGGAGCTGATAAATATACCGAAGAAAGAAGTCCACATGTTCCAAAAGTATCTTCTTTTATCAACGGGTGAGATATGTTAAGGACACTCATGGTCTTGGGGACAAAGAATCGACGTCCAAGAAAAAAAAAATCAATGATTATCAAAAATAAATCTTACTCTTCGATAGATTTATACCCATCGAATATGTCCCTAATTCCATTGTGCTCTGAGAGTTGGAGTCACTGGCATCTCTCGAAAATAAAAACCCGGATATATTAACAAAAATAAAAAAAGAGTAGGATCATTCGTCCAAAAGAGGGGAAGGGGCCCATGTCCAGTTCCTTCAGGAAAGATAAGATCTTTGGCACAAGAAGAAGGGATCATAAATTAGTTCTATGACATATTATCTGTACTTGCTTGTACTAGTTATCGGAGGGTCCCAATAAGACAAGGGAAGAGTATGTCCTGTGGTAATGTTCCTCTGCCGTTACAACCTTTATATAAAGGACATTACGAGCATAAATATCCTTTTTACACGGTCTTATCTTTCATGATGTAGAAGGTATTCAAACTAATATTAGTACAACACAAGGTCATGTCCGAATATCCAAACCAAATTCGCAAAGAGTAAACCATAACATCTTGGAAACCAAAATCCGTCCCCATTTTCTAATTCGCGATGAATGCGAATGCCATCACGATATAAAGAATGGCAATTGGCCAAGGCTTGTCACTTAGCAAGATGTACATTAACAGACCACATTTGACGCTTTCAAGCCCAGCATCGATGAGAGCAGCAACAAGTCGAAACCTTGGATCCATCATAACTTGCCCTCCCATCTTGACGAGTTTGAGTAGTCCATAGATCCGCATGATTTTTGCACAGGTATCGTTGGCTGGAACACCTATCAACTCGATGACTTGATCCAGGAACCCCACCAAGGAACGAAGACGTCGGGTACGTGGAGCGTTTCGATCTGCAAGCGCTACTCCACGCCTTGGAAACAAAATTAGCAAACCAGTTGTCAATATGAATTGCAGGAGTCTAACCTCTGCATGTACCGCATGTATTTAACACATCTAGTGATCCATGGCTAATAAAGCTCGTGAAAACTCTTTCTTTTCAACAAAATGGAACGCCAGAGTACCAGGAAATACCTCCTTAAGGCCTACAAATCTTTCTCAACCTTCTCTTACAACACTTATTCACAAAACAAGATCACCCATACGCACGGTTAAGCCCCCATGCTTATCAGGTAGAAACAGAGTAAAGCTAATTGCAGGTCTTACCTTTTCTTAGGAGGAAAGCTAATAAGACTTTCGATTAACGAGTTCTTAATATGAGTTTCTGTTGATGAAAGAAAGAAACAGAGTGTATATACAGTTGTGCCTCTTCATCAATGTGACAAAATTTTCCCTCGCAAATAAAGGGTGTATATACTACCAGAAAAGGCCCGTGCTTACTAGGTAGAAGCTAAGTCTTGGCTAGAACCTAGAAACTGAGTCTTATGTAATCGGGTAGAAGACTCAAGTAGAAACAGAGTCTCAAGCTACCTGAGATTAGGTACAAGCTCAGTGGTCTGTCTTCAACCGAGCATGAACGCGAGTTTCGGTCCGAGAATGTGCCCAAGTCCCGTTTTCTAGCTTCTACTTGCCACGCGAGTAGCTTGCTCCCAATTGTTTTCTCAGTTCTACACCTCAGATAGTTATGACATGTTTGAGGTCCCTGAAGCTTTTTTAACTAGGAGGAAAAGCTAAAAAGACCTTCAATTAATACGTTCTTCTTAATATGAGTTTCCATTGACAAAAGAAAGAAACAGAGTGGATATACTTTCGTGTCTCTTCATCGATGTGAAAGAATTTTCCCTCCCAAAAACAGAGTGAACATACAACCAGGTAAGAGCCATGCTTACTGGGCAGAAGCTTAGTCTCAGGTATTTGGGTAGAAGATTCAAGTAGAAACCGAGTCTCAAGCTAACCGAAACTAGGATACAAGCTCGGTGCTCCGTCTTGTACCAAGCATGAACCTGAGTTTCGGTACGAGAATGTAACGAAGTCTCGTTTTCTAGCGTCTACTTGAGACTCGAGTGGCTTGTGCTCTAGTCCTGGTTCCTAAGTGCTACACCTGGAATTGAGCTCTTAAGTGCTGAACATACAAGATCATGGAATTGAGCTCTTAAGTGCTGAACATACAAGATCATAATGCGTCAATAAGTTAAACTGATCTACGTAGGACGCAGGTTTTTTCCCAAACAAATCAGCATTCAGTGGACATGATCAGACATAGGAATAGGAAAGGAAATCAAGATCTTGGCATGATTTAAGTCATAATTCTCCAACTTATTGAAAGACATTATGCCACGTTTGAGGTTGTTGAAGCTTTACCTCCAACGACCGAGATCAGCTGGATTGTTGTTCTCCATTAACGCTCTGATTCTGAGTTGCCTACTGGAGAGACGGAGAAGAAGAAGAAGAGATGTGGAAAATATTGATTCACCAGGGATGACTGCTTCGGCAAAAGAGGATGGTAGTCTTGGGGAGAATCCGCTCATTTCAGCAGGGGAGGAGTTTCGGTGCTTTTGTGAGGGTGTTTTTGGTCCTTTCAGCACGTCGTTCATCGCGCGAACCTGCAGCGCAGGTTCTCTGGGAGGGTGTTTTTGGTCCTTTTCAGGGCGTCGTTCATCGCGCGAACCTACAGCGCAGGTTCTCCGGGAGGGTGTTTTTGGTCCTTTCAGCGCGTCGTTCCTCCCCTGCTGAAATGAGTGGATTCTCCCCAAAACTACTATCCTCGTTTGCCGAAGCATTCATCCCCTTAATATTTTCCACATCTCTTCTTCTTCTCCGTCTCTCCAGTAGGCAACTCAAATGTGGCCTGTTAATGTACTTCTTCGTAAGTGACAAACCTTGGCCGATTGCCGTTCTTTATATCCTGATGGCATTCGCATTCATCACAAATTAGAAAATGGTGACACTTTCTGGTTTCCAGGATGTTATGGCTTGCTCTTTGTGAAGTTGGTTTAGATATTCGGACATGACCTTGAGTTGTACTAATATTAGTTTGAATACCTTCTACATCATGAAAGATAAAACCGTATTTATGCTGGAGAGGCTATTTCCTTTTTCTATACTCTATTTATTCATTCTTTCCTACGCGACCTTCTAAAGAGAGTATTTATGCTTGTAGTGTCCTTTATGTAAAGATTGTAATACCAGAGGAACATTACCATGGGGAATACTCGTCCCTCGCCTCATTAGAACCCTTCGATAACTAATACAAGTGCAGACAATGCATCATAGAACTAAGTGATGATGATATGGGTCAGCCCTTCTTCTTGAGCCAAAGATCTTAAGATTTCTGAAGGAGGAACTGGAGCTGCAAGGATCATGCAAAGACACGGTCCCCTTCCCTTCTCTTTTGAATGAATGATCCTACTCTCTCTCTATAAATAAAACCACTGTCTCTTACTTCATTCCTTCATTCGTTCGATCAAGATCCTAGGTTTCAACCTTCTGGGTTTCTGTATTACCTTCTTAACGTGGCTTTTTTTTTCCCCATTTTGGAAAGAGAGAAATGCTGACTTCACTTTTGGACACAGATTTTTTTTTTTGGCAAGATGATTTCACGAAACACAAGTGTCTCAATATATCTCAACCGTTAATACATGCCTCATGTACATGTCTCATTGTTAAGAATTGATTGAGACGCCAATGAAAACACTGTTCAAGGTAAAGGATCTCCATCCTTTTTATGCCTATTAAAAATAGGCTTCGTTTATTTCACGGAAAAAAATTTAAGTTCATTTTTGGCATTTGGATTGTTTAGGAAAATGAGTTAAGCCCTGTTTGGTAACCTTCTAGGAAATAACTATTTTTGTTCTTTTGTTCTCCGGAATAAAAAAAGAATAGAAATTCATTTGGTAAAATTTTTGTTCTCGAGAACAAAAATCTATTTTTTTGTTCCCGGGAGTAGATTTGGAACAAAATCAAGAAGTAGAAAAAAATTACTTCTTGTTCCCGAGAACAATTCTTAGAATCAATTCCTGTTTTTTTCTTTTCTCCACTTTTCTTCTCTTTTCTCTTCTTCTCTTCCCTTTTCTTCTTCTTCCTTTTGGCTGTTCGCCAACCCCAACTATGGCCGACGACTGACCATACGAGGGCCGGCGACCTCACTGGAATGTCACCGGCCCCCGACTATGCAAGCTCATTGGCTCGAGCCTCATCGTGGTTGGGTGAGGCCAACCTTGCATGGCCTAGGCGAGGTCAAGGCTCGCCTTGGCTAGGCGAGCCTTCGGTGAGCTCGGACCCTCGCCCATGGCGGCGACGCTATAAAGAAGGAGGAAGAAGAAGATAAAAAGAAAAAGAAAAATAAGAAAAATATAATAAAAGTATTAAAAATTAAAATAAACAAAAAAAAATTAAGAATCCTACCAAACACATTTCTATCCCAAGAATAAAAATTTTGAACAATTATCAAGTGCATTATTTTGCTCATAAATTGTTATCGGGAATAGAATCAGAAAAAGCCATTTATGATACAAAATTATTCCTAAGAACAGAATCGTTACCAAATGCACTATTAACGAACTATTTTTTCCAAGTCAATGGGAAACTTATACTTAAATTTAGGAAAAACTAACAAAAGAAAATTCAGGAAAATAAATTTCTCTCTAAAAGTTAAAAATCATTTTCAAAATATGACTAGAAATCAAGCTAGAGATTCCAACGCTGTTTCATGGGTCCTTAGCAATGGGCCAGGGTTGAGTCCATCAAGACCGGGCGTAGGTCCATTGAGGCTAGGCTTGGGTCCATTGAGGATGAGCTTGGGATCCTGATGCTTAGTCCTTGATGTTCAAGCCCGTGTCCACAAAGGCTAGGCATCCATAAAGGTTGGGCCTGGGATCTCGATGCTCATTCCCGACTCTCCAGTGCCCTGGCCTAATACCCCTGTGCTCATGCTTAGATCCTTGTTGCCCAACCTGAGTCCATTGACGCTGAGCCCGAGTCCACAAAATTTAGGTTGGGCAGCAAGCACGAGTGTTCTGGGCTAGCCTCAATGGACATGGGCTAAAGCACCAAGGACACGGGCATGAGCATTGAGGTCCTAGGCCCAACCTCTATGGCTTGTGCCTAGCCTCCATGAACTAGGGCTTGGGTGTCGAGGACCCAAGCACGAGCACTGAAGTCCTAGGCTCAACCATTGTGGATGCTAGCCCGCCTTGAAGGACCCAGCTCAAGGTGCTCTGCAACCGGGCATGGGCATTGGGAATCTTGAGCCTGACTTCTATGGGCCCGTGCTCGATTCGATGACTGCCCATGCCCAAATTATTAACATCTACACGGTGCATGTCTATTTAAAAAATTAAAAGCAAGTTTTCCTGTTCAAATTATTTCTTAGAAAATATTTTAAAAATGTCAAATTTCCACGAAACAATTGGAGACCAATTTGTACCTTGCAGATTTGCCCTCTATTCCTTTTCTGTATATGTTAATATATTCGAGTTTATATTCTTGATTTCCGAGCGACTCAAATTCTTGAAGCAAAGTAATCATTAAGTGGTTTTAAATAGTTTTAAATCTATCGAAAGTAAGATTTATTGTCGATAGTTATCGACCCCTTTTTCTTAAATGTGGTTCTTTGTCTCACAAGGCATAAGTGTCTCAACATATCTCAATTGTTAATATATGCCTCGTTTACATGAATCAAAAAGTGAAGAATTGGTTGCTCTATGTTAATACTGGCTTGGACATTCACCTTGTGTTCTATTATTACATTCAAAGCAGGATATAGGATGATAATGGTAATTTTACATAAGATCGTGGTGGAATTTAAGATTGAGAAATGATGAAATTGGAGAAACTAGGCAATTTGTTATTATTATTATTATTATTATTATTATTATTATTATTATTATTATTATTATTATTATTATTATTTTAGCTTAGACAGGACCAGGGAAACGATGGGTACATTAGAAAGAATAACATGATCCCCGTTCACTACTCTTTCGTTTTTGGATACACACATTGTGTGTTTGATATAATTTGTAGATCGTTCCTCATGGTACTAGCTCAACAATCTCTATACAAAAAAAATTTAAACTAAACTAGCTAAATGGACATCGAAGCACACACGCAGAGCAGGCTAGACAAGTACAGGCTTGATTCATCACTTGGTCGCCCGTTCACGCCATAAGACAACTAACCAGATTATCGAAGCTATGATTTTATCACTATTTTAAGACCGGTTTACCAAATTTACTCGGTAATTTCATTCATACATTACTTGCTAATGTAACAAGATACTCATGCCTAGTCAATGGCCGAACAACGACGGCCATCGGTGCATGTTATGAATTTTATTTCATCACATGGTATTAGCACACCAACCAATCCGATTGAGATTTAGGTTCTTAAATCCGTGCAAAAAAAGTTGCTTTCTTTTCCTACTATAAAAAGAGTACGCGCCTGCATGTGGCAATAAATGTCTTTGCCTCTAGAGAAATCAAATGTCTTTGATCATGAATGCGACACCCTAAATTAGTGCCAAATCGGTCCCAGCCTCCAAAGGTCATGGGCATCATGAAAGGATGAATGTCGGATTTCATGTGGAGGTATATGGGACAGAATAAAACTGAACAAACATCAAGACATTTGCCCTGAAGGTTGAAGTCCGCGGATGAATGACCGTAGGTGGAGGTGACAAATGCAACATAAAACGACACGATGCCAAGACCCAAAATGTGTGAGAGGAAAAACACAGACACAAGGACTTGCGTGTCCTGAAATTTACATGGAGGTACTTATTCTGCAGAACAAACTCCTTATCCGAACCTTAAGAAAGTTTTATGATACCTTGACTCTGTCACAAATTATCTCCGCAGCATGAGTATAGATAATGGAATCAACTGACAAGGAAAAGTTAAAACTGAATCGGTTGGAGTTTAAAAATGACGTAATCATTCTAGAATGAGATTTTAAGAGACGAACATAAACATCTCTAAAACCGTTTGACCTTTCCTCTTCTATATACACAGATTAACTTAAAATGGTTTCCGAAAGACAAAACAGAAAAGCTTTCCACCGCAAGGCATCTATTTGGGTCAGTACAAATGAAAAAACTACAAGCAACTTCAACACCATCTCCAATAGTTCGAAACTGCAGGTCCTGTCCATAGAGCATGTGACTCTGTAGGATCTCTCGGCGCTGCTCTGTTTTTCTTGGCAGGAAGCCAGGAAGAGTTATCAGTTGTGACAGAATACAAATGCAGAAACATACCTATACCGACACCACCTTCAGCAAAGCACATCAACTTAATACTGAAAAACAAAAGAGAGGGGGGAAAGGAATTGCAAGTAAATGGCCGCTTTGTTGCATTCTGGACTTGCTAAAAAGGCATGATCACTAACGTATATTCGGGCAATCGAATACACACCTTATCAAACTTAACAGTTATAGCAACCATTGGCTCCTCTTTGTAAACTTATTTTTGGACTTGGTCCTTTGTTCGGGGGTTGCGATATCTGGACCATGTTTTACAACAATAATTACCAAAAAATCATTAAATGATCTAGTGCGCGAGCGAGAACAATGATTGTATTTTGGAACAGGATTAATTTAGTACTATACCCCATGATATGATGGTAACTTTCCATGTTGAGCCGAAAAGAGTCAATATAATAGTCATTCTACCGAAAAAATGGAGAAAGGAAAGTGAAAACTTTCGCGATCGCCCAACATCTACGCCAATCACTCCCCAAAAAGTCATATATCGAGGGAAAAGCTATGTCATTGTTTATTCGTGCCCTGATGAGTGATGCTTAGTTTAGATGCTATGATGTGTTAGGTATTGGCTTGTTTCGCTCAATACAGTGTCCGATTGACAAATTTGAGAGTCCTTCCACCGATTACCGAGTGCAGGGAGACTTTGGCGATGGATTGAGGCAGAAGTTTGTTGATCTAGGTTGTGATTGGGCCTATGAAAGATGGTTAGAACTTGATGTGGATAAATTTTAAGTAATTAATGGTGCGTTTAATAATCATTATATTCCCGAAAACAATTTCTACTAAAAAATATTTTTTTTATTCTGTTTCCTAGACGAGTTTTTGACTATTTAAAGGCGTTTAAAAACTGTACAAAATTTTCATTCCCAAAATAGAAATGTGTTGAACACAACCGTCAAATTTTTTTTGACTTAAAATTTCTTTTAATTTTTAAATAATTTTATTATATTTTTTTCTTTTCTTCTTTTCTTTTTCTTCTTCTTCTTCCTCTAGCCGGTCGCTAGCCGCGGCCGAGGTTGGCCACCGGCCAGACAAGAATGGGCGACCTTGCCAACCCTAGCGAGGTCGAGCCTCGTCGGCCCAAGCCTTGCCAGTGGCTGGTCGAGCTTGACTCCCTTGGCTAGGCGAGACTCTAATGAGGTTGTCAACTAGAGGAAGAGGAAGAAGAAAATGAAAAGAATAAAAGAAAAAAAAAATTACTTGATTCTTGAGTTGTTCCTAAGAATAAATAAGTAGATTTTTTCTACTTCTTGATTTTGTTCCAAATTTATTCCCGAGAACAAATTTGTTCATGTTCCCAAAAACAAAGACATTATCAAACGGATTTATATTCCTTTTTTTGTTATGGGGAACAAAATAACATATATAGTCGCTATTGAGCCGGTTACTAAGGCCTAAAAGAACCTTATACTGTTGATATAGTAATTCAAAGTCATGATATGCTGACTAAGCAATCATTCAACAATTAAATATGTGCATTCCCTTATCTTTAGTTAGCACATTTCCTTATCTTTAACGAACTGAATCCATAAATTATTCCCCGGTTATTAGGTAGTTGATCAAATATTGACTACATATGCTTACTAAGCACCGGAGGTATACAAGTAGTGCTAACGTGAAGTAAAAAAGCTGATTATTCAAAAGAAATTACAAAATGGTCAATGTATAATTGTTGATGTTTAATTTTGGTGGTCCTCCTCTATTTTATTACAAATTTAGTCCTTAACCCGACTTCCGATTTTCAATTTCAAATATTTTCTTATATGTGCAAATGGAAATTGCTAAATTCGTCCCAAATCAATATGCTAGTTCACACAATCTGAAGAAGCTATCAAAGACGATCTATACAAATAAACTTGCATGTGCGGTTCAAGTCGGGCTTTCCTAAGTATCTAATAGTATCGCTTCTAATCACGCATTTATCTTGACTATTGCTCATTTATTGTGGAATAACCATTTTATGAAGGATAATTTAGCTTATACTTGTAATGCTTCCCCTAGTTCAAATGGACCAAAATGCTCGAGGGCTGTTGCTGAGTGCTGATCGATCACTTAGAATTGCTGCAGGTAGACACGACCGGTTATTGGTCAAGGTTTCCCCAGGAGCAAGCCATGTGTCAGTTTTTCATTGCCTCTCTGTCGTCTTATAACTAGATTAAAGAATGACCAAGACTATCAAAATCAAAGGGCCGAATCAAAGAATGACCAAGACTATCAAAATCAAAGGGCCAGCGGTCGGATATGCAGCAAGGTTGGTGGGAGCCAGGCTCGAATCTCCGGGCGCTTTTATAATTCTTTTAATTATCTTTTAACGTTTCTAATACTATATTTTCTTTATATGTTTTCCAATTACATGAATAGTGATGATATATATACCTATATATGATAAGAATATTGCACTTTGCACATGTAATTAGTATTTGACAATATATCTATTGTGAGAAAAAATCTGTTCTGCTATGATATCATTAATCCGTGTATCCTATATAAATACTCCACTAAGCCTTGGATGCATAGTAAAATGGGGGTAAAAAATCATCAAATTCCTCGTTTACCCTTATTGCTTTTCCTCCTTATTTCTCTTCTTTTTTTTTTTCTTCATTCTTTTCATTTATCAATACTAAGAAAAACATGTACCTTTTCGTCTATGTTTGTTGATTAATCCTTTGAAGAAGAGGAAAATTCAACAAGATAAAGAAAGATCTGAAGGTTTGTTCTTTCACTTTTAGAGTTCCTATTATTTTTTTAATGAAATTCTAGGGATCCTAAAACTAAAATTGTATATTATTTCATAAGAAAAAGGAAAAAAATATGAAGTTACTAAAAAATAATAGAATTTAAGCAGAATTGATTGAAACAATTTGATATTTAATTACTTGAATAGACCTACATAGTTTATAAAAGGTATATACAACACAAGAATATGTTTCTATCACTTTAGACAAATAAATAGCAAATTAAGTGGCAATTAAAGAATTATAATAATCGCAAATGTTATCTATCATAGATAATTTCTGTAAATGTCCAAACCAGGCTTAAAAAAAAGCTGTTTATTATTTTTTGATGTGCCGAACTATATAACAAATTATTTTCCCGGAAGAACACGCGGGTGCCCATTGTTTTTGCACTATTATTACATGTTAATGCCATATGACAATCTTTAGCCATTACTTTGTACCTTTTGTTTGCATCTAGACAAAAAAATCGACATTGATCCTAAAATCAAGATTGAAGATTAATTTACTGATCAAATACGCGACAAATATAAAGTATCAGGATCAAAATTGAATGGGTATACTCATACATGAACCATTTTTGTGATTTCCCTTTGAGTTATAAATTATGATTTACGCGTCAATGCTATCTAATGATAAATCTAAAAAACCTAAAATACTTTCTTCAGTAAACATCAATGATATAATTGTATCTTTGGGGGCAAAAAATGATAATTAATGTGTTACATCATTAACATCATTAATTCCCTTATCCAAAGAGCAACTTGAGTATCAGACGATTGAAGACTATAATTGGTAATAGCTGTCGTGGATTGACTTGGAGTTTTAAAAGATGTACCACTGGAATTTAGTGCCGTGGATTGACTCAGAGTTCTAGAAGATGTAGCACTGGAATTCAAAATATTTTCGCTTCCCTCTCTACACCTTCGCCTTCACCTAATCTTCTTCTTCCATTCTCGCCAATTTTTCAATGACCGCCTCATAAAAATCCATAGCGTCAGTGTAGAGAGAAAAGCAAAGAACTCAAAATGGAGTTCACCCTGAGCGGCGACGCCTTGAAGACCCCGATTTGCTCCATCACTTGCCTCTCCCACGTCAGCGACGACCTCGCCATTCAAGCATCTCCTTCCAGGTCATTCAATCATTTTTTTTCCACATTTCTTCTTCTTCTCCGTCGTCCCTCTCGCCCACATCTCCGGCTGCCGCCAAGGCACACGGCCAACGGGGGAAGAAGGTGGAAGGAAAAGGAAAGAAAAATGAAAGGAAGGAAGAAAGTAATTAAAAATAGTAAATTGAGTAAGACAAAATGCGTCTCATGGTCCCCATTTACTCTTCATCTCTTCGACCCATAAAGTTGAACAAAGTAGTTGGTTTAATAGCTGAGCCAAAACGATCATAACTTGGAGCGACTTCCTTCCCCTAAATCTCAATTGTTCAAACCTATCTCCCAGAAAATCTCAGTTCTCTCACCGTTTTTACTTATAAAAGATATGTATAGTCTTATTCGTCAACATCTAATGTGATTCTTTCTCAAATTCTCTGAATTGAGAGCCTTATTCCATTCATCGCACCTTCTTCCCTCTTCTCTTTTTGGACCCAATCAAAACATGAGATGAGGAATTTGGTTTTTCAAACAGAAAATAGAATTGAACGATATAAAAGGAGAGAAAGATTCATTTAACAAATAAATAGAACTTTAAAAGGAGTGTTGATTTCAATTATGGTGTTGATTAAATTTTGTTCGTCCAATCTCACTCTAGTATAAAATAATTAACTTGACAAGTTATTTGCGTTGCGAAAATAATGCAATCTCATCCCACTAAAATCCTTAATAAGATCTGAGAAAGAACAAATTAAGAAAGAATCCAAGAAATGCTCTAATTCCCAATTTCTAATCCAAAAGCCAGTATTGTGCCCAAACACAGAGTCTTCAATTATCCATATCCAATCATATTCTGGGAAAAAAAATTTTGTTTTTTAAATATGAAATTATTTTCCTGAATTTAAACATTAATTTTCCATTGACTAGGAAAATTTTTTCCATTGACTCATTTTTCTAGGCAACCAATTCTTAACACTGATGCATGTAAATGAGGCATGCATCATTGGCTGAGATATGTTGAAATACTTATGATCCATGGTAGCATTCTGTGGAATAAAGAATTCACGTCCAAAAGCGAGTCAGCATTTCTCTCTCTTCTCGAAATGGGAAAAAGAATCCATGTTTGAAAGGGATGAAGAAACCCTGGAAGCCTATATCCTCCGACCTTCGATTGTGCAAATGGATGAAGCAAGAGAGAGGGGGGTTTTATTTATTGAGGATGAGGCGTGCTAAACGCACAGTGTCTCTCAATCGGGTACAAGGTCAACAAGTCAGTTGAGAAATATTGTGCAAAGCACAAATTGCAATGGGTGTTTCACCTTTACAAATGCAAGTAACTATTATACCGGCTTATCGTTCCTCAAACATCCTTTACGAGGTGCAGTGGAGTCTACCCTCCTCATCTAAAGGTCCCTCTAATTCTCGACTATAATTTTTTCTTCCCCACCTAGGTGAGAATACTCCCAATGTTTTACATTTCAGAGTTAAGACAAAATAGTTTTAGGACATTCTCGGTCCACGTTGAGTGTTGACATGCTGGACAGGACAATGGAAGAATTGTATTGAAGGTTGTACCACGTGTCCCCGAGGTTCAGTGGCCTTCCAGCCCAGTAGTGGGAACGGGGAGCTTGGAGGGTGGGAAATGTAAATGCTCACATCATGCGCGCTCGAGTGGCTGTGTGTCCGGTGCCCTTTTTCGCTGCTCTTCCTACGTGACCTTCGTAGATATTGTGTGCTACAGGTTCCGCTGCTCGTATAACGTTGTAGATTCTATCGCGAGGAATAAAGCAAATTATAGTATCACGTAATGTTTTTTTCACTAACATCGATCAAATATCAAAATGATTTATATATGTTACTTTGTCGATTGGGCCGTGTTTGTATTTGGGGAGTTTCATGAGTTATAATTTACGGCTGACTTCGGTCAAGCGTAAGTTATAGTTAAAACAACCTGGGCTGAAAGTTTACTTTCGATAAAAGAAATTGATTTACTCATTTTGATCAAAATTTTGGAAAGTTTGGTGTCCACCCTATTGAAACACAGAAAGTGGTTCAATGAGAAGTCATGTTTCCTTCTATTTATCTAGCAAACTATTTCCTAATTTTTTATGAATTTGTTTATAAAACTAACAAATTCACTTGGGGAAACATCAGTAATATAACTGTATCTTTGGGGGCCAAAAGTGATAATCAACTCTTATATAATTGATTCCCCGAGCCAAAGACCAAAAGCGTCGTCTTCTTCCGATCCCGCCAATTTTTCGCCAGAGGTTGGGCAGGCCTCTAGCAAGATCTCGAGCCTCACTAGGCCTTGCCTCTGGCCAATTGCTGAGGTTCCGCAACTGGCTGAAAAAAGGAGAAGGAGAAGGAATAAATAAATAAATAAATCGAAAAAAATATTAATATATTATTAAAAATTGTCCATATTAGCACCCCGTGTGTCAAGTTAGTCGATCGGTATCCATATCAATAATATCCGGCTAAAATTAGGTAGAACAACTGAATTGCACTAAGTCAAACAGTTTAGTACTAAATTGACACAAAGTCAAAAGGTTTATAACTAAATTGACACTAATAAAAAGTTTATGATTAAATTGGCACCAATATAAAAGATTTAGCAATTTTCTAGCACTTTTTTTCCCAATGGGGTTGAGTGCTCTCTTCCTCTTCTCTTCCATTGTAAGCTTTTATATAGGGGTGTGCAACCAAACCGGGTATATCAAGAAACCGGACCGGTCCACCCTAAAAATTGTGTTGGGAACGGGTTCCCGTTGAAACCGGTCCGAGAACCGGTTCCCAAAATTCGGAATCGGTTTGAACCGGTCCAGGAATCGGTTCCAAGTGCATACCCACCTAGGAACCGGATCAACCGGATTGGTTTGGGAATTAGTTTTGTAAGCCCAAAAGTCCAAAACCCTATCTTGTTTCCCCTCGCAAGGTGCTCCTCCTTCGTGCTCGCTTCCCTCCCTCACTGGCTCATGGTCGCATCGTCAATTGGGGCTCACGGTCACATCTTCAATTGTGGCTCACGGTCGCACCATCTATCGCATAGGATTTTTGCTTTGCCTTATGATGTTTGTTTATGATAATTAACCTTGTGGATTCTTAATTTCATTTAGTCAAAAAGTTCATGTACTTATTAATTACATGTACTTAATATTTCAATACAAATTAGAAGGATTATATTGTTTTCTCGCGTATTAATGTAAAATTTAAAGTTATATAGGATATCGGGCGGTTGCAAAATAGGTTCTAGTGAAAACAAGGTTGACCTTGGAATCGGACTAGAAAAATAAGGTGGCTCCAAAATAGAGTCTAGTGCAAACAGGGTCGGGTACGGGGTTCAAAAAAGGGGAACCGGTTATAATAGGGTCGGATACAAGATCCTAGTCTGGAACCTACCCACCCTGGACCCAATCACCCTTACTTTTATAGATGTTGTGTGCCACTTGCTCACAAAAATATTTTACGTTGTAGATTCCATCAGGATCAATAAAGCAAATTACAGTACGATGTAATGTTATTTTCACAAAGATCGACCAAATATTAGGATTCTATCTAGTACTTTGTCGATTGGGGCGCGTTTGTAGTTGAGGAGTTTCATGAATTAGAATTTACGGCAACTTCGGTCAAGTTTGTGTTAAAGTACAAACAGCTTGGACTGAAAGTTTATTTTCAAACAAAGGAAAAGGGTTTACTCATTTCGACCGAATTATTTTTTGAATCTCGACTTTGGAAGGTCTGGTGTCGATCCTACTGAAACGCGAAAATTGGCTCAATGAGAAGTTGTGTTTGCTTCCATTTATCTAGCAAATTATTTCCTAATTTTTTTATGAATTTGTTTAATGTGGGAGCTGATAAATATACCAAAGAAAGAAGTTTACATGTTACAAAAGTATCTTCTTTTATCAAGGGGTGAGATATGTTGAGACACTCATGTTCTTGAGAGACAAAAAAATCCACGTCCAAGAAAAAAGATCAATGATTATCAACAATAAATCTTACTCTTTGATAGATTTGTAGCCACCGAATATGTCCCTAATTACATTCTTTGCTCTGAGAGTCACTGGGATCTATCGAAATAAAAACCAGGATATATTAACAAAAAAGAGAAAAAGAGTGATCATTCATCCAAAAGAGAAGGGAAGGGGCCTATGTCTTTGCATGACCCTGCAGCTCCAGTTCATTCAGAAATGGTAAGATATTTGGCGCAAAAAAAAAAGGGTTGACCCGTATCATCATGACTTAGTTCTATGACATATTATCTATACTCGATTGTACTAGTTATCGAACGGCCCTGATAAAGCGACGGAAGAGTATGCCCTATGGTATTATTCCTTTATCATTACAACCTTTACATAGAGGACACCACGAGCATAAATACCCTCTTTAGAAAGTCGCATAGAAGAGAATGAATAAATAGAATATGGAAAAAGAAAACAGCCTCTTTAGCATAAACACATGGTTTGTATTCAAACTAATATTAGTACAACACGGGTTCATGTCCAAGCCAGCATTAGGAAACACATCAAAGCCAACTTCGCAAAAAGCAAACCATAACATCCAGAAAACCAAAAACTGTCACCATTGTCTAATATGCGACAAATGCAAATGCCATCAAGATACAAAGAACGACAATCAGCCAAGGCATGTCACCAAGCAAGATGTACATTAACAGGCCGCATTTGAAACTTTCAAGCCCAGCATCGATGATAGCATGCACTAGTCGGAACCTTGGATCAATCATATTTTGGCCTCCCATCTTGACGATTTTGAGCAGTTTGTAAATACGCATGATTTTTGCACAGATATCGTTGGCTGGAACACCCATCAACCCGATGACTTGATCCAGGAACCCCACCAAGGAACGAAGGCGTCCGGTACGTGGAGCGATTCGATCTGCAAGCTCTACTCCACGCCTTGGAAATAAAATTATCAATCCAGTTGTTAGTATGAATTGCAGGAGTCTAACCTCTGCATGTACTGCATGTATTTAACCCATCTAATGATCCATGGCTAATAATTCTTTTCGACAAAATGGAACGCCGGGGTACTAGGAAATACCTCCTTAAGGCCTACAAACCTTTCCTAACCTTCTCTTACAATACTTATTCGCAAAACAAGATCACCAATATGCACAAAAACTGCCAGACAAGCCCCCATGCTTATCAGGTAGAAAAACAGAGTAAAGCTAATTGCAGGTCTTATCTTTTCTTAGGAGGAAAGCTAATAAGACTTTCGATTACTAATGTGTTCTTTATATGAGTTTCTGTTGACGAAAGAAAGAACAAAAATGTATATGCAGTCGTGTCTCTTCATCAATGTGATAGAATTTTCCCTCTTAGAAACAGTGTATATACAACCAGACAAGGCCCCTGCTTATTGGGTTAGAAGCTAAGTCCTGGCTAGAACCTAGAAACCGAGTCTTGGATATTCGGGTAGCAGACTCAAGTAGAAATGGAGTCTCAAGCTAACCGAGATCAGGTAGAAGCTCAGTGGTCTATCTTGTACCGAGCATGAACGTTTCGGTCTGAGAATGTACCCAAGTCTCGTTTTCTAGCTTCTACTTGAGACTCCAGTAGCTTGCTCCCAAGTCTTGCTTTCTCAGTTCTACACCTCAGATAATTATGACATATTCGAGGTCACTAAAGCTTTCAACCAGGAGGAAAAGCTAAAAAGACTTTCAATTAATACGTTCTTCTTAGTACGAGTTCCCATTGACAAAAGAAAAGAAACAGAGTGTGTATACTTTCCCGTCTCTTCATCAATGCGAATGAATTTTCCCTCCCAGAAATATAATGAATATACCACAAGGTAAGACCCATGCTTACTGGGTAAAATCTCAGTCTCAGGTATTTGGGTAAAAGACTCAAGTAGGAACCGAGTCTCAAGCTCACCGAGACTTGGATCAAGCTCAGCAGTCAGTCTTGTACCAAGCATGAACCTGAGTTTCGGTCCGAGAACGTAAACAAGTCTCATTTTCTAGCTTCTACTTGAGACTCGAGTAACTTGTGCTCTAGTCAAGTGCTACACCTGGAATTGAGCTCTTGAGCGCTGAACATACAACATCATAATGCGCCAACAAGTTAAACTGATCTACGTAGGACGCAGGTTTTTTCCCAACAAATCAACAATCAGTGGACATGATCAGATATAGGAACAGGAAAGGAAATCGAGATCTTGGCATGATTTAAGTCGCAATTTTCCAACTTATTGATGTTATGCCATGTTTGAGGTTGCTGAAGCTTACCACCAACCACCAAGATCAGCTGGATTGTTGTTCTCCATTAACCTTCTGAGTTGCCTACTGGAGAGACGGAGAAGAAACGTCGAAAATATTGGTTCACCTGGGATGAATGCTTGGGGAAAAAGAGGATAGCAGTTTTGGAGAGAATCCGCTCATTTTAGCAGAGGAGGAGGAGGTTTTTCCATGATTTTGTTTGTCTCATGCTGGAGGTGGTGATCAAACGGAGTAGCGTGGGAGTGAAAGGGACTTCATGTTGCGCTTCATGTTGCACTGACTGGAGGTGGTGATCAAACGGAGTAGCGTGGGAGTGAAAGGGACTTCATGTTGCACTTCATGTTGCACTGACTGGAGGTGGTGATCAAACGGAGTAGCGTGGGAGTGAAAGGGACTTCATGTTGCACTTCATGTTGCACTGAAAGGGACTTCATGTTGCACTTACACAAGTCCCTTTCAAATCACTGTGAAAGTTATTTCTACGACTACGTTCCTGTTTTGACACTTTTTTGGGGATCTGCTTGGAGTTTTTGACAATTTTATTTTATACCCATCGGACAAAAAGTCCTTAAATGGGCATTTCTACATGTAAGTGCCTTTCAAATCACTGTGAAAGTTATTTCTCCGACTATGTTCCTGTTTTGACACTTTTTTGGGGATCTACTTGAAGTTTTTGACTATTTTATTTTATACCAATCGGGAAAAAAAAAAAAGTCCTTAAATGGGCATTCCTACATGTAAGTCCCTTTCAAATCACTGTGAAAGTCATCTCTACGACTATGTTCCTGTTTTGACACTTTTTCGGGGATCTACTTAAAGAGTTTTTGACTATTCTATTTTGTACCCATCGGAAAAAAAGTCCTTAAATGGGCTTCTCTTTCTATCTACAAAAATTAGGATTCCATAAAATGATGTCTTTAGTCATTGTCACTCTTATGGATACTTCGTTATCAACGCAATTATTTTATTTCAATATGATTCCTTCGGGGTCTTAACTCAAATTCCGAAGCTCTAATTTCAAAACTCGTCTTTTTCACAATCATCAGAAGCCGGGTACAGCGGCTCCAGCCCAACGAAGGAAGGAATTGAAAGGAACTTTCACTCCCCCGCCGCTACTCCGTTTGATCACGAGGACTAAAGGGGAGAAAGGACCAAAACACCCTTTCAGTCCCCTCTCGCTCCTTCGTTTGATCACCGCCTCCAGCAGGGGTCGACAAAAGCACCGAAAGACATGCAGTACATGCAGTACTTAGACTCCTGCAATTCATACTGACTGGTTTGCTAATTTTATTTCCAAGGCGTGGGGTAGAGCTTGCAGAATGAATCGCTCCACGTACCCGACGTCTTCGTTCCTTGGTGGGGTTCCTGGATCAAGTCATCAAGTTGATGGGCGTTCCAGCCAATAATACCTGTGCAAAAATCATGTTTATCTACGGACTACTCAAACTCGTCGAGATGGGAGGGCAAGATATGATGGATCTAACATTCTGACTTGTGTCCGCTCTCATCAATGCAGGGCTTGAAAGTGTCAAATGTGGCCTGTTAATGTGCATCTTGCTAAGTGACAAGTCTTGGCCGATTGTCGTTCTTTATATCCTGATGGCATTCGCATTCATCGCGAATTAGAGAATGGTGACAGTTTTTGGTTTCCAGGATGTTATGGTTTGCTCTTTGCGAAGTTAATTTAGGTATTCGGACATGAACCTAGGTTGTACTAATATTAGTTTGAATACCATGGTCAGAGGCGAATTGAAAGCTAAGCAGTGGTAATTCGAAATATTCCCCAGGGGAAAAATAGAGATGTAGTGAGAATTCTTGATCTCTCTCAATATCTCTCTCAATTCAAAAATCCAGGATTTGAATTGATGTCCTTTCTACATCATGAACTAGGGCTTGGATGTGGGGGATCCAAGCACGGGTGCTGAAGTTCTAGGCTTGACCGTTGTGGAAGCGAGCCCCGCTGAAGTCCCAGGCTGGCAAATTTAACCACTTCACTTCCGGCCGACTTTTATTTAATGAGCTCAAACTAAAAATATAAGTTTAATACATCATCGTTTAATTTATTATAGATTTAGTCCTTACCCTGACTTTTGATCCGATTCCAAAATATTATTGTTGAGTGAGTCTCGAATCAATATGCTAGTTCACACAATCTGAAGAAGTTATCAAAGATGATCCGCACAAAGAAACTGGCACATGCAATTCAAGTTGGGCTCTCCTCATGTATCTAATAGTATCGCTTCCGGTCGTGCATTAGCGAATTTTTGTCTTGACTATTGCCCATTTATCGAGGAACGATCATTTACTTGAAATGCTTCCCCCGGATTTTTTATTTTTTATTTTCGGTGTTTCGTCGAGTGCTTCCCCTAGTTCAAATGGACCAAAATACTCGAGAGTTGCTGCTGAGTGCTGAACCTGCCGATCCCCTAGAGAGAATTGCTGCGGGTAGACATTACCCCCAGGAGCAAGCCATGTGTCAGTTTTTCATTGGCTCTCTGTCGTCTTATAGCAAGATTAAAGAATGACCAAGCCTATCAAAATCGAATCGTGGGCTCAGCGGTCGGGAATACAGCGGGGGAGCCATGTTCGAATCTCCGGGCTCTTTCATAATTCTTTTAATTATCTTTTAACGTTTTTAATATATATTATGTTTATATTTTTTTTCCAATTATATGATTAATGATGATATATATACCTACATATATTATTCAGGTTTCCCTTGGAACAAGCCACGTTTCAGTATTTTCATTGGCTGTCTGTTACCGAACCTATAACAACTAAATTGTGGGGCCAGCGGTTCGTTGGAAACGCAGCAAAGGTCGGAGGGAGACAGCTTTGAATCTTTCGGCTATTTTATTTATATTTTTTCCAATTATTATATGTACCTATATATAATTAGACTATTGCATTTTGAACGTGTAATTATTATTCGACAATAAATCTATAGTGAGAAAAAATTCGTAACGCTATGGCACCATTACTTTGTCTTTCCTGTATTGATACCCTATTGAGCCTTCGATAGATAGTAAAATAATGGTAAAAAATCATCAAATTCCTCAACCGCCCTCAATTTTTTCCTTCATATTTTTCTTTTTCTTCTTCTTATCTAAGTTCTTTTGATTTATCAATACTAAGAAAAATATGTACCTTTTTGTTTATCTTTGTTGATTAATCCTTTTAAGAGGAGGAAATTTCAACTAGATAAAGGAAGATCTGCAGGTTTATTCTTTTTATTTTAGAGTTGCTATTATTTTTTAATGAAATCCTATGGCTGCTAAAACTTCAAATTGGATATTCTTTCTTAAAAGGAAAAAAATGAAAATTAATAGAATTTTAAGTAGGATTGATTGAAACAATTGGATATTTAATTATTTGCATGGACCTACATAGTTTATAGAAGATACACACAACGCAAGAGCATTTTTCTATCACTTCAAACAAATTATTATTAAATTAAGTGGCAATTGACGATTCTAATAATTGCAAATATCATCTATCATAGATAATTTCTGTAAATATACTTAACAATAATGGATGCACCTGTCCAACCATGCTAAAAAACTGTTCATTAATTTTTTATACGTCAAACTATATAACAAGTTACTTTTTCATAGCAACACACAGGTACACATTATTTTTGCACTATCATGACATGTTAATGCCACATGACAATCTTTAGCCCTTACTTGGCATCTTTTGTTTGCATGTGGACGAAGAAATCAACATTTATCCCAAAATCAAGATTGAAGATTAGTTTACGAACCAAATACGTGACAAAAATAAAGTGTTAGGATCAAAATTAAACGGGAATACTTGTGCAAGAATCATTTTTGTGATTTCCCTTCGAGTTATAAGTTGTGATTTATGCGTCAATGCTATCAAATGATGAATCTAAGAAACCGAAAATGCTATCTTAGGTAAACATCAGTGATATAATCGCATATTTGGGGGCGAAAAATGATAATTAACGGGTTATATCTTTGATTCCCCGAGCCAAGGACCAAAGGTGTCGTCTTCCTCCAATCCCGCCAATTTTGCAGCGACCGCCCTCATAAAAATCTGTAGCTTCAGTGCGGAGAGGGAAAGCGAAGAGCTGGAAAAATGGAGTTCACCCTGAGCGGCAACGACTCGAAGACCCTGGCTCGCTCCATCACTTGCCATCCAAGCTTCTCCTTCCCAGGCGATTCCATCGATTTCTTCCCCGCCTTTCTTCTTCTTCTTCTTCTTCTTCTTCTTCTTCTTCTCCTTCTCCTTCTCCGTCGTCTCTCTTGCCCGCAGCTCCGCCGTGTCGCCACTGAAATCCACGTCGATCATCGTTCCTCAGCTTCATCCATCGAGTGAAACAGCTACAGCGGTTGCTTCTTCCTGTGCCCTGCCGAGCGATGCTTAGTTTAGATGGCCATGATGCTGTGTTAGGTATTGGCTCGTTTCGCTCGATACGGTGTCCGATTGAGAAATTACGAGAGTCCTTGCACCGATTGCCGAGTGCGTGGAGCTTTCGGCGGTGGATTGAGGCAGCAATCTGTTGAGCTAGGTCGGGATTGGCCCTGTGGACGGTGATTAGAATTCGACGTGCATAAATCTGAAGTGACTAAAAGAATCTGATAGTGTTGATAGGGTGATTCAAAGTCATTATATCGTGACATTAAGACAATTCACTGCTATAGCCAGGAGAATTATCAGCGGTACTCGTGGAAAATGTCGAATGGTGAAAAACCATAGGAGAAAAGCCCTATGGATAACCTTCTATGGTTGCTGCTATTCTGTCTTGCTAATGCTTTCCTGGTTTTTCTAGTCACTTTGATGGTGTTATATGGAGTTTTGCAACACTCAACAAATGAAAGCACGATTGTGCTCCTGAGCACATCTCTTGTCTGACCATACTTTGCATGACTTCCTTTTGCCTCGTCGCATTTAACTACCAAATAACAATAGAAGTTCCAAGTTCTATGCTCAATATTTGGCACTTGGCACCATTTGATTTGAAATTAGAATCAAAATAGTATTGATCTGTGTACAAACATCACCTTATTACTCGTATATATCAGATTAAGATTCTCATATTTGTATTCGACCTCAACCTCCAGATTTCCTTTCATGCACTCAATTCGTCAAGATCTGTCTATCAATTGATAAACTTCAAGCCAGACCTCTTCGATGTGTTTACAGTATTTGGCACACAGGTTCAATGCAGCATTCTTCTAAAGGTATATTGTTGTTGCTTATCTTTCTAGTATATTTGCCAGTTTATAGTTGTAAGCAAACTACAAACACTTACAAAGTACTCTGTGCAGGCTGTCTGTTCTATCCTTAGAACGCCTATTACAAACATTGATTATTTGAGTGTGCAATTACCAGACATCAATGCATCAAAAGTTCAATGGGCTCTGCAGTGCTTCAGTGGTAAAGACCTTGCAGTTTTGAAATGGTGCATTTGATGGTTAAGATTGCAAGCTCCTGGCACAGATGGAAAACTTAGTGCATTCCCTTTTCCCCCTCCAATTCTATGGAAAAACCAGGAGAAATGAAGTCTTGAAACTGACATGTTCATTGAGAGAAAATGACCACAACATGCTGTGAGAAGCATTTATTCGCCATGTCATACGTGTTGACAGAGAAGAGCTTCTCTAATCTCTCATCATGCAAAAGCGGTGTGAACTCTGTCAAAGGGATTTTGCAGTGCCCCAATATGACCATAAAGCCAATGAATCCAGAATAAAGAGATGGGGAAGTTTATGTAGTATGTTATCTAACTGTAATTTAAATCGGAGGTTGGCACCTGTCAAACCTGCATTCATTTGATAAGAAGCTGCACCATACAGATATACATGTTTATCTCACTGTGCCAACTGTAAGTTGTTATTCATGCATATGTGATGTTGTCATATGCATGCGGCCATTAAGAAAACATACTGGATCACTTGTAATGTTGACCCCAACATACAACAATTATCTCTGGATAGGAGAGAATATGCAAGCAATTCTGTATTGAGGCCTCATGATCTGAGCAGATTGCTTGCAAATTTTCAGTCATTCCTTCAGGAAATCACTATCATTGCAACAGAACACAACTCTGATCCTTCTGATGCTGCAGGTGAATTTGGTGGAAAAGCTGTTGAGTTTTGAAGCTACATCAATCCTACCAAGAGTAGAGATTGACTTTATTCTTTTCAATTGAATATGGAGAAGAATATCATGATTCAGATTCTGGTTGCAGAGAACGACTCCTTGCTGCACACTCAGCTGTGGATAGATCCCGGAGAAGAGCTTCTGCATTATGCTCATAATGGTAACCCAGCAGACGTGACTTTTGCTGTCAAAGGGTTGAAAGTGTTCCGTCTGATTCGTTTTTTATTATGTTAACTATCAAGACATTTGATCATAAATGCAGCTACAGGTTCTTGAACATATGACTTCACTTTCAAACTTATCTCCATTTCCTTAAAATGAGTCCACCTAGTTGCCAAAATGCCATTGGAACTATTTTAATGTTGAAGTTTTTCCTTGTGTTTTCCAGTGAACATGATAATATTCAACTCTGTCCATCTCATGGAAATCCGGGCATTTCTTGCATTCTGTGAGGGATGTGAAGTGGACATACATTTGTACTTTGAGAAGGCTGGCGAGTGAGTAAATTCTGAATGCTCTTTTGACTCTTACCTTCTATTAATTTTTTTTCCATGCTTCACTTCAATTGATTGCCCGACTTTATCTTTGAGTCTGGCAAAATTTTACTCTTTATTCATGCATCGAGGAGGAAAAAGTTTTGGCAGAAATCCATATATGTCCTACCAAACCTGTAAGCATTTCTGTTTTTCCACTATTTAGACTGACTGTCCACCTGCTACCACAGACAAGGTGGAGCAAAACTATTTTCCGCTTTTTACTTGACTGTGAACCCTGAGGATGTATTACACATACCTGTGCAAGAACCTATTTCTGCAAGACTCAACTCACATGCCTTTCTTGGGCTTCTCAGCATCGATTCAATTAGTCTGCTTGTATCACATCGTTTATTAGTGGTTCTAAATGTTTTTCAGAGGCAAAGGTACTGAACAAGATTGTCACTTACATATCACTAATTAGCGCATCATAAGTATGTTCATGCACTTTGTTAGTAGTTGAATTGGATAATCCCTCTAAAGCAATTTTCTTCATTCTTTTCATGTAGATGAAAATGGTTTTTCACAACATAATCCAAGTAATTGGGTTGACGCCAATGAGGATGAAGACGATGATAATGAGGATGGTGATGAACTCTGTATTCAATCAACACCACCATACTGTGAAGATCAATAACATTATGTTTCCGGTTTGACTATGCTAACCATGCTCTCTTAGTTTTACTGGTAAGTGCTTGTGCCTGCCTATGCTTGATATTTCCTGTCTTCTGTTCCTTCATGTAGTTGGAGTAGTATCTTACTTGCTTTAAGCGTCCTTTGTCCTTTTTTCTTTTCCCATTTCTTCTCCTACTTGACTATACGTTAGTTCTTGTGCCAATTCAACTAGTCCACCATGCAACAAAGCTGCCATTTTAATGCACTTCTCTTCCCGCCTCTCTTTTGTTTTTCAATATTAAGTTGATGCGCTTTGCTGAGTGAGGTATCGATATAGGTATGGTTCTGCACTTTTTCTCTATCACGACTTCTTCCTGGCTTCCTGCCAATAAAAAAAGAGCAGTGCCGATGGTACTTACAAGAGTCACATGCTTTATGGACAGGAGCTAGCAGTCTAGAACTATTGGAAATTTTGTTTAGACCTTGTAAAATCTGTCAAATAATTCCTTTCTAGCTTTGGTGGTGCGGGGACATGCTCTATACCATCTCTAAAACAGTTATTCATGTGGAGATCTATGACCGATTAAAGTTTCTGCTGCCCTCTATACTGAGTTTCTCTGAGCTATTCTTGTAGTCCGTCTGCTCATGAAAATAATTTATCAGTTTTTCTCCAACTTTCTTTCTCTACTATTTGCACCAGCACATTCAAAACATTAAGAAGACTGTTGAAGTTTTTTGACCAAATAGATCTCTTGCCGTAGAAGGCTTTCTGTTTTGTCTGTTGAAAAACATTTTAAGTCAATCTGTGTATATTTAAAAGGAAACAGTCAAAAGGTTTTTGAGATGTTCATGTTCCTTTCTTAAAATCACATTCTAGAATGATTACGTCAATTTTAATCTCCAACCAATTCAGTTTAATGTTTCCTTGTGAGTTGCTTCCATCATCTAAACTCAAGGATAGCGAATTTCTAGTGTTTTGATTTGTGGCAATATTTTCTTCTGAGGTAATTTGTGACAGTGTCAAGGTATCATAAAATTTACTTAGAGGCTCAGATAAGGAGTTTGTTCTGCAGAATAAGTCCCTTCATGCACATTTCAGGACACATAAGTCATGTCTGAGGTTTTCCTCTCACAGATCTTGCGTCTAGGTATCATGTTTTTTTATGTTGTATTTGTCATGTCCACCTACGGTCATTCATCCATGAACTTAAACCTTTAGGACAAATGTCTTGATGTTTGTTCAGTTTTATTCTGTGCCATATATCTACACATGAAATCCTACATTCATCCTTTCATGTTGCCCATGACTTTTAGAGGGGACTGATTAGCACTCATTTAGGGTGTCCCGTTCACAGTCGATGACATTTGATTTCTCCAGTGGCAAAGACAGATCAGTCATTCAGGCAGAAGTTATGGGATCATATTGTTTCTTTAATGCAAAATTGCCTTATTCGATAAGGGTCATTGAAAGCATTTAGCAGATTGTGTCGTCATCGTCTACTTTTATTTGCTTTAATGTTCAATGAAGACGGCCCATCTCGCTGTTTTAATGAGATGATATGAGGTGGAATGGATAGCATAACAATTCTAGAAGGACGACGCCAAAACCTGGTTAGAGATGATCCGCCATGATGCAGGTGGTTGTAGAGAATATTATATCGCCTTGATGCGAACAAGGGGCAGACGAACACTTTGATGTTCCTCATAGATGAACCAAAGTCTGGCCATTCAAACGACAATCAAAGAAGACTATTCATCGTATAGCCTTCCAAATAAGCCCTTCGATGCATTTGGTTGAGGTACCTTTGGGATACTCCTGTTCTCTCTGCTTTTCCTGCTTGTTCTCATCATGTGTGGTGGGTGAAGATGACTCGACGAACGAATTGACCAATTCTCCTCCAATCAACTCCATAGTCTCGCCCCTTTGCTCAGTTTTAATCAATACGATTTGATTTTCGGGGTGACTATTTCTTTATGGTCAGCATGATTCCTTCAGATATGCCAACGACATCACAAGTCGTTAGTTCACATTCCTCCATTCATCACTAGGTAAAATAGGAGGAATATGGGATGTGATGAATCGGGTGACGTTGGTTATAGAATTGGAGCTGTTAAATCAAAGGGGCGCATCCGTGAACTTGGGGGGATCGAATGTCTCTCCTTTTAACTTTTAATTTTCCTCGTAGATTTTTGTTCTGGTTCCAGATTGGAGAAAATTGTTTTAATGAAATGGTTACATCTTTGTATTTATAGAGATCGATTATGAGCTTTACCTAGTGGGCCATAAGATGTGGCCCTTTGCATCTTTATCCGAGAAAAGTGGGCCAATTTAATTAGGCCCGATGTACATATAAGTAATTGGATCACGGAATGTTCATAGTACTCGGGCCCATGTGAAAGCTGATTATGTCACACCTACGACAGGGTCCAATGGTCACAGTTGCAATCGCATAGGCTTTTGCTTATTTTATTTTGTTTTTTTTTTTTTAAATGTCTGGTTTGCACCTAAACAATTTCCTAATGGTACAGATGGTGTCTTTGTGCAAAAGGTATGTCTTTTTTTTTTTTTTTCCTTCGGTAATCGCTGTATGGTGCTTGGTCAAAATTTGCTACTGTTGGATATTATATTGCTAAAGTCCTTCTTATGTTTGTTTTAACTCGTCTTCTTGCTTCTCTTTTGTCCTTTCTTGAAGAAATTGCCCCATCAATAAGCCAACTTCAATTGTCGACTGTTCCATGATAAGAATCATATCGTATATGCAACATAAAGGCCACGCTAGTGCTGTCATTTCCTTGTGAAAGTACCCTGAAGGAAGCTCTCTTCAGCGGTGGAGGGTCGATCAACATGAGAAACACCATACATAGTTATTGGAGAGAGTGCTTCCCATCAAATCATTTCAAACATTGTTGGTTTTTGAGCATTTTCATAACAGGGGAATATTGTCCAAAAAACTCTTCACTTTTCAATTTTGCAATTCAATCCTAAATCTTTTGATTATATTAATTTAGTTCTAAAACTTTGACAAATTGCCAAACTAGGCCTAAAGCTTTTAACGAATTGCTAATTTAATCTTTTTTTGTTAATTTTGGCTAGATATTATGGATGTAGTAGCCCGCTTAGCACCGGTCGTTTTATGTGATGTAGTCAGTTCTAATGTAGATAATTTTTAAATTTAAAAAAATCTAAATTTTTTTATTTTTTAATCTTTTATTTTCTTCTCTCTTTTTACGCAAGGCTAGTGTCTCCGTTGGTGTTGAGCAAGAGCTGACGGCCCTCGTTGGGCCTTGGGTGAGGAATTGCGACGTGCTTACTGTCCAAGCAAGGGTTGTGGTCCTCGCCCACTTCCAGCAAGGGCTTTTTGGGCCACTAGTTTTATGTAAAGAGAGGGGAAAAAAAATAAAAAAATCAATAAAGATTAATAAAAAAGTTTCGTAGTTTTTTTTAAAAAAATTAAAAAATTGTCCATGTTAGTATTAATTGCGTCGGGTAAGACGGTCGGTCTTGATTGAGCCGCCAAAAACTATTTTGGCAAATCGTTATAAAATTTAGGATTAAGTTTGCATAATCAAAAGATTCATGACTAAATTAGCAAATTGTCAAAAGATTTATAATTAAGTTGGTAAAATTAAAAAGATTTAGAACTAAATTAGTTATATAATAGGGTTAGGATAATTTGAACAATTTCTCCTTTATAATGGCTAAGCAATTAAAAGAAAAAAAATTGAGTGAGCTGTGCTTTGACTATAAATGGACTTGGAGACAAGTGGGCCCGGCGTTTCGATATGTAAGGATTGATTGTAAGGAGCGGGCGCTAAGTGCTGAAGTCCCGTGAGTGTTAGAGTAGGATTAGAGTAGGACCGATTAAAAAAAAAAAAAAAAAAACTTGTGTCTGGGGCCTCGAAATATTCGCTCCGCCACCAAGAGTCTATTGTTTCCAGATAATAGGAGGGTCGCAATCAATTGCTCTTTCTGTCAGTAACGGAACTAACCCATGTCAGACTCACAAAGCGATTCGTGGTATGTGAAGTTTACACGCCCGAGAGGCTCCCTAAAGCACGAATTGATTGTGGGCTGGACCGTCCAGAAGCTCTCTTGTCGTACGTGACTCTTCCATCTTGTGCTCTTGCATTCAATGTATTTGAACATTGTTAGTGGCGTGATGTTCTCTTCGGTTTTAAATTGTTTAGGCCTTTTCCCGAAAAGATATGATAAAATTTTGAGTTGTGGACGTATCATCCTACACCTTGCTGTTGCCTATTCCCATATTTCTCATCCATAGAAGGTTCAGTCGCGTCGATTTTCCAAAACTTATTGCAAGAATGGATGATTTAAATTATAACGAATCTCAATATAAGATGGTTACTTAATCAGGTACATATGCTTTTTCATCATTTCTCAATTTTGAATTGCACCACAAAGGATTAGAAACATCATCATCATATATGCCCATATTTGTCCGACAACATTGCCCAATCACATGTCATGCTTATATATACCATGGTCAACATTGTCCGCAAAACTAATCTTTGAGATGGGAAGATAATATTTGGACCTAGGGTTACAACCTTTTTTTGGTGGCGATGATTTTTTTTTTTAATAATACCTAGAGAGATTTATATAAATATTTACTTATAAATTATCGCATCATTGTAACTCAAAATAGTCTCAGTATTCTGAATTGAAAAAGAAAGCTAATCACATGACTTGCGAGTTTACTATTAATGAATAGACTAATGTTTTACATTGAATAAAAAATGAATGATGATCATTGAGAAAATGAGAGCATGAAAGTATTGGAATATATATATTACAAAAATGATCCTTGTATTATTGCGACACTTTAATTTGGGTCTTCACACTTTATCTTGTGATAGATAGGGTCCATAAAACAAACACCAAGCGGCACTAATATGGAATGAAAAAATAATTATGCAGAAGGTATTACAAAATGTTCCCTGTAATACTGTTGATGTTAAATTTTGGTTCTTGTACTTTATCTTATGACTAATTAGTCCTGATCCCAATTTCAAATATATCCTTCCAAATGTAGGCAGAAATTACTCAATAAGTGCCCAATTATTATGCTAGTTGACACAACTTAAAGAAGTGATCAAAGATGAAAAAATTACACATCCTTCCAAATGCAGGTAGAAACTGCTTAATAAGTACCCAATTAGTATGCTAGTTGACACAATTTAAAGAAGTTATCAAAGATGAAAAACTTGCACATGTGATCCTAATCTGACTATTCTCAAGTATCATAACTTTTACTCACACACTAGCATATTTGTCATGACTATTGCCCATTATTTGTGAAATTAACATTTTATGGAAGACAATATAGCCTGGAGTTTTAACACTTTTCTCAGTTCAAATAGACTAAATTCTCGAAAGTAATACTTAAGGATGATCAATTAGTGAGAATTGCTGCTAGGTCATCAATTCTAAAGACACTAAAACAGTGTTATCGGATCAAGGCTTCCCAGGAGTAAGTCACATGTCATCTTCTCATTATGTGTGTTATTGAATTTCAGTGTCAAATAAATATAGTGTACATTACAATGACCAATTGTTACTTATGATACCATGAACTACTTCTGTGATTTGCACTTTAAGCGGACATATATTGTCAACACACTTTCACATGGATTGATTTATATGTTGGACATGTGCTTATCGACAAACACGTTTTGACATGGGTTTATCATTTTCTTTTTTTTGTTATTAGTGTCACCAATTTTGACATTATGTTATATGGGCTTGTCGTCAAATGAGCATAGTAATAAGGGTTAATTTCATGAAATACCCCAAATTGATATATTTACAACAAATTTATTTCAAACTAATTTTTTGATCACCAAAAATCTCAAATTGATACACTTTTGACAAATTTATCCTAAATGACCACACAAAACTCTAAATTGGTACACTTAAAAAAAAATTTCCTCAAATTATTTTTTTTGACCACAAAAAATTCTAAACTAGTATAATTGTGACAAATTTACCCTCCATTAAATTGGATTAATATAAAAAAATCAATAATGACAAATTGAGAGTAAAATCTCAAACAACAAAATTTAATAAAAACTAACATATAGTTTAGGGTAAATTTATCAAAAGTATACAAGTTTGGAGTTTTTGACATATGGTCGGGCCTAAGACTTCGACACCCTTGCTTGGCTCCTTGACACTCAAGTCCTAGTTCATGGAGGCTAGGCACAAGCCATAAAGGCTATGCTTAGGACCTCAATGCCTATGCATGTGTCCTTGGTGCTTAAGCCCATATCCATCGAGGATGGCCTAAGACACCCGTGCTTCTTGCTCGGCCTAAGTTCTGTGGACCTAAGCTCGTATCGATAGACTCAAGTTAGGCAACAAGGATCCAAGCATGACCACAGAGGGATTGGGCCAGGGCACTAGGAACAAGCATCAAGATCCCAAGCCTAGCCTCTACGGATTGGAACTCCACCTCTATGAATCCGAGCCCAACCCTTGTGGATGCCTAGCATTTGTAGACTCAAGCCCTAGTGTCAAGGACTAGGCCTAGCATCGAGATCTCAACTTAGCCTCAATGGACCCAAGCCTAGCCTCGGTGGACCTAGGCTCAACCCCAATAGATCCAACCTTGGCCCATTGCTAAAGATCCAAGAACGAAAGGCATTGATGTTGAGAGCCAAAGTCTTGAGCTTGATTTCTAGTCATATTTTATAAATTGATTTTTCAGTTTTTAAAGAAAAATTCATTTTCTTAAATTTAAGCATTAATTTTCCATTGACTTGAAATAAAAAATCATATTAGCTCATTTTACTAAATAATCCAGATGCTGAAAAATGATCTGAAATTTTTTTTTGGCAAAATAAATAGTCTTCTTCCAATAGGCACAGAAAGAAGGATGGAGATCCTTTACCTCAAATAGTGTTTTCATTGGCATCGCAATCAATTCCTAACAATGATTCATGTAAATGAGGCGTATATTAATGATTGAGATATTATAAAACATTTGTATTTCGTAAAAACATCTCGTGAAATAAAGAATCCACGTCCAAAAGTGATGTCAGCGTTTCTTTCTTTTCAAATGGGATAAAGAATCCACGTTCAGAAGGCAAACCTCGAATTTTGATCGAACGAATGAAGTAAATGAGCAAGGGAGAGTGATTCTTTCCATAAAGAATTGGGCGTACTATATACGTTCGAGTATTGCGTGACAGGAAAATACGAGAATAGCGTTGAAGGTTGTACCACGTGTCACAGGTTGATTGGCACGCCAGCCCAGCAGCGGGAGAAGGGGGGGCTTGGAGGTTAGGTTGGGTAATTTAAACGCTTACTTCTGCTAAACTGGCCATTTCTCTAAGTCGGCTCAGCTTGCCGCTTGGAGATCATTTAGTGGCTGTTAGGAGTGAGAAACATGGATCACCAAAACGAAAATCGCCTAGATTAGACTGGATTGGCTGATTCTAGACAGTTCTCGAGGTAGGCGGCCCAATTCTATAAAATTGGAATTTGTCATTTTCGGTCTAATTCCAGATACCAAGGAAAACCAAACTAATGAATTTTTTTTTTTTTCAATGGCCGGATGCCTTTCTTCTTTTGCTTTGCTTTAACTTCTGTTTGCGCATGGTGCAGCCGAGTGCGTCATCTTTGTGATGAAGCTAGATGTAACACTATCAATGATTTTTTTTCAAAGTGATGGCTACATTCCCTAGGAGTTATGTAAATCAACCAATTCTATTGAATCGCTCGAGAATCGGATTGGACCGTTCACAATTCTAGAAACTAGCAACCGGTTCTTCTAGTATGGTTCCATATTCCTGGGGAAACTAGTCCTTCAAGTCTAGTTCCCAGTTCCTAGGATCGGACTAGACCAGGAACGAGTCACTCGTAGTGACTACGATGCGCTCCAGTGTCCTTTTTCTCTACTCTTCCTATGTAACCTTTGTAGATGTTGTGTGCTACTTAGAAGTGATTAGTTTTCAATTTGTGAAACCAAAAACCGACTCACCTGATTCTGGAATTGGTGCTAGAGGCAAGGCCACAATTGCAAGGGAGGACTAGAGGCGAGACTGCTATTGATAGGGCCGTGAGCAATTGCAATGAGGGAACCCATTGAGATTAGAGATTGAGAGGAAGAGGATCGTGCAATGGTGCAAGAGCGGAGGAGGCTAGGGTTTCCGAGTTTCCAAGTTACGTTACGGAGGTTATTCTTTTAATTTTATAAAGAAGAGTAGAAATTAATTTTTTTTTTTTTTAAAGTATGTCAATTCAATCCAAGTGGTCTAAGTGGGTGAATCCACACTTGAAATTGGGAACTTGACCGATTTCACTGGTTTCAAGTTTTAGGAACCGAAAATCTAACCGTGAATTAGCCGGTTTGATCTGGTTCTTTTGCTCACTTCTAGTGGCACCTGCTCATAAAATATTTTATGTTGTAGATTTCACCATGATGAATAAAGCGAATTACAGTACAGCATAGTGTTATTTTCACGAACATTGACCAAATATTAGAATAATTTCTATTTAGCAAGTGCCGATTGTGGCGCATTTGTATATGAGGAGCTTCATGGGTTATAATATACGGCAACTTCGGTCAAGTATATGTTAAAGTAAAAACAGCTTGGGCTGAAAGTTTATTTTCAAGAAAGGAAATAGCTTTTCTAAGTTTGATCTAAATTATTTTTTGAATCTTAATTTTGCAAGGGCTGTTGCCAAGTTATGTTTCCTTCTATCTATCTAGCAAACTATTACAAAAGTACGTTCTTTCATCAACGGGTGAAATATGTTTACACGCTCATGGTTTTGGGGCACAAAGATTCCACATCCAAGAAAAAGGGTCAATGACTATCAATAATAAATTTTACTTTCAAAAAATTTACGGTCATTGAATATGTCAATAATTATACTGTCTGCACTGGAAGTATGAGTCACTAGGAACATCAAGAATAAAAATCCGGATATATTAAGCAAAATAAATTTAGAATAGAGGACAAATTTTGGAGGTACAGCTTGGTGTTTTAACACTCCATGAGTTGCTCGCGTTTAAACAAGACAAAGTGCAAGTAAATGGAATTTCTTGTGATTTGCTTTGGGCTTTTGAGTGTCCTCATTTGACTCTTCATCTTAACGGTTCAGGCCCATCTCTCAAGAAGTCTCTGTCTCCCAGCCCTTTTAATCTATGACATCAAAGACAAAAAATTCCTAACCATCGACATCTATCTATATATGTCTACACTTATATATAAGCAAAATTACTATGTCTCACTATTCAAATTCTTCCATGCATCAACATGCAAAAGGTTGTGCATTGCACTTTCCCAATGTGATTTCGTTTTATTCTCAAATGGGTAAATTTTTCGTTGAAGAATTTGTGGCAGGTTTCTTCCCTCTCTCACATATTAAAGGCTTCCTTTATGCCAGACTTAGTAGTTTTCATTTGTGAGTCAAAGTTCATTCGAGATAGTGTCTATCTAGAATATTGCTAAGGGTGGATATGAGGATCGGGTTATGAACTACGTCTAAACTGCAATTCGTGGATTGGAAGATTAGGGAACAAGAATAATGTGATTATTTCTCAAATTTTGTGAATCAATTCCCCTAGCCAAAGGGGAAAAAGAAAAACCATGTTTCTCCAACTTCATTGTGTTGCACCGAGATCTTAACTAAGTAGTACCATTATCTTCATCACATCACATATTATACTTTCTACATGTATAAGATGTTTGAAGTAATAATAGTAAAACACAAGGTTCGTGTCCCAAAGGTAGTAATAGTACAACACAAGATTCGTGTCCTAACCAACATAAGCACAATACACATCATACCGACTTCTGAAAGAGCAAACCAGAATATTAGGAAAACCGAAAACTGTCCCAAGTCTCTAATTCACAATAAATGCTCATGGGTTCATCAACGAGAGGATGCGGAGAATGAAAATTGGCCAAGGCATGACACGAAGTGGAATGTATGCCAACAAACAGCACCTCACGCATCCAAGAACGACAGTGATGCGAATGGACATAAGTTGGAATCTTGGGTCCATATCTTGCCTTCCTATCTTGATCTTTAGTAACTGTCCAACGATTACGAGCATTGTATAAATACACATGATGGTTTCAAGGTTAGTGAAGGCAGGAACACCCATGATTCCGATGGCACCAAGCACAATCTTTAGCAGGATCTTCTCCACGAAATGAATTGTAGCAATCATATCTGCATACTCTGCTCCACGTCTTGGAAATAAAATCAACAAACCATTTGTTAGTGTACAGTCTTTTGGAAAGCTCAAGTTTTAGGCTCTTTTTGCAACACATCATAGGGCAATCTTTCCAAAAGCTTTCAAGAACTACCAATTTAAGTTCTGAAGGAAATGTAATGCTGTATGGCACCAAGTATTGGTGCAAATCATAACTAACGTGTCTATGCATGCAGGACTCTTGACCGATATATGCACCGCAAGAGTGCCCATCTATTGATCTGAGGCTAATTCAGGTAGTGAATCAAGAGATACCTCCTTAACTCCTCTTTTCGACAAATTGGAACATCAGAGAACTAGGGGATACCTCCTTAACACATGTAAACCTTTCCCAACCTTCTCTTACAACACATTCACAAAAAGAATACTACCCAGATGCACAAAACTACCAGGGAAGCCCCCGCTTCCCGGGTAGAAACAGAGTAAAGCTACCTAGTTGTCTTCTCTTTTCTTTTTCTTTTTTTAGGAGAAAAAGCTAAGAAGACTTTCAATTAATTTGGGTTTCTCAGTATGAGTTTCTCTTGACAAAAGAAAGCTGCAGCATGCATAAATAGTCGTGTCTTTTCATTCACGTGACAGAATTTTTCCTCTCGCCTAGTAATTTTAGGAGATGGTTGACAACTTTCCAATTTCATGATTTTCAAGAAGAAGTGGCCGTTAATATGCCGTTCACTTTCCTCGAACAAACTCAGCTGTTTTAATGGTATGCATACTAGAGAGGGATTATTCCTAGTATGAGTCCTACTGTGTTCAATTACCCAAATGGATATCGTGAAAATTTACCAATTCGCACAGAAAACAGGGTGCTGAATTACATGCTCTGCTATGAGTGAGCCCATTTCAGCTCTTTGAGTGTCGAATCATTATGAACATCTCAATCAGTAAAAGGCAAAAACGAAAGGATGAAAAAATCTGGATGGTACCAATTGGCGTTCCAACCCGACTCTGACAATCTAACACAAGAAACAGGCCAAACAGGCAAGTGAAAGATTCCCCTGGGCTCTAAACTAACACCTGCAACGACTAAAACGCAGGTTTTTTCCCCATAAAACAGTATTCACGTAATGATATGTGCAGTATGACATGATCAGAGATAGAAATCGAATAAACATCAAGATATTGACGTGTTTCCTCAGAATCCTCAAACTTACAGACGGAGCTGGGTGTGCAGTGCTTCTTTTTTTTTATATATTTAAGGTCGCTGACGCTTACCTCTGGCGACCACCGTGATCAGCTGGACCGTTGTTCTCCATTAGCCTTCTGACTTTGCCTGATCTCTCCTTCTTCTTCCTGAAAATGTGGTTTCTTCAAGTGTTTGCAGACTGCTGTGGAAATAAGAAGAGGTAACCATGGATATACGACTCCCGACTCCCTCATTGACGCAATTTGCACCTCCGATAACGCACTTTTGGCATTTTCTGCGCAGACTGGTGTGGAAATAAGAAGAGGTAGCCATGGTTATATGGCTCCCGACTCCCTCAGTGCCGCAATTTGCACCTCCGATAACGAACTTTTGGCATTTTCTGCGCCTTTGAGGGACCCCCTCGCATTTTGATGTAACCTTCTGCGACCTTTTGGCCACCCTGGAAAGCGGAAGGCAAGTCTGTTTACTGGCGCGGCGCCGGTAATTGAAATTCGGGGAGAAAATATTGGGGTCGGAGCAACCGGGTCGTAGCGCCCTTTTGCTCTCCCAAGATTTATTCTCTATTTTTCTTTTTTACTTTTTGTTAATATATCCAGATTTTGTTAATTTATCCAAATGCAGCCATATAGGTTATGCTCCTGCAACGATCCGTACACTCATTGGATATGATTTACAATACCACACATTAAGGATGCGTCTATTTCTCGGAAAACTTAATGATAAAGAAAAATACTTTCCTATAAAGCATTTTCCATAAATCTATTTTTGAATTCAAACTTACCATTCTAAACGTGTTCGTGTGAGTATTTGTAGTTATAGTTCTAAATGTTTTTTGGTCGGTTCTACTCTACACTTATTCTACTCTCATTCTAAGATTTTTGTCATGCCTCATTGCAGAACGTAAAAGTGGAAATCCACATCTGAAACTAAATCATCTCTACAGGTGGAGATTCGAATCCCTCACCTCCCCCTTCCCATATAAGAAAGTTGGCCACTAGGGCAACCCCTAGTGGTTTTTTTTTTTTTATATTTGGTCGGGAAGCCCTAGTGGTTGAATATTTGTAGTTTGTAGTATTAAGAAATATGCGCAATATTTATTTTGGACACATATCTTGATAACTTTCGTTACTAGAAAAAGATGTTGTCTTCTATGATAACATCTCGCATTTCATGTGCAAGGCCTGTTTTACATACTAGTGAAGTAATAAGGCATATTTCATTTTTCAAAGTATTAGAGAAGTGTACTTAACAAAACGAGCTTGAACATTTCCTGATAACTTGAGGTTTTGCAAAATATTATCATGTAACAAGTATTTTTTGTTGATTTTAATTCCTAGTGGAGAAAAGCATGCAGCTCATGCTAAAACGGGTAGTCAACATCTTGGTTACATGGAGGAATCTTTACTTTGAGCCATTAGAGATATGTATACCCATAGCGGTCCGACCAACATTGCCAGTACACTGCGATCAAAATCTCTCGGCGAAAATGAGATGGGAAGATAATATTTGGACCTAGGTCTCGACTTTTTCTTTTGGTGATGGCGGCCTTCTTCAATGCTACTTAGAGAGAGTTTTAGATATTCACTTACAATTTATAATATCACCGTAACTCAAATTTTAGAAGATAATTTCAGTGTTCCTAAGTATTACCTTTTTTTTTCTTTAGCATTTTTTATAATTGATATAGAAAACTAATTGCGTGGCTTGCGAATTTTACCACTAATTAATAAACCAACGTCTCTACATCAAATGAAAAATGAATGATGATTTTTGAGAAAAGAATTCATGAAGTATTGGAAAATGAATCATGAAGAGCTTACAAAAATGATTCCCATACTATTGCCACTATTCAATTTTGATCATCATGCTTTATCTTGTAACAGATCGGGTCAATAAATTAATCTCCAGTTATCAGGAAAAAAATTATATAACTGATTATATATTGACGAAGCACTGGAGCTATACAAGAAGCGCCAACATCGAAGCATGAACCTGCATAGTTTATAGAATGAATATACAACACAAGCATTTTTCTAGCACTTCAGACTAATTAATATTAAATTAAGTGGCAATTAAAGCATTCTAATAATCGCAAATATTATCTATCATAGGTCATTTCTGTAAATGTACTTAACAATAGCAAACGCAATTGTTGAACCAGGCTAAGAAGAACTGTCTGTTATTTTTTGATGTATTAGACTATATAACAAGTTATTTTTTTCGTAACAACACACGGGTGGCCACTGGTTTTGCACTATCATGACATGTTAATGCTGCATAACCATCTTTAGCCCTTACTTTGTATTTGTTTGTATCTAGACAAAGAAATCGACATTTATCTTAAAATCAAGATCGATGACCGAACATGTCACAAAAATAAAGTATTATAGTCAAAATTGAAAGGAAATACTCGTGCAAGATCATTTTTGTGATTTCCCTTCAAGTTATAAGCTGTGGTTTATGCGTCAATGCTATGTAACGATGAATCTAAAAAACCTGAACTACTTTATTGGTTAAACATCAGTGATATAATGGTATCCTCGGGGGCAAAAAATGATAATTAAACGTGTTATATCATTGATTCCCCGAGCCAAGGACCAAGCGTCCTCTTCTTCCAATCCCGCCAATTTTTCAGCGACCCCCTCATAAAAATCTGTAGCGTCACTGCAGAGAGGGAAGCGAAGCGCTGGAAAAAATGGAGTTCACCCTCAGCGGCACCGCCTTGAAGACCTTGGCTCGCTCCATCACCTGCCTCTCCCGCATCGGCAACGACCTCGCCATCCAAGCTTCTCCTTCCCAGGTCATTCCATCGATTTCTCCCCACACATTTCTTCTTCTTCTTCTTCTTCTTCTTCTTCGTCTTCTCCGTCGTCTCTCTCGCCCACAGCTCCGGCGTGTCGCCACTGAAATCCATGTCGATCGTCGTTCCTCGGCTTCATCCATCGAGTGAAATAGCCACAGCAGTTGCTTCTCCGTGTGCCCTGCCGAGCTATGCTTCGTTTAGATGGCTATGATGCTGTGTTAGGTACTGGCTCGTTTCGCTCGATGCGGTGTCCGATTGAGAAATTCTGAGAGTCCTTGCTCCGATTGCCGAGTGCGTGGAGCTTTTGGCGGTGGATTTGAGGCAGAAATTTGTCGACCTAGGTTGTGATTGGACCTGTTGACGATGATCGGAACTTGACGTGCATAAAATCTGAAGTGACTAAAAGAAGCTCATACTGTTGGTAGGGTGATTCAAACTCATTATATCGTAAGACTGAGGCAATTCACTGTTATAGACAGGAGAGCTATCAGCGGTACTTGCGGCAAACCGTCGATCGTGCTCCCTAGCATATCTCTTCTGTGACCGTACTTTGCGTGACTTCCTTTTGCCTTGCCGCATTTAACTGCCAAATAATAATAGAAGTTCCAAGTTCTAAGCTCATTGTTTGGCACTCGGCACTATTTGATGTATTAGAATTGCAATAGTATTCATCTGTGTACAGATATCACCTTCTCACTCGTATATATCAGATCAAGATTCTCATTTCATTCTCATATTCATATTTGACCTCCAGATTTCCTTTCACGTGCTCAATTCGTCAAGATCTGCCTATCAATTGATAACCTTCAAGCCAGACCTCTTTGATGTGTTTACAGTATCTGGTGCGCAGGTTCAATGCAGCGTTCTTTTAAAGGTATGTTGTCGTTGGTCATCTTTCTAGTGTATTTGCCAGTTTATAGTTGTAAGCAACTTACAAATACTGACAAAGTACTCTGTGCAGGCTGTCTGTTCTGTCCTGAGAACGCCTATTACAAACATTGATTATTTGAGTGTGCAATTACCAGACATCAATGCATCAAAAATTCAATGGGCTCTGCAGTGTTTCAGTGGTAAAGACCTTTCTGTTGCGTGCATGGCGCTCTGTATTCATTATGTTCGAAATGGTGTATTTGACAGTTAAGATTGCAAGCTCGAGGCACAGATGGAAAAGTTAGCGCATTCCCTTTCCCCGTAAAAATAATCTCGCTTCAATTCTATGGAAAAACAGCAGAAATGAAGTCTTGAAACTGACATGTTAATTGAGAGAAAATGACCGCAAGATGCTGGGAGAAGCATTTATTTGTCATGTCATATGTGTCCACGGAGAGAAGCTTTTATAATTTCTCATCATGTAAAAGCAGCATGAACTCTGTTAAAGGGATTTTTAGTGCCCTAATATGACCTTTATAGCCAACAAATTCAGAATAAAGAGATGGGGAAGTTTACGTTGAAAATTAGATTCCAATGTCTACCACTTTTATTTAATTTTTCTCGTTAACCACTTAACATTTTAAGTTTTTGTGACTCAGTCATGCAAACTGCGTACTGTTCAGTATGTTATCTAAATGTAATATAAATCGGAGGCTAGCACCTGTCAAACCTGCATAAATGTGATAAGAAGCTGCACCATGCAGAGATACATGTTTATCTCACCGTGCCAACTGTGAGTTTTTGTTCATGCATATGTGATGTTGCCGTATGCATGCAGGCATAAAGAAAACATACTGGATTACTTGCAATGTTGACCCCGACATACAACAATTATCTCTGGATAGGAGAAGATACCCAAGCAATTTTGTAGTGAGGCCTCGTGATCTGAATAGATTGCTTGCAAATTTTCAGTCATCCCTTCAGGAAATTACTATCATTGCAACAGAACGCAACTCCAATCCTTCTGATGCTGCCAGTGAATTTGGTGGGAAAGCTGAGGAGTTTCGAAGCTACATTGATCCTGCCAAAGGTAGAGATTGACTTTTTCCTTTTCATCGAATATGGAGAAGAATATCATGGTTCAGATTCTGGTTGCAGAGAATGATTCTTTGCTGCACACTCAGCTGTGGATAGATCCTGCGGAAGAGTTTGTACAGTATACTCATAATGGCAACCCAGTAGACATGACTTTTGCTGTCAAAGAGTTGAAGGTGTTCCATCTGATTCATTTTTTATTATATTATCTATCAAGACATTTGGGTTGTAAATGCAGCTAAAAGTTCTTGAACATATGACTTCACTTTCAAACTTAGCTCCATTTCCTTAAAATGAGTCCACCTAGTTGCTGAAATCCTATTGGGGTCACGTTCAGGACCATGTTTTATGTCGAAGTTTTTCCTTGTTTTTTCCTGTGAATATGACGGTATTTAACATCTGTCCATCTCATGGAAATCCAGGCATTTCTTGCATTCTGTGAGGGATGTGAAGTGGACATTCATTTGTACTTTGAGAAGGCTGGCGAGTAAGTAAAATCTGAATGCTCTTTTGACTCTTGCCTTACTATCCATTTTTTTCCATGCTTCACTTCAATTTTGTATATGCAAGTAGTTCAGATGCAACGGGTAGTTTTCACGCAATCAGTCTATAACTGGTTTTAATAGATGCATAATTGCTAGTTATCTGCTCAGAATTTTAATACATGCTAACGCATAGCTTCACAATCACAATCGTAAAGGCCAATGACAAGTTTACTTCTGAGCTGGATGTCAAGAAACAAGAGACTCTCATTGAAAATTTGGTTGGTAGAATATAGTGCACCTTCGAATCAAGTTTGGATAATAATGGTTTAAGGAAGTTTAAGTTCGGATGAGAAATGGTTTATTTATTGAGTTTAATGCAAGGTGCTAGTAAAGTATGCCAGCTAAGAATATCTGTGCAAAACTTGATGGTTAATGTAAGTCTTTTGACTTTTCTTTTTTGGTACTAGATTCGTGTTTTCAAGTGCAACGTCTCTGCCATCACAGTGGGGCTTAGGTGCAACTAAATGCAAAATAGATAAGAATAAAGAACTTGATACAACTGAATGTTTTTATGCAACAGACCTATTTTGATGGCCCCTAAATTTGGCATTGATGAAGGGGCCTCTTCCAATTTTGATGCTACACTTGTACTGGCCACCATGCTTACATCCCAATTACATGCAGGTACTACTGGACCTTCAGCAAATGGAATGCCGGGCCAGGCTGATACTGTGGAAGCTTCTGGAGAACAGCCAGAGAGGAATAGAACAAGTGCTTCCGAGATTCCATCAAATCATACCAGAATATTGTCTGAACTCTCGGGTGAGTAATCCTTGTAGCTTGTAGCACTATCATCTCAATGATGGCAAGGAAATTGACTTTGCTTTGCTCCAAAATGAGATGCTGTGTATGTCATCAGTAAGATAATGTTTTTTAGGAAGTCAATAGGAAGGTATCTCTTGGAAATTAAAATTTGAGTGGTTTACTAACTTTGGGCAGGAAGTGCTGCAAGAAGTGGCAGTGGTTCTGATGGAAGGCAAGTTCCAGAAGAAAGGATCCTAAGAGCTGGTGGTCAGTCAGGAATTGAAAGGATCAGCACCATTCAAATATCAAAAGCTGCATCAGCTGAAGGAAACACCCAAACTGGTCCAGATTCTTCATCTCTCAATCTCTCATTTTTTGTGTATGATGAACACCATCTTTATCTGTAGGTCAAATTATTTTGCTATCTCCTACAAATATTTCTTAATAAAGTTGCTACTTTCTCAATTGCCTGTTTCCCTACTGTAAATGCTGCTCTGCGAGAAAGCATTCGGCTTAGGCCAATTGATTGCATGACTCTATCTTGGAATCTTGCAAAATTTTACTCTTTATTCATGCATCGATAAGGAAAAAGTTTTGGCAAAAATCCATGTGTGTCCTACCAAACCTGTAAGCATTTTTGTGTGACTGTCCACCTGATATCACAGACAAGATGGAGCAAAACTATTTTACGCTTTTTGCTCAACTGTGAACCCCGAGGATACATTGCACATACCTGTGCAAGTACCTATTTCTGGAAGACTGAACTCACATGCCTTTCTTGGGCTTCTCAGTATCGATTCAATTGGTCTGCTTGTATCATGTCATTTGTTAGTGGCTGTAAATGTTTTTAGAGGCAAAGGTACTGAACAAGATTGTCACTTATATAGCACTAATTAGCGCATCATAAGTATGTTCATGCAGTTTGTTAATAGTTGAATTGGATAATCCTTCTAAAGCGATTCTCTTCATTCTTCTCGTGTAGATGGAAATGGTTTTTCACAACGTCATCCAAGTAATTGGGTTGACATCAATGAGGATGAGGATGATGATAATGAGGATGGTGATGAACTCTGTGTTCGATCAACACCACCATACTATGAAGATCAATAACATTATGTTTCCTGTTTGAATATGATAACCTCTGTCTCTTAGTTCTATTGGTAAGTGCTTGTGCCTTCCAATGCTTGATATATCCTGTCCTTTTTTTCTTCAAATAGTTGGGACTAGTGTCTTGCTTGCTTTGAGCGTCCTGTGTCATTTTTTCTTTTCTCGTTTTTTCTCCTACTTGACTATACATTGGTGCTTGTGCCAATTTAACTGGTCCATCATGCAACAAAGCTGCCATTTTAATGCACTTCTTTTTCCCTCTGTTTTGTTTTTCAGTATTAAGTTGATGCACTTTGCTGAGTGAGGTATCGATGTAAGTATGGTTCTGCACTTCTATTCTACCACAACTTGTTCCTGGCTCCCTGCCAATAAAAGCAGAGAAGTGTCGATAGTTCTTACAAGAGTCGCATGCTTTATGGACGGGACATAGCAATTTAGAACTATTGGAAATTGTTTTTAGACCTTGTTAAATCTGTCAAATAATTCCTTTCTAGCTTTGCAACTTCAAATATGGTGGAAGAGGAAGAGAAGGGTTTTTTTTTTTTTTGGTTGGGGTTGGGGGGGGGTAGGTTGTGTGTGGCTGCTCAATACCATCTAGAACAGCTATTACCTATTACTTGTTTGATTAAAGTTCTTGCTGCCTTCGATACCGAGTTTCTCTGAGCTATTCTTGTAGTGAGTGATTTCTCTCTTCCTTCCTTGCCGAAATGGAGCTTGTTCCGAGGCTGCGAGTAGAGCAGAACACATACATAAGACCGATGGGAAGGCCGAGGAACGTAGGATGCGCATTCGTCCACGGCGCAACTCGCTAACGGAAAATAGCGAAGAGAAAGAGAGAGAGAGAGAGAGCACCACGAGGGTTGCTCTCTTCCTCTCTCTGTCTTCTTTTGCAGGACTTGTGATTCGGAGCTAATGACGGGATGCATCGTCGCAGGATTATAGCTTTACATATGCATTCTAATAAGTGGGACTGTATAGTGGGACCCATATGTGATTTACATGGTCGTAAGGTGCTGGCCCGATTTCAGGGTGGATGCGCTAATATAATAATCGATAATTGATCCTGATCGGGATATAATTACTTCTATTATGTTATTTTCGATTATAAAAAAACGAACGAAATTGTGGCAAGCGTGTTGAGTTCGGAAGAATAACAAGAAAAAAAAAAGAGTTGCTAAATCTATTGAAATAATGTCAGTTCATTTATAAATTTTTTTTTAGCCAATTGAATTATAAATATTTTATATTTGTGCAAATTCAGTCAATGTGGTCAAATTTTGATTGGAAAATTGTAGACGTGAACTTGCCATCTTCTTACGTGACATAACCGATACCGACATTGATCTTTTTTAATAAATTTTAATAAAATTTGGAATTTTTTATATTTTTCCTCTTTCTTATGTTCTTTAGTGTTTCTTTTTTAACCCTAGACTTATGGGCGGGACACCCTAGTCAAATCTAGTTAGGAAAGTTGTTGACGTAAATGCCCACCATTCCATGAGATGTAATCGGCACTGAGTTGATTTTATTTTAATATATTGTAATAAAACTTGAATTTTTTATAATTTTTTTTATCTTTGATTTTCTTTTCTTTAGTTTTTCTTTTTTTCCCCATACTTATGGGCGGGATGCCCTTGCCAAATTTGGCCTGGAAATTCATCGACATGAACACCAGTCATCCTATTTGATATTATTAGTATTGACGTGAATATTTTTTAATATATTTTAAAAAATTTGAATTTTTATAATTTTTTCTTTAGTTTTTCTTTTTTTTTCCCTAGACTAATGAGTAGGATGCCCTCGCCAAATCTGGCCAGGTGAGGGCGCCACAGCCCTCGAATGATCTAGCTGAGCAAGGCCATCGCAACCCTTGCCTAGGGCCAGCAAGGGCCACGACACCCTCACCCCATGCTAAAAGGAAGAAAATAAAGAAAAACTAAAGAAAATAAAAGAAAAAATAAATTATGACATAATTCAAAAATTATTAAAATATCATTTAAAATAGTCCATGTCAATGCCTATAGTGTTACATAGAGTAGCCATCATGTTTACGTTAGCCATTTTTCTATAAAATTGGTTGGATGGACTGAATTAGTATAAATGCAAAACGTTTATGATTCAATTGATAAAGAAAAAAAGTTTATAATTAAATTTGCATAATTACAATAGGTTTAAAATTTTTTTGGTAATTTTCCGTAAACATGATTCTAATGCAAGATCCAAAATGCAAAATACAATGTGAATTATCATTCAAGAATAGTAAGAATAAATTTTTGGTGCAGCCAAATGTCAAATAACAAGAAAAACAAAGTTTTCTTGGAAGAATACACAATAACTAAGCTAAAAAAGAGAAGTCACGCCACTAGAGGTGGCAAAATGGGTCTTAGACCCATTTATGACCCATTTAAATCATAAATGGGTCATATATGAATCACTTGTATTTTTGAAGAAACTAGTTAAATGGGTTTAACAATTAAAGACTTAAGATAGGTGAGTCTTAAATGGGTCTTAAGTGGATCTTAAGTGGGTTGGATTTAGAACCCATTTTCAACCCAAACCACACAATCTCTCTCTTCCCTCTTTAACTTTACAAAAATGTTTTTTTTTTTTTTTATCAAAATCGAAATTATAATAATTTTTTTATTTTAATTTTCTTTTCTTTTTTTCTTTTTTATTTTTTCTTTCCTTTTTTTCTTTCTTCTTCCTTCTTCCGGTGGCCGGCATGGCGATGGTCGTCGATCGGCCAGGCGAGCCTCGAGCTCGCCGGCGTTAGGGGAGCTCGAGCTCACCAGATCTAGTGAGGCAAAGGCCTCGCCGACGTCTGGCAAGGCTCGAGCCTCATCGATCTGGCGAGACTCGAACTCGCCAGCCATAAACGGATTAAATGGGTCAATTTGGGTTGGACCATTTATGTCCCGACCCAAACCCGACCCATCCCACCCGTTTAATGGGTCTACACGCCACTGACGATATCGAGGCACTTACAGGAGGGCAATCACCTACGGATCCATGATTGATCAAGCCAATCAAGACTCCTCTTTGTCCAAGCATTTCTAAGGAGGAAAAGCAAGTGAGACTTTCGAATAATGAAATCACAATTAATATGAATTTCTCTTAATGCATGCAATAGAATTTTTGCACCCTATAATACTTTGTTTGTTTCATGAAAAGTAAATTATTTAAAAAATATTTTTTCAAAATGATTGTTTGTATTATTTGAAAAATAAATTTTAATTTTTTAATTATGAAATTATTTTTCTGAATTTAAACATTAATATTACATTGACTAGGGAAAATTTTCTATTGATTCATTTTTCTAAGCAACCCAAACTTTGGAAATAAGAAAAATGTTATTTCAGAAAATAAATTTTGTGATATATGGAGCCTACTATCATTAAAATTTTCAAATATGCATAGGAAAAAAGGATGGAGATCCTCTATCCTAAACGGTGTTTCCATTGACATCTCAATCAATTCTTAACAATGATAAATGTAAATGAGGTATGCATCAACAATTTTACGTGCATCAATGATTGAGACATGTTGAGATACTTATAATCCGTGAGAGCATTTTGTGGAATAAAGAATTCGCATCCAAATGCAAGCTAGCATTTCTCTCTCTTTTCAAAACGAGAAAAAGAATCTATGTTTGAAAGGGATGAAGAAGCCTCGGAAGCTAGAAACATCATACCTTCGATTGAACGAAGGGATGAAGCAAGAGAGAAAGAGGGGGTTTTATTTATTGAGAATAGGGCGTGCTAAATACATTGAGTGTCAACATGCGAGACAGGACACTAGGGGCCTGTTTGATAATCATTCTATTTTGAGAAACAATTTCTCTTCAAAAATGATTTTTTTTTATTCTATTCCCTGGACAAGTTTGTAAGCATTTGAAGACATTTGGTAATTGTCCAAGATTTCTATTTTTGAGATAGAATTACATTTAGTAGGACCTCAAATTCTCTTGTGATTTAGAATTTCTTTTAATTTTTTAATAATTTTATTACATTTTTCTTTTCTTTTTCCCTTTTCCTCTTCTCCTTCATCCTTTGATCGGCAACCTCGTTGGAGCGTTGCCGACTCTAGCCGAGCCTCCTAGCGGTTGGGAGAGGCTCAGTGTGACGAGCTTTGCCTCGCTCAAATCTAGTGAGGCAAGCTCGCCTAATCGTTAGTGAGACTTGACCTCACTGGGCCTCGCGCCTTACCATGGCCAAGCGACACCACTCTCATGGTGGTCTAGCAAGCTTTGCTCAACCACCAGGGAGGCATGGCCTCGCTAGGGGCAGGTAATGCTCCGACGAGATCGTCGGCCTCCTTGCCGGCCTAGTCGAGGTCGGTGATCGACCAAAGGATGAAGGAGAAGAAGAAAAGGAAAAAAGAAAAGAGGAAACAAAGAGGAAATGGACTTGATTCCAGAATTGTTCTCGGGAATAAAGAAGTAACTTTTTTTTACTTCTTAATTATGCTCCAAATCTATTTCTTGGAACAAAAACATTACTAAACGGATTTATGTCCTTTTTTTTATTTCAGGAAATAAAAGAATAGAGTAAGACACTATTTAGCCGGTTACCAAATGGGCCCTAAGAGAATAGTGTTGAAGGTTGTACCATGAGTCCGAGGTTGAGTGGCGCGCTAGCCCAGGAATGGGAGCGGGGAGCTTGGAGGATGAGTGATGTAAACGTTTACATCATCTACACGGGCCATTTCTCTAAAGTTGGCTCAGCTTGCCGCTTGGAGATCATTTTGAGATTAGAATCGATTAGTTCCCGGTTCGATCCGATTCTAAGGTGAAACCAAGAACCAAACCAAGGACCATTGATCCAATCCAATGAAACCGATCACTTTTTTTTCTCACTACTTGATGTCTTCTATTACAAAGAGATTAAAAAAAAAAAAAAAGCTGGTCACTTTTATTTTTTAAGAAATTAAAAAGAAAAAGAAAATTAGTGTAGATCCGAAGATTTTCAAATAGGTTAACCTTTCAAATTACTGCTAAATCCATGGGTAGGCAAGAGAAAACCTAGCAAACTGAAACATTTTAGTAGCTAAAGGAAAAGAAAGTTGCCTTTTGGAACTGGGGACCGGATCACCCGAACACTATTTACAATTTGAGAAATCGGGAACCGGATCAACATTTTAGAAAACCGAATCCAACAAACCGGTTCGATTCAGTCCGGTTTGATCTAGGGGGTTCCTGATTTGGGCCATTAGTTTTGCACCACCCTAATTGCAATGGGGTCAGGAAAAGTGTGAAAAAAAGTCATAAACATTTTGCATTTGTGATAATTTAGTCATAAACCTTTTGATTTAATGTGAATTTAGTCATAAATCTCTTGATTTGATGCCAATTCAGTCCCTTAGCTAATTTTGATCGGATATTTCTCACATGGACACTAGTCGGCTGATGTGTAGTATTTCAATATTTCTTTTGAATTTATTTCTTTTCTTTTTCTTTTTTTCTTTTTTTGCCTCTTCTTCCTCCTTTCTCCAACCGTTTACCGGACCTTAGTGATCGGCAGGTTGCGTCCATGAGGGCTCGAGCCCTTGCCAATGGTTGGCCAAGGCTCCACCTCATCGAATCTAGCAAGGTCGAGCCTTGCCCACTTAGCGTGAGGCCGCACTTGCGGCCTTGAGCCTGGTCGCTAGAGGTTAGGCAAGGCTTGACCTCATTGGAATTTGGCGAGGTCGGGCCTTGCTTGCCCAGTGTGAGGTTGCCCTTGCTACCATTGGTGAGAGCTCGAGCCTCGCCAGCCCTTGCCCTTGGCAAATTGCTAAGGTCTTGCAATAGGCGGGAGGAAGGAGGAGGAGAAGGAAAAAAAAAAGAAAAGAAAAGGGAAAGGACAAAAAAGAAAATAAATAAATAAATAATTCCAAAAATATTAAAATATTATTAAAAATTGTCTATGTTGATAATATCCAATCAAAATTAACCGAAATGACTAAATTTGCACTATGTCAAAATGTTTAGGACTAAATGGACACCAAGTCAAAAGGTTTATAACTAAATTGACGTAAATAAAAAGTTTAGGACTAAATTGGCATCAATGCAAAGATTTATGGCTTTTCTTAGACTTTTTTCCATTTTTCCCAATGAACTATGGTGCTTTTTAGCTCTTCTCTTCCAACATAAGCTTTTATAGATGTGGCGTGCTAGTTGCTCATAAAATTATTTTACGCTATAGATTCCATTGCGATGAGTAAAGCAAATTACAATACAAAGTAATGTTATTTTCACGAACATTGACCAAATATTAAAAAATAAAAATATTTAGTACTTTGACGATCGCGGCGCATATGTATTTGATGAGCTTCTTGAATTATAATTTACGGTTACTTTGGTCAAATGTATGTTAAAGTAAAAACAGCTTGGGCTGGAAATTTATTTTTAAGGAAAAGGGTTTACTCATTTCTACCGAATTATTTTTTGAATCTTAACTTTGGAAGGTGTGGTGTCAACCCTACTGAAGCGAAAAGTGGCTCAATGAGAAGTTGTGTTTGCTTCCATTTTATCTAGCAAACTATCTCCTAATTTTTTATGAATTGGTTGAATGCAGGAGCTGATAAATATACCAAAGAAAGAAGTCCACATGTTCCAAAAGTATCTTCTTTTATCAACGGGTGAGATGTGTTAAGGACACTCATGGTCATGGGGACAAAGAATCGACGTCCAAGAAAAAAAAATCAATGATTATCAAAAATAAATCTTACTCTTCGATAGATTTATACCCATCGAATATGTCCCTAATTCCATTGTTTGCTCTGAGAGTTGAAGTCACTGGCATCTCTCGAAAATAAAAACCTGGATATATTAACAAAAATAGAAAAAAGAGTAGGATCATTCATCCAAAAGAGAGAAGGGAAGGGCCTATGTCCAGTTCCTTCGGGAAAGATAAAATCTTTGGCACAAGAAGGAAGGGATCATAAATTAGTTCTATGACATATTATCTGTACCTGCTTGTACTAGTTCTCGGAGAGTCCCAATAAGAAAAGGGAAGAGTATGTGCTGTGGTAATGTTCCTCTGCCGTTACGACCTTCATATAAAGGACATTACGAGCATAAATACCCTTTTTAGAAGGTCACGTAGGAGAGAATGAATAAATAGAATATAGAAAAAGAAAATAACCTCTTTAGCATAAATACACAGTTTTATCTTTCATGATGTAGAAGATATTCAAACTAATATTAGTACAACACAAAGTCATGTCAGAATATCCAAACCAAATTCGCAAAGAGTAAAACATAACATCTTGGAAACCAAAATCTGTCCCCATTTTCTAATTCGCGATGAATGTGAATGCCATCACGATATAAAGAACGGCAATTGGCCAAGGCTTGTCACTTAGCAAGATGTACATTAACAGACCACATTTGACGCTTTCAAGCCCAGCATCGATGAGAGCAGCAACAAGTTGAAACTTGGATCCATCATAACTTGCCCTCCCATCTTGACGAGTTTGAGTAGTCCATAGATCCGCATGATTTTTGCACAGGTATCGTTGGCTGGAACACCCATCAACTCGATGACTTGATCCAGGAACCCCACCAAGGAACGAAGACGTCGGGTACGTGGAGCGATTCGATCTGCAAGCGCTACTCCACGCCTTGGAAACAAAATTAGCAAACCAGTTGTTAATATGAATTGCAGGAGTCTAACCTCTGCATTTACCGCATGTATTTAACACATCTAGTGATCCATGGCTAATAAAGCTCGTGAAAACTCTTTCTTTTCAACAAAATGGAACGCCAGAGTACCAGGAAATACCTCCTTAAGGCCTACAAATCTTTCTCAACCTTCTGTTACAACACTTATTCACAAAACAAGATCACCCATACGCACGGTTAAGCCCCATGCTTATCAGGTAGAAACAGAGTAAAGCTGATTGCAGGTCTTACCTTTTTAGGAGGAAAGCTAATAAGACTTTCGATTAACAAGTTCTTAATATGAGTTTCTGTTGACGAAAGAAAGAAACAATGTGTATATACAGTTGTGTCTCTTCATCAATGTGACAAAATTTTCCCTCGCAAAAACAGGGTGTATATACTACCAGAAAAGGCCCGTGCTTACAGGGTAGAAGCTAAGTCTTGGCTAGAACCTAGAAACTGAGTCTTGTGTATTCGGGTAGAAAACTCAAGTAGAAACAGAGTCTCAAGCTACCTGAGATTAGGTACAAGCTCAGTGGTCTGTCTTCAACCGAGCATGAATGCGAGTTTCGGTCCGAGAATGTGCCCAAGTCCCGTTTTCTAGCTTCTACTTGCCAAGCGAGTAGCTTGCTCCCAATTGTTTTCTTAGTTCTACACCTCAGATAGTTATGACATGTTTGAGGTCCCTGAAGCTTTTAACTAGGAGGAAAAGCTAAAAAGACCTTCAATTAATACGTTCTTCTTAATATGAGTTTCCATTGACAAAAGAAAGAAACAAAGTGGTTATACTTTCGTCTCTTCATCGATGTGAAAGAATTTTCCCTCTCAGAAACAGAGTGAATACACAACCAGGTAAGACCCATGCTTACTGGGCAGAAGCTCAGTCTCAGGTATTTGGATAGAAGACTCATGTAGAAACCGAGTCTCAAGCTAACCGAGACTAGGATACAAGCTCGGTGCTCAGTCTTGTACCGAGCATGAACCTGAGTTTCGGTACCAGAATGTAACCAAGTCTCGTTCTCTAGCTTCTACGTGAGACTCGAGTGGCTTGTGCTCTAGTCCTGGTTCCTAAGTTCTACACCTGGAATTGAGCTCTTAAGTGCTGAACATACAAGATCATAATGCGTCAACAAGTTAAACTTATCTACGTAGGACGCAGATTTTTTCCCAAACAAATCAGCATTCAGTGGACATGATCAGACATAGGAACAGGAAAGAAAATCAAGATCTTGGCATGATTTAAGTCGCAATTCTCCAACTTATTGAAGGACATTATGCCAGGTTTGAGGTTGCTGAAGCCTTACCTCCAATGATCGAAATCAACTGGATTGTTGTTCTCCATTAACGCTCTGATTCTGACCAGGGATGAAGAAGAAGAAGAGATGTGGAAAATATTGAGTCACCAGGGATGAATGCTTCGGCAAAAGAGGACGGTAGTCTTGGGGAGAATCCGCTCATTTCTCGAAAGGTAAAACACCCTTACAAAAGGTCCTTTCACCGAAACTCAAGCCAAAACAAAGCATCACCTGATGCCTGGATCAGGTGATGCCTGGCTTGCGGTGAAAGGACCGAAATACCCTGAAATGAGCGGATTCTCCCCAAGACTACCGTCCTCTTTTGCCGAAGCATTCATCCCTGGTGACTCGATATTTTCCACATCTCTTCTTCTTCTCCGTCTCTCCAGTAGGCAACTCAAATGTGGCCTGTTAATGTACATCTTCCTGAGTGACAAAGCCTTGGCCGATTGCCGTTCTTTATATCCTGATTCGCATTCATCGCAAATTAGAGAATAGTGACAATTTCTGGTTTCCATGATGTTATGGCTTGCTCTTTGCGAAGTTGGTTTAGATATTCGGACATGACATTGTGTTGTACTAATATTAGTTTGAATACCTTCTACATCATGAAAGATAAAAGCGTATTTATGCTAGAGAGGCTATTTCCTTTTTCCATATTCTATTTATTCATTCTCTCATGCGCGACCTTCTAAATAGGGTATTTATGCTTGTAGTGTCCTTTATGTAAAGATTGTAATACCAGAGGAACATTACCATAGGGAATACTCGTCCCTCGAGTGCAGACAATACATCATAGAATTAAGTGATGATGATATGGGTCAGCCCCTTCTTCTTGAGCCAAAGATCTTAAGATTTCTGAAGGAGCTGGAGCTGCAGGGGTCATGCAAAGACATGGTCCCCTTCCCTTCTCTTTTGAATGAATGATCCTACTCTCTCTCTACAAATAAAACCACTGTCCCTTGCTTCATTCCTTCATTTGTTCGATCAAGATCCTAGGTGTCAACCTTCTGAGTTTCTGTATACCTTCTTAACGTGGCCTTTTTTTTTTTTTCCCATTTTGGAAAGAGAGAAATGCTGACTTCACTTTTGGACATGGATTCTTTATTTCACAAGATGATTTAACCAAACACAAGTGTCTCAATATATCTCAACCGTTAATACATGCCTCATGTACATGTCTCAGTGTTAAGAATTGATTGAGATGCCAATGAAAACACTGTTCAAGGTAAAGGATCTCCGTCCTTTTTATGCCTATTAAAAATAGGCTTCGTTTATTTCACGGAAAAAAATTTTAGTTCATTTTTTGGCATTTGGATTGTTTAGGAAAACGAGTTAAGCCTTATTTGGTAACCTTCTAGGGAATAACTGTTTTTATTCTTTTGTTCTCCGGAATGAAAAAAGAACAAAAATTCGTTTGGTAAAATTTTTGTTCTCGAATACAAAAATTTACTTTTTTTGTTTCTGGGAATAGATTTGGAACAAAATCAAGAAGTAAAAAAAAAAGTTGCTTCTTGTTCTTAGAAACAATTATTAGAATCAGTTCCTATTTTTTTTTTCTTTTCTCCACTTTTCTTCTCTTTTCTCTTCTTCTATTCCCCTTTCTTCTTCTTCCTTTTGGCCGGTCGCCAGCCCCAACTATGGTGGGCAACCGACCAGACGAGGGTCGACAACCTCGCTGGAGCGTCGCCAGCCCCCGGCGACGCCGAGCCACGGCAAGGCTCGTCGACCTGAGCCTCGTCATGGCTAGGCGAGGCAGACCTTGCGTGGCTCAAGCGAGGTCGAGGCTCGCCTTGGCCAAGCGAGCGTTCAGTGAGCTCGCCAAACCTCGCCTAGCCGATCGTCGGTCACGGCGTGATCGGCGACTAGCTACAAAGAAGGAGGAAAAAGAAGATAAAAAGAAAAAAAAAAAAAGAGAAAAATAAGAAAAGTATAATAAAAGTATTAAAAATTAAAAGAAACAAAAAAAAATTAAAAATCCTACCAAACGCATTTCTATCCCAATAATAAAAATTTTGAATAGTTACCAAACGCATTCTTTTGCTCAAAAATTGTTCTTGAGAATAGAATCGAGAAAAAACCATTTTTGATCAAAAATTGTTCCGAGAACAAAATCGTTACCAAACGCGCCCTTAACAAACTATTTTTTCCAAGTCAATGAAAAACTTATACTTAAATTTAGGAACTAACAAAAAAAATGAAAATGCACGAAAATAAATTTCTCTTTAAAAGTCAAATATTATTTTTGAAATATGACTAGAAATCAAGCTAGAGACTCCAACACTATTTCATGGGTCCTTAGCAATGGGCCAGGGTTGAGTCTATCAAGACCGGGCGTAGCTCCATTGAGGCTAGGCTTTGGTCCATGGAGGTTAAGCTTGGGATCCCGATGCTTAGTCCTTGATGTTTGGGCCCGTGTCCACAAAGGCTAGGCATCCACAAAGGTTGGGCCTGAATTCATAGAGGCCAAGCCCGTATCCTCAAAGGCTAGGCTTGGGATCTCAATGCTCATTCCCGACTCCCCAGTGCACTAGCCTAATACCCCTGTGCTCATGCTTAGATCCTTGTTGCCCAACCTGAGTCCATTGACGCTGAGCCCGAGTCCACAATTTAGGTCGAGCAGCAAGCATGAGTGTTCTGGGCTAGCCTTAATGGACATGGGCTAAAGCACGAAGGACACGAGCATGAGCATTGAGGTCCTAGGCCCAGCCTCTATGGCTTGTGCCTAGCCTCCATGAACTAGGGCTTAGGTGTCAAGGACCCAAGCACGGGCGCTGAAGTCTTAGGCTCGACCATTATGGACGCTAGCCCGCCTTGAAGGACCCACCTCGAGGTGCTAAGCAACCGGGCATGGGCATTGGGAATCTCGAGCCCGACTTCTAAGGGCCTATGCTTGATTCCATGACTGCCCATGCCCAAATTATTAACGTCTACATAGTGCATGTCTATTTTAAAAGCAAGTTTTCCTGTTCAAATTACTTCTTAGAAAATATTTAAAAAATGTCAAATTTTCCACGAAACAATTGGAGACCAATTTGTACCTTGCAGATTTGCCCTCTATTCCTTTTCTGTATATGTTAATATATTCGAGTTTATATTCTTGATTTCCGAGCGACTCAAATTCTTGAAGCAAAGTAATCAAGAACATATTAAGTGATTTTAAATGGTTTTAAATCTATCGAAAGTAAGATTTATTGTCATAGTTATCGACCCCTTTTTCTTAAATGTGGTTCTTTGTCTCACAAAGCATAAGTGTCTCAACATATCTCAATTGTTAATACATGCCTCGTTTACATGAATCAAAAAGTGATGAAATTGGAGAAACTAGGCAATTTATTATTATTATTATTATTATTATTATTATTATTATTATTATTATTATTATTATTATTATTATTATTATTATTATTATTATTATTATTATTATTATTATTATTATTATTATTATTATTATTATTATTATTATTATTATTATTATTATTTTAGCTTAGAGAGGACCAGGGGAAACGATGGGTACATTAGAAAGAATAACATGATCCCCGTTCACTACTCTTTTGTTTTTGGATACACACATTGTGCGTTTGATAGAATTTGTAGATCGTTCCTCATGGTACTAGCCCAACAATCTCTATACAAAAAAATTTAAACTAAACTAGCTAAATGGACATCGAAGCACACACGTAGAACAGGCTAGACAAGTACAGGCTTGATTCATCACTTGGTCGCCCGTTCACGCCCTAAGACAACTAACCAGATTACCGAAGCTATGATTTCATAACTATTTTAAGACCGGTTTACCAATCTACTCGGTAATCATTCACACATTACTTGCTAATGTAACAAGGTACTCATGCCTAGTCGATGGCCGAACAACTACGGCCATCTGTGCATGTTATGGATTTTATTTCATCACATGGTATTAGCCCACGAACCAATCCGATTGAGATTTAAGTTTTGGAAATCCACGCAAAAAAAGGTTGCTTTCTTTTCCTACTATAAAAAGAGTACACGCCTGCATGTGGCAAGAAATGTCTTTGCCACTAGAGAAATCAAATGTCTTTGATCAAGAATGTGACACCCTAAATAAGTGCCAAATCGGTCCCAGCCTCCAGAGGTCATGGGCATCATGAAAGGATGAATGTCGGATTTCATGTGCAGGTATATGGGACAGAATAAAACTGAACAAACATCAAGACATTTGCCCTGAAGGTTGAAGTCCGTGGATGAATGACCGTAGGTGGAGGTGACAAATGCAACATAAAACGACACGATGCCAAGACCAAAAATGTGTGAGAGGAAAAACAGAGACACAAGGACTTGCATGTCCTGAAATTTACATGGAGGTACTTATTCTGCAGAACAAACTCCTTATCCGAAACTTAAGAAAGTTTTATGATACCTTGACACTGTCACAAATTTTCTCCGCAGCATGAGTATAGATAATGGAATCAACTGACAAGGAAAAGTTAAAACTGAATCGGTTGGAGTTTTAAAATGACGTAATATTTCTAGAATGAGATTTTAAGAGACGAACATAAACATCTCTAAAACCGTTTGACCTTTCCTCTTCTATTTACACAGATTAACTTAAAATGGTTTCCAAAAGACAAAACAGAAAAGCTTTCCACCGCAAGGCATCTATTTGGCAAGAAGCAACTTCAACACCATCTCCAATAGTTCGGAACTGCAGGTCCTGTCCATAGAGCATGTGACCCTGTAGGATCTCTCGGCGCTGCTCTGTTTTTCTTGGCAGGAAGCCAGGAAGAGTTATCAGTTGTCACAGAATACAAATGCAGAAACATACCTATACCGACACCACCTTCAGCAAAGCACATCAACTTAATACTGAAAAACAAAAGAGAGGGGGAAAAGGAATTGCAATTAAATGGCCGCTTTGTTGCATTCTGGACTTGCTAAAAAGGCACGAACACAAACGTATATTCGGGCAATTGAATATGCACCTTATCAAACTTAGCAGCTATAGCAACCGTTGGTTCCCCTTTGTAAACTTATTTTTGGACTTGGTCCTTTGTCCGGCGGTTGCGATATCTGGACCATGTTTTACAACAATAATTACCAAAAAATCATTAAATGATCTAGTGCGCGAGCGAGAACAATGACTGTTTTTTGTATAGGATTAATTTAGTAGTATATCCCATGATATGATGGTAACTTTCCATGTTGAGCCGAAAAGAGTCCAATATAATAGTCATTCTACCGAAAAAATCGAGAAAGGAAAGTGAAAACTTTCGCGATCGCCCCTGACATGTACGCCAATCTCCCCAAAAAGTCATATATCTAGGGAAAAGCTATGTCATTATTTATTCGTGCCCTGATGAGTGATGCTTAGTTTAGATTGTATGATGTGTTAGGTATTGGCTTGTTTCGCTCAATACCGTGTCCGATTGACAAATTTGAGAGTCCCTCCACCGATTGCCGAGGGCGGGGAGACTTTGGCGATGGATTGAGGCAGAAGTTTGTTGATCTAGGTTGTGATTGGGCCTATGGATGATGGTTAGAACTTGATGTGGATAAATTTTATATAATTAAGGGTGCGTTTGATAACCATTATATTCCCGGAACAATTTCTACTCAAAAATATATATTTTTATTATGTTTCCTAGACGAGTTTTTTAGCATTCAAAGGCATTTGAAAATTGCACAAAATTTCTATTCCTGAAATAGAAATATATTGCATACAACCATGAAATTTTTTTTACTTAAAATTTCTTTTAATTTTTAAAAATTTTAGTATATTTTTTTCTTTTCTTCTTCTTCTTCCTCTAGTCGTTCGCCAACCATGGCCGAGGTTGGCCACTAGCCAAACGAGAATGGGCGACCTCGTCAACCCCAACGAGGTCGAGCCTCGCCAATGGCTGGTCAAGCTCAACTCTCTTGGTTAGGCGAGGCTCTAATGAGGTTGTCAGCTAGAGGAAGAAGAAGAAAATTAAAAAAGAATAAAAGAAAAAAAAATTGCTTGATTCTTGAGTTGCTCCTAGGAATAAATAAGTAGATTTTTTTTTACTTATTGATTTTGTTCCAAATTTATTTCCAGAAATAAAGTCATTATCAAACAGATTTATGTTCATTTTTTTTGTTCTAAGGAACAAAATAACATAAATAGTCACTATTGAGCCGGTTACTAAATAGGGCCTAAAAGAATCTTATACTGTTGATATAGTAATTCAAAGTCATGATATGCTAACTAAGCAATCATTCAACAATTAAATATGTGCGTTCCCTCATATGCTTGCTAAGCACCAGAGGTATACAAGTAGTGCTAACGTGAAATGAAAAAGATGATTATTTAAAAGAAATTACAAAATGGTCAATGTATCATTGTTGATGTTTAATTTTGGTGGTCCTCCTCTATTTTATTACAAATTTAGTCTTTAACCCAACTTCTGATTTTCAATTTCAAATATTTTCTTATATGTGCAGACGGAAATTGCTAAGTTCGTCCCAAATCAATATGCTAGTTCACGCAATCTGAAGAATTTATCAAAGACGATCTACACAAACAAACTTGCTTGTGCAGTTCAAGTCGGGCTTTCCTAAGTATCTAATAGTATCGCTTCTAATCACGCATTTATCTTGACTATTGCTCCATTATTGTGGAATAACCATTTTATAAGGGACAATTCAGCCTATACTTGTAATGCTTCCCCTAGTTCAAATGGACCAAAGTGCTCGCGGGCTGCTGCTAAGTGCTGATCGATCACTTAGAATTGCTGCAGGTAGACACAACGGGTTATTGGTCAAGGTTTCCCCAGGAGCAAGCCATGTGTCAGTTTTTCATTGCCTCTCTGTCGTCTTATAACTAGATTAAAGAATGACCAAGACTATCAAAATCAAAGGGCCAGCGGTCGGAAATGCAGCAAGGTCGGTGGGAGCCAGGCTCGAATCTCCGGGCGCTTTTATAATTCTTTAATTATCTTTTAACGTTTCTAATATTATATTTTCTTTGTATGTTTTCCAATTACATGAATAGTGATGCTATATATGCCTATACATAATAAGAATATTGCACTTTGCATATGTAATTAGTATTTGACAATATATCTATTGTGAGAAAAAATTCATTCCACTATGATATCATTAATTCGTGTATCCTATATTAATACTCACTGAGCCTTTGATGCATAGTAAAATAGCTGTAAAAAATCGTCAAATTCCACGTTTACCCTTATTGCTTTTCCTCCTTATTTCTCTTTTTTTTTCTTTTTCCTTTGTTCTTTTCATTTATCAATAATAAGAAAAACATGTACCTTTGCGTCTATGTTTGTTGATTAATCCTTTGAAGAAGAGGAAAATTCAACAAGATAAAGAAAGATCTGAAGGTTTGTTCTTTCACTTTTAGAGTTCCTATTATTTTTTTAATGAAATTCTAGGGATCCTAAAAACTCAAAATGTATATTCTTTCACAAGAAAAAGGAAAAAAATTATTAAGTTACTAAAAAATAATAGAATTCAAGCAGAATTGATTGAAACAATTGGATATTTAATTACTTGACTAGACCTACGTAGTTTATAAAAGGTATATACAACACAAGAATATTTTTCTATCACTTCAGATAAATAAATAGCAAATTAAGTGGCAATTAAAGAATTATAATAATCGCAAATGTTATCTATCATAGATAATTTCTGTAAATGTCAAACCATGCTTAAAAAAAAAAAGCTGTTTATTATTTTTTGATGTGCCGAACTATATAACAAATTATTTTCCCGCAAGAACACACGAGTGCCCATTGTTTTTGCACTATTATTACATGTTAATGCCACATGACAATCTTTAGCCATTACTTCGCACTTTTGTTTGCATTTAGACGAAAAAATCGACATTGATCCTAAAATCAAGATTGAAGATTAGTTTACCGATCAAATACGCGACAAATATAAAGTATCAGGATCAAAATTGAATGGGTATACTCATACATGAACCATTTTTGTGATTTCCGTTCGAGTTATAAATTATGATTTACACGTCAATGCTATCTAATGATAAATCTAAAAAACCTAAAATACTTTCTTTGGCAAACATCAATGATATAATCATATCTTTGGGGGCAAAAAATGATAATTAATGTGTTACATCATTAACGTCATTAATTCCCTTATCTAAAGAGTAACTTGAGTATGGGACGATTGAAGACTATAATTGGTAATAGCTGTCGTGGATTGACTTGGAGTTCTAGAAGATGTACCACTGGAATTTAGCCCCATGGATTGACTCGGAGTTCTAGAAGATGTAGCACTGGAATTGAAAATATTTTCACTTCCCTCTCTACACCTTCGCCTAATCTTCTTCTTCCAATCCCGCCAATTTTTCAATGACCGCCTCATAAAAATCCATAGCGTCTGTGTAGAGAGAGGAGCAAAGAACTCAAAAATGGAGTTCATCCTTAGCGGCGACGCCTTGAAGACCCGGCTCACTCCATCACTTGCCTCTCCCACGTCAGTGACAACTAGAGGTGTTAAAATGGGTCTTAGACCCAAATAATGACCCATTTAAATCATGAATGAGTTATATATTGATCACTTGTTTTTAACAAAAAGTAGTTAAATGGGTTTATTTTGATAGGTTGGTTTTAAGTGAGTCTTAAGTAGGTCTTAAATGGATCTTAAATGGGTTTGGATTTAGAACCCATTTTCACCCAAAATCTCATATACTCTCTCTTTTCTCTTTAACTTTATAAATTTTTTTTTATAAAAACCGAAATTATAATTATTTTTTTAATTTTCTTTTTTCTTCTTTTTTTTTTTTTTCTTTCTTCTTCCTCCGGTCCCGGCACGGCGATGGCCGGCAACCGGCCGGCGAGCCTCGAGCTTGCCGGTGAGGGGCGAGCTCGAGCTCGCCGGATCTGGCGAGGGGCGAGCCTCGAGCTCGTTAGATCTGGCGAGGCGGAGGCCTCACTGATGCTTGCCGGCGTCGGCGAGGCTCGAGCCTCGCCAGATCCGGCGAGCGGCGAGCTCGAGCTCGCCCTACATCGGCGAGCCTCGAGCTCGCCCCGGATCTGGCGAGGCGAAGGCCTCGCCGACGTCCGGCGAGGCTCGAGGCTCGCCAGATCCGGCGAGGGGCGACCTCGAGCTCGCCCGACGCCGGCGAGCCTCGAGCTCGCCGACTTCTAGCGAGGCTTAGGCCTCGCCGATCCGGGCGAGACTTGAGCTCGAGGCTCGCCCGTGGTCGGCCGCCGGCCTTCGTCGTGGCCCGGCGGCCAGCCAAAGAAGAGGATGACCAAAAAGAAAAAAGAAAAAGAAAAATTATATTTAAAAAATAAAAATAATTAAAATTCGATTTTTTAAAATAATTATTTTAAAATTATAAAATTTGTCCATTAAATTTGTATTGTATAAAACTATTTTAGCAATATCATTTTTTTAAATATATATATATGAAATAAATTTTCTTAAATTTAGTTAAATGGGTTGGGTATGGGTTGGGTATGAGTCGGGTCGAGTATGGGTCAAAAATTTTGCATTGCAATAAATGGGTTATAAACGAGTTAAATAGGTCGATTTGGGTCGGACCATTTATGACCCGATCCAAACCCAACCCGATCCACTCGTTTAACGAGTCTAGCGACTATCTCGCCATTCAAGCATCTCCTTCCAGGTCATTCAATTATTTTTTTTCCACATTTCTTCTTCTTCTCCGTCGTCCCTCTCGCCCACAGCTCCGGCCGCTGCCGAGGCACACGGCCAACGGAGGAAGAAGGTGGAAGGAAAAAGGAAAAAAAAGAAAGAAGAAAGAAGAAAAAAAGAAAGGGAAAGGAAAAAAAGAAAGTAATTAAAAATAATAAATTGAGTAAGACAAAATGCGTCTCATGGTCCCCATGTACTCTTCATCTCTTCGACCCATAAAGTTGAACAAAGTAGGTGGTTTAATAGCTAAGCCAAAACGATCATAACTTGGAGCGACTTCCTTCCCCTAAATCTCGATTGTTCAAAGCCTATCTCCTAGAAAATCTCAGTTCTCTCACCATTTTTACATATAAAAAATATGTATAATCTTATTCGTCGACATCTAATGCGATTCTTTCTCAAATTCTCTGAATCTGACAGTCTTATTCCATTCATCGCACCTTCTTCCCTCTTTTCTACTTGGACCTAATCAAAACCTGAGATGAGGAATTTGGTTTTTTGAACAGAAAATAGAATTGAACTATATAAAAGGAGAGACGGATTCATTTAACAAATAAATAGAACTTTAAAAGAAGTGTCGATTTCAATTATGCTATTGATTTAATTTTGTTTGTCCAATCTCACTCTAGTACAAAATAATTAACTTGACAAGTTATTTGCGTTGTGAAAATAATGCAATCTCATCCCAACAAAATCCCTAATAAGATCTGAGAAAGAACAAATTAAGAAAGAATCCAAGAAATGCTCTAATTCCCAATTTCCAATCCAAAAGCCAGTATCGTGCCCAAACGTAGAGTCTTCAATTAAAGTATCCATATCCAATCATATTATGGAAAAAAAATCTTTGATTTTTTAAATATAAAATTTTTTTCCTGAATTTAAACATTAATTTTCTATTGACTTATTTTTCTAAGCAACCAATTCTGAACACTGATGCATATAAATGAGGCATGCATCAATGACTGAGATATGTTGAAATACTTATGATCCATGGTAGCATTATGTGGAATAAAGAATTCATGTCCAAAAGCAAGTCGGCATTTCTCTCTCTTCTCGAAATGGGAAAGAGAATCCATGTTTGAAAGGGATGAAGAAACCCTGGAAGCCTGAACCCTCCGACCTTCAATTGCGCAAATGGATGAAGCAAGAGAAGGGGGGGGGGGAGATTTTATTTATTGAGGATGAGGCATGCTTAACGCACAATGTCTCTCAATCGGGGGTACAAGGCCCACAAGTTAGTTGAGAGACACTGTACAAAGCACATGTTGACCTTGCAATGGGTGTTTCGTCCACCCATTCACCTTCACCGGCACCCAACGCGAGTAGCTATTATATCGGCCTATCAGTTCCTCAAACACCCCTTACGAGGTGCGGTGGAGTCTACCCTCCTCACCTGAAGGTCCCTCTAAATCTTGAGTGTAATTTTTTCTTCTCCACCAATGAGGGATACCCCCAATGTTTTACATTTCAGATTTCAGACAAAACAGTTTTAGAACATATTTGGGTCCACATTGAGTGTTGACATGCTGGACAGGACAATGGAAGAATGGTATTGAAGGTTGTACCACGCGTCCGAGGTTCAGTGGCCTTCCAGCCCAGCAGTGGGAACGGGGAGCTTGGAGGGTGGGAAATGTAAACGCTCACATCACGCGTGCTTGAGTAGCTGTGTGTCCGATGCCCTTTTTCTTTGCTCTTCTTACGTGACCTTCGTATATATTGTGTGCTACAGGCTCCGCTGCTCGTATAACGTTGTAGATTCTATCGCGAGGAATAAAGCAAATTATAGTACAACGTAATGTTTTTTCACGAACATCAACCAAATATCGTAATGATTTATATTTATTACTTTGTCGATTGGGCCGCATTTGTATTTGGGTAGTTTCATGAGTTATAATTTACGGCTGACTTTGGTCAAGCATAAATTATAATTAAAACAGCTTGGGCCGAAAGTTAAATTCCAATAAAAGAAATGGATTTACTCATTTTGATCAAAATTTTGGAAAGGCTGGTGGCTGGTGCCCACCCTATTGAAACACGAGAAGTGGCCCAGTGAGAAGTCATGTTTCCTTCTATCTATCTGGCAAACTATTTCCTAATTTTTTATGAATTTGTTTATAAAACTATCATATTCACTTGGGGAAACATCAGTAATATAATTGTATCTTTGGGGGCCGAAAGTGATAATCAACTCTTATATAATTGATTCCCCGAGCGAAAGACCAAAAGCGTCGTCTTCTTCCAATCCCGCCAATTTTTCAGCGACCCCCTCCTGAAAATCTGTAGCGTCGCTGCAGAGAGGGAAGCGAAGAGCTCAAAAAATGGAGTTAACCCTGAGCGGCAACGCCTTGAAGACCTTGGCTCGCTCCATCACTTGCCTCTCCCGCGTCGGCAACGACCTCGCCATCCAAGCTTCTCCTTCCCAGGTCATTCCATCAATTTCTCCCAACATTCCTTCTTCTTCTCCGTCGTCTCTCTCTCGCCCGCAGCTCCGGCGTGTCGCCGCTGAAATCCACGTCGATCATCGTTCCTCAGCTTCTTCCGTCGAGTTGAAATAGCTACAGCAGTTGCCTTCTTCGTCTGTCCTGCCGAGCGATGCTCAGTTTAGATGGCTATGATGCTGTGTTAGGTATCGGCTCGTTTCGCCCGATGCAGTTTCCGATTGAGAATTTCGGAGAGCCCTTGCACCGATTGCCGAGTGCGTGGAGCTTTTGGCGGTGGAATTGAGGCAGAAATTTGTTGACCTAGGTTGGGATTGGCCCTGTGGACGGTGATTAGAACTCGACGTGCATAAAAAGCTGAAGTGACTAAAAGAATCTGATACTGTTGATATCGTTATTCAGAGTTGTTATATCATAAGATAAGACTAAGGCAATTCACTGCTGTAGCCAGGAGAACTACCAGTGGCACTTGCCGAAATTTGTCGAATGGTGAAACCATAGGAGAAAAAGCCCTATGGATAACCTTCTACAGTTGCTGCTATTCTGTATTGCTAATACTTCGCTGGTTTGTCTAGTTACTCTGACGGTATTATGTGGAGTTCTGCAGCACTCAATAAGTGAAAGCATGTATGTGCTCCCTAGCATATTTCTCATGCGATCGTACTTTGCATGACTTCCTTTTGCCTTGTCGCATTTAACTACCAAATAACAATAGAAGTTCCAAGTTCTAAGCTCAATGTTTGGCACTTGGCACTATTTGATGTATTAGAATTGAAGTAGTTTTGATTTGTGCACAAATATCACCTTCTTACTCGTATATATTGGATCAAGTTTCTCATTTCATTCTCATACTCATATTTGACCTCCAGATTTCCTTTCACACGCTCAATTCGTCCAGATCTGCCTATCAATTGATAACCTTCAAGCCAGACCTCTTTGATGTGTTTACAGTATCTGGCGCACAGGTTCAATGCAGCGTTCTTTTAAAGGTATGTTGTCGTTGGTCATCTTTCTAGTGTATTTGCCAGTTTATAGTTGTAAGCAACTTACAAACACTGACAAAGTACTCTGTGCAGGCTGTCTGTTCTGTCCTGAGAATGCCTATTACAAACATTGATTATTTGAGTGTGCAATTACCAGACATCAATGCATCAAAAATTCAATGGGCTCTGCAGTGCTTCAGTGGTAAAGACCTTTCTGTTGCTGTCAAAGAGTTGAAGGTGTTCCATCTGATCCGTTTTTTATTATATTATCTATCGAGACATTTGGGTCGTAAATGCAGCTAGTAGTTCTTGAACATATGACTTCACTTTCAAACTTAGCTCCATTTCCTTAAAATGAGTCCACCTAGTTGCTGAAATCCTATTGGGGTCACATTCAGGACCATCTTTTATGTCGAAGTTTTTCCTTGTTTTTTTCTGTGAGTATGATAGTATCTAACGTCTGTCCATCTCATGGAAATCCAGGCATTTCTTGCATTCTGTGAGGGATGTGAAGTGGACATTCATTTGTACTTTGAGAAGGCTGGCGAGTAAGTAAATTCTGAATGCTCTTTCGACTCTTACCTTCTATCCATTTTTTTCCATGCTTCACTTCAATTTTGAATATGCAAGTAGTTCAGATGCAACGGGTAGTTTTCACGCCTGGTTTTAATAGATGCATAATTGCTAGTTATTTGCTCAGAGTTTTAATACATGCTAATGCCTAGCTTCACTATCACAAATGTAAAGGCCGATGACAATTTTACTTCTGAGCTGAATGTCATAAAACAGGAGACTATCATTAAAAATTTGGTTGATAGAATATAATGCACCTTCGAATCAAGTTTGGATAATAGTGGTTTAAGGAATTTTTAGCTTGGATTATAAATGGTTTATTTATCGAGTTTAATGCAAGGTGCTAGTAAAGTATGCTAGCTAAGAATATCAGTGCAATAACTTGATGGTTAATGTAAATCTTTTGACTTTTCTTTTTTAATACTAAATTCGTGGTTTCAAGTGCAACATCTCTGCCGTCATAGGGGGGCTTAGGTGCAACTAAATGCAAAATAGATAAGAATAAAGGACTTGCTACAACTGAATGTTTTTATGCAACAGGCCTATTTTGATGGCCCCTAAATTTGGCATTGATGAAGGGGCCTCTTCCAATTTTGATGCTATGCTTGTACTGGCCACCATGCTTACATCCCAATTACATGAAGGTACTACTGGACCTTCAGCAAATGGAATGCCGGGCCAGGCTGATACTGCGGAAGCTTCTGGAGAACAGCCGGAGAGGAATAGAACAAGCACTTCGGAGATTCCATCAAATCATACCAGAATATGGTCTAAACTCTAAGGTGAGTAATCCTTGTAGCTTGTAGTACTGTCATCTCAATGATGGCAAGGAAATTGACTTTGCTTTTCTCTAAAATGAAATGCGGTGTATGCCGTCAGTAAGATACTTTGTTTTTGGAAGTCAACAGGAAGGTATCTCTTGGGAATTAATTTGAGTGGTTGACTAACTTTGGGCAGGAAGTGCTGCAAGAAGTGTGAGTGGTTCTGACGGAAGGCAAGTTCCAGAAGAAAGGATCCTAAGGCCTGGTGGTCAATCAGGAATTGAAAGGATCGGCACTATTCAAATATCAAAAGCTGCATCAGCTGAAGGAAACACCCAAACTGGTCCAAATTCTTCATCTCTCAATCTTTCTCTCAGTTTGTATTTATGATGAACATCATCTTTATCTCTAGGTCGAATTATTTTGCTCTCTTACAAATATTTCTTAATAAAGTTGCTACTTTCTCATTTGCCTATTTCCGTACTGTAAATGCTGCTTTGCAAGAAGGCATTTGGCTTAGGCCAATTGATTGCGCGACTTTATCTTGGGGTCTTGCAAAATTTTACTCTTTATTCATGCATCAAGAAGGAAAATGTTTTGGCAAAAATTTATGTATGTCCTACCAAACCTGTAAGCATTTCTGTTTTTCCACAATTTAGTGCGACTGTCCACCTGATACCCTAGACAAGGTGGAGCAAACTATTTTCCGCTTCTCACTAGACTGTGAACCCAGAGGATGCGTTGCACATACCTGTGCAAGTACCTATTTCTGGAAGACTGAATTCACATGCCCTTACCAAAAAAAAAAAAAAAAATATGCCTTTCTTGGGCTTCTCAGTATCGATTCAATTAGTCTGCTTGTATCACATCATTTGTCAGTGGTTCTAATGTTTTTGGAGGCAAAGGTACTGAACAAGTTGTCACTTACATAACACTAATTAGCGCATCATAAGTATGTTCATGCAGTTTGTTAGTAGTTGAATTGGATAATTCCTCTAAAGCGATTCTCTTCATTCTTTTCTTGTGTAGATGGAAATGGTTTTTCACAACGTCGTCCAAGTAATTGGGTTGATGCCAATGAGGATGAGGATGATGATAACAAGGATAGTGATGAACTCTGTGTTCAATCAACACCGCCATGCTATGAAGATCAATAACATTATGTTTCCTGTTTGACTATGATAACGTTTCTCTCTTAGTTTTACTGGTAAGTGCTCGTGCCTTCCAATGCTCGACGCATCCTGTCCTGTGTTCCTTCAAAGAGTTGGAGTAGTGTCTTGGTTGCTTTAAGCGTCCTTTGTTATTTTTTTCTTTTCTCATTTTTTCTCCTACTTGACTATACATTAGTGTTTGTGCCAATTTAATAGTCCTCCATGCAACAAAGCTGCCATTTTAATGCACTTCTTTTTCCCTCTCTCTTTTGTTTTTCAGTATTAAGTTGATGCGCTTTGCTGAGTGAGGTATCGATACAGGTATGGTTCTACACTCTATTCTACAACAATTTGTTCCTGGCTTCGTGCCAATAAAAACAGAGCGGTGTCGATAGTTCTTACAGGAGACATGCTTAATGGACAGGATATAGCAATTTAGAACCATTGGAAATTGTGTTTAGACCTTCTAAAATCTGTCCGATAATTCGTTATCTAGCTTTGCAACTTCAAATGCGGTGGTGGTGGTTTGGGGGGGTTGGGGCGCTCAATACCATCTCTAAAACAGCTATTCATGGGGAGATTTATGACTTGGTTGATTAAAGTTTCTGCTGCCTTCTATACTGAGTTTCTGTGATCTGTCCTCGTACTCTGTCCGTTTATGAAAATACAATGTCAGGGTTTCTTCCTTTCTCCCACTTTCTTTCTCTACTATATGTATCAGCACATTCAAAACGTTAAGAAGACTGTTGAAGTTTTTTTACCAAATAGATCCGTTGCCATGGAAAGCTTCTGTTTTGTCTGTTAAAAAACATTTTAAGTCAATTTGTGTATATTAAAGAGGAAGCAGTCAAAAGGTTTTTGAGATGTTCATGTTCCTTTCTTAAAATCACATTCTATAATGATTACGTCATTTTAAACTCCAACGAATTCAGTTTAACTTTTCCTTGTGAGTTGCTTCCATTTTCCATACTCAAGGATGGCGAATTTCCAGTGTTCTGATTTGTGACAACATCTTCTGCTGAGGTAATTTGTGGCAGTGTCAAGGAGTTTGTTCAGCGGAGTAAATCCCTCCTTTTTGTCAGTAATGGAACCAACCAGAGTCAGAGTGATTCGTGGAATTCAAAGTTTACTTGCCCCGAGAGGTTGCCTAAAGCACTATTTTGATTGTGGTCTGGATTGTCTAGAAGCTCTCTTGTCGTACGTGACTTTTGAGTTGTGGCCGTATCGTCCTACACCTTGCTGTTGCATATTCCCATGTTTCTCATCCAAAGAAGGTTCAATTGCATCGGTTTCCGAAACCTATTGTAAGGATGGATGATTTAAATTATAAGGAATCTCAATGTAAGATGGTTGCTTAATCAGGTGCAAGTGCTTTTTCATCGTTTCTCAATTTTGAATTGCAATATGAGGTATTGGAACTCTCCCTTTTCGCTCCTTCCATCACCAACTAACTGAAGTCCTAAGTTGTGCAACTCACCTGGAGCTGTCTGCATTTTCATAATGCAACGATCCATTCATAAGCAAGATACATGAGTTTACCAATCAAATGCAGCTTTCGTTTTACAAATTCATTCATCAAGTCAATCGTATGCAAAAGGAAAACAACCCACATGAAAGCATCGCAATGTGAAGGAAACTACGTATTCAGAGGGATGAATAATTAGCGAAATTTAGCCGGAGGAGGACCGAGAGCTAGGCACCGGCAGCAGATGAAAGAAGGCACAAGGCGGGACCGTGGATTGGGGATTTTAAAAGGGACAGAGCTTAAGCCCCAGTCCTCTCCATGACCCGAACATATCCGATCATCGATGCAGTAGGCCGGCCCAGGCACAAAAGCCCCCGCTGCATGGGAACATTGAGAACAATTAAGCCATACTAGAGAAATTATATTTATGGCCCATGCTAATTTAATCGATTATCCATAGAGTGAGCGCAGTTGATTACTACTGTATAAAACAAATCCAAACGAGGATTTCAATTTTTATAAAAAAATTTATGTAATGCTTATGTCCATTTGTTAGATATATCATAGTGACATAGCTCAACAAAATGGACAAAATTGCAACATAAATATACGTAAGATAATAATACTTTATATATCTTACTAGCATTGAATTTAATCGTACAATCATTTTAATTTTATACCTATATTAATTTCTATTTTTGTATTTATCTCTCTCCACACGTAAATGTTTTCTCACATGCATGCGTAGAGGTAAGCATGGTACGGGTAAGCGGTTCTCACCCTGAAATAGGGAATTGCCCATTGGTTCCTTGACCGCTGGTTCAGTCTGGTTCTCAAGTAGATCCATGAAACTGGTCCCATCAAGCTTAATACACTTAGTGCAACATTTTCCAATAAGCCAAAGTAAAGTAAAAAATAGACGTTCCTATTCTTAATAGCAAGATAAGTAAAAAGATCGGACTCATACTGAAATTTGAGAGTCGACGCCGTGAGTTGATGAGTGTTGAGCTTGTGAGAGATAGAGAAACGGCTTATATGAGGTGAGAGTGAGACAAGACAAGCATTCAATTAATGGGTGTCGAGCTTCAAATTATGGATTTTAGGGTTTTCATTTTTCTTAATTTTTTTTGTTGGAAATTTTTCTTGAAAATTAAATGTATATATTTATATATTACCGATCTGGTCCAGGTGGGTGAGTACGTGGTTCCACACTTAGAACCGAGAACTAGTTTGGTACCCACTAGTTTCTGGTTCTTTTGCACACCCCCGTATATGTGTACCCCCGTATATGTGTGTACTCTGTTTATACCACAGGAGTAAGGCAACCTTTTACATGGATTTAAGAACCTAAATCACAATCGATTTGATTCGTTATTTATTATCATGAACCAGACTCAAAAGCACAACGATAATAATCAAAACTATATGTGGGATGACCTATAAATTATATTAAACAAACAATGCGTGTATCCGAAATGAAAGAATAGTGAATGAGTGCATGGGATTTTTTTTGTATACTCTCATTTGCCCTGTTTCTATTTGGCCCATAGGAAAAACTTGCCCTGTTTCTCCAATTTCCTCCATTTCCGAGTTCTGTTTACTGGTAATGCAACTCCATGAGTTTTATCTTACCAATGCAACTCGATCCAAAGCAGAAGCAATGGACCTAAACGCACTTAGCACTTAAACTGAAACTGGCACGCTAGCAAAAGGATTAAACTTGCCTTACGGGGAAGGGGATGATAGGAACTCACCGAGATATGCTTGAACTAAATCAAAGTACACGTAACTGGAGACGACATTGCACTAGAAAGGATTGTAATCATTATCATAATTTATATTGCTATTTCGTAATAGTTGTTTAGGGTAATACTACAACACGAGGTTCATATCCGAGCCGGCATTGGAAGGTTCCCGAGCAAATCGACCACATCACCACATCAGAAAAGCCAATCCTTCAATTCACGATGAACTAGAGTAGAAGTACCAACGTTAGGTCCCAGGCAATCATAATCGGCTCAGGCTAGTCGCTCTGCAGAGCGCATATCAGGAGAGCACACTCAACACATCCAAACATAGCAGCGATCAAAGAAAAGACAAGTTGGAAATTTGGGTCAATATCCTGTCTCCTCATCAGGAAGGTTAATATACACCGGATGATAAGGATGACATTATAGATATGCCGAATGCCTTCTGCACTGACAATTGGACCTGTCAAGGTCTCCCTGACCATGATCAGCGAATGCAAGACAACCAGGATGGCATCAAGAGCTCTGTTAACTCCAGCAACATCCTCCTCTAACACAAACCTTGATATAGAATCAGCAAATAATTGGTTAGACAATCTGTCTTTCACATAAGCTCAAACAATAAGGATCAAGAATAGGCATATAAAAGATTAACAAAGAAAAACATGTGAGCGGTTCATACTTGCACCAAGGTTTCAAAATGATGGAACAAATACGGAGACATTAAGAAGTTCTTTTTCATGAAAGGAAATTGTCGGGAAACGGATTTCCAAAATAACGATCCGATACTCAATCGAATGCCAAAAAACAAACGCGGAAAGCGAGCCTAGAAACATGTTACACCGATCATAAGGTACATTACAAAGTCAAACATACCTTGTCTTTCATAGATTAAACACCGTTGTCGCACTTTGATGAGGAATTCTAATATTGTTCTTCAAAAGAGCGTATTGTACTTGGGGAGAAACTGAGAGAGCATAGGAAAATGAGAGAACGTATTCTCTCTTCTCTTCAGATTACGTAAGATATCTGATAACCAACTTATCAAATTTATTAACTGCCAGGATTTTCTCTTTTTATTTTTTATTTTACAGTAACTGCTTTCTTCTATGGGCCATTCACTTACGGACCGGGTTTTGACCCAACATGGGCGGACGGGCTTAAATAAGCCCATCAAAAACATAAAAACCCATCATAAATGAAGACTGCATTCTGGCAGCTTTAATTCGCCAAGTTGGCAGCTTGGCCATCGAAAATTCGAAATCAATCCTCGATGTGGGGCCATAATAGAGTAGCGGGTATGGGCGGCTGGAGTCGAAGGCGAAGTAGTATTGACCACCAAAAAAGGCGGCGATTAAGTGTGGTCCATCGGCGCGGCGAGAGTGACGAGAGAGCGTTTGGATTTCGGCGATCAGAGCGTTCTTGGAGGGGAGGTGGGCAACGAGACATCTGGGATTTTAGGGTACGTTTGGTTGTCCGGATTTCTAATCAGGATAGGACTGAATAGAATAGGATATGAAATCCGGAGATTTTTTTATATCTTGTCCATCATTTGGTAAATCGTAATATTAAAATCGGATATATTCATATTATATCATGTACATTTTTTTTTATATATATAAATAATATGTCATTATAAATGAACTTAAATGTTCATAAATGGAAAGTCAACGGTCAACGTAGACGGGTCAAGTCAAATGGGTCGAGTTGATTCAAACCAAAGACCCAGCATGCCAGCAGTTGCTACACGAGCCAACGGTTGCCGCACGCTCGTGCAGTTAATGTGCGCTTGCGTGCGCACGCGCATGCGATGCCACCGCCGCGCGCATGGCAAGCATTCTGTCCGGCGGCCCGGTGGTGAGCCACTAGTTGGTTTTCTCGTATTGACAAGAGCTACGACCCTACGCTATCAGAAATGAGATTCGATTTACGAAAAATAAAAAAATAAAAAAATAAAAAACGGGGGAACAGTACGGGTGTTGGGATTTTCCATCCCCAAGCGACCAACGGCGGCATTTCACGAAAATTCAATCAAAAACAATTTACAAACATCTACAGTAATCGGGAAACATGAACAACATCGCTCTGATACCAATGTCGGGAAACGGATTCCCAAAGTAACGATCCGATACTCAATCAAATGCCGAAAAACAAACGCAGAAAGCGAGCCCAGAAACATGTTACACCGATCATAAGGTACATTATAAAGTCGAACATACCTTGTCTTTCACAGAATAAACACCATTGTCGCACTTTGATGAGGAATTCTAATATTGTTCTTGAAAAGAGCGTACTGTACTTGGGGAGAAACTGAGAGAGCGTAGGAAAACGAGAGAACGTATTCTCTCTTCTCTTCAGATTACGTAAGATATCTGATAACCAACTTATCCGATTTATTAACTGCTAAGATTTTCCCTTTTTATTTTTTATTTTACAGTAACTGCTCTCTTCTATGGGCCCTTCACTTACGGACCGGGTTTTGACCCAACATGGGTGGACGGGCTTAAATAAGCCCATCAAAAACATAAAAACCCATAATAAATGAAGACTGCATTCTGGCAGCTTTAATTCGCCAAGTTGGCAGCTTGGCCATCGAAAATTCGAAATCAATCCTCGATGTGGGGCCATAATAGGGCGACTGGAGTCGAAGGCGAAGTAGTATTGACCGCCAAAAAAGGCGGCGATTAAGCGTGGTCCATCGGCACGGCGAGAGTGACGAGAGAGAATTTGGATTTCGGCGATCAGAGAGTTCTTAGAGGGGAGGTGGGCAACGAGACATCTGGGATTTTAGGGTACGTTTGATTGTTCGGATTTCTAATCGGAATAGGACTTGATAGAATAGGATATGAAATCCGGAGATTTTTTTATATCATGTCCATTATTTGGTAAATCGTAGTATTAAAATCGGATATATTCACATTATATCATGTACATTTATATATATATATATATATTATATATATATATTATAAAAATGACATATCATTATAAATGAACTTAAATGTTCATAAACGGAAAGTCAACGATCAACGGTCAACGAAGTCAACGGTCAATGCAGACAGGTCGGGTCAGACGAGTCGGGTCGATTCAAACTGAAGACCTAGCACATGCCCTGTGCGTGCACGGGCAACCGCCAGCTGACGTCACGATGACGTCAACTAGCGCGTGTGCACACGCACCAGCGGTTGCTACACGCGCCAGCGGTTGCCGCATGCGTGTGCAGTTAATGTGCGCTTGCCAGGCACGCACGTGCAGTTATTGCGCGCATGGCGGCGCGTCCGGTGGCCCCCGGTGGTGAGCCACCAATTGATTTTCTCGTATCAATGAGAGCTACGACCCTACGTTATCAGAAATGAGATTCGATTTACGGGGGAAAAAAAAAACGGAGAGGAACAGTACGGGTGTTGGGATTTTCCGTCCCCAAGCGACCAACGGCGGCATTTCACGAAAATTCAATCAAAAACAATTTATAAACATCTACAGTAATCGGGAAACATGAACAACATCGCTTTGATACCAATGTCGGGAAACGGATTCCCAAAGTAACGATCTGATACTCAATCAAATGCCAAAAAACAAACGCGGAAAGCGAGCCTAGAAACATGTTACACCGATCATAAGGTACATTACAAAGTCGAACATACCTTGTCTTTCACAGATTAAACACCGTTATCGCACTTTGATGAGAAATTCTGATACCGTTCTTTAAAAGAGCGTACTATACTTAGGGAGAAACTAAGAGAGTGTAGGAAAATGAGAGAACGTATTCTCTCTTCTCTTCAAATTAGGTAACATATCTGATAACCAACTTATTAGATTTATTAATTACCAAGATTTTCCCCTTTTATTTTTTATTTTATAGTAACTGCTCTCTTTTATGGCCCTTGACTTATGGGCCGAGTTTTGGCCCAACATGGGCCGACGGGCTTAAATAAGCCCATCAAAAACATAAAAACCCATCATAAATGAATACTGCATTCTAGCAACTTTAATTCGCCAAGTTGGTAGCTTGGCCATCGAAAATTCGAAATCAATCCTCGATGTAGGGCCATAATAGAGTAGCAGGTATGGGCGGCTGGAGTCGAAGGCGAAGTATTATTGACCGCCAAAAAAGGCGGCAATTAAGCGTGGTCCATCGGCGCGGTGAGAGTGATGAGAGAGCGTTTGGATTTCGGCGATCAGAGCGTTCTTGGAGGGGAGGTGGGCAACGAGACATTTGGGTTTTAGGCTACGTTTGGTTGTCCAGATTTCTAATCAAGATAGGACTGGATAGGATAGAATATGAAATCCGGAGATTTTTTTATATCCTGTCAATTATTTGGTAAATCGTAGTATTAAAATCGGATATATTCACATCTATCATGTAGATTTTTTTATATATATAAATGACATAACATTATAAATGAACTTAAATGTTCATAAATGGAAAGTCAACGGTCAACAAAATCAACGGTCAACGCAGACGGGTCGGGTCAGTTCAAACCGAAGATCCGGCTCGCGCCTTGCGGGTGCACAGGCAACCGCCGGCTGACGTCACGATGACGTCAGCGGGCGCCTGTGTGCACGCGCCAGCGGTTGCTACACGCGCCAGTGGTTGTCGCACGCGTGCCACGCACGTGCGTGCAATTAACGTGCGCTTGCCAAGCACGTGCATGCCATGCACGCGCCTCCGATTTGCCCCGCTCGCACGTGCACTGCATGCGCCGACGACGCCAAACATTCTAGCTGCGCGTGGCGGTGCGTCTGGCAGCCCCCGATGGTGAGCCACCAGTTGATTTTATTGTATCAATGAGAGCTATGACCCTACCCTATCAGAAATGAGATTCGATTTATGGAAAATAAAAAAATAAAAAAATAAAAACGGGGGGGAACAGTACGGGTGTTGGGATTTTCCGTCCCCAAGCGACCAACGGTGGCATTTCACGAAAATTCAATCAAAAACAATTTATAAACATCTACAATAATCGGGAAACATGAACAACATCGCTCTGATACCAATGTCGGGAAACAGATTCCCAAAGTAACGATCCGATACTCAATTGAATGGCAAAAAACAAACGCGGAAAGCGAGCCCAAAAACATGTTACACCGAACATAAGGTACATTACAAAGTCGAACATACCTTGTCTTTCACAGATTAAACACCGTTGTCGCACTTTGATGAGGAATTCTAGTACCGTTCTTGAAAAGAGCGTACTGTACTTGGGGAGAAACTGAGAGAGCGTAGGAAAACGAGAGAATGTATTCTCTCTTCTCTTCAGATTACATAAGATATCTAATAACCCTTATCAGATTTATTAACTGCCAAGATTTTCCCTTTTTTATTTTTTATTTTACAGTAACTGCTCTTTTCTATGGGCCCTTCACTTACGGACCGGGTTTTGACCCAACATGGGCGGACGGGCTTAAATAAGCCCATCAAAAACATAAAAACCCATCATAAATGAAGACTGCATTCTGGCAACTTTAATTCGCCAAGTTGGTAGCTTGGCCATTGAAAATTCGAAATCAATCCTCAATGTGGGGCCATAATAGAGTAGCAGGAATGAGCGGTTGGAGTCGAAGGCGAAGTAGTATTGACCGCCAAAAAAGGCGGTGATTAAGCGTGGTCCATTGGCGCGGCGAGAGTGACGAGAGAGCGTTTGGATTTCGGCGATCAGAGCATTCTTGGAGGGGAGGTGGGCAACGAGACATCTGGGATTTTACACTACGTTTAGTTATCCAGATTTCTAATCGGGATAGGACTGGATAGGATAAGATATGAAATCCGGAGATTTTTTTATATCCTGTGCATTTTTTGGTAAATCGTAGTATTAAAATCGGATATATCCACATCATATCATGTACATTTTTATATATATATATATTAATGGCATATCATTATAAATGAACTTAAATGTTCATAAATGGAAAGTCAACGGTCAACGGAGACGGGTCAGGTTAGACAGGTCGGGTCGATTCAAACCAAAGACCCGGCACGTGCCCTGCGCGTGCACGGGCAACCACCAGCTGACGTCACGATGACGTCAACTGGCGCGTGTGCGCACGCACCAGCGGTTGCTATATGCGCCAACGGTTGCCGCATGCGTGCCACGCATGCGCGTGCAGTTAACATGCGCTTGCCAGGCACGCGCATGCCACGCACGCGCCTACATTTGCCCCGCTCGTGCGTGTGCTGCATGCGCCGACGACGCCGAACATTCTGGCCACGCGTGGCGGCGCGTCCGGCAACCCCCGGTGGTGAGCCACCAGTTGATTTTCTCGTATCGACGAGAGCTACGACCCTACGTTATCAGAAATGAGATTCGATTTACGGAAAATTTTAAAAAAGGGGGGGGGAACAGTACGGGTGTTGGGATTTTCCGTCCCCAAGCGACCAATGGCGACATTTCACGAAAATTCAATCAAAAACAATTTATAAACATCTACAGTAATCGGGAAACATGAACAACATCGCTCTGATACCAATGTCGTGAAACGGATTCCCAAAGTAACAATTCGATACTCAATCAAATGCCAAAAAACAAACGCGGAAAGCGAGCCCAGAAACATGTTACACCGATCATAAGGTACATTACAAAGTCAAACATACCTTGTCTTTCACAAATTAAACACCGTTGTCATACTTTGATGAGGAATTCTGATACCATTCTTCAAAAGAGCGTACTGTACTTAGGGAGAAACTAAGAGAGCGTAGGAAAATGAGAGAACGTATTCTCTCTTCTCTTCAGATTATGTAACATATTTGATAACCAACTTATCAGATTTATTAACTGCTAAGATTTTCCCTTTTTATTTTTTTATTTTACAGTAACTGCTCTCTTTTATGGGCCCTTTACTTACGGGCTGGGTTTTGGCCCAACATGGGCGGACGGGCTTAAATAAGCCCATCAAAAACATAAAAATCCATCATAAATGAAGACTGCATTCTGACAACTATAATTCGCCAAGTTGGCAGCTTGGCCATCGAAAATTCGAAATCAATCCTCGATGTGGGGCCATAATAGAGTAGCAAGTATGGACGGCTGGAGTCGAAGGCAAAGTAGTATTAACCGCCAAAAAAGGCGGCGATTAAGCGTGGTCCATTGACGCGGCGAGATTGACAAGAGAGTGTTTGGATATTGGCGATCAAAGCGTTCTTGGAGGGGAGGTGGGCGACGAGACATCTGGGATTTTAGGCTACGTTTGGTTGTCCGGATTTCTAATCGATATAGGACTAGATATGATAGTATATGAAATCTTGAGATTTTTTTATATCATGTCCATTATTTGGTAAATTGTACTATTAAAGTCGGATATACTCATATCATATCATGTAGATTTTTTTTTTTATAAATGACATATCATTATAAATGAACATAAATGTTCATAAACGGAAGGTCAACGGTCAATGGTCAACGAAGTCAATGGTCAACGCAGACGAGTCGGGTCGGTTCTCGGCACATGCCCTGCGTGTGTGCGGGCAACAACCGGCTGACATCACGATGACGTCAGCTGGTACGTGTGCGCACGCGCCAGCGGTTGCCACATACGCGCGTGCGGTTAACGTGCGCTTGCCACGCATGCGCGTGCGGTTAACGTGCGGTTACCGCGCGTGTTCCACGCACGCGCCAGCGGTTTGCCCCGCTCGCACCTGAGCTGCACGAGTCGACGACGCCGAACATTCTGGCCGCGCATGGTGGCACGTCCGGCGGCCCTCGGCGGTGAGCCACCGGTTGATTTTCTTGTATCGATGAGAGCTACAACCTTATGCTATCAGAAATGAGATTCGATTTACGGAAAAAAAAAAAAAAAATAAAAACGGGGGGAACAAGACGGGTGTCGGGATTTTCCGTCCCCGAGCGACCAACGGCGGCATTTCATGAAAATTCAATCAAAAACAATTTATAAACATCTACAGTAATCAGGAAACTTGAACAACATCGCTTTGATACCAATGTCGGGAAACGGATTCCCAAAGTAACGATTCGATACTCAATCGAATGCCGAAAAACAAACGTGGAAAGCGAGCCCAAAAACATGTTACACCGGTTATAAGGTACATTACAAAGTTGAACATACCTTGTCTTTCACAAATTAAACACCGTTGTCGCACTTTGATGAAGAATTCTGATACTGTTCTTTAAAAGAGCGTACTGTACTAGTGGAGAAATTGAGAGAGCGTAGGAAAACGAGAGAACGTATTTTCTCTTCTCTTCAGATTACGTAACATATCTGATAACCAACTTATCAGATTTATTAACTGCCCAGATTTTCCCTTTTTATTTTTTATTTTACAGTAACTGCTCTCTTTTATGGGCCATTCACTTACGGGCCGAGTTTTGGCCCAACATGGGCGGACGGGCTTAAATAAGCCCATCAAAAACATAAAAACCCATCAGAAATGAAGACTGCATTCTAGCAACTTTAACTCGCCAAGCTGGTAGCTTGGCCATCGAAAATTCGAAATCAATCCTCAATGTGAGGCCATAATAGAGTAGCAGGTATGGGCGGTTGGAGTCGAAGGCGAAGTAGTATTGACCGCCAAAAAAGGCAGCGATTAAGTGTGGTCCATCAGCGCGGCGAGAGTGACGAGAGCGGCACGTGCCCTGCGCGTGCGCGGGCAACCGTCGGCTGACGTCACGATGACGTCAGCTGGCGCGTGTGCGCACGTGCCAGTGGTTGCTACACGCCTCGGCGGTTGCCACACGCGTGCCACGCACGCGCATTCGATTAATGGGCGCGTGCCACGCATGTGCGTGCGGTTAACGCGCGCGTGCCACGCACGTGCATGCAGTTACTGCACGCGTGCCACGCAAGCGCCTGCGGTTTGCCCCGCTCGCATGTGCGCTGCACGCACCGACAACACGGCACGTGCCTTGCGCGTGCGCGGGCAACCGTTGGCTGACGTCACGATGACGTCAGCTGGCGCCTGTGCGCACGCGGCAGCGGTTGCTACACGCCCCAGCGATTGCCACAAGCGTGCCACGCACGTGCGTGCGGTTACCGAGTGCGGTTAACGCACGCGTGCCACAGTTACCGCGCGCATGCTCTCTTCTATGGGCCTTTCACTTACGGGTCGGGTTTTGGCCCAACATGAGCGGACATGCTTAAATAAGCCCATCAAAAACATAAAAACCCATCAGAAATGAAGACTGCATTCTGGCAACTTTAATTCGCCAAGTTGGCAGCTTGGCCATCGAAAATTCGAAATCAATCCTCGATGTGGGGCCATAATAGAGTAGCAAGTATGGGTGGCTGGAGTCAAAGCGAAGTAGTATTGACCGCCAAAAAAGGCGACGATTAAGTGTGGTCCATTGGCGCGGTGAGAGTGACGAGAGAGCGTTTGGATTTCGGCGATCATAGCGTTCTTGGAAGGGAGGTGGGCGACGAGACATCTGGGATTTTAGGCTATGTTTGGTTGTCCGTATTTTTAATCGGGATATGACTGGATATGATAGGATATTAAATCTTGAGATTTTTTTATATCATGTCAATTATTTGGTAAATCGTAGTATTAAAGTCAGATATATTCACATCATATCATGTAAATTTTTTTTTTCCGTAAGCCGACAGCCGATGAGCAAACCGGGGGAGCGATGCGGGACCCACCACCACAAGATCTCCGGGTAAGAATCCCTAACGACGCCTCGGGATTCGAACTCCTCCCCTTCTTGAGGGGAGAGAGCCCAAGCCCGATTCTTGGCCATTTGGAATGGGGCGTGGTAATGAACTCAAATGTTCATAAACGGAAATTGTGAAAATCTCTTGTAACACTATTTCTTAATTTATTTTTATTTTATTTATCCTCTTTTTTATATTATATTATTTATTATTTCTTTTTTCCCCTTTCATCATTCTTTAATAAAATTTTACCAAATAGTAAACTGTACTAACATGCATAAAATATATAATAAATATAAATATTTAATTTATAGATTGAATGTTTATTATAAGATAGAATTACGATTGAATATATAAATTAAAATAAGATTAATTAAAATTAATTTTTTATTTTTTAATTTCTTAAATTAGAATTCAAATATTATATATATTGAAATATAATTTCAATTTTGTTAATTTAATAAGTTTGTTATTCAATAAAAATAATTTTCCTATTATGGACATTAAATCCTATCCACCTTTATCCCACCTCCTCACGGATAATTTTATCACGCCTATATCCCCCTTATATCCGACTTTATCCTATCTCAACACCACCAAACATGGATAGGATAAATCATATCATATTTCGAATTTTATCTTGATCAAAACGCAGGGTTTACAGCGGTTTTGTTTTCTATAAGGAATCGTCAGGTCTGTTAGGTCCACATGAAGAGAAGGGGGAGGATTTTTTTTTTTTTTTTTAAAACTGACCTGACCCGAAACCTGGTCCGTTTGTTGACCCGACCGATTCCGAATTAATAAGAAAACTCTCAAAGCAGCGCTAGGGCTTTTTATCTTGGGAGGGGTTACTGTCTGAATCGCGTGCACAAAGCGAGGAGGAGGGGGAAGAGATGTGGAGCATCAAGTCAGAAGACAAGGATCTGATAGAGAAGGCGAAGTGGTTCATGGAGAAATACTACAGGACGTTCGACACGAACCGGGCGGATTTGGTCAACCTGTTCCGCGAAGAGTCGGTGCTGGACTTCGAAGGCCAACAGATCAAGGGCAAGGAGGTTATCCTCGCCAAACTTACCTCCATTCCGGAGTGCCACCACGACATTGCCGACTTCAACTGCTTGTGCCACCGCACACCCGGCAGTATGCTCGTCTGGGTCTGCGGCCAGACGTGGGTAGGCAGCACCAAGGACAAGGCGGACGCCGTCGTTACAAACCAGGTCTCTCTCTCTTTCTCCCTCTATTGATTTTTTGAGATGAAGGAGATCTTGGGCATCTTTGTTGTTGATTTAACATCACCCACCACCACCTTGGTTGATCCCTTTATCCATCCTATCCAATCCACTGTTAGCAGAGACTATCCGTCTTGTCTGTAGCGTAATGGAAAGGAATTGTTGAATTGTTGCTCCGATGATGAAGTTGTTTAAGAAAAAAGCTAAATAAATTTAACATTTTTCTAAGTTATTATTTCTTGTCAACTGTTTGCAATTTCTCTATCGATCAATTGATTAATCGATTAATCAATCCTCCTGCGCATAAATTCTGAGAGTCTGACCTTGTTTCTTTGCCTTTTTCAGATGTTCCATTTGATGCCAAGTGCCAACACCAGAAGGAGGCTTTTACGTAGGAACACAAATTTGGAGGCCCTTTGATCTCAACAAGCTTCGGACCTCGTTGGCAGCACCACCAATGTCCGGTAGGGATGATCGGGTCCAGGGTGGGTAGGGTCTAGACCCGAACCCTGTACCCGACCCTGTTATAACTGATTCCTTTTTTCTAGACCATATGCCCAACCCTATTTGTATTGGACTCTGTACCCGATCCACTCTGTTTTTTCGACCCGGTTCCAGGGTCAACCCTGTTTTCACTGGAACCTATCTTGCAATCTCCCGATATCTTATACGACTTCGAATTTTATATTAATATGCGATAATATAACGTAATCCTCCTAATTTGTATTGAAACATTAAGCACTTGTAATAAATAAAAACATGAACTTTTTGACTAAACGAAAAATTAAGGATCCACAAGGCTAATTATAATAAATAAAATCATAAGGCAAAGAATTAGCAACAAACATGGGTCTAATATTGTCTTATTCCCACAACAATTACATGAAGCTACTCATTTATGCAAGCATAAATCCTCCTACAAAAGAGAAATTATGTGAGCCAATCCATAATATACACAAGAATTTGGCGGCGACGAACACCGTCCGTCCATCGGACGGTGCGAGAGGGAGCCGGTGAGGGAGGGAAGCAAGTGAGGAAGAGGAATGACAAAGAAGGAGTGCCGTGCGTGTTCGCAAGAGCCAAGAGGAAAAACGTCATGTGATTACAGAAGTAAGAATAGAAATCAGGGGAAAAAAATGGTTTTGGATCTCTACTTACAAAACCGGTCTGGGAACCTGTTCCAAAACCAATCCAGGAATCGGTTTCCGGGTGGGTAATCACTTGGAACCTGTTCCTGGACTGGTTTAAACCGGTTCTAAATTTTGAGAACCGGTTTCAACGGGAACCGGTTCCTCATCCTATTTTCCGGGTGGGCCGGTTTGGGAACCGGGTATACGCGGTCTGGTTGCACACCCCTACACCTCAGCACCGGCACCGGCATTTGTCTTGGCACTGCCCATGGCCACCTCGACATCAAGTGAGTCCGCCTTGGCACTGCCCATTTCCATGATGAAAATTTCCACCTGGCACCGCCCATGTCGACGATGAAACTTAGGCTTCAGTCTGATCATTCTAGTCTTTGTTTTATTTTCAATGTATGAATGTAGTCCTGCTTGATTGCAAGTTGTGGTCGTGGTTAAAACGTATTTCTATCTCTATATATATATATGTATGGAATTCACCTTGAACTGGTCATCAGTGCTGGTGGAATCGTAATTGAATTGGCATATCTTGTCCTCTTCTCGATCTATGCCTCCACGGAAGAGAAGGTCTCTCCCTCTCCCTCTCACTTTTGTGCTTAAAAGTGTAGCAAACTATTGTCCCTTTGTCATCTTAACCATGTGTTGTTCATTATTTTGCATTTTGAGTGTTTAAGCAAATCATGACAGGCTGTCAAACCTGGCCATAGGGGCAAAAACTATTGACGCAATTCGTTATCTATTTTGCATTTACGAGCAAGCAATGGTCGAGATTGTAATGGGTATTCCCATTGTTATTGTGTAAAGTTTGTGTTTTCACTTATTCGCCGGATAGCTAAAGCTTTCTAACAACCTTACATGTTAGCCCTTCATCAAAATTTAAGGAAATTTACTAAAAGAAAGTCTTATCTAGTCCTAAACCTCGCCGAACAAAATGAAAAAACAACAAAAAAGGGATAAAAAAAAGGAGAGAGAGAAATAAAAATAAAAATAACAATAATAAATTCATAAAAAAAATTATAAAAATTGTCCGTGTCATTGCCATTGTACCACGTAAGACAGTTGATGTCTAAAGTACTTTATTGGGTAAACATCAGTGATATAATGGTATCCTTGGGGGGCAAAATATGATAATTAAACGTGTTATCATCGATTCCCCGAGCCATGGACCAAGCGTCCTCTTCTTTCAATCCCGCCAATTGTTTCGGCGACCCCCTCATAAAAATCTGTAGCGTCACTGCAGAGAGGGAAGCGAAGCGCTGGAAAAATGGAGTTCAGCCTGAGCGGCACCGCCTTGAAGACCTTGGCTCGCTCCATCACCTGCCTCTCCCGCATCGGCAGCGACCTCGCCATCCAAGCTTCTCCTTCCCAGGTCATTCCATCTATTTCTCCCCACACATTTCTTCTTCTTCTTCGTCTTCTCCGTCGTCTCTCTCGCCCGCAGCTCCGGCGTGTCGCCACTGAAATCCATGTCGATCATCGTTCCTCAGCTTCATCCGTCGAGTGAAATAGCCACAGCAGTTGCTTCTCCGTGTGCCCTGCCGAGCGATGCTTCGTTTAGATGGCTATGATGATGTGTTAGGTACTGGCTCATTTCGCTCGATGCGGTGTCCGATTGAGAAATTCTGAGAGTCCTTGCATCGATTGCTGAGGGCGTGGAGCTTTTGGCGGTGGATTTGAGGCAGAAATTTGTCGACCTAGGTTGTGATTGGGCCTGTTGACGATGATCAGAACTTGGCGTGCATAAATCTGAAGTGACTAAAAGAAGCTCATACTGTTGATGGTTTGATTCAAACTCATTATATCGTAAGACTGAGGCAATTCACTGTTATAGACAGGAGAGCTATCAGCGGTACTTGCGGCAAAACGTCGAATGGTGAAACCATAGGAGAAAAGCCCTATGGATAACCTTCTACCAGTGCTGCTATTCTGTCTTGCTAATGCTTTGCTGGTTTTTCTAGTTACTCTGATGGTGTTATGTGGAGTTTTGCAACAATCAATAAGTGAAAGCACGATCGTGCTCCCTAGCATATCTCTTCTGTGACCGTACTTTGCGTGACTTCCTTTTGCCTTGCCGCATTTAACTGCCAAATAACAATAGAAGTTCCAAGTTCTAAGCTCATTGTTTGGCACTCGGCACTATTTGATGTATTAGAATTGCAATAGTATTGATCTGTGTACAGATATTACCTTCTTACTCATATATATCAGATCAAGATTCTCATTTCATTCTCATATTCATATTTGACCTCCAGATTTCCTTTCACGCCTCAATTCATCGAGATCTGCCTATCAATTGATAACCTTCAAGCCAGACCTCTTTGATGTGTTTACCGTATCTGGTGCTCAGGTTCAATGCAGCGTTCTTCTAAAGGTATGTTGTCGTTGGTCATCTTTCTAATGTATTTGCCAGTTTATAGTTGTAAGCAACTTACAAAACTGACAAAGTACTCTGTGCAGGCTGTCTGTTCTGTCCTTAGAACGCCTATTACAAACATTGATTATTTGAGTGTGCAATTACCAGACATCAATGCATCAAAAGTTCAATGGGCTCTGCAGTGCTTCAGCGGTAAAGACCTTTCTGTTGCGTGCGTGGTGCTCTGAATTTATTATGTTTGAAATGGTGTATTTGACGGTTAAGATTGCAAGCTCATGGCATAGATGGAAAAGTTAGCACATTCCCTTTTCCCCCTAAAAATAATCTCACTTCAATTCTATGGAAAAACAGCAGAAATGAAGTCTTGAAACTGACATGTTCATTGAGAGAAAATGACTGCAAGATGCTGGGAGAAGCATTTATTTGTCATGTTGTATGTGTCCACAGAGACAAGCTTTTATAATTTCTCATCATGTAGAAGCAGCATGAACTCTGTTAAAGGGATTTTTAGTGCCTCGATATGGCCTATATAGCCAACAAATTCAGAATAAAGAGATGGGGAAGTTTACGTTGAAAATTAGATTCCAATGTCTACCACTTTTATTTAATTTTTCTCGGCCACTTAACATTTTAAGTCTTTGTGACTCAGTCATGCAAACTGCGTACTGTTCAGTATGTTATCTAAATGTAATATAAATCAGAGGCTAGCACCTGTCAAACCTGCATAAATGTGATAAGAAGCTGCACCATGCAGAGATACATGTTTATCTCACCGTGCCAACTGTGAGTTTTTGTTCATGCATATGTGATGTTGTCGTTTGCATACAGGCATAAAGAAAACATACTGGATTACTTGCAATGTTGACCCCGACATACAGCAATTGTCTCTGGATAGGAGAAGATACCCAAGCAATTTTGTAGCGAGGCCTCGTGATCTGAATAGATTGCTTGCAAATTTTCAGTCATCCCTTCAGGAAATTACTATCATCGCAACGGAACGCAACTCCGATCCTTCTGATGCTGCCAGTGAATTTGGTGGGAAAGCTGTTGAGTTTCGAAGCTACATTGATCCTACCAAAGGTAGAGATTAACTTTTTCCTTTTCAATCGAATATGGTGAAGAATATCATGGTTCAGATTCTGGTTGCAGAGAACGACTCTTTGCTGCACACTCAGCTGTGGATAGATCCTCTGGAAGAGTTTGTGCAGTACACTCATAATGGCAACCCAGTAGACGTGACTTTTGCTGTCAAAGAGTTGAAGGTGTTCCATCTGATCTGTTTTTTATTATATTATCTATCAAGACATTTGGGTCGCAAATGCAGCTAAAAGTTCTTGAACATATGACTTCACTTTCAAACTTAGCTCCATTTCCTTAAAATGAGTCCACCTAGTTGCTGAAATCCTATTGGGGTCACATTCAGGACCATCTTTTATGTTTGAAGTTTTTCCTTGTTTTTTCCCGTGAATATGATAGTATTTAATGTCTGTCCATCTCGTGGAAATCCAGGCATTTCTTGCATTCTGTGAGGGATGTGAAGTGGACATTCATTTGTACTTTGAGAAGGCTGGCGAGTAAGTAAATTCTGAATGCTCTTTCGACTCTTACCTTCTATCCATTTTTTTCCATGCTTCATTTCAATTTTGTATATGCAAGTAGTTCAGATGCAACGGGTAGTTTTCACGCAATCAGTCCATAACTGGTTTTAATAGATGCATAATTGCTAGTTATCTGCTAAGAGTTTTAATACATGCTAATGCATAGCTTCACTATCACAATTGTAAAGGCCGATGACAATTTTACTTCTGAGCTGAATGTCATAAAACAAGAGACTATCATTGAAAATTTGGTTGATAGAATATAATGCGCCTTTGAATCAAGTTTGGATAATAATGGTTTAAGGAAGTTTTAGTTTGGATTATAAATGGTTTATTTATCAAGTTTAATGCAAGGTGCTAGTAAAGTATGCCAGCTAAGAATATCAGTGCAATAACTTGATGGTTAATGTAAATCTTTTGACTTTTCTTTTTTGGTACTAAATTCGTGGTTTGAAGTACAACATCTCTGCTGTCATAGAGGGGCTTAGGTGCAACTAAATGCAAAATAGATAAGAATAAAGAACTTGATACAACTGAATGTTTTTATGCAACAGGCCTATTTTGATGGCCCCTAAATTTGGCATTGATGAAGGGGCCTCTTCCAATTTTGACGCTACGCTTGTACTGGCCACCATGCTTACATCCCAATTACATGAAGGTACTGCTGGACCTTCAGCAAATGGAATGCCAGGCCAGGCTGATACTGCGGAACCTTCTGGAGAACAGCCAGAGAAGAATAGAACAAGTGCTTCCGAGATTCCATCAAATCATACCAGAATATGGTCTGAACTCTCGGGTGAGTGATCCTTGTAGCTTGTAGCACTATCATCTCAATGATGGCAAGGAAATTGACTTTGCTTTGCTCTGAAATGAGATGCTGTGTATGTCATCAGTAAGATAATGTTTTGTAGGAAGTCAATAGGAAGGTATCTCTTGGGAATTAAAATTTGAGTGGTTTACTAACTTTGGCCAGGAAGTGCTGCAAGAAGCGGCAGTGGTTCTGATGGAAGACAAGTTCCAGAAGAAAGGATCCTAAGAGCTGGTGGTCAGTCAGGAATTGAAAGGATCAGCGCCATTCAAATATCAAAGGCTGCATCAGCTGAAGGAAACACCCAAACTGGTCTTCATCTCTCAATCTCTCTCTCATTTTTTGTGTATGATGAACACCATCTTCATCTGTAGGTCGAATTATTTTGCTATCTCCTACAGATATTTCTTAATAAAGTTGCTACTTTCTTGATTACCTGTTTACCTACTGTAAATGCTGCTTTGCTGGAAAGCATTTGGCTTAGGCCAATTGATTGCGTGACTATATCTTGGAATCTTGCAAAATTTTACTCTTTATTCATGCATCGAGAAGGAAAAAGTAAATTTTACTCTTTATTCATGCCTCGAGAAGGAAAAAGTTTTGGCAAAAATCCATGTATGTCCTACCAAACCTGTAAGCATTGCTGTGCGACTGTCCACCTGATATCACAGACAAGGTGGAGCAAAACTATTTTATGCTTTTTGCTCAACTGTGAACCACGAGGATACATTGCACATACCTGTGCAAGTACCTATTTCTGGAAGACTGAACTGTCGTGCCTTTCTTGGGCTTCTCAGTATCAATTCAATTAGTCTGCTTGTATCATGTCAATTGTTAGTGGTTGTAAATGTTTTTAGAGGCAAAGGTATCGAACAAGATTGTCACTTATATAGCACTAATTAGTGCATCATTAGTATGTTCATGCAGTTTGTTAGTAGTTGAATTGGATAATCCTTCTAAAGTGATTCTCTTCATTCTTCTCTTTTGTAGATGGAAATGGTTTTTCACAACGTCATCCAAGTAATTGGGTTGACACCAATGAAGATGAGGATGATGATAACGAGGATGGTGATGAACTCTGTGTTCGATCAACACCACCATATTATGAAGATCAATAACATTATGTTTCCTGTTTGACTATGATAACCTCCGTCTCTTAGTTTTACTGGTAAGTGCTTGTGCCTTCCAATGCTTGATATATCCTGTCCTTTTTTTCTTTAAATAGTTGGGAGTAGTGTCTTGCTTGCTTTAGGTGTCCTGTGTCATTTTTTCTTTTCTCCTTTTTTCTCCTACTTGACTATACATTGGTGCTTGTGCCAATTTAACTAGTCCATCATGCAACAAAGCTGCCTTTTTAATGCACTTCTTTTTCCCTCTCTTGTTTTTCAGTATTAAGTTGATGCGCTTTGCTGGGTGAGGTATCGATATAGGTATGGTTCTGTACTTTTATTCTACCACGACTTGTTCCTGGCTTCCTGCTGATAAAAGCAGAGAAGTGTCGATAGTTCTTACAAGAGTCGCATGCTTTATGGACAGGTCATAGCAATTTAGAACTATTGGAAATTGTGTTTAGACCTTGTTAAATCTGTCAATAATTCCTTTCTAGCTTCGCAACTTCAAATATGGTGGAAGAGGAAAAGAGAGGAAAAGAAAAAAGGAGCAGGGGAGGGGGGGGTGCTTGATGCCATCTCTAAAACAGCTATTCATGTGGAGATCTATGACTTGTTTGATTAAAGTTTCTGCTGCCTTCTATACTGAGTTTCTCTGAGCTATTCTTGTAGTCTGTCTGTTTATGAAAATAAAATTGTCAGTTTTTCTCCCGCTTTCTTTCTCTACTATTTGCACCAGCACATTCAAAACATTTAAAAGACTGTTGAAGTTTTATGACTAAATAGATCTTTTGCCATAGAGAGCTTTCTGTTTTGTCTGTTGAATACCATTTTAAGTCAATCTGTGTATATTGAAGAGGAAGCAGTCAAAAGGTTTTTAAGAGGTTCATGTTCCTTTCTTAAAATCACATTCTAGAAGGATCACGTCATTTTTAAACTCCAACGAATTCAGTTTAACTTTTCCTTGCAAGTTACTTCCATTTTCTATACTCAAGGATGGCGAATTTGCAGTGTTCTGATTTGTGGCAATATTTTCTGGTGAGGTAATTTGTGATGGTGTAAAGGTATCATAAAATTTACTTAAGGCTCAGATAAGGAGTTTGTTCTGCAGAGTAAATCCCTCCATGTAAATTTCACGACACACAAGTCCTTGTGTCTGAGTTTTTCCTCTCACCCATTTTGTGTCTTGGCATCATGTCATTTTATGTTGCATTTGTCACCTCTACATACGGTCATTCATCCATGGACTTAAATCTTCAGGGCAAATGTCTTTATGTTTGTTCAGTCTTATTCTGTCCCCTATATCTGCACATGAAATCTGACATTCATTCTTTCATGCTGCCCATGACTTGTAGAGGCTGGGACTGATTAGAAATTATTTAGGTAGTCGTGTTGAAGAGATTTGATTTCTCCAGTGGCAAAGACAGATCGGTTGTTCAGGCAGAAATTATGAGATTATATTGCTTTTTTTCAATGGAACATTGTCTTGTTTGATCAGTGGCCTTTGAAAGCATTTTAGCAATTTATGTCATTGCAGTCGTCTGATTTTATTTGCTTTAATGTTCAGCGAAGACAGCCCATCTTGCTGTTTCTATTAGAAAGAGATGATATGAGGTGGATTGGCCAGTGTAACAATTCCAGAAGGACGATGCGAAACTTGGTTAGAGATGATTCGCCCTGATGCGGGAGGTTGTAGAGATAATATTAGCTCACCTTGATGTGAACAAGGGACAGAAGAACACTTAGATGGTCCTTGTAGATGAACCAAAAGTCCGGCCCTTCGGATGGCATAACCCAGAAGACTGCATCGTATAGCCTTCCAAGGGGCCCTTCGATGCATTTGTTGGAGGCACCTTATGGATTTTCCTGCTCTCTCTCTCTCTCTCTCTCTCTCTCTGCGCATTTCCTGCTTACTCTCATCATGTGCGGTTGGTGAAAAGATGACTCCAAGAACGAATTGACCGATTCTCCTCAAATCAATTCCATAGTCTCTAAGGCCTTCTATTCAGTTTCAACTTTCATTCCATACGAATTGATTTCTGGGGGCGACTATTTCTTCACTGGTCAGCACGAGTCCTTCAGATATGTCAACAACATCATAAATCATCACCGAGTTATTAATTGCTTAATTCACATTCCTCCATTCATCGGTAGGTACAATGGGAGGAACATGGAAAGTGATGAATCGGGTGTGAGGGTGGGTTAAAGAATTGGGGCTGTTAAATCAAAGGGGGCACATCCGTCAACTTGGGGGGAACGAATGTCCCTCTCTCTCCTTTTAACTTTTAGATTTCCATGTCGATTTCTGTCCTGGTCCAGATTGGAGAAAATTTGTTTTAATGAAATGGTGTTAGGAGATTCGCCGAAAGAGTGTGTCTGAAGAGCTATTTCTGGAGTGATTATTTTTCTATTTTTCGGTCTTTTTTCGGGGCCAGCTCCTTTTCTTTTTAAAATCATTAAAAAATGATATTTTAGGGAAAGAGCAGGTTAAGAAACAGCTGGCATTGGGAGGCATTAGTTGGATTCTGGAGACGCGCAAACACCGCATCGAGGGAGTGATCTGTGTTTTGCGTTTGCGACGGGCCCCGCCCATTTAACGGCGGCTTTTACTTCCGTCAGATAACGCCGTCTGCTCGCCTGACGACAGCCGTTGGTCATTTGAACTTTGTTCCTTCGTTTTTGGCTCCAAAAGGTTAAACTGGCAACACAGAGTTAACTGGCAACACACTTGCAGTCGACCGAATCCTGCAACGCTAGTCTACGAGCTTTGAAAAAGGTTAATTAGATGGTTTGGTTTAATTGTCATAACACGAATTTACTTGAATACAACCTCTAGGAAATTACTTGGATTCGAAATTATAACAGTACTTATTGAGACTTGATGTGTTTTCCAGAATTCAATCGACCGGAGCATTTGTAGTGATATGAACGCAGTGAGTTATTATAAAACCAAATTGTTGAGTTGGTGTGCCTAAGTACAAAGTTGTCACTTTAACTAAATAATTTATGTTGTCATGACTTGTGAGAAATGATAAACTTGCGGTCGATACATTTTTCACTTTGTGAGTTTCTTTTTGGGCTTGTCTAATCCCACTAGTTTCATTTGTATAGTTCAATCATCTCAATTTTTATAGTGTTATCATATTTTGCAGTCTTGAATTTAAAATGTTGATGTGGAGTTTACCAGATAATTGATTATATATATACTTCTTTTGTTGACTAATTAAATTTACTTTATACATCAACCTTTTCCTTATAACTTTGAACGTTCCTCAAGATTGCTCTTTGAGCAACGACATACATGGCTGACGGTACCTTAACGGAAGTGGGCAAGAGAGATAGATAAAGGGGCAAGTGAGTCTGGAGGAGGAGGAGGAGGAGAGAGAGAAAACGTGTTTCGGTTAAAAACAGGATTCTGGCAATAGGACTGAATTATAACTTATTTGGGGAATAGGTGCAAACCCTAGGTGCCCCTCTCCTGCCCCCAACATTTCTTTATTCTCTCTCCTTTCTCTCTCATCTCTTTTTCTCAACCACTTGAGAGAAGGATTACAACCAGTCAACCATGTGTGGTGCTGGCCTTAATGCAAAACAACAACCCTATTAGGCGCCCTTAATTACACACTTGCCATTGGTGTTTGTAGCTTAGTGGCAAACTAGAACACGCCATCGAATTTAGCTGGGATTACAAAAGGTCGAGCCAGGGCACTACCATGATGAATAAGCGGAAAAAAACGAAAATTTGGACATAAGAAATGACTAACGCAAGTTAATTTGTCCACATTGTTTGGTTAGTTTCAAATTTGGATTGATTTCTCTTGTATCATCGCTCTATGAATGCCTTGCACCTTCTAAGGAGAACAATGTACCCGTTAGAAAGTGAAATTCGAATTACATTGGAACGTCGGTCTGCATATTTCTCGTTCTATAATGTCTAAAGATTGAGCGAGCCTATTCAATTGGAATGCACGGTTTCATATTCATCCAATGAAGAGTTTAGAAAGTACCTCCCCCCTTTCCTTTTCATATGCGGCTACGAAGTACGAAATTGAGGTCCACATTGGCGGTTGTGGACAGAATTTCAAACCTCCGCAGTGGCAAATCCCGTAAATAAACCCCGAACCCACGCCTGGAAATTCAACTCCACCTCAGTCTTATAAGGGTTCGCTCCTCTTAGCCTTCGTCCTGTGTCTTCCAGCTTCCCCCCGCAGCAGAAGAAGTAGAGAAGAGCCAGCCTCACCTCCCATTCCACCCACCAAACAAGTATTCTAGAGAGAGAGAGAGAGAGAGCATCTTCTCATCGTCCAAGGCAAGACCCAGAAGCAGGGAAACCTCAAGAAACCGCCCGTTCACTCATCCAAGCAAGCACCCAGAAACCCAGAAAGCACCGTCGAGATGGCAAGCATCTTCTCTCCGTCGCCGCGGTCCTGCCTCTTCCTGATCTCGGCCCTCGTCCTGGCGAGCCTCCTCGCCTCCGCCGTCCACGGCGGCGGGGTCAGCGAGCACGGCCACCGCCTGGGGTGGGCCGGCGGGGCCGGCGGATCGCGCTGCGAGGGGTCGATAGCGGAGTGCCTGGCGGCGGGCGGCGACGGCGAGGGGGAGTTCGATCTGGACTCGGAGTCGAACCGGCGCATCCTGGCGACGAGCAGCTACATCAGCTACGGGGCGCTGAAGAGGAACACCGTGCCCTGCTCCCGGCGCGGCGCGTCGTACTACAACTGCCGGCCCGGCGCCAGCTCCAACCCTTACTCCCGCGGCTGCAGCGCCATCACGAGGTGCAGGGGCTGAATCATTTATTTTTTCCCATAAATTTTCGATTTTTTTCCTTATTTTTTTGGGGTTTTTTCTCTCTCTCTCTCTCTCTCTCTCTCTCTCTCTCTTTTATTTATTTCTTATTTGTTGGGTTTTGATGGGTCTGATTAATTGTCATACATTGGGAAAGACAGGGAGGGAGGGCAAGTCTGTGTTGTTTATCTGATGGAAATATTGTTGGTATAAACAGGGGGCGCATCTGTAAAAGATCATTGCTTTCATTTTATTTTATTTTTTTGTGAATTTCCGTGCTCATTTATTGAATAACTGTGCCAGATAAAGAAAATTAAAAAAATAAATGCTCTTGGACCTCTAATTCATGGAGGATTAGACAGAAAATAGAAAGTAGATCAGATTAAGCTGTCTTCTGCTGCTAGTGATCCCGATTTGCACTTATTAGCAATATCTGATGGAAATCGTCTCAAGTTTCAGGCGTTTTAGCCTTTCTTTTCCCCTCTCTTATGCTGAGATCTCATTCATTTTCCTCCACCCAAAAGGCAAGAAACCCAATCAAGGACTTCATCCTCAGTGAATTTTCTCCTCCACCCACTAAGCAAGGGAAAAAAATTCTCAATTTTTCTTGGTTTTTTCACTTTGGTTTTTTATTTGGTTTTACTTTTTTGAGAGAATATTTGATGATTTTTCTGTTTATTCTTGTGATTTTTGCTGTCTTTGTACCTTTTCCGTGGTAAGAAAAATTGTTCAAAGGCTGGCAAGGGTTATTAGAATAATTGAGGGCTTTTGTCAAAAAGACATCTAACGGAAGCCACCCCCAACCGCCCCAGTAGTTTTACTTTTATGTGCTGTCTTTTGATTCTTGATTGGGAAAAAGAAGAAAAGACAAGGGGAAAAGGTGGACTATCGTCTGGTACCTTTTACCTCAATATTCATTCTGCTGCTTCAATAATTGGTTTTAAAGTATTAAAGTTATATATGTTTATATATATATATATCGATTTAAAATGAGGTGAAAACAGGAGTTCCGATTTGAGTTTTTGAAGAAAATTTCATTTTTTGGGGCATGATTTTCATTAATTGAGTCTATGAAGTCCCATAGCAAGGCTGTCATCCTGTCATTTGGAGGAGCCTTTCGGGTTCAAGTCTGGCACGTGAACTGGAGGCACGCGGAGTTCCTAATTATTTCTGTCATATATATATATATAACCAGCTATATATTATAATAACGCGGGAAAAAATAGATAATAAAAATCATCCAAATAAATAGACGGTGGGAGGAGTTTCGTGTTAGGATTTTTCAATAATTGCTGATTTGCAACATCGCGCGTGCGCCCTTTTTTATTCTGTGGCCTGTCGGTGGACGAATTTGGTGGTGTTGAACGAGGCAATTATAAACGCAAGTTGGAAGCAAAATGAGTGCGAGAAAGGTACTCATTACGAGGAGAACGGTCGATTCCTTGCGATTTAGAGATTTATGTCGCTTTTAGGGACAATCTTCAAGGAAAAATCTGAGATGGATGTGTATCGTTTTGCTTTTCCTTTTGACTTTACCGAATTGTCCGTTCGAAAACCCTGGCAAGCGCTTCCACGAAATGGAGGAAAGAAACCCATGTGGCCACCCACGGGCGAGATGATTGACACTTGACAGTGTCGTCGAACGGGTGGGACAAAAAGGGTCAATAAAAATACAAAACTAAAGTCATATAAACCGAAGGTGTAGGCCAGCGGCGCAGCTACTGTAAGCTCTCGTGCCCACTATGGAATTTTCTCGGCGTGACCCAAGGACTATTCAGTCTGCCCATAAATGTACGAATCCGGAAATTTGGAAGTCTCTTGCATGAATTGTCCAATGGTCAAGGCACCATGTCAGACATTGCTCGCAATATGGTCGAATGGTCAAGGCACGAGGTTGGATATTGCTCGCGATATGATTTAAATTTATGATCACATGAAAGATAGTGTAATCTCTTTACCACTTGATTACCACTCTATCCTTTGATCACGATTCTTCCGCTTATTATGGACATGGAAATGAAAGGGATGAAATGTGAAAAAGCACACAAACTTGATGCAATTACCTAAAAAAAAATGATTAATTCCATAAATAGATGTCTATCTTAAAAATATGACACGAAAGTGGTTAAAAGTGAATAGTCAATATGTCGTGTAGAATTCAAGATGATTATTGTTTTATGGACTTACAACATGCACAAATCAAAGTTGTGAATTTTAAAAAGACTTGCTTATTCTAATTAATAAACATATAGTTTGAGATGGTTTTTTTCCACGTTGATGCTAGTCATACTAACATTTATGTTAGAAATTTTTTATCAAAATTGGCCATAAATGAATTAATTGATAAATTGTCAAAATGTTTTAAAACTAAATTTGACTAAATTAAAAAATTTATGATTGAATTGGTATAAGTGTCATAAGTTAAGACATTTTTTGGTAACTTTCCCGAATTGAAAGTGTTCGAACTCAAGGCAACTTGAGTTCCCCTAAGAAAAATAATATTTTGGATAAGCTTTACTATTAGTTTCAATGTGACTCAAAAAATTTAAAGAGTTGAATTTGAGTCAGAAGCCAAACGCTCCAAAACCTTGACTACATACATGCAAACTTTGATAATCCAGGCCGATTTTTATAATGTTCTTTCTAGTCTTGTTAAAATCACACCATTTTACTTTTCCGTTTTAAGTAGGCTTCGAGCATTGAGCGTGGATCCGACCCAAAACCCGAAATGGAGGCCCATCGCCGAACTTACGGGCCTCCGATCCGACCCGAACCGACCCGGGAATTCTCCATCCGCAAGCCCACACCCGGCCACGAACCGGTAGATACTAGTTTCTCTCTCTAGTAAAACCAGGGAAGAAGAGAAGAAGGAAGAGGAAGAAGCAGCTCGAAGAATAACCGCCCGAGCGAGAATGGCCGCGAGCCTGCAAGTCGCCATGGCCTCTCTCGTCCCGCCTTCGACCTCGTCGCCCATCGGAAGGAGAGGAAGAGGAAGGACCGTCGCCGTCGGCGGCGGCGGCGGCGGCGGCGGCGCCGTCCGCTGTTCCGCAATCGGCTCCAAGGGCTCCTCCAAGCTCCCCCTGCCGCCAATCAACCCTAAGGACCCCTTCCTGTCGAAGCTGGCCTCCGTCGCCGCGGCCTCGCCGGAGTCGCTGCTCGACCGCCCCGTGAGCTCCGACACGCCCCCGTACCTGGACCTGTTCGAGTCCCCGCAGCTCATGGCCACGCCTGCTCAGGTGAGCGAGCCAGCGAGTGAGGCTCGGCGAGGTTCTCTTGGTTCGTTTCTTTGCGGGAGTTGGAGGATTGCTCGGTCGATTGGAATTTATCGGTCGAGGGAGCTAGAATTGCCTCGTTTCCTTAATTTTCCTGAGACGGCATACGTAATTGCTTGGCGATTGAGTGCGTTGCTGAGTGAGTTTTGTGGCCGTCAGTGAGTTGTTATCGAGTTTATCTTGTGCTTTTCTGTTTCAATTTTTTTCGATAAGCATAGTAGATAGCAATGTTCGGTTTCATGTGGATTTGTTCTACTCAGAGAAGCTCAGTTCTTCGCGTCAGGTAGTAGAGTTAATTTGTGGTTGAGTTTGAGAGTTGCTCGGTTTTGTTCCATCGTCGTGTTTTTGTTACTGTTATCGTTTTGTTCTGCTCAGTAAATACTGGTTTTTATCAATTTACCAAGAATAGGATAGTAATTCTGGCGAAGTATACTGCATATGGTGCTGCCACGGTGCTCTAAGGTCAACGATGCTTGAAATCGAGAGTGTTTTCATCAGTTTTTTGTATTTACAAGTGGGAGTTTTGACAGCAATCTAAGGAGAGTTGCTTTTGGTGTGCTATCAAAATATTTTTGGTTGATCGAATGTTTCATAGAGCAAAAGTTGCAAACACAGTTGTTTAAGCTAAATTTGAAAATTTGATATTTTCAAACAAACTTTCTCAGATCAAACTGTGAATTTCAAGGATATGGTGGGATGATTTATGAGTTTCAGGTCACGAAATAAATTGAAGATTATGATTTTTTTTTTTCTTTTTTTTTGGTTCATCTGTAAGCGTCCGCAAAAAAATTGTTCATAACTCATAGTTTCTGGCTTTTATGTGATATAATGATGTTCGTAATAGGGGAGAGTTCAGTCTCGTTAAGTGAATTTTGTTATTAAGTATTTCCTCTCTTTAGTCAAAGTGGAAATATCAGTTCTTGAGACTCAGTGGATTGGTTTTTAGAGGATCAGTTTCCATTGCATGACAATGATTTTTATCAGGTGGAGAGGTCAGTTTCGTACAATGAGCACCGACCAAGGAGGCCTCCACCAGATTTGCCTTCACTGCTTCTCCATGGAAGAATCGTTTACATTGGCATGCCAGTAAGTGTTTCACATTAAATTGTCAAAATTTGTTATCTTTTGAGCCCTTCAGTCTGGAAATACATACTGCACTCATTCCTGATGTGAAAATTGGATTGTAATCAGCATGAAATGATCAGAGAAGCCAGTGGGAATGTGAAGGAGTGTCTATAACTCCGAGAAAGGATACTAATCAGGGCAAGGGAAAATGGAAAATTGAGGAATGTGTTGAAGGAGAACTCTTTATTTTCTTTTTTGCGCACTTGATTGGAATCTATAGATGATGTTAACAGGTTTTGTTAGCTCCTGCTAGAAATAGTATCTTCCTTTTTTTCCGTCAGTAGGAAACTGCTTTTTGCCTGTAGCTGGTAGATAATAACTACTATCATCTTATTCAGGGACCCACACCCCCCCCCCCCAACAACCCCCCCAAAAAAAAATATATATATATATATATATATTGTCTTAGAGCTGCTTATTTGTTCAGAAGTAAATGATCTATTTGAAGTCACTTATTTGCTGAACTTACTATGAACTTTCTACCTGTTAATTGGCATTGGTGGCAACTGCATTCTCTACGTCCATCTTTTGTTCTGTACTTTCTTGCCTTTGGCAAGTCACAGCTCCACCTCTTGTAGGTCTTTTAGATAGAACTAACTATTTATTGTCTCTCAGTTGGTGCCTGCAGTCACAGAGCTTGTAGTTGCGGAATTGATGTACTTGCAATGGATGGATCCAAAGGAACCAATATATCTTTACATAAATTCTACTGGAACAACTCGTGATGACGGTGAGACGGTAAGCTTCCATCTTTGTTGCGACTGATTTTGCACTGAATTTTCAAGCTTATGAATGGTCAAGACCTGACCTTAGCAAAGACACAAATTAATTGGTAAGGGACAACAGTTTATATCCTTAGAAATTTGTTAAAATTACAATCATTGCTTCGCAGGTGGGCATGGAGACAGAGGGTTTTGCCATTTATGATGCATTGATGCAACTGAAGAATGAGGTGAATTTTCTTACAATTTGCATCTATGTTTGCTAAAACTTCCAGTGACTTTCTGGTTATTATAGTAGGTACTTGATTAAACGAGGTAGTGCTTAGTGATGATTTTGGCTTCGTTCTGCTTATTGAAGTACTTTGACTGAATTTTACACTTGGATCTAGGAAAAATATTTGAGTGCTGAACCGTTAACATTTTCACTTTTATTCATTTATTTTTTTAAATTTTGCAGATACATACAGTTGCCGTAGGTGCAGCTATAGGACATGCCTGTCTGCTTCTTGCTTCAGGATCTAAGGGTAAAAGGTTTATGATGCCGCATGCCAAAGGTGCGTTGGTATTGTCTACTCATCTGCTGTGTTCTGCTCTCATCCTTTTCTTGTCTGATGTCAACACAATATCGTTTCAGCGATGATCCAGCAACCTCGTGTCCCATCCTCTGGGTTGATGCCAGCCAGTGATGTTCTTATCCGTGCAAAAGAGGTATCTAGCAATATTTATTGAGCTATACATAACCATAATAGGCATTTTGCTACTCTGTGCAAAAGTGTGCAAAATAAGTTGACTTGGAACTGGGCATATAGTCTCTCTATTCATGATGTTCGTGTTGCTTCTGATGATTTTTGTAGGTGATAACCAATAGGGATACTCTTGTAAAGCTTTTGGCTAAGCACACTGGGAATGTGAGCTCTCTTTCTCTCTCCCTCTCTCTCTCTCTGCATATCTTAATGGGCAAGGGAATAACTAATGCTAATTCTGAATGACTCTAGTCCATAGAGACTGTAGCCACTGTCATGAGAAGACCTTATTACATGGATGCCACAAAGGCCCAAGAATTTGGTGTCATTGACAAGGTGAGACAATGTTTGAGGTATTAATGGTGTCTTTTAATGATTGCGAATGCAGTGTGAACTTATGTGAGGTTTTAATTCTTGTTTCAGATTCTTTGGCGTGGTCAGGAGAAGATAATGGCAGATGCAGCCCCTCCTGAGCAGTGGGACAAGAATGCTGGCATCAAAGTTGTAGATGGATTTTAAAATTTTTCCAACTTTCAGATGGATGATTTTATGTAAGTTGCTGACTTCACAAAACTACACATGCCATTTATGTCTAGCCTGATGAATTGCCATGGCAAAGCAAATAAACTTTTTAAAAGTTGGCTAGAGAACAGGAGGATTAGATGATTAAAATAATGTATTCCTTGCTGCATGTTGAAAAACTAACCATAACTCCCTAGAATTCCTCCATACTCATGCAGGAGAACTGTTTTCCTAACTATGTACTTTCATTCCTTCATCGGATTATGTTCTTTCCAAGGAGCATGCTCCTGCATGCAGAACGTGTTTATCGATGCACAATATCTGACATGTTGGAGAGAATTATGGTGGTGGCAGAATTGATACCCTTATGTTTGGTAAAAGTAGTTTTCTTTATATAAGCAGATAGTGTTAGGAAATCTGTAGGAGTCCAGTAGGATTTTCTTTTTCTTTCTTCTGGTTTATGCGTCATTTTGTGTTCTACTATAGGCGTGGTTCTGTGTGTATCTTTTGGTAATATAAGACATGACTGATCCGGAGTTCATAATTGTGGAACTTCTGTTGATGCATCTGGATCCATTTTAATTTCTTTCTCACTCAGTGATTTTCTATCGTATAGGATTAGTGTCGCGTCATTGTTTTAATTCCCTTTTTCAGTGCAGGAAACTGTGCAATAAGGAACTATGCATACATAAAAGCTGTGAACTCAACTGTGGAGCATCAGAGCCCCGGATCGCTTGCAGGAGAATAACTGCCGCTTGTAATTAGCAGTTCTCCTGAAAATTTTCGACGCTACGATCATATGGACAGTTCACCAGTGCACCAACAACAGATCGAGGAAACTCTGGAAAATAGCAAGTATAATTAGTTTCATTTTAGCTTCAAATGGGTTAATAGTTAGCCTGTAACAATGCTTTGACCTATTGAATTCATTTTCGTTTCTTCAGCCTGTCGTGCATCATGGTCCTGATTTTTACTTGTTGCTGAGCATTTCGTATTCACTCTGAAATTCATGAACCATCAGATTTCGTAAACAGGTAGGGGCTCTATAAATAGATAACTCATTAGTCCTATCCCTTTATGGTGCGGAATCGACTTTAGCCAGGTCTCTGAGGAGGATTAACGTGTGTTGTGGACGTCATCTTGGCATCAATATTGGTTTGTATTAGCAATTTGCTTTTACGTCATGCGCGAAGAGTAACTAGTCCATGCTATGTAGAAGTGCTTGCTTGTGGGTGTCTATCTCAGAGATGAGAAAATTGTAAGTTATTTTATTGTAGAGAATGTAATGCTTGCATTTATAATTTGGGCAAAGATTGAAATGGAAAATCCTGCCTAAAAAATCAATAACTTGGTTTAGATCATGCTTGACTATGCTTGTCTGGATGGATTCTTTATTATTTGCTTGATATAAATTTCGTGACCGACGCATTTAATTCGAAACGTCTGAAATTTTAATAATATATAAACATTGTCATCAAGGCGGTTCCAGATAGACCTTGACCTATTAGATTGTGAAATGTGACCAGGAAATGCAAAGCTTCGGAAGGGCATTTTAAGAATACGGCCGTATTCAATTATAGAAAACGTCCTTTCAACCTAAACTCGGATGAACGATGGACCGAACAAGTGACTCCTAATGCAATGGACTCCTACCCTGTAAAAGCAGGGCTGATAAACTATGAAACCCTTAGGAACACAGGGCAAACAACAATCCCTCCAAACTAAAGCAGAAACTGAAAGTCCTGGTTCAGAAAATTCTTGTGGATGGATAAACGCTCTTCGATTGGTTTTACAAAGTTAAACGCACACATTGTCACTTTAAGCTGTTGCAGAAGTGGCCATCATAAAGACAGAGCAAAAACTTGGATGAACAGAACAAATCACCAGGCAATTTAAAACTAAACTACGCACCTCACAATGTAATGAGAAATGCCCTTGTTTATATTGAAACAACTAGTGTACATCAAGATGAAATCTAAGAAACAGAAGCCCACGTTAGAGAACATGGAAAGCAGACGACGATGCGCCTAATTTTTCTCATACACACATTAGTCACGAATAAATAAAACTTATAATCAGCACTTGCCCTGAACTTTTAGTCTTCCCAATACTAATTTTCACTTTAAAATTCATTGGGAATGGTTGCTAGATATCCTAATGGTTGCCTAAAAGGTTTTGAAGGCTGAAAGCCTTATAAAAAAGTTGAATTAAACACATCCTTATTCAATCAAACTCCCCCACAAGCTAGGTCTCACCTTACCCCTTCTTTTCTTTCCGTCTATTCCCCCATTTCTAAAGTTCATAAGCTGGAAGCCTGGCCGCTGAGGGGTCTATCATTGTCTAGAAAGAGATAAGCCCTCAAGTTATCACGTCCATGCATCTCTCCCGTTGGAAATAAGCTTGAGGGCCCTATGAAGAAGAAAGCAGGCAAATGCTTTTGCCCTGTGCAAGAAACCATGCTGCCTGTGATGCGATAGATCGAGAGAAACGCTTATGGATTCCCACTTATCCCATGACATATGTTTTTCCAATCTTTTTATATAGATGTTGATTTAGTTCTAAACCTTTTTTTATGCTAATTCATGATTTGCCAATTTCATTTTAATTCAGCCAAATTTCCAAATAATAAACTTAGAACTAAATTGATAAGATTTCAAAAAATTTATGACTAAAGTGACAAATCGCATAATATTTTGGACAATTATACTGCCGTATTCATGTGCAATTGTTAACAAGATGATGAAAGTTAATAAAACAAAATACTTAATACCTTGAAAAAGAAAATATCATCAACTTTTTAAAAGATCGTGTATTTTCAGAGGGAGGGTTGGTCGAGGAGCGTCTTCGGTAGCCCCCAATCGCAGCAAAAGCGAAACGAAATCCCCGGGAACAGGGCCTCCCCAGATGAACGGACGAGATGCCGCGTCTCCACCGCAACAACCCTGATCCGACGCTCACGAAACCAAAAATATCGAGAATCGAGTTTAACTGGTACCGCCGAGCTCGTTTGGGAACTCGCGACGGCCTCTCACTCAGGCGTAGAGGCCACACCCCGAAATCATTTCTCGCCTCGTGGAACGGGGCCGCACGCAGACGACGAGGCTCCTCCTCCTCCCTTCTCAGTTTCTCTCTCTACCTCCGAAATCCGCAACCGCATTCTCTCTCCTCGAGCGGAGAAGCCGCCGCCTCGGCGAGGGGAGAGGGGGCGATGGCGGAGGAAGATGCTCCGGAGGTGGAGCTCAGCGGCGAGCAGAAGAAGGAGATCGCCAAGTGGTTCCTCCTCAACTCCCCCGGCGGCGAAATCCAATACGTCGCCAAAGGTTTCTCCCCGCCCCGCCATCCTCTCTCTCTCTTTCTCTCTCTCTCCTTTGCCTTTGTCGGTTTTTTTCGGTTTCACGCGTTCGTTTCGGACTTTGGTGATCGAGCGGGGCGCGGATCGGTTGTCTCCGTGTCTTGCAGATGTGAGATCGGTGCTGGACGACGACGGGGCGTACGGCGAGGCGGCGTCGGAGGCGTTCCCGGCTTACAACAAGGCTCAGATGATTTGCCTCGACATGCCCCGCGGCATGGGAGAAGTGAGTCTTCCAGATCCGCTTCGCCGGAGATTGGCTGACTTAGTGTTTCGCCTTTTTTGGATTAGTTGCATTGTACTATTGGTGTTGATAATGCGCTGTTTCGTGCTTTGATCCTGTAACTGGTGTGATTCATCGGTTATGCTGGAGGTTAAAAAATGTCATTTTGTGCTGGATGAGAGGTGTGAAAGCTCGCGCATTGACGTCCGTGTTCCTGTAGGTTCTGATCACATCGTTCGGCGAGCTTGAGGAGAATCAGTTCCTTGATCCGCGTACTGCACAAGTCGGGATTGTCGACCACGTCAAGCAAGTGAGTGTTGCCAAGTGTTGCAGTCTTTTGATTATCTATCTGCCTTCAATATTGGAGTTCAACTTGGTCCCTTGCATTGGTTTTTTTTTCCTTGGCTTTTGGCTGCAAAATCTTGGATTGTTCCCCAAGCTCATGCGGCATTGTTGTTTTTCGTCCCTCTTTTGTTTTCGAGGATATTTGTATGATATATGCGGTCCGTTTCTCTGATTATCTGCTAATTTGGTTCAGGTTTGTACAGACGTGAGACCTGCAACTGATGAAGAGCTTCCATCTCCGTATATTGAGGAATTCAGGTGCGTTTCTTGTTTCCTGATAGGTCCCTTGACTCGTCCTTGCCAGAATTTGTCTTTTGTTCATGAGTGCTTTATAGTACATGCCCATAACAGCTAGTTTTCCATCCTCCATCCTTTGTACGTCTCTTTCTGCTACCTTGATGTCTCGCATTCGAGGGGTTCATAGAACCATGCTGTAAAAGCAAAAGTGAATATGCATTACAGCATGCCCTATTTTCATCTTTGATACTTTTTTTGGCCAAGTACTTTATTCTATGAATTCACTGCTATTTGGAGAAATGCTGGGTACCCAGAAACTAGAAATAGACTTTGAGGCTTTCCTTGTGCGATGCTTGATACATTGTGAAACTAGAAATAGCCCATGAGTCCTTCCTGTTTATGGCAGTCAAATAATTTGCTCTCACGATTCCTTTTCCGCCTTGATTCTTTCAGATGTGCTTTGGATGCAGAAGTTCTGAAATATGTTGGGGAGGCCTATCCAAAAGGCATCTGTTCAGTTTACTGTACAAAGGGTAAAGATGTGGAAGGACCAGGATCTGATTTTGAGCTTGCAGTAGTTATTCAAGCTGCTAGAAATAGCCCACAAAATTTCTGGTCAGTGAAGCTCATAATTAATTAGCAAGTAACTATGTCTCCTTCTTTGGCGCTGCAAATCCATCTAAACAGAAAATGGTGGAACAATGCCCTCTGCTCTTCAGTTTTTAATCAGCGAGTTTAGTTATTAGCTTCTGAAATTGGTTATTAGCAACTTACTTGTTGCTTTTGACATATTTGCAGCACTGGAAGTTGGCGCTCAGTCTGGAACATCGAGTTTAAGGATGATATACAAATTCTTGAATTAAGGGGCAAAATGCAGGTATTCTGAGCTGGTTTCCCTCCCCCATTCCCACCTTCTTAATAGCCTCATCCATCTGAATTATGGGAAACATAACACTTGTTCTTATTTAGGTGGGCGCTCATTATTTTGAAGAGGGAAATGTGCAGTTAGATACAAAGCATGAATGCAAAGATTCAACTATATTTCAGGTTAGGGGCCATCATCTCTTTGCTTGCTTGACCATTTTTAGTGCCCAACAATCTAATGACAAGATACCATGATGTGCTGAACTCATTGGCATTTGCATTTACTTCTTCCAGTCCCCAGAAGATTGTGCTATTTCAATAGCTAGTATAATTCGCCATCACGAGACAGAGTATTTGGGTTCTCTTGAGGTATGAGTGCGTTTGTTTATGTGTATATTGTTAATTCAATCAGCATATCGATTTTCTAAAATCTATCAATACAGGCATCATATACCAATTTGCCGGACAACACCTTTAAGGTAACCATTTACTTTCCAAGGTACTTCATTAAGGATCTGCTGGGTCATTTTCAAGGCATTTTGACGTATCTCTTACTTGAAAGGCACGAGCTTGATTTTCCCCTGAAGAAAAGCGGTGGCTATTGAGTAACTCTGTGAATGCTTGCGCTGTATCTTTCATCATCTGCCTAATGATTTCTCATCCCGGCCGTGTTATCCTTTGGTAGTTGTTACCCTTTTACTGCTTTATTATTGTAAAGATGACAGCTACCCATTGTCGCATCCTTTCTTCTGGCTGATATAGTGCTTGTTCTTGTTTTCATATTCTATAAGGTTTTATGGAATTTGAATACACTTCCCTACGAGTTTTCGATGACTTAAGTATTGTTGTAATGCGATGAATGCAGGATCTACGGAGAAAGCTTCCAGTTACTCGCACCCTTTTCCCCTGGCATAACACGCTGCAGTTCAGTCTTACAAGAGATATCTCCAAAGAACTTGGAATTGAAAAGTGAAATTACAATAAGATGAGCCAAGATCCATTTTGTTTGAGGTTCAAGGTAGAGATTGCTTATCTATCTGCTGGAATTGAAGGCATTGAGTATGTATGTTTACACAAAGAACTTTTTGCCATGCCTTGCCTGTTCCATTTCCTCTGCACACTTCTTTTTGGTCTTTTCTCGTGTATCTTTTGGTGCCCCCAACCTTCTGTGTCCTCATCAATCGCTTGTTGTGCAGATTACACCTCTAGTAAGAGTCTAGGAGTCCTCACTTTTGGTAATTTTTTTGTGTGACCATTTCTTTAAGCTCTGTATAGTGAGTTACGTGAGTTCTGATCCTCATATGAGGTCAGTCGAGAATAGTAGGAAGAATGTTGTGACTAAGTGAATTTATTTGCCCACAGAAGTTGTGAAGCCAAAGTTATTTGATTGAATCAACCTGAGTGAAGATCTATACATATGTTTTTGTAAATTGTAACTTTGAGCCGCAGTACCATCATAGCTGTTCTAGTTGGAAGGTTCTATCTATGTCCAGAAAAGTCTCTCTCTCTCTCTCTCTCTCTCTCTCTCTCTCTCTCTCTCGCATGTGCCTGATGAGCATGGTTGCTAAACTTGCTAACATGATTTCTTAAATTAAAGTGAAGTAGGTCCTACCAGCTTGTTGGTAAGGGTTTAACCTGGGACTTTGATGCCATGACTAGCAGATAGAGGTTAGAATGGTAAGCTAAAAAGGCTGATGTTGTTCCTTGTTGCTCCACTGTAGCAATTTTTTTTTTTTTTTGGCTGGGAGACTTGCATAGTTAGTTGAGGTTGCAAATCACATTTGTGTTGCAAATCTTGCCAGTGCACGCAAATTATTGGGGACAAGATGGACTGCTCTGGCAGCTGCATAGAATGTCGACGCAGTACTTATGAGTCCTCTGTAAAGAAAGGCAAAATCAGCTTTTCTACTTTTGAACTTAAGGAATCTACAGAAGAAAATATAAATTAACTTAAGAGACATCAAAAGAAGCAAAGCATCCATAGAAGAAATAAAATTAGCTTATATGGTTTTTAACCAATGATAATCGAATTAGATGAACTGTTTATGCCTTGTTCAGTTTACATGTGCTATTTTCCTCTCTGGGATGATGCAGTTTAGCCAAATCAGACACGAATGTGCTCCAGAAGGCATTGTCTTTTTAAGCCTGCAATATTTGCTTGGCTGAGTTGTTGTAAGTAATGCAATGACATAGCTTTGCCTTCTGTTGAAGCGCATCTCTGATGATAACAGCGAGATCGGTTGCTGACTGACCAGAGTTCTGCATATCAATGTGCCTGATTTGCCTTCCATTTATTGGAATTTTTCAGTTGATCCTTTAATTTCTTTGATCACAGTGATGTCCGAATTATATGAAATAATAACACACGTATCAACTAGTCGCTTTCTTTCTTTGTGAATGGCTTTTCAAATGACACCTGATTGTTTTTTTTCTTCGAATGGCAAATCTTCCGAAACATGCTTTGCAGAGGAAGGAAGTCAAATTTGCTAATTTAGACTCTGCTGTCCGTTAATTGACTCTTCAACCGTATGACACTAGAAGAAACTGTTGGATGGATTTCAATTACCGTTGCTTGCTTCAGCTCTTTTATCATTCCTCTTCAAAAATCATATGCTATGTATTGAAGTTGAAGATGCGGAAACTCATGGTAGGGGCATATATAAAGGACTATGAGCGGGGCTGATGCTTGTAAAGCTGTTTCGCCGACTGCCAAAGAGAATTGATCTATCGAGCTTCTTGCTTTTAGGATCTGAAGTTAAACTTTTTTGTTGCAACCTCAGGTTCATTCCGATTCATACATCCCGAGAAATGGACTGACCTGTCAAACGTATTGATCGGGTCAGACTTATATCGGGTCATAAATTATTTGACCCAAATAAATCCATTTTTTGACGCGATATAAATTCATTTAACCAGTTTTGATTAAGTTTCTATGCAATACAAATATAGTAATCTATACCCATAATCGACTTGACCCATTGCTCAACTTATATTTGATTCGATTTAGATTTGCTAAAACACGTTCATATTATGAAAACTCATAGCCAAATTGAGGTGAAAATGTAGAGAAAGCAAGCATGAGATTGAGTGAATCCAGAGAGATTGAATGGAAAGTAATAAAAATGTGTTGGGTCTAAGTTAATTGTAAATTCACTTATAATTCATTTACTCCATATAATTAACTAAATTATAATTTATTTAACACCATATGGGTTTTTAACTCAATTTTGACTAGTCTAGAAATAGTTTAACGCTAGAATGCACAAATCATCATTGAGCAAGTATATATTTACTGCTACCCCTCTCTTTTCGCAACCCAAAAGGAGGGCAGCTCAGACCAATCCTACTGTCTTTGATCGTACTTCCAGTAGCGGACGGGATTGAGTGCCAGTTAAGTTTGTGTTGGTGAAAAGTACGAGGAAATAAAATCGAAGTGACTTCAAGGCACCAAATTTTTTAATGCACGAGGTATGAGTTCAGGATACAATGAGTCGAGTACTGGCAAACTCACTCTCTCTTAACTAGGTATCGTTGATGATTGTTGAAAAGATTTCTGTTTGAATTGCACTAGTGAGTAGGGAACATGGAGCGCAGTGGTAACAAAATTGAGTTGAGACCGAGAGTGTGAATCTTAGTCACTTGTGTGATAAAAGTTGGTTAAGATCCAAGGTGAAAGACACTTGTTGTATGATGGTTATCGAAACTGCGAACTTTTTCTTAAGCAAAACCATTGAAATCAACCCTAATGCTTGGTATGGCTTTTTTGCCTAAAATTTGCATCGTGTAAGATTTTGTACCAGTAATATTTAAATATTCTATCCATTAACATTTACATATTCTACTAAAGATCATACATAATCGCTTTTTAAGGATGCGAGAATCTCAATATGGTCCCCACAAAAGCGTCATGCCTTTGATAACTGAGGATTTGAATTATTGAAAACTGGCAATGATTAAACAAAGAAGACAACCAGAAGAACGCCAAACGAATCTTAATCAGGCATCCTATCCGCTTCTGACTTATTTGTCCTACCGAGGAGACCCGATTGGATGATTGAGATCAATAAACAATTTCCGAAAGGCCCAGAGGGTATCAGAGCCATAAATTATGGCCCCATGATATATATATTCAAAGGACGGAATCGCACACGTGCATCGTGCGCCATCCCCGGTATACAATTTTCTGAAAGTTCGGGGGCTGAAAGTTGTATTTTGAGAAACTCGATTTATCCTCCAACTGACACATGCACAAGTTAACTGGTCCCGTCGCTTAGTTGACGGCGTTTCGTCTTCTTCCTCCACCTTCACCGTTGAACTTGCGTTACTTAGCCGTCGCCGGAGCGCAGGAAATGACGGAGATCAAAGCCCAGGCCGCTCCCCGCGACCACGAACTCCCCCTCGTCATGCCGGACGCCGGCGTCTCCGGCGACAAGCCCCGGAAACCGAAGCGGGTCGCTTCTCTGGACATCTTCAGAGGCCTCACCGTCGCGGTAGAATTCAGCCCTCTCTCTCCTCTCTCTCAAAACGATTCAAGGTGTGTGTTCAGTTGTGATGGCGAAGTTCCATGCTTGTTGCGGGAGCTTCCTGTCTGTCGGATTGTTTTCGTCTTGTCATGATTGCTTGGTCGGTCACGCTTTTCTTCGAGTTGACTGATGGATGCTCTGTGAGTCCGTGTTGTCTGTTGTTCTGCCGTTCTTGTACTCGAATACTGAGTTTGACGTTTCTGTGAGGAGTGCTTAGTTTATGTTATGAGTTTTTAGTTCTTGAGCTGATCTTTTGTGGTCGGCGACAGAGCCTCTGATTTGGTGGAATTCTATGCTGTAACTTTTTGAGTTGCAATTTCAATGCTTCCGAGAGCTCCGTTTGCTTTTCCTCTGATAGCGTAGCATGTCTATTATGTGTGAATGGCTGCTTACTGCGCATTGGTGAATGGTTTTGGCCGACGGGGAGGGGTGGAAAAATGGTATTATGATTAACATGGTTTTGATTTGCATGTTCGGTACTGGTTGCAATTTGATTCTCGCACAGTTTTCATATTAGAATCTAAGTTTCTTTTGTGTTTTAGCTGATGATTTTGGTGGATGATGCCGGAGGAGAATGGCCTATGATTGGACATGCGCCGTGGAATGGTTGCAACCTTGCCGATTTTGTGATGCCTTTCTTTCTTTTTATCGTGGGTATGGCCGTTCCGCTTGCTCTTAAGGTTTGTATTCCTAGCATTTTCTATTTGAAAGAACGGAACTGTGGTTTTGCAGTCCCTGTGGGCTTCTTCTTTTAACGTTTTGGTCTTTTCCTGTAGAGAATTCCTGATCGGTTTGCAGCCATTAAGAAGGTGATATTGCGGACTCTCAAGCTCCTCTTCTGGGGTCTACTGCTGCAAGGTTAGATATCCGTAATAGTACGTGTATTTCTTCTTCTGTGATTTCAAAGCAGAATTATATTGATGACATGCAGTTCCGAAGACAAGTTTTTTATTTCTTCTTCTCCCAAGTTTTGATGTTTACCTGGTTTCATCGTGTGATGCAGGAGGTTATTCACATGCCCCTGACAAACTATCGTATGGCGTTGATATGAAAATGATAAGGTGGTGCGGCATTCTCCAGGTAATACGATTACTTGTACTTATAGTTCATGTCCTTTTTTGTAAATTTTGATTTGATAGTAGTGTCTTTTTTGTTTTGGCCCAATGACAGAACAGTGCATGTGTGTATTGTTTACTTTCAGAGAATTGCTCTTGCATATTTGGTGGTGGCACTGGTTGAGATTTTTACGAAAAATCCACAAGAGAATTATGAATCATCCAGCTCGTTCTCAATCTTCAGAAAGTATTGTTGGCACTGGTTGGTATCCGAAATTTACCGACTTCCTTGGCAATAGGAGCTCTTGAATCTGCCATTTCAGTGATGCATCTGCTGAAGCAGCTATTTTCTATGTCAAATATCAGGTTGTTTGGAGCTTGGGTTGTTACTGTTTACTTGGCTATTCTTTACGGGATATATGTTCCTGATTGGCAATTGGCAGTCCAGGATAGAGACAATCCCAACTATGGGAAGTTTTTCAGAGTAAGTCCTTTCTGTGTCCTAGTCTCACAATACCCTAAAAAGCATGTCAAATATTCTTATGATTCTATGTCAATTCTAGGTAACTTGTGGCACGAGAGGAAACTTAGATCCTCCATGTAATGCGGTAGGATACGTTGATAGAGAAGTTCTTGGAATTAATCATATGTATCCACATCCAGCTTGGAAGAGATCAAAGGTGCAACATGATTTCCCTTGCTAAATCAAAAGATTTTAACTCTCACGTCAGCGAAGTAGTAATCTATGGCAGTTATAATGGTTTATTGTCTTGGAAGTGCTGCAGGATTGCACTGTGAATTCTCCATATGAAGGACCAATGCGGAATGATGCTCCAGCATGGTGTTATGCACCTTTTGAACCTGAAGGAATTCTGAGGTCTGTCAAGCATTATTGTCTTAAGATGTCAAGTCTTTTTATTTTAGCTGTTTTCAGATGGCTATTAGCTTGTGGCTCGAGTTTTTTTATACCATCTGATAGTCCCCATTAAGTTTTTAAAAATTCAACTTCCAATCTGGAGCTTTTATAGTTAAACGTATTCTGTGAAGCTTTGTATTGAACTGGGTCCAAGACATATTTCTCTGTGTTGCATATTGTGTTCTATGTCATGCCAAATTTTTCCTTTGAGGTACTGGTAATAGTATGGTAGTATCTTCTATAGTCTGAGCAAACAGGTCTTGGGATGTGGTTCTTGTCCCTAAATAGGCAAGGATTCTTCTCTTGACAACTTGTTGAAGCATTTTCTTGAGTTTAGCCCACTTCAATGTAAAAATCCTAGGCTTGATGTTGGGGTTACTCCACTTTGTTCTGATGGCTCCATGTCATGGGCACACCCTCCCCACTGGGCAGGGGTAGTGCATGGGAGCCTTGTGCAGTGGGTCACTCCTGACACACCTACTGCCTTGTAAAATCTAACAAATGCTCTGCAAAATTTGTCCCCATCTTTATGTAGCAGAATCATCATGATAATTGTGAAGTGGTTAAAGTGGATCTTTTTGTTTGCAGTTCAATATCTGCTATTCTCTCCGCAATAATTGGAGTGCACTGCGGTCATGTGCTCTTGCACTTGGAGGTAGGTCCATTAGTCTAGGTAGAATGAATTTGTCTTAGTCTTTTCTTACTTGACTTATTTGATGAAAACTGTTTCAGAATCATTCAACCAGACTGAAGCACTGGGTTCTCATGGGTCTTTCTTTGCTTATTTTGGGAATCATTTTGCATTTCACCCATGGTGAGATCTTTATAATATGATATGCACAACTTTGATTTGTTCTTTTATGCAGCTCTTAGCCTGCATGATACTTCTTTTGCTTGGATGCAGCAATTCCTTTAAATAAGCAGTTATATACACTCAGCTATGTCTGCGTAACAGCTGGTGCTGCAGCTTTGGTATTCTCAGCCTTCTATGTCCTGGTATATATCTTGTTGTCTCATGTTTTTTGCAGTAAATTTTTGTTCTGTCGTCAATTGTCTGCACTGAATGATCTGACTACATAGAAGCTGAAATCATGTAGAAACACAGTTGGCATGAATTCCCTAGAGTAAGTAAAATGTATATTACATGGCTAAGCTTTAACATAGTTGATTTCATTATCAAGGCTGAATTGAATTGAGATGAGTGTGTCCATTCTTCTAATTTAGGCATATTAATGGGAGTGGCAAGCATATCAGCATGGTACAAGTACTTTTAGCAGATCATTCCTGGAGTTTGCTTCCTAGTAATAATTTGTTTTGACACCACATTATGTTAGTTACAAGTGAAGTCTACTTGGCGAATACAAGAATGTGCAGGCATCTCCTGAAGATCATGATGGACAATTTCTTCTAACTTATTAGAAAACAATTTACTTATGCAATGTTCTCCTTTAAAATGTGGCAGTCCATCTTTGTGGGAAAACTGTTGGGGAGGCTGGTGGTGGGTGTCCTTATAAGTGTAACTTGTGATAGATGACTGAGTTTTATGTTGTTATGCTAGGTTGATGTATGGGGTCTGCATCTCCCATTTCTTCCCTTGAAATGGATTGGCATGAATGCGATGCTGGTGTATGTCATGGCAGCAGAAGGCATATTTGCAGCATTCATTAATGGGTGGTATTATGATGACCCCCGTAATAACCTGGTATGTCACTACAACCTTTCAGGTGTTCTTGCTTTCCTCTGCGAGTCTCTCCATGAACCCTTGCAATGAGAAGGGCTCTGAAATAAATTTGGACAATTGGCCAAAAGAATGAAACATTGTTGGATCCACACCTCCTCTTTTCATGTTCAGAATATACTGAAATATTTTGTTCTTTCATTCAGTTGAGCTGTTGTTTCTTTCCCCTGTAACATTTTATCTAATGAAGCAGTAAATGCCCTATTTGCAGATACCCAATCAAAGATAGTGTTATTGTTATAGAAGTTGAACCTTGCACATAAAGGAAATTTTATTTCTGATGTTAAGGCCGTTTGAAATTTCATTGCAGGTACATTGGATCCAAAAGCATGTCTTCATTGGAGTTTGGCACTCCAAAAGAGTAGGAATTCTTCTTTACGTCATCTTTGCAGAGATTCTTTTCTGGGGTGTTGTTGCTGGCATTTTGCATTGGCTAGGCATATATTGGAAGCTGTGATTTCCATGCGATCCAACCCTCGACCCAGTTAGCCTGTCACTGCAAAATGCAGGTACTATTGTGATATGAAGATTCTGGCTCCTCATTCATTCTAAGCATTGATTTTAGTTGCTGCAGCTGCCGCCATAAGAGAACCCGCATTCTCAAAGCTTTCACGATCCATTCTATGCAAGGATTTATTTTCAAGGGTACTAGACACGCTTTCTCAAGTTCCAGAAGAGAAACTTCAGGCATTCTAATAGACAAAACAACATGACAGCTGGTCACCTCCTATTTCCAGTACAGCCTTCTGTATGTTCACTATCTCCTAATTCTAACTCAGAGATCAACCGGAATTTGTGGTGACGCAGAAGCAGTTTCCTTTTTATCAACTTTTGAACCGAAACATCTTGCCTAAATACATGCAGTAGTACTGTAGAAAGACATGTAGTAAGAGCAACAGGCAACCTGACTTTCCTCACACCACTTTAAGAAAATTAAGACTTCAACCCTGGTAGTCTCCACTATGCCGTTTCTCTATTGCCAAAACTTCTTATTGATCTCCAATTTGGAATCAGAAGACACTGCACTCGAAGGAGGCTATACTGGGAATAAGAAGTGAGCTATTGTCTTTTGTTGTATAGTTTAGAGTGTTAGAGGTGTCCATTTCTGAATTGAGAAAAAATGTATCATGCCTTTTGGAGTAATTTAGATTCTAGTCCTTGCATCGGGGGGATCTGCGAATGCAGGTTCCCTGAGTGGACGCGGCTGAGGAAATGTTCAAGCTCTGCCTGTATCAGTTAAAGAAACTCACGGATGTTCAAGCAGGAATACAAGTAGTTTGTACCGCTTACATGTCATTCAGAAGACTCGATGTTTATACGCTGGCTGGGAAAGCCAATCACTAATAACAATAAAATTTTCATGTGACCGGTCGGTCAGAGTTCTTGCATACATCAAAACCATCACTCCTGTTTTGGCAATGGTTCAAACGTAGTGTCTAATGGTAGCTGCATTTTGGCTTTAATTTCCCTACCTACTATTTTGGGTTCATTGCTGGCTGCCCGGCTTGTTCCTTGGATTTTGAGAAGACCCCTAGGATAACTCCATACCCCAGTGATTAATCCCGCACGGGCTTGGAGAGCCTTTTAAGGACAGTCCGAGACCAGTTTATCTTTAGATGATGGATGTAAGAGTGACACGATTTTGAGTTTTCCCTGTTCCCTAAGTTAAATCGATTCACCTTCGATGGCATTCTATTCTAAACTATGAAAAATATTAAAATGACAAAACCATGATATAGCAATGAAAATTATGTTGGCGTTCTGGAAGATAATATACCGAACATTACCAAATTGGATAATGTATCTAACGTCACACCATTATTTGGACCGCGCTCCTCCATAAGAAGCTATCTTATGGAGTGTCCACATGCGTGCAGTAATGCAAGTCATCTACTCCTTAGAAAACTAGATTCCGGTCCAAGGCGTACTACTATAGCTCCATCAAGATGCTATTGATAGACTCTCCCGCTGTGATCACAGAAGAGCACACCAAATGAATAGTTTTCTGGTGATCTAATGTTGCATATTGCCCCAATGTAATGGCCGAACGAAAAAATACGGTTGAGGCCCCTTTAGAGAGCTCGGCCTCCTTTTCCGTTTTTGGTGACGACCATTATATTAGATGCCTTATCTCCCGCTTCACAAACTAAATTAAACCACAATCCAAGGCCAAAAGCGATAGCCAAGGACAGAAGCAGGTGGATATATTGGATTCATATGCAAAATGCTAGATGGTCAAATTCTTGTTATCGTATGGCATTGTTCACGCCAATACAAGACCTTGTGGTTCTATAAAATCTGACGCAACATAAGAATCGATTCATTTGAGCAGGGTCACATCAGAATCATCTCCCTTGCTCGAAGTCTAGATTGAGTTATTGCCAGTGCCAGGTTATATGATGTTTCCAATTTGAACGACGGAAAGCAAGGCCGAGATCAGAATCGGATCTTGACCAAATGCCATAAGACAAATAATCAAAGAGGACTTCTTGCTGAACAGTTTTTGGGCAGTACGAAATACCGATAGTTTTGGTGCAAGGGTTCACCAAGATAGCAACTATTAGACAGCAGGGCATATCAACATCGAAACTTTATTTCTCAATTAACCAAAGTTACCATGTTCTAAATTTAGTAAAAAAAACAACCTAAACAAAAAGACGGGATAATAAGGTATCCCGTCGCGTAGTTTATACCCTTTCTCTTTGTATATAGAACAGAAACACAGAAAACCATTCCCAATCTAGTAAGTCCCCCCCACAAGAAAGCCTGTCTAGCACTTGACTTCCTTCAGTCCATGGGCAAGGTAGAGGAAAGTAGGATCAGTAGCACCTTCCTTGTAAAATGCAAACACCATGGTGCCATCATCATGCATGCTCTCCCCAACGAAACTGCAAAATTAACCGGGTTGTCGATCAATCAGAAGCGGAAAACAGATTAAGCGCTAATTAAGCCGAGCATCAATTGAGAAGCTGATACAGTTGCAGGGTTGAACTTACAATTGGAGGTCGCTGAGCTTAGAAAGCAGGAACTTGGTTGCTCCCTCAATGTGCTTCTTGAACAGCTCTTGTTTCTCTCCCTCCAACTTGGGCGACAGCAACTTGATGTACCTCTTCATGAAAGTCACAAACTGCTTCTTGTCAAAAGCAGGTTGCTCCTGCAATCACCAGAACACATCATCCCAAACGTGTAGTGAATTAGAGGCCAATAGCTCCAAAAGAAAACATCCAGAGCTATGGAATAAAAATCCACTCACCTGAAGCCTAAAGGTGTCGACGATGTCCACGACCTTCACGACCTGGTCATCAACACCCTCCTCTTCCCCTCCGCCCTCTGCAGAAGGGTTGGCCCCGATATCCACATCGACCGCTCCTTTGACAACCCACTGCATGTCCATGATCGCAACTTGATGTAAATTTTTAGATCATTAAATTACCCTATTCCCATTCAATCTGAAACGCACTACGGCATATTATTCATGCTAATCCATCCCTAAGGTGTAAAACTAAAAACGCGTTTTCTGAAACAGAATCAAGATAAGCCTGTCAAGGTATAAAGTTAAAAACGAAGAGGAGATAGATTCTCACCTTCCCTTCCACTTCCCAGAGCATGCCATTCTCAATTTCCTTGTATGGGAAGGAGTCAGACAAAAGCTCATCGCCTGAATATAGTAACAAGCAGAGGAAAGAGTATTACTTCTCGCCACAAAAAACACAGATGTTATTGGCTTTGAAGACATGGGCACATCAAGATCATGCGTACTATGTCGATCTTTAACGCGTCCTATTATAACAACCAATCTCCAAATAACAAACAAGGCTTCCGGTCACGAAAACTTTTCAAAACTTCTCACTTTGTACATAATTCAGAGTCACAGAGGAAATCGCCGAAACATATTTTGATTCGGACGAACCTCAACTACTGAAAGAAAATCAAAGAACCTCAACAAGGGAAATCTGCAGCATCCCATGGATTAAACATCAAAGAACTGTTCCCTTAAAAAGGAAAAGGAAAAAAAAAAACTACCCAGAAAAGAAAAGGAAAGAACTTTGCTTTTCTTTCTGTGATCGCACTCCACCGATCACCAAAAGATTCTTTCAACCAAGGCAGAAGAAATCCAAAAAGAAAAATCCGGGCAACCCAAGTAAAAAAAATAAAGAGATGCTTTTGCATCAGCTAAAAGAAGAAAAGGGTTGCAGTACCCGTGAGCAGATCCTGATAAACAAGCATGGTTGCTGAAGCTCTGTTTCTGCACCTTCTGAAACGAAAATTCCCTCTGTTCCTTGGGGGCACAGAAAGCCAAAAAAAGCAGAGACCCACAGAGAGAGAGAGACTCGGAGAGAAGATAGCGCAAGGCGTGGGGAGGCGAGATTTTATAGTGCCAGTGTGCAGCGGAGGACGCACATATATTATTAGATAATTTCCTATTTTGTAAATCCGAGTTCTGATAGGATACGTTCTTCATGATTAAACTAGAAGTATTATTATGCGTTATCTTGCTGCGAAATCCCGATCATGCCCCTCTGATATCTTTCGGGTGATCTGTACAGACCGACACGAGGGACAGGAACATCGGACCGCCTAGGATGTTCGAATTCCACTCTGCCTTGGACTCTTGTTTTCCTCGGATCTCGCTCACGGCAGGTGCCTTAGCTGTTCAGGATACTATTTTTCTTTTTCTTTTTCTTTTTCTTTTAATTACAGATGGACAAGTTACTTGATTTGAACGGGAAGGACTTCGTATGTAAATAACATATTACTTTCACAGGTAACGCCTCCGCTTGATTTACGTATTTCTAATCAATAAACAAAAAATATTAATGTTCCGCATCGATAAAAAGAAAAGAAAATGAAGTTATATATATTTTAATTAGATGACTTAGGAACATTATATCAAATGTGTTTCATGAGTCGAATGAATAAAATTATTATACATTACGTAAAACTTAATAATGAAAGTTTCTGAAGCATGCCATGATTACTTCTACTTTAAAAAAATTCTTGCACTTATAAAGTATGGAGTCTTGAATAAAGTATTTGGATTTATGGATAAAAGGATGAATGGTGACATGTTAAAAGATGGATTCACGTATTTAGAACAGGCATGAAAAGTAGATTTGGCATCTCACACCGCTAAGCATAGATGATTCATGATTGACCATCAAACCCAGCTTTAGCTCCATGTCGTATTTTATTGGTGGAGCTAGCAGGATGCATCCCGTGAACGGTGTTAGATTTATTTTGAGTCAACCGACAAAAGTATCGCTTCTTCTAAGCATTCACACATCAAAGAAGTTGTACTTCGGCTGGGCCACTCGGAAGTACAACATGTAAAAGTAGACATTAATGACAGGAATTAGAATCCGTATAGCACATACAAAGAGTGAAAAGGAATAGTTCTTTAATGAGACATTACGAACCCATACTTTCTTTTTGTAAGATCCCAAATGGTGTTGTCCATACTATATCTGACATAAGTTGCATAACATTAGCTATCATTGGAGATATAATAGTAGGTAAAATTAAGATTTAGGCTGGACAATTCTACTAAATAGTCATGTTTGCTTAGGAAGTCATTAATATGATAGTAATATTTCCAACAAAGATTCGAAGGTACATTTGAGATGAAAGATCAGTGCACAGGGTTTTGCAAATTGAGCCTAGCAAACAAGATAAAAGAGGTCAGGTTAAGCTTACATTTCTAAGACCGATCATCTATGTTTGTCTCAAAATGTACTAATTGATTAAATAGGCCTAAGAAAAGGTATGCTCAATGTCTTCCCTTACTATCATGTATTGCCAAACTCGCAAAACAGTTAACTCAGGAACTGACCTTGCGGGTCAATAATTGTACCCAACCCAATCCTAATTAAATAAAAACTTGAGGAGCCTGAATAGGTAATGGGTTCTCGATCAGGACAACAATCAAGAAAAGGGTTAAATGGATTCGTAGGATGATTTATCGGCTACTACAAAAAAGTATGACCAAAGATATTTGGGGTATATACCTGAACCTAAGTCGCTACTTTGATCTAGGAAAGGAGAAAAAAAAAGATCTCTCCAACTTATCATGAGGTTATCTAGGAAAAAATAAAAAAAAGATCTCACCAACTTATCATGAGGTTAGCTGTGTGAATAAAAGGAAATCTGACAAGATCGGGTGGAAGGAAAAAGGGCATGGACTCTTACTTTGCTCAGGAGCCATTTGATTAAAGTGGCAAGAGAACAATTCATATTCTCCTTTCATTCAATAAAAGGAACGACGAGGGTTAGAGCGCAAAAGGCATATGCGAATATCCCTTTACATAATTGAATGCCAGGTCAGTTGGTCCGAAAAGGCTCATGTCATGAGGAATAAGAACGGAAGGCAGACAATTTTGACCAGCCGACGTCTACACTAGATCAAGCCATATCAACTTATGGCATGCACATAGGCGTGTCTAGTCTCAAGTATACCGCCAGAGCGTAACTATTAGAATTCCTTTTTTAACTCCACGAGCAAAACGACAATATTCGTTTCCAAGTTCCCATTCAAACCATGCTAGTGATCGCCACTCATACCCAATGGCTTTTGGTCGGTCCTGCTAGATACAACCAGTTATCGATCCCGCGTCTCCTGTGGTCATCACACTACCGAACAAAAGCCAGGATTTCAAGCATGCAGGTTCGATAGGAGTAGCCACGCTCCCATAAATATATGTCATAGCTAATTAATTACACAGAAAATTAGCAACCGCAGCTGACTTCGGCTCCAGGCAAAATCCAAGAGACATGGTTTTAAGAGAAAAACGCAGTATAACTAACTAAAGCTCAATTCAGCCAGGGTTAAAAATACCAAACTGCTGGCGGATCAAAATGATTGCACTTGGATGGCAATTCAAATACCCTAACTAGTCTTAGTTCCTCAGAACGATAGATCAAGTCTTCCTCCCCCTCTAAGAGCATGTTAAGAAGTTATGGGAATGACCGGTTCAATCAGACCTGCCCTGCAATTGCGGAAATAATCAATGCCTGACTGGAGATCGAACGACAATAATGTGCATCATGCTCTAAGAACATATCAATTTCCAATGAGGGCACATACAGATGGTGAGGCGGACCGAGATATACTCCTTCTGGGGCTTCTGCTCAGACTCTGTCCCCTGGGTTCCTCTTTCCTGTATGACTGCAAATAAGAAAGCAAGCAATGGCATCAGCACATTCTTGTGATGCACTCAAGATATTCCTACTCTCGTAAGATAACCCATTCATGTCGTGTAGGGCAAACAGGATAGAGTCCAAACAAAAATTCACTCACAGGTGATATTGGAGATCTTGATCTTGATCTGGACCTACAACAAACGTCAATCAAAATGATGCCCTGATCCTCCAATGAAGACCCTCAGAACTGCTTCACCACATAGCAACCAAAAGAAAGAAGATCCATATATACTTGCCGCCAAAATAAAAGAGACCTCTTTTATTGGGCTTCGGTTATCTTGCTCTGATTCTGTCTATAGTCTTCTGATGCTTTTCCATTGTTTGTTTTAATCTCTTTTCATTTTGTAAATTTCTGATCCTAGAAAATTTTTTTTCCTCTGATGATAAAATCCTTTATTATCCATTAAAGAGAAAGAAAAATAAATAAAAAAACTGAACGGTAGCATCATGCATGCCAAGAAGGCAGCAAAACTTCTCAAAGAGATGCATGGTTTACCTTGAAGGTGACCGCGGAGAAACAGACCTTGCTGGAGACACAGATGGAGACCGTCGCGAGTGCTTGGGCCTTGGAGACTTGCTGCAAAAGAGTTTGAGTTTACTTACTCTTATGCAGTGTACATACATAATTATTAAGTGAATATAACAGAACATTACAAACCTTCTACTCCGGTTGCTGTAGCTGGGGCTGCGGCTCCTCGAATAATTGGGACTTCGACTGGGACTTCTAGAGTGGCTTCGATGTGAATCATATTCTTTGACCTAAAGAAAGGACCAGAAATGAGGTGACTGCAGTCAAATTAATCCTATAACGACTAATTGATCTCACAATACCCGTATATAAGCTCGACTAAAGGCATTCCTGAATAGAGAATCATCCAGTTTTCTGATCTACACAAGGAACATGAAATCACTCTGAGAGACGTAACCTTGACAGATTAACATGGACACAAAATAAACCAATTGAAGACCAAAGAAACTAGAACATAGATTAGAGAGGACTTACCGCATATTTCATGTCATCATAATTACTATAATCGACAATTCCTATCACACCTGTAGAGGCATTGTAATGACAACATGAAAAGCTCAGAACTCATCAGCAGCAGTATCTTGCTAGTCCATGCAGGAGACCGTGCATAAGGAATCCCTAAACCTACCACGCCGATCAGGATACACCTCAGAAAAACAGACATCTCCGGCACGACGCATATGATCCTAACAAAAAAGTGTAGGAGTTCCCATCAGAATTATATTCTCAAAACGAAGGAAAAGAGGAAATGTTTGTGTTACATGACATGCAATACTCCAGACAATCGCACCTTCAGATCTTGCCATGAAGCTGAGGAAGGTAATCCAGTGACCAATACTGCAAAATGGATTCAGAAACATAAGACTCTTAAGAGCTGACAACATTATAAGAGATAACATGAGAGATATATATACCACGATAGTCAGAACGCCTTGAACGGCTGCTGCTGCTGCTGCCACTGTAACTCCGGTACCGGTCCACAGGCGACCTCTGTCCCCCATGAGCAAGTTCAACCTTGAATACAGGACCACAACAATACAGATGAGATGGGGAAACACAAGATAGCAGTGAAATCAGAGAATAAGTATAGATGTCCTTTTTCCCTATAAAATAAGGAGAGATTCTAAAGAACTCACTCGCAACCGGTAGCCATCAAATTCATATCCATCACGACCATAAATTGCATCTTCAGCATCACGACGATCTTCAAACTGCAACAAGAATGAAATATGTCGAGCCATAAGAACATCAAGAATGCAATAAACTAACAGAATAATATCAGAACCAAAACCACCATTGAAACACATGGGGGACCCTAATGTTACTGATTACTGAATAATATTCTATAACATAACTTGTTAAGCTATACCGACCTCAACAAATGCATAACCCGGTGGCCTTGCAGGGATCTTCAACTCAATGTCAACAATAGGGCCATACTGCAAAAGGGCAATAATGAAAATCGTCATAAGAACTTACAAGAGAGAAAAGGCAAAGGAAAAAAGTATAGTCCCCACCACACGCGCACATTGTTGCTATTCAGGAATGAAAAGAAGATGAAGTTTTGCCAAAAAGAACCTGAGGTATTTTCCTAAGCTAGATCCAGAAAGAAAAATCTCCCCAATTCATATGAGAATCTTTACTCTACAATTAATAGTAAATAACAAATGATTTGGAAAATATTTTCCAAGAAAGATCACTTGAAATCACTTACAACAATGAACAAACGGTAATTTCATCGTTCACAAAATCGTTTAGACATAAACTATTATTGATGATAAAAATATTATTCATTGACTAATTATTTCAAGCAATCATCTTTTGAAAAATATTTTTCAAATCATTCATTTTTCATGAAACAATTAGCGTCTTAATCACCAACGAGGTGCCTAATGCAATGCCCGGGAACTAAACACTCCATATCTCTCGATAAAAATCCATTCTTTGATAACTTAATTGAAAAAGAAAAAAAGATTTAAATGGTAAAGAATCACAAAAATCCAAGGAGACATTGGGTATGAAGAAAATTCAAACAGACTTTCGTGAAACGAGAAGGCAAAACAAATGAAAGAACAAGAACAAAAACATGCAATAAAAGAAGGACCTTGTAGAACAAATCTTCAATTTCTCTTTTGCGAATGTCCCCAGGGAGATTGCCCACATAAATGGTGCGGCTCAATCGGTTGCTCATTTCCACTCTCCTGAAACCACAACAAAGGGGATTTTAAAAAAAAGAAAAAAGAAAAAAGAAAAAACCCTAATAACTTCACTGGTGAATTCCACACATCTACAGAATCTGAAGGAGTAGGAGTAGCTGGAAATGAACCCCCATGTAATTGCACATTACATCTACACTCAACCGATCAAATGCAACAAGAAAGCGCTGAACCACGAGAACACACCCCGATCACGGCCGCGACCACACTCGAACGTCCTTCCCCGTCACTACACTAGACCCAGCAAACGAATCAACCCAATAACCCAAGCGGCGGAACCACTACCAACGTCCGCGAGACGGGTTGAGAAGACGGGAACCCGAGAAATCGACAAGAGCGAGCGCGAGAATCAATGCGCGGACCGGATCATCGGCAACTGACTCCGACAGCGAGAAAGAACAAGAATTCGAGGTCGAAGAAATCGATAAAGCAAAGGGCAAAAACCTCGGAGTCGAGAGAGAGATTGCGCAAGTGAGGGTCCGTTCGCCTCGCGAGTGTCCCTCTGGAAGGAAGGAAGGTTGGTGGGGAGCGAGTGACAGAGAGAGAAGCGATGATATAAAAATGCCACACGCGTCGGAGGAAAGCCTCGGAAGCTTCCCGAGCGCGGACGCCCCTCGCGCTGGGGACGCGACGTGCGCCGTCCGATCAGGGATCGGGCGAGTCGGGATGGGCTCTGATCTGCGGCCTCGCCGGTGTACACCAGGCTCGCCCGCGTAGGGTAATTCGTATCCGCCTTGAGGTAATACTTAGGCGTGGCCCAATGATCAGGCCCGAATAATAAACCTTCACTGAAATTTGTCCATTTTAAAAATATTTCCTTTTATGATAAGTGTAACGAAAGTCTTAAAATATATCTCGAAAATATAATTATGGTGTAAAATTTACAAAAAAATGCAATCAAATTGAAAAACTTATTAAATTAATGCAATCGAGTCATTTTGTTAAATTCGTCTAATTTGGCTAAAAGAAAATGTTAACGTGACTTTTTAAAATATGTTTTTTCCTCTTACGTAACGATCATGTGATTAAATGATAAAACATAAGGTTGAAGTGCACCACGCCATTGTCACTTATCATAAATAAAATAATTAAAACAAGTGATATTAGTATTTTCCGTTAGCCAAATTAAACGAAATTAACGGAATAATTCGATTGAATCAACTTGACAAGTTTTAATATTTGCTTGTATTTCTTATAAGTTTTAAAACTTAAGTATACTTTTATGACAAGTTTTATATAGGGATGATCAATTTTCGGTCCAATCCCACCCATGAATTGGGAATTGGACTACTTGGTCTTGGAACCGATCCAACAAAATCAGCAAACACTGAGCTTGTCGACCAAGTTGAGGGTCCAACCGAGGAAGAAACTGGAGAGGATGGCCACGGGAGGGTTGGTGTGGAGGGTGAACCATCGGGCGAGGGGGAGGCGAAGGGTGGAGATGATCGAGATTAAAACCATAGCGAATGGCTATTTACATAAGACAGAAAGCTTTAAATCAATCGAGAATCGTATAAATCAAAGATGATCGATTCCTTGTCTCCTTTTATCGGTTCATCCGAGGCACAACATATAAGATGCTTGTCAATTTGTGCAATAATTTTACTTAATCAGAAAGCACAAATCAAGATTCATCCCTTCGTATCACTCCATGTGAGATGCTGCACGTTGATCCTCCCCATTCTCACGCCACCTGCTATAACATTATTCAAAGAGAACGAACGTACAAAACTTTAAGCAAAGTAAGAGAAGCTGAGAGTTTAATCATTCAACTACGCAGCCTCGCATCACAAAGACTTTCAGATAAGACCCATTCTTTCAACGAGAGCCCTGGCCACGAGGTCTTTTCCTTCAAAGATACCCTCTTTTTCTCGCCGGCCGTGTGCTGGAGATGAAGAAGACCAAGAAAAAGAAGACGAAGAAGAGATGTCTATTTTGATTTCTCTATGAAAAAATCGGTTCAATTCTCACTTTAGAATTGGGAACCGGATCGTCCATCACTGATTTCAATTTTATGAAATGGGGGATTTGGATCAGCATTCGTAAAAATTGTCCAAAACTAGACGGTGTGAATGGTTCTCATTGCACTCTTAATTTTAGGATTTCTAGTATACGTATTCTATTTTTTTGTATAAAATTTTGGTATGGACCGGACTTTAAGTACTTTCATGACGAGCTTTAAATTTCAATACATATATCCCAATTCCTTTTATGAAATTTTGGTTTGGAACGAGCTTTCTATCAAAATGCCCTTATCCGGGCTTGTGGAGCTTATGTGCGAGAGAGGCAAAACCAACTTTTACGCTAATTTTATTTCATGTTTACGTGTCATATAATCGTTGCACCTTAATTATATATTCATTCAATCATTTAGAGGGGCACCGTCCCTCTTACAGTTGCACATTTTTCTTTATTTGTATGATATCTAATGTTTTGAATTACCCTAGCAAACTTGTACTTGCCTACAATTCTTTTAAATAAATCGTTAAAATTAGAATTGCGAAATTAAGGATCGCCAACAATGACCTATCCACATGTTTTACAAAAATTCACTGTTTACTTTTTCTAATGATTTAAAGAGATCGTTTGGACTTTGGTTTTTGGTAGAGAGAAAGAGAGAAGAGGTCTCAATGTCAAAATCTAATGTTAGTGAAAAATATTACGAGGAATATAATATACCGTGAAATTTAGTAATGTACCGTATAAATAAAATTTATTAAAATAAGGGTTCTTTTTGCAGAGAATTTGCCAAGTGAGCAAAGATTCAGGGCTATGGTCCACGTCAGCACCCAAACACGGACCACCACCGCCCATGGTTTTCCCATGGTTTTTTTCCCAGGTTGACAAGTCCTACTTTGTCTGCGCTTGTCTCCCATAGATTCGCACTCGTATATAAACCCCCTCCTCCTCCTCTTCGCCACGCCACCACCATTAATTTTGACCCCTCTCTCTCTCTCTCTCTCTCCCCGCCACCGAAAGCTCGTGCCTTTTTCGGACATGGCAGAGTCCAAGACCACCATGGAAACCGTGAGGCATTGGGTTGTCGAGCACAAGCTTAGGACCGTCGGTGAGTTTTCCGATCGATCAAGGAGCCTTTACCCTTTTAGTCTGTTCTTCAAATCGATTGAAAACTTCTCTTTCGTATGGTTTTTTTTGTTTTTCTGGGGGGTTGAATCTGATTTTGGTTCTTGTATCGGTGCTGTTGTAAAAAAGGGTGTCTCTGGCTCAGCGGTATTACGGGTTCGATCGCATACAACTGGTCTCAGCCCGCCATGAAAACTAGCGTCAAGATCATTCATGCTAGGTAACGAATAATTTTATTTTTGCTTCTTGTTAAATCATGTTAGAGCAAGAGCCCGGTTAATCGTCGCATATTATGCCTTTTTCTTCTGATCCTCATATGTCTGGATTAAAGTTTTTCCAGTTTTCTGTGTCCCGACAGCGCCTAGATCGTGCAGGTTATGTAGAGGATCTCATGGTTTGCAATGTTGTTGGAACCTGATTCGGGTAGATCTAGGCCAAGGCTCAACTCTTTAGATGTGACTAATGCAGAGATGGAATGATCTAATATTGGCTTTAGGCTCTTTGTCTTTAGTCGACGTAGCTATAGTTTGACCGTCTGCAGTTGCTCGGCTAAATTCTTTTGCTTTTGATTGAGGTCATAATAAGCTCTTGGAAAGGAATAATTAACCCAGAATCTTGTAAAAGTTTGACCGAGAATAGTTTAGTTGATGAGTGAGCAACTTGACATTGAAATGCTGCACAAATTACTTTGCCCGTGACGGGATGGAAGTCTGTCTCAATGATATAGGAGCAATGTGATTGCAAAAAGTATCTAGATGAGATGTGTTCTTGACAGGTCTCTAGTACTACATGAAGCAAATCGTGGTTCTCAGCAAGAGTTGCAGACCTTACAAATGTTGAACGAGCTTCTCCGCAGTCTCGGTGTTATAAGCTCTGATTGTTCTAGTCCTGATTTTAGTTTTATCTGACCTTGAACACGGAACTACTATTTTGGTATATTTGTATTGGTACTCAATTCCTTTGCGAGTCCTCCTGTTGTACCCTGTCTCGGACAATTCATCGAGTTTCATCTCCTAGGTTTAGCAAGGAGTCTCCTTAGGCATTTCTGCGACAATATTGAACTTTACAGTCATTGCATCTTGTGTAGAAAGTTATAATGGAGGAAGATTTTGACATGCTCATCTATGGCGCAAGTTATGGATAGTGCATAAAAGAGAATTCTTTTAAGATCATGTATTATTGTTTAGGTTGCCTGTGTTTTTAGTGTAGTTTAGCCATACATTTCACCTTCAGATTCATGTTTCATGCATCTGCTGTTCTTACGGACTCTAGTGCCACTCACAGTGTTAATTTTGCTCACTCGCTGATATGTTCATCGTCACCGTTCAGGTTGCATGCTCAAGCATTGACACTGGCTGCTTTAGCTGGTGCTGCAGCGGTCGAGTACTACGAGCACAGATCAGGAGCAAAGACCGACCGCCCCCCAAAATATCTTCCTGTGCAATCTTTCTCACATAAGGATTAAAATGGACGGCGCGCATCAACTCTTTTGCCTGCAGCATGAGACTTAATCAGCAATTTTTCAGCAATAAAATCCCTGTGAACAGAATAATTTAACCTCAATATAGAAGTTTTTGTTCTGTGATTATGAGACTCATTTGTTGTATACTAGGAGATGAGCCTGACAGGAATATTTTGGAATGCCATTCTTTCTGGACAGATACTTATGAATACAGCTGCTCTCTTTCTGGATCTTGATTGGTATTGTCACAATATGCATCTCGAGTTTCTTCTCAGTCCACGGCTGATGTTATAGGACATTTTGCTCATTAGATGAGACCATTCGTGGAGCGTACACTTTCATCAGAAAAGCACTAGGGCAGATGGCTTAAGCACCTTATTGACTGAAGGCCATCAACAAAATGTGCTGTAGGAGAAAATGTTCTGTGAATTGATTTTAGATCGCCCCGTTGATGGTTTTCAGTGTATCGCTTCAACTAGTTCAAATGATGGATGCAAGTTAATTGAGTTACTCGTGAACAACTCAAGCTGCACAACTGTGGTTCGGCTTAATTCTCACTCAGTTAAAGTAGTTTGACTACATACCTGAGGAGATAGGCTTGATCATAATAGATTTTAGTGTGTTGATAGCATGAGGCATATAGTCTAGCCCGAATGCAAATTTTGATGCCTCTCAAATTTAGCATTAATACAAAATTTTGATAGTCTAATTGGTAAGTTGAGTCGACTTTGGGGGAATAGAGTAAATTTTAGTAAAAGCTACAGCATTAGAAGTAAAACCCTCATCCCAGAAAGTCAATTTAGATTGAGCCCCTATCTAGTCTTGGATTTCAAGTAAGTCCATGGTCGATTAAGAAGCCATGCCAATTCATGATTATCCCCCACTATATTACTAGTAAAAATGTAGCACGGTTTAAAATTGAGATCGTCTCAGCTTGATCGTGCAAGATCTAGCACATCATTATTGAAGCAAAGAACATGAGGAGTTGAACTTGTGCTCGATTTCAATGAGATAAATTGAATAGATTTTATTTACACACTTAAATTTGTAACAATAATCTACGAAGAAGAAAATATCCATTTCTACGACGTTTTCTTGGTGCTGTGAAGTTGGATACAGCTTTGCACTTCGGATTGGAGTCAGCCTCTCCGTGATATAAATAAACATGGGAGGGATTCGTGTTTTATTGTTTTTCTGAGTTTAGGTTAGATTATTCATTGAGCTCTTGTCGACATGTGAGAATTCGACTTAACATGTTCATGAAAAATCTCAGGAACGATGCTTGTGCAGATAAAAGATTCGTTCTTACCTGTCCAAGGTTTATTAGTGTATCTTTGCAAATCCAAGTTGGGTATACGCAAATCGGACTTGGTACAAGAAATCACTACAAAAGAAAATCATTAGAGCTAATTGATTGAGAGGGCTAAATGGTACTTGCAGCGTTGAGCACGCCTCCGCACAAAACACAAAATTACACGGTCAAAATTGAAAAGCTCTTGTTTTAGACTGGTTCTGTCGTTATAGCTTGAGCAAAGAATTGCATCTGTAAAATTATTGAATGATGTGAAGGAAAACCATGATGCTAAAAGGCACGATGAACACTGCGAGATTGAAGGTTGCGCAGATCCATCTGACGGCGTTGACATAATGCTAACCCTTGTTGGCTCCATCGTCACTCCGGGAACCTCTTACACTGAACAGCAGCATCAACTTCGCTGTGCATATCTGTGTAAATTAGTGATTCACACAAATTTTCTTCGGATTTCATTATTAATTACAAAAAGTCAGTTATCTCATGGAGGTTTTCTATGTTTTTTTATTCCTCGTCACATAGATTTCTGAAGAATCATTTTCCTGTTTTACTTTTTTGCATGTCTTCTTAAATGTAGGAATTACTTAAACTATTATGAAGGACTAGCATGCGAGGTTGTTAAAAAGGTTTAGCTATTCGGTAAGGGAGGTTCCTATGGTAATGGCGCCATTATTCTATAAAAGGCCATTCGAAATGAATTGGTAACCGAAACTAAATAGGGAGCATATATGGAAGTCTCGACAAAATTTTTTGAAATATTGGACAATATTAATTTTTTCCAAAAAAAATTCAAATTAGTGAACACTTATTTTAAATACAACTGAAGTTAAATTAGTTAGGCATTCTAACAGTTTGTGGTGCGAGAATAGAAACTATGTAAAAAGAAAGAACCTGACCAAATATTCGCAAACAACACGAGGAAAAGAACTTGAAAACAGGGCAACCAATGACCGATCCATACTCGCCATTGAAGCTCATGCTTTAAGATATTTCTTTTACCATTATTTACGATGTTGAACCACAAATTCTCAAACAAATTATTGTAGGACAGAGGAATATCATCCCCTTCACTTATTGCAGAGTGAAATAGGAGGTAAGCAACGCAAATTGAATTTAGCTCCAAAATAAAAATGAACCAAACGCACAGCACTATATATACTCACAGATAAACTTGACTTCATGAGGCCGGAGAGTGCTTCAGCCATGGTGATGACTGTATTGCTGATTTACACAAAACAGTGGGTCACATAGCAGGGCAACAACAATCAAGCAAAAAGGTCTACATAAAGCTCAATTTCAAGTACCAATTCCTATAGGGTGCGTTTGGTTTGGTTTTTGGAGAAAGCCTTTAGGTAATGCAAAGGCTCTTAAGCCTAAATGAGTTTTGTGAAATGCAAAGACTGTTTGGTAATTTGCAATTTTAAAGTGACTTGGGAAGTAACATTGGGAAAATACTATTTGATAGACTTATATTTGAAAAGTCCTTCGATGTAATCAATTTTTTTTTTAATTTTTTTAAAATTTAAAAAAACACACAATGACAGCAACTTTTATATTTTCGCGTTAAGAGTGATGTAAAAGAGACATATTAACAAATTCAAAAAAATAAAATTACATGAGAAGTGTCAAAAATAATAGGGCCCTCAGATTTACAAACAGTAAAGAAAGTATAATGACCAATGGGCTAAGTTGTTGAGAATATAAAATAAAATTTAGTTGTTTATGATGTCATATGGAAAGTCTCATCTAAAACTGGCATATGATAAGAAATATATCTCTTATTCAGCACTAAAACAATTAGACATGTCTCAGCTGCAATATGACAGCACCAAAAGTCATATCTTGCACTTTCTGAATGGACAACTGAGCACCTCTTTGCCTTAAATGACTATCAATTTCCCCAACCGTGTCTTAGAGGTCAAAAATATTATGAGAATGGATTGAACCGCCTAACACTTCCTGGAGATTGATTGCAGAGTGAGCACCACATGAACACATTCGTGGTGGCAACCAAAATGAGGCTTTGCTCATGTTCAAAGCCTAAGCATGCAAGAAAATTTTAGAGCTCCGACTCTTGAAGAGAAATGGACTTCTTCTGCGAACCTCAGATTGCTGACAAATCGAGGATTAGCCTTAAAAAACTGTTCCTCTCATAAACATAAGTACAATCATAACATCTCAATTCACAAGGCAGTGCATGTATTAATATACACATCATGGATATTCCAAAGAACTTACAAGAGAACACAACTCCTAGTAACTGCTGGGTACAATGGAAATGTACATTCAAAGCCCAGGATTATTCCTGGGAAAAATGGAAAAGTGGGGAACAGACTTTGACTTACATCACATGAAGTAAGAACAACATAATAAGTGAATTTAACCATCCCATGGTATTCTATTAGCAATGGCAGCGTCTACTGATTCCAGTTCTTCCACGACTTTAGTCCTGGAAGGCCACTCGTTAGGAGTCATTTGCAGGCATTGCAAAGCAAGTTGTGTTATTTGGAATGCAGAATCCATATATGTAGGGTCTAGGGACGGTATAAATTTGGTTCCCATTTCCGGCAGGTTGCAACATCATGAGCGACCAGTTTCCTCTAAAATAACCAGTATTTCTTTTCGGTTTCTGAAGAAGAGGAACATCTGCAGAAAATGAAAAGTTATGTAGGCAATGCAACTGTGGATTCCATGCCAAAGGATTTAAGTAGCAAAAAGGAAACAAACCTTGCATTTCATAAGAGGGGATTATAGTGAACCTCATATCCAGAAACTCAACCAAAGCTCTGCATCAATTGAAAGTAAGGTTAACAAAAGGAAAAACTTAAAAAAGAAAATCGAGTTTCAAAAGACCAGTTGCTCATTGAACAAAAGCAAAAGTAGATCAATTGCAAATGTTTACATCTAGGTTTTAAATCAATCAATATATTTAACCCTATCCAAGTAGCTGTTCTAAGCAAGCAAAATAACAAAAATTTAATTTCCTAGACGAACAACAAGCAAAGCATCACAAGGGAGGGTCTACGCGTATTTGTATGCAAGCAATGCTCTTTTTCCAAGACAACCAAGAAGTAAAATATACCCATTTGGAATTTTAACAAACCAAACCCAAGAACTTCACATTCATCACATTGCACCTACAAAACAACAAAACAATACCCTCGGCAGAGGGAACTTATAAATCCAATTGCCAAACAATAATTAGGCTGCGAATATAAGTGTCATCTATAGGCTTTTGCCGTCCTTCAGGCTCTCCAACATCGACCAAATAAGCATTGAACATCAGTGACTCACCAGAATAGATAACTTCATCATTCTTCAAAATCCTGCAATCCAACAGCTGCTTGCCGCCATCATACAGCATTACCTATCATACATCCGACCATCAATCACAGCATGGACTAATCTACTCAAAACACGCTCAATCACGGAGAGTATTACAATCAGAAGCACGGAACAGAACAATCCGTGATGATAGAAAAAATGAAATCCCAAGCAGCATTGAGCTCTTGCCGTTCAGTTCGATTGAGCAAGCTAAATTTGGGAAAAAAAGGGTAATAAATTGATAGCCACTGCAGTTTTGACATAGATTAGCCAATCAAACCGAATCATGTCCAAGCCCAATCAAAGGCAACTAAATTGCCAATCGGGTTGAGCTGGACATCAATGGTAGAGATTAGTGGTGAAAGTGAAGGTACCTTGCTGGTGGTGGCGCAGAGGGAGAGGAAGCCGCCACGATAGACCTTGCGCTACAGCTTCTGCTTCAGGTGCTTCTTGAAGGTGACATTCCAGCACACGTGGTCTCAAGCACATATCTCATTTCATCGAACTCCAAAATTGCACATGATCACCAAACACTAGACAGGCAAAACTTAGATGGTTCACACTCACACGAGGTATAATTCAGCACACTAATTACAAACACAATCCAAGAGCAGTTCGGGATTGAAAAAGAAAACCAGAGCACAACATCAATCCGTTCCTAGAACTTGCATTGCCAACTCAAAATGCAAGCGTTAAGTCCATCACAGAGGAGTCATACTGGATTCCTGAAAGCTCTGACGTATTCATTTGTGGGATTTTGCTGAGTCTGGATGTTCTGTGTCAGGGCAACAAGGATGGTGATGCCAGATTTCTGTCCCTCAAGATTTTGTTTGATGCGATGTTCGTTTTCCTAATCAAAACGCCAGAGTTAGAGCATAAGCTAGCAGACTTGGAATCCATATCCTAGGTGCAATTTCTCCCTCTTTGGCCAACCTTGATTGAGGATGAGGACCCCGATACCAATGTGTGCGCAAAAGCTCCACCTGATGCTCATAGAGTTCAAATTGACTAAACTTTTTGCGATTCTACAACCAAAGACAGTCAGCCACTGCTTCAGATTTTCACTTGGTGATTTGTCCTATGCAAATGTGAATGATGTTGAGCTGCGCGTGGCTCTGGCATCGGCTCCAAATATGGATCCCAAGTTGCTTTCTCAGCTGAAACTAGCACGGTGGATTGGAAATCTTTTGGAGTTTGTACATGGGAAGAATTTGGAAGATTTTCTCAAATTGATGCTTGGCTTGTGCAAGGCTCTTCTTTTATGATCACCAGGTTCTACAAAAGTTTTCATGTACATGGAAGAGCCAACATTGCCTGATGAAAGTTCTTCTGAGGCGGCAAGTAGCATATGACACATAACTGACTTTGGTGGCAGTGCCAGTGTTTTCCTGGAATTGAGTGGGTCTCATGACAGAAACAATGCTGATATTGCTTCTGAATGTACAGTTCTATTACTGAAGGCGGCCTTGAGGGAAGGTGCTCTCATTTTCTTACCGATCTTTTAAAAGTGAGTGCAATTCTCAAGTCAGCGAGACGGTCTCCCTCTCTACTGGTACAGCAAATGCTGCATTCTATCAGTTACAACTGCAAACAATGTTTGCTGCACAGAATGATCTTTGTCAGTGTGCCCATCAAAGATTGCTATGATTGAAGGCATCGTTGCTAAGGTAAGATATTCTGTGTTCTTTGCTTTAGCCGCTCTTTGCCACACCGTAAAATCGGAATTGCGGTGGCTCCCTCATTTATGACTTCTCCATAACATTTGCAAATCCCACTAAGAAGCACACCTTTCCTGAATAATAAATTGAACTTAAGCATAGCAATAGAGTGTCTGCCTACTTCAAAGTCGCAATAATGAGTTGATTGTGCTGTAAAGTCCCAGGATGAGAACAATAGTCATATGACCTTCCAGCAAACATTCCATCTTTTTGTTTACAGCATAGCAAAGTTATCTCCAATGCAAAGCGAGGTTATCAATTTCGAAATATATGAACCAGGAAATCGACAAGGATCTCTAATAGCTTGGTACATATCAAATAAAAACGATGCAATCGACATATGTATCTCTAGGAGAACTCATCCTAAGAAAATGTAGCTAAAAAAGCCAAACCAAACTAGGAAAGGAACAGAAATACTTGTACATAATTAAGAGCCCTCTGGCTGTTCAGAGGTATCATAATTTCAATGCTTCATCAGATTTTCAGAAAAGAATCCGCTAAAAGGTCATTAAAAAGTGCATGCAAAACTTCTTTGTTCATTTTTGCAAAAGAATTTGATTGCGAAAAAAAGGAAAACATTGGTACTTACCTAAATTTGTTTAGGGTTTGAACACAAGGGAACAATTTGTGGTCGCGCATCAAAAAGCTTCCAAGTGCAACGTGCACTTATTCATCGTCTTCTTCATAGTCTTCATCAAAAAAGTTGTCTTCTTCATCGTCTTCTCCCACAAATTTGATTGACTTCTCCGAGCAAAGCCGAGAAATTTCCTCCACCGCTAATTTCCCACAACTTCTTATTCCAACCTCTCGCAGTCCCTTCAAGCTTGATAGATCAGGTAACTTCTGTAAAGATTCACAGCATTGAATCCACAATGTTTTCAAAGATTGGGGTAGTTCGCCTTGAATCTCAACCAGATTACCACAATCAGATACATAAATACACCATAGCTTGTTTAACTTGCTTAGATCAGGTAGCATCGCCAGCTGTCCGAGGCGCTGAAGGTTCAAATGTCGTAGGTTCTCCAAACAACCAAGGCCTTCAATCTCTACAACTGCAGATTCCCCAATACCGAGATACGATAGTTTCCTCAAATTCGATAGATCCATCGAGCAAAGTGAGTGGCAAAGCCAAATACAGAGAGACGATAGTTCCCTCAAATTCTTCAAGAAATGCTTTGTGTGGAGGTTGAGGGTGAGGGAAACAGAGACAAGAAGGAACATCGAAATGACATAGGTATCGAGAAAAGCGGCACATGTGGACTCTAGGTGTTGCTTTTGATATCTTTTGAAATAGTCGATATTCGAATCTTAGGTCAATACCAACAATCACAACGAGCCCTAGGCTGAGAATAAATCTCATATGCATGATTTAATTAATAAGAAATTAAAAACTTAGTATGACATCTGCCAATGAAAATCTTCTCTTGACCGTCATAGTCCACTTTGCAAAGATTGTGTCAATGCTCATCTCCATTTTCTATCTAGACATGATTGGGCGATAGAAGTTGTTGCTAATCAGCCTTAGGGGATGTTAGCATCACTCGCCGTTCTTAGTACGTGCCTCACCGGCATTGATTTTGGCGGCACGAACGACACGAAGCCCAAATGGGCAATAGCTTAATGCATCCCTCGTTGTTGTTTTATATAGCATCGTTTGCAATCAACATAGGCCCGATCGCATCGGTTTATAGTTCAAAAGTGTTTCCAATTGAGCTTGCGTGCCAGGCACGCAATTGAAGTTGCCGCAAACCAAATGCTGAGTGTAACATTGACGTTATTGTTCATTTCGCTATATAAGGCTATCACTCTCGGTGAGGTTGCCTTCATGTTCATGGCAATGTCAATGCTTAGGGAGTGTGTACGTCTACATTGTTATGTCGGAGACAAGGGATAAGACCCTAAATGAAATATGGCGATTCTTTGGAGAATACTTCATGTGGAGGTTGAGAGCAAAGGAAACAGAGACGCGAAGGAGCATCGAAATGACATAGACATCGAGAAAAGTAGCACCTGTGGATTTTAAGTGCTACTTTTTATATCTTTTGAAAATAGTCGATATTCGAATCTCAGGTCAATGCCAACAAATCACAGTGAGCCCTAGGCCGATAATAAATCCCATGTTATGATTTAATTGATGAGAAGTTAAAAACTTAGTATGACCTCACTAATGAAAATCTCCTCTCGACCATCATGGTCCACTTTGTAAAGATCGAGCCAATCCTCATCCTTGTCTTCTACCTAAACGTGGTCGAGTGGCGGAAGTTACTATTAATCATCCTTGAAGGGATGATTGCATCGTTTGCCATCCTAGGTACATGACTCACCTACCTCAACCACAGCGACACGAGCAACACGAACCCCAAACGGGCAGCGGCCTTATGCATCCCCTCATCGCTATTTTATGTAGCATTGTTCGCAATCAGAATAGGCCCGATCGCGTCGATCTATAGTTCCGAAGTGTTTCCATTGAGATTGGGCACGCAATCGTCAGTCGTCGTGAACCAAATGCCGAGTGACAAAAGCATGAGTATCACACAATAGAACAACATCACTGAAGAAGCTCTCGTACCTCTTAAAGAAAGTTAACTAGAGAAACATATGGCCAAAAGTTAAAAATAGAATAAAACAAAAGCAAAACCAAATGATTACACTGAAAAGAAGACAGGAGGATGAAAGAAATAGATAAGACAAAGAGCTATATGCTATGACGTAAAAAATAATTATGTCCCTAGCCAGAAGAGATAGTTGCCGGACAAAGGTGATTGCTTTGTGGTGCATTGCTATTTGTGGAAGCACCACAAGCCTCCCATTTCCCCCAGCCCAAGCTTTAAGTTTATTACTTCTCATCAATTAAATCATGCATATGGAATTTGTTCTCGGCATCAAACTTGTTGTGATTGTTAGTATTAGTATATGGATTATTTTTTCAAAAGATATCAAAAGCAGCACCTCGGATAAACTAATACTAATAATCACAACAAGCCTGAGGTCGAGAACAAATCCCATATGCATGATTTAATTGATGAAAAGTAATAAACTTAAAGCTTGGGTTGGGGGAAATGGGAGGCTTGTGGTGCTTCCACAAACAGCAATGCACCACAACACCATCACCTTTGTACGGCAACCTTCTCTTCTGGCTAGGGACAGAATTATTTTTTACATCATAGCATATAGCTCTTTGCCTTATCTATTTCTTTCATCTTCCTGTCTTCTTTTCATTGCAACCATTTGGTTTTGCTTTTGTTTTATCTATTTTTTTCTTTTGGCCATATGCTTCTCTAGGTAACTTTCTTTAAGAGGTATGAGAGCTTCTTCATGTTGTTCTATTGTGTGATGCTCATGCTTTTGTCACTCAGCGTTTGGTTTACAATGGCATGCAATCTCAATGGGAACACTTCCGAACTATAGACCGACACGATCGAGCCTATTCTAATTGCGAACAATGCTACATAAAATAGCGATGAGGGGATGCATAAGGTTGCTGCCCATTTGGGGTTCGTGTTGCTCGTGCCGCTGCGGTTAAGGTAGGTGAGTCATGTACCTAGGATGGCAAGCGACGCAATCATCCCTCTAAGGTTAGTAGTAACTTCCGCCGCTCGACCACGTCTAGATAAAAGATAGGGATGAGGATTGGCTCGATCTTTACAAAGTGAACCATGACAATCAAGAGGGGATTCTCATTAGTGAGGTCATACTAAGTGTCGCGACCTCCCCGAAGCGGGTTGGACCACCTAAGGGTTCGGTTAATGGATTGCTAAGCCTAGACTTAACTCGGGCTCTCCCAGGCCCATACCAATTCGCGACTTAAGTTCAAATTTTTTAACATGCAAATGATTTTTCAATTAGGAGTCGCCACTAATCTATTCTTGGTGGGTCGATTAGAAACCCAAGTAAAGCAATGGGAGAATTACTTCACTCCTACGAACCAGAGATTAAATGAGTTCGGGGACTTGATTACGCTAGATTTCTCTAACGCCCTTTCGGTACCTTTCTCTTTTATTTTAGAAAAAATGTTTGGCGGGCAGCTTGAATTGATTTTAATTTACTTCCCTAACATGTGAGGTGATCATGCGGGTGTGCAAACTACCAATTTAACACCCAAGAAAAAGCAACGAATAAATTGCAGGACTTACCTCATAGCAACGAAAGCATCTGCGTTGTTAGATCAAAATTCACATCAGCAGTCCTAAATATGATTTCTAATTAACACGCAATTTCTTTTTTTCTTTTTCTGTTTTCGCTTATGTAATGAAAATCATGCAATATGCAATGCAATATAACTAAATGACCTAATTCTAATGACATGTAATTTGGATGGTCCTAGCAACAACTACCACATGACAGGCATTTCAACGAATCTAATCCTAATGACGTGCATGTGACATTTTTTCTTTTTTCTCTTTTTTCTTTTTTTGATTTCCTGAAAGGATGCAATCTATCCTAGAAAATAAAACTAATTCAACCTATGGCATTTTTGTATTTTTCATGAAATTTGAAATTAAGTAAATGTAACAATTAAATATGCAATCTAAATTAACCTAATAACTTGATTCTAATGACGGGCAATTTTTAACTAAATGAACCTAACAACAATCACTAAATGACATGCGTTTCATGAATCTAATTATATATGACATGCACATGGCTTTTTTTTCTTTTTTTTCTTAAAAGATGCACTTTATCCTAGAAAACAAAACTAACTTATTCTAAGACACATTTTTTTTTGTATTTTTCATGAAATTCGGAATAAAAAATGTGAAAACTATCTATTAAAATATCATCTAATTTATATTAGGAATGAGGTTAAGCCAAATCCTAATTTAGACTAGAATGTTATCCTTCCCTAACTAAAATGCCATCTATCTAAAAAATTTATCTAAACTTATAATAAATTAAAAAACTATCATCTAGAGTTAAACTATATGAAATTTTACCCTACAATGTAATGACATGCAAATGGTGCTAAAATTCTAATTTTTTTATGTTTTTGTATTAATTTCGAAATTAAAAATTGTCAAATAATTAAACATGAAACCTAAGTTAAAAAACTAGCAACCTAAATTGATTAATTTGATTTTTTTTTTTAATTCGAAATAAAATTCCTATTCTAAATATGCAAACCCTAAAACAGGAAATAAACCTAATACAAACCTACACTCTTTTTTATTTTTATTTTTTGAAAATTCGTAATTAAAAATACTAAAAAAACTAGTTAAAGTGAGATATTATCTATTTTAAGTTAGGAATAGACTAATCTAAATCCTATCTTAACTTAGAAAATTACCTCATCATGCTATTTAATTCAAAAGACATTATCTAACCTAGATACCATCTAAACATGCATTTTTACATCAAAAATAATTATTTTATCATGCAATTTTATCTAAAAAAATCAATTCTAATTTACGTGAAATGCAAATGCAGTTTTTTTTTTTGTATTTTCGGGATAAACAGAACAATTAAAAGTTAAACACCAAATCATCCATGGTCATCAAAAATGTTATCCATCATTCGAATTTAGATTCAAAATTAATTATTTTGCTAATAAAATCGATAAATTGATCTTAAGCCTTAAAGATCAAGATATCAATTTTACTCCCGTGATTAATTATTCCATCTAAAGCCTTATAGACGGAATAAAAATTAGTGTGCGGTTGCAAATTAAGTGGTACGTCCGGGATTTTCAAACATGCATTAAGAACTAATTCAAATAAAGAAACGAAATTAAAAAGAAATAAAATGAAGTAAATCTACCTAATAAAATAAAATAAATCTACCTAATTTGAAGTTTTTCCAAATTTGCCTTAACAACAAGCGGTATTTTGTGGACCACGATGGAGGTTCGGCTCACGTCCGGGTGGCTATCTGCGGGCTGCGACGGCAACCGTGTGCGGTGGGCACGGTCGTCGGAGCTCCGCGAGGGACAAAGAAGCTCGGAACGGGCAGGCGAGCTCTGTGGTGGCGTTGCTCGGAAGGGGACGGCGGCGGAGCTAAGCGAGCTCGAGCGGTTGCTGCAACGGCGTGCGCGATGTCGGGCGAGAAGGAAGGTGCGCGGCGAAAAGGGTGGAGCTTGACGGGCGACGGAACGCGGGGACGGTGGGCGCGGCGTCGGAACTCGGCGAAGGCACCGCGGAGGCGTGGCGGTGTTCGCACGACGGGGGTGACCGGCGTCGGGCAACGGGGGGTCGGGTTGTCGCACGGCCGAGCGAGACACGGGAGCGAGACCCACGACGACGGCGACGGGGCCGGGCTGCGTCACGGTGGGCTTCGTAGCGGCGGTGGTGGCGAGCTGCGGTGCTCGCGGCTGCGGAGGTGCTTGCTGCGAAGCGGCGGTGGCGGGCGGAGACGGTGGCGCGCTCGGAGACGACGAACGGGGCTCGGCTCTGCGCAGCCACCGGCGGGCGAAGCAGCGGTAGAGTCGCTCGGGCGTGCGGTGGCTCGGCCTCCGGTCCCGGCGTCGCGGGTCGCGCGGTGGTGGTGAAGGAGCGGTGGAGCGGCGAGGCACGCGGCGGGCGGAGAAGAAGCGCGTCGGGTCGTCGTGGGTTGGTGCGCACAGCGAGCTAGGCGGCGCACGGCGGAGGTGGAGGCGCGACGGTGCGAGCGCGGGTAGCGAGGGCTCGACGGTAGAAGCCTCACAAAGAAGAAGAACGATGGCGTTCTTTTCTTTCTCGCTTTTTCTTTTCTCTCGCCTCTCACGTCCACTCCCCGCAATCTCTCTCTCTCGCTTTTTCTCTTCTTTTTTTTTTAATCTCCTCCCCCCTGACTTCACCTTTTTCTCTCTGACAGACTCTCTCTCTCTCTCTTCCTTTTTAACCGAAGGAGAAACCCTCAAAATCCCCCCTCACAATGAAATGTTTTCTTTTTTCCTTCTGACAAACCTCTCCAATCAATTCTTTCTCTCCTCTGACAAACCTCTCGAATGCATCTCTCCCCCCCTTTGCGTGGCCTCCCCCTTGCGTATTTATAGGCATCCCACCGCCTTTAGTGTGAACAAGAGGCGCCGCGAATTCTTTCTTGCTGTTCACGTCCGCCGAATTCTTGTGCATGCATTAATGAGCGTGAGACCACATACGTGAAGAACTCCTCTTTCTTCTCTTTGCTCTCCCGGAAGGAGAGAATTTCTTGCAACAACTCACTATAAAATATTATAAAATTGTGAGCCCATCTTCTTGCAGACTTTCTCCGGCATTCTCGCGTGTGCGGTGGAGAATTTTTTTCTTTGCTTTCTTCACGCTTGCGGCTTCTCTAGAATTTTCACGTCCGCTGAATTTTGTCCATGCATGTGCATGCATTAATGAGGAGAGACAACATACGTGAAGAACTCCTCTTTCTTTTCTTTTTTTTTTTTTTATTTATTTATTATTTTATTTTTTTTATGCAACTAATTACTAATTGATTAGTTAAAATTTAGGTGTCAACATTTGCCCCTCTTTGAAGGTGAGCTCGCAGAGGTTGCATTCAAAGACAATATGATACCTAAATTTTGACCATGCACATGCAATTGATGGTATTTTGGCGAGATCATGGATCCCCTTTTTTTTTTTTTTTTTTTTTTTTTTTTTTTTTTTTTTTTTTTATATAAATGCAATGTTATGAAAATGGTAATGCAAATGTGAGATGTTGAAAAGGAGAGCATACCTGTAATTACTTACCGCCGAGCATCGGGACGAATTTTCATCTCGCTCAACCAGTGTCCGTTTTCATTTCAGGTTCCCTGAAGAGTCCACGGAATTTATCCAACAGACGCTCAATGTTAGGTGAGATGCCTTGTTGAATTCGAGATGACTCGAAATACCTAGATCCATACTAAGGTATAGCGAGTAAGATCGATGAGATTTGAGACATCCAGATCCGTGAGAGATGTCGAGAAATTGGGGCCTTAACCAGTAGACACTCAATGTTAGGTGAGATGAATATTGGATTAAGGGGATTCGAAATACCTAGATCCAGACTAAGGTATAACGAGAAAGATCGAAAAGCATTCATATCCAGAATGAAATGCTTTGACGAAGAGTTTTGGAACTTAACCAATATACACTCAATGTTAGGTGAGATGTATATTGGATTAAGAGAATTGGGAACTTAACCAATAGACTCTCAATGTTAGGTGAGATGAATATTGGATTAAGAGGATTCGAGATACCTAGATCCAGACTAAGGTATAACGAAAAAACTCGGAAAGCATTCATATCCAAAATGAAATGCTTAACAAAGGGTTTGAGACATCCAGATCCAGACTGAAATGTCAAGAAATTGGGAACTTAACCAATAGACACTCAATGTTAGGTGAGATGAATATTGGATTAAGAGGATTCGAAATACCTAGATCCAAACTAAGGTATAACGAAAAAGATCGAAAAGCATTCATATCCAGAATGAAATGCTTAATGAACAGTTTTGAAACATTCATCAAGAATTTGGGAATACCTAGGACAAACCTGGGATATTCGTGAAGGTTACTTACCTCTTGGTAGAAAGAAGTTTTGAGACATCGACGATGTACACTGTTAGACATGAAGGTTTCTCACCTCGAGGCTTTTGAAAGCAACATAAATGTCAGGAGCTCTTGGATCTTCAAGGAAACATTACCTGTTAGACATTATTAGAGCAAAAATACACGCATTTACCAAAGAAGTGAGCAATTCAACATACTCCAAAGTCCACTGAAGTTTTTATCCATTCAATCAAGATTTATGTATGATGGTTTTACCATATTTGCACCACCGAATTTCCGCTGGGAGAATCATCATTTAAGACCATTTCACTCATGACATGGAATTTCAAGAATACCAAATGAGAGACTTTCGTTAGAAAGGACTTTCACTCACTCTCATTGAGAAGGTTATTTTGTCCCAACCATTAATGTGGGATCACAGGAATCACTTCATCTTATCATCATCATGTTGGCAAGGGTTTGAGTATTCTCGCAAGCGGTACGACCTTATCAATCGAGAGGTCTTTTCCAGGACTGTAATGTAGGCTTGGTCAATGGCTCAACAAAGAGGGACTCTTCGAGTCAAGGTTAATGAAAGAACAATACTTCGCAATCATCTTCGGGTTTACAAGTCAAGGAACCCGCGAAATGAGATAGAAATGGTCTTGCTCGCACTTCTTCTAGCGATGCTTATAAGCATATGAATCCCTACATTAATTTCAGTGCCCTAATCTGAAGAGACTTTGTAAGGGACGTAACGTAGGTTAAGTTCATGGGTTGAGAAATGAATGGATCATTAGGCTCAAAATGTGTATAGGGGGATGAGAATTGATGATCATCTTGGCATTGTCACCGGTTTTCTTCTTCACCATTGGAATTTTCCTCATAGGTACTATAAGAACTTGGCATTTGAGTTCTTTGAGTACCACTGCATTGGGAATACTCCCTTTTACAACCGATAATTACCTATCTTGACTCTTTCTTTCATTTTCTATGGGCATTGGCCTTGCTTTTACCCGACACACTTTGCTTTTTCATGCCCATCATTTTTTCTTTTTGCACACTACATGCATTGAATAACCACGTAATGCTTTAACATTTGGACTCTTGGAGATTTTCAATTTTTCCAACGCTCTCGGACTCGCTGCTTGAGCATTTACCTTTTGCCTTGCCCCGGTGTGGGGGATGATCACCAATTGGGTTTAAATGAAATGACTTTACGAGCTCAAGGGGCTACGCAATGGATAAAGTGTGTAGGATAGAGAAAGAACTGCTCTTCATCATCCTAAGGCACTTAAATTACTGTATGAATTCTATGTAATAGCAACACTTGAAGATTGATGCGAGTGAGAGCAAGAATATTCCTATCAATTTCCTCACCTCATCTTTGTCGTCTTACCTCCAGTCTGCTCCAACGTGGGGTGGTTCTTGACAGGGGTAATTTAAAAATTATCCACATGTGTGGGGCTCAAAAGGGTTTAAACAATGGATATGCATGTAGTGTTTGGGATAGAGAATGAATTGCCTCTCATCATTTCGATCATCGTACCTTTTGCGAGAAAACTCTTTACTTTACGAACATGGAACTTCCTACACTCATCTCACCAGTGTATGAGCAAGGGACTGTGTATAGGATAAGGCTTGCCTTTCATCATCCCGATATGTCTCATTTAGCATGCTCAATCCATTCCACATTACTCATTAACTTGATCGATGGTGACAATCCTCGGTGGAATTGGTAATTAAACGGTAAAACTATCATGCAAAATTTTCCTTTGAAAGGTCACAATTACTTCATGAACTCATCAGCTTTGAACATAAAGAGTTTGCAGCTCAAAAAGAAAGGAAAGGATTGATAAAAAAAAAAAATTGTTTTTTTGTTTTTTTTGTTTTTGTTTTTGTTTTTGTTTTTTTTTTGTTGTTTTTTTTTTTTTTTTTGTGTGGCAAACTTGTTGCCGTTTCCAGGGATCGAACCCTGGTCGTTCTCGGACCCTTTCATTCCCCATGCCACCAGGCCGAGGCGCTGGTGGTGTCCTCAGGGCATTTCTTTTTTCATTTAATTGAACCGACTGGGTCAACATGTACGATATGCCGAATCAAATGAATTCGATATGTGTATGGAACAAGGCATACTTTTCATCTCATTCAATTCATTCCCACATAATTCAATGAAGAAATGAGTACCTTCAATTCACAACAAATTCTATCAAGGGTAATATTTCTTCACAAATCGAGTTAACGGGATTAGAAAACTCACGACCATCCATTTCGTAAGGATTAAGGCACCTCCGGGAGTACCTTCTTCACCATATACGGGCCGCTATAATTTGGAGCAAATTTGCCTCCAGGATCAGGAAAAATCGGCAACATCTTTCTTAGAACAAGATCATTCACTTCGAAGTGTCTCGGCCGTACCTTTCGATTGAAAGACCTGGCTACTCTTTGTTGATACGCCTGACCATGGCAAAGAGCTCTTAACCTTTTTTCATCGATCAGGTTCAACTGCTCGAACCTTTGTTGTGTCCATTCTGCCTCGGACAATTCCACCTGGGATAAGATTCTCAGAGAGGGGATTTGTACTTCCACAGGTAAGACTGCCTCCATGCCATAAACTAAGGAGAAAGGGGTTGCACCGGTGGATGTTCGGATCGATGTCCGATACGCCATTAGAGCAAAGGGTAACCTGTCATGCCAATCTCGATAATTCTCGGCTGTCTTAGCCGGGATCTTCTTGATGTTCTTATTAGCTGCCTCAACGGCTCCATTCATTTGTGGGCGGTATGGTGATGAATTCAAATGCTTGATTTTGCATTCACTGAACAACTCATCGACGAACTTGTTATTCAGATTTGTCCCATTGTCAGTGACAATTGCTTCAGGGACACCATAACGGGCGATTATGTCACGCTTAATAAACTTCACAACATTTCGGGCCGTGACATTAGCATATGATGCGGCTTCAATCCACTTTGAAAAATAATCTATTGCCACCAATATGAATCGGTGCCCATTGGAAGCTTTGGGATTTATCGGGCCAATCACATCGATCCCCCACATTGAGAAAGGCCATGGCTCAGATAACTGGTGTAATTCCGTTGGAGGAACATTTATTTTATCTCCATGAATTTGACAACGATGGCAACTTCTTACATCTTGTATGCGTCACTTTCCAGTGCAAGCCAATAATAACCTAGCCTCATAATCTTCTTGGCTAACATGTGCCCATTCATGTGTGGGCCACAAACTCCTTCATGTACTTCTTGCATGATTTGGGTAGCTTCTTCTTCATCTACGCATCTCAACAAGACTGAATCATAAGATCTCTTGTATAAATTCTTACCACTGACGAAGAACTTTGAGGCCATCTTCATTATGTATTTTCTATCGGCTGGAGTGCTCCTTTCGGAAATTCACTTTTGAATATAGTTCATGATGTCATAATACCATGGCTTCTCATCAAGCTCTTCATTCACGGCCATACAATAAGAAGGTTTGTCTAGAACCTCAATTTTTAAAGGCTCAACTTCTAAACCATCAGTAACTTGCAACATAGATGACAACGTTGCCAGGGCATCGGCGAACTGATTATGAGATCTAGCCAAGTAGTCAAACGAGATTTCATCGAACTCCTTCACCAACTCCTCGAGGTACTTGTGATACGGCAGTAGTTTGGCATCCCTGGTCTTCCATTCACCTACAGTCTGGAGTATAATCAGTGCAGAATCTCCATATACTTTCAATTTGGCCACTCCCATTTCAATTACGGCCTGAAGTCCAAGAATACAAGCTTCATATTCAGCTATATTGTTAGTGCATGGGAATATTAATTTCGCAGCCACTGGGTGGTGTTGTCCGTCTGGGATATCGTCACGCCCCGCACTGAGAACCGGACAAGTTCACGCTCCATCAAAGAACATAGACCATGCATCTTCATTTATGGCCAAAATACGATCATCCAGAGGACAATCATCATCATCCGAGGTTCTAGGATTCTCAGCCAATATATCAGCAATTACTCGGCCTTTAACTGATTTTTGTGGCATGAACTGTACGTCAAATTCCGAAATCAAGACTTGCCATTTGGCTAATTTACCCACCAAAGCTGGTTGATTAAATAAATACTTGATGGGATCGTTCTCAGTCACAAGAAACATCTGGTAATGCAAGGTATACTTCATCGATCTATGCAATACCCATACTAACGCAGCACAAGTTTTTCAGCATCGTAGTATTTTAGCTCGAGACAGTGAACTTTTTACTCGGGTAATAAATGGCCCGTTCCTTCGATCCACGGGACTTTTCGAGCTAACATCGCACCCGTGACTCACTATGGATTGTGAGGTACAAAATCAAAGGATGCCCCGATATTGGTGGGACAAGAACGGGTGGATTCATCAAATATTGCTTCAGCTTGTCGAACGCTTCTCGACATTCATCATTCCAATCAACTTGTGCATTTTTCTTCAAGAGTTTGAAGAACGGCTTAGCGGTCTCAGAGAGTTGGGAGATGAATCGTGCAATGTAATTCGGTCTCCTAGGAGACTCGGACTTCCTTCACTTTGTCGACGGAGGTTGTAGCTCACATATTGCCTTGGCTTTAGATGGGTCAATCTCAATTCCTTTACTACTCACAATGAACCCAAGTAATTTTCCCGACGCTGCCCCGAACACGCACTTGGCGGGATTTAAACGAAGCTTGAATTCACGGAGCCGATCAAATAACTTCCCGAGGGCTTTGACATGACTTCTCCCGGTCGGGTTTTTGCAATCATATCATCAACATATACCTCAATTTCTTCATGCATCATGTCATGGAACAACGTAACCATGGCTCGTTGGTAAGTTGCTCCTGCATTTTTGAGTCCGAAGGGCATGACCTTATAATGAAATGTTCCCCACGGGGTGATAAATGATGTCTTCTCTTTGTCTTCATCCTTCATTCTTATCTGGTTGTATCCAGAAAAACCATCCATGAAAGAGAATAATTCAAATCCGGCAGTACTATCCACGAGAACATCGATATGTGGCAATGGGAAATCGTCCTTTGGGCTGGCCTTGTTCAGATCCCGATAATCAACACACACTCGGACTCGACCGTCTTTCTTCATGACGAGCACTATGTTGGCCACCCATTCGGGGTATTGCGAGACTTCGATGAATCCCACTTTGAGGAGTTTCATTACTTCCTCTTCTATCTTCTTTGAGAGCTCCGGTTTAGTCCTCCGAAGTTTACGCTTCTTAGGGCGCACGTCGGATTAGTGGGCAAACAATGTTCCACAATTGACGGATCTAAACCTGGCATATCAGCATACGTCCGAGCAAAGATATCCGATATTCTTTTAGCAACGTGAGTCGGTGCTCGGCCTCATCTTTGGGAAGATTTGCCCCAATTTTTATCTCTTTGGGCTCCTCGGCATCACTCAAATTGATAGTGACGGTTTGCTCGGAGGTGAGAACTTTGGGTTTTTCATGCTTTCTCCCAACTATGTTGCACTTCAATGGAGTCACCATTTGGATCATCAGGGTCATCACCGTCATCGCTCATGGCATTGGATTCGACCAATTTCACCTCTTTGCCTGCCATAAGGTTGCTCTCTTGTGGGCTAGCACCCATTTCTTCCGATGGTTCTTCATCAATGGCACCTATAAGGAGATCATCGAATAGGGTCGTGATCCCTTCCATCCCATCATCCGGATCCTCTGTCTTTGAAGTTGTCGGGTCATCCATGCCACTCCATCCATCGGTCATGATACCTCGGGTGTCGATCACTCCTCCTTCATCATGCATCATTCTAGCAGGGCCGGGGAATGTCTTGCGGATGTCGAGGATTTGTGAGTTTCTCCTCTCTTGTTCATGTCCTCCACCTCTTCCATGGTACCCTAATCCGGCGGAACGGGACCTTCGAGGGGCTTCAATAGGATTCCGAATACCCTGTTCTCTTTTGCCAAGTCCACGGCCAGGAATAAAGCCGTTTCCAACCATCACTCTTGCTACCATAATGCTGCATTCGACACATCAGGGATGAGTGCTATCGATCCTCGAGATGCATGAATAGTGGATACGAGCTCAAATGATTGGTAGCTCGACTCCTCCCTACGTTCCGGCTCGACATAGGGGATGGCCGTCTCATGATAAATCCGATGATCCTCCTCGCCATGAACAATAACTAGCTTTCCTTTGACAACAAATTTCACGCTTTGGTGGAGACTTGATGGCACAGCTCCTGCAGTATGGATCCAGGGACGACCCAATAGGAAATTGAATGCTGTAGGAATGTCCATCACTTGGAAAAGGACGTTGAACATCACCGGCCCTATTTGCAAATCAAGGTGGGTCTCCCCTATCACCTCCTTTCTTGTACCATCAAAAGCTCGGACGGAGGTCTTTGCAGCATTTATTTTTGAAGGATCTATTTTAAGGCGGTGAAGAGTCGCCAATGGACAGATATTCAGGCATCCATTATCAATAAGTACTCGAGCCACATGAGAAGCTTTGCACTTGACAGATATGTATAATGCCTTAGTATGTCCCCTCCCCTCAAGAGGGAATTCTTCATCGAAAAAGGCTATTAGGTCTTTGAGAAGGATCGACCCTACAAATTCCTCCAACTTTGTTTTCCTCGATTGTCTCCGGTACACGAACTTCGCTCAAAACCTTCATTAGGGATTTTTGATGCGTAGGAGACGTTTGCGGAGTTCAAGTAAAGAGATTTGAGCGGGCAATTTCCGCAACCGGTCGACAACATTATACTCACTTTCTTTGATTATAGCCATAAATTCTTTAGCCTCTTCATCGATGAATCGGCTTTGCCGGTTGGGTATTGGTTTGAGCATAGGTTCGACCGCACCTTGTAATCGTGTCAACATCTAGCTCGTAGGACCGGGGGATCTGCTTTGTTATCCTTGTACTCATACAACTGGGGCATCTCAATTATTATCTCTTTATCAGTTGAAGGCACTTCCACTATCAGACCTTCATGGTCAGAGGCGTCCTCAAGTGGGGGCATGTCTTTGATCAATGGATCTGGTTCACTCTTTCCAATACTCAACTCAGCAAATTCTTTCTCCCAATCGATGACGACTTCGGAGATAGTTGACACTATTCCAGCTTGGTCAGCATACACGATCACGCCGGCCTTAACCATTTCTTGAACCCTTTCCTTCATGGTAAGCAAGGGAGGATTCTCATCTATCGGATAGTAACCAACTCTAACTAATCCGCTGTAGATATCTTTGACAGACACCTTCAAGTTCATCTTTTTGCCAGCATTGAACTCAAAGATTACATTCACGTTTCCCTCATGTTCCGGCAACGGATTCTTCTTGACATTCGGTTGGGTGGTACGAAAAGAGAATGCCTTGGTATCCAATAAATTTTGGATCTTGTGCTTCAAAGTCATACAATCATCAGTCGAATGGCCCACCTCTCCCATATGATACTCACATTTTTTGGAGGGATCATAGTTGAAGAATTTTTCAGTATTGGGCCGCTTTGGTTCGTTGGAAATCAATCCCTTCTTTTGGAGTATCGGCAGGACCTGAGATAAAGGGCCAGGAAGAGGAGAGAACTGCCGTTTGGTGAATTGCCACGGTGTAGGCACTCGACCTCCATCTTGTTGATTCCCGGGGACACGAACCGTCGGAGGCTTACTAGGGGCCGGCTGTGCATATGCGACATTGACTTCAGTGGTCGGTTCTTTGTCTTTCTTTGTAGTAAATCTTTTGCCAGCAGTGGTTGGTTCATTAAACCAGCCATCTCTCAGTCCTGTCTCGATTTGTTCACCCACTGGGATGAGTTGATTGAAGTTCTCAACATACGTGCTGGCCATCCGATTGCGAAACTCGAATGGGAGAGTCTTGACAAACAACTTCATCAATTCTTTGTCGGTAGGTTCGGGAGTGATTTGGGCAGCTAGATTCCGCCACCTTATGGCATATTCTTTAAATGACTCACTCCTCTTTTTCTCCATTCGTTCGAGATCCTCTCGTGAAGGTGCAATGTCCATATTGAACTTGTCTTGCTTGAGAAATGCATCGGCCACCTCATTCCAAGTGTTGAGGAGGTTTATATTTTTCATAATATACCGGTTCGGTGCGGGCCCGACCAGACTCATTTGGAATGACTGGATCATAAGGGGCTCATTTTTGACATGCCGAGCCATCCTTACATGGTACATCTCGCAGTGAGCTTTCGGGCGGAAGTACCATCATACTTCTCGAATTCTGGCATTTTAAATTTATTTGGCATTTTGACTTTCTCATAAACCGACAAGTCGAACGGGAGTGAATTCCGCGACTCTTGCAATTGTTTCATTTTCTCTTCAAGTTTGGCGACGCGTTCATCTTGCTCCGCCTTAAGGACATTGTCAGGCTTAGCCTTTTCGGCAGTGACGAACAGTGGATCATCTTCTAGCTCAGGCATGTCGTTGTCACCCATTTGGGCCTTGTTCGTCTGCTTTGGGACTATTATCTCGGGAGAGCGGGTGCAAGAGTCTGGTTCACTTGGAGGGATTGCATCGATCTGTCATAAGTTGCATAGTGGTGAGCAACTGCTGGAGTTGGTTTTCCATAGCGGTCATACGATCACGCATTTCAGTTTGGTCGGCCATTTTTGCTCTCGCTCGTGTAATGATGGGCGAACGTGGAGGATCCGTTATCACCTAATTTGAAGTAATGAATACACATAAGCATTTCATATAAAACATGTCGAGTCCATGACGAAAGTCTAACTTGCTTTTATTTAATGAAATTGTTTGACATTGACAATGTAAGAACTTGAAAGGCCCTAAACAAAAAACTAATCAAGTAAAATGACTCAACTTCCTAAACATTAAGCTAAAGTAAAAAGATTAAATAGATTCAAGCCACTTTATTTGGCCCGATCTATAAACAAATGGGAAGTCAACGCTCGACGTAATTGCCTCTTCTCTTTAGCGTCCTTCTTGGCTTGCTTCTCAAGTTCTTCAATCTTCCTTTTGTGACGATTAAGCTCGCTTGTCGAGTGGGCCTTTCGATCACGTCCGGCACTTTTGGGAGAAACTCGGTCGGGATCTTGTCTTGACGGATGTACCGAGCCGTGGCGTAGTAAGTCTTTTCCTTCCCCTCAAGCTCATCTTCAGGCAAGCTCAACTTTTGTTCGTGACATGCGAGCCAAGCTTGTTCGATGCAGCGAAGCTCGTTTTTGTGATCATCCTTGGCAGTGAATCGGACTTGGAACAAACCCAACTTAAGAGGGGCGGTAGGTCTGCACAACTTGATATTGACGAGCCACTCGGAGTGGGTAGTAGGAAGTGGCACCAGTGATCCCCAATAGCGGGATCGGCTCATTATCGCCATGAGAGAGACGTGCCTTGGAGACTCGAACCATTTAGCATGCCATAGGAAAATCTTGGTTTTCGGGTTTTTCAACAATTTGACCCATTTTGAGAAAGAAAGATTTGGAGTTTGATCTTGATGACTTTTGAACACCTCGATGGGATGATGGGAATCGGTGATATTAATAATTTTCATGCGAATATCAATCCTACTCATGTGAGAAAAGAACCAAATTTGTAAAAGCTCAATTGGTGCACGAAAGGTTCTATCTTCATCTTCCTTAAATCGGGTGAGCGACAAGAATGTTTCGGCTAAAATGGTGTTGACAAAACTAATCCTTGCACATACTTGTTTGACTACCCATGCGATAGAAGGATTAATGGCGCCTTTTCGAAGAGGAAAAATAATAAACCCGAAGAAGGCTAAAAGGAAAATCTTGCTTTTTAAAAGAGTGTTAGCCTTAGCAAAACTTTGATCTAGGAAAGAGAAAGGACATGCATGACAATTATCTTTTAACACTCTTTTTATTTGATTTTTATCCATCCTAAGAAAATCCGACAAAATTGATTCAGGTTCTAATCCAAGGGGTGGATTTATTAATTCCAATTCCAAAGGTTTTCCTATGGCAATGCTGTATTCTTCCGTAGTCGGAGTCGGTTCATGCTTACCAAATATGAACGTTGATGTTTGGGGACACCAGAAATGAGGAAGTGCTTGCATGACGCCGCTTTGGACATCGATGTCAAGGAGGGGAACAAGGCGACCAAGTCTGCTTTCCACATAACTTTGACCATCGGGGCCGAGACGATCCCACCATGATTTGAGTTCAACCTTTGGTGCAGGCACGAATCGAATGTCAGACCTTCCCATTGTTTATAGACCGAGACTCGACCAACCTAATGTCATGGACCGACCAAAGACATAATAAGGTAAGTAAATTGCAAAGAGTAAAGGGTAGAAAACTTACTTTACTAGGCGATTAAAGCAACCACATAGACAAGCACATGACATGTGAGGTTCGATTTCTATCTAAAGCGGCTAAGCAAAGTGGAGTTAAAAGGGTGGGATGACTAGTCGCGGCCTCGCGTGCTAAGTCAAGTCCTTTTAACTCCGGCTCGATCAAGAATGATACCCCAATGCGGCGCGATCTCGCGGGCGAGAGGTAAACATTCTTGACACCAAGAAAGAAGTTTTCGGGATTGAGTTGGGCAACCTCTACTACGCGGCCTCGCGGTCGAAGTCGTATCCAACTCAATACCATCCTAAGTGTCCTAGTGCGGCCCAGGTCCGGCGGCGGGTCGTGTGTGCAATAGTGTAGTGTTAAATGCAAAGCATGCACAACAGTTTATATCAAACAACACTTCGTTCATGAAAATAAACCATACATTCCTACACCTCCCTGCAAAACAAAGGTCAGCAAACACTTCCCCTTATACCTCCCATCCTGCAAAACCATTTAACACCTTAAATGTTAGGGACGTACACAGGATCCTCATTGCCAAACAAAAACATTTTTTCAAATACAAGAGAAAATTGGCCTAAGTCCACTAAGAAATTTAACTCAAGTCCCCAGTGGAGTCGCCAAGCTGTCGCGACCTCCCCGAAGCGGGTTGGACCACCTAAGGGTTCGGTTAATGGATTGCTAAGCCTAGACTTAACTCGGGCTCTCCCAGGCCCATACCAATTCGCGACTTAAGTTCAAATTTTTTAACATGCAAATGATTTTTCAATTAGGAGTCGCCACTAATCTATTCTTGGTGGGTCGATTAGAAACCCAAGTAAAGCAATGGGAGAATTACTTCACTCCTACGAACCAGAGATTAAATGAGTTCGGGGACTTGATTACGCTAGATTTCTCTAACGCCCTTTCGGTACCTTTCTCTTTTATTTTAGAAAAAATGTTTGGCGGGCAGCTTGAATTGATTTTAATTTACTTCCTAACATGTGAGGTGATCATGCGGGTGTGCAAACTACCAATTTAACACCCAAGAAAAAGCAACGAATAAATTGCAGGACTTACCTCATAGCAACGAAAGCATCTGCGTTGTTAGATCAAAATTCACATCAAGCAAATCACAAATATGATTTCTAATTAACACGCAATTTCTTTTTTTTTTTTCTGTTTTCGCTTATGTAATGAAAATCATGCAATATGCAATGCAATATAACTAAATGACCTAATTCTAATGACATGTAATTTGGATGGTCCTAGCAACAACTACCACATGACGGGCATTTCAACGAATCTAATCCTAATGACGTGCATGTGACATTTTTTCTTTTTTCTCTTTTTTTTTTTTTTGATTTCCTGAAAGGATGCAATCTATCCTAGAAAATAAAACTAATTCAACCTATGGCATTTTTGTATTTTTCATGAAATTTGAAATTAAGTAAATGTAACAATTAAATATGCAATCTAAATTAACCTAATAACTTGATTCTAATGACGGGCAATTTTTAACTAAATGAACCTAACAACAATCACTAAATGACATGCGTTTCATGAATCTAATTATATATGACATGCACATGGCTTTTTTTTCTTTTTTTTCTTAAAAGATGCACTTTATCCTAGAAAACAAAACTAACTTATTCTAAGACACATTTTTTTTGTATTTTTCATGAAATTCGGAATAAAAAATGTGAAAACTATCTATTAAAATATCATCTAATTTATATTAGGAATGAGGTTAAGCCAAATCCTAATTTAGACTAGAATGTTATCCTTCCCTAACTAAAATGCCATCTATCTAAAAAATTTATCTAAACTTATAATAAATTAAAAAACTATCATCTAGAGTTAAACTATATGAAATTTTACCCTACAATGTAATGACATGCAAATGGTGCTAAAATTCTAATTTTTTTTATGTTTTTGTATTAATTTCGAAATTAAAAATTGTCAAATAATTAAACATGAAACCTAAGTTAAAAAACTAGCAACCTAAATTGATTAATTTGATTTTTTTTTTTAATTCGAAATAAAATTCCTATTCTAAATATGCAAACCCTAAAACAGGAAATAAACCTAATACAAACCTACACTCTTTTTTATTTTTATTTTTTGAAAATTCGTAATTAAAAATACTAAAAAAACTAGTTAAAGTGAGATATTATCTATTTTAAGTTAGGAATAGACTAATCTAAATCCTATCTTAACTTAGAAAATTACCTCATCATGCTATTTAATTCAAAAGACATTATCTAACCTAGATACCATCTAAACATGCATTTTTACATCAAAAATAATTATTTTATCATGCAATTTTATCTAAAAAAATCAATTCTAATTTACGTGAAATGCAAATGCAGTTTTTTTTTTTGTATTTTCGGGATAAACAGAACAATTAAAAGTTAAACACCAAATCATCCATGGTCATCAAAAATGTTATCCATCATTCGAATTTAGATTCAAAATTAATTATTTTGCTAATAAAATCGATAAATTGATCTTAAGCCTTAAAGATCAAGATATCAATTTTACTCCCGCGTGATTAATTATTCCATCTAAAGCCTTATAGACGGAATAAAAATTGGTGTGCGGTTGCAAATTAAGTGGTACGTCCGGGATTTTCAAACATGCATTAAGAACTAATTCAAATAAAGAAACGAAATTAAAAAGAAATAAAATGAAGTAAATCTACCTAATAAAATAAAATAAATCTACCTAATTTGAAGTTTTTCCAAATTTGCCTTAACAACAAGCGGTATTTTGTGGACCACGATGGAGGTTCGGCTCACGTCCGGGGTGGCTACTGCTGCGGCTGCGACGGGCAACCGTGTGCGGTGGGCACGGTCGTCGGAGCTCCGGCGAGGGACAGCAAGCTCGGAACGGGCAGCGAGCTGCTGTGGTGGCGTTGCTCGGAAGGGGACGGCGGGCGGAGCTAAGCGAGCTCGAGCGGTTGCTGCAACGGCGTGCAGCGATGTCGGGCGAGAGGAAGGTGCGGCAGCAAGGGTGGAGCTTGGACGGGCGACGGAACGGGGCAGGGGACGGTGGCGCGGCGTCGGAACTCGGGCGAAGGCACCGGCGGAGCGTGGCGTGTTCGCACGGGGGTGACCCGGCGTCGGGCGGCGAGGGTCGGGTTGTCGCACGGCCGAAAGCGGTGCTGGAGCGGAGACCCACGACGGCGACGGGCCGGGGCGGAGTCACGGTGGGCTTCGTAGCGGGCGGTGGTGGCGAGCTGCGGTGCTCGCGGGCTGCGGAGGAGGTGCTTTGCTGCGAAGCGCGGTGGCGGGCGGAGACGGTGGCGCGCTCGGAGACGACGAACGGGGGCTCGACTGCTGCAGGCCACCGGCGAGCGAAGCGCGGTAGAGTCGCTCGGGCGTGCGGTGGCTCGGCCTCCGGTCCCGGCGTCGCGGGTCGGCGGCGGTGGTGGTGAAGGAGCGGTGGAGCGGCGAGGCAGCAGCAGCGGGCGGAGAAGAAGCGCGTCGGGTCGTCGTGGGTTGGTGCGCACGCAGCTAGGCGGCGCACGGCGAGGTGGAGGCGCGACGGTGCGAGCGCGGGTAGCGGGGCTCGACGGTAGAAGCCTCACAAAGAAGAAGAACAGTAACTGTTCTTTCTTCTGCTTTTCTTTTCTCTCGCCTCTCACGTCCACTCCCTGCAATCTCTCTCTCTGCTTTTTCTCTTCTTTTTTTTTTAATCTCCTCCCCCCTGACTTCACCTTTTTCTCTCTGACAGACTCTCTCTCTCTCTCTTCCTTTTTAACCGAAGGAGAAACCCTCAAAATCCCCCCTCACAATGAAATGTTTTCTTTTTTCCTTCTGACAAACCTCTCCAATCAATTCTTTCTCTCCTCTGACAAACCTCTCGAATGCATCTCTCCCCCCCTTTGCGTGGCCTCCCCCTTGCGTATTTATAGGCATCCCACCGCCTTTAGTGTGAACAAGAGGCGCCGCAAATTCTTTCTTGCTGTTCACGTCCGCCGAATTCTTGTGCATGCATTAATGAGCGTGAGACCACATACGTGAAGAACTCCTCTTTCTTCTCTTTGCTCTCCCGGAAGGAGAGAATTTCTTGCAACAACTCACTATAAAATATTATAAAATTGTGAGCCCATCTTCTTGCAGACTTTCTCCGGCATTCTCGCGTGTGCAGTGGAGAATTTTTTTCTTTGCTTTCTTCACGCTTGCGGCTTCTCTAGAATTTTCACGTCCGCTGAATTTTGTCCATGCATGTGCATGCATTAATGAGGAGAGAGACAACATACGTGAAGAACTCCTCTTTCTTTTCTTTTTTTTTTTTTTTATTTATTTATTATTTTATTTTTTTTATGCAACTAATTACTAATTGATTAGTTAAAATTTAGGTGTCAACACTAAGCTTTTAACTTCTCATCAATTAAATCATAATATGGGATTTGTTCTCGGCCTAGGGCTCATTGTGATTTGTTGGCATTGACTTGAGATTCGGATATTAACTATTTTCAAAAGATATATAAAGTACCACCTAGAATCCACATGTGCTATTTTCTTGATGTCTATGTCATTTTAATGCTCATTCGTGTCTTTGTTCCCTTTGCCCTCAACCTCCACATGAAGTATTCCCATAGAATTGCCACATCTCCTTTAGGGTCTTACCCCTTGTCTCCGGCATAACAATGTAGACGTACACACTCCTTAAGCATGACGTTGCCATGAACATGAAGGCGACCTCGCTGAGACTGATCCCCTTATATAGCGAAATGAACAATAACGTCAATGTTACACTCAGCATTTGGTTTGCGGCGACTTCAATTGCGTGCCCAGGCACGCAAGCTCAATTAGAAACACTTCTGAACTATAAAGTGACGTGATCGGGCCTATGTTGATTGCATACGATGCTATATAAAATAACAATGAGGGGATGCATTAGGCTATTGCCCATTTGGGCTTCGTGCCGCCGCAATCAATGCCGGTGAGGCACGTACTAAGAACAACGAGTGATGCTAACATCCCTTAGCTGATTAGCAGCAACTTCTACCGCCCAACCACGTCTAGGCAGAAAACAGAGATGATGATTATCTTTGCAAAATGGACTATGATGGTCAAGAGGAGATTTTCATTGGCAATTGTCATACTAAGTTTTTAACTTCTTATTAATTAAATCATGCATATGAGATTTATTCTCGGCCTAGGGCTTGTTGTGATTATTGGTATTGACCTAAGATTCGGATATTGACTATTTTCAAAAGATGTCAAAAGCAACACCTAGAGTTCAAAGGTGCCGCTTTTCTCGATGCCTATGTCATTTCGATGTTCTTCTTGTCTCTGTTTCCCTCACCTTCAACCTCCACACAAAGCATTTCTCGAAGAATTGCCACATTTTCTCTAGGGTCTTAACCCTTGTCTCCGGCATAACAACACAAATGTACATGCACCTTAAGCACGAAGTTGCCATGAACATGAAGATGACCCCGCTGAGGGTGATTGCCTTGTATAGCGAAATGAACATTGTATAGCGAAATGAACAATAACGTCAAGATTACACTTAGCACTTGGTTCGCGGAGACTTTAGGGGCATGCAACGTCGATTGGAAACACTTCGATAGACCGATGCGATTAGGCCTATGTTAATTGAGAATGATGCCACATAAAACAACAAGGGGATGCATTAGGCTACTACCCATTTAGGCTTAGTGTCGCTCGTGCCATTGCCATTGTGGTCGATGCCGGTGAGACATATACCGAAGATGGCAAGCTATGCAATCATCCCCCCTTACGCTAATTAGCAGCACCAATAGACAAACACACTCCCTAAGCACAACATTGCCATGAACACGAAGGCAACCCTGTCGAGGGTGGTCACCTTGTATAGCAAAATAAAAAATAGTGTTAAGATTACACTTAGCACTTGGTTCATGGCGACTCCAATTGCATGCCCTTGAGCACACAACCTCAATGGAAATACTTCCGAACTATAGACCAACATGATTGGGCCTATGCCAATTGCAAATGATATTATATAGAACAACAACAGGGGAATGCATTAAGCTACTGCCATTTAGGCTTCGTGTCACTCATGTTGCTGCAGTTGATGTCGATATGCGTCGATGAGGCACGTATTGAGGACGACAAGCGATGCAATCATCCCCCAAGGCTGATTAGCAGCACCCGACCACGTCTAAGGAGAAAATTGAGATGAGGATTGACATGGTCTTTGCAAAGTGGACTATGATGGTCGAGTAGATTCTCATTAGCAAAGGTAATACTAAGTTTTTAACTTCTCATCAATTAAATCATGCATATGGGATTTATTTTTGGCGTGTGGCTCATTGTGATTGTTGGTATTGGTATAAGATTCAAATATGGACTATTTTCAATAAATACCACAGGTGTTGTTTTGTCTCGATGCTCGTATCATTTCAATACTCTTTCTCGTCTCTATTTCCAAGTGCTGCTTTGCTTGATGCTTGTATCATTGCAATACTCTTTCTCGTCTCTATTTCCTTTGCCCTGAACCTCCACAAGAAGAATTTCTCAAAGAACTGCCACATCTCCTCCAGAGGCTCCCACTTGTGCTCGGCATAACAAAGTAGACAAACACGGTTCCTAAGAATGACTTTGCCATGGACACGTAAGCAACCCCACTGGGAGTAATCCCCTTGTATAGCAGAATGAGCAATAACGTCAAGATTACATCTAGCACTTGGTTCGTGGCGACTCTGATCGCGCGCCCCTGGACATGCAATCTCAATTGGAACACTTCCGAACTATAGATCGACGTGATTGAACATATGCCGATTGGGAACACTACTACATAAAACAGCAACGAGGGGATGCATAGGGCTATTGCCCATTTGGGCTTTGTGTCGCTTGTGCCGCTACGGTCAATGCTGATGAGGCACATACCGAGGACTGCGATCGACGCAATTATCCCCGAAGGCCAATTAGAGCAACTTCCACTACATGACCACGTCTAGGTAGAAGACCGGAATGAGGATTGTCACAATCTTTACAAAGTGGACTATGATAGTCAATAGGAGATTCTCATCTCCAGAGGTCATGCTAAGTTTTTAATTTCTCATTAATTAAATCATGCATATGGGAATTGTTCTTGGCCTAAGACTCGTTGTGATTGTTAGTATTGGCCTGGGATTCGAACATGGACTATTTTCAAAAGATATCAATATTCGGCAACTCATTTTTGTTGGTACTTGAGTATGTTCTCTCAAGTAACTCAATGTCTTATAATAAAAGTTTTCTTGCATCAATTGAGTAAATCATCTTTATGTGCATAATAACATTTTGTTACAATTACACAACCGATCAATTCTTTAGCTTTTGTCTTTGATGATGTCAATTTTGGAGCATTGAATTTTGCCTACTATGCATATTCCTTGGCAAACTCCTAAATATCTACTAGCAAAACCTACTTATTTTCTATTTTTATGAGTTCCAAATATGTTGACTGTTTTTTAATAAGTTTTTGTATGTAGGGTTTATCACCATTATTTATATTGCTTTGTTAACTCGTGACAAAGTTGACCTAATAGTTTTAGGTGGCATGCTTAGATGGTGTCATTTAATTCATCAATTGTCATTGTCTTCTGATTTTTCTTGGGCTACTTGATTGGATGAGTATCGAAAATGCACATGATATATCTCAGTTACTAAATAAAATAACTTAAGCCAATATTCCGCTCTTTTTATTTTGGTGGCTCCCTCCTTTCTTTTTCTTTTTTTTTTTGATCGAATCCTCATTTCTATTTATTTTTCATAAAGTAAATAATTTGTAAAATATTTTTTTAAAATAATCGTTTATATTGCATGAAATAATTAATCAATGAAAATATATCAATTATCAATAACAATTTATAGCTAAATATTTAATGGATAATGAAAATATTTAGTTCTTGTGAGCATTATAAATAACGTCAACCAAAAAAAAAGCATTATAAATAAGTATTTTTAACAAATATTTTTAAAATTATTTAATTTTTCTCAAAATAGAGCATTAAATTGAAAAAGACAGTAATTTCCGGAAAAAAATGGAAAGGAAATTAACCCCAAATCCCAATTGGAGAAACCTTGAAAAGAACCCCTAACCTCTGCCTCCTCCTCTCTGCTCTCCTCTTCTGGTTCTCTCTCCCGCTGCTTCGTTCCATTTCGAGCTTCGGCAAAAACTTTTGGAAGGTGACTGGTCTCTCTCTCTCTCTCTCTCTCTCTCACAACCTTAAATTGGAGCTCAATCAGCTGATTCGTCATCTTCAGAGGCTAAAATTTCTGCATTTTCTCATCTTGATATGCGAATCTGCAGCACGGCTGATCGCCTCTATATGCCGCTTTGCCTTCTAAAGCTGAACTTTTTTTTGACTTGGATGCCTGCCCGAGATCGAACCCTTTGCGCTGATTTATTAGCTTTCATGCAATTGATGTTTTCATACGGTCGTCGCGTGTTCTTTCTGCTGCCGCTGTGTTTGTCAAGTTCCTGTTCGTATTTCTGGTTCGTACCTTGCGTTAGTCCTTGAACTTTGGATATTCTCTGTAGTTGATGAGTGATACGCAAGCTTCGGGTGATGTGAGATCGGGTGTCCGTTCAAAGTTCTTATTTTGGGGTGTGTCGCCGCAATTTCGCTAGACAGTGACTGTGTTCATGGTACTGGGTCTTCATGTTTTTCGCTTGTGCTGGTGCATATTCCTTGAATTGATGATGGCTGTGTGTGTTTGTGTACCATCACATGTTGGTTCATTTTATGTTGCCTACTTACCGAGTGGTGTATATTGTATTTGTTGCCTGGACGGATTGAATGAGAAAATAATTAGGCTTGGTACTCTGCTTGGGTACAGGATATAGTGAGCGAAGATGAGTCGGGCAAGTGTGGCTGGACCAAAGGGAAAGAAGAAAGGGGTATCCTTTACGATCGACTGTGCGAAACCGGTGGAGGACAAGATTATGGATATTGCATCATTCGAAAAGTTTTTGCAGGAGAAGATCAAGGTTGATGGAAAGGCTGGTGCCCTCGGCGACGTTGTTACTGTCACGCGGGACAAGACCAAGATTACCGTGACTTCCGAAAGTAGTTTCTCTAAACGGTAGTTTCTCTGGAGATTTAGTAATAGGGTTCACATTTAGTTGTGGATATTGATTTTACTATATCTGATGTCTTCTTTCTTTCCACAGTAAGCCTTCGACACCTGTTTCATATCTCATTTGATGTCGCTTTTCTCTCTGTTATGCTTTCATTAGTTATCTGAAGTATTTGACAAAGAAGTACCTGAAGAAACACAATGTTCGAGATTGGCTGCGGGTGATTGCATCAAACAAGGACCGAAATGTCTATGAAGTCAGATACTTCAATATCGCTGAGAATGAAGGGGAGGAAGAAGATTGAACATTTAGCTTTCAAAGGAGTGCTTGTTGCTTTCCCTGTGCCTTCCAAGTTGATAAGTATTGGATTTTGCATTCTGCTCTTTCATTTTCTTGAGTGGAGAAATTTTGTGATGTAGCTGTTATTAGAAAGGGTCAGTAATGAAAGTTGCGGAAATCTTGTGCGGGCTGTAATTATACGTTTGCTCTTTTTCTCTTAAGTTGTTGAGTCCCTCAAGCTTTGCGGAGATTTAGGCCAGTTTTTTAAGCTTGCATCTCATTAGAGGGACAATTGTTTGTTAGTTGTCAAAAATGTAGTTTTCCTGTCATAATTATCTAGATTTCCTGATACTCGAATTCGACTCTTTCATGCCGTTTTTCCACGTTATAAAATCTTCCTTATCCCTTGGAGTATGGACTCCATGCTTGATTTCCTCAGCTGTGCTATGTTGTTATGTCATTTTGATAACGTCTGCACGTGCCTAGGGCAGTCGGCGTCTTCTTCGTCGCCTGGGGGGCAGATCTTGAATAGCTATTTCTATACTAATATTTAGAGACTTGCGAGACATGTTTTGCCTTTGCTTAGAATAAAAGGACTCTCCAGGTTGCACTGGTGCAGGGTCAACTATCAGATAATGTGTATATAGTCTGAAGACTAGGAATTGCACGTGGAACTGGTCGAGTGTTACACGAAAATAATCTTTGTCATGTCTTCCATTTTCCCCTACTCCGTTGCATTTTCCCATGGCTGTGCTTTTCCTTTGGCCGATAGCGTTGGACATTTCCGCATGATAATTTTCGCTGGTCTATTCTTTCATGAGGGTCATATTCCTAATCTTTGGAATGTCCAAAGTTTTGTGCTTCAACTTAGCCAGAGATTATTTCATTCCCCATGGCTATAATCAATGAAGCCATTGCTAATCTTCTCATACAATCCTTATGCTTCCGAGATGACTTGACTATATCTCTGCGTTGTGATGAGAATTCTCATCACTAATGGAATCGAAATGATCTTTGGATTGATTAGAATTTTTCCAGTTGTCGAGAACCCCTTTACTTAAATGAAACTAGGTCTTGTAGAATTCTATCGAATATTTGACTGTACATTCCCTAACTTGCTTAAAAACCAATCCTTGTTGACTAACAACATCTTGTCTAACCAAATCTAATTCTCCTATTTTGCTCCTCGGAAAATCCAATTTAGGTGGATTCTTCCCCCAGCTAACCAAGAGATCTGGGCAGAATTGCCATATATGAAATTGACTGCCTATTTTGCAACCAAAAAAAAAAAAAAAAAAAAAAAAGTATCCCATTTATTTTTTGAGAAGATGCGGAAGATATGCTCAATATTATTTGATTAGATAGTTGACCCATATTCTTGTTGTTTAAAGAAACCCTCCACTTCAAATGGTATACTTTCACGGTATATTTTCACGAAAAGCAAACATGAGATAACAAATCTAGTTTTTAACTAAGATTTTGAATAACGGTCATGAATTCAAAGATTTCCAAGCATTGCTCTTGCAAATCGAATCATTCATATAATATACAAAAAGAAATTCCAAATATTTGATATCTTCCTCTTTGAGTGAGATTTTAATTCCCATAATGGTTTTGTCTAAGTCACTTTGTTTGGTTTTGTCCAAGTTTCTTCTCTTTTTATCTAACTCATCCCCTTTTTCGTTGTGACTTTTGGGAATACCCTCATTTGTCCAAGATCGACATTTATGAATTGAAAGGTCTAAATAATTAACTCTGCAATTAGCTATTAAAATCATTAGGTCTTCATATGGTTCATTTGAAAAATGAAAATCATTATTATTGGATAATCAATGATCACAATACTTCCCAAAAATTGAAATTATTAATCAATGGAAGAATCACGCAACCATTTTTTTCTTCGTACCAAAATAGATGATTGACTCATTCTATACAATAAATAATCACTGAAAATCTTTTGATAGTATCATTCAATATGTTACCATTAGAATCCCTCTTATTCTTTTTAGGCTCAGTCCTTAATTTCTTCGCATCTTGTGGCTAAGGGCTTGGTGTTTATTTGTTTCCTTTTATATTCTCTAATGTATGAGATGTCACATCGATCTCAGTACTTTTTCATTGTATTCCACTGGACCTTTTCAGGATGGTCATTGCATTCTCCTCCGGTTAGAAAAGGAATTTTATGCAAGCGAACTCTGAAGAAGGGATCGTTTCTTTTTGCTCTTATTCGGTCCGTCGATTATATTAGATTGGATTTGATGAGGCCCGTAGGTTGAATAGACGAAAGATTCGATCATGTCACAAAATTATGTGACCCAAATATTCTTGGGTTCTCTTCCTCAGTCACTCCCTATTTATAAGAACCATGCATAAAGCCAGTCGTACATTCATCAATCGCATTTTCTCAATTAATCCTTCAGAATGGCCAGCACGAGAGCTTTTTTCTATGCACTTTTGAGCGTGATCTGTTCGGTCTTCATTCTACGACACCCGTGCAAGGCGCAAGAGCTTGGGAGCTGCAAGCTCGATTCGGTCTATCAACTCGGCGACTCGACGTCGGACACGGGCAATTTGATTCATGAGAGCCTGATTGGAGCGGCCTCGCCTTGCGGTCATCCTCCTTACGGCCAGGACTTCCCAGGGGGACAAGCCACCGGGAGGTGCTCCAACGGCTTTCTCATGATCGATTACCTCTGTAAGTCAACTCCCGGCATCGAAATTCTCCATGTCTATCTTGCTCCAATAGTTTGGATCACGCAGAAAACTATGCGAAGATGGCAAAGTGATAATAACATGGTCATGAAATGCTTGTACTGCAATTTCTTTGTTAAAACTGAAAGTACACACTTAGAGAGTACCCATATGATATGTGCTTACATATCTTGGCAGTTTAAATGATTAATAATGTTTCGAACTGAACAGCCAATCTCTAAGGTCGGTTTCACTAGAAAACTAATCTAGTTCAGTTGGCAAACCTAATTCTACTGCCGGATAACTTGGCTCCAGAAATAAATCGAGCATAAGACTATAGATAGGTTCCTAACATCGAGGCTGTAAGCATGCGGACAGCGTGAGGTAGTGTTAATTTCGGGGATTTTATTGCCAAGTATGTCGACTTGCAGCGTCATCCTTCACACGAAATTCAACCTCGATGCCAACCTTTCTGGACTCTGTAGTTTACATAAAAAGAAAACGTATAAGTAAAAGCCCTTACCTCAAATTATGCCGGTGTCGAAATGTACGCAGCAAAAATTGCTGCAAACTGCGGCTATTTTAGCAGATTTAGATGAATGAGTTTCAGGTTCCGGCTCAACCGGAGCTTCGATGCAGCTATTAGCTCAGAACATGGTCTGCTCTATTCTCAGACCTTCCCTACTTACACTGTGCCAAATGATTGATCTTCTTTCACTTTTCTTATAGAATATCGACTTTTGCAAGTGGTAGTGATGATGGGTTTTAGGGTTTTATTGCTTCGGATGCTTGTTTTGGATCTTTTTTGGGACGGTGATGATTATGAGGACAAGCGTGTTGATAGTGGCCTAAACTTTTATCTTTCCCTTTACACTTTTTATCGGTAATAACGCAGTGATTTTGCTTGTTTTGAGCACATTGATTAACGTACTTTCGGCGGTACGAGAGTTCGCTAGGGTTGAGTACATTTTTTCATTTGGGTTTGGCAGCTCGGGCGGCCGGGGTTCCTTTCCCAGATTACTACCTGAACCAGAGCGCAGCGTTCACTCGTGGCCACGGAGTGAATTTCGCTGTGGCTGGAGCCACCGTGTTGCCCTCGTATGTTCTCGCTCAGATGAACATCTCAAACCCCGCCACCAATTCGTCTCTCAGTACTCAACTCGACTGGATGTTCTCTTATTTCAATGGCATCTGCTTTGATAAAGCCGGTAATACAATCGTCCTAATCGCTCGAACATGCAATTTGCCTCTCTATTATAAGGTGAAAAATTTGTCAATGGGTGTTTCAAATGACAAAGTCGTGATTCTTGCGCTGGTCCATAGATTGTCTGTGGAAGCTCAAGGATGCCTTGTTCATGGTCGGGGAGATTGGAGGCAGTGACTACTACTATGCATTGTTCCAAGGCAAGAGCATTGAGGAAGCGAAGAGCCTTGTGCCTCAAGTTGTCATGGCCATCAAAGATGCAGTTCAAGCAAGTGATTCTAAGAACTTCACAGCTTCTAATTTTCATCTTGTAAATGGTATTTTTTTTCGCTGTAACTTCAGGCGTAACGTTGATGTGGTTTTTACTGCGATGCAGAGGGTCATTGGGTACGGTGCTTCTCGAGTGGTCGTGCCCGGCAGCTTCCCGATCGGCTGCCTCCCGGCCTACCTCGCTCGTTTCAAAACTGACCATCCATCCGCTTACGACGAATCTCGCTGTCTCAAGGGCTTGAATGGCCTCGCGGCGTATCACAACAACCTACTCCGAAGAGTCATCGGAGAGCTCCGGGAAGAGAACCGGGACGTTATCATCCTTTACGGCGACTACTACAACGCCTTCGCATCCATGTATCGCGGCGGTCCAAACTTGGGTCAGTCCCGAATCAAACCATCGTTGGTCATGGCAATAACATAAGGACGTCGCTAGCAACCTTTTCTCCTTTTCTCCTCGCTTAGGTTTCGACATGGTGCGGGCGCAAAAAGCGTGTTGCGGAATGGGGGGCGGCGACTACAACTTCGATCCGAACCGGCGGTGCGGAGCTCCTGGCGTGGCGGTTTGTCCCCACCCAACGAAGGCCATAAGCTGGGATGGGATCCATATGACTCAGAGAGCATGCTTTGTCATGACAAATTGGCTCATTCATGACCTACGGCCCAAGCTTAATTGCAACGCTTCGCTAATTGGCAACTGAGCAATGTGACGTACGTTAATTGGCATGGATTATCTATTGTAATTAGTCTTTTAATAGCGCCAGAACCAGGGCAAAGAATTGCTGCTATATAGTTGAAATTTCACTCATTTTGTGTGTTTATGTACTTTTTATATACCAATGAAAGTGGTACTAATTAATAAATGAATTAATTTTTTTTGGAAAAATGATACAAATAATCCATAAACTTTAACTCAATTACAATGTGATCCCTGAACTTTTTATTTGTTTGATTTGATCTATAAATTTTGGTCTAATGTACAATAGCATCTCCGAACTTTCAATTTGTTAAATATAATCCCGAAGCTTTTGATCATATTCATTTAGTCCATGAATTATATAAAAATGTTCAATGATAAAATTGAACATTTCTATACAGTTCAATGACTAAGTTGAACATGTACCAAAAGTTAGGGATCACATTGAACAAATAAAAAATTTCATGAATCACATTGCACGTTGGATAAAGTCTAGGACTATATTAAATAAAATAAAATTTTATAGATCACATTATATATCGGATCAAAGTTTAGAGACTATTTGCATGGTTGTCCGAATTTCTTTCCCCAACGGCAGAACAGCTTGGAGGAGAGGCGGAAGGAGGAGCGGTACGCCAGGTCGTTTTTGGCATGGGCTGGCTGAGTCCGACTGGCCTGTGGCTGGCGGCACAATAATTTTGCCCAGCGCAGGCCCACAACTACCCTTGATGGGTCGGGGTCATCATAATTGGGGGAAATAATAAATTTATTTTTATTTTGTCGGGTTTATTCTCCCCGATCTTGGATGTCATCAGAATTATTTTTTGCGTGTCCTCCCAATCTTTACACACGGATCGAGCGTCATAAATTCTATCATGGAACGTACCTAAATCGACGGTGTAGACACGAATTCAATTGATCGAGCACGAAGGCTCAGCTGTCCCAAATGACCTGGGAATTATAACGTGTGTACTCATGGGTAAGTCTCGAAAGGATCGGTCGCGATCAAGCACTAATCCCAATGCAAGAGATTCGATCTCTATTCAAATTGTAAGTAAATTTGCACAATCTTAGGATTGGCATCATTTCCATGAGAGAAAGTCCCAACCAATTTATAAGTGTGCATACAGCTAAATTAATTAATTCAAAAGTGAATCAAACAAAAGAAAAATGCCCAAAATTGATAATCATGGGTATTGTGTCTATGGCATGAACATACGTTTGGTATAATATTGATGGTATTGTGTCTATCATGTGAAAATACTTTTGGTATAATGTGATGAGTTCATACTCTCTCTCTCTCTCAAAACACCTTTCTATGAAGTAATTATTGAATCTCTCAAAAGACCTTTTTACCTTTCTATGAAGTAATTATTGAGTCTGTCAAAATACTTTTCTATGAAGTAATTATTGAGTATACAAAATTCATGAGGGATACACTTGAGCTCACTACACACACTCAATACACTAGGCATAAATGAGAATCACTTGATCGTATAGTTAGCTCTCTCTCTCTCTCTATGAAGTAATTATTCAGTATACAAAATTCAACACTCAAATCCTTAGGGCGGATGAGCCTCAAGATGCCGTCGAGCTCACAAGGTGTAAATGAAAATCAAGTGATCATACAGTTAGTACTCTCTCTCTCTCTCTCTCCGAAATAATTGTTGAGTATACAAAGTTCATAGAAGATACACTGAAATCCTTAGGACGGATGAACCTCAAGATACCGTCAAGCTCGATACCGTCAAGCTCGTTTCACACATTCAATACACAAGGTAAATGATAATCATGTGATCGTACTTTTCAAACAACTTTAGTAAGTACACACACGACGCCCATTTTCATTGTTTTCTCTTATTTGTCTCTTTTAACATAGAACATACTTTCAAATAATTATTAGATACACCAACTATCAAGCTCCGCCCCAATCCTTTGATCAAGCGAGTTACTTTTTTATTTTGCCCTTTACTTGGAAGATTAGACGAGCCTCATGGATAGTCGAGCTTAACGACATGCACTTAATGCATCTCATAATTTTTTTTCTTCCTAAAAAATAGAACTATCCTTATATTTATGTATATAAGAGTCGTTGAATTATCTACCTTGACCTCATGTTATTCTTGTAATACCCTTGTCTTTGGTTACTAAAGGGCAAGGGAGAGTTCGAGCAGATGCCAATGACCTTTCCTCAGAAAATCTAATACTCTCTCCTCGCATTCTTATTCGAAAGATAGGATACAATCTAAGATAGAACGATATAATGGTAATGAACCAAGTACCCTGTTCAACTCTCACTTCTAAATGGATCAGGTGAATCCAAAGCTAAACTTACACTATGAACATTTTAATTCTTTGAAGGCAACCCCATTTTAAAAAAGACCTATGTATTGGAGTAACATTCCAATCTTGAATCTTCACCTTCTCGGTCTCCTTAGCCCCTCACGCAGCCAATTGCTCGAGGCAACAAGAATTCACTGCCAGAATTTAATGTGGTGGGGAGTCCGGAGTCGATGTACATGGGCCGAGTTGCAAAATTTCAATTTCCAAAACCAAACAAGTCTTGTCAGTTGCTGCGCCGGGGGTTTTGCAGGGGTGAGCCCCCACTTTCTTCGGCAATCAGATGATCAAGAACTGCGATCCCTGCCAAAAAAACTGCTGGTCGTACTGCCACTAAATCTCTTCTTTTGCCTCCCTACGCACTCGACTCGGCCTCCGCTCATGACCTACCCCGCTCCCTCCATTTTTCGGCCTTTCCCTTTTCCTCTGCTTTCTTCTCTTTCAATTCATCCTCCTTCTTCAATGACAGCAAGAACTGAATATTCATGTTCTGAACTGCGGACGTATGGCGTTAAAGAATCCTGGGTCGTCATGCATCTGATGGTTAAAATGGAAAACTTAACTCTGTTCGGTTCCTTTTTAATCGCATCTAATGTTTGCGCACCTACGTCAGTCGTAAGGACGAGAAATAATGTCCGCCAAGTGTCAGGCTACATGTCCATCTACCTGCATTAGGATGTCATTATGTAATATATGGGCGTTTCTCTTAAGTTTCGTCTCCTGCGAAGGCAAAAAGAGTACAGTTTTCAAGCCGCATGCCAATTAATGTCGTGAATGATGTGGCCGCAAACCCGTTCATTATTGACCTGTTCTTAACTCGTTTCTCTTGCCAGCTAAGCTCATTTACCATAATGAATATGTCCATTGATGAATGAGTGTAGCAGTTGTGCATTACAGAGTGTAGTTAACGTGCTCGACCTAATACATGGTTTTCGAATCGGAACAGAGTTCTCTGCATACATTTCGACATAGAAAAATGCCTTGCATCCTCACGAAGCATAAAATTACAGTCTTCTTGTTACGGAAACTTCGGGTTTGGCCCAGAAAAGCTCCATACTTCGTTTCTATAGCCGCTTCATGGCTCAGTCGGATGATGGTCCATCGCCGAGCATCAATCGACAGCCGCTCTCGATCAAACCAAAAAGCTCTCCTGTCCCTGCACCGCCACGAAGTTAAAGGTGTTTCGCCTTGGTGTTTTTTTTTTTTTTTTTGAAGGGGGGGGGGGGGGTGGGTTGTGTGGACGTAAACATAAGAACATTGCTCATAGATTCATGACAGTAGCGTTTGTCAGACCAAACTGATCTATACAGAGCGAGCTATATCCTCCTGCTCAGGTTCTAGAAGTTTAATGATATCATTCATGCGCTTAGCAGAAAAGGGGAACATATATTCTAGATTATATATCCAAAAAAAGACACGAGATACAGGTGAAGTACTGAACCGGAGTGGAGAATGCGACTTCAAGTAGGGCGAAAATGAACAGGCAAAAGTTCGAAAGAGGAAGGCAACATGTACGACCGAACCGATCGACGTGCGCGCGCTGCACACCGGGAGCAGAAGAAGATGGTGGGGAGCGGGGGAACACATGTTGGAGAAGGGGAGCACGTGCAGAGAGGCCCCAGGACTCGACGAGCAAGAGGGAGGCTCTGCACGTGCCCTGCTTCTCCAGCAGGAGCTCCTCCACTGGTCTCGAGCGTTGTTGTCTGAACTTGATCTTGGAGCTTTCGCGTTGTGTTGAGTATGAGAGGGAGTGAAGGGCCTGCTCGTGCATTTATAGACGCAGTCCCACTCGAGAGAGAGAGAGAGACAGAGAGACAGAGAGAGACAGAGAGATTGAGTCTAGAAGTGGGCAATTCTTTAAAGCAATTCAACACGACTCAAGCCCTTTTTCTCTTTAACCCCCTCCCCCTTTGTGATAATGACTACAAAAGGCCAAGCATGGTTAATCTGAGAAATTCAAGCTGCATGACTTTTCGTGGCACGTTCTCGTTTACAACATTTTTCACCATAAAGACCAACTAGTGAAATTCACGTTGCAGCGTTCGGGCAGCCTAATGCTATGCGGAAGCGTGCACAAATTTTTTAATGTCACAAATGCTTTGATATAGGTCCACTCATCATAAGTGATTATGGAGATATAGGTGTTAATTTAATTATAATTTTTTTGACTTTATCTATTTAATCTAATTATTAGGAGCGCAAAGCAAAAGTCCAATATCTGTGGTCCAGGAAAATTATTAAGAGGGAGTCTAAGTCCAAGCTTGTTAATATATTTTAGTTGGTTCATAATTCATTCACTTAAGTTTTCGAATGAATACGACTTTAGCTAAATATGTTAATAGGCTTTGAGTTAGGCTCTCTCTTGAAGATTTCCTCCGGCCAAAAGTATCGGGTTTCTATTATGTATTCCTAAAAAATAGGCAATAAAGCCAATGGTCTATTCGAATGTTTGGTGGTTGAAGTTGGATGTAATTCTTGGGCAGTGAGCGTTATGGTGTGTGGCAGACTTCGTATTATGATATAGAAGGATACTTAAATTAATGAAGACCTCACACGTAAGGGGAATTATTAGGATGTATGTGTAAGTTATATTGAAAAAATCTCATATTGAAGAATTAATGTAATGTAGAGCACTTGATATATTCTAATTGACTTATAACTCATAAATTTAAGTTTTTAAGTGAAGTGGGTTCAACTGGATATTTCATGGGGATGGAGGTATCGGGCTCTTACAACACGTTGATTTTGCTGATCTTATTTTAGTTAATTTTGATAGGAAATCATAATGTGAATATTGTTGGTATGGATAATTTTTTGTAATTTTTAAATAAATTTCCAGCAAATACTTTTTTTTTTTACTGGATTGTCCAACAAGACACGTATGCATCGTTTGTCTTTAATGCAGAAACGTTGGATTTCTCCAAAGCAAGAGCTCGTGAGTCGCGAGGGAAGGATTTGGAGATGATGTCGCACTTAGTAGGTATGACCTAGATCGTCAGGCTTTTCTCTTTCTTCTTCTTTTTTGACGTGGACGGGTGAATCTTACATGCATTTTACCGGATATTAACGATGTTATTACGTATGCAGCCCCTAGTCAAACGTCGGATTCTCTCTGCCGCCGAAACGGGGGGGACTGTTTAACCCAACGCAAGTTACCCATTTCTCGTCAAGTAAAATAACTCTTTTTTCTTTTTTTTTTGCTAAATCAAGTAAAAAACATATCAAAGCGTCAGTGAAATATATTTTACTGAATACAACCACCTCAAAAAATTGGTGTAAAAGTCAAAAAGGTCACGTATATTTTACAAGATGTTGAAGTTTGATTTATGTTATGAGTAAAAATCCGAACAATCCGTGCTACTTTCTTTAACCACGACATGTTATTTGGTGGTTTGTAATGGCGGGCTTGTCAACTTTTGACTTTCAGCAAGTGGTGTGCAATAGTTATTATATTGTAGTAAGAGTGAAACTCTTATAATAACATTTAGGGAGAGCTACTAACGTTGGTCGCCCTCCCTATTCTTTTTACAAATCGGTAAAAGAAAAAAGTCTCAATCAACTCGTTTTTCCGTTTGGGGAAACAACCAAAACATTTTATAGCATCTACCATCTTCAATTGAGAATCTGCCATATTGAGTTCAGATCACATGATGGTGACCTTGGATATCAATCAACCGAAACAACTTAATTTGCGAAACATAATCTATGGCGATTAATGCTTTTGCGATTGTTTACAAGGGCACCATTTGACTGCTTTGTATGTTGGTGTATATCTAAAGATTTAGGACATCCATAAGTCTTCAATTATAGAATTCTTAAAGTTCAAAGGAAAGAAAAAAAGAATCACTTTCAACTTCAGATAATCGAAAGTTTGACTTTTTATGAACCCGATATATAAGGGAATACTCAAATTTCAAGGCAAAAGATTTGTTGGTGCTGCTGCTGTTGTCGTTGATTAGTTGTTGGACGGAGGACACAAGCTAAGTGAAAAGCTTTCCCCCCCCCACGGCTCGCAGAAGTCGTCAAAAGATCGGAGGTGGAGAGAGAGAGAGAGAAGGCAAGAAGAGAGGATGAGGGCTTGACCCAAAAGAGGAGCGTTGATGGCGACGGTGGGAGAGAGGGAAGTGATAGTGAATGATGGTGGTCACCGGTCAGCCGAAACGTATCCACTTTGGCCTCCTCAGTCGCGCACAGAGAGAGAGAGAGGGAGAGAGAGGGCATAAGTTAGCGTGAAAGTAGGGCGAAAATTTAACGCAAAGATCGTCCTCAGTCCTCAGAGAGAGAGAGAGTGAAGAGACACCATCATATCATCAGAGAAGGAGCGAATACAAGTAAAATGGTGTGGGGGAGAGAGAGAAGGGGGTTGCGTGTGGTGGGAAGCAAGCAAGCATAACTGAGATGGGATTCAAATTGTGGAAGGAAAAAGAGTTTTTGTGCTGGTTCTGGGGCGAGCAATGTGAGTCCCGATGTTGATTTGATTCCCTACCCCACTCCTTCCCTAAATATTATTGTTTCACAAAAAATTATTGATCCAAAAGGTATATTTTTCAAAAAAAATGTATATAAAAAAGTACTATTTTTTGGTGGGTATTTTTGTTTCCTTCTTTTTCACCCATTCCTTGCGTCTCTGCATCTGCTCCCAAGGTGATTCTGTTCTCTGGCAACGGTCCGGGTGAATTGCTCTCCAAAGATTAAGGTTTGGGAAATCTTTTAAGGTGATGTAAAAAAGAGCAAAGAGCACAGGCAATGATACATGCAGAATGCAATTCGTGACTCTTTTGTTCATTTGGGTCAATAGGGGAACATCACGACTTTTATTCGATCAGGCAATCGGCATATTCTACATGGATATTGAGAATGAGTAACTGATCGATTGATTTTGAATAGCAAGATGTCCTTAACAAAAGTGGCAGATGAAGTTTGAGGATTACATTGGGGCAAATACTTCTTATGCATGTCTGCGAGGGGAATTAGATTCTCATAAACGTACTTACCAATGTTTGATCTTATTATTCCACACAATCAACGGTTGTTGGAGATGCGTTTCGATTAACATGACAAGGCCATTCATCATCATCATCCTTGACACATCACACATGGGATGAGATACTCTCTAGGCATAGCTGGTCAAAAGAGGAAGTGAGAAAATTGTCCTAAAAAATTATAAACCTATTGTACATGGTTAATTCAGTATGAAACTTTTCATTTTTATCAATTTAATCTTAAAATTTTTGATAGCTTTTCAATTTAGTTCTAAACTTTTTAATTGCGTCAATTTAGTATTAAATCTTTTTAACAGTTTGCCAAATTAATCCTAAATCTTTTAATGAATTGCTCATTTAATTATTTCAATTAATTTTGGCTGGGCATCACTAACGTGATGTGGTCTAACGTGATTTTTTTTTGTTTGTAAAATTGATTTATTATTATTATATTTTCTTCTTTTTTCCTTTTTGTAGATGGCCTGAGGGGGCCACTAGTAGCGAGTGAGGGTCGTGGGCCTCATTCAGTGGCCGCTGACCCTCTGTAAAAGGAGGAAAAAAGATAAAGGAAAGAAAAGAAAAGAAGAAAGAAAAAAACAAATATAAAATATGAAATATGAAATATAAAAATCAATTAAAAAAAGTCCATGTTAGCACTAGTCAAGCCACGTAAAATGATCAACATTAACTACACCGCTACATTGACAATATCTGATCAAAATTAGTTGGAATTACTAAATTAACAACTTGTTAAAAGATTTATGACTAATTTGACAAATCGTTAAAATGTTGAGGATTAAATTAATACAAGAAAAGGTCTAAGACTGAATTAGCAAGTTGTCAAAAAGTTTATGACTAAATTGACAAAATTGAAAAGTTTAAACTAAATTAGTTGTTGTACGATAAATTTAGGACTTTTTAGACAATTTTTTCAAGAGGAAGCTTAAGTCATGAATTATGAGAATGTTTAGACCCTTCTGGTATCAAGGTCTTTCTTGTGTTCTCGAAACATTTTTTAGGGGCTAAATGGATAATGTACACTTACTTCTACACGCAGAGTCGTGCCCAAACTCTAAGCCAGACCCATTTATTAGTGACTAACATAATAGCAAAACTTTCTTCTATTTTCATAGACAGGGCGCACGAATGAGCAACCAAATAAGGAAATACCTGCAAATACGACAATGCACTAACCGTATTTGTGATACATGCGATGGCTATTTTAAAAATTGAGTATCTATGAAGTCCTTCACAAGCGCTGGTTAATCAGATCCAACATTTTGTCGTGGATACGATCGAGCACGGTAGATAGGCCTAGATGAGCAAGAACTGGAGCGGGCCGAGCCTCGGGATGGAAGAAGTGTTTGACCCACATACGCTTGGGCTTGGGCCTTGACAGGCGAATAACGAAGACAACAAAGAGAGAGAGAGTGTGTGTGTGAATAAGCTTGCGTGATAGGAGAGGAAAATTCAACGCAGAAGTCGTCGCCGGTCCGAGAGAGAGAGAGAGAGAGAGAGGAGGGAGAAAGTGAAGAGACACCATCATATCATCAGAGTTGAGCTTGGGATTCGATCCGTGCAAAACTTCTGTCGCGTTCATAGCCTTGTCATAGCAGCTTTTTCCAAGGATTATATGTAAGATCGATTGCGTTTAAGATTATGCATTGTTTATACGTGGTCATGATAGGCTCAGTTTGTGTATAAATCGTTTTGCTTTGTTATCTGACAGGTGAATTCTTAGAGCATGTGTAGATTGTATTCGTGGGAATGTTCTGGATCAATGATTTCATGAAGTTGCTTAATGGATGAAGAGTAAAACGATGTGTAGTAATTGCTTTTAATGCGATGATCATGATTCAAGGTGTCTGGTCTATGTGTAGATCTAGCATCATTTTAGGAGTTCTTGGTTATGATACCCTGACGGGCCATGAAGAGAGCTGCAATGTCTCTTTCCAAACTGGCAGATACAGCACGCGAGGAGCTGCTAAGCACAACTGCCGCTATTAGGCTCTCCGGCATGGAGATCGGTGTTCTTACACTGGAGTTGAACATCTAAGGTGATTGTGTGCTTTTATTTGAGCTGAAGTCATATTGTCATAGTTGCTAATCCATGCACCGAGTGATGCATCCAAACTAATTTCATCAACAATTGAGGGAATGCCATGCAATTAGCTTCCGATTATACTGTCACACGCACATCTAGCATTGCTGTTGAGTTGTCGAACCCTGTCTGGACTTTTGTCGTGAAGTTCATGTTGAGGCATCCTTATTAAAAAAAGAAAGAAAAAGGCATTTGAAGCACTTCGAACTAAAGAATGAATACAGAGCTCAAATCGTCCAAGATAAAATGTTCCATGGGTAAGATGTTTCATGCTGAATGTGAAGGTAAGACATGCTTTGATAGAGTCAAGTGAATGTGTGTCCTGCATGGTGAATGATCACTGCAGAGAGTTCTTTTAAGATTGAGCATAGTTTCATGTGGATAAACATCTGTAACATGTAATTCATCTCTTCTCATAAGCTGTTTTTGTTATTAACATGACAAAGGTTAACTCAAGGTAATTTTTCCTTTGTCTCTGTCTTCTTTTTAGCCAGGACATAGCTGATGGAGTGACAAATCAGCTCAAGCTGTGCAGGCTGCGGAGGCTGGAATTCAACAGATTGGTTCTCTTGCTCAAGGACAGGCCATCCGTATGTCTTAACCCCTCCTCTTAAATTGATCCCTTCAACCGACTTCCTAAAATAACTTTGTAATCTCTTGTTTTTGCAATGTCTGATTTATGTCCACCAAATGCTTAATACAGCAATTTAAGAGAGCTAGCCTGCCAATTATCTTGTTACAACCTGTTGTTGCAGGGGTGAGAAAAAATCATCCGTAAATTTGGTCAGGCGACAAAATCATTCATCAGTATGATGTCAAGGTGAGTCTAGCCCAGAGAGCAAGAATGAAAGTGGAGTTGATAGGATAGAAAAATAAGCTTACTAGTTGCCCACAAAGTGTGTAGAACATCAACATTAGCAAAGATGATCCGTTTTGTTGGTTGAAGATAGAGCAGTCTCTATAGAATGTCTTCTGTTAGGCTCAGCGGGAATAACGCCCGAGTATGGATTGTTTTCTTCAACCTCGTTTTGCATCTCTATTGCTCTAAAGATGAAGGTGACAGCTCCATTCACTATTTGCATATTCATCAAAGTAGTAGCTGCAGTTCTTCCTGTTTGCCGTTCTTTTGATCCTTAAATATTCAAACAAAACTCTCCTTTGGCTTTATGCATAGCCTTTCTTTTATTTTACTTGCTTAAAAAGGTTAGTGTATTCGGACATCTTAATTTAAATAAGCTAGTCAGGATGCATAGGAGATCGGTCCAATCTCTCTACGACAGTGGTTTCTTCAGATCATCCTGGAAGTTGGGTGACTTGACAATTGCTCATCATCAGAGATAAAGTCATCTTAGAAGTATATCAACTGTCAGTGATCTGAACATATGGTCTGGAAAGGCATGCTTCTACTTGAAGCATCCGATCAAAAGGGATAGGGGAGATCTAGAAGGGAAAGTGTGTCAATGAGAAGATTATTTCTGCCAAATCCAGTGCTCTATATAATAGAAGTTTCGAGCACAAATTACGGAGATATGCGTCTCCTTAAATGGAAAATATTACCTATACAATCATTCCATTCACTCCCATCACGCAGACAACCTAACACCCTTACTGGAACAATAGTCAAAGTGATAAAAACTGTTACCCTCCACAGTTTCTCTGGGCGATAATTTGCTTGCTTATGACTTGCTCTAGAGACATGGATTCATCAAACATAGTCGTTTGGTTCAATTGGTTTGCCACTGAGAGAGAGATCCATGTCTGTGACTTGTGGTTGGTGCTGTGAAGTTGGGTTCAGCTTCTTCATGTCCAGAGACACTTCTTGCAGGATGTGCCCCTCATTTGTCTCTTCCATTTTCCCGTTTCCATCTTTGTATATAACGTACAGGATAATTCGAGTGAGGCCAAGCACAAGTCCCACTGCATTTGGTAGCTGAAACACCCAATTGACCCCTCATTTTAATTTCAAAGTCAGCAAATAACCAATATGACACAGAGAGAGAGAGAGAGAGGTGTGTCGTATGGAGAGACATGTGTGAGGAGTGAACTAGTAATTTGTTGAGTTGGTACTCAGGTATAGCCTATGGATACCCAAAATTTTCTCATGTTATATGCGTGGAAAGGTAAAAAGAAAAAGTAATGCAAACACTCCAATGACAGATGGATCAATAGCGTCTCATGTTATAATTGATCAGGGGACGGATTCAAGTCTCATCGTTTTTCCCAGTTCAGTCGAAGTAAGAAATAGGAGAACTCGACTTAACAGGCTTACGAGAAATATCTGGTAATGACTGCAAAAAAAAAAAAAATTACATTCCCGGTGCAAGGTTTACTGGTGCATCCAGGTGACTAAGAAAGTGAAATCGCTGCTGAATGATTGAGAAAGCTAGGTACTTACAGCGATTTTCAAGTCCTTGATAACGAGGCCATAGAAGAACCAGGTTATGGCAGAGAGGGTGACGAGCAAGGACGGAGTGAACGGCATGAACTCCACGTTTCTGGTCTTTATAACCCTCCACTGCATAAAACACAAAATAACACACTCAAAAATTGCAAAACTCTTGTTTTGGACTGGTTTAGTTGCTCTAGCATAGGTAAAGAACTGCATCTCTACACTTATTGAGTGACGAGGAATACCATGATGCTCAAAGGCACTGCGAATGCCATGAGACTGAAGGTCGCATAGATCCATCCGACGACATTGACGCGATGCTGACCCTCGAAAAGCAAGATGGTCAGCGCCATCGTCACAACGAAACCTCCTATATCGAACAGCAGCATCAACTTTGCTGTGTATATCTGCGCAAATTGGTGATTCACACAAATTTCCTTAGATTATAGTGTCAAATGAGAGCAATTGTAATCTCCTAGAGGTTTTTCATTTTTATTCGCCATCAAGTAAATTTCATATGAATCAATTTCCTTTTTTCTTTTTGCATGTCTTCTTAAATGCATTAATTACCTAAATTTTGAGAGAAAATTATCAAAAAAAAATTAAAATCTATTATAATTATGTTAATTTAGTCATAAACCATTTGATAATTTTCCAATTCAATTCATTTAGTTGATTTTGACCGAAAATCGCTAAAATAGACATCAATCGTCTTATGTGACACAACGACAATGACATAGACAATTTTTATAATTTTTTTTATGAATTTATTATTGTTATTTTTTATTTTTTTCTATCTTTTTATTTTTCCCTTTCTTGTTTTTTCATTTTGTTCAGCAAGGTTTAGGACTGAATAAGACTTTCTTTTAGTAAATTTCCCTAAATTTTGATGAAGGGCTAACATGTGAGATTGTTAGAAAGCTTTAGCTATCCCGCGAATAAGTGAAAACACAAACTTCGCAAAATAACAATGGGAATACCCATTACAATCTCGACCATTGCTTGCTCGTAAATGCAAAAGAGATAACGAGTTGAGAGAATAGTTTTTGCCCCTCTAGCCAGGCTTGAAAGCCTGTCATGATTTGCTTAAACACTCAAATTTGCAATCTAATGAACAAACACATGGTCGAGATAACAAAGGGACAATAGGTTGCTACACTTTTAAGCACAAAAGTGAGAGAGGGAGAGGGAGAGACCTTCTCTTCGGTGGAGGCATAGACCGAGTAGAGAACAAGATAAGCCAGTTCAATTACGATTCCACCAGCGCTGATGATGATGGTCATGATGGCATTAGCCTTCAGGACTCCATAGTACAGTTGCAAAGATGCGCTCAAAAGTGCCACCGCATATGATATTGACTGATACCCATCCGATGATTTTTCCTTATATATTTTGTAAAATGTTCTTCTGCCGAAAACAAAAAGGAACAAGAAAAGGAAGAAAGAAAAAAAAGTACGTCACCGATAATGTTTTGCCAAAAAAATTTCCAAATTTATATAAAATGACTTATAATGTTCAAACGATAGAAACGGATACAGAGGCAGTGCAAAATAAGAGTTAAAGGAGGTCTTACATTGGTGCCAAGAACACAAAAGAGGATAAGATGTTGCCTAGATAGACCCAAGAGAAAAGAGAGAAATGTTAGAATTGTGCATACAAGTCAAAATGAGATGTTAAACGGATCAAGGATTTTTGTTCATAGAATTCAATAAAGAAAAGTGAGATATTAAAGGGATTAAGGATTTGCTAGAGTCATTTCTAGGATGAATTAATCGATTCTCTCATTCTAGATACGATCATATTTGTTGGATTGTATAGATACTCACGAAAAGATACCCGCCACACATTCAATTAGATTAAAACATTTTCATAAGATCAGTATAATCAAGCAACACATAACATATGAATATCAATTATTGTGATCGATCTATATACTGAACGTGTGTCGTGCAATTTTGACAATATATGTGAAACATTTCTCTAACCCTCAATCTTAATCTGATGAAGATTGACAAAAATGCTGCTCATCTCGAATGAAACTCATCTTGAGATTATTTGTGCATACCTAAGAGACCAAGTATGAAAGCCTGCTGTTGAGTACTCGAGAACACCATTTTGATCTTGGAAAGAAGTATTTATTTGCGCGTGCCCTCCTCCAACGGGACCTCCTCCACTAGCTTGAACGTCGTTTGATCTAAAGCTTTTGTTTTGTGGAGCATAGGCACGAAGCTGGTCAGGGAAGTCCGACACCCGTTGAGATAATTTATAGTTACAGAGAGAGAATGCTCCCCCCGCAACGAAAAGGACATTACCGCAAAATCCTTTATTTTCCGCAACGAAAAGGACATTACCGCAAAATCCTTTATTTTCCGCAACGAAAAGGACATTACCGCAAAATCCTTTATTTTCCGCAACGAAAAGAACATTAAAGCAACGAAAAGGACATTACCGCAAAATCCTCTAATCCTTTTCGTTGGGGGGCATTTGCTTAACGTCCTCCTGTTTCAGCAATGCCCTTTTCCATGCGCAAATGTCCTTTTCTATGCGGGGCATTTGCTTAATGTCCTTCTGTATCAGCAAATTTCCTATTCTATGGTGTGCATTTGCTTTTAATTAGGGGTGATCAGTTCTTGGTGCGATCCGATTCCACCTAAGAACTGGAATCAAACCAGGAGAACTGATTCCCAATTTTTGGGATCAGGAACCGGATCGACCGCTTAGGACCGAACCGCATCAGACCACCTTAGGACCGGAATTGAACCGGTTTGGTTTGGCCCCATTGAACCAATTACTTAGCAAAAAAAATTAAAAAGTTAAGAAAAATTACAAGAATTGTTACTATTTTTAAGTTTTATTGATATTTTTAAGAAATTAAAAATATGTTTAAAAAAAGTCGTCTAGTTCCCCTGGAATCGGGAACTGGGGGAATCTTAACCAAACCGACAATCATCGATTCCATTTTCAGGAAATCGACTAGAGAAAATTCATTCTTCCTGGTCAAAGCTAGCTAAGGGAAGCAAATGAGCAATCGAGCCAAGAGGCAACGAATAGTGATGCAAGTCTTCATCAAAGCTCACACGCTAAGGGCTAAAGCTCCTGACCCTTTCCTGCGAAAACCAAAGCATCAAAGGAATAATAGGGACGTTCCCCTATCAGACGATTCTAAAAAGATGACTTTTCAGCCAGTTGTATAAAAAAAAAAGGGCCCGTTCACACTCGGGAGAAAGTGTACCCATAGTCCTTAGTGACGGGAGTACTGGACCCATATTATTCCCCACTGGTGATCCACCTGTCACTATGCTATTCGGGTAAGGATTGCCTGGTAGTGTGGCTGACTTGATTCCACTCAATCTAAAACAATCGAAATGCAATTCTTAATAGTTCTATACCTATAAATGACTGAAACCGCTAGAAAAAGTGGAAAATGGTTTCAATCGAGCAAAGTGATAGGAGTTCGATGTTATCAAGATTAAACAAAGTAGCCTTGTCGAACCAAACCGCAAGACGTACTGCCACTGAATCTCGCCTCCGTATGTACTCACCCTCCTGACGTACCCCTCCTTTTTCGCTTTTCTTTTCTCTCTCCGTTTCTTCTTTTCCGTCCTCTTTCTTCGGTGACAAAAAAGAGCTGGATATTCCTGCTCTGGACTGGCGATGTATATTGTTAAATGATTTCGACCGAGGGTCGGACTATATATCTATCTCCTGCATTAGGATGTCATTATATAAAGACGGGAATTTCTCTAAGTTTCGTCTCCTGCGAAGGCAAAGAGTACAGATTCAAGTCCAATGACTAAGAATTTCTCGTAGCTTGTGCCATCTTCAAACGAGACCATACAATATGGAGTTTAGATAACATGATGGTGACCTGACCATCAATTAAATCAAGTAACTTAATTTGTGAAACATAGCCTATGGTAATACATGTTTGTTCTGATATTTACAATCCCGCACCAATGTCACCATTGTTTTTTTTTTTTTTTTTTTTTTGTTCCTATCTTTAGCATACGAAATGTTGAATGTTGAGGTCGATAAATGGTCTTGCTTTACACATGTATGTATAACAATTCACTAAATGATTATCACTTCAAAGTTCTTAAAATCTATATTAGCTATCAAAATTTGAAAAAATTGTCAATGTGTTTATATGCAAACAAATATAGATATATATGCAAAGAACGATATACTTAACTTGAACAGTGAACTGCTAAACAAACTCTTTAGAAGCTTTTCTATATCTAAATGGAATTGCTTATGCATACACACGTACACACAAGGATATGTTGGTACATATGTATATGTATATTGTAAGAATTTAGGATGTACATGAGCGTCAAGACTTAAATTATAGAAAGCTAAAATTTACAAGATAATCACTTCAACTTGAGATAAAATCTCAAGCTGAGTCTTCTCCAGAGAAAAATTCCTTGTCAAGCTTTCTATATACGATGACTGGCTCGTCTTAGACAAATATAGTTAACGATAGAGCATAAGGGAAGCGATCCAGTTGGGACTTTTATTCTTCTTGTATGAATATACGTTTGAGCATCAGGAATTAATGGGGAAATGTGATCGAGATCATCAGGACAAGAGTATGTCCACATGTCCGACGCCTAATGAAATTGGCAAATCGGCGACACCAACAAGTGGGATTGCCGATGTTGAGTCGATGCGTGCTCCTTCGCTTATATTAATATTTCCAAAAAGAAGATAAGCTTGCTCCTTTTCTTCTTCCTTAATCCCCTCATTTTTTGTGGAAACGACTGAGTCGTCTTGGGTCTGTCCTTGCGAGATTGACATCAACTGCCTCTTCGACTAGCAAGGAAAAACCGGATTTTTTCTGAGTTAGTGTTGGTGATAAACGAAACTGATTTTCCAAGATCGAAACTTGTAGCCAAACAAGACCAATCAGCCTATTTTATGCAAGTCATGAGCAAACTGTGGCTTTTGATCGGGAGACATAGATTCTATCGAGGAAAGATCCCGACTCGAGGTACCGAAAAAGCCAACTCCATGATTGAATGACTCTTCAAACTAAAAGTAGCTATTTCCCCAGCTGAGAACAGCTAAGGTCCAGTGTGTTGGAAATGCAGCCTATGAAGCATGGACACGTGCAACGTGCCTCTGTGTCGTGTCCGACATGCTCGGACACGCGGTCAACGCGTGTTGGAAAGTCAATTTTTTTCGACACGTTTCGACATGCGTGTCGGATGGAAGCGAGGGCGAGGGAGCAGGGACGAGGTCGCGAGCGACGGCGAGCCCGCGACGGCAAGAAACCGTCAGAGAAAGAGTAGAGACCGCGGCCACTGTGATGCTGATCGGCGACGAGGCTGCAACTGCAAGTGAGGAAGGGCCGAAGGCGGAGGAGAGGAGAGGAAGGGGTCGTGCGGCGAGCGGCGAGGAGAAGGAGGAGAAGGGAGAGAAGAGGGCGCTAGGTTTTTGGAAACTCAAAAAGATTTAAAAAGGGGGGATTCTGATGGGATGAAGTGACAGCCTGTCACGTGGGGAGAGGAAAAGAGTGAAATAAATGTGGGGTGGGGGAAAGAGTCTGACGTGGGGAAGGGAGGGAAAAAAATTGAAATAAATTTGGGGGTGGGGGGAAGTCTGACGTGGGGAGGGAGGGAAAAAAATTGAAACAAATTTTGGGGTGAGGGGAAATAAACGAGGGAAAGAAGGGAGTGGGGGTTGGCGGTGAACCCCTTGAGGAGACGTTTTTCTTTTAATCGAAAAAATAGATAAATGAGATTAAGAAATAATTTTTAAAAATAAAATTTTAAATTTTAAATGATGATAAATTTTGATCATCGTAAAAGATCATGGATTTATTTAAATAAGTTAATTCTAATTTTTTGCTATTCGTTGATTCTATCAATAACTTTTGTTAAAATTAAAAACATATTTTCAAACATGGACACGTATTAATTATGAACATATCTTTCGAATTTTCAATGAATTGATTTATTAATATTATTTGTGTAAATTTATTGTAGGTTCTTTTATAATTAGTTATTTATTTATGAATTTGAATCAAATTAATTAAAAATAAAAATATTCATTTAATATACAACATATCCTAACGTGTCAAAATTCTCTATTTTTGAGAAATGACGTGTTAACGTGTCGTGTCGCGTGTCCGTGTCACGTGTCCGTGCTACATAGAATGCAGCATGGATGATAGGACTTTTCATTTTCAATGGAGCTATGAGTCCTCACCGGTGCCATGCTCAAAATGCATAGATCCTTGATGTGTTGGTGGGCTGCACTTCCTGACCCGAGTCTGAAAGTCCCAAGCATTGTAGAGTTCCAGAGGAACCCCACTCATTTCGTACTAAACCACCCATGTCGGTAGGAGCAACTCGTCCAAGCCAAGCTGGCAACGAGACAAAAGAACCTACTAGCCGATGGACAAAGGGACATTTATTAAAAAAATTTCGCCACTGATCATGGGAGTTGTCAAAAGATTGGATGTGGAGTGGCAAGAGAGAAGGCAGCGGGTGAAACATGACGCAACAGACGGCGTTGATCAGCCGGAAAGTCAACAATTCACGGCCTCCCCTCAAAGACACAGTGAGTGAGTAAAGCTAGCGTGAAAGTAGGGCGAAATCGTAACGCCCAGGTCGTCCTCCGTCCCCATAGAGAGGGAGAGGGAGAGAAAGATTACCACGTCGTGACTCAAGACTTGGGAAGAGGTCCCATTCAAAAGTTAAGAAAATGACATCGCCCGCTCGCTTCACATGAAGTTTCCCCTCTAGGTGGGTGGGAAGCTCACGACTCTGAGATTGACTAAGATTGGGGGCAAAAAGAGCGTTCTCACGGTGCAATAATTTCTCAAACGAATTCGGATTCTCATGTGTTGTACTTTAATTAGTACGTCCATGATAGAGTGCGATAAAAACGAATCGTTTCACCTTGATACGCTACGATAAAAAGACACCATTTGAAGGGATATAAAGAGAGTTGTATAAAAGTTTTATGAGAATAACCGTTGGCACGGTTGGCAGAACGTACGCTCAGAATTCTCTCCTTGTCTTGTCCCATTTCCATCAAAAGAAAAGTAAGCGTTACATTTCTCCTTTACAAGAATAATCAGTATTTACGCTGTGAAAATCGGGTGCTTTCCTCGTAATTGCATTCAGACCAACGTGAGGTAGTGTTGTTCGTGATTCATCTGCAATTCAACGATCGTTTCGGGATTAATTGTTGTTTGCGCATTGGATAAAGGTAAGTCGTCTTCCGCCGACTTAAATTTCAACATCATGAATACACTTGCTTGATCTTTGATCTCAATTGATCAACCTGCATTCCGTGCGATCAATGCTAGTTGTCATTTGAGATAGGTTTCGACTAACATTTCATACCCAATAGGTATGGTCCATCCATTAGCATCATCCTTCTCGATATATCACGCTCAAGATGTTCTCTAGGCATAGCTGGTCGAAGAGGAAGCCAAAACATCTCAAGTTATGGTAATGTCTAACTCCTTATATGTAGGGCTTTCTTGTGTACCTCAAACATCTTTAGGAGCTAAATTGGTAATATATACTTATTTTCCTAGGCACAATCAGTCCATCTCGTTACCATGTGGAAATCAAATGAATGTTACCGATGAAGAACTAACTACTCGGGCCATGAAGTTCTTTATGGTATATGTTAATTGGAAGTATTAAAATTTATTATAAAAGTGCAATCGAATCTTAAAATTTGCAAAAACTACAATTAAATCCTAAAAATTGTCAAATTAATGTAGTCAAGTCATTTCGTTAACTCCATCCAATTTGACTAACGAAAAATGCTAACGTGTATTTTTTTAATGTTTTATCTCTCCTAACCGGCTAAAATGACATAGTTTTGGTCTAAATTTGATTTGTAATACTATTTCTATTTAAAACAAATTAAAAATAAGCTAAACTTAAAAAATAAAATAAAATAAAATAAAATAGAAAAAGAAAAAGAACCATCACTGATGCTCACCGTCATTGATGCTCACCATCGCTAGAAGGGCCGACGATAGTAGAGAAATGGTTGGTTAGGGTCGCTAGCCCTCACCCAGTTTTGGCCGAGGGCCACAAATGGCGGCCAACTAGCTAGTGGCGACCCTTGGCAAAACCTTGGCAGGGATCACCCCGGCGACCCCCGCCAACCATTCCCCCTCTATCGTCAACCCTTCCTAACGATGGTGGGGGGTGGCGGCGAGGGCTGCAAACCCTTATTGCCTAGTTCTCTCCGTCCTTTTTTTTTTTGAAAAATATATAAATAAATTTTAGTTTATTTTTTAATTTAATTTAAATAATAAATGTAAAAACCAGAGTTGCACCTACGTTGTTTTGGACACATTATCGCCATGTAGGAGAGAGAAAATATTTTAAAAAACCACATCAAGTATTTTCTATTAACCAAATTGGATGGAGCTAACGGAAGAACTCGATTATACCGATTTGACAAGTTTTAGACTTGATTGTATTTTTTGTAAATCTTAAGACTCAATCGTACTTTTGTAATAAGTTTTAAGACTTCCAATAAACATATCCCTTTTCTCATCAATACGAATTGCGATCATGTATCCGATGTGGTGGCCTTCCACTGATTTGCAAAGTCGGGGCCCTTCCTCCTCAGTCTAGGAACACAAAGCCCAAACAGGCTGCAACATCACAAATGCGTGTGGGTCCACTCGCAAACAGGCCTCATCGATTCAATTGGGCCCCAACACCTCTGACAAAGCTTCGGGCTTTGCTTGCGGCTGCTGCTAGACCCGATCGATGGTCGCTCGAGACTCATATCGCGCCCCAAACTCTAAGCCGGTCCCCGTTTACAACGACTAACGTGATAGTAAAACTTTTCTTTCTTTTGTGAATTTACACTCATTGAACATGTTTAACAAGTCTTGCAAAGCACTCACGAGACCTGTCAAACGGATTGGCCAGGTTAAAAATAATCCAACCCATTTTGATCAATTTTCATACGAGACAAATATAATAACTCATACCCAGCCCAACCCATACTCGACCTGAACTAACCCATATCATCAAAACACTTCTATATTTAACCCAATCTAGGAAAATGCATACCCAAACTAAGGTGAAAGCAAGGAGTGAGCGAGCATAAAATCGAGAAAAAGTGAAGAGCAAGTCATAGAAATGAGTTGAGTTAAACTAAATTGTGAACCAATTTAATATCCATAGAGTTAGATCTAAATCCATTTATAACTTATTTATTGAATATAACTAACCTAATCAATTAAATATGAGTTAAGAAATTGGTTTAAGACCCATTTTGATAGGTCTAGCATACGTTAATAACACCCAACTTTTTATCGCGGATATGATTGAGTGGATAGGCGTAGACGAGCCAGACTGGACCGGGCCGAGCCTCGGGATAAAAGTGTTCGGCCCGCATGCGCTTGGGCTTGGGCCTCGACGGGCGAAGATCGATGAGGACAAAAGTTAAAGTTAAAGTTAACCCCCCGCACGTGAGCCCCCTTTGTCCCTCCCTGACCGGTCTTGTCTCCACGTGTCATACCTCGCTCTCTAATATCTGCTTTTCCCCATCCGGTCAGGTCCAGTGGTCCCCACCTGTCGCGTCGATCTTATCCCCAAGAAAGATGGTCCCCACCTGCCACGTCGGTCAATCTCCTTCCAGATCCAGAAGAGAATCGACGGCTCACGACGGATCTCGACTCTCCAGACTCGTTTCGACCTTTAACGCCTGAACTCGTCTTTAAATACCCCTCCATTGAGCCTGCAATCTGGCAGCCATCTACATTGATCCCCGCGAGTTCAATCGCCGATCGGTTAACGTGCGCCAACTTAGCTCTAGCCTGCGCGCCCATGGGGCTACTGGACCAGCTCTGGGACGACACCGTCGCCGGCCCGCGGCCTGAGAGCGGCCTCGGGAGGCTCCGGAAGTTCAGCACCTTCAGCTCCCGATCGAGCTCCGGCAAGGGTACGGGCAGCGGATCTGGCAGAGCTTTGATTGAATCCTGGTGCACTAGCACACACACCACCGTAGTACTGAACAAATCGAGTATTATGGGAAATAAAAGGCGATGAATTCGTGAACGGATCGACGATTCCTCCGGCGATTCGGATGGATCGTGTGTTTTTCGAGCCTGTTTGAGTCGTGTCGCGTAATAATGGCCGGAAGAGCTTAATAACGGAACGGATCGTTGGATTTGTGAATTTGCATGGGAATTTCGATGGACTTTTGCTGGAAATTACATTGGAAATGCGATTTCTTTCGTTCTGATTCGCGACGGGTTGTGTCCTTCTTTTTTGGTAGGTATTTTTGTTTCCTTCTTTTTCACCCATTCCTTGCATCTCTGCATCTGCTCCCAAGGTGATTCTGTTCTCTGGCAACGGTCCGGGTGAAATGCTCTCCAAAGATTAAGGTTTGGGAAATCTTTGAAGGTGATGTAAAAAAGAACAAAGAGCACAGGCAATGATACATGCAGAATGCAATTCTCCATAGTTTGTTGAGGGATCGTGTTTGTGACTCTTTTGTTCATTCGTGTCAATAGGGGAACATCACGACTTTTATTCGATCGGGCAATCGGCATATTCTATATGGATATTGAGAATGAATAATTGATCAATCGGTTTTGAATAGTAAGAGTTATTGTATGAATAATACTACTTGCCCAATGTCCTTAACAAAAGTGCAGATGAAGTTGGAGATATACATTGGGGCAAATACTTCTTATGCATGTCTACTAGGGAATTTAGATTCTCATAAACGTACTTACCTAATGTTTGATCTTATTATTCCACACAATCACAGTTTATTGTCGTTGGAGATGCGTTTCAATGTTAAGGCCATTCATCATCATCATCCTTGACACATCACACATGGGACGAGATGCTCTCTAGGCATAGCTGGTCAAAGAGGAAGTGGGAAAATTGTCCAAAAAATTATAAACTTATTGTACGCAGTTAATTCAATTTGAAACTTTTCAAATTTATCAATTTAATCTTAAACTTTTTGATAATTTTTCAATTCAATTTTAAACTTTTTAATTGCGTTAACTTAGTATTAAATCTTTTAACAGTTTGTCAAATTAATCATAAACCTTTTAATGAATTTTTAATTTAATTATTTCGACTAATTTTGGCTAAACATCACTAATGTGATGTGGTCTGACGTGAATTTTTTCTTTTTGTAAAATTGATTTATTATTATTATTATATTTTCTTCTTCTTTTTTCCTCTTTTTTATAGATGGCCTGAGGGGGCCACCAGTAACGAGTGAGGGTCGTGGGCCTCATTAAGTGGCCACTGACCCTTTGTAAAAGGAGAAAAAAAAGAGAAAGGAAAGGAAAGAAAAGAAAAGAAAAGAAAAAAAGACAAATATAAAATATGAAATATGAAATATAAAAATCAATAAAAAAAATCCACATTAACACTAGTCAAGCCACGTAAAATGATCTATATTGACTACGTTGCTATGTTGGCGATATCTGATCAAAATTAGTCAGAATTACTAAATTAACAACTTGTTAAAAGATTTATGACTAATTTGACAAATTGTTAAAATGTGGAGGATTAAATTACTACAAGAAAAGGTCTAAGACTAAATTAGCAAGTTGTCAAAAAGTTTATGACTGAATTGACAAAATTGAAAGGTTTAAACTAAATTAGTCATCGTATAATAAATTTAGAACTTTTTAGATAATTTTTTCAAGAGGAAGCTTTAGTCATGAATTATGAGAATGTTTAGACCCTTCCGGTATCAAGGTCTTTCTTGTGTGCTCGAAACATTTTTTAGGGGCTAAATGGATAATGTACACTTATTTCTACACGTAGAGTCGTGCCCAAACTCTAAGCCAAACCCGTTTATTAATAACTAACATAATAGCAAAACTTTCTTCTATTTTCATAGACAGGCGCACGAATGAGCAACCAAATAAGGAAACACCTGCAAATACGATAATGCACTGACCGTATTTGTGATACATGCGATGGCTATTTTAAAGATTGAGTATCTATTAAGTCCTTCACAAGCGCTCGTTAATCAGATCCAACATTTCGTTGTGGATACGATCGAGCACGGTAGATAGGCCTAGATGAGCAAGAACTGGACCGGGCCGAGCCTCGGGATGGAAAAAGTGTTTGACCCGCATACGCTTGGGCTCGGGCCTTGACAAGCGAATAATGAAGACGACAAAGTTCAAGTTAGCGAGAGAGAGAGAGAGAGAGTGGATAAGCTAGCGTGATAGGAGGGGAAAATTCAACGCAGAAGTCGTCGCCGGTCCGAGAGAGAGAGAGAGAGAGAGAGAGGAGGAAGAAAGTGAAGAGACACCATCATATCATCAGAGCTGAGCTTGGGATTCGATCCGTGCAAAACTTCTGTTGCGTTCATAGCCCTGTCGTCGCAGCTATTTATGAGGATTATATGTAAGACTGATTGCGTTCAAGATTATGCGTTGTTTATATGTGGTAATGACAGGCTCAGTTTGTGTATAAATCGTTTTGCTTTGTTATCTGACCGGTGAATTCTTAGAGCATGTGTAGATTGGATTCTTAAGAATGTTATGGATCAATGATTTTGCTGAAGTTGTTTAATGGATGGAGAATAAAATGTTGTGTAGCAATTGCTTTTAATGCAATGAAGGATCTTGATGCAAGGTATCTAGTCTATGTCTAAATCTTGCATTATTTTTGGAATTCTTGGTTACGATACCTTCAGAGGCCATGAAGAGAGCTACGAGGTCTCTTTCCAAACTGGCAAATACAGCACGGGAGGAGTTACCAAGCACGATTGCTGCTATTAGGCTCTCCGGCATGGAGACCGGTGATCTTACACTGGAAGTTGAACATCTAAGGTGATTACGTGCTCTTATATGAGCTGAAGTCATGCTGTTATAGTCGCTAATCCATGCACCATGTGGTGCATCCAAATTTATTTCGCCAACAATTAAGGGAATGCCATGTGTTTAACTTCTGATTATCCTGTCACGATCACATCTAGCGATGTTGTTGAGCTGTCGATGTTGAACTCTGTCTGGACTTTTCTGCTTATTGACAAAAGTAAATGGCATTTGAAGCGCTTCAAACTGAAAATGGATGCAGAGCTCAAATCGTGTGAGATAAGATGTTCGATAAGTAAGATGTTTCATGCTGAATGTGGAGGTAAGGACATGCTTTGATAGAGTCAAGTGAATGTGTATCCTGCATGATAAATTGTCAGTGCAAAATGTTCTTTTAAGCTTGAGTATAGGGTCACGCAGAGAAAATTTTGTATCATGTAATGCGTCTCTTCTCATAAGCTGTTTTTATTATTAACATGACATAATTCAATTGAACGTAATTTTTCCTTTTTCTGTCTTCTTTTTAGCCAGGACATAGCTGATGGAGTGACAAATCAGCTCAAGCTGTGCAGGCTGCAGAAGCTGGAATTTAGGTAGATTGGTTCTCTTGCTTGAGGACAGACCATATGTATATCTTAACCCCTCCTCTTAGATTGATCCACCCTAAACCACCAACTAAAATAACTTTGTAATCTCTTGTTTTTGCAGTGTCTGATTCATGTCCACCAAATGCTTAATAGAGCAATTTAAGAGAGAGCTAGCCTGCCAATTATCTCGTTACAACCTCTTGTTGTAGGGGTGCAAAGAAAACATCCCGTTTTTTTGGTCAGGTGAGAAAATCATTCATCAATATGATATGTCGAGGTAAGTTTAGCCCAGAGAGCGAGGATGAAAGTGGAGTTGATAGGATAGAAAAATAAGCTTACTCGTTGCCCACAAAGTGTAGCAAAGATGGTCCATTTTGTTGGTTGAAGATAAAGCAGTCACCATAGAATATCTTCTGTTAGGCTCAGTGGAAATAATGCCGAGTATGGATTGTTTTCTTCGACTTCATTTTGCATCTTTATTGCTCTAAAGATGAAGGTGATAGCTCCATTCACTACTTGCATATTCATCGAAGTAGTAGCTGCAGTTCTTCCTGTTCGCTGTTCTTTTGATCCTTAAATAGTCAAACAGAACTCCCCTTTGGCTTTATGCATAACCTTTCTTTTATTTTACTTGCTTAAAAAGGTTAGTGTATTCGGACTTCTTTATTTAGATAAGCTACTCGGTATGCATAAGAGATCGGTCCAATCTCTCTCTACGACATTGGTTTCTTCAGATCATCCTGAAAGTCGGATGACTTGAGAACTCCTCATCATCAGAGATAAAGTGATATCTTAGAAGTATATCAACTGTCAAGAGTGGTCTGAATATATGGCCTGGAAAGGCATGCTTTTACTTGAATCATCCGATCAAAGGGATAGGGGAGATCTAGAAAGAAAAGTGTGTCGACGAGAAGATTATATTTGCCAAATCCAGTGCTTTATATAATAGAAGTTTTGAGCACAAATTATGGATGATATGCGTCTCCTTAAAGGGAAAATATTACTATGACAGCCTAACACCCTTAATGCAGCAATAAACAAAGTACTAAAAACTGTCACCCTCCATAGATTCTCTGGGCAATTATTTGCTTGCTTATGACTTGCCAGAGAGACATGGAATCATCAAACATAGCCGTTTGGTTCAATTGCTTTGCCACTGAGAAAGATACCCATTTCTGTTACTTATGGTTGGTGCTGTGAAGCTGGGTACAGGTTCTTCATGTCCAGAGACACTTCTTGTGGGTTGTTCCTCTCATTTGTCTCTTCCATTTTCTTGTTCCCATTTTTTTATATTTTGTAGAGGATAATCTGAGCGAGGCCAACCAAAAGTCCCACTGCATTTGGTAGCTGAAACACCCAATTGACCCCTCATTTTAATTTCAAAGTCAGCAAAGAACAAATACGAGAGAGAGAGAGAGAGAGAGAGAGAGAGAGTTGTATGTGTTAAAACATGAGTAAAAAGGTAATGCAAACACTCCGATGACAGATGGATCGATAGCATCAATCATATTATAATTGACCAGTGGACGGATTCAAGTCTCATCGTTTTTACCAGTTCAGTCGAAGCGAGAAATACGAGAACTCGACTTAACAGGTTTACGGGAAATATCTGGTATGACTATGCAGACAAAATTTCACATTTCCGGTGCAAGTTTTATTGGTGCATCAGGGTGTCTTAGAAAATGAAATCGCTGCAAAGCTGCGTGCACAATGAAAAGCATTAGAGATGAATGATTGAGAGAGCTAAATGGTACTTACAGCGGTTTTCAAGTCTTTGACAACGAGGCCATAGAAGAACCAGGTTATGGCAGAGAGTGTGACGAGCAAGGACGGAGTGAACGGCATGAACTCCACACTTCTGGTCTTTATCACCCTCCACTGCACAAAACACAAAATAACACGCTCAAAATTTGCAAAAACTCTTGTTCTGGACTGGTTTTGTTGCCATAGCATAGGCAAAGAACTGCATCTCTACACTTATTGAGTGACGAGGAATACCATGATGCTCAAAGGCACTGCGAGTGCCACAAGACTGAAGGTTGCATAGATCCATCCGACAACATTGACGCGATGTTGACCCTTGACAAGCAAGATGGTCAACGCCATCGTCACTCCGAAACCTCCTATATTGAACAGCAGCATCAACTTCGCTGTGTACATCTGCGCAAATTGGTGATTCACACAAATTTCTTTTAGATTAAAATGTCAAATGAGAGAAGTTGTAATCTCGTAGAGGTTTTTCATTTTTATTCGTCGTCAAGTAAATTTCCTATGAATTGTTTTTTTTTTCTTTTTGCGTGTCCTTTTAAATGCATTAATTACCTAAAATTTGAGAGAAAATTACCAAAAAAAGTTTGAAACATATTACAATTATGTTAATTCAGTCATAAATATTTAATTAATTTAGTCCTAAACTTTTTGACAACTTTCAATTTAGTTTATTTAGGCAATTTTGACCGAAAATGGTTGACATAGACATTGACCGTATTATATAGCATCATAGTACTAACATGAACAATTTTTATAATTTTTTATAAGTTAATTATTATTTTTTATTTTTATCCATTTTTTTCCTTTTTTTTTGTTTTTGTTTTTCATTTTGGTTGCTAAGGTTTAAGATTGAATTAACACAATTACAATAGGTTTAAGATTTTTTTTTAGTAACTTTCCCTAAATTTTGATGAAGGGCTGACATGTGAGGTTGTTAGAAAGCTTTAGCTATTTGTTGAATAAGTGAAAACACAAACTTTGCGCCATAAACAATGTGAATAGCCATTAAGGCAATCTCGACCATTGCTTGCTCGCAAATGCAAAATAGATAACGAGTTGACACAATAGTTTTTGTCCCTCTAGCTAGGCTTGAGAGCCTGTCATGATTTGCTTAAACACTCAAATTTGCAAACTAATGAACAACACATGGTTAAGATAACAAAGGGACAATAGCTTGCTACATTTTTAAGCACGAGAGAGAGAGAGAGAGAGAGAGACCTTCTCTTCGGTGGAGGCATAGATCGAGAAGAGGACAAGATAAGCCAGTTCAATTACGATTTCCACCAGCGCTGATGATGATGGTCATAGTGGCATTACCCTTCAGGACTCCATAGTACAATTGCAACAATGCCCTCAAAAGTGCCACCACATATGGTATTGACCGATACCCATCCGACGACTTCTCCTTATAGATTTTGCAAAATGTTCTTCTGCCAAAAACAAAAAGGAGCACAAAAAGGAAGAAGAAAAAGGTACTTCACCGATAATGTTTTGCCAAAAAAATTTCACATTCATATAAAAAGACTTATATTGTTCAAATGATAGAGACGGATATAGAAGCTGTGCAAAATGAAGAGTTAAAGGAGGTCTTACATAGGTGCCAAGAACACAATAGAGGATAATACGTTGCCTAGATAGATCCAAGAGAAAAGAAAGGAGAAATGTTAGTATCGTGCATACAAGTAGAAATGACATGTTCAACGGATCAAGGATTTTTTGTTCATGGAATTCAATAAAGAAAAGTGAGATATTAAAGGGAATAAGGATTTGCTAGAGTCATTTCTAGGGATCAAGGATTTGCTAGTCGTTTCTAGGATGAATTAATTGGTTCCCTTATTCTGAATATGATCATATCCATTGGATCGTATAGATCCCGTGAGAAGATATCTACCATACATTCAACTAGATTAATTTTTTTTTTAAAGGATTGGTAGAATCAAGCAATACACAACATATAAATATCAATTATTGTGATTGATCTATATACCCGGATGTGTCTTGTGCAATATGCATGATATATGTGAAATGTTTCTCTAACTCTCAATTAAAAACTGATGAATATTGACAAGAATGCTGCTCATCTCGAATGAAACTCATCTTGGGATTACTTGTGCGTACCTAAGAGACCAAGTGTGAAAGCCAGCTGTTGAGTATTCCAGAACGCCATTTTATCTTGGAAAGAAGTAATTATTTGCACGTTCCCTGCTTCTCCTGCAGGAGCTCCTCCACTCGCTTGAACCTCGTTTGATCTTGAGCTTTTGTTTTGTGAAGTGTAGGCACGAAGCTGATCAGGGAAGTGAGACATTTATGGTCAGTGCAACCCTTATGCAAGAGAGACAGAGAGTAGATGAAAAAAAGAGACAAAAACTTGCTATAGTCAAAGCGCGCGGTCGCTTCTTCTTCTTGTCTAATCAAACATTTGCTTTGGTCGATCTTGTCTAATCAAACACTTGCCTTAGGCGATCTTGTCTAATCAAACATTTGCTTTGCTCGAAGGGCTTGCTTTTTCAAATCGAATGATTAGGAATTTCTCTAGCTTTTACTATCTTCAAATGAGAATATACAATATGGAATTTAGATGACATGACGGTCAGTAGAAGTGCTCGCTTTACTCGAAGGGCTTGCTTTTTCAAATCAAATGACTAGGAATTTCTCTGACTTTTACCATCTTCAAATGAGACCATAGACAAGAATGCTGCTCATCTCGAATGAAACTCATCTTGGGATTACTTGTGCGTACCTAAGAGACCAAGTATGAAAGCCAGCTGTTGAGTATTCCAGAACGCCATTTTATCTTGGAAAGAAGTAATTATTTGCACGTTCCCTGCTTCTCCAGCAGGAGCTCCTCCACTCGCTTGAACGTCGTTTGATCTTGAGCTTTTGTTTTGTGAAGTGTAGGCACGAAGCTGATCAGGGAAGTGAGACATTTATGGTCAGTGCACCCCTCATGCAAGAGAGACAGAGAGTAGATGAAAAAAAGAGACAAAAACTTGCTATAGTCAAAGTGCTCGGTCGCTTCTTCTTCTTGTCTAATCAGACACTTGCCTTAGGCGATCTTGTCTAATCAAACATTTGCTTTACTCGAAGGGCTCCCTTTTTCAAATTGAATGATTAGGAATTTCTCTAGCTTTTACCATCTTCAAATAAGACTATATAATATGGAATTTAAATGACATGATGGTTAGTAAAAGCGCTCGCTTTTTCAAATCAAATAACTAGGAATTTCTCTAGCTTTTACCATCTTCAAATGAGACCATACAATATGGAGTTTACGTTGACAAGAATGCTGCTCATCTCGAGTGAAACTCATCTTCGGATTACTTGTGCGTGCCTAAGAGACCAAGTATGAAAGCCAGCTGTTGAGTATTCCAGAACGGCATTTTATCTTGGAAAGAAGTAATTATTTGCACGTTCCCTCCTTCTCCGACAGGAGCTCCTCCACTCGCTTGAACGTCGTTTGATCTTGAGCTTTTGTTTTGTGAAGTGTAGGCACGAAGCTGATCAGGGAAGTGAGACATTTATGGTCAGAGCACCCCTAATGCAAGAGAGACACAGACTAGATGAAAAAAAGAGACAAAAACTTGCCATAGTCAAAGCGCTCGGTCGCTTCTTCTTCTTGTCTAATCAAACATTTGCTTTAGTCGATCTTGTCTAATCAAGCATTTGCTTTACTCGAAGCACTCACTTTTTCAAGTCGAATGATTTGGAATTTCTCTAGCTTCTACTATCTTCAAATGAGACCATATTTTATGGAGTTTAGATGACATGATGATTAGTCGAAGTGCTAGGAATTTCTCTAGCTTTTACCATCTTCAAATGAGACCATACAATATGGAGTTTAGATGACGACGGTCACCTTTAACATCAATTAAACCAAGCAACTTAATTTGTGGAACGTAGCCTATGGTGATGCATGTTTCTCCTGATGTTTACAATCCCGCTCCAATGTCACCGTAGTTTTTTTTTTTTTTCTTTTTTTCTGTTCCTATCTTTAGCTTGCGAAATGTTGAATGCCAAAGTCGATAAATGGTCTTGCTTTACACATGTACGTATAACAATTCACTAAATGATTATCATTTCAAAGTTCGTAAAAGGTATATGAGCTATCAAAATTTGAAAAAAATGTCAACGGGTTCATATGCAAACAAATATAGATATATGCAGAGAGAATGATATACTTAACTTGAACACTTGACTGCTAAACACTCCTTAGAAGCTTTTCTTTATCTAAATGGGATTGCTTATACACACACGTGCAGACAAGATATGTTGGTGCATATATATGTATATTGTAAGAATTTAGGATGTACATAAGTGTCAATACTAAAATTATAGAAATCTAAAAGTGACAAGATAATGACTTCAACTTCAGATAAAATCTCAAGCTGGGTCTTCTCTAGAGAAAAATTTCCTTGTCAAGCTTTCTACATACAATGAGTGGCTCGTATTAGACAAATAAAGTTAAAGATAGAGTATAAGGGAAGCGATCCAGTTAGACTTTTATTCTTCTTGTATGAATATATGTTTGAGCATCAGGAATTGACGGAAACAGGGAAAAGTACTCAAGAAGTCCTAAATCTATTGTATTTATACTAATTAAGTTCCAAACATTTCAATTGGATCAATTTAGTTATAAACTTTTTCACATAGGTACTAATTTAGTCTATCCGATCAATTTTGGCCAGACAGGTTGATGTGGACGTCAGCCGGGGGCCGGATGCTGATGTGGTAATTTTTTATTATTTTTTTTATTTTTTGATTTCTTTTCTTTTCTTTTTCCTTTTCTTTTCTCTCTTCTTTCTTCTTGGATTGTCCTCGTGGTGGCCAGCGAGGGCTTCACGGCCCTTGCCTAGTGGCTAACGAGCCTCACGTAAGGCTTGCCGGCCACTGCTAGGAAAGTCCAAGGAGGAAGAAGAGAGAAAAGAAAAGGAAAAAGAAAATTAAAAATTAATTAAAAATTTTGAAAAAAAATTATTAAAAAATTGCCATGTTAACATCCAGCCACCAAATTTACGTCCATGTCAGCACCGGTAGGCCAAAATTGGCCGAATGTGCTGAATTATTATTGATGTGAAAAATGTTTATGACTGAATTGATTCGATTGAAAGGTTTAGGAATGAATTTGTACTAATGTAATAGATTTATAATTCTTTTGGTACTTTTCCCTAAGAAAATGTGATCGAGATCATCAGGAAAAGGGTATGTCGACATGTACACCGCGTAATGAAATTGGCAAATCAGAGACAACGACAAGTGGGATTACCGGTGTTAAGTCGATGAGTGCTCCTTCGCTTATTCTAATATTTCCAAAAAGAAGAAAAGCTTGCTCCTTCTCTTCTTTCTTAATCCCCACCGCAAATCAAGACTAATCATTTCCAGCTTTCTTCCAATAATTGATAGTGCACGGGCTCACAACGCGACATAAGAGCGGACTAGCCGATGGACAAAGGGGCAGTTAGCTTCGTAACATTCTTTCCCCATTTTTCATAGTTGGCAAAAGATTGGATGTGGACTATGGAGTGGTGGGAGAGAAGGCAGCTGATGAAGCTTGACCCAACAGAGGGCGTTGATCAGCCGGAAAGTTAGGCATTCTCGACATATTACGCCTGGGATGTTCTCTAGGCATAGCCGATCGAAGAGGAAGCCAAAAAATCTCAAGTTATGAAAATATCTAGACCTTCTAAAATCTAGGGCTTTCTTGTGTACTTCAAGCATCTTTAGGAGCTTGATAAAGTTGAGATAATGGCGTCGTCCCATGGCCCGCTGGCTTCACAGGAAGTTTTCCTTCTGGAGGGGTGGGAAGCGAACGGATCTGAGCTTGATAAAGATTGGGAAAATAAAAACAGGAGTTTTTGTGCTGTCGTCGGGCGTTCTCAATTGCCCCATTTTATACGGCCTTTGAGAATGAGTAATTGTTGCATCAACAACGCTTTTTTCCAAGTATACCTTTACAAAAGTGGTCGGCTTTGGTAAGCAAAAGTTATTGCATCAACAACGCCTTTTCCAAATATACCTTTAAAAAAGTGCCACGTGAAGTTGGAGGATTACATGGCGCGATTACCTCTCAAATGAACTCGGATTCTAACAAATACACTCGCCCCATCTTCCATCTCAATTGATCAACCAGCATTCCTCGCAATCAACACTAGTTGTTGAGGCAGGTTTCGATTAACATTTCGACCCCAAAAGGTCTAGTCCATCCATTAGCATCATCCTTTTTAACATATCACGCCTTGGATGTTCTCTAGGCATAGCCTGTCAAAGAGGAAGCCAAAAGTCGCGAGTTATGAAAATATCTAAAGCCTTCTTCTATCTAGGGCTTTCTTGTGTACTTCAAGCATCTTTAGGAGCAAAATTGGCAATATATACTTGCTTCCTTAGGCACAGTCAGTCCATCTCGCTACCTTGTGGTGATAATCAAATGAATGTTACTGATGATGGACGCTCTACTCGGGCCATGAAGTTTTTCTGTCAGTATGAGTTGCGAACGTCTATCCGATGAGGTGGGCCTCCACTGATTTGCAAAGTCGGGGCCCTTCGTCCTCAGTCTAGCAACACAAAGCCCAAACAGGCTGCATCATAACAAACGCGTGTGGGTCCACTCGCGAACAGGCCTCATCGTTTCAATTAGCCCCCAAAACCTCCTATAAAAGCTTCGGGCTCTCCTCGCAGTCGCTGCTAGACCCGATTGATGGACGTTCGAGACTCGTGTCGCGCCCCAAACTCTAAGCCAGACCCCGTTTACAACAACTAACATAATAGTAAAACTTGTCTTTTTTTGTAAATGTAAACTCACTGAACACGTATACAGACCCTCCAAAGCACTCGTCGGACCCGTCAAATCAGGTTGAAAATAGACTGACCAAAATTCATTTACCAATTTTCATATGATACAAGTCTAGTAATCCATGCTCGATCTTAACCGACTCACATCACTAAACTAATTCTATTGGAAAATTCATATCCATACTAAAGTAAAAGGATGGAGTGAGCGAGCGTGAGATCAAGAGAAAGTGAAAAAAGAGTTATAGAGATGGGCTAGGTTAAAGTAAATTGTGAACCCATATAACATCCATAGAATTAGATCTAAATCCATTTATAACTCATTTAGTTAATATAATTAACCCATATAAAAATTTAATCCATCAAATATAAGTTAAAAAAATGAGTTTATAACCTATTTCAACAGTTTTAAAATTTGTACTTACCAAAAAAAAAACAGTTTTAACATTTGTTAACAACACTCAACTAGAGGTGGCAAAATGGGTCACTTGTTTTTTTGACAAAAAGTAGTTAAATGGGTTTAACAATTAAAGACTTAAAATGAGTGGGTCTTAAGTGGGTCTTAAATGTGTTAGATTTAGAACCCACTTTTAACCAAAACTTCACAATCTCTCTCTTCCCTATTTAACTTTATATATATATATATTATAAAAAACGAAATTATAATTTTTTTCTTTTTTCTTCCTCCTTCGGGTGGCCGCACGGCGATGGCCGATGGCGATCGGCCACGGAGCTCGAGCTTGCCAAATTTGGTGAGGCTCGAGCCTCTTTGATCTGGCAAGTCTCGAACTCGCTGGGGTCGAGCAAGCTTGAGCTCGCCAGATCGAGCGAGCCTCAAGCTCGCCAAAGATCGGATCTAGTGAGCCGGGGCGAGCTCGAGGCTTGCTTGTGGTTGGTCGCTAGCTGTCGTCGTGGCCGGCGATTAGCTAAAAAAAGAAAGAAAAAAGAAAAAAAGAAAAAGAAAAATTATATTATTAAAAAATAAAATAAAAGTAATTGAAATTTTTTTTAAAAAAATTAATTAAAATTCCATTTTTTAAAATAGTTATTTTAAAAATTATAAAAATTGTCCATTAAATTTGCGTTGTATAAAACTATTTTAGCAATACCATTTTTTAAAAATAATATATATATATATATATATATATATATATATATATTTAAATCTATAGACCTTGAATAGGATGTATGAAATGAATGACTATATCTTGAATCAAAAGATCTTTGGGGAAACTTAATAGTGACCCTTCCTTCTGGATGTTGAATAACATTGGTCAGATTTGTATTCTAAACAACTTGTTGGGGAATTTTGGTTTTCCAATTTCCATTGTGTAGGTTGAGTGACTTGATTCCAATTAATAGACCTAAAGTGGATGGGTCAGCTAGATGTAAACATGGTATTTCTTTAACATGGGTTTTATTTGTTTGATAATGTCTGTATGGACTAAAGTCCATGGTGGAGGATTCTTTTGTAGCCTTCGGTGTAAGGGTTTGCAAATGATGTTTATATTGGGAAAGAAGTCTATGATATAATTGAGTATATATATATATATATATATAAAAGAAATAAGTCTTCTTAAGTTTAGTTAAATGGGTCGATTTGGGTTGGACCATTTATGACCCGACCCACCCGTTTGACGGGTCTACACCCAACTTTTTATCGTGGATAGGCGTAGACGAGCCAGACTGGACCGGGCCGAGCCTCGGGATAAAAGTGTTCGGCCCGCATGCGCTTGGGCTTGGGCCTCGACGGGCGAAGATCGATGAGGACAAAAGTTAAAGTTAAAGTTTACCCCCGCACGTGAGCCCCCTTTGTCCCTCCCTGACCGGTCTTGTCTCCACGTGTCATACCTCGCTCTCTAATATCTGCTTTTCCCCATCCGGTCAGGTCCAGTGGTCCCCACCTGTCGCGTCGATCTTATCCCCAAGAAAGATGGTCCCCACCTGCCACGTCGGCCAATCTCCTTCCAGATCCAGAAGAGAATCGACGGCTCACGACGGATCTCGACTCTCCAGACTCGTTTCGACCTTTAACGCCTGAACTAGTCTTTAAATACCCCTCCATTGATCCTGCAATCTGGCAGCCATCTACATTGATCCCCGCGAGTTCCATCGCCGATCGGTTAACGTGCGCCAACTTAGCTCTAGCCTGCGCGCCCATGGGGCTACTGGACCAGCTCTGGGACGACACCGTCGCCGGCCCGCGGCCCGAGAGCGGCCTCGGGAGGCTCCGGAAGTTCAGCACCTTCAGCTCCCGATCGAGCTCCGGCAAGGGTAGGGGCAGCGGATCTGGCAGAGCTTTGATTGAATCCTGGTTCACTAGCACACACACCACCATAGTACTGAACAGATCGAGTATTATGGGAAATAAAAGGCTATGAATTCGTGGAAGGCTCGACGATTCGTCCGGCGATTCGGATGGATCGTGTTTTTCGAGCCTGTTTGAGTCGTGTCGCGTAATAATGGCCGGGAGAGCTTAATAACGGACGGATCGTTGGATTTGTGAATTTGCATGGAAGTTTCGATGGACTTTTGCTGGAGATTATATTGAAAATGCGATTTCTTTCGTTCTGATTCGCGACGCGTTGTGTCTTTGGAGCAGAATCGGAGGGAGGAGGGAGAATGAAGGCGTACGGCGATCCGGACGCGACGCCGTCGGAGGAGGAGGCGGCGATAAGGGTGACGCGGAGCATAACGATAGTGAAGCCGCCGGGGCATCAGTCCGGCTCGCCGCCGGTTTCTCCGGCCGGGTCCACCCCGCCGGTATCCCCCTTCGCCGGTAAGCACCGTTGATATGCATTATTTTCAGACGAGTGTCGCCAAAACTCTCTAGAAATATCCGAAATAATCAACTGCAAGGTGGGGCCCTTTGGTTTTGTCCTTGCCGGCTGCGCTGCCAGTCTATAATGGATGATGATAACGCCGTTGTAGGTGGAGGAAAAAACCACTTTTAATATTATGAAATTCGTATTTTTGAAAATAACATTCGTGTCCCTGTCATTTGAATGTTGACTTCCCTCCTTTCATGCATTATCTTTCTCTTATATTTTTTTCTCTGGAACAGATGGGTCAAGCATCAGGAATTTACGTTGGGTATGTTCAATTTCTCAGTGAGACGATAGTGCTAATTTCTCTAAGCGAAGTAGCGGAAGAATTCCTAATCTTGCCTTCGGTTGGCATGCATAAGATCTACTAATTTCTTGTTTTCGATGATGCTCGTGAGGATTCTTATCTTAGCTCGCGCGCCCGGAGATGCATTGATCCGGTAGATCGAATTATACGGGCGATGGCGATGTGTTGTTTGCTTTGGTTTGAGTATGGATAGGCCGATGAGTGACGCGACGATACGATGATGATAGTAATGAGTCTGGTGCTACTTCTGATGTTGACATGAACGTATATGTACGCAGGAGGTGGAGGTGGAAGAGGGCAGTCTCTATTCCGAAGGAGATCAATGTCCGATGCTTATGAGAAGCCGAGTGAGGTTCGACCCCGGAGCCCTCCTTCTTCTTACGACATGTGAGCTATGACGACAAAGCTTCCGACTCCCTTCAGCAGCCCAAGATAACCCGCGTGTGCGTCCGTTCGGCCCCTTTGTTTTTGCTTTGTATAAGCTATGCATGTATGTAGGTATGCACGCATGTTAGAATCTGCTACTGCGGTTCGATGAACGCCATTTCCTTAGGCATGCATCGTCTAGATGTAGGAGTCTTGTGTATAAGTGGTGTACGCGAGATGGATCGTGAGCTGCCTTGTTGCGGTCTGTTCTCTGTACATAGTGCTTTCGTTCTGGATCCGAATCTGAGCTTTTTGCTTTTAAGTTTTGTTGGAGGAAAAAGAAGCATGTTCCTATGTTCTTTGTTTCCTTAAAACATTCTCTGGCGTCTCTCTCTCTCTCTCTCTCTCTCTCTAGTTTCTACATGTCTGCAATAAGGGAACAAAGCAGTAGCAAGTTGAAACACCCGGGCCTTACACGATGATGCCATTACTGCACATCGCTTGTGTCGTGCACTACACGATGATACTGAACTTTGCCATGCATGGTCAGACGGGTGAAATGAGTGGAGGTAATCTCTGCATTGCGCCAGCGCGTGTACTTTCTGCGGAATCATAAGGGTTGAGTCATGCTTCCTTGGCCAAAACACAGAGCACTTTTGAGCACGAAAGCAATGAACTTCTTGAGCACCTCCAAGCTCAAACCGTTGTCTGATTATTTTCTTCTTTTTTGCATTGACTATATGGCCTAGGGAAAGCCCAAATACAAGAAACTAAAAGTAATTATACAAATGTATAATCAGAAGCAATTCATGAATATAATAAAAATATCAGCACCCTCTTCACTTTTATAATAAGTGTCCTAAGGCCGCTTGTTAAGCATCAATTGAGAAAAAAATTGTCATTTTCAATGTACTTTCTTTCTCGTATTATATAAAACGAGTGCATTTTAAGACAAAGGCTGGGAGGGGGGTTATATATATACATATATATGTATATATATGTATAGATGGGATCATTCTCAAAAATACTACTTTACATCCTCTCACAAAATCTCCCAACCGAAAACACCAATTTACCCAATACCCCATTTATTATTTTAGAGGTGAAAAAAAGGGCCCCAGTTGTTCCTCTGATTGGATCATTGTCTAAAACGAATCTGGAAAGCTTGAAAACCCGGACCGGGCTGTCGAATTTTGCTGGCCTAGGCAACCCAGACCAGACCGTCGAATTTGGCTAGCCTAAGTAAGACCAAGCTAGTATTCAGGTGCGCTTTGAAATTCTCATTAGGAATGCTTCGGGTTTTCGAGCCTGAGATGCTTGAGCATGGGTTGGCTTGCCCCGCCCAAAGTGATATTGAAAAGTATTCTTATAATTAAAATTAGAAGAAAAATTAAGGATTAATATTTATCAACATCCTTAAGTCATAACAATTAGAAAATTAACCATGAAACTTGAAATGAGCCAAAAAAAGTTATGTTAGGACAAAGCACGTGGAGATTGATTTTCATTTCGTTCGAGAGAGAGTCGCTCTCAAGTTACTTGAAGTTCGCTATGTTCTTGCTACTCATCAACTTGCTGACATATTTACAAAGGCTTTACCACGCTTTGATCATTGCAAGCTACAATACAAACTAGGACTAGGTTTTCCACCTAATCCCAGTTTGAGGGAGGCTGATAAGATTGATAATATTATCGGTAAACCATCGGAATATTAGATTAAAATATGATTTGATTATGATTTGATTCTGCCATCGGAAGATTAGATTAGAGTATGATTTGATTCTGCTATCGAAATATTAGTTAGAGTGGTAGATATGATTTGATTTTGGTCAATCTGTCAAGTTAGATATTTGGGAATATAGAATAGGAAATCTAGTTGTCTTCTTAATATAAATAGCATTATGTATTGTAGAATAATAGTGCGTATTATGGCTTTCATGAAGAACATTATTCTCCTGGAAATTTATCTTTGAATCGTTGTTTTATTGAATCCTCTTATTTTCTTCAATGTTAAAATTGAGATATGCAACTTTCCGTATCTTTCCTTGAAATTTATGAATTTTAAATGAATGTGTATTAGTTATTTCAGAGAATAAATGTCATAATTTTGTAATTTGATAACGAATAATATTTTCAAAAATAAATTTTAAAGTAAAAAATTATAGACTTTACCCATTTAGAATGAACCATGTAATTTTTGTCAGGGCCTTTTTTTTTTTTTTTTAAATTTCTCTGGTCGAGAAAGCAAAGTCAGGATCGGTTTGGTTAGGCTGGTTCCTACATGGCCTGGTGCACCCAGCCCATTTGCAACCCATCTTTTCCCAAAATCAACAAAGCTTAGTTTCTTCCACCCGCCACCACGCCCTTCGGACATTGCCCTACCACCTCCGGCCAAGGGAAGCCCATTTGGCATTGCTCTTGCCGTTGCCTCAATGATGAAGCCCCATTCAATGTGTCTTCCCATAATTTCTTTCTCCCTTCATGTCACAGAGGCATTCCCAAATAAAAATTCGCAAATAAAAATACCTACGTGTTGATTACAAGTTGAGACACCCTATGATTGTTGTGTAAAAGAACATTGGTTTGTATATCTCAAGATTCCTATCTTATTATTTGGCCACTTTTTCAAATTCGACATCTTAACTCACATTCTTTTTCGGCTCGGTCAATTAATTAATTCACTGAATATGTAATCATACGTCTCAAATATATTTTCAATCCTAATCACTTTCAATCAAATCCTGGCTATCGGGCTTGTCATTCCAAAGCCCCCCAACATAAAAACCAAACAGGCCCAAAGTCCAGGTCGGCACGGCACGGACCGAAGTCCGCCAGGGCCCATTTTGAGTTTTGGGCTTGGGGAGCGACTTCGGGGCCCCTCTCATGACTTCAAGTGCTAAACCACGACGACAAGAAGCCCGGCCCGTCAACCCATCCGTCCGCAGTTCCGTAGGCTCTGCACTGCAGCTCGTGCGCATTTCCGCGAGCCGTGGAAATCGGGAAGCTCGCGGAGACTTCTCCGTCCAGTTCGTCTTCTACCTCTCGACTCCTCTGCAGATTCTCCATCCGGAGCGATGAGAGTATCGGATTCGCTCGCGGTCGCGAAGCTCGTGCTCTCGATCGGCCTGCTGTTCCTCTCTTCTTCCGGTGAGCGTTTTGATGATTATGTGGGGGTGCTGATTGCGGAGTCGTTTCGGTTTCGCATCTCGTGGAGGTGCCGGTTTTTTGGCTTCTCTCTTTCTAATATTTTCGGTCGGTTATGTCGGTACTTCGATGATATGCTTCTGGCGCGTGAACCGTCGCGCACCTGGGTAGAAGATCGGTGAACGAGTGCGGGGGATTTCTTGTAGCTGTAGCTGATTGGGCGGGACTTGCTCGCTCTGTTGATGAAACTCTCTAATTGGTTATTGTCATTGCCCGATTTTGATTCATGCGGGCATCCTGGGCCTGTTTGGTAGCAATCTTTTTTTTAATTGTTCTGTTTTTTTTATTCTCTGGAACAGGAAAAACAGAAATAACTTCAGCTAATTTTTCTATTTCTCGGAATAGAAAGTGATTAGAAAATAGATTTGAAATAGAAATAAAAAGTAAAAAAGTTATATCACCTTAGCATCAGTTAACCACAGCTGAGTTGTTCTTGACTGTGTGATATGTGTTTCTTGTTTGGTTCATGTATTGGTGAGAGAATTCAATCCTGATTTTTTTTGTTTTTTTGTTATCTTGTTGTTTTATTGATTTTGTTGGGTGTTTGGTGCTCCTAGATGCAGCGAGGCTGCCTGACGGAGTTTGCGTCTCGAAAGGCGGTCGTTTCCCGCCCTTCGCGTCGGAAGGGAAGCCACCTGGAAAGGTGGGCAGAGGGTCCAAGGGCTTGACCCTTTGCCGGGTTTTCCGGAAGAAGACGTGCTGCGACGTGTCTCAGACGCATCCTGCTTTGATAGCGACAAGGAGGCTCATTTTGAAGGGAGAGGCAAGCGAGGAGTGCGTGCAGTTGTGGGAGTTGCTGGAATGTTCTATCTGCGATCCGAATGTCGGTGTTCAGCCAGGACCTCCTCTTATATGTGCCTCTCTTTGTGACAAAATCTTTCAGGCTTGCTCTAATGCTTACTTCTCGATGGATCCGAAGACACAGGTGAATCTGTTAACTATTCCGTTGTTAGATGACCAATTTGATTGGTTGATGCCTGCTCCATCATATACTCCTTTTTCCTTCTTGAGAAAGCTGTATAAATGGAACATATTGTTGATATTGACAAAAGTGATAGCCTCACCATTATGAGCACTGCTGCCACATTTCAGGGGTTGATTAAAAAGTTGGTTTTGGTCAGGAGATTGTTACTTCTTGATCGATTTCTGTATGTATGTCACTGTGCATGCATACCTACCTATATGCGTTAGTCATGTAAATTGCGGGTTGTGTGTTTGTGTGTAAGGACATATGGACGCACCACCTCTATAACTGTTTTATCTTGGATGATCCACATTACCCACTCTAAGTTCTGAATTGATAGGTTCTAGCACCATGTGGAGTGAATGAGGTGATATGTGCTAGAGCTTCTGAATGTGTCACCAATGGCACTGAGCTGTGCCTTGCTGCTGGTTTTTCTGTGAAATTGGATGATGACAGATACGTTGGCTCTGAAGAAGCACATTGTTATGGTGGTCAAGCTAGTTTAGACTCAATTTCTAGTTCATGGAAGACTGCAGATTCTGAGATGCCTCAAGAATCTGATGATCACCAGCGGCTGGGGGGAATGCCATTCAGTAAGACAGTATTTTGGGCAGTGGGAGGGATGGTCTTGACTGGAGGACTGCTGGTTATAAGGTGACTCTCCTCTCCTTTGCACCCTAAAGTATGAATAGTTCAGGTGTTACATAAAAATAGGAACAAAACATTCATCACCTATTTGTTGATTTCTTAGCTGGATTTCCTTCAACTCTGCGATCTCTCTCCTGTACCAATGGTCATGTGTCACGTGACCATTTCCGATGTTTGCTTGGGGTTGCTCAATTACTTTTTTTTTTCCAACGACGGACTTGAAACTTGGATAGTATGTATTTTATCAAACCCCAAATGTAAGTGATATATGAAATGTGTTTGCATAGTTGGTGCTGAAAATTAGCTTAAGCATCTTATTAGTTATGTTTTTAGTAGCTTTTGATCTTTGTAGGTTGTTTCAGTTACTGTGAGCAGTGCCTTGTTTACTGGCTGAATTCTGGTTTGCCATGCACCTTGAGTATGGGTCTGCACAGGGAAAAAGATGCTGTCCCGTTCGTGTAGCATTTCTGCAATTTGGAAAGAAATTTCATGATATAACATGATTTCCCTCTGGAAGCTTGTCATAACTTAATAAATAAGTCGTTGTCAAAGAGCAATCTTTTTCTTGTCTCTCACATATCATACAATGAAGGGACTCCAGGAATTTGATTTTAGAACTCGAGACTGTTGTCTTCAGGATTTGATTGAATAAATTGCTCGAGGCTATTATTTTGCTTTCATCTCATGATTTTGGATGCTCAAAACTAGGGCGTGGTTCTGGTATGCAGTAGTCAGTCAAAGAGAAAAGGATGTTGGTTCAGGGTTTCTCAGATAAATCACATAATTCTGTTGCACTGTTGTTCGTTTTATAGTACAAAGAGTATCCATCTGATTCTGTATTTATGGTCTGTCATTTAGGGTCTTACTGGCATTCAAGTTTTGTTTTGTATCTTTGAATTGAATGTACTTTATCCTTACCTACAGCAGGAGGAGGAGCAACAGTCACTACCAGAAAATTGCTGCTATTCAGCGTAGTGCAAGGAGACTGGAAGCTCAGGCGAACCAGAAATCTTTCAATTCACGTAGTAAGAAGGGGAAGGGAGGATGAATCTCCACTATCTGCTTCTTTTACAGGTGAAGCGATGAACTGAGTTACTTTAAACTTTACGTAATAATTAGAGAACTACATAGTTATCAGTTTGGGAATCATGCGGTGAGATGTTAGGATCTCCTGTGCCTTCTCCTCTGGCCTTTCAAGCATGTCAAGAAACTAGGTATTGCTGCAGATGCATGCCTCATTTGAGTTAACCAGATTCTTAATGTTTATGTGATTTCTTTATGCTAGCATGATGGAAGTCTATGACTTTTTGCTTCTGAGTTCCATAAACCTCATCAATGGCCAATATAAATTTAATCTCTCTTATGGCTGCCTAATTTGGTAATTTTCTGGAAATGAGAAGGCGATAGATCTCATTTTAATTTTTAGACTGTATTTTCCTGTTAAAGAATCCTCCTTTGAGAGGGCAAAAGTAAGCTAAGCTTTTGAAGGCTAATTTTTACCCCTATGTTCTTTTTTCTATTAGTCTTGTGGGTCCCACCCCTTGTAACTGGGGTTGGTAAATCACCCCATTCCCAAAGTGAGGACCAAACTCCTCACCTAATTCCAAAGACAAAATCGTGGCCACCGTGTGATGAACCCAGTGGTTTGTTGGTTACCTTCTTCTCTTAAGCAGTAGAAGTACAACTTTATGCTGTTTTCATGATTACCAAAAGTGCAGTTATACTTCTGTTTGCAGGTAAACCTATCTGCAATTGTAATTACCACAAGAAAACTGCCATCCTTCAGTGAGCTATTTTGTGATTCCGAAGCAGCAATGTATATGCTGGTTCTGGCCGAATTCGAGACAAGGGATGGATCACTCGGCATATGTTCAGCTTTTTGGCAGGAAGACAATGAGGAAAAACATGCCTTCTGTCAAGAACAGAGATTTTGGTTTGTAACCTGTCTTGTCATATTACATTTTTCTAGCATTGCAGAAACATGATTTTGTTTAGCTTTTGGGAGAGGGAAATGGAGTAGAAGGATTTACGTACACACAGCCGATTGGTGTCTGCATGACACTCAATTTGCATCAACGTGAATTCAGAAGGTTATTGGATTATGTTAGCATCAGGTTTATAGTATCTGACAATAGCGAAGGCCAGGGCTAACGTTCTATTAATCGACTTGATGTCTCTGGAAAGATGTCACATGAAGTGGAGATCATTATCACGAGCATTATTTGAGGGCAGAATAAGATGGATTAGCCTTTTGTACATAGCACACCGTCCTGTGCTTCTAAGCCACTCAATAGTCCTCCGGTCAGTTGCTTGCTTGAGACGACACTCCACCATCTATTCACCGAGCCCCATGACTCTGGAAAAATCAATTTCAAGAGTTTTGTCCGAGTGCTCATAAAAGTGATTATTTTCAAGAATCCATGAATTCCCAAACGACCTCTTCTCTCGATAGCAATAAGCTTGATATAGATTGCTGCTGTTATCAACAAACACCGAACTGATGACAACGTTGGTCATACACAACAGTAAAAAAAACTGAAATATTAACATGAGCTTGTTGGGAAGCCGACTCTCGAGCACACTTGCAGTCAACACGAAAAAATTACAGATGACAAAAGTTCAAATCATCAGTTCATCCTAGGGGAGCGGTTTCTGTTGGACGTCCTAAGGTCTAATATCTCCGTTTCTCAGCTGAAAATACTGCACGTACGATCGAAGATCTTGAACCAACTCTCACATTACTATTGTTGCTGCACTTGGATATTCTTGAAAGATACGACTTTTTCGTCGGAAGCGGAGGGCATATCCTCATCCAATCTTTTCTATGACAGGCCTCTAGCTTATGCATGAAACCAGCTTTCTTTCTCATTTTCTCGTCAAAATAAGAACATCTTCCAGAGACCACGCGGATCAGACTCTTCCAAGCTGTGGAGGCTGCTCGTACCAAGTCGAGAAAAAAGTTATTTCACAGCCCCACATCAAAATTGACTTTAATGATAAAAATAAAATAAAAAATGAAGGCGAAGCCCAGGGAAGATGAAGAAAGCTGGATTTTTCAATACCTTCTTAAGTATCATTCTTGATGTACTAGAACTGCCAGAAGCTTTGCTTTCAGCTGGTTTCAGTATCTCAAACGAACACACCAAATTCTCATCAACACTTAGCAATGCACCTGCATTGTCAAACTCCCCTCCGTAATTGGGAGCCGAAAAGATTGTGACTAACCGCCGTTTGGCAAAAAATTCGTACCCGTCCTCTACCACCTGCAATTAACCCCAAAAGATCTTTTCGATATCGTTTCAAGCAAATTGAAGAGAAAGACATCATGATGTAATGTTCAGCCATGACTATTGCAAGGTTTTTGTGGTTGTAGAAAATGTTTTTCGAGAACAAGATGACAGAATAAAAGTGTACTAAAGGGTAGGCACCTCCAGAGTGCAAATCCAGCCAAGCATTACTGTTCTATTATCTACATCACAAATAACTAGCTCATCCGGATTCTGTAGAAAAATTTATACGAAGCACTACCAATCAGCAAGTACTAAAACCACTGGTTGGGAGATTTGACGCCATAATTTTACAGGTACTTATCACGACATCAATTTTTCTTTTTTTTCTTTTACGACACTAATGCAAAAGGTATAATATTCAGAATATGATGGGAAAATGAAACAGGAGACGGGTAATTGAATGGGTTGCTATCGTGTTGATGTTTGTGCTGCTAAAAGCAATTGTTGGTGAGCAAAAAAGTTAATTAGACATATTAGCATGGAAATTTAAAAAATGGCCCTTTAACACATTATAAGAATTCTGAGAAGATTAAACGGGGTATTAGGCGCCTCAAGTTTTAAGAGTGCCCTAAGGATGATTGTAGCATTTTGCATCTATAACAGGCATCAAGCTAGATAATAAAGAGATTGGCTTACCTGATGGCCTCGGCAAATGAGATCAAGATTATTCTTATCCAAAAACTCGGCAACCTTATCAGCTCCAAAATTACATGAGACACCACGATCGCTGTCCGCCCAACCATCAATACTAGGATCCGGGTCAGACCACAGAAGATCACAAAGAAGACCGGCTTCAGGAATATCGGTTGGCCTTGAAATTTCCTTTATTTGATCCAACTTGTTCAACTCCGGGGACAGGCCCCCATGCATGCAAAGTATTTTATCATCGATAAGGGCAGCCACTGGCAGGCAATTGAAGCAATCGGTGAACATTTTCCAAAGCCTAACATTAAATCGCCTTTTGCACTCATCATAAAAGCCGTAGATGCGATTTATTTTTGCATCTTCATGGTTTCCCCTCAAGAGAAATACTTTGTCGGGATATCTTATTTTGTAGGCCAGAAGCAAACATATCGTCTCCAAACTGTGCTTCCCACGATCCACGTAATCTCCTAAAAACAGATAGCTCGCAGAGGGAGGGTGCCCACCATGCTCAAATAGCCTCAGTAGATCGTGGTACTGTCCATGTATATCACCTGTAAGAGACCTGCAACATTAGAATTACTTGATGCATGCTAACTTGATTGTAAAGAATGCGCTGACAAGCTAGAAGACAGAAGCTTGCATTCAGTTCAAATGAATTTGTACCACTTTCCCTCAATCAAAGAGCCTGAAACTAATTAGCAGTCCCTTCAAGTTCTACTGAGAACCCCATCCTTGAAGTATCTATCCTCCCAACTCACATCATCAAACATTAAAAGATTCACTAATGCTTCGATGCGCATGAATTAAAATTTTAACATCTCAAGATTCTTACTTCGGCAGCCTGCTCTTTGTCCATTTGCTAAGCAGGAACGAACACACAATCGAATAGTTCCACTAGCAAACACGAGTTATTGTTTCATCAAATCAACTACCTCCAACGTTAGAGAAAGACGGCAAAAAAACCGCTGTAGTTTATGCAGCAGAAACGAGAAACAGACGAAAATGTCAACCACGTGCTAATGAGGTGGACTGCAGAAACGAAAGAGAGCTACGATATAGAAAACCATAACACACAAGCCCTCAAGATTATCGGTTCCTAGCAATTTGCCATATAACCCTCTTTGCCACAGACTAACCCACCTGCTGCACAACCAAAACCACCTTCGAATCAATCCTGGGATGAGAGCATGACAACATGAGAGAGAGAGAGAGACAGACAGAGAGAGCTCGTACCGCAGATTCTAATGGGAGCATGAAGTGCCAAGAGAATGGGCTGAGAGAGGAAGATTTGGCGAGCGTTGATGCAGAGTTGGCGGATCTCAGCCTCGGAAAGCTGGACTTGCTTCCCTCCTTTGCCTTCCAACAATCTCCTTATTATGTCATCCAACACACCCTTCTCCATCATCCCTTCCATTGTCATCATCATCATCTTCTTCTTCTTTCTTCCTCCACTCAAAAAACACACTAAAAGTAATCAACTCCCTTCCCAATATCAACAAGATTTAAACCGGCTCAGCTAGCTTCTGTAGAAACAAACAGCTCAAAGTGGGTGCAGAAGAACAAGAATTCGAAGGAACCGTCCAGACGGAAAAATCTGATTTTTGGGTACCGCGAGTCCCTTTATTCTTGAGGGGATTGAGAGGAGAGGAGCAAAAGAGTATCTACCAAATTGGGCGATACAAATCAAGAAAGCTCCACCTTATCTTCCGTGGGATGAAAATGAACCCAAGAGGGTATGCTCAGAGATGCGAGAGAAAGTCAATGGACAGGATTATGCTTATATACATGGAATTAGGAAGCCTTCCATCAACTTTTCGTATGTGAGAGAGAGAGAGAGAACTAAATCTGTTAAAAACTCACACTCGCCGCCTAGGAAATTGAACGAGAAAAATCCAAACTTTATATACAGATTGAGGGTGAGAGAGAGAGAAAGAGAGACAAGAAAAATCAGGGCTTGGAGATTGTGACGAGCAAAAGATCAAACATGGGGTTGTCAATATTCGTGTGAGAATGAATCTCTCTCCCCTCTGCAAGTAGATTATTCATCGCGGTTGATGTGGAAACCTCAAAAAGTGGGGGCTACTTGGCGCCTCTCAAGAACCGGCGCATGTTAGCGTCCCTTTCACATTCCCTTTTCCCTTGCTGCTTTTGTTTTACTTCTGGAAACTTTAATTACCAACTACCTCCACTATTAGCCCCATTTAAACGACGATTGGCATCTTTCCTACAAGCGAAAAGTAACTTCTTTGAGGATCCGAATCATTCATTTTCAAAATAAAATACTTCCATTCTATGTAAGTGTCCTCTAGCCCAAATTCAAGACCGTTGAATTTGCTCGCCTCGAGCTTTGTAAAGAAACAAATTTGACCTTGGCATTTAAAGAAATGATGACCCTTTCACTATGTCGGCCCAAATCTGTCAAACCATTTTTCAATAATTGCACCCGGAATTGAAATATTCAAGGAACGCCAGTAAAGTTTTCAACTTTGTAGACCGGATAGGATTTAGACATGAGATTCCAGAGAAAGATCAACCTTTTCAGGATGAAAATATGAGCCGGTGAAAAAGAAATTGTCCGATGAGAGAGCCCACAAGGCGCAACATAGCAGATGATGAGTACCGATGAAGAGAGATTTGGGAGTAATGTTCACGACAAAGTTATAGCTTCGGTGGGTTTAATTTGTAAAGATGAGGGGCAATCAAAGGTAGTGGCCGACTCCTATTCTTTTTTCTTTTTTTTTTTCCTTCTTTTGAGCTTTGCAACTTGAAGAAACCGCGTACTTTGAAAAGTCCAAGTGTATGTGTGTATCTGACCAAAAAAAAAAAAAAAAGGTGTATGTGTGTAACATGAACTTCTGACACCGCACTGCGCAATGGAATACAAGTCAGGCTCGATTACAATAGTTCTCCTCCCTCGAATCTCGCCCTTAATTTAATGTTTTCCTTCACCTGTCGTGCAAGACCACGCAAGGGCGGCCTCATCCTCCCGTTGTTAGTTGTTGCCTTCCTTGGACCTAACCGAAATTCTGTTTATTTGGTTGACGAATTCGATGGGCGCATCATTGAGTTTTTGCTTGAATAAAATTCGTTTCAGTTGATGGTGGTGGTGGTGGTGGTGGTGGTGGTGGTGGAGGTGATGAGCAAGGAGCCACTATGCGACTTGTTTGGCTCACTAATTGCCACCACATTGGAGCACCGAACAGTTTGTTTAAAAGGGTTTGGTGGGGACATCTCCGTTTGATTAAGATTGGATGAATCGATGGATTTGCGTTTGGCACTCCAATGAACCTGTTCGAACTCATTAGATTCTCTGCAGTTCCTGTTATTTATATGTTGGGGAAGTTTCGTCCGCTTCTTCACATAGAAGACTAGAGAGATTCGCGTGAGCGAGGAGTTTCCATCAGCATTTCATTGTCAAGAGAGCTTCCCACGAGCTCCTGGTGTTTAAAATGGATTGGGTTACTTTTCTAAAAGCTAGAGCTCCACTTTCTTTTTCGACAGTAAGTACTGAGACCGAGTCAATTTGGAGTTTACCGCCGTTCACGAAAGCAGATTAGGTTGGTGGGAACGGTGGAATGAAAAGGATAATCTCAAGTTGGGAAGAGTTAATGCAACAAGAAACATGCTGCTTGGCATGCGAGAAGAGATCAACGAGATAAGAGAGCCTAACTTGTTGACCAAATTGACTCCATAGCTTCTGCCCCAAGATACCGAGAGAAGCTTCCGACAGACAGACCTGAAGGGCCTTCAACAATCACGAACCATCAATAAACCATTTGAAGATACGTGTAAGAAGAACAGTCTTAAGTTAAATGAGTTCACAGCGTCACTGTGATCCAGTTCTTTTGGCCCTTGGAGTTGTCTTTAACATTGTACCAAGCAAAAGTTCACCGACAACAGGTTCCTTCGTTGAGGTATCTTCTTGTGCGCATACGCTTGACATGAATGGAATTCCTGCTTCTTGACAAACTTAACCAGCTTCATGGAGTATCAGGCAAGGACAAAGGAATAAAATCATTCACGATGCAGCTGAAATTGATCGATGTACGATGTCATGGATGCATATGTGCATTTCAAGAAGCAGAACATGGTAACATTCGAGGAAATGATTCCCAAGTCGTACTTAGCGAAATTTGGTAGCTTCACCGCACGCTTCAAAAGTAGAGTAGCTTCTCCACAGACAGCACAAGTAAGGCAAAGCTACAGCTACTCACCTTCTTCCACTCACCTAACACAACTAAAAGTCAGTTACAGTGGTTGAAGAGCAACAGTAAAATCTAAGGGCTATTAAATGGCTCTCCGTAAACTGTCCTTAAAAGGAAGACAAAGTGTCCCCTCCTTTAAAGAACTATTGGCCTCCACAAATAAACAGGAGTCAACTGGTCTGCAAGTTAGCATCTGCATCTACTTTAAGATATTTTTGGGGTTCAGTAGCACTTGCTTCAGTTTCGTTGTGATGTCAATGGAGTTGTGTTCACGTTTGGTCCAAAGGAACAAAAAACCAGAGTATGCCAGTTAAGATCTCAAGTCGTGCAACATATAACACTTTCCCATGGCTTGCATAGTTAAGCTTCTAGAAACTGAACATAAGCAAGAAATTTTCTCAATTACCCATTACCAGAGGGGTTTTCTGGTGTGCCGGGACTGAAAATGGAGAGCTCATTATGGCACCGAGGGGAATGCACCTAATGCTGCCCTTATATAGTAACACAGGTAGTGAATGTGTAATATTATGGTTGTGTCAATCTGGACGTGCATGGATGATGTTTAACAAAAGCTGCAGCAGCATTCCGCGAAGAGAATTCACTTATCCCGAGATTAAATATGATCATTACAATTCCCACATGTTCAATCAATACAACAGAATGGCAGAATAATTCTGTTTTTAAATAATAACCATTCTTCCAAAGGGATCAAGTTATAACTCCGTCTGTGTCATACTAATCGGGTGGGGTGCATGTCTTCTTTCCGCTCCAAGTCACATGCTATAATCATTCTTAAGATGACAAATTTTGAAGTAGCGAAGAATCATTTTCAGAGTTTAAGCTCTTAAAACAAAGATTTATAGTTCGTTTGGACAACCATTTCAGCCTTCCAGAAAATCCTATTGTTTGAAGCATGACCATTTTTAGCTAAATAAAGAGGAGAAGAAACAGCAAATACAGAGTTCAGCCCCCAAATTGAAATTAATAATGAAATTTGGGTTCCAAAGGGAAGAACCAGATTCAACATTCAAAGGAACAGCCACAAAATTTTTTGACCTACGGAGACAGAGAAGATTGCAGAATCTTTAGGGATATTACCACAGCAAACATCATAGCAAATATGAACTTGGCGATTATTGCCCATAGCAAAATTGATCAGCAATACTAAAATTCGTAACCAATATGCAGTCACCGTCTATGCTTCGAACAGTGAAAAAAAAAAAACTGAAAGATCAAATTCTTTGCAAATTATTGAAAAGGGGGGCTATATACAAAGATAATAACTAGTTCAAGTCTTTTTGCAGATAAAGATAGATTGCTCTGAGCAATCTCGGTAACGCAACCCAGAGACCTATTCAAAAGTTGGTTACGGATTCAAGTTCAATGGCATTTAAAACCAATGAAGAACTCTCGATCAAATAAAAGCCAATAAACAAAATGTGACATGACTCATGTGGACAATCCAAAACAACTAACATCTGATTAGTTGATAGCATTGAGTGCATTTAAGCAAGCGCGTTCAAAGGAAGAAGCTGTCCGCATAGATAAATATTTCGAAGTAGAGAACATATGTATAGTAATCTAGTCATATATTTCAGCAGTCAAACAGCTTTTAGCTCACTTGAGTCGCAGAATCCCAACTTAGAAGCACTTTCATCCAGAAGAAGTGTGAGCATAAGAGCATTGTATCTCTGTAAGAGACTAGTGTCACTTTCTCAGGATATCCTGAAGATTAATTGACCAGAAATGCAATGTCTCTTGGTTGACTGCTGTAATATGGCCAATGAAGTTAACGGCTCTTTCACCAGGGTGAAGATTTTCAGATGCCCCAGGCTTATAGACCTGCTGAATGGTGGCTTTGAGAACCCAATGTTTCGTTTTAGGAAATGGAACGCCGTTGCCTTTCTCTATGCTTGGAGGAATTTTAGGGCAATGAGAGGGAAAGGGCCATTCCCAATTTAGAAACATATCCGCAGATAGCTCTTCTTTTTCTCCTTCTCATATTCGAAGATAGCTTTGAAAGTTCAAAACAATATAAGCCTTCCTTTTCACTAACTATGGGATTTCCGTTGCAGCCAAACAAATTCTACTCAATTTTCCCTTCATATCAAATCCCTCACTCATTCCATCCCCTTTCTCATCACAATCCACGTTAAACGCATATACAAGTCCAATTTAGGGCGAACCAGCAGTTATAGCAAGATAATTTCTCATGCATTTTACACAATTCAGAGCAAACATTCTTCAAGATGAAGCTTCTTTGAAACCCTCTGGTGAAGTTTGTTTCTGTTCTCGAATTCTACTCCACTTTTATATATCTGTCATGGGCATTCTTCCCATCACAGCAGCATAATCTTAACAAATGCAGAAACCATCAAGCGCACAACGAAGAAGAGAAAAAAAAACGCTTGACAACAATTAATCATTGTGAGCTGAATCCTATATCCATCACGCCACAAATAATAAAGAAGAGAATAGAATTCCAGCACAACGGCGTTCCCCCTGTCGATCCCATTCCCCATCAGTAAGAATCAACGAACGGCCTCCTACCTCCTCTCGTCGTCTCCCCCGCCCCACGGTCGCCGCAATTCAACCCGCACCCGCACTGCGGGCACTCCTCGAAATTATCAATGGGGAAGTCCGCGCCCGCGATGCCGACGGAGAACTGCAGGTCGTCGCCCCGGCGGCTGACCTCCACGATGTCCACCCACACGAACAGCAGCTTCACCTTCACCCCTGCAGGTTCTTGAGCCGGTTCTCGGAGATGACCCCGCGGATCGTGGACTTGTACTCCAGCTGGTACGACCCCTCCAGCGAGAAGCTGCACGTCTTGTTGAAGTAGGCGGCGAACTGCCCCGTCGACGCGTCGAGGTAGTAGCCGTTGACCCCGATGGGGAGGATCCCGGCGGGGAAGTTGTAGTCCCCGAGGATGTCGTACGCCGACCGCTCGCCGGAATGCATCTGTTCGGAACTTACGAGGGCGGCGGCGGCGGCGATGCAGAGGATCGTCGTCGTCGTCGTCGACAGAAGTGCCCATCTGGGAAAAAAGACAAGACCCATCTTGTTTTCTCCGTGTGTCTGTCCGGCGGTCGTTGTTGGATTGAAGATGCTTGCTTGTGCTGAATGAGGATGGCGATGATGGCGTCTCTGTCAACGACGATAACCGATATTCTCGCGCAGATCAGATGGGAAAGTTCGGTGCCAGCTCTCCTTCGTTCCGGAGATCGCTTTGGAATGGTAGTTGAAGACGTCAGAGGAGGAAATGGGCCTGGGCCTCGAATGGGCCGTGTCCGGTATTGCCGCCTTTGGATGGAACTAGATGGGCCTGAGCAATCTTTCTTTTTTCGTGACGTGGTTTTCAAATCTTTCGACTGGACTGATTATTCACGGATTTAATTATTCCTTTCGAATCTCTACTCAACTCTTCAACTAAAATAATTAGGGTGAATACCTTGAAAAATTCTAAATTGATACACCAGTGACAAATTTATCTCAAATTAATTTTTGACTACCAAAAATTCTAAATGATATACTTTTAATAAATTTACCCTAAACAAAGGTGCACTTGTGACAAATTTATTATTCATTAGTTTTCGTTAAATTTTATTATCAAATTGCTGAGTTGAATAATGCGTGACAGTTGACTAGTATATCGGTTTAGGATTTTATTCTCTGTTTGTCACAATTGTACCATTGTTGTGGTTTTTTGTAGTGTTAATCATATTTAACGGAGGTATATTTGTTATAGATATGCTAGTTTGGGATTTTTGGCAACTGAACAAATTTTTCATGGGAGGTTATTGAGGTAATTGGATGACGTGATTATCATCTATCAATTGCACATTTTCTTACCAGCTTGACCTCGATGTAGACGGTTACATGGATTTGAGACCTCTCGATTGGAATTCACAGTTGCATCGAGTCAGCCATGTGTAAGGATGTTGACTTAGATCTCACTTTGCATCTGCTTTTTTTTTGGTCGATTACCTAAGGACATGACTCTGATTAAGCTGTTACTCGGAGGGGAACTAGCATAGTAACCGACCATTGGAGTCCTCTATTTAAATATGATTTTCCCAGCATCAGAATCAAATCCGAGACCATTAGTTCCTGAGCCAAAAGCAATGGAAAGCCCTTATCACCGAGACTATTCTAGGATGGACACCATTCCTTTCTTTCAAAATGTGTATGGATAGACTTTTACTTTTTAGATTTTGCTTAATTTAAATTATGCGCACTCCGAATTTTCTTAACCCAGAACATCAAAAACTTTTCACAACATAATAATGTTGACGTGTAAATTCATATATAAATTTTCATAATTGAAATTCGAACAATATTCTAAAATTTTGACTTGAGTTTTCGTGCTTTGACGTTAAACAAACATGCAGTTAAGTTGCAAACACTTATCTTTCATTTTTTTGGTCCATTTAATGTGGTTATGCAGTACGTCTACAGGAATCTTGTGCTTGATGTACAAGAATTCGTTCTCCCTAAAGGTTGCTTGACGAAGCATGTTATCCAACATACCACGACATCCATGCTTATGTATAACACAATATGATATAATTTAATATAATATGGTTCGCAAAATTAATGGGGGCATCGACATATATGAACATTTCAAATCAGGGACATTAAATTGCGTCTTAAATTCTGTAATCACTCGATGAGATGACCTTCTCTCTTTATTTGTGCCTGATAAAATCAAAAGTCAGGGCTTTGTTAAGAAAGACACGCATGCATTACGTGGGACAACTAGCGAAGGTTCCACGCAATTGCCCACGTCGCAAGTTCCTCGAGCTTGTCCGATTTAAACATTAACTTTGATCATGACTAATAAGTAAAGATATCGAATTTGTTTTCTTTTCCTTTTTTCAAATTTTTTTGTATGCTAAATCTGCGCAAGTAACTTTTTTTTCTTTTCTTTGACACGGGATGTGCCTTGCCTTAGCTGTAGTCTAAGTAGCACCGACACTGATACGCGACACGTGACACGACACGCTGATACGTCGTTTTTCCAAAAATCAGCACTTGACGTTGAATACGTTATATATTAAATATATATTTTTATATATACATACTAAATTATCATTTTTATGATTATTTCAATCAAATTAATTTGAATCAAATTTATAAATAAATAATTAAAAAAGCCTACAATGAATATGCACTAAAAACATTAATCCGTCATTTATTAACATCATTCATGGTTTCAATTTGATAAATTCAATTCTATTTCAATAATTTATAAAACTTGGAGAAAAAACAAGCGATTCATATTCTGACTTGCATGTTAGATATGTTGGAAAATGAGAAAAAAACTTAAGGGGTGAATTGTGTATCACATAAAGTGGGAGTTTTTTTTTTTTTTTGGTTGGTCATGGAAAGTGAGAGTTAGAAGAGAAGAGAAAATTAGGTTTTTCTTCTTTCTCTATTTATTATTTTTATTTTTTCACATATATATTTTGACATTTCATTTATTGAATTTTAAAATTAACATCGGTATCGGAATCACGTGTATGTCAGAATTCCGACTCGAGTGTCGAAGAGTGTTGGAAAACTTGAACGTGTTGACTAAGTGTCAAAGAGTATCCGAGAGTATCGGACACATGTTGAAGTGTCCGACACGACACGAAAGCTCTTAGAGAGTGTCAGTGCTTCATAGGCTGGAGTACATAGCATAGATCGCAAAATGTTATTGCACTCATTCCTCCAAAAAGTACACAATTAAAGCTGTTTGTTGAAGTAAGTAAATGAACACGATTGATCTAACTGGGCCCCAAAAAAGAACGAGAAGATTGATACATCTGTTGATCTTTCTCTTGAGCCACTACGACTACTACTTCAGAAATGGGAGTTAGGTTTACGAGAGGCTCATGTGGTTGCCACCCTCTGTCCTCTGCGGCCGCCGCCACCGCCGACTTGGTCTTGGGCTTGTAATGCATTGCTACAGAATAAGCTGAGCTGTTCCGAGTCTGAGCCCGGTCCCGTTTGGCATCTGGAATCTGCATCCATTTCACCGTTCAAGTCCGTGAGCAAACATCCATGAGCAAACATTTTTCTTTTCTTTTCCTGAGGTGTTCAGTTGATCCAGTATTGCTTTCTTTGGTTATGAATAGTTGAGTTCTTGGCAATTTCTTTGTTTATTATGTTAAAGTAGATAATGCTCCATTGAAGAGCTAACTTAACTCTCCTGAGACATTAAGCTTGGGTTGGTGATTTTTCAGGAAATAGTTTTCACATTAGATGCTGCCACAGTATGCCTGTCAAAACCCTAATTTGTCAGAATTAGGTCAAGATATCAGAGTTTCTCACATGAGTCGAGATACGAGATTTCTTTCCTACTGTTTTCTCGAACTAATTCGACATTTGTCTGCATCTAGCTTTGCGTCGAATCGTAATCACAAGAGAAATTGTGTTATTATATATGTTCATGTTGATCACTGATCTGTCCTTTTAGCCTGCAAGCAAGGGTGAATTGTCTATTTTATCAGTAAATATACTCTACAAGTGTGAGATCTTTCCTTTTCTTTCTCTGGATATGGAAGGGCTAGTTTACGTGCATGCATATTCAAATGCTGCTTGCGAATGGCGATATTTCTTTTGTTGTTTCCACTCTTGGTCAAAAGAACAGTAGAATAATCAGTGCAGTAGAAAAAGGTGGAAATTAAGCTTACTCCATTGAAGAAGTCATAACGCCGCCATTGATGAACAGGGCGAAGGAGAGGAAGGAAGGCATGTACTCCACACTCTTCTGCAAAAATTATCGAGGTTAACTGTCAACTTCATGCGACATCCCAATCAATTCACCTTCTTAAACAATATCATGAATCACTCTTCAAGATTTTAGCATATACTTGAGGAACATTATGCATAGTATTGCTCTATTTTTGTTTCTTAATAGAAGGCGGGTACAAACATGCTTGGTGAAAATTCAGGAAACAGCACAAAGTTTAGCGTACATTCATAGCTTGTATATGAAAGCACGTATATATTTATACGCATATATATTTTTACCATGGCAGAGAGAGGTGAACCATAGGCGACCAAACTAAAGAGAGCACTCAAGAGGCCAGCAACAGTGATTTGCATCTGACAATCCAACGTTAACTGAGTCACTAAGATTGCTACTGCTGGGAATATCACATCGTATGTGATCGCAAGCATTGCATTCCTCTACTGTATTATAAAGATATTGCAATTATTTTCTTCTTAAAAGAAATATACCCATTAATTAAGAGTAATTAAGGAGACATTTAATTTAGTGGTTCTTCTATGTGATGCAATTTAGATTATGGTGTACGTCCATCTTAGTTATGAGTTAACAAACATATCCATGTTTCATATGCTCTTATTCATTGATCAGTAGATTAATCAGATTGGGATGGATCTTAATGTCAGTCTAAATTAGAGTCGGTCCACATGGTTGATCAGATCCAGAGATATTCAATCTTCTTTTTCCTGAAAGAGAACAATTTATAAAGTACAAGTTATTGGAAATCACAATCAAACAGCGTGCTCTCATTCTGGTGGGAGCATGGAGAAGGAAAATGGCAACAAAGATGATCTCAAGGACGACCCAGTAGCAATCGCGTGGGAAGATATTTGAGAATCGTTTCTGGCCTGTCGAGTCAAGAGTTATGTTTCTTTTCCGTGACTTATATATTGCACAAACAGGAAGTGATCAGATATAACGTGCTGACGACCGAGGAAGACTCCTAATGCAGTCGGTGAAGTTTCCAGACATGATTCAGCTTGCTGTTCTTATCCTTTCCAAATAATCTCCTTATCGCCAATTGCGAAAACAATGAATTGTCTCGAACGCCTATTAAAACTCAGTTCTGTTCTTCCAGTGAACCAAACAAGTCGAGCTCCGCACGTAGGTACTTCAATCTTACATCTTACACAATCGTCTGCGTGTGCAAAAGAGACAAGAAAGTTGGAAGTTGGAAGAACTCTTTCTATATTAAGTACGTTAAACTAGAGTACCGTGCCACTCTTGTTTTTCAATCAAGAAAAAGATTACCTACTCAGACAGAAACACTGACATAGCTTTGACTCGAGGTGGGTCCTTTCTCTCTCTCTCTCTCTCTCTCTCTGCATAAGTTGCAGTGAACGGCGGAGATTTATTGGAGGGCGTGTACCTAATGTCGGCCCTGATGCAAGACGTGCCTTACCTTAGCTGCAGTACATTATTACACTTACGTCCCAAAAAAATTCACAATCATACCAGCTACATGTATTGGGAAAAATTTAAACTGATATGATTGACCTAACTGGGCCCAAAAAAAAAAAAAAAATGATTGATGCATCTGTCAATCTTTCTCCTGAGCTACTACTACTTGAGGAATGGAGGTTGGATCTATGAGAGGCTCGTGTGGTTGCCCCACTTTGTCCTCCGCTGACGACGACTTGGTCCTGGGCTTGTAGTACATTGCGTACAGAATCATCTGAGCTGTTCCGAGTCCGAACCCAGTCCCATTTGGTATCTGCATCGAATTCACCATTCGAGTCCATGAGCAAACATCTTTTTTTCTTTTCCTGAGGTGCTCATTTGATTGAGCATCCCCCTCTTCTCGTGAATAGTAGAATTTTTTTGGCAATTTCTTCGTCTGCAAGGTTAAAGCTGATAATATTCCGTGGAAGAGCTAAGGTAACTCTGCCACAACATTAAACCTTGGGTGGTGATTTTTCAGCCAATAGTTCCTACATTAGATGCCAACACAATACGCCAACCCTTATTTAATAAAGTTAGGTCGCAACATCAGAGTTTCCCATGTGAACCGAAATACGAGATGCGTTTCCTATATTTCTAGTGAACTCCTTTGACTTCTGCCCGCATCTAGGCTTTGCCCTGTACCCATCAAGTCTCACTTGCAAGAGGAATGGTGTTATTAGATGTGCATGTGTTGATGACTGATGAGCACGTCTTGCTGGCAAGCAAGCGTGAGCTGTCTATCTCATCAATAAATAGACTCTGCACATAGTGCTCAGCATGCAACTAGCGACAATAAATCCTCCTCGTGCACAACTGAGAACACCCATCTGATTATCAGATAACACGGTAAAATTTGTGGCTACTTCACTTGCATGCCTGTTGTGATACTGCTTGCAAAGGGCTTCAATAATCGTTTCTACCTATGGTCGAAAAGACAATGGAGAAACCAAATGTACTAGAAAAGCTGGAGATTAAGCTTACTCCAATGAAGTAGTCCTGGGTGAGGATGGCGTAAACAGTCCAAACGCCGCCATTGATGAACAGGGCGAAGGAGAGGAGGAAAGGCATGTACTCCACGCTTTTTGTAGTCACCACTGTTTTCTGCAATAATTATTGAGATTAATGGTCAACTTCATGCAACATATCAAGCAATTAGTCGCCTTCGTAGTCAAATTATTTAACAGCCATGTCATAGCTTGCCCGCGTATATATATATATATACATATATATTTACCATGGCAGAGAGAGGTGAACCATAGGCGACCATGCTGAAGACAGCACTCAAGAGGCCAGCAACAGTGATCTGCATCTGACGGTCCAAGGTCAATTGAGTCACTAAGATTGCGGCTGCTGGGAACATCACATCGCAGGTGACCGCGAGTATTGCAGTTCTCTTCTGCATTTTTGACATACTGCAATTATTTTCATCATCAAAGAAATGTACGTGTTAACTAAGAGTAATTTGGATTATGGTGGATCTGTGCACGAGACAAGATTGCATCAATGTTTCAAGAGCTTTCATTCATCGATCAATAGATTAATAAGATTACGTTCTATTCTCAAATTAGTCTAAATTATATTTGGGGCGACATGGTTTGATCGGATCTAGAGATATTCGTTTTTCTTTTTCGAGAAAGAACATAACCTACAGGATAATAATCTTTGGAAATCACAATGAAACAACGTACTCTCATTCTGGGGGGAGAGTAGAGGAGGAAAATGGCGACAAAGATGATCTCGAGGACAACGCCGAAGCCATTGACGGTTGCGACAACGACGCTGTCGGGCTTCACAATCCCGTAGTAAGTCCAGAAGTAGGCGTTGAGCAGCTTGAACACGTACGGGATGCTCTCGAACTCCTCGGTCGATCTCCGCTTCAGGATGTGCCAAAACGTTTTCCTACAAGAAAGAAACAATATAGGGAGAGAGATTTCATACTGGTGTCAATATGGACGAGACTATCTCGCTACGAAAAGTCAAAAAGCAAATCGAAGGTCATGGTTCATCGGCTTCGGCATACACAGGAGCGAGATAGATTAGGCCGGTGGTGACGTTGCCGAGCACTCCAAAGAAGAAGCTCACGGTCATGCTGATAAACTGGACTGAATTCTTGCGGCCGGAAAAGAAAGATTGGATCGGATTGGAGCTGGATAGACCAACGTTCTTGAAGGTTTTTGGTCTGCTGTGTTATTGAGAAAGAGAGAGAGAGAGAGAGAGAGAGAGAGTGTTTGTAAAGCAGGAATATCTATCCAGCCAGAAATGTCCGTCAAATCACTTCCGAGTGGACAGGAAGTATACTCGACAGGAGTGATCGGTTTTCGAATGGATTAATAGCTGGCCCTGTAACGCTCGGTTCCAAAATTTTAGAACGGGAACAGGCCGCGCACAGATGCAGTTTTGTATCCGGGGTTCCCTATAAAAAAGTAAAAACATAGTGGGAGACAGAAAAAGAAAGCTAGAGAAAGGGGTGGAGCTAGCTACATTCAGCGAATTTAGCACACCCGCTAGCGAGTTCAGCAGAAGATGACGGTGTTGACTCTATAAAAATAGTATTATCTTACCTATTTTAGGTAACAGATATTGTAATATTTATGAGAATATATTTAGATTTTTTCTAATTATTCAAGAGCCTAGGCGAAGGCGAGGTTTTTATTTTAGATCGTTTTTCATTAGTTTGGAGATTTTTCAAGTATTTTGAAAAGTAGACAAAAGTGGTGATAAAAATTCTAATTCTTTTATTAAGATGCTGGTTTTAATCGATACTTTTCTTTCTTTCTTCTTATACTATATTCTAATTTTCTTTTTGTTAGGGCTATGATATAGTTTATGTGAATTTCATGATTTTTATGTGTGTGAATGATTACATTCATGTGAGTTATATATTATTATGTCTAATACTCTTACCATCATTTGAATAATCACATGTGCGTGTTTGAGGCGAGGAGTGAAAATATGCGCAATCGCTTATTTATATTATATAAGCATTAGTTAAACGTGGATAGAAATATACCGCGTTATTTGTATAACTTTTGGGGGAAAATTGTTCTAAAAATCCTAATTCTATTGCACTTTTATTAATTTTGTTAATTCATCATAAATCTTTTACACTCTTGCCAATTGAATCAATTCGGTCAATTTTGTCCTGGAAGTGGCTACGTGGACACCAGCGGTGCCATGTAGACCGCCATATTTAACGTGAACAATTTTTAACAATATTTAAATTTTTTTAATTATTTTTATTTTTATTTTTTTCCCTCTTTTATTTTTTCCTTTATTTTATTTATTTTCTTTTTGGGTTTCTTCTTTGCCTTTTCCGGTGGCCAACCAACCACCAGCCATAGCCAACTTGCTAGCCTCGCCTGCCATAGGCGAGGCACAGTCGGGTGAGGGCTAGCCCCAACAAAGGGAGCCCTCGCCTAGGGATGACCTGACAGAGGTTGCTCGACATCGCCGTCGCCCGACTGACACCCATCGAGGCCACCTTGGCCTAGGCGAGGGCCGGCCTCGCCAGATTTGGTCTAGGCGAGGGCGAGCCCCGACAAGGGCTCCCCTCCCCAGACTTGGCGAGGTCGACACTCGCCTGGGCGAGGGCTCTCCTCACCAGATCTAGCGAGGCCAGCTCTCGCCCAGGTCAGGGTGGCCTTCCCCAACGTTGTTGACACCTAGCCGATGCCAACGAGGCCGCCTTGGCCTGGGCACAAGTTGGCCTTGCCCAAGCGACCCTTGCTCAGCCGCGCCTAGGCAAGGGCTCCCCTTGCCTGTGGCGGGTGAGGCCAGTCGGCTGGTTGTAGCTAGCTAGCCACTAGAAAAGGTAAAAAGAAAGCCAAAAGGAAAAGAAAGAAAAAAAAAAAAAAAGAGGAAAAAATAATAATTTTTTTTTTTAAAAATTAAAAAAATATTATTAAAAATTGTCAACGTCGCGTCTTTCGCTCTACGTAACATCGCCAATGTCCACGTCAGCATTTTCCCACCAAAATTGGCCGGATGGACTCAATTAACAAGAAGTTAAAAGGTTTATAAATGAATTAGCAAAATTAAAAGGTTTAAGACTAGGAGTGATAATATGCAATTGCTTATTTATATTATATAAGCATTAGTTAAACGTGGATAGAAATATACCGCGTTATTTGTATAACTTTTGGGAAAATTGTTCTAAAAATCCTAATTCTATTGCACTTTTATTAATTTTGTCTTAAACCTTTTAATTTTGTTAATTCAGTCATAAATCTTTTCACCTCTTGCCAATTGAATCAATTCGGTCAATTTTGTCTTGAAATTCTTGGATGCGTGACACCAATGTGTAGGACCGCAAATAACGTGAACAATTTTTAACAATATTTAAAATTTTTTAATTATTATTATTTTTATTTTTTCCCTCTTTTATTTTTTCCTTTATTTTATTTATTTTCTTTTTGGGTTTCTTCTTTGCCTTTTCCGGTGGCCAACCAACCACCAGCCACAGCCAACTTGCTAGCCTCGCACATATAGGCGAGGCCACGATCGGTGAGGGCTAGCCCCAACAAAGGGAGCCTCGCCAAGGATGACTCGACGTAGGTTGCTGACATCGCCGTCGCCCGATGACACCCATCGAGGCACCTTGGCCTAGGCGAGGGCCGGCCTCGCCAGATTTGGTCTTAGGCGAGGGCGAGCCCCGACAAGGGCTCCTCCCCGCACTTGGCGAGGTCGACACTCGCCCGGGCGAGGGCTCTCTCACTGCATCTAGCGAGGCCAGCTCTCGCCCAGGTCGGCCTTCCCCTAACGTTGTTGACACCTAGCCGATGCCAACGAGGCCGCTTCTCGGGCACAAGTTGGCCTCGCCCTGCGACCCTTGCTCAGCGCCCGCGCCTGTGCAAGGCTCCTTGCTCGTGGGCGAGGCCAGCCGGGCGGGTTGTAGCTAGCTAGCCACTAGAAAAGGTAAAAAGAAAGCCAAAAGGAAAAAGAAAAAAAAAAAAAAAGAGGGAAAAAATAATAATTTTTTTTAAAAAAATTAAAATATTATTAAAAATTTGTCGCGCAGTCCGCCGTAGTTCTACGTAACATCTGCCACGTCCACGCGCCATTTTCCCACCAAAATCGTCGGGATGGATCAATTAACAAAGTTAAAAGGTTTATAAATGAATTAAGAAAATTAAAAGTTCAAGATCAAGGAAATGTGTACGCAATTGCTATTTATATTATATAAGCATTAGTTAAACGTGGATAGAAATATACCGCGTTATTTGTATAAATTTTGGGGGGAAAATTGTCCTAAAATCCTAATCCTATTGCACTTTTATCAATTTAGTTTTAAAACCTTTTAATTTTGCTAATTTAGTCATAAATCTTTTAACATCTCTTCTTGATTAGTCAATCCAAATCAATTTTGTCTAAATTCTTGATCGACGACAATGATCTTTGTGCTAGGGAGATCACGTAATGGCGTGGACAATTTTTAACAATATTTTAATTTTTTCTTTTTGAATTATTTGAATTTTTTATTTTTTTCCTCTTTTATTTTTTTCCTTTATTTTATTTATTTTCTTTTTCGCTTTGCCTCTTTTCCAGTGTTTCAACCAACCAACCAGCAGCCACCCAACTTGCTAGCCTCGCCTGCCATAGGCGAGGCACAATTGGGTGAAGGCTAGCCCTAGCAAGGGGAGCCCTCGCCTAGGGATGACCTGACAGAGGTTGCTCGACATCGCCGTCGCCTGACTGACACCCATCGAGGCCACCTTGGCCTAGGCGAGAGCCGGCCTTACCAGATTTGGTCTAGGCGAGGGCGAGCCCCGATGAGGGCTCCCCTCCCCAGACCTGGCGAGGTCGACACTCGCCTGGGCGAGGGCTCTCCTTACCAGATCTAGCAAGGCCAGCTCTCGCCCAGGTCAGGGTGGCCTTCCCTAGCATTGTTGACACCTAGCCGATGCCAATGAGGCCGCCTTGGCCTGGGCACAAGTTGGCCTTGCCCAAGCGACCCTTGCTCAGTTGCGCCTAGGCAAGGGCTCCCCTTGCCTGTGGCGGGTGAGGCTAGTCGGCTGGCCACTGGAAAAGGTAAAAACAAAGTCAAAGGAAAGAAAAAAAAAAAAAAGAGGAAAAATAATAAAATTTAAAAATATTAAAATATTATTAAAAATTATCCACGTCCAAATCTTAGGTAGTCCTACGTAACACGCTAATGTCCACGCGGCATTTTCCCCGCTAAAATTGAACTGATGGACTCACCAAGCTAAGTTAAGGTTTTATAAATGAATTAATGAAAGTTTAATTTTATGATTGAATCGGCAAAAGTGCGTTAATAGGCTTTGGATCTTTTTAGACAATTTTTATTCATAAATTTTAATATACTTATGTTTATTATAATTCATATAAAAATATAGTTGATTAATAAATTGGGTAGGTTTGTTATATCTAGATATGATAATAAATATATTAGGAAATTTCGCTATTACATGTTTGATATTATTTTTATACGCATTACGATATGGAATTCATATATAATGGTTATGGTGAAATAAGATGATTTAACATATTTATCTCGATTGATTTACTGCATTTAATTTTCAAATTTTGCTTTTAAGATTTTTATTTTTAATTTATTCTCAATTCTTTTTTTGATTTGTTAGATAAATTTTTTAGAATTAATCTATTTTTAGTATTTAATTAGTTTATTAATCATCAGTGTACTGTGCAACGATACTTTTATATATATATATATATATATATATATATATATATATTATATTACTTGTTCGTACACATTTATTTGCATTTCGAACTTTATGAACAATTTAAATGGTATATAAAGAATGAAAACACTACACGTGAATCACCCACATCAGACGTTCAATTAAAATTTTACACATCTTATGTTTACGTGAATCATCTTAGTTTTCGGTGGTTGATCTCGACGAAACAGTGGGGGTCGACAAAAGATATGTGTAAGGGGCCTAATTTATTCGATTTTCGCATTTGCCCTAAATACAGCTGACCAATCAAGACGAAGCTAATCATCCTAAAAATAGGCGGCCCGTTTAATTTCACCTGTCATCCTCGAAACAAACGACAAACCACCAT